>OY728143.1:1037734910-1042734910 GCA_963277665.1 Viscum album | reverse complement strand
TCACATCCGCTGTTACATTGGTTCCTGCTAGATCCAGCAATTTACTAAAACCAAAAAGGTCTGTGTGAGTATACCAAAAAAAACCATCATGTACTAATGAGTAAGATAAACACTAATATATACTTACTCATTCACTTTATCTAAAACTAGGACTCTTTCTGAAATCCTAACCATTATGGTAATTACACTTATGCTTAAAGAATACCCTAACCTCTAAAGTTATCTAAACCGACCTTTGATACAAACTATAAGGCCCCATCCTTAAACCTTACTTAATCTTGAGTTATTAAAAGATTACACATTGAGTATCTTTTCAGGTATAGAGTTTTAGAGAATTAGATCATGAAACTTGCATTACATTCCACATTTAAACAAAATGGTTACATAAAAGATAGTATTCATTATTACCATCAACGGAAACATATTTCAAATAAAACATGGATTCTTTCTTGACACATCCTTGACACTATCATCACATCATGTACCTTTCCCTTGACCTGTGAAAAGCATTTCAAAAACATGGGATGAGCATAAAAAGCTCAGTAAGGGTTATAAAAATATAGAAAGGAAACATGAGTTCATATATACATAAGAATGAAATCATACTTTACCCATAAAACATAGGCACATTAACATACCTCATCAAATCATGAATAAATCATAGAAATCATAAGACCTAAAAGGTAACTTGAGGAATTCATAACATTCTTACTTAGGGAGTAACCCTCTTGGTTACGGTTGGAATACCCACCACAGTATATTCCCTAAATCTCTTCGGAGAAACCTTAACGTTTCACTCCTTCGCGTTACCCAATTAATTGGAGAGCTATATCGGGCTCACCCGCCCTTAGTTTATCACGGAACCACCAGTTTTCATAATAATTCCCAAGAACCTCAACATAATCGTATCACATAAAACATGCATAAAGGAAACATAACATTTCCACCTTTGAATCACAAGATATCAATACAACACATTGATATAAAAACATTATGAAAACCATTTTCAATACCAAAATAAAAGAAAAGTAAAACATGGTATTTATTTTTCTTATAAAAAGAAGGTATGGCTTATAGAGGAAGCCGAAACTCAAATAATGGTCACGGAGGCGGAGAAGTCATTGTCGCCGCATACGTACGACAAAAACATTCCCTTTTGTCGTTTAGTAAAACTCTTCGTATAAAAAAGATTCCTTTTTGGATAAATGTAAAAGTCAAAGGGGTTTATACACCGTATAAAATAAGGTTGTTTATAAAACAAAATATGTCTCAATGAATGGAGATTGAGACGAAGTCCATTACAAAGACGGTATCCTTGGTTTAAGGACAAATCAATTACATAATTATGCGTGACAAACGAATACACCAAATATAAGTGGATATTAAGTGTAAAATAATCAAAGTTCATTCACACATATTCAAAGGATGACATATTCAATAACTACATGTTGAACCCAAAGAAATCGAAATTGGGTTAAGAAGTTCCCTTGACAGCCTAACAGCGTCACATCAAAATGAGTTGATGAGAGATAAAAAAGGGTATCTCATCACTTGGACATAAAATTTACATCAATAAGGATATATGAGAACATATACCAACATAAAAATATGTAAATTAAAAGACCCAACAAAATAAGTCTTTTAAAAAGAGGAGGGTGAAAGGTTCCCTTACCGACATGGGTATCTTTCGAAACATACACCTCGTGAAAGAAGGACAATACAACATTGTTGTAAATAATCATAAAATAAAGTATATTACAAAATGAGTAAAATAATGGGCAGTACATACACCACTCAAAGGAAATTGTGGCAAATGTAGCATAAATCTCACGACAATAAACGTGAGATGAAAAATCCCTTACGAAAACTCGGCAGCCTAACGACACCACATAAAACTTACAAAAATGGGTTGATGAGATCAAATAGGTTATCTCATAATATTAACATAAAGTTTATATAAAGAGGAATATAAAAGAACATCCCCAAACATAACAAAGAGGAGCTTAAAAGAAGTGACATAAAGGAGAGTACTTAAAAAGAAATAGAGAGGTTATATCTCTTACGAAAATTCAACAGCCTAACGGCGCCACTCAAAACTTCCAAAATGGATTGATGAGAGAGAATAGGGTCTCTCATCATATGAACATAAAAATTACAGTAAGAGTAATATAAAATAACATCCCAATCACAATAAAGATGAGCTTAAAAGGAATGACATAAAAGAGTGTACTTAAAAAGAGAGAGAGAGGAGTAGGATCCCTTACCTCAAGTCCAACCTTTCTTGTTCGTTTCTTTATATTCCTGAATAATAAACTTTGGTCAATTAATAATTGCCTAAGTACCTCCTTTAGAGATTATTATTCAGATCATATCACATATTATAATGTTATAATAATTTTTTAATAATGTTAGTTCATATCAGACATTTTTGCCGATGTTTGGTACATGAGTCAAAAATGAACTTGTTTGAAAAAAGATTTCCCATGTAGTTATAAGTAAATAACTTCCAGAATATTATTAATGATTAAAATATCATATATATCCAGTAAATATTCATTTTATACTATTCCATATTATTTTGAGATAAAAAAGAAAAGCACCGTTCCTGGAGACGGTAGGCCGTACGTACGCATGAACGCTACTTTCATTTTTTTGTCATATTAATGAAATTAAAAAAAAATGAGAGAGATATATATATGTTATAATTCCAGAATGATATACATAATTTATATGTAATATATTACATATATATTCATTATATATATGTACTTATAATATTACATAACATTTTGAGATAAGAAATGAAATGTACCGTTCATGGAGACGGTAAGCCGTACGTACGCATGAACGCTACTTCCATTTCTATTTCATATTTAATGGAATTAAAATATAATGATACATAATAGTATTTTAATTCAATTATGGTATCATATAAAATATCATTAAATATATCCTTTATACATACCACATATGGTATTAACGAATCAAATCACTTTGAGGGGGTGGTAGTCCGCACTTCCTTAAATGAAGATATCGTGTTTACCCATAATGGAAACCATAAAGGTACGCCATAAATGAGAAATACAGAAGCTTAAGTAAAACATAAAAATATTATATATCATATATAAACATAGTGTCATCTTAATGGCCACATTTGAAGGTGTTAGAATAATGTCAAACAATCATCATTTCGGGAGGCAGAAATTCGCCATCCACGGAAACAGTATGTTCTTTAACCATTAGATGTAGGTGTGTGTAAGTGTAGATCGAAAACTTCTTATAAAAACATCCTAGTATATTGAAGATACTGTATTTTTTACAAAATAAATGAATAAAAAGAGTTTAGGGGGTTGGAGAAGAAAAATAAAACAAAAGGACGCAAGTGAAGACATTACCTTAAAATCAGGTAACTCCCTTTGGTTTGAGCTCAAAGGCTTCCTTGGGAAGACTTCTGCCCAAAGGGAGGCTTCAAGGAGTAATATAGGGAATTGGAGAGACAAAATGGGCAGGGTTGACCGATCCAAAGGCTTTGGGAGTGTGGGTAAGGAGGTAGAGGTGGGGGCCTTTTATAAGAGGAGAGGAGGGGCACTCTTGTAAAGTTACAAAATGTTTCTTTATTTTCAAAAGATTTTCGGATTTTAAAGGTCCCACATTGATGTAATTCTAGGATAAGGTGATAAGGGTTATAAATACACTCATCCAATAGGTTTTGAACATGTTTAGGGCTTAGATATTACATTATCTTTCCATTGTATTTAAATCGTTAAATAATGAGGTCATCGCTGCATCATCATGATGTCATAAATAATTTAATTTATTTAATGTCTAAAAATTATAAAAAAACTACTATGATGTAGGAAATCTTTTTATCTTTCCAATGATTATTTATAGTCAAAAATATTACTTGTATAACCCCTTGTAAAAATTGTTTTAGTAAAACATCTCATGTTTGTGTCATTTTTACTTTAACATTAAATAAAAAGATATTTATGTCATTTTCCAACCAAAGTGGATACATGGGGTTCCCAAGTTGACCCATGGATAGTCTTGGTCTGCCATGCCACATCCAAGGAGGGTAGGACATGTTTCTAGGTCATTTCATTTTATTAAAACATTATTCTTACCATAAACTACACTAATAATCTCTAATCGCGATTAAAAACATAATAAGTTACTATTCACCAAAAAATTATTTGTATCCCATTGAACCACATTTTACTTCTTAATGACAACCATGTATATCGGATTTTTGAAATTCAAAACACAAAGATGGCAAAAGTTCATTTAAACGGAAAAATCAGTTTTTATAAGTACCACTTAGTGGTTTCACTATTCATCATAAATTGAAGTTTTTCAGAAAAAACCCAAAAATTCACCCTAAGATATATTTGATATTCCGAATTCAAAAATGAATTCTATTTTAAAAAATTCAAAACATATAAGTCACAATTATTAATTTAATAATTAATTCCTGCTGTCCGAGAAAATAGTATGTTTTTATGAAACAATAAGTATCAAAAGATTGACACTAGTTTAAGTCTGATTTCAAAGTGAAATTAATTCCAACGACCACTATTGGATTTAATGGTAAAAATATATTCTAATTTAACTTTAAAACCAATTAAAAATATAATCTAATCATATAAATAAATTAGATTAAAAAGATGTTTTGAATTAAAATACAACATTTTACACTATTCATTAAAAAAATGAACTTTATCGGAAAGATACCAAAAATTTACACAAAGTAAATTTTGAAGTCCCAATTCTTAATAAGAGTTTTATTTGGTCCAATAGAATGTATAAGAGTGAACAAAACTATATTTAATGACGGTTCGCCATCAAAAGGCTATAAGTGAACCTTTAGTGCAAACTAGGGCATATACGCCTAAAATTGAATTCTTTCTGTATTTTAAGCCTTTATCTTTTATTGGATAAATGTAAAAACATTTAAAAACATATATAATCATATTTTAGTTATTTATATCCATTCCCTCCAATACAATGGATACATGTTAACTACCATTTAAAATAATATTATTTTATTATTAGAGTGCAACGTAAGATTCCCAAGAAACTCGTTGTTGCGTGTTGGGTACGCCATCGAGCATAGCATCCCCTTTAAAGTCATATTAATATTTTATTCACAAAAATGGATAAATATGAACATGTCATATTCTTTATTTACCTGGGGTGTTACATTAAACCTCAATGGAGAAAAATGAGGGATATACACATTGTCATTACACCATAGCAGAGGGAGTACTAACTCTAAGCTACCTTGGGAAATATCTTAATAACACAAATGTAGATCCCCACACCGCATTGCATCAAGGGGAGATAAATCCAATAAATTTATGACTCATATCATGTAGAACATCAGGCACCCCATAACTATTCTCTACAACCAAGGGAGCTCCATCTTCTGTAGAGGACCCACTCCCTACCACAGGTCAAAGACTGGGAAGTACCACTATTTAAAGAGAGGATGAACACCTATGTATTATGGGGATCCGTCTTTACATATATGAATTTTATGGAGACATAGACCCTGATGAGATAGGGGAGTATCAAACCTGTGATAAATGGTCCAAGTGTATACAGTACCCACGACCTGGTGTGATAAGGGAGTATTGTCTCTATGGGATAAGGACCAAAACCCTGGTTCCATAGGGGAGTACCGTCACTATTTGTACAATGATTAATAAACACACATTTCCTGGTGTGGCCAGGGAGTACCATCTACATTGATAGAGGACTTGTTACCTGGGGTGATAAGGAAGTACCGTCTCTAACTTCCCAACGAGTATGGAGTATTTGTTCCCTAGAGTGATAGGGGAGCAATATATCCATTGATATAGAACTCATTCCCTAGTTAGATTTGGGAGAAACATATTTATATATACTATTTTAGGATCCTTCTTGATCAATTCCATCATCAAGTATCACATATGAAAGAATCACACCCAGAACATATCACATCATATATCTTACATCTAAACCATGGTCACCATCACATCCAATGTGGAGAAATACTCAGGATATGAAACTCCTGGGTCTTCATATGAGATTTGACAATGGATATTCATGTGGAAGAAGACACCAAGGGGAGTACATGAAGTGTACCAATATTACAGTGTGTGTCTCTAGAAACGGATCCATGTCTGTGTCCCCTCTCATTACTCTGTGTATTTGAGAATATACATGGTGTGTACCTCGTGTCACACATTATGTAACCTTGTCTGATATTTTGTATGTGTCCATACCATACATGATTGGATAGGCATGTCGCTCCACATATCATATACCATTGATACATAACATTTTGTGGCTACCTAGACACTTTTATGTGTCCTCAACCCATACCTATGTTCATCACCCTATGAATTTTTACCTGGTTGTGTACTTCCACAAGACCATGTCCCTTGACATGGAATCCTAGGCCATGTCCTCGAGTACACACCCAAGTCACACTACATAGCATGTACAATGGGTACACAGTGTGTGGTCCCCAAGGATAATATTCCATGAGTGGGAATGACACAAATTGTGTTCTTCTACACTAAATGCCATGTGATTGGGCATTACAAATGGAAATTCCCTTAGATCCACCTAGAAAACCCCTAACCTCCACTGAAACCCATATATCTTGCCCCTTAAGATCTCTAGAAGTTTTAATAGTGTTATGAAATAATAAAATAATTCATAAATAGGGGGAATTATTTAGATAATGTAAATCCACCAAACTCATATAGAAAAGTTGAATCTTCATGTCTAAAATTACAACCAGATTCTACAGCACCTCAATTCAATGACAATCAACATGAACATTAGGGACTCATGGATCCTCATTGTCTTAGTTTGGCCTACATAAAAGCATAATGAATGGTATCCCTTTTTCCTCCATGTTTGAGAACCCAATGGGGAAGGGTTTATTAATTTTATTTTATTAAATTATTAAACATCCATTTAATATCCCACCAGCAATTTCCTCTAATCGAACATTAAAAATAAACAAATATTATGTCATACCTAGAGTAAAAATCATGTTTCTAACTCAACAATGTTCATAGATTTTATATTCATGACTTCAATATGGAGTTATTCAACTTTTACCAAAAAAACTATGTGCCTGTAATAAAATATTTTTAATATTTTTAATATCATCACACTGAGGCTATCTAGGCCCAGGATTCATGTTTTGACTCAGTGTTAAGTATTGGAAACCTTACTAGGAATATTATGATGTTTTTCATAGAAAAACTAGAGTCACTACACTCCACACCATTAGGGATTTGTATCAAAAAATGTTAATGCCTATGAAAAAGGGAGAAACTGTTCACTCAAATAGATCTCCCATGCTATTTAGCTCATAATAGGGTTATTGTGATTCCCACAAACATTCAATCAAGGGTAAAAAAATCATAATAAGGGAAATTTATAGTCAGTAAAACACCATTGGGTACCACAGAAGGACACTCAACACATACCATCCATCTCAAAACAATTCGAAATTGTGAAAAAAAGCATCTACATGTCTCCTCATCTATGGTTGGTTCAATAACCCCCGAACCCAGTCCAACTGTGTTAATAGAGTTTAGCAGTACACCACCTCACTTACACAACATGGATACTGACACAACCCTATTTTTATCATCCTATCTCGTATGAACCATACCCTCAAAAAAATCACTAGCACCAACTCTAGTCTCACAAATATTTCCACCCCTGGGTCCGGCCAATATAGCAGTGACCTACAGGGTCTCCCAATCATGGCCGAAAATGGTACTATATTGATGGTGAATTAAAACAATTAATAATGGAAACATAAAAACCTGAATCATGTTTTCTAGAAACACAAATGGTCTTATCTACATGTAACAAACACCCCTTTTTTGGTTTAAAACAGAGGGAAATGAACCTCCTCAATATCTGATCTAGCAGCGTAACTGGGGTCATCATCAATCATCAAAAATTTTATGTACTTTCCACCTTCTGAAAACCAATCAAGAACATGTACATTGGATATCTATTCATTTGAGACCTCCCAAAAAATATTTTTCTAGATGTGACTATCTAACAGGAAAGTTCAGGACTAGAGCAAGCTCAATCTGAAAATTTATTTAAGAAAATAGAAATACAACTGAACACAACAATCATGCAGTACATACGCACCGCTAAATCAAAAAATTAGAAAAAACAATGCCAATAAAAAATATCCAAGATAACAAAGATCCACAAAATAAACCTACACGCAAACCATAATAAAGATCATGTGGTCCAAAAAAACCTGCACACATAGCCAACAGTCAAGATCTCATCCCTCAAGATTGCACCTTCTTGTATCGCGGAAGTGGTCGCAGCCCCCCCACCAGCCGAATGCACTATGCCTCACCTACGCCAGGAAAATTAGGTGTCGAGAACTAGTTCCATTTCCACAATAGATGTCATCCCATCGCAATACCCAAGGTCAACACCTCGCATCCCGTGAGCATCTCCATCACCGCGCCAAAGCGCCACTCTAGCCAGCATCCAAAGTCGCTACCAGCATAGGGTGTCGCTGTCAACCATTCCAACGCTGGCATCTCCAATATCGCAATCAGGCCTTTCAAGTTCCAACGTCGGCATCACGCCTCGTCAGACGTGCACACTTCTGCTCATCGACAGATGCAATGAAGTCCATCCGCCCCACCTCGTCTCGCCTTCCGTCGACATATCATTGGGATCTCCACATCGTCTCATCACCAACGCCTCTGTACGCTGTCGCCTCATCCAAAGCACCGTAAACCCACTGGTCTTCCACCCTACCAAAGGCCGGCTTCCATCACCAACGCATCCCCTCCAATGTCTCAATCCACAACCCGAGTCCAGTGACCATCGTAATGGAAGTCTCCTGCTCTGTGACCGTGCTACACAATGCCTCCTCGGTAGCTCATAACTCCATCCAAGTCCACCAGTCAATTTCCTGGGTATCTTCATTGCCTCTGGCTAGTACAGTCCCCACCGACGAGCGGCCACAATCGCGCTCACCATTGAACCGAACGTGTGAATTATCCTAATATTAAGGAGATCCCTACTTACTGATGTCAAAGATGAAACCACACATCCAGTTTGAGACCGCAGTCGTCAGCGGCCCAATCTTATAGTGGTCACTAGCCACCGCCGCCACACGTTCCTCCGCCTTCATACACCACCTCTAGGGTCCCAACATCTCTGATATGCAGTACTGAGGGTACCTTCTCCATTTGGAAAGACCTCAAGAAACTGAGTCATGCCGCCATGGGAGACCTTCCCCTTACTCCATCCATGTCGGCCATGACAGTCATAGCCTCCAAAGCCCCAAAATCTAGTAGACTGTGAAAAAAATATTTCACAATAAGAGATTTTACCTGATTTGGGCATTCCAAACATCCGCTTTTCTTCTTGACATTCGCATGTATCAAATGATCAGAGGATTCCCCCACCACCCAATTCATCACCATGATTCACGCCCTCAAATTCAGGCTCACGCTTGATGCTACAAGATGAAAACATCTCATAATTACTAACAATTTCATCTAAATTCCTTGAGATCAACCGGGTTGCACTATGTTTGGGGAAGCAACCCCCCTTGAAATTAAGAGAGAGAGTCTCTCCATTGTAGAGAGAGGATCTCTCTATCTCATTCTTTACCAAGATGTGACTATCTACCTCACTAAAAAAGTAGATAGATAACTACAAAAAACTATAGACATTTTATTTCATCCTTAAGAAAATCATGTGCATATCTAAACCCATGAAAAATAGTGTACAAACAAACAATATAGGTCTACCATGTGTACACAATAGATTTTACTAGGGCCCCTTATAGAAACCTCTAACTACACCACATCCCATGAAGCACTACAGGAGTCAACTGATATGATGATACAAATATCCGGGTAGTCCCTGTGTTCCAATATATGATGAATACAACTCTCATTGGGGAGGTAAACCTAACCCAACATCGGATAGACACTCACAACTCCACCACCAGAGTAGTGAATTAAAATCTCATAGAATCATCTCTCTATGTGTCATACAATACATTTCAGAATGATTTAGCTATATCTACCCGCACATGATATCTTCTTGTTCAGCATGGGATTCTTGTGTAGACTCAGTTCCTAGGATCACTCTGATATAAAGGTAGAATAATCCATCATGAAATTTGGATACACTTGTAGAACCATTTACAAAAAACATCTGATAATGGTTAGTAGGAAACCAAAACATAATGAGGAAAAATATTGGGACTCTATATACCATTATGAGATGTTTCTATATGAGGATCTCCCTCCATTATAGTTGGATATCACAACATATAGAAGTGAATGAAATTAAATCTTCTATGCTTGTGCATCCAAGCATATGGTTCAATTATAAAGGCTCAACTAATACCATTAGGCCTCATACAGAGGATACACTCAGGGATAAGTGTGCTATAAATCTATGAAAACTATAGATGTGGAAGAAAAGACACATGTCATACCTCTATCAACACACATTCCTCCAAACCAAAACCCCCTTCTACCCAATGCTCATGCATTACCTCTCACACCTTTATACAAAAACCTAGTACTTCTATAACACCTTAAGAAAGAATCCCACCTTGAACACACTAGTTAAATGAACTTTCCCGCCACACCACGAGACTACCCACTTTAGCCTGCACTGAATCACCCATGTGGTTTTGTATCACATCATAAGAACACGTCTTGGTGGGAGATTTTTCTTGAATTCTTATGAGTATAATGGTACATAAAACATCACCAATATATGGTTTCACTATCTCCCTACATCACCCTAGGTAAACCTCAAATCATATATAGGGAGATTTGTGAAAGGACTGTGAACATCGCTAAACAAATTCAACAATAATGATACCCTATCGAAACTACAAATGCTCTGGGATAGGTGCCATTCTAAACATGATTGGATAACACTGTTCCCTAAAGAGTCATTCAAAGAACATCCATGTGGGAATAATTTCAAAGTAGGTCTACATCAATAAACTCCACCATCACCTGACTTAGACCGGTAGAATCCCCACCCATAGGACCCCCATCTGATTGAGAAGTGTCCTCACAAGGTGGAAAACATGTGTGAATTACTCACTCCATTCATCAGTTTCCTAGGGGTGTGGACCATCCTGATATTTGGTAGTAATCTATATTTGAATCTAACGTAGCACACATAGCATGAACACATCCCCAACCTAAACTTCTGACACAACCTACTACTCAATGGATGGGGGATCAATTGGAAAACCACATGGAGTTACCACCTCTTTTGGAAACCCATTCCCTGAAGCATCTTTATTAGGTGGATTTTCATCACAATATTGGTGTGGAAACCGTTATGGATTCCATTATGGTGTCATATAGAAATAGAATCATAATTATTCATGGTTGAGAATGTATCTGGATAGTTGAATCAAGGTAGAAATCAAAACCACAATGGAGTTCTTTGTGATTGATGTACTAAAATTTCCATGAAATAAGTGCCTACATGTCCCATGTCAGTATGAATGTTATTAGAGTCATGTTGATTGGATACATCCATCATCATACCAATACTAGATTCCCTATCCTGATA
Organism: Viscum album; assembly: GCA_963277665.1. Lineage (NCBI taxonomy): Eukaryota > Viridiplantae > Streptophyta > Magnoliopsida > Santalales > Viscaceae > Viscum > Viscum album. Next base: position 1,042,723,294 of record OY728143.1, on the reverse strand, counting down.
TTTGAAATTGAAACACATCGAAAGTATCACTATAAAACCCAACTCAATACCATTTCTAGACAACTAACATTGGTCATAAGGATGTAACTCCTCTGATAACACTATATCAGGACCCAAACAACCAAGGCCCACCTAGACAGAAGAATGCCAAGCTGCCACTACCCAAATATCACCTCCAATTTTTCAGTGTCTAGAGACCATAACTAAGTAGAATTATCCAACAAATGGGAAATGTTAGGATATGGTTCTTGTATACACCCAAACACATCCATCTCCATGAAACAATGTAGTGATAATAAATCTACTGATACAGAATTGAATGTATACAACAATATCCCACATACAAAGTATAAAATGATAAGAAATAATGGAAGGGAAAATTTCAAGACCAACAAAAACTAAAAAAGAATCCAACCTCCCCAGAATGAGGTGACTAATATAAAATGAATTATCGATACACACCTTGGCCAAAAATTCTAATAACCATTCTCCACCCACTCCTAGTATTATAAGGAATTCTATAAGATACATTTTCCCTACACAATTAATTACATATTCATGAATATCCCATGTTGTGGGGAGTATAAAAAGACATAGTAGGTTCCCCCAGAAACCCAAAATGAAAGCGAGAAACTAAAAGGCAATGGTCTATTCGACCTAAATCCAGAGGAGGAAACCCAAGAGATAGAGAACAAGAAACACCATCTTAGAAAATGCTCATCTATAAGTTACATTACAACTCAATCCACATTGTATATCAACCAAGATATGTGACATGATTTCAAGATGTCTTAGAATAACCTAGATATACTCATCTCAGAATCAAGGTCTCATTAGGTCATGGCCTCTCTACCATCAAAAAGACTCTACATTAGGATTAAATGCATCACTAATATAGAAGATACCACTCAATAGTTGAGGTTAATTCTTGTCCATACATGTTCTTTAGACGTTCCATAAAATTTTTAGTAGTTAGTTCTCATTTTCCACCACCTCTACCACCCTCTTAAGGTCAGGTGCACAGTTGAACTAAAAATATTTCAACCAGACTCAAAATACCTATAATTTATTTCTAATTTTTCATGATCATGAACCTCTTATCACATAGTAAATTTTAAAATCACTTTTCTCGGCATGGTTTAGATACATAGTAAGAACTAATCAGGCATGAAATTTTTACATCAATCTATTTCTCCAAAAACTAAAGCTCTAACCATAAAAAATCCTTTAGTGATACTAAACCATTTTATAGTTCCTCAAGAATTCCTATATAGATAAAACAATAAATACACATATAAATGAAAAAAAATCTATAAATCCCTAAAAACACGAGATCATTCAACCTCCCCTTCTTAAAATAACTCATCCAGGATTTTCCTTTACGAGGGTAGTTGGGCATAATCTTTGAAAGATTCCATATTATAATAAGAAACACCATATTTCACTCCCAGAGCTTATCCTATATATAGTTTTGCCTCCTTAGAATAAAAACTAATGGAACTGTCCTTCCATGAAGAGTATTCATGTAAAAATAAACAATATCAACCAGATACTTATTAAAATAATAATCAATATACAACTCATCTTTATCAGGATGAAGGATGTGATATAAGTATGAATGATAAAGAAATAACTTGAAAATTTTAAAGATTTCATGCATATCCCTATATCTATAAGGGAGTGTTATCCAATAATCAACTAGTCTTACTCTCTCTAAAACCCAAAAGGGTACGATGAATCAATGAAATAGCTTACCCTGACACTGAATCAATTGATTCCCACTCCAGAAGATCCATACAAGAAGTCCCAATATTTCTCGTCATACATCATAGTATGACAATGATTATTGGAATAAGACTCATTATAGAATCATATTAATCCATATGATAACATAGAATTTTTTATTTCATCGATATCTACTGAACAAAACATGGTCCTATTAGTACTACCCCCTTCCTATTAATATAGCTAAGGTGATTGAAATAACTTACCATATTGCGCCTCATAAGGATCTATCTATATAGTCACTTTAAAGCTATTATTATAATAGAACTTAACAACAGTAAGATTTTTAAACAAGTAACCTACATAATCAGGGATGCATGCTCTAATCATGTCCTCTAACACTAGCATCACACAATCAGACTGACCATCAGTATGAGGGTAATAGGATTTAACAGAAGTACTTGAGAACGAAAAGTCTTCTAAAACCCCAACTAGAACAATAAGATCAACTAGGTATCTCAATATGAAATGATTTCATATAGAACATTATAAAGGTATATGACCAAAATTATATATATCCTTCATTAATCAACCACTAAAAAGGCCATTAATGTATGTAAGAAGTTATTTACCATTTTTAACCAATAATTAATTACAAATATAACATCACTGTCTTATTTTCACCTTTGAAAATCAGCCACTAAATCAATATTTATCTCTTCCCATTTACATTTTGGAATAGGTAATAACTGTAAAACCACTACATATCACTATTTCACCACATTTTCCTTCAAATATGTGAAACACCAGGTAATGAAACCTTATAACTCCCTTTTTATACTAGGTACCAATACTAGCAGTGTAAATCATGATACATATTCATAGGACTGGGATTTACTACAAAGGAGAAGTATGAGACTCTCACTAAAACTACAACTGTATGTTTTCCAGATACAAGATATATGAATAAATACACAATTTCTAATTCTCATAAATGAAAAAACCAAGAGGTGTTTCTTTCTTGAATTTATAACCCTTATGACTAAACCATCAAGATATGAAAGACGCATAATCTTTACCATATCCAAAAGTGAATAGTTCATAGATAATGATACAAGTAGAGGATACCCAACATAGTCCTTTTTCTCTAAATTAATCTCTTAAAACATGTCCATAAATTATTATTTAGTAATTTATTTTTAAATTAAATATGTCTATGACTTCCTACTTAGTTAATCAGCTATAAAATATCATTCTCATACATATAAGCAATTTTAATGAAAAAAATATTGGTATTTAACCCAACTTCATTTTTAGATATACATGTCACATTTATTAAATATTTTTTTACAATTTTTGGTCCATTTTTAATGAAAACCAATTTTCCAAATATATAATTCGTCCAACAGTTAAAGTAATGAACAATTACTACTATCTTGAGGTCGTACTTTTCATAATCGATCTTATGAGGCCACAACTAGAATCAACCATCTTCCATGACTCTCTAAAAAAATATTTAAATGGATCCCATCATGATTCTTCATGTACTATAGTAAATATTTTATAATCTTCTTAGTTGAAGTAGAATGAGGATCAGTAGTGGGGAAAGTCTTCAATTCATCCCCTGAAAGGCATTCTAAAAGCATCAGGCCATGATAAATTAACACCCCTATTTTTCAATCCAAAAATAGGTGGGGAAGTCATGAGAAATATTGAATAAAATACCTATAATTTCTATTTTTTCACATGAAATTAAAACTATCCAATAAGTTTTTTTGATAGTCCCATGAAACCATAATTATCACCATCTTTGGTTCCATATAAAATCATTCCCCTAAGATATTATGACTCGATAAGTGATCATTATCAATGCAAAATTGGTATTTTATAAGACAAACATACAACGTAATATCTCTTAGTATATCAAATATAATGTTATGATGTATGGGGTGACTATGTTAAGTATGAGGATTAACAAATATATCATATGTGAAAACCCAAATGAATGAATCTAGGTATAGGTGGAAAACCTCTGTTAATCAGGGCAAGGAAAACTATTGGCATGTTCATCAAAGTGAACAAAATTACCAAATACTTATGAATAATATATATACAGATGAATGAATTATGTTATTTATTTAAAGGAATAATATGCACCTATGGGTAGACCAACCATATATAGATTTTTGAGAAGAACCGAGCTCATTAGAACTGGTCAATGAATTCCTTAAATGAGTTAATTGATATTAGTTTTTAAATGTTAGCTGGTTCAATTTTTATTAACTGACACAATGTATTAAGGTAACATCCGCCTTCTTAGAAAAAAACATCGGTTCACCCCCAAGGGAAATAATGATACATATAATCCCTTTATCTTCTAGGTCCTACAACTTCATCCTTAGTTCCTAAATCTATATAGGATCTATCCTATAAGAAGAAATATCTATTTGTTTTCTCAAAGTGCCATATTTATAATAAAATTCACTTCTATATGAAAAGGTATCCCAAAAAAACTATTTTGGGAAAACATATCCGAAATGAGCCACTATATGTGTAAGATTTGTCTAACATGCGCTGAGATAGTATAGATAAATGCTAACAATATGGGATGATAGTCCACTCATCCAATGATTCTCAGACACCACTCAACTAGCTTGGAAATCCCATTCTCATTTATGAACATCGCTTATCCCCTCAGGTGACATTAAATTCACCTATTGATGATAACAATCAATGTGGAAATGCTAATTCAAAAAATATCCATATTGAGAATAAAATCAAAGACTTTCATCTATTTGAGGATTTGGTTTCAAATGAAGTGATAATAAACTATCTCAAGGGGAATTTATTATATCTATGTACAAACACTGATCACAGTCTCGATAGTGTATTGAGAGTAATCAATCCATAAAATACTTTATCATGAGGCTATGAGTTTTCATAAATTCCATATATATCAAATAATATAAATAAGTAATACAATAAAATATATGCTATTAATACCAAACCTATAACTATAGAAGGCATGATACTCTATTCCTAATGCATTGGTAATATTGTATATATCGAGCATGATCTTTTTCCCTAGGATACAAATTGACTACCTGAGCATGTTCACTCTATATCCATGGAATTCCTTATGTCTGGATCCATCATCCATGACCACTTAAATATCCTAAAAGGCTGGTACAACTCTAGATACCATCTTGAAAGGGAACTACTGGTCCCTATTGGGGACTAGGATACAGTAAAAAATATATCTCACTAACCTATTGAGGAAATGTGTTAACAAAACAATGAATATTTCCCACCTTCATGCAATCCAGGAACTCAATTGAGTCTCTAAGTCATTGGGATATTTTTTAACCTGTCATACCACACTGATTCCATAAAACATGGCTTCTAGTGTTGTTACTCTTGCTTTCCAAACCCTAGAAATAACACTCTAGAAAGTTCATCTTGCTGATGGTGGATCTACCATTCAGAGTAGGTGATACATTAACATGTACCATGCCTTTAGTATCCCTTATATTTCTCTTGTTGATTAAGTTCTAGATTACTATACTAAAAAAGTATTCAATATAAATACATTCACCTCAGATCATATTTCATATTTGATCCCATCCTCAAATATTCTATCCCTAGATCACCAAGAAGAATCAGTGAATGTAACAAGAGATTTATAAAAAGAGATTAATATTCAATAATGGGAATCGTTCTCTAATGCAGGTGAATAATGTCTATATCTTGATCAGATTTCAATGTCACATGATAGATATCATCATATATGGTAGTATTGAAATCAATTCAGAGCATATCCCAATGCTGATAAGATTGATTGAAGATGAGATGAAAATATTTGGAGGATCTGAGAATCATATATACAGAGAGATTTCACCTCTTTTCAATAGGTTTCTCTAAATGGTAAAAATATAAAACATATCCTCCAACTATGTCTCGAAATCTTGTGAGCAAACATACCTTGATAATCCCGGTGGATTCTACTATTGGAACTGTAACATAAAATCTTCAATAGATGTGATAGGTCATATATATCCTCTTATAGAATTCCATTTTTTACATTAATCTCTCTTGAAACTATGCATTGACTCCCATATTAGAAATAAAATGATGTGACACAAGTCTCACTATAGGATGTAATACTAGTAACTTTGGGGCCATGACCTCTGAAACATTGTCATTATCACCTTCTAGGAAATTGACCAAAGGCTGTAATAGTGAAATTTCTATAAAAATCGAATCACACACCATCAAAAAATATTTTATAATAGAATAAAACACATATAAATGAATATTATTGATACAATCATTTTAACATAAGAGTTAACACCCCACTTATTTCTCCAAACTCCATGTCTAGGTGAAATAAAATATTATATTGAATCACTAAATGCTCTCTCAATTAACCACAACTATAGATAGGTTGGGCTATATTTCATTATTTTTAGACAAATGTTTTAGAATATGAAGTGTCAACTAAATTTTTTATAGGAAAATTATCTTTATGTTTCCATTGACATTAAAATTTAACAATAAAAATTTATTTTAACTTTTATAAATAGTCAATATCATAATTATAGATACCATGGTCCAGTTAGGTGATTTTCCATTCCAATACTATCAAGACCTATTTCTAACATGTTAAAATTTGAATTTTATTTAACAAAATCCAACATTAAATACAAAATCAATATGTTACATGTCTATATATTATGATTATATTATATATATCATTATTTAAAATTCATAAAATAACTATATTTATATATTATAATTGGAATCCATTTAATCACAATGAACAAATGTTTTGATCCATGTATCCAATGGTTCATGTGTAAAACATGTGATAATTAGTCATATGAGGTGGAACCATCAACCAATATGGGAAGAAACCATTTTGGTTTATGTTTTCATGTCATTTACCCAATTATTTTCCCATGTAGGAAACATTATCACATTTAAAAAATTTGAAGCCAAAGAACAAACAATTTGTTGTAGAATATATATGCGGTGAAATGAATATTGCATATAATATGCATGAAATCAGAATCTCTAGGTTTCTATAATGATGTATGATCAATACCTCCTTACCACAATAGGAAAATGGTAAAATATAATCCATCATAATATCTATAAACACAAAAAATCATGTTTTTCTCCCCTTGAATAATTCCACAAAAATATAAGGGGCATAATCCCAAAAAACAAGCCATATCCTAGGTAGTTTGGTATTTAAATGTACATGGGTTAACTGCTACCAAGAATTGCTTCATTAACAAATTCATACACATTCATAGACTCTTATATAACAAACTAAAATCCTTAAATAGATAGAAAAGAAATCTCTACTACCACTTGTAATGTCCCAGACCTAGTTCATTCGTAAGTAACTGAACCTAGATAGTCACGTTTCTTCAAGAATTCATCTATGTACAATAGAGGATTATAACTAGAAAAGAGGTCCTATAGTATTATAATTGGGAGAATATACCATATTTTATCAGATTATTTGAACAATAGTATAATAAATGAGGAATAGTGGATGTCAAAATCCAGAAACATTATACTGACATAAATAATACACAGAGTCGTACAAAAAATAATGGTGTCATATATGTATGATATTGAAAAATAGAGAATAAAAGGAAATAGAAAAGTGTATATATAAAAAATGCAATGTTAAAATACAAACAAAACTAATAGCTACCTTTAATAGCATCATTATTATATGATCGGTCCTCTACCCCCGTACTCTATCATGGGTTAGAAAATCAAGTGTCTAGAACTAGGCACATACCCTTCTCCCTACCTACATCCTTGAAGTATGTTAGTGTACCAAAAGAAAACCTAAATTTGGTGTCAATATAACTTATTAGGCCAACACTAATGGGATCTTACACTATCCATTGAGAAAATATATAATGAGTTATTTTTATTCATAATGAATAGAGGTATCAAGTAAATAAACCATGTTAGTTCGGGTTCCTCATGGAACAACCATCTATTTCTACATTCTTCAACCTAAAGGGACTAAAAGGTTATATAGATTTTGTAGATTTAGTGATAATGTGTAATTTTAGAGGGGCATAGCCTTGGAATGTAACACTAAGGTGTTATACCATATCCCTAGAAAAATGATCTTGGGGATCTATGTGTTAAGAGTAATATGATCTATATAATGACAACTCGGGTTGTGTCGAAATCATAATGTCTACACCAAATTCAAGTATTTTGATCAAAATGGCCACCTACTTATTTTTATTGAACGAAATTCATGAACAATATTACATAGTAATGAGTGGAAATTACATTTCCAATAATAATAAACATGGAGAGGAAATTCCATGTCGAACAATATATAACATGGTTAGAAAATTCCATATCCAACCGCCCAGTCATGTATAATGATCTCCATGTTCATTATCCTAATCTAAGGGGGAAATATGGGATTGTATGTACATGTAAAATATATTAGAAATAAAAAATGGGAAAACCCATTTTTAGTAATAACAATCAAATTTCTATAATCATAATGATAGTCATGGAAACACATTATAATTCAGCTAGGGCTGGGTTACATTGTTTTTCAAATCACCTTCTATTTATCTCACGTAACCATTTCACAAAAAAGGTATTAGCCTAACCCACCTTTTAAAGTGGTTAAATCAAATATCCAAGCACATGATCCAAAATTATTTTCACACCATTTTATCTAAATCATTTTAAACTTTTCAATTATGATGTAAAATTAAACAAATTGCTGGTTTATAAAGATATTAATTCATTGAGTTTAAATTAATTTTAAAAAACCCTATGGGGTCATTCTTATCATGTTATAGAACCTCAGGCAATGAATACGGGTCTGAAGAACTAACTGATATTATGAATTATCAATTTATTTGATTAATTTCATATTTAAGGGGAGGTGCCCAAATGGTCTGGAACACGACACAACATCAAATAATATATTCAACTAAAATAATATTTAAAATCACAAAACCACCTACCATAGATGTGTGGTAGACTCTTCATCTAGTATAATCCTCTAATCTAGGTAGGAATTAGTGAAATCATAATAGTAAACAAAATCATTATAAATAGGTCATATTATCTCCCGTGGATTTATCATTCCATATGATGATAGAAACAAGGGAAGGGTGAAAGAGGATTGATAGTTTTTCTAAGGGTGATACAACTAGATTAATGACTATTATTTCCAATCCCATATAAATTATATCCTCCAAATCCTATGATGATATGGAGGATATATTTTCATGTGGGGTATATGTTGTGAAATTTGGGAATGAAATGGGAAGAAGAAGTGTTAATGGAATGTAAGGTAAAAATATTTATTTCACACTTTATAAATTGGTGCATGGATTGGAAACACAGCTTCCAGATCATTCAAAAACCATACCATTAGAACTACCCATGCTGACACTCCATTATATGACTAGTAAAATTGTTTGAAAAACCATTTTAGGACATGTGTTCCCACTAGCCATCACCTCCACCCCTCATGGGTTTTGGTTCATGGTTAATCTAACCCTATGAAAACCCTTCTCAATATACCTATAATTTATTCTAGTTTTTCACACACATTCAACTTAACTCAAACTACTGAACTAACCATGAAGCTCCTTTTTTGGATACATGATTGAGCTATATGATTATCTCTTCTTATGTGAAAACTATTCACCTTTCCAAAAAAAATGGAACATTAGGCACTAAAAAATCTTCAAACATGCAAAAAAACCTTTCTTGTTAAATTTATCATTCCCATATAAATAAAAAAATATATTTATATATAATTTAAAAGGATCTATAACTCACTAGAAATTTTCCATCTGATAGTGTAAATGGTTAATCTTGTGGAGATAGTTGAAAATATGGTTGATAAAAAATAAAATATAGGAGGTTGTTACAAAGATATTCGTGGTTTAATTTATTGTAAATGTGTTTTTTAATAAATTTTCTTTAATGTTATAAATCATTAGATATCACATGATGATCCTTCATATATGTTGAAGCAGAATGTAGTTTTTATTATATTTTAATAAATAACATAGGTCATGTTACAAATGATGTTCAAGTTGATTAAAATGATCATCGATAACTATTTCATTATTTATATATGATATTCCACTCTTCGAAGGTATTGTGGTTGAATTTCTATAATTTAGTCCATGTATTTATCTCATCAGAAAAAATAAATTATGAATATGATGAAACTATTTCAAAATTAAGACATTTCATTAAAATATCAATAAAATTATCTCACTTGAAATAAATGATTCATGTCGTGATAGTTTGGATGGATTGGGAATATCTAGAAGGATATTGATGTGAAACATAGAGAATTATACTGGATATATTTAAATATTTATTCCAAAAAATATGGTTTTGTTTATTGACTAGTAAAAAACTATGAAAATTGATATCATTGTATGATATTGTAATTTTACTAAATTAAATGTGGTGACTAGGTAGGTCACACTATGATTTTAGACAATGAATCAAATTAAATAGATCTTATATAATGCATATTTTATGGATATTTGGGATATTTAGTCTCCTTTATGTGTGTTAATGTAATTTTTTAAACCTATATTATGTGTTTACTTGTGGTGAAATTATTGAAAAATACATTTGAGTAAATAATTCAACAGTTTAAGGGGATTCATTATTAAAGAAAAAAATATGGATTGAGAGAAAAAATATTATATAATATGGAAATATAATAAATCATATAAAAAATCCTTGATGATTACTATTTGAAGAAGGAATTAGAATTTTAAGGATGAAAACCCATTATGGATGGGTGATATTCATTTTTTTAAGAACTATTATTCGTGATCAATGTGTCACATTTCTCTTATATTCTTGATTTTGAAGAAGTGAGTAAAGTGAAAAGAAGAGGTTCTTCCCTTGTATTTATAGTGCTCCTTTCTAAATAATTTGTAACATCTAAACTGAGTTGTGTTAAAGCCTCGATTATATAATCAAAATATATGTCTATGATCCTTGGAATATCCCTCATGGTGAACTATATAATATAATTATTTATACAAACTTATTAATATCAAAATATTTCTTGTGTTATTAATGTAAAATTGATTTTTTGTGTTCCTACTAATATGAGAAAAAAGATTCATTATAAATATTGAAGATGTGAAAACCTAAATTTACACCCCACCCACTCTTGGGATGTATAACACTTTGGGTGAACAATTATATTATAATATGGGTGTATATAAAGTGTAAACAAGTATAGATAAATTTAGATACATATGGAAGTGTTAATGTAGTTAAAGACCCTATCATTCCATAAATTTGTGCATCATTCAATAATGGCTTTTAATATAAATAAGTGATAAAAATTAATTTTTCAACATAAAGAGTTTTACTATGATCTATAAAGATGTGGGGTGAAGAAGAAATCATGAAAAAGTATTGAAATTATTGATAGAGATGATTGAGATATCACACTATAAAGGAGGAGAACACACTACGACTTGTAAAACACAAATATACACTCAAGGATATAAAATAAAAATTGATTTTGTTATACTTCACAATATGTATAGTTACACAAAATTTTCATATTCATATGAATAGTTTTTTATTATATGATGTGGTGATGATGTAAAAAAATAACCATGAAATTTTTAGGCAAAACATGTTAGTGATATTCTATATAATCACAACAATATTGGAATATCACATTCCAACTATGAAAGAGAGTGATATGAGAAGGTAATTTCATAATAAAAAATTAGTGGTTGTGCAGTGAGAAGTTCATTTTAGATAGATCTATTGCATTTTGGATGGTTGGGTATGAAGTCCTAACACCAGGATGGAAATCATCATATAGAAATGGGTCTATAGTTTTTTTGATTTGGATGTTCTGAGGAAATATTATTAAAAATATATTATAATAATTTTTGGGATCTATTTTTGACTCAAAAATCATTCCATATAAGATTTTTTCATTGAAAATCATTGTTATCTCAAAGGAGATCACACTACAATGAAGATAATAACAATATGATCTACCAATTTATAGAATATACTAATGATTTTGTTTAAAATTTAAAATATGACTCAATATTTTGATGATAAGATCAAAACAAATTGAATTTTTTTACTATATTAAAATCTGTGGCACATGTGTCTAAATTATGCAGTACTTGATAAACATTAATTGATAAGAATAATTTATAATCCTGTTAGATACTTCAAATATTATTTGAAAGATTCTACAGAACATTCTATAATAATAATAGTGTAATTCATATATGTAGTTTTAATATTGGATAAGTGGTGGAAATATATTTCAAAATAGGGTTATAAGAGAGTAAGAGAAGAAAAGATCTATTTATAGAGGATCTATCGACATGTCTGGTTTGAGGGAGAAAATATTCATGAGGAATAACAGTTGAACAATTCATCATGAGATGAAATTAACATAGGAAAACTAAAATTCACATCATAAGTAATTTATCTCATATGATTGATGATGTATATTAAGGAAGTGTAAAATAATACAATTCTAGTTTAGAATTTATCATTATCATGAAAATTGTTTCTTTATTGTGTAGTTTTTTGGAAAGAATATATTGACCTAATCAAAGTTTACTTATTCACATTATTAATTACAAGAAAGATAATAGTGTTTTAAAATTCAATGTGTTATCTATAATCTAGTAGAGGATGCATAGTGATCATGCATAACATATTGATCATGATATAACCCTCATTTTTATAAATGATGAACCCTTATTGATGTAGTGAGTGTAAGATAAGGTGAGGTATTAACCCTTGGAAGGTATTTTACCGTACCTAAATATTATAAGGTTATTGAGTCCTAGTATTAGTTTACAATGACCAAATATTTTATCCACCGAATAGTGAATATTAGTGGATTTTTTATTGATTTGAATGCCAATTTTTTAAATACTTGGACATAGAGAAATGAAAGTGAACTATGTAAAATCATTTTTTCATTATATAAATTAAATTCTATTAGTTTTTATAGACTATGAAATCTAAGGTAAGGGGATATAGACTTCATTTTCTTCCTTCAATGTTGGAAAAATTATAATTAATGGGGTTTTTTAAGAAAAAAACCATATATTTATCAACACCCTAATTTACCCACTCCCCTAGAGGAATATTCATTCAACTTTCCTCTAAAAAATTTTCATTATAATTCTTCGTTTCTTACGAGGTTTTTATATATCCATTAATTTTACAAAAAAAATTTAGAGATTTTTATTTTAAATCACATAAAAGAAAATATATATTATGCTAATTTTTTATAATAAACATAAAAAAATATAAAATGCCGAAAAATATGATGTAAAATAATATATGTCTCTAATATAAATTAAAATTCAACCACTTGATGACGATAAAATTGATATATAAATGTTTCACTTCAATTCCAAAACATCAGCTTAAATGTAAATCAAATAGAGAATCTAGAAAATATAACTCGATGATGAATGTATAGAAACTTATATTTTATCACAATTATTTATTGAATATCTAGTTATAAGTTTTCCAATAAAGTGATTAAAATGATGATGAATATTTTTATATCAAATGAATAAAACAACACACACATGCATACATAAAAACAGACACACACATTGATATATATATTTATATAATATTTTGTTTCTATATGATACATAAGTTAAATCAGTTTGTTTATAGAAATCATATGATACATGAATTTTTGTGAGTAAAAATTGATTCATTAATGTCGTATATGTTATCAATGATTGAAAAAACCCTAATAATTATGAGAAATCTTAATGTTGACTAGCGAAACATTGGTCATAACATGGTGTACCCGTAATGTAAACCTCTTCTTTGTGAAATGGTGATAATGTGCAACTCTTATTGGGGAAATGGTTACCATAAGAGTTAACGAAATGGTGAATAAAAAAAACAATAATAGAATAAAGAAAAATTTATATAATATTATGAAAAAAAAGGATATTGTTTAGAGATACAAAATTATCATACATAAAAATTACACATTAAAATATGAATATTGATCGTATAACAAAATAATCCAAGCTAGAATCATTTAGTTCTATTGCCTTTGGAAAATTGGAAACATAAATAACATATCCTCAAGTGATATATGTCTTCTCCCACTATGTTATTCCTAATTAGTACCCTTATTACACATAATGCACATAATAACTTTCATCATTACCTATGGCGATGATTTATAAGAAAGGGTGAGATCATATTTTCCGTAAAGATAAATAAGGTAGCTATCAACATATCATGAGAAAAGTGTATGTGAACCTGAGAATAACATATGATAACTGTACCCTTTATATCACAAATCATAAACATGAGTCATGTCTTAAAACTTGACAGTTCATGAGAAATGTATCATAATAGAATCTGAGAACATGATCCATGAGAGAACAAACAAGATATAGTTTTTTGGAATATAATTAATCATAGAAAACCTCATGTAAATGATACCAACCAATACATTCATATCATTATATGCAAGGTGTAACCAATTGTGTACCTACATTAGGCTTGGGATAACCTCACATACACCTTATTTTGGTTTTGGGATAACCTCCCACGTACCCCCTTTTAGGATTGGGATGACCTCCCATACACCCCCCTTAAGGGATTGGAATAAAATATCTTGTATCCATTGATACTATATGAAATTAATCATTACCCAATGCATTGGATGGATATAGAGGTACCACCCATCACTTAATCCATACATTTTATGTCACCAAATAATAATTATTTTATCATAACAAAACCCATATAAAGGAAATGGGTTTTATAACCATATATTTATAATAACAATAAATCATCTAAATAATGAATAATGATGGTAGAATTAGATTATATCTTTGTTAAATATTACTTGACACCAAAAGATATCATCAAAGTTAGAAAATGATTATGCAATATTTTTTCGAACTAAACATGAGGAAAATAGAATTTTCATTTTGAAAATAAAAATTAAAAAAATGAATGTTCAAAAAAAATATAAAAATAATTTTATTTTAAAATTATCTTTTAAACATATAATGTATTATTAAACGAATGTTATGTCCCTGACATCATGAAATTTTATTCATGCCTTACTCATTATATCAATGATTCCTTTCACATTTTTGTTAAAATCCCAATGGGAATTGTTTTTAAAATGACATAAATATTCTCTTTGAAATATTTTTTAAATATTCAAAAATGGAATAAATTTCGTTTAATAATCATATGATAAAATATTTTAACCATTTTTTAACATTAACATGAAAGAGAAAGGGTTTTTGACCAAGGATAGAGAAAATGTAGATTTTCCTTAAAAGTATTTGTCAATCACTTTAAATTCCAAAAGAATTTAATAATAGTCCTATTATATGAAATTTTTATTAATAACCATATGAAGTAAACCTAAATTTTTTTATTGAGAGATAGATACAAATATTTCATTATTGGAAACATAATCATAATAATCCATGTAAACTATGAGACTATAACATAAAGTCATTACCATTTTGGTAATATTTTTATTATATGTCCCATAAATAAAAACATCAAATGAATAATTTAAATATCATTAAAAAACTAAAAAAATAGTATAAAAATGTGAAATGTTAAGTGTATACACCTCATAAAAATGGATGGTGTACTACATAACTAATTCCCCAATGGTGGAAAACTGAGAAAAAAATACCTTACCTTAACTCTCAGCTCCCGTCATACACGTTATAATACCCATTATAATATATATAAATTTATTATAAATATATTAAATAACCATAATTTTATATATCATACCATATTTTATTTACTTTTTTTCTTTTTTATTGATTTATTAATAATTCCATCTTAAAATTTTATTTCAGGTAATAACTACTTCATTTTTTATGCTATGTTTTAGTTTTGTATATTTTGTCCTCATAATTTTATTTTGGTTCTATAATATCAATAATTTTTAAAATTATATAAATATAACATATATTAATTATATGTTTATTCATAGTAATCCAAAAAAATTAGAGATAGATAATGAAATACACCATTCATAGGGATGGTAGGCTATATGTACAAATGAACATTATTTCCATTTTATCAACAGGTAAAATGAATGAATGGTAAATTATATATTACAATTAGAGAAAATTTTTTATGAAAAATATATATCATATATTCATTAAATTTACCCAAATTACATTCTATTAAAATAATTAGATTAAAATAAATCACATCACTTCGTGAGGTGGTAGTTCGCTATACACATGAACGACATTATCAAATCCCCTATGGAATGGAATGTAAGAAGGTATATATGGTATCATAATTATATAATTATAATGATTTAAAAAATACCATATATATATTATTTTAATCTGGCCTTATTGACATTTTGGAATAACCGAAATGCGAAACACATCATATCATTTTGTAAGTTTGTTATTCATCATACACATGAGGGATGTTGTTCTTTTCCATCGAGTTTGGAGGTAATAAGTTATATGTGGTATTATAAATTCAAAGGAATAATAATATAAATTATTATATATAAAAATTAAATCCACAATTATATCCTTCCATAAGATGGGGTGATGAAAAATGAACAACATCAGTTTACGTGGAAGTAGTTTATCGTACACAAGAATGATGATTTTTTATCCCATTTAATGGATGTGGAGAAGGATTTGGGATATTACATTAACATTATTAAATCATGTTATATTGATGATAATTAATTTATAATATCAACTTGTTTTAATTATAATTTATGTTGTTGGAGGAATAAATAAAATCAAATGCATGATTAGGGACATTACCTCTTCTTTGGAAAACTTATATCGGTTTTCACCAAAATCTTTAGTGGGATGGATTTATGAAAAAAATCACAATTCTAGGATAATATTTTGGAATTACGAAATTATTTTTGGTAGTTAATATAAAAACTATTGTTTTTTTTATTTTTAAGTGGAGAGGATAGAAGGTTCCCTTTAATAAGGAATCTGAGTGTCACCAATGTATTTTTTTTAAAATGAAAAAGGTGTACACTCATTTTTCACATGAAAAAAGATAAATAAAAATTACATTATAGAACCATAGATGTTATAAGGTCTTAGTAAAGAGATAAATAGAGTTTTGGGAATCTTTTTATACCATTTTACCACATATTGATTTAGTTTAGACCCCCAGTAACCCTATATTAACCCTAACCACAGTAATTATTAGAAACCACTTTTACTATTCATAATGGTAAACAAAAATGTTTAAATATTAAAAAATTTAAATTATGAATATTGAAAATATGGTGTCGAATTTTTAAAATCATATTTCTTGATGTAGAAAAAATATATTTAATATTAATCCTCTGTATGTTAAAAGAATGTTGTTTTCCATAGGGGACATGTTGAAATGATTGGAATGTTTTTATATCAAAATCTAATATGATATTGAGTAATATGAACTAAATTGGATTAATATATATATATATATATATGTATATGCATATGTAATTTATGAGTTTTCACTTTTAAATAAAATTAATTTACTTTTGAAATGATTATTTGTTTCAAAATAAATTTCAACTCTTAATAAATCCTAGTATTTTTCAAAATTCCCCAAAAAATAAAATTTTTAGAAAAATTTAAAAAACATACTCCAAGATTATATTGACATTATTATATCAAAATTTAATTTAATTTTTTAAAATATTTTTTAAAATATATTTTTTAAATTAATTTTAAAATAATATGCTAAATGAGATAAAATTTCTTTTTTGAAAAATATTATATTATGTGTAAAATTGGTTTTAATATTATATCTTATATAGAAAATATATAAGATAAATTTTAAACATTTTATTGAATATATAATATTAAATTTTCATTTATTTAATTTAAAAAAAATATTATGTTCAATTTTTCGAGGTAACACACAATTTTACTCATAAAAATAATTTTTCAAGAAATGATTTACATTATTTTAAAATTTATTTTATATTCACTAATAATTAATTGGTCACAAAAAATTCAATATATATATATATATATGTGTGTGTGTGTGTAATCCATATATTTTCATAATTTATTTAATCATATGCATACCCTTCCTTCAAATGGATACGTGATAAATATCATACTAAGTAATATATTTCTAAAATTATGTCAAATTTCATTTAAACTCTATGTTTCATGTAACTTAAGCTAAAATATTTGTTGAGTGTAAAACATATTTCACAATGATTAGTTTTATTGAAAATATTAACTTATTAAAAAATATTGGTGTGTTACATTCTACACACATTAAAATGAATTTCACCCTTAACATTCATTGTTTTGGTACCAACAACTGTGGGTAATTCTACTTCATTACTTTCTTAAGATCTCAGGTAACTTCACCAAGATGGTGGTTTCTCCATAAAAAATTAATAGGTTAACCGTCTTATTTCATTTTAATTTCTCTATATGATCAAGAATATAGACTTGATGTTCCTCATTAGAAAGATCATTCTCAAGTTGTACGACTTCAAAGTTTAATACATGTGATGGATTAGGTATGAAATTCCTCAAGAAAAATGTATAAACACACTGGGAACCAGAAATTGGTTCACTGGAAGATCCATGCAATAATATATGGTCCTGTTATGAATTTTTTTTTCTAAGGGGCCGATATACCTTGTTCTCAGTTTTACCTTCTTTCATCTATAATGAAATAAAAAATGAAATCTCACCAACTACAACTTCTAGATCCCATCGAAGATTATCAGCATAACATATGTTTCAAATTTTTGTTTCCCTTATATATTTTTGAATGTATTGAACATTATTTTTCATTTCTTTATCTAGCTCAAGTCTTAAGGATATTGTTTCTACAACTTCATTCCAGTATATTGGAGTTCTATACAACATTATATCAAGGGATTCATAAGGATCCAAATTAATTCTCGAGTGAAAGATATTGTTATAAGAAAACTCAAATAGAATAATTTTTTATTCCCAAACACCGTTAAAATCCATAGAATAAGATCTTATCATATCTTCTAGGGTTTCAATAGTTCTCTCAGAACGATCATATGACTAAGGATGATTCATAATGATGAAACTAAGATGTATCAAAATATTACTGATGAATTCCCCAAAAAATTGATGCAAACCATATACCCTTATTAATTATAATTGAATTTTATAATCTATTTAATCTTACATCATCCTTAATGTATATCCCAAAATGTTGATCCATGAAGAAATAATCTTTTATAGAATTAAATAGTGTAACATTTATATAAAATTCAACTATAACCCATATATAATTATTCCCTTTAGATGTTTTAGGGAGTGTAATGAAAAAAATATAAGCTGATTATCTCACATTTCCATTCTTGTATAGATAATGGTTTTATCGTACCCTTTTACGCTTTTCTCTCATCCTTAACTTACTAAAAAAAATAATCATGATAAATTCTCTGAAATATATATCTTCATTTTGTACCACTAGAAATAATCTTTAACAAAGACTAGTGGTAGGATTTATACCCTTGTATTCTTTGGGTTGTCAAATCATGCCTCACAGCCCTGGAAAATGCAATAGGTTGTTTCTAAACATACTATTTATCTTTTCCCAAAACAACATTAATAAAATTATTAAATTATAATAATCCATATTTACCACATCATCAGAGTTAGTATAAACCTGAAAGGTTACTAAAACCTTTAATATTATTCCTGAAAAATGTAAACCAAATATTCCTAAAATAAATTTTCTATGAACTTTATACAAAACTAAAGGGTTTTATTACAATAATTGCCTCCCAAAATTTATGTAATCATGATAAAATCCAATCACATAAAACCTTAAAATGTGTTTTAAGACATCAGACTTATGATCAACCTTGAACTTATTAACCAATTGTGGAATCTATAACTCTTAAGTTAATATTACATGGACACATGGATACTTTATAAAATAACATAATCATAATTTGATTCATGATTATTAAAACCAAAATTCCATTGGTAAAATAATTAAAAAACATACTTTATGAATATAAATAGATAAACAATTCATCCCATTTATTTCAATCATTTGGTATAACATATGTCCTTCCTTGTTTTAAGGGATAAATCATAGTTTAGGGAATTGACTTGGATAATTCTCAAGCTCCAAAAATATAAGACATAAAATTAATTAGAAATTCATTTCTCAGTGACCATAATTTCAAAAAATAAAACATATTCACCTACATTTTAGATATTCTTTCGGTTTTATCCTCCCAACTTCTTGAAATGTAGGAAGAATAATATTCTTTTATATATGTTTATTACCACATAAGCACTCCTAAATGTACATATTCCTATTATGTGATTATTTAGGATTCTCAACAAAGGTCATGTTGTTAAACATATATCACAATATATTATTTTGAATAATCACAATATCATTCTCTTCAATCATCATCAAATTTGGTTTCTCAAAGTCTCTGAATATTCCCTCATATTCAAGATTAATATTATTATTTATTGGGTTAACAATTGATTTAAACTAAAAATCATAGTGTGAGAGACACTAATCATAGTGTAAAACCACATAATCTAAAAAAATTTAGGGTATCTAAATCATAACACATTATTTTTAATCTATGACACCTTATTCCTAAACTAATAAATTAATCGTCATTATTCAAATTCATCATGGAGTTTCAGAAAGTGTTTATGAATTTTCAAATCATATCACTTGGTAATGTAAAACCATGTGTGTAGTAATGCCCATTTTCATGCCAGGTTCCTGATCATGTACAACTCAATTAACCCATTTTTTTGATATTACCCCTATGTAATTTTGTGCCAAATACATATCTTGTTATGGTATCAAAAAAGGAGTATAATTTCATTGAAACCACTCTCTCAATATTTTACCAAAATTTCATGATAATTTCCCTAACATTTACTCATCGATAGACATATCTATAGAAAAAACCTTGTACATATACTCACAAATATCTCTAGGTATATCACTATGGATCCTCATCCTAGTTTAAAATGGATAAATAATCCTTTTATATAATTCAAACTATAGAGAACCAAACATCTATTTAATAAATATTACATATTAAGAGTTGAATATTCACTATATAATATAATGATCTATTCCCTAATCATTTAGGTCTATTGACATTAGAAACATGAAAATGTAAAAAAAAATTCCCTCGGTGAGTTACATCATCTCCCAATTTGTTCTTCATAAATAGAACCCTTCGTACACATAACACACATAATACCTTTAATCATAACCTCGGGAAAAGGAAACATAAAAAAGGGTGATATTAGATGATCAAAATGGTTATGAAAAAAGAGATATCAATAATTCCTGAGAATAATAGTATTAGAACATGAGAGTGACATACGAGAAAAATATGATTTATATCAATGATTATAAACATGATTCATGACATGAATCATGGTAGTTCATAAGAAATGAATCATAATTGAATAAAACATCCTGATAAACTAGAGTATAATAATATAATAAGAAACATATTGCTGGTATATACATAATCATATAAAATCATATGTGAATGATACCCACCAAGAAATTCATAACATGTTATTTTTGTGCTAACCACCTAGGTACCTTCTTTGGTCTTGGGACAGCCTCATGTGTACCCTCATTTGGGATTTGGATAACCGGATGTGTGCCCCATTTTGGGAATAGGATAAAAACATGTGTACCACCAATTAGTCTTGGTATAACCTCTCATTTACCATTTGAGATAATATAACATTAATAACTACCCAATTCATTATAGGGAGATATAGTTCCCACTCATCACATTATTCATAAATTCATGTACAGAAAATCATAAAGCATTTTTTGTAACAAAACCCATAAAAATGGGTTTGATAACCATATATTAAGCATAATCATATAACATATAGATAATGAATAATGATGGTACCATTGGTTCATATCCATAGTAAATCACACGTAACATCAAAGGATAACATCATAGATTTAAAATAATATCAAAATCTATCTTAAAAAATTTCATTAGGAAAATAAGCCTTTCATTTTTACAATCACATTTCTATAAATGTAAATTAAGAAAATATATTAAAAAAAATTTCTTTGAAAATTATCTTTTAAATTTGAAATGTATTATTCATTTAAAAATTTATTCTTGACATCAGTATTTTTTGTTTATATGGTACATGTTAAGATAAATATTCATTTATATTTTTAGTAAAATGAAAAAGGGAATTGTTTAAAAAAGAAAATGAAGATTCCTTATAAATCATTTTATAAAACCTAAAACATGGAAAATAATTTATTTAAAAAATCACAAGAAAATATTTAAAAATAAAAAATAAAAAACATAAACTTAGATAAGAAACAATTTTCAACAGAAGAAAGAGATAAAGTAAATTTCCCTAAAGAAATTCTCAATAATGTTAAGTACCATATAGATGGAGATATCATATTATTACATTAAAATTACATGAATAAATATAGTAGGAGAAAATTAAGGAGTTTATTGATATATGGATCATAATATTTTGTTTTGTTAAGAAAAATACAAAAACAATACTTATAAACAGTGAGATTGTATCAAAAAAATAATTACCAATTGGTATCATTTTTATCATAAGCCTCTGAAAGAATAAAATAAATTGAAACATTAATATATCAGGAAAATCAGTAAATTCATGATATAAATTTTATAAGTGATGAATATTTATTTCATAAAATATGGTATTTGTATTACAAAAATAATTTTCCAAAGAAGACAAATTGAGAAAAAAATCCCTGACCTTTTGTCTCTACAACGGAATGTTTTCATGGTCATAACAACAATATTGTGCTAGTTTTGGTTCTTTAAAATAGTTTTTGAATGGAATTAATGACAAAGAGCATGTAATGGTACTGAAAAAAATATATTATCTCAAAATTTTAACTATATTTTTAATTTTTACATCATTTAAAAATTATAATAAAATATATTTTTGGGGATATTTGTTAATTTTTAACATTTTTTGAAAAATAATTAGCTATAAATGGTTTTTAATTATTTTATAAATTTTTATGAACCACTTGTTGTTAAATATTCATTTTAATATTAAATGTTTATTTTTAAAATGAATTTTTTATATTTAAATTTTTATGGATTCTATGTAAAAGGATTTATATAATAATTGTAAATGCAAGGTATTGAAAAATGACTATAAATTACATAAATGATGTTGGAACATAATCTATTTTATAATTTAATTTTTAATTTGTTCATTATTAATGATCAATTATACATAATTAATATACAGTTATTGGAAATTATATATAATAAAAAATATGAATTATTTCATAGTGAGTATGAATATGAATTGGATCAATTCATAATTTTATAATATCTATAATTTAAAGTTAAAAGTATAAATATATTTATAAATATATTTTATTTATGAAATGTTTCTAAATAGTCATATCATGATAAAGTACATTAATTATATGTTTATTTAAAGTTTAATCCTTAATTTGTTCATTATTATAAAATATTTATATTATTAATATGTGTTTGAAAAAATTTATTAGAAAATTTACAAATATAATTGATCCCAGAATTTAAATGCAATAAATGACTCTATAATGATTTTCTTTCATTTACCTTAATATTGATTTGTAATTGAAATAATGAGCTTGAAATTTGTTATTAAAAATATTTTGTAAAAATTATGTCTTAGAGTAATCATGAATTTAAATCTATATTGAGTAATTTACCCCTAGGAAGAGGGACTTGGGGTCAGACAACCCACTAACTTGGATGCTTATGCCTTCACTAGATAGGTGAATAGGCTTGGATATTTTTCACTCTAGGGTTACTCAATTGTAGGTTGTCATTATAATACATCTATATATATATTCCCTTTGAGTTCATCTAAATTGTACATGTGATTCATATGGATATATATGAATTTACTTTACATCTAATTTATATTGAGTTGTACTAATTTATGGGTTCTATATTGAGTTTCACATTAATATGGTTTGAACATATTAATTTGTTGGAGGGAATATAATTGCAATGTAAATTACTATATTCATGAGTACATAGTAGGAATAACATAATATAAGATGGGGAGATTAAGTCCCATATAAAATACAAAGTGTGAGATTCTATCTAATGTGGGACTTTTCAATACCTTTCTCATTTTACCGGGTAGGTTATTCTATAGCACGGTGCCCCTAAATTATCTTTTCTATGGTATGAATGTATTAGAAAACTCTAGTTAATATTGGGTCTCTTCCTCCATAGAACTATTACTTTGGATCATTTTTTGTTAGTATATTCTTGTTGGTTTGTTTGGGTTATGCTTAGTTGGGAAACCCTTAGTAAGGATATTATAAGTATAGTGTTGAGTGAATCCATATAATGGATTTGAAAAAACATTTATCAACTCAAATATACACAAGTCACAACTATTTTGATTGGGATGTTTTCTTACGTAAATAATTAAGTTGTTATATGAGATCCCTAGAACACTCATTATATAATCAAACCTGAATCCTTTCTCACAAAATGGATTGAGGGTTGGGTTCATCATTCAAATGGAATCAAATATAGTAAATTTTGATATTAATTGTTTAAAAAACATAATACCCATCTGATTAAATATTCTATTTTTAATTAATAGAATATTCATAAAACTTGACAGTAATGTCAATCCCTAATAAAGGGATACTAAATGGAATAATATTTTTTGATTGGAATCAAAATATGAAAACTTTTTGAAAATAGGAAGGAAAATTCTATGTATAGGAACAAATTTTTCCAGAGAAAACCATTAGTGAATTTATTCGAAAAATGTATTTATATGACTATAATAAACATATAAAATATAAAATTTATGTCTCTATAATTATGTTAATTACAATGGAGCCTAAAATTTAAAATCTATATGTGACCCTTGTTTCCCTTCGAATGAAAGATTATATAAAGAATCTTAGTCAAAGGAAAGATAGACATCTAAAATATGAAGTGTATAAATTTATTTTTCATTACAAGATGATGGAAGGAACCCGAGTCTCTACAAATGTATTGAAGATTATTGGATACATTAATGACTTAGACAGTCCAATTTTAACTCGAAATATTGATCATGAAATCGATTTCATTCCATAATATTTTCTAGATAGGATTCACCAGTTTATTGAGAATTAAAATATGAATAAAATTTATAATCCTTTACCTAATATCCCAAATAGGTTAAGGATTTCATAGAAATATATGGAATTTTCCAACTCAAGTACCATGTTATATGTATAAAAGGGTAAATATATATCTCACAACAAAGGATTTAGAGTGTCCACACTATTTACTAAGAATGTAAAAAAGGATGGACAATGATTCCATTATGGAAAACCTGGAGACTATATACTAAATATGTAGTGTTACCTAAAAAAATAAAATAAGCCATGTTGAGTTTCAAAATAATGTATTACTATTACACAATTCATTTATGTCCTCTAATTGGTATATTATATAAACTATATATTTTACATGTGTTACAAATATATAAGATAAAAAAAATAATAAAATGAATGAACTATCGTGAATTTTTTTTCCAAGTAATGGAGTATGTTATTTAATTAATTTTATGATTGAATACATTATGTATTAAATAAAAATGTTACATTATATATATATTTATCTATTTTTCTGTTATTAATAGAATGTAATGAATTTTTTTTAATGAAATGAAATATGTTTTCTTTTATACACATAATTATGATTTATTTACTTTACATAAAAAATTTATTAGACACATAAAATGACATTTTGTGGTAATAAAATATGGCATATTGTATTTTATACAAATCATCCCATAATAGGAATGATTTAGATGAATTTTTACCCTATATTAACAAAGTGCTAAAAATATTTTTGAACTGAGAAAAATATGTTTAGGTTCTAATATTTAATATTAAAAAACTATTGGGTAAATTTTAAAACCGATATAAATTTTTTTAGAGTTTTCAACAATGTTTCATCTAGAATCTATGAAATGGAATTGAAACATTTGATTTCATGGAAGGATGAATAATATTTATATATGATATTATTTTCTAGAATACATTATGGAGATTTAGGAAACTGCATGGAATATATATTTGAGGTATATGTTTTATAGAAATAAATTTTTGATTTTTGAAGTGTATGTGATACCAAAAGTGTATTTTAAAAGGGTATGAATATATACTTGAGTTTAAATTCATGTAAATAATAAATTTATTTTATATTTTACATTTATATTGAAAATATTGACTGCCTTAATTTAAATCTCTATAGACAGTCGAATAAATCTATGTAAATTATGTGTATCTTATCCTCTTCTCTTATATGATAAGAGAATTTATTTGTTGAAAATGAGTTTCTATGAACAAAACGATAAGAACAATTGTACACATGTGTATTACAATTCTTAAAAGTAAATAGCATAATTTTAAAAATGAGAAAAGGATAAAAAAATAATAGGATATGGTTTTTCGCAAGGTGTTTGTCAAAATATGTGGTAATTTGTTCCCAACAACCATTAGTGGTATATTTTAATAAAGTCTTATTTTCAAAGTAAAAAAATGTTCCATACATATAAAATACCATATATTATGTAGAGTGATAATTTAAATAATAATGAGTACCATAAATAAGAGTTTTTTCATAACAGAATGTGATTTTAGTATCATAAATATATATTTTTGAAGAATATAATGAGAAATAGTTTAGTGGGAGTATGAGTTCACTTTAAATAGTTTATAGTTATATAATAATGGGCTATAACTTTTAAGAATTATCTTTTTCACATAATATCCCAAAATATTTTTTGAATATGTGATGGCTAGGGAAAATGTAATGTGTTACATTTAGATACTATTAATACTATGAATATCACTATAATCTAAAGGATTATAGTAGAATAACGTTAATGTGTTCATCATTTAAAATCATAAAAAGGTTGGGATATTTTATGATAAATAAAAATGTAATTTTTTATATTTAGTTATTGGTAATTAGTGGATATAACTATTTTACTGCATGCATACAATGTTATACTGAATAACTCAAAGAATAATAAATATGTTTAGGGTTTGGTATTAAATGTAAATGTAATTAATTGCATTATTTACCTTAAAATGTAACTGTCACATTATCCAAATGTGTATTAACATATTTGAGTAAATAATAATCTATGTATTTACATTATTTCAATGAAAATGCTTGATCAAATCTAAGTAGAAACTAGAAGTATACATTATAACAGTTTTTGATATGAATTTAATAATT
Organism: Viscum album; assembly: GCA_963277665.1. NCBI lineage: Eukaryota > Viridiplantae > Streptophyta > Magnoliopsida > Santalales > Viscaceae > Viscum > Viscum album. The sequence continues at coordinate 1,042,696,188 of OY728143.1, read as the reverse complement.
TTAAAAATGGTGAAAGAGTTTAATAGTTGGTAATATTATTAGTAAAATTATCCATTTTTAATGATTCATACTTAATAGATGTTTCATACTAAGTAGATTGTGGAAGGGTTCTATCAAATGCTCACATAGGGATGTGATATGAATTACATATGATATGATGAGTTAACAAAACCATATAAAGTATAGCTTATATAATGGTTACATGGTGGTCTTTTATATAAGATATGATAGATAGGGTCTTATGTTTAGATAAATAAATATTCTTAAAATAGTTTTCAAGATATTAAATGTATCATATTATAGGTAATTTCAACTTTATCATTATTTTAAATTTCTTACATTTATCAATAAATTGATATATATATATATATATCATGAATTCTAATGATAAATTAACTCTCAATTTATAACATTTAATTATCCATAATATATATTCATCATGGGTTATTATAGGTTATGATGGAATTCTATGGTTTGTTTTAGTAGGATTATTGTATAGAGATATGATATATGCTCATATAGAACAATAAGTTTTTGTTTTTACATCGAATAGACCATTATATATACCACATGGTGTATCATATAGATGTCTTTAGCATACTATGGGTGTGTGGATCCTATTTGAGTGCTAACTGACTGAGGTTGGTGAGATTCCTTGTATGAGAACCTTCATATTGTGATACCCTGGTCATTCTAGTGTATATTTTTACATATCTAATAAGGGGGTGGTTTGGTATATTTTTGATCATGTCATCGATTAGTTATCAACTATATATGGGATTTTTTATCACATATAACATTTAATACCTCTATTTAATATACTATAGAGTGTGTAGTCACATTTTAAATGTATATATGATGCTATTATCTATTCATACTAGTTAAATGTGATATGATCATCCATGTAGTTGATTGATATGTGATGTATTCATCAACCATGTTAGTGTATATTCTAAAAATTAAGAGAATATGAGTAACATGAATGTTATTTTCATACATTGTGTCATATGGTCACATGATGTCTTAGAAAAATGAAAAAATATGAGAATTCATGTTTTCATATGATACAGGCTAGTGGGAATAGTTATAGAGATACATGTTTTTTATGGAGATTTCATGATATTATTTTATAGTTTGAGTAGAATTTATGCTTTTATAGAGGCTTCATTCTCCTTACAATTACAGATATAGAGATTCATATTTATTTTTATCTCTATAAAGGCCCTTGGGGTCACACATTTGGGTTGAGTAAATGGGGATTAGGTTTTACACAGAGAGGAACTCTAAAAGTGTTTTAGAGTAAATCTAAAAGTATTTTTATGGGTATTCACAAGGAATTAAAAATGATGTGATATAAGGTGGAGACTAATGATATCCTTACAAATAATTTTTGGACGTTACACAAAAGGAGTTTTGGATATGATTTCACAACTTATTATATATGATTCAATATAAGGTGAAATAACATTATGTCTTATAGGATTTAGCACATGTGGGTGACTGAAGGATATATATTTTCTAAAGATTTATGCATGAGATGAATACTACTATAACTCATATATTATTTTTATATTACGCCAGATATATCATGGTGTATACCAGAAATGATATTTCATGCTTTTCAATAACATTAATAAATAATTAACCCAATATTAGGCATATGAACATTAAAATCATTCAAACCAGTTAAATATATCATTTATTAACACATAACATAACATCTAATGAAAGAGTGGAGTTTTTAGTCCTCATGTAATTATACTAGTTGTGAAATTTAATCAATCATAATAAATGAATTAAAAAATGTATTAATATTCGAAGTGTCTCTTTGAAAAAATATATAAAAAACATAAATGTGATGGTTTTTTGTGGAGGTTCTTGATGCTTGGTTAAAACTTTTATACATCTGAAATTATCTTATCAATTATCCTAAGAATAAAAAGTTTCTAGAACACCATTTTTGAAGGATATTCCCTCTCATATGATGATATATTTATTATAGTATGTGGATTCCTCCAAGGAATGTATATCCTTTTTTTTCAACTCATGTGATAATTATTAGATTAAATTTATGATGGTAAAGAAGACTAAAAAATCCTTCTATATTAATGTGACACACCTTTATAGCCTTTTGTCATTTATATTTTATACACAATTTAATATTTCTTCTAGGGAAATACTGGAATTCATGGTTTATATTACTTAATCTGTAATGATTATCTATTAATCAAACCCAAAAGAAACCCAAAAACCTAATTTGAAATAAATAAATTACAAATCCTCAATAATATCCTACAAATCCTAAATTTCTCACATCTCTCAATAATGAAAAAGGAACTAGTAATTCCCTGATAACATTGATATCAATAAGAATCATTTCTTGTACATCGTTTAAAATGAGGTGTCCCAAGATTATTACATATATATATATATGAAATATAAATTTTCTTGATTAATAAAAATGTATTTTTAATCATTTTTATGAATAATTATGTAAATATATGACAATAAATTGAAAATAGTTCTTCTTTTACTACAAATTCACCCATTAATATTTCTAGTAACTCTATTTGAATGACATAATTCATAAATAATAATTGAAAAATTAATTATATGTTATCCAATACATTAATCGATAGGTGAATGTTCCATAAGTTAGTGTCAGTATCATTTTTCAGTTGTATAGGTCAAATGTTAATTTATTATATCTGGAATGACTATAAAAATTAAACGATAATAATTCCATATGAAACCTTACAATATTTAATCAATGAGATTTCTTCTATTTAAAATAGACAATCAAGAACCCTTGTTGAATAGAAAAAAGGTTTAATGAGAAAGGGGAAATCCACCATATTTATGTTTTGAAGGATATTCGATGATTAAATATGTTCATAATCGGTTAACCATTTTTTTGTTAGGAAATATGTGGGCGGCCTTTGTCCTGATGGTTTTATTGTGGGTGGTTTGATTTCTTTTATGATCATTGATGTTTGGTCGCCATTTTCATTCATAATGGAAATTTCAAATGGTTCCCATGTTCATAAGTAGGCATAAACCTACTTTCCAAAGGGAGGGGATCATTTAGGGGTTTAAAACTGATGATGATTAGAAAATCATAGTGGTTGACACAATGGGAGTCTTAGCTCATTTCACCTTTTTTTGGGGAATTGTTACTTACTCTGGGACTCTCTTATTGAATTAAGATATGTTTTTGAGTCTCTTTCTAATAACTATATGGGACCAGTGACCCTGAAAAAATGATCATAGGTAAATCCCTTTAAATTGATGGAGAAGGGGATATCAATCATGAATCCATTTTTATGTATCCAATGTTCTTCATCTATTTACCATTAAGGAATATATGCTTATATGTTGAAGCTAACTAACCAGGCACATAAGAATCTTCTACCACGTAGAGAGGTAGTTAATATTCCATGAAAGGGGTTGATCCATTATGAGGTGTCCAATATATCTTGATTATTGTAGGAAAAAAACTGACATAGTGCGATGACTTAATAGTCTGATGATGAAAGAGGTGGAATAAACAGACCACATGAACGATTAGGTCCCGATGGTTAAAATGTCTAAGACATGAGTTGGGATTTCACAAAATTGGATGCCTATTGGATTTCTTGATTCGGACTTATAAATGAGTCCTAGAAATCCTTGATATTTAAGGAATAAAAGTCCTCATAGTTCAATGAGTTGGGGATTACACACTGAGGATTCCCTTATTTGTGAGACATATCATATTATCTCACTATCCAACAGTTACATAATGATTATTCCATATATAAATGATAGGATCCTTGTAACTCCTTAATTCAACATGATATATTTTTGTTTTAGGAAACAAGGAATGAAAATTTAAAGTCTCATTAATTGTAAATGCAGGACTTATGCTTCGAGAAATTCCTTTGGATACTTAATATTGAGCTCAAACCATGGGGATGCCTCATACATATATTGGTTATCAGAGGAATCAGTGTTATCATAGTACCTATGGTTGTAGACTACCCAATGATTTTTCCCTTTTGATTGGTGCTTTCAAACTGAGGATTTACAAGATCACCGAGTCATTGGATGCCTGATTGGTCTAGAATTCTTTCCTTCCTGACATGTGTCAGTTTATTGCTTGGCATGCCTTAATTTTCTAAACAACATGTTAGTGGATGTATCCCTCACATTTCCAAATACAATCTCATGATTTAGTTGTCTTTTCTTGAGGCATGTCGCATAACTAGGATGGTATGTCTGAAGGTTGCCATATAATTAAGGATAACTTGTGCAAAGGACATCACATGACCAGTTCAATATGTCTTGGAAGAGATCACATGATCTCGGCTGACATGCTTAGATGGTGTCACATGATCTATATAACTTGACATAGTGTCTTCATGAAATTTAGTTGACACACATGGAGAGCCTCATGAGATTCAATTAAAAATGTCTATAGGGTTATTCATGATCTGGGATGACATGTATGGAGGACATAATATGATCTGGTTACCGTGCCTAAATAATGTTTCAAGAGCTAGATGATATATCTGGGTGTTATCGTGGGACTCAGTTGTCTTGTGATGGTGCATGTATATGTGTCGGGATACATGTAAGAAGGACACTACATGGTCTAGATAATGAGCCTAGATGGATTTGTGATACTCTGGTGGTAGGCCTGTGAGGCATGTGAAAATCTTTGATATGTCTACAGAACATCACATGATCCGTATAGAATAATAATGGAACACACTCTGATATAGGAGGCATATCCTTGTGTTCTCAAATGACCAGTGTGGTTTACGTGAAGTGCATGAGGGTTAGTGTATGTGTTCTTAACATAAGTATCCAATATTTTTATTCTCTGTAAAACAATTCTTTTTAAAAAATCCTTTTCTTTTTCCAGTGTTATCGTTATAACAACCCAAGCTTCTGTAGTATGCTTCTCTTTGAATAATACAATAGCTTTCATTATACGCAACCTCAAGTTCTAACACACCCCGACAAATCAAACTAGCCATTTAAAAAAATTATGAATAGTAATACCCACTTATTGGAAATTTATAAATTTTATTTTTCAAAATGAACTTCATTTTTGGATTTAGAATATCAATGTTTTCTTAGGGTTAATTTTCTGTATTTTTCTGAAAAGTTTCATTTTTTGAGGAATAGTGAAAAAACAGTACATTATTATTTAAAACAGACTTTTTTATAAATATTTAGTTTTTTAATTAAAAATTATTTTAAAGTAAAAATATATACATAATACCTATATCAATCCAATTTATTTCATTGGAGTTATTTTATTATAATTTTAGATATATAAAATTTTATTGAATTGTTTACGGTCTTTTACCCACCTTCTAGGAAAATTTAAAATTCCATAAAACGTAATTTAACCACTTTTGTTAATTTAATTTTAAAAATACAATAGAAACAGTTGACATCAGTAAGTAAAATGTGGTTTAATAGGATGAAAATAATTTTTATAGAATAGTAACGTTTGAATTTTATTTTCCACGATTAAAAGTAAATAAGGTAATTAAAGGTAAAAATGACATTATAAATATCCTAACACTTGAACTAATTCTATTGGATAAGTTTTTTTGACCAGAATAATCCTTAGGACCAAAATATGATTCTTTTTGATCAACGTGGATTAGATTAGGACATTTATTATATTTTATGTAAAGAAAAGTTAAAAGTGTTAAATTGAAATTTTAGTAACTAAATCATTTTTAATATAGGGTTATACATAATATAAATAAGAATATAAATATTTATTAGAAAGATAAAAATATTTCCTAAATCATAGTTTTTATTTATAATTTTTAGACAATAAATAATTAAATTTATTTATGACACAACGATGATGTAATAATTACATTATTAATGAATGATTAAAATAATTGATATTATAAATATTAAAATAAATTTAAATTGAAAATTTTGATTCCATCCACTAATATTGTAGGTTAATATTACATTTTAGGGTAAATTCATTGTATTTCATTTGGTGAAATCATATTGTTATGACTTTCACGAAAACCAAATATTAAATAGTGTCAAAATTGACTTAAATGAGTTTTTAAAACAAATACTATTTTATTAAATTATATAATAGTCATAAAAATATAAATATCAGCCAAAAGAATTAAATAATTTTATATATTTCATTAATGAACCTCTTTACCTTCACTTGGAATTTTATTTTATGTTTATTAACCATATATTGTAAGAATACAAGAAGACATGGTAAGAGTTAAACTATTTAACTAAGGGTTATGTATAAAATATAAGGTTAATGTGGTGAAATGAACTTGTATAAAACCTGTTGGTAGAGATTATTTCTAACCCCACCCACCTTAGCCTCGAAATAGATCCATTTTTAGCTATTATAAACCGAAAATTATTTTATAATAAAATAATATTTTAGGATTTTTCTAAAGTTCCCCTGACGTCACTTATAAAAAGGTACTTCCCCTTCTCTCAAATTCACACCTCCAAATCCAATTTTATTAGAAATTACATGATCTAATATTCTCCCAACTACCCTAAATTCAACCTAGAGGCCTTATATTGATCAGATAGCCATCTTATAGATCCCTTTGGTTCAAATCCAAAGGAAACACCTGAAGAAGAGGTAATTATTTCACCACCTCTTTGAAAGTTATTTTCTTCTTCCACATCCTCTTTCCTTGTTGTTTACATAACAAAATAATAAATATAGTACCTTCTACATACATTTATGTTATTATAAATATGGTACAACCACATTCATTAATCTATCCATCCTATGAATGAAAATGTCACTATACGTGCATACGCACGGCTTACCGTCTCCACATCATGGTGTAGTTTTTTATTCAACATTTCTTTATTTGGATGGGTATAATAATGAGTATAATTGTTGTAAATAATTAATTTAATATGTTCATGATTATTTATATATAATATAACATCCAATTAAATACTACTTCACCATCAATAGAATGATATTGTTGCTCGTGCGTATGTACGACTTACCATCTCCACAACGCAATGAGATTTCGTTCCCCATCATAACCATCAAGAATAATTTTCATTTGATGATTAAAAATAAATTATAAATAACTTAATATCATTATGTATATGAATCAAATACATACTATCCATATAAAACAAGACTTATGTACCAAAACATATAATGGAAAATGAATCAGTTTACACCCGAAATAATGATACTACTAAAATATTATTAACAAAGAAATATTAAATGATCATACTTGATATCATATTTATGTTTGTGGTTCTTTTATAATTTAATAACTATTATTTAAACATTATACAAGAGGTTAATTTACCCTCTACTAAGGAAAAGTACAAGGTAAGAGGGGTTTCTTCTTACTTTTTATTCTCGTGAGATTCGTGCTATATTTGCCACTATTTACTTTTGTGTGGTGTATATACTACCCAAGATTGTATTCTTTGTGTAATATAATTTAATTTATTTGTATTTTCATCTTTATTGTATGATCCTTCTTTCATGGGGTGCATGTTTCATAAGTTACCAAATCGGTAAGGGAATTTCTAATTACAATTTCGACTAATTGGGTTTTACACATACTTCTTGATTATTTTAGTCCATGATTATGTGTGGAAGAACTATTTATTTATTTAATTACTAATTTATTCACCCCTTTGTGTGATTCTACTTTTGATACACATAATAACTCCATTGTTAAATTCTCATTTCATTGGTATAAACTTGATAAGAGTAATCTTAACTCAATTTCCATTCATTGAGTTAAACATCCAAGTCATTGGTGTTGTTTTTACAAGAATGTGTGTGAATGTCCTTTGATTGATTTACATTGAATATCCAATCATATTGAGTGTATTTTTATTTGTCACACATAATTATTTCATTAATTTATCTTTAATCAAAGGATATGGTCTTTATAAGGGATTTTATCTCAATTTACACTCCATTGAAACTTATTTTCTGTTATGAACCAATTCACTTTATATGGTGCATATACTATCCTTTTACATAGTATATCATGAATCCCTTTATTATCATGATATTATAAAGTTTCTATTAATTTTATTCCTCAATTATTTGTATTCAAACGTCTCTCATTTGGTTAGGAACTCTAACTAAAATATCATTTTAAATGTTCTAATGCTTTATTCTGCTAAATCATTCTCGTTAATGTAAATATTTTAAAAATGGTTTTAAGTATTTAATTATAAAGAAATGAATGTTTTAAAATTAAAATTCCTTTCAAAATTTTCAAGGTTGTATGTGACACCTTGATTCAAAAATATGTTTTAAACAGCTTCTTGATAAATAGTTAGGCTTCTAAATGTTATCAAGAAAAGAGGGATATTTCTCTCAAATAGTATACCAGTTATTTTCATCTATGTCAATATCCTTCTATGTATTTTATTCTTAATTGAGGTTGATTTATTATAATAAAATATTCTATATTTTATTAAATGAGTTATGTTTTAATATGGATGTTCTATTTTTATACCATTCATGGTTTTTGGTTAACGTATTGAAATTTTGTATGCTAGTTTTAATACAAATGTTTAGATTTGGTTTCACCCTTTTCAAATGAGGAATTCGTTGGACTTAGTAAGTGACGGGCATGACCCACTATAGCCTCTAAATGCACTGGCAGATCTCATAAGACAAACCAGGGTCTTGGCACAAGGCCTTGACAATTTTGTTTTTTTAGTCTTGGCATGAGGCCTTCTGTCAGGAACCAACCCTACCCTGGCTTGACCCACAACTATCCCAAGCCCGCCTCTATTTGCCAGGGGCTGGCGAAAAGCGGCAAAGGATAAACAACTCGGGGAGGACTTTTCCTATGTACTTGTACACACACACACACATCCCACTCAATGCAGAAGTGCAATGTAAAAGGGAAAGTAAAGTACCAACTGCTATAAACAACCAAAAAGGTGCATCGACCCTTAAACAGTACAAAGTGAGTGCTGGAGGTAAACTGAAAAGAAAAGGGAAAACACACGCCCAACTAGAAAAGTGCCACAACCAAGAAACGGGTAAACAATAATAAAACAGCTAGGAGAGTCCCACACTTGGAACCCAACTACGACCAGCGCATGTGGTCCAAGTTCCCGAACTTCTTAAGCTCATATGTATTCATGAGCAACCTGTCTATCGTCTGTAAGGGCACACCAAGTGCGGGAAATGTCCAAGAAGGGGAGAATATAAAAATACTCAGTAGGATACCCTGAAGGCTCGAAGGAGAAACAAAGGAGGTACCGAAGAGTGAGCAGGTGATCAAAGAGGGAATAATAAAGTAGTACAACAGAGAGTGCGGTAATGAGTATTTCTCAACCCAACAATAGGAAGGAATTAGACTCGTCCAAACACAAGGAGCTAGAAAGGGTGAGAGGATGAACTTCCTATCAAGCCTTCGCTACCTATAGTAGGAGAATATACCCATCCAATCACAAGAAGCTAGACATAGAAAGAACATGGCATACCCAACGCATCTTTGCCTCTACTGGAAGGAGAGTAACCACAACCCAAGAAGTGGGTACTGGAAAAATGTATATACACATCCATATGCTCAAATAGGAAACCTGAACAAGTTCTTAAGGGGATCTACATCTCATAACTCAGCCCAAGAAAGTGAGTCGCCAACAGTCCAGGAAGTAAACACCATCGATGCCCAGTATCCCGCACGTCTACCCCGAACTGCAAGTCAAGGGGCTCAAATCACCACACCTCGACACTATCCGCTTTAGGCGGTACTAACTCGCCCGCATGGTTTTAGGTTGCATCACAACGATGCGTTTCAGTGGGGAAAGTGTCCCTCATTCTTGAGAGTTCTGGGGAAATTCAAACCACACCTCGTCACTGTCACACATTCGAGAGGTCTTCTTAATATCAAAGCTGTCACATCACTGACCTGTACAACCAAGGGTCCCACTCCTGTAGTCATGGAAAAAATCCACAGACTAGAATAGTAGAAATGAATTAGTCTGAGAGAAGTCGTCAGGTAACCCACTGCCCAGCCCTACTGGAGGGTAAACCCTATAAGGTCGTCAGGTAACCCACTGCCTAGCCCAGCTGGAGGGTTAACCCTAAGAAGGCGATGGGAAACCCATTACCCAGCCCTGCTGGAGGGTAAACCCTAAGAAGACATCAGGTAACCCACTACCCAGTCCTGCTGGAGGGTAATCCCTAATAAGGTCATCAGGTAACCCACTACCCAGCCCTGCTGGAGGGTAAACCCAATGAAGGTCGTCAGTTTACCCACTACCCAGCCCCGCTGGAGGGTAAACCCTAAGAAGATCGTCGGGTAACCCACTACCCAGCCCCACTATAGGGTTGACCCTAAGAAGGTCGTCGGGTAACCCACTGCCCAGTCCTGCTGGAGGGTAAACCCTAAGAAGTAGATGGGCAACCCAATACCCAGCCCCGCTGGAGGGTAAACCCAGAACTGCTCTGGCCATCCCTAACGGATGGTACAACACTGGCCAATGGAACATGGAGTGGGTATCACACAACAACCTGACTCCGGAACAACTCACCTATCAAAGGGTCAGTACCCGTGTATTGTGGGTCACGCTGATACCTGGAACTCTACCTAGGGAAAATGTCATGGTAGATCGAAGAAGGAAGATATAATCTCGATACTCGGCTAGGGAGTCTGCACCCAAGCCTCACAGGGCTCCACACCCTACTAGAAACAACCTTCTGGGTATAGGATCAGTGCCAACGTAAAGTATTGGTCACACCGAATCCACAATAACCCTACCAGTGAACATGAAGGGATGTGATAATGAAAGACACGACCACTAAAGGAACAGGGAAACCCAATCAACTCCGCCGATCAAACAGTCGAGAACAGAACCAGGGGAAACCACTCAACCCTGCTAGTCTAAACCATCATTAAAAGAAGGACCCTCTGCACCACGATAGGTCAAAGGTACGTAAAGTAGAACATGATACACACATGGGTCCCCCAAGACATGTGGCCCTATCTCATATCCAAACCACACACAGAAACATTATCTGGTACAAACTACAACTTTTACCTTCATGAAAACCCATATACTCCCAGAGTATACCACATTTCCAGCCCAAAGGCTATTTTTCGCACGATGTCTGACGTCAATGCAAAAGGGTGAAAACGTAAGTTCTCCAACTTGCTTCCACCACGTCCCTAGCATGGACAACCACACCTCTTCAAAAATTTACTTCACTCTCATAGGAGTTCTCACAATCACACGCTAAGGGTTCTATGCAAACACTGTGGGATGAACCTCCACCCATAAACCTTTCATGCCTCCACATTTAATGAGATCTCAAATGAGGCTCCACACATATGAACGGGTCATACCATTGTAATCCTCGTGGAATAACACATGATATAGACTATCTACTCACCTCAAATGGATATCCGATTGAAAAGTTGTCCAACACTACTTTACGCCCAAACAACATCCCGTGGTTCTGAGCCTCGGTCCCGAGAACAGTCGGCTGCATCACACCATTGCGATCCCCTTGGAAAAAACATCAAATTCAATACTTACACGTGTGGAATATATATCCGGAGAAAATGATTCATTTCATCATACCACACACGATCAGTGCTACGTGGGACCCGCATCATAGTCCCGGGGCGCTCCCAATGGATCACACCGTTGTGATCCTCTCAAAAAAGCACCCAAGATTGACTTTTCACTTGTCTGAAATGGACACAAAGTGAAGGGTATATAAATCACCACCAACACCCAAAATGACCCCCGTGGGGATATCTCTACTATGTTGAATTAAAGAGGGAATATTTCTCTATTGCAATGCCCTCGAAAAAGCACCCAGAATCGACTGCTCGCACATCCAAAACAGACATTCAATGAAAAAGCTGTTAAACACTGCTCGAAATTTAAAAAACGGGCTATGGGGCCCATGCCTCAACATCAGTTTAACCTCCTGATACCACCCTAGAAATCTCCACCTCAGTGCCAGGGTCCCAACACCGCTAACGGTGCTAAAAAAGGACTCCAGATGTGTTCGCGCCGTCCAAAATAAGAACCCCCCAGAATAACACCAATCCACTTAACAGGTGTGTCGCGCCACCGAGGCACCCATACCAGGAATTGAAAACCCCCAAAACCATATCAAAATGTTCGTCTCGAATCCTGGATTACACTACCGTAGACGACATGCAAAATGGACACACATAGTGAAACTTACGGGTCTCTGGTGTCAAAGGTAATGAACCCCTTGGGTTGGACCGACCTGGGCCGGCCAGCGGCTCGGCCGCGCGGCCTCGCTGTGGACCCCTGGTCCACCCTATGCCGACCGGCCCTCGTGACCGATCATCGGTCCGCACGGAGACCCACCGAAGTCGGGCTCGGTCCCTGCACCGGGTCGCGCGCTGCGACCCCTGGTCGCGCCCCCGCATCGACGAGCTCGCCCACTGCTTGGAGTCACCGCCGCACTGCCTGGGTCCGCTATCGCACCGCCTTGGTCCACCGATGTGCCCCTGGGTCTGCTACCGCACCACCGTCCATGAACCGCGCCGCCACCGCTGTAACGCGCCACGCTGCCGCTGTCGCCTGCCGGAGCTCCCTAGAACTGCCGGAAAAAGAAAGAAAATGGCTGGGAATATTATCAGGGCCACCGCGAATGCATTGGGACTTGGATTTTCAATCTGAAAGGGTCTTCAGGAAGATAAAATTGGGCTCTAGACAAATACGGGCTTCTCTCAGCGAACGGACAACAATTCTACTAAATATTTTGTATTTAAAAAGGGTTGCGGGAATTAAAATGATAAAACACAAGCCGACCTCGATGGGCGTAGCCCGACACTTCACCAATGGTCCGCCGGAGCCGCCGTGCCTTTCCGGAGAGGTGGAGGAGAGGAAAGGATCTCATTGAGAAGGAACCTCCAAGGAGAGGAGATAAGGGGGAGGAGAGGGTGGGGGTGTGTTTAAATAAAAAACACTTAAACCCCCCGCCCATAGACCCTGTACCCGAACTTTCAGTGGGGTCGGGGTTAAACCGCCCCTAGGGTAAAACCACATTCTGAGCACAAATACAATCTCAGAATTGTAATCCTAGCCTCCCTTCAAAATTTGTAAAGTCCATGCCCAATTCCTCCAAATTACGAAAATGTCACTGGTGATGTTTTTTACAGAAGGGCCACGCCCACGAATGTTATACCCCTCCCAGGGTAAACGACACATTCCGGACTCAACGATGCCCTTTGTTTTCCCATCCAAGTAATTTTTCAGGAGTTATTGTATTTATTTGGCATGTCTAGTGTGAACGCAATTAAAATTTAATCTCGGCCACACCGGGGCTCAGAATCACATGCCGTCTGAACGCCCTGCTCTGGAAAAACATCAAGAATTTTCCAAAGTATTTTATAGCAAAAATAGGGTTATTAAACCTTGAGTATGTGGTTATGATGTTTAGTATTATGAATTCTATCAGTTGAAATTAGTTATTGATATTACATATGATTGTCCAACTAGGATAATATCCATGCAAATAAGTAAATGGAATTATTTGATTTATCCTTTCCATATTATGCTAAAGATTATATTTAAAAGGATTGTGTTTTAGTCTTATACATTTCATTAAATATTTATTCTTATTTATAATAGTTTCTGCTATATTTTTATCCTTACTGAGCATCTACACTAACCACTTTCATATTTTTTATCTTTCCCAGGATGCGAAGAAGTTTATTATGACTAACCAGCAGGGATAGGCTAAGGGATATGAGTGTGTTCAAAAGAGACAAAATGTTTCTTTTTTTATTTCATAATGTAATGTGAAACTTATATATATATCTAGTACTTCCAAGGATACTAAACTAATTGGCCTTTAGGTACTTGATCTCTTGTGAACATCCCAATGTAATATAATAATGAAGCAACATTGGGTAACTGGGGTCGGGGTGTTACTGTTGGTATTAGATGATGTTTAGTAAAATCCATGGGAACAAGATTTATAAAAACACTGATTAATGAAAATTACCCTAATATAGGATTTGAGTATTAGTATAGTATAAAATCCTAGAATCTTGGTAATTTTGATATTTTTTATGTTTTACAAGAAATATATCACTGTCTGGATACAATAAGTGGATGTGGTTCTGGCACAGATGTACCTATGAGTGAAAACTCTGAACATGAGTTTTGGGCTAGACCCTGGGTATCTTGGTACACGACAATGAGCCTTACTATAAACCTGGTTTGACACTCCCATGGGATATGCTTAGGATAATTCACATTTTCTTTACAATCCGTTTTGATGTATTTTAATATAAGATGATAATAAATAACCTTGGTTAATCCTAATGTGTTTTAGATTGAAAATAAGGTGTCATGATATTCTCTAAATAATTTTATGACTATTTTTACTCACTCTATGATTTCTAGTTTTAGTCAATGTCTATATTCCAAGGATTTCATAGTAACATTGAACATGATATACAATGTGGTCAAGATGGGATAAATGAGAAACAAAATGGAATGTTGATAGGCATAAAAGATATCTTTTTCATGTCGAATCATTTTTCCAAAAATAGGATCAACAATATAGACATTAACTGAATCCTAAAGTCAACATCAAAGATAAAGTATGATAATGATAAGAGATCCAATAGTGGAGACCATGGAGAAAATGAATCTCAATTTCCATCATGTTGGAAATATGGTAGAAGACACCTATGATAGTGTCTCAATGGAACAGATAAATTTTTAATGGGATGGAAAGGACATAATGTAAAGAATTGCAGAAGAAAAAAAATGAAGAGTAATATGGAAGAAAATAAAAATGAACCTAAGAATCAATTTATATTCATTTTCCGTAAATTTAGGGGTCCTCAGCATTACCCGGGTCAATGCCTTATTCTATAGGATAACCTTTATGTCAAGTAAAAACCTATTTTGAAATAAATGAATGGAGAAATGTTTAAAAGTATAAATGCTCTTTATTGATGGGATTACTTTGGAAAATGTTTCTCTTGTATGAGTAACCTTGAAGTTTGTTATGGGAAAATTTTATTTGAGGAAGAATTATATTTTATTTTTTGGATATAGTTTTAAAGAACTATTTGGGTTTTTATGATCATTGAATTTGAGAAAATTACAAGTTATTACTTTTTGGATGAAAATGTGATGTATGTGATAACATTTGTGGTTAAAATATGTTATGGTTATTTTTGAGGAATTTATCTCTTTTTTTTTAATGTTATAAAATTAAATAGTTTTTGAAAAAGTACAACACACAGATCAAGTGAGAACCCGTTGCGTTGGACAAATCTTCGGGAATCGAAACCACAACCAAAGTGCAATTGGGATTTATCGCCTACCACTGGACTATGTAATGTACCTGGTTAGTATGACTACTTATTTTTAGATAAATTATTTTTAGAACTATAATATGTTGATTTTGGGAACTTATGATTTATCAAATGGATATCCTTAGTATAAGATAATGATTTGGTAATTAACTGATAAATTTTATTTTGGAAGACGTTCGCTCTTTTGAGAACACTATATGCCTGAGGAAAGTAGAATACTATGAGATTTGATTTGAGAAGTAAAAGTGGGTTTTTATTTTGGAATAATCTAAGTTTTTATTATGGACATATAACAATTTAAGTTATTTATGGAAATGATTAACCTATCATAGATAATATGTGATTAGGTTAATTACTTTTATGTGTGTGACATTAAGAGTTGTCGATGTTATTTGGAGATAATTGTTACGATTTATCATGGAAGAATATGTGATCAAATCCTTATGAATTTCTTGTTTCAAAATTAGTTTTAATTATTTTAAAGAATTATAAGGAAATTTTTTTATTGAATCGTCTTTGTTGAACTTTGGGTGTTTTTATTATTTTTGGAATTTAATAGTAGTATTTATTTTGATAAAGGATTATCCATTTTGGGGATCATTTGATCTTTTACTAAACATATTTGTTTTGAATAATATCTAAAGACAAGGGAAATATATAGTTAATATTCTTTGGATAATTTGATTCTTTATAAGTTTATTCTTTTGCTTCAGGTGTGACCAAGTCATCTTGAATACTCATCATTTGGAGAAAAGATGAGTTTGTGGTAGAAATTTATTAAAGGATGAAACTCTACTTGAAAACTAAGTATATCTATTTATTATCTTATTCAATGTCATAAATAAATTCTTTAACATTATGAAAAGGATCTTAAAACAAAAATTTTGTCCATTTTATCTTGCTACTGGGAAATCTAAGATGGTTCAACTCATCAAAAGTTTATGGTTTTCTGGTAGTTAACTTTCTCCTGATCATGTTCTCTATAACTCTCCATGAGAAAATGATGGTTTTTTTCTCATCTGTATCCATGTTTTTCAAAATGGAACCCTAATATGGGTTATCTTGGGTTACCTTTGTATTTCTCTTTCGTTCTTTTAAAGTGATAGTTTTGTTGACTCTTTTTCAGATGTGGGATTTCAACATAGTTCGTTTGAAATGTCAAACCCATTGTTTTTTTGGTGTTTAAATTTGGAGGAAGAAATTATTTAAAGTAGGGGAGAATGTAACACCCCAAGATGTTATAGTATTATTCTCCTTGAATGATACAATAACTTGGGTTATACGCAACTTCGATTTCTAGCACACCATGACCAATCAAACAAGCCATTTAAAAAAGAAATTAAGAATAGTAATACCCAATTTTTTAAATTTTATAAATTTTATTATTCAAAATGAACTAAATTTTTGGACTCATAATATCAAAATTATCTTAGGGTAAATTCTTGGTATTTTTCTGAAAACTTTCAATTTTTTATGAATAGTGAAAAACACTATGTTATTATTTTAAACCGAATTTTTATTTAAATAATTATTTTTTAATTTAAATTTATTTTAAAGTCAATATATGTACATAATACCTATATTAGTCTAATTTAATTCATTAGAGTTATTTTTTTATAATATTAGATATGTAAAATTTTATTGAACTTTTTACCGCCATTTACCCACATTTTAGGCCAATTTGCAAATTTGCATTACTCATAATTTTGCCTCTTCTGTGAGTTTAATTTCAAAATTCTTTGAGACACAGTTGACATCACTAAGTAAAATGTGGTTCAATATGATGAAAATAAATTTTGGTGAATAGTACCTTTTGAATTTTATTTACCACGGTTACAAGTAAATTGGGTAATTAAAGGTAAAAATGACATTATAATTACCCTAACACATGTACTAATTCTATTATATAACTTTGTTTTTCGACCCAAATAAACCTTAGGACAAAAATATGATCATTTTTTATCCAAATGGATTTGATTATGTCATTTAATCTATTTTATTTAATAAATAGTTAAATGTGTTATATTCAAATTTTAATAAATAAAACATTTTTAATATAGGGTTATACATAATATACATTAGACTATAAATATTCATTATAAAGAGAAATATATTCCATAAATAGTTTTATTTTATTTATAATTTTTACACTTTAAATAATTAAATTTATTTATGGCACCATGATGATATAGTAATTACATTATTAATGAATGATTAAAATAATTGATATTAAAGATATTAAAATAAATGTTAATTGAAACATTTTCTGACATACAAGAATTTTATAGGTGAATATGACATGTTATAGTTGATTAATTTTTTTTTTCGAAGAAATAATATTGTTATGACTTTGAAAAAAAACCAAATATTAAATAGTGTCCAAATTGTCAAAAATGAGTTTTTAAAACAAATACTATTTTATTAAGTTATATAATAGTCCTAAAAATATAAGGTTATTCCTAAGGACTTAAATAATGTTATATATTTCATTAATGAAACAATTTAGGTTATCTTGTGATTTTATAGTAATTTTATTAACTATATAGTCTAAGAATACAAGAAGACATGGTAAGAGTTAAACTATTTAACAAATGATTAAATCTAAAATATAAGGTTAATATGGTGACCTAACATTTCCTAAAACATATTTTTTAGAGGATTTAGACCCATATCCACCTTATACTAGAAATAAATCCATTTTTAGCTATTATAAACTTAAAATAATTTTATAATAAAAAAATATTTCAAGCATTTCCTAAAGTGCCCCTCACCTCTCTTATAAAATGATACTTCCCCTTCTCTCAAATTCACAACTCCAAATCCATTTTTATTGGAAAAAACCTTCTAAAATATCCTTAAAAATACCATCACATCACCCTAGAGTATTTACTTTGATCTGGAATCCAACCTAATGAGCCCTTTTCTTTGAATCAAATGGAAACACCCGAAGAAGAGGTGATTATTTAATCACCTCTTTCAAAGTTCTTTTCTTCTTCCACTTCCACTTGCTCTGTTTTTTACTTACCAAAATAATAACTCTAGTAACTTATACATAACTTAATGTTATTATAAATATTGTACAACCATATTAATTATTCTATCCATCCAATTAATGAAGAAAATTACAATATGTGCATACGTGTGTGGCTTATCGTCTCCACGTCGTGGTGTAGTTTTTTAATCAACACTTCATTATTTGGATGGGTATAATAATGATTATAATTGATGTAAATAATGAATATAACATGTTAATTATTATGTGTATATAATATTCCATCCAATTACATACTATTTCACCATCCATAGAATGATATTGTTGCTCGTGCATACGTACAACTTACAGTCTCCACGAAGCGATGAGATTTCATTCCCCGTCGTAACCAATCTAGAATAATATATATTTTATGATTAAAAAAATTTATAAAGAAGATAATTTCATTCTGGATATTAATGAAATACATCCTATCCATAACAAACATGGCTAATGTAACAAAACATATAATGTAAATTGAATCAATTAATACCAGAAACAATTATACTACTGAAATATTATTAAGAAATTTTAGAAGATAATATTTGATATCATATTTATGTATGTGTTTATTCTATAATTTAATATCAATGATTTAGTAATTATACAGGAGTCTAACGTACCCTTGACTAAGGAAAATTACAAGGTATGGGGGTATTTATCTAACTTTTTTATTCTCGTGAGATTTATGCCATATTTTCCACTATTTCCTTCTATGTGCTGTATATACTACCAATGATTGTATAATTTTAGTATTATAATTTAATTTATGGGTATTTACATATTCATTGTATTATACTTCTTTCATGGGGTGTATTTTTTGTATGTTACCAAATCGGTAATAGAAATTCTAATTTCAATTTCCACTCATTGGGTTTTACACATACTTCATTGATTATTTTATTCCAAGATTATGCGTGGAATCACTATTTATTTATTTATGTAGTAATTTATACACACCTTTTTGTGGTTATAATATTGATATACATAATAACTCCATTGATAAATTCTCAAGTCATTGATATGAACTTGATAATTGTAATCTTAACTCAATTTCCATTCATTTAGTAAAACATCCAAGTAATTGGTGTTGTTTTTACATGAATATGTGTGAATGACATCTAATTTATTTACACTAAATAACCAATAATATTGAGTGTATTTATATTTTTAACAAATAATTATTTCATTGATTTATCTTTAATCTAAGTATACAGTCTTTATTAGGTATTTCATCTCAATTTATATTCCATTGATACTTCTTTGTTGTTATGCACCAATTCACTTTTATATGGTGTATCTACTATCCTTTGACATAGTATATCATGTATCCCTTTATTCTCATGATAATATAATATTTTGGTTAATTTTATTCCTCAATTATTTGTATTCAAGTGTATCTCATTTTGTTAGGAACTAAAACTAAAATATCATTTTATATGTTTTAAAGATTTATTTTTCTAAATATTTCTCATTAATGTCCATCACTACTAGAAATTCGGGCTATACCCACGGTTCTAAACTGTGGCTATAGGCCCTCAAACCGTGGCTATAGGTAATAGCCACGGTTCCTCGAACCGTGACTAAGTTTGGTGTGGCTATAGGCCTAGACCTATAGCCACGGTTCCAAACCGTGGCTTTAAATCTATAGCCACAGTTGAAACCGTGGCTATACTAAAGGCCAGACAGAATATATTTCCACGGTTTAAAACCGTGGCATTATGTCTATAGCCACGGCTAAAACCCGTGGCAATAAACCAATAGCCACGGTTTAGAACTGTGGCTATAGGGTGTCCAAATCCATAAAACATTACCCCCTGGACACCCCCTGGAAAACCTCTGGACACCCCCCTGGACACCCCCTGGACACCCCCTGGACACACCCGGGACACCCCCTGGACACACCCTGGACAGACCCTGGACACCCCCTGGACACCTCTTGGACACACCCTGGACACCCCCCAAACACACCCCTAGACACCTCCTGCAGACCCCACCCCCCTGCCCTCCTCCAAACTACCTTACAGACCCCCCCCTCCCGCACCAGCCCCCCTTCCCCAGCACACCCCCTACCCCCCCACCCCCACCTGCACACCCCCTCCCTGCCCCCCCACAAAATTTAATTCAGTTAGCATGCTTGCAATACAAATAAAACCTACTAAATTAACTGTAAAAGTAGTTTAATTCATAATTTTTTCTTATGATCAATTCATTATTACAATAAATCTTTATTTTTATAGTAATCCAACTAAAATATACAGATTGTTTTTAACTTCTAAATATTCAGTTCATGAGGAAATATGAACTCATAATTATACTACATGATATAGAACTAAAATTTAAGAATGATATGTAAGTAAGTTAGTCTAAACCCTAGGACACCCCCCATCTGCACACACCCCTTGGACACCCCCTAAACCCCGGGACACCTCCTGGACACCCCCTTGGAACCCACCCCAGAACAGACCCCCCCAGACCCTGGACACCCCTGCCAGTCTGCCCCCCCCCCCCCCCCCCCCCCCCCCCGCCACGCCCCCCAGACCCTGCCCCCCCCCAGAACCTGCCCCCCTAGAACCTGGACACATCCCCAGACCATGGACACCCCCCAGAACCTGCCCCCCAAAACACAGACCCCCCCCCAGAACCTGCCCCCACTTGCACACCCCCTCACTAGACAGACCCCTTATAGCTCCTCCCATCCCCCTTAGACAGAACCCCCTAGCACATCCCCCACCCCTTTACACACTACCACTCTTTCATCTGGATAGAACCCCTTAGAACCCCCCCTTGGCACCCCTGGACACCCCCCTTGACACCCCCTACACCCCCAGTACCACCTGCACCCAGCCCCCCCCCACCCCCCTGCACCCAGCCCTATATCCAGCCCCCACCCCCAACACCCAGCCCCCTCACTACCCCTTGCACCCAGGTCCCCCTCCCCCCCCCCACTGCACCCCCACTATCCACCCCCACCCGCACCCCCACTACCCCCCTACACCCAGGCCCCCAGCCCCCCTCCCCCCCAGCCCCCCAGCCCCCCCCCCCCATCCCCCTGCACCCAGCCCTATATCTAGCCCCCATCCCCTACACCCAGCCCCCTCACTACCCCTTGCACCTAGGTCCCCCTCCCCCCCACTGCACCCCCACTTCCCCCTGCACCGAGGCCCCCCAGCTCCCCCCCATCCCCCTGCACCCAGCCCTATATCCAGCCCCCACCCCTACACCCAGCCCCCTCACTACCCCTTGCACCTAGGTCCCCCTCCCCCCACCACACCCCCACTATCCACCCCCACCCGCACCCCCACAGCCCCCTGCACCCAGGCCCCCAGCCCCACCCCCATCCCCCCTGCACCCAGCCCTGTATCCACCCCCACCCCCTACACCCATCCCCCTCACTACCCCTTGCACCCAGGTCCCCCTACCCCCCACTTCACCCCAACTATCCACCCCCACTGGCACCCCCACTGCCCCCATGCACCCAGGCCCCAACACACCCCCCCTATACCAGTCCCCCCTGCCCCAACACCCCCCTACCCCCCCACCTACACACCCCCTCCCTACCCCCCTACCCCTGCCCCCCCCCCCACCTGCACACACCCCTCCCCCTGCCCCAGCACACCCCCACCCCCCTTCCCCCCACCTTCACACCCCCTACTTTCCCCCCCATCTGCACACCCCCCTGCCCGGACACCCCCCCTGCCTGGACACCCCCCCTTCCTGGACACCCCCCCAGACCCTGGACACCCCAGGACAGACCCCCCCATTGGACCCCCTAGACACCCCTGCCACTTTATATTTGAATGTTGATTGATCAATGAAGTTTGTGGAAAATATTTGAAGAAGAATGGGAGACTTGGAGGTGCATTGAGAAGCACAAAATGTCATTTTTTTTATACAGAGCATAAGCACAATCATATGTTATGTCATACATTTCATTTCACAGAACCTAAGTTTGCAGACCACTGAGAACAACACAGAACATACATTTCTGAGCACATATTATTTGCGAAATAGGTGGAAGGAATACAAGTTGAATATGTATAGAAGGTGTGCTAATGGTTGATAGAAATAGGGGACACACATTTTGTTAGGAATAAAATTGAGAGAGGAGAAAAACAAGAAGGTACAATGGTAAATTTCTGTATTGATAGCAAGCAGTACAGAGAGAGAGAGTTACAGTTTTGGGGAGAAGAGGAAGAATTAGAAGAACCATTCGCCGAGTCCTTTCATAATCTGTTGAAGGACCATTGACCGAGTCCTTGCATAATCTGTTGAAGTCCAAAAAAGAATACCAGCAATAGAAACCACTGCTGGACACCCCTTCCCCTGGACCACCACCCCTGGACACCCCTGGACCACCCCCTGGACACCCCTCCCCCATGCTGGACACCCCTCCCCCCTGCCTGGACAGCCCCTCCCCCTGCTGGACACCCCTCCCCCTGCTGGACACCCCTGCCCCCTGCCCCCTGCCCCCCTGCCCCCTGCCCCCTGACCCTGGAGAATGATTTTTTTACATAGGATCTGTCTAATATTTAATGGAAGAAAGAGGGAGAGGAAATTAAGTACCTCATTAAAAGTGGAAGCATCCAACAAATTATCTTCCAATTGAATAAAATATTACAAAAAAATCTATAAACCTTCTCTCTCCTCTTGTGGCTTCCAGGTGTCCATGTGGTTAATAATATGGTTGAGGTGAGGCTGTGGACTCATGGGGGCAAGCATGAAGGAAACTTAGATGGACTGAATTTTAACTAGGCTACTCTTGTTTTTCTGCACTGTCAGGGATGATTGGGTCTAAAATAAGTGAGTTGGAAGAGGAATTTAGATGAGGGCTTCAAATGTTAAGGGGTCTGGTTTAATTGGTTAGAATTGGGTGAGGTTTGGAATGGTTTTAAAGTGGGATTCCTGGTGGAAAATGTGGGGTTGGTGTCTTAGAAGTTGAGAGGTGGGTAGGCCTGATTGGTGGTCAAGTGGTTGATGGGTTGCCTAGGTGGATTGAAAAATGGTGGGGGACTGGGAAGGAGTTCATAGTGGCTAAATTGAAGTGGGAGCTTGGGATTTTAGTAGGGCTTGAGTTTGTATTTTTTAGTGAGAGTGGAAATGGACCTGGAATAGCTGTTTTGATTTTGGTGGGTTGGCCATGGGATTTTTATAGTGCATCGAATAATAGTCACTAGCAGGGCTTGGTTTGGTGTGAAATTCAGTCAAACGGTTGTTGGAACCGTCATGGAAGAAACTACCAAATACAGACCAGATCTAGTCTCCTCTATAGTGAATACCCTTCATAGAAACTCTTCAAGAAAACCAGGTCTCCAGTTTCATCTTTGTCCATAACAAACAAGCCCTGTTTGCATAGGCCCAAACAGACCTCCCTTTGCCAGCTTGTGGGGGAAATGTGGGAACTCTAGCATGAAATAGGCCCTCAGAATAGAATATCCTCTTTGGAATTGCATCAAATAGATTGTGTGCAGCCTTTAAAACTCAACTTGGTAGTGATCATCCTCCCCCAATGAGTGCTACATGAGATGAGGGAATTATGGAAGGAATTTCATCTAAAACAGCCAAAAGCAGACATTGAATTTCCATCACAACAGGATGATCCGGTTCAGACGACATGTATGGAGGATGAGGATGATCTGGTTCGGACAACATGTGAAGAGGATGAGAAAAAAAAAAGAATTACCGAACAAATATTATGTGATACATGTACAATAAAATATTCCAGACAATTCCAAACCAATGTTTTTAGTTGAATTGAGCCTTTGTACCACCTGCTATGCACGTTTTTTGGAAAGATGGATGAGAGGCAGCGCTAAGTGGAGATATAGTTTAGGAATGAGGAAATACAAAAAATTATAGAGCTAACCATTCAATGTTTCTCTATGTAGGAGTAACTACCGCATGGTGTCATCCTGGAGCAGGTCCAAATCACGGCGTGACCGCGGCGTGACCGCGGCGTGACCGCGGCGTGACCGCAGCGTGACCGTGGCGTGACCGCGGCGTGACCGTGGCGTGACCGCGGTGTGACCACCGCAGGGTGTCGTCCTAGAGGAGTAACCACCACAGAGTGTCATCCTGGAGCAGGTCCAAATCATGGCGTGACCGCGGCGTGACCGCGGCATGACCGCGGCGTGACCGCGGTGTGACCACGGCGTGACCGCCGCAGGGTGTCGTCCTGGAGCAGGGCCAAATCACAGCGTGACCGCGGCGTGACCCCGGTGTGACCGTGGAATGACCGTGGCGTGACCACCGCGGGGTGTCGTCCTGGAGGAGTAACTGCCGCAGGGTGTCGTCCTGGAGCAGGGCCAAATCACCATGTGACCGCGGCGTGACCGCAGCGTGACCGCGGCGTGACCGCGGCGTGACCACAACATGTTGGCCTGGTCCAGCGACATCCGCGGGGCAACATCTTCCACTTAGTTTCAAATAGGATGATATGGATGGCATGAGAGGATGTTTTCTCAGAAGATTTAAAGAAACAAATGCTAATCTGTGATGACTAGAGGATTGGATGACCCCTGATATACCTAATTCAATGAGGTTTGGAGATCTAGGAATGTATAGGAATACCTCGAGGAATACCCCATGGGATCAAGAAAATCACAGGTTACATAACATGTAATCTGACATTACTAGTACTATGGGACCCCTGGGCTGTGGAACTAGGCTTTTGGTTGGATTTAAATATCACATGCCATGTTACATGGTCACACAACATGGAACCCATCTTAAAAGTCTAACGGCACTTAAAGATTGTCTTGGTTCAAACAACTGTTTTAATAAAAAGAGGGAAACCCCCTACAAGGATATAAAAAGGGTCAAGTACGATGTGTGCTTTATGTCTAACAATGACATCAAGTATAAGGAAAACATCAATGCAATAATGTTAAGAAAGGTATACCACTGTGAGTTTTCGCAGACAGCGCACCTCCGATGGAGGGGTTTTATTACAAAACCAGGACTTATTTATCAAACGAAAAAATTATCTGAACTAACACTTATTCAAGAATTTCAATTTAATATAAACATGAAAAAATTAAGAAGGCAACTAAATGCAATTTAAAACATTCTCAAATTAAATGGGCCAGGAGAGGGACCCTACCTTAACCTTAAGGCGTGTTTGCTTTTGACGACGACAACTCGAATCTTTCTTTTTTCCTCTTGCACGCATATGCGACTTAACATATATGTAAGGACACCTAGCCCCTATGTACATATTTTCATGGCCAAATATGCACATGTGGGGCCTTAGATATATGTTTATACTTGAATGTACCCCTTTATACTTACACGTGTATGCATTTTTCATATCTATATATAAGCACACCTAGCCCCAATATATATATTCATACTTCTATGAGTGAATATATATAAAGGGGGAACTTATATATTAATATGCCTACCTATGCATACACATGTAAGCCTTCGTCAACGGCGACTCGAATCCACCTCAATGAAATCCAAAACACACAACAAAAATATAAAGAACCCAAGCCTTGGACACCCCTGCCAGTCCCCCCCCCAGACCCTGGACACCCCTGCCAGTCCCCCCCCAGACCCTGGACACCCCTCCCCCCTGGCTGGACAGCCCCTCCCCCTGTTGGACACCCCTCCCCCTGCTGGACACCCTTGTCCCCTGCCCCTTCCCCCTGCCCCCTACCCCCTGCCCCCTTCAACCCACTGGACAACCCCCATGCCCCAACTGGACAGCCCCACTGGACACCCCCTACACCCCCTGGACACCCCTCCCCCTGCTAGACACCCCCCCTGCCGGACACCCCTCCCCCTGCTGGACACCACCCCATGCCACTGATAAGTGCAGAATTGTACAGAAATTCTGCAAGCCATCCTCTATTAATACTTCGTTGAAAGATGCTCTAAAAGGGAAAAATATTAATACCAAACACTATGTTAGAAAAAAATACAAATAAGGTTAAAAAGAGGTCACCTGGGGTACCAACAACCAACATACATGAATTAAGAAATAGAAAATAGATTGTTCCCAACATTTTTTACACAACCAGAACATGTCTAGGACCATCATTACATACCTCACCCTATAGGTTACACATGAAATATACTAATAGGGCTGCCACATTTTACTCTACCTGCTGTTACACTTATTCATGCTCCTTCTCAACTAGACATTCCTCAAGGAAACCCCCCCCCCTGTTGGACAACCCCTCTCCCTTACTGGACACCCCTCCCCCCTGCTGGACACCCCTCCCCCTTGTGGACAGCCCTCCCCCCTACTGGACACCCCTCCCCCCTGCAGGACAGCCCCTCCCCCTACTGGACAGCCCCCCCCCCCTGCCTGGACAGTCCCTCCCCCTGCCTGGATAGCCCCTCCCCCTACTGGAAAGCCCCTCCCCCTGCCTGGAAAGCCCCTCCCCCTACTAGACAACCCTCCCCCCTACTGGACACCCCCTGCTGGACAGCCCTCCCCCCTGCTGGACAGCCCTCCCCCACTGGACAACCCTCCCCCCTTGCTGGACAACCCTCCCCCCTCCTGGACAGCCCTCCCCTGCCGGACAACCCCTCCCCCTGCTGGACACCCCCTCCCCCCCGCGGGACACCCCTCCCCCTTGCCGGACACCCCTCCCCCTGCCGGATAGCCCGCCCCCCTGCCTGACAGCCCGCCCCCTACCGGACAGCCCGCCCCCTACTGGATAGCCCCGCCCCCTACCTGGACACCCCTCCCCCCTTCTGGACACCCCTCCCCGTGTTGGACAGCCCTCCCCCCTGCTGGACATCCCTCCCCCCTGCTGGACAGCCCTCCCCCCTGTTGGACAACCCTCCCCCTATTGTACAGCCCCGCCCCCCTGCTGGACAGCCCGCCCCCCTACCGGACACCCCTCCCCCCTATCGGACACCCCTCCCCCCTGCTGGACATCCCTCCCCCTGCTGGACATCCCTCCCCCCTGTTGGACAGCCACTCCCCCGACCTGGACACCCCTCCCCCCTGCTGGATAGCCCCTCCCCCTGCCTGGACACCCCTCCCCCCAGCTGGACACCCCTCCCCCTGCTGGACACCCCTCCCCCTGCTGGACACCCCTCCCCCTTCCGGGACAGCCCATCCCCCCCTTCCGGACACCCCTCCCCCCTGCTGGACACCCCTCCCCCTGCTGGACAGCCCTCCCCCTGTTGGACAACCCTCCCCCTGCTGGACAGCCCCTCCCCTTTCCTGGAAACCCCTCCCCCCTGCTAGACACCCCTCCCCCTACTGGACAGCCCTCCCCCTGCCTGGACAGCCCATCCCCCCTGCCGGACACCCCTCCCCCTGCCGTACACCCCTCCCCATGTCGGAAACCCCTCCCCCTGCCTGGATAGCTCTATTGGTACTCACACAATTTTTGGGAAACTTTCTCAGTCGTGGGGAACTCAATTTGGTTGGATATACATACCGATAACCCAAGGATTGGACACTATGTGATAACCCATGTGAATGTGGACATGTATATAATGATTCTAGAAGAATTAGTCTTACCTAACTAGATGAATGTATAGACTTTCTGATCCAATACAAAAGGAAACCACGGTTCTACATGAATTATATGTTTCTTCCATCATTCTCCAGAATGTAATAGGGACAAGGAGTGTTCTTTTTACAATATAAAGGAGAATGATGTCTCTAACTATGAAAGTTGGAACGGTAAGATGAATATTCCAATCTATGACTTGGAGAGAAAATACACTATTTTCCTTTATAATGTGGATAAGATAGGGGTTATATCAGTGTAGAAGGATACTGGGAAAACTACAGACTTAATCACTTCAACATCACCTTAGGATGGTCCTTCTAATGAAAAAAACATGGATTATTCTCAGTGTGTTGTATTTACTCTAGAGGGCCCACCCCCGGGAAAATCCTTGAATGAGGAAAATGTACCCCTTCCTGATAGAGAGATAAACATTGGATAGAACATCCAGTTCGAGGGGCATGTATTTTGGGGGCACCTTTCCCTGATGTTTTGTACAGATCTAAGGGACTGTAGGTATTTGCAACTTTGTAGGAAAGCCTAATGAAAATACTCACGAATGGGAAAAATAGGCAGAAAGTCAATGTGGACCTCTATACAAATGTAGCTGGTCTTGAAGAGAGTACTTCAAAAGAGGCAACATTTGATGGCATGCCTACATAGAGGTGTTGTTTTTAGGATTCTTTACCTAACCTGATTGCATCTCATGGTTCTCAAGTGGTGACAAATGGGAAAAAATTCTTGCAGGTTCCTACCTATCATTAATTGATGATGACACATTCTGAGGGACCCCTCATGCATGTTTCATACATATCTATCTAGGAACAATCCAGGAAGGAAACCTCACCAGGTTCGCTGAATATGAGTACAACCAAGGATCATCAAAATAAGTTTCATTAGAATCCCTTACCTACTAAAAATAATGATCAGTATGGGGTTTCACGAAAGTACCTGCTGCAATGATTACTAAGAATAAGTCCTCCATAGAGTCACAATCTTATCCTAGATAGTATATGGATAAATTTACACACTTAAGTTGTGTATTATGGTATGATGAAGATGAGGAAATTTCAATCAGTTAGAAGGTTATCATCACCTCCAATATGGTAAATGAAGATGAATATCCAAAAGCTAAATACATGTATGATAAAGGCATGGGTAGTGACCCAAAATTAAAGAACAAGAAAAATAATTGGAGTAATTGTATGGAGAAACTGCCCCTGCCCCCTGCCCCCTGCCCCCTCCGCCCTGCCCCCTCCGCCCCCCTCCATCCTGCACCCTACCCCCTGCCCCCTTCCCCCCTCAACCCATCCCCTTAGCCTGCACAACACCCCATGCACCCCCCTGCACCCTACCTTCCCCCTGCCCCCCTCCACCCTCCCCCCTACCCCTACCCCCTGCCCCCTGCCCCCCTGCCCCCTACCCCCCTCCACCCTGACCCCCTTCACCCCTCCACCCTGCCTTCTGCCCCCCTCCACCCAGCCCCCTATCATACTTCAATACATCCCGAAGATATTATCAAAAACACTTCAAGACATAAAATGACTATTTTCAACAAATATAACAAAAGGCCATAATATATGATGCAAGAACCAAAAATCAAAGACCCCTCTCAACATACATGATGTAGTATGGTAAAAAGAAATAAATTATCTTACCAAAATGTTACCATCATACAAAATGGTGCCTTAAGAGTACTTTGGGTGCATATTTCTTTTTCACCCTAAGCCTATATTTTACCTACATGAAATAAAGAAAAAAAGATCAAAATAAATCAGAAGTAATTATGTAGAGAATAAATAATTGATAAGAAATATATTTGTGTTTATGTGCCTGAATACAAACATGTATCCTGCAAAAATAGTAGATGCAAGAACCAAAAATCAAAGCTTACTTGAGAGGAAAATGTTTTGGTTTGAAAAGTTCAAATATTAGAAATTAAAGCTTCAAAAATTTCATCACCAGTTGCACCCTATCTTCATCAAACTTTAAAAGGTTTATGGAAGAAAGAAGGTGATACAATCATATCGAGCACAACAATTGAGTACCATAGAATTCATCTCATAAAAAATATTTTAGAATTGGAACCATAAAACTATGATTAAATTTTTATTTTATGTTTGTAAAACTACATGGGAACAAAATAATATGTTAATATCACTCTAATAAAAACCAATAACTGAGAAGTGAAGTTCACATAGATGCCCATTACCAAGAATGGATGTTCCCCCTTGCTTGTCGGTTGCATGCCAATGTGCCCGCATTTGAACCAACACCAACCACCTCATCCTATGGTAGAAATGATTAATTAGATATATGCATCAATTTGTAACAATAAAGAATTTTTTATCTAATTAAAAACAAAGCATATAACTAATATATTAAAAACAAAAAAAATGAAGAACATAGAGTTCAAACAATCACACAAAATGCATGAATGATACCCACTAATTACTATATTAACAACTTCAACACATATTCATGGATTTTAATGTAGATTCATGTTAACATTTGAAGTTCAAAAATGATTTTTAATAAAACATTAAAATAAGCATACACACTAGAATTTCAATACAATAAGGTAGTAAAAAAGGAAGCAACAACCAACAGATTTAAAAAGATGATTTCAGCATACAAAATTTATTAAAAGGAAACTTCAAACCATTTATTTCAACTAAAAAAAAGAAGTGAATTTTCATGTTTAAGTAGAAAAATCACAGAATTTAAAATATTACTCCCATGATGTAGATGCTCTATTCATTTGAGATAATTGGAAAAAATTTCCCTTCTTTTCTTTCTGAATAAATACCTTTGGTTTCCAAAATTTCATCTCCTATAATAATGCTGCATGAAACATAAAGTACTCCTTTCTAAATGAATCATACGCTTGTGCACCAACAATCCAAAGCTCATTTAACTCATCTATTAATGGCTGCAAGTATATATCAATACCATTTCCAGGATCACTGGGTCCAGATATCAATATACTCAGGATAGTGCACGGCTTCTTCATACACATCCATGAAGGAAAGTTATAAATGTGAATGAAAACAGGCCAAGTACTGTGTGCAGTATGCATTTGGTGAAATGGGTTGAAAACATCACAGGATAATCCCAATCTAAAATTTCATGGGTCAGCTGCAAAATCAGGATGTAACCTATCAAATTTCTTCCAATCCAACCCATCTGCAGGATGCACTATTTCATCATTACCCTTATTTCTTTCATCTGCATGCCATCTCATATTCTTTTCCATTTGTTCTGACATAAAAATTTTTGAATCCTAAGAATTAAAGGGAAGTGCCACATCACTTTCTGTGGTATGCTAGATTGAGATCCGTCTTTATTAGTCTTCCACCTTGATGTGCCACACTGTTTGCATTGACTGAAGTCTGCATTCTCCTTCCAGAACAAACAACAGTCTTTCAGACAAGAATGAATCTTACTAGATGAAAATCCAAATTTGTCAACCAACTTTGATGCCATGTAATAATTTTCTGGAATACATGCATCATCAGGCAGTAAATCCTTAATAACTGTAAGGAGATAATCAACCGCATTATTACTAAATCCATACATTGTTTTCCCATGATATAATCGCATTAAAAACTCAAGTTTGCTCATTTTTCCACATGCTTGATATACTGGGGTATTTGAATCTTCCATCAACTTTCTAACACTCTCAACGTCATCATCCTGATTACTAGATGAGAACTGTGTTCCAGTATTCATTTCCTCTTGCACCGGTCTATATGAGGAGCCAGCTTCAGAAACAAAAGGAAACCGATCAGAAATCAAATTTTTCATACCAATCTTTTCCGCTGAATCGATGCCATTCAACACTTGAGCCTTTTCTCCATTGTGATACCACACATGATAATTTTTTTGGAAACCACTTTTAGTGATATGGTAACTCACTTCCTCATGAGTTAACCAAGGTCTTCCAACACAATCAAAACACGGGCATCAAATCAACCTGCCATCTAAATCATTAGTGAATGCAAAGTCCAAAAAATATTGTAACTCCTTCTGAAATTCATCAGTGATTCGATCAATGTTGTACATCCAGTATCTATCCATCCCGAGGTAGATAAACATAAATTAGATAAATAATCTATAAAATGACTTAACATTATATGTATTGTTTCAAAAGATATTAAGTAATCATCAATATTGACTTTTTATAACTCAACCACCATTATCTAAAGTATTTTTTTCCCTTCCAATGAAAAAGCTATAAATCAATGCTATAACAGGGTTCTAGGCCCTATCTTTTATAGATGGATACTCCAGGTATAATCAGACATAGATGGTCCCCAAGGATGTAGAGTCTCCCATAATTATAGTTCCATAGGGGAATTTCTACTTTTAATTGATTCTCATGGGATAGAATAAGGCATAATCCACTTATCAACTGTCCATGCACCACAACTTCAAGCCAGTTATCATGAAATTTTTGGAATGATACTAGGATGATTTGGTGGAAAAATCCTACCATATTTGGACCATCTCAAGGATCTTGAGAAATTGTTTATCTTCCTATATTTCATACACTTTAAGATAAACTCCCCGAAGTTCACATTCAGGGTTACCTCTATTAGGTTTCTCCACTTTACTACAAGATATATGGTCATCGAGATTGACCCAGAGATGATCAAGTCCATCAATCAGATTCCTCCCCCATGGAATCTCTAAGAGTTGTGGGGCCTCCAAGGTCTATTCACCTATATAAACTGATTTAATGTGTATCTAGTTGGATAGTGTAAGATTTTCTAGTGCCCAATGAATAAAGTACCTATTAAAAAATTTGATGAGGAGTTCCATATCGATTATTGATAACATTAAGCATTATCTTTTACAACATATATCAATTTGGACTTCTTCATTCCATTCTCAAATAATAAGGCACTAACTTTTAGGATTAGGATTTAATGAAATTTTACACGAAGTACAAAATCTGGTCCAACGTTACTACTTACTAGAATTCATAAGAAAATGTGTATATTGAAGAATGAAATAAGAAACAATCTATTATCCTATAGAAAAAACAGGGTTATAAAAAATAAGTGTTGCCCTGATAATCTCTTGTATTTCCTCTATACCTATTGGATGATGACTCTTAATTCCACCCCAGTGACCTCATATCCCTAGTATGTGAAACCAAGTAAGTCATTCCCATCGAGGATTAGATACCATAGATCTAAATAGATTTATACAACAACAATGGTCTATAAAGAATGAAAGAATATCACTTGGATGATTTGGAATCCCTCATAGAGAACAACTTCCAAGAATTTCCCAATCTAGAGAGAAACCAAAACTAGATGAAAATATAATTCAAAAATATGGTTTCCTCTGCTCCATACAATACGGTGACATGGTACTGGATCTCAGAACAAGGATGATACCCAAATAAATAAACCGAAGTTGGTGCCCAAGTGGGAATGACCTTACCTCATTCATTAGGTCTATTCCAATGGGGTATACTCTTTGATCACCATATATAGAGATCGTATCACACCTCCCACCAATGTGATGTTTCTGAAGTAGTACTTCACATGAGGATACCCATGGTCCAAGAAAGAAAACCTAAAAATATTTTCATGGTTCCAAGAATTATGAATATAAAATATTCACAAATGTTTCAAAATTTATGACCCTAAACTACCAGAAACCCCATGGTTGAGCTAGTATGACCTTAAAATATTCATAACTGGTCAAAGAAACAAGACCTTAAAAATATCCTTAATCTAAAATCTTTGAACATAAACAAGGAGTCATATTACATGAATTATGAAAATAACTATTTTCTACCAATATTGTTTGAGTTTAATGACTTTAAACTATAGATATTGACATCCTAGGCACACAAAATTAAATAATGATCTTACTCGATATAAAATTAAGATGACTCATATGATAACTATGGGATGATATGAACGGTCTTACAAATTTTATAACCATGGTGCCTCATAATATATGTATGATATTGTCTAAAAAATCACCCCACTTGGAATCAATATGAATCATATGATATGAGACGAACTAAACCATCATCTATATAGCACGATGCTAAACTCTAGCATTACCCATGTCATAAATTTGGGATTCCCTCACGAGAGAGGATTTCCCCCAATTTTGGAATTGAAATCCTACTATTACATAATTTTGAACCATGTGTGGATTGACTACCATTTTCATGGGATACATTGTAATTCCTATACCTATCATTTATAGGTCTAGATAAATATATTTCAGCACTACATCCCCTTAGTCCCATTTACACACACAACATTATGACTTTAACTTATGTGTAGTCCATCTCAAGGTGTGAACATGGTATATAAGACTATTTGGGTCCATTTACAGTAGGTTTTACCACTTTTGTGACACATATATTACTGTGAAACCAAATTACACATATTCCAAGCATCATGAATTTAAAATATCATCTACATTCATATTGGTCGGATCATTATAACATTATACGATATGGAATTTTTCTCTGAGGTATTTGTGTGGTGCGTGGGATGTCCTGCCCTCAATTCAAATCAAATTCAACCTCATTCATGAATTGAATTTTTTTTCAAAATATACCTGTTTTAGTATCCCATGAATCATGAATGTAAATTTTTGTCTGTCATCCAAGAGGTATGACACTAAACATTGATCAACCGTCTTCAGGATCACTTCATTTGTTATAGGACATCCTGGTATCTGTTCACATGGGTTTTAATCATTTTTCACTACATTATTGTCCTTAAAGATCCTCTGTATACTCAAATCATCAAGAATATAAACTATTTTCATTTTCACTAAGCTCCATGAACTCAAACAAGAAGACTTGATCAAGGCATCGTGAACCTAAACTATATGCATGCACCCATTATTCACATGGTTTTCACCATCTCTGGTGTTGTATAAATCTAACAGCTCTACCATAAAAAACTATATAAGGCTTGATTCTTATCCTTATCAGATGTGAAATGATGGATAGACCATCTATCTCTAGGAACAACCATAGATTAATTGTAAAATCATATGTTACATATGGTTATATCACCATGATATTCTCGCATTTTCCTCCTTTTTGGGAATAAGCCCCATTAATTTCGCTTGAACAACTTGAAATCTAGTATTCCCTCAAAAATAGATATATATATGGTAGAAAATACTTGGAAGATGAAGGAATATCCTACACTAATTTTCCTAGTTCTTGATGTTAATCTACAGTATTACCCTATACAAAACCACGATGCCTCATACGATATTTAAGGGATGGAAATCAAACCAAAATCCATGGAACACAATTATAAAATGTTGACATACCCTATATAATTTCGGGA
This sequence comes from Viscum album, assembly GCA_963277665.1. Classification (NCBI taxonomy): domain Eukaryota; kingdom Viridiplantae; phylum Streptophyta; class Magnoliopsida; order Santalales; family Viscaceae; genus Viscum; species Viscum album. Next base: position 1,042,660,985 of record OY728143.1, on the reverse strand, counting down.
TGCCTCAAATTCGAAAATGGTATGATTTAGTATCCTTATTCATGAGGATTTACTCGAGCATCAGAAATATCTTACATAAAAGAGTGGAAATATTCTTGAGAAGGATCTAATTACTACTGATATGGATTTTCAAAAAAACTATAGTTAAAGATAAAGATACTGGAAATGATAAAAAATGGAATGATAAAGATACCGGCAATGAGGTCGTCCGGAGGAGGCCGTTGGGAGGAGGAGGGTTCGTCGGAGGTGGAGATTCCGTCGGGAGCAGGGGAGTTGCGGTCGTCCGGAGGAGGGGAGTCCGTCGGGGGAGGAGGGGAGTCTGTCGGGGGAGGTGCGATCGTCCGGGGAGGAGAGGTCGTCTGGAGGAGGGGAGTGTGTCGGGGGAGGAGGGGAGTCTGTCAGCGTCGGGGGAGGCGCTCTCGACCGGGGAGGGGGGAGGCGCGGTCGTCTGAGGAGGGGAGTGCGTCGGGGGAGGGGAGTGAGTCGGGGAGGGGTCCATAGGAGGAGCCCGAGAGAATATTGGACAAATTGCACATATATCCACGGTTGAATTTTCATCCGTTGGTATAACCATGCTATAGCCACGGACTTATAAAACCGTGGCTATAGGTCCGTGGATATAGCTTCATTTTGTAGTAGGGAACGTTTTGAAAATGGTTTTAAGGATTTTTTTATATGTACATGAATGTTTTAAAATTAAAATTCCTTTTAAATGTTTCAAATTTTTATGGGAAACTATGAGTCAAAAATCTATATTAAATGGATTCTTGATAAATAGTGATACTTTTAAATTTTTTCAAGAAAAGGGATATTTCTGTCAAATAGTTTTACTGATTATTTTCAACAATGTCAATGTCAATCAGTGTATTTTATTTTTGATTGAGGTTGATTTATTATAATAAAATCTTTCATATTTTATTGAATGAGTTATATTTGACTGTGGATGGGACATTTTTATACCATTCGCGATTTTTGGTTAAATTATTGACATTTAATATGCTAGTTTGAATACGAATGTTTATATTTTATTTTATCCTTTTCATACCATGAATGAATTTCACTTAGTAAGTGATGAGAGGGGCCTGCTATATCCCCTCTATGCATCGGTAGGTCCCAGGAGATGAACTAGTGTCTTGGAACTAGGCCTTGATAATTTTTTTATTTGTAGTCTTGGTACGAAGCCTTGACTATGTGGTTATGATGTCCAAATTTATGCATTCCATCATTATAAAATTAGCTATTGATATTACATATTATTATTCGACTAGTAGAATATAGATGTAAATAAGTAAATGGAATTATTTGATTTATCATTTCCGTATTATGGTAATGTTTAAGTTTAAATGTCTCGTGTTGTAGTCTTTTACAATTCCTTAAATGTTTATGTTTATTTATGATAGTTTCCACTATTTTTTTATCCTTAATGAGCATCTGAGCTTACCCCTTTCATATTTTTTTATCATTCCTAGGATGTGAAGAAGTATATTATTACTGACCTATAGGGATAGGCTAATGGATTTGAGTTTTTTCAAAGGAGACACAATGATTATTCTTTTTATTTCATAATGTAACGTGAAACTTATTTATGTATCTATTACTTACAAGGATACTAAATTGTTAGGTCTTTCAGAACATGATCTATTGTAACCATAATAATGTAATTTAATAATGAACCGACTCTGGGTAACTGGGGTTGGAGAATTACAGTTTTTATCATAGGAAGTTTAGTACAAACCTTTGGAACTAGATTTAGAAAAAATTTAATTAGAGAAAATTTTCCTAAGATATAATTTGTGGATATTATAGTATAACTTCCTATAATTTTGGTAATGTAGAGATTTTGAGAATTTTCCAATTAGTACATCCCTGTCACGATACATCAAGTGTATGTGGTTCTGGAACATATGTATCTTGGAGTGAAAAATCCAATAAGGAGTTTCGAGCTAAACCTGGGGTATCCTGTTACATGACAATGAGCCTTACTGTGCACCAAGTTTGACACTCCTGGGGGATATTCTTTAGATAATTCACATTTTATTTACCGAAATATTTGATGGATTTTAATATAAGATGTCAGTAAATAGAATTGGTTAATCCTAAGGTGTTTTCAATTGAAAATATGCTGTCATGATATTCTATAATAGATTTTATGACTATTTTTACTCACACTATGATTTCTGGTTTTATTCAATGGATGGATTCCAAGGAATTCATAGTAACATTGAACATGATATAAAAGGTGGGTACTATGGTGGAAATGTGTAATGAAATAGAATGATGATAGGCATAAAATATATCATGTTCATGCCAAATCAGTTTTCCAAAAATATGATCAACAACATATACATTAACCAAATCATGAACTCAACAAAGAAGAGAAAGGAAGAGAATGATAAGAGCTCTAGTAGTGGATACAATGGAGAAAATAAATCCCAATATCCATCATGTAAGAAATGTGGAAGGAGACACCCAGGAATGTGTCTCAATGGAACAATAAAATTCTTTATGTGTGGGAAATAATGACATAAAGTAAATAATTACTGAGAAAAACGAATAGAAGAAAATATAAATGATCCTAAGAATCCATTTATAGTCATTTTCTATAAATTTATGGGAATTGGGCATTACCCGTGTCAATGCCCTATTCTATAGGATAACCATTATGTCACGGATGAACCTATGTGGAAATAAATGTATTTCGAATTGTTTAAAAGTATTAATGCTCTTTGTTGATGAGATTAATTTGGAAAACTTTTATCTGGTATGTGTAACCCTAATGTTTGTTATGTGAAAATGTTATTTGAAAAAGAATAACCTTTTATATTGTTGATATGGTTTAAAAAACCCATTTGGGTTTATATGATCCTTGAATTTGAGGCAATTACAGGTTATTAATTTTTGGATGAAAATGCGAGGTATGAGATGAAATTTGCGGTCAAAATATGGTATGGTTATTTTTGAGGAATATATCTCATTTTTTGGAATATTATAAAATTATATAGTTTTTATATAAAGGAAAACAAGAAGACCATGTGACAACACGTCACGTCGGACAAAGCTGCGTGAATTGAACCCACAACCAATGTGCGACTAGAATTTATCGCATACCATTAGACTATGTAAAGTCCATGGTTAGTATGACTAAATATTTTTAGTTAAAAATATTTTATGGATCAATAATATGTTGATTTTTGGAACTTCTGGTTTATCAAAAGGATATCCTTAGAATTGGAAAATGATTTGGTGATTAAGTGATAAATTTTATTTTGGAAGACGTTCTCTATTTTGGGAACACTATATGCCTAAGGAAAATAGAATACTCTGGGATTTCAATTTAGGAGTAATGGTTGATTTTTATTTTTAATGAATTTTTGTTTTTATTGTAGACTTACAGATATTTAGGTTATTTATGGAGATTGTTAACCTATCATAGAGAATATGTGATTAGGTTAATTACTTTTAAGCATATGAATTTAAGAGTAGTCGATGTTATTTAGAGATAAATGTTAAGATTTATCGTGGAAGACTATGTGATCAAATACTTCTGAATTTTTGGTTTCAGACTTAGTTTGGATTATTTTAAATAATTATAAGGATAATTGTTTGTTGAATGGACTTTGGTGAACTTTGGGTTTTTTTAATTTTTGGAAATTAATATTAGTATTTATTTCTATAACGGATTATGAATTTTAGGGATCATCTAATATTTTAATAACCATTATGGTTTTGGATAATCTATAAATTCAAGTAAAATATATAGTTTATCTTTTGTGTATTATGTGATTCTCTAGAAGTTTATTTTAGTGCTTCAGGTGTGACCAAGTCAACTTGAATACTCTTCATTTGGAGAAAAGATGAGTCAATGGTAGAAATTTATTAAAGGATGAAACTCTACTTGAAAAGTAAGTATATCTTATTATAATATTACTCAATTTCATTAATAAATTCCTCAACATTATGAAAAGGAACTTAAAACAAAAATGTTTTTTCTAATATTCCTAATGGGAAATCAATGACTGTTTAACCCATCACAAGTTTTTGTTTTTCTGGTAGTTAACATTACCTTTATCATGTTTTCAATCACTATCCATCATAACATGACAGTTAGTTTTCTATTTGATATCCATGTTTTTCTACAAGGAACTTTAATATGGGTTATCTGAGGCGACCTTTGTACTTCTCCTTCTCTCTCTTAAAGTGATAGTTGTGTTGACTCTTTTTAATATGTGTGATTTTATCGATGATGTTTTGAAATGTCAAATACCTAGTTTCTTTTCGAGTTTAATTTTTTTGGATGAAATTATTTATAGATTTTAAGAATGTTACACCACAAGCTTCTATAGTAAACATCTCTTTGAATAATACATTTGCTTGCGTTATACGCAACATCGGGTTCTAGCACACCATGACCAATCAAACCAGCCTTTGAAAAAGTAGTTATGAATAGTAATACACCCTTTTTTAAATTTTATGAATTTTCTTTTTCAAAATTATTTACATTTTTGGATTCGGAATATCAAATTTAGAATAGGGTGAATATTTGGTATTTTTATGAAAACATTCAATTTTTTATTTATAGTGAAAAAACACTACGTTATTGCTTTAACCGAATTTTTATTAAAATAATTATTTTTTAATCAAAATTTATTTTAACGTGATAATATATACACAATACCTATATTAGTACAATTTAATTCATTGGATTTATTTTATAATAACATTAGGTATGTAAAGTTTTGTTGAACTTTTTACTGTCTTTTACCCACCTTATAGGCATAATTTCAAATTTTCATAAAATGTAATATTGCCTCTTCTGTGAATTGAATTTCCAAAACCTGAAAGAAAATGTTGAAATTAGTAACTAAAATGTGTTTCAATATGATGAAAATAATTTTTGGTGAATAGTAAATTTTGAAGTTTATTTACGACAGTTAAAACTAAATAGGGTAATTAAAGGGACAAATGATATTATAATTTCCCAAACACATGTCCTAATTCTATTAGATATGTTTTTTTTTCGATCAAAATAAACCATAGGATAAAAATATGATCCTTTTTTCACTTGGATTAGATTATGACATTTATTATATTTTATTTAAAGAAGAGTAATAAGGGTTAAATTTAAATTTTAATAACTAAAACATTTTTTATATAGGGTTATACAAAAGATAAATTAAAAATTAATTATTAATTAGAATGATGAAAATATTTACTAAATCAAATTATTTTATTTATAATTTTTATACATTAAATAATTAATTTTATTTATCACACAATGATGATACAATAATTACATTATTAATGAAAGATTTAAATAATTGATATTATAAATATTAAAATAAATTTAATTTGAAACTTTTGATGCCATACATGAATTTTATACCTGAATATGACATGTTAGAGATAATTCAATATATTGTTTTAGAATAAATAAGATTGTTATGACTATTGATAAAAACAAAATATTAAATAGTGTAAAAATTGACATAAATGATTTATTAAAAAAATACTATTTTATTAAATTATTTTATAGTCCTAAAAATCTAAGGTTCAGAAAAAAAAACTTTTATAATGTAATAAATGTCACTAATGAACCGCTTGAGGTTCTATTGGAATTTTATAGTAAGTTTATTAACCATATAGTGTAACAATACAAGTAGACATGGTAAGAGTTAAACTATTAAACTAAAGGATAAATCTAAAAGATAAGGTTAATATAGTGACCTAAACTTGTCTAAAACCTATTGGTTGAGAAGATTTAGACCCATAAAAATTTTACTTTATATATAAATGAATTTTTAGATATTAGAAAATGAAAATGATTTTATAATAAAATAATATTTCAAGCTTTTCCTAAGGTGCCACTCACCTCCCTTATAAATTGATACTTCCCTATATCTCAAATTCACACCTCCAAATCCATTTGGATCATCAAAACCTACTCAAATATCCCTCTAACTACCATTAACTCACCCTATATGCCTTAATATTATCATAAATCCAGCCAATGTGGACCTTTGGTTCAAATCAAAAGGAAACACCTGAAAAGAGGTAATTATTTCATCACCTCTTTCAAAGTTTTTTCTTCTTCCACTTCCAAATTCTTTGTTGTTTCCATAACAAAACAATAACTCTTGTAACACCCTGAGATTTTATGAAAAATATTCTTTTTAATTAATGTCTTGTGTTGTACGCTCCACCAAAAGGAGCTCGCACAACATGCATCCCTGAATTGCCTTTCATTACACGCAATCATGACCTTCCTCGATAGCGTGTGTAGTACGCAATACCGAGTTTCACTAAACGAGATATTATTATATTATTATTATGAACTAGCCGTTATAAATAGTAATACCCACTTTTTGAAATTTTATAAATTTTATCTTTCAAAATGGACTTAATTTTTGGATTTGGAATATCGAAATTATCTTAGGGTGAAATTGTGGTACTTTTCGGATAACTTTCATATTTTGATGAATAGTGAAAATTACTAAATTTTAATTAAAAACAACTTTTTTAATTGAAATAATTAATAGTGTTAAATTATTAATTTGAGTGGTTTTAAAGTATATTTAGAAAATATTTTTACATATTAATACAATGTAGGTCATTGGATGTAATTTCACATTTAAACCAGACATAAACAAGTGTCAATCTTTTGATAGTTATTATCTCTTAAGAACACACTATTTGTTTTGACGACGGGAATTAATTTTTAAATTAATTAATGCAACTGATATGTTTTGAATTTGGTAAAATAGACATCATTTTTGAATTCATAATATCAAATATAGCTTAGGCCTAATTTTTGGTCTTTTTCTGGAAACTTTCATTTTTTGATGAATAGTGAAACCACTAAGTGGTAGTTAAAAAAATGAATTTTTCATAAAACATAATTTTACCACTTCTGTGAGTGGAATTTCGAAAATCTGAGAGACACGGTTAATATCAAGGACTAAAATGTGGTTCAATGAGATGACAATATTTTTTGGTGAATAGTAACTTTTTACTTTTTTTTACCACGGTTAAAAGTAAATAGGGTAATTAAGGGTAAAAATGATATTATTATTACCCTAACACATGTCTTAATTATATTGGATAAGTGTAATTCGGCCAAAAACAACCTTAGGAATAAAATATGACCATTTAGGCCCACTTGGATTAGATTAGGACATTTATTATTAATTTATTTAGAGATGGGTTAAAATAGTTAAAATCAAAGTTTAATAACTAAATCATTTTTAATATAGGGTTATACATAAGATAAATTAGACTATAAATATTCATTAGAAATAAAAAAATATTTACTACATAATGGTATTTTATTTTTAATTTTTCAACTTAAAATATATTAATTTATTTATGACACAATGATGATGCAATAATTATCTTATTTATGAAATATTGACATAATTGATGTTATAAATACCCAAATAAATGTAATTTGAGACCTTTTATGAAGTACAATAATTTTATAGCTTAATATGACATGTTAGTATTGATGTAGTTAACTGTTTTTGAACTAATCATTCTGTTATGATATTAAAAAAAATCAATTACCAAATAGTGTCAAAATTGACATCAAATAGTTTTTAAAACAAATATTATATTATTAATTGTTATTTTATTCTTAAAAATATAAGGTTCGGCCAAATGACTTATATAAGGTTATATATATTAATAATAAACAACTTGGGGTTCTTTTGTCTTGTTATAGTATGTTTATTAACCTTATAGTGTAAGAAAACAAGAAGACACGGTAAAAGAAAAATTATTTAACTTAAAGTTAAATCTAAATTATAAGGTTAAAATAGAAACCTAAACATGTCTAAATTCTATTGGATTATAGGATTTCAACCCATACCCACGTTATATTCAAAATAACTCAATTTGGAGCTATTAAAAACCGAATATGACTTTATAATAAAATAATATGTTTAGTTTTTCCTAAGGTGCCCCTCTCCTCCCTTATAAAAGGGAACCTCCTCCCTCTCTTCCTCACACCATTTTGATCCTTAAAGCTCGGCCAAACCCTTCCAAATTATCTTCTCCACTTCCCTAGAAACATCCTAGAGGTCCTCTTCTTTTTCAAAGACCAATTTTAGTGCCCTAAGAGGAGGTCTCAAAGAGGCGCTTCAAAGAAGAGGTAATGTCTGTTACCGATTCTTTCAACTTTATTTCTTCTTTCACTTCTTCTTCTTAGGTTGTTTCATTATGAAGTAATAACATAAGTATCACTCATATACATATATGTTATTATAAGTATGAAACAACCCTATTTCACCATCTATCCATCCTACGGAAAATGAAATCACCGTGCGTGTGTACGTACGGAATACCGTCTCCACGCCGTGGTGTAATCTATTTTGCACCACCACCTTAATTAGATGGGTATAATGGTATAAATAATAACTATATATGATTATTTTAAAGTGATATTGATTCTGTTATAGTATACATACACTCCAATAAAATTCAACGATCATGGGAACGATATCATTGCTCGTGCGTACGTACGGAATACCGTCTCCACGACGCGATGAGATTCATTCTCAATGACTAACCATTCATAAATGATTATAAAGTATATATAATAAGTAATCATGAAATATATGATAGAATAATGATACTAGATTTATGTATATATATATGTATGTCATCCAATTAATTCTATTCAATTCAATGAGGAAACGAAAACAACGTTCATGCATACGTACGGCCTACCGTCTCCATGAACGATGCATTTATTTCCATTTATAGATCTATTATATATATGTATATTCTGAATATATATTATATATAAATATTGTTTTATATTCTGTAATTAATTAATCATGATCTAAGTAATCATATGAATAATTACAAGTCAAAACACGGACGACAAATGAAACGATTTTACCCAAAATGCTCATTAACATGGAATTTACAGTAGAAAGGGTAATATAAAGTCATAAGTGAACCATATATGATATCATAACAATGAATATGATTCTGTAATAAGTCAATGAAATTATTTAAATCATTATACAGGAGGTTCAGATACGTACGAAGCATATCAGACCTAAGGTAAGGGATAATTTTCGAAATCTCATTTTTATCCGAGATTGCTTATTCGTAAGTATTTACTGGGGTTATTGTTATCATCCATGTCCATGTTTCCTAAAAATGGTTTCATGTATGTTTAAAGTCCTTTTTACCCATTTTGAATTTTACCCAATGGTATGGAAGGAATCTGTCTTTTATTTACCCTACAAGGTACTTTTTGACTTTTTCGACAAAAGGGCGAGAAATTTTTTTAACATATACGACATGAAATGATTTTTACGGTTTTATGAAGCCTTGTTTTCATGAAGATTCATCCAAAATATTTCATGACTATTTTCAACAAAATACTTTTCTTTTAAAATTGCATGACATTTTGTGAAAAGAAAATGATTTTGAAGAAAAAAGAATATTTTCCTCAAGAATTCATTTCAAGTGTTTTATCAAAACCATTTTTCATCTAAGATGACATTGTTTCATATGTGTATGTTTCAAGTATAATGTCTCTATGATTTACATGGTTTCAATTATCTTATTATGAAATGATATCCATTTATTTTATATGAATTATGTGATGATGGGATGATGTTTATGAAACCCATTTTATTTATTGGGTTTTTATGAATTATGTATGTTTATTTTGTGGCATAAGTAAGAATGATTTGATTATGAGATGGGTGGGACCTATATCTCCCTCCAATTCATTGGGTAAAGATTTATATCTCATGAGATAGACATGGATGGAATGGTAAGTTAATCCGGTTCATTATTACAGGACTGGAACGAGGAGTGAACTCGATTTAGAAAGGGACTTTTATCCACTAAGATGGTCCTGGCAGCAATGCCTTGGCTACTATGGAAATCATTGCATGTGCTTAATGGATTCCACAATTACATGTTTTATTCCCATGCGATTTTATCATGATTTATATACCATTATGATCTATGACTTATGTACTTCCATGTTTTATGTCGTTGCTCAAGATTTTGATGTTTAAACATTATGTTCATGTTTTTAAGTTCAAATGTATATGGTATGTTTTATTTTATCCATGCTTACCCTTACTGAGCATTTGAGCTCACCCTTTTTATGTTTTATTTTCCCCCAAGATTAAAAGAATGTTTTTAGGTAAGGAAACAAAAAGTGGAAGATCTTTATTTGAGATGTTGAAGATCTTTCACCACGATTAGAAGATTACGTTCCAAGTTTCCAAAGACACTAAACTATTATGGTCCTTGTGTGTCTGTTTTTGTTATGTATTATGTATTCGACAAAAGTAATGTAATATATATGTACGTTAAGCTTCAGGTCTCTACAGTTGGTATCAGAGGAAAGGTTTAGTCAATCTTTGGAAACTAGGATGCGAAAACGTTAGTGAGATCCATAGAGATATTTCTAAGGTATGCCTAGGGATGTCCCTATGGATAAGTATATGTATAGGATATAGTCCTAGAACTACGGTAATGATCATAGAATTTAACCTAAGATGTTAAATATTGAGGGTACTCCCCCTTTACTATGTTGTTTTCCCTAGCATGATTTTTTCCTCTCACACTATTCTTTTTGGGTTTTAGAAAATGGCTAGAAACAGGAAGATTCATGATAATGGAGGATATGATGGACAATGGAATGATATTATTCATGAGCAACCAAATGAAATGAGATTTGGAAGTCCAAACATCATTATTATGCCGAATCAACAATCTCATAATATGATCAATAAACTCAATTTTGGTAAGTTTCCTGACTCGGCTAATAAGAGAAAGATGGAGTTTAATGATGATCATAGAGGAAAGAAAGTTCAATTTCCCCTATATAAATCATGTGGGAAGAGGCATCAAGGAGAATGTTTCAAAATAACTGGAAGATGCTTTGGGTGTGGAAAAGAAGGACATAAAGCCAGTAAGGGAAAAGGAAAAGGTTCAGTTAACACCATGGATGAGGACAATGGTATTTCTACGACATCAACAATGGTTAAATGTTTTAAATGTGGAATGTACGGGCATTATGCAAATAAATTCCATAAGGGAAAGTCTCATGAAGAGAATCGGTATGGTCGTATGGGTAATATTTATGTTGATGATGATGAAGAGACTACAAATGATATGTGAGATGAAAGAATTGTTGAAGCTCGGTCAATGGTTTAAGAGGGTAGTGGAATAGTTACATGTTTATCAAGTGTAATTTTGTATAAGTAATCTCATGGTACTATGGAATAAAGATACATCTTAGGATTGTTACACTGTTGTCTTTCCTTAAGTTTTGAAAGTGTGTGATGAATGGTACCAGTATTTTTGGAAAGTAGATGATATGCACATAATGAAGGGATAAGGAGAAAATTAAATGGTTGATAGTATTCATGAGCTCATGACTGATATAAGGAGAAATTTATATCATGGTTTGAGTATATAGAATTTTTGGATTTTGGTATGTGGAAAGAGTTAACTTTTGACAGCATTCATGTTTTCACTAAGTTTAAATGGGTATTCATTTTTCAAGAGAATACATGATTAAGGTATTCACATGATGGGAATGCGACCAACAATATAATGGATGATAAATGATGGTAGGTTGATGACATTTCAAGTAATCGTTTTCTTTATACTATGAGCTTGGACCGAAGTATTTTAGATAAAGATTGGAATGGATTATATTGGACATAAGATAGTATTGTTTAAGGATAGAACTTTTTTCGATATTATTGATGGGATGTTATATTAATGTAGTATTAGAAAAAGGACAACCTGCAGGATGAGCGACAACCCATCGTGTCGGACAAGGCTGTGGGAATCGAACCCACAACTGAAGTGCGACTGGCCTTTATCGCCTATCACTGGACTATAGGAAGTCCCTGTTTAGTAGAAACTAGTTTAATTATATTAAGAAGTATGATATATGATGTATAAGTCCATTTTAGGAACCATATATGATTAATCTCACTATAGATCAACTTATGTATATTTAATAACTTTTGCTAACCTTTTGTTTGAGATACATGGAATGACCCGTCATTCTATCACATGATCTTCTAACACTTCACGAATAACAAATTTAACTTCATTTATTTAAGATATGAAGTGGAAATTGTTCAAGGCACGGACAACAGTGAGATTGTACCAAAATAAAGTAAGTATTTATTCTAATTCAAATTCTTCAACTTTATGGAAATGATCATGAAAACCAAAAATGTTGTCCTAGTGCCCTTATATCCGATGAATTAGATGGTACCCTATATCATCACAAATGTATTGCTTTGTGATTGTTGGCTTTTTCATAGCCATGTTCTCTACCACTCTCCATCAGAACATGATGGTTAGATTTTTCTTCCATATCCATATTTTCACCTATGTTCTCCTATGTGAAAACCCAGTGATTAGTTAATTTGGGTAACCGTTACGTTTCATACATTAATTTTTATAAAGCCAAGTTTTGTTATTCCTTTTTATGATATGGGTTTATATTAAAGAAACTTTCGAGTAGTAAACCATTTATAACCCCGACGAATTTCGAGGGTGAAATTCATTTTAAGGGGGGTAGAATGTAACACCCTGAGATTTTATGAAAAATATTCTTTTTAATTAATGACTTGTGTTGTACTATACACCAAAAGAAGCTTTCACAACACGCATCCCTGACTTTCCTTTCATTACATACAATCGCGACTTTCCTCGATAGCGTGTGTAGTACGCAATACCGAGTTTCACTAAATGAGATATTATTATAATATTATCATGAACTAACCGCTATGAATAGTAATACCCATGTTTTGAAATTTTATAAATTTTATCTCTCAAAATGGACTTCATTTTTGGATTTGGAATATCGAAATTATCTTAGGGTGAGATTTTGGTACTTTTCGGATAACTTTTATATTTTGATGAATAGTGAAAATTACTAAATTTTAATTAAAAACAACATTTTTAATCGAAATAATTAATAGTGATAAATTATTAATTTGAGTGGTTTTAAAGTATATTTAGAATATATTTTTAAAACTTAATACAATTTTGGTCATTGGATGTAATTTCACATTTAAACCAGAATAAACAAGTGTCAATCTTTTGATAGTTATTATCTTTAAAGAACACTCTATTTGTTTTGACGACGGGAATTAATTTTTAAATTAATTAATTCAACTGATATGTTTTGAATTTGGTAAAATAGACATCATATTTGAATTCATAATATAAAATATAGCTTATGCCTAATTTTTTGTCTTTTTCTGTAAACTTTCATTTTTTTGATGAATAGTGAAACCACTAAGTGGTAGTTAAAAAACTGAATTTTTCATAAAACAGAATTTTACCGCTTCTGTGAGTGGAATTTCAAAAATCCGAGAGACATAGTTAATATCAAGGACTAAAATGTGGTTCAATGAGATGAAAATAATTTTTGGTGAATAATAACTTTTTACTTTTTTTTACCACAGTTAAAATTAAATAGGGTAATTAAGTGTAAAAATGATATTATTATTACACTAACACATGTCTTAATTCTATTGGATAAGTTTAATTCGGCCAAAAACAACCTTTGGAAGAAAATATGACCATTTAGGAACACGTGTATTAGATTAGGACATTTATTATTAATGTATTTAAAGCAGGGTTAAAATAGTTAAAATCCAAGTTTAATAACTAAATAATTTTTAATATAGGGTCATACATAAGATAAATTCGACTATAAATATTCATTAGAAAGATAAAAATATTTCCTACATAATTGTAGTTTATTTGTAAATTTTAAACTTAAGATAATTTAATTTATTTATGACACAATGATGATGCAGTAATTATCTTATTTATGAAATATTGACATAATTGATGTTATAAATACCCATATAAATGTAATCTGAGACTTTTTATGAAGTACACTAATTTTATAGGTTAATATGACATGTTAGTATTTATTTAGTTAACTTTTTTAGAACTAATCATTCTGTTATGATTTTCAAAAAAATCATTTACCAAATAGTGTCAAAATTGACATCAAATAGTTTTTAAAACAACTATTATATTATTAATTGTTATTTTATTCCTTAAAATCTAAGGTTCGGAAAAATGACTTAGATAAGGTTATATATATTAATAATAAACAACTTGGGGTTATTTTGTCTTGTTATAGTAAGTTTATTAACCTTATAGTGTAAGAAAACAAGAAGGCACGGTAAAAGAAAAATTATTTAACTTAAAGTTAAATCTAAATGATAAGGATAAAATAGAAACCTAAACTTGTCTAAATTATATTGGATGATATTATTTAGATCCATACCCACCTTATAGTCGATATAACTCAATTTGGATCTATTAAAAACCGAATATGACTTTATAATAAAATAATATTTTTAGTTTTTCCTAAGGTTCCCCTCTCCTCCCTTATAAAAGGGCACCTCCTCCCTCTCTTCCTCACACCATTTTGATCCTTTAATCTATGCAAAACCCTTAAAAATTTTCTTCTCCACTTCCCTAGAAACATCCTAGAGGTCCTGGTCTTCTTCAACGACCAATTTTAGTGGCCTAAGAGGAGGACTCGAAGAGGCGCTTCAAAGAAGAGGTAATGTCCGTTACTGATTCTTTCAACTTTATTTCTTATTTCACTTCTTATCCTTAGGTTGTTTCATTATGAAGTAATAAAATCAGTATCACTAATATACTGATATGTTATTATAAGTATAAAACAACCCTTTTTCACCATCTATCCATCCTACGGAAAACGAAATAACCACGCGTGCGTACGTACGAAATACCGTCTCCACGCCGTGGTGTAATCTATTTTCCACCACCACCTTACTTGGATGGGTATAATGGTGTGAATAATAACTATATATGATTATTGTAAAATGATATTGATTTTTTTATATTATACATACACTCCAATAAAATTCCACGATCATGGGAACGATATCATCATTCGTGCGTACGTACGGAATACCGTCTCCACGATGCGATGAGATTCATTCTCAATGATTAACCATTCATAAATGATTATAAAGTATATATAATAAGTAATCATGAAATATATGACATTATAATGATACTGGATTTATGTATATATATATATATGTATTTCATCCAATTAATTCCATTCAATTCAATGAGGAAACCAAAACAACGTTCATGTGTACGTACGACCTACCGTCTCCATGAACAGTGTATTTCTTTCCATTTATCGATCTATTATATATATGTATATTCTGAATCTATATTATATATAAATCATTTTTTATATTATGTAATTAGTTAATCATGATCTAAGTAATCATATTAATAATTACAAGTCAAAACACGGACGACAAATGAAACAATTTTACCCAAAACGCTCTTTAACATGGAATTTAAAAAAGAACGGGTAAAATAAAGTCATAAGTGAACCATATATGATATAATAACAATGAATATGATTATTTAATAAGTCAATGACATTATTTAAATCATTATATAGGAGGTTCGGATACGTACGATGCATATTAGACCTAATGTAAGGGATAATTTTGCAAATCTTATTTATATCTGAGATTACTTATTCGTAAGTATTTACTAGGGTTATTGTTATCATCCATGTCCTTGTTTCCTAAATATGGTTTCATGTATGTTTAAAGTCCTTTTTACCCATTTTGACTTTTACCCAATGGTATGGAATGAATCTTTCTTTTATTTACCCTACAAGGTACTTTTTGACTTTTTCGACAAAAGTACGAGAAGAATGTTTTTTTAACGTATACGACATGAAAGGATTTTTACGGTTTTATAAAGCCTTGTTTTCATGAAGCTTAATCCAAAATATTTCATTAATATTTTCAACAAAATCATTTTCTTTTAAAATTGCATGACATTTTTTGAAAGGAAAATGATTTTGAAGAAAAAAGGATATTTTCCTCAAGAATTCATTTCAAGTGTTTTATCAAAACCATTTTTCATCTAAGATGACATTATTTCATATGTGTATGTTTCAAGTATAATTTCTCTATGATTTACATGGTTTAACTTCTCTTATTATGAAATGATATCCATTTCCTTTATATGCATTATGTGATGATGGGATGATGTTTATGAAACCCATTTTATTTATTGGGTTTTTATGAATGATGTATGTTTATTTTGTGGCACAAGTAAAAATTATTTCATTATGAGATGGGTGGGACCTATATCTACCTCCAATTCATTGGGTAAAGATTTATATCTCATGAAATATACATGGATGGAACAGTAAGTTAATCCGGTTCAGAATTATAGGACTGGAACAAGGAGTGAACTCGATTCCGAAAGGGACTTTGTCCACTAAGATGGTCTTGGTATCAATGCCTTGTCTACTATGGAAATCATTGCATGTGCTTAATGGATTCCAAAATTACATGTTTTATTCCCATGCTATTTTATCATGATTTATATACCATTATGATCTATGCCTTATGTACTTCCATGTTTTATGTCGTTGCTCAAGATTTTTATGTTTAAACATCATGTTCATGTTTTTAAGTTCAAATGTATATGGTATGTTTTATTTTATCCATGCTTACCCTTACTGAGCATTTGAGCTCACCCTTTTTATGTTTTATTTTCCCCCAGGATTAAAAGAATGTTTTTATGTAAGGAAACAAAAAGTGGAAGATCTTTATGGGAGATGTTGAAGATATTTCACCACGATTAGAAGATTACATTCCAAGTTTCCAAAGACACTAAACTATTATGGTCCTTGTGTGTCTGTTTTTCTTAGGTATTACGTATTCGAAAAAAGTAATGTAATATCTATGTACGTCAAGATTCGGGTCTCTACAACTCTAGAACCTTATTCATATGGTTATTTTATTATAAATATGTTACAAACATATTAATTTTTATATCCATCCTATGAATGAAAAATTCACCATACATGCGTACGTATGACTTACCGTCTCCACGTCATAGTGTGGTTTGTTATTGAACACTTCATTATTTGGATGGTTATAATAATGACTATAATTGATGTAAATAATAAATATAACATGTTATTGATTCTTTATATATAATATACCATCCAATTACATATTATTTCACCATCAATATAATGATATTGTTGCTCGTGCGTACATACGGCTTTTCGTCTCCATGACGCGATGAGATTTTGTTCCCCATCGTAAATACACAAGAATAATATTCATTTGATGATTAAAAAAATGTTAAAAAACTAATATAATTATTTATATGAAATAAATTACAACCTATCCATAACAAACATGACTTATGTAATAAAACATATAAAGGAAAATGAATCAGTTAACACCTGAAATAGTGATACTAATGAAATATTATTGACAATGAAATATTAGAGGATCATATTTTATATAATATTTATGTACGTGGTTGTTTTATAATTTAATAAAAACTATTTAAACATTATACATGAGTTTAAAGTACCCTCTGCAAAGAAAAATAACATGTTAAGGGGGTTTTTATATCACTTTTTATTCCTGTGAGATTCATGCTATATTTTCCACTATTTCATTTTGGATGGTGTATGTACTACCCGAGATTGTATTATTTGTGTAATATAATTTAATTTATGGGTATTCAAATCTTCATTTTATGATCAATATTTAATTGGGTGTAAGTTTTGTATGTTACCAAATCAGTAAGGGAATTTTTAATTTCAATTTCCTCTCATTGGGTTTTACACATACTTCATTGATTATTTTACTCCTTGATTATGTGTGGAATCAATATTTATTTATTTATTAATAATTTATAATCCCCTTTGTGTGGTTAAACTTTTGATACACATAATCACTCCATTGATAAATTCTCAAGTCATTGATATGAACATGATAAGTGTAATCATAACTCAATTTCCATTCATTGAGTTAAACATCCAAGTCATTGGGGTTGTTTATACAAGAATTTTTGTGAGTGTCCTATGATTTTTTACACTAAATATCCAATCATATTGAGTGTATTTATATTTTTCACACATAATTATGTCATTTATTTGTACTTAATCTACGAATACATTCATTATACAGGAGTTCATCTCAATTTATATTCCGTTGATATTTCTTTGTTGTTATGCGCTAATTCAGTTTTATTTTGGGTATATACAATCCTTTGACTTAGTATATCATGAATCCCCTTATTCTAATGGTATTATAATAATTTGATTAATTTTATTCCTCAATTATTTTTACTCAAGCATCTCTCATTTGTTTAGGAACTCTAACTAAAATATCATTTTAAATGTTATAAAGATTTATTCTTCTAAATATTTTCCATTAATGTCCATTTTTTAAAAATGGTTTTATTGATTTATTTTTATGGACATGAATGTTTTAAAAATAAAATTCCTTTAGTAAAAATAAAATTGGTATGGGAAACATTGATTCCAAAATCTCTTTTAAATAGCTTCTTGATAAAAAGGTCCACTTTTATATTTTTCAAGAAAAATGGGATATTTCTCTCAAATAGTTTTACTGATTATTTTAATCTATGAAAATATCCTTAAATGAATTTTATTCTTGACTAAGGTTGATTTATTATAATAATATATTCAATATTTCACTTAATGAAATATGTTTGACTGTGGATGTTCGATTTCTATACCATTCATGGTTAGTGGTTAAAATATTGAAATTTAGTATGCTAGTTTTAATACGAATGTTTAGATTTTGTTTCAGCGTTTTCATATGAGGAATACATTGGACTTAGTAAGTGATAATCAGGGCCTGCTATAGACCCTTGATTCATCGGTTAGTCTCATGAGACATAACATTGTCTTGGCCCATGGCCATGAAATTTTTTTTATTTGTAGTCTTGGGACAAGGCCTTGACTATGTGGTTATGATGTACGATATTATTCATTCTATCATTATGAAATTATCTATTGATATTAAATTTGATTATTTTACTATTAGACTATCCATGTGAATATGTAAATGGAATTATTTGATTTATCATTTCCATATTATGATGAATTTTAACTTTAAAAGGCTTGTGTTTTAGTCTTATATGTTTCCTTAATTGTTTATTCTTATTTATGACAGTTTCTCTTATATTGTTATACTTACTGATCATCTAAGCTCACCCCTTTCTTATGTTTTACCTTTCCCAGGATGTGAAGAAGTATTTTATTATGGACCTACATAGATAGGCTAAGGGATATGAGTGTGGTAAAAGGATAGACAATGTTTCTTTTCTTTATATCATAATGTAACATGGAACTTTTGTATGTATCTTGTACTTAAAAGGATACTAAACTCGTCAGTATTTTGGGACATCAACACTTGTGATAAAACCAATGTAATATAATAATTCACTAACTCTAGGTAATTGGTGTTGGGGAATTATAATAATGTTTTACGTCATATGATATCTGGATGTTCTCGTTCAAGTTTCCATGGAAACATTTTTCCTTCAAAGGCTTACTTTTTCATTCTTGGGTGGGGGATTTATAACCCTCTCCACCCCAGTTATTCACCTCTTTTTTGTAGTGCGTACCATGAAAATACATGCTAGAGTTGATGGATTTATTTGGAATAATGAGTCTTCTCAAGGTCTTATTTAGGTCATATTGGGGGTGCCACATTATTTTCAGCAACCACAAAACATCCTTTTAATACCAAATTTATCGGGTTTTAACCAATGAAAGGTTTCTTTATGAATTATGAAAACATGACCTAGTGATTTGATATTTTCAGGAAGACATTTACATGTACCTTCACGATATCATGATTCCTAATAGAAGTAATTATTGTGACCATTGATGACTTATCTGAGGTATTCCATGAGAGAAGGATGGCTTTCTAGGGGGATTTATGAGATCAACCCATCATTTCATTGGGTATTTTTAGAGTGTTAAGGTTCATCTCATTATTTTTACATCTAATATTTGATCCAACATTTTCTATCATTATTTTCTTATTTGATTTGTTAAAGGCTTAGAGACCTTGCGAACATTCATGAGTTTTATCGAAGATAGTCACTTTCCCCCTTGGTGATGCACCGTGTGGCCAAAAAACGTTTTTGGGGTGATGCCTGATAACTTCATGGATAAAACATTATGATTATTTTTGGAGCCAATGGGGGAGTCTGAGATAGTCGTTACATATCTGGATTCTCTCATATGACATGGGTGATAAGTCAGCAGGGTCTTATGTGACTAGGAGGACATTTCATTGGGTATTATGTGGTACCTTGTGGTTTTTATGGGTGAACCACATGAATTATAAAACCATTATAGGTTTCTCCTTAAACTTTTTCATTTCCATTATTTATTTTACAATTGTTGGGGATATCGTAAAGATTTATGAGTGTTGTTGAAGAAAATAACTCTACATATTGGTAATGAGTCACATAATATTTTTGAAAGCAATAGGATCCTCACATTTTTATATTTTCCCCCTATATTCAAAGTGTTTTTTCATGGATTTCCAGGAATCCTTTGGTCAATAAGTTGTTTGACCTATGGGATATTATCTGGTTACTATCACATGATATGTAATTTTTTGAGACAACATCGAAAGAACCTAAAGGGCTAGTCCTAGGGGGCTCGTGGGGTCTTCAACTAGCTATGTGTCATGCAAGACCATCTTCATGGCCTTTTGTAGGTTATGTAATCATGTGACTCTTAGAGGTTCACAAAATCTGCATGATATTGCATATCGTATTATTCTTTTCTTTTTTTGGGAAAATATTACACATATTCATGTATTCATTCCATTTTTTTAATTTTTAGATTCTCATTTTTTAGGCGTCAAAAAATCCCCCCACCCTCATGTGATATTTCCTTATAGAAAAGGGATTGGTTTCGAGGAAAGTAATTGTCTGCCTGAGATATTGGTTTTGTATCCATTTGGTATCTTAGGTGATTCTTGGTCTATAGGGAAAGATTTTTTATTTTTTATAATTCCCAAAAAATAGTGGAGTATAGAGGGATACATTCAATGGATACTCAACTCACTAGAGCTCTTGCGCCCTGATTCAATATCATAATTTCATTGGAAGACCATCCCATAAGAACCTGTCGTCATACCTCACATCAAGCCCATTTTGTAAGAACCAATTTGCAAAAAATCATTTTAGAAGGTGATTTATTGAATCAATCCACGTACTATTGTGTAGAAATTATTAGAATCTTGGTCCCTGGGATGCACGATCATCTTTAGGGTTTCACAGGAACTACTGAATGGATTACATGATCCTTTGACTATTATGTGACTCATGTGACCATGTCAAGGTCACATGATTGAAAGAATTTTGAGGGGTAATTAGGTTTTTTGATGCCTTGTGGGTTTATGTGATCAATGATATCATCATGAATGTGATGACATTTATGTTCTTTATGTGATTTGAAAATTCTTTGATAATTCATGATATGCAAATGGAGATACTGGAATTTTATGTATTTACTTTGACAAGTTTTTAGTTTATTTGTCTAAAATATTCCATTTATTTTTTTCATATAGATTATTAATCTCATCAATTTTCCTATGATGTTTCTAATCAGGTGGCCTGGATTTCTAGAAACCATAATGATGAACCTCGATTCCACATGAATTCTGGTAATGAGATTCTAAAATAGCTTCTTCCATTTGATGTTAAAAATTATCCATTATCACACGGGCTTCCTCTATAAAGGTTTTCCTTTCTTGACAATGTTTTAATTCCTCCTTCAGACATTAATCTTATATCTTGATATGTTTCAACATCCTGATGTGGCTCATTTTTAATGCCCTTTGCCACATCCTCTTTTATATTTTTTTACTTTTTAATATCAAACTATTCTATTTTGTGTAATATTTATCAATTGTTTTATTTGGTAAATTACATTATTAAAAATGCTTTTATGAATTAAAATTGTACTTTTGTTGTTTATTTTTTATTTTTTTCAATATTAAAATTAATTTGTTACTTTAATTTCATTTAATTAATTCTTTTTGTTATTTGTTTTCAATAATTTTTAAATCATTAATTAAATTAATTAATTCTGTATTTTTAAATTGTAACTAAATAACACATGTTATTTTTTAATTATTTTAATAATTTAAATAGTTTTAACACTCTAATTTTATTCAATTAACATTTTATTCTTTAATTTAACTAAATAATTAATTAATTAATATTTTGATAAATTTATAAGAATATTTATATTAATTATTTTATTTAATACAAATAAATTCAGTTTCTTATGTAAAACATACTTAATTTTATTATTTAAGCTTAATTTATTTATTATGTTTTTAATTGTATTATATTTAAATTAATTGATTAATTTATTCATCCATTTTTAGTTGTATTAATTTTTTAATCAATTTTATTATTATTTTTGATTGCAGGTGTTGCGGTTGCATGATCTGCCTTTCCATTACAGTGCATGTGCCACTGTTTTCACACTTCCTCCTGTATCACCATCTCCCACACATATTCACCATGATAAGACACTGTGAGAATCACTCATGGTGCCACCGGTTCCCCCACACACCGTATCTCTTTGATGTACAACTGTTTCCATCTTCCTGGAACCATTTTATCCCACCTTCTCCCTTGATGGTTGTGGCACCGTTTTTCACTCCACTGTCTCACCACTTTCTTCACGGTGTCATAACCACCATTCTTCTGGTTCTATCAATGCCACCAACACCAGCCCCTACCATCAACCGCACCCTCATCCTCTATCCACCTCTCGTCACCATCCACTTGAACCACAAGTATCACAAAAAAGAGTATAATAACGCAATCAAGTGAATCAATAGTTGAAAACACAAACTAGTAGATCAAAGACACAAAAAGAAGAACCGCCAAATTAAATTTTCTCAAAATTTAAATTGAAACACGATTTCTTTTTAGATTTGAAACTCAAACCCTTTCTCCTATCCGGATGAACCCAAACAAACCCACCACCCTCTCTTCCTCGACATCGCTTCCCCTCTCTCTACTGTCTACCTCCGGACCTCACCACAACCAGCCACCACTGAAACCAGCAATACGCCATCCTTCTTCTCTATGTCTGTGGTTCCCCCACTCAGCCGACGCCCCTCTCCACAAACCCTGGTTGACCCACATATCCACAATCCCACTAAAGTCATACAAGCCACTACCACATTCATCACCTCCTCAGCATCGTCGCGAATCCACCAATGCCTCTACCCATGCCCACTGTGAAATCCTAAGCTCCCCTGTATCTTCCCTCTCATCCATGCCAGACCCCCCTTTTCACTTTTCATTTTTTCTTTTAAGTTATTTTATTTCTTAATAACATATAATATAACATAATATAATATATAATATATATGTAATATACTATACAATAATACTATTTACATTACTAATAGTATATAATCTTATATATATATATAATTTTAATTTTTAATATATTAGAATAATATATGTTATTAATTAAATACAATAGTTATTTTATTAATACTAATATCAGGTATTATAAAATATATTTATATAAATATTTCTTTTTAATTAATGATATTAATATATTGTATATATATAATTACATAATTTTTTAACTATATTTTTATCTGAATCACATGTGTTTTTTGGTTCTAGACAGGGGGAGTTGGGTGTGCAAAGTAATTTGTCGGCACTACACGAGAAAAGTGTAAAAGGATTCAAAAGTTGTTACAAGAGGTGAGCTTATTTCACTTGAAGTTCACTAAAAATCTGGTTACCTTCTCATAAAAGTGCACCATGTGGAACCTGCTACCTATTAGAAATTTCTATGAGTGTTGTTTCATATCTGAATAAGAGGAACCTTGACTCCTCTCTTCCAAGAAGACAAGGACCGGGGCGGGGGGGGGGGGGGGCATCATTCCACAGTGAGTGGAGGAGACTCCACCACCATTCACCAATCATTCCATCCACATCTCACAGAATGGGAACCGTCATTGACTTGGAGATGAGACTTTCTCCTCCATTATTCACCTGTCCTCCACTAATTTGTTTTAGTTTTTAGTTAAATTGAGTCTGTAAATACTTTTGTTGCATGTTTTGTAATTAACATTATGATGTTTTTTTCATTTGTTTTGTGTCGTTCATTCATCCTCACTTCATGTTATGATCTTCAATCTCCAGAAATTGAGATCTAACATGCGGTGTTAGATCCATTTTATGAAACCCAACATGTTCTGGAGATCCACACATTAACGTGTTCACGTTCTTTTTATTCGCCTAGGTAGATCTTGTCTGCGAGTTAGATTGAGCGAGAGAAAGATCTTACACAGGATGATCAACTACTTTCTTTATTAATGTATTCTCCCATTCTTGTCTTAATTTCTGTCACTGAGAATCTAGATTGGTTGTGTGATGTGACGATCTTAGTGGAATCAGTCCAGCTTGTGAGAAAATCATTCCAGAATGACTTCACTGAGTAAATCACCTTGCAGTTCAGAGGAACCCTAGATTATTGAATAACTTCAATGTTTGATTGTTTAATTTTTAGGCGAGATTGGTGTGTGACCTAAGACATTGGTCATGCACTGAGCGAAGTTGAGAATTGTTGATAAATTTCTTTATAATATCTTGGATAGGGAGTAGAGGGTGAATTAACCTGGGCCCGACCTTGTTCACACTTACTTTTATCTTATGTGTCTTGGTGTCATTTGTTTATTTTGTGCCTTGTGTTGTGTCTACGCCTACATTTTTTTCTTCGTTTTGTCCTATGTCTCTATGTTTATTTACTTCCCCATAACTGTTTCACTCTCAACTTTGCTCTGCAGCACTGATTAGTGATTTCTTAGGAGTTGTGTTTTTATATTTTTCTCAAATATTTTGAAAAAAACATAGAAAGATTTTCGGAACAGACCACTTAGTCATTCAAAAACTGCTTTCTTGTCATGAGGACGGAACTTGCAAATATTTTTAAAAGATTCATGATGCTGGGAATTTCATTGATGATCATATTTTCCCTGATTTCCATTATAATGATTTTTCTTGTAATAACTATTCTAATGATTTTTCAATGCTTCAACAGGTAGAGCCAACACATGACATCCTATCACTCTTCTTAGAAGACTCATCAAGGGAGGTGGTGTGTTTTGAAGAGAGGTTGGAGGAGGTTGACTACCTCACTCTTACCCTGGACCCTCTCCCAGGATCACTATTCCATCATGAATAGGAACAAAAAACACTACTAAAGGGAGTTGATAATTTTATGGAAGAAGTTGTATTTTATTCAACATGGACTACATCGAAGCTAATTTTAATTTTGTTGCTCAATGTGATGGTATTGAAGATGCATATCACTTTTGTGATTTTCTAGAGAGATAGGTAGTTTTTGTTGCATCTATTGAAGAGTTAGTGGAAAATCCAATTTTGATGACACTTATAGTTTGGGAGGGACTTTTGAATAGGAATTTTTAGTACTGTGCACAACTTTACAAGTGGATGACAACGAAGCCCTTATTTATCAAGATAAAATAATTTATTGGAATGAAGGATAATACAAGTCACATCCTATTTTTTCAACATTAATACTTACTCACCCTCAACCACAAGAAGCAAAAAAATTAAGGATGTACCCCTATATCATGTTTTCCCCTCTACCATTCAACATGAAGTACTTCACTTCCCAAGAAGGGAATTTTGCTGAAGCTATATATGGGGTACACCAAGGATAGAAAATAAATCAAGTTGGATGGAATCAAATATGGTGGTTCTTAAGAAAGAAGCTAAATCCTCCATCTGGTTGTGGTTGATCCGAGGATTTTCTAGCTATGGACAGTTAAACTACAGCACCCCTAGGGGGTTATCTGAGGATTATCCCTTTACATTTTTAGATTTATTTTCTTTTTCTTGTTGTTTTTAATTTTATTGTGGTTTTCATAGGACAATAAGTGGACAGTAGATTCCACGTGGCTATCATTTATGTCTCAGGGGGCCAACTCACTGAATTAATGGATAAAACTTCTTAACTCACACTTTGTAGCTGCTTTTTATTTGAACATTAAATATTGAATTCTAATGTTAAATTGTTTCATCATGGAGGTGGAAAACGGGAGTAGCTAGAGCTCATGTCCAAAGTAATTAAAGGGAGTCATTTTTGAATATTCAAAGTTGCTCAAGGGAGTGCTTATTTTAATTATTTATTCTTAAGTCATTCATTTTGCATGCTGTTGTGAATTAAGTGTGGGGGAGTTCCCACTGATTTTTGAAACTAGTGAATGTGTTCTCTTGCATAACTTTTTAGCAGCTAATATCTATTCAGTTGAAAAAAAATTGAGCTAATTTGTGAAACATGCTTGCACCCACTGATCTCAATTTCATTATGTTGCAGCTACACATCACTTCTAATCATGCAACTATTTCATGTATATTGAGTAATCTTTTGTATGCGCTTAAAAATTAAAATATTTAACTTTTCAAAATAAAATACACTTGTTCGCTAGTGATGGTTGGTGGGGTTGGTTTCTTCTATTTTTGATTGTGTGTGTTTTTATTTTCATTCACTTTTTGTATGGAAATTTTTTTTTGAACCTCATTGCAACCCCTCCATATCCTTTTTAAGCTGAAATTTCTACCTTTTTTGAACCTAAACTATCTTCCACCTTAGAATTCAAAATTCGGGAAAATATTGGGTTTTAAGTGTGGGGGAGAGGGGTCATTCTAGTGTCATGTCAAATTCCCCCTTCTTGAACCTGATTTTTGTGTTTGTTTTAAAAAATGGTCAATTGTTTTTAAAAATTATTAGAATTCATTCAAATAAATTTTGAAATTCTTTCATCACATAATGGTCATTGGAGGTTCAATGGTATTATAATGATGTCCTATTAGTGGATAACTAATTTCTAGATGTTGAGAGTGGAACTTAGTCAGAAAATGTTAAGTTTGAATGATTGTTGAGTTCAATTATTCACTATCTCTATGAACCTTTCTATTTAGGAATGGTAATGGCAGTGTGATATAATTGGTTTTGTGGAATGATCATCATGACTTAGAGTAACTAGAAGTTCTTAGTAGAAACTAGGGGACTCATCTTTTGAAAAATAATAATATTCAAACACTTTTAGAAGTCAACTTGATTGATTATTAATTACGTCCTTTGTAACTAGAGTAAAATGGGAAAACGGGATCCCACAGTGAGTATCTGAGACAAGGCACATATGATGCATTTATGTGAATAAATAAATCAAATTTCAATTTTAATAAGTTCTATGCCCAGTGCCCTGCACATGGAATATGGATGGGAAAAATTAAAATAAAGTTCCTTTGTCAAAAATGAACTCACTAAGATAAGGGGAATTTTGAACCCAAATGAAGAGGGGAGCAATTGGATTGGTTAAAATTTATTTGAGTTGAGTCAATAAAGTGATGAAATTAATGGACATTAGTTTATTGTACCAGGGGAAAGGTGAGAATGGAGGGTTCCCTTAGTTATGTTTTAAATTCCACTTCATTTAACCTGTCAACACTCCTCGAATTAGAACATGAATTGGAAGGTGAACTAGGACAGTTAATGAGTACATATAAGAGGTATGACATACTTGATAGTGTATGAATTTGTGAGCCTTCTGACTTCTGGTGAGTTTTTTAAGCTAGGTAGAAAATCATTTTTGAACACCTTTGGATAGCCTGACCCATAGTTTGGTCCTACTCCTCTCGGTATTAATGCTTAATCATGTACTTTTTTACCTAAAATTCACAAATTATCTTTCTATTTTATTATCAAAGGCGTGTACTTGTTTGAGGGAAAATAAAGTTTTAAGTGTGAGAGATTTTGATGTGGCTCATTTTTAATGCTCTTTGCCACATCCTTTTTTATATTTTTGTTAACTATTTAATATCAAACTATTTCACTTTGTGTAATATTTATCAATTGTTGTATTTGGTAAATTACATTATAAAAAATGTGTTTATGTATTAAATGTGTGTTTTTGTTGTTTATTTTTTGTTCTTTTTCCATAATAAAATTAAGTTCTTACTTTAATTTCATTTAATTAATTCTCATTTTTATTTGATTTCAATAATTCTTAATTCATTAATTAAATTAATTAATTATGTATTCTTAAATTGTAAATAAATAACACATGTTTTTTTTAATTCTTTTAAAAATTTAATTAGTTTTAACACTCTAATTTTCTTTAATTAACATTTTATTCTCTAATATAAATAATTCTTTAATTAATTAATTGTTAATTAATTCATAACAATATTTATTTTAATTATTTTATTTAATACAAATAAATTCATTTTCTTAAATAAAGAATGCTTAATTTTATTATTAATGTCTGTTTTGTTTATTTAGTTTTTAATTATATTCTTTTTAATTTAATTTATTAATTTATTAATCCATTTGTCGTTGTATTAAAGTTTTAATCAATTTAATTTTTTTTTGTTTGCAGGTGTTGCGGTCATACTGTCTTCCGTTCCATTACCAGGCATGTGCAACCGTTTTCACGTTTCCTCTTGTCTCACCCTCTCCCACACACCGTGAGCATCACTCATGGTGCCACCAGTTCCCCCACACGCCGTATGTCCTTGTTGTGCCACCATTTCCATCTTCATGGAACATTTTTATGCCACCATCTTCCTTGCTAGTTGTGGCACTGTTTCGCACTCCACTGTTTCACCACTTTCTTCCCGGTGTTGCAACCACCAATCTTCAGGTGCTATCAATGCCACCAGCACTAGCCCCTTCAATCAGCCGCACCCTCATCCTCCATCCACTTCTCGTTGCCCCTACAATTCAACCACATGCAACATAAAAAAGAGAATAATAACGCTATCAAGAGAGTCAATAGCAGTATACACAAACCTGTAGATCGAACACTCAGAAAGAAGAACCCCCAAATAAAATTTTCTAAAAATTTAAATTGAAACTCGATTTGTTTTCAAATTTTCCACTCAAACCCTTGCTCCTCTACGTCTGAACCCGAAAAAACCTGCCACCCTCTCTTCCCGGGCCTTGCTTCCACCTCCCTACATTCCAGCTCCAAATGTCACTACAACCAGCCACCATGGAAACTCGAAACACGCCACCCTTCCTCTCCATGTCTGCGCTTCCCCTCTCAGTCAGTGCCCATGTCCACGAAACCTTGTCGACCCACATCTCCACTATCCTGCTAAAATCCTCCAACCCGCTGCCACCTTCTTCCCCTCCTCAGCACCGTCTCGAAGCCTCTAACGCCTCTACCCATGCCCACTGTGAAATCTCAAGCTCCCCTGCATCTTACCTCTCTTCCACACCAGACCCCCCTTTTCAATTTTATTTTTTATTTATTTTATTTTATAATAACATATAATTTAACATAATATATTATCAAATATATATTTTATATACTATACAATAATAATAGGTATATTAATAATAGTATATAATATTATATATATGTTATTAATTTCTTATATACCATAATAATATATGTTATTAATTAAATACAATAGTTATTATATTAATATTAATATTAATGATTATAAAATATATTTATATAAGTATTTTTATTTTATGTAGTGATATTAATATATTGTATATATATAATTACATAACTGTTTCACTGTATTTTTATCTGACTCGTGCGTTTTTTGATTCTGGACAGGGGGAGTTTGGTGTGCGAAGCAATTTTTGGGCACTGCACGAGAAAATCTTTAAATGATTCACAAATTGTTGTAATGGGTAAACTTCTTTCACTTAAAGTTAACTAAAAATCTAGTGATGTGCTCATAAAAGTGTGCCACGTGGAACCTACTACCTATTAGGAATTTCTAGGACTGTTGTTTCTTCTATGAATTAGAGGATCCTCAAATACTCTCTTCCATGCAGACCAGGACTGAGGGGGAATCATTCCACAACAGGTGGGGGAGACTCTACCACCATTCACCATCCATTCCATCCACATCTCATAGACTAGGGACCGTCTTCGACTTGGAGGCAGGACCTTCTCCTCCATTCTCCGCCTCTCCTCCGCTACTCGGTTTTAGTTTCCAGTTAAATTAAGTCTGAAAATAATTATGTTGCATGTGTTGTAATTAGAAATATAAAGTTTGATTAATTTGTTTAGTGTAATTCATTCATCCTCACATCGTGTTATGATCTTCAATATCTACAAATGGAGATCTAACTTACGGGGTTAGATCCAATTTATGAAACTCAACATTACTAGAGATATAAACATTAACTTGATCACGTTCTTTTTATTCGCCTTGGTAGACCATGTCTCAATGTTAGATTGGGTGAGTGCAAGATCATTCACAGGATGATCGGCTACTTTCATGCTCTATTTCTTCTCCCCTTCCTATCTTGATTTCTCAAACTGAGAATTTGGATTTGTTTGGTGATGTGACGATCTTAGTGGAATCATTCTGGCTTGTGAGAAATTCATTCCAGAAAGACTTCTCTTAGTGAATCACCTTTTAGTTCGGAGGAATGTTTGAGTATTGAAGAAGTTCAATGTTTGAGTGTTTAATTTTTAGGTGAGATTGGTGTCTGACCTGAGCCATTGGTCATGCACTGAGCAATGTTGAGAATTATTGATAAATTTCTTAAGTAGATCTAAGTTAGGGAGTTGAGGGAGAATTAACCTGGGCCCAGCCTTGTTCACACTTACTTTTATCTTCTATGTCTTATTGTCATTTGATTGTTATGTGCCTTGTTTTGTGTCTATGCCTCATTTCTTTTCTTGGTTTTTTCATGTCTCTAGGTTTTTTTACCTTCCCATCATTGTTTCTCTCTCCACAGTGCTCTTCATCACTGATTAGTGATTTATTAGGAGTTGTGTTTTTAATTTTTTTTCAAATATTTGGAAAAAAACATAGAAATATTTTCAGAACAGACCACATGGTCATTCGACACAACTTCCTTGAGAGAGACCCAGAGGCTAGCCACTGTGCTATATCTTGGGTCTTTATAAATGTAAACTTGACCGTCCTCATGACAAAGACACAGGTCACATACCTTGACTATATTTACAAGGAAATTAATTATTATGGTTGATTGGTCACTGCTCGATCTCAAGGGTTGTCTTATATGTTGGAGAAAACCCTTAGGCCAAGATAGGTATAATTTTTCTAATCATCCCATTGGTAAGTGCTACTGAATTATATTTTTCTTTTACTATAACATTTTCAGTGGTGGAGAGAGCTTCAAATGATATCTTTGTCCTCTTGGTAACCTTTCTAATGAATGGTCATTACCATTATATGCTAGAAAAATATATTTATAGATCATTAGCTCATTATATATTGTAAATATTTATGATGTAATTTGGAATTATCAATATATTTTATATCACCAGCCATATATTATTCGAGAACTAGTTAGCTATTGTTTTCCTAGCTCCAAATCATTTCATCATTCCCCAGGTGATGTAGGAATCAACCTATGAAATATCTACCAACTAAGCGGGGGGTACCCCCACTTAGAGAGATATACGATGAGTTAATTCCAACTATAGATGTAAAGGAAGATCCTTTACATACTTGAGTATTAGAGAGGGACATAATCATCATTGTGAAGGAAAATTTATGAAAGGATCTAACTATGTATTCTATCATCTACTTCAAAGACCATATCAACATTTTTTGTTGTCACAATAGAGTAAGGAAAATTGATATACACCCCCATAAGTTCCATTATCTAAATGTTAGTGATGATGTTAGATATTATTGGTCAATTTTGGATGTTAAGGATAATAATTTATGGGGGTAATGAGTAATGCTTGATATATATCCAAGCCTTACTCTAATGGTATTCATGTAAATGTTACAAAATGTGAGGATTTTACTAGTTGGGGATGTGTGTTCAGGAATCTGAGTTAGTATGTGGTTGATGGTAGAACTACTAGTGTAGGGAAAATTCTATAATTGTTTGTATACAACCCTTGCATGCCATTTAAATCTCCTGGGTCACATTAAACAAGGCAGTATCCTTTAAAGGATATGTGGTCATTTCATATTTTTATTTGGCTGGATAGGGGAGGATTTACATTTCTACAAATACTACAATTCCTTAAAGATCCCCAATGACCAATATTATCCAATTTTTCTGAACATATCTGTTTGTAGGGCTATTACACTAGCCTATAATGATTTTTTCAATGTTGTTAGTCAATCTGATATCATTTATTTAAGCTATTATCCTACCTCTATTGGGCCAATTATTGATAAAGGTAGAGTCTCTCTCAATGAAATTTCATAGAAGATCTCTCTTTGACATGGGGTTTTTATGGCCATGATGGGAGAGATGGTCATCCATGAGCCACATACTTAAAACTGAATTTTTAATTATCAAAACACTTTTATGGAAAAAGAGAGAAACCACAAGATTCAAACAGTAAAGGAAATAACAAATACATTGAAAAAAACATATTTCTATAAAAACCAATTTACCTATATAACTTCAAGGAGAGATTAATAACATGAGTATCTGGATCATCCATTTAGAAGTCTTCAATTTGAGATGCCAGCTTCTCCCAAATCTATATGTACTCCTCTTGACCAATCTTTCCTTTGTTGGATCCCCTTATGAATATAAGATATTTCATGTCAATCTATGTAATATTCTCATAATTAGTATACACTCTTAACTCCCTTCCCATCATCCCGTCTGATTCATCCTTAGTAGCTATAATCACCAAAAACGATTCAACCATTTACTCTTCCATGTGAAAATTAATTTCTCGATATTATTCATGAGCTAAAACATCCCCTAACTATGGAAATTTGAAGTAGCCTTGGGGAAAACACCCCCATGATCCACATCCTCATCCAGAATAAATGTTTCAATATCCTTAGAATCACTGACCATCAACTTTTCTTATGACTTCTTAGAAGATCTAGTTTCTATTAGTAGTGGTAAGAATGTCTATTCCTTTCTCCCTTTATTATTTTTCTCTTAAGTTTAAATATACCCAAAGGGTCTTCCCTCTCCGTTTGGTTGGAATTCATGGAGATCAACACCATAGGAACATCTACCAATTTAAGAAGATGTTGTCTTGTGATGTTATTGGTGTTGAGATCATTCATCCATCTACTAGTGCTCAATCCTTTCTTGCTTAAGATTATACCCAATAAGGGGTATCATCCTACTAGGGGGGTGTTCCAAACCACCTAGTTCATCATTTGAAATATTAATTTTCCTCAATCCTTGGAACTGATGGAGTAGATTCATGACATGGGACAGATCAAGGAAGAATCCATGTTTAGTGATGACCATCCCGACTGTGAGAACGAATTTGTTGAGGAAGTCATCGCTTCAAAAAAAGTGATGGGTGATGACTCAATTTAGGGGAGGAAATTTGTATCCTCACATCCTGTTTCTTTTCAATCTAATCCTGATATTACTCATTTTGATATAACCATCCCATCAATCATAGAAACTCAGACACTACATAGGATGATCTAGAAATAGATTCATGCCTTGATTACTGAGACTCATTTGAAAACATTTTTTAACCATGAGGGATGCATTAATAATCTATTTAATAACTCATGGGATATTGTTTTCATCAACTACCAAAGGAAAACGTTATGAGAGATATTATCCATACTTAGAATGAATTGACCACTAATGAGAGGTTCTTGTATGGTATCAAAGATGAGTCATACCTTGCTGAATTGATGAAGGATGAATTGGAGGAACTGGAGAAGAGTCACCAATTTATATTTGAATTGAGATCCTTGATGGAAGAATATACTATTTAAACATTTAGATAGAAGGAAATAATACCACACATGTGGTTTTAGATTTTAGAATCATTATCCTCATTGTAATATTCTAAAAATAGAGTTGAGAAGATTATTTATTTAGTCAATACTATCCACCCTAGGGAAGAATTAGAATGTGCATGGTGAGCATAAAATCTTCATTCAATTTATTCTTATCTCCAGACTCTTTCCAACCTGACATGCTTAGTTGAGCAAGATTTTTTTTAGTTCGTCTATTTATATGCTCTCTATTTTTGATGAAATTCATGGAGATACTCTGAAATGTAGAGATTACTCCCATTTATCACTATTAGTGAATTGGTTTTTTGATCTATTCACCTTACTATTTAGTTTTAATTCATTCATGATTTGAATGAATTTTCACTAATGTTTTGTTCTATTAATCACCAATAACACCCATCCTTGGAATAATATCAAGTAAAAATATATTCCTAGATTTTAATTTTAAATCATCAAAAATTATTCTCAACAAGTTATCCTGATTTCTGATTCATGCTCAAATTTACCCAAGATATGAAGGTAGAACAGTCCTTGTAGTTTAGCTTGAGTTGTCGAATCCTTAGAGACCTAAGAAGAAACCTATAGACACGTACATTCTATGGACTGTTTTTGTCTATGAAGTGGCCAACTTGGGTTGATTTTATATGGATTTAAGTGAACTCTAAGATACTTAAGTTAATTCAATTTTAAAGTATGTGTTGATCCTAGGTTATCACTTGGGGTAGATTGGATGCATTTATTTTTCAACTAATTCAATTTCTTATATTGGAGATGAGTTCATTTTAGAAGATCAAACAAAATCATCACTAACTAGTTTAATTCATACACACCCTAATAATAATCCCATATACACTTGAAGGATCAAATTTTTAATCACTCCAAGGTAAAGGTTCGTATTAGCACTTGAAGTGTGTGGCCTTAAAATTCAATAAGGATGTAGAAGTTTTAAAATAATCATATAAAAATCTCATTTTAAAGAAGTGATTAGAGATTAAGGTAGTGATAAACAACATCCAATATAGCTCCTTGATACTCCCTTAGATCAAACCATTAGTGGGTTATCCCTAAATTAATCATATGGTTTCAATGGAAGCGGAAAATAGACTCATGAGGGAGGAATTAGAGAAGTAAAAAAACAACGAAATAACAATCACTCCACCATTGTATGATAATATCACATGTTTTGGTATGAAAAAGTTCACACCTTGAGGAAACGGTATAAAAATTATAATAAGAATAATATAAAAACATAAGATTAAGAACTTTTATAAAAATTATAAGGTAATTCAAGGAACTTACAATTGAAGGAATGCGATTACAACATCAAATTGGTAGCATAACATTAAAATGAATCCAATCTCAAAGATGATAAACTCCTCCACCACAAATTCCTTAAATAGGAATTTCATGAGTCTTGGGTAGAGCTCCCAATAGTACAAAGGATACCACTTGAGTATGGTAGGCCTAGTGTGCTGGAAAGTAAGGGAGAAGAGACTTTTCCACCCTTGACCTGAAGCTGCATCCAGCTTGCTTCCACCAAACCGAGGTGCCTAGAATACCTTCAAGATGGAAGAATTTGAGTGGTACATATAAGGGAAATTTGATTCTCTAGATGGCCCCTAGATCTATATAATATTTCTTTCCCAAATTAATATGTTGTTTTAGAGATATGATTAAACTGGTGGGATAATTTTATGGGCCTCAAAATCTAGCTCAGAATCTTATCTCCAAATTGGTCCGCCTTAATAACCACCATGGAGGATGAATTATCACTATATCCTGATGAATAATTTGTTCCTATATATGTATTCTAGCGTCCCACAAATTCTGGGATTCATTGGGCCTTTATGTTGGGCCCCACATTCTCATCAGTGGGCTAGTGTCCAATCTGCCTTCTCCAGAATTGTTTGCATGAAATCCCATTTTGGTGGTCTTCCAATGTGAATCCTCAAACACTCCACAAGTATGAATTGTTCATAATATAATTATAAACCTAAATATTAAATATTAAAATAAAATCAAGATCATTGGGTACTTTAAATGATTTTAAAAAATGTGCCAAATAATATTGCATTTTAAGAAGGAATTACAATCATAATGTGAAATGGTGTTCAAAGTGTAAAATGCATTAAAATGGTGTTTATAAATAATAAATAACATGAATATTATTTATATTTAAAATGAATATTAGCCTCATTTAGTGGCTAATCACACCCCCAACTTGAGTTTTTCTAGTTCTGATCAAAATATATCTCAACAATATGAAATTCGAATTCCCTTTTCCAAAAACATTTTAATACACAATGATCACCTAAAACCCTTATACCAAACAATCATGAAACCCATCAAAATATTTTAATAAATAACAAAATCCCAATACTAATCCCATTCATTTGTTCAAATTCATCCCCATATTTCATCCAATATCAATTAAGAGTGATGTTGTGTTGTGCATCACATTAGACATGGGGGGTTCATCTTTATTCAATAGGGAAATAATGAAAGCTATAGGTGCAATCACATCTGAATATTAAGATGAGTATTCAAATGTTTTTATTATATTTTTTGTTGTTTTTTCAATGTTTCCATGGTAATTGAAATTGCACAGAAAAGAGTCAACCCCTATAGCAAGACTTTGCCGATGACACCCAAGCTCAAAGACCTTAGGGAACCAAGTGAATCCCACATACTCGGGCATCATCTCGAGTTAACTCAGTCAAGAAAAAATTTAAATTACCAAAAATATAGATAAAATTACTTACTCTAGGCCAGGAAACTATGATGTCATGATCCCCAAGTTCCGAAAGCCACACTTTAGTTCATTTCATTACTCTACCCGCAAATTTATTGTTTTTTTAATTTTTTATTGAATACTCATATTAAAACTAAAATGATCACCAAACCTATGCTATTTATTTGGGGACCCCATGAGCTCAAACAAATACGCTGCTATCCAAAGGACGCACGTTATTATTATTTTTTATATGGATGAAAATATAAACAACGAAATATCACATTAGGCACCCAAAATTTCTAAAATCTAAGCTCAGGAAATATACATGGATTAAAATAAAAATCAGGGAATGCTAAATTATTTTATATTCAGTTTCAAAGTGTACAATTTCTATTATCATGTTCAAGTTTAATGAAATTATTCCTTCCATTAAGGCACACTTATTTTTTCAAATCATTCATTTTTTAACACAAAAGCATTTTTTTATTTTATCTCCACCCCAACCTAAAATAACACTATCAATGGTGTTTAAAGAAAAGAAAATTTAGAAGGGGGTAGAGGTAGAGAATGAGAGTTCGAAAAGGAAATTGAAAATGAGGATCATGGAATCAAGTCAATGGGTCCTTGAAGTTGAAATTCTTGTTGCTCCCTATTAATCCATTAACCGCGATGTCACTCTGAGAATTTCCTAGTAGAAAAAAAATAAAAAAAACAATATATATATATATATATATTTATATAATAAAGAAATTAAAATATAAGTATATATATAAAAAATATAGAATATGGAAGCACAATAAGATGTAGGTTAGTTGTAAGCGCGCGTCCGTGTCTCCCTTCGGTCTAGGGTTCGAGTCCCCGCAGATTTGCCAGTTGTGATGGGGTTTGCCCCACGACCTAGGATATGGCCTTTTAATTTTATTATTATTATTATATATTTTATTATTTTAACCTACAAACACATAAAAATAAAATGAACTGGAGATAAATTGTCTTCTTTTTAAATTTCATGGTAAGGTATTACTCAAGGATCACACCACGTGACATGAATAAATATAGCACTCCTCTTTCATACTCATCTATACTCATAATAGAAGAACATGTCAAAAGTCTATTTTTTTATTTTTAAATATCAAAATGATTAATTAATATTATTTAAAATATAAAGTTGATTTAAACAACAAAATGATTGGAATCTTAAAAACCATGGGTTTCCTCCCATGCAGCGCTTTGTTTAACGTCGTTAGCCTGATATGGATCCCAAATCTATCAATTTTTTCCTGGTTCATAGGTTGGC
This sequence comes from Viscum album, assembly GCA_963277665.1. Classification (NCBI taxonomy): domain Eukaryota; kingdom Viridiplantae; phylum Streptophyta; class Magnoliopsida; order Santalales; family Viscaceae; genus Viscum; species Viscum album. Next base: position 1,042,623,282 of record OY728143.1, on the reverse strand, counting down.
TTAGTTAACTCAACCTCGGTTTCTTGTTTATTGAATGATTTAATGAATGGTTTTAAGCTTGGACCATTGACCTTGAAAATTTAACAACTTATGGGATCTTGAACCTCTAGTGCCCCATGGGGGTACACATGATGCACTATGAAAGGACCTGACCATCTAGACCTTTACTTTCCCGTGTGTAAATGAAGTTTTGAACTGTACAAGAGAATGAATTTTACATTTTTAAAATGTTTGACTTTTATATTCCTAGATTGGTAGGCTTGAACTCTAGATTTATTTATCCTTGAATTTTCATAAGCCTCCATCCTTAGATCCCCGAGTTCATTGAGATCTAATTAAATTTTTTTTCCAGCCTATGAGAGGTCATAATTTTTTTTCTTAATTGCTCAAAAAGCCGTATACTCAATTTCAACAGGTAAATGGCATGATTTTACATAAACCAACCTATATGAAAACATTTCTAGAATGGTTTTGTATGTGGTACGATATGCCCAAAGAGCATCCAAGAGTTTTTCAGACCAATCATTCCTTAAAGGATTGGCAGTTTTTTCAAGAATATTTTTAATCTCCCTATTTTCTAACTCAGCTTGACCATTGGTTTGAGGATGGTACAAAATTGAAACTTTATGAGAAATCACATACTTATACATGAGTGAAGATAATGGAAGGTTGCAGAAATGGGTTCCTCGAGCACTGTTTATAGCCATAGGAATCCCAAATCGAGAAAATATGTGCTCTTTCAGAAATCAGATCACAACCTGATGGTCATTAGAATTGGTGGGAATGGCTTCAACCTATTTTGAGACATAATCAACATCTAAGAGGATTTATAGGTATTCCCTAGAGTTTGGTAAGGGACCCATGAAATTAATTCCCCAGTAGTAAAAGATTTCAATCACTAGGATGGGAGTGAGTTGCATTTGATTCCTTTTTGTGATTGACCCTACTTGTTGACACTTAGGAAAACATTGAAAAAATGTGTAGGAGTACCTTGAGAGGGTGGTCCAGAAGATACCACACTGAAGAACCTTAGAATAAGTTTTCTTAGAGAAAAACTGACCTCTACAAACCTCACTATGACAGAATTTAAGGATGGACTCTTGTTCAGATTCTGGGACACACCTCCTAATGAATTGGTCAGAGAATAACTTATAGAGGAATGGATCATCAAACACATAGTTCCTAACATTATAATGGAATTTACTTTGAGCTTGAGTCCCTATGAATTTTGGAATTACTCCTGTAACTAAGAAGTTGGATATGTCTGCATACCAAGGGCAGTCACTCACAAAGTATAGGTGTTCATCAAGAAAAGAATTAGACACAAAAACGTGATTTGAGTTGTATTTGAGTTCTATACTAGAGAGGTGATCAAATACAACATTTTCATCACCCTTTTTTTCTTTGATTGTGAGGTCAAATTCTTGTAAGAGAAGAACCCACCTAATTAGTCTAGCCTTGGCATCTTGTTTTTGGAAAAGGTATTTTAGGCCTGAATGGTCAATGAAGACAATGATGGGTGATCCTAAGAGATAGGACCTGAATTTATCTAAGGAAAAGACAACACCAAGAAACTCTTATTCAGTGGAGGTGTAGCTTATTTGGGCATCATTTAAGGATTTTCTTGCATAATCAATGACATAATGAGTTTTATTTCAACGTTGTCCTAACACAACTCTTACATCAAAGTCACTGGAATAACACATAAGTTCAAAATGTAGGTTCCAATTTAATGATTTCATAATGGAAGTATATGTGAGAGAGGATTTGTGGGTTGAAAATGAACCCTCACATCTTTCTGTCCAAAAAAATGGAGGGTCCTTTACTAGGAAAGCACAAAGGGGATGGGATATTGAACTAAAGTCCTTGATGAATCTTCTATAGAAACCAGCATGTCCTAAGAAGGACCTCACTTCATTAACAATTCTGGGTGATGGATGGTGACGAATGATGTCAAAATTTTCTTTATCAACTTCAATCCCCCTACCTAAGACTATATGGCCATGGACTAATCCATGTTTAACCATGAAATGAAATTTTTCCCAGTTTAGGACCAGATTCATTTCATCACATCTAGACACAACTCTCTCAACATTCCTAAGACATCCCTAAAATGAATCCCCAAAGATAGAGAAGTCATCCATGAAGCCCTCAAGAAAATCCCCTATCATGTATGAGAATATTCACCTCATGCACTACTAGAAGGTTTCCGGGGAATTACATAACCCGAAGGGCATGCGTTTGAAAGAAAAGGTGCTGAATGGACATCTGAATGTAGTATTCACTTGATCCTCTAGGGAGTGCTCAATTTGATTATACCCCGAGTGCCCATATAAGAAACAATAGAATGCACGACCTGCCACTCTCCTATGGACATACTTAATGAATGGTTTGGGGAAATGGTCATTCATCGTTTATGAGTTTAGCTTCCTATAGTCAATGCATACCCTATATCCTCTACTCACCCTAGTTAGAATAATATTTCTATCCTAATTGGTTATCACTATTATTCCTACCTTCTTGGGAACTAATTGGATTGGGCTGACCCACTCACTCTCAGCTATAGAATATATGATACCGGCTTTTAACAATTTTAGAAGTTTTTTTATCACTACTGACATGATATTAGGATTGTGTTGCTGTTGAGGATGACGACATGGCTTTGAATCAGATTCCAGAACAATCCTATAAGTCCCAATAAGTAGTCTAATCCTAGGAATATCAGAAAGGGTCCAACCAATGGATTTATTACATTTCCAACGGATATATAGAATCATTCTCTCTTGATTGGCTTTAAGAGAAGAAGAAATGACAATAGGTTCTGTTTGATTGTCCCCTTGGAAGGCACACTTTAGTGTAGCGGGAAGTTCCTTCAATTCAAGATCAGGTTGGTTCAGAATTTTAGTAGAAGATTGGGACACTAGATCAAGATCAATTTTGTTTCCTAGAGTTTTAGATAGGATTGATTCCCCAATTATAGAAGTTTCAGCTACTAGATTCGCTTGATTAGATTTAGGGAAGGAATTTGGATTGGTCTCCATGAAAGTGGTTTCCTAAAAGGTTTCACTGATTTTTGGACCTAAGAATTCATCATAAGAGGAATTTGAAATTGATTCAAGCCAGGGAGATAAATTTCTATCATGTGAACAAAGGAAATCAATCTCATCCTGCCTTAAACATACATCAAATATTCCTTTATTTTATATGGATTCATTATCAATTTTTACTATCATGTTTACTTCATGAATTTCCTCATCATCTGCTATTTGAGAGATTACATTATAGGTGTTCAAGTCTAGAGTCATGTTTCCAAAGGTGATGGTCATGTTTCCATTTCGCACTCGAATAACAGAGTTGATTGTTTCAAGGAATGGATGACCAAGGATGATTGGGGTTTGTTCTTTATTTCCAAAGTTTGGATGGTTTTCAAGGACAATGAAGTCAGCAAGGTAGATGAAGTTTTAATCCTTTACCAGAACGTCCTTTAAAACCCCCTTTGTAAAACTAATGCTACGATCAACAAGTTCAAGTGTGACAGATGTGTGTTGGAGTTATTCCAGCCCTAATTGGTAGTACACATCATAGGGGATGAGATTGACACCAGCACCTAGGTCACACAAGGCCCTGAATTCCTATTTCACATTTGAATGTCTACTTCACTATTCATTGTCACAATTCACATTCATTCCATTTATTATTTCAACAATTAATTAATCAAATAAATCACATTAATTAATTCAATAGTTAATTAATACATTTCAAAATATCATTAAAAATTAAACCATAATTTATCATATCATTCCACTAAAGTAATTCCCTAATTATTTAAGCACATAAATCCCATTAATTAATTATTTAATTAATTAATACATATCTATAAACTCAAAATCCCATAATTATGTCGATAGTTATTTATCCAAATAAGAAATCATAATATCTCATACTTAACTCTACAACTAATTACCCAAAATCTATGATTCCAATATCCCCAATTTCACATTTTGCTCAAATAATTAATTCAACAAAATAATTAATTCAATCTAGAAATAATTTTCTAAATTATTAAATTACATACACATAATTGCAATCATGAATTTGGGATTTGAATTATAAAACACCTACCTCAAGACTAACAAAGAAAACTTGCCAACATAAATCCCAATTAGAAGTGAATAATGACATAGAACACAGTCTAAATATGAAACCTAAATCCACATTCAAACAAAACTACATATCTTAAATACAGATATAGATCCAAAAATCATATGTCTATATTTAAAAAATATAGATATATATCCAAAAAAACATATAATATCCCACCAAACAAATTAGTGAAGAACTAATAATTATGGGAAATGAATCGTGATGAAACCACATACCTAAAGAGGTGCACATCTACCAACTAGGATTGGAATTTACAAGTCCGGATTATAGATTACCTTGAATCCATCTGAGTGTCACTAAATTAGAATTTTTTTTTATTATGGGTCATGTTAGGGAATTTGGAGGAATAAGACAAGGGTTTATGAATTTTATTAATTAATTTTGGTGGAATAAAATCATGTACGCACAATTTACTGGTCAAGGAACACGGTTTCCCATAACTGTGTGCCTTAACTATTCACCTATTCATAGGGGGTGTACACTATTTATCATATTTGAGAAATATTTTTGAAAAGCCATGCACCATCCATGAAAATACTCTTTGTCCAGGGTTGCATGTTTTGTTGGGAAGGGATGCACAGTCAAGAAAACATTGCAACAACCATAATCTTCCCTCACTCTTCAATTTTCTCCAATTTTCATCTATAAAAACCCAAAGATAAATACCAAATAAAAAATTCTCAAAAATGAAAAATAATACATCTAATAAAGCTCTATCCATCTTCAAAAAAGGTATCAGGTTTACATTAGTTATAAATGTTAACAATCATTAGTGATTGCATCCAAAAAGATGTCCACCCCAAGTATGGTGTTTTCTATACATGATCTTTTAGTGGTTTGACATATTTTTCTAATCCACAATTTGGATGTGTTTATACTTAACCCTACTAATGGTAAGCCTCCCTTAAATGAATATTTCATTGATAAAGGTCTAGTAAAATATTTTCTTTCCACTAACTCACCTAAGGTAAGTTCTTTAATTAGTTAAATAAATATTAAATGGAAATGCAATGTATATTATAAATATATATGGCTAATCTTAATGAATTGTTTTACAATGGATTGGTGGGATGTCTATAGGACCCCATTAAATGTTTAATAGATGGTATTTTAGTGAACCATAATAAATTATTTTAACTTCAATGTATTAATAAAACGGTTGCATGCCTGTTATCTTTGTCACATTAATGAAAGGAATGTATTGATAAAAGTGAACATAATAAATTTTTTGATTAAATAAATTGAATAAATTATTAAATGAAAAGAATGAATGGTTCTGTGTATATAGACCATGAAACTAGTATAAGGGTTGATATACTCTAGTTATGTTTTGGATTCCCAAGGAAATACCTTGAGCCCTCATAGACAACATTCCGATTCAATGATTATTGTTCCCATGTTTGAGATGCACCTTGGAACCTGATCCTCATCTATTACTGGATTCATATTATGACATTGTGGGATCCTTCCATTAATTTTATTTAATTCCTTGTATACAATCCTTTGATCCATCATGGATTCTATGGACATAAGGCTCCTTCTTACATCCATTGGCCTATACATTAATTATCCCATTTTACGATGTATGTTATTCTAAGACTTAGTTACATTCATTATTGTTGAATTAATTGGATGATTCTACTTGGATTACACTCTTACTCCTTAGACAGCATTTAGTTACTACTGAGTTGGAATCCCTAGAGTTCCAAGTTGCCTCAATTTTTACCTTGGAACAATTTAATTAATAATATGAATACAGGTTTCCATGTTACACCATGAAACCTTTACTATTAATATCATCAGATGATGTCAATGATGGTTGTGACTCACATGACTTAAATAGATAAACTCGAACTTAATTAATTAATGAACAAGTTACATGTTCAAACACTAGGTGAGGGATGTAGTAGGTACTTGGATATTTATGTCACTGTATTGATTTATGTTTATATATTCATTCATGCACACTATTTTAGTTTACATTTCATGAACTTGATGTTATTGATGTTGTTGGTGGTTTTCTACTGAGATTAATATCACACCCTATTTGGGATCCATTGGTACCTAATAAAACTATATGCATTCAAGTGTTGAAAAAGGGAAATGTACTACTTTAGACACTTGATTTCAAGCTTCCTTACGATGGAGATGGTAGTAGATTACTAAGCTAGAGCTTGGGACTCTGAGGATTGTTTTTGGATTCCATTATGATTATTTTTTATTCAATGTCATGCATCATTCCTTGTATCCATTTTTCTCTCTTTATATATTCATGAAATATCATCATCATCTTTTGTATATGAGTATCATTTCTTTTAGTTGTTTTATCTTTAGAATGTTTCTTTTGTGATTTTTTTGATTATTTCTTCTACTATTTACCTATTATTACCATCTTAAACCATTATGCTGCACTCTGGTATGGAGTGAATGGTATTCCCATGGACACACCCCAGTCCCTCACTATCGGTCAGCATCCTCTACCCTTTAGAGAGATATGCTTGAGTAATAGTGACCCATGGGTCTCGAAGAACACCAGAGTGGAATTCAGGTTTGAGACATCATAAAGTGGTATTCGATTAGTTCATTTCTTAATTTAATGTTTTTAAAAAATATGTATAAGAATAAGAAATCTATGGACCTTTATTATAATTAATTCATGGGTGTCGTGTACCCATGTTAATGATAAATTTAGAGTTGCAAGAATTATAATTTTTTGTTCTATGTTTTCCTATTACCATTGATATTATTTCATCTTTCGGTGACACACATGTTGTGTTGTGGTTATTATTAGTATTATTCTAATAGAATATTTATTTAATACTTTGAGTGACGATATGAGTGAAAGGTGAATTGTTACATGTATCATCGTATGCACTAAGCATTCACATGCCATGAAAATTTCCATGCCAGATAGAGGAATTTCAGTGCATTCATTGTCTTGATATGAATATTATTATTGAGTTATGCTTATTTATATGAGATTTTGATACTCTTGGGATGTGATTGAGTTAATTCCTTTTTAAATTCATGAGGTGTACTATTCCTCATGGGTATGAATATGTAATTTACAGATTCAATACATTAATATAAAATTAAATGGGTTTTGTTTTCAGTGATAAGGTTCATGCGCCTAGATTTTCTAGCAATGTTAATCTATAATATACATACTTTGATATATTAAAATGTGAAAATGATAAAAATAAAAATGAATATGGACTTATTGAAAAGAAATGGTTTCTAGTAAATATGAGGAATTGTGTGGTTCACCTATATTCTACTGGAACACCTAAAAAATATAATTGAGAACATAATAAAAATTGTACATCTAAGAGGGTAGTTGGGGTAGTATATAATGGGTCTTAAACCCATTATATGCATTATTATTCCATTATAGTTTCTATATAATCGCTAAAACCCTTTTCTATTCCATGTTCTTTGTATTTGTAGACCAATTCCACAATTACATCCTCATGTCAGCTTCCAAGAAGGAAGTGATTACAATACACTATATGTGGTGAAACCTGAGCCACCAGTCTTACCTCTATATGTGCTGCTTGTGGAACAAGTTTCTGCAGATAATATGGGAACTAAAGATCAGGTTTTTTATAGTTTCCTACATCTAATGCAGTCCATGAATGGTTCTCTATGGATTTCCTCTACGATTGTTGATCCGACTCATGAGTTCTAGTAGCACCATCCTCTTAGCTTCTTGAAGGATGGTGGTCCATAGACTGTTGAGTCTTAGATAGAGTCTACTCCTAATACCTTTAAGAATTTCGAGATTCCACTAGAGTGGATGTTTATACTTTATGAGTTCATGCTACGCAATTTGGAAAATGTTTTGTGGGATGTGGTAGCCCCTGATCGTCTTCATTAGGACAACGTATGGAATGATTTTCAGAATACCATATAAGATCAGTTCATTCCTTAGACACTAAAAACTGATAGAACCAGATTGTTCACGCATCTCGAGTAGTATTCTATGTCATTCATAGAGTATTTTTCACATTTGACAGAGATACTATGATTTTCCCCACTTCTATTTAGTGATGAAGTTTTGTGTGCTAGACACTTTGAAGATGGGCTACATTAAATCACCCGTACTCAGTTAAATTTCTTTCTCCAACCTACCTTCTATGAAAAGGTTAATAATGACCTTATCAATGAGTGTAACCCAAGGGATGGTGACAATACCAAACATCGAGGACAAGTGAATTGTGTGTCCAGTAGTTCCTCGAAAATCATGAAGTGATCCATAAAGGTTTATCATTAGGGAAGTGGTAGCCAGAGTACCTGTGTTGGAAGATCTATGGTGTCTCATCAATGTGAACAAAATTGGAATATAAATCCTTAGTTTGATAAAGACTTCTGAGAGTGTCAATATTATATATGTATGGGGAATCTTCATCGATTCTATAAGACTATTCAATTAGTTTCTAGTAGATGAAATCCCCCTAGTAGTAGATCTTTGTAGGGATTTATATCCTAAGGATTTTTATATCTTAACTCTTGAGAGAGGGGTAGATTTTTTGATCAATCGTTGTCCAAGAGTAGCTCATATTTCAATTCATCCATATAAGATGTAACCTATTGATCTCTAGGATGTAAAGCAGAAGTTAGAGGATCTATAGAACAAAGTATTTATATGGTCCAATAATTCATCTTGGGGTTCACCAATGCTATTTTCCAAGAAGGTAGATGGGACTGTTTATCTATTATTGGATTGTAGATGATTGAACCATATTACAGTCAAGAACCAGTTTCCACCACCTCTAATATATGAACTATATGACTATTTAAAAGGAGATAGGGTGTTCTCTAATATCGACTTAAGACCGATCTATCATCAAGTGTGAGTCATTCCATCAAACATACATCATACAACATTCTATCATAGGTATCATCTGTATTACTACCTTGTTATATTGTCTTGTCTTATAAACATGCTTGATGTCTTCATATGTCAAGTTAATAGTGTTTTCCACACCTATCTTGATTCTATTTTCATAGAACTTGTGGAATATATTTTGGATCACTATCACACTCATAGAAACCATTCTAAAGAACATGAGATCATTTTGAGTACAATGACATAACATCACATTTATTCCATTATTACTAAGTGCCCCATTGAAATTTTCAATGTTCACTTCTTGTGGCATATTATCTCAGAATATGATGTATTCTTTGACCTAGAGAAGGTGAGTGATGTACTTTCCTAGGGGAATCCCAAGAACATGTTTTATATATAATGTTTCTTGGGGGGGGGGGTGGATATTACAGGTGTTTAATAGAGGAATTTCACTACTTCTTTCACCTCTTACTAGTCATAGAAATGATGTTGTAAAGTCCATGTTTTCCAAAGTGTATAATAAATACTATCATAAGTTGATTGAGTGGATTCTTTTGACACTTATTTTGATTCTTCTAGAGCTTCACAATGGATATATCATATTATATGATTCATCAAGATTTTATTTGGTAGTAGTGAATATGGTGAGGATCGATTCTTCGCATAATCAGGAAAAATGAGAGATAATGAGAGAAACTACCTAATGCACAACCTCAATCTATCAGTAATTTTCGATTCCTTACACTGACGAAGACACTATTTGATTGGTGAATTATTTTTTGTGTATACAGAACTGAACATCCTCAAATATTTCTATAAATAGGATTAACTGAATATAAAATAGTGTATATGGGATAAATATCTTATTTCCTTTGATTCTGAGCTTCCTTATATGCCTATAAAGGGGAATAAAGTAGCTTATGTCCTATGTTAGAAAAATAAACAACCTTCCATATGGAAATGTAGTGATGAATGGAAATTGATTTCCCTATTTTTCTACGATACAAATAGTGTTTCATGATAGTCGGGTATAGTCTTATCTCTCCTCTATGATAGTTACCACTTCCCTCATCGAGAAGGTGATGACTAAGCAATTTTTAGATCATGAGGGCCTAGTTGTCCATGAGAGTATTATAGGGGATGATCCACCATCATATTGGTCTATAGATTGAGATGACATATTTCATATGAATGAAAATGTATGGGTTTCAACATATATGAGATATGAGTTGGTGCGTGAGTCCCACTGTTCTCAGTGGGCAGTTCATACCAGAATATCCAAGATGTATCAAGATATGTGACACTAGTACTGCTACCCTAGGATGAAATGTATGATAACATGATATATTACAGGTGTATTACCATTCAGAAAGTGATGGAAGATCCCCAAGTACCTCCATGATTATCACAACAAATTATAGATTGGAAATGGAAATGGGAAGATGTTTCAATGGACTTTAATGTCAGTTAATATAGGTTTCATAGAGGTAGTGACAATTTATGGGTTTTTGTTGATAGAATAAAAAAAGTAGAACACTTAATTTATAACCAAGTGACGTTATGGATTGATGATTTTGGAAGACTAGACTTTTGTGAGATTATATGACTACACGTGGTCCCTCATACCATCATTTAAAATAGGATTTCTCATTTAAAATCACAGTTCTGGTAGTGGTTTCATAAAGCTATGGGTACAAAGGCACCCTCAATCACATCCTTTCACCCTAAGACTAACATATATTCATAAAAAATTATTCAAGTTTTAGAGAATATTCTCTATGATGGTTTCCGTGATTTAAAATGATCTTTGGAGATTCATGTATCTTTTTTCATGCTTTCCTACAATAATAGTTTTTTGATGAAAATTCAGATGGATCCTTTTAAGTCCTTATACTATATGTAACCCAGTTCACCCAATTTCTAGCTATAGGTAGGAGAGGTAGCCCTCATAGGGCCTTATCTCATTCAATATATATCATATCATGTTCAGTTAATCAAAAATCAGTTGTATACTACTCAGTCGAGACATAAATGTTATGTTGATCACCATCGTCGACCTCTAGAGTTCATGGCCGGGGTCCATTTTTCTATATGACTATAAACTAGGATAGGGAATAGATGGATACAGTTGAAAGGGAAACTATTTCCTCATTGTGTAGGGTGTCTTGAGATCCTAGATAGAGTTGGGCTAATTTCCTATAAATTTTTAATGACTGAGAGGTATCATTCTTTGGACGACGTCTTCCACGTTTTACTATTTCACTAGTATCATGCCCACCCATCTCTCAATTTTTAACTCGAGAAAGATGAGATAGATGTCAATGCTAAATTTTAGAATTATCTTATATGCATCATTTAAGAGATTTTGAAGTCTCTACAAGGACATTATTTCCCTTTAGTACGAGTGTTATGGTAGAACAACCATGTAGAGTATGCGACTTGGGATTGGGAGGCTGACATGTATGCCCAGCGGCCAGAGCTGTTCTCTGATAGTGTTTCACTGAACTTGGTAGGTGAAGTCATGGATAAGTTACTATAAGGTGGAAGACTGTAAGAATCAGGTTTTTCAATCATGTACGGATCCTTTAAATTCTTGTCCAATTTATTTTTATGTACTAAGAAGGGATGTTTGATTATTTAGAGGAGGTCTCAAGGGTGTATAGGGCTTGTTCGAAGCTTCAAACCATGATTTGGGGGAGAAAAAGGATTGTCACATGGTTAGATGATATTGTACAAGGCCAACTGCATGTTTTTTTATAACTATTCAAGACTAGATAGTGTATTGATATGGGCTGTACGGTTTTCCATAACCTTGCTCCTAGGGCCGCATGTCATTGTGAAAATTATAATGTTTTTATGACTATTGTTTCTCATTGTTTGGGGACAGTTTCCCTAACTGTGTAGCCTACCAATGTGGGTACCCCTTCCATCATAAAAATGTTCATGGTTGGTCCACTATGTTCAAAACCTATAGTCAAACCATGTGAAGGAAAACTATTGGGTGATTTTACCATTTATCCCCCATAATATCTAATTTAACTCACACATATTTATTTATTTATATCTAGTATATATCCCTCAAAATTTCCTTCTTTAGAATCCCCATCAAGTCTAATCTTACATTTGGGATCAATTACACTTCTAGATTCTAATTTGATCGTCATTGGTATCATCAAATCCACATCGATAAGATCTAAATTCATTTTTAATCATTTTCCTTCTTCTTCCTTTCAACAATGCTATTTAGATGTATGATTATTTTCCCAATTTCTAGTAACTGATCCATTGTTCATATCTCTTCCAATTTAGAACAAACTAAAGGCTGATATTGGATGAAGAGATTCATATGAGTTTGTGGTAGGTGGTATATAACTCATCCTTCAAGTTTATTCATTTTATAAAATTTCATGTTGTCACACTAATTTCATATAGTGTCACCCATATAATTAATATTTGTTTCTTATAGTCATTAAAAGAATGTTTTGTGACCCTTGTTATCAATTTTAACCATCATTGATGGTTGTGACCATATTGACGTCCACCCCATGTAAGGTGTTTTCCGTTTTTGTGCTTTTATTTGTATGACATGTTTGTCCGAGCTACCATTTGGGTGTGATTTGGCTTTACCCTACTAATGATAAACCTCTATTAAATGAATATTTAATTGATAAATAGAGAGTAATATGTTTTCATTCCATTTTCCTGGATATGTTAAGGGATTCAATTTGTTAAAGAAATCTTAAATAGAAATGGAAATTATTATTATATATATTTATATATATTTTTCATAATGAATTGTAATAAAATGGATAAGATTCACATCCATAAAAACCCTTTCCATGTTTAATTGAAGGTTTAGAAGTGAACCTTAATAAATGAGTAAGCCTTCAATAAATTAGTTTAATGTTTTTATTTCAGTTTTCCTTGTCACACTAAGAGATGAAAGGCTTAAACCATGTGAAATTAATAAAAGGTAGAATTAATTACATGTCATTGATTATAAAATAAATTAAATTAAAGGTTACTTGCACATGAACCTTGAAATTATTATAGGAGTGGTTAGAATCAAGATATTTTTTGGATTTTTGATGGAATTACTTGAAAACTCATGGATTTCATTACAATTCAAGTATTCCAGTTTCCTTGTTTGAGACCCACCTTTGAACCTGATTCTTATCTATCAAGGTTTGCACAATATGACAAAGTAGGATCCCTAATTTAATTTTATTGGATTAATTATATGGATAAACTCCTTCGATCCAATGTGGATTCTATGGAAATTAGGCACCATAGTAACATACTTGGTTGTGGCCATTTCTTATCCCATTTTACTTTGGAAATTATCCTCAGACTCAGTTAGATTCATTATGGTTGAATTCCTTCGACAATGCTACATGGATTACACTCATTCCTCATAGATAGGTTGTAGTTACTACAATGTTGGAGACCATAAATGTCATTGTTTCTATTGATTTTACCAATGAATACTTTCATTATTAATATCATCCTAGGTTTCCTTATTGCATCATGGATCCTTCATTATTAATATCACAAGGTGATTTCAGTGTTGGATATTCATCATTTAAGATATATATATAAATAGGAACCTAATTAATTAATGAACTTGTTACATGTTCAGATAGTATCCAAGGGATGAAGTTGGTACTTGGGTATTTACATTAATGTACTACTTTACTTTTATAAAAGCAATCTACTAGACTATTTCATTTTATATTACACGAAGAAGAATTTATAAACACCAGTGGTGGTAACCTATTGAGATTTATCTCACAAACCTATCGGGGTTTCATTAGTACCCTGGAAGACTATGTGTGTAGTTGTTGACAAATGGAATCATAGTTCTTCAGAAACATCATATCATTATTGTTAGGAATGAGCTAGTAGCAGATGATAGAGATGGAGATTGAAATGATGGGGATTGTTTTTTGATTTTTTTTTTACATTTTTATAGAATTTTATTCATTCTTCCTTATATCCAAATCTTCTAGATTTATAGATGTGTGACATATCATCATCAAATTTTGTATATCAGTGTCAATAGTTTTAGTTGTTATATCTTCAGTTGGTTCTCAATGTGGCTTTTTGATTATTATTTATTGTTATATTTACCGGTTAATATCATATTTTTCTAGTGTTCTACATGATGGTACTGAGGTCATAGTATCCCCATGTACACACTATATGCCCTCATAGATGTTAATAATCCCTTAGTTTTTATGGAGATTCTCTTGAAGCTTATTGACCCACAAGGCTCAAGGCACCCTTGAGTGGTGGTCAGGTCTGGGACATCATAATTTACAACATGTTTCAACTGATTCATCACTATAAAAAGCTTCTATTTTCTAAATCCAACCATCTTAGGATTCTGATTTGGAAGGATTTTTTTTCCTCTCAGTGCCTTCCCACTATAGCTTCCTTTTTTCCTCTGTGGAAAACCATTCTAAAAAAACATAGTTCATATGAATAAACATTGTAATCTTTAAAATATATATCATTTTGTCTTGAACGTAACTTAAAATATTCCATGGTAATTATGTGATCAGTATCATATCCTATAATGTTATTTAAACAAACCTTTGATACCAACTATATGTATCAAATATTAAACAAAACACAATCTTTAATTTTAATCAAGAATTCATTTTATTGCTTTTGAGTATATTTTTAGGTTTATATATTTAATGAATTCTTCCATAACTTATACATTAAAAACCCAAATATAAAAACTAGAAACTTCTAATTAGTATCCAATTCTTCCTAATATAAAACTTTTAAAATAATCTGTGATGTATTTTAAAGAAAACAGTTCATGACATTCAACTTGACCTCTAATATTAATTTGAACATCGTTAAAATGTTTTGAAAACATTTTTAAAATGTGGGATGAGCATAAAAAATATCATTAAGGGATATAAAAATATAAAAAAACATTAGAAAAAGGAAAAATATTTAAACCCATAAAAATATTTTATTCAAAACATAAAATTTTACCCAAATATGGAAATATCATTTATTAAAAAGATCATTTATTATACCTTAAAAAATGATTTAGAAAAATATCATTAAAAATTATGTAAAATTCAAGTATGTTCTATGGGACATAAAATCATAGAACCCCTACTTAACCCTTACCAATTGGACAATCCATATGACTGAATTCTAATATAAGTCTCTCGATAACATAATAATTACTCAATGAATTATAACTAAATTAGGGTGCACCCATAATTTAATCAATAATGGTCTTACCCAATTCTATATGGGTTCACCCATCATATATAATTTTCAAGGACCCCAACATGAAATAAACATTTCATCATTTATAAAACTGTTTTATAATCATATGCAAATCATATTCAGATATAAAAATCACATTTTCTTTTATAAACCATTTTCAATATAAAAAATACACCAAAAAATATTTTTTATTAATTTAATAAAATATGTTATCGTGTAATGTAATATGGAAATGAAATAACAGTCATGGGGAAGGAAAAGTACTTATTATCATTCTGTCATAAACATGTAAAAATATTCCTTTTTAAAACCATTGAAATAATGTAATATACACATATAATGAAAATTATAAATATTTCATTTCCACAGAAAAACATTTCAAATAAAATTTTATAAAAATGTACATGGACGTGAAATAGATTTTTTAGGAATACATTAAATGATGTTTTATTTAGACGAAAAGTATCTTATCACTTTGGAAATATTTGAATCATAATCCCCATGAATGAAAAACATAAAAAACGATTAAATTCAATGATAATTGGAAAATTAAATATATATAATAGTAAAGGGGAAGTATATACACCTTACAATATAATAATGGTGCATAACATCAAGATATACCTCTGTGAAAGGATATTGAGACGAAGTCCCTCACATCTAGTCTCACTTGTCACATTTGTCATTATCATCATGAATAATGAACATAAATTATTTATTTAATTTATTTATCATATTTTTCATTAATTTTATTTAACTTATAATAATATATATACATTTTATTGATGAGTTATGTTTAAGTTGGATGTTTCAATCATATTTGTATTATGTTTTAAAAATGAATTTGGAATGTCATTTATGCTCAATGTGGTAATTATTTAAACAAATATTGAATAATATTCATGAAATTAAAAACCAATCATGAAATGTGGCTATGAAAAATTATCTAATGTTTAGATCATAAAGACGAAATGTTTTACGTACGCATGAGTAATGCTTCGATTCTTCAATGGATATTATAGAAAGAAGGTATGTAATATTTTATCATTATTGAAATATAATTATATCATAAATAAAATATTATTTCTTTATATATACATATATTTATCATTAGTATGATGTGGTGATGGAAATAGCACATCATTTCAAGGATGCAGTAGTCCACACATCCACGAATGAAGTTATCATTTTTTTCATTATGTGAAAAGGTTAAATAAAATGATATATTATATTTTCATAATGATAAATATTTCATTAATATAATAAATATTTCATTTATATCACATATATTTGTTAACAATACCCTTATTACCATCCATGTAATGTGTTAGTTAAAAACAAATCACATCGCTTCGTAGGGCGGTAGTCCCCCATACATACGATTGACATTATTGTATACATTAATGAATGCAACATAAAATGATATATAGGATATAATTAATATAAATGAATAATTATTTTATATTTGTCATATATAAAAATTATATCCATATTTATACCCAACTATGGGATATGGAAATAAAAAACAAATGAAATCATTTTGCGAGCTGGTAGTCCGTCGTACCCACGAATGATGATTTTGTAACTCATTTGATAGAATTGTATGTACTTCTAGGTCATAAACATAACATAAAAAAAATTTATATGAAATTTATTGACGTTGTTATATCAATATGGAATAATATGAATTTATTGAGTGGAGGAAGAAATAAAAAATTCTCAATGATGAATGTTACCTCTTCTTCAGGCATCTACTATTGGTTTTCATCGGAGACCTTATTTTTTTGTATTTATAAAAAAATTACAGATCCTAGTATAATAGGATGTAATTTAAGAAGTGATATGGTAATGTTTTGGTGAAAAATGGGTTCTAATGTGTGAATTAATTGGTTAGTGAATGGCCTATTGTTAGTGAGATAAGTGTAAGAATTGTAATTTATTTGAAAGACTGAATGGTACCCACTTTATATTTATGTTACCAGGAATAAATAATAATTTATTATCAATAATAAAATGTTTAGGATAGAAATATGGACCTTTTGTTGGGGTTTTACATGTTTTGTGTCATTTTTTACCTTATATTCTATGTTTAACCACTATGTAATCTCGTATTTACCTTAATCGAAGTAATTAATTTTTTTACACAAATCAATTTTGTAAAACATTATGTTTACATTATTATACATTATAAAAAATGATGATACAAAATATTAAATCCATTTTTACAATTTAAATTTACCAAAGTGGATAATTATAATTTAACATCAATTAGTAGACGCAATGAGACAACACGTTTCTAAGAAGAGATTTTTATAGAAAAATATCATTCTATATTGACTCTAAAAAAATGTTCATTGTATAAAAATAAATTAATATTTAATTTTTATTTAATATAAAAAATTAATGTAAAACATTACCCATTAGGGATAATTATAATTAATTTAAAAGGAAAAATATTGTTTATTTTTAAATAATTTTAAGAAAAACCCAATTCTTTAATAAAAACAATATTGTTTTGAAAACAACATATAAAGATAATTCAATGGTAATTATTGGTATTAGATTTAATTAAATAATACTTAGGTTACTTGAAAAAATATTCATAAAATATTAATACTTTTAAATTACCTAATTTATTAAATGAAATTATGTTTAAAAAATAAATCATTTTTTTCTGTAAACGTTGAAAAATAAATATTTTCTGAAAAATAAAAAAATTTCACCAAAAGGAAATTGGGATATACTTATTAAAAAAATTATATTCATTTTATGAAATTAAAATTTTATAATTCAGAAATTATTCATTTAAATTATATAGTATAATAATAGTGTTTAATTAAAATAATTTCATATTTTATTAAAAAGTAATTAATATTTTTATAACAAAAAATATATCAATTTATTACCAATAAATATGAAAAATATTTATTCTCTAATTATATACTTTTTTATGAGGATGATCCCATTTATATATTGATTTTTCTCTTTGGAGGGGGAGCTTCACAATACTCGGTTAATATGTTAGAAAACGGAATGACTTTCTTGTTCATTGATCTTCTTATTGTGAGGAATTTCTCTATTACAAAAATTTGGGGAGTTATCATGATCAATATTCATGATTATATAGTATGTCCCTTCAATGAATGTATATTGGGGAGTACCCATAGAATAATACATTAAAATATCATTTGGATGAACATTATGGAAAAACCTAATCTCACTTTCTAGTGATGAGTCAAGGGTTCTTGGAACACCATGGATATGAGTAGTGTGGACTCAAAACTATAAATAATGATAAATTCAAGGACATGATCCTATTATTGGGTCTTTAGATAGCTTTGGAGGGATCATCTTTTGGATGGTCTCCATAAGGAAAATTGAAGCCCATCTTGGGTGATAGCCTCCTTGGGTGGACCTCTCATTCCCATCAGAGATAGACAATGAGAATCTTGAGGTTATACTAGAATATGATCCTATCCATTATCATCTACCAAAATATGTCAATGAGTCCCTTCAGAATGGGTGAGACTATTTTACAACCTTTTAGTATCCACAACAATGTTTCATTAGTCTTCCTCGAATTTATGGAGTGTAGAAATCTGAATTAATTATTTTTCTCTTTTATAATATACAATTATACCTCCTAAATTGATGTTGGTATATTATCCCAATCCTGAATTTTCATTAGAATATGTTTACTATTGTATTACCCCTTATTTTTGGTATGTTACCCTTATGTTGTGGTTTTTATATTTATAATGTGTAAGGGTGAATTGTGGGAGAGTTTGGAAAACATTCAATATGTTTTTGGGGCCAATGTAGGGGAACATATGATGAGCATGGTTTGTTCAAAACATGTGGAAAATCTAGTAGAAATTGTGTAAAGTTACAGTTTCTACATAGTATCTTCGGCATGATGTGCATATGGTTAGGGAGACCGTGAGAGGAGGTTATGTGGGGTGATCTATAAGGTAGTAGTTAACGCATGGTTTGCACACTGTTTGTCTAAAAATGCGTGGGTTAAAAACCACCTCTTTAAAAAGTGGATCTATGCCAGCCTTGACATTAATCCACTCATTTTTCCCCAACCTAGCTCTAACTTAGTATTTTTCTACTCTTAATGTCAAATAAGGTTCTTCCATTGATCCATAGGCAATCCAAAGGCTTCCATTGGTAATTCAATGCTAGATTCATGAGGTATATGATTCTTTTTAATCATTATCAATAATTTTCTTCAATATACATTGATATAATTCTCTTATATTCTCGATTTCATAGATCTAAAACTATTATGGGTATATCTAAGATTTTTAATTCCAAATATATTGATATTTCGTCTTAATCATGATAAAAGAATATATCTAAGGTGGTTTCATGGAGAATTGACCCAATTCTCTTGACCGTTCCCATCTATTTTTTTGTCAAAATAGTTAATGTAGGTGTCTTCACTCTTCACTCCACATTTTAAAACTGAATATAATTATTTTAAATTTATTATCTTATGTTTAATTGATTATTAATTGGATGTTTTACAATTTTTGGAAACCCTCTTTAATGACGGTTTGATGAATTGTGGAAATCTGGAAAATTTTTGTTCTTGAATAAAGTTTAGGATTATTTATTTAAAAATCTGAATTATAAAATAATGATTTTTAATAATTGTGGCTCATGTGTTTGATTATTTTTTTCAATAAAAGTAATGTTTTAATATAAATTAAATGGTTTTTCTGATTTCCCTTACATAATGATTTTCAATAAAAGAATTAGTTTATTGAATTGGTTGATTATTCTTGGATTTGGAATGGGTTGTGATGTGTGTTCATATTTGTTGGGAAGAAAATGGCATAAAGGAGCCACCTTAAAAATGTTAGTATGGATATGAGCCTGAATTACCCCCATCAACGTGGTCCATTAAGTTATGGTTTAGTGGAAGGATAACTAATAGCTCGTGAGTATATGGAGTTTTAGGTTTCATGCATGGTTGGGTGTGTGGTTAAGAGGAATGGAATGGATACTAAAAATCATTAATGAGAAATGGTTTTGAATACATGTTTGTTTTTTTCCTGGAAATTTTACTTTCTAGAAATTGGTTGAAAACTAAACTTTTTTACATTTAGTTTTATATGGGTTTGAGACATGCTTATATTTATTTATAAACTATTTTGGGAAATTATTTAATATAAACAATTTTATATAAATGTTTCTAACATTTATATCCAAGTATAATGCATAGGGAAGTCATTATGGAAAGACTACTGAGTTTTATACTCACCCCTACTTTGGAACATTCGTTCATTTTTAGATTCTATCTTCCTGAACATGGGAAAAGATAAAGTATCATCCATATTTGGCACTACATCGTCATACATGGGATGTTTTGTGATGATGGAGCATGAATCATGTGGATAATGGAGTCTTGTGGTTGTCTTAGAGTTTTTGTAGTTATCTTCCATTGTTTACTGTGATAGTTACTTGTCTTCAATTGTAGGAAACTTTGATATGGTTTTGTTTTAAATGAAGTGGTTATGCTGTCTTTCATTTATTCATTCATCATGTAGTGAGTTGTTTGGTTATGGTCGTTGGGATAATGGTTTTTGTTCCTAAAGTGTAAATTTTCCCCCAATTTTATTTGAAACCCTTTGGTATTTATTGTGAACCTTTTTGCATCATGGGGATATCTCTTAAGGATATGTAATGATTCGTGGTATTCTCAAGACAATGAAAATATGTGGGTAATTACAAATGGTATCAGTTCGTTCGATCGAAAATCATGTTTGAGATATGTGATATGAGATTTTTCCTTCCATGTAGAACAAGTAGTCATCAGTTTTATTAGTCTTGGAGTTGAAATTCATTCTTTTATATTTCATGTATTGTTATCATAGAAAGGATTAGGATTGTTGAGACTTGAATGTTGAGCTTAAAAATAAATAGTTAACATTTTTATGTTGAACTTCAAGTAACCAGTGAGTTGGGTATATCATTATTTTGGAGACACTGATTGGAATTTAGAATTTCATTGTCATGGTATTTTCCAATGAGTTGAGCATAACATGAATTGTAAAGAAATTAATTACCACTAAGATTACATATTTACTTAATATAAAAGATTTTTTATTTTGATCGTTGTGTTGATTTTTGAAAAAATAATAAATTGATTTCAAATGAATGATTTTGGAAACATCTTGAATAATGTATTTTGAAAATGGTTTGATTTTCAAAATTAATAATGGAATTTTTCAAAATAAATAGTTAACCATAGAAAATGTTTTTTTTTCAAAAAAAACAATTTGTTTTAGTTGATGTGATAGAATTTTTAATTTTAAACCATCAATTGCTAGAGAGTGAGGCTTATAGAGATTGGTGTTTGTTTAGAAAATGGAACATGTTAGGCATTGTAGATACCATTGAAAAGAAGCTACAAAAAACATGGTTGCACCCAATCCATAGGTGAACCAAGAGTTGGTTCATAGTATTGTGCAAGTGTTCCAAGCTGTCGATATGGGTAACTTAAGGGATGAGACAAGACATGTTGATCATTCAATCTATTTCATAAAGTAGAATCCTTCCATTTTTTGGGGTAATTCTGGACCCTAAAAGACAGAGGGGAGGCTGAACAGGATGAATCATATCTTCAATTTCATTAGCACACCATCGAAGCTGAAAGTAAAGCTGGTGACTTATACGCTCGAGGATCATTCATGCTAGTGGTGGGATCTACTCGTGCTGGATTAACTGGTTCAAGTCCTTAGTTTGAAATATTTTGAAGAATTGTTTAATAAAAAATTCTATCCTTATACATTCGGGATCTAGCGAACAATGGAATTATTCAACCTGAAGAAATAAAATCTCCCTTTCACAGTGTATTCTTATAAATTTATGAATTTACTTCACTTTTCACTAGATGTTGTGGCTAGTTAATCATTGAAGGAATGCATCTTTGGGCCAGGACTATGGCATGGGATTCACATAACGATTTTGGTACTCTGTATGAAGGATTATACAGAGACAGTGAAAAGAGTGATAGTGTTTGAACATTATATCTCATGATCTATTGGAGGAAGAAGTATGATGATCCCTATGGGAAATTTCGGTAACTCAAATTCTGGAATCAAGCGGAATATGGACACCTATTTCTAATCAAAAAGTGGGAATAAAAATAAAATAGCTGTATCTGTGCACCTTTCTCCAGGACCTAATAGAATATCAAGCTATTTTCAATGTGGTTCTCTTGACCACATAATGTGAGAGAATATGGAACAACCTCGACCATTCCATAACTACAAGAAGATGGGGAAATATTGGTGCTATTTTCACAGAACTTTGAGGTCAGGTGCTCAAGACAGTTCTTAGGTGTCGTAACCATTGTATACTTCGACAAGACAAGGCCAGCAGAATAAAACTCATCAACAGAATAGAGCTATCCATCATGAATCTACGAATACCATGACTCCTTTGTGAGGGAAATCTCATAGAAGTGTGCGACAATGAAGAAGTTGTATAGAGATTACCAGGTGATTGTGGATGATCGGGATGGAATATCTATGGTGAAAGATACTATTCTTTTGAAATCATCCCTTATGAATGTGTTGTTTGATACTGGTGCACCACATTCCTTAATGTTTTCTCATTCTGTTGATTTGATATGTTTTAAACATGATATGATGCCTTTGGTGATTAAAATTCAAACTCCTCTGAGTGGAAGTGAATGTTGAAAATTTGTGTGTTGAGAATGTTCTATAACTATTGATGGAGCTGAGTTAAAGTAGTACTTCTCTGTGATAGAGATAGTTTTATTTGATGTAATCTTTTTTATGGATTGGTTAATAACATTCATTAATCGCATCGAATGTTATAGTAGAACGATTAGTTTCACAAGTGATGATGGAATTGAGAGTCTCTTAAGAGGAAAAAGAGTTGTAAAGACAGGTTCAATGAGGTTATTGGCACCGGTATTGGGAACAATCCCTTACATTCTGGCCTCATTGACTTTATCATCAATGTAAGAGATCAAGGATATTAGTTTTTTAGCAGTAGTGGATAAATTTCAAGATGTCTATCCGAATAACATCTCAGGGTTTCCACCTTTAATATAAGTGGTGTTTATGATTGATCTTCATTTAGGGACTGGACCAATTTCCCTTGCATCTTAAAGTATTCCACCAACATGATTAATGGAAATAAAATTTCAGTTGGAGGAGCTGAAAATAAGGGGTTTCATTCGACCGAGGAAGTCTTTATGGGCACCACCAGTCTTATTCGTGAAGAAAGAAGATTGAACTCTAAGGTTGTGTGTGGGTTATTGTATTCTTAACCAAGATAAGATAAAGAATATGTATCCACATCCCCACATTGATGATCTTTTTGATCAATTTATGGGATCTCAATGGTTCTATAAAATTGACTTGCAATCTGAATATCATATTTTGTGAGTTTAGAAGGAGGAAATTCCGAAGGAATCTTTTAGAAGTAGATATGGACACTACGGAAATATAGTCATTTCTTTTGGCCTTAAAAATTCACCATTGGTATTTATAGAGTTGATGAATCTCATATTTTAGACATTTCTGGATACATTTTTTCAGGTGTTTGTGGGTGATATATTGGTGTTATCAAGGAAAAAGAATAATCATGAGGAACACATAGTGGTAGTGTTCAAAATCTAGAGAGACCACTTTTTTTATGTCAATCTCTCAAATATTTATTTTTGGATACAAATACACTTTCTTGGACATGTAGTTTCTGAAAAAGGTGTTTCAGTGGATCTTGAAAAGATTGAAGTTGTTATCTATTAGCAACCCCTGGAGAATGTCTATGACATATGAAGTTTTCTTAGTCTATCTGGTTATTACTAACACTTTGTGTGTGGCTTCTCATGACTAGCCTCACCAATGATAGCTTCTATAATGGATAATTCCCCATTACAATATAGTCAATAATGTGATTAGTCTTTTCAAGAGTATAATGTTTGTCTTACATCAACACCTATATTGACTATTCCAGAATCCTGACATGTTTACATAGTTTATTGTGATGCTTTGTGATCTTGGTAGTGATGTATTCATATTCATGGAAACCAAGTGGATTCTTATGGTTCAAGGCAGTTGATATTGCATGATAAGATTTAACCAACACATGATTTGGAGTTATCTATAGTTTTTATGATTTAAAGACCTAGCATAACTATCTCTTTGGTGAAAAATTCACTATCCTCACAGATCATAATTGATTGAAACATATACCCTCAAAATGATATTTTAATATGAGGACAAAGAGATTAATGATGTATCTCCAAATGATTGAATTTGACTTGATGTATACATTAGGAAAAGGTAATATAATGGTTGATGCATTAAGAAAAAAGTCATATGTGTAGTTGGTGAAAGAAACATCAGATGAGTGGCTATTAATGCCAATCCTACATGACATGCATGTGGAATGTGAAGACTAAGGTGATGTTGTGATTTTATTTTTAGTTTATGTAGTACCTAATTTGGAATATATGGTTCAATAGGCATAAAAATCTAATGCAGTCTTCTTGGTTATGAGTCCAAAACTCATTATTGGGGAGACCATGGAGGGATGGTAACATTATGGGAGTTTAGTTTTCTGGTTCATAGATTGGATGATTGTACCTTTGTTTTGTCGGACTAAATTCTTTTTGTATACCACCATTCGATATGGGTTGTTCATCTAGTAATATAGAAGATTTAGAAGGCATTGAAAGTTCAATTTTTGTGGATTGGTATGAAATAGAAAGTGGTTGAGTTCAATTTGGGTGCTCAACTTATCTGAAAGTTAAGGCGGAACATCAATGAAATTTTTTTATATTTTATTGTTTACTGATTCCAATGTGTAAATGGGATCAGATAGACATTTATTTTGTTAGAGGGATCCTAAGAATTGTTTGTGAACATGATTCCATATGGGTAATAGTGGATTGGATTACAAAGTTGGCTCATTTCATCCTTATTTGTGAAAATCAAATGGTGGATAATTTGTCCAACATCTATACCCAAAAAAGGGAAAAAATACCCGGAATACCAATTTCAATCATGTCAGATAGAGATCTGAGGATCACGTCTGATTTCTAGAAATCCTTATAGAAATCCCTTGGGACTCATTAGAATTTGAGTATAGTGTGTCGTCCTAAGAAGGATGGAAAATATGAAAGGTTGATAAATACATTATAAGATATGTTGATGGGTTCTGTAAAAGATTTTGGTAGCTCCTAGGAAGAGCATGTTCCAATAGTGTAGATCTCATATAATAACAACTATCGAGCCTCAATACAAATGGATTCTTATAAATTATTGTAGGGGAATCTATGTCGTTAACCACATTTTTGGGTGGAAACAGGTGAGGCTTCACTAGTCCGGTTGATCCTTGTCTAGGAAATGATGGTGAAGATTTATTTGATCAGAAAGAGGATGGAGACAGTTCATAGTTTTTATAAATTATATTAGGATCATCAATGAAGACTATTTTCATTTGTGGTGAGTGGTAATGTGTTCATGAGGATCTCTCCAAGGCTTGGACATCATCGATTTTTGGATAAAGGGAATGTTTTATCCTTGATACATTGGCCATTTAGGGATATTGGAACTAGTTAGAGAGGTGGAATATTTGTTGGCATTACCACCACAATTTATTTCAGTTCATCATGTCTTCCAAGTATTTCAGTTGAAAATGTACTAGGCTGAAACAGACCATGTGATCAGATGGGATCACGTTTATCTAGAGTCGGATGCTTTATTGGAACATATCCTGGGGAAGTTTATGGATAGGTAATAAATAATATTTCATGAAACAAAAACCGGACTATTGTGGGTTTTATGGAAACATGCTCAGATTCAAGAATAGATTTTTGAACGTGAAGGAAATAAAAGAGTAGTGGATGAAACTCTTTTAGTGCAATACTGGTTTTCTACTTTCTAGGGACGAAAAGGCCATTGAGGGGGAGAATGTAGTACCATCAGTTTCTAGTATATAACCTTTATGTTATGGTATTTACTTTTATAAAGTGTATGGTTGAGATATGGGAGAAATTGAAAAATATTCAATAAGTTCTTGGGGCCAAAGGATAGGCGCATGGGATATGCAAGGTTTTTTCAAACCATGCAGAATGCTTGGTATAAACCGTGTGAAGTTGTAGATTCTTGATAGTAGCTACAAAACAGTCCAAAAAAGATTAGGGAGACCATGTGAGGAGGCCATGTGGGGTGATCTTTAAGGAAGTTTCTAAAGAATAGTTATCACATTGTTTTGTCTAACCGTGTAGACTATCCATGCGTGGGTTAAAACCCACCTCCTTAAAAAGTGGATCTGAGTCGGCCTTGCTATTATTCTCATATATTTTCTAGCAAACCAGATCTAACTTAGGATTTTGCTTCAACTAAGACCAAAGAAGTTTCTCCCATTGATACAGAAGAAATCTGAAGGCTTCCCTTGGTTATTTGAATCCTCCTTCTTGAGGTTTGTGATAATTCTTCATTGTTATTGATTAGTTTCATAGATCTACATTGATCTATGTATCCTCTATTCCCTATTTCATAGATCTACATCCGTTATGTGTAGATATATGATAGAAAATTTCATATATTTTTACATTTGGTCTTAATCATGATAGGGGAAGAGACCTAATGTAGTTCTATGGAGATTCGACCCATTTTTCTTGAGAAGTCTTGTCCATTTTCGATTTTCATCAAAACAAATGAGGTAGGTGGATTCAATATAGAATCCTCTTTGTATAACTAAATGGGATGCTTTCAAATTGATTATCTTATGTTGAAATTATTTTGAATTGTATGTTTGAGAATGTTTTGAAAACCTATTTAGTGACGGTTTGATAAATTGTGGAAATCTAGAAAATTTGGGTTCATGAAAAATGTTCTTGATTGTTTATTTTAAAATTTGGATTTTAAAATAAGGATTTTAAGAAATTATGGAACATGGAATTGATGAAATGTTTTTAAATAAAATGAATGTTTTTATTAAAATGAAATAGTTTCTTTGAATTGAAGGGTTCATGATTTTCAAAAAAGGAATGGGTTTATTGAATTTGTTTAACAAACATAGATTTGGAATTGGTTGTGGTGTGTGTTCATATGCATTGGTATGGATAAGGGTATGAGGTATTCCCATAAAAATGTTGGGATGGATATGGGCATGATGTACCCCCGAAAAAGTGTTCCACTATGTGAAGGCTTAGTGGAAGCATAACTCACTGCTCGTGATTATAGGAAGCTTCAAGTTGAATGCATGGTTGGCTATGTGTTTCAGAGGAATGGAATGGGAATGAAAAAATGTTAATTATAACTATATTTAAATTCTTATTTGGTGGTTTTTCTGTAAATGTGACTTTCTAGAAATTGGGTGAAAATGTAACTTATTTACATTTGGTTTTAAATGGTTTTGATACTTGTTTATACTTAGTTATATAATGTTTTGGGAACTTTTTTTATATAAATTATATTGTATAAATGTTTCCAACATTTTTACCCTAGTGGTGTGAGTAGGTATTTAATTGGGGAAAGCCTATTAAGTTTTATACTCACCATTGTTTTTGAACCTTGGTGATTTTGTACATGATATCATTTGGGACATGGGAAAATGTAAAGTTTCACATGTACTTAGCACCACCTCGTGATACTTGGGATATTTGGAGATGTTGGATCATGGAGATTTTAGATAATAGAGTATTGTGGTGGTTTTAGAGTTCTTATAGTTTTTTCTTCTGTTTACATTGATAGTTACTTATCTTCCATTGTAGTACAATTTTTTGTGGTTTTAATATAAATGATGTTGTTGAGATGTATTTCATTTATTCATGTGTCATGTAGTGAGTTTTTTCATTATGGTTTCTTGGTTAATGGTTTTAGTATTTAAGTTTTAGTCAACCCCACGTGTATTTCAAATCCTTCAACATTTATTTCTAGCATATGGTGCCTTCAGAATGTTGCATAAGGCCATGTATTGATTCCTATAATTCTCGTCCCAATGTAAATATGTGTGTAATTAAAACTATCCTCTTAGATATGAGAAGGGATATGATCCCACTCTTGAATATCCACGAAGATATACCAACAATCATCTTCAATATTGATTATTTAATAGTCATGGGTCTACCTTTTAGAAATTATTTGGATATACTAATAATCATATCTTATAACTACTATGATTAGGTTATTATAACAACTCGATTGGACTTCGATAAGGATATAAGCCTACCTCCTCATCTCCACCAGGATGTGTTGGTGGTATTATGTAATGAGAATAACGATATATAATAATTTTTTTTTGTTTTAATGGGAATATATGCTAATTTTTGTTCTATTCATTATTATGGTGTGTTAATGAGAATTATACGTAGGTGGTAGAATATGGGTATTTCCTATTATAGATGCACTAATTTTCTAGCATGTTATACCTGAATCTTCCAACGTACAATATGTGGATTTTCTAGTATGAGAACAGATATGGTCCTGATCTTCTTTCTTGATATTATAATAGAATAATTTCTAGGGAATATAAATATAAGTCTTTTCCTTGTACTTATAGGTTATAAGATTTATTTTTGGTTGACTGGAACAAAAAAAATCAAGGTAAGGATCTCTAAGGCTGCTTCCTTATTATAGAACTGTAGATGTAATGCTATAAAATGTTGTTTATGGTGATGTTTGGTAACAACATTCCTACTAGGTGACTCCCATGTAGATGTGAGGGCATAGTTGACCTCCTAATCTTTTCCATGTTTATAATGGAGGAGAACATAGTTTTACTTCATAGAGAGGCAATGAAAGTGATTGGAATAAGCGATAAGCACCACTTACTTCATAGATTGCTTTATTTGATAGGGTATGTTATGAGGATTTAGTACCAAAATTCCCTCTGAGTATTCATATAGTGTCAGAATGGTATTATGTTAGTGATACTCCATCCACAAAAAATTTTTATTTGTTTTTAAATGAACTATATTTGTGTATACATTTTTTCAATCATCTGGGTCACACCCTTTACCATTTTGAAAACATAATAACACATTGATGAAAAATATTCCATCCATTTGGATCAAATTGGGATCTCAAAAGGGGTTCCTATGACACATGAACAAAAAACTCCATTGGTACATTATCAAAAATAGGAATATTAATGAACAATCTTTTTCATTGTTAAAAGGATTATTATAATGTTCACTCTTTTTTTGAAGGAAACATCCAATGATACTTAACCATTAAATTTCTAGTCAGTGCAGACCTAATTTACAAATATAGGTATCTACTCAGTCATTTCTAGAAACACATTGAAATATGTGTTTTCAATGGAACGGGAGTTAAGGATCAAATGAACCTATTGAATGGAAATTTTTACCTAATTCAAAAATATCATATAGATTTAATTGTTATTTTAGGAATTCTTCCCAAATACTATTATAAAATGTGTACCCCCATTCTAAAAATTGATCATTGACATGGGTTAATGTAAAACTGTTATCCATATCATAGGTCTTCTAAAAATATGGAAATGATTATATGTAATAGGATATTCATCATTGGTTACAACTCTTTATATTACAGGTTCTATGTCATTTTATTCTATATTAACATATATTTATTTTGTAAGAAACTATTATTGGTTCTCTAGGTGAAAGGTGCACTGAAACAGATGGTGTGAGACTTACAATTGAGAGGTTGTCTTTGGTAGACATTAATGCGTATATGAATCAGTGTTTATGGGTTTCATAAATAAAAAATATATCCCCATGGGACACATTTTTTGTTTTTCTAGTGGGGATATGGTCCACCATGATTGACATGGTATCATTTGGAATATGTTATAATGAGAAATATATCCATGAAATATGGACCTTGTGAAAGATATTCTAGCTCACATGGAATATTTCCCACCAGAAAGGACATAGGTGATTTCATAATGAATATAGGCTTATGAGGATGGGTTCATAGAGAATATAGATCCTCTAAAAAAATAGGGTTCTCTGGGGTAATATGGCATAACGAGCAGAGATTTACATCCTCATAGAGAATATGTCATCGTGAGGGTGTCTGTAGATAGTTATAATTTTTTTATTCGACCTCAAGGATGAATCATAAAAAACATTCTAAAATAAGAATTAATAAAATTTCTTTCATGTTTTAATGTTTAAGGTACTGTATCAGTACCATAATAACTTCATGTGGAAAGGAAATATGTATTTTAAATGAGTTTAAAACAAATGATTGATCGACCCATATTCATGGACTACCCATATTCTTATCATACTTAATGACATTATTTAAATATGTCAGTGTGTAACACCCCGACCCCAGTTACCCAGAGTTGGTGCATTATTACATGACATTGGCATGATCAGAAAAGATCATGTCTCGAAAGACTGATTAGTTTAGTAGCCTTGGAATTACTAGATATATTCATAAAGTTTACATTACATCATAAAGTGAAAACTACAACAACATCTTGTATCCACACTCATATCCCCTTATAATATCCCTATAGGTCATTCATAAAATACTTCTTCACATCCTGGGAAAAATAAAACATAGAAAGGGGTGAGCTCAAATGCCCAGTAAGGATAACAATTTAGAAGAAACTTTTATAAATAAGCATAAACATTTAAGGCAATGTATAACTAAAACAAAATCCTTTTAAACTTGAACTTCAGAATAATATGGTAGAAATAAAATGAAATAATTCTATTTACTTATTCACATTTATATTCTACTAGTCGAATAATCAATTGCAATATCAATAACCACTTTCATAATGATGGAATGCATACTGCCAGACTATCATAACCACGTAGCCAGGGCCTCATGCCAAGACTACAAATAAGATTTTTCCATGTCCTCGTTCCAAGACACTAGTTTGTATCTTGATACATACCGATGCATCAAGGAGCTATAGTGGGCTCCACTCGTCACTTAATAAGTCCAATGCATTCCTCATATGAACAGGTTTAAACATAACATAAACATTCGTATTAAAACTAGCATACGTAACGTCAATACTTTCTCAATAAACCATGAATGGTATAAAAATAACACATCCACAGTAAAAAATATCACAAAACCATAAATACAATATGTAAGTTTTGTATCATAATAAATCAACTTCCAATAATCTTAAAATCCATCAAAGGAAGTTGACATAGAAGAAATCAAAACTATTTGAGAGAAATATCTCTTTTTTTGAAATCATTTAAAAGTTACATAATAATAAAATAAAAAATTTACATTGAAGATATTCTTATAAGCTTGTAAGGGAAGCTTCGAAGATTTTACAATGGTGTAAAATAGTCGCACCCACCGTATAAGTTAAAAAAAAGACATTCTTACCTTAATTTTTCGAAAAGGTTAAAAAGGTCCTTATTTGGAAAATTACGTAAAGATTCCTTTATAAACTTCTTATAAAAAGACAAACAAGGGAATAAATGAATTTAACCCATATTCTTTAAAATATTAATAATGTATTGAAATACATTTTTGACAAACATGAATGTGGATGATAAAGAGGTCCCAGTAGATAATTACGTATAAACAACCTCGGATAATGAAGAGATTGTAAAATAAACCATTACCATGTACTTTTCCTTGGAAGAGGAGAGGTTAAAATCCTATATAATGGTGAAATAATTGTTATTAAATTATTCAAGAATCATATACATTAATATGATATCATATATGATCTTCTAATATTGCCTTTTAGTATTATTGTTGTGTTAGTGTTAACTGATTTGTTCTCCTTTATATGCTTGGTTACGTAAGTCATGTTTTTTATTAATAGTATATATTTGATTTATATAAAGAATGATATTATTTCATTAAAAATTATTTTTAAACATCAAATGAAAATTAGTCTTGAATGGATATGATGGGGAAATGAATATCATCGCGTTCGTGGAGACGGTAATCCGTACGTACGCACGTACGCTACTTCCATTTCTTTTTTTCATTTTAAATGAAATAAAAACCAAATGATACATAGGTATTTTATTATTAAAGTATAATATAATATCTTATATATGTTACTTAAGTTCATTAACAACATCCTTTATATGTTCCATGTATAGTATGAACGAGTCATATCACTTTGAGGGGGCGGTAGTCTGCACTTCCTCAAATGAAATTATCATATATATATATAACATGAAACGAATAATGGTATGCTATAAAATTGAATTAAATAAGCTTATATATAAAATAAATATCATTAATATCATATCTAATTATAGTGCCATCATAATGGCCACCATGAGAGGTGGTAGGAGATAATTTAACAATCATCGTTTTGTGAGGCGTTTGCTTGCCATCCATAAAAACATTATGTTCTTCACTCATTAGATGTAGGTGTGTGTAAGTGTAGATAGAATAATTCTTATAAAAATATCATAGTATATTTAGGATACTGGTTTTGTTACAAAAGAAAATAATAAGAAGAGTTTAGGGGTTGGAGAAGTAAAATAATAGAAAATAAGGTAAGAGAAAATGTTACCTTTAATTTGGGTAACTAAATTTGGTTTGAACCAAAAAGGAATATTGAAGTGCCTTTTTCCTAAGGTAAGGATTCTAAGAGGAGGATATAGATGTAGGGAGCTTAATTGGGAAGCGTTGTGATGAGAAAAAAGGCTTGAGAGGTGTGAGGAATTGGTTAGAAGTGGTGTCCATTTATAATGGGGAGGAGGGTCTCTTTAGAAAAAACTTAATGTATTAATTTACAATAAATTCATATTCGGTTTCAAATGGCTCCAAAGTGGATTATTCAAAGTCTAAGGTGGGTATGGGTCGAAAAAAACTCAACCAATAGATTTTTGACAGGTTTGGGTCACAATAGTAACCTTATCTTTTATATTTAACTCTTAGCTAAATAGTTTGACATTTACCATGTCTCTTTGTATTTTTATATTATATGGTTAATAAACTTACTATAAATTTCCAAGAGAACCCCAAGTGGTTCATTAATGACATAAATATCATCATGTAAGTCCTTTGGTCGAGCCTTATATTTTTAGGAATATTATATCAATTAATAATATAATATTTGTTTTAAAACTCCTTTATGTCAATTTTGACACAATTTAATAATTGATTTTTGTTAAAGTCTTAATAACTTTATTAATTATAAAAAAATTCATTTAATAAATCCTAACATGTCATATTAACCAATTAAATTATTTTAATTCATTAAAAGGCTCAAATTATAATTATTTGGGTATTTATAATATCAATTATTTTAATATTTCACTAATTAGGTAATTACTACATCAAAATTGTGTCATAAATAAAATAAATTATTAAATGTCTAAAAATTATAAATAAAATACCATTATTTAGGAAAAAAAATTATCTTTTTAATTAATATTTATAATTGAATTTTTCTTTTGTACCACCCTATATTAAAAATGTTTTAGTTATTAAACATTGATTTTAACTCTTTTAACTCTTCTTTGAATTAAATAATAATAAATGTCCAAATCTAATCCAAGTGGGCCAAAGAGGTTCATATTTTATTACTTAGGTTGTTTTTAATCATATTATACCTATCCAATAGAATTAGGACATGTGTTAGGGTAATAATAATTTCATTTTTACCCTTAATTACCCTATTTACTTTTTATTGTGGTAAATAAAAGTAAAAAGTTACTATTCACCAAAAATTATTTTTATCTTATTGAACCACATTTTACTCTTTTATATTAACCATGTCTCTCGGATTTTTGAAATTACACTCACAGAAGCGGTAGAATTAATTTTTATGTGTATTTGCAAATTTCCTTGGAGATGGGTAAAAGACGGTGAAAAGTTCAATAAAATGTTTATGTCTAAAATTATTATAAACTGACTCCAATGAATTACATTGATCTTATATAGGTATTAAATATCTATTTTGACCTAAAATAAATTTAAATAAAATATTTATTTATTTAAAAAAAAAATCTCTTTCAAACTATAACTCATTGTTTTTCACTATTCATCAAAAATTAAAAAATTTTAGAAAAATTGCAGAAAATTATCCTAAGATAATTTTGATATTATAAATTAAATAATGAAGTCTATTTTACCAAATTAAAAACATATAAGTTGAATTTATTAATTTTAAATTAATTCCTGCTTTCAAAACAAAATGGTGTGTTTTTAAGAAATAATAACTATCAAAAGTTTGACACTTGTTTATGTCCAATTTCAAAGTGAAATAACATACAGTGACCATCATTGGATTAACTGGTAAAAATATAATCTATTTATACTTACAAACCATTAAAATGTATAATTTAACACTATAAATTATTTTGATTAAAAAAGTTGTTTTTAGTTAAAATATAGTATTTTTCACTATTCACCCAAATATGAAAGTTATCAGAAAAACACCAAAAATTTATTGAAACTAAATTCTTATGTCCCGATTCTAATGAAGAAGTTTGTTTTTTCAAATTGAATAAATAAAAGTTCGAAATATTAGATTTAAAAAGGGTTCTCCATTAAAAGGCGGAAAAATTGCATTTTTTTAAAAACACTTCTTTTATCTGAAAAAATGAATTTGTTCTTACATTATGTCTAATAAACTCATAATATGGATTCTAAAATTATAAGTATTATATAAAGTTCAAAATTTAGTTAATACTATTTAATAACTGATTTTAAACGGCTAGTTTGGTATGTCGTGGTGCGCTTGAACTCGTTGTTGCATGTAGTGCATGTTATAGAATTACTTTGAAGAAATAATGTACTATGAAATATTGGGGTGTTACATTCTTACCTCCTTCAATAAATTGATTCCTCGCAATTTGAAATTAATTTTCAAAAATAAAAGGTTGAAAATAGAAAATGCCTTTTTGGAAAACCCACATCAGAAATAGGGTGAATAAAAATATAACTTTAAATGAAAGAAAGCGAAGTAAAAAAGGTTACCCAAGATAGCCCATAGTAGGATTATATGAAAACATGGATATAGTGGATAAAAAAACCATCAAGGTATGATGGAGAGTTGTATAAAACAAGATTAGGAGAAAGTTAACGACAAGAAAATCTCAAACTTATGATTGGTTAACGGTCTTTGATTCCCCAGTAGGAAAAGTTAACCGACAACATTTTTGTTTTAAGCTACCTTTCATAAAGTTGAAGAATTTATTTATGAGATTTACTAAGATCGTAAGGAAATATACTTACTTGTTATGTAGACATTCATTCCTCACTAAATTTTTACAACAAACCCATCTTTCACTCCAAAAGGTAATAGAACTCAAAAATATTCTATTTATCCTAACCGTAAAGGGTTCCAAAAATAAATATATAATTCATCTATCATAACTTAAAAAAACTACATTATACACCTCCGGGACTTCACATAGTCTAGTGGTTGGCGATAAATCCCAATCACACTATGGTTGTGGGATCGATTCCCACAGCTTTGTCTGACCTGACGGGTTGTCACACGGTCTGCGTGTTTTACTTTTTATAAATATCCAAAAATAACCTTAACAATAGTATCCAATGTAAAATATAATCCATTCCATCCTTTATACTTATCCAAAATACTTCTGTCCAAACTCTCAGTCCAAAATTTATATGGAAGGTAAACATAATTTAGATCCTTTTTACCACGTAATAACATATGAATACCGTCATCATATATTCTTTTAAAACACTAAAACATCCTGAATTACGATAAAACCTTATTGATTACATTCAAGCTCCCTTATTCCTTATAGAATACTAGATACACTTCGTCGATCCAAAATGTTGTAAATTCCAACAACGATGGAATATACAAATCATTAATCCATTTCATGGTAATAAAGAATATCCAATATAATTTATCCAAATCAATTAGGTAATATTCCAAAATCACTACCTCGGTATCAGAACCATATTATGGTTTATCTTTCTCCCAACCATATATTTTCCAAAAATTTAACCTGCTATTGAGTCACTTTTCATTGTTCCACACAATCTCAAGTCATTAATGAAATAGTACTGCAGTACAATCCTTATATACTCCATAATTATTATAACCAGTACATCGTTGATACAACACTCAAATGACATAATTCTTTAATAACAACATAAGAACTCTAATCATTCCTCCTCAACTGTGGTAGTATCATAACTTGATTATTATCCAATAGCATCATTTGGGGCATACTATGATGATTTTGACATTGGTTTTGCGTAGTGTCCCAACTCCTTGCAGATGAATCATTATACATTTAAAACCTTTTTCTCACCCTTGCAGTCACATACTTGATGTCCTTTTTCTCCACACTTATATCATACTCACATTCCCTTCAAGAAAGTTCTAGGGTGTTTCTTCCCACAGTTATCACATATATGAAAATTATTCTTTTCCCTCTTCCCTTTATCCATCTTTATCTCTTCCATCCTTTCCTTCTCTGTCTTTCCTTCAAAGCCATAGGACTCCGAGAATTCATTACTTATCTTATCAACACATGATACTATGTCTTTATATGATGATAATACATGGGAGAATATTTCCCTTATAAATTATAGCTTAAGACCATGAAATATATGATCCTTATTACTTTTTGGATCATGCGTATTGCTGGAGTTCATATTCCTTCTACTGGGTGCCATTTCTAAACAATGGCATACACTAGATTAGTGTATTAATAGAAATACCTAATCCCAAAATTTTAAAACACTTAACATAAATTAAACAGTTTATGGATATAATCCATAATAAAAAAATGTTTTATTTGAGGAAGTATAAAATCATAAACCCTTCATAATTGGTTGTAAAGAAAATGAGAATTATCCTAAGCATATCCCCCGGGAGTGTCGTAACCAAGAGTGCAGCAAGGCCTGTTGTCGTGCACTAGTTCCCGTTCAATTCTAGCTCAAAGCGGTGTTTTCAGGTTTTAACCCTAGGTACAACTGTGCCAAAGCCGCCTCTACCTGCTCGTATCCAGACAGAGATGTATTTCTCAGAAAACACACAAAATCTCTACAATACCAAAATTCTTGGAATTTCTTCTATATTAATCCTCAATTCCATCTTAGGTCTATGTGGTATAATCAGATTTTATCTAAATCTAGATTCCAAGGTTTGAACTAAAATTCCTCTGATACCAACTGTAATGTCCCAACCCCAGTTACCCAGAGTCGGTGCATTATTACATGACATTGGCATGATCACAAAAGATCAAGTCTCGAAATACCGATTAGTTTAGTAGCCTTGGAATAACTAGATACATTCACCAAGTTTACATTACATAATAAAGTGAAATCTACAACAACATCTTGTCTCCACACTCATATCCCCTTATACTATCCCTCCAGGTTATTCATAAAATACTTCTTCACATCCTGGGAAAAATAAAACATAGAAAGGGGTGAGCTCAGATGCCTATTAAGGATAACAATATAGCAGAAACTTTCATAAATAAGCATAAACATTTATGGAAATGTATAACTAAAACAAAATCTTTCTAAACTTGAACTTCAGAATAATATGGTAGAAATAAAATGAAATAATTCCATTTACGTATTCACATGGATATTTTACTGGTCAAATAATCACATGAAATATCAATAACAACTTTCATAATGATGGAATGCATAATTCTAGACTATCATAACCACGTAGGTAAGGCCTCATGCCAAGACTACAAATAAGATTTTGTCAAGTCCTCATTCCAAGACACTAGTTTGTCTCATTAGACCTACTGATGCATCAACGAGCTATAACAGGCTCCACCCATCACTTATTAATTCCAATGCATTCCTCATATGAACAAGTTTAAATATAACATAAACATTCGTATTAAAACTAGCATACGAAATTTTAGTACTTTCTCCATAAACCAAGAATGGTATAAAAATACAACATCCAAACAAACATATCACAAAACCTTCAATACAATATAGAAATTTTTTATTAATAAATCAACTTCAAATAAGCATAAAATCCATCAAAAGATGTTGATATAAATGAAATCAAAAATATTTGAGAGAAATATCTCTTTTTTTAAATAATTTAAAAGTTACATAATTAGAAAATAAAATAATTACTTTGAAAATATCCTTATATTATTTTAAGGGATTCTTCGAAGATTTTACAATTGTGGAAAATAGCCGCACCCGCCGTATATGTTAAAAAAAGATATTCTTACCTTAATTTGTTGAAAAGGTTAAAAAGGTCCTTGTTTGGAAAATGACGTAAAGATTACTTTATAAACTTATTATAAAAAGTCAAACAAGGGTATAAATGACTTTAACCCATATTCTGTAAAATAGTAATAATTTTTTGAAATACATTTTTAAGAAACATGGATGTGGATGATAAAGAGGTCCTAGTAGATAATTACGTATAAACAACCTCGGATAATGAAGAGATTGTGAAATAAACCCTTACCTTGTACTTTTCCTTCGTAGAGGGTAGGTTAACCTCCTGTATAATGTTGAAATAATTGTTATTAATGTAATCATGAATCATATACAACAATATAATATCATATATGATCTTCTAATATTGCCTATTAGTATTATCGTTGTTTCGGTGTTAACAGATTTGTTCTCCTTTATATGCTTGGTTACTTAAGTCATGATTTTTATGAATAGGATATATTTGATTTATATACAGAATGATATTATTTCATTAAAAATTATTTTTAACCATCAAATGAAAATTATTCTTGAATGTATATGATGGGGAAATGAATCTAATCGCATTCGTGGAGACGGTAATCCGTACCTACACACGAACACTACTTCCATTTCATTTTTAATTTTATAATGAATAAAAAACAAATGATAAATAGGTATATTTTTATTATAGTATAATATAATATCTTATATATGTAACTTAAGTTCATTAACACCATCCTTTATACGTTCCATGTATGGTATGAATGAGTCATATCACTTTGAGGGGGCGGTAGTCCGCACTTCCCCAAATGAATTTATCGTATATATATACAACATGAAATGAATAATGGTATGCTCTAAAATGGAATTACATAGGAATATATATAAATTAAATATCATTAATATCATATCTAATTATAGTTCCATCATAAAGGCCACCCTGAGAGGTGGTAGGAGATAATTGAATAATCATCGTTTCGTGAGGCGTTTGGTTTCCATCCACAAAAAAACACTATGTTCATCACCCATTAGATGGAGGTGTGTGTATGTTTAGATCAAATAATTCTTATAACAATATCCTACTATATTTTGGAAACTTTTTTTGTTTCAAAAGAAAATAATAAGAAGACTTTAGTGGTTGGAGAAGTAAAATAAATTAAAAGAAGCTAGGAGAAAATGTTACCTTTAATTTGGGTAACTCCCTTTGGTTTGAACCAAAAAGAACTATCGAAGTGGCTTCTACCTAAGGTAAGGGTTATAAAAGGAGGATAGGGATGTAGGGAGATTAATTGGTTAGAGGTTGGGCGAGCCAAAAGGCTTGAGAGGTGTGAGGAATTGGTTATAAGTGGTGTTCTTTTATAAGGGGGAGGATGGGCTCTTTAGAAAAAACATAAAGTATTAATTTATAATAAATTCATATTCAGTTTCTAATGGCTAAAAAGTAGGTTATTCAAAGTATAAGGTGGTTATGGGTCAAAAAACACACAACCAATATATTTTAGAAAGGTTTGGCTCACTATAGTAACCTTATCTTTTAGATTTAACTCTTAGTTAAAAAGTTTTACATTTACCACGTCTCTTTGTATTTTTATATTATATGGCTAATAAATATACTATAAACTGCCAATCGAACTCCAAGTGGTTCATTAATGACATACCTATCATCATATAAGTATTTTGGAGGATCCTTAGATTTTTAGGAATATTATATCAATTAATAATATAATATTGTTTTTAAAAACTCCTTTATGTCAATTTGGAACTATTTAATAATTTATTTTTTAAAAGTTTTAATAACTTTTTTAATAAAAAAAAATTCATTTAATAAATCCTAACATGTCATATTAACCAATAAAATTCTTTTAATTCATTAAAATTCTCAAATTATATTTATTTGGGTATTTATAATATCTATTATTTTAATATTTCACTAATAAGGTAATTACTGCATTATCATTGTGTCATAAATAAATTTATTTATTCCATGTCTAAATATTATAAATATAATACCATTATTTAGGAAATGTTATTAGATTTATATTGAATATTTATAATCGAATTTATCTTATGTATAGCTATATATTATTATTTTTTATTTATTAAACATTGATTTTAACACTTTTAACTCTTCTTTGAATTAAATAATAATAAATGTATTAATATAATCCAAGTGGAACAAATAGGTTCATATTTTATTCCTAAGTTTTTTTGGTCTAATTATACTTATCCAATAGAATTAGGACATGTGTTAGGGTAATAATAATTTCATTTTTACTTTTAATTACCCTATTTACTTTTTACAGTGGTAAATAAAACTAAAAAGTTTCTATTCACCAAAACATATCTTTATCTTATTGAACCATATTTTACTCCTTGATATTAACCGTATCTCTAAGAGTTTTGAAATTCCACTCACAGAAGTGGTAAAATTATGTTTTATGTGAATTTGTAAATTCTCCTAGGAGATGGGTAAAAGAATGTGAAAAGTTTAATAGAATTTTTATATGTCTAAAATTATTATAAACCGAATCCAATGTATTAAATTAAAATTATATAGGTATTAAATATCTATTTTGACCTAAAATAAATTTAAATAAAATAAATAATTTTTTAAATAAAATTCGGTTTTAAACTATAACTCATTATTTTTCACTATTT
This sequence comes from Viscum album, assembly GCA_963277665.1. NCBI lineage: Eukaryota > Viridiplantae > Streptophyta > Magnoliopsida > Santalales > Viscaceae > Viscum > Viscum album. Next base: position 1,042,582,233 of record OY728143.1, on the reverse strand, counting down.
ATCAAAAATTAAAAGTTTTCAGAAAAATACCAAAAATTGACCCTAAGATAATTTTGATATTATAAATTCCATAATGATGTATATTTTACCAAATTAAAAATATATAAGTTTCATTAATTAATTTAAAATTAATTCCCACTGTCAAAACCAAATGACGTGTTTTTATGAAATAATAACTATCAAAAGTTTAACACTTGTTTATGTTCAATTTCATAGTGAAATTACGTACAATGACCATCATTGGTTCAAATGGTAAAAATATAATCTATTTATACTTCCAAACCATTAAAATTTATAATTTAACACTATAAATTATTTTGATTAAAAAAGTTATTTTTAGTTAAAATATAGTATTTCTCACTATTCACCCAAATATGAAAGTTATCAGAAAAACACCAAAAAATTATTGAAACTAAATTATTATGTACCAATTCAATTGAAGAAGTTTATTTTGTAAAATTTAATATATAAAAGTTTAAAATATTAAATTTAAAAAGGGATCTCCAGTAAAAGGCGGTAAAATTGCATTTTTTGAAAAATAATTCTTTTATCTAAAAAATGAATTTGTTCTTAAATTATGACTAAGAAACTCATAATATGGATTCTAAAATTATAAGGATTATATAAAGTTCAAATTTCAGTTAATAATATTTAATAACCGCTTTTAAACGCCTAGTTTGGTAAGTCGTGGTGCGCTTGAACTCGGTGTTGCGTGTAGTGCAAGTTATTGAATTATTTTGAAGAAATAACGTACTATGAAATATTGGGGGTGTTAAATGGTGTGTTGGGACTTACCCATAGAATAATTCCAAAAATGTTTGTTGGGAATTATAAGAGCATAAATGTGGAATATGGATGAATATTTTCTACTCTAATATGGGTTTTTTGGGCTTATGTAAGTCTTATAATGTTTAAGTAATCAATGGCAACAAGTTTGGGGATTACACCAAGTATGAATCGAAAATTAAAAAGAATCATCGCATAAAATCAAGATCACATGTGAGAATTATGATCCAGAAGGTACCATTCCAATTTCATGATAATATGGACCCTTGTTATCATGGGAATGCACAATTTTTAGCATCTTAAGAATTCTATCTATCTATGATAATAATTTCAAAGAATAATTTTATTATAGAAATATATTATTTATGGGATGGGCATATATTTTCATTCACTTATCACATATGTCCAGTGGTTTGGGATGATTCATGGATTTAGACATATCATGTCTTCAACCTTAATGGAATGTGGCCACACAAGTCATCTTAATATGATTTTACTGAGGGATAAAATCTTTATTGATGGTTTGATTATATAGATCATTGTCCCTCCCTTTTATTAGGGATTATCTATAAAGATATCATAGGATGATTAAACAAACCTTGCATGGGAAGCTATAGGTGGAAGATCTCATACATCCAAAAAAGGGTTTTATCTATGTAGTATGCTTGAAAGGGGGACTACTCTCTTAGTATTATCATGAGGTAGATCAACCCATGGGTGAAGCCAGTGTGGTAAGTTTAAAGGATCATGGACCACACGAAGGAGGAGGACCAACATGGTATCCAAGTGTGAGAGTTTTTACATGGTGGGGATTCATAGCGAATGCTCACATGGTGGATTAAAGCATCAGGAGTGAGTTAATAAGGAAACTCTATAAACTATTCCAATGAACAAATCCTCACCAAAAATACTACACATAAAAGACTTCATAGGATTAGGAATATCTGATGATTTTCATTGAGTATTCAAGGAATCAATTATTTTATCACGTGATTCATTATTCTTAGTTTTTAATCCCTTTTTATATGTTTCAACATGGAATAAAGGGTATTTTTCTAAATGGATAAGTTAAATTGATTTCTAGAATGGATATACATGTGGTAGAGAGTGTTAGGATATGGAAATTATACACCAATTCCATCTATGAAGGACACTTATAAAAATATGTGAATGACAATGATCCATTTAAAAGGTGAGTTCTTAAGGGGTGTCACCAACATTACTATGTAGGGGGGAGGGGTATTTCTACATGTTCATATCTTTTACATTATTATTTGGTGGTGGGATATCACACACAACCTTTAACATTATATTATGTTTAAAATTCTTTAGATTTTTCACTTTCTTTGGTTGACACTTCGATGTTCACAGGCACAAATTTTCTTATTTGTTTTTGGTTCTATTAATAGGTTCATATCATGAATGTTCTCTAGAAATATTCAAATTCAACCTATAAACATGGGAGTTAATATATCATTAAAAATAGAAAGTGGTGAAATCATTATATCTAAAGTATATAACTCTTCCCTAATTAATAATTTTTGGAATATTTTCCTCAAAATCATGATATGACCCCTTTGGGTATAACCAGATGTCATGTTCAGAATAGAATAGTTTTCCATAAAAACAGTTAATATAAAATGGAGGGATTGTAAAATCACTTTCTATGTCTCAAAGCATCCTATGATTCAATAAAATTACATGTTTAATTTGACATCTAATTTTAAAACTCAATATCAAGTATGAATACTATTTCCTTATAGTATAGAATATCTACCTAATGTGGTTGAGGGATTATTTTTATGGTGGAATATGTTAATTTATTCCCAAAAATAGGTTCATAGTTTTTCTCTTAATTTATAGTCTGATTTATCTATAGAACATGTAATTGAATTTCTACCCATTATAGAAGAGACCATAAAAATAACCCTCATTGAACTATAATTGATTAATAAAAAACTACAAGGAAACATGGACAATGGTTTTGTGGTCCCTAATTATTCACAGTGGGGTGACCCATTTTCTTTCGAAATCATGATAGTACAATTCTTTATTGTATTAACTATCCTAATATTAAAAAAATCAGAATAAATTATAGGTATACTCTAACATAGACTGATGAGTTATTTAACCAACTACATGGGCTAGATTCAACTCATAGGTTGGTCTTCTATAATGATATAATTAATTAATTGTAAAAATGTATAATATGTACAATACATCCTTTTGTAAAATATAATTACACTATGATTTTGGATCAATTCCATTCACACTCATGAATGATTTGGAAATATTCATCGACTTGATGAATATATACATTATAAATTAACCAAAATAATTTGTACAGGAATATAAACATAATAAAATTATATATTCTGAAATTTAGGAAGAACATAAATAATTCTTGAGAATTATGGTAAATATTTTTTTGAAAGAGATGTTGTATTAAATGTGTAGTAAATGTAGCTTTTGGATAGACCAATTCAAATTTCTAGGGCATGTGATCACAATTGAAGAGGTTTTTTTTATCTATCAAAGACTACGATGATTAATGGATATCATAGGACAACATCAGAGATAGATATCTATATTTTTGATCAATATGTTTGGTTTTATTGATGTGGTTTGAAATAAATTTCATGATTTTTAAATTCATTAACTAGACTAACAAAAAAAGGGAAATGGTTTTCTAGACAACTGAATTTTAAGCGAGCTTCATGTAGATAAAGAAATGTCTAAGAATAACACCTATACTCACTCTATAATTAATTGGGAATGTATTTAGAATAAACCTAACCCCTATTTAAGTTACATGATAAATATTACTCGATTCATGATCGAGAGTTGATATTTGTATTATTTTACTTAATAATTTTGAGAGATTATCTATATTGAGAAATACGTGACATATATAGTAATCCCAAAATCATAAAGTATATATTCAAATATAATGATCTCTAAATGAAAAAATTAATATGGCTTAATCTAATCAAATAATATTACTACTCAATCAATTACGATCCAAGAAAATAAAATAAAGTTATAATTTCTCTAAGAAGAATTGATCAAGTAACCATTTACAAGATGATGATTGAGAGGGGTGCTATATTCCTAGATAAGGAATGGATCGAAATGGGAATCCAAAAGGAATTTATGGAATCTTCACCTTCTCAAATGACTATTCATCAATTTCAATTATAAAATATTGTGGTAACATAAAGGGATTATGTAGAGGTATAAAGGATGGAAGAAGAAATAAGAAAAGGTAAAATCTAAAAGATCAAAATTGATAAAGATAGTGTTTTAGATAAGGAACCCAAGTTTGTGTATAATCATAAAATCAAATATAGAAGGATATATTATATGATCCTTATAGAAAAACATTATTCAATCATATAAGGATCACGAATATATATAGAGACATCCCAGAGTAAGAATGGTGGGATAATATTAACATGGATATTTCTATATATACAACAATGTTCATGGTATGAATATAAGTTAGTGTAGAATATAATAAGGTCATAGAGATGATGAAATATTTATCCATACCAATAAGGATGTGTGAGAACTTCACCATGGGATTTGACAAAGGCCATTTAAGGACATAAAAATGAAACAATATCATATGGATTCTGGTGGATTGTCTTAAAAAGAATAACCGCTTCACCATTTTCAAATATTACTCACCTGTTAAACATGGTAACAAATATATTAGGGAAATTATGATAATTCTTTAAACATGAGTATTAATTGTATATTTTCAGCATCTAATATTGACTTCAATGTTCCAAAGAATACTTTGAAATGTATTAAACACTATAATTATCATCAGTACATTATATCTTCATAAAAGAGATTATTAATATGAAAGGACAATAATAACACTGTAATACATGATTATATAATTCTTTATGGAGTCTAATGGATTATGAGATCAATATATTCCTCTAGTTGAGATTATATAAAATAATAAATTACACACGAGTTTTCAAAATAGACTAATTTTTATAACTCTATGGGATGAAATACTGAACTCAAACATGTTGTGGTGTGGTTTGAGGAAGAAATATATTAGGTATAAAACTATTGAAAAAATAAAAAAGAATGCCTAATCCATTTTTCAACACATTAGAGTATCTTATAGTCAATAAAATAGTTCTGTTGAAATTCATCGGTGTGGCCTAGTGTTAGGGTAAGTGATAAATTTTTTGTTTTAATATCTTCATCAAAGATAGTTATAAGGTTTGGGAATACTATTAATTTATTTCCATATCATATTGAAACCTTTGATATTATTGGTTTCATTAGATCTATTCCATATTAACTTTATATTCCAAACCAAATGTCTTAGGAACATAATGTGTTCCAAATAACCCATTAAATAAGCAAATACCAGACCCATATGATGTATTGAATCCACATGCGGTATAGTTAGATCTTGATCACTTTAGTTATAAGTATACAAAAGAAATATTTGATATTTTAGATAATGTCCTCTAACAAGCACATCTTATCATGACAAATTACTATTGAAATTATTAAATATATAGAGGAAGCATTGGATCTTTAGAATGTAATAAAAAACATTACACCCATCTACATTCATATTAGTGATAGAGTTAAAAATTTAAGGATTAAATTTTTTAATAGAAATAATTTAATGAACCAAATCCTTCAAAAATTTAAAATTAAATTCTATAAAAATATGTGTGATGTATTTATATATAATTTAATTTTTATATTACATACACGATATTATAAAAAAAATTATTTTATTAAACCAAAATAAAATATTACATGTGAAGAGTAAAAAATATAATAAAAAAAATAGTATAATAGGTAAACACTATAAGGACCCGCACTTATTTCATACATAATCTTGAATTTATTCAAGAAAACACTTCATTTTACATTGAGGATCTTTTCAAGTTTAGAGCTTTAGAGAATTAAGACAAAATATTCATAACATTACACATTGTTACATAGTGGATACCATAAAATCAGTTTCCATTTTCCTCAGAATATAAAACATTAAAACATAAAACAAGACTCCTTGACAATTCTTCAACATTTAACATGTCTTCCTTCCTTGTATTATTCATCCATTAACCTGTGAAAAATCATTTAAAAACTTGGGATGAGCACAAAAGCTCAGTAAGGTATGAAAAAGAAGGAAAAAATCTCATTAGTCCATGAATACACAAGACATATGGAAACATTTTCAAAATACACGATTTACACCCATAAAATCTTACTTAGCGTAACATGAGATTTACACAAGATCCATACAAACATAATTATAATCATAAAGGTATATTGGGGCATTAATTACATAATCTTGTAACCATCTTGGCTACCTTAAAATTTGTAACCCTCACGGCTACCTTACTTTGTGTAACCATCACAGTTACACTTGGAGTAACCATACGGCCGACCTCAAACTTACTCATACCCAATGCATTGGAGGGAAATATAGGTCCCACCCTTCATCATAAACAATGCCCAATAGCCAAAACATAATCATTCAACATAAATAATAGCATAAAAACATTGCCTTTGAATCTTATAAAACAGAATTTTAAAAGAGGATTTTAGAAGAAAAGTCCCTTATAAACATCATATACTTGAAGTGATACTTAATTGAGTGGATGGAATATGTATATACTCTGTAAATACAAATAATTAAACATAATATAAACAGAACCCATCACACAAACAATTTAAATAGCACATAAATTATAAAGTAGAAGGTTAACCCAAAGAATGGAAATCGGGTTAAGAATTCCCTTACCTTGGGCTTGTCTTACTTCAAAATTGTTTAAACCTCCTGTATAATGGTTAAAAGAGTGTTATTAGTATTTTAAAGAAACATGTTCATGTTTATAACATCTTATATGGTCATTTCATAACCTCATTTCACCCCTTAATTGTTAGTATTTTGTTCCTTGCATTATTTTGGGTGAGTTCTTTTGTGATTTTCACGATCGGTTCATGATGAATCGTTCTTGTTGATTGGAAGTGAAACTCCAGAATTGGAATGGAGTAGTATATACATATTTACAGTACCATAAATGATACCATTTATCACTTTGATGCTTTATATGATTATGATTTATAAGTTAAAACATTAATTATGTTCGTTTAGACCATTTAAGTGGTTCCTTGATAATTACAACCTCATTTAGTCTAATAAATTTGAATCATGAGTACAAAAGAATTCCAGAACCTTATATGATTCATAAAACATATATTATAACCTGGTTCAACCATATAAATGGTTTCATGACCAGACTTGAAAGAATTAATGGGGATTGAAAATACATCGTCCACGATATCGGTAATTCGACACAAATGGACAATGTTTTTTGATTCTTTAAATAAGTGAGAGAGGAGAGGAATAATGATTTGTAATTTTCCATAAACATGAAAAAATACAGAATATACATGATTCTGGAGATTTCATGCCTCTTGGATAAGAGGGGGTGAAGGAAGAAGAAAAGGAATCATGAAATAAAGAAAAATTGAGAAATTTCTTACGGAAATTCGGCAGCCTAACGACGTCTCTTAAAATTTCATAAAAACAAGATTGATGAGAGGAATGGAATATCTCATCATCATACAAACTTTGGACAGTAAGGGGAAATATTTAATGAAATATCCCAACAAAAGACAAAGGGAAAGAAAGAGAATAACATAAAATGGAAGAAAAGAATGAAAATGAAAGAGGATGTTTACCTCTTGATCTCTTCTCCTTGAGATCCTTCTTAAGGGCTTTGATTTTGGTCTTTTGGTGAGACCAGCAGCTCTAGGACGTGTGGAAGAAGATTGAGGAGGGAATTTGGCAGAAATTAGACAATGCTCAAGGCTTGAGAGGTGTGGGAGGAAGAGGGGAGTGAGGGTGGTATTTATAGTGGAGGAGGGAAGGTATTTTAGATTATTTTAATTATTATTATAATATTTTTATCAAGACTATGAATAATCTCAAATCAAGTGGCCTTAATTAGTGAAAATATCATGTGATTTCGAAGCAAGTGGCCTTGCATCACTTATGATGTCATAAATAGTGCATTTTTACTGATAAATTGATTATACGGTATTTTACCGTATTTCACTATTCACCGAAAATTCAAGAGTTTCAGAAAAATACCAAAAATTTACCCCAACCATTTTTCGACGTGTAGAATTCAAAAATGAACTCCATTTTTCAAAAATAATTTTCTAAATATTATTAATTTAATTTTAAAATAAGGTCACAGTTAATTCGAAAAATAACAAAATTGAAGTGCAATTAGTTTTATGTGACATTGGAAAATTAATTAAGATCCCATTATCCTATTGCCATGGGAAAATAAAATAATAATATTATTTACTATTCATGAGGTCATATTACTATTTATATTACTATTCATAAGGGCATGTTACTATTCACAAAAAAACAAGTTTGTTCCATCAGACTCGAAATAACATACTGAACACAATTGTAGATGATAGTTTCTTGAAATTCAAAACATAGAAGAAATAAAATTATGTTTAAAGGATACTTATAAATATATACCTTAAACAAAATTTCAAGCATTTTCAATTTATTTTTAGAAAACCTTGGGATGTTACATTATCCCCACCTTCTTGAAATTGCATCCTCGCAATTTTATTTACTTATTAAACAACTGAGGGTATTTTTCCCTCATAGCATTTTCAGACTCCCATGTTGCTTCTTCAACCATGTGGTTTCTCCACAAAACCTTTACCTGGTGGATTACCTTATTCCGCAATACCTGTTCTCTTCGATCAAGAATCTGAACCGGTTTTTCTTCCTAAGAAAGGTTCTCTGCTAGCTGAACTTCTTCCGGCCTCAAGACATGTGATGAATCTGGAACATACTTCCTCAACATCAAAACATGAAAAACATTGTGTACCTGAAACAAGCTCGGAGGCAAAGCTACGCGGTACGCAACTGTTCCAACTTTATCCAAGATTTCAAAAGGACCGATGAACCGTGGACTTAGTTTCCCTTTCTTACCGAAACGCATTACACTTTTCCAAGGAGATATTTTAAGGAAAACATGGTCACCTACCTTGAAAGAGAAGTCTTTCCTTCTGTTATCTGCATAACTTTTCTTCCTGCTTTGAGCTATCCTCATGTGTTGCTGGATCATCCTCACTTTCTCAGCTACTTCTTCTACTAATTCTGGCCCCATCAACTTTCTTTCACCGACTTCATCCCAAAACGCAGGAGTCCGACACCGCTTTCCATACAAGGCCTCAAAAGGTGCCATCTGAATACTGGAATGGAAACTGTTATTATAAGAAAACTCAACTAATGAAAGATGCTGATCCCAACTTCCCTGATAGTCCATTGAACAAGCTCGAAGCATATCCTCCAAAGTTTGAATCGTTCTCTCTGACTGCCCATCTGATTGAGGATGAAAAGCTGTACTGAAATTCAACTCTGTGCCCAAAGACTTCTGAAGTCCCTTCCAAAATTTAGAAGTGAACCTGGGATCTCGGTCAGACACAATGGAAAGAGGAACTCCATGTAACCTAACAATCTCTTTGAGGTACAATCGAGAAAGCTGATCTAATGTCATTGTATCTCGAATAGAAAGAAAATGAGCAGACTTTGTTAGCCGATCAACAATAACCCATATCGCATTGTTACCTCGAGAAGTCTTTGGTAGTCCCACCACAAAATCCATGGATATATTCTCCCATTTCCATTCTGGCACCGGCAAAGGCTGAAGCATCCCCTTCAAAAGGATAAATGGCAAGACTTACCTTTTGATTGTCTGAACATCCCATAACATCAAATATCTTTTCAAGGGCCTTAATCCATCCTTCTGCTGCCACTGGGTCAGAAGATCCACTGAATGCAGGAGGATGTTGTCTCATAAAATGTTCCACCACTGTCATGTTCCGTTGGGGTACATCTATTTGTCCTCTTGCATGGATGCCACCACCATTTATTGCCTGTGTTAGCTGAGCCATTACCGTCACAAACTGCTCGGTTCCAATCCCTACCATTCCGGGCTGTTGATCAGGAAGGATGTCATTCTGTCGGTGCCTATCCTCTTCAGCATCCATGTTCCTTCTGCGGACAACCATTCTAAACAAACATTTCTTAGATGAAGCAACATGGTAATCTTTAAATTCTATAACAAATTAAACATAGGGTGAGAATTATTTATGGTATTCTATTAGCATCACCTTAACACCTAAAGTTATCTAAACCATCCTTTGATACCAACTGTAAGGACCCGCACTTATTTCATACATAATCTTGAATTTATTCAAGAAAACACTTCATTTTACATTGAGGATCTTTTCAAGTTTAGAGCTTTAGATAATTAAGACAAAATATTCATAACATTACACATTGTTACATAGTGGATACCATAAAATCAGTTTCCATTTCCTCAGAATATAAAACATTAAAACATAAAACAAGACTCATTGACAATTCTTCAACATTTAACATGTCTTCCTTCCTTGTATTATTCATCCATTAACCTGTGAAAAATCATTTAAAAACTTGGGATGAGCACAAAAGCTCAGTAAGGTATGAAAAAGAAGGAAAAAATCTCATTAGTCCATGAATACACAAGACATATGGAAACATTTTCAAAATACACGATTTACACCCATAAAATCTTACTTAGCGTAACATGAGATTTACACAAGATCCATACAAACATAATTATAATCATAGAGGTATATTGGGGCATTACTTACATAATCTTGTAACCATCTTGGCTACCTTAAAATTTGTAACCCTCACGGCTACCTTACTTTGTGTAACCATCATAGTTACACTTGGAGTAACCATACGGCCGACCTCCAACTTACTCATACCTAATGCATTGGAGGGAAATATAGGTCCCACCCTTCATCATAAACAATGCCCAATAGCCAAAACATAATCATTCAACATAAATAATAGCATAAAAACATTGCCTTTGAATCTTATAAAACAGAATTTTAAAAGAGGATTTTAGAAGAAAAGTCCCTTATAAACATCATATACTTGAAGTGATACTTAATTGAGTGGATGGAATATGTATATACTCTGTAAATACACATAATTAAACATAATATAAACAGAACCCATCACACAAACAATTTAAATAGCACATAAATTATAAAGTAGAAGGTTAACCCAAAGAATGGAAATCGGGTTAAGAATTCCCTTACCTTGGGCTTGTCTTACTTCAAAATTGTTTAAACCTCCTGTATAATGGTTAAAAGAGTGTTATTAGTATTTTACAGAAACATGTTCATGTTTATAACATCTTATATGGTCATTTCATAACCTCATTTCACCCCTTAATTGTTAGTATTTTGTTCCTTGCATTATTTTGGGTGAGTTCTTTTGTGATTTTCACGATCGGTTCATGATGAATCGTTCTTGTTGATTGGAAGTGAAACTCCAGAATTGGAATGGAGTAGTATATACATATTTACAGTACCATAAATGATACCATTTATCACTTTGATTCTTTATATGATTATGATTTATAAGTTAAAACATTAATTATGTTCGTTTAGACCATTTAAGTGGTTCCTTGATAATTACAACCTCATTTAGTCTAATAAATTTGAATCATGAGTACAAAAGAATTCCAGAACCTTATATGATTCATAAAACATATATTATAACCTGGTTCAACCATATAAATGGTTTCATGACCAGACTTGAAAGAATTAATGGGGATTGAAAATACATCGTCCACGATATCGGTAATTCGACACAAATGGACAATGTTTTTTGATTCTTTAAATAAGTGAGAGAGGAGAGCAATAATGATTTGTAATTTTCCATAAACATGAAAACATACAGAATATACATGATTCTGGAGATTTCATGCCTCTTGGATAAGAGGGGGTGATGGAAGAAGAAAAGGAATCATGAAATAAAGAAAAATTGAGAAATTTCTTACGGAAATTCGGCAGCCTAACGGCGTCTCTTAAAATTTCATAAAAACATGATTGATGAGAGGAATGGAATATCTCATCATCATACAAACTTTGGACAGTAAGGGGAAATATTTAATTAAATATCCCAACAAAAGACAAAGGGAAAGAAAGAGAATAACATAAAATGGAAGAAAAGAATGAAAATGAAAGAGGATGTTTACCTCTTGATCTCTTCTCCTTGAGATCCTTCTTAAGGGCTTTGATTTTGGTCTTTTGGTGAGACCAGCAGCTCTAGGACGTGTGGAAGAAGATTGAGGAGGGAATTTGGCAGAAATTAGACAATGCTCAAGGCTTGAGAGGTGTGGGAGGAAGAGGGGAGTGAGGGTGGTATTTATAGTGGAGGAGGGAAGGTATTTTAGATTATTTTAATTATTATTATAATATTTTTATCAAGACTATGAATAATCTCAAATCAAGTGGCCTTAATTAGTGAAAATATCATGTGATTTCGAAGCAAGTGGCCTTGCATCACTTATGATGTCATAAATAGTGCATTTTTACTGATAAATTGATTATACGGTATTTTACCGTATTTCACTATTCACCGAAAATTCAAGAGTTTCAGAAAAATACCAAAAATTTACCCCAACCATTTTTCGACGTGTAGAATTCAAAAATGAACTCCATTTTTCAAAAATAATTTTCTAAATATTATTAATTTAATTTTAAAATAAGGTCACAGTTAATTCGAAAAATAACAAAATTGAAGTGCAATTAGTTTTATGTGACATTGGAAAATTAATTAAGATCCCATTATCCTATTGCCATGGGAAAATAAAATAATAATATTATTTACTATTCATGAGGTCATATTACTATTCATATTACTATTCATATTACTATTCATAAGGGCATGTTACTATTAACAAAAAAAAACAAGTTTGTTCCATCAGACTCGAAATAACATACTGAACACAATTGTAGATGATAGTTTCTTGAAATTCAAAACATAGAAGAACTAAAATTATGTTTACAGGATACTTATAAATATATACCTTAAACAAAATTTCAAGCATTTTCAATTTATTTTTAGAAAACCTTGGGATGTTACAAACACATTTAAATAACATCAACATAATATAAAATTGTTTTGTGGTACAATATTCTAGAATTATCTTAGAATTAAGAGAAATTCTAAATAGAAAAAAAACAATTAGAATCAAGTTTCAATTCCTTAATGAAATGTATAAAACCATTAATCCAAATTCGAATGAATGAACAATGAAGTAAATAAGAGGTATATTTATAGAGTATAAATATTATCAAACCTTTACAATAGAAAATAAAAAATGGAAATAATAACCATTTGATGAAATTGTAACTTCATCATTAGAAGTGGTAAAATAAATATAAATAGTTAAAATGTTTTAAAAATATAAATAAAAATATTAGACCCTATAAAATTATTTCATAAACTATGTAACTTAATTATTAAATAATTATACATTTCAATAAGGTTTGGTTCACTATATTTAGTAAAATATTAATTTCGATATTAAAATTTTAATAATACAGTTACCTTATTTCTGGAACTTATTTTGATTAAAAGTTAAATTATACTTGATTGTTAATCATATAATAATTAATAAATAATCAAAAATGGTGAGACCCATGGGTTTGGAAATCTTAATGCATGTTTCAATTAAAATTTATTACCACACACACACAACACAAGTTTTAGGATTATAAGGCATAAAGGCCCGAATAAAAAACATGTAACATAAATCCATAAAAAATATCAAATTTTCGACCCCAGAAATAGAATAAATAGTATTTACTAATAGACATACAATAAATCATAGAAAAAATGTTGGTATTTTAATAAGTTATAATTAATTTTTCTACGTATTATATGAATAAAGAATTAAAAAAATTTAGAGTACATATTTGATAACATAGAATTTTTTCAGAATTAGAATATTCAAATTTACTTAGGTTGAATTTTTGAAAAGAATTTTTTTCAGGATTAGTAGAAAATATAGTTATTACATATATCAATATTTTTATGAAGTAGTAATGATATTAATATGGAACCAAAATTAATCAAATATTCTTCACAAAAACAAATTCTATACTGGTTAATATGGGGAATGTAAAAATAATAAAACTATGTTATAAATCATTAAATCTTTTTAAAAACCAGTATTATATTTTATTCAAATAAAAAAATAAATTTTATATTTTACATTGTAAAAATTATTTCCAAGGTGACATAGATTTTAGGTGTTATAAGATGTAACAAAAACCTAAATTTTTTTATCATACAGAAATCATTGTTTTAAAAATCAATCATATCCTTAAGCCCAGATTGTAACACACAAGGGCATTATGAGATATTTTTTCAAATGAAATATTTTTTTTTGATAACTTGTGTTACACACAACCTTTATTTTAGAAAATCCATAAGATAATATTAAACTATTTTTATGTGATAGTTATCACCTAACTTTTGGAGTGAAATGTATGAATAGGAATGGATAAATTTTTAAAAAAATTGTTTTATAAATGAATAAAATTATTTCATTGTTATATATTAATTAGAAATGAAAATAAAAATCATTTCAAATTAAATGGTATATTTTCGTAAAAACTTATTTTTATGCGCACAATGTGTTTTTATATTAATAAATTAAACTATTAACTATTGGTGAATTATTTTAGTGATATAAATATGTTTATTTATATTTCATTGTTAATCGAATGTTTTAACCTACATTTATTATTTTCATGGTATATGATTAAAATAAACATCATTTTATCACTAAAAATGGTTGTTTCTAATATGCAGCTTTTGTCTTATGTTGCATGCTTGTTGTAAAATTAATTTCTATCACTTATATATAATGAAATTAATAACTTTGATTCTATATTTTGAATCCAAATTTCCAAATTTAGTATAAAATTATATTTTTATTTAGAAAATATGAATATTAACCTTACTAAAATTTATCACCCTGGTAAAGGGAAAACCGTATTAAAATTTCTTAAACTAATTAATAAGGTGATAATTTTCCATCATAACACTTATTAGACAAATGAAAATTATAACTAAATCATATTAGAAACAAAATTTAATTTTTAAGGGACACTATTCTATAGAAATGACTTATATAATATTTATATAAAAAAAGTTTCAAAATATCAATCCATTAATTTTAAATAACACTTATGTGTCCACATCGGGAAAAAAATTATTTTCTGAAGGAATATAAGATTCTATATTGATATTAATAAAATTGTTTTCATGACATAAATTTTTAAAAATGTTATTAATTATAAAGTTACCTTTATTTCTTATGAAACACCAATTCTATATTTCTCCAATTATTAAAAAAATAAAATAAATGATTGTAAAATTATTAATATAACATAATTTGAGTGTAATAATAATTAATAAGATTTTTATTGATTAATATGACATATTTTTGTTATGTTAAATTCTTATTTTGGAATTTAAAATTTTTTATTTAGGTATTTAAAGTCAAATTAAATTAATAGTCTC
This sequence comes from Viscum album, assembly GCA_963277665.1. Taxonomy (NCBI): domain Eukaryota; kingdom Viridiplantae; phylum Streptophyta; class Magnoliopsida; order Santalales; family Viscaceae; genus Viscum; species Viscum album. Next base: position 1,042,566,971 of record OY728143.1, on the reverse strand, counting down.
AAAATTGAAAATAATGATATTTAATGAAAATAATAATTTATTAAATTTCATAAAAATCAAAAAAATATTAAAGCAGGACATGAAGGATAGTATATAGTTGATGATGTTAGCCCTTTCTAATTTGTAGGCCATTTGGAACCTTTTTTCTATGTATTGGATTTAATATATTTTAATTCTTTTCTAAATTAATAGATTGTTTCTCCCCTTATTTTTAAAAGGAAGCCCCTCCTTTCTCTTTATTAAACCAAATTGAGCCTTTCATATCAACCATCATATTCCATGTTCTCTAATACACTCTGCTAGATTCATTATAGAGGTGCATGTATTTTTAAAAGAGAGACACTAGATCCCTTAGGAGGAGATTGAAAAAGTTGTTCCAAAGAAGAGATAATCACTATTACCGATCACTTTCTTTTTTATTGTTATTGTACCTCAACTAAATATATTAAATTATTCATAAAATAATAAGATCTGTATCATAAATATAATAATGTTTTATAACAATTATTAAAGAACTTTTAATCACACACTTTTCCTCGAATGGTATGTGATTGTATAGTTGGTTCATACATATGACTTGCTACCTCTAAGTAGTGGTACAAATCATTTTCCATCACCATCATTCATTTATTGTTATTATGAAATAATTAAGGTTTATATAAAATATTTATAAAATAAATATTATTTTTTAATGATAATATCATACCCTCATTCTTATCTGTCAATCCTTTGGATATTGACAATATCATTCGTCCATACGTGTGAACCACAACTTTCACGAAGCGATGTGGTTGGTTTTTCATTTTCATTTTACATGGATGGTAATAAGGATTGATTTATTCAATATTAATTATATATATATATGATATAATTACTATTAATGAAATGTGATTTATTATTTACCTTTCTTTCATTCCATCCATTGCAAAATGGAAACAACGTTCATGCCTACATATGGCCTACTATCTCCATAAATAGTGAAATTCATTTTTCTATATCTAACATTTATTGATGAATATAAATATTTATATAATAAATATATAAGATATTTATGTTAGGATAAAAATTATATAGATGATATAACCATGATCAATGCACAAGGACCAAAACTACCATACCAAAACATACATGAAAAATGTAGAAGTTATCACCTGAAATATTTATTTTAATAATGAATTGTTAATGGGAATGTGAAAAACGTTTATAAGTAAATAATATATAGTATAATATATATTATTATAGTTTTAGAATAGATTTATAAAAAATATATATTTACTATACATGATGATCAAACATATACAATGGAATTCAGACACGAGGTAATGGATTTGTATCTCACATTTATTTCTTTGTGATACATGGAATATTCTACACACATTTATTTTTTGTGGTGTATGTACTAGACATAAATGAATTCTATAAGGATTCTTATTGTATTTATATAGATTTTAATATTCCTCCAATGTTAATTCTTTTAAAGGGCTAATTATTAAAATTTTACAAAGGTTATAAGTGTTTGATATTAAAAATCATAATCTGATGCTATTGTTGTAAAAATTTATATTTGGCATCAATTATTGTAAAAACAGATGCTGGAAAATCTATAATATATATTTGGCCTCAATTTTTCTAGAAAACGATGCGAAAAATGTTCAATGAAATTATTTTTTGCATCACTATATATAAAAACCTACACAAAAAACAATGTGCATCATCTTTTCAACATCGATTTATAGAAGCAACAACACTATAAATCATAGTTTCAGTGTTGGTTATTATGAAAACTGTTTCTGAAAAAAAAAAATTAAAACATTTTAACCTATTTTTGAAGGAAAATTGATGTTAATAAACTTCTAAGAAAACATTACCTGAGAAACCATATTTCATTTTTCTATTCCACTTTATTCTCTTAACATACGATGAGCTTGAAAACCAGTCTTTGATGGATATTGTGGTCAAGATTGTTTGATTTGAATCTTGTTTTCATGATCACTGACCACCAATCATTCAACATACTTCCTTGTTTCATGATCAAGGATTATATTTCATCTTTATAAGCTAATTACAATCAAGAAACACACCAATTATAGGTTTTTTTATTTTTCTTGTTCAATTTTTAAAAATGTCAGAGTTGTTAGTTTTAGTGTTCTTACAACCAATGAATTCAAGGGATATTTTATATGTTTCTTCTTCAGTAACCATTTTATGATCAAGCAGCAAAGTTATTAGAGGTTTTTTTGTTGATCTATTTTCTTATTTTTTTTCAAATAATTTATTTTTTGTTTCAGTGTTCTTATTGCCAAAAAGTTCAAGGGACATTATCTATATTAAGTATCAATATTTTACTGAATAACTCTAAAATTTTGAAGTGGTTTTCAAAATATTTTAAAATAATTTTTTTAATTATAAATTTGATTCATCTATTCTTTTTTATATGCATTTTACTATTACTTATAAACTTTTATTAATGTTAGTTTAATAATATATATTTTTTATTTCATGGAATGAAAATATTTTTTAATATTATATACAAGAATTCATATTGTAGTCTTTTAACTATTATTTTCTATTTATGTGAAAAATTGTAATAAATACTAAGAGATAAGAATATATCTTAATATGAATACAAGAAAATAAATTCAACTATTGTGATCTATAGATAATAATTGGTGATAAAATGTGTAGTAAATATCACATCCTTTATTAATATAACTGAGATATTCACTATGATAATCTATATAGATATCAATTCATCAAAAAATATTTTCACAAGGGACCCCTGACTTCCATAACTATGTTCTTGGTATCATTCAAGCATACATGTATCAAATTTTCACCTTATTCAACAAATTATTTAGAAATTGTTATATATTTATCCATTTTTATTTCATTGATAAATACAATATTACATCTTATAATGATACATCTGCACTATAATTTTTTTATCTCCCTTCTCAAGTAATTCCTCATATTCTATGATCACCATGAATATAAACATTTTTTTACTAATTACATTTTCATTTCACATTTAATCAATATATTTTTAGTATTCATTCAATGCCACCACAATAATTATGTAATAGTTTCATAGATTCAAATTTCATCAAATAGACAGAACCAAGTAATAAAATTTATATCTAGCCATCTGAACATCAAGTACGGTATCATTCAGCACAAATTAGTCATAAAAAAATTCTAATTCCCATATTGGAATAACCTATTTATTTTAATTTAGTTTTACATAAAGAGAATAAAAAATTTAGCATTTAGAAAATAAATATTTCTGGAATATATTTATTTGGAATTTTTGTTTAACTTTTTTTTTCTATATCACTAAATAAGAATATTGATGTCTATTTTGAAGGATCTAGACCAAACGAAAGGGTTTTTTTCAGATAATCATTTAAAAATCATCTAAACAAGAAAAAATTAGTCCTTTACTAGGGCCATCAATACATATTTATAATTATTTATTTAAATTAAATAAATATCTGGAGTAATTTATTTTTTATTTTATTCCAAATAATCATTGATATCTTTCACCTGATCAAAATTTTTTGATTAAATTTTTTTTATTAAAATTTATCTGTTTATATATATATTTAAATTCTTATACATTTTATATCTATAAACATATATCTGTATATATATATGTATATATATATATCAGTTGAAATTTTTATTTTTGATATTTGTAATTCTTTATTCTAATAAAATTATCAACTTCTGGATATTCATGAAATATCACATAAAATAATTTCGTAGAGTAGATTAATTTTTATTTTATTTCTAAATCACGTTATTATTTCCACTTTGATTACCAATCATTTTATTATATGATTATATGTTTAAAATTTTCTGTATATATATATATTTAAATTTTTATATATTTTAATATATTCATTAATTATATTACGATCTTAGGTATTGAATGCATTGCAATTAGATAAATTTATGAAGGACTACTAATGAAAATGAATATAGAGTTAATGATTTCTTGGAATGTTATAAATAAAATCATGAAAACATAGATATAATCTTTTATATATCTATGAAGTGTTTGAATATGAGAAATCGAAATTCTACAGAAAGCAAGGATTATCTCATTTTCAATGGTTTTATCCTTAATTATACATGTTGGATCTAGTATGGTGAATTAATTATAAATTCAACATCTAATATTGATGAAAATATTTATAATAAGATAGAGGATCATATTGGATAATTATTTCATGATTTAGTTGTTGCAATAATTGAAAAAAAAATATTGAACAATTGTATGGAGATTCTAAGAAACCATTATTCCCTATTTTTAGTAAATATATAGTGTTATGGGTAGTTTTGATATTGGTTAAATTGAAAGAATGAAATGGTTGGAGGAATAAAAGTTTCTCTAACTTACTTGAGTATTAAAAAGATATACTTCCATAAGGAAAAGGTATTCTGTATTCCAATAATGTGGGGAAGAAAATATTATGTCCAATGAGATTGGGGTATAAAAGTATACAATATTTACTTTATGATTGTGTGTCATATATATGAAATAATATGCATTTTTATGAACATCTACAACATGTGGAACATCATTCCATAAGATGGATGAAGATTTTAACTCAGATTCATTATCAAGAACTAAATTCTAACTTCATGATAAATATAATAATTTCTTCAAATAGTCAATTCATATAATTCCAATAAATTCATTCTGATTCATTCTCAGGTTCCAAAATCAACTTTCCTACTAAATAAATTAGGTACCATACAATAATTCATCATTTTAGAGTCTATATTTTAAAACTAAATTAGGTAAAAAAAGGTCGCAATGAAATTTAGATGAACACATATCTGATGGTAATTTACGTCACCTTGATGACTCATCATAACAGAATAGATTTGATAAACAATTTTATTTTTTTGTAAGTGAATTTAAAAATATATGAATGGTAGTGTGTGTATATGGAATGAATCCATATCAGTTTCTAAGTATCCAATATAGTTCAAGTCCTATTTTTTGGTAGTTTAAAATATTTCCCCATATATATGTATGAGGAAAAAACATGTTATGTTGATCATTATGGTTTTCATACCCATGAATCCAAGAAACAATATTAATGTGAATTTTTTACCATTTAATAATGGTTTGGAACTTTTATATGAGGGAGGTGTTAATTTTCTTATGAATATATAAAATTGTATTTTATTTTGCATGATATGATAATTTTCAATATAAAATACCTTTTGGAATATCGAAAATTATGTGGATACAGTGTTAAGGTACATAAATCATGTCCAATTTGTGAAGAATATTGTTCATATTATCAATTGTATAATGGATGAATGACAGTTTACATAGGTCATTAATGTTTTTTTTTTCAAATTGATCATCCTTATAATAGATTGAAGAAGGAATTTAACAGCTTAGAAGAATTAAATCATCCCCAAGAACCATTTTTATTAGAAAAATATTACAATAGAGTGAAAAATATTGATTCTACATTTTGAAAGAAAATAATTTATAGTCTTTAAAAACAATATCCAGAATAAACTGTCTATTTATTTATATAATATATTGGGTATCTTTGGAGATAAAACATAGCACTAATGTTAATCATGTTGATAAAAATATATGTGACCATTTTATTAGAACTTTTTTGACAAAAAATTAATGAAAAAATATGGATTGAATGCTATATTAGACTTGATATCAATGGTAAAACGTTTGGAGATAGGCCCCACTATTAAAGGAAAAAAGAACTTATTTACCTTCGGCTTTCCACAAATTAAAAAAGAGTTAGAAGTTAATTTTTTTTTCAATATATGTATAGTATAAAAGTACTCATTGGATAAGATGAAAATGTGAGGAATTTTGTGATAGGGATGGATTGTAAATTAATAGTTAGGAAATATCATGAATTTCATGAATTGATGCAACAACTGGAACCAGTTGCACAGTGTGGTATATTGTTTTCAACAATGAAAATGAAAATCATTATGTCATTTAATTTTTTAAAATCCATTTGTAGTACTGTCATTGATCCATATTTGTTATATTAGTTGATGAATGAAGCTTTTCTTATTTATTTACAAAAATAAATTTATTTTCCACCTAATTTTTTTATATAATGGCCATCTAGTGATTCATATGGTGCACGAGATAAGAATATGTGAGTCAGTTTATTTACATTGGATGTATCCTTTATAAATTTATATGAAACATTTAAAGTGGTATGTTAAAAATAGATATCGACCAGAGGCCTCTTTAGTTAATAAATATATATTAGAAGTGTTCATTCAATTTTTTACTGATTATTTCTATGATGTCGAGCATATTGGCCTCCATATATCTTGACATTTGATAGTTGATATTGAATGTATAGGGATTGAAGGATTAAAAGTAATGTTTATTTCACATGATTATGTTATGGAGATATATTTTTACATTTTAAACAAAAAATATGAGTTTCGATCATATATATCATTACATATTTATGAATTAGTGATATGATATCCAGAAATAAATGAAAACTGGTAGATGATTGAGCATAAAAATAAATTTGTTTAATAGTTTAAATAGAAAGTGATCATAGAAATATATTTATTAGAAACATTGAAATAGTTAGTAGGGGAGAACATATTAATGTGATAACATGGTATATTTTTGATATTTATGGTTACACATTTTACAAAAAAAAAATTGGATGACAGGAGTGCTGTTTAAAATAGGGGAATGATGGTCATTGCTAAAGAAGTTCATTTTCATGTGAAAAAAGATAAAAACCAAATTTTTTCATCATAGTCTTATTTTGGAGTTCTTGAGGATATATTTAATATTGATTATACAAAATATTTAGTGACAGTGTTTAAGTGTGTTTGTGATGATAGTAATAGTGGTTTAAAACATGATTATTGTGGGTTTACACTAGTTTATTTGAAATTATATAGTTATAATAAGGAACCATTTATCTTGGAAAATCATGTAAAGAATATATTTTATGATATTGATCCCTCAAATGATCATTCGTTCATATATTTTTCAAGGTAAACGTTACCATTTGTGTTATGGTGAGGATGATGATAATAACATTATTGATTTACATGAGTCTTATTCACCAATTACGTTATTTTTGGATGATTAAAATGAATATAAGGAAGAAATAGTGTATGGAATACATAATTATCATGACAAAGGGATATGGGAAAACACTAAATTACTCTCCTAATTATTTGAGTAGTTATTTTTTTCTGTTTTGAAATGTACATGTATAAGAACACTACTTTTAATAGGATAACTGGCATATATTTTGTCTATGAGAATAATTACATCATTATTTTTTGTTTGAAGCATAAAAATGTATGTCTCTTTTTTTAAATACATATTTTTTCTTCCTTGTTTCTAAATATTCCGTTTTCTAATGATATGCAGTTAAAAAAAAATTCGTTATACTTGTTTGTGTAAATGTCAAATACATAGAGAGAGGATAATTTACCAATGTATATCTATTTTTTCATATTATTAATTTAGTCACATACTTATTTGATGAATAAAAACTTTTGATTTATAAGAACTATTTTCATTACTACTGATGTAACTTCATTTATATTGAATTATTAAGTTACTATAGAAAAATCAAGTTATCGATTTGGTTGACATGGTATTACATGTTTACCAAAACTATAAATTGATCATAAAGATGAGATATTTTATATTTGTTCAGATGATAATAACAAAACAACAATCCCAAATTCAATTAAGTTCATCAGTTATATATCAATGTAAGTTCGATGCTGGATTAACATTTTATATCCTAGTTGTAAGTTCTCTGGTAATATGGTGAAACAACATCTTTGGGATGTTGTGATGGTAAAATATATCAAATGATTTATTTTGTCACATTTTTTTAATATTAAATATTTTAAATGACTAATATTAAATTTATTCAATTAATGATGTAATTTAATTTTTAGGAAATGAAAGTAATTAATAAAAGATATATCTTTTTAGTGGTGTTTCAATGTATATATTTTTTAACAAAATTTTAAAAAATCTATATTTTGGAATGAAAAGGGATGAAAACACATGAAACATGTATGCTTTTTTAGATGCATATACATGAATGAAATTTCTTGACAGCCGATATAAAGAAACATTTAAGGTAATGAAATTATTTTTTACTGTGAAACTTATTATATATTTATATAATTACTTGTTAGTTTATTTTTATATAACAATCCTCCAAGATATTTCATCAAGAGATACAATAAAAAATATGATTCTATTTATCATGTAGAGGGTATCAGTTATTAAATAAGAAAATGATTGAATAAAGATTTGAAGTATTAAGAGATCAATATTATAGTGGTTCAGAAGAGGTCCAGTTTGGTCCTCCATATCCTCTCACTCTGTATGAAAATAAAAACGAATGAGAATATGGAATAATTAAACGTATCTTATAAATAAATATAAGTACATAGCTAAAATAATTGTATGTATATATTTATTTATCATTCATTGTTTTTTGTATTTTTTTAAATTAAAAATTTTTTATAATAATTTCATTTTTTATTTTATGATGTTTTTCAGGAGAAAGAGATCCATGTAACTTTTATCACTGAGCATAGGATGGATATCCTCGCTACAGATTTAAGAATGAAAGAATACTAAAGCTATGTAATAGGATATCAGGTGGGTGTTATTATTAGTAATGTTTTTATTAAACAAACTAAGAAATCAAAAGATCCGCAAATTGTTTACTTAAATGATGAGCTGATGGAAATGAAACCGTCCATGTGAAATAAAATTCAATCAGTTGGGAAAGATATTTTTGAAAAATTAAAGAGAAAATAATATACTTCTCAGTCCTCTCATCCTTTCCCTCAGGCATAGCCTGCCAAGTCTTCCCAACTATCCCAATTATATTTTTAGCTTGTAAAGACTACCCAAATGGCCTAGCCCCCACATCCTGCCTAATCAGATACTCCACCTCCTCATTCAGACCCTAAAATATATTGTTATTTTTATGCCATAGATCCTCATGTATGTATTGTTGCATACAAAGTCATTCATATTTTTGGGGATTCATTACATCAATATTGTATACATTTAGGTTATGCCAGAGTATCAGTGCACGATATTATTGATACTAATAGTCTACTATCTTTTCCAACCAAGGTGGATACTAGAGTTTGTGATTGTATGAGTCTGTTTTTATGTTGTTTATATAACCTTATTCATTTTATTCCATTCACGGAATGCATTGTTTATAAATATAAATTAAAATTTATTTCAAATTACTTATAATTTTTTTCTGACATTTAATTTTTATATATTTTCCACAATTAAAAGAAATGATACAAAGGAAACCAATGTTTAAGGATCCAATAGATGTAGATACTCCTATTTCTGATGGTATTAAAACATTATCCTAGAATTCCTCATCATTGGATAATTTATTTGAGTTTCAGATACTGGATAAAATCTGTGGACATGTCTATCCATTTTGAATTTTCAAAAAAAAGTATCATTGACTTGATAGTTATTAAAGAACTACACATGCCTGTGTTCTAGTTGATTTCAATCTAAGTAAATTTATTTTTGAGTTTATAATTTTTTAAATAAATTTTACTTTATGTGCCTTGTTATTTTTCTTATTTAATTAAGTATCTAAAGATTATTCAGTAAAAAAATGGGACCAGTTATGTTGGTGATCATATGGATTCATAATTCGTTTCAATGGTTGTGAAAATGTGAAGGCTTCTGATATATATATATATATATATATATATATATGAGAGAGAGAGAGATTATAAAACATAGAGATTGGATGTTGGTTTTTACAATTCCTTAAGGGGTAAGAACACTAATATAATTATGAAATAATTTTTATTATAATGTCATTAATTGAGAACAAGTTTTATTATAGAGGGAATTGGATGTTAGGTATATTATTTCCAACTGAATGCATGTTATACATGTTTTGATCTTTATTTTTCCATGTTCATAACAAATGTATCACCTTTTTAGAAAAGTATGTTTTATTTTTTTCATACATCCCTTAATTTTAATTTTATAATTTATACAAGATTAATTAGTTTATATATATGATAATACAGGTCATGGAAAAGGTTTAACAAATATAACTTATCGATAAAGAATCCATATTCAATACAGTACATTGGAGTATAGTTAAATATTTTTATATTACATTATATTATTATTTTTGATATATATGTGTGTGTGTTTTTTTAATATCGATTTAATGTTTTATAACTTCAGTTTCATAATTAATATGGAAGACTAGAATGTTTTTATTATTTTTTATGATTCATATATAGGTTAATGACTAATTTCATAATGTTTGTAATTATATTAACTATTTTATGTTTTATTTCAAAATATTTTTTTAATCTTATAACATTTAATTTTACTGTATTTATTCAATGAAACTGATTCATATGTGAATGATAATCATAACCATCTTTAATCGTAGTTTGTGAAGTACATTTTATATATGGTTGAGATTTAAATTATCAATTATGTTTCTTTTACTGTTTATTTATAAAATTATAGTTTTCTAAAAATTTGTTCAAAAAATAATAAGTTTTTTATAATAGGTGATTGATGTTAGTAATCTCAAAGGAATGCTCAATAATAACAATAGAGTATTAATTCTTAATCTATCATGTATGTGTTTATTTATTGTAGTTTAAAATATTAATAAGTAAATGTTTTACAATTTAATTTTTCATATTTTTTACATATTTTTACACCTCCAATGTATTCATTAATTTTTTTTTTGTTTTTTATTATAAGTATACAGGTTTTTTGGCTATAATATTTTTGTAAAAACTATCAATAGTTCCCATATCTAGAAAATACCTTAGAACATGAATTGTACAAAAATTGATAAATCCTCATGGGGGTTATTTTTAGGGGGATATCTTCTTCTTAGAGAATAATTGGTTGGGTACCCCCTCTTCATCCCTTGGTGTCGTGTACTTGACTTCCCCTAAAAACATGAAACATCCCATTTAATAATAATTAATGATGTACTCAAATAGGGAAAGATTATTTGATTCATAGTATTATAATGGTGGATGAACCAGATCACTATGTCTACAAAACGTCACCCATTCTAAACATCACTTGTTCTGGTTTTCAAAAAATCATTTACACATCCTATTAATTGGAAATCTGATCCATAAAAACAATGGTATGAGGGAGTCCTATCCAAAATCTAAATCTTAATTAATATTATCAACAACCAATTCAAAGTCAATGACCATAATATCCAATAGAAATTTATAAACAAGGACAATAGAATCACATGTTACACCAACGACGGGATTGAATGAGTGGTATATTCATCGTATCAAAAAAATTATGATAAATTATTTTTATATTCCATTAAAAATAAATTAGGGATTAGTTGTAACTATAACATCATATAAAATCATATACAATCAAAAATATTATTTTTTATGTATCATATTATATTCTTGAGTGGTATATCACATCTGAGCAAGGTTAGTGGAATATTATAGAATCGTGAACTGATCTATACTAACAAGGCCAGAGGAATAACTAATCAAATCATTAATGTCATTTCTTAACTCTTCACGCCTTAATCAGAACACTAGGTAAGGAATCATTTTTTCTATAGACACTTTATAAACCTGTGATGGGTGATACATCTCCTTTTTTAAGGACTCTCAGAGGGGGTGGGCTGGGAAACAAATTTATTTGGAAGGAACCTTGGAAGAGATTTAAACTAAATAGAGGAGACTAAATCTCAATGGAATCATTCCTAGAGGTCCATTACGATGACCAATAGGTCTCTATCCTCCCATCCATATTATCATTATTTTGGTCATCAAATTCCCTTCATGATTACGCATATTTTATGCCTACTGGTATTAATTTCTATAGGACCAGTAACATTTCACTATTAGTGGTGGAGTATAACAATTATTTGGTTATCAATGAAATATCATTTATCTATATCAGTCTAAGGATGTTTTTCACATTATTCATTCATGTAAAATCAACCATCTCCCTAAGGTAGAGTTAACTAAAATTTAGCGAGATGGAAATATAGAGGCTGGTTGTGTTTCCTCCAAGGGGTATCTAGTTGAGAGATTAATTATTTATTGGAATCTTGTATTTCTTTTGATGGAATTCATTATAATTGATTGAATATATTCATTCATTTTCCACCATTTTCATCCTCTGAGAAATTTTTCCTTTCATATTTATCATCAAATAAAATCATATAATATTCATCAAATTCCAAAATCACATTATCCTCCTATTTTGGGTGACATGATATGATTTATTCTTTTTAAATATTATAATATATAATAACATCCTTAGATTGGTCCTCAAACTCTCTTTTTTACCATGTTCCTGATTTGTTTCTCCTATATCCCCCACATCAAAATTGACTATGGTTTCTTTACCTTATATTTCCTAATTATCGATTGATTCCCTATTTTTTTTGGAGAACATGAGTAATCATTGAATATATTGTATTTCCAATATCTGTTAACTCTATAATTTATTAAAGGGATCATCAATTTATTATTATTGATATTTTAGGAAAATAATCATCCAATTACACCTCATATTCATAATCAGATGCATCCTGGTAAATTCCTCATATATGTTATAATATTAATTAGATAATATAATCGATACTTGTTTATTTTTATTCTTATTTTAAATATTATAATTTCATTTTTATCCTTTAATAGGGTTTATTACATCGACATCTCAATGTGATTTCAGGTCTAAAATTTGTATTTGAAGTTAATAATCATAAATTAATGCTTCAACAATAATTGTGGATGAATATTTTATAATTTACCAGGAATTTTTTATAATTCTAGTTTAAGATGTTATTATGAAATTTTTATTAATTTATTTTTCAAATAATTTTTTTATTCTTTTTTTATTACAAATATGTTGTTTATTGGGGCAGTAATATTAGTAATTTTATTAAAAAAATTACTTTCATTGTATATTTTTTTATAGATACTGAAACCTAAGACCAATTTTATAGAGGTATTCAACATTGTTTTTTATAGAAACTGACACTGAATATCGGCAATCGATGTCTGTTTTTAAAAAAGCTGACACTGATATTGTTACATTTCACTATAAACATTGGGTTTTCATTACAACTGAGGCCATATATATAATATTTTCTTCATCTTGAATTTTATGAAATCTTTAGGGCTTTGGTTTTTTTTAAAAATCGAAAGCTAAAAAGTTATTTTTAACTTCACCCTTAAAAACATCGGATAAAAACAGACGTAAAAATTTAATAAAAAATGACACAAAAAATGTTATCCACTACTGTCCCTTAACATGAGTATGAACTGTCACATGTGAAATTATAATCATTAATAATAAACTTATGAAATTTATTTTATTTCATTTGAATAATTTTCAGGAATATTATTAATTTTTTTAACGTTTAGGATGATATATACATTTAATTGATCAATTATGATTAAGTCATACATTTAAACCATATTCGTATTATGTGTCAAAGATGACATTGGTATATTAACAATGGTCAATGAGGTCATTATTAAAACTAATCAAGAATAATATTATTGAAATTTTTATCTTATTTATACATAAAATATACATTAAAAAATAATCATGAAATATGTGTATGAAAAATGATCAAATTTTATGATCTTGGAGACAGAAGGTTGTACGTATGCATAAGTAATGTTTAGATTATTCAATGGACATTATGAAAAGAATGTAAGTAATATTTTATCTTTCTAGAATTATAATTATGTCACACATACCCTATTATTGTATTATATAAACATACATATATAATTATTATGATACAGTGAAGAAAAAAATAACATCGTTCTGAGGAGGTGGAAGTCCACATGCCCACAAACGAAATTTATATTATTTTCAAAGTGAGATAATATAAAATTAAATTATAAATGATATTTTTAGGATAATAAATATTTCCCTAATATAAAAATTATTTCAATTATATAACATATATTTGTTAAAATTATCTTTATTACCTTCCATGAAATGTGTTAGCTAAAAAATCACATCGGTTCGCAAGGCGATTGTCCGCCATACACATGAGTGACATTATCATATACCGTAAAGAATGTAATGTAAATGGATATATATTATATAATAAATAAAAGGGTATTATTATGTTATAATATAATATCTAAACATTATATCCATCATTATATACAATAGTGAGATATGGTACTGTAAAAAAGAGCGACATCATTTGACTAGGAAGTAATCCTCCACACACACAAATGATGATTTTGAAACCCATTTGATTGAATTGTGTGTAGTTTAAGATCATAACCTTACCATAAAAACATCTCATTATATTTAATATATTGATTTTATTATATCATCATGATATAATTTGAATTTATTGGGTGGAAAAATAAATAAAACCAAAATTCGTTTCGATTAACCTTACATCTTCTTCGAGTATCCACTTTTGGTTATCACCAGAGACCGTACATGCTTGTATTTAGGACCAAAGTATGGTTTTTATGATCATATGAGGAAATTTTAGAAGTTATATGGTCATTTATTTTTTTGGGGAAACTATTTTCCAATATGTGAAGTGATGGGGAGAGTGTGTGGTTTTTTATTAGAGAGATGAGTGGAACACTTGTAATTTTTTTTGAAAGGGTGAATTCCACCCACATTTTTTTCATTTCAATGGTAAAAAATAATAGTCCATTATCGATAATAAATAGTTTTATGTTTTAAATATCTATATACAATGGTTTTGAATAATTTTTGTGTTATTTTTTAAAATTATATTCTATATTGAACCACTAAGTAAACTCATTTTTAACTTAATCGTAGTAATTTATTTATTTGTTTCACTAATAACAGTGGTAAAAATTAAATTTTATCTTATTTTACATTATGAATTATAATTAAACCAAATATAGAACTTATTTTTCCAAATTCAATTTATATAATTGGAAAATTTTAATTTAATATTAATCTATAGACATAGTGAGACAACATGATCTTATGTAGAGTATTTTTTAGAAAATGATGATTCTATTTTTACTATATCAATAAAAATACCATTTTAATGAATATAAATTAATATTTAATTATATATAATATAAAAATATAATTTATTAAATTACCCATTGGGTATAATTTAATTTAATTAAAGAGGAATAACATCATGAATTTTAAAACACTTTTTAGAAATACCTTTTTTTTAATCGCTAAAAAAACTTATTTTTAAAACCAATATAAAGTTGATTCAAAAGTAATTAAGTAGAATAAATATAATTAAACAATACATAGGATATTTAAACAATATTAAAAAATATTGATTCTTTTAAATTACCTGATTTATTAAATGAAATGAATTTTTACAAACATTTGAAATTTTCTATCTCATGATCCTGAGTTGGTAGTTTTATTCTTTTCCATTATAATTTGGAGGGATTGTCAATATTGAAAAATGTGTGAAATATAAAATAATAAAAAAATCATAAATTATATATTCACATAGAATGATCTCAACATGAACCAATGATGATGGTTAAACCTAATGAAATAATATGAATGCTCAATCCATTACCATCTAAGGAAATAAAATAACATTGTATATGCTCTAAGAAGAAATGTTCACAGAAACCACTCTATGATGAGGATTGAAATGGATCCAAAGTTCTTAGACAGGGAAAGGTAGGACGTGGGAATCCTAAAGGAATGTATGAAATCCTAACATTATCAAATAATTATTCAAGCATTTATTTTATAGAATATTGTTGTAACATAATGGGATGATATGGAAGTATAATATAAGGATGGAGAAATAATAAATGGAACAATATCAAAGATAAACATTGATAAAGATAGTGTTTTATGATTTGGGAAATAACTATGTGTATAGTAATAAAAGGAGACAAATACGGATATATTTTTTTATCCTTATAGAGAAAAATTCTCTATCCACATAAAGATCACAAATATATATATAGATATACAATAGTATATATGGTGGTATAATATTAAGAATAATATATCTAAATATACAACAATATTCCTAGTATAAGAATATGTAAATGATGAAAAGAATAAATCTAGAGGAATGATTAAATAATTATATATTCCAATAAGAATATGTGAGATCTTCTCCATATACATTGATAAATTCCTTCCAAGGACATAAAAATGAAACTGTATCATATGGATCGTGGTGGATTATATTAAAAATAATGTCCACTTCACCATTTTAAAACAGAAATCAATCGATCAACAAGGATGTATATTTATTTTAGAAATTATGATACTGCATAGAACCCCACTATTAATTGTATCCTATCTGGATCCAAAATTAACAGCGATTTCTTGAAGAAGACTTTAGAATGAATTGAACATTACGATTATCATCAGTACTTCATAACATCCTCAAAGATATGGTTAATCTTAAAGTAACATTGTATGTTTGTAATATATTCATATCTCACGATTTATAGACACTGAATGATGTTGGGGTCAACGTCTTCCTCTAGTTGAGATCATATACAATAATATCTTACACTGGATTATTCAGGTGGACCTGTAAGAAGACCTCTATGAGAAAAAAATAATGCGCTCAAATATGTTGGGGGGCAGTTTGATAATGGAATCTATTGGGACTAAAAAGATTCCAAAAAAATAAAAAAGTAGGTATAATCCCTCTATCAACATATTATAGTGGTTTAGAGTAAAAAAATAGTAATGCTGACATTCATAGGTGTGACATAGATTTTGGGTAATGGATAAAGTATTTATTTTAATATCTCTATTGAAGAGAGTTATATGGTTTGAAAAGATTGTAATGTTATGTACTCAATATATAGGACCCTTGGAGATTTTTATTGAATTATATCTATTCAATTTTAACTTACTATTATGAAAAACATGTCTTAGGAACATAACGTGTTCCAAATTTCCATCTAATAAAATAAAAACCCGACCCCTAACATGTATTGAATCCATAGGTTGTATAGATAGAGCATGATCACTCTAGTTAAGAGTATGCAATAGAAATCTAGGATTTTTCAGATAATGTTTTGAAAACAAGCACATATTATATTGTGATGTTACTATGAAAAAATAAAAATAAAATATGAAACAATTCATAATAAAAATGTAATAAAACAAAATTACCCTCATTTATATTCATATTAAGGATTGATTTAAAATTTTATGGGCTAAATTTTTGAAGAGTAATAGTGTAGTTGCACTAATATTTCAAAAATTGAAAATTACATTCTATAAAATTATCTGTGATGTATTTAAGTATAATGTAGTTTTTATATCACATGCACAACATTTTAAAAACAAATACCATTTTATATCAACAACATAAAATATTACATGTGAAGTCTAAAAAAACACCACAAAATTAAAATAATATAATAGGGAAAAACACATTGAAATAACATGAAAATATTATTAAATTATTTTTTAGTGCAACCTTCAAGAATTATCTTAGAGGAATGAAAAATTGAAAATAGAAAAAAAAACTATTAGAATCACATATTTATTTTATAATTAATTTTAAAAATATGTAAATGAAATTTGACTTATTGAATAATGAAGTAAATAAGAGGTATATATATTGAGTATAATAATCATCTAACCGTTACAATAGAAACTACATATTAGAAATAATAACTAGAATTTAAAATAGTAACTTTGTCATTGGAAGTTTTAAAATACCCAAATATTAATATTCTAAAAAATTAAAAATGAATTATATAAATTAATCCCTATAAAATTATCTCATAAACTATGTAAATTATTTACTAAATAATTACACATTTCCATAAGGTTTGGTTGAGATTATTTAGTAAAATATTAATTTCTATACTAAAGATTAAATATTACAATTCACTTATTTTAATAACTTTTTTTCAATAGAAGATAAATTATGTTTTATTATCAATCATATAATAAATAATAAATACTCAAAAATAGTGTGATCTATGGGTTTGAAAAGATAAATCCATTTTTCTAAGAAAGTTTATTAAAAACACAGACACGCACGGCACACGGATTAGGATTGTAAGGCATAAAAACCCCAATTAAAAACATGTAACATAAATCCATAGAACAAGATCGAATTTGTGATTCTAGGAATAAAATAATAAATATAAAAAAAATACATTCAATAAGTCATAGAATGTTTGATGGAATTTACACAAGATATAATTATTTATTCTATGTATTATATAGATTACAAATTTCAAATTTTTAGAGTATATTTTTAATAACATGGAATTTATTCAAAATTAGAATTTTGAAATTTTATTAGGGTGAATTTTTGGAAATATTCTGTAATTTTTTTGGGGGAGTTGTAAAATATATAGATGTAACTTATATTAGTATTTTTATGACATCATATTGATACAAATTAGAATGAAAATTTAAAAAAATTTAACCATTTAAATTATATTTATTGGTTAATATAGTGAATTTAAAAATAATAAAATTAATTTATAAAACATTAAATCACTTTTAAAACTGCTATTATATTTTATTCGAAAAAATCTAAATTTGTTACTTTACATTGTAAACATTATTTCTAAGGTGACATTTATTTCAAGTGTTATAAAATGTGGAAAACATATATTTGTTTATCATACGCTAATAAATTTGAAAAAATATTATACATATCTTAATGACCAAATTGTAACACCCAAATAATTTATGGAATATAATTTTTTCAAATAAATTATATTTTTTGATAGCTTTCCTTACATACAACATTGAGTTTTAAAACCCATGATATAATACTAAAATGTTATTATGTGATAGTTATCACCTAGAATTTTCTAGGGAATGTATGAATAAGAATGATAAATTACAAAAAAAAATATTTCATATGAATAAAATTGATTAATTATTATCTATTAATTATAAATTAAAACAAAAATCTGTTAAAAGTAACTGATATATTTTCCTAAAAAAAATTTATACAGACAATGTATTTTTATATTACTAAATTAAACTATTTACTATTTTTGAATGATTATTGTTATATATATATGTATATATATATATATTCATATATGTTATATAGTTAATAAAATGTTTTCACATCCATTTAATATTTTTCTAGGCATATGATAATAATAAACCGCATTTTATACTTAAAAATGTATGTTTATAAAATGGGGATCTTCTTGTGTATTGCACACATATTGTAAAATTAATTTCTGTCACTTATAGATATTTAATTTGATAATATTTATTCTATATTTTAAATATGGAACTTTAAATTTAGTAAATAGTTCCCTTTTATATTTTTGACAATATGAATAGTAACCTTTGTAAAATCTATCACCCCGGTAAAGGGTAAATCTTGTTAACCTTGGTTAAAACAATGTTATAAAGAGATAAGTTTTCACGATAACTCTTATTTGGAGAAAAAAATTATAACCTTATCATAATTGGATCGAAATTAAATTTTTTGAGGGACACTTATAATTGAAAATTTCCTGTATAATATTTAAAATAGAAAAAGTTACAAAATATCGATATATTAGATTTAAATATCACTTATTTGTCCACATTAAGAAACAAATTATGTTATAAAGGAATATATGTTGTATTTATTTCTTAATGAAATTATTTTAATTATATAATTATTTTAATTTTTTATTAATTATATGATTACCTTAAATTATTATGCAACAACGATTAAATATTTCTCAAATTAATTAAAAAATATAATAAGTAATTTTACAATTAATAAAATAATATAATTAGATTTTTCTTATTTGTGAAAAAAATTATATATATTTATAATACATACTTGTTTTGTGTACAAGTATTATATTGGAATTTAAAAATTTTATTCATTTCTTTAAATTTAAATTAAATTAATAATCTCTTAATTGAAAATAATGACGTTTAATGAAAATAATATTTTATTAAATTAATTAAAAATATTAAAAATACTAATATACATTACTAAGGATAATATATAGTTGATAATGTCATAAATTTCTCATTTATAGGATATTTGGAACCATTTGTCTTTATAATGGATTTAATATATTTTAATCTTTAAGAAATTACATAACCATCGCTCCCCTTAATTATGAAAGGGAACCCCACATTTCTCTTCATCACACCACATTGAGCCTTTTATATCAACTAAAATATGAAAATTTATCTACTTCACTTCAATATCCACATTATATAGGTGTACTTATTCCCCAAATCCTGGCCTTATAGCCCTTAGGAGTAGATTTAAAGATATTGTTTCAAAGAAGAAGTAATCACTATAACTGATCACTTTCTTTTTAATTTTTATTTTAACTCTTGTAAATATTTTTAATTAATCATAAAATAATAAAATCAGTGTCCTAAATATATTGAAATTTTATTACTATTATGAAACCACCTTTATTCGCCGACTTTTCTTAAAATGGTAAGTGATTTTATCACTCTTTCATATGAATGACATACTATCTCCAAGTAGCGATACAATTAAATTTCAATCACCATCATTAATATATGGTTATTATGAAGAATTTAATTTTTATATATGATAATTGTGACATTATAATTATTTTTTAATGATAATAACATATCTACCTTCTTACTTACAAATCTTTTGGATCATGATAACGCCATTCATGCATATGTGTGGACTTCCGCCTCTATGAAGTGATGTGATTATATTTTCATTTCTATTGTACATGGATGTTAATAAAGATGGATTTAATAATTATTTGTGGTATATATTTAACATAATAAATATTTTTTTATTTTGAGTCATTTTTTACCTTTATTTCATTCCATCAATTAGAAAATGGAAATAATGTTCATACCTACATATGGCATACTGTCTATTTAAACAGTGAAATTCAATTTTCTATCTATAAAATTTATCGATGAAAATAAATATTTATAGAATAAATATATCTGATATTTATTTCATCATTAATAGTATATACATTATAGAACCATGATAAATGTACAAGGATAAAAACTACCATACTAAAACATACATGGAAAATGAAGCTGTTATCACCTGAAGTAATTATTTTCATAATGAATTGTTAATGATCAGGTGAGAACTTCTATAGGAAAATCATATATAGTATGATATATATTATTAATGTTCTAGAATAGATTTATTGTAAATATAAATTTATTATACATTAGTTTCAAAAATGTATGAAGGAATTGAGACATGAGGAAAGTGATTATCATCTCACTTTTATTTCAGTGAGATACACGCCATATTCACCAATTTTTTATTTTATTTTGTGTATATAATACCAATGAATGAATTTTATAATTATTCATATGAAATTTACCCATTTTTAAATATTCATAAATTATCTTTTTATTCATGGGTATATCGATTTCAATGTTACCATGGTAATTACTGTTTTATATTTCAATCTCATTGTTTATCACAATTATTTATGACTATGATTCTGATACATAAATATTATTATATACCTCTTAATTAAATATTGAATTTTATTATCCAATGGTTATTTATTTAAAATTAATCTTTTAATTTTATTTTTCATACCTATGTACTATGGAGACCAACAATGTGTTTTTATGTAAAATCGACATTATATATCCCTTTGGTCGAAAAACCATTTTTTATTTCCATTTTTTATAAAAATGTTTTATAAAAATTTATTTATGTTTTAATATGATATTTTAATGTCATTTTTATACATGTTTTACTTTTTAAAAATTGGTTTTAAAATTAATCATCTTTTTATTTTCCAAATGAGATGCATTTTCACTCTTTACAGTAGTACAAAATGAATGATTTTTTTTAAATTATAAAGCATGAATGGAATTGATAGTAATCACTAATACTCATTGTTTTTTGCTTCCCTTACATGTTTCCAATGATATTTTCATGGAAAATGTTTTCCTTAACATTTTTTAAAATATTTTTATTTTAAATATTATTTCAAAGTGGAAAGGTTTTTTTTCTTCATGAAATATTTCAGATTTATTTTATATTAATTTCAATATAGGATGACATTATTGGATGATAATTATGATTTATTGGGAATATAATCCAATGATACCAATCGTTCTATTTTTCTGGATGGTTGATTTTTATATTTGTGAGATTTTTATGAAACCCAAATATTTTTTATCAGTTATAATATGATAAATTGAGGAAATGTATATAAAAATGTTTTTCTTTTCATGGTTTAGGATGTTATGATATGATACTTGCTTTATTATCTTTTGAAAAACATATGTATGTTTTATATTATGTTATGGGTGTTAAAATTATAAACCACATAAAATGTTTATGTTATAACCATGAATGATTTTTTGTTATAACAATGGATAGTGGTTATGTTATAACAAAGGACAGTGATTACATTATGACAGAATATAATGGTTATATTATAGCCTAGTATGGGTGGGACCGAAATTATTTATCCCTCTCATTAATTGGGGAATAATTTATATATAATAATATGAGTAGATATAAAATGGGGATTGAATTCAGTTAGCTGAGGGACTTTCTCAACTAAAATATTCTTGACAGTGAACATTGACCACAATGACAGAATGTTGAGTGAACGCAATCCACTGTGATAGTATAAATAATGTACATTTACTACAAAAGGATTTTTTTTCTATTATTACTGCACATTTTAATCCCTTATTCTAATGTTATGATCTCATATCTCATTTTCTTTTATTCCTTCATGATTAATATCTTATAAACTACAAATATTTATTCCATAATTAAATATTATGATCCTTGATATGTTGTCTATGGTATCCAAAATTTTATTATCACGTTTTAATAATCATGTGATCATGTTTTGTTTATGTGGTCAATGATATCTCCCTTATTTACCCTTACCAAGCATCAGTTCCCTTCCTTTAATATTTTTTCATTCCCCAAGTTGAGAAGAAATATTTTATGAATGATATGTATTAGAAGGATTTATGTAATTAAAGAACATAATGGGGAACACTTATGAACAAGTTATTTATGTGTCTCTTTTATAAAATATAATAATAATTTATTTTCTAGCATGTATCATAATGTTTTTAAATTAATATAAATCTAAAATGATTTAATATTTATTTTTAAAATTATGGGTTTATATTTAAATTATAATATAATCAATATTTTATTCAAATGCACCCTTCCCCCTTGCCTATAGAATTAACTGTCCTCAACCACATTCTTCTCATCTATAAAACTAATTCAATTTAAAAATATTTAAACAAATAAAACTCAATACTTATATATAGTGAAACATACTTTTTAAAACATTAACATTACAAGACTTTTTAGGGATACTTAAACATTATTCAAATAGACTCTAAAATACTGTAGTTGGTATATTGACTTTTGAAACCTTGAAGCATAAACACTGTTAGATATGTGAGCTACATCATCACCCACTGACTAGAACCCATATTAGACATATCAAATTTAGTGTAACACCCCAAGCTTCTAAGGTACACTTCTATTTTAATTATGAAATAGCTTGTGATGCACGCATCTCCGAGTTCTATCACACCACGGCCAATCAAACTAACTGTTTAAAAAGTAGTTATGAATAGTAATACCAACTTTTAAAAATTTAATAACCATTATTTTTGAAAATGGAATTCATTTTTGGATTCAGAATATCAAAATTAGCTTAGGTTGAATTTTTTGTATTTTTCTGAACATATTATATTTTTATGAATAGTGAAAAACACAATGTTATTGTTTAAAACTAAATATTTATTTAAATAATTTTTCATACTTTAAATTTATTTTAAAGTAAAAATAGATACATAATACCTATATTATTCAAATTTAATTCTTTGATGTCATTTTATAATAAGAATATGTGTATAGAATTTTATTGAAATTTTTAACGCCTTTTACCCACACTCTAGGAACATTTTAAAATTTGCATAAAACATAATTTTACTGATTCTATGAATTGAATTTAAAAAATATGACAGACATGGTTGTCATTAGTATCTAAAATTTTGTTCAATAAAATGAAAATAATTTTTGGTGAATAGTAACTTTTGAATTTTATTTACCAAGGTTAAAAGTAAATAGATTAATTAAAGGTAAAAATGATATTATAATAACCCCAACACATGTAATGATTCTATATGATAAGTGTTTTTCACTAAAATCTATCTTATGACAAAAATAATATCATTTTTTATACATTTTGGTTATATTAGGTCGTTTATTATATTTTATTTAAAGAAGTGTTAAAAGTGTTAAATTCAAATTTTATTAAATACACCAATTTTAATATAGGGATACACATAAGATAAATTTGACTGTAAATATTCATTAGAAAGATAAAACTATTTCCTATATCATAGTACTTTATTTATAATTTTTAAAAAGTAAAAAACTAAATTTATTTATGACACAATGATGATGCATTAATTAACTTATTAATTAATGATTAAAATAATTAATATTATAAATATACAAATATATGTAAATTGTTAGTTTTTATGCCATAAAATAATTTTATAGGTGAAAATGACATGTTAGGGTTAGTTAAATGTATTTTTTTATGAAATCAGATTGTTATGACTTTCAAAAAAACAAATACTAAATAGTGTCAAAATTGACATAAATGAGTTTTATAAAAAATACTTTTTGATTAAATTATATAACAGTCCTAAAAAACTATTGTTAGAAAAAATATCTTAAATAATGTTAGATATGTCATTAATTAACCACTCTATGTTTTCTATGAATTTTATAGTATGTTTATTAACCATGTAATATAAAAATACAAGAAGTCATGGTAAGAGTTAAACTATTTCACAAAGGGTTAAATCTAAAAGATAAGGTTTATATGGTGACATAATCTTTTCTAAAACCTATTGGTTGAGAGGATTTTGACCCATCCCCACATTATCCTAGAAATGAATCCATTTAGAGCTATTAAAAACCTAAAATTATTTTATAATAAAACAATATTTCAATCTTTTCCTAAAGTGCCCCTCACCTCTCTTATAAAAGGGTACTTCCCCTTATCTTAATTTCACACCTCCAAAGCCATTTGGATCCGCCAACCCCTACTAAAATATCCTCCCAACCACCCTAAACTCAACCTAGAGGCCTTAATTTGATTATAATCCAACCTAAGGATGCCTTTTGTTCAAATAAAAAGAACACCTGAAGAGGAGGTAATTATTTATCACCTATTTCAGAGTTCTTTTCTTCTTCCACATCCCCTTTATTTGTTGTTTCCATACCAAAATAATAACTCCAATAACATATACATAGTTTCATGTTATTATAAATATGGTAAAACTATATTCATTGTTCTACCCATCCTATGAATGACAAAGTCACCATATGTGCGTACGTATGGATTATCGTCTCCACGTTGCGGTGTAGTTTGTTATTCAACAATTTATTATTTGGAATGGGTATAATAATGATTATACATGACGGAAATAATAAATATAACAAGTTAATGTTTATTTATGTATAATATTCCACTCAACTACTTATTATTTCACCATCAGTAGAATTATTTTGTCACTCATGCGTACGTATGGATTACCCTCTCAACGATGCGATGAGATTTCATTCCCCATCATAATCATTCAAGAATTATTTTAATTTTATGATTAAAAAATAATTTTTAAGAAAATAATATCATTCTATATATGAATCAAATACATTATATATATTAAAATCATGAATTACATAATTAAACATATAAAAGAAAACGAATCAGTTAAAACCAGAAACAATGATACTACTGAAATATTATTAATAAGGTAATATTAATGGATCATATATGATATCATACTTATGTATGTGGTTCTTCTATAATTTATTAACAATAATTTAACCCTTATACATGAGGTACCTTAGACTATGGAAAAGTACAAGGTAAGGGTCAGTTTTACAATCTCTTTATTATCTGAGGTTGTTTGTATGTAAGTATCTACAGGGACTTTTTTATCATCCACATCAGTGTTTCTTAAAAATTTATTTCAAAACATTTTTACTATTTCCTGGACTATTGGATAAAGTTATTTATACCTGTGTTTTAAATTTTATAAAATTATTTGAAATGAATATTTCCATTGTTTTCTTAACATGGTACATTATGACCTTTTCAAAAAATTAGAGAAATAATGTTTTTTAACTTATACGGTTGGTGGAACTATTTTCCATAGTTGTAACACCTTCGAAGCTTCCCTTACAAGCATATAAGATTTTCTTCAAAAAAAAATTTCTTTAATTTTAAATATATTCAGTGTAGTAAGATATATTTTACTCAAATTGTTTTTGGATTGATTTCATATATGTCAGCATCCTTTGTTAGATTATACACCTGTTTAAAGTTGATATATTATGATATAATCTTCTATAATGTATTGATGGTTTTTTGATATGTTTGACAATGGATGTGCTTTTTTTATATACCATTCATGGTTTATAGTTAATGTATTAACATTTTTTATGCTATTTTTAATATGAATGTTTATGTTATGTTTCAACCTTTTCATATGAGAAAGGCATTGGAGGTAGTAAGAGACGGGCAGAGCCTGCTATATCCCCTTGATGAATCAGTAGTTCTCATCATGAAAACTAGAGTCTTGGCGCAATGATTTGATAAAATTTATATTTTTAGTCTTGGAACGAGGCCTTGACTATGTGGTTATGATGTCTGACATTATGAATTCCATCATTATGATATTAGATATTGATATTAGATGTGATTATTCGTCTAATAGAATATCCACATGAATAAGTAAATGGAATTATTTGATTTATCATTTTTATATTATGCTAAATTTTATGTTTAAAAGGATTTTGTTTTACTATTATACATTGCCTTAAATGTTTATCCTTATTTATGATAGTTTCCTCTATATTTATATCCTTACTCAGCATCTAATCTCACCCCTTTCTTATGTTTTATTTTTCCCAGGATGTGAAGAAATATATTATTATTGACCTGCATGGATAGGCTATGGGATATGAGTGTGTTCAACAGGGACACAATGTGTTTTTTCATTTCATAATGTAATGTAATACTTTTCTATGATTGTAGTACTTCCACGGATACTAAACAGATCAGCCCTTCCAGAATTGATCACTTGTGATCATACCATTTTTATGTAACAATGCACCTACTCTAGGTAACAAGGTTCTTGGTGTTACAGTTGGTATTAGAGGAAGCTTAGTACATACATTGGAAACTAGATTTAGAAAAACTATGATTAGAGAACATTACCCTAAGATAGATATTGAGGATTAAAAACAAATAACATTTGAAAATATTTGTAATATATATATTATGTGGGTCTTCCAATAAAGAAATATTTTTCATGATAATACAAGTGGACTAGGTTCTAGAATATTTATACCTTGGAGTGAAAACTCCAACAATGAGTTTTTGTCTTGACCCAGGGTATCGTGGTACACCACAACGAGCCTTACGAAACACCAGGTTTGATACTCAAGGGGGATATTCTTAGGATAATTCAAATTTTCTTGACAAACCATTATGAATGATTTATGAGTAAATACTTCCTCAAAGAAAACATTTTTATGATTATATATTATATGCATAAACTTTTCAATTAATGTTAAGTATTTTACAAGTTTGGAATTATATATTGCGATTCATAAACTACTATAGTATATTCCATTGTTTATAAATGCAGCCTAGTGTAAGGAATGGAAACAATATCAATACACATAATCAAAGTTGAAATTTCCCTCATACTCAAGATAATTATAGTCGAGCTAGTGATGCAACTCGTGCAGAATAGCTTATAACTATACTGGGAAAACTCACTCAAGTTATGAATAATAACATTACATGTATGGATAACCATGATATTCAATGTGAAGGATCAATGTTATACTACTTCATGAGGCCACAACAATTAAAATTCCACAAGACTACAAATCCATTTTAGCTGAGTAATGGATAAGTTCCTTAGAAAAAATATTTCATTCATTGGGGAGTAGCGAAAGGGAAAACGTTATTATAGATGTTTATCACCTCCCAAGATATGTAGATCAATGGTGGTTAATAATTAAAAACACAAAGGAGGATGAAGATGTATAAAATATGAAATGGAGAGAGTTTAAAGATATTTTCTTATAAAAGTACATTCCTAGTGAACATCGAGTAGATATGGAATGAAAATTTCTGAGTCTAAGGGAAAATGAGGATGAGAATTTCAAAAATTATGAGGATAACTTTACTTGGTTGTCAAGGTATGTTGTAGACTATATATTTAACAAAATAAGTAATATTGATCGATTCTTTGATGGGTTTAAATAATTTCTCCATCAAGCATTAGTCTCACAATAATTCTCATCATACGAAGATATAGACTCATATTCTATCAATAAGGAAAAGAAATTCTTTAAGTCTTATGAAATTAAATTTAATCAAGAAAATAATAGATCTATTGAACACTATGGAATCGAAAATAAAGGAATGAAGGGAAAATTTCAATTTCTATCCTTCAATAAATGTGGGAAGAAACTCCCTGGTACTTGCCTAAAAGAGATGGGAGATTCTTACAAGTGTAGAGAAAAAAGTCCCCAAGCTTGTGATTGCTAGGGGAAGAAAGAGGCTTCCAATATTTAATTCTAAAATTGTAATGAAATGGGGCATTAGGAAAATGAATGTCATAAGCATCAAGGAAACATACCTCATAAAGGTCCAAGGGAGAAAGTACAAGCATATATGATCACAACTACTGAGGTTGAAATTCCCAATGACATGGTGTAAGGTACATTAATCATTTACTAAAATTTACCCAATGATTTATTTTATTCTGGATCATCACATTCATTCATATCTTCTCATTTTTCCAAGAAAAATAGATATTTTCAATTTGACTTAATAAGGGAGTTGTCAGTTAGAACTCTTAAGGGAAGTATCATTGCAATAATGTTTTGTGAATCAATTACCATTATGGAATATACACGTGATGTATTTGTTGATCTTATTGTGTTACCCATGATTTAATTTTATATAATCCTCAGCTTGGATTAGCTTTCAGACCATGATGCAAAAATTTATTGTATGACGAATGAGGTTACAATTTTTGATGATGATAAGGAATCCCTTATAATTAGAGTACAAACATCACCATCCGATTATCATCTAGATATACACCCAGTAGTTGAACTAAATTCAGTTATTGGGGAGGAATATAGTGATATAACTATGGGTGAGGAAAGAAATGTTCAAATAAAGTATGTACATATTATTCAAGAATATACTGATGTGTTTCTCGAGGATTTACCTAGACATCCTCTAGAATAAGAAATTGAGTTTTCCGTTGACTTAATTCCTAGTTCATGGTCCACATCAAATACCCCTTATAGAATGGTCATTGTGGAATTAGTGGAACTAAAGAAACAGCTAGATAAATTTAGTAATAAATTATTTATTCTGCATAATGTTTCTCTATGTAAAGACCATATTCGTTTTTTAAGAAGAAAGATGGATCTATGAGGTTTTTCATTGACAACGGGGAGGTAAATTCTATAACAATAAAAAAAAAGTATCCCCTACCATGCATTGATGATTTATTCGATCAAATTCATGGAGCCCAATATTTTTCAATTATTTTCCTTTGATCTGGATATCATCAGTTTTGCGTGAAGAAGGAAGAAATTCCAAAAACAACATTTCGAACTAGGTATGGGCATTATGTGTTTATAGTAATGCCTTTTGGACAGACAAATTCACCCTATGTTTTCATGGATCTAATGAATAGAGTTTTCAAAGAATATCTTAATAACACTGTAGTGGAATTTATCGATGATATCTTAGTATACTCTAAATGCTACAAATATCATGAAAATAACTTCCACATTATTCTGAAAACTCTTAGAAGAAATTATTTATATGGGAAGTTTAGCTAGTGTGAATTCTAGCTTTAGTAGATTTTTTTTCATGGACATATTGTCTCTAAGGATGGAATCTATGTTGATCGTTCAAATACAAGGGAAATCCAAGAATGGCCCGTACCGAGGATTATAACTGGGGTACACAGTTTTATTGGTTTTGTAAGTTATTATCGACATTTCATACAAATTGTTTCTCAATTGACTAACCTATTAACCAAGATCACACATAAAAGGGTTAAATTAGTTCGGAAAAAAGAATGTGAAGAATATTTTTAGGAATTGAAGAGAATATTAGTCAATGATTCTATCTTGATTCTACCATTGAGGAATGATGGATTTTTTATTTATGGTGATGCTTCAAAGAAATGACTTATTTGTGTCATTATGTAGAATGATAGAGTTATTTATATGCATCATGGCAGTTAAAAATTCAGGAATTAGGTTATCCCACTAATGATATTGAGTTAAAATCTGTAATCATTTCTATGAAGATATGGAGACACTATCTCTATGGTGAAAAATGTGATATATATACTGATCACAAGAGTTTGAAGTATATTTTTTAAACAAAAATAACTCAACATGAGGCATTGGATATGGATTAAACTAATTAAGGATTACGATTTCACAATAAAATACCACTCAGGTAATGAAAATAAGGTGGAAGATACTTTGAGCATAAAGGATCATGTATTTCTAAACAAGATGGGAGTTGAAAGGGATCTTATGTTCATGGATATGGTAAATATAGATATCAGAATAATCATGGAAGGTGAAACATCAATACTTTTTCAAATGGTTTCCAAACCATATTTACTAGAATGGATAAAAAATTCTCAGACTTATGATGAAGAGTTTCAAAAAAAATTTGAATGATGGATGATTGATTGAATTTTTATTTGAAGATAGAATTTTGAAATTTGGTAAGAGGCTTTGTGTTCCTGACATACATGATCTAAAAAGGGAATTTTTGGATGATTATCATAGCTCCAACTTCTCTATACACCCTAGTAGCACGAAGAAGCATAGAGATTTGAAGGACCATTTTTTGTGGGACAACATGAAGTGGGAGATTTATGATTATGTGTCAAGATGTATGGTTTGTCAACATGTGAAGGTTGGAAGACAACATCCTAGAGGAGTCATGCAACCTTTTCCTAAACCTAAGTGGAAATGGGATGATATTATGATGTAATTTTTCATGGGGCTACCAAATAATTATAGAAGGAAAGATTCAATATGGGTCATTGTTGATCGTATTTCCAATTCATCAAATTTTCTTTCTATAAGAGAATATTTAACACTTGAACATTTAGCAAGAATATATATTCGTTAATTTTTAAGAATTCATGGTGTACCCCTATCGATTGTTTTAGATCGTGATCCCCATTTTACTTCAATATTATGGAAATGTATTTCAAAATTCCTAGATAATGAACTTTGTTAGAGCACTGCCTACCACCCTCAAACTAATGGACAATCAGAACGGACTATTCAAACCATATAAGACATTTTGCGATCTTTCTCAATTGACATTCAAGGTATGTAGGATCAGTATTTATCTCTGGTAGAATTTTCCTATAACAATAGCTTCCATTCAAGTATTATGATGGCACCACATAAAGCGTTATATGGAAAGAGATGTCTCCCACCAACTTGTTAGGATTATGTTTGTGAAAGAGAACTCGTAGGTATATATCTTGTTGAGGAAATAGTGGAAAAGGTGAAGATTATCCAAACCCACATCAAAGTTGATCAATATAGAAAAAACAGTTTTGCCGATAATCGAAGGAAGGATTTAGAATTTCAAGTAGGATATCTTGTTTTAATAAAGGTATCTCCATGGAAGGGTGTTATATGATTTAGTAAGAACGGTAGATTATGCCCCAGCTACATTTGACCTTTCGTATTTCTAGAACGAATTGGAGTTGTAGCTTACCGTTTGGAAATGGTGCCATGTCTCTCCAAAGTTCATATGGGTTCCATGTATCACTATTGAAAAAATAAATGCCAGACCCAACACATATACTCACCTATAAAGAGATAGAACCGGAACTCGATCTGTCTTATTGTGAAGAAACTGCCATGATTCTTCATACTAGAGAACATGTGTTAATAATCAGGATGACTCTTCTGGTAAATGTTCTTTGGAGAAACCATTAAATTAAAGAGGAAATGTGGGAACCTGAGGTAGTAATGGTGAAGAACCACCTGAATATTTTTATGCAGTAATATTCTAGAAATTTAGAGGAAGAAATTATTTGTAGGGAAGAATGTAACACCCCCAAATTCTACGATATGATTCTCTTTTAATAATGCAATAGCTAGTGATGTACGCATCTCTGAGTTCTAGAACACCACGACCAATCAAACTAGCCGTTTAAAAATTAGCTATGAATAGTAATAACCAATTTTTCAAAATTTTTAAACATTTTTTTCAAAATGGACTCAATTTTTGGATTCGGAATATCAAAATTATCTTAGGGTTATTTTTATGTATTTTTATTAAAACATTCAATTTTTGATGAATAGTGAAAAACACGGTGTTGTTTAAAACGAAATTTTTATTTTTAATTTAAATTTATTTTAAATTCAAAACAGATATATAATACCTATATCAGTCCTATGAAATTCATTAGAGTCGTTTTCTAATAATATTTAACATATATAGTTTTACTGAACTTTTTAACGTCTTATACCCACCTTCTAGGCACATTTGAATATTTGAATAAAATGTAATTTTACCGCTTCTGTGAATTAAATTTCAAAAAACTGACAGACATGGTTGTTATTAGTAAATAAAATTTGGTTCAATAAGATGAAAATAATTTATGGTGAATAGTAACTTTTGAATTTTATTTACCACTGTTAAAAGTAAATAGGGTAATTAAAGGTTAAAATGATATTATAATTACCCCAACACATGAATTAGTTCTATTTTATAAGTGTTTTTAGACCAAAATAATCCTTAGGACAAAACTATTGCCTTTTCGATCCATTTGGGTAAAATTATGACGTTTATTATATTTTATTTAAAGAAGTGTAAAAAGTATTAAATTAAAAATTTATTGACTAAACCATTTTTAATACAAGGATATACATAAGATAAAATATACTATAAATATTTTTTATAAATATAAAAAAAATTCCTACATCATAGTAGTTTATTTTTAATTTTTATACATTAAATAATTAAATTTATTTTTGACACAATGATGATGCAGTAATTACCTTATTAATGAAAGAATAAAATAAATGATATTATAAATATCAAAATAATTATAAATTTGAGACTTTTGATGACATCCACAATTTTTTAGGTGAATATAAAATTTTAAGGTTAATTCAAAGTAATTTTTTAATAAATCAGATTGTTATGAATTTAAAATAATAAAATACTAAATAGTGTAAAAATTGACATAAATGATTTTTTAAAATAAATAACATTTTATTAAATTATATAACAGTCCTAAAAATATAATTACATGCCAATGTAATTAAATAATGTTATATATGACATTAATGAACCACTTTAGGTTCTCTGGGAATTTTATACTATGTTTATTAACCATGTAATATAAAAATACAAGAAGTCATGCTGAGAGTTAAACTATTTAACTAAGGGTTAAATCTAAAAGATAAGGTTAATTTGGTGACCAAAACATTTCTAAAACCTATTGGTTCCGAGTATTTCGACGCATACCCACCTTATCCTAGAATTTAATTCATTTGGATCAATTAGAAACTGAAAATTATTATATAATAAAATAATTTTTCAAGATTTTCTTAAAGTGACCCTCAACCCTCTAATAAAAGGCTACTTCCCCTTATCATAATTTCACACCTCCAAATCCAGTTGGTTCGGCCAAAACCTACTCAAATATCTTCCCAAATGCCCTAACTTCAACCTATATGCCTTAATTTTATCATAATGCCAACTTAATGAGCCCTTTTGTTCAAATCAAAACGAAACACCCGAAGAAGAGGTAATTATTTCATCACCTCTTTCAATGTTCTTTTCTTCTTACACATCCTCTTTAATTGTTGTTTCAATAACAAAATAATAAGTATAGTACGTTCTACATACTGTGATGTTATTATAAATATGTGTAATGGCCCGGACCTCTCCGGCCCATTCCTTTGTCAAAAAGAAAGTCAAGAAGTGTTATGGAGGGTAAAATGGACTTTTCCCACACTTTTCTGAATTTTGAAACTACACACCGTGTGGTTTGAGTACACGTCGTGTACCCCCTCTCCGGGTATACCCCGTGTTTATGTTCGTGTTCTTGCCGTGTGAAATAAATGAGTACACGCCGTGTAGCCCATACTACACGCCGTGTTGTCCCTCCCCTCGTACGTGTTACCTTCAAACCATGTGTCGAGCAGTCAATGGACGTGTGCCATGTTGATGCCGTGTCCTTTCCACGTGAAATAAATGAGTACACTCAATGTATCCCATACTACACGCCATGTAGTCCCTCTTTGCGTATGCGTTACCCTCAAACAGTGTGTTGACCATCCAATGGTTGCGTTCTGCGTTGAAGGCCGTGTGGGAAGCCGCATGGTGACCGTGTGAAATGGATAAGTACACGCCATGTACTAGAAAGTACACACCGTGTACTTTAGTTTTTATCACATATAAAAGTAGGGGTCCGCTCCTCCATTTCAACTCACTCCTCTCCTCCCCACTCCCTCGAGCAGAACTCTCCCAAGAGACTCGAAGGCTCTTTTCTTCCATAACTTCTTCATCTGAGCTCTGATTTACGATTCTTCAGCGGCCCCGGGAACATAATGATGAGGCATAACTTTTGAGATTGGATCGGTTGTCTTACCTTCAGCCTTTCCTTCCCAGCTTCTACCCGAGGAGGTTTTGCTGGGTTTTGACAGAAGCGACGGACGCCGACGGATGTCTTCTAAAGCTGATCTGGGGGAGCGTTGTTATCAGAACCTGTTGAGGTAGGTATCTTACCTCCGCCTCTCTAAATTGTGCATCATGCGGGGTGGGTGTCTTCTTGTTTACGTGAAACACATTTGAACTGGTTTAATAAAGATAATAACTGGCTTATATAATGGGGATGGGAAGTTTGTGATTGCGGTTACATTATTTATATCCTGTGATATTATGTTGTGAATTGAATAGGCTTATGCCTATTGAAAATCATAGTCATTGGAGAACTTTTCTGGCGCAATTAAATGATGCCCTATCATTCTAGATCGTTTATGGATGGAGACTTTGTGGAATTTGGGAATTGGTTAATCACATAAAGTTGGATGATTGAATGAATAACTTGAACCCTTGTGTGATCACCCCGGTTGAACAAAACTGGAATAATAAACATGTGGGTGTAAATTTGGGTTTATTTATGTGAAGGGGGTGTTTTGTGGGTTGTTGTGGATCAGGTGAGTAGCGGGGATGTGGTTGGATTGGTTGTGGGTTGGTGTGAATGCTATGTTGGTGATGGGCAGCGGGGCTGTGATAAGTGGTATTAAGGGATGATGATGTATGAGTTTCGGTGTGTTTGTAGTTATGGTGGTTGGAAGCGGGGCTATAGGGATGGGTTTGAATGTGAACAAACTATGGGTTGTGATTAATAAATGAAATTAGAAGAGTTAATGAATGGTGGGGCTTGGTAATGGAACATGAATAATAATCAATGGGGTTGGTTGGTTAATAAGAAGGACTTGTTTGTGTTTCTTGTGTTTTCCCTAACTTGATTTGAGGATGGCATAGATATGTTTTACGAATGATCAGTGTGGTTGGTTGTGGATAATTTCCCAGTAGTTAAGGAACTAACAAATTAAATCTATTGAAACGTGAAAACCTAAATGGGGTTGGGGTTGTTTGTTGTATGCATGCTTCGTGGTAGCAGTACTAAGGCATGTGCTCAGTTTCTCTGTTTAGAAGCCATAGGTTGGGCTGTGTGGTTATTATTTATATCTCTGTTTCTTTGTGTTTTGTAGAACCCCACCCATGTTGAGAACTTAGTATCAAACACTCCCATTTCATGGGAGAGGGTGTTTTCCCCTTAGTTACTAGCTCTTTCCGGCTCCTTCTTCCATAGGCTATGATGGATTGAGGCGACCTTACACCCAAGAATCTTTGGGTATGTTTCAATTGGGGTGGTTTTAGCCCAAGAATCTTCGGGCAGGTTTACTATTTTCCCAAGAATCTTAGGGATGAGGCCTAGGTGTGTGCGGCCAGGATACATGGTTGTGAGGCCTAGGTGTGTGCGGGCGGGATACGTGGTTGTGAGGCCCAAGTGTGTGCGGGTAGGATATGTGGTTGTGAGGCCCAGGTGTGTGTGCGGGCGAGATACGTGGTTCTTGAAGCCCAGGTGTGTGCGGACGGGAAGAGTGTGGTAGCGTCAAGATGTTCGCCGTTAAGAAGAGCATCTAACTAGTGGGAAATGGTGTGGGGTACCCAATACTCTTGTTCTTATAAACTACTACTACCTGTTGTTTTGTGTTTTTGGGTGAGCGTGGCTGGTGAGGTTGGCTGGATAGAATTCCATGCTTGGTTTTGGTTTCTTCTGTTGTTCTCACATGACATTAGGATGTCTCCCCACTTGTGCACGAGAGATTTAGGTTTCCCTACTGAGTATACTTGTATGCTCACCCTACGTTTACTTTCAGGTTTCAAGGAGTACTACCAGGTCTTTGCAGGACCCTACTAGTCGGGACAGTTGGAGTTATTGCAGTTTGTTGTACTCTTGTTTCTTTTGGTATTGTACTTTTGAGCTTTCTTGTACTTTTACTTTGTTTCAAAACTGTTTAAACATGCATGTAGGATTGGTTTGGGTTTATTTCCATTTACTTGTTTTCTTTTTCTTTTGGTGGTTAGCTCATCCTATTTCCCGATCTTAAATAATAAAAGGGCAATGCCTACCATATTTGTAAAACCCATAACCTTGGTGCTAGTCTCCACCCTAGGGCCTACTGGAGGAGGAACTCGGGGGGTCATTATCTCCCTTTCACCATTTCCAGCTCAGGAGGGGAATCTTTGGTGGGATGTGGTCGTGACAGAATGGTATTAGAGGCGATGGTTGATAGATAGGATGGTGTCTGGAGTTAGGCACAGTGAGAATTGCATGGGATGGTAGGCGATAGTGTTGGCTGATCATGGTGCGTGACATAGGACAGAGAGGACCGGCTAGGACATGGGATTTTTGGGCCCCCCATGATCTGATGCAAGGACTCTGAGCCTACCGAACGACCAAGTGAGACTACATTGATTGCAGGGTAGGGAACCTAGGGAAGGTACATGCATCATTATGATTGTGTTTTAATTGATTTGGGTGTTCTGAGAAATAAATTGAATGAATGCGATAGAATAAAATCTTGAGAAAATTTCCTTACTACTTGGGCTTAGGCGATCTTTGTTTACCATACAGCTATGGCACCTGGAAATCGTCCCCAGGTGGCTCAGACAGCTGAGGCCCAGCAGATTCAGGCGGTCGATCAGTTGAGGATTGACCGAGAGGAGGAAGATATCCAGTGGCAGAAGACTCTCTGTTCCTTCCAGCGACAAACCCTCAAGAAGTACAAGGGTAGTACTTCGGATATAGAGACAGAGGGGAGGCTTTAGGAGCAAGGGATCTCTTTTACCTTGATCCGTGCTCCGAGAGAGTACTGAGTTCCCCTAGTAGTCAGTCAGCTGAGAGGTGTGGCGCAACAGTGGTGGATGCTCTACCTCAGAGAGAGGACAGAGGTAGAGGTTCTGTGGGCTGACTTTGGGAAGGAATTCCGAGAGGAATTCCTTTCTTCCATGACCAAGGTGGAGAAGCGGCAGGAGTTAATCTCCCTCCAACAAGGGAGTATGT
The DNA here is from genome assembly GCA_963277665.1 of Viscum album. Taxonomy (NCBI): domain Eukaryota; kingdom Viridiplantae; phylum Streptophyta; class Magnoliopsida; order Santalales; family Viscaceae; genus Viscum; species Viscum album. Next base: position 1,042,529,206 of record OY728143.1, on the reverse strand, counting down.
CATTACGAGAGTTTGGGATCAAGTTCAAGGATCTCTTACACTTTGCTCCGGATATCATTCCTGATGAGGAGTCTCGGGCGAGACGTTTAGAGGAGTCGCTTCGTCCTTCGCTCCAGTATGCTGTTACCCCCTTCACCCTTCCGATGTACTCGGTAATATAAGAGAAGTAAGAGGTTGTAGAGAGGATTCACTCACAGGGAGGTTCACCATGAGAGGGGATCTAGCCGGGTCCGTTGAAGGGGAAGGCAGTTAGTAGCAGGTCTCCTGTAACAGGACCTTCCAGGTTCAGGCATGTAGGGAGCAGGCCCCAGTATTTCTAGTTTAGAAATATGGGTCCCCATCCCTTTTTCACGAGCCCAGAACCAAAGTGTTTCTCTTGTGGAGGTTTCGGGCACATTCAGAATCGGTGCCAGACCCGAGCTCAGTACAGTGGAGGTGGGCAGGTTCAGCACCCCCCTCAGCAGCACCAGTTGCCGGCGAGGTCCTTCCAGCAGCAGCGGGACCCTGCTCTTCCGAGGGAAGACATTGGAAGAGGAGGCCGACCTCAAGGTACTCCTCAGGGACCTTGACCAGGATGTGGTCGGGGAGGTGGTCGACATCATAGAGGCAAAAAATCTGGGTGTGGAAAGTTGCATGCAGCTGAGATGACAGCTCCAGCCGGACTAGAGGTGGTGTGAGGTACGATTTGTTTGTTCAGCACTCTCGTTTCTGCTTTGTACGATTCAGGAGCTTCACACTCCTTTGTTGCACCCAATCTATCCCATGCTTTGGGTCTAGATGTAGAGAGACATTCCGTACCCCTGGTGCTGAGTACACCAGTTGGAGGCCAGACGAGCGTATCTTGTGTTTGCTGGGGATGTGGGCTGATGTTTGGACCGCATTGATCTAGTGAGAATCTTCTTCTGCTGCAGATGCATCCATACGTTGTCATCCTAGGAATCGACAGGCTATTTTTTTAGTGCTATTATTGACTGCATCTGAAGAAGAGTCGTGGTCTCCAACATGGACGGGCATCGTGTAGCTTTTGTTGGCGAGGGGAGATATCAGGTGGGAAGCTGGCATGCGAAGCATCTCCTTTCCTTATTAGGCGGGTTATCAGTGGTTCCAGTTGATATGGAGATGATGGATGTTCAAGAGGTTGTTGGGGAGTTCCTCAATGTCTTTCCCGAGGAGGATGTGACTCTACCCCCCCGACGTGATGTTGAGTTTCGGATAGAATTACATCCTGGTGCCCATCTGATTTCGATGGCCCCTTGTCGGATGGCACCTTTGGAGTTGCGGGAGTTGCGGATTTAGACTGACGATCTGATGGAGAAGGGTTTTGTTCGACCCAGCGTGTCACTGTGGGGTGCTTTAGTTTTGTTCGTGAAGAAGTCATATGGTGGTCTCAGGCTATGCATATACTACCGAAGGTTGAACCAGGTAACGGTCAAGAACCGTTACCCCCTTCCCAGGATAGATGATATCTTCGACCAGCTGAGGGGAGCAGGTTGGTTTTATAAGATTGACCTGCGATCTGGGTATCATCAGCTGAGGGTAAAGTACAATGACATCTCGAAGATGGCTTTCAAGTGCAGATATGGGCACTTCTTGTTTGTAGTGATTCCGTTTGGAGTTATGAATGCACTGGATGTGTTCATGGGACTTATGAACTTTGTCTTCCGAGAGTTTCTAGACCGGTTCATCATTGTGTTTTTCAATGACATCCCGATCTACTCAAGATTAGGGGAGGAGCACATTGAGAATCTTTGGGCAGTCTTCGAAGTCCTTCGACAGAACCAGCTTTATGGGAAATTGTAAAAGTGTATGTCCTTGACGCAATAAGTACACTTCCTTGGGCACGTAGTGTCTCAGCATCGAGTGTCAGTGGACCCATCGAAGGTAGAGTCAGTTGTTTCTTGAGCAGCACCCAAGAGCATGGTAGAAGTTCGTAGTTTCATGGGGTTGGTGGGTTATTATCAGAGGTTCGTTTCGGACTTCTCTCAAGTTGCTGCTCCATTGATGGCTTTGACTCAAAAGAACTAGGTCTTCCTCTAGAGCAAGAAGTGCCAGAATGCTTTCGACTACCTGAAGGAGAAGTTGGTCAGTGCTCCCGTACTCAAGTTTCTAGAGGAAGGGTTGTTGTATGAGGTGTTTTGTGATGCTTCTGGCCTTGGATTGGGATGCGTACTGATGTAGAAGAAGGGTGTGATCTGTTATGGGTCTAGGTAGTTGCACCCTCATTAGCGTAACTATGCCACCCATGACCTAGATCTTGCAACAGTAGTGTTTTCACTAAAGTTGTGACGACATTACCTCTTTGGGGAATGCTTTGTGGTCTTCTCAGATCACAAGATCTTACGTTATATCTTCTCCTAGCATGACCTGAACTTACAGTAACAGAGATGGGTCGAGTTTCTCTAAGACTATGACTTCGAGATCTGTTACACTGAAGGTAAGGGCAACATTGTGGCTAATTCCCTGAGTAGGAAGTCGCATAAGAAAGTGGTTCAGGAATCCACTGATGCCTGGAAAGTGATGGGAGAGTTGGCTGCCTTGCACTTGGATGAAAGGGTAGAAGGTGTTAGAGGCTGTTTGTTTCAGATGACGGTACATTCCTCCTTGTTGAAGTAGGTGGAAGTGTCTTCGTGGGGGCACTCCGAGGCGGAAGTAATGCGGGACCGTGTCGATCAGGGAAACACTCCAGAAGGATGGTCAGAGGACAGCTGACATCAGATGCTTTTTCATGGAAGGATTTTTGTTCCAGAGGCAATGCGTGAGGGAGTTCTCCATGAGTTACATAGCTCAACCTTGTCGGTACATCCAAGAGTTTCAAAAATATACCGAGGCCTGAGGGTACAGTTTTTGTGGCCCTGGTTGAAACGGGCAGTGGCGGAGTTTGTGGCTAAATTCCTAGTGCGTCAGCAAGTGAAGGCTGAACACCGTGTTCCCAGTGGTTTGTTGCATCCTTTAGATTTCCCTGAGAGGAAGTGGGATGACATCTCAATGGAATTCTTCACAGAACTACCCAGAGCTTAGGGTGGTTATAATCTTATCTTGGTAGTGGTGGATCAACTGAAGAAATCAGCTCACTTCTTTGAAATTAAGGAGTTAGGCCTAGTAAGTACCTTAGCACAGAGGTACATAGACGAGGTGGTGCAGTTGCATGGAGTTATGAAGTCTATCGTCTCAGATTGGGAAACTTGGTTCACCTCACGAGTCTGGAAGGGGTTACATCATGCTTTTGGAACCGAGCTACGCCTTAGAACTGCTTTCCACCCCCAGACCGACAGGCAGATAGAGCGGACTATCCAGACGTTGTAGGACATGTTGCGAGCATGTGTTCTAGATTTTGGAGGGTCATGGGTGCGACACTTGCCTTTAGTAGAGTTGGCCTACCACAATAGCTTCTACTCTACTATTGTCATGGCACCATTTGAGGATTTGTATTGAAGACCATGTCATTCACCCATTTGCTGGGCAGAGGATGGTGAGACATGTGCACTTGGGTCGGAGGTAGTACAGAGAACCATAGAGAAAGTCCAGCTTGTGCGTGAGAGGATGAAAGCGGCTCAGGACCGAAATAAGTCTTATGCTGATCGTAGGAGGAGGCATTTGGAGTTCGAGGTGGGAGACCATGTGTTTTTGATGGTTTCCCCTCGACAGGGGCATCAGAGGTTTGTGAAGGGGAGTAAGCTCTCCCCTAGGTTCATCGGACCTTTCGAGGTGGTGAGGCGAGTCGGCGAGGTGGCATATCAGCTAGCCCTGCCACCTCATTTGGAGAAGGTTCATGACGTCTTCCACGTCTCCCAGTTTCGTCGATACTTACATGAAGACTCTCACATTACTGACTGGGGATAGATATATATGGGAGACAACACGGACTTCGAGGAATGACCAGTCAGAATCGTGGATCGTAAAGAGAAGGTGCTTCGTGGACGAACCATCGTCTTGGTTCATGTGTTTTGGAGGCATGGCGGACTCGAGGAGAGAACTTGGGAGCGGGAGGCCCAGATGCATGCTCAGTACCCGGAGTTGTTTTGACTTGTGTTTTTCCTTGTTCTTCTGAGCTTTGTTTTGATGTTATACTCTATACCTTTGATATATGGAATGTTTGGCTTGGCGGTTGTGAGATGTTTTGTTTCCTTGTTCTCTGGAAGTGTAACATTTCTGGATGTGTTGAAAAGGGAAAAACATGATCCTTGATCGAGACGCATAAATTTGTATGTGATTGAACCCATGCGGGTGAGTCAGTGCCTCTTAATGTGCATAATATCTTGATATAGGAGAAGGAATTTCTCCAAACCATGTGTTCGGGCAGAGTGTTGGTTGTATTATTTTGGGGGAGGTGGAAGTTGAAGAATCCTAATATATGGAAGTGGAAAGACCCAATTCTTAATCGAGATGCATTAATGAGGATGCGATTAAACCCGTGCAGGCGAGTCAGTTCCACCTAAAGCAAATAACATCTCGACATAGGAGAAGGAATTCCTAACACATATGATTAGGGTTGTTGGATGGTTTCCTATTATAATGAGAGCCCTAAGAGGTATCTTATTGCGTTCCTCTGGGTTGGTTTTGAATTCTCGGGGACGAGAATATTGGAAGAGGTATCTGATGTAATGGCCCAGACCTCTCCAGCACCTTCCTTTGTTAAAAAGAAGGTCACGAAGTGTTCTGGAGGGTAAAATGGACTTTTCCCACAATTTTCAAAATTTTGAAACTACATGTCGTGCAGTGTGAGTACATGCCGTGTACCCCCTCTCCAGGTACACCCCGTGTTGAAGGTCGTGTCCTTCCCATGTGAAATAAATGAGTACACGTCGTGCAGTCCCTCCCCGCGTACACGTTACCATCAAACCATGTGTTGACTAGTCAACGACCTTGTTTCGCGTTGATGTCGTGTTCTTGCCACGTGAAAAAAATGAGTACATGCCATGTAGCCCATACTACACACCGTGTAGTCCCTCCCCGCGTACGCGTTACCCTCAAACCGTGTGTTGACCAGCCAATGGCCGCTTTCCGCGTTGAAGGCCATGTTGGAAGTCGCGTGGTGACAGTGTGAAATGGTCGTGTATAAGCCGTGTACTAGAAAGTATGCGCCGCGTACTTTTGTTTTTCTCACCTATAAATGGAGGGTTCCCTACTCCTTTTCAACTCACTCCTCTCCTCCCCACTCCCTCGAGTAGAGCTCTCCCAAGAGACTCGAAGGCTCTTTTCTTCCCTAACTTCTTCATCAGAGCTCCGATTTATGATCCGTCAGCGGCCATGAGATCGTAACGATGAGGCGAGACTTCTGGGCTTGGATCTGTTGTCTTACAGTAAGCCTTTTGTTCCTAGATTCCACCCTAGAAGGTTTTTCCAAGTTTTTACAGAAGTGACGGATGCCGACATACATCTTCTAAAGCTGATCCAGGGGAGCATTGTTATCAGAACCTGTTGAGGTAGGGATCTTACCTTCGTCTCTCTAAATTGTGCATCATGCGGGGTGGGTGTACTCTTATTTACGTGAAACACATTTGAACCGGTTTAATAAAGATAATAATTGTCTTATATAACGGGTATGGGAAGTTTGTGATTGCAGTTACATTATTAATATCCTGTGATATTATGTTGTGAATTGAATAGGCTTATGCCTACTGAAAATCGCAGTCGTTTGGGGCCTTTGCTTGCGCAATTAAATGCTACCCTATCTTTCAAGACCGTTTATGGATGGAAATATTGTGGAATGTGGGAATTGGTTAATCACATAATGTTGGATGATTAAACGAATAACTGGAACCCTTGTGTGATCACCCCGGTTGAACAAAACTGGAATAATAAACATGTGGGTGCTAATTAGGGTTTATTTATGTGAAGGGGGTGTTTTGTGGGTTTTTGTGGATCAGGTGAGCAATGGGGCTGTGGTTGGATTGGTTGTGGGTTTTTGTGAATGCTATGTTGGTGATGGGCCGTGGGGTTGCGATAAGTGGTATCAAGGGATGATGATGTACGAGTTTCGGTGTGTTTGTAGTTATGGTGGTTGGTAGCGGGGCTGTAGGGATGGGTTTGAAGGTAAACAAACTATGGGTTGTGATTAATAAATGAAAGTAGAAGAGTTAATTAATGGTGGGGCTTGGTAATGGAACATGAATAATAATCAACGGGGTTTGTTGGTTAATAAGAAGGACTTGTTTGTGTTGCTTGTGTTTTCCCTAACTTGATTTGTGGATGTCATGGATATGTTTTACGAACGATCGGTGTGGTTAGTTGTGGATAATTGTGCTATAGTTAAGGAACTAACAAATTAAATATGTTGAAACATGAAGATCTAAATGGGGTTGGGGTTGTTTGTTGTATGGATGCTTCATGGTAGCATTTCCGAGGCACATGATCAGTTTCTCTATTTAGAAGCCATAGGTTTGGATGAGCGGTTAGTATATATATATTTGTATCTTTGTGTTTTGTCTCACCCCAACCATGTTGAGCACTTAGTGCCGAACACTCTCATTTCATGGGAGAGGGTGTTTTTTCCTTAGTTACTAGCTCCTTCCTGCTCCTTCTTCCATTGGTTGTGATGGCTTGAGGTGACCTTACACCCAAGACTCTTTGGGTAGGTTTCGATTGGGGTGGTTTTAGCCCAAGACTCTTAAGGCGGGTTTAATATTTTCCCAAGAATATTCGAGATGAGGCCCATGTGTGTGTGGGCAGGATACGTGGTTGTGAGGCCCAGGTGTGTGCGGGAGGGATACATGGTTGCGAGGACCAGGTATGTGAGGGTGGGATACATGGTTGTGAGGCCCAGGTGTGTGCGGGCGGGATACGTGGTTGTGAGGCCCAGGTGTGTGTGCGGGCGAGATATGTGGTTCTTGAGGCCTAGGTGTGTGCGGGCGGGAAGAGTGTGGAGCGTCAGGACATTCTCCATTAGGAAGAGCAGCTAACTAGTGGGAAATGGTGCGGGGTACCCAATACCCTTGTTCTTATATACTACTACTACCTGGTGTTTTGTGTTTTTGGGTGAGCGTGGGTGGTGATGTTGGGTGGATAGAATTCCTTTCTAGGTTTTGGTTTCTTCTATTGTTCTCACGGGACATTAGGATGTCTCCCCACTTGTGCACGAGAGCTTTAGGTTTCCCTACTGAGTATACTTGTATACTCAACATACGTTTACATTCAAGTTTCTAGGAGGACTACCAGGGCCGTGTAGGACCCTACTAGTCGGGACAGTTGGAGTTGTTGCAGTTTGTTGTACTCTTGTTTCTTTTGGTATTGTAGTTTTTAGCTTTCTTGTACTTGTACTTTGTATAAAAATTGTTTAAACATGCATGTGGGATTGTTTTGGGTCTATTTCCATTTACTTGTCATCTTTTTCTTTTGGTGGTTGACTCATCCTATTTCCCAATCTTAAATAATAAAAAGGGTAATGCCTCCAATGTTTGTAAAAACTCATACCCTTGGTGCTAGTCGCCACCCCGGGGCCTACTGGAGGCAGGAATCAGGGGTCATTATCTACCTTTCACCATTGCCAGCTCAGGAGGGGCATCTTTGGTGGGAGGGGGTCGTGACAATATAGTAAAACTATTCTCATTATTCTATCCGTCCTATGAATGATAAATTCACCATGCGTGCGTACGTACGACATACTGTCTCCAAATCATGGTGTAGTTTGTTATTCAAAACTACATTATGTTTTGGGTATAATAATGAGTATAATTGATGTAAATAATAAATATAACATGCTAATTATTCTTTATATATAATATACCATCCAACTACATATGATTTCATCATTAATAGAATGATATTTTCACTCATTCATACATATGGATTACCGTCTCCACGATGCGATGAGATTTTATTCCCCATCATAACCATTCAAGAATAACATTAATTTGATTGTTAAAACAAAATTTATGAACTTAATATAATTCAAGTTATGAATAAAATAAATCCTACACGTACTAAAATGAATTATGTACCAAATTATATAATGAAAAACAAATTAATTGACACCTGAAACAATGATACTACTGAAATATTTTTAACAAAGAAATATTAGAGGACCTTATATGATATTATATTTATGTATGTGGTTCTTGTATAATTTAATAAAAATGATTTAACCCTTATATAAGAGGTTAAACTACCCTATACTATGGAAAATTGAAAGGTATCGTTTAATTTTACAATCTGTTTATTATATGATGTTGTTTGTATGTAGGTATATACTAGGACTTCTTTACCATCCATATTTATGTTTCTTAAAAATGTATTTCAAAACATTTTTAAAATTTCCTGGACTATGGGTCAAAGTCATTTATATCCTTGTTTTAATTTTTATAAAATATATTAAAAATAATATTTCTGTTGTTTTCCAATCAAGGTACTTTATAACCTTTTCAAAAAATTAAGGAATTTTTTTTAACTAATACGGCGGGTGCATCTATTTTCCACCATTATAACACCTTCAAATATTCCCTTACAAGATTATAAGAATATTTTTAAAATAAATGTTTTCTTTACATTTAAATTAATTCAATTTAGAAAGATATATTTCACTCAAATGGATTTTGGACGGATTTCATCTATTTCAAGATCTTTTGTTGGATTTTATGCTTGTTTAAAGTTGATTTATTATGATACAATCATCCATATTGTATTGAAGGTTTTGTGATATGTATAAATATGGAAGTTCTACTTTTAAATAACATTCATTTTTTATGGTTAATGTTTTAACATTTCATATGCTATTTTTGATACAAATTTTTATGTTATGTTTCAACCTTTTCATAGGAGGGATGCATTGGACATAATAAGTGATTGGTGGGGCCCACTATAGCCCCTAGATGAATTGGTAGGTCCCATGAGACAAACTAGTGTCTTCGAATAAGGCCTTGAAAAAATTTATATTTGTAGTCTTTTCATGAGGCCTTGACTACGTGGTTACGATGTCCAGCATTATACATTCCATCGTTATGAAATTAGCTATTGATATTACATGTGATTATTCTACTCGTAGAATATCCACGTGAATAATTAAATGGAATTATTTGATTTATGATTTCCATATTATACTATAATTTATGTTTAAATGGATTGTGTTGTAGTCTTATACATTGCCTTAAATGTTTATACTTATTTATGATATTTTGCTGCTATATTGATATCTTTACTGATCATATGAGATCACCCCTTTCTTATATTTTATATTTCATAGGTTGTGAAGTAGTATATTATGATTAAACTATAGGTATAGGCTTAAGGATATGAGTGTGTTCAAAGGAGACACAATGTTGTTTTTTATTTCATAATGTAATGTAAAACTTATGTATATATTTAGTAATTCCAATGCTAATAAACTAATCTGAATTTCAGGACTTGGTCTCTTGTTGTCATGCTAATGTTACGTAATAATTCACCGACTCTGGGTAACTAGGGTCTGAATGTTACACGTACTACATATCTTCATAACTTAGGGGAAAAGAAACATAAAAGGGGTGAGCTCAAATGCTCAGTAAGGGTAGAAATGGGAGGTACTTATGTCTAAGTATCATTATTAGTGTATGAGAATGTGATCATAAAAATAGAAGACCATACCCTGCATATCAAAGATCATAAGAAAGATCAAGGAAAAAATATTGGCAGTATGTATTACATTAGTCATTATTAAATAGAGAGAATAAGCCATTAATGCATAACATATGAATAAAAAATTGAATTGTGAAAACACATTAGCATATAATATGCTTTCCATAGTAGACAAGGCATCACATCCTATACCATCTTAGTGGACAAAGTTCTATACTGAACTGGGTGAACCCCCATTCCATCCATGTATTACTTAACCGAGTAAAACCTCATTCCATCCCTGTATTATTTAACCGAGTAAACCCTCATTTTGTTCCTATATTACTAAACCGATTAAAACCTAATTACATCCCTATGCTACTGAACTTTTTAAACCCTTGTTCCAAACCTGTATTACTGAGCTGATTAAACCCATATTCAATTTTTGTATTACTGAACCGAGAAAACCCTCGATCTAGCACTATATTTCTAAACTGAGTAAACCCTAATTTCATCCCTGTATTAATGAACTGATTAAATCCTCATTCCATCCCTATATTATAAAACATAGTAAAACCTCATCCCATACCAATATACCCCATAGAATATAAATCTTTACCCAATTATTTGGAGGTAGATACAGGTCCCACCCATCATGTAATGCAGTCATACAAACATGTTCCGTGAGATCATAAATAAACATATCATAACCCACGAAATTAAATGTGTATCATTAAAATTTAAAAATATCATAAATTTTAGAAAGTGACAAGTTTCATACTCATTTAATAATAAAAAAAATCATGAAACGAATCATGCTTCAAAATAATTTAACCCGTGGAAAAGAATATGTTTCATAAACATATTACCAATGAAATATAAATTGGTTTCATAAAGACCATGACATTATGCATAAGCCATTCATATAAGGGATATGAGTGAAAAAATAATATAAGTTCCTAAAATTTCATGAGGAACATCAATATAGGTCATTTTAGATAAAAACTAATTTTGAAATATAATTTAAAAATGTTTGTTTATAAAAATTTCATTTCTTGTTTTAAAAATGTTTTTTAATTTACAAACCATTGTAAAATCATTTTCGTTGAAAATACCATGAATAATTTCAAAAAAATACATGAAATAATTTGGACTCCATTTTTCCTTGAAAACTATTAAAATAATCATCAAAACATTTAAAAACCCTTTTTATTTGAAAACACTTTAAAACATGTGAGAAAATATTGAAAATGTTTTGGAAATTATTTCTTTAACAATGCTTTGAAAACATAAAAATAATGATTGAAAGCATTTTAAAAAGCATTTTTTATGAAATTTTATAAAAGAATACTGAAAACAGTTTGAAATTTTTTTATTGGAAATTAAGTTTTAAAAAATTCTCTTAATGATATACTTTTTAAAAATACAAAGGGTTATTTGAAGAAATAATGGCTGGTAAATCCATACATGTCGTATGAGGTCAAATGAACACTACTTTTTTAAAGTAAAAAGCATTAAATAGTGCCTTGTTCGGAAAGAGAAAAGAATTCCCTTGAATATATTTTTAAGATACGAAAAGGGTAAAAATTTCTTTTAGATATTATATGTTAATGGTATAATATTCTTGGAAATTTTATTATAAAACATAGATTTCCTACCCAGGAGATGGTAAAGTTAGGCTTTCCTAAACAAACTTTCTTGACTATTTTATATACCAAAGAGTATAAAATGTTAAAAATAAATGATTGTATCATGAAATAATATATTATAAGGAAAATCATGGATATTCTTGATATATGGATAATTATATTTAATCAAAGAAATCAAAAACATAAAAAACTATCTAAAATAAATGAGTTTGTCTCAAAAAACTCTTCTAAATTGGTGTCTTGGGATCATGTTCCCCTTACCTTGTTTGTTGACTCTCTTCATACTTGTTTAAGATTCCTGTATAATAAATATATGTTTATTATACATATTTTACATAATAATATTCTAATACATAATAACTTATATGGTTTTATTATATCCTTATATTACTCTCTTATTTATTATCCTATGCTGATGTTTCACTTCAGGTAACATTTGGTTTATTCTTCGCATGTGTCTTAATTTTTTATATATGTGACCATTATATATATATATCATGATTACATAATGTAAACCTTGATATAAATATAAGTTATATATATTATAATTTTATTTTAATAATCTATATAATATATGAATATGAAATGGAATACACCATTCATGGGGACAGTAAGTTGTACGTAAGCATGCACATTGTTTCTGTTTTTTATATTCCTATTGAAAGAATGGAATAAGATGACATATAAATATATATATGTATGTGTATATAAATATATATAATCATTTATGTATCATGACTATATAATATATTTCATTTATTTTTGTTAATACAATCCTCAATAAATTCCTTGTGGTGTGTGAATGAATCACATCGCATTGAGGGGGCGGTAGACCACACTTCATCAAACCAGATTATCGTATTACCAAAAAATATAAAGTAAAGATATTTGTGTTTTAAAAAGTAATAAATAATCTTAAATATATAATAAATATAATATATTACATATATAAATATAGTTTCCATCATAATTTCAACTATGATTGGTGGTAAGGGATAAATGAACAATCATCGTTTTATGATCCAATAGTTCACCATACACAGAAACAATATGTTCAACATCTATTAGACAGAGGTGTGTGTATGTGTAGGTTATACCCTATTAATAACATCATCATAGTATATTTAGGATACTTATTTTCACACAATATTGTTATATGAGTGTGGAGGGGTTTGATAAGACAATTAAAGGAAAGGTACTTGAGAAAATATGTTACCTTTTAATCAGGTAACTGCTTTACGTTTACGCAAAAAGGCTACCTTGAGAAGATTTATATGAAAATGGAGGATCCATGATTAAGGGAGGATTTTTGGAAGGTTACATGGGTATATATTGGAAAAAATTAAATGGTTTTAGAGGTGTGATTAGTGGGTATAGGTGGTGGCCTTTTATAGGGAGGGAAAATGACTCACATAGAATTTTTAGAAACAAATTAGGTGTTCACGTGTTCTTATCTAAAAAAAGACATAAAACCCAACAAAAATAAATATTTTAAGGTTTATATCTAATTAATGGACATAAAATGGGGTTTTAAAAGATTCTAGGTCATTTGGGCCTTTAATTGTTAGGTTTAGTCCCTAATAATGGTTAATTTGGCCTTAACCATAGCGATTAATTTTAATCACATTGACTAATCACTTTGGTAAAAAATTAACATGGTATTATTAGAATATAAATATTAGAAAGAATAAAATGATAAATGTTAATTTTTTTGACATTCACTTCACAAAAGCATAATGAGTAATATTAGTGTTAAACCCACAAGTGTAACAAAATAATGAGGTTTTAAAGTGGGAAAATGTCAAAGTTTGTTAAGATTTTATATTTGGTTTCATAGTGAAATTGATTATAATGAATTAAATATTATAAATATATGTAATATTTAAATAATATGACATTAAAACCTATTTATAATATCATTTTTTAGTAATAATTAATTAAAAATGGCAATTTTTATCTAAAAAGCTGTAATTTTCAGTATTTATCAAAAAATAAAATTTCATAGAAAAATAAAAAATATTCACCCTAAGATAATTTCAATGTTCGGAATTCAAAAATAAAGTTCATTTTTTCAAATTAAATTTCTATATTTGTCTAAAATTACTTTCATTATTTTGATCGGTTCATTTGAGGAAACAATGTTTTTAAACATATAAGGACTTTACCAAAAAAACATGTCTTCCATTATCAATATATTTTATTTATATAAAAAATAGTATACTATATTATTAATGTAGTTATTACTATTCCTATAACTATTTTTAATGGGTAGGTTATATTTATCTCATTTAATTAATTATATATATATATATATATGTTTCATATAAACTAAGTGTTGCGTGCATCATATACCAAGTTGGTGTAACTTGTATTGCAATCCAAGTTGGTACTGCGTGTAGGAAAAGGAAATTTGGAATTGTGTGTGAAAGGGATATTTGAAATAGTGGTTTAATATATATATATATATAACTATTTCATGTGTCAAGTTATATGAAAATTATTTAATAGATAAATTAATTCAGAAAAAATAACTCTCAAAGTCTTAGGGTGTTATATTCCATATCAACATTATTAAGTCCCTAGTCTATAAAAAAGTCACTCCTCATAATTCTTCATCCAAAATTCAATATGTATGACTAAAAGAGTAATTCAAGGGTTTCAAAATCCATGTTCTTCATTTAAGTTCTCTACATATTCCTAAAATAATATAAGTAAGCATTGAAATTAAAATTAAAACAATTATCTAATGAAACTCTCATTATTTCATAAACTCAAGCATTTATAACTTTTTTATTTATTCTAAACTCTTAAACAACACCAATCACCTATAGTGGTATTGTGCTACCTATATAAACAATGATGTTTTATTATTCACATTTTTATTTAATAGATATTAAAAAAAATAGATTTCATAATATAATATATAATAAAGGATCAAATTATTCATTTTTTCTAAAATGATAAAATATTCATGATAATAATTATATTAAATCTAATTAATCATAAAAAATTATACATCTAAAACATGCATATAATGAAACACTTTTTATTTGTAACTATTTTGTAAAATTGATTAAACTATTGAACTCCAATACTTTTTGAATGTCATTTTCCCTTTACCATGGAAATTATTGAGCTTATGTAACCATTGTAGGGTGACCATAAACCATTAACATTATATCAAAAAATATTTATAATCATTATCTGACCAAAACAATGGTTGACACAATTTTTTTTATTTAGTAAATAAATGAAACATGATAATAATTATTTTAGAAGAGAATAACTAAATATAAATAAGACTTTTAAAAAACTAATAGATTCCCACTCTTTCTCATCTGTGATGATATATTTTCTATCACCCTATATCTCTATATTCCTCTTTCAATAATTCTAATATTCTTACATTATGTCCTTTATGTTTCCTTCTACTTCTATTTTCTATGGATATTTTTACATTTATGATTCACTATAAAATAATTATTTATTATAAAATCTATGAATATTATAAAGGAACATTCTCAAGTTTTTTTATCCTTTATCAAATTATTGTAGTTTTGTTTACAAACATTATTCATTATTTCATGACATTAAAATTTAATTATTTGCTATGTTTTCTTATTGATGAAAAAAATAATATATATTCCTATACAGTTTTAGGAGCCACAATGATTTTCCATTTAAAAAAAAACTTTTAATAATATTAGGTATCTCATTTCATTATTGAGGGATAATTATATGTTATATATATATATATATATTTGGGGAAAATAAAATTCATCGAATATTTTGATGCAATAGGTGCATATATTACTATGCCCCCCCTAATTTTTCGGGTAATGAATTCATTTTTGGAGATACACTGTATTGTTTTTAGGCCGGATTGGCCACTAGGAGGGTGGTAAATGATTCTTCTACATTTTTAAAATTCATTTTTCTAATTTAACCTCTTTATGTTGTTAATATTTTTCATCCACTCAATTATATCACATAGTCGTACTTTGTATGAATAAATAATGATAGAGAGAACAATACATGAAACATAAAAGGTTCGGTACAATGACCAACTCTTTTCCATGTAGGATATTATTCCCAACACGGATTCACTAATATATGCATATTATCAATTAAAATGGATGATAAAATTCACACAATATCTATCCTGAATCCACACGGAAGGTTATTTATACAGCATTACATAGTCTTACCGGAATCCACACCAGCTTGCCCCAAAATCCACACTACGGAATTATACTCATCAGTCTCACTAGTGGCCTCCTACTCCAAAATAATATTGAGTTTTTTAATAATTTCATTGTGGATAGATCCACTATTGTTTTATCTACTGTTCTTCTTCCATGATATTTATAGATCAATCATTTCCATGGAACTGTTAAT
The DNA here is from genome assembly GCA_963277665.1 of Viscum album. Lineage (NCBI taxonomy): Eukaryota > Viridiplantae > Streptophyta > Magnoliopsida > Santalales > Viscaceae > Viscum > Viscum album. Next base: position 1,042,513,634 of record OY728143.1, on the reverse strand, counting down.
TTACCTTTTAAAATCGTTCTATCCTTTCTCCAAAATATCTGATCGCCTATATTTGATCATTTTCCTCAGTGAAAAAATGTTTGGGCTATGATTATTTCAGATAATGAAGTATCATACTCAATGATGTGTGTAAGTTTTTGGAAAAAAATTATTCAAGATTATTAATATGCATGAAGTATCACTCATAATATTAGAATACTATGTCATTATGAATTCTAAAACATTTCTAACATATAAATAAACTCTAATAATATTCTGCCTAACTTCAATACCAAACTAATAATACTTCATGCACAGATTTTTGTGGAATCTGAAACCTTATCACATTATGTTATGAACATCTAAATTATGTTTTTATCAATTATGTTTTGGATATATCAATTTATCATGTTATTTTTTTACATGTGTATATGTTCTCATGAACTATCATCCTTTTGTACACATACTACATAATATGTGTTCTATAAGTTCAATGAATTTCATGAGTTTCATGTGCCCTTTTAATTCCACCTTCTTCACTTTATCATGAAAATCGCATGATATATTGATATTTAAGTGTAATTTTCACAAAATTTGTATCATCTAAGATTAACTCATTATATTTCTTTAATAACACAAGTTATTGTGAAACCCTATAGAGGATCATGGGTGTTTATCGGTATATATTTAAAGATATCATTTAATGTTATTTTCTCCTTTATAAGAACACTTAAGGTTCTCATGAAGTGATGTTCTTTAATTACATTACCTTCACACATGGTTTTCATGTTTCAATAGCTACTATACGTGGATTATCCTCAACACCTTTATGAGACCTGGATGGATTATGGGTTCTTTCATCCGGAGAAAATGGTTGTCCATGCATCTTCTTAACTTTCTTCATTTACAAAAGAGCATAACCATGAGTTCCATTGTGAAAAAAGGTTATGTATATTGGTCTATCTTGACCCCTTAACAAGACAAGAGGAGTCCTCAGATTCCTCTACCTTCACATAAATTAATGATGTGGGTGCTTCATGAATTGTCTTGACCTGAAAGCCACTAACTAGTTACCAAATATAGGTAGTTACATGGAATCACATGAATCTCCCCAAATGGAGGAGGTTTATAACTAGAAGCAAGATCCTAGATTTTTTTCCTATAGAGACTATGGATTCGTTACTAGAGTATACCATAGTGGATATATACAACATATAAGTAGAGGAATCATTTTTAATCAAATGGCATAGTGGAAGTAGACATTATAAAAATTGGACTACCAAACCACAATAGCAGAAGCAGTATTGTAATGGATAAAACACAATTAAGTAATATAATTACTCAAATGTAGAAACTGAATCATATACAACAAGATGAGGATTCATTTCATGTATCTACAACTCATAAAAAATATTTATAAGTCGTCAATAGAATACATATATCAAAATACAAAAAACACTATATTATGATATCACCTTGAGACTCATCTCGATTATATACTCCCCTTATACTATGTCTGGCACAATTTCAATGATCAAATTTTTTTTCCTTGTATTGACCTCTACCTGCATCCATATATTCTTTCTGAGTTCTTAACATTGGCCTGAGAAAGGGTCTGAGGTAAAATCCAAGTGGGCCACCACTAATGGTGTATATAAAAAATCCATGTTGTGCAATAATAGATAATAAGAGTGAAAAATATATCATGTATGGATGTATTGAATGTAAAGTGACCAAGTTAAAATTGAAAAAACAAGTTATATTGTAAATTCATATAGGTCTCCATACAAAAATTATTCAAGATCCTATTCAAAGGAATCAAAAATGTAATAAGACTAAGAAAAATGACCACACTGTATATCTAGTGCATCTTTTCCTACAAAACCATGCCATCTAACCTCTATAACATATAAGCAATGACTTATCTCTATAATGAATCATGTCAAAATATCCAAGGCCGAGATGTAAAACCAGAAGTGGTAGATCCCACGTGACCAGATCTAATATATAGTGTTCCAAGGAATCCTCTTAGATTCCTATGATCATCTTGATGTAAACTCTATTAGACTAGTAATGGGGTCCAAGGAGCATGTAACTAAAGATTTTAATTTATTAACCAAAACAAGCCATATCTATGGGGTATCATAGCCCAAAGCATCCCACAAATCATGACCTAAGGAATAATATCATCCAATGCATCCACTACTTCTTTCATGATCCATGGTGTAGCAAACTCGTGGAATCATTTTTAAAAATTCATCATTCATTGAATTTATCAATTAATAAGAATTAATATTCCATTAGTTTACCCAATCGTATAAAAATTCATATTCAAATTATTGAACATTCACATCATGTATTACATGTAAATGGAGAAAAACCATATACAAATCAAAGAATCCAATTCGATTCTTTTATTACAGGGTTAACACTAGGTAATAAATTTCAAACACACACCACTTGGATGGTTCAACAATAGGAAAATGTAAGGGAACTCTTAATGGGTAGCCTAGGTTGGTTAAACAACTTGAAATAGTCATGAGGAACATAAATGGAATAATTGACTTATTCAAATACATTCAATTAAATTATTCACATAATTATCCTTATGCCGCTGGAATGTATGGTGTGTGGAACAATGGATACTAGACATATAAATCACCAAACCAAAAGAGAATGGAATATAACACCTATTGAACTTCCATATCAGAGTGATCACCCAGTATAAACATGTGATTAAATATACATCAGAAGAATACTGAATAATAGAAAAAGATCCTAATAATAGGTAACAATATTTTTCCCAAAAATTTCACAGATGATAATAATTAAAATTAATAATTGATCAATATGATCAAATAACATACTTGAAAAATACTATGAGACCAGTGAAATTTGATTCCTAGTTCTAAAAAATACTCAACAGAAAAATATACCCTATAGGAAGAAAGAAGCCCTCACAACATGAGGTTTCTATATAGAGGAGGAAAATTGAATAAGTTATAGGTTTTATTATGTTTTAGTGGAAAAAATATAATTTCCACAAATAATAATTTGAAAAAAGGTTTAGTCCAATGGTTGGCTTTACTATGGGACAATTGTGTGGATCCCAAAATCTCAATGGGAACCCTGCATATTTAGGGCACTTGATTTTCCAAACCATGAATAAACCTTGAAAAAATTATGTCTCATGATCTATCAAGAACCATAGAGGCCCCCACACTAGCATCTACCTAATTTTGAACAGTTTACTAAAATAATGAAGGACCTTGAACCCCATTGTCCAGGCCACATATGGTTAGAAAAATCAGGTGGAATACACAGTATGGTTTCTTCAAACCATGTGGTATATCTTTTTTCTAAAATAAATTAGTCTTTGAGATCCAAAAAAGCCCCCTATACCCACTAACAACCCCATGACTTCAAATTGTATTCACATTTGGTCATGAACAATCATTTAAATTGAAAATCAAAAGATCATATCCTCATATGAAAACCTGAGATCATAAAATATTACCACTTAAAGAAATTCATCCCCAAATTTTCCTTCGAAAGGTGGGAAAGAATCACCTTAGAATGTCTCTATAAACTGAGCATGTATGTATGCCTACCACTCCAATGTCTAATCCGATAAAAGGTTATGGTTCTATAGAACCAATATTAGAGGAATAAACCATCCTTAGAGAACCATCATTCTCTATTCAATTATACAGATATGATTCTAATAAAATGATGCATCTGCCTATAACTCAACCTCATTAGGATGAAAAGGATTATATGGGTATAAATGAAAAATTTAACACTGAGATAGGTGGAATAAGTCAAGAAATTATTTGAACCTATTTAAAAACTATAGCTGATAAACTACCGAATATACACTTCACAAAATCTAGAATGGCCCAACATATCATGATGAAATATTACCCTATATCCAAATCTATCTTTGTCTCATCCTCGATGAGATTTTTAAAAAGACCCATGGCCTCGTTTGATCCCAGCGTGGAGGTTCCCTTTGAACCCACAAACAAACACGTGAAGGAGGTGATGTTTTTGGAAAAACCGAACCGTTACAAGTAACGAATATGAGGATCAAAGGGATTTACTTCCTCGACGCATTGACGGGTTCAGATCACCCATCAACGAAGACACCAAGGATAAATAAAATAAAGGATGGAAGGTTTTTCATTGAATTCAACCCTGTTTCTCTATAGCAGCGTACTCATCTCTGTAAGTTTTCAATTATGGGTTAAGTTTCCTACCTTAGAGGTGACAAACCCTGGTCCTATTTTGATTTGAAGACTCGAATTGCATTATGCTGGGGATTCTCGAACTGGGAACTGGTCGCACTCGGTAAGGGATTCTTCCACATTCTCCTTTCAACACAAAAGGATCTTGATAGTGTTTGGAAATTAGGTAATCTTCAATTGAAACCTTGTTTCCTTCTTCTTTCTGAATGGGATTTTTCTTTCAATCCTAATAACCATAGGAACACCACTGCTCAGTTATGGGTTAGGCTGAACAACCATAATTGGTTTTTCTTGCACTCGTAAATTCTTAATGATTTATCTTCCTGCATTGGTACCCCCTGAAAATTGATCAAAGAACACTAAAGGACGACTTAGGTATCTTTGCTCAGGTCATGATTGAGGTTAATCTTGAAAGTAAGCTCCTACTATCTATAGTTTTCAATGCTAATGAGTATAAAAAAGTGGAAAAATTGTGTTTGATAGGCTTCCCCCCTATTGTGATTACTAAAAAATTGTAGGACATTCAGTACTCAATTGTAGGATTGTTCAAAAAAAATACCCTCATCCTAATTATTCTTAATGGAATGAAATTAAAAGAAAGAAGAATAATGAACCTTCTTTTTACAAACCTGAATCATCTAAGAGGAAAGCAGATAAATGGGTTGCTAAACCCAAAATCTCATTTCAGATGGAAGTTGGAAATTGGAAATCATGGGCAGACCTTGCTGAGGAACAAAATTATAAATCTATTGAACATGCCATTAAAAAGGCATTGAAATAGAAATATGGGGAATCATGCACTCCCACTCTTATTTTGGTCCCTCCTGTAACTCTTTAGAAACCTATTCTCCTCTTTTAAACCTCTCTAAAGAACTGATCCATCCCCCTTTGAAGCTCTTTGAAGGGGTGAATTCTCACCTAGCCCTTTCAAAAAAAGTAGACCAGCCTTACACTAATCACAACCCCCATCTCATCCCTGTTTCTCTAGAATTCATTTCCCCTGATGCTTAGATTTGCAGCACTAAACCCAAACTCCCCCCAGACGAGTAGAATAATTCATCTATCCTTTTTGAGCCTGGATTCATCCCGAACCTCTAGGAAAACATGGGTAATCAATAGGAAAGTGATGTTATCCATATTGAAAGTTCTTTGCAGCCTAGGGAGATAGACAATATGACTGTACACCTTTCATCTCCTACCTATTATACAGTTCCGGGAAAAGACTCTACTATTAAGCAGGTCACCAACACACATGTCCAAACCGATCCAAAATTAAATCTGGAAAAACATCTGGGCTCAGATCCTTACACTCCAGGTGATGTGGATTCTCTTTTAATTGTTAGTACAGGTGCAGGTGCTACTAAAACCTCTTTGTAACCCACTTTACAGGTGAACCAAGGTAGCACTAAACAAAACCAGCATTCTCTTATTACTACCAAAGTAATGGCTACTGGTTTTAAAAAAAAGGGGATTGACCCACTAAAAACAGGTCCAAATGATTCTTTTTTTCTGAAATTTTTAGGGCAATACGAACCCTGACACCTTTAATATCTTAAAAATATTTCTTATCACTCACCATCCTTATTTTTTTCCATTACTGAACCAAAAAGTAACTATGCTTCTAAATTTCTTCATTTATTTCCTTCAGGATATTTCTTTCTAGGAGCCTGTAATAATGGTAAGGCTGTTGAATCCCTCTGGATGTTTTCTCATTCTTCCATGTAAAATATGAACATTTATACTATCACAAATCAAATCTTTACACGTGATTTCATTTTGGAACATTCGATTATTTTTATTACTTTTTTCTATGAAAATAATAGATATCAAGATAGGAGGCCCCTATGGAATGAGCTCACTCAACATAGTAGAACTATTCAAAATACTTGGTTCATAGTTGGGGAATTTAATGTCATTTTAGCCCCTAGTGAGAAATTGGGCCCTTCTCACCCCACTATTTCCTATAGAGAATTTAAAATTTTCATTCAAACTAATAATCTCATTGATGTAAATTTAACAAGTGCCAAATTTACCAGGTATAAAAAGCATTATAATAAGGTCACGTCCAATAATCTCGAGAGGGATTTCACTAATGATCAATACTTGGACAAATGGGGCAAAATTTCATGAATCACCCTACCGATAGTTTCCTCTGATCACCACCCTATTTTGATTAAATTTTCCCATAACCACATCAATCCTAGGGTTCCTTTCAAATATAACAATGCCTGGTCTTCTGATCCTGACTATGTGAACATTACCCAAAACTGCTGAACTAATATGTATGATCATAAAGACCCTTTTGTTTGTCCTTTAAAATTGAAAAACCTCAAGAAAGTCTTAAAGAATTGGTGTAAAATTAAATCTAAAGAAATAGACAATGAAATTACCTTCCTGGATAATGAACTCACTCAAATTCAAAATACTAATACCTCCTAAACCTTCACCACCAATTCATAGAATGAAATCAACATTTCTTTTAAGATGGTCATGTTACTTAACTTTAAGGATAACCTCAGAAAACAAATCTTTAAAACCAGATGGCTCAATGATGGAGATAGGAACATTATCTTCTATAACTCTCTTCATAAAGTTAAAAAATATTTTATGCTTTTTGCCTCTCGTAGAAATGAGTGGCATATTATTGACATTGGTAAGGTATTTCTAACTTTGTGGTCTCCCACTACTCTGATATCTTCAATGGTCCTAGCATTGATAGGGATCTTCTCCAAGATGTCATTCAAACTATGGTGTCTGGAGATGACAACTCTTTACTTAATAGAATCAATTTGGATCAAAAAATAAACTACACTTTCTTTAGCCTCAACCCTGACCGTGCTCCTGGACCTGATGTTTTTAATATTGGGTTTTATTAGAAGCATTGGGATATTATTCATAATGATGTTTGCCGCTTGGTTAAAACTTTATTTTCTAGAGGCATTCTCCCTCATGGTTTAAACTCTCAATTTCTTATCCTTATTCCCAAAATGGATAATGATGATGAAATTCATCTCTTTAAACCCATTTCTCTCATAAATTCTCTTTTCAAAATTATCAATAAAATTATTTCTAATAGAATCTCTTCCACCAGCGATAGAATTGTCTCTTGGAACCAATTTTGTTTTATAAAAGGAAGATCAATTCATGACTACATTTTACTTACCTCTAAATCCACCAACCTTTTAAATAGAAAAAATCATGGTGGGAATTTTTCAATTAAGATTGAAATTACAAAGTATTTTGACACCATTGATTGTAACATTATTTTTAAGGTCCTTACGCATTTTTGTTTTACTGATACCTTTGTCAACAGAATTAAAACTCTTTTTAACTCTGATCATATTTCTATTCTAATAAATGGTTCACCTAGAGGATATTTCAAATGTTTTAATGGGGTTAGGCAACGATACCCTCTCTCTGCTATTCTCTTCTCAATTGCTGATGACTATTTGAGTAGGTTACTCACTCAGTCTATGGAGCAAGGCAAGATCAAACCGATCAATGCCTCCAGAAACCTAAGATCCCCCTATCATATTCTTTATGTTGATGACATTATTTTGTTTCTTCATGGGAACAAATGAAACATTAATAAACTTAAAATCATTCTCAATCACTATGAAGAGGAATCTGGTTAGCATGTCAGTTGGAAAAAATATTTAATTTATTTGGAAAGGGATATCCCCCTAGCAGAAAATGAGACATTATCAGTACTTTGGGAATCAAGGAGGGTACTCTACCCTTCACTTATCTTGGAGTCCCTATCTTTTGGGGCAGGCCTAAGGCTATCTATTTTTCTCCCATCATTGAACAAACCATTCGAAAACTCTCATCATGGAAAGGTAAAAACCTCTCCATGGAAGGAATAATTTTCCTTATCAAAGTTACCATTGTCTCCAAACTAGTCTTCTCCATGATGTTCTACAAATGTCCGACTGGTCATCTAAAATGAATTAATGTGGCCATTAAAAATTTTTTCTGGACATGGAGAACTATTGAGAGAAAACTAGTTATGGTTCCTTGGTCCTGTTGTTGCAAACCAATTGAATAGTTTGGCATTGGAATAAAAAAAACTCAATAATTTTAAAGAAGCCCTTGATGATAAGTTCAATTGGAACCTCATCCACAAAACCTATCCTTCCATTGATTTTCATAGGTCTCGCTTCCTTGATAAATTAAGAAATAAAAATTTCAATTATTTGACATCTTCTATATGGCCCTCCATTAGGAATACTCTCTTTTTTATTATGACCAACTGCAGATGGATGTCTAGAAAATATTCTAGCTTAAATTTTTGCTTGATAACTGGACCGGTACTCCCCTCATATCTTTGGTGCCTAAAACTCAAATTCCAGACCATACTAATGATACCATAAATGACATTTTACAAATGCAAAACCCTTGATTACCTGAAAATATTTGTCATGTTGTTGACAGTTATCCCTAAACAATTACCAAGGATCTTCTAATCTGGGAATCTACTTATAATGGTATTCTTTACTCAAAAAGCTGTTATAACAATTTTTTCAAAAATGCTGATAATAATTTAAGATTGTTAATTTTTTTTTAATAAATCTTGGTTAAAGCCCTCGAGATTCACTATCATTTGGTGTATTTCTCATGGTAGGATTCCCACTAATAACTGTTTACAATCTTTTGGGATTAATCTCTATTCAAAATGTCATATGTGAAATCAGCATCGTGAGGATATTAATCACCTATTCCTTTCTTATAACGACCCACACTTTACATACATTGTTAATACTTCAAAATTAAAGCACTCTTATTACAACATATGACAAAACCACAAAGGACCGTATAGGTATAGTGTCTTTAGAAACTGGGAAACATAAACAACTGGTTCATAAATCTTCTACAGTGTCTCCCATTTATTTCATCATATCTAGGGTCCCTTTTAGCATATTCTACTTAATATCCATCTTCCTGACCTGGGGAAAAGAAAACATAAAAGGGTGAGCTCAAATGCTCATCAAGGGCAAATAAAGGAAATAAAAATCATATCATATCTTTATGAAAATCAAAACCTGCAAAAGAGATCATAATATCTTAACATGGAATAAATCATAGAAGTGAAAATGAGATCCCCATAATCATAACATAAAACTTGAATCTTTGTGGCATGCACACATAATCATGGAAAATCATTTCTTGTTAGTCATGACTCATTGCCAAGACTATCTTAGTGGACAAAGTCCCTTTCTGAACCAAGTTCACTCCTCGTTTCAGTCCTGTATCACTGAACCGAAATAACCTTCCGTTCCAGCCATGTCTATCTCATGAGATATAAAATCTTTACCCAATGCATTGGAGGGAGATATAGGTCCCACCCATCTTATAATGAATCCTTTCTTATGTGTGCCACATAATCATAAAACATGCATCATCGCATAACACATGTAACAAAAATGGGATTCTTGAAACATCATGACATCATAAATCAATTCATATATGATAAAGGAATTCATAAACATAATTCCATCACAACATAGTCAAACCAATGTAAAAATATGGATAGAAACAGAACCCTTTATTATCTTAGATGGAAAATAATTTTGATAAAACACTTGAATTGAATTCTTGAGGAAAATATCCTTTCTTCTTCAAAAACATTTTTCCTTTCATAACATGTCATACAACTTTAAAATAAAAGTAGTTGATTAAAAATAAACTTGAAAACTTGTAAGGGAAGCTTCTTTGAAGTAATTATTTAAAAATCCATTCATGCCATATAAGTTAAAAAAACATTCTTCGTACTTTTGTCGGAAAAGTCAAAAAGTACCTCGTACGGAAAAAACGACAAAAGATTCCTTTCATATTCTTTACTAAAAACTCACCTAAGGGTAAAATTGGGTTTAAACTATTTCAAGTGGATGGAAACAATATTACATATTGAGGGAACATGGATGTGGATGATAAAATACACCCCAGTAAATACTTACGAATAAACAATCTCGGATAAAAATGAGATTGTGATATTTCCCTTACCTTATGTCCGATTTGCTTTGTTCGTGTCCGAAGCTCCTCTTCTTTGGAACGCCTTTTTGAATCCTCCACTTAAGGAACTAAGATTGGTCTTTGGAGAAGACCAGGACCTCTAGGATTATTCTAGGGAAGTGGAGAAGGGAAAATGGCAGGGGTTGGCCGAGCTTGAGTGCTCAAATTGGTGTGAGGAGGAGGGGGAGGAGGTGCCCTTTTATAAGGGAGGAGAGGGGCACCTTAGGAATATCTCAAAATATTATTTTATATTAAAGTCAAAATCGGTTTATAATGGTTCCAAAGGGTCTTATTTCGAAGCTAAAGTGGGGATGGGTCGAAATCCTATCAACCAATAGAATTTAGACAAGTTTAGGATATTATTTTAACCTTATCTATTAAATTTAACTCTAAGTTAAATAATTTAACTTTTACCATGTCTTTTTGTTTTCTTTCACTATATGGTTAATACACTTACTATAACATGCCAAACGAACCCCAAATTGTTTATTATTAATATATATATCCTTATCTAAGTCATTTGGCCGAACCTTAGATTTTTAGGAATAAAATAACAATTAATAATATAATATTTTATTTAAAAACTATTTTGTGTCAATTTTGACACTATTTGATATATGATTTTTGTCAAAGTCATAACAGAATTATATGTTCGAACCAAGTTGATTAAATCAATACTAATATATCATAGTAACCTAGAAAATTAGTGTAATTCATAAAAAGTCTTAAATTACATTTATTTTGGTATTTATATTATCAATTTTGTCAATATTTCATTAATAAGATAATTACTACATCATCTTTGTGTCATAAATAAATTAAATTATTTGATGTCTAAAAATTAAAATTAAAATACCATAATGTAGGAAATCTTTTTAGCTTTCTAATGAATATTTACAATCGAATTTATCTTATGTATAACCCTATATTAAAAATGATTTACTTATTAAACATTGATTTTAACTATTTTAACCCTTCTTTAAATAAATTAATAATAAATGTCCTAATCTAATCCAAGTGGGCCTAAATGGTCATATTTTATTCCTAAGTTTATTTTTGGTCGAATTACACTTGTCCAATAGAATTAGGACATGTGTTAGGGTAATATTAATATCATATTTACCCTTAGTTACCCTATTTACTATTAACCGCGGTAAAAATAGTAAAAAGATACTATTCACCAAAAAATTATTTTCATCTCATTGAACCACATTTTAGTCCTTGATATTAACCGTGTCTCTCGGATTTTCGAAATTCCATTCACAGAAGCGGTAAAATTAAGTTTTATGCAAAATTTAGTTTTTAACCTACCACTTAGTGGTTTCACTATTCATCAAAAATTGAAAGTTTTCAGAAAAATACCAAAATTTCACCCTAGGCTAATTTCGAAATTCTGAGTCCAAAAATGAAGTCCATTTTGAAAAATAAAATTTATAAATTTTCAAAAAGTGGTTATTACTATTCATAACGGCTAGTTTTAATAGCATATTGTTGTTTAGTGAAACTCGGTATTGCGTACGACGCAAGCTATCGAGGAAGGTCGCGATTGCGTGTAAAGCAAGCCAAGCAAGTGTTGTGTAGAAAAAGATTCCTTTGATGATTTATATAACATAAAAGTCTCGGGTGTTACATTCTACCCCCCTTAAAAAGAATTTCGCCCTCGAAATTCGTCACTTTGTAACAAACAGATGAGGATACTTCTCCCTCATCATATCCTCAAGCTCCCATGTAGCTTTTTCAAGTTGGTGGTTCCTCCATAAAACTTTCACCAAACGAGTGGTCTTGTTTCGTAGGACTTTTTCGCTACGATCCAGAACCTTTATCGGCTGTTCTTCATAAGAAAGATCTTGCTCCAGCGGTACAACTTCTGAGCTGAGTACATGTGAAGGATCGGGTATGTACTTTCTCAGGAGAGATACATGGAACACATTGTGAACTTGAGAGAGATTCGGTGGAAGCGCCAATCGGTAAGCTACCTTCCCAACACGATCCAGTATTTCAAAAGGACCGATATATCTAGGGCTCAACTTCCCCTTCTTTCCAAATCTCATAACCCTCTTCCAGGGAGATATTCGTAAGAACACTTTATCACCCACTTCAAACTCTAGGTCTTTTCTTCGGTTGTCGGCATAACTTTTCTGTCGACTCTGAGATGCTCTTATGTGTTGTTGAATAGATCTGACCTTTTCTGCCATTTCATCAACGAGATCAGGTCCTAATAGATTTCTTTCCCCAACTTCATCCCAGCAAGTTGGAGTCCTGCATTTCTTTCCATAGAGAGCTTCATAAGGATCCATCTGAATACTGGAGTGAAAGCTATTATTATAAGAAAATTCCACCAAAGGTAGGTGTTGATCCCAACCTCCTTTGAAATCCATAGAGCAAGCTCTCAACATATCTTCTAGGGTTTGAATTGTTCTCTCAGACTGACCGTCTGTCTGGGGATGATAAGCAGTGCTGAAACTCAACTCTGTATCCAGAGTATGCTGAAGACTTCGCCAGAACTTCGAGGTAAATCTCGGATCCCGATCAGATATAATAGAAAGTGGTACTCCATGCAATCTTACCACTTCCTTTACATATATCCTGGCAAGCTGATCTAGAGAGAAATCCTCTCTAATAGCAATGAAGTGTGCAGACTTTGTAAGACGATCAACTATGACCCAGATTGCATTATTGCCTTTGGATGTTTTAGGAAGTCCTGTGACAAAGTCCATAGTGATGTTTTCCCATTTCCATTCGGGTATGGGTAATGGTTGTAACATCCCCTTAGACTTCTGTCTCTCGGCTTTAACTTGTTGACAAACCAAGCATCGAGAGACATATTCAGCAACATCTCTTTTCATGCCATCCCACCAGAAGTACTCTTTCAGGTCCCTATACATCTTCGTGCTTCCAGGATGAATAGAGAATGAAGAACTATGAGCCTCATCCAGCAGCTCTTTCTTTAATTCGGGGATAGGAGGAACACAAACCCGATTCCTGAACTTTATTATCCCATCACAATCAAGGTTGAATTCAGGAACATTTCTCACCTTCTTTTGTAACTCGACATCTTCTTTCTGTGCCTCTTTAATCTTCACATGTATAGATGGTTGAACATTCATTTGAGAAAGATAAGATTTTTCCCCTTCCATTATAATTCCAAGATCCATCCTTTGTAAATCCATAAATATTGGATCTTTTGTGATCCTCATCATGGATAAACTAGCATGGTCTTGTCGACTTAATGCATCTGCCACCTTGTTTGCTTTCCCAGGGTGGTAATGGATTGAGCAGTCATAATCCTTAATCAGCTCCAACCATCTTCTTTGGCGCATATTCAATTCCTTTTGTGTGAAAATATACTTTAAACTTTTATGATCAGTATAAATATCACACCTTTCACCATAAAGGTAATGCCTCCAAATCATTAATGCAAAGATTACCGCAGCCAACTCCAAATCATGTGTTGGGTAATTTTGCTCATGGATTTTCAACTGTCGTGAGGCATAAGCTATCACCATATCATTTTGCATAAGAACACACCCCAATCCCTTCTTGGATGCATCACTGTAGATCACAAACCTTTCTCCACTACAAGGCAGTGTGAGCACAGGTGCACTGGATAACCTTCTTTTCAACTCCTTGAAATTCTCTTCACATTCCTCTGTCCAGACAAACTTAACTCCTTTCCGAGTCAACTTGGTGATTGGATTAGATAACCGTGAAAAATCTTTTACAAAACGTCGATAATATCCAGCCAAACCAAGAAAACTTCGGATCTCAGTTACTGTTGTTGGTCTTGACCATCTTTCGATAACCTCTGTTTTTGCTAGATCCACAGATATCCCCTCTTTTGAGATTATATGACCCAAAAAATGCAACTTTTTGAAGCCAAAATTCACACTTGGTAAATTTGGCATAAAGCTTCTCTTTTCTCAGGGTCTTAAATATAATTCTCAAGTGATCTTCATTCTCTTCCTTGCTCTTTGAATAGACAAGAATATCGTCTATAAAGACTACCACAAATTGATCAAGATAGTCTCTAAAGACTCTATTCATTAGATCCATGAAGATAGCAGGGGCATTAGTAAGACCAAATGGCATCACTATAAATTCATAGTGTCCATACCTTGTACGGAAAGCCGTCTTTGGTATATCCTCCCTTTTGACCCTTAATTGATGATACCCTGAACGAAGATCAATCTTGGAAAAGTATTGAGCTCCGCGTAGTTGGTCAAATAAGTCATCAATGCGTGGGAGAGGATATTTGTTCTTGATAGTGATCTTGTTAAGTTCTCGATAATCAATGCAGAGTCTCATTGATCCATCTTTCTTCTTAACAAATAGAACAGGTGCTCCCCAAGGTGATGCACTAGGGCGTATGAATCCCTTATCAAGATTCTCTTGGAGTTGCTTCTTCAATTCCTGCAACTCAATTGGGGCCATTCTATAAGGTGTCTTTGAAATAGGCAAAGCACCCGGTACGAGTTCTATTGAAAACTCAACTTCACGATTTGGTGGAAGACCCGGCAATTCCTCCGGAAAGACATCATCAAACTCCCGTACAATGGGCATATTCTTAATCGTGAGTTTCTCACCAACCATTTGAGATAAATAACCTTCATTTAGTGGAATCAATACCCATAAGATGGAAGAAATTTCCACTGGAAGGTTATGTTCATCCTTGCATTGATAGACGATCGTAGGTTGATCTGGAATATGAAATGTGACTTCCCTTCTTTGGCAATTGATATGAGCTCCATGTAGAGAAATCCAATCCAAGCCAAGAATCACATCAAATTCCACTAAAGGAAGGATCACAAGATTTGCAGGAAGCACTTTCCCACAAACTTCGATCGGAGAAGAATTATAAACTTCTGATGCGATTGATGTGCCATTAGGTGTTGTCACAGCTAACTCAACATCTAATTGTTGAGGTAATACGGTGATACCCTTAGAAAATTTTTCAGAAATAAAAGAGTGGGTTGATCCAGAATCAAATAAAACATTTGCTACTTTAGAGTGGATGGTAAGTGTACCTTTCACCACATCGTTATCATACTCCACATCGCTGATAGAAATTGCATGTGACTTTCCTTTGTCTTTAGCCTTAAGAGTTTGTTGACGTCGACCATCATCATCAACCCTTGGATTTGGGCATTGATTGGCATAATGCCCCATCTCCTTGCACTTGAAACATTGAAGTGTAGCAGGTTCATTCTGTGTATCCCTTCCTTTGTTTGCATCATTAGACATCTTCTTCCCATTATCACGGCATTAAAATGCCCGATGACCTTCCTTTCCACATTTAAAACATTTACTTGTCCCTTTAAGACAACTCCCTCCATGTTTCTTTCCACACTTTGAGCATAAGGGAAAGTTCATCTTCTTTTCCGTGTGCTCTTTAGATTTTTCTTTGAATTCCATCTTCCTCTTCTTATCAAACCCATGTGACTGATGGGTTACTCCAATCTCCATCTCGACTTTGAGAGCACATCGAACGATTTCCTCGTAGCTATTGAAGTCCCTTATGGCTAACGCCCTTCGAAGACTTGGTTTTAAGCCACTAAATAATCGATCGATCTTACTCTCAGGTTGGATAATAATACCAGAAGCGTACCTTGGAAGTCTTGTAAAATTTGCTTCATAGGTACTAACAGATTCATCATCCCTTTGCTTCAGTTCAAGGAACTCTTTCTCCATCTTTGTTCGGAGAATACGAGGGAAGTACTTATTGAAAAACAAGTTCTTGAACTCGTCCCATTCCATGGACTCAATTTCATCCCTTTGCCTCGTATTCTTAACAAGATTCCACCATTGATCCGCATCTCCTTCCAAACGATACACTGCTAGGATGACTTTATCATGCTCAGAACATTGAAGAACTGAAAATATCTTTTCAGTAGTACTAATCCATTGTTCAGCAACTAATGGATCAGTAGACCCGCTGAAAGATGGTGGACGCTGCCTCATGAAGGATTCAACAGAATGTTGCTCCCTCCTTTGTTCGTTTGGAAATCCTGCATGATTCATAGCTTGAGAAAGTTGTGTGAGCATGGCTACAAGATTTTGTATTCCAGCTCCCATATCGTTTGGTTGCTCAGGGGGACAATCATTGCATTGCCCATCGCATTCCGCATTAACACGGTTCCTTCGGGTTCCAGCCATTGACTAAAACCAAGAAGAATAGTGTGAGCAACACTAATTATAATAGGAAACCACATAATTCAAGAATAAAATTTTCATGCTTAAGGTCTTATCCTAGGTTATTCAAGGCCATTTCTAAAACACTAAGATTGTGTTCTATGCTTAGACTTATCCTTAGGGTTCTTACTAAGGCTTTCACATCCTAGTTTCCAAAGGTTGACTATACCTTTCCTCTGATACCAACTATAACGACCCACACTTTACATACATTGTTAATACTTCAAAATTGAAGCACTCTTATTACAACATATGACAAAACCACAAAGGACCGTATAGGTATAGTGTCTTTAGAAACTGGGAAACATAAACAACTGGTTCATAAATCTTCTACAGTGTCTCCCATTTATTTCATCATATCTAGGGTCCCTTTTAGCATATTCTACTTAATATCCATCTTCCTGACCTGGGGAAAAGAAAACATAAAAGGGTGAGCTCAAATGCTCAGCAAGGGCAAATAAAGGAAATAAAAATCATATCATATCTTTATGAAAATCAAAACCTGCAAAAGAGATCATAATATCTTAACATGGAATAAATCATAGAAGTGAAAATGAGATCCCCATAATCATAACATAAAACTTGAATCTTTGTGGCATGCACACATAATCATGGAAAATCATTTCTTGTTAGTCATGACTCATTGCCAAGACTATCTTAGTGGACAATGTCCCTTTCTGAACCGAGTTCACTCCTCGTTTCAGTCCTGTATCACTGAACCGAAATAACCTTCCGTTCCAGCCATGTCTATCTCATGAGATATAAAATCTTTACCCAATGCATTGGAGGGAGATATAGGTCCCACCCATCTTATAATGAATCCTTTCTTATGTGTGCCACATAATCATAAAACATGCATCATCGCATAACACATGTAACAAAAATGGGATTCTTGAAACATCATGACATCATTAATCAATTCATATATGATAAAGGAATTCATAAACATAATTCCATCACAACATAGTCAAACCAATGTAAAAATATGGATAGAAACAGAACCCTTTATTATCTTAGATGGAAAATAATTTTGATAAAACACTTGAATTGAATTCTTGAGGAAAATATCCTTTCTTCTTCAAAAACATTTTTCCTTTCATAACATGTCATACAACTTTAAAATAAAAGTAGTTGATTAAAAATAAACTTGAAAACTTGTAAAGGAAGCTTCTTTGAAGTAATGTTTTAAAAATCCATTCACGCCGTATAAGTTAAAAAAAACATTCTTCGTACTTTTGTCGGAAAAGTCAAAAAGTACCTCGTACGGAAAAAACGACAAAAGATTCCTTTCATATTCTTTACTAAAAACTCACCTAAGGGTAAAATTGGGTTTAAACTATTTCAAGTGGATGGAAACAATATTACATATTGAGGGAACATGGATGTGGATGATAAAATACACCCCAGTAAATACTTACGAATAAACAATCTCGGATAAAAATGAGATTGTGATATTTCCCTTACCTTAGGTCCGATTTGCTTTGTTCGTGTCCGAAGCTCCTCTTCTTTGGAACGCCTTTTTGAATCCTCCACTTAGGGAACTAAGATTGGTCTTTGGAGAAGACCAGGACCTCTAGGATTATTCTAGGGAAGTGGAGAAGGGATAATGGCAGGGGTTGGCCGAGCTTGAGTGCTCAAATTGGTGTGAGGAGGAGGGGGAGGAGGTGCCCTTTTATAAGGGAGGAGAGGGGCACCTTAGGAATATCTCAAAATATTATTTTATATTAAAGTCAAAATCGGTTTATAATGGTTTCAAAGGGTCTTA
Source organism: Viscum album (assembly GCA_963277665.1). Classification (NCBI taxonomy): domain Eukaryota; kingdom Viridiplantae; phylum Streptophyta; class Magnoliopsida; order Santalales; family Viscaceae; genus Viscum; species Viscum album. The sequence goes on along the minus strand of OY728143.1, from coordinate 1,042,495,442 downwards.
TTTAGAAGCTAAAGTGGGGATGGGTCGAAATACTATCAACCAATAGAATTTAGACAAGTTTAGGATATTATTTTAACCTTATCAATTAAATTTAACTCTAAGTTAAATAATTTAACTTTTACCATGTCTTTTTGTTTTCTTTCACTATATGGTTAATACACTTACTATAACATGCCAAACGAACCCCAAATTGTTTATTATTAATATATATATCCTTATCTAAGTCATTTGGCCGAACCTTATATTTTTAGGAATAAAATAACAATTAATAATACAATATTTGATTTAAAAACTATTTTGTGTCAATTTTGACACTATTTGATATATGATTTTTTTCAAAGTCATAACAGAATTATATGTTCGAACCAAGTTGATTAAATCAATACTAATATATCATAGTAACCTAGAAAATTAGTGGAATTCATAAAAAGTCTTAAATTACATTTATTTTGGTATTTATATTATCAATTTTGTCAATATTTCATTAATAAGATAATTACTGCATCATCTTTGTGTCATAAATAAATTATATTATTTGATGTCTAAAAATTAAAATTAAAATACCATCATGTAGGAAATCTTTTTAGCTTTCTAATGAATATTTACAATCGAATTTATCTTATGTATAACCCTATATTAAAAATGATTTACTTATTAAACTTTGATTTTAACTATTTTAACCCTTCTTTAAATAAATTAATAATAAATGTCCTAATCTAATCCAAGTGGGCCTAAATGGTCATATTTTATTCCTAAGTTTATTTTTGGTCGAATTACACTTGTCCAATAGAATTAGGACATGTGTTAGGGTAATATTAATATCATATTTACCCTTAGTTACCCTATTTACTATTAACCGCGGTAAAAATAGTAAAAAGTTACTATTCACCAAAAAATTATTTTCATCTCATTGAACCACATTTTAGTCCTTGATATTAACCGTGTCTCTCGGATTTTCGAAATTCCATTCACAGAAGCGGTAAAATTAAGTTTTATGCAAAATTTAGTTTTTAACCTACCACTTAGTGGTTTCACTATTTATCAAAAATTGAAAGTTTTCAGAAAAATACCAAAATTTCACCCTAGGCTAATTTCGATATTCTGAGTCCAAAAATGAAGTCCATTTTGAAAAATAAAATTTATAAATTTTCAAAAAGTGGTTATTACTATTCATAACGGCTAGTTTTAATAGCATATTGTTGTTTAGTGAAACTCGGTATTGCGTACGACGCAAGCTATCGAGGAAGGTCGCGATTGCGTGTAAAGCAAGCCAAGCAAGTGTTGTGTAGAAAAAGATTCCTTTGATGATTTATATAACATAAAAGTCTCGGGTGTTACATTTCTGGTGATATGAAATCTTCACATTAGAATTACATTTTTGATATTTTTGAGTGAATATGGATTCCTTATAGCTCTATAAAATCTAAGTTGCAACGATGTAGGGATATACCTAACTCCCCGCAAATCCAGAATCTCTTTGTTTCAATTGCAGCGGAGCTCCTACATGTGTTCTGGTATGGTAGAAATGATTTTATTTATGGCAATAACTCTTTTAAGGTTAATGCAGGTAAAATGAGAATTCTCATTGCTATTCGGGAGGCCGCTCTGCTTCAGAAGGATCATTGCAACAACTCAGTTAGTGATCTTGGGATTCTCATATGCATTGGTGTAGATCGGAGGTACCCTCGACATAAATACAACATGGAAGTATTTTCTCCGGATCCACCTCTAGGTTGGATTAAAATCAACATTGATGGGGATTCTAAAGGCAACCCAGGTCCCACGGGATGTGGCGCCATCTTCAGAAACCATCTGGACTAGGTTCTAGGGTGTTTTTATGGCTCCTGTGGCTTCACCTCTTCCCAAGAAGCTGAGATGATGAGTGTGATTCATGATACTTCTTTTTCCATGCTTTATAACTAGAACAACATCTGGATCAATAGCGACTCAACTACAATTGTCCAGGCCATCTGGAATGGTGTCATTCCCCAAGATTAAACTCCCACCCCCATTGGATGGACTGTTTTTACTCTCTGTTGGATATCAACTTCATTTCCACCCATACCTACTGGGAAGCAAACATGCTCGCTGATGGACTTTCCAATATGGCAGTTAATGACGAGGTCTCCTAGAGGGATGACCTTCCCCTTGATTTACTCCCTCTTTACGTCAGGGATGTTCAAAAAATACCATATTTTAGACTCATGTAATCTTCTCTTGTTCTTTCCTTTATAATAAATTTTGTGTTTTGGTCTTTGACCAGAACACCACCTTAAAAAAACATAGCCCAAGTAAAGCTACCTCATCTTCCTCTAACCAGAACATGGGTGATCAATAGGGTATATAGTAAAAATCGACATAATGTTCCTTCAATATATTCACATGATACATATTATTATTAGTGAACTCAATAAAGTGTATATGTCTCCCCTAAGGGTCCAAAAAATATAGGAAACATTCTCACATCATGTCCTCAATAACATGAATAGTATGCTCTAACTGGCCATTAGTATGAGGGTGGAATATTGTGCATCGAAGTCCCTATATACCCAAGTCCCTCTGTAAACTCTACCATAAATAGGACATAAAATGGGTGTCCCTTTCTAAAACTATGGTATGAGAGACCCCAATAAGGCATTGTTGGAGTTGGAACCCTCGAAAAAATATCTTGGTATATTATGATAAAAATGTATTCATTGTTTTTAATATTAATAAACTACTTATCACATTATGATTGTTCATTTTCATGACATATTATTTGATAAATTTCTAAGAGTATTTGCAACACTAAAAGGTCATAGTAGTTTCCTACTATGATGATAACCTAGAAGCTCTATTACACTATTCCTCAACATATGTTCTATAATCAGATGATATAATTGTATAGACTTAAATGATACATGCAATCAGGGGTGGAGACTCATTCCACTTTCAGGGGCCTTCTAATTTTGTAAACCCTTGGTAATATCCTATAGGATGTTATGAGAATGAGACCCACCAGTATGAAATCCATATATATACGTGTCATTTGATGTTCCTACTAGAAGATTTGAATATTAGTCTTTATACATAGAGGTTATTATTAACTTTTATTATGACTTAGTCACTTATATGTATTGATGAAAACTGTGATAACAGATGCTTGTGGAAATGTACGATATGTCGGGTGAATCACAACTAATATGAAATTAATGAATGAGAAAGTGTTTATCCATTATTTTCTTTAACATAAGTTAATATATCATTACCATTGATGGAAATGATATAGCAAAAATAAATCCATGACCACAGTATTCTATTGGAATGTTCCTTTTCTAGAATGTCAAATAAAAATACATCAAGCACATAGGTTGATCGCACAAGCATGCAATCTACATAATTTGAGACATCGCGATAAACTTATTATGTTACAAAGTAAATATTCATTTTAGGTGGAATGTTGTTATGGAATTAACATCATTCTCTATGGGTTACTTGGTGTGTTTCAAAACACTAACATTCCCCTTCTGGTTTCTTGGCCTAATACCCGTGATAAGGAGGCCTAGAGGGTCACAAAGTAAGTGTATCAAGAATCTTAGTTACATAATATATTATTATATATTATTTAACCTTATTAATAAGTATTATTCTTGTATGTAGATTAATAATTATTCTTTTAAGCTTCATCGAATATAAATATTTATTTTATATTTAGAAAATATAATATTTTTTTATTTATTAGAAAATAATGTAGTGATATTTATTTATTAAATAAATATAAATTATTTAATGTTCGAAAAATATTGTGGAATAATGGAGGGATGAGTTTAATGGTCTGTTGAGAAATAATAATATTTAATAGTATTTGATTAAATAACATTTAATTATAATTCGTAAGTTAAGTGCATGTCAAGAGATAATAATATTAGTATTATTAGTTTACATGTGGATTTTTTATGATTAAATAAATAAGTAAGGTCACTTCTACAATTATTTTATTTCAAGTCTAGCAATATAATTTAACAATTATGTTTTTTAAATGATAGAATTAATTTTTTTGATTGTGAACTAAAATCATGGGGAATCCTCTCAAGCCTAGGGATATCCCTTCTCCAAGATTTCTCCCAAGAATGAAGAACAATCCTCCACCACTGGATCATAGATAACACTTTGGAAGTGATTCTCAAGGTGATCAAATTGGATGATGAAAGCATAATGACATTTCATGCTAACACCCGGAGACTCATTTGGTGATTTATGGACATTCTTGAAACATGTCTGGATCACCTCTAGAGGAAATCAACACTTGGTTTCTATAATTAAATGATGGTGCACCGTAGATCTATCACCAGATTTATCAATGAAGAAATAATTCCTTAAAGGAAATTATTTATATAATTTAATTAATTATAAAAAATATGTGTTGATCTCTTATCTATAAGTTACGAAATTGTTAATGTTTTCTATATTTGATTCAATTCGATTGATCATAATGATTAAACATCATATTGATCTTGGATTAATCATATATCATGAAAAAAAACCAAGGTTGGGCGCCACCCATCGCATGCTTCCACTTCGCCCAAAACCTATAGGTGTTATCAAAAGGGGAATATAATTGTTTATAATTATTTAAAAATATTCGGTGATTTATGCATTTGAAATTTAGTTTATCAATTCAATTTTAATCTTTCATTTAATCTGAATTGTGTGATAAATTTATTTCTTATTTATTTCTCATTGATCTAATCTGTATGATTAATTCTATGATTAAAATAAAAATGAGGATCTCATCTGGAGGTTCTGTGGTTTCTATTTGTATATCCCCAGACTACACACCCTTTAATAACATTCAATGAATCATGATTTGATTCGGAAATCAATTTTATTTTAATCACTTATTATTTCATTAATTACATCAATTAATTCATTGTGTGTTGACCATAATTAAAATATGAATGGTCAGTCAAACTACACAGTGTGTGTCCCTTGTACATTTCGTGTTGTCCCTTTGGGTTAGTGAAATGTCAGGTATTCCATACACATCCTACCTAACTGATGACCGTGTAACACAGAGTCAACCTAGAATATTTACATTGGAAACAACATGTGCTCCCAATTTTATGAGGGACATTTTACATGCTGAGTCCCTAGTTGTGTACCTCAGATTGATGGTGAAAGGTGAAAATGCCATGTACATCAGATTTGTACACCGTGAACTTATACCATGTTACACAGATTTAAAATTTATTTATTTTACCATTTAAACCTTGACATATGTACTTGCATGCGTTCTTAAAGATAGGACATACCGTGTGATATGTTTTAATATACATAAATATTTAAATGTAAACTAATATATGCGTAATGTTCAGATATTCAGATCATCTATCAGTCGTATTGAATGTTATTACTCTATATAAATTTAAGCATAACACATGACTAAAAAATTATACAATTAATGTAATCAGCCACGAAGTACATGTCATGAAAGTACGTGATATTTCATGTATTTTATATGTCACAAGAGTAAAGTAGTAAATGAGTATAATACTTGTTGGGTAGAATCAGACGAGTATTCCCCACGTTACCTCCAATGTACAAGTTTTTTTGAAAGTATATTTTGAATGAATTTATATAATTTGTTCAAAATTATAATATATGAGAATCTAAAATAAATTCAAATAAAAATTAATATAAAATAATAGATTAATTAGAGATAATAATTAATTTTTTTTAGAATGATTTATCTTAAATAAGAATGATTATGAAATTAATTCTAGTTTAATTAAATATGTAATTCATTACATGCATGTGTATGATCATGAGCTAGACTACACCTTTTGTATATGATTGGTTTAATTTAACTTATTACTAAATTAGAATTGTTTTCATTCATTCCTTCTCCACTTTTATTATGTAGGTAATGTGTTCCCATGGATTCATTTATGTAAAACTCTTTTCCCCCTCACATATGTGTGAGTAAAAGAAATATGTACTAGATGGATCTCCCAAGCATGTGGAGGTGGTTCAAGTTTGGAGATGAGATGAATCCAATCCAAGGATGTACATAGGTGGAAAGGTGGAAAGTTGCAACATGAACCTTATTAGTTCAATGTGTTTTTACCCTAGGTCAAAGGTTACTTTATCAACCACTAGATAAATTAACCACTAGTAAGAGCTCAAGATCATACTGCTTTATTATTTTATTTCTTTTAGTTGAATAGTATTTATACTATAGATTTCTTGTCATGATTGCATAATTAGTGAATTAATGAGCATGCACTATTGAACTAATATACACCAGCTTATGCGTAAATATTATCAAAGACATGGTTAATCACTTATGTAATCCCACTAAATTTTCACAAGCATGTGCTAAAGATAATAATTGGTAATTTATGCATAAAAGAATAAAATAACTCATGAAAATATTATCTTGGTATAGTCTTCCATTACATCGGTTAAAATGGAACCATTGTTCAAAGTTCTTAACCACCAAAATTTAGGGTGCTTTTAATTATTGAAGAATTATAAGAAGATGTTTTCCATAAAGATATCTTAGTTCCCATAAAGGGTTAACAACCAAAATAAAACTTGGTTTAACTAAGAGGCAATGGATGATGACATGTTAATTAATGATTTCATGATTGAGTAGTCCACTCAACATATCAAGGAACTGTGAGAGAATGCAGTTTGCTTTTGAAATTCCTACCTAAAATCATTTGAGTGTCTTGAGCAACAAACATTGGAGTAATCAAAAGGGGAATATAGATCCTTTCCACTATAATATCCAAGTAATAGGTTATTCCAAATCCAATGGTGAGGTCTATTGTGTTTCGATAAAATAGTGGGAGACTAATAAATATAATATTGATTTATTTCTCCAAAATTTTATTAGATGAGATAAAATATTTTTTCTTATCTTATTTTGTAGAAAAATCAATAAAATGAAATCAAAATATCATTGTGATCCATACTTGAGAAGGAAAACCTTCTCACCAGATCAAATTTCCAAGAGTGTAAAATGAACCTATGTGTTATCCTTCAACATGAAAGGATCTTATATGTGTTGGAAGAACCATGTAAAATTGAGCTTATAAATGAGGCAAGTGATGAAGATTTATCTCTATATGTGAAACACCTAAATTATGCTACATATGTTCAATACTTCAAGAAATTGTACATGTCAAATATGATTATAATGAAAAATTTGGATATGGATTCCTATAGCATGATGTCTCACCTTCAGAAAAAATTTCAATAGAATATGTGACAAGATAGGTATGAGGTATTCAATGGTTTGTTCACTACTAATATTGGAGAGTCTATGCCAGCTGGACCTCATGTAGTAAAAATTATCAACTAAATTGATCACCCGGTCATCTTAGTGATTAAGTTCCCAAATGAGTTGCATACTAATCTCATACATTCATCACTAACAAGGACCATATCCATATTTTTTTAGAATTATAATATGTGTAATAATGAGTGGTGTCTTTCAGAACATATGAACTTAATTCTCTATTTGGATAAGGACATGGGGTGTGATAAAACAACCTTCTTTATAGTGAATAATAAAAAAAGAACAAGGAAAAGGGTTCCAATACCTGTAAATAGTCTAATGCTCTTGAGAACCATTGTTCTAAGAAGGGGAAGATCCATAGGTGAGTAAGGAAAATGAAGAAGTGTGTTTTCCATGTGGCAAGCTAGTCCATTGAAAGAGGAACTGCACCCAAAATCAATGGGAATATAAAGTTGCATTCATTATCGAGTTAAATCTTTCACTTTAAATAAATTTGGTTTTAGATATAGATTGTCATGCTCATATTAGTATCTAAATATAGAAACCTAGTAGATTCAAAAATATTTCCTAACGATAGGTGAATTTCTGAGCTTCCAATGTTGTGATGTTCATTGATCTGTCTATTAGTGAATACCACCATTCATTGCTAGTGGGAATGATTCTGGTTTTAAGAAATTTTTGATGTACCTACAGGTACCAAGAACCAAATTTATGTGTCATGTTTAGAAACATATGAGATTATTTTCAAATTTTTAAATAAAAGTTGTTTATTTTATAAGTACAACATATGTTATGGTATGGAACAATTAAATGTTGGTATTTTTGTATTAAATTATGAAAACTAAATGTTGGCGATCGATAGTGAAAAATGTTCACACGACTCATATAACACCCTACTACGGAATCAACATATTTTTATTGTAAATGAGAATCATTTAAAAAATCTATTTCAAGATGTTTATTTAGACACTTCTGAATTAAAACAACTTCATAGATAACGTACTTGTTTATAAGTAAAAATGACCAAACCACCATTCAGTGGATAGAGTGAAAGGGCCACCGAGCCTTTAATATTAGTAGACACTGATGTGTGTGGACCATTTCTAATAGAATCTAGTGGTGGATATTCTTACATGACAATTTTTACTAATGACTTGAGTAGATATGGATATATCAATATGATGAGGAATAAGTCTAGGTTATTTGATAAATTCGTGGAATTAAAGAATGAAGTAGTGAATTGACATGGAAAGAAGATAAATAAGCCTCAATCAGATCAAGTGGTGAATATCTTAATTAACATTTTGTCAAATGTTTATGTGAATTTGGGATTCTATCTCAGCTCAACCCACCTTATACAAAAAAATGGACTAGTGGTATTAAAAAACCGTAACTTTTTAGACATTGTGCGGTCAATGATGAGTCATAAAGATATCCTATTATTATTTTGGGGATATGAATTACAAACTATGAAATATGCATTAATCCAGTTACCAAATAATGTGGAAAATACAATATACTTCAAGTTATAGAGTGAACTGAAACCAATTTTTTTCATACTCATATATAGGGTTGTGATGAAATTTTTAGGGTCTTAGTAAGAAAAAAACCACCCTGGTGAAAGAAGTTTATCTTTATATGGTATACCAAGAAAAAAAATGGATACTACCTACTCGACCCCTAATACAAGAATGTAAAAGTCACCAGAAAAGCCATATTTATTGAGCGGGTGTACATCCTCAAACTTAATAGTGGGAGAATTATTGAATTCAATGAATTTTATGATCAAGATACATAGTAGTTGGTACCGGAATAGATTCCACAAGTCCCCACGGAAGAATTAGTTCCTCAAATACAAGTACATAATATTATTTTAAGATAGGTAAGAGAACCAGAGAGATATGGTTTTCTATTTGCATAATATGTTAGTAAATAATTGGTTGACAATGAACCTCATTACTACAAGGAGTAAGTAGAGAGATTAGAAGCTGTAAGATGAAAAAAATCCTTGAATTATGAAATAGTTTCCATTTATCATTACCATGTTCGGATTCTGTTCAATGCTCTAGTTGATATAAAGCCTATTGGTTGACATTGTGTATTCATGAGTAAACTAGAAATGGAAGGTAAATTAACTATCTATAAATAATAGATATTGGCTAAATGGTATAAACAACATCAAGGAATTGACTACGACGAAACCTTTTAAGCAGTTTCTATGTTTAAATCTACCATAATTGTACTTGTTAAAGCATCTTACCATGACCATGAGATATATAAGATGGATTTCAATATTTCATTGCTTAATAAGAACCTTCAGGACGATTTCTATATGACACAACCAGAGGGGTTTGTGACTCCATGTGATGACAAAAATAATTTTTAAGTTATAGACCGATTTATGTATTGAAGAAATCGACCAAGTCATGGGAAATTTTATTCAATGAAACCCTAGAAAAATTTTGTTTCACTATATATGAATGTGATACCTATGTTTAAAATAGGTTTAATGGGAATGCATCCATTATCCTAGTAGTATATGTTGATGATATATTACTTATTGTAAATAACCTAACTATCTTATAATCTGTTAATGATTGGTTAAGAATGTGTCTCTCCATGAAGGGTTTAGGTGAAGTATAGTATATTATAGGGATTAGGATTATTTTTGAGACATCCAAGAGGCTTCTTGGACTATGTTAAAGTACTTATTTTACTAGATACTAATAATATTTAGTGTGGTACAATCCATGAGGGGATTAGTTTCAGTGTTTCATGGTTTACATCTTTATAAGAAAATGTATCCTCAAAAACAACATGAGAAATATATAATGAGTAAGATATCATACTCTTTAGAGATATGATCAATCATGTATTCTATGTTATGTACTAAAATTGGCCTTCCCTATGCATTGAACATGGTGGGAAGATATCAACAAGATCCATGAGAAAAACATTGGTCTATTGTTAAGGCTATCCTTAAGTATCTGAGAAGAAATAAGTACATGTCCCAGGTGTGTGGAGGATATGAGGAGTTTGTCATTAATTTTTATAATGATGCTAGTTTTCATACTGATCATAATGATATTAAGTCAAAATTAGGATATGTTTTCTATCTCAACGGAGGACTTGTGGGATGGAAGAGTTCAATCTAACCAATTTTCACTGAATCTACAGTGGAGTCTGAGTATATAGAATTTTTTGATGAATCCAAGAGAGATGTTTGGATTCATAAAATTTTCTAGGAGCTCGATGGGGTTTCTAACAATAAATACCATGTCACATTTATTGTAACAATACTACACTAATGGCTCCAAAAAAATTTCCAAGGGCACACAAGCGAATAATGAATATACTCTAAAAGTATCACCTCTTGATGGATTTTCACCATAGGGGTGAAGTTTTAGTGACAAGATTACCCACAGATGTAAATGTGGTGGACCCCTTGACTAAAGTTATATCCCAAAAAATCATAACTATAATATGGTAGCAATCAGACTAATGGTTTTTAGTAGTTGGATATAGTGAAAGTAGGAGCCTATTGTATTTGGTTCCCTAGAAAAAAATTCATTGTATTTTATAATTAACAAGATTTAATTGCTTCAAATATTAATAAAATAACTATCACCCAATGGATGTTCTTATGTGTGACATAGTTTGTGATAATTTCCTAAGAGTAGATGTCACACTTGAAGGTCATAACAGTTCTCCATTATGACGAGAATCCTGAAGTGATATGAAACTATTATTGAATATATGTTCTATATTTTGATGATATAATTTTATGGACACAAATGATATAGGCTATCATTGGTGGAGACTCATAGGTCTTTGAGGAACCTTCTAATGGTGGACGTCCTTAGTAATATGTAGTAGTATATTTTGAGAAAAAGACTTGTGAGTAAGAAATCAAAATTTATACATGTCATTGGATATTTCTATCTATAGAAATTTTTAATGGTCTTTAGACATTAAGTATTTTTTTCAATGAGTATTACGAGTCACCCACATAGATTTATTGATGAGAACTATCAAGATAGATGTTCACGATAAGGTATGGTGTGTTTGACTACATCACGGGTAATATTGAATTAATGAATAATGTGACCAATTATTTTTACCTTATATTCATTAATAGAATTTAATATCTTAGTCCCCATTATGGAAATGATATAGCCTAAATAAGTCCATGGCCATGGTGTTATGTAGGAATGTTCTATTTCTATAAATCCAATGAAATCGACCTCAAGCACATAGGTTGATGGCACCATAATGTAACCTTCTTGATATGAGATACCATGATAAAGGGATTATATTACACAGTAAGAATTAATATGAGGTGATATGTCGTTGCAACATTAACTTATTTCTCTATGGGTGACTTGGAATGTTCTTAGATGATATCCTTTGAATTCATCCTGTTTCGCCTAATTCCACTAATAATGAGTCTTAATGGGTTACACACTAAGTGTATCAAGAATATCATTTGAATAATATATAACTATTTATTATAAAATAGGTTGAATAAATATTATTCCCATACATGGTTTAAGATTTATTCATGTATTCTTGATCGAATATTAATATTTTAGTAAATATAATATTTATTTATTTATTGGAGAATAATGTAGTGATATTTATTTATTAAATAAATGGACATTATTCAATGTTTGATAATGATTATGGGGAAATGGAGGACTAAGTTTAATGGTCTAGTGAGAAAAATTAAAATTGAATATTATTTTATTAAATAATATATAATTATAATTCTCAAGTTGATGGAATTTATGGATATAATAATATTAATATTATAATTTGACATGGGTGTTGTCTAAGATTAAATTAACAATTATGGGCACTTCTACAATTATGTTATTTTAACCCTTGAAATATATATACCCAATTATGTTTTATTCTCAAGACCAAATACATTTTTTTGGTTTTCATAATGATTTTGGATATTCCTCTCATTCCAAGAGAGGTCCCTTCTCCAAAAAATCCCCCCAGAATAGGGATAAATCCTCTTCCACTGGATCAAGGAGAATTATTTAGAAGCGATTGTCATTGTAATCAAGGCGGACAATGCAAGTACAAGGATCTTCTATGTTAAGACCCATAGAATCCTTCATAAAAATATGAAGATACCATGAATACATATGGATCACAACTAAAGGAAATCTAAACACGATTTATTCAATTCAATGGTGGTGCACGGTAGATTTATCACCAGTTTCATCAACGAATAATGAATTACATTGAGTTAATTCTTTATCTAATTAAATTAATTATAAGAAGATTGTGTTCATATCCAATATATCGGTTTTGGTGTTGTTAATATTGTCTACCTTTGATCCAATTCCATTGATCACAGTGATTAAACATCATAAAAATCTTAGATGGATCATTGATCATGAAAAAAAGAAATGTTTGGCACCACCCGTCACACACTTTTACTATGATTAGAACATATAAACATACTATCTCACATATATAAAAATCACATGATCATATACTCATAAGTACTACCTAATCAGCAGTTAATGTGTAACCTTTGTGATCATATCAACAAATATAGAGAAAAATCACTACCATAGGCAGGAATCTGAAAACTAGTCACTAAATCTATCATGACATCCTCCCTTTTCCTCCTGGGATTATGCAACTGTTGTGAAAGTCTGGCAGGTCACTGAAGTTCTGTCTTCACCTGCTAAAAGGTGGAGCATCTCATATAAAAATATCTACCTCTCATTTTATTCCTAGCCATTAATACAATAAATTTATATCATTATTCATATTGTTATAATCATGATAAAGTACCTGAACCGAGGCATGGAACTCTTACTTCAGTTACTCACCTATATCCACTGCAACCTAAATATGACCATGAACATGCAGAATCTCATCCTCACCCACAGTCCAAATAAGGGGTTGGTCCTCATTTTCAACACTCTTATATTGGACCAGAACCATAGAATCTAAAATATGGCACATTCATACTCTATCAAGATGATTAGAGGTAACAAAAAATAAACAAAGTAAGGTCATCCCCTAACCATCCTTCACATCCAAGATCATTTCTAAAAACAAAGACATAAGTCGCCACTAGATACTAGAGTCCTAAACATCATGTATTTAGGCCCTCCTACATAGTGCATCAACCACTATATTTCATTTTCTAGATATTTATGATGTATATAAGTCAAAATAGTATAAGTACTAAACCGAACATCACAACAAAAAATTAAGATAATTTTATGTAAATATATACTTGATTCACTAGTGGTATATGTACACCAAAAAATTATTTGTAATTGAATTGTGTCTCTAATATCTTTCGGCCTAAAAAACTATAGTTAACATAAGATTGGGTGTCTTGTAATTCCTCTTGTGTGGACCCAAATGACTCGACCAGTATTCCATGACTCTATCCCCCTACATCATAACAGCTACTAGCCTAATACATGATGTGTCACACTACACATTGTACCTTCTTCCCTTATCTAGAAGAATCCGGATTGGTGTTGAATTAAATAACCCTTTCAGGTTCAGAAAGGCTATCTCATAGTTAAATTACCATAAAACATCACACACTTCTTATTCAAGACCATTAAAAACCCTACTAAGCATACTAATTCATGTATGAAATGATTATATTATCAATATATCCTCATAAACCACTCTATTTCAAAGACGTTATTGGGATTCTCCCATCAAACAACAACCCTCACCCTCTCTCTACCAACATAAACTCTTATCTCTGAGATAATGAGACCCATGAATGAAATATTATCCTTATAGAAGTAGAACATTGTGAACATAACAAACATCCAATTCTATCTCAACATATCAAAAATTTTCTCAACTTGTATGACATGGTCATGTAAATTGTGATAATACACTAAGATATCTTCCATGAAAACCACCACAAATTAATCCAGAAAAGGTTGGAAAACTCAGTTCATTAACACCCTAAAAACTAATGGTGCATTAGTGAGACCAAAAAATATGACCAGATACTTATATACATTATACATACTACAAAAATAATTATGAGTTAGGTTTGTTAAAGAAACAATCACTTTAGGATATTTGGATCTCAAATGAATTTTCATGAAAACCTGAGATTCTTGAATCAGATAAAAGGCCACCTATCTATGGAAATGGATATCATTTCTTAATCATAAACTTGTTAAAATTATAGTAATCCACACATATCCAATGGGTACCATCCCCATTTTTCACAAAGAAAATATAGGAGAACACCATAGACATGTGTTGGGTTGTAAGAACCTATTTTCCATGAAATTATCTTGTTTCCTCTTAATCTCCTTCTAGTCCTTCATAGACATCCTATAAGGAGGAATGAATGCTAGTGCAGTTCCTAAAACTAGTTTTATGCGTAAATCTACTTCCCTATAATGAGGTAAACTAAGTATTTGTTCTGAGAAAAATACCTAAAATGATCAAACACTAGTGTAAAATCATCCCAATGATATCCCTAATCATCCATATATAAACTATAAATTTTGACTATCATCCTACCTAGTCTATGATGCTCTATTCCCTATATAATTTCCTAGACATTTGATTCACCCTTCTAAATAAAAACTCCTCCCTCAAGTGATGTGAGGGCTAACCTCCACGAATAGTAGTCAACAAAATCGTGATAAGAAACATAGTAGTTCATCCCAAGTGTGACACCAATCCTTATCATCTTAAGGAAAATAAAGTCCCATATAAAGTGAAACCTACCAACCTCAAGTGGTAACTCCATGAACTAGCATACACTATTCCTATTGATTGCCAACAGAGTAACAAGTATCATAACACCCTCATAAAACTAAGCCTCAAGCCCAATTAATTCCACCATAGGTACATATATAAAACAATTAGATGTACCTGTATCAAAAAGAGTAGACACTATTATATAGGATTCTAAGATCATACCTCTCATCATATAGGGTCTATAACTCTCCCCCTTAGGGGTAGGTTGTACATAATATATATGGCCGAAACCGTATCCCTATTAAATAACCACAGTACCTATATTAGGACTACATTATTTTATAGGTACAAATGGTGCCATACTACCTTATCCATGAAGAAAACCTTTGCCTATACAACTAATATTACTCTATCTCACATTATGACACAGAGCTATGAAACTCGCTTATGAACCCGTTGTGGGAGCTAAACCCCTACAAATAACTCTTGCACGGAAGTTCTTACAGAAACATTGAATGTTCCCTATCCTACTACAACCATGGCACATGACTAGTTCCATATCACCCTAAATCCTCATGTATCCCTATCTTCTGCACTGATGATAGAAAACTACACTACCAGCACTTGTAGCATGGATGGAACTCCTCTCATGGGAAGCCTAAAAATGTATCTTTTATCTATTAGCAGTTAAAATACAGGCTAGATTGACTATGTTTCTCTACTTTGTGCCCCTAACATCCCTTGGGATCCACTCTATAATCAGTTATTTATTCACTATCGCAGTAACATTGTTCAATCAAAACAAATTATCCTAATATCAAGTGGCATGTATGAGACCTTCCTCAAAGAACCTTTCCCAAGATGATGTATCATTAAAATATATCATTGTAATATTTTGCAGATATCTAAAGTCTGTTGAATGGTACATAACTATCATAGTTTCTATATCAAAATGCTTGAACTCACTATCCCACTCTACTCTCAGACATTCAGGGAAAGGGTAATCATATATTTTATTTTAGAAATATCCTCAAACCATGTATCAAAACTTATCTTCATGGTTTAGAACATTACACTAGTTATTTTCTTCTCCCCAGATCATATAATTTCTGTGCTTCACTATCCTCTCAAGATGTGTCTACAGATGCTCGAATATAAAAAATGTAGTCTTAAGAAACAAATCAACATCATTTGGATCACCATCCCACTGAAGACGTGGGAGTATTCCACTATAGGAACACATGCATCATCTCTTCAATAGACAAGGAAATATGTGATGCTCCTTGAAAATTACACAGAATGAATGTAAACATCTCGCAGAACTATGCTTCATCACCTGTGTCTAAAAGAACTACTAATTCCTTAGTTGGAACTATAGAAGGATCCACTGGTATCCAATGGCCCACCTCCTCTAGAGTGTGGTCCCTTCCACTATCCTGGTATATGACTGTAGGTTGTTGTGGTGGTGTGTCTCAACATTTCCAAACACACGGCTCCAAAAATATTGATATAAAATTTTCATAGCTCAAAGCATATGACATTCCAAAAACATCCTATAAAAAATTCTTACAAAATATCCTGATTCTATATCTAAGACTGTGTAAAAATATATGGGATCAGTACTAGTGACACAACCTAAATCCAACTCAATTGTTTTATCAATGTTCTTGTTCTCTGTTTCTCATTTCAATTTTCATTTTGAATTCCTATTCATTTCAACATTCAATTTAAATAGTTGAACCAAATGGTTCCCCACATCCTATCCATAAGGGCCCATAGGGCTCATGAAACAATATATGGTTTCCAATTAATTCGCACCATAACACATTCCAATCCATGCGACTAATGGTATGTGACTCAATATTTTAAAATTGGATACATATGATGTCTATTGTAGCTAAATCAGAAAAATACATAATAGGTAATGGAAGGAACTCTTTTTACTAACCATGTTCTCATTTCCATTCTCAATTCATTTATCAAAACAATAGGTATATTAAATATATCAAAGATGTCACCTATCACAATGTAATTATTTCATGTATTTCATCGTATATGGCATGGCGTAATGAATCGCATGTGAACTCTATGAGGTGCCTAAAATGATGCATGATATTCATAATAGATTCTCATTATAAAATGGTAAAAAAATATTTTCAAAATAATAATTAATTCATAATTCATATTCTTCACCCCATAGTGGAATCCAATCAACTATAACATTAAAAATTCATAAAATTGTCATTTTGATTCTATTCAATTTGGATTTTTTCCATACATGGGTTAACAACTCTTGGGTATAGCTCATTTCCACATTCCAATTATTCCAAATCACATTTATATTATCTCAAAATAGTAAATTTTAAAATAAAATTCGATGATACTACTTTGTAATGAATATAAATAGATACCACTAACTTGTGCCTCGAGCCGGTGAGTCACAGAGCCTCAACCGTATCTCCCCAAATTCTATAGGCTTCTGAAAAGATGTGATGTATTAGGGTATGTCTAGGTTAGACTATTCCCTCATTAATAGATTTTATAATATGTCCTATATACAATAGATAATTATCAGTAGAATATCTAATAAAATTATATATTGGAAGAAGACACTATAAAAAAATGAATTACTTACCTATAGTAGAGGGAGAAGTATAGAAATGGATGACAACTCAAGGAACCAAAATAATTATTAAAAATTTGGAACAAACTGATACACAAAAAGATGATGATACATGTAATGTCACAATAAAGTATCCAAAATAAGGATACATACATCTGTACTATACATGTATCAAAATATGAAAAATATCATAAAGAATTATCTCCATGTAGCATCAAAATCCACAGCCAAGTCCTAGGATCCCATTATCCTATTCATGGAATAATGATAAGAATCAAATTATGGTCACTTTGTCCAATCCCTACCAACATCTCTATAATCTCTTTGGGTACCCAATTGTGGCCCCAAGAAAGGGTGTGAGACAAAATCCCAGTAGGACACCACCAGCATTGTCTATAACAAATCCAGGTTGTGAAATACAATATAAGAAGAGTGAAGAATATAATAGGTATAGAAGTACATAACATAATGTTCCCTAGTAAAATGTAACCAAACAAGATACTGTATATCCATACAACGCTCCCTAAATTTTTTTTAATCACATTACAAGGAATATATAAAGAAATAGAAATAAGAACCACATCAAAATCATATAACCATTACATCATATCAACCATGCCCATATTTTATAACCAATATAAATCTTCAACCATGGATGAGAAACTTAATAAATCATTTCACAATTACCATGTTTGAGCTATATAACATGTAGTGTCAGGGCCCACAGGGCCAGATCAAATGTACAGTGAACCGTGGAATCCTCATCGAGTCCCAAGAGAATTTCAATATAAACTCAATTAAACATAGAATGGGGTCTATTTAGTATGTCAATAGATAATTTCCACTGTGATCCCAAACATGTCGGATCCAAGGGGTAACAAGGACCAAGGTATCCCATGGAATCATGACCTAATGAGAAATATAATCCAAAGTGTCAACTACCACTATCAAGACCCAAATTTTATAATAACCATGGAGTCCTATAAAAACATTCATCATTCATTCTAGTTATACATTCAAAGGCATTGAAATTTCATGATTTTACCCTCTCATATAATAATTCAATTTCAAACTATTATGTAGTTCGCATCATTTATATCATAGATAAATAGGCCAAACATCTACTAATAAATCAATTAATTTCAATTAATTTATTACAGGGTCTCTTATCAATACAAAATATCAAAAAAACTTCTAGGATGGTTCAACAATTGAAAAAGTAAAGGGAACACCTCATGTGTGGACTAGGTTTGTTAAATGACATCCAATTGTAATAATGAACTAAAAAGGCATCCCTAACATACTCAAATACATTTAATTAAATTATTAACTTAATTATACAGGCACCTATGGAAATTATAGCATGCATCGTAATGGAAACTAAACATATAAATCATCAAACCACAAGGAAATGGTATAGACCACCTTCAATAGAAACATAGTAGAGTGATTGTGTAGTATTGTATTCTGATTCAATTTGAATGATAATTAAAACGAATGATGGATGATTAACCTAAAAATAATTCACATTATATTTCACTTAAAAATATCAGTTGATACTAATGAAAATGAGCAATGCCTTAATAGGATTGAATATCATACCAGCATTAATCCAATGAGGCTAATGGCATTCGATTCTGATTTGGGATGGAATATCGGGATCAAAAACTACCAAAAAGTTACAATGGAGAACTAAAAATGTGAGGCTGATGTATCTAGGATGAAAAGATAAAAATATTATACTTTATTAGGTTTTAATTTATTAATGTTAATTTGATTCAAAAATATCGGCCAGTATGGTTTGACCACATGGTAGGCTATACCGTGCAATAGCCATGCACTATCCACTATCTCAAGGGGAACCTCACATGTTAGTGTCCACTATTTTACTCACTATACACAAATAATGTCTCAATTCCTTTCATAATTATAGATTCTCTCAAATGTGTGTGAAATTCATTCCATACAATTTCCTCAAACTGTGTAGGCTCTTCTAGCCCATTGTCTCAGAGTTGAATGGTTAGACAAACCCTGCTGCCTGAGACACACAGTTTCGACAAACCATGTAGCTTTCTTTTTTTCTGAACATGTTGGTTCAAGGCCCTGAAAATTTTGAATACCACCTAATACATATATGATCTCAATGTTTATTCACATTAGTCTGTAAGTAATAATTTAAACTAAAAAAACAAATGTTTTGTAACACATAAGAAAACTCAGATCATACACTTTTCTAGATGGATTTCTTGAGACAATATTTTTGTATATGAGATTAACTAAAAAAATTTGTAAGACCTATATATCTAACAACTAATATTATTTTGACATAGGTTGTGTCTACTGGTTCATCTACATTCCTTCACATAATCCAATTATGTGGTATCACATGATATACTCTTTCTGTTCTTCCTGAAACCAGAGTGGTTCATTGAATTTCCTTCACATGGTTAAGATCATCTGATCTTATTTTCCATTTGTGAGAATATATAATATGATTTCACTATTTTAAAAATATATCTCTTGTTATATAATTTTTTTAAATTTAATCTCTTGGAGGTTCTTCGGTTTATATTGGCGACTTGATGCTGTCTATCTCTAATTTTTGTGGTGTGTTCAGGACTCCTTAAAACTCCAGAAGTTTTGAGGATCACATTAATGTTAAAATTGTTGGATAACACTAGAATTATCACACGAGGCATGTTAATTTTTTTATAATCACTTCATTTATCATGATATGGATTGGTAATTTTCAGTTTCATGTGGTGGATTCGTGATTTATACAATGTTTTGTGGTCATAAAACTATATGAGAAATATGGATTAAACTTGAGATCAACAATTATTTTCTTCTTCATGTGATGAAATCACATGATGGTAATAATTATTCTCATAATCCATAGAATACCATGCAATTGCAATGATGACTATCAATAATTTATGTGATGAACGTATGTTGTGTCACTCATTGTTGTGTCATATTTATATTCATATGATAAAATCACATATCCTTAATCAAAACCTACTTCTAATCATGGGATTCATTCAAGAAAATACTCTAATACATGTTCCCAACATGAAAGAGGTTATCTCAATGTCTTGATGTGGTTGGTTATCTCTATTTAGGAAGAATCCTAGATGAGAGGTATATGACGATGGGATTATTTGAATAATTACTACACGGATGATCCAACTATGGTGATAATCTCAATATAATAGTTCTCATTCATCCCATATTATTAATTAATGGATGATTAATATAAATTGGACCGAATCCCACATCAATTATCTAAATTCTATTCCTTCCACTCTATACAAAAAATAGTCACCACTCTTCATTAAACTTGGTTACCGAGGATCAATGTTTGTCACAATTGACACACACCTAGGATTTATGCCCAAATTATGTACACCTCTGGGCATGTGCACTATGGGCCTGATTTATAATACCACAAGTTTATACAGGCCCCATTTAATCCAGGTTACTCTTCTTCACCTATACATTTCCAACACACTCCTTATATTCTATGAGGCCTCCCTGGAAGTCTCTCCCTTAGACCCCTATGTATGGTTAAGATATAAGATTTTGGTATTGTTTGGTTGGATACCATTTTTTGGAAAATACATATAATTATCTAATGAAAATACCACCTCATATAACAATAAAATTATTTTAAAATAATATACTAGGAAAAAAATATTCTCTATGAAAAATTAGTATGAATTTATTGTTTCCTGAAATTCATCACATCATTATCCACATGAAATAAAGGATACTAAATGGTCTTAAATTAGATCACTATATTTACTTCATGAAATATATTTTTTCAAAATAAAATTACTTGTTTCATGCTCACTATAATTCATCTTCTTCGCATCATAAAAATAAATATCTTGATGGTATTACATTTTGTATGCATTATGAATCTATTTAGAATGAATTTTTCACATGAATTTTGTAATGAATATATATTAAAAGAAATTAATAACTACCTAAGAGAATTTCCCATGATTTATATTCAATTCCCTTAGATGAATCTATAATAATTCACTTGGAATCACCACTTCCTCCACCACCACAAATTAGCAAATTGATGGGAAATGAAATTAAGTCTCAACAATCTCCCCTTTGAATTTTGTTTTCAAAATCAACACAAATCATAAGTAAATATGTGGTCATTACTTTCTACCATTATCGATTATCAATATGAAAAATGGTAATTGGGGTCTCCTAATGTAACACCCCAATCTTCCACGACATGTTTCCCTTTAAATAAGGCAATATCTTGCAATGTACGCAACTTCGAGATTCTAACACATCACAACCAATCAAAATAGCCGTTATGAATAGTAATACCCAATTTATAAAAATTTATAAATTTTATTCTTCAAAATGGACTTAATTTTTGGATTCGGAATATCAAAATTATCTTAGGGTGATTTTTTAGTATTTTTCTGAAAAAATTCATTTTTTGATTAATAGTGAAAAAACACTACGTTATTGTTGAAAACCGGCTTTCTATTTAAATAAGTATTTATTTTATTTAAATTTATTTTAGGTAAAAATAGATACATAATACCAATATATGTTGAATTTAATTAATTGGATTGATTTTATAATAATTTTAGATATATAAAAATTTTGTTGAAAAATTTACCGCCTTTTACCTACCTCCTAGGAGCATTTGAAAATTGACATAAAACATAATTTTACCACTTAGTTTAATTGAGTTTCAAAAATCCAAGAGACATTTCTGATATCAGTAAGTAAAATGTGGTTCAATATGATGAAAATAATTTTTTGCGCAAAGTAACTTTTAACTTTTATTTACCATGTTAAAAAGTAAATAGGGTAATTAAAGGTAAAAATGATATTATAAGTACCCTAACACATATCCTAATTCTATTGGATAAGTTTAATTCGACCAAAAAACCATAGGAATAAAATATGATCCTATTGGTCTACTTGGATTAGATTAGGACATTTATTATTATTTAATTTAAAGAAGAGTTAAAAGTGTTAAACTCAAGTTTTCGTAATTAAATATTTTTATAGGGTTGTACATAAGATAAATTGGACAATAAATATTCATTATAAAGATAAGATGATTTCTTACATAATTTTATTTTATTTATAATTTTTAGAGATTAAATAATTAACGTTATTTATGACACATTGACGATATAGTAATTACCTTATTAATTAAAGATTAAAATAATTGATATTATAAATATCCAAATAAATCTAATTTGACACTTTTGATTAATTAAAATAGTTTTATAGGTTAATATGACATGTTATTGTTGATTAAATTAATTTTTTTATAAGTAAAAATGCTTTTATGACTTTAACAAAAACATTATAAAAAATAGTGTCAAAATTGACCAAAATAAGTTTTAAAAAATATTATATAATTAAATGATATAATATTCCAAAAAATCTAATGTTCGGTAAAAGGACTTATATAATGATATTTTTATTATTAATTAACCACTTTAGGTTCTCTTGGAATTATATAGTATGTTTATTAACCAATTATTACAGTAGTACAAGAATACATGGTAAAAGTTAAACTATTTTACTAAGAGTTAAATCTAAAAGATAAGGTTACTTTAGTGACCCAAACCTATCTGAAACCAATTGGTTGAGATGTTTTCGACCCATCCTCACCTTAGTCATGAAATAAATCATTTTTGAGCCATTATAAACCGAAAAAGGTTTTATTATAAAATAATATTTCAATCTTTTCATAAAGTGACCCTCATCTCTCTTAAAAAAGGGAATTTCCACTTCTCTCCAATTTACATCTCCAAAGCCATTTGTCTCAGCCATGAACTGCCCAAATATCATCTAAACTATCCTCCATTCATCCTAGAGGCCTTAAATTGGTCAAAAATCCATCATAAGGATCCCTTTTGACCAAATCAATAAGAAGAACCCAAAAAAGAGGTAAATATTTCATCACCTCTATCAAGTTCTTTTCTTCTTCCACTTCCACTTTATTTGTTGTTTCCATTATAAAATAATAACTCCAGAATATTATACATAATATGATGTTATTATAAAAATGTCACAACCATATTTATTATTCTATCTATCATATTAATGACAAAGTCACCATACGTGCGTATGTATGGATTACCGTCTCTACGTCGTGGTGTAGTTGTAATTCAATACATTATTATTTGAATGGATATAATAATGATGTAATATTGATGTAAATATCAAATATAACACATTAATGATTCTGTATACATGATATAACATCTATTTACATACTATTTTAAATCAAAATAATGACATTGTCAGTCGTGCATACGTACGGATTATTATCTCCACGAACGTAATTAGTTTCATTTCCCCATAGTAACCACTCAAGAATAATTTTAATTTTATGATTAATTTTTTTTTAAGAAATTAATATAATTCTGTATATGAATAAAATACCTCTTATCCATAAAAACATAAACTATGTAACAAAACATATAAAGGAAAACGAATCTGTTAACACCTGAAACAATAATAATACTAAAATATTATTAACAAAGCAATATTAGAAGATCATATATGATATCATATTTATGTATATGGTTATTTTAAAATTTAATAACAATGTTTTAAATATTATACAGGAGTTTAACATACCCTCAACCAAAGAAAAGTACAAGTTAATGGTTAATTATACAATCCCATTATTATCTGAGGTTATTTATACGTAATTATCTAAGGGGAACTCTTTATCATCCACATCCATTTTTCTTAAAATGTACTTCCAAACATTTTTACTATTTACTAGACTATGGGTTAAATTTATTTATACTTTTGTTTGACCTTTTAAGTTTTTAAATGAATCTTTCCATCATTTTCCAAACAAGGTACTTTATGACCTTTTCGACAAAACTAAGGTATGAATGTATTTTTTTAACTTATACAGCAGGTGCATCTATTTTTTGCCATTATAACACCTTGGAATATTCCCCTACAATATTATAAGAATATTTCAAAAATAAATGTTTCCGTTCAAATGGTTTCAAAATAGAAAGAATTATTTCTTTCATATAGTTTTCATTTCATCTATTTCAACATCCTTTGATGGATTTTAAACTTGTTTGAAGTTGATTTATTATGATACAAATATTCCATATTGTATTGATGGTTTTGTGTTATGTTTGACTGTGGATGTGTTATTTTTATACCATTCATGGTTTATAGAAAAAGTATTTACATTTCATATTCCATTTTTAATACAAATGTTTATGTTATGTTTCAAACTTTTCATATGAGGAATGCATTGGACTTAGTAAGTGATGGTCGGAGCCCGCTATAGTTCCTCGATGCATCAGTAGGTATCACGAGACAAACTAGTGTCTTGGAAGATGGACTTGAAAAAATATTATTTTTTGTCTTGGAATAAGGCCTTGACTATGTGGTTAAGATGTCTGGCACTTTTTATTCCATCATTATGAAACTAGAAATTAATATTTCTTGGGATTATTTTACTAGTAGAATATCCATTTGAATAAGTAAATGGAATTATTTTGATTTATATTTTCTATATTATGATGATGTTTAATTGTGAATGGATTTTGTTTTAGTCTTATACATTTTCTTAATTGTTTTTTCTTATTTATGAAATTTTCCTCTATATTGTTATCCTTACTGAGCATTTTAGATCACCCCATCCTATGTTTTATTCTTATCAGGATGTGAAGAAATATATTATGACCAACCTGCAGGGATAGTCTAAGGGGTATGAGTGTGGTCTATGCAGTCAATATTTTTGTTGTTTTTCATTATATAATGTAATGTAAAACTTATGAATGTATCTATTACTTCCAAGGCTACTAAACTAATCAGCCTTTCAAGACTTGATATTTTGTGATCATGCCAATGTTATGTAATAATTCAATGACTCTTTGTAACTAAGGCCAGGGCATTAAAGTTGGTATCAGAGGAAGTTTAATACATGCCCTGGAATCTAGATTTAGAAAAACTCTAATTAGAGAAAATAACCCTAAGATAGACTTTGAGAATTAGTATAGAAGAACTTCATAGAATTTTGGTAATGTAGAGATTTTGTGTATTTTCCAAGCAATACATCCCTATCTGGATACGAGCTTGTATAGGTGGATCTATCACAGATGTACCTAAGATTGAAAACTCTGACAAGGTGTTTCAGGGTTAACCTAAGGTATCTTGGTACACGACAACGGGCCTTTCTACACTCTATTTTATGACACTCCTGGGGGATATGCTTAGGATAATTAACATTTTCATTAAAAACCATCATGAAGGATTTATGATTATATACCTCATTAAAGAAATTTTTTTTATGATTATGGATTATATCCATAAATAGGTCAATTTATGTTAAGTGTTTTACAAGTTTGGAATTATGTATTTAAATTCATAAACTAATCTAGTGTATTCCATTGTTTAGAAATAGAATCTAGTAGAAGGAATGGAAACCGTATCGGAGCACGTAATACATGTAGTGACTTCCATCCTACTCAAGATAATTATTGTGGAGATGGTTATGAAACTTGGGTTGATCATCTTATCATCATACTGGGAAAACTCACTGAGGTTATGAATAATAACCTTACCCGAATGGAGCACCCTAATCCACAATGTGGAGGATCAATGTTATACCGATTCATGAGAAAAAAACACCATCATTAAATGGGACTACAAATCCATTTGTATCCGACTAATGGATAAGTTCCTTAGAGAAAATATTTCATTATTTGGGGATTAGTGAAAGGGAAAAAGGTTTCATGGACGTTTATCACCTCACATGAGATGTATATCAATGGTGGTAATTGATTCAAAACACAAAAGAAGATGTTAATGTACAAAATATTGAATTGAGGGAGTTTAAAGATATTTTATTATAAAAATACTTTCCTCGTTACCATCGAGTGGATATGAAAAGGTAATTTTTGAGTCTTAGGGAAAAGGAGGATGAGAATGTCGCAAAATATGAGGATTCCTTTACAGGGTTAGCAAGGCATGCTGTAGATTATATATATAACCCAAGGAGTAATATTGATCGATTATTTTATGGGTTTAAACCATTTCCCTGTTGAGAATTTTTCTCACAACCCTTCTCGTCATACAAAGATATCGTCTCATGTGATATCAAGACAAAAAAATAAGTCACTAAGTCTTATGACATTAAAGAAAAGTAGTAGAAGAAGAGATCTGCTGAAAACTCTAAAAATAGAAATATGGAGAAGAAGGGAAAAATTGAATATCCATCTTGAAGTAAATGTAGGAAGAAACACCCTGATACTTTCCTGAAGTGAATGGGAGTCTGTTACAAGTGTAGTGAAAAAATCCACCAACATCTTGATTTCAAATGAAAGAAAAAATCTATTAATGTGGAATTCTATAATTGTAGAGAAAGGGGTAATTAAGAAAATTAATGTCCTAAGTGCAAAGGAAAATTACCTTAGGAAAGGCCAAGGGAGAAAGTCCAAGCTTATGTGATCACTAATACTGAGGTTGAAGCTCCGAAAGACATCGTGGTAGGTAATTTAATGGTTTCCTCAAGTTTAGACAATGATTTATTTGATTCTGGATCATCGCATTGTTTCATATCTTCTCAGTTTTCTACGAAAATTATATATTTCCAATTTTATTTAACAAGGGAGTTGTCAGTCAAAACTCATAAGGGAAGTATCTTTGCAATAATGTTTTATGAATCAATTCCCATTAAAGCATATAAATGTTATTTATCATCTGATCTCATCTTCATACCCATGATATAATTCGATATAATGCTCGATATGGATTGGATTTCGTATCATGATGCGAAAATTTATTGTAAGAAGAAGGAGGTAACAATTTTTGTTGATGATAACAACAAACACCTTATCTTTAAAGAAGAAATGTCACCATATTATTCTTATCTAGATCCACCCCTAGTAGCCTTTCTAAATTCAATTATTTGGGACGAAGAGAATGAAATAATTGGGGGTGAAGAAATGAACGTTCAAATAGGGGAAATACCTATTGAACAAGAATATGTTGATACGTTTCCAGAGGATTTACCTGGACATCCTCTGGAACAAGAAATGGAGTTTTTTATTGGCATAATTCTTGTTTCAAGTCCCATATCAAAGACCCACTTTAGAATGGCCACTCTATAATTAGAGTACTAAAATAAAATACTAGAGGAATTGAGTAATAAGGGATTTATTCACCCCAGTGTTTCTCCATGGGGAGCCCCTATTCTTTTTGTTCAGAAGAAAGATGGATCTTTGAGGTTGTGCATTGACTACAAGGATATCAATGCTATAACAATAAAGAACAAACATCTCCTATCTCGCAATGATGATTTATTTGATCAAATTCATAGAGATCAATATTTTTCATAGATTGAACTTGGATCTGTATATCATCAGTTGTGTGTGCAAAAGGAAGACATTCTGAAAACAAAATTTTGAGCCAGGTACGTGCATTACGAGTTTACTGTACTGTTATTTGGGTGGACTAATGCACCCTCTCTTTTCATGGATCTAATGAACATAGTTTTCAAGAAATATCTTGATAACTTTTTATTGGGGTTTATTAATGACATCTTGGTATATTTTGAAAGAAACAAAGATCATGAATATCACTTGGGAATTATCCTAAGGACCCTTAGATGAAATGAATTATATGTGAACATTAGCAAGTTTGAATTAAGAATTCAATAGAATTCATTTCTTGGCCATATTGTCTTTAAGGATGTAATCTCTGTTGATCCTTCCAAGAAAAAGTCAATCCAAGAATGTCCCTCACACAAAAGTATAACTGAGTTACTCAGTTTTATTGGTTTAGCAGGTTATTATCGGCGTTTTTGTCAAAACATTTGCCTGATTGGCTAACCCATTAACCAATCTCACATGTAAAGAGGTTAGTTTTTTATGGAAAAAGGTGTGTGAATAATGTTTTGAAAAACTGAAGAGAATATTATTCAATTATATTTTCTTGACTCTACCATGGAGGAATGATGGGTATGTTATTTATAGCGAGGCTTCAACGAAAGGACATGGTTGTGTTCTTATGCATAATGATACAGTTAATGCTTGTGCATCACGGAATCTAAAAATGCATGCACAAAACTATCCCACTCATGATCTTGAATTATAAGTTGTAGTGTTAGCTTTGAATATTTGGAGACACTATATTAATTGTGAAAAATGTGAGATTTATACCGATCACAAGAGCTTGAAGTATATTTTCTCAAAAAAAAAAGAACTCAACATGATGCAAAGGTGATGTCTTAAACTACTCATGGATTATGATTGAACTATACAATACCACCCAGGGATGAAAAATAAGGTGGCATATTCTTTGAGCAGAAAGGATCCTTGATTTTTGAACAAGATGAGAGTTGAAAAGGTTCCTATATACATGGATATAGTAAAAATGTATATGGGAATAACCATGGAAGGTGAAACATCAATACTTTTTCAAATGGTTTCCAAACCATATTTACTAGAATTGACAAAAAGTTCTCAGACTGATGATGAGGAATTTAAAAAACAAATTAGAACTGTAAACAATCGTAGATTGATTGACATCGCATATGAAGATGGGATTTTTAAATTTGGGAAGAGAATTTGCGTTCCCAATATATTTGATCTGAAAAGGGAATTTTTGGATGATGCTCATAGCTCTAATTCTCTATATACCCTGGAAGTACTACGATGTATAGTGATTTGAATGAACATTTTTGGTGGGACAACATGAATAGATAGAGATTGCTTATTTTTTCTTGAGATGTTTGGTTTGTCCACAAGTGAAAGCTGGAAGACAACATCCAAGAGGTGTTAGGAATCCTCTTCCCGTACCTGAGTGGAAATGGGATGATATTACAATGGACATTGTCATGGTGATACCAAAGGCTCCTAGAAGGAATGATGCAATATGGTCCATTATTGATCGTCTTACAAAGTCAACACATTTTCCTGCTATAAGAGATGATTTACCACTTGAAATTCTATCAAGACTATATATTAATGAATTTCTAAGACTTTTTAGAGTACCCATATCAATTGTTTTTTATCGTAATCCCCATTTTACATCAATATTATGGAAAATTATTCAGAAATCCTTGGACACTAAACATTGTTTGAGCACTGCCTACCACCCTCAAACTGATGGACAATCAGAATAGAATATTCAAAACTTAGAATACATATTGAGATCTTGCTCACTAGACTTTCAAGGTATGTGGGATCAATATTTACCTTTGGTATAATTTTCCTATAACAATATCTTCCTTTTAAGTATTCAGATGGACCATATAAAGAATTATATGGAAAGAGATGTCGAACTCCAACTTTTTGGGATGATGTTGGTGAAAGAGAACTCGTAGGCCCAAAACATGTTGAGGAAACAATGTAAAAGGTTATGTTTATCCAAAAACACCTCAAAGTAGCTCAAATTAAGAAAAAGTGCTATGCTGATAACCGAAGGAAAGATTTGTAATTTTAGGTAGGAGATCATGTTTTCTTGAAGGTACCTCCATGGAAGGGAGTTTTACAATTTGGTAAGAAGGGTAAATTAAGTCTCAGGTACATCAGACCTTTTGAAATTCTAGAATGAATTGGGGCTGTAAATTACTATTTGGAAATTCCACCAAGTCTCTAAAAACCTCCTGATGTGTTCCACATATCACTATTGAAAAAGTACATGCCTGACCCAACGTATGTACTCACCTATGGTTAAATATAATTGGAACCCAATCTGTCTTATTGTGAGGATCCTTTCAAGATTCTGGATACCATAAAACAAGTGTTGAGAAACCGGATGAATCGTCTATAAAATTTCTATGGATAAATCATAAGATTGAAGAGGCAACGTGGGAAGCTAAGGAACTTATGATGAAGAACCACCTAAATTATTTTATGCAGTAATATTCTTGAAATTTTGAGGTTGAAATTATTTGAAGGAGGGTAGAATGTAACACCCTAAGCTTCCACGGTACGTTTCCGTTTCAATAATGTAATAGCTTGCGATATATGCAACTTCGAGATTCTAACACACCACGACCAATCAAACTAGTCGTTATGAATATTAATTACCACTTTTTTAAATTTTATAAATTTTATTTTTCAAAATGTACTTCATTTTTGGATTTGTAATATCAAAATTATCATAGGGTGAACTTTTGGTATTTTTCTGAAAACATTCAATTTTTGATGAATAGTGAAAAACACTATGTATTTCATTAAAACCAACATTCTATTTAAGTAATTATTTATTTTATTGAACATTATTTTAGTTCAAAATAGATACATAATACCTATATAATTTAAATATCATTCATTGGAGTCATTTTATAATATGTTTAGATATATAAAAAATTTATTGACCTTTTTACTGTCTTTTACCCACCTCCTAGGAGCATTTGCAAATTTGCATAAAACATAATTTTACCACTTTTGTGAATTTAATTTAAAAAATAAGAGATACAAATTTGATATCAATAAGTAAAATGTGGTTCAATAAGAAAATTGTTTTTGGTGAGTAGTAACAGTTAACTTTTATTTACCATAGTTAAAAGTAAATAGGGTAATTTAAGGTAAAAATGATATTATAATTACCCAAACACAAGTCTTAATTATATTGGATATGTGTAATTCGACCAAAAACAACCTTAGGAATAAGATATTATCATTTTGGTTCACTTGGATTAGATTAGAACGTTTATTATTATTTAATTTAAAGAAGAGTTAAAAGAGATAATCTCAAGTTTTCATAACTAAAATATTTATAATATAGGGTTACACATAAGATAAATTATACTATAAATATTCATTAGAAAAATAAAATGATTTCCTACATAATGGTATTTTATTTACAATTTTTATATATTAAATAATTAAAAATATTTATGACACAGTGATGATGCAGTAATTACCTTATTAATGAAAGATTAAAATAATTGTTATTATAAATATTAAAATAAATCTGATTTGAGACTTTTAATGAATTAAACTAATTTTATAGGTAAATATGACATGTTAGGGTTGATTAAATGAATTATTTTCTAAGTAATCATGCTGTTATGACTTTATCAAAAACAAAATACAAAATAGTGTCAATATTTACATAAAAGAGTTTTTTAAAAAAATATTATATTATTAATTGATATAATATTCCTAATAATCTATGGATCAGGAAAAGTACTTATATAATTATATTTATATCATTAATGAGATACTTGAGGTTATATTGGCATTTAATAGTATTTTTATTATCCAATTATTATAATAATACAAGAATACATGGTTAAAGTTAAACTATTTAACTAAGAGTTAAATCTACAAGATAAGGTTAATATGTTGAACCAAACCTATATAAAACTAATTATTTGAACTTTTTTCGACCCATACCCACCTTATCCTCGAAATTAATTTTTTTGGAGCCCTTATAAATAGAGAATTATTTTATTATAAAATAATATTTCAAACTTCTCCTAAAGTGACCCTCACAACTCTTATAAAAGGGTACATCCCCTTCTCTCAAATTCACACCTCCAAATCCATTTGGATCGTCTAAAACCTTCCCAAATTTCCTTTCAAATATTATCCCTTAATCCTATAGGCCTTAATATTTTCTTAATTCCAACTTAAGGATCCCTTTTGAACAAATCAAAAGGAAGAACCCGAAGAAGAGGTAAATATTGCATCCCCACTTTTAGGTTCTTTTCTTTTTCCACTTCCACTTTCATTGTTGTTTCCATTATAAAATAATAAATATAGTATATTCTACATACAGTGATGTTATTATAAAAATGGTACACCCATATTCATTATTCTATTCATAATATGAATGTCAAAGTCACCATATGTGAGTACGTATGACTTACCATCTCCACGTCGTGGTGTAGTTGTTATTCAATACATAATTATTTTTATGGGTATAATAATGATGTATAATTGATGTAAATAACATTTATAACACGTTAATGATTCTTTATACATGATATAACATCTATTTACATATGATTTTAAATCAAAAGAATGATATTTTTGTTCGTGCATACGTACGGATTATAGTCTCCACGAACGCGATGAGATTCATTTCCCCATAGTAACCATTAAAGAAGAATTTCCATTTAATGACTAAAAATAATGTTTAATTAAATTAATATCATTCTTTAAATGAATCAAATACATCCAATCCATAACAAACATGACTTACATAACAAAATATATAAAGGAAGACGAATCGGTTAAATACCGAAATGACAATAATACTAAAATATTATTAACAAATCAATATTAGAAGATCATATATGATATCATATTTATGTATATGGTTCTTGTATGATTTAATAACAATGTTTTATCTATTATATAGGAGTTTAACATAGCCTCGACCAAGGAAAATTACATAGTAAGGGTTAATTCTACAATCTCTTCATTATCCGAGGTTGTTTATATGTAATTATCTACTGGGACCTCTTTATCATTTGCATCCATGTTTCTTAAAATGTATTTCAAAAGATTTTTACTATTTACTAGACAATGTGTTAAAGTCATTTATACCCTTTTTGACCTTCTATGTTTTTAAAGGAATCATTCCTTCATTTTCCTAACAAGGTACTTTATGACCTTTTCGACAAAATTAAGGTAAGAATGTATTTTTTAACTTATACAGAGGGTGTGGCTATTTTTCGCCGTTATAACAACTTCAACGATTCCCTTAAAATATTATAAGGATATTTCCTAAATAATGTTTTTTCTTTCAAATGTTTTCAAAATATAAAGAGGTATTTCTTTCAAATAGTTTTCATTTCATGAATGTCAACATCCTTTTATGGATTTTAAACTTGTTTGATGCCGATTTATTATGATACAGATCTTCCATATTGTATTGAAGGTTTTGTGATATGTTTGACTGTGGATGTGTTATTTTTATACCATTCATGGTTTATGGATAAATTATTGACATTTCTTATGATAGTTTTTATATGAATGTTTATATTATGTTTCAACCTTTTCATATGAGGAATGCATTGGACTTAGTAAGTAACGTGTGTATCCCGCTATAGCTCCTCGATGCATCGGTAGGTATCATGAGACAAACTAGTGTCTTGTCATAATGCCTTGACAAAATCTTATTTATAGTCTTGGCACAAGTCCTTGACTATGTGGTTATGAAGTCTGGCATTATGGATTCCATCATTATGAAATTGGATATTGATATTAGATGTGATTATTCGACTAGTAGAATATCCTTATGAATAAGTGAATGGAATTATTTTGATTTATATTATCCATATTTTTATTAAGTTTATGTTTAAAAGGATTTTGTTTTAGTATAATACATTTCTTTAAATGTTTATGCTTAGATATAAAAGTCTCCACTATATTTTTATCCAAACTGAGAATCTGAGCTCACCCCTTTCTATGTTTTATTTTTCCCAGGATGCGAAGAATTATATTATGACTATCCTTCAGGAATACTCTAAGGGATATTAGTGTGGTCTATGGAGATAATGTTGTTGTAGTTTGTCATTTTATAATGTATTGTAAAACTGATGAATGTATCTAGTAATTTTAAGACTACTAATCTAAATAGCATTTTGAGACTTTATCTTTTGTGATCATTCCAAAGTTATGTAATATTGCACCGTCTCTAGGTTTCTAGGGTCGAGGCATTAGACCTAAACTCATCATTGTTCTCAAAAGAATTACCATCATCATTATACGAAAATTTCATGATAATTTCTAAGATAGGAATAATGTCACATGATTCTCTTTTCAATGATACATAAGTTAGTCAACTCTTTGACTATTTGGGATAACTATGTGTAGATATAAAGATATATACCACAATAGATGTCTAAGATCTCAATAAAATACCATGCATGTGGAATCTTGCTCAAAAATTATAGATTCCCTTTAATTGGATTGTAAATAATAATGTTAATCACTATAATCACCAGTAAAAAAGTGTTTATCATGTTAGATTTTTCACATCGATTATTTATAAACAATATGAAAAGTTCATTTGTATTTATTTATCATGTTGGTTTTTATATAATCAACTAGAAAACATAAGTTACCCACATTAAAAAATAAATTATTATATAACTGACATGATAAAATAAACCCACTTTATCACATCAGTTATATAATAACCAGCCAGATAATGAGTATTTTTCATGTCATTTATATAAAAAATGGAGTGTAAATGAAATATTCTTTTCTTTAACACATCATATATTATATAACTTATATTATATATCATTAAAATTTTTAGTAATCGTCAATTAAAATCATTTTTATGTTATTATATCTTATGAAGGAAGACTTTTTTACCTCAAAATAAATCCCTTACAATTGTTTCATCAATCTAGTGGAATCAAATCTTGGATTTCCATCTTCATACATCCTTAGGATTCAGTAGCATCATTTTTTGTCTGCCTAATATGCTCGTCTATCATGTAAGACTCTCACGTAGATCCTTAATTTTTGTCAATCAATAGCGTAGATGCCCAGAGTCTCATTATTTATTATTTGGACTCAAGTCTGTCATTACAAACTTCATAAACCCACATGTTCTTTTGCCTCATCATTTCATGTTAAAATATAGATTTTCTCATCTCAAATCTTGAATTACCATATTTTTACACCTTGGTTATCAATTTATTTAAGATAAAACATGTCTGGATTTCATTATATCTTAATGTTCTATGTTAGATCATAAGTTTCTACATAATACCTTGACATTCTTGATTTTACAATATATGGAAAGGGGTTTGAAAAGAATTGAATCACATATGTTTACACTACATCACATATTAAGTTATTGCACTGAATATCTAAATGTTTCCTATTTGGATGATGTTTCTAAATCATTAATTATTTATCTATATACTACCTTGTTTATGGATAACACTAAATTAGTTTTATGCATTTATTAGTGACTATGTTTCTTAATATTTAATATATACATATATTTCAGTTTAGATATTGTTCAATATAATATATCTTATAAGTATTTTATTTTCATATAAACACTTTTATTATGATGTGAAGATATTATTCTCTTGAAAAACCATATATTAAATATGTAGTATGTATATTATTAGTTATTTTCAATATAATGTTCACATAATTGGTGAATAAAAAATAATAATGTTCAATTGTTTTTGTAGACGCCGGAAAAGTCCGTTGTTCCCAAACAAAGCTCCGGATGCGGAAAGCGAGGTCATATTTGGAGTCGGAAGCATGTTTCGGAGGGCCCGGAGGCCTTGCGCGGAATTTTGGAGACCCGCGCGCAAAGTTGACGAGCCGCGTGCAAACCTCCCGGGATGCGCGCAATGTGCTGGGCCGGCGCGCAAATTTTGCGCGGCCGCGGCCCGCGCAACTCCCTTGCGCGCCGGGCCCGTGAAGAGAATTCCGCGCCCGCGAACCGGATTCCGCGCCTGAGGTTGCCTATAAATATAAGGCGACCCCCGACGTTTTGAAGGTTGCCGGAAGTCGAAAGGTCTCTCGTGCGCGCAATCCAACCCCTTCCGCGCGCAATGCCGATCTTCAGGTAACCTCCTTTCTTTCGAGCAAGAAAGCCTTGGGGTTCGCCTTCGCGCACAATCCCTTCGGCTCCTTTCCTTTGAATAAATCTTCACCCAAAGGCATTCGCGCGCAAAAGAAGCCTCTTGCGCGCAATTGCCCCCGGGGTGCGCGCAATCCGGCCCGATTGCGCGCACCCCCCCCCCTTTTTCAAAGTTGCCGTTCAGTAAAGAATGGGCCATTTCCCCCCGCGCGCTATCCGAAGCCCGGTGCATGCAATCTCTATCTCCCGCGCGCAAAGTGCTGGCCCAATTGTGCGCCAGCCCGCCCATTTGCGCGCCGACCCGTGGTATTGCGCGCCAAGATCCCCTTTTGCGCGCAATCCACCGGGGTCGCCCCCTTTGACCCCCTGAGGGTACCCTCCGGCGTGGCGCCCGATGATCCTCATCCCGGGTGCCCGCACCGTGCGTTGTCTTCCCGTGCGGCCCTCCAGGCTTGCGCGAAGTGACACGGACCCCTCGGCGGCGCCATCCTCCTCCGCGCGACAAGACATTAAACTGCCAAGCATCTTCGTCCAACACGACGTTAAACTATACTTCGTCCGCGCGACAAGACGTTAAACTGCCAAGCATCTTCGTCCAACACGACGTTAAACTGTACTTCGTCCGCGCGGCAAGACGTTAAACTGCCAAGTGTTTCGTCCAACATGACGTTAAACTGCATTCGTCCTCAACACACGACGTTAAACTGTACTTCGTCCGGCAAGACGTTAAACTGTCCGCTTCGTCCTCAACATACGACGTTAAACTGTACTTTGTCCGGCAAGACGTTAAACCGTCCGCTTCGTCCTCAACACACGATGTTAAACTGTACTTCGTCCGGCAAGACGTTAAACCGTCCGCTTCATCCGATCCCGTGCCTCGCACGCAGGGTCCCCCACCCGGTTTGGATGTGGCACCCACCCGCTCGTCTCTGCAGGGATGTCGGGATTGGAGTGGCCTTCGCCCACGGGGGTAGGGTATTACAAACCCCTAGTTCCTTGTGGGGGACTGCGCATGTGTATCTCCATCGTGCTTCCCCACTGCCGAAGCCAGTAGAGGGCGTGACAGGGATCGAGGTCTCTCACCTTTGGCCCAAGTCCCTCTCCAACTGAGCTTTGTCGCATCCGGGCTGCCTCAGTGCGTAAGTCCTGACCGAACGAACTACGTGGACTTTGATCCCTGTCTCCTAAACAGGGTACGTAGGAAGCCTCTCCGAGGTTCAAGCCCACCACCTGGTCGTCCCGGTCGTATTCACGTCGGTTCGTCCATCAGTGGACCCCTCCTGGGTTCACACTTGCGTCGATTCACCTCTGAATCCGCCCCTGTGGGAGACTTCACGTGTGTATCTCCATTGTGCTTCCCCACTGCATTTTTTCGATTCAGCGTCCAGCATGACGTGAAACTGTGTGTCACGACCCGCCCTCGGGGTCCGTGCCGTGACTACCCCAAGCCCGCCTTCCATAGGCCAGGGGCTGGCGACTAGCACCAAGGCGTAAATCCCAGAAAAAGGGAAGGCATTGCCTTTGTAAGGTAAACAAACACCACAGAGTAAGCAAGCGGAAGTAAAACACTAAGTACAAAAAGAAGAGATGAAAAGTAAAAAGGGGCCGGAAATACAAGCCCAACTGTAAAGTACAACTCGAAAAGGGAAAACAACGACTGAAAAGTAAAGCTGCTACGCTGAGATGTCCACTGGAAATCCCACCTGAAGGGTGGGTACAGATAGCTCCTCTGCTCCTCGGGTCCCGCCATCCGCTCCGAGTATGTCCCGCCCAGTGGTCCACCTCCGGGTACCG
This sequence comes from Viscum album, assembly GCA_963277665.1. Classification (NCBI taxonomy): domain Eukaryota; kingdom Viridiplantae; phylum Streptophyta; class Magnoliopsida; order Santalales; family Viscaceae; genus Viscum; species Viscum album. The sequence continues at coordinate 1,042,457,451 of OY728143.1, read as the reverse complement.
CCTCGTCGTATAGTCCACCTCCAAGTACCGTCCAGTCCTCGAACCTTCGGCTTCTGTCAGCACTGTCCGTCGTCTGCAACCAACACAACGAGGTGCGGGCATAGCCCGTGCAGGGGTGAGTATAACGATACTCAGTAGGGACCCCGAGACCCTCAAGGTCTCACTAAAACCAACAAGGATAAACACAAGAAGATCTCATCAGATAAACCCTACTTAGGTATATGCCCATACATATACCTAAGTTATCAAGTAACCCATCTCAATCATGAGGAAACACAAGGATTGTGAAACGACGGATAACCACTACCCGGGTATATGCCCATACATATACCAAAGTTAGCAAGTGACCCATCTCAATCATGAAGTAAACACAAGGTCAAAAGTCTCAGCTCAAACCAGGATTTTCATTATCGAAACCGTAACTGCTGAAGAGCTCCGTCTCTGGAGTGTGCAGTGGTCCTGTCACGACTCCGAGGTACTGCTCACTAACCTAAGACTGCTGAAGTACTCCTCCTGTCGAGTACTGCGGGCCCGCCACCCAAACACAGTAGTGCTTCCCGCCGAGGTATGTCACCCAAACTCCGTAGTGCACACCCCCTAGTAGCCTGCTGAGGTACTCTCCGGACGAGCACCGCGGGTCTGCACTGTCACACAGGTAGTGCTCCGTCCGCCATGGGTCTGCACCTCAGAAAGTAGTGCTCCGTCCACTGGGCTAGTCGACTCACTCCAAGTCGAGTCGGTCAAGCAGTCGTCAGGTCTCAGCCAGCTACACGGTCTCCGTACAGCGCATGCTCGTCACTGGGAGGGTCTGCTCCACGAGCTATAGGTCGATACTCCAAGTATCTCAAAGTCCCACGAAGAAGTATCTCAAAAGTCCGTTTCGTCACAGGGGTCTCAACGCAACAGACGGCACGTCGATCGGACGCCCGGTCTGTGAGTTATTAGCCTTTTCGTCCCAGGGGCCCGGTTGGTTTCGAGTGCGAACCAAACCCGGCCGTAACTCAACTGTACCCCGAACTCCCATAGGGTATACTCATAGGGACCGTTACTAAACGTAAACACCAACGCCGCTGACGGTTCGTCAAACGGACGTCCGGTCTGGAAGATATCAGCTTTCCCGTTTCAAGGGCCCGGTTGGATTTCGGGTGCGATCCAACCCGGCCACTACTAACTGTATCCAAAACTCGGGCGAAGGATACCAAAAGTTCCGTATCGTAAACAGGAACTCAACGCAACAGACGGTGCGTCGATCGGACGCCCGGTCTGAGAGTTATTGGCATTTCCGTCTCCGGGGCCCGGTTGGTTTTTAAGGCAAAACCAACCCGACCGTACTCCACCTGCGTCCAAACCTCGGGCGGAGTATGCCAAAAGATCCGTCTCACTAAGAGGAACACAACGCGGCTGACGGCACGTCAATCGGACGTCCGTAGCTCAAGATATGAGCGTTTCCGCTCCGAAGGCCCGGTTGGTTCCGTGAACGAACCAACCCGGCCGAACTCAAAGTAACCCGAAACCTTGAGTGCGATAAACCGAAACGACCGTCTCGATCCAAGGATCGCGTTGCCGCAGACGGTTCGTCATTCGGAGGTCCGAGGCTCAAGTTATGAGCCAAAAACCAAATCTGGTTCGAAACGGGGGGGTCCGGGTCCGGGCCGACCCGGCCCGACCCCCCCCTGGGCGGCACGGTGGCCGGCGGCGGCGGCGGCGGACGGCGGCGGCGGCGCCTGGCGCCGCACGTGGGGCTGCGCACGCGGGGGCTAAGCCCCGCGGTTTCTTCAAGTGGCGCGGCCTTTGTGCCGCGCCGGTTCTCTTAAAACCGCCCCCCCTCACGTGGGGGGGGGCCTGCTGGCGCCGGACCAAGGGGGCGGCTGCCCCCTTCCCTCAAGAACCGCCCCCCCTCATTAAGAGGGGGGTTTTGATTAGGTGGCCGGGGAATTAAATTCCCCGGTTTTAAGATATCCGGCCGGCCAGCTGGCCGGCCGGTTTTTACCAACGGGACCGGAAATTCCGGTCCCGCCCTCGGCTTCCGACGCCGGCGGCCCGACCGCCGGTCTCCTCTTCCCCCGCGGCCCGGAACCGGCCGCGGTCTTCTCGTCCCGCCGCGGCCCGGAACCGGCCGCAGCGTTCGTCATCCGGCGTGGTGCGACGGCACCGCGCCCCTTTTGCCGTGGCATAATATTTCTTCAACGCGGCGCGACGGCGTCGCGTTCTTGTTGTTTCTTCCATGGTGCGTGCGACGGCATCGTGTAAGATAATTACACGTTCATCCGCGTGGTGCGACGGCACCACGCCACTTGCTTTCCTCCGCAAAATAATTAAACAAGAACAATGGAGGGGGGTTCGGCCGTGTTCGTGCGGTCCGGCCCCCCTCACGTTAAAATAATAACGCAACTTAAAATAAATCAAGTCACACGTTAGTCTTGATAAAATCACGATCAAGAATAAAATAAGGAAACCAAAAGAAAACGACAACCCCTACCTTGGTATAAGGTTCGAAGATTGTTCTACGTTCCGCGGAAGACGACGTCGCGGAGGTCGGGCGACGCGGTCGTCGTTCGTCAAATCAACGACGAAGAGGCGCGTCCGAAGAGGCACGTCGTTGGCGAATCCTTGTACGCTGACGAAGGTTGTCCGAGGAAGGTGGCGTCCCCTTCGTTGTCACGGTGAACGAAGAAAGGAGGTGCGGCGTTCTTCGTCGGAAAAAGAGCGTTCCTCGTCAAGTCTTGAGGAAAGTCAAATTATAAAGAAAACAACGAACTCAAGAACCTCTACCTCGATAGTCGCACGTTGAAGGAGTCGTGGAATATCGGTGTCGATTCCTTTGACGTCGGAGGAAGAGTCGTTGTCGATGGCGTTCGTCGCGGAAAACCGTCGCGGAAGAGATGACGCAGAAGAAGTACGTCGCGTCGCGGATACGGCGTCGCGGATGGATCGTGTTCTTCGGCGGAGAAGTTCTTCGTTGAAGAACGACGTTCTTCGCGTTCTTCGTTGAGTTTGAAGAAGAAGAGAAAAGCTTCCAAAGCTCTCAAGAAATCCTCCCAAGGGTAAAAGAAACTCCTAGAATAATATAAGCTTTAACTTATATTATTACATAACTTAACCACAATAATTTCAAAGGTTTGAAATTCAAAAAGGGTTTAACTCCCTTAATTAATTAAGTAACTCAAGTTGACAACATTTAATGAAATGAGTTAAAGGGGAGGTTTTGAGAGAATTTGAGGAGTTGGGGTTCGTGTGGACCCCACCTCACTTAATCCTCCCAAGGGAGGTTAAGTGGATGTGGGTCCCACTCCCAACTCCCATTGGTAGGACTTAACTAGTTAAAAATAAAATTTGTTCCTCACAAATTTTATTTAACTTAAACTAAAAACCCAAAAACTAACTTTCAACCCGCAACAAACGCAACTCCCGAAAAGGTCTCTTTAAGCGAATATCGGCGCTGCGAGTTCATCGGTGCCCTCGGATTTCAATTCCGAGCACCATATCAAAAGTTAGAAATTTCCGCTCGTTCGTTCACTGAACGTACCCGAGCCAAACTTCGGAAAATAATTCCGGGCACTCCGGGCCTCGGAATCAGGTGCCGTCTGAAACCGCGCTCTTGTAAAATTCTAAAGAAAATTAAGAAAAAATTTTCCTTGAATTTTACGGGTCTTTACACTGTGATCCACCCGGCCGTTCCATCCCCCTCTGTGCGAGGTGGTTCGGTTCAACCCTTCGCCCGGCAGCCTCGACCTCTTCGTGAGTCAGCTTGCCGAAGTCCAGCATGACGTTAAACTGTATATCCGAACTACGCTGACTTTGATCCGCGCTAACGCACGGTACGTAGGAAGCCCCTACGGGGTCCAAGCTCTTCACTCCATCATCCATCTTGATCCTTACCCGGGCCGCCACATCCCGGTGGGGTCATGCCATTTCATTCCACTCCACTTCACTCGGGAAGCCGCCCATGTACTGGCCCCAGCGTCGGAGGTTTCCCGCAAGGGGTTCTGTCATCTGATCCACTTCTCGTGTTGATCAGTCTGATGCCGTCCCCGCTGGACGTTAAACTCGCGGCATACCCCGTGTTAAACATGGGAAGCTGAGGAAAACCTCAGGCAACGCAGTTCCCCGTACCCGGCATGGGATGCCTCAGGCCATCGCGCCTTCGAGAAGCCCTATTAGGGACGGAAGGCAGACATGCAGAGTCGCAGTCCCCGACACCCAGAGCCACCCGGTCTCCTCACCGCAGGTTGCTGCCCCGACCAGACTCCTTGGAGCGTCTGGGCGGAAGCAGCGTAATTAACCAGTGTCCATGAAGATATGGCGCCAGGAACGAGATTCACGAACATTCTTAAATCTATGAGGGAGACCCGGATTAGGCGACGAGTTCTGAGGAGACATCCACGGAAGGAGGAGATGACATCCCATCATCCCGGTTTCGATCAAGGAGCAGACGCCCCTGAACAAGGGACGGATGCCGCCCGCCTTTGGAAAGCGGGACTGCGGGGCCACAAGCCGCGCGCCCATCCCCTCGGGTCGACGGGCGCACGCGCGAACGCGTCCTGGCAGAACAGCGTCGGAATAGAAACTCGGCGCACATCCGCACCGAAACAGAAAAATGGTGAACCCGACGTGAATCTCTTCTCCTCAATACGAAGACCGATGGATTTCAGAGTTGTTGGAAGACCAGCATGCTGCTCGACCGAGCATTCAACACCGGGGCACGGAACCCGCCAGGGGCTGGGGAAGGGAAATCGGGCACTCCGTCTCACGACGTCGATGGCCTGGGTTCCCCCCCACGGAGGGCGTCGTGGCACTAATGGTTGGTAGTCGATTCCTTTTCCTGTCAGTGTTAATGGGTTTTTCTCCCTGCTTTCAGGAATCAAGTCGCCCAATCCAGTGCCCGATCGCCACCCACCCACTGGCGCAGGGGTAGGGGAAACACCGACCCGGCTACTCCGCGCGGTCCCGCCCGTTCCACAGCCGTCCCAGCAGCCGCAGCTGCGGGGCAACCACGCCCTCTCTCCCCCTCGGAGGTCATCCAGAGAAGGGTGATCAACCATTTGGTGCGGAGATATGAGGAAGAGGGATTCATCCCCACCAGGGACATGGCTCGCCTAGACCTCGAGGAAGCTGCACCTCGCCACCAACGCCGCCCCAGAGGGCCGCGCAGGGAGGCACCGCTGCCTACCTTGACGTCCAACCGCTTTGGGAGTTTATCCCCGGAACGCTCCGACAGCTCCTTCCCCTATGCGGATGAGGTGGAAGATGCCCGGGACCACCCTATCCGGGATTCGCTCCAGGGATCCGCGATAAGGGCTCCTGTCAGGCCACGACGACATCGCCGCCAGGACTCTCAAGTCGAAGAATGGGCTCTCCACCTGCCTGCGCCGCTCATCCTTACTCGTCTGTCCCGACGCCAACGTCGGGCACGAGAGGAAGAGGGTGCCCACCTTGGGGCCCTAGCAACAGCGGCCGCGTTGGCTCAAGCCACTGCTGGCTCCAGTCACCAGGCCCCTGCGCATCCTGAGCAGGGGCACTTCTATGCCCAACCCAGGTCGAGGCCCCGACCGCCCCAAAGGAAGGTTGGGTTGACTCTCCCGGTTGCTTGTACAGGCAATAGCCACCGCGGACCACCTCGCGGTAGCGCTATTCACCAACAGGGGCTACTCCGTGTGGCCGATCCAAGAGGCATGGGTCATCCCACCTTCCGATCCTGGCCCGGAGACCTGCCCGGAAGAATCTCTCCCCGCGTCCCCTTTGATATCTGTCCCGGTGCTCCTCGCACCTTGGTTTCTAGTCCTCTTGGCCCCAACACCGGTGCGGCCAGAGGACGCCAGGATAGAGATCAACCATTCCCCGAAGAACCACCCAGGGGCAGGAGGGCGAGGCGTCGACGCTGAGGGAAGAATGTTACGGAATTCCGGACAGAGATCCGACCGGTTCGTTTCTCTGATACAGAGGCGGAGTATGATTCGGCGACGGAGCCCTCCCCCCGATCCCGCCAGTTAGGGGCAGGGGTAGGAATGCGGCACGTCAGCCTCATACTTCCCGAGAGGGAGATCGATATGATCCCCGCTTCTCTCCGAAGGTATATCCGGAGTAGCGAGGGCCTGGTAGACCCCCAAGGATCAAGCTTGCTGTTGGTACAGGCCCCTCCGGAAGCACCTTCTTCCTCGATCGGAGAAGCCGAAGACTTTTTCTGGGGACCGACGGTCGAACCACGATCTAGTGCACCCTCGGCGAGCACCGACGATATGGCAGGATGTTCGCTCGCCGGCCCGTCCTATCGTGATGTGGTAGCTGGGGCACCGCCACCCTCAGAGGGCGGCCCGGGATATGGAGGCCAATCGGCCTGCTCGCCGTATTCACCGCCGACCAGCCCGTCGGCCCGGCGGCCCGCTTCGGCACCACTGCCGGTTCCCCGTCCATTCCCAGTCTTTGAAGAGGACCGAGGAGACCTGGGTCCCGAGATTGAGTCGTGGAGCTTCTGGACCGTCCTTGCAGAAGGCCACTTCCCTGAGAAGTTTTGGCCAGTCGCAGGACCGGACTTTGATGCACCCGAATCACTCACCCCGGATGAATTCGAATGCTTCCGCCGAACTCTCCGGGAGACTCACTCCCATCTTCACCGCCTACAAATGCCATATCCTGGGAGTCAAGCGCACCTGGAGGATATTGGTGAGTAGTGCCGTCAAATTGACCTGGCCACGCTCCCCGCGGTTCGGCACCCCGGGTCATTTGGGCACCACAATTTCCTCCAATAACGATGCGTTGAGTGTTTTCAAGTACTCCGCAAGGTTATAGAGGGGGCCACCCCCACGTGTATATCCGTGGATGGGGGCAGTACGCTGCCCTACGCTTCAGTGCGATTCGCCGACAGCCCGGTTTACTGGGTGGCCCTGAGGGTACATCCCCAGGGACGGAAACGGTCAATATGGATGACCTGTCGGGGGAGGGGAACGGCTTGGAACTTCTCGACGGGGGCTCTCCCCCGAAGACAATCCGTTGTTGGATCCATTGGTGAGAGTTACTCGTCACCAGAGGAACCTCCTGGGTCTCCCCACACCCGCTGAAGCACTGACGTTGAGCCGAAATGTCAGCAAAGGTAAAGAGCACGGCGGGGCTGTAAAGCCCGCCGACCCATCTGCCTCCACGCAGAGGGCAGAGGAGGATCCCGAGAAGGCTATGCTACGTCAAAAGTTCGCCGAGCAGAAGAAGCTGGTTGACCAGCTCCTCGCCGAGCGCGCTGCAGAGCAGCGGCCTGACTACGGTGATCTTAGGCTAGGATAGCAGGGACAGGAACAACCACCCCTCGATGAGGCTCTCCCGGGCAACCGTGATTACGCCGTGTTCGCCGACAGGGGAGAGGCCATTGCCTATGGTAAGAGGGCGTGGTATGTTTCACCGCACCCTCCCGAGCGGCGTGACTACCTGAGAGACCCTGCTCGGATTCCTCCCGCTGCCCCAAGGGCCGCTCCACCCGCCATCCCACGAGCTGCCGAGTTTGACGACCCGGTCGACGACCCGATTGAAGGGCCATGCAATGCGCTCGTGGTTAGAGATCCTCGCCAGGACTGGAACCCATGTCCGGACGATCTGATGGCGGCACTCATCGCCCGCTTGGAAGCCTTGGAGACTCGGCAAGTGGCGATCCCACCGGACGGCAAGCCATACCCAGCATGGGTGGATGACATGCCGGCACCTCCCGGATTCGGGAATCCCACTTTCGCCCCCTTCAACGGGCCTAGAGATCCGCCACAGCATTTGGCCCATTTCAACTCGAGGTGCGGGCCTATGTTGGGAACTCCGGCGCAGCAAGAGGCCGCTAAGCTTCGCTGCTTTGTCCAGACGCTGGAAGGGCCAGCATTTGTCTGGTACAGCCAGCTCCCCGTCGGGTCGATAACTAGCTGGGAGGACCTTCGTAGACAATTCCTCTACCAGTTCAGTTCCACGACCCGGAAGACGAGTATCGCAGACCTCTTCAAGTGCAAGCAGAGGCCTGATGAGCGAGTCGCGGACTTCGTCGCCCGATGGAAGGGTCTCACGTATTCCCTTGACATGACATTGACTCAGGAGGAGTTGCTGACAATGTGCGTTGGGAACGTCAAGACCGAGCTGGTCCCTTCCTTGATCACTCAGAATTATCCCGGAGGGTTCAGGGACTTTTCAGACAAAGATCAACGTCTTGAGGAAGCCCTGCAACAGGCCAGCCAGGCACACACGCTGCCTCCTATGATTCCTGCAAGGAGAGTCAGCAGGGCTGAGCCCGCTGCTGTTGCCCAGATAGAGGCCCCCAGGCCGTTGGAGCTGTTGCCGGCGAGGCCAGCTCCACAGCCTCACAGGAATCCACCTCCACGAGCTCAGTTCCCGGCCCAGCAGCGGCAGCCCCAGAACCGGTCGGCCCCTCCGCGTAATGTACCACCACAACCCAGGCGAGATAATCAGGGTCCACCTCCTCGACAGGCCCCTCCAGCCCCTCGTCAAGACCATGCTCCCAGGGGCCCGCGATACCTGACTTACTCATTTCACGAGGATCAGGTCCCCGGTTATTTCCGGAGCGCCCTGGAGCAGAGGATTGTGCGACTGCCTGAGTGTTGGAGGCCATAGGAGGCACATCTCATGGACAACCCCCGCTACTGCCCTTACCATCGGGCCCTGGGGCACACCATCCAGCGGTGCTATGTGTATAAGGATTGGCTCCAGGACTAGATTAACAACAATGTAATCAGGTTGGGCCAGCTCCAGCACAAGTGGCGGGCGTGTTCGTGGGATCAGATGACGATAGTGGCAATGAGGACGAATGGCAGATGGTCTCCGACCGTGGATCCCAGAAGTATAATAACTGGATGTCCCACAAGACGATCATTCGCGCCCATGGAATCATCCGTGCGCGCTTGAATCATCCTGAGCCCCCAGAATCTGCGGGTGCTGCTTCGGCATCGTCATCCCAGCCTGCCTCGTCCGAGAAGAGCAAACGGCGGCGGCGCAAGAAGGAAGAGCGCGCCCCGCCAGTTCCGCCACTATCCCGCACTCTCGGCGATTTCATGCCCCCGGAGATTGGGATCCCTCCTCGGATCCGCCCAGTGATGGATGATTCGTCCGATGACAGTGTTGGGTACGCTTCGGTTAATACCGTCGAGCTGGTAAATCCCTTTTCGGTTCCCGACGTTGAAGAACACCAGGTGGACCTCCCTAGTGTCCCCGGTCGTCGCCACCGTCGGAGGAACCGCAACAACAGGAGTCGCCGGGGCACAGCAGTTGGTACCTCCAGCCAGGCCGTGCACGCCACTGAGACTAGGCAGCAGGCTCAAGACCGAGCTCAGCGTGCGCAGCCCCCCCATCCGGGGATGACGGATTCGCCTCCGCCACTGTTTGTGGTGTGGGACCAGGCAGAACCGCCTCAGCCGCGTCGCGATCAGCTCCACCCTTCCACGAGTCCATCCTGGCCTCCTGGCCCCAGTACGGCGACTACATCCCGGGCTTCAACCAATGAACAGCGAGATGCGCCAAGCACCAGTCGGCCACCGGCCCAACCAGCAAGGCCCGTCATGCCTCCAACCGCAGAGCAACCTCCTGCAACCAGGAGCTCGCGCTTGGCCAAAAAGTATGATGTCCTGAAGCACTTGGCCGACATCCCAGCGAGACTCTCCATCCTTGAGGCTCTGCGCATGTCATCTGAGATGCGCGAGGCACTCGCTGAAGCCCTGAAGAGCCCCCTCCAGTTTGAGACAGAGGTTGCGGCTGCAGAGGCCTTTCACGCCGAAACGATTGAGGACGCCGAATGCCAGGCAGTTATCTCGTTCTCTGGTAAGGATGAAGACCCTCCTATACAGGGGCACATTCGTCCGCTGTATGTTACCGGCCAGTTCAATGGCCTTGAAGTCCGACGCTGTCTTGTCGACACGGGGTCCGGGATTAACCTGATTCCCACTCGGACGCTCCGGAGATTGGGGTTGTCTGAGGATGACTTGATTCCCTCCAACCTCAGGATCCAGGGGTACGACCGCACCGAGCAAACTCCGGTCGGCAAGATACGCTTGAAGACCCAGTTCGGTGACTTGGTTGCCAACACCGAATTCATGGTAGTCTCTCAAGACACTTTGTATAACGCATTGATGGACAGGCCATGGCTCCACCTTCATGCGGCGGTTCCCTCATCATACCACCAATGCCTCAAATACTCCCTTAACGGTCGAGTAGGCGTGCTTCAGGGAGATGCCTCTCCTTTTGCCTCATGTGAAGCCCGTTATCTGGATGCGGACTATTACAAGAGCAAGGACAAGCAGATCCTGGCAGGTGAGGTTGAGCCTGTCGCTGTTGCAAGTGATCCCTGGGCAAGCTTGGATGACGCTTACGTCCTCCCGATTCAACGGTTGGACATAGCCATGGTCTCGACGGCCGGTGAGTCTCCTGATGAGATGACCGCGACCGCCCGTTCCAGCACCAGCGGCCCAGTAGGATCTGGTATCCCCAATGAAGTTTCCAATGCAGTCTCTCCCGTGGAGGATCCCTCCCCGAGTGGAGAGGACGTGGAAGATGCACCCCCAGCCATTGAGGAGGGCGTCTCCGCCACGGTCGATGAGTTAGTACAGGTGAACCTTGGAACCGAAGCAGATCCAAGACCCACATTGGTCAGTGCCGCCATGCCCTCTGAGGAGCAGCAGCAGTACGTGGACTTCCTCAGGCAGCACTGTGATGTGTTCGCTTGGGGCTATGACGAGATGCCGGGGCTAGATCCTCAGGTATCCGTCCACCGCCTTGGTCTCCCGGCGAACCATCATGGGTTCAAGCAGCCTCCCAGGAAGATGCACCCATCCCACGGTGCCATGGTTGAGGCCGAAGTTGACAAGCTTATCAAAGCCAACTTCGTGAGGGAAGTTCAGTACCCCAAATGGCTGGACAACATTGTGCCGGTCAGGAAGAAGAACGGGCAGATCAGAGTCTGCATCGACTTCCGCGATCTCAACCGCCACTGTCTGAAGGATGATTTTCCCCTTCCAGTGACAGAGCTGTTGATTGACGCCATGGCAGGGTTCCAAGCCCTCTCCTTTATGGATGGATACTCCGGATATAACCAAATCTGGATGGCCCCTAAGGATGAGGAGTTCACTGCCTTCAGGGCCCCCCAAGGTATCTTTTGTTACCGGGTCATGCCCTTCGGCCTGAAGAATGCAGGTGCCACCTATCAACGGGAGATGCACCGCATATTCAAGCCAATCCTTGGCACACTGGTGGAATGCTACGTCGATGACTTGGTGGTCAAATCGCGCCAGCGTCAGGACCATCTCAAAGATCTTGAGAAAGTGTTCGGCTTCCTCCGGTCTCGCTGCCTGAAGATGAACCCGTTGAAGTGTGCCTTCGGGGTCACCTCCGGAAAGTTCCTTGGGTTTTTGGTAAGATACCGGGGTATTGAGATCGACCCAGAGAAGATCAGGGCGATTAGCCAGATGCCTCCCCCAGGTAACATCCGGGAACTGCAAGTGTTCCAAGGCCACTTAGCCTATATACGTCGATTCATCGCGAATCTGGCCGGCAAGTGTAAGCCCTTTTCCCGGATCATGAAGAAAGGTGCCACCTATGTATGGGATAAAGAGTGTCAGACCGCTTTCGAGGAAATCAAGCAGTACCTGCTTCAACCTCCGGTTCTGATGCCGCCCGTATCCGGGAAGCCGTTGGTCCTTTATGTGACTGCCCTGGAACGGTCCCTTGGTGCCCTTCTCGCCCAGAAGAACAACGAGGGAACAGAGAATAGCCTCTATTACCTCAGTCGCATGCTCCTCGATGCGGAGGTTAGGTATTCCCCCATCGAGAAGAGCTGCCTGGCGCTCGTATTTGCCGTACAGAAATTACGGCACTACTTGCAGCACCATGAGGTACAGTTGGTTTCTCGGGTAGACCCGTTGAAATATATCATGAGCCGGCCTATGTTGACTGGTCGTCTAGCGCGATGGGCTGTGATTCTCCAGCAGTTCGACATCAGGTATGTGTCTCAGAAGGCCATCAAAGGGCAAGCATTGGCGGACTTTCTGGCTGCTCACCAGACCTCCGCGGATCAGCCGCTGGATCTAGGCTCTCCAGATGAGGCTATTCTCTCGGTCGATCATGCCGGTCCATGCTGGCAGATGCACTTTGACGGTGCCTCCCGGAGCCCCACCGGTAGAAGACTCGATAATCCTAAGCTCAACAGAGTGGGCTTGGGTATCGTCTTTATTACCCCGGAGCAAGCCGTGCTGCCATACTCTTTCCTGTTGTCAGAGGGCTGTACCAACAATGAGGCGGAATACCATGCCATCATCACTGGCCTCGAGTTGGCTCTCGAGATCGACGTGCCCCATCTGTGTGTGAAAGGGGACTCCGAGCTGGTTGTTAAGCAGATCAATGGCGACTATGTTGTCAGGAAGCCGGAACTTGTGCCATTGCTGGAGTGCACCCTCCTTCTGATGGCCCAGTTCCCTTCTCGACCAGAAATTGTCCATATTCCCCGGTCGCAGAACCGTCGAGCAGATGCTTTGGCCAGCCTTGCTGCGTCACTTGTAGAGCCTGAACAGGATAACCTGATCGTCCGCGTGACGCACCGCAGGCTCATCGCTCCCGTTATCCCGGAGGGAGATCACGGCTCGTCGGTAAGTAATCTCACCACGGTTGCCCCTATGCCCGGAGCCCCGAGTACCCCAGATATGGCAGTCGAACCAGCCCCTGATTGGAGGACACCTTTGGTTGAGTACCTCCAACATGGCATTCTCCCATCGGATCGAGCCGAGCGCAAGCGAGTTCGACGTCGCGCATCGCAGTTTGCCCTCCAGAGCCGTCCCGGCCTGGAGCAGATCCTCTACAGACGCGGATTTGATGGTGTTCTCCTCCGTTGCCTTCAGGGAGTTGAGATCCCACGAGTCATGCAAGAGGTTAATGCTGGTTCATGTGGTGCCCATCAGACTGGGCCGAAGCTGTCCCACCAGATTCGGAGGTTGGGATACTTCTGGCCCTCCATGATCCATGACTGCATCGAGTATGCCAGGAGGTTCCATGTGTGCCTGGTTCATGCGAACTTTGTGCATCGGCCACCGGAGCCTCTCCATACCACCAGGTATTCTTGGCCCTTTGCAGTCTGGGGGATGGACGTTGTGGGACCTTACCCGCCGGCGACGGCTCGCCAGTACCGGTTCATTCTGACCACCACGGACTTCTTCTCCAAATGGGCAGAGGCGATTCCGCTCAGAGAGGTCAAATCCTGTTCGATCGCTGACTTCGTGACCTCCAACATCATTCATCGATTTGGAGTGCCTCACGCTATCCTCACGGATAACAGAGCCAATTTCCGAGCAGCCGAGTTGAAGAAGTTGTACGCCAAGTACAACATTCGCTCGAACCATACATCTCTCTATCATGCGCAGGCGAATGGACAGATTGAGGCGTTTAACAAGACCCTCTCTAACATTCTGCAAAAGATGGTTGGTCAGAACAAGAAGAGTTGGCCGGACAAGCTCCCCAACGCCCTCTGGGCTTATCGGACGACGACTCGCAATTCCACCCAGATGACCCCTTATTCCCTGGTGTATGGAGCTGAGGCCGTCCTGCCCATCGAGATCCATTTACCGTCCTTGCGCACTGCGGTCTACGACCAGCAAGCGCCGGACAGAGCTGCTGAAGCCCGTCTAGTCGAGTTGGAAGCACTGGATGAGAATAGACTGCGCGCTTTGCACAACTTGGAGAGGCATCAAAGAAGAATGGCTCGAGCTTTCAATAAGAAGGTTCGCCTCCGCTCCTTCCTGCAGGGTGACCTGGTATTAGCCCTGAGAGCACCGATGATCCCCGGCAGGAAGCCGCCCAAGTTGGAGCCCAAGTGGGAGGGACCTTTTTTCGCCCACAGGGTCTATCCCAATGGCGCGTACTCCCTAGCAACTATGGATGGTGAGCGTGTCACTCCTCCCACCAACGCTAGGTTCCTCAAGCAGTACTTTGCCTGAGTGCAATTCGTCCAAGCTACAAGACGTTAAACTGTTCAGCATTCGTCCAACATGACGTTAAACTGTACCACGTCCGCGCTGCAAGACGTTAAACTGCCAAGCATCTTCATCGAACATGACGTTAAACTGTACCACGTCCGCGCTGCAAGACGTTAAACTGCCAAGCATCTTCGTCCAACATGACGTTAAACTGTACCACGTCCGCGCTGCAAGACGTTAAACTGCCAAGCATCTTCGTCCAACATGACGTTAAACTGTACCACGTCCGCGCTGCAAGACGTTAAACTGCCAAGCATCTTCGTCCTGCATGCCGCTAAACTGCACCACGTCCGAGCTACAAGACGTTAAACTGTTCAGCATTCGTCATGCATGACGTTAAATTGCACTTCAAGAACTACGTGCGGCTTGATTACCATCCTTATGGGATACGTAGGACCGCCTGGACGCTTGTGTTTCAGGTCCAGCCCCGTCTCTTGGTTGATCGCGGGGATCTGCCGTCTTTTGGTTTCTCTCAGGGTGAGTCCTCCGACCCTTTCCGGTGATCTGTTAACATGTTTTGAGTACTTCGGTCTATGACCCATAGTGTCGGATTCAATTCCGACAAGTCCTGTGTTGCTTGTCGGGCCTCGCGCTTCCTCTTGTTTGAGCCTTCACTCAAAGGGATCCTCGTTAGCGGTTTGGGTACGATGCCTCAATGCTCTCCTACCGCTCCGGGTCGATTTACCGGCGGGTCCTGGGCCGCAAATCGATATGAGTCCTGCGCTTGAGCGGTTGATGCTCGTTTGCTTTCCCCATTCTAGGCTGACGCGATCGGATGTTGTGTTGCAAATATGGTCAGCGACATCCTTGATCGCCATGTCGGATCTTTCAGGCTCTGAACATTGGTTGCGCAGTCCTCATCACACTCCGCCTCTGTGCGTTGTAGTGGAATCTCGACACTCTCTTCATACTGACCTTCAGTACACCTCTACACGTTAGGCAGGCCAACCAGGGTAATGGTGTCTTTGAGGCTCCCACGATCTGAGCACCAAGGATATATGCTGATGTCCTCCCTAAGGGCCATGTGTAGCTGGACCCTCGTCCCCATAAGGAGGAAGGAGTCACCCGAACAATCGCGTTCTGGGCCCAGTATAGCTGGAGGCTAGCATCTCTGCCTCTCGGGTGATGGACATACGCAGGCCCCTATCCCGGGAACCTTCTCCTGGAATCGTGCGTGACCGCAGGGCTGGGTATGTTCCCACCTCCGCTGAGTCCTCCATATCGCAATGAGCGGATTCCTCCATGGTCCGAACCACACGACCTTAAACTGTGTTGTCCGGTCCTACCACACGACCGTAAACTGTGATCGTCTTGGCCGCCCGACGAGAAACGGAACCGCATCGTGATGTTCTACTCAGGGGACACTCACGTTGGGCGCTGGTTAATAACCACGCCATTTATCAATGCCTTTCATGGCTTGATTATTGCGGCGACGCTAGGGATTTCTTAATCACAGGCATGTCGCTGCACAAAGAAAAACCATCCACCTTTAAGGACAAACAAGAAATATCAAATGACGCTTTTTCTGTGTGCGAGGGTCAGACCCGCACCCCTCCCCGTGCTGGTGCCCGATTGTGTTGCGCCGCGCTTCAAGAACTATGTGTGGCTTGATTCCCATCCTTATGGGATACGTAGGAACGCCCGGATGTTTGAAACTTTGGGTCCAGCCCCCACCTCTTAAAGATTCCCCCTTCTCTGGGGAATCCGCCGCCTTCAGGTCACCCTCAAGGCGTGTCCCTCGACCCCTTGCAGTGGTCCACCGGTGTCAAGAGTACTCTGGTTTATTGCCAGGAAGGGTCAGGTTCAGCTTGGTCAGGTTTCTTCCACTTTTCAGGCTTCGTGCTCCCTTTCATTCGGACCCATCGCCTACGCCCTGGGTGGAGCCCCCGTGAGCGGTCTGGACACAATGCCTCAGTGCTCTCCCACCGACTCGGGCTGGTTCCCCCAAGGGCCTCGGGCAGCAAATCGATATGAATCCTGCGCTTGAGCGGTTGATGCTCGTTTGCTGCCTCATTCCATCAACGGTCAGTACGATATTGATGCTGCTTTTCCGCCACGGTCGGCAGTACTCCCATATCGTTACGCCGGTGCCCCCAGTCCTTGAGTGAATGGCCGCATGATTCACATTACATTTTCCACCTCCCATTCTGACCAGGCGAATCCTCGACACTCTTGACACTATCCCTCAGTGCATCTTCGCATATCCAGGGGATAGGACCACGATGTGGCGTACTTTGAGGTTCTTATGGTCCGAGCTCTAAGACTTTAAACTAAGATCTGCCCCTATGGTCCGAGCTCTAAGACCTTAAACTAAGATATACCCCTATGGTCCGAGCTCTACGACTTTAAACTAAGATCTCCCCAAACGAGGTTCTACGTCCCGCATGACGTTAAAACTGCACTTTCAGAACTACGTGTGGCTTGATCTCCAGCCTGATGGAGTACGTAGGAACGCCCGGGAATCTCGACTCGGGTCCAGCCTCAGGGATCACTAAGTCCCGCCCCTCCTCGTCACCGGCCGTCTGGCCTGGCTTCTGGTAGAGTGGTGCAGTTGTGATATTCTCCCCGATCTAGCTCGGGATGCCCCATTGCAATGATGGGAAGCGACAGTTTCCTCGTTAAAGAGGTTCTGCCTGAGAATTGGGGTGATTCATGGTCAGATTAGTGCATCCGCCTAATACGCTTTCCCCATGGTGGCGCAATTTTGAGAGCGTTAGATTCTATCCGAACAAATCGTCACTTCGCCCCATGCTTCGCATGCCCTGTTGATCTGGATTTCCACCCTTGTGCCTGAAGGAACCCCCAAAGCGGAATTGATGATGACATGTGATCCGCCTCCTGCAATATGAATGATGACCTTCGGTCCGTCTATTGCGGTAGTATGGTCGATTGATCCATTGTCCGCTTGCCGTCTTGGGAATTTCCTGGAAGGCCGACCGTTGTGGATTTCTGAATTCGGGACACGTGATTCACCCTTTCTCATTTTCCTATGTTCGGATAAAATCTCAACGCCCCTACCGTTGTCCCGCTCGTGTGTCGGAACAAGTTGGGGGGATGATACATTGATTAGGCTTGAGGTCTCCTTTCCTAAGAATGACCTCCCTCATTTCTCTAGAAATCCAGGCCCAATCGTGGATGCCTGAAGCTTGGTTAACGCTCCCGCGAGACAATGAATTGTGGTTGAGCATGTTAAGCCAAAAGATGCAGATAAATATATTGGTTCATACAAATGGATCGAAATATTGAGTAGCGGAAGCAAATGTTCTGGGAGTGGCAAAAACAAAGCCCCTAGGGATTAGCGTGCTGAATAAGTCTTTCTAACGCCGCTACCCTTTGGCTGGCGGCCTCCAGAGCTGCTTCTCGCTCTCTGCGTGCCCTCTCCTCGTCGGCGGTCGCAGCACGCAGTTCGTCGATTCTGGCCTGTGCACGCTCCCACTCGACTTGAAGTGTGACCATCTGTTGGCCCGCCTCCGTCAGCTGTACCTGGGCGTCAATCAGCTGGGCCGTTAGTTGCTCCACAAGCTCAGTGCATGTTGCGACGAAGTCCTCCTTCTCTGTCGCCTGCCCTTCGAAACGCCGGACATCCTGCTCCGCCGCGAGGAGCGCCCGCGTTTTCTCCGACACGTCCTGACATTGTGCGACGTCGGCCCGCCGGCGGCTCTCGCGCATCTTTTCAGCCATGAAATCACGGACCGTTATATGGAGGCGTTGAGCATCAGCTCCCCCGGAACACAGGAAGCGCAGCCAGGTTTGAAGGGATCCCATGCGCCCCAGCCACTCCGATGGGTCTCGCTTGAGGAAGTGCTGGATGCACTTCCACCCCCTGCAGCACGTTATCCGGCTCTCCTCGACCGCCTCCGCGTCTGAGTCGTCCATCTCCTCAGGGTCGGCAGGCCGGTAGGCAGGGAAGGCAGCCAGCAGGTCTACTGCAGGGTCCACCCCTGGGATGTCCTCGTGGGGGATAGGTTCCCCAACATCTGGGCGACCTTCTTCTCTCGCCCCAGCGGCGTTGACACCCTCGTCAGCCCTCGACCTCTCTCCGATGTCAGCACCGCCGGCGTCCGCAGCCCCCTGATCAGCAGTTGGTGGGGCCGGCTCGGTGTGGGAAGTCTGTTCCGGAGCAGGCGGCATGTCTGCCACCGGTCCACTCATGGATGGCCCGGGTTCGGCAGCCCGACGAGCCTCCAGTGTTGAGATCACTGCGCAAGGCATGCCATGGTTAGTCACGGATCGTCAACGGCAAGCACCAGTAGTAAAGTAAGGAGGCTTAATGGAATTCAGAGCGTCATCTTCCGCTGTCCCGGCCGCCGCAGGAACAATTGCAGTAGGGGACCCTTTCGCGCTTGTCAATTCAATGATGGGTGTCTGGCCCCCGCCTTGTCCTGCTGGCGCCTCTCCTACTCCTACTGAGGATGACTGACGGACATCCACGCACTCCTGAGAAAGGAGGAGAAATGGGTTAGAAGCTGCATAAGAGAATGGATGAAGCAGGTTGAGTAGGGATAGAAGCGGACCTCGAGGAGCTCAGTGATATCGATATTGCCAGAGCCGGCCACCTCGCCGCTCTCCCGCGGGCTCCCCTGATGGGACCTTCCCTCGGAGCCTTCATCCTCCCCCGTCTCCTCCTCTTCCTCGGAGTCGTCGTTGCTGTCATCTTCCTCCGGCGGCATCTGTTCTGGAGCGGGCTCTAGACCGAGCATCACCTTCACCAGAAGGGACGGCTCCGCACGCTGACCACGTTGGCACGCGTACTCGTCCATGGCCGTCAGATACGCATACTGCCGGTTGAAGTTCACCCTGTCGGCGATCTGGAGGCGCCCGACCTCTGGCAGATGGATTCCTTCCCTGAGTATCCTTCGCCAGATGGCTTCGGTCTTCAGTGACTGCCGCAGGGTCATCCAGGCCGACCACAGCGCCGGGAAGACTGCATCATGGGAGGGTTCGAGCAGACGCCTTACCTGCTTCCCGGGCCGCTCCCCGACCGCCGCATGTGCCCCCTCTCCGGGCGCTGAAGTCGTGGCGGTAGTTTGCGATGTGCCCGCCGCCGAAGTCCCTGCCCGCGCCGGCTCCGCTGCTTGGCGCGCCTCCGTTCTCCCCCGTGTGGCGGCGCCTCGCCTCCTTCCTTGACGCCCGGTCTCCGCACGGGTGACCTCGAGCCGCCGAACTGGATTCCGTAGAAGCCCCTCGGGGTACGAGATGGCCCAGTGTTCGGCGTACTCGGTTTCCAAGCCTGCGTCAACCCTGGTAGGAGGGAGAGTGATGACGTCGCCAGAGCCGAAAGCGGCGAACATCAGCCACATCTGGTGAAGGACGCCAGGGTTCGTCTCCTCCCGGACAGCAGTGAATACCCTCTTCGACATCCGTTGAAGGCACCCAAACTGCCTGGCGAACCGGGTTGGCACGTAGGGCTCGCAGATCACCTTCCCGTCGATCCGAGCCACGAGCACCCCTCCCCGCATGTTCAGGAAGTACTCGTGCTGCTCCAGCGGACCCGGCCCGTTGTCGATGATCTGGCCAACGGGAGTGGGGAACGGGCTGAAGTTTAAATTGGAATGATTGCCAATCCGAGTCCTCACGCCCTCCTCATTTAGGGTTATCGGAGCGACCCCCGCAATGTTCAGCAGGGAGGGTCGCAGGCCATTTCCCGGAGGAATGATGGCGTTCGGAAACGTGTACCCACCAAGGTGAGCAGCCACCCAGCCGTGGAAGAATTGGAAGGGCCCACAGATCCTTCATGGCGACTCCCCTCGCGAGATGCGTCCCAGGATGGCATACAGCTTAGCCAGCACTGGGACCCCGAGGTTGTATCTTTTATTGGCAGCCATGGCGCCCGCCATCGCCAGTGTCGCCGGGCGGACGCCCATTCTCGCGTCCCGCACCGGCAGAAGCCACCCACTCAGAAAGGCGGCCAGGAACGCCGCGTACCGGACATTTGGGTCCCGGGACTCGATGACGCGGTACCCCCATGAGCGGTAGTCGCCCGTCTCTAGGACTCGCCAGTACGACCCGTTCCGGCTCCTCTGAGCCGCGGTCGGGCACCGCTTCCCCCTGTCTGGCATCTTGACCGCTGGGTCATGCTCCAAGAACTGGCTGAACCACTCCTTGTAGGCTATGTCCTTCTAGAAGTCCTTGATCCCGAGCCGCTGCGTAGCCAGGTCAAGTAGATTCCATGTCAGAATGGGAGTCCGTGACCTGTCTTCCCAGGTGTTCTTCGGAGGCAGTAACTCATCGTATTGGTAACCCTCCAGCGGGATACCTCCGATGCAGTGGATGTCTCAGAGACCGATGCAAACCTCCCCATGGTGAAGATGGAAGGTGTTGGTATCCGGGGACCAGCGGGTGAACAGCTCCGGCCCGAGCTCGGACTGCTGGTAGAAGTGGAACTGCGACGTCCACACCGCCTCAAACAGGCCGATGTACCGCAGCTCTTCCGCGAAGTGATCGCAGGTGTGGCGTACCCAGAACGCCCATTCCCACTCACTGGTGAAATTGCCCCCAGACCGCAAGTCCCAGTCCTTCATCCAACCCTTGGTGTCGTCGGTGACACTCTGGCGATATGTGCTCGAGTAGAGGGCTGGAGAGTTCTCCGCAGTAGGCTCACTTCCGACGATGGTTCGCGTCTTCGGGTTCAGGACATAGACATCTAAGTGTCTGGTCTCCCTGGCAGGATGCCCATTGTTGGTGATGTTATAGCGGGGAAGCTCGTCCTCCCGAGTCACCCAGATCCGTGGCGCATCAATCTCGAACCCTGGCACCGGAACCTCATCGAGGATGCCAAAGTTCCAGAGCGGCAGGTTGTCCGACAGCGGATATGTCTTCTGGGCCGGCGTCAGCAAGTCGAACAAGGATTGATTGTTGGAAACAATCTCCTTGGCTCCGTAGAACTCCTCGTTCGTCGCCATCTCAGCTCTGCGAGTGGCGGCATCCCCCTCGTTTCCTTGATTCGCGGCCATCTCAGAAGCTCCGGGAGTCGTGCGGGTTAAGGGATGAAGCGTGTGGAATCGGAAGAGGCTGGTAGAGAAGTTTGAGAGTTGGCGCGCAATCCTAGTGGACGGCGCGCAATCGGGAATTCCGTCGCGTAAAACCCCGGATGTTCGCGCAAAATCAGGCCGAAATCCGGAGAGGTTTGCGCGACGAACGGGTGAATTCCGCGCCGGAAAGGGCAATTTCGCGCACGAGAGCTCGAATGCTTATCGCGCGGAAGGCCGGTGTATGGTGCGAGGGACCCAGGCCCCTATTTATAGGCAAGGCCGGGAGTCCGCGCTGCGCGGAAAGCGCTTTGCGCGACCGCACCGGCGAATTTCGCGCCCGACGCCCTTTTTCGCGCGCCACAGTCCCGCGCCACCCAGGACTTCGGCATTCCGGCGTCTCCCTCGGAACCCGATCGTTGCGACCTCTCGCCGATCAGATTCCGAGGGGGAGCTTTTGTAGACGCTGGAAAAGTCCTTTGTTCCCAAACAAAGCTCCGGATGCGGAAAACGAGGTCATATTTGGAGTCGGAAGCATGTTTCAGAGGGCCCGGAGGCCTTGCGCGGAATTTTGGAGACCCGCGCGCAAAGTTGACGAGCCGCGCGCAAACCTCCCGGGATGCGCGCAATGCGCTGGGCCGGCGCGCAAATTTTGCGCGCCCGCGGCCCGCGCAACTCCCTTGTGCGCCGGGCCCGATTCCGCGCCCGCGAAGAGAATTCCGCGCCCGCGAACCGGATTCCGCGCCCGAGGTTGCCTATAAATATAAGGTGACCCCCGACGTTTTGAAGGTTGCCGGAAGTCGAAAGGTCTCTCGTGCGCGCAATCCAACCCCTTCCGCGTGCAATGCCGATCTTCAGGTAACCTCCTTTCTTTCGCGCAAGAAATCCTTGGGGTTCGCCTTCGCGCGCAATCCCTTCGGCTCCTTTCCTTTGAATAAATCTTCACCCAAAGGCATTCGCGCGCAAAAGAAGCCTCTTGCACGCAATTTCCCCTGGGGTGCGCGCAATCCGGCCCGATTGCGCGCACCCCCCCCCCCCTTTTTCAAATTTTCCGTTCAGTAAAGAATGAACCGTTGCCCCCCGCGCGCTATCCGAAGCCCGGTGCGTGCAATCTCTATCTCCCGCGCGCAAAGTGCTGGCCCAATTGCGCGCCAGCCCGCCCATTTGCGCGCCGACCCGCGGTATTGCGTGCCAAGATCCCCTTTTGCGCGCAATCCGCCGGGGTCACCCCCTTTGACCTGCTGAGGGTACCCGCCGGCGTGGCGCCCGATGATCCTCATCCCGGGTGCCCGCACCGTGTGTTGTCTTCCCGTGCGGCCCTCCAGGCTTGCGCGAAGTGACACGGACCCCTCGGCGGTGCCATCCTCGTCCGCGCGACAAGACGTTATACTGCCAAGAATCTTCGTCCAACACGACGTTAAACTGTACTTCGTCCGCGCGACAAGATGTTAAACTGCCAAGCATCTTCGTCCAACACGACGTTAAACTGTACTTCGTCCGCGCGGCAAGACGTTAAACTGCCAAGTGTTTCGTCCAACATGACGTTAAACTGCATTCGTCCTCAACACACGACATTAAACTGTACTTCGTCCGGCAAGACGTTAAACCGTCCGCTTCGTCCTCAACACACGACGTTAAACTGTACTTCGTCCGGTAAGACGTTAAACCGTCCGCTTCGTCCTCAACACACGACGTTAAACTGTACTTCGTCCGGCAAGATGTTAAACCGTCCGCTTCATCCGATCCCGTGCCTCGCACGCAGGGTCCCCCTCCCGGTTTGGATGTGGCCCCCACCCGCTCGTCTCTGCAGGGATGTCGGGATTGGAGTGGCCTTCACCCACGGGGGTAGGGTATTACAAACCCCTAGTTCCTTGTGGGGGACTGCGTATGTGTATCTCCATCGTGCTTCCCCACTGCCGAAGCCAGTAGAGGGCGTGACAGGGATCGAGGTCTCTCACCTTCGGCCCAAGTCCCTCTCCAACTGAGCTTTGCCGCATCTGGGCTGCCTCAGTGCGTAAGTCCTGACCGAACGAACTACGTGGACTTTGATCCCTGTCTCCTAAATAGGGTACGTAGGAAGCCTCTCCGAGGTTCAAGCCCACCACCTGGTCGTCCCGGTCGTATTCACGTCGGTTCGTCCATCAGTGGACCCCTCCTGGGTTCACACTTGCATCGATTCACCTATGAATCCGCCCCTGTGGGAGACTGCACGTGTGTATCTCCATTGTGCTTCACCACTGCATTTTTTCGATTCAGCGTCCAGCATGACGTGAAACTGTGATCCACCCGGCCGTTCCATCCCCCTCTGTGCGAGGTGGTTCGGTTCAACCCTTCACCCGGCAGCCTCGACCTCTTCGTGAGTCGGCTTGCCGACGTCCATCATGACGTTAAACTGTATATCCGAACTACGCTGACTTTGATCCGCGCTAACGCGCGGTACGTAGGAAGCCCCTACGGGGTCCAAGCTCTTCACTCCATCATCCATCTTGATCCTTACCTGGGCCGCCACATCCCGGTGGGGTCATGCCATTTCATTCCACTCCACTTCACTCGGGAAGCCGCCCATGTGCTGGCCCCAGCGTCGGAGGTTTCCCGCAAGGGGTTCTGTCATCTGATCCACTTCTCGTGTTGATCAGTCCGATGCCGTCCCCGCTGGACGTTAAACTCGCGGCATACCCCGTGTTAAACATGGGAAGCTGAGGAAAACCTCAGGCAACGCAGTTCCCCGTACCCGGCATGGGATGCCTCAGGCCATCGCGCCTTCGAGAAGCCCTATTAGGGACGGAAGGTAGACATGCAGAGTCGCAGTCCCCGACACCCAGAGCCACCCGGTCTCCTCACCGCAGGTTTCTGCCCCGACCAGACTCCTTGGAGCGTCTGGGCGGAAGCAGCGTAATTAACCGGTGTCCATGAAGATATGGCGCCGGGAACGAGATTCACGAACATTATTAAATCTATGAGGGAGACCCGGATTAGGCGACGAGTTCCGAGGAGACGTCCACGGAAGGAGGAGCCAACATCCCATCATCCCGGTTTCGATCAAGGAGCAGACGCCCCTGAACAAGGGACGGATGCCGCCCGCCTTTGGAAAGCGGGACTGTGGGGCCACATGCCGCGCGCCCATCCCCTCGGGTCGACGGGCGCACGCGCGAACGCGTCCTGGCGGAACAGCATCGGAACAGAAACCCGGCGCACATCCGCACCGAAACAGTTTCCTTAGAATATCTTTTTTATATTTGGATAGATATATTTTAGGTTTTAAATCTATTTGAATTAAATAACCCATTTGGTACAAATGATAATAGATATTTATGCTACACATATCCACAATAATACATTAGTATACATTATTTTTTTAATTTAGTGGATTATCCCACTACACAGGTAGTGTTTTTCTATTTTATATTATCATGGAATTACACATCCTCCTCAGGGTATTTAGACTAAAAGAATTTTTTCTTCCAAAAAATTATTTTTTATTATATAAAATGAGGTTGACTAAAATATTTAAAATTTTGGTTATTAGTGTGTTACATTCAAATAAATCATCTTGTCATAAAATACACAGTACATAATATGTTTTGAAAAATATTTCTAATACATTAGGAATAAATAATAAATAATATTAATTATATATATATATAATACCTTAAAAATCCATTATTGTGTTGTTTGAAATCTTCTATACAATTATATTATATTATGAATTAATTATTATTCTAATAATTGTTGGTCTTTTCATGAAAAAAAATTCTATTAATGAATTTGATTATAAAGATTTGTATAAAAAAGAAAAATGTGCACTTGATTTGTATTCCATTCAATAATATTCAATTTCATGTTCTATCTATATTCATTCAAAAGAAAATGAAAAATGAGAGAATTATATAACACTATTTTCTTTTTTAAATCACATCCATGAAATCATTTTTTTATTTACCAATAGTATTTAATATTATATTCCATTATTGTCTAGTATTTACTATTATATTTTTCAAATAGTCATATAATTT
This sequence comes from Viscum album, assembly GCA_963277665.1. Classification (NCBI taxonomy): domain Eukaryota; kingdom Viridiplantae; phylum Streptophyta; class Magnoliopsida; order Santalales; family Viscaceae; genus Viscum; species Viscum album. Next base: position 1,042,432,485 of record OY728143.1, on the reverse strand, counting down.
TTTAAAATTTCAAAATTGTGTTACATTAAAATTATAAAATATTTGATATAAATTTACATCATTTTATATTTAAATGTTATATAATCATTCCAATTAAAATTCAATTTCATCTCCAACATTATAAACTTTTAAAAAATTATATTCACTATTATTGAAAAATCATCGATACATTTAACTAAAAAATTATAACAAATGTTTTCATTCTTGATTATCATTGAAATAATATACTATTTCCCCCAATTATACACTTTTATCACTACTATATTTTTTTGACAATATATTTATTTTTTATATTTGTTATGGATAATAATGAGTCGAATTTGTATTATAACATTTCAAATAAGTGATGAGTACGAGGAAGAGATTGATGATTTTGAGAATTTCCTAAACAAAATTATCTAAACCATGTCCTATTTTTCGGTTCATTACTCAAATGTTCAAATATGAAGAAGTTAAAAATAAGAGAGATAAAATTTCTTTAACATGTCAATTTTTTTTATCAAACTTACATCCCTTGTATTTGGCATGGTGAAACTTGGAAATTGTTTTGTTCTACTGATGATGATGCTTCACAAAATGATAACTCTGATAAAATTGAAAAATTGATTCACTATATTAAAGAGGTGGAAATTGATAAAGAACTAACAATTGATTGTCTATATGGTGATGTTGAAACCCCATTATATCCAAGTTGTATTGAATTTACAATTTAATCAATAATGTTAAAAGTGATTAACTTTGAGATACATTTATAGAGTGGAAAGACTTTTATAGAGTTGATACAGTTGTTGAAATATATTCTTCATAATGAAAATGATCTTCAAGATTCACATTATAAAGAAAAAAGAATATTATATGTAATGGTATTGGGGAATAAAAACAAACACGCATCCACAAAATATTGTATGTTATATATTATGGATTATGAATTTCTTTCGGGGTGTCTTAAATGTGGGACATCATTGTATATGTTAAAATACAAATAGTAAGAAAATTTAGAAGCTATAGAGACCCTTACCAAGAAATTTTAGTATCTTCTTTTAATTACATGTTTAAAACATTTATTTTATAAACTCGCATGATGAAAAAACTTTATATTGATATGAGTGAGCATATCAAGAGTGTGGGAATTGAGTACCAAATAAAATTTATGTTAAATATGGATTTTTTTGAAATCCCCCAAATGTTTGAATATAAGAATGTTTACAAAAATAAGTAGTATTACATATATCTTAATATTTCTAAAGATTTATATAATGATTAATATGTTCTTTGATAAAGAATATATAATATTATTTAATCATTTGAAATAAATTTACTTGATCAAAATACTATATGAACATTAATTAAGATAAAATATTAAAGTTTGAATTTTTTTTATAAGAAAAATATTTTCTAGTTTTAAGGAAAAAATACAGTAAAACAAAATTAAAACATACATAGGAAAGATTGAATATAAGGATTTTAGTCTCAAGTCGATACATAGTTCTCTCCACTTTGTTATAACCCATCACAAAGCATTTTATCTTACATAAACTCAACGATCCACAACATGGATCGAGTTTTACAATGGTTAACATTGTATAGGTCTTACAAAAAATCTTCCATAGTAATTCGTGCATGTAAAAAAATCCACAAAAGAACCTCTACCACACTTATCCATTATAGAAAAAATTAAAAACTTTTCTAAGAAGATATACATATCTTCCAATTAATGAATGATATTGTGTGTATATGTAAAATTTTGTATACCACATAGTGCTCAAAAATTAATAAATATAAATATAATCGAACAATCCAAAAGTGTAGAGTTTCTGAAAGCTTAATCTTTTGAAATTGGACTTATGACTCTTGATTTGATTCAGTAATGAATTTTGAGTTAGCTTATTTGAAAATCATCAATGAAAATAGAGTTTCACTACTCTTGTTTTATGAATCAAGAAAAGAACAAGATGAAATGCTATTTTTCTTCCTAAATCAATTAAACATAATAGGTGAACTCTTATTATTTTTAATCTGGTTCATCTCTTTAGATCTCGAATATTCAATTATTCGTGAGTTTCTTTTTTATATATGTTTCAGCAATGTATACGTTTTTCTCTATATGACTGTTTTTATATATCTATATATATTGCTAGAGGGGGTCTTCTCCACTATTATCAGTACCTGAAACAACCAAATAAGCTTCTTCATACTGCACGCTCTGACATGCATAATGTTGAACATTTAAAAAATAATCATTAAAATAGTAAATGGTATTAAATTTGATAAACATAGCAGTTAGATTAATATAATTCAAAATATGTAATGTAATTAAAATAGTGATAATGTCCTAGGATATGGGTCTCCCATGATATGAAAGCATGATTCTCTAATGGAATGTTGTTGTTAGTAGATTACTCGGACTGTGTGTTACTGACGGTGTCAATCTCTGGTAGTATGTTGATGGAGGTATGTTTCTCTAGTGGTAACCTAGGCTTAGCTAGTTTTATGAATCCTAAAAGTGTCTCTGATAATGGTGTATTTTTTATTGGTGTACGATTTTATTTTGTTTTATACATTAAAGTTTTTTTAGTGTTGGTGGTATGAGTCTAGCGGTGTGATATTGACAGTGCCCCTGCTGGAGATATCTCATACTAATATACATTTTCATTCTGACAGCCTTACATATTTATGGTATTTCGATCAATAGTGTCTCATAATTTTATGATTCTTCTGTATATTTGTATAGTAGTATAACTATTTTGTGTCCTATTGGAATCTCAAACATAGATATTTTTATGTTGGTGGTTTGTAATCGAAAATGGTGTCTATCTTGATGGTGTGTTATACCTAAACAGATTTATAACATATTTTTTGAAACCAATTTGCCTACTAGAGTACATAAAATTCATCAGTATTTTTAGAATCATGTTTTTGTGATCATTAAAACTCATGGGTCAAAAATATCACCCTTTTGGTGATAAAAAATCATATAATCAAAAGAATATTATAATTGTAAAATTAGTTTCTCAAAGATATTAAAAAAGGTTTACCATGATATCTAAGATAAGATGAAAATAAAAATCTAGATTTATCATTAATAATTTTTGAATATGATAATAAATTAGGAAGTTTACAAGGTGAGTGTCAAAAAAAATTTCAAAGAAAATATGTTTATAAAATGGATAGACATAATTTTATAGAAAACTTAAAACTACACTAAATGTATTCCATAAAAAATTATTAGAAACATATATGCTCTAAATATTTCTTATAAACACATATTCCATAAAAAAATATCCCTCTTTTGGGATTATCAAAATGTTTAAAAGTAGATAAAAACATAATGAATGATCTAAAATGGAGTATAGATATCATAAAAAATTTCTAGGTGTATCCCCATCAAAATGTAAAAAAACTATGTTCTAGGATTCTCAATGGTAATATCTATAGGTCCATTTACATTATCAGATGTCCTGGGAGAAGATTTATATGGATGAGGGATAGTTGATGACACTTTAGGAGGATCTGATCTAGAGGAGTAAGGTAATACTCTATAAATAACTGGTCTCAAATGTTTGAGTTCCTCTGTAGGAGTCATAAGAAATGGATGAAGTCTAGGAGGTAATGGTCCAAAAGGACTGGTTACAAAGAAATAATGGTATTGTGGATGAGGAAAATGGTGCACTGGTTTACTGGTATGTTTAGAAGAGGTTGATGGATTGGTAAAGGCATCTAAAACTACAAATCTAGTGTTTTTAACATGAAGATAAATCTTCAAGTGATTTCTAAAATCTATAATGATTTGTCTAGAAAATTTTATGTCACTAAAAAAAGACACCCCCTTCTTCTATAATCCTTTTCTAAAATGTGGTCATATCCTCAAGATATCTAATTAACTCTTTGAATTCTTGAATAACTAGAGGAATTCAAACATTTTCTCACAATAATTTAAAATTTTATTCCATATAATTATTTGCATAGATTTATTAAATATATTATTTAATGGATTTTGTAATAATAACTCTTTAATTTTCCATGTCGTTGTCATAAGTTCATATTATCATTTGATCATGCATAGTTCATTTCTAAAATTTCATTAGATATTCTAAAGGAAATACAGATCCTCCACAAAATGGTCCACTATATGTAGCTATAAATTCTTCTCAAAAAATAGTCCTTAACTGATCAACATCTATAGATTAAGCAGAAGGAATAAAATACTCTGAGGATTTATCACCATTAATCTTGATAATAACATCCAAGGAAGCTTTAAACTCATATCTTTTTTCTTCAAAAAAAGACTTTCCAGAATCCAACTCCTTTCCAATCTATTTATTTTCAATTTCCATATCTTGTATGTGGTGCATCATTTTTGATTGGATATGTAGGACAACAAACTCAAATAGATAACAAGCATCCTTATCACTGTGATTTTTCAAAATATGGGATTGATTTTTTGCACACTTGTGGAAATCTGAAAACATTATTTCACAAAAACCATTCAAGTCATCTTGAGTTACCACATTCATTAGAACAAATAGAGGAGTTTGATTAGGTTTAGGTACAAGAGGTCTCACAAACTAAACTTTTCAAGAAGACCTTCAAGATAATCCTTCTATATTAAGGATCCCTTAGGATCACATTCAATACTACCATTAGTTTTATCATTCTTAAAATATATTCATATAAAATTAGATAATTTTCTTCACTCATCTTCTATATGGTCCACCTAATGGGATGAAACAAAAACCGGGGGATGAGTTACCACACTGGGAGAATCATCTGAAACATTCAGATTTCTTTGACCTTCTGAACTTGGAGTAGCCACTGTGAGACCAATACTAGTAGGATCATCTTAAAACTGTGTACCAATTGTTGTTTTATCTTGTATCTCAACATTCTCTTCGGAAACAATAGCTGAAGTGGAGTCACTTCCAATATTTTCATTCATAGGAGACTTATGAACATGTAAATCAGCTATCTAATAATTTCCAAATTATTCCTCTGTAAGAACATTCTTCCCTTGGTTAGAAACATATTGATCAATAGTTGTTATATAATGTAAATAATCATCCAAAAATGAATTTAAAAATTTGTGTTTAGAGTAAACTAAACTAGCCTAATCATCTCCAACACTTGGAGCTTCATGAAAAATATACACAAATGTGGAAATATCCCCCTCAAAAAATGTGTCCTTAAGCTATAAATTAATTTCCACATCTATCAACATGATTTTTCCACTCTCACCATCCGGTTCAAAATCACTGTCATCATTACTCAATCATATGGAGCATTTTCTTCATCATTTCTTTCTTCCTCCACTAAATCATTAAATTTAGTGTATTTTTAAATTTTATATTAGTCCTCTCCTGAGACCTCAGTCTCTTATTCATCACATTCATCCAACATACCTCTTTTTGGGAACCTTTATGGTAGACTAAGAGATATAAAGGTAATTGGATAGGTTTTTGGTGAATGATTAGGTTCACTCTCTTCGATAAAATATTATTCATTTTCCACTTCATCATTAAGATATTTTTCCTCATATGATTATTCCAAAACTTCATTAGGATCCAAATGTAGATCAACATCTTCTTTATGTTGGGTTAGATGATAAACTTGATTATTATCATCATATAACTTCTCACTATCACGAACTCGTTGTTTCTTTCATGGGTATGAACTTATATTTTTTATTGAACATGTAGAACAAGTTATACATCAACCACCACAGTCAATCAAAAAATCTTCAGCATCACAAACTAGGCCTTTAGCCTTGAACACGGTGGAAACATATTTGGGCAGATCAACAAATTAGATCTGGAGGAATTTTTTATTTTCTGTCACAAATGTACCAATATATATATACATATATTAATAATATGACCTTCTATCATAAGAAATATGAGATAAACATATTTATACCTTTGGGTTACAAAATATTTTTTTCCTGGACATAACATATGTGGGAAGATCATAAACATCATTCTACATTCACCATCTAACTTTGAGGCAATATGACTTCTGGTTGAATAATCATTTGTCATCAAAACAATGGAATTTTTATAAATAAACATATAACTAGATTCTGCAATACATCTTTTATAATCATCAATGACCCCATCATGAGTTATATTTAAACATTAATCCCATTTTCTTGATGAAAACAAAACTCCTATCCTTTGACATGACTTTAAATCTAATCTATACAATCTTTATAAAACAAAAACAATTTGTTATGATAAAATTCACATACCGGATTCATGTATAAAGGCATTTATTTAACAAAAACCATTCAAACCATCCATGATTTTGGATAACCTTAAGAACTAGAGACGTACAAGATAACAACCACTTTAAGTATAGTTCTTTTTCTAAAATAACAACATGGCAAGAAAGATCTAGATTAAATGTTAAATCATTAGTAGATGAACTTGTATCATTCATCTACTTCTTAGAATATTTTTACTTATAATAAGAAAACATAAAAGCATGCTTCATTCTCAGCATTAGTATTATCTTAGCAAGATAGACCGAAGGTAAAAAGAATTCTTGAAAAGAAGAAGGAAAATGGGTTCCCTAGGCTTGAGAGAAAGAGACAAGTATCATGTGAGTCTCAAGATATGTTGGTAATAGGCATATGACACATAAAATTCATTTTGGATATTAGGTATTCTAAATTATAAATTTTACATGAAATAAAATTTAAAATCTAGAAAAAAACAAGCATCAAGTTTTTGTAAATACAATAAACCAGGAAATAAATTGGTGGTTTGATATATTGAGAACTATAAGAGAAAATTTTGTAAAGGCATGAAAAGAGATGGCATGAAAACTCAATGGTATGAAATATCAAATAGTATAAAAAAACAAAAATATGAAAAGCCAACATCTTGAAAAACTAACAGTATGAAAATCCAACGGTATAACAAACCAACAGTATAAAAACCCAATCGTATAAACAACCAACAATATAAAAAACCAAAATTATGCCAAAAAATATTAAACATAATCAAAATTTATCATTCCTAATTCATGTTTTATATATTTAATTCTCTTAGAATTAAATGTCTTTGTGAATATATCATATAACTGATGTATTTACCAATAAATTAAAGAGTAATATCCCCATTTTTAAAACGAACGCTCAAAAAGGGATGTCTGTATCAATTTTCATTGTCCTAGAATAATAGAAAGGACTCTTAAAATGTTAATAGAAATTTTTTGTCATAGTATATGGGGACATGTCAGAAATCATTTCCATTGTCTAGTAAAGTGTGTTTCATCCACAAAATTTGAGCCCAACAAGTACCTATATCTATATAGTTAGCTTCTGTAATAGACAATTCAACAATATATTTTTTTACTACACCATGAAACTAGAGACTTATGAAAAAAATGACATGTTCCAGTGTTTCTTTTTCTATCTAATATTTATCCACCAAAATACACATCATAATAATTTAATAATTCAAATTATTGTCCTCTAGGGTAAATAGATCCTAAATTAGTTCTATATTCGAAGTATTTGTAATTTTTTAACTATATTTAAGTGTGAATCCTTTGGTATTTCTTGAAAAAAAGTAAAAATACACTCAATAAACATAATATCTAGTCAACTATTAGTCAAATAGAGCAGACATAAAATCATACCTCTATAACTAGTTTGATCAACTTGTTTCCCAGTTTCAGAAAGATCTAATTTATTGGTGGTACTCATTGGAGTATTACTAATTTTTGTGCTATGTATATGAAAATGTTTTAACAGAAATATTTTATATTTACATTAGTTCAAAATAATTCCTTCTTTGATTTGAAAATTTTGAAATCCAACAAAGAATTCGAGTTCATCCAATAAACTCATATCAAATTCATTTTTCATTATTTTTAAAAAATTATTAAAAATATAATTTCTTGATGATCTGAAAATAATATCAACTACATAGATTTTTAATACTAATACGTATTTTGAAATTCATTTTTTGAAAAGGTAAGGATCAGAAATTATTTTGAAAACCCTTTTGAAATTAGAAAATTTTTGAGCCTATCATACAAGGCTCTATGAGATTGTTTTAAACCATATAATTCTTAGGTTAATTTAAAAACCTGATTTGGAAATTAAATATTTTATTAATCAGGTGGTTGATCTACAAAAACATCCTCAATTATAGAACCATTAACGAATGAACACTTTAAATCTATTTGATAACACATACAATATAGATGAGAGGCATAAGCATACAATCTTTTTATTGGATCATGTATGTATGTAAGTGAAAATGTATAACCATGTTCAATCCCTTATTCCTGACTATAACCATGTGCAACATTACTGGCCTTGTTTCTAACTATATTTCCAATGTAATCTACTTTATTTCAAAACACTGATTTAGTTCCAATAGTCATGGTGGCCATAGGTCTCTGTAAAAGTTAACACAATTTGTTCATTTCAAACTGATTTAACTCTTGTTACTTTTTTATAATCTATATTTTAACATTAATTGATTAATTGATGTTCTTAGGTTCATGTTGAGATGAGAAAGATTGATTTTTAACCTAGTATCTAATAGAACATCTAGTTTGAGTTCCTCTATTTAGATCACCACTAATAACATAAAATGGATTGTACTTAATGGTTCTAATAGCTTTAGCGAAGGACAGATTGGTCACTACTGGATTTTCATGTTAAGGTTCTGGATGTTCTGATGATTCTTTAGAACTAAAGGACTTTTTTGATTGTTTTACAGCATAATCTAATGGTTTTTAATTTATTTTCATAGAATATTAATAATCCACAAGGTTTTCTAAGGATATTTGAGGCTCATGTGGACCAGTTTTGTCAAATTTTACAAGAAATTATTCTTCGATAATTTTGGTTTTCTAATTAGACACTCTGTAAGATTTTACAGATATTTAATAACCAAGGAAAATTTCTTCATCACATTAGAAGAAAAATATTCCAAATTATCCTTAGGGTTATGAATAATTACTTCCCAACCAAAAACTCAAATGTAATTTACGTTTGATTTATTATTATTATCCAACTCAGAAGGTTTCCTCTTTATGATAGGTCTAATCATAACTCTATTAATAATATAGCTGTTTTTTATAATAACTTATGACCAAAAAAATATTTTTAGGACATACTCAGTCAAAATGGTCTAGGATATCTCTTGTAAGGTTCCATTTCTTCATTCATAAACTCTATTTTCTATGGTTTACTATGCGAAAAAATGTTATAATTATAGGAATTTTGTGAGGAAAATGTTTAAAAATCATGATTTTTAAACTCATGGACATGGTCATTCCTTAAGTTATTGATCCCATGTCTACTATGATTTTTTATAAACATAAAATACTTGATAAAATAAAACTAGTATTCACTTTTATGATATAGAAAATATACCCAAGTATACCTAGAAAAATCATCTACAATAACATAAACATACTACTTCACATTAAGAATTGAACCTCTAGAAGGTCTAAAAACCCATTGGAACCAACTCAAGAGGTTGATTAGATGACACTTATTTCGTAAATTTAAAATAAACATTATAATGTTTCCCTTAATGACAGATGAACAGAATTTATCAGTTAGTAACTCAATCTTAGGTAGATCCCTAACTAACCTTTTATCAGTAAGCTTTATATTGTCTAAATGTTACAATGTCAAAGTCTCCTATTATAAATTCAATATTCCTTAAAAAATATACTTGTGAAAGAATCATTTTTAGAAACAAAAGAATTTAAATCAATAGAATAAACATTGTTATTTCATAAAGAATTAAAAATTAATGAATCAAAAAAAATTGAAGCATCATTAACAAACAATTCTTGAAAACCAACATCACAAATTTGAGAAATGATAAGAAAATTATAATTTAAACCATCAACATATAAAACATTAGAAAATTAAACTCAGTTTTATTTTCCAATTTTTCCTATGCCAATAATTTTAATATTTTAATTATGAACAAAGGATAAATTCCCACCTTCAACCTTCATTGTGATATTAAATCAAAAATAATCTCAAGTAATGTGTTTTTAACATCCACTTTCTAAGTAAAATAGACATCTACTGGAGGTCTTCATACAATTTTCCTAAAACACAAAAATTATAAAATTAATCATTTTGGTACCCAAAATTGTTTGGGTTCAGAAATGATAGTTATAAGATCTTTGGGAACCTTGATTTTCCTTATAGAATTCCAATTAATATATTAAAAACTCTTATAAATAAAAACATTGTTGGTTAATTTTGAAAAATGATTCAAATTATAGGTTTCATGTCTGGATTTAGGAATAGAATTTTTCTTAGTTATTCTCCTTTTTTAGGTTCATATCTTATTCTAGTGATATATTTTGGAAAAACACAGTTTTCAAATATTTTTTTGAGTTTTTATCTATTATTTGTAAATTTATCGAGATATTACATCAATTTATCATTAGAAATTTTGAGTATATTATTCTCCTAGAGCAGTTGAAAATTTTCCTCTTTTTCTAAAGATAGTTCAGGATTTGCATTTATAGTTAGATTTTGTTTTCATTTATGAATCTTATAGTAATCCTTTATTTCATATAAGGTATCCTCTAGAATTTTTTATTATTCTCATAATTCATCATTTTAAATATCATCATAACATTTTTTATGTCATATTTATTAGACATATTAATTAAGAAAATATAAGAAACAATGGGTAAAGTAGATACCTCAATTACTCTAGTGATAAATCATATATTTTCATTGTCTATCATTTCATAAGGTGAAGAATCTAAGCCACTTGAGCTATATATAGATACACTATAGGTGTCTTTCATAGCCTTATGATATCTTTTTTCCTTGTGATCATATTTATTTTGGTATTTGAATTTTGAATAGTTAGATTTTATGTGACCTTTCCTTTTGCATTCATAACAGATAACTTCATTTCAATCATCATCATTTTTCTTCCAATATTTCTTATAGTTCCCTCTATTTTCATTCTTAACATTTATGTTTGATTTTCTAAAAAACATTTTTTTCTTATAGAACTTATTAATCCTTCATGGTATATTATCCATTTCTTCATCATGTTCAGATTAAGATTAACTATGACTCCAATCTATGGATTGTACAACATATATTTCTTTTTTCCTTCTATTGTCTTTGTGTAGTAGACATAAAAGATACAAATTTTTTTTGGGCTCGTAATCCTCCTCATGGTTTAACTCTAGTTTTTCTTCATAAATCATAAGTTTACCAGTCAGCTCCATGACTAATAATTTACTAATATCGCAGGATTCTCTGAGGGACACTGAAGTGCATATGTATCTTTTAGGTTGATATATCAACAATCTCATTATCGTGTCCTTTTTAGATATATGGTTTTTTAGTGAACTCGTGGTATTGAAAATCTGATTAAACATGATATATATATATAATGGGTTCATCATGCATCATTTTAAAATTATCATATTTAATAGTATAAGTATTAAGCTTTATTTCACTAAAATTGGACGTTCCCTAATAATAAATAGACAAAGTATCCCAAATTTCAAAATAAATTTTACAATAATATATTATATTAAATTATTAATCATGAAGACCACATTACAGGGAATTTATAACTTCCCAAATATTATTACAATCTGATTTTGTAGCATCATTATTGTATCTCACCTTTTTATTACATAACATCCCATTACATTTTACACGTAGAGGATCATTAAAGTCATGCATCTTGGAAATAAAGTACATAATACAGGAAAACATATAGAAATATTTTAATCCTAGTTAATGTATTCTTGAAAATTTCATCCTAAGAACAATTAATGTATCTCATAAACTAGAGACATACATCAAAGGAAAGGGTAACCAGACGACCCAGTAAGAAAAACAAGTAAAATAGTTTAAATTTTAACATGAGAAATATCAATAAGAACATGGGGAATATCATAAAGGAATGATAAATATGCCTATCATAATAATAATAACTGAAAACATATCTTGAAAATGTGGCTAAAAAATTTAATTTATAGATTCATAAGCATATCACCAATGTACATCCCAAAGGTGTCATAAAATTTACCAAGGTTATTCACCATGGTATCATAAAACATATCATATCTAGGGATTAATTTCTTTACCCAATCCATTTAAGTCCTATCATGGTGAACCATTAATATGTCTTTATTTTAATGTTATCCACATAGATCATAATCATGTTTTCAAAAAAAAAATCCAAAAAGAAAAAAATAAATGTGTTTCATTTCAAAATTGCGACGTTTTAAAAAGTGTTTAAAAATAACATCATTATGTCATTTATAACCCATGGAAAGAGAAAGGGGGTTTTATCTCTGTCAATTAAAGAATAAAATATTAATTTTTATTTCTTGATGAATACCCCTAAAAATGAAATAGTTTTGGTTATTCACATAAATAAAATAAGATAATTTCTTGGGAAAAAGAGAGAGATTTTGAGATGAAAATTCTCCATCATAATGTCTATAAAACATGGTTTTAGAAAACATTAAAAAAGAGGGGAAGTGGTTCTACCATCCATTAATGACTCATAATAAATTAGAGGGATAGAATAAAATGTATATAATAACATGGTATTGAATCATAAAAGTTATTAGACATAAAAGAGAACTTGAATGGAAAAAAGAGAGGCTGAGAATTCCTTTATTGAAATTCGGCATCTTAAGGGAATCTCTTAAAATTTAGAAAATCAGTTGATGAGAGTGGAAAGGGTATCTAATAAATTGAAAATATAATGTATAGAAATGAGGATATAGAAGAACATACCCCAACATAATAAAATAAAAAATAAAAGACATAACAAAAAAGAAATATTTACTAAAAGAGGAGGTTGAAGGGTTCCCTTACCTTGAAGAGTAACGTCAAAAACAAGTTTTTTGGGACCTTGGAAAGATTTAAGGAACCTTGGGATACCTTTTGGGAGGTAAAAAACTAGATATTAGTTGAGGAGGAATCTGTAATTAAAGGAATGAAGGAGTGGTTTTGTATTTATAGAAAAAGTGGGGGAATATTTTATTAATTTCCATGAGACACCTCAATAGTGGTATTTGCAAAACCATGGGTTGTCACATGTTATTAGACACTTAGGAAACCTCATATAAAATTTTATTTGTCAAGAGTTGACCATTATTATTACATAATGATCACATCATTAATGATGTCATTAAACACACTAAAACTCAAAACTGTATTTTTACTATTCACCAATAAATTAAACATTTCATACAAATATCATAAATTCGCCTTAACCTAATATCGATGTTCTGAATAAAACATAAACTCCATTTTATGAAAATAATTTACTAAAGAAGATATATTTAAATTTTTATAAATATACTATTTACCTGAAAAAATATTAATACTTAACTAATAATTTTTGAAATAGTTTTTTACTTATGCTATTATATCACATTACCATTCAAGTTTCCTAAATTATATTTATACTTAAAAAAGTGAGTTTACTATTACATTGGTCACATTACTATTCATAAGGGTAATATTACTATCCATAATTTAGTATTCACATAAATAAACAAGATGAACTTATCAGACTCAAAATTTCATAATGATCAAAACTATATTTGTTAATTTTTTGAAAATAATTTCACATTATTAACTACATAAAGTATAAAAAATATTTAAAAATACATTTTTCCAATATTAATAAATAATATAAAACTTCTAAAAATTCATCCTATATTTATTTTGACATTTAAAATTCAAAAAAATTACTATAATAAGAAATAAAAATTTTAATTACATGAAAGGATTACACAAAGTAACTATGGATTCGTTACATAAACCCTTATAACACCTACGTAGGACCAAAGAGTAAGGTGTGCAATGGTGATAGAATCTTGGGGAAGCTTAAAGAACATTTCATGGGTGGTGATTTCTATCATCTTGAACTTCTTTCAAGGAAATTACATTCATGATTAATATATTAATGCTCGGCTTGGGCTTGGTACAAAAAAAATCCCAGTGATGCTACCTCCTTCCCAAGTTCTGACAGATGGGCTTCGTACGGCCTGAGATTACTATATGAGTCCATCGACTCTTATTTCTGTATTAATTAACCATGATCATTTGTATTTATTGACAACAATCATAATGTTAAGAGTATAGTTTCTAATGATCATATTGACCAACAGTCATATAATTGTCGAAACCCAATGGTCTCACTTTAATTATACTCACTTCATTAATAATTTGATATAATTTTGGTGAGACAAAATAAGATAACACGCAAAATCAAGAAACAAATATTATTCAAAAGTTTGGGTTGTTACATTCTTCCCCCTTAAATAAATTTCCCCCCCAAAAATTTCAAAATGTACCCTTAGAAAAGAAATGTCATGGGTACTTCCTCCTCATAGACTCCTATTGTTCCCACGTGGATTCTTTATATTTGTGGTTCCTCCACATCACTTTAGAAAGGTGGGTATTCTTGTTGCGTAGAACCTAATCTCTACACTCCCATATATCTGTCGACTTCTCCTCATAAGAGTGGTCATGTTCTAATTGTACCCCCTCTGGATTTAGTACATGTGAGGGGTTAGGTATATACTTCATTATGAAGGATACATGGAAGCCATCATGACATTGTGAAATAATTAGAGGAGGTGCAAGTTGATAGGTCACTTGTTCTATGCGATCAAAGATTTTATAGGGGCCAATGTACCTAAGTCTGAGATTCCCTTTCTTAAAAAAACTCATGACTCTCGTACATGGTGAGACTTGAAGAAAGGTTTCGTGACCAACTTCAAACTCTATGTGCCTTCAATGGTTTTCAAAATATCTCTTTTGCTGACTCTGAGTAGCCTTAATGTGTCACTCGATATCATAAGCCTTTTCTATCATCTATTTCACAAGATCATTCCCAAGAAGATTCCTCTCACCTGATTCATCTCTCAATGTAGGAATTCTACATTGATTCCCATATAAATCCTCATAACATGCCATATAAATGATCAAGTGAAAAATATTATTGTATGAGAACTCAACTAATGTGATATGTTGGTCCCATCTACCTTTAAAATCCATTAATAATGTTCTCATCATTTCTTCGAGTGTTTGAAAATTAATTTCATATTGGACATTAGTTTGGGGTGATAGGCCGTATTGAAATTCAATTCGATAAAAAGATCTTGTTCAAGACTTTTCTAGAATTTTTATGTTAACCTTAGATCATGATCATATACGATAGAATATGGAACTTTATACATGTTTACCACTTCCTTTATGTAAATCATGGCATGTTGATCAGAAGAGAAATATTCCCAAATAGAGATAAAATGGATAGTCTTGGTGAGATAGTCCACAATAACCCATATTGCATTATTTCCTTTGGAAGTTCTCAAGAGACTAGGGAAAAAGTCTATAGTGATATATTTTTGCTTCCATACTGGTATGGGTAGTGATTTTAATACCCCTTTAAGATGTTGTCAATATTTCGTCACTTGTTAACATACCTGGCACCTTGTAGAGTAGTCATCAATCTCTCTTTTCATATTATCCCACCAATAATGATCATGAAGGTTGTTATACATTTTCATGCTTCCGTGATGTATAGAGAAAGTAGAGATATGATATTTATCCATCAGTTCCCTCTTTATTTCTAGAATATATGGAACACATAGTCATCTATGGAATTTTAGTACACCTTCTTTCTCAATACTGAACTCAAGAAACATCCCATCCTTCACAGATTCATCTTCTTTTGTAAGAAAGGATCTTATTTATGATATTTCTTGATCTTCTCTAGTAATGATGGTTGAGAAATCATTTGGGACAGGTTTGATGATTTCCCTTATATTATTATTCCACTATCCATCATTACTATGTCATTGATCAAAGGATCTCTTTGAATTCTCATCATGGATATGACAATATGGTCTTTCCTATTTAATGCATCATCGACTTTGTTTCCTCCTCTGGGATGATAACGAATTGGTCAATCATAGACTATAAAAAGTTCCAAACATCTCATATGTCTCATGTTCAATATCTTTTGTGTGAAAATACAATTCAATCTTTTATGGTCTATGTATATATCACATTTCTCTCCCATAAATAGTGGCTCCATATCTTCAGGGTAAAAATGACCATATCCAGCACCAAATCATGCGTTGGATAGTTTTTCTAATGGGTATTCAACTGTCAATATGCATAAGAAATAACCTTGTCATTTTTCCTAAGGATTCACCCACGACATTTCAGAGATGTATCACTAAATATAATAAATCCTTATCTTCTTGGGTGTATAGTTAACATGGGTGAAGTAACCAATCTCTTCTTAAACACTTGGAAGCATTCCTCACACTCCTTTGTCTAGATGAACTTGGACCCTTTTTTATTTAACTTGGTTAATGTATTATAATGATGAGAAATTTTTTTCAAAAACCTCCTATAATATCCCTGTAATCCAAAGGAACTTCAAATATCAGTTATTATTGTAGGTTGAGGCCACTCTTCTATAACCTTTTACTTTATAGGATCAATTGTGATTTTTTTTATTTGTTATAATGTTACCCGTGAAAGAAACTTTTTGTTACCAAAATTCACATTTCCTAAACTTTCAATAAATCCTCTCTGTTCATAGATTTTTTAAAATAACACTTAGGTGATCATCATGTTCATAATTACTTTTGGAATAGTTCATAATATCATTAATAAAATCCACCACAATGTAATCATGGTAGTACTTAAATATTCTATTAATCAAATCTATCAAAAAATCAGGTTCATTAGTCCTTCTTAAGGGAATAACAACAAACTCAAAATGCCCATACCTTGATCAAAGGTTTGTTTTTCGAATATCATTCTTCTTCACCTTTAATTAATTATGACCATATCAAAGATTAATCTTAGAGAATAAATGATCCCCACGATGTTTTTCAAATAAATCAAAAATTCATGTAAGAGGGTATTTGTTCTTCACGGTGACCTCATTCAGTTCTTTATAATCAATGCATATTTGCATTAATCCATCCTTCTTCTTCAAAAAGAGAATAAGTGATCCCCAAGAAGACACACTTGGTCAGATAAACCCCTTCTCCAAAATATCTTGGATTTGTTTCTTTAATTCCTCCACATCCCCATTTTATAGCTTATATGGGTTCTTTGATATCTAATGAGATCCAAGTACGAGTTCAATAGAGTACTCAAACTCTCTTTCTGGGTGAGTTCTGGGTAATGTCTTAGGAAATACGTCAATGAATTCCTAGAATATGAGGACCTATTCTATCATTATACTACAATTTTCTTCTTTTTCATTACTGATCAACTCCATAAATAAGGATATAGTAGGTTCTTCTAGACAAAGATCTCATTGAGATATCTCTTCCTGGAAGATTATAATAGGTTTTACATTCATGACTACTGATATTTCCATACTTCTACACTTGATCGTAGAATTATACTTTGAGAGCCAGTCCATCCCTAGTATAATGTTAAATTCCATCATGGAAATGAATACTAGATTTGCAATAAGATTCTAATCACTAATATAAATATTAGTGTTTATAAACATTGATGAATCTGGGATAATTTCACAAGGATTCTTGAATTATAACTTCGCCTTTAGAAATTCAGGGGTGTATTCTAACTTCCTTGAAAACATGGAGGAAGTTAAGGAATTCATAGGACTAGAATAAAACAAAGTTCTTTCTAACTTTTATAGAAAAATAGTAGTACCTTCCACCACATCATTCGGTGCTTCAACATCAGTTGTATTGATAGAAAAAGGACAAACTTTCTCTATTGTCTTATGCTAAGGATGATAGTGATTTCCCTCCACTTCCCTTGGATTTGGACACTGATTGGAAATGTTCCCCATATATATGCACTTATAGTATTGGAATTCATGTTGAGCCTGCACCATCATCCCTCTGTCATTAGTGTTGGGATGTTGAGGCTTCACCTCACTATGACAATTCTATGGAATATGATCATATCTTCGATACTTGTATCACTTCATGTTCCAAAGCAGGCAGTTCCCCAAATGGTTTTCCCACATTTATTACATGTGGTATGTTACACTTCCTTGCCTCCTTTTACTGGAGCAAATCTCCTCCCCAATATTGTCTTAATTTATCCCTTCTAGTCATTGGATTTATGGGACCACTACATCTCACCAAATTGCTATTCGACTTTCATAGCAATCCGCACAATCTCATCATAGCTATCATAGTCTCAATAGGCTATATTTTTCTATATATGAGGTCTTAGAACATAAATTAATATATCAACCTTTCTATTAGGATACCATAAAAATATTGAGTTGTAATGGGAAATTATTGTGAAGTTCATCTCATATCTCTTAACAGATTCATTCTCTTTCTACTTCAGCTCAAGAAACTCCTTCATCATTTTTGTTCTCATTGAATGAGGGAAATTCATACTGAAGAATATCCCTCGGGACTCTTCCAACCCCATAGCTAGAACATCCACACTTGGCCTCGTGTTTTTAATCAGTTCCCACCACTAATCACATTCACTCTCTAATTTGTAAATAGCCATGGTGACCATCTATTGTTCTGAAAAGTGGAAAATAGAAACAATAATATCAATAGAGCTAATCCACTATTCAGAAATCAATTGGCTGGTAGATAAACTGATGGATGGTGGGAGTTGACCCATAAATGACTCAACATAATGTTTTTTCCTTCATGGTGAAATCGGTCTCTCATCTTGATTTAAGTAATTTCCCATAACTTGAGTTAGTTAGTTCATCATTCTCTGTATTGTTTCTATTTCAACTTCCATCGGAGGGACATTAATTATTGGTACATTATATAAACCATTTGAACAGTTCCTCATATTTCCCAACATTTTTTAGTAGAATAAATCCTTAGTGTGAAGCATATTTCATTTAAAAATATTTTTACTATAAAAATATTTTATGTTTTAAAAAACATATTATTCATTAACAATAATTACATTTCTGTATAAATTATTCATAATGATTCATAGAAAGTTTGTGATTAATCAAGAATATCCCTCAGGAGTGTAAAAACATGAGTGCAGTGAGGCCTGTTTTCAGGCACCAGTTCATGTTTGAGTCTCTCTCAAAGTGGTGTTTTCGTGTTTTACCCCTAGATACATCTATGCCATATCCATATCCACTTTTTCAATCTAGAAATGGTTTTATTTTTTCATAAACCACATTCTTAATATTTAACCAAAATAACAGGAATATTTATTATATTTAATGTTTTCAATAGGATTTTTCCTAAAATTTTATTTTCCAAATTTCCCTATATATCTAAACTATGATTTTATAAAAACTATGGAATCCCTCCTATTTATTACCTAACTTTCCAATTTCATTTTACAAACATAGGATCTTTGATTAGCCACTAAATGGGGCAAATATTTATTGTTAATATATATAATATTCATGTAATTTATAATTCATAAACACCATTTTAGTGCATTTTACACTTTAAAAATCATTTCACGTTATGATTGTAATACCTTCTTAAAATGCACCATTATGTGGTACATTTTTTAACATCATTTAAAGTACCAAATGATTCATATGATTTTAAGGAATCTAATTATAGATATTTTAATTTTATATTTTACAAAATTGATCTACACTTCAATATGAACATGTTTTATTCAGGTATCAATGAAGAATTCATAGAAGAAGATGGTGATATTTTGTAATGAAAGGAAACAATTCTGGAGAAGTCAGATTGGACACTAGCCCACTAATGAGAATATGAGACCCACATTACAGACCCAATGAAGCCCAAATATTGTTATATGATAGAAGACATATATAGGAACAAATAATTATGCAGAAGTTAGTGCTAATTCGTCCTCCATGGTGTTCATTAAGGTGCCCAATTAAAAGATAAAATTATGGGACATATTCTGTGGCCTAGAAAAAGTCCAACCAATATGATAATATCTCGGAATCCACAACTCCAAATGGGCCCACCTTTTACAGGATGTTAGAAGACATCTGATGATCTATTTAATTAGTCTATGTCCCACTCTGATTTTTCCATCTAGAAGCTCTTCCAAGCACGTCTATTCGGTGGATGAAAGCTGGATGCCACCTTGGGTCAAGTGTGGAAAAGTCCAAGTTCCAAAAGCTTTCCACCAACCTAGGCCTACCATAATCAAGCGGGATGCTTTGTACTATTGGAGGCTCGACCCAAGTCTCTAAAAATGCCTATTTAAGGTAGTGGTGGTGGAAGAGTTTTTGATCTTTGGTGCTTTGTTCAATTTTAATGTTATGCTGTGATTTTGTTGTCTCAAGTTTGTCTTTCACATGTAAGTTGTTCAAATAACTTTAGTTTCTTAATAAAAGTTCTTCTTTTCCTATTATTCTATTGTTATTCATATCACTTTGATATCATTGGTTCATGGTGTGAATTTATTCACACTAAACCATGTGAAATTATTCACACAATGGTGGAGTGATTATTTTCTTTTTATTGTTTTCTTTACTTCTTCAATTCCTCCATCGTGAGTCTACTTCCCGCTTCCATTAAAACCATAGCATTGATGGGGGCTAACCCATTTATGGGTTGATCCAAGGGAGTATCAAGGGGCTGGATTGGATTTTATTTATCACCCCATTAATGTATAATCACTTCTTTAATTGAGATTTTCATTTGATGATTCTTAAACTCCATCATCCTTGTTGAAATTAAGGCCACACAATTCAAGTGCTAATACGAACTTTTACCTTGAAGTGATCAAAACGTTGATCCTTAAAGTGTATAGGTGATTAGTATTAAAGGGTGTAGGAATTAAACCAGTAAGTGATGATGTTTTTTTATCTTCTTAAATGAACCCATCTCAAATATAAGAAATTTAAATCATTGAAAAGGAAATACATCCAATCCACCCGATGTGATAACCTAGGATCGACTCTTACATTAAAATTGAATTAAATTCAGTGTCTTAGAGTTCACTTAAACCCATCTAAAATCAACCCAATTTGGCCACATCAAATCCAAAAAATAGTCCTTAGAATGTGCGTGTCTATAGGTTACTTTTTACGTCTCTGAGGAATCGAAAACCCAAGCTAGACTACAAAGACCATTCTACCTTCATCACTTGGGTAAATTTGAGCGTGAATCAAATTTTGGCACTGTTTCTAGGGACATAAGTAATTTATCTTAGACACTATCATATTTTTTCATCCCTCTTCTCTGTTCTCACCCCCTCACTCCTATGGAAATCAATTTAGAAAAATTCCAAACATGGGAAACCTATCCCTACTTTGATCACCCAACCCCATTTGTGATGTACAATGACCATACTAATTTCTACATGTGGGATTATCAAAAACCTATTGATCCAAAATGTTTTTACTCCTATCATCCACAAAACATTCCAACATATAATGAGTTTTAATCCCCACAAAGCCAATCTGAACACCCTTTTATGCAATTCCATCAACTTAATTAACCACCTGGAATAGAACATCTTTCTCACCCCCTTCCCCATAATGATCCACAACCATTACTTGAAAAAGTGTGTCAACAAATAGAGAAAATTAATTTTAAGGTTTCGTCATTGAGGGTAGAAATACAAAGCATTAAAACTTGTAAGGAACCTATCCCTACACAAATTTTCCCTTCCATAACCTTATGTAAAGTGTCTAGTTTCCCACAAAACTCTCATGAATTTTCTAAAGAGAAAGCCTTTGGATTTCAGGAAGATGAGTAGGATCGAGGAATTATTGATAGGTGTTTAAATCCAGAGGAAACTGATTTTTTTATTCACAAGAGGCGAATTTGACATCTTGGATTGAGTGTCCTAAATATCACTCCATTGATTCTTTAGAACTAAAAAATACTGAACCATTGGGAGAAATCACAAACTTTGAGTCCATAAACATTCTTAACACTGATCTTTCCCATTTTTTGGTTTAATCTTCTATAAGAAATGAACCAATTTTGTTGAGAAATTTTGAAAATAAAACTGATTTGGATTCAAAACCTCAACCTGTGTTTGAATGTACTATCCAACCTGAGCTCAAAATTATTTTCCTTCCTTCCATTATCAAGTATCCTTTCATAGGATATAACCATGAACGTTTATTTGGAATTAATGATTCTCTTGAAACCAAAAAAGTTGGAATGACCATTGATGTCTTTGGAAAAACTATAGTGGAAACTGGATCAACCATTTCAAAAATTCCTTGGATTTTCCCACTCATTGTAGAACATAGGTTTGTACATTATAAAAATTATAAACATAAAATCAATATAAAACTTGTATAAGTGGTGAAACATGTGGTCTTAAAAAAGTTTAAAGTTGCTATTGGGTAAGTTAAGGGTGTTCATGACAGGCTAACGACGTTAATCAACTTTATATTTTAAATAGGATTAATTAATCATTTTGATATTTAATAAAAAATAGACTATTGACCTGTTATTCTGTTATGAGTATGGATGGGTATGAAAGGGGAGCACCATATTCATCCGTGTCATGTGGTGTGATCCCTGAGTAATACCTTACCCAGAAATTTAAAAGAAGACAATGTATCATTAGTTTTATTTAAAAAAACAAAAAAACAAAAAAAAATAGTGAAACCCATAAAAATGATGATACTTGGAATTAAATAAGTTGTTGTGTTTTTTGTTTTTTCTGGTTTTTTATTCTTTGTATGGTTCATATACTATTTTGGGTGATACATGTTCAATCAATAAGGTTCCTACATCCCCCAAGAGATCAAAGGACTAATTTGGAGCAGCAAGAACTTCAACTTCAACCACAAGGTGACTTCATTCCATGATCCCCACATTTCAATTTCCATTTTGAAATTCCCTTATCTGCCTCTACTCCTTCTAAATTTTCATTTCTTGAATCACTGGGGATAGTTTTGTTTTAAGTTGGGAGGAGATAAAAATATTTCTTTTGTGAAAAAAAATCATTAGAAAGAAAATGTGTGTAAATGAAAGGAAAAATTATTTTAACTTTGAACATGGTAATACAGATTGCATACTTTGAAACTGAATATCAAATAGTTTAGCGTGCCCCAATTATGATTTTAATCCTTGTATAATTTCATGATCATTGATTTTGGAAAGTGTGGATGTCTAATGTGATATTTTATTATTTATATTTTCATCCAAAAAAAGGTCACAATGCACGTCCTTTGGATAGTGGGGTATTAGTTTGAGTTCATGGGGTCCCCAAAATAAATAGAATAGGTTTGGTGATCATTTTATTTTTAATATGAGTATTCAAAAAAACTAAAAATAATAATAAATATGTGCGTAGAGCAATGAAATGACCTAATGCGTAGCTTTCGGCACTTGGGGATCATGACTTCATAGTTGTCTGGCCCAAAGATAGTAATTTTATCTCTATTTTTGGTAATTTGAATCAGTTTTTGACTGAGTTAACTTGATATTATTCCTGAGTACATGGGATTTACTTGGTGCCCTAAGGTATTTGAGCATGGGAGTCATCGGCGATGTCTCGCTACAGGGGTTGACTCTTTTGAGTGCAATTTCAATTACCATGGAAAAATTTCAAAAACAAAAAAAAACCAAATAAAATATAATAAAAAAAATTGAATACTAATCATAATATTGAAATGTGATTCCACCTATAGATTCCATCATTTCCACCATGAATAAAGATGAACCCCCATGTCTATTGTGATACACAACACATCCTCAAACTTAATCGATATTGGATGAAATATGGAAATGAATCTGAACAAAGGAATGGGATTGGGATTGAGATCTACTTATGAAACTATCATGTATTAAAATATTTTGATGGATTTTATGATTTTTTGGTTTATGTGTTTTTGGTGATCATTGTGTATTAAAATGTTTTTGGAAAAGGGAATTCGAATTTCATATTGTTGAGATATATTTTTCTCGGGACTAGAAAAACTCAAGTTGGGGGGTGTGATTAGACACTAAATGAGGATAATATTCATTGTTAATATATATAATATTCATGTTATTTATTATTCATAAACACCATTTTAGTGAATTTTACACTTTCAACATCATTTCACATTATGATTGTAATACCTTCTTAAAATGAACTATTATGTGGTCCATTTTTGAACATTATTTAAAGTACCCAATGATTCATCTGATTTTAAGGAATCTAATTATACATATTTTAATTTTATATTTTAGTAAATTTATATAAACATTCATATGAACATGTTTGATTCATGTATCAATGGATAATTGGTGGAGGAAGATGTGGATATTTTGTGATGAAAGGAAACAATTTTGGAGAAGTCAGATTGGACACCGGCCCACTGATGAGAATGTGGGACCCCCAATACAGACCCAATGAATCCAGAATTTCGTGATATGATAGAAGCAATATAGAGGAACAAACAATTATTCATGAGTTAGTGATAATTCAGCCTCCATGGTGGTCATTAAGGCGGCCCAATTTAACGATAAAATTATGGGCCATATTCTATGGCCTTGAAACAATCCTACCAATATGATCATATCTAGTAATCCAAAACTCCAAATGGGCCCAAATATTACAGGAGTTTAAAAGTCATCGAGGGCTCCATTTTATTATTCTATGGAACACTATGATTCGGCCATCTAGATTGCCTTCCAAGCATGTATGTTCTGTGGATGAAATCTGGCTGCCACCTCGGGTCAAGTGTGGAAAAGTCCAAGTTCCACAAGCTTTCCACCACCCTAGGCCTACCATAATCAAGTGGGATGCATTGTACTGTTGGAGGCTCGACCCATGGCTCCCAAAATGCCTAATTAATTCAGTGGTGGTGGATGATTTTTTGATCTTTTTTTCTTTGTTCAATTTTAATGTTATGCTGCAATTTTGTTGTCTCAAGTTTGTCTTTCACATGTATGTTGTTCAAATCACTTTAGTTTCTTAATAAAAGCTCTTCTTTTCCTCTTATTCTGTTGTTATTCATATCACTTTGATACCGTTGGTTCAAGGTGTGAATTTATTCACATTAAATCTTGTGAAATTATTCACACAACGGTGGAGTGATCATTTTCTTTTAGTTTTTTTCTTTACTTCTTCAATTCCTCCCTCATGAGTCTACTTCCCGCTTCCATTAAAACCATAGCATCGATGGAGGGATAACCCACTTATGGGTTGATACAAGGGAGTAGAAAAGGGCTGGATTGGATGTTTTTATCACCCCATTAATGTATAATCATTTCTTTAATTGTGATTTTTATTTGATGATTTTTAAGCTCCATCATCCATGTGGAATTTAAGGCCACACACTTCAAGTGCTAATACGAACCTTTACCTTGAAGTGCTCAAAACCTTGATCCTTCAAGTGTATAGGTGATTAGTATTAAAGGTTTTAGGCATTAAACCAGTAAGTGATGATGTTGTTTTATCTTCTTAAATGAACCCATCTCAAATATAAGAAATTTAAATCATCGAAAAGGAAATACGTCCAATCCACCCCAAGTGATAACCGAGGATCAACTCATACATTAAAATTGAATTAGCTTCAGTGTCTTGAAGTTCACTTAAAACCATCTAAAATCAACCCAAGATTACCACTTCATATCCAAAAATAGTTCTTAGAATGTGCATGCTTATTGGTTACTTCTTAGGTCTCTGAGGATTCTACAACCCAAGCTAGACTACAAGGACCATTCTACCTTCATCACATGGGTAAATTTGAGTGGGAATCAATCTTTAATGTCTAGTGTCTTGGAAATAAGGGACATAATACATGGGCACATATAAAAATATATTAATACTCTTGAAAGGATTCTTGTAAATTTCATCCTATGAAAAATTACGACATCTCATAACCTAGAGACATGCATCAAAGGAAAGGGTGAGTATATGGACTAGTAAGGAAAACAAGTGAGACAGTTTACATGTGAACTTGAGTGATATCAATAAGAACATGGGGAATATCACAAATGTATGATAAATAGTTAAATAATAATAATAATAATATCATAATTAACTTTGAAATATGGTTCAAACATTTCATTTATACATTTATAATCATATCATCATGGTCCATCCCCAAGGTGTCATAAAAATGACCATAGTTATACACTAAGGTATCAAAAAACGTGTCATCTCTAGAGATTAATTTCATTACCCAATTAATTAGAGTGATATCAAGGCACACCCTTAATATGTATATAAATATATTCATGTGATCCACATTGATCATAATCATTCAATTCATAAATAACCCAAAGAAAATAAAATCAATTGGTTTCATATCAAAATCGTTACGTTTTAAAAAGTGATTGAAAACAATTCATTATGTCATTTATAAAACATGGAATGGGAATGATAGTTTTATGTATGTAAATTATTGAATAAAATATATAATTTTTATGTCTTGATTAATTCCCCTATAAATGAAATAGGTTTGGGTATTCACATAAATAAAATCATATAACTAATTGAGAAAAAGAGAGAGATTTTCAGACGAAAATTCTGTAGCATAACGACTATAAAACACAGTTTTTGAAAACATTAAAAAACCAGAGAAAATGGTATCTCATACAAAAATTAATCATAGTAAATAATTGAAATAGAATAAAATGTCAATAATAACATTTTATGAAAACATGAATGTTACACCACATAAAATATAACTTGAATGAAAAAAAGAAGTTGAGAGTTCTCTTGTGAAAATTTGACAGCCTAACGGCGATGCTTAAAATTCAGAAAATCATTTGATGAGAGTGGAAAGGATATATCATTATTTGGAAATAAAATAGAAATAATGATGTTTATATAAGAATATACCGTAACATAAAAAAATGGAAACTAGAATACATTAAATAAAGGAAGTCTTGACTAAAAGAGAATGGTGAATGTTTCCCTTACCTTGAAGAGTAACTGCAAAAACACGATGGTTGGGATCTTGGGGTGCTTGAAGGAATCTTGAAAGAAATACATGAGAGGTAAAAATACCATATATTCATTGATGTGGAATTTTTTAATAAATGGAATGAAGGAATGGGTTGATATTTCTAGTAAAAGTGCGGGAATATTGTTTTAGTTTCCAAGGGGCACCTCACTAGTGGTATTTGCAAAATCATGGGCTTGCACATGGTATTTGTCCATGGTACTAGCCACATGGGAAACCTAATAAAATATTTTATTCCTCAAGAGTATACTATAATTATTAAATCATTAATACATCATTAATGATGTCATTAAACACACCGAAACTCATAACTATACTTTTACTATTCACTAAAAAATAAAACATTTTATAAAAATCTCATAATTTCACCCTAACGTAATATCGATGTTATGAATTTAAAATTGGTCTCCATTTTGTGATAATAATTTTCTAAATAAGAGATAGTTAATTTTTTTTAAAATATTTATTTGCCAGAAAAAATAATAATAATTAACTTATAATTTCTGAAATAGTTATTTACTTATGCTATTATATCAAATTACCATTAATGATGCCTAAATTATATTTATACTTAATTAAGTGAATTTACTATTTCATTGGTAAAATTACTATACATTATGGTAATATTACTATTTATAATTTACTATTCACCAAAAAACAAGTTGATCTTATCAGACAATAAATTTCTTACTGATCAGAACTATATATGTCCATTTTTTTAAAATAATTTCACATTATTAATTACTTAATGCACTAATAAATATTTAAAAAAATACCTTTTTACAATATTCATCATTAATATAAAACTTTAAAAAATTATTCCAATATTTATTTTGACATTTCAAATTCAAAAAATTTACAACAATAAGAAATAAAAATTTTATATATAAAAAAGTTTTACACAAAGTTACTAATGCCTCATTACATACACCCTTATAACACATACATATGACCTAATAATAAGGTGTTAAATGATGATAGAATCTTAGGGAATCTTACACAACATTGCATGAGTGGTGATTTCTATTAGTTTAAACTTCTCCCGAAGGAGATTATGTTTAATCTTAACATATTGAAGATTGGATTGGGCTTGGTCTAGAGAAAATACTATTGATGCAAACTACTCCCTAGGATATGATAGAAGGTCACCGTACAACCTAAGTCTACTGGATGAGGCCATCGACTCTTCCTTTTATATTAATTATCCTTGATCATTTTTATTTATAAAGAGTAATCAAAATTTTAAGAGTGTTGTTTCCAACGGTCATATTGACCAATGATCATATTGAACAATGGTCATATAATAATTGAAACCCATTGGTATTATTTTAGTTATACTCACTTCATTAATAAAAGGATATAGTTCTGTTAAGACAAAATATGATAACCCACAAAATCTGCAAACAAATGTTATTCAAAATTTTGGGTTATTACAACCAACCCAAGTGATTCTAGAAGTATCAATAATTTCATATTCATATTATATAGTAAACGAAATATCAAAACTCATGCGATCTATGTAAATTTTAATCATTATTTTTCATTGGGAATAATCTGTTCTATTGATGAGAGGTGGTCCGTTTGTAGTAAAAACTTTGTGATGATTATCTATACTAATGAAATAATTTTTCAACCAATAGAAATTTACTACCATTATATTATAACTAAAATCTATTTAAAATAAAATTTTAAAACGTGATTACCAAACAAGAAACATCCCCCGATACCAAATGTTGGTTAGAGTTAGTATTTAAATAGTGGTTGAATTGAATACCTAATAAGATTTATTCTAGAAATGGATCATTTGGAAATCCCCCAAATGTTTAAATATATAAATTTTACCAAAATATGTAGTATTATATTTTACTTAATCATTATAATTATTTCTCAAGAGATTCATTTGTTCCCACATGAATAATATATAATATTATTGAATCCTTTTAAATTATTTTTCTTGATCAAAATACTATATAACCATGAATTTAGACAAACAACCAAAGTATAAATTTTATATAAATGAAAAACAGTTTTTTAGGAAGAAATGAAGTAAAAACAAATTAAAAAACATAGAATAATTAGTATATACAATCGGTTGAGTATCAATTCCAGATTTAGTTTTCTCTACTTGGTTATCAACCGCCACTACGTGCTTTATATATCATAAACTCAATAATCTGAAACCTATACCATTTTTTACAAAAGATAACAATGTCTAGGTCACACATGATATCTTCTACAATTTTTAATGGGAGTAAAGTGAAACAATTCACATAATGATTTCTACCACACATATCTGTGTTAGAGACAAATATGAAATGATTTTGATAAGATATTAAGTATCTTCAAGTTTAATGCTGGAAATAATGTGTGTTATAAAATCGATTATATCACAAACTTCTTCCAAAAGTAATAAATATAAATATAATTTAGATATGTAGGAATATATAGTTTAGATAATCTTGTTCTCTTTCAATGAAGCATGTGATTCTTGATTTGATTCAGCAATAAATCTTAGGTCATGTTGTTTAAAAATATTAAAGAAAAAAGAGTGTTGAAAACCCTTGTTTTTTAATGTATAAAATAATAGGATGAGATGATCCTTTTTTTACTAATTCAAATGAACATAGTAGGTGAAAACTTCTTGTTTTCAATCACGTTATACTCATTAGATCTTTGATATTTAGTGGATCGGTAGATCATTCAATCCACATGCTTCTTCTGTCTATAAATTGTTCTCTATATTACCCTATGTATATTGGTATATATATTCCATGAGGGAGTGTGCTCCATATTTATCTGTAATAGTATCAACCAAATCATTTTCCTCGTACTACCCATTATGACATTATTTCTGTCAAACATTTATGAAATAATCATTTAAATAGTAAATGGATTTAAATTTGATAAATATATCCATTAGAGTAATATAATTGAGAATAAGTAATGTAATAAAAATAGTGATGGTGTCTTATGATCTCGTGGTTTCATTCTCTTGTATTATGTTGTTATGATGGTGCATTGTTGGATGTACACTACTCTAAAAGTGTGACACTGGTGGTGTCCATCTGTGGATGTACGTTGATGGCGATACATTTCTATAGTGGTATCTTAGACATAGTATGATTTTAGTATGTGGATGGTGTCTCAGTTAATGGTGTTTGGATTGGCACTATATGCTATGAAATTGCATAGAATTTTGAAACCTTTGAGTGTTTGTATTATGAGTCGGGAAGTATGATATTGTAGGTTCCTCATCTTGTGATATATCTTACTTTTATACATTTTCATTATGATTTCATGATATCCTGGTGGTATGTTGATCAATTGAGCCACATATTATTCAATTCTTCAGTCCAATGGTATAATAGTCTGATGGTGTGATGTTCTTGAGGTATCTCCGACATAGATATTTTTATGTTGTTAGTGTGTTTTGTGTAGTGGTGTATATATCATAATTGTCGTATACTTAGATGGATTTATCAACTGTTCTCAAAAAACAAATTTGTTATAAGAAAACATGAAATTACTCAGTATTTTGAGAATCATAAATTTGTGATCATTAAAACTAGGAGGTCAAAAGTTTAATATTGAATACAGATGAATGGATATGAGATTGAAATTTATTACATCTAGATGATTTTCTAAAGTGGAATAAAATTGATCAATAGTTTCTTATATTAGAAAATGATGTCTTAAATCTTAGACAAGGATGATGAATAGATGGAACGAATCCATATCAAACCCTTGGTAGTGCACATAGTACATGGAATATTTTTTTAGTTACTTATAACTCATATTCAGATTTTTTATGAAGTCGAAATATGTCATATTGAGTTCAGTGATCTCTATACCAAAACAACTCAAAAATGATATTTATGCTTTTTTGTCACCATTAATTGATGATTTGAAGCTTTTATAGGAGGATGGTTTTGGGGCGTTTGATTATTATAAAATGGAATATTTTAAACTATATAAAATTCTAATATTCATTATAAATTACTTCTCAACATATCAATATTTTTTCAGGACACAGTGTTAAGGGGCATAATGCTTATTCAATTAGTGAACAACAGAATTTATATTATTAGCTACATTATGGGAAAAAATAATACATATTTTTTATAAAAATGTTTTTTTCATTGATCACTCTTTTATATGATAAAAAAAGAATTCAATGGTTCATAATATTTTGATATTTCCCCAAAAAACTTATATATTGGTCAATATTTTTATAGGGTGAGAAAATTGACATGACATTCATAAAGACACCTAAATATTGTCAGGATTGAAATATTTGGAATAAACAGCCACTATTTTCTGAACTTCCATATTTGAGATATCATGAATTAAAACATATCATTTATTTTAGGAACATTGAGAAGAATAAATTTGACAACATGATTGAAACATTGTTATATATTAATGTAAATATTAAATGGTTTCAATGTAATATTGGAATTACTCTCAATGTAAATATGTTTAGATTTATCTCTTACTCAATATGGAAAGTGAATATTCTTTCCCTCAGATTGTCATGCACTATAAAAGAGGGAGAAAATTATCTTATATAGTGTGTTCATTATATAAAAGTGTCGTAGTATTATTCATCAAATGTATTTTTTTATCTCTAATGGATTTGATTTCGATAGGTATTAAATATCTTGATTTTCATGTTATGATTCTACAACTCCAACCATTTTCATTTCATGGAATATTTCCCATTAGTTTTAGAATAACTCTAATTAAGGTGGGTTATTTTTTCAAATCGATTTTTAATAAAGGGATTAATCTTAATGATTTTAATTTTTTTAGAAAAAATTATTTTTTATACATTTTCAATTGAAATTTTATTTTCATCCATAGTTTTTTTATATCATGGTACATTTGATTATTAATTTTCATTATGAAATAAAACATTTTGGACCATTATATCTATTTTGGATGTATCATTTTGAATGTTATATAAAGATATTGATATGGTATATTAATAATCCATATCAAATTGGATCCTTCACGATAAAGAAGTATATTTCTAAGGACATTGTGGAATTTTGTACAAGATACTTGTCTTTAGAAGAGCACATCAGTTTTCTTTCATCTCACCATCAATTAGTTAATTATGGTGGAAGGGGGATCCATTGATTGAAATTCAAATAATGGACAACTGAAAAGATAAATAAGTTATATTATACATGTTGAATAAAATATAATATTCTCATCCATTCATAACATTTTGTATTAATGTGTTGAAACAATTCCATCGAAAGAATAAATTTATGTTAATTTTTAATGAACATAAAAACCATTTTTCCATGGTTTAAGGAAACCATTCATATTAGATTTGATGCATTGAAAACATTGAGATGGTTAGTGGGTGGTCCAGGTTTAAATTTGATATCATGGTCCATGTATGTCATTAATTCTAATAAATTTCATAAAAAAGGCTAGAAAAAGAAAGGGAAGTTCATAACATTATTTTATTAGTTTTCACAAAAGGAATGTATTTTTTGAGCGAGAATAACAAAAACCCAATATTTGCATGAAGTGAAAATTATAGATTCACTGAATAAAAAGGGTAGGTTTATTACATTAAATTTCAAGATCCATTGTTTAACTAAAAATGAATTATTAGTAACATTTGTGCTAGACATGATATTTTTCTAATGAAACTAGTTAATATGAATATATTTGAATACATATTAGAACATTTTATAATGGAAACACAAGAAAAAAAATTATCTTCTTGATCAATCTGATATACCGTGGTATATTGTTTTACAAGAAAAAATGTTGGTGATGATAAACTTGATGAATATGATGATTTATGTGACATCCATACTTTGATGGAATTATTAATAGAAAATATTGATGATAATGTCAAAGAGATGGGTTGTGTCATACAAAACGATCATAATGAAGGAATTTGGAAAAAAAACTTTTGTACATCCCTAATATTATAGGTAATATTTGTGTTTTTATAGTTTAGATTATTAAATTATACCAAATTTTAGATTTTATAATGAAATTTTTATTATTAATACACATATAAAAAACAAATAAGTTAAAAAAATTATATTATTATAGTCTTGTATAGTTTACCATGATTAGCCTTACATAAAATATATATTAATTTATTTTTTTGATAAAAAATTTTTTAAATCTAATATGGTAAATAGAAATTAAAAGTTATTTATAAGAGTATATTAAAAAAATACCCTTTTTCAATAAAAAATATTTAA
The DNA here is from genome assembly GCA_963277665.1 of Viscum album. NCBI lineage: Eukaryota > Viridiplantae > Streptophyta > Magnoliopsida > Santalales > Viscaceae > Viscum > Viscum album. The sequence continues at coordinate 1,042,399,379 of OY728143.1, read as the reverse complement.
TTGGTTAGAGAATCATTACTATTTACAAAATATTTTTTATTTGATTTTGTTCATTTAAATTTCATATCATGTTTCATTGTTTTTATTATTATTTTAGATAACTATATAATATATGAATAATAGCTTGTTAATAATATTTTATTTTACTTTTTTGTTTGATCATTTTTCATTTTTTATTTATATATGTATATAAGAGTTTAATTTTTATATTTATGTACCAACTTTTTGTGTATTTTGTTTTAAGAATAATGATATAAAAATAATAATATCCACCACATAATTTAAGAGATGATCATACTCATACCTCTAGGGATGAATGTACAAATGATCCTATTGATGACCCTCATCCTTCTTAACAATAAATATCAACTTCCATGAGGAAAAAATGATTTTGGGCGATGGTAAATGTGGAATCACATGTAACATCTTATAATTTTAAATATATTATTTTTATAACATAATTGGGGATATAATGAGTCCATGGTCTAGGATGGCATGTGATTCCGAGGTCCGGTGTTCCAAGGAAAATTCATTGAAAAATTTTATATTTTAAATAGCACGAAATAGAAATTTTACTAAAAAGTATAATAACACCTAAAAATTTTCTCAGATTAGAAATATGAGGGCACCGCTGCATTTAGAGTAACAGTTTTACCTTAGGTGAGTCCTAACATTAGACAGTGCAGCCTATCTATGAAATATATATTTTTGGATGCAAGCGTCATTAAAAAAATTTAATAAAAATTAGTTTTGATGAGTAATTTATTTTTATTTTAATATTTACTATTTTCTGGAATCCAAGGTTATGAAATAACCCTAGAGATCCTCAGAGGCAAGAAGATGGAGCTCTCAACAACGAACAATGAAGGATTGGAAAATCAACAATGGAAAACCTTAGATTCAAAGGGTATTTCCCACAGCAACGACACGACAATTTTTTTTCATTAGAAATCAAACAGAATCTAGGTAGGGAATTTTATATGTGATTTCGTTCCCCATTATTAGAAATCACTGATAAACTTGGATCAACAAAAGAACATGTTGACCCATGGTTCGACCATTCTTACAAGATGGGCTATGATTGCAGGTTTTTATCAGGTTTGATTCTTACATAGATATTTTAATTTTTTCAACTTCGTTATTCATTATAATGTAAAAGTATTGAGGCCAAGATGAACAAGTCTATGATTTATTCTTTTGGTGTTCTTGTGCATTTATTTCTCTTTTCCAATTTCTTGTGTTCTTCATTATTCATGAAATATGAACAGAGGACCGTTTCTCTTTTGATCCATGGAATAACGATCCATTATCGAAGATCTAATGTTGGAAAAACCTTCCTAAGGTATGAATATGAATGTAATGAATGGGTCAAGGATATTTAGAAGATATCACTATTCATTTTATTTTTCATCAGGATGAATTAGGATGTTGATCCAAGCCTAGAACGGTGAAGAACGTAGCCTGAGGATCATAGATGTGCCTCTATTTCAAAAAACGGGGAACCAGAGCATAACTGGTGGACCCGAGAAGGTGAAGTGGTAGATCATCTATGAGGCAGGTAGGAGGCATGTAGTCGGGGGCAGACCACATGTGGCACAGTAAGCTGACCAACATTCCAAAGAACTAGACAAGGGAGTTGGGTTTCTCCCTCGAACATGTGGTCTGGACAAAGTAGACTGGCGAGTCGAGTTCTAGTGTGACCTATGGGTCGATCTTGGTTGGAGGGTCCCCACAGGGTGGAATAGGCCACACCAGATCATGTGGGTTGGATCTGACCCAGACCAGAACCAGGTCGAACCTTTTTACGAAATTAACCGTCACTATCAAACTGGGTGTCTATTTGATGAGTCGTTTTTAGTGCTGGGACCCTTGAGACGAGATAATAATTTTGATATTCTATATTTTTGATTTATTGGAATATTTCATATGACCTAATGAATATAAGAGTAGTATCTCCTAGAACGTGCACTTTATGAGTGTAATCTTATGGCTGGTTACGACCTCAAGACTAGGTGACATTAAGACTACATGATTTTGAGACTATGTGAATTTATGAGACTACATGACTTACTGAGTCTACATGTAATATGAAAACTACGTGTCTTACCAAGACAATGTGTATTACCAAGACTACGTGTCTACTGGAACTATGTGTCTCATTGGGACTATGTTTCTCATTAAAACTAGGTGTTCTGTGGACTACGTCTGATAATCCTACTATTTTTTCAATAAAATTATACCTATATAAACTAAAAATGAATCTTATTTGTGGTATACTTCATGTATTTATTTTGGGTATACTCCATGTAATTCTTTGTGGTGTACTTAGTGTATTTCTTAGTGGTATTCCATTAACATTTCATGGTGTCCTAATGAGTATTGTTTTACTCAACCCTGCATAGGCATTTCCCACACATGTTGTGTCTTATGCATATGATTGATGCTTTGATGGAGTCCTATGTGGACTCGGACCAGGTGGTTCTTATAGAGAATAGTTAGTTTAGTTTTTATCATATATCTTCTAACAATTATCTTTGTACCTATCGTTCATGTATATTTTTATGCGTATGAGTTTCAGGAACATATACACTCTCTTTTTTAGAAACATTTTTGGGTGGTCTTGTATTATATCCCTATCTACTTTCCAGTATTCTACAATCTTAATTTTTTGTTGGTATCATAATGGTATGCATGTTTTTTTACTTAATGTTTTTACAATTAATAATTTTTGGTTTGGATATGTGTGCATGTGTACATGTGTACATGTACTAATAAAAATGCCTCCCATTAATGGGATATGTCTACTCGGTGCTAGTCACTATCCTTGGGCCTATTAGTGATTTTCTTGGTGTAGTCATGGAATGGGCCCCACTGGGATGGGTTATGACATCACACATTTACCAAATTATCAATCACCCATAGCATAGACTAGAGGATTCTAGAAGAGTTTAACGATCATGATATTCCCATAACTCCAAATTCAAAACAATTCATGACTTTTTAGTAGTGAATGCTAAAATAAATGTTAGTATTTTTATTTATGGATGGATAATTGTTGAAAAATTGACAATATATCACTTATGGGATAATTTTTTGGTTAGGTCATTTGTTATTAATTTACTTATCTTGAAAGTTATATAGTAATATATTTTTCCCACTTCTAATCAAATGTCATATGATATACCAGATTCTTGAGGAGTCACGAGGAATTTATTATCATTGGTTTCTATGATATGGATTCACATTAAATCCACCCTCAAATCAGATTTTATTTTTCAGAATATAAAACATCATTATCCATGTCATATATATCCATTTATAGATGAATATGCATTAAATCAATTTTTTAAAAGTATGTAATGGGAATAATTTTTGCAAAGTTCATTGTTAACTTTTTGATGTTTTTTATATTAATGACCATATTAATGATATTATAATTCATAATATATACAAATTGAGGATATTTCATATGGATGTCAAATATATAAATGTATATACTCATGCTTTATCTTGGGGTGGGTATATGTTATTTGAAGAAAAAATGATAGATTTTTTTCCAAAATTGGGAGCTATGTCTTAAGGCTCAATAGTGGTTGACCCCCATGCCCACTAAAAATGAAAAATGTAAGAGGGATCGGATGAATAAAAAGGATAATATCTTATAGAAGAGTCTAGGGTTTTATCTTGGCGAATTGTCATATTTTTACTTTATTTATTTATTTATGTTACATAAATAATTTATATATTGTGAGTAATTTCATATTTTTTCAAATAATATATATATAGTTATATTGACTAGAAGAGAACAAAGGGGGTATTTTTATCTGGGGGTAGAAAGGGCATTTTATCTGTAGTATTAGGAAATCCCGAACAGATGGGTCTTGTACAGGGATATCCTACAGATGTATGAGTAAAAAATGAATTTCTGTCTTCTGAAGCTTCCTTAAGGGTTGTTTTTTATAGAAAAAATTGAGTCATTGGAATCTAAATTTTATGTTATTTGTGTGATGATGGAGGATAGGATCAGACCTTCGGTATAGTGTATCATTCAACTATTTTTTCAAACTGCTAGGCCCACACTTCCACTTTCACCAGAAGATTTCAATCCTCCTCTGCTAGCAGATCACATTCCATCCTATCTTAATCATAAACCTCAACATGTAGACCCCACTCCTTCTTATCCAACCCTTAAACCTCCTCCCATACAACATCATAATTGACATGAGTTATAATCTGACAATCCCTAGTATTACATTATTGTATATGAGGTGATATTTTATATTGAATGTACAATTCTTAATCAATATACAAAGATAGTGAAAAATATAGTAAATTTGCATTATATTATAGATATATCAACAAAAATACACTTACATATATATGATTTGAATATATTTGGAAAATTTATAATCCACTTTTTAGTTTGGCCATTAAGAATTGATCAAAATATTACAATATAGGTGTTTTTATATATTATCTTTCATTTTATATGTTTTTTAAATTTATTTTATCATTATTATTTTTATTTATTTATCTATTTTTTACAGGAATTATTAAATGGTAAAGAAATAGAATATATAGAGAGATAGATACAATGTTATGTGAATTGAGATACACATTCTATTAATCATATTAGATTGTCAATGTATTTAAATTTTTTATTGGTTTTTATGAGATTATAACTGAATCTAGTGTTTTTTATGTAAAATGACTATATAGATTTACAAAAATAATATCATGGATCTTGTAACTAGATATCAGTATGGTACCAACACGATGCAACTTTTTTCCTCAAAATTTCATTAACAAAGTTTTCCTGTAGTTTATTTATAATTTTTTTTACTTTTCTAGGATTTTTATTATACAACATTATAAAATATATAATCCATATGAAAAGACATAATTTTTTGGATTTATTTACCCATAATTTATTTCACCAATACGTACGATAATTACTACTGTAAAAAAGAAAAGTTTATATTGAAAAATTATTTCAAAAGAATTAAATTATTCAATGTTGGATGTTTCCTTATTTTAAAGAGTGTAAAACATATATCTCAAAATGTGTTATATATCTCTTCATATAACAAACACTAAAATTTAATTTGATTATATATCACTATCCATTGGATGTTGGTTATTTTTTCCATTGGATAAGGAACTTTACTAGATATTCTCTTTATATTGTGAAGTGTGGGGAAATTTTATGAATGTATTATACACCGAAGATTCATTTTTTAAGACTTGTTTATGTTATAATAAATTTTGAATTTATTTTATTCATATAATTTTCAAACAGGGAATATAATTTTTTATAGATACCACAACAAAGAAGAGTTCCAAGATCAAATATATAAAAATAATGGTTAATTGTTATTTAAAATTACTAAATAATCAATTTAATGCTTAAAAATGTAATTAGAATTGAAAAATTTTATTAGACATCATTTTCATAAAAAATAAGGTGTTATGGAATGTGGATACTATGTTTTATGATTTATATATTACCTAATTTAAGCTAGGATAGTTATGAATTTACAGAATCTTATATTTATTTATAAGAATATCGTTACTGTTTAATTTTTTTTCTAAAGTAATTGTTAAATGATTTCCTTTTAATATGTATAGTTTTTTGACACTTGAACTTATATTTCCCATGATATAAGAGACATAAATATTTAATGGGAGAATCATTTCACTAGTTTCATTAGATTTTAGTTTATTTGTACTATATATTGTAAAATTTATTGATAAAATATTAACAATGTTTTTTTGGTTTTCTACTCTTATCTATTGTGGATAGGAGGAATGAAATGATAATTATTAAAAAAATTATTTTTTAGGTTAGTTGTGAAATTAGTGATATGAAAACTCTATATAAATTTATTTTCCACATCTTTTATCCAATAACCAATGTAAAAAATTAATATTGATGGGTTTTTCATGTTAGTTATCATATAACTAATGGGAACAACAAATAGAGTTTGGTTTTTCATGTCAGTTATCAAATAAATGATTTGAAAAAAATCCGACATTAATTTAATTATAATGATTTTTTATTAAATGATGTTAAAAACATATTTTGAACATCACTTTAAAAAACATGGTGTATTAGAAGATGTTTATAAAAAAATGGTTGTGAAAAAATATTTTTTGCACTAGTGAATGCTACATCCAAAACATATTTCGAAGAACACATTTGAAACTTCATGTAAAAACTTTATATATATCACTTTGTTTTATATTATTATCAACCAAAAAATTCACCTTAATTGATATAGTTAATACAATTAAGAATAATGGATAAAAGTGTTTTTGGAGTACCTAGTCTTCAAATTTTATAATACTTTTTAAAAGTTCCACATTCACTAGGTAGTAAAGGTTTGAAAACATCATCTCATAAATGACCCCCCTGAAGGGATGCATCTATATCCTTAAATTCCATGCCTGTTAGTGGAAACACATTTCTATATAAGTGAATATGGATAGAATATCTTGTTCATCCCAAGTAACATCCATGATGATAGTTTTCTCTAAACCCCAGACATTTATTTCTACCCATCTCAGTCTTTTATTTGTGTAAATTATCATTTTTAATTATTTCAATTTTTGTACATGAGATATAGGTTGATTTCATTTTAATTTTAAATATCTTCCACTGGTTAGGGATATTCTCCAAACAATTGTATGGAGAATTTCCAGATTCAGGACACCTTAAAAAGAAGTCACCATCTTTTTGTTGACTTGAAATTTCAACCACGACTTCTATAGAAAATTTCATTCCATTATCTATATCATGTTTTACATATTCGTCCAATTATTTAGTGAATTTAATTTAATTTGGAATGGAAAAAGGTACTATTTCTGGATATTTTATGTATTCGTAGAATATTCACATCAATCACCACCACTTTTCTATTGTAATATATTTCATTTCTCAGCATTGGGAATTTTTCTTGGTAATATTTTCTTGAAATTCAATACAAACTGACCCTTCTTTTTTACATCTTCAACTAACTTCTTTTAAGCGTTAATATCTATTTTTTCATGGAATATTTGATAAATTTCATGTTATACCATTCTTCCTTTAATACGATTTTGTCATTTTTTCACTATTAATCCCATATAATTAATATACATTTTATAGTAATGAAATGATATAAAAGAAAGAGTATAATTTGATCCCATTTGATTTATAATACCAGTAAAACCCATTATAATATGATCTTTCACCATGATATGTATTTTTTCAACATACTTGTTTTTAATGTTATTCATTAAATTAATCCTTATTTTCACTAGAGGGTACTGATTTTCATAACTAATTTCGTTATCCCTTTTATATTGGAGATGATCCCCCATTATTTTTCTTGTTAATAGTAGGTTTAATAGTCTTCTTTTTTTTTCACACATCTTAGGAATGACCTGTCAACCCCCTTCCTTATATTCCTTACCTTCTATTGTTGTATTCTCTTTACATCATTAGAAATACAAATTCATGATAGGTACATACGAGAAGTAATTGTAATAGTGACCAATTATATTTTAGTACACACATAAATATTCAAAGTAATCAAATTTCTTATTTTTCAAAAGAACCATGTTTTGTGAGTTTTTCATATTTGATTATAGTCTTCTCATTTCATCAACATTTATCCCCATAAGTAAAATCCTTCTTTTATTTTAATAAATTATAAAGTTGTTCCATAAATATAAATCTTCATGACCAATATTCTAGCATGACCAACGATATCCTATAAGCATTATTATCTTCTTTTGTGGAGTAATATTTTTAGTTTTCAAGGATTGTGAAACTTGTTAATTTTGAGTCGAACTATCACCATTTTAGATAATTTTTGGGGAGATATTATATATATTTCTCATGAAATTCATATTATATGTGGTTTACATAACATAATTTTTCAACATCCATACTCAGTCATAATATTTTTAAAAAACTATACCAACACTTGAATCAATGCTCGTACATAAAATTGTTTTTGGGATATCAGATAACTTTTTCTGGGAGAATTATTCTATTTTATTGGAATATGATCTACAATTAACAATGTAATAACGATAACTAATAAATATATGAGTGGGAACATCAATTAATTTACATATTTGGGATTTTCCATATTATTTTGATTCTTCTTTTTTTCAGTCTCACCTCTTTCTCTAAATAGTTCGTGTTGAGGGACTTCTTCTCATCCTAAAATGATCTCATCATGGAATACCAATTCTCTTAAAAATTCTCCATTTATTATTCATTCACGCTTCTTGATATTTGAAATGAATTTTCAAAAACAATTTAATGGTAATATCTATCTTCGTGTTTAGTAAACACGACAACCATAGAGACATTTTTCATTTTTTAAAATTCTTTGAAAACATCAACATGTACAATTTCAATGAATTGATTGTCACAAAAACTTCCATGATATTCATCAAAAATTAAATCATATAATTATTTTAAAGTAAAAATAATTTCTTCCTTTTCTTTCACATGTTATGTGAGTGTGTTGGATATTCCAACACAATTATCCAATTCATCTTTGATATCATTATCCTCTTCTCTAATTTTTATTTTTATTCTGGAAACCCCTTGTAACCTTAAATAAAATTAATTAAAATTATTTATTAACTTCTTTAGATTTTATATTAATTCATGTACTATATCACTAAGTGATCCACCAACATTAGATCTTGATCAATATTATTTAGATGAATAATAATAAAAAAATTCCTAAAACATATACTATTTTGATTACCTTCACATAGATGTATCTATATTTTTAATGTAACGATTATTATTCACCTTTCTTTTCAATATATTATTTCTATTAATTTTAGGATTTGAATAAACTTATAGATTTGTATACTCAATAGAACTTCATTTTTCTCTATCTGATGAAGCTTTCAAATTTCCTGAAATCCGTACTTCATAAGAACTCTCTTGGATCTTTAGAGGCTACCTTCCTTCTGATACCAGTTTTAGTGCCACATGTAAGATAGAACACTTAAAGGGGGTGAATTAGTGGATTAATTTTTAATAATACTTTCATCTTAATTAAACATCATGAACACATTAAGGTTATCAATCCACTCATCGATATCTCAGGATCTTAATTTAAATATATATATATTGAGAGAGATCACAAAAGACAATATTTAGAAGTCTTAATACAAATACCTGCTCCTTCTCATGTAGGTCAATCTTCCCCAAACAGATTTTAGTCAATAATTTTATTTTCAATCACAATGGAAAATATAGATCCAAGTTGTATATATCATAAATAAACACTTGAGGATATTTATTAGACATCCCAAAATGATACTAGAATCCACACTGGCTTTCCCCAAATCCACACTGGAAACTATTTCTCATAGGTCACAGAATAGTCATCAGGATTCTAACTCAAACTTTGTTTCTTCTTCCTCTCTTCATGGCCTGTTTCACTTTAGATTGATCTATTGATTTTACTCCTTAGTATTTCAGGATAAAAAATTCCCATTTACATATTCAATTACTTTAAAACTATAGAACCTAAACTCTCAGATCTTGTACTTAAATCGTAAACATTACATTTATGGATTTGATGCCAATAATTGTGACCCATTTATTTCCATCTATGTAATATAATATGAAAAGAAAAATGGGATAGATTAAATTCTAAAATACCTATTATATTAATTTTTTATATAATTAGGACAGAATCCTACATAAATAATAATCATGTTGTCAAGTGAGAATTTCTCCCACATAACACATTTTTATTATTTCACATTAAGTCATCATCGTCATGTATATGAAATCTCTACTAACCATAATTCATTAAAAATAATTCTATATAACATAGGGAAAGGAAAAATAAGAATGATGAAATTAAATTCTTAGTAGGGTAAAACATATTCATTAAAAATTAATTTCATCAGGGAGTACAACAAGAGGATAAGAGTATGACGATATTGTATATGTGAATGCGTATAACAAAATAATTTTCATTCCCCTAAATACCAGGATCATCAAACACAAAAACATGTTAAAAGGATAAAACTAAATAATTAGTCATAAGAATTAATAATCATGAGCCATGTGATACTAATATTTAACAGATGAAACCTAATAACCCCATATCAAGCATAGATAAATCATTATGGTATCTTGGAACATAATCATTATAAAAAACATAGAGAAACGTTGAAAAAAAACATAAAATTAGAATAACCATATGTTCATCTTACAATATAAATATAGGGAAAATATAATCCACATCCAATTCATTGGAGTGATATCTGGGAGAAACCATAATATAAGATATAATGGGCTCACCCAACACTATCTAGTTGCACAAATTATATATACTCTCCATGAACCAGAAAATGAATAATATATATAGATCATTAATCATAAAACTCATAGAAATAATCATTATTATTTTATAACCAGATTAACCCATGGAAATGAAATAGGTTTCATTTAAACCCCATTAAAACATGATTAATATTTCGAAATAAAATTGGTTCTATAATAATCTCTTTGAATCATTATAAACCCATTGAAAACAAATGGTTTTCAAAATCATCTTTTCATGTCAAACCATTAAAATAATGGATAATAATGACATCATTATCTCATATCCCCAAAAATTTATAAGATATATCTATGGTTATCATATTAGATGGAGTAGGATATTGAAAGATCATTTGGAACATATGTTAATAAAAATAAAATTTCATTTAAAATATCATTTTATAATATAAAAAAATTTACAATTCATTATCCTTATAAATAAAATTGAAAACATATAAAGGAATCTTCAAAAAACATTTAAATCATTAATTGATAAAGTTTACTTACAATTTTGAAAAAAAATATTAAATATTTTTTAAAAAACATTTATTTTTAAGTAACAATGAAAAAACATAAAGAATATTCAAATAAAGTAATGTAAATAATGGAAGAAAATCATGTTCATGTCCTACATGTTAAAAAAAATCTTCCTTTAATATTTTTGGTAAAATCAATATCTAATTTTTTTTAAAATGCAAAAAATATTCGATTGAAAAAATATGATAAAAAAGAAAAAACCTGTTAATATTTCTATAATAAAAAATTTGGAAATGTTTAAAAAAAATTTTGAATGATTTATTAAAAACATGGTTTTGGTAGAAAATATATTTCTAACCGAAGAGATAAATGAAGTCAGATTTTCATAAAAACATTTTCTCAATTATTATAAGTTCCAAATTGTGTGAAAAATGTACTATTTCATGAAAATAGCATGTATAACCCTATAATAAGAAAAGTAATCAGTTTATTGATATATGGAACATAAGGTCTCGTCATTAGAAGCATAATTATTCAGAATCTTGATAAATGATGAGACTGTAACATAAGACTCTTAACACTAAGGTAACATTAAATCATATTATCCATGAAATAATATCATTAAATGAAACTTATATTATCATTAAAATAATAAGATGCATGACACTACATATCAATGGTGTTATATATACACCTCATAAAATAAGAAATTGTAGAACACAACATATAACCTAAGGAAGGAAATTTAAGACAAAAATGCCTCAACACTTTGGTAACATTGAAACCCTACCCCCGTGTAAGAGAGATCCATAGTTGGTATCAAAGAAATTTTCATAAATTTGGGGAAATTGAAGCTATAAACTACTAGAGAAACCCTTATGGATAATTTTAAGGCAACGGTCCTAACATTTTGGTAAAGTATATAGTGTGTGGTTTTCTAACAAATATATCCATGTCTAGATACTAAAAAGTGGATATGACTGTGGAACATATTCTCCTAGGGGTAATAACCATAAAAAAGAAATCTATGTATCAAATAAATATTCACTTGATGCTTTATGAGTGGTCATAAGACTAAAAGTGAATTTATAGTACTCGGAGATATTCTATGGTTAATCTCATGATTTTAAAAACAATTAATGAAGTATATATAAATAATATATTGGTTAAATAATTACATCCTGAATCATTTTATTATATAATTTTAAAATTAAAATTTTCTTTAGAAATATTATTATAATAATTTCGATTCTAAAAAAATATATCGCTTTTGTTATATTCTTATAGAAAAATGGAATGATACAAAAGGACTCATGTAAATAATGATTTATTTGGAAAATATAATGATGATATTTCTAAAATGATTAAATTTGGAGTTAAAAAATCATGATAATGATGAATTAGTTTACAAAGATATTGAATAACAACCTAAACCATGTTGATATTTTGAATTCAATAGAAAGAAACATTTAGTTATTGAATTCTTCATATGTAAATGACCAACTATTTTTAGTGGAACTGATAATCCATTCAACAAAAAATAATGGATAAATTTTGTAAAAAATATATTTTATATAACCCATTATTTTGATCAGGATAATGTTTATTTAGAAGTATATCGCTTAAAGGGAGAATTTGATAAATGGTGTACACTGATCTAGAACATGAATACAAAGTATGTGGTGGAAGATATGGAGTAGGAAGACTTAAAAAAATCTTATTCAACATTTATTATCTTTATAACCTTAAAAATAGAATGGAAATTGAATTCCTTTAATTGAAAAAAAGGAAAACAGAAGGGTGGGGAGTTATAACATGATATTTAACGGGATTACAAGATATGATTCAAGTTTGGTAACTGATTTCTATGGGAATATAAATAAATTATTTAGGGGGATATGTCATCCTCTAAAAAATTAAAAAGGAATATTAGATGTTGGGAGTCATTAGGAGATAGTTTGGTGTACTCTCAAAGTGAAAATGGAGTTTTGAGATGCATGATGGTCTCATGTACTGAATTATAATAATAAAATGATGGAACTAATTTTTAGTGAAAAATTTGATCTTTAAATTTATGGGATGAAATAAAAACTACCCATGTCAAAAATTTCTAGGAAGAAGAATTTATGGAATTTTCTATAAGGAAGTGGAAATTGTTTAATGTTTAGATAATATGGCCATATACATCGAAACTATCATGAATATGTAAAGTCACATCATCCAAATAAATTGAAAAAAAGGATGATGGTTTAAGAACAACCTACAGTAAAATTCTTTATGTTTATGGTAAAATACATTTATCTAAACTATTTGAAAATAATAATATAATTTCGGAAAACAACCATCATACCTAGAAGAATCAAATGGATAAAAGAAATTTTTTTTAGTCATAATGGTTGAATTTTAGTCTTTTTATTATATAGTGTAATGTACTCACATCATTAACTCAAATATATCAAGTACATTGTTTTATTCTAATTCTATACATTTATTTATATCATTAATGTTTGAATAGAACATAAATTTAGACATTAAACTACTAGTTCTATAGTTTTTGATCAAAACTCCATGAGTAAATATTCAAGAATAATTGATATATATAGATCATGTTATTAGATTTTGTGAGTTAAATCTCACCACAAACCCAATTTTCATTTTAGCGGTGAAATTTTACATTATACTAGGGATTGATTAGGTGTTAAATTTTAATTCCATGTTCCACTATAGAAGCTATAAAATTCCATTTTCCTTGAAGTGAAAACCTATTTTAAATTTCAATGGAAATATTCATTATGTCATTATTGGTGGGATTATTAAATAGGGGATTTATCATTATAATGCAATATTTTTGTCATGTAATCTGGTTACAGAAGATAAAAAACTACACTATGGAATTTTTTTAACAATGATTCATTACTATATGGAAGTGGGACAACATCATTATGAGCTATTCTACTATCCCTCTTAATATATACAAGATACAAAAAAAATAATATAGGTTGTCGATGGTAGATTAAAAAATCCTTAAACTTTTATCTCTATACAAGTGGATTTCCATTTGGGTTCCTTTCATATTTGAATATTCAAGAACTGTTGAAAATTAATGGAAAACCACTATCAATTGTTTCATAACAGATTCTAATATTTAAAAAAATGTTCTAAAAGAATATTAAAAAAGATTTGAATAATTAATTATACAATAGAATATTTTATCATCTATAAACTGATGGGCTGACTGAGAGAACTATTCAAACATTTGAAAATATTTTAAGTGATATATCAATTGATATTCAAGTGATTTTGGTCAAAAATATTTCAATTTAAAAATTACACAATAAAAAAGTTTTCCATCATTTATTTAAATAGATCTTCATAATTAACTATATGGTAAAAGGTGTGGAACTCTAACATTCTTGGATGAGGTTGGAGATAAAATACTCTTAAGGCAAGGAATTATTAAAGACATTTAAGTGAAGATAAAAGTGATCCAAATCATAACCCGGAAGCTTAGTGTTGAAAATATTATTTTGAAGAAAATAATATGAAGTAATTATAATTTCATGTTTGTTTATGTATTTATAAAAATATCACCATATAATGGGGTCATGAGATTTGAGAAAAAAGGGAATATATGTCTCTGGTACATTGGACCATTTGAGATTCTTAAATGTGTTGGAGTAGCTCTATATTGGTAAGAACAATATCCAAATAACTCTATGGTTCATTTCTTATTCCTTGTGCCATAATAATTAATGTATATGTCAAACATTATATATATATGATACACACATAGTGTGGAATTTTTTGCCAAACCTGCTATATGAAGAAGAATTAAACAATATTCTGGATCAAAGGGAAAAAATTTGGATCAATACAACCTGATTCGTGAATATATTTTGATGAAATAAAATGTTTTAGAAATTAAATTGGGAGCCTAGACAACAAATTAATAATAGATACGACTATTTATTTTGAGGTTGTAAAAAAACATTTGAGGGTGAAATTTCTTAAGGAGAGCATGTAACAACCAAATATTTCTTTCTCTGATTAATAAAATAACTTATTACTCACAATGACTATTTTGTTTTGTTTTACAATAAAATAAAATAGATAAAATTTTAAATATCATTACACGTCATGGTATAATGTTCAAATAAACTATGGGAATAATATATGGAGATAAATAAAAAATTAATAATGCACACATAAATATAAACTCTATTGGCCTGAATTCTCAATTAAATATTAATCATTCTACAAAAAATTATAAAAAAATAGATATATTAGTAATAAGATTTATATTATCATGTTTTTTTAGATTATTTGTAATTAAAATATTTAATCGTAACTTATGAAATTAGAGGACTATATATATATATTGTGTAATGGTGAAATAGACCACTTGGATCTAGCCATTATATAACTAATAGGAATTATGAACCTAGGTACCATTGGGAACTATAACCATTGGGTATTATAAACATTGGTAATAGTGTTACCATAAGATTTAATATATATAGTCGGTGATAATGCAAGATAATTGATACATAATGGGGAAACAATGTATTTTACCAGTTGGATCATTCTTAATGAAATCTATTTATCAGATCATAGAATGGAGGTAGAATCATAGGGGTTCTATCTTTTTCTATCCCAAGAAGGGATTCAACAAGTTATTCTGGAGAAAAAATCAACTATGAGAGGAAACTAAGTTTGTTTACATCACCACTAGATCAATGTTAGCTAAACCACATCATGAGAGTACTGCCCACGCACACCTAACCATTAGGGATTATGATAGGTTTATAATGGAGTATGTATCTCAAAAATAGTATCATGAATGTTTAACTACTATTATTATAAATTAAATAATTCTTAATTTAATCAAATTATTTTAATTATTTAAATTTCACATGAATATAATATGAATATAATAAATAAAAAATTTGAATATAAATAAAACAAATATATATTTTTGGAAAATATATAATTATAATTAAAATTCAATTTTATGATAAATTCATGAAATATGAATGACATTTATTTCATTAAAATTGTCTTATAGAAAACTATATATTTTAGTATAAGTGATAATATAATTTAATCATGTCCCAAATTAGTTTTATATGTGTCGGAATGTCGAATAAGTCGTCCAAATCAGTATTCTTCAATAAATATTTATTATTTTTTAAATATTATATCAGATATTTAAAAAATTATAATGATAAAATTAATTTAATTTTAGAAACCCATTTTTTTAAATTTTCCAGTGGTATTTTTTACATAATTTTATGAGATAGTCAAATTTTTTAGGTATGAAATAAAATAAGTAAAAAAAGATTGTCAGTTTTCTAACATCATAATGGATTAAAATAGTTTTAATAAATAAATAAAAGTCTTTCACAACCAAAAACTGTATTATGCTATAAAATAAGGTATTTTTAAGCATTAATATTATTTTTTACACCAATATTGATTCTTCAAAAACATAAAGCATATTTTAGTGGTTTTTTTAAAAAATGTTTTAAATAATGAATCACCTTTAGCTACAAGACACCATTAATTAAAGTGTTTTAGGAACTTAACATATTAAAATATTAAAAAACACTCTCCCATGTAATATACCATGTATAAAAATGGTAAGAATAATGGGTTTTTATTTTTATTATCTTGATGTTTAAGGCTCATGTTTAGAAATTAATACACAGTTATCCCTATTTTTCGATAAATCCCAACCTATAATCCGAATATTGTTAACACTAATGAATTATATAAATAATTTACATTTTTTATATCTCTATATATGCATTATAATGAGTTATTAATATTCCAATAATCTCACATCAATATTTAGGAACCCACTTTTCTTGTAAGGGATTCTCTTCTTCCTTCCTCCTTTTTAAAGCACTTCCTTGTAATAAGTGTTTTTATTTTCAATTGGATATTTAATAATGTGTGTATTATAATTAAATTATTTTATATATTATTCCATAATAATGATATAATTTAATTCTCTCTCATTAATCAGATTCTATATACCAATTTTTATACCATTTATGTTTCTAAAATATTTATTGGATTTTTCCATGACAACCTTTTTTTGATGTGAATACCCACCCTTATTTTCATTAAATTGTATTCTAATACAAGTAGTTGTAATTAATTTATTTGGGATTTACTTATTTTAGACACCCATTCCCTTAATTTTTGATTATTTATATTAAATGTGCATGTCTTTAAAATCCTTTGAACATAATGGATTTTATATAAAACCCAATTGTTATTTACCATAGTTTACTGATGAATTAATTTTTATAATAATTGATCTACTTGGAAGACATGAATTTATACATATTAAAGGTGTAAAATTATATATATCAAATTCATTTGTTAAATAATTATCCTCTACAAATAACATGTTTTTTATACCATTTTGAATAACCTTTGTGATATGTTTTACAACACCTTAATGATAATCCTTAGATATATGCATATAGATTTATCATTTTCATGTTTTATACACATTTCCATGTTATATATCATATAGATATGATTATTATCTTATGTTATACTTTATATTATGTCCATAAAGATCACTCATGTTTCCCTTCCTTTTTTTATCCCTTAATGGGATTTTTTCTCACCCATTTCTATTGTCGTATGTCCTTAAGAAATAATTTACCACGAGGTTACTTAGGATGGAATAATAAAAGAGTCTTTAAAGAGGATTATATAAAGTTTAGGTTTATATTTTTATTTATGTATTTTTGGCAATACATTAATATTTTTCAAGACCCTAAACATAAAAATATCCTTGGATGTTATTAATATAATATTTTGTTCACATATTGTGTAAAAATTAATTTATGAAAAATTAAGCTTAGCATAGGGGCATTATATGACCAACCACTATTTTGTTTTCACATATTCTTTTGTGGCATAAAATTATCATTATTATGTGGTAAATGGTATTTTATATGTATTAATCTATTTAAGTTACACGTTGAGTGCCATTGTTTATAAATATACACCTAGACATTATTTTTTGAGACACATCAAAAAATTTAGAGAATAAACTTTAATAAATCACATTTTGTAAAAGTAAATATATATTGGAAACCTTTCTGGGTTTTTTTCTTCATAAATACTTCAAGGAGGTTCCTGTATATCCCATGTTAATCTTTCAAGTGGGGTTTTCTGCCACATAAAACATAAGTTGTAGTCATCCTTACAAAAATATACCACTCATAGATCCAGTTAATTTTCAATATTTTAATAATATTGTAATAAATTATAGATTCTTAAAAGTAAATTTTTTCCACATTACAATGCTCTATATTTCTATTATATTTGAACTAGGTTAATAATGATTGTAAAATATTCCATTTATTTGTATACAATCGTCCCTAGTGCCCCAAAATATATTTCTGGCACTCATTTTCCAATGTCAAAACCTAAAAAATGTACTTAAGCCATGAATCCAACAAAAACTTCTTATATATAAGACTATATTATTTTATCCCTTATGATTATATATTATATTTATAATGGCTTACCCAATGAGTTTTATCCCTAATTGACAAGGTCCATGGGCTATAATCAATCATGCATCCCCTTTATAACGAGGATAATTCTTCTTATTGTAACAGATGGATCTCTCTTGGCATAAGATACTCATCCTGGTGACTCGAACCTGATGTCCATAGAACTCAATAATCCATTAAACAATACTTTTTCTAATAAATTTTTAAAATATTATCAATCTTCTAATATTTTTTAATCCCAAAAAAATACACTAAATAATAATTTCTATAACAAACATTTTCTATGTACACTCCACATAGTATTCTATTTTATATGACTTTAAAAATATTTTAATTTTTTTTGGATACATGAGGGTAGAAAGAACCCCAATATTACAAATCAAATATCCTTAAAATTCATGATGTGTGTCATTAAATGTCACAAAACAAAATATGTTTTTTCCTTTGAGGGAAATGTCAGATTCCCCTCATATAGTCCCAATCTGGACTCCACAACACCCATAATCTCATTAGTAAGTTGTACATTCAAGGGTACCAAACACTATGGGTTTAAATTATTCACATGATCAACCAATATTTGAGGGGTAATATGCATAACATATTATATATGTTCTTAATAAATACACTGTAATAATCAATTACTTTAAATAAGATGTTAACTTGAATTCATATTATAATAGATTTCAAGGAATATTATTAAATATATAAGAGATTCTCAAAAAATATAATACACTCCTTTATGGCATGAATCAACATCTTATCCTATGATTTTTCCATGTAGCATCCTGTATAATGACTTGATCCTTATTCAACCAATAATGTACTTTTAAAAACATGATTTCATTTTTATACATTCTTAATGATCTTTTCCAGTTTAGGGTTTATAGAATAATATCATAAATTTTACATAACAAACCCATACAATAAAAGTTAAAAACTTTTTCTTAGTACCCATTTTTCCATTAATAAAATTGTATTAAAATGAAACATGTTTTATTTTAATAAATAAATATTCATGATTTATAACATGAATTAATCATTTTTATTTCTCATCCTTAAAACATATGAAAGCATTCTAAATAGAGAGATAATCCCAAAAATCTCATTATGGTATATATATATAAAGAAAATAGTTTGGCCATTTTTAAACCTTGAGATCATTTAATAGATTTTTCCTTAAACATACAAATCCATAACCTCAAAAACATGTCTATATACACATGAAATCCAATTCACATCCCATTGTTTTATATAAAAAAATCTTAATAATAAAAGGTAATTGAAAAATCATGATCATGAGGGTTTTTTTAACAAGAGAAATCATGAAAAAAAATTATTAAAAAAAATATGTTTATCCATGATTGGAATCATCATTACATTAAACAAAATATCATTCGTTTAACTTTTGAAGATAGAATAGTTCCATGAAGACTCGTTATAAGGAATATAAATTTATTATTGGTTCCTTGAGACACCATATTTATAGAATCGATAGGAATAATGAAAAATGGAATAACCTTCATAGATAACTACTAATATAAATTTCTAGAGAACATAATCATTAGACAATGAATTATAGAGATACACCAACATCACCTGATCATAAAAAAATTTAATGGACTATAAAATTCATTAAAAACATAAAATATTTCATTTTTTACATAATACTCATAAAAATATCCTTTTGATCCCATAAGTAAAATATTTTTAGATATTGATATATCCTTTTTCATTTAATCATAAATTGAAAACATATAATAGCCATAAAATGGAACCGAAGTTTTTATTTTAAGAAATAATTTATTCTTATAATGAAATCAAAACATCAAGTAATGATTATGGTGGATGGAAAACCTTTCAATGTTTTATATATTAGAATAGAACATTTCTTTTTTTTTTCCTTTTTTCAAAACATTTTATATAAAATATGTTAAAATATTCAATTATAAAACCATTTTAATAAATAAAAAATAGATATAAAATTTCCATTATAAATTTATTTACATCTATAAAAATATGTCTAAAAATAAATTTTAACATTATGGGCATGGAATAAAAATATTTAAAAAATAATAATTATAATATTTAAAATATAGTTTATAGATAATGTCCCCCTTACAAATTGATATATTTTGATGTAATAAAGATTTTAAATAAATAAAATTTATTTTATTTTTACTAATGATAGAATACCCATATAAGGAAATAGTATACACCACAACCAAAATAAAATATGTGGTCAAAATATCGTAACTCTCAATGAAATAAAAATGTGACTAGAAATCCCTTACATCATCTCCCAAAATTTTATATAAATTATGTAACTACTATATAATTAATTATATTTATTAAATTCATTATTAAGAACATTTTACAAGTTTAATAACTTATCATTAAATAATATATTTCATTTATTTCGAATTTATTTTTAATTACAAGATATGGTAAGTCTACATCGGGTGAATTGAAGAAGTTTGGTTCAAAATTGAAAAAAACATTGGTATGTTTAACATGGTCAAAGGGATCATTATTTAATAATATAGATAATAATCATGAATTTATTATCATTTTTATACATTAATTATACATTTAAAACCAACCATGTAATATCGTTACGAAAAATCAATTACGTTACAATTATGAAGACGATGGGAAATATATAGGCATGAGTAATGTATCCATTTTTCAATGAAAATGGTGAAAATTTGTTAAGAACTAAAATATAATTCTATAATTATGATTATATAATAAATATATATTTTTTTTATTAAAACACAGTTAAAAATTCCACGTGATTTGGTTATGATAAATAAATCAAATCGCTTTATAGAGGTGCTAATCTTCATGTCTGCACGAATGATATCACCAATTTTTAATGGTTAAAATGTAAGAAATTATGTGATATATTATTTTTATATAATGATAAAAATTTCATTAATATTATATATGTAAATTAAATCAATCAATATTTCCATATTTGATTGTTGATTATGAAAATAGAATTACATCATTTCTGGGGTCGTCGTGCACCATAGAAATGAAGAATACTTTTATTTACCATTTGATTGAACATGATATGGATAAAATTTATTCCTTAAAAATAATAACAACATAGTATATGGGATATATTTATTTTATTATATCAAAATTTTTAGAATCATTTTAAAGGAGTTATAAGAATAATTAAAACAACAATTCTCAGATAAGAACTATACCTTTTATTCCAAAAAATTATTTTTCATTAAAACATATCCCCAATATGAATGATATTATATCAAAAATAAAACCTCCAGGAAAGGGGGAGTGATGTTTGTAATGGATTTGGGTGTGGAATTGCTGAACCAATAGGATCTTTAACTTAGCAGATGAGTGGATAAGGAGCATCTCTTAATAAGTTGGAGAGGGGATACACTTCAAATATTTAAAAAGATTAAAACATATTATCATATTACTAATGAAAAATGAATCAATATCATTGTATAGGTACAAAATATTTCTATAAAATTTTATTTTAACACCTTTAAGGTCATTTTAACACTTATCACTTTAGTTTATCTCTCAGTAAACTTTTTTAACTTTTATCATGTTAACAAATTTTTACTCCTTTTAATATTCCCTATGACTATGATTTATGTTTGTTTTTGTACATATTATTATTTATTAGGATTCTAAATATATAATAAATTTTTTCTAAATAATTAAATATAAGGTTAAAATGGTAATTTAAAATAAAACCCATAAAACCAGACAAAATGGGGTCTTCTATAAAAATATCTTCTAAATTCTAAATTTTATTTTTTCCCCAAAATAAGGTATAAAATTTATTTAAATAAACAAAATTGTATTATTAATAATATAGATGAAAAAATTATTCTTGTAAATAATTTAAAACCTAAATTGAACTTTGTATATACAAGAAGAGAAAAGACAGTTTTCAAGAAATATCAGTATTCTCACTATTCAACAAAAACAATATTTTGAAAAAATTGATAAAAAATAAATATATGATTATTTTAAATATATAAGATAAAACATATATAGTTTTTATAAAATATAATTTCTAATTTTGGAATAAATTAATAATATTTTCCATGCATATAATGCATCAAAATCCATTCTTGAAGAAATAGTATTTTAATGCATAAAGTGACCTTACTCTCATTCCTTTCCTAAGAGAAATTATTAAAAGAAAATAAACCTATTAAATTGAATATATATTATAAATATTTCATAATAATAATTTAAAATAGTGATAAATTTAATCTATTAATATTTAAATATAGTCCACCCATAGAAATATTATTATGATATGTATATATATATATATATTAACTTCTACAAATTTTATCTTCAGTTATAACCAATTGAAATTCAATAAATAATTGGTTTTCAATTTTATTTTAGGAAATAAATTCAATAGATGTTTTATAATATGGTTAATATTATTAATTTTCTCAAAACCATTGGCTAGGTAAATAATTATTATATATAAA
Organism: Viscum album; assembly: GCA_963277665.1. NCBI lineage: Eukaryota > Viridiplantae > Streptophyta > Magnoliopsida > Santalales > Viscaceae > Viscum > Viscum album. The sequence continues at coordinate 1,042,376,511 of OY728143.1, read as the reverse complement.
TAATAGAAAATTGTAATTTGTTTAAGATTGGATGTTGTGTATACCATGATCTATCAAATATATTATTCAATGAAAAGAAATTCAAAAATATTTTTGGTGTTACATTATACCTCATCAACAAAATTATTCCCAATAATTTTTATCATGTTCCCTTGTATAGGTATAATACATTTTTAGGATCAATTCCATGGATTGGGAATAAAAACATACATCCAAAAAAGAAAAACCATTTTAATATTTAAAAATACTTTTGTTAAAAATTGTCACAATCAAAAGGGATAAAAAACTTTAAAATAATTTAGAGTGTAAATAAAAAAGATAACCTTAAATAACACATTATCACGTTCCAAAATAAGGATAACATTAGAAGTAAGTGAAAATATGGATATATAGATAAGCACAAAACCCAATGAATAATATAGAGTTATAGAGAACGTGGTCAAGAGAAAGATAATGAAAAGTAATTCATAAATAAATTTCTAATAAATAATACCCTTTATTAATCATAAATATAGATATAATGATAAAAATTTTATTTCATATTGTTTACACGGTGATGAGGTACTGTTTTACTATCAAAATACACAACATCATAAAATATATTTACTTGAATCCTTTAAAATTCTTAATAAAATTTCATCCTTTGGTTATTCCTTGGTCAATTTCCACATTGTTTTTATATCTTACTCAACTGAATAAACATTCAAGATTGGTTTGTCTATCTTGAATCAATAAAATTTTCATTTAATTGATTAGAAGACCCATAATGGAATGAAAAATTAATTATCCTACTTTTATCCTTTAATAAAAACCAAATTGTTTTCCCTATGTAAGATAATATCCAATATAAATAAATAATAAATTAATAAAAAAGAATGTATAATAATTTCCAAAGTTAAAATTTAACCATTCAACAAATAACAACCCTTAAAACTATTCAAAGTAATCCTAACAATGTTAAAAACCCAAAAAACCAAAAGTATATGATCAAATATTCCTCCAAGTTCAATTTAACAATTATACCCAAACAACATTTATCACACATCAATCCATATAACCAAAAATTTAAATATACTAATCATTTTTTCTGTAGAATATTAAAATATTTTATATAAATAAAAATAATCACAATAAGCCTAAATAAAATCATATATACATCCAAAAGTTAATTTATCCTTTATTAATCTAATAAAATCCCATCTTATCCAAAATTATTTCTATTTACCTTATCTATATAATTTTCAATAATACAAAGTTAACATATACTAAAATAATGATAATCACAAAAAAACTAAATTAATTTTCCATCACATGGTTATATATATGAAAAAACATATGTTCTGGGTTTTCTTATTTTAGTAATTTCATATTTTAATAACCATGAATCATGTTTACATGTTTCTAATAAATTTTTATGATTTATGGAAGTTGAATATTTATTGTCTAGAATTTGAAAATATTCCTATGTGTAGAAGATACCATAAAGATAATCAAACTTACTATTGACGTTGTGTATAAATGATGTAAATTTCAAAAATTATATATTCAGAAACATAGATACTCAATCGACTAAATAATGACTCGATTGATCATATGAAGACTGAATTAAAATATAAAGACTGGATTGACCATATGAAGTAACCAAGATAGGATTTTGGTTTTTCATAATATACCAGAGTGACATCACTATTGATCCATTAAATATATGTTCATTTGATCAAATATATCAGAAATATCAAAGAGTACTCAATATACCATAATGCGAACTAATCCACCATAATAATGCCTCAATTGGCTGTGTGAAGCAACATCAAATGGTGTAATTTTAGAAAAGGGTTAGATTGACCCAATAGCTTAGTGAATTGACCAAAATTCTATCAAATCAATGATGGATGTTTTATCACTAACTCTAAATTTGATTGTACAAAAAGTCAAGAGATCGAATGATCAACTTTATGTGACTTCTTGTTACTTTCCAATCAATTGGGAGACCATGCTGAGAGTTGGAAAATATGTTTGAACATCCATGAGACTACAAGTGACCACATGTTGAAGTGAAGTGTCTATATAGAAAGTCAATTTTTTTGAAAATTAATTATGTTAACACATGGTCTTTTTGAACAACCATGAAAAGAATTAAAAATATTTCAATGTATTGGATTATTCATGAGTTCAAACCAATAAACCATATAGCTTATCCGAAAATACGAAAAACAATTTCTATGTGTTAGAGAAACTAGTGAAGATTTAAAGTGTAAATTGTCAAATAAATATGTCTAAATGTGGGTATTATATTTTAATATAAAATAATCCAACATATTTTTGTCTATAATTAAATTCTTAATCAAAGTCATTTAATTGTATTGTATTTTGTGTTGAGTTTGAATATTATTAATGATGCGTTTCCAACAGCTCCTTTTGGAGGATTATTTCTCTTTATATATGTCTAATGTTATAGAAGATAATGATGAATATATTAGAGATTTCTTATTAATGAAAAACGATGGAACTCATGCTATATTTTTTAATGAGAGACGTTCTTATGAACATCACTGAAAAATCAAATAATGGTGTACTGTCTTCCTATCTCAAATATGAACCCAAAAAAGTAGACATCCTTAAGATAAAAACCATATATAGAAAAACCTAAGTCATGTTCATATGTTTGGGGGAAAAATTATTGCCTATTTTGGGAATATCTTATATATCTAAGTCATGTTCATATGTTTGGGAATCCATGGTTCCTTCCCAAAATGTGTGTCCATGGGCCACCCCTGGTTTGAAGGATCATCGTAGGTCTGCATGGATTTGATGCTATAGAGGTAATGCTGACTGAAGACGTATAATAAGGTTCTATGGAGTTTAATATCTTTTAGGGGTTGTAAGGTAAATTTATGTTGGGTTTGGACCCATAATATGGGCTTCCTACATATCTTCAGAAGGGGAATCAGAGTTCTTATAGATCAGAATGGCTTGGGATTACGTATGGAAGCCGCCCTTTTAAGAGGAACCTGGTTGGGTGGAACCATTTCGAAAGGGCGCCATTTTGAACTTGGGCCTTCTATAAGTAATTATAATTATCCTTTCCTAATCATTAATCAATGTTATCGTAGTTCAAAATTGTTGGGGCTTACGAATGGAAGTGTCCCATTTGGTGAAACATTGTTGGTTGGACCCTCTTATAAGGGAACCCCTTTGGATCTCGGGCATTTAAGGAGGAATCCTCTGTATCCTGGTGTGATCGATAATTAGAGTTCTCATAGTTCAAATTTTTTTGGATGTTTTAATTACAAAAAACCTCTAATCCTATATTATTCAAGCTCGGTGTGAGAAACAAAAGGATTTGAGAGATCCAACCAACCACACACCTCCTCTCCTGATGGTTGGAGAGGGCGAGCCTATGGCGGAAGAGGCTAGGGTGAATGTGGGTGAGGGAATTGAGTGATGAACCTTTCAATAACGGATGACATTAGAGATCTTGCAGCTCACCCCTTTGAATATAGAGGACTTACCTCTGCAGGAGTGCCCCTGTTATGTCATATAGGGTATACTATAGTTTAAAGTTATACAGCTTGGACAATGATTTACTGGAAGAAAATTATTTATGGAACTTCTTACGTTCCTCGAACATGAGAGTGATGGCATGTGTAAACCATGATTATATAGGATCACTTATCAATAGAAATGATATGAGGCGTGGAATCCATTGAGGCGTATAGAGGTAGGAGAGGCCTCTCTTCAGAATGAATTGTTCTCTTATTGAGATGGCGTTTTTTTGGGAAACATATGCAGAGCCACTAGGGTATGATGTGCATAGTCAAGAAGAGGCATACCTAACACACTATACTTCCTCTTCTAATGGCCATGGAGGTTTATAAAGATATGAACTCACCCTGTATACAACAATTTAATGTTATATTTCTTGCACAACGACATTACAGTTTAATGTTGTGTTGCATGGACTAATAATGTAAAATTTAACATCATACGGTCAGGACGATGACTCGTAGTATAGGGTCGTAGAGGTTGGACCAATCATTATCGAATACATGGTTAGTTGTACGATAATCCGGATGGTATGTCCTGACATGACTCGAACATGATAGGGATGGAAAGTTTCAACCATGACACTAGGGATTCTCAGATCATGAAAAATGATGTGAGGCCTGGAATCTATTGAGGCGTACAGAGGTAGTAAAGGAATCTCCTAAATATTAATTTTCATTTGGTTAATGGCCATTTTTGTGGGAAACATATTCAGATCCACCGAGTCATGATGTAGTCAAACAAAGGTGTCTACTAAACACCGGCCTTCCATATTTAATGGCCACAGAGGTTTACGAGGTTCTTGAATCACCCAGTATACAACAGTTTAAAGTCATATAGCTTGGATGATGGGATTATAGTTTAATGTCATGTTTCATGGACTAATACCTTACTATTTAATGTCATGTGGTCATGACAATGACTAATGTTTAGGGTTATATTGGTTGGACCATTTTTTAATGAATCCATGATTTCATGTATGATAATCAGGATGTGATGTTTTGACATGTCTCAAACATGAGAGGGAAGTGTAAACCGTGACTTTATGGATTCTTATATCATGATAACTGATATGGGGATTGGAATCAATTGAGGTGTACATAGGTAATAAAGGACTCTCCTGAGGGAGAATTTTCCTTTCGTCGACGGTCATTTTTGTGGGATGCATATACAGAGTTGTCATAGAATGATGTGCATAGTCAAATAGAGGTGTTCTCAAGACATCATCCTTCCTCTTCTGATGGCCATGGAGATTTATATGGATTCAGAATCACCAAAGACAAAGAGTTTGTTGGATGGAAAGCATTTTTCCAAGCATTTAAGAAAAAATCATAATGCGATTGCCCATGGAGTTCTGGTTCAACCTGGCATTGGAGGCAGGTGATAGGGTTTTCTGGATGTGCATGAGGAATATCTCTTCTCACGGTATTTAAGTGAGGTATGTGTGAGAGTCATAAGGGTGGAATGGAAAATTTTGATTACCCGTCCCAAAAAGTTCGCAGTGTGACACTCCATTTTTCATGGGGATAAATGATGGTATCAAAGGGACCGGCTAGGAGGGTCAGGACTGCATCCCAGTACTAGCCCTAAATAGGGGTGAGGGGGTTTATCCTCTAGAGTATAGACCAGTGGGCATGAATTATTTTCTTTATAGAGTTGGTTGTGTATATTTTGGCTGTATAGGATGAAATCCATTGGATCTAGTTGCGTAGGATGGTACGCACGGGAGATTCCCTAATAGGATGATACACGTAGAAGCTAGCCACCAAGAACCATCCATTTACTAGGTTCCACATTTGGGAGTCTGTATATTGTCTTCTGCATATGGACATATGCGAACCATTTTTATTATATTTTTTATATGTTTACTGGTTGGATATAGAGGTGCTTCCTAATATGGTTTGCAAGAAGGAGTTCCATGAAGTGCATATGGTCCGCGGGATGGAATCTTCGAACTACTTGGATGCAGGACGGAGTCCTGTGAACTGCTTCGGGTGTTGGAGAAATTCATGCGACACCCTCTATATTATTTTTCCATTTTTTTCTCATCCCAGAGATCTCTATCTTTTTTCTCATCCCCCTTATTCCCTTTATATAGAGCATTGGGGAAAATTATATCTATGGGTATGAGGAACCATTTGCGGAAGCCCATTAAGAAATATATTAATCTATGAAAGACTCAGTCAACTGGGGTATTCATAGGCTATGTTACGTCATAGGCTTATCCACATTCGTGAACCACAACGTTTGTGGATATGGTGTGTGGGGTGTATCTATTTTGGATTCTTGCCACCAAAAAAGTTCACGGCGGCTTCAGTTCGCAGGTGGAAATTCACCACAAATAGCTTCATTCTCTAGACAATGCCACATCAGCTAGCACATCATAGTCAATCCACGTACTAGTAGTTTTAGTTTTATGAATTTTGTGAACATTTTCCAATAATTAGTACACAACCAAGATAGATTCCTTTAAAAAATTTGATTTCTTCATATTTCTTGTCAAATTTTCAATCGAACATGTGTTTCTTTGATTCCCCCAACTCAAGAGAGTATTTCCCTTACCTTTTCAAGATTTTTGGTACCCTATATATAACCAATACCCAAATTAAAAACTAGACACTTTCTCTAATATAAATTTTTAAGAGACACATTTCTTTCAGGTAACACTGCTTTTGACAAGGAGAATAACATATCAAAATAGCTATTTGACATTCTTATATCTGATCTAATAGCCAAAATATTTTCAGAAGCTTTAAATTTTATTATCTTACAACCAAGATATAAGGATTCCTTAGAATACATCAACAACTCATAAAATTAGGATGGTCCGATATCTGGAGTTAAATAAATATCATCTTGAAGATTACTTTGTTGAAAATATAGTCCAACCACATCATATACTAAATTTTAAAACCATAAAGGATCTAGGACAAGATTATTTGTATCATCTCAAGAAAAATGTTCACCATGTTGATACTAAAAAGCATAATCATTACAAAAACCAAATTTTCATATATGACCCCAATGTCATCAAATGTGGGAAACAACCTCAAATCACATTTCTTGTATGGACACTTAATTTTCTATTCTAAATGAAATTCTATTTTTGATGATGAAAATGATAAAAAATGCTTCAACACACTCAATATATACAGGATTTATGGAAAAACTATTTGAATTATTTTGATGATTTACCAAATCATCATCATGAAAAGTATAATATTATAAACATCCATAGTTCATATTACTCTAAAAAAATTAATAATAATTTTTGATTAATTTTATATAAAAAAGGCAATTCAAAAATGAATAAAAAATAAAAATTCATAATTTACATTTAAATGTTTTTCGTTTTATCAATTTGATGCTAAGTTTTACTACTGAACATTATTTTTCACTAATTATAGTGATTTAATGTTCATTTTTACAAGTGGTTACTAATTACCACTAATTTTAAAAAAATTCTAATTACCAATCATTTTTAAAAATTAAAATGATTTCTCATTAATGATAATAATTTGCCACTTATTAGTTTTTTATTATTAATTAGATATAAGAAAAAGATGATCCAAAAAAAGATAAGAAAATTTAAAAATTATAATTAACACTTAAATGTTATAAATTTTATCTATTTACTGTTGTTTTCTTACTAATTACTGCTAATATTAAAATATTTTTTTTATATATTAATAAAAATTATTATAAATTACTTTAAAGTAATAAAATATATTATAAATTAATAAAAAAGTTATAATTCATAGAATTTTCAATCTTTAGGCCATGATTAATTTATTTCAACCATGTATGTACACATTCGTTTTTGTTCAATGCCTGAAAATTGGTGAAATATTTAATTTCTAGTATTCCAATAATTTGTAATAATTTATATTAATTGATATTGATTTTTAGTAAATTGTTTAATATTTAAACTAATCAATTTTAATTTATAAAAATTTATACTAGTTACTATTAATTATTATTAATTACTACAAATTATAACTAATCACTTATTGTTATTGATAATTATTACTAATTACCACATATTATTACTACTTTTTATTAGTTATTATCAATAATTTTACTTATTACTGCTATTTGTTTTAATAATAATATAGATTTATTGATAATTTTACTAATTACCACTAATGAATGCTAATTACTGATGTTTTTTACCATTTAATGTTACCTTTGACTAATTTCGGTGAATTGCTTCTATGTACAACAAATTTTTACTAATTACTACTAATTAGCACTTATTATTACTATTTTTATTAATTATAAAACCCTTTTTACTAATTACTACTAATTATTAATAATTAAATTGATTTATCTCTAATTATTACTAAATAAAATTTATTTTAAAAAATTACATCAAATTATTAATAATTACTGATAATTACCAATAATTACCTCTAATTACCTCTACTTACACCTAATTACAACAAATTACTACTTATTATAACTAATTACTTCTAATTACCACTAATTATCACTATATATCACTAATTATTATTAATATTTATAAGTTTATAGTATGTTATAAATGTTTATTACTAATTATTACTAATTATTACGAATTATTACTAATTATTACTTTTTATAACTAATTAAAAATAATTACTACCAATTACTAATAATTATTACTAATTCTTACTAATTACTATTAATTACTACTAATTAAAAATAATTATTACTAATTATTACCAATTATTACAATTTATTTCTATTTATTACTATTTATTACTATTTATTAACTAGTTATTACCTAATTATTTATAATCATTAACTAATTTCTATTAATTATTTCTATTTACTACTATTTACAAACATTTATTACTAATTATTACTATTTATTACTATTTATTACTATTTATTAATATTTATTACTAATTATTAATATTTAATACAAATTATTACTCATTATTACTACTTATTACAAATTATTACAAATTATTTATATTTATTACATCTTATTACACATTATTATAATTCTTTACAAATTATTACAAATTATTACAATTTATTACAATTTATTATAATTTATTACAATTTATTGCTATTTAGTAATAAGTATTAGTAACTATTTATAAATAATTATTACTATTTATTACTATTTATTAATAGTTATTAGTAACTATTATTTACTATTAATTACTATTTAGTAAATATTTATTACTATTTATTTTTATTTGTAGGTATTGATTACTATTTATTAACAATTATTACTAAGTACTGCTATTTATTACTATTTATCACTAACTATTACTATTTATTTCTATCTATTATTAACTATTTCTATATATTTCTATCTATTACAATTTATTACTATTTATTACTATTTATTTCTATTTAGTACTGTTTATTAATATTTATTACTGTTTATTTATATTTATTATTAATTATTCCTATTTATTTCTATTTAATACTATTTGTTTCTAATTATTACTAATTACTACTATTTGTTAACAATTAATTCTCATTAATAGTAATTATTACTAATTATTACTAATCATTGCTTATTAGAACTCATTATTACTAATTGTTTCTATTTAACTATATTCATTTCTATTCATTTCTATTTGATACTATTTTTTAATATTTACTATTAGTTATTTTTATTTATTACTAATTATTAATAATTATTACTAATTTCCATGAATGTTTTGGACTCAAGTGTGCTCTGTCCTCGAAAATTGTTAAAGAGAACAGAAATGCAGCAGAACACAACACACATGCGGCACAAAGAGCACCATCAAACTAGAAAATTGGGAAAACAATGCCGCCTAAACCACCTAAAAGTCAAAAGACCCAGACACCATCACAAATAGTCCCACTTATTTTTAGAGTCTCAATGGACTTGAAACAATGGCATAAAATAGACCTGCAAACCCACTTCTGGGTCCCACAGGCCCAAGGCCTAGTGATAACCCTCATAGTTCCCATATATGCCATGCTGTTATGCACCACGAGGAAGCCCACAACCCTCCCATGCACCTCACAGTTCAATCAGGCTCCGGATTTCATTGTGGAAATCGAGGCAATAACTTCCTATATCTTTGCGACACAAATGCTAGAATGACTTTGCCTGCCAGAATAGGAAAATAGTGTGTCTCGTCGTTGTCGTGTCGGGTAGCCCTGAACAGTGCACCTCGACACCAGTCATGATTTTTGTTGTCGAAGTAGATGCATCTCGTACATCATCATTGGCAAGTTGATGCCACTGCTACCACCTTGTCGACCCGCACTCAGCTGTTGAGAAATATCAGGTCACCACTAGTCACAATCAAAGGGAACCATTGCGCCATCTCCATTCATCTGAACCATCCAATCAAGAATATTTTGGAAATAATCTCTGCAAATCAAGATCCATGATCATACCAGTATCTTGTTAGGAAAATGTCAGTCGCTCCATCGACCCGCTCCTGGTCCGGCCGTGTCGGTTGAGGCCATGTCATCTATCCGACCTGTCGTCATCACTAGCCCTACACAAATACAACATCCTATTGGAGGTCGCCTACAGAAAAGCTAGATATCCCACCACTATGTTGAAATCTCTTTTACTGGAGTAGCTCATCAATAAAAGTCCTGATGACATTATATCCAAATACCACCAGAGTCAGAAATCCAGCATTGTCATATACCTTTCATACTAGTAGAGATCTGATGGTTTCTCCCTACAACCCAATCACACACAAGGAAAATCATTTTGAGATCAACTAGAAATTCAAATCCCCCATCCCAACTAAAGGGAAAATTATACATATTACATCTATAAAAAACAAATCAGACTGAAGTCCACTACTAACACCCTGCTCACCGACACAAACTTTGCTGGTGAAACGACATCCCCGCCATCGAGTGGAGGACATTCATCATCCCTCTTATTACAATTTATTACTATTTATTAATAATTATTACTATATATTACTAATTATTACTAATTATTGTAACATATTACTAATTATTACTAAATATTGCAATTTATTACTAATTATTACTAATTATTAATTTTTATTACTTTTTTACTATTTATTACTTTTATTAATAATTATGTCTAATTATTACTGTTTATTACTAATTATTACGATTTATTTCAAATTATTAATAATTTCTACTATTTATTACTATTTATTACTATTTATTACTAATTATTACAAATTATTTCTAATTATTAGTGATTTTAACTATTTATCACTATTTATTACTAAATATTACTAATTATTACAAATTATTACAAATTATTAAAAATTATCAATATTTATTACAAATTATTAAAAATTATTACTGTTTTTTACTGTTTATAACTATTTATTACTATTTTTTCCTATTTATTTCTATTTATTACTATTTATTACTATTTATTGCTATTTGTTAGTAATTATTACTAATTATAACTAAATACTACTAAATATTACAAATTATTACTAATTATTCAAAGTTATTGCTAATTATTAATATTTATTACTATTTATTAATATTTTCTTTCTAGCTTCTACGTGTCTAAAAAATATGACTCCATGTCAATTTTGCATACGTGCTGATCATTTGTAGCTCCAAGTCACGCCTCCCTGTGGAAAATAATTTTTCTCTCCGCCTCCCGCAATCGCTCCCACTAAGAAACTCACAGGACTTGACCTACCGATCTCTCGTCTGCCCTCCGCTCTTGTCCTCGCAGTTGCGCTATACCAGTCATCTATCTCTGACCACCGCCTCCCAGTTTCGACTCCAACTTCCATGCATTTCTAATCCGACCACCTCCTCTGGTTTTCTCTTGCAGTGTCGACGTTTACTGGATTTTCCCGGTCGCGGTCGTCGAAAAAAATATCACGACCAAGGGTTCCCATAGACTTCCAAATTGATCATCATCTACCTAGAAGATTTTTTAAAGACTGACGTCCTTGTAGTTCTTCTTCATCGTTTCACCAGTTATACCATAGTCCTCCATCCTTTTGAAATGCGCACTCCGACATCCAAGGTTCTTAATTGGTTCATGATTCCCTTCGACACCTCGTCACCTCATTTCGGCTACCCATTATTGACACTCCTGGATTCTCATCTTCTTCTCTGCCATCTCCTCGTCTCTGGCAGTTTCCATCTCCTCCCGTTTCTAAATCTCTTCTCCAACTGCTATTCCTACATCCCATATTTACAACTGGAAATCATTTCCTCCCCTCACCTCCGTTTTTAGCTTCATCTTCGACCAAGTCTTCTCATCCATATACCACTGCTCTCAGTTCCTTCCTATAAACCTAGGTTTCACGCCTCAACTATCGGTCCCCTCTACCAATGCAACATCCTGTGGTGCCTCCGGCTTCTCCACCTCCAACTTCATCTTCTCCGCATCTAGATCCTCCACCTCCTCCCATTCAACAGTGGCGACCACGAATTGTAGTACATTCCAAACTTCTTGCAGTTTTTATACACTTATGTGCAGAGACTCAGTGAAATTATTCAGGTATTCTACCCTAGTACATCAATCCCACTTGAATTTTTTACCGCTACAATCATACATGCTTGGTTCATCACATAATCACTTCACCAATTGCACATGCCATCACATTATTGTGGAACTTTATAAATTAGTTTTGTTTGAATTAGTTAATTCTCTTCGTGCATCTTTATTTTGGATTTCACCTTTTATATAGACATTATTTTTTAACACAAATAGTACATCAGCTCACAACCTTCATAGCATAAAATGGTTTCTCATGTTTTTTTGCAGCATTCCCATAAGTGTTTCATCTATGAAAACCCAAGGCACATGGGAAAGGGAAAATAAATGAACATGTGTCATGTGAACTTAGTGTATTTTATTTTTTAAATGTTCTCCATATAAATCATTCATGCATTAATATTCTTCTTTTTAGGGTTTGGATTTATATACACAATCATTCTATTGGGAACCAGATGTTTTAAGGTGTTGATGTTTTTAGAAGAAACTAATTATGAAGTATGAAGGATGGATTCAGTTTTTTCTTATGTTGTTTAACATAAAAAATATAACTCTGTTTTAACACTATTTTTGTATTATGTTCTTTACATTATTTTTTCATTTTCTTTATATTTAATTGTTTACATTTTAGTCATACAAAGTGATTTATGGATTTCTCCATTCGTTGTAATCCCTCTGTCATTCTGTATCTACTTAAAACATCATGTATGGAGTCATTTATTATTAGCTCACCACCTCTGAATATGGATCATAACCCCTATTCCAACCCACATCTTATTTTCAATTTAGGTTTGTGATTATCTCATCTCTTCTTACTTACTCCGGCTATGCATTACCTCACCTATTCCATCCAACATCAGCTTTGTAGTTCAGGTATGAGACTAATTACATATTCCAAAACCTAACACCTTGATTCTGAATTTTTCATATCATTTCACATATTACATCAGGTGAAAATTTTGTTCTCTGATTTTTTATTTTCTATTAAAAACAACAAACTTCTACTGTTGTTAATGTTAGGTCTGTGATCATATCTTCTCAGCTCGGTTCCTTCATCTCATATCTATAGATTAGGTATGAAATTAATTACCTATTTCAAAACCTAAATCCGTTGATTCTGCATTATGATAATCTAAAATCTAAATGGGATGAGTTTGTGTGTTCTCAAAGGGTTATTCATGTGAGATAACATAAACAAATGAAATTGTAAGCAAAATATAATATTTGACTATTTCAAAAAATAATATATAATCATTTGCTCAATATTGTGGGTGTTTTATATTAATTATTTGACCCCTATTATGTGGTATTTCTAGAGGTTTCAACATCTAGAAACCTTTTCTCTATATGATTATATATTTATTTGGGATGAAGACTTAGGAGTTCAATATTTTGATGCAGAAAATCGAGCATTGCCTTATGATTATAATTTTAATTCAATAGTTAAAAAGGTCAGTGCTATTACCAAAGCCATTTATTAAATTTTTTATACACATATTGTATGTATGATTGGAGACACTTTCCATGTAGTTATCAAAAAATATTACAATATTTTTGTTTTATTATGATAATCAAACATTTGAATGGGAGGGGTTTGAGTGGTCTAAAAGGGCTATTCATGTGAGTGCACATTAACAGGTTTTTTCTCTCATGTATATTAATAGTTATTTTTTTCTTTGAATTGTTTCCAATGGGTTGCTTCTATTAATTTCAGGAGATGGTTTCGCATTAAATAACATGTTTTTCCTTGGTATGGTGTCAATCCTGATGAAGTTCGTACCCGATTGTGATGGTACAGTCACAAATTTCTTCACTTTATTATTGCATTTATGTGTAAATTCATACTATTTTTTATTCATTAATTTATTAATGATGTCTTATAGGTGTTTTTTCCTTTCCATGGTTTTTGATGTGTGAATTTTATTGATTTCAGGATATGGGTTCGCATTGAAGAAAATGTTTTTGCATAGAAAATGTAATGGTTTAGTTGAATTTTGTACTAGCAAATCCTATACTGCATCATATGTAAGCTTATTAAATTTTACAGAGTATTATCTATTTGATCCTTTCCATCTCTCAATGTGATGGATTTAATCATGTTGTACATGTTTATAAAATTGAGATGGATATATTCTTATCTTTTTGAATTCATAACTAGGAATCTTATAATTTTAATGTCTTCTTTTCATTATTGGTTAATGATAACATCATATTTCACTTTATTTAACCAATTGGATCCATTAGAGTCTTCTTCTCTACTATAATCTCTTTCAAGTCTATTAGCATCCACTATATATTGTTTTGTATGCACTAAAAATCCAATTCAGATTTCCTACATATCCAGATCATTGCAATAGGTAAGTTTTCCTAAAATTCTGGAATTAACCTCCCTTATGTCCATCATTTTATAGTTGCGGTTATGCACTATATAAATGTAGGAAATTTATCCTAAAATCATAGAGTAAACCTCCCTTCTGTCCTACATATAACTGTAGGTAATTTTTTTTAACTATAGAATCCACTATATATTGTTTTTAGGCACTAAAAGCATATTAATATGATTCATATGAGATAATACACAAATTAGTCATTTTTATCTTCTTTGTCTATAGTGCCTCAACAATCTGCATCTCAGACAACAATTTCTGTAGGATCAAAGAAGCGAAAGAAAATACCAGACTTCGGGCAATCTTCGCTTTCATTATGTAAGTATGATTTCATTGTTCTATTCTGTACAAAATGTAGGTTGTACAACCATGCTATTCATCATCTAACGTATTCCTTGATAATTTTGGTAGCTATTGTGACTAAAGAAAAAAATCTATCAGATTAAATACCTACCTCCTAAACAAGGTAATCATGGATTATTCTTTTACATATTTGAAGCCATTTAGTATGTATTTTCAGTAGAAAATAATTACAGATTCATTCTTAGTATCCTAATCTTATAAGGTACCTATTAATGCTTATCAATACAGTTTATAAAAATGATTATTTTTTCTACTAAAATTTGATATTTTGGTGACATTAAAAAGACACATATTTATCATTATACCACATATATTATTTATATAATAACATGACTTTCAAAAAACCAGTGATAGATTAGTGGAATTAAGAAAAATGTATTAAACCTTATAGAGAGTATACAGGAAGAACCTCAACTGTTTAATGTTTAAAGTATTTATCTATGTCTATGATACACTCTCATTTTGAATGATAGAGAATTTTCAAACCTGAACACTAACGATATGTATAGTCCCTGCTAAGGAAATCATATCCATTCGATGTTTTTATTGTTTTTCACTAATGTAATTTTTGTGTAATTTCAACAATAAAAGAAATTAATTAAATACATTATGATTTCCTGTGTGATTTCATTCAAAACAAATTAGTATACAACATACTGAAATATTTCAGTATGTTTTATACTAATGTGATCAACTGTGCACTTTCAGTATGTTGTATACTAATTTCTTCTTCCTCCAAATACATGTGTGATGTCATTCAATTTAATTATATACATTTAATTACATATCATAAAGTAGTTATTTGAATAGGGTGTTTTTTGTATAAATGAAGTTCTTATTTATAGATAACAGAACATGTGTTTTGTACCCCCCCACCCCACACACATGAAAGTCACCATCTTATTTTCAATAGATAGACATCCTTTGTTTAATTTTGTATGAGAAGAATGAATGTTCCTTATCATGGGAATATTTTCTGAATATTTTCTATAAAATAGTATCAAAATATTGTTTATAATGATTTATGACCCCTGTTTCTAAAGAATTTCTATTACAATATAATATAGGTTAGCTCATTCCTACTGAATAAAGGATTATTAAAAAGGCATTATACATATGATGGCTCAAAGAGGGTGATATAAGTGCTCAATTTTCGACATCATGAATAAGGAGAGAAGGATCCCAAAACATATATCAAGCATTAAGGTGAATTAATATAGTTTTAATGTGGAGGGGAGAATATTTAATTCTTTATTTGATCAATTTGAATATTTTTTGAACACTGCAAGTCTAAGTAAAGACAATTCCTTGAATGATATGATCACCTAGATTATTACTAACATTCATAATGTGTTATTTTACTATATAATAACATTTTATGTGTTTTTTGGGTAGGAAAAATTCTAGACATCACCTCACACGCCTGTTGAAGATCAAATCAAACTGTTATTTCAGTGCATGGGAAGGGGGTGCATACAAGGATGTGGTGGTTCCTACTCTGAAGATTTCACCTACTAATGGACTAGAGATGACCAGTAGGAACATTCCATCTATGTACAGGTTAACTACATCTCTTTTTTTGGGGTTTCAAACCCAAAAAATCATGACCCTTTCATTTCATTTTATTTACATTAGTTATTTTACTACTTAATAACATTTTTTTGTGTTTTCTAGGAAAGAAAAAAACTGGATAGCACTGCACACACCTATTAAGGATTGAATCATACTATTGTTAGAAGTGGAAATATACATCCATGTTTGTGATTTTACTTTTTTTTCAAATGTATTTGACTATTTCCACCTTCTTCTTTAAAGTGTATGCGAGACATTTTCCATTTAATATGCATGTTTCTCTAAAACACGTATAATTTGCAGGTTTCAAGTCACTGTTTTACATGATGGGATTTACTGATCTTTGTAATAGACATTTCAGAGACTATTCATGAAAATATCTCCTTGATTGATTCAATCCACTATGGTTTTCGTTCCATTTTAGAAAACTAACCGAAAAACTCTTATTGGACTTGTCATTTATAATAACTAATTCCATATAGTTTTTATGAATTTCTTATTGAAGATATGTGTTTTTACTATTTTTTTAAATTATTTTATTCTGTATAAGGTTCCCATGAAGATTGGTGATGGTTCGTGGTGTCTGCATGGTCTGTAGTGGGTGGTCGCAAGCAACGTCCACTAGAACATAGTATAGAAGTGTCTTGAACCCATTCATTCATTTTTTATTATTTGATTTTTTTTCACAGTTCTCATTTTTATTATTAAAACCACTATCTTATCTTTGATTTATCTATTTCTATTTATTTTTGTGCCTTCATTAAAGTAAATATAATTTAAATTGAAAATGAATTGAATTCTTCCTCGTAATTTTAAAATTCATAAACATTTACTCTATCCTTTTTATTTGTAAACTATTTGAATGGTGTCTTCATACTCTATGCACTCCTATTTCATTATGATTCACCATTACATTATTACTAAAATTTATTCAATAATACAGTTTCTTCTCAAATTTTATAAATACTAATCTCTTATTAAATGAAAAACAAGTAATCAAATACGTCGTACAATAGCACGAGCGATTACTAGTTGTTTCTATATTCAGCTAATTTTTACTAATTACTGCTTATTAACACTTATTATTACTATTTTTTTATTAATTATAACAATATTTTTACTAATTACTACTAATTATTAATAATTATACGGATTTATTGCTAATTATTACTAATTACTATTTATTTTGAAAAATTACATATATTTTTTACTAATCACTGATAAGTACAAATAATTACCTCCAATTACCTCTAATTACACCTAATAACCACTAATTACTACATATTATAACTAATTACTTCTAATTATCACTAATTATCATTAACTACCACTAATTATTATTAATATTTATTAGTTTATAATATATTTTTACAGTTTATTACTACTTATTATTGATTATTACGAATGATTACTAATTATTACTATTTATTACTAATTACTAATAATTATTACCAATTAATATTAATTATTACTAATTCTTACCAATTACTACTAATTACTACTAATTACATAAAATTATTACTAATTATTACAAATTTTTACAATTTATTTCTATTTATCACTATTTATTACTATTTTTTATCTAATTATTAACTAACTATTTCTAATTATTAACTAATTTATATTAAATATTTCTATTTACTACTATTTACAACAATTTATTACTAATTATTACTATTTATTACTATTTATTACTATTTATTACTAATTATTACTATTTATTACTATTTATTACTAATTATTATTATTTATTACACATTATTACTAATTATTAATATTTATTACAACTTATTACACATTATTACAATTTATTACAAATTATTACAATTTATTAAAATTTATTACAATTTATTAGAATTTATTACAATTTATTTCTATTTTGTAATAAGTATTAGTAACTATTTATAAATAATTATTAGTTTTTATTACAACTTATTAATTATTATTAGTAACTATTTATTACTATTAATTTCTAATTTGTAAATATTTATTACTATTTGTTGGTATTGATTACTATTTGTTAATAATTATTACTAAGTACTACTATTTATTACTATTTATTACTATTTATCACTAACTATTACTATTTATTTCTATCTATTACTAACTATTGCTATATATTTCTATTTATTATAATTTAATAATGTTTATTACTATTTATTACTATTTATTTCGATTTATTACTATTTATTATTATTTATTTCTATTTAATACTATTTGTTACTAATTATTACTAATTACTACTATTTATTACTAATTAATTCTCATTAATAGTAATTATTACTAATTATTACTAATCATTACTTATTAGTACTCATTATTAATAATTGTTTCTATTCAACTCTATTCATTTCTATTTGATACTATGTTTTAATATTTACTATTACTTGTCACTATTTACTATTATTATTACTAACTATTACTAATTACTAGGAATGTTTTGGACTCGAATGTGATTGGTCCTAAAAAATTGTTAAAGAAAACAGAAATGCAGTGGAACACAACACACATGCAGCCCAAAGAGCACCGCCAAACTAGAAAATTAGAAAAATAATGCCGCTTAAACAACCTAAAAGTCCAAAGACCCAAACACCATCACAAATAGACCCGTGTATTTGGATAGTCTCAATGGACTTCAAATAATGGCATAAAATAAACCTACAAACCCACTTCTGGGTCCCACTGGCCCGAGGCCCAGGGATAAACCACATATTTCCCCTATAAGTCATGCTATTATACACCTTGAAGAAGCCAACAGGCCTCCCTTGCACCTCACAAGTCAATCATGCCCCTGATTTCATTGTGGAAATCGAGGCAATAACTTTCTATATCTTTGCCGCACAAATTCTAGAAAGACTTTGCCGGCCAGAATGGGAAAACAATGTGCCTCTTCCTCATCGCGTCAGGTAACTCTAAACAGTGCACCTCCGCACCACTCATGATTTGTGTCGTCGAAGTAGACACATCTCATACATCATTGTTGGCCAGTTGATGCAACAGCTACCACCTTGTTGGCCCGCACTCAGCTATCGGCAAAGATCAGGTCACCACTAGCAGCATTCGAAGGGCACCATCATGCCATCTCCATTCATCTAAACTAGCCAATCAAGCATGTACCTGAAAAAATCTCTACAAATCAAGATCCATGCTCATACCAATGTCTTGTTAGGAAAATTCCAACCACTCCATCGACCCGCTCCTGGTCCGGCTGTGTCAGTTGAAGACACCTCATTTATCCGACCAATCGTCATCGCTAGTCCTACACAAGTACAATGTCCTACAAGAGGTCACCTACAAGAAAGCTAGTTCTCCCACCACTGAGTTGAAATATCCTTTACCAGAGTAGATCATCAATAAAACTACTGACGACATTATATCCAACTACCACCCGCGTCACAAATCCAGCAATGTCTTGTAACGTTCATACTATTAGAGATCCGATGGTTTCTCCATACAACCCAATCACACACATGGATTGTCTTTCTAAGATCAACTAGAAATCCAGATCGCCCATCCCGATGAAGGGAAAATCATACATATTGTATCTATAAAAAAAACAAATCGGACCAAAGTCCACTGCTAACACCCTGCTCACCGACATAGACTTTTCTAGTGAAACGACATCCCCGCCATTGGGCAGAGCACATTCAGCATCCCTCTTATTACTATTTATTACTAATTATTACTAATTATTAAAAATCATTGTTACCTATTACTAATTATCAATAATTATTGCTACTTATTACTGATTATTACTAATTATTAATTTTTACTACTTTTTGTTACTCTTTATTACTTTTGTTAACAATTATGTCTAATTATTACTGTTCATTACTAACTATTACAATATATTACAATTTATTTCAAATTATTAATAATTTGTACTATTTATTACTATTTATTACTAATTATTACAAAATACTTCTAATTATTACTAATTTTTACGATTTATCACTATTTATTACTAAATATTACTAAATATTACAAATTATTACTAATTATTAATAATGATCAATAGTTATTAAAAATTATTAAAAATTATTTCTACTTTTTACTATTTATTACTATTTGTTCCAACTTATTACTATTTATTAATATTTATTACTATTTATTACTAATTATTTTTAATTATTACTAATTATAAATAAATATTATGGAATATTACAAATTATTACCAATTATTCCCAAGTATTGCTAATTATTACTATTTATTAATATTTATTACTATTTACTGCAATTTATTGCTACTTGTCACTATTTATTATTAATTATTACTAATTATTTCTATTTCGTACTATTTTGAACTATTCATTACTATTCATTACTAATTATTTCGATTTATTAATAATTATTACTAATTATTATTAAATCTTTATATTTATTAATAATTAATACAATTTATTATTAACTACGATTATTTATTACTAACTACTACTATTTATTAATAACTACTACTATTTATTACAAAGTAGTATTATTTATTAACAATTATAACTATTTATTAAAAATTACTACTATTAATTACTAATCAAAACTATTTATTAACAATTACTAATATTTATTAACTATTACTACTATTTATTACAATTTATTACTAATTCTTAATATTTATTACTAATTATTTCCATTTATTTCTATTTATTAATAATTATTACTATGAAAAAATAAATTAAAAAATAAATAAAATGATTAAATATTTTTAAATTGAATCCTTCATTCGATGTGAACCTTGAAAATTGTTTTGCTAGGAAATCTAAAACTTTAAAGAAATTAAAGATAGAAATTTGTGAGGAGTGAATGAGAGGAGAGTTGAGAAAAGAGTGAAATGGGGAAAATTCGAAGGGGGTATATATACATTTTGTCATTTGTGATAGGCATATTTTTTATGGGACTCCCATCACAAATATTATTATTTGTGATGGTTCCCATCCAAAATACTATCCTGCCGACATACTATTTGTGACAATAGTGGATGCCCATTGCAAATAGTTAAAAATGACGGATACTATTTGCGACGGATTTAGACACCCATGGAAAATATTGTTCTCGGGTTTTGGCATGCTGGGCGCGCCAATGATTTTTGAAAAAGGGTAAAATTACACGTCCCAAATAACTATTTATAATAAATTATTTTTGACGGGATTAGGGACCCATCACAAATAGTCTTCAGCAAAAGGCTATTTGCGACGAGCCCTCAACCCATCACAAAATCCCATTTTCCCTTTAGTGTCCAATCTAGGTGTGAAATACTATGACCACTCATCATGAATCGGGTGATGATCGAGTTAATACACAATCTACTAATTTCAGAGTTATTACCCCTAGGTGAATCTATGTCATAGCTGCATCCACATTCCACTATCCAATCAAAGATTTCATTTCTAGGAAACCAAAAAATCTCTACTTTTCTAAAACATTAGGATGTTATCGTTATCGTAGACTTATCCGAAAGGGTTTCAATAGAGTTTTCTAATCCTAATCTGTAAATTTAACCAAAACATTACTATGATACCAACTATAACGATCCTCTCCTTATTTAACCCATAATTTTCTTTTATTAATATGTATTTATTTTCTTATATTCCAGAAAAACATTTTAGGCTTAGAGTTTTTTAGAATTAGTTCATAACCCTTACATAAGAGACATATAAACTATAATTTGCAAACATCCTATTAGAATCTATTATTAAGATAATACAAAACATTTAATATGAACCATAGTTTCTTTTAATGATAAATATTTGTGATTTTATACTTGGATTCATTATTTTTTATACTTATCCTTGTACCCAATGAAATACTTTTAAAAATGTGGTATGAGAATAATTTTTATGGGGAATATATATAAAAATAAAGAATTCTGAAAGTCCATTTCAAAACCATGAGATCATTTTTAGGGAGTTTTTGCTAACAAAATAAACATCGAGCTCAGAAACTTATTTTCTTATAAATGAAATCATATTTTCATCCCAAATTTTTTCATAAAAACACTTTTTAATTTTACACATAAAATAAATAATATTTACTTTAATAAAGGTTCATTATCTTAACTTACAGAATCCAAATATTTCGGCCAAAATTCATTAACAAACATATATATGTTTGTAGGTGCCATGTGGAATCTTCTTCATGGAACCCTTATAATAACCCTTACAAGAACCCTTATAAGAACCCTTTCAAGATCCCTTACAAATGGAATACCCTACATGATCAACTTCCAATATTATTTTATAGACAACATAATCATTAACCACTGAAATAGAGATATATAATAGGGTCACCTGATTAGAAATAATGTTCCTAGACCATACCTTACATGAAACACATACAATATTTCATTTCTATAATCAAACATACAAAAATATCCTTTTGAACCCATATGTAAATCATTTTCGGATAATGATATATCTATTTTCTTGTAAACACAATTTTCAAAAAATAAATACATAGAAGAAAGGCGATGAGGTGTTTTATTTGAATAAAAAATTGAGTATTAAAAAGGAAACAAAAGATAAAATAATGGTTATGATAGTGGGAGAAGTTGTTAAGGTTGTATAAATTAAAAAAGAACATTCCATTTTTTTCAATTTCAAAAAGTTAGATACAAAATACTGAAAAATATACTATTTGAATAACTCTAAATTAATGTAAAAAATCCAAATTAGATTTCCTTTATAAAATCCATTACTTCAAAAAAATTATTTCCTTAAAATAATTTTAATATTATGTATATGTAATAAAATGTATAGAAAAAATATCATTGAAACATTTAAAAAGAGGATTTGAGATAAATTTTCCCTTTCGACGTGATTACTTTTTAAACAAAAAAATAAGCAGAATAAACATCGAATGGATTTGTAAAAATTATTAAATACATTCATAAGGTATTATTATACACCAAATAAAAGAAAACATGTTGTGATAATAGCGTCATTCTATGTGAAATAGAATTGAGACTAGAAATCCCTTACCTCATCCTCCAACATTCAATGTATATTCTTCAACTCTTATATTTTGAATTTATTTTATTTTTTTAATTTCTTAAGAACAATTGACATTTTAAATCAATTGTTATGAAATAATTTCTTTCATTAATTTTAATGAAATCATTTATTTCATTAATTTCAATGAAATATTTAATTACTTAATCATTTAAGTCTGTGTCGGGTATTTTGAGGATGTCTGGTTTATTATATCAAAAAAATGGTATGTTTACCAAGGTTAACGTGTTAATTATTATGTAATCTCAAAAATAATATTCATATTATAATTATTATGTACACTATACTATTATAACCAACCTTATAAGGAGGTTATGGAAAATTAATTAAATTACAATCATGATGACTGTAGACTATACATATTAATGAGTAACACTTCCATTATTCAGTGAAAATGTATGAAATAAGGAAAGAACCATTTTATACATCTATAATAATTAGTATATCATAGATATAATATTATATCCTCAAATACACTTATATATACCATCCATGTGATGTGGTGGTGAAAAATGATTTTCATCACGTCGTGGAGGTTATAATTCACACGTACGCACAATAGACATTATTATTTTTTTGTGGAAGAAATGTTAATATAATTTATGATATATTATCCTTGGAAATTATAACTTTGTCACTACTATTATATATATACATAAATTAAATCCATCAATATTACTATCTATCTGAGTCTGTTTGGAAAAACAAATTATATTGGTTCGTGGGGTGGTAGTTCATCATACACACGAATTATGGTTTCATTTCACATTTTATTGATTGGGAGATGGATATGGGTTAAGAAATAAATATAAAAAAATATGTATAAACCTATTATTTTATATAAAAAATTGATATAATATTTTTGAATGGGGAATAAGAAAAACAATATCTCGATTAAAAAATACACATCTTATTTGAATAATATCCATTTTTTTAAACATAAGAACACAATGGATGGTATTATTCTAAAACTAATACCAATAGAAAAAGTTTATGGATGTTATAAAATAATTTTGGTATATATTTATAATCTATAAATCTATTTAAGTGAGGATATGAGAGGACATGGGGTGTCTTTTTATAAGTTTGGATGGGGACACAATTGAAAGTTTTTAAACTATTATAATATATTAATTTCATATGCATGAAAAACTTCTCCAAGGAGTTTCATTTTTTAATGATATGAGAATGATTCAAAATATTCTCATCCAATGTGATTTTTAAAAGTTTTTTTTATCATTTTAACCCTCATTGATTTAGTTTAACTCTCAGTAATAATGATTAACCTTAATTGTGGCAATAAGTTTTTCATGTTTTTATGATTAATAATGAATGAAAATTTATGTAGATTATTTTAACTAATATTAGATATTATAATTAAAAATATTTTATCCATTTATGAAAATTAAATTCAAAAAATTGGATACATATAATTTAAAATTAAACCCACAAATGAGTTGAAAAGTGGCTTTCTAGAAAAAAAATGCTATCTTAAGTGTGAAATCAATTTATAAAAAAATTACTATAAAAATTATTAAAAATAAACTAATTGGATTATTTATAATTTAAATGAAATAATGTTACTTTTTAACCATATATAAATTTACTATATAAATTCTTGAAACAATAATAAATATTACAATAAAAATTAGTATTCTCACGAAAAAATCGATCTTTTTGTGAAATCACAAAAAACTATAAGATAATATTGAATTTATTGTATAACAATGGATATCATATTTATAAAATAAAATGGGTGTAAATTAATTATATTATTCACCAAAAAATGAAATAAATACCATTTTGATGGAAAATAATTTTATTGAATAAAATAATCACATTCGAATTCAATTCCTAATAAATATATTTAAATTAATTTAAACTATTTTAATTGAATATATAATCTACATATTTCATTATAATAATTTATCAATAGCGGTAAAATTAATCTATTGAGAATAAAATACATTTCACCCATAAAAACTGTTTTATAATAAATATATCATTTACTTACAAAACATTTCATCTTCATTTAAATTAAATTAATTAGAAATCTATACGTACTTATTCATTTTACTTAAGTAAAAATATTCTATAATTATTTCATATTATTTTCATTCCAATTAGTACCATCCAAACCATCATATAGAAAAATAATAATTATATTTAAATAAAATTACATCACTGTTTGTTTTAGATTTGATGTTCAATATGTCACAAGCAATAAAATATATTATTTAAAGAAAATAAATTAAAAAAGCATATGGTTTTACATTCTATAAATTGTGAAATTATATTTTTAGAAAAAAATCATTTCAAAATGTGTTTTTTATAATTTTTACATAGAATTTTGGAAACAAAAAATGTTTAACCTAACATTAATTCCTTTAACATTAGAAGAGGTAAATTTACTATGACTTTATGTTATGGATTTTTTATTGACTGTGTCCTTGTTTTTGTTTTCAATCATAACATTATACAAAAACATCATAATGGAATTGTTCATGACTGAATTTCAAGGTATCAAATTACCCATCCAAGATGGGAAAAAATGTAGAATAACTGAGGTGGATGTGCATCTCCAACCAATAGCAACACATAAATTTGGTGTTGTCATGATGAATAAAGAGGATCCACATCCTCAAATTATATAATTATCAACTCAATTCCTTAAATTATTAATGGTCAATATATTTCTATGAATATAAGAATAATGGAATCATTCAAATATTGAATATATACCATGAATGTCCTTATGATCTGAAATCAGGTAAAATGTTGAACCAATGATAATGTATAAAGGGGAATGTATTCCCCATAAAAACATTAAATTTCTTCAGGATCCACTCACTATAGAAATAAATGATTACATTTCATAAATGGAAGAGTATTAACATAATTTATTTTGTGTATAAATTAAAATCATGAATTCACCGAGGATATATCTTATCTATCAATGAATCTTCCATTGACACACAACTGTTATATCTTATAGAACTAGTATTGAGACTCTCACCCTAGTCATCCATAATTGTGAATATAGAGTAAGGTCACAATTGGAAAAAAATATATCTAAATCTGATGAGTGGGTTCCTATATTTTACAAGGTTTACATCCCTGAAACTAATTAGTATATCTTGATGATAACCTTGGGATGATTCTAGGTCATCATTGGAAGGAATCTATAGATCCTAATGAGGTAGGTTCTAGCGGAAAATGCAAAAACCGCTTTATTAAAAAAGTTAATAGCCACTATAATGGTCCTCCCCATATTTATAAATCAAAAAATAAATATATTTCCTTGCCATAGACCATTTCATATAGATCATTCGTGGGATAACATGGATTTTATTTATAGAGGTACTACTTATTTTACTAAATAAAAAATCTAGACTCATGGATATTCTCCCTAAGGTAAATAAATAAATTTTACTATTGAGGGCCTCCTTATATTCCTTTTTTTCGAGGTAATCAATATATTAATATTATGGTTATCAATTGAGGACCCCTATTTATTTAAAATAAACTTATAAATCAAATAATACCTCTATGTGGTACCATTTAAGGATGTTATCCTTATATATTAGTAACCAATCAAAAGGGAGGTCCTCCTCCGATCAACAAATCAATGTTCAAAATCTAGAAGGTCCACACTTGTGTATCTATCAAATTAGACATCCCCATAGTGATCAAATAATTAGTCATAATAGAGTTCCTCCCTATAATAAAGAAATAAAAGTCAAAAAACCACAAAGGTTCTCCCAATGGTGATAAAGTAGAACAACTAACACATTGTTCCTCTCCATTTTAGTGATCAAGTGACCACAAAAAATGTAATTTCTCACCTTACTACATGTCATGAAGGTCCCCATTACAATGATTCAACTCCTTAGTATGAAGTTCTACCATGTATTAAAGTTATTTCAATTTTTCCATCTTCCCAAGAGGAACTTCTAAATCCATAACTATGTATACTAGTTCTCCTCTATTAAATAGTGAAATACCATCCGAAATTATTGGTGAGAAGAATAAATGATCCTAATCTCTTAATATACTATATTTTTTGGATCTTTAATTTATGATAAACATTTATAATTAGTCCAAATCACTCAACTAAGAAGCATGAAAATTATTTTTATGCATAGAACTTGTCAAAGAACCATTTAATGAAGATTAGGAAGGTTATGATATCTTGTGGAAGGAATTTGTTAAAAATTAAAATGTAAGTTATATTATATCGTATTGAAATCCCATTATTTGTTAATCTAAAAATACTAAAATTGGAATAAATACCATATACTCATTCCAAATTGGGTGAGACAATCTCTTTACTCAAATCAATACACTTATCATATGATGTATACAGTAGCCACACCAAGAAATTGGATGGGTAGTGCCTCAATTTTGATTTGGTGTCCCTATATGTAGATTAGAACCTTAATCCACCCAAACAATATGATATTATCTAATAGACATGTTTTAATGATATATTGATGCTCCACTAAATCAACCAATTAGATTTCCCCCCAACTTGCATTAGAATATGGTGAAATTTTTTCATGGTTTTATTTTGACACATAAAATGGTCATTGTAGATAGCCTAACAAGGTATATTCTAATGTCATTACATCAAGACATTCCCTAAGTCTTTGAATTGGTATACTAGTTAGTCAATACAGTGAAATATTTCTACTCTCTGGGTAAAAAATAAATGCACTTAATGATATTGACCAATCCATAGGCTCTTTTAGCAATCCATGAGAATAATAAAGTAGTTATAAACCCTGAGGATAGAGAATTAACAAACAATTCAAGCCATAAATCCTATAATTGGTCTATCAAATGGAGAAAGAGATTACATTATACCAATACTATGATATGATATGTACTAAAAAGGTTAAAATTAATACATAAATACTTTTTACCTCCAACACCTCCTCTAGAATAACAAAACATAAACTGATATGAAACTATGATTGTTGAAGCATAAGGGAAGCTCAAGCCAATAAGTATGGTTCATTTTTACCCCTCCTCTAAAGAGTTTAGAGTTATCTTGACTAAGGGAATTCCAATAAGAAATCCACTTATGGTTTTCTTCACTATAGATTTTTGACATACTTCCATTAAGATCACATACAATATAAGTCATTGGATACTCATTAAATATCATTTTCTATGAATATACTTTCAGTTCTTCTCAATGGAAACACATAACGAAGTTCCCAACGACATGCTGATGTCATAAATCGAAATGATCCTCCAAAAAAGAAAATGTAGATATAGATTGTGACTTGTGACTTGTCCCCTGAAGGATATTTTATGAATGATAATTCTATATGTTACTCTAATTATGATGTTGATTTGGTTCCAATAATAATATTCACATTAATAAATGATTCTTACACCAACCCCATATATTTTGAGGAACATGACATTAATTCGGAGGGTCACAACAAAAGTGATATATCCATTTAGATTGAAATTTTTTTATGGTGTAATAAAAAGGTGTTCATACCAAACATCAAATGAAATAAAATGATATAGGATCCCATATTAATATTAAACTATCACCTACCCAAGAGGATATTACCAAGGAATAAAATTAAATATGTGGCTACATATACAACCCACCCACAACCAAAAGGATTTATAGTTATTTCTTCTAAGGGAAAAATTACTCCATATGATGTTAAAATAGAAAAGATGAAACATCTCAAAATAGAAATGCATAGGGGAAACAAAGACACAAATTGTAATTACAAGGTTAAAGAAGTAATGCCACTTCAAGTTATCCATGTTTAATAAATATAGTTTTACTGAAAAACAAGGGATGGGTCAAACCACGTAGTCTTTAAGATATCAAATAAACCATTCAACTTGGTAACAACACATGTTTACCCAAATAGTTAAATAAAACTGATAAGTGACATCAAAAAGTATAAGAAAATTTTTCTAAGACAACTCAATTAGGTTACCCAACATGGGTATAGACAATAAATCAATTTAAAGATCTAATAAATTTATGTGCTCAAATTTCAGCTCAAGTGGTGGTATTGTAAGAATGTTTTGAGCCTCTTATCATTCATATGGAATCAATGGAAGGTCAGTTTACACTAGTGTTCCTAGATATCAATCTACACCCCAAGTGTTTATACATTACTCCACTTTCACTGAATATTAGAAATATCATCTTTTAAAAAAAATTGAATATGAGATTTAGATAAGAAACTTACACACACTGTGTAATAGTGTGTTTAATTATACATGTAATCCCATTGTCTTGAGTATACAATGAATCACTACTAGTCCTTAACCACTATCCCAAAGATTCCAATGGTTGGAAATAATTACTGACAGTTTTCATATGCAAGTGGAGGACAATTGACCATTGATGAATGAAAACAATCCACCCAACAAGCCATTAGAAAAAAATAACTATATGATGCCTGAATAAATGAAGGATAACTCAACCACTTTATTTATATATAAACCACACCAAAGTGTACTACTGGGGAATAGGAAAAAATATCAATGTAAAAAACAGAAATACAACTAATCAACCCAATGTTGACAACAATACTCCATGATCCACTAGATATATGATCCAACCACCAAACAACCAAACTATTATGAGTTGGTGCTAAAAACATGTGATACTTTTCCATTTCACATGTCATAGAAGATAGAATCTACCAAAGTAATAAAGTTTCAAAGAATGGTTGATTATAAAACTTAGTAGGATTTACCCAATAACTTCCCTACTCATTTCACTAGGATATAAATAGTAGCAACATTTATATAAAATAGTATATATAAAATAGTTTCCCAAAATAGTTTATAACTAAATACAAACAAGTTCAAAAAAAATTAAAAGGAAATATAAACAAGTGTTATTTTAGACCAATTATTATTATGTCACATTTCTATAAAAAATCTAATTAAGTCTTTAAAACCATTTCTCATTAATATTTTGTCATACCCATTTCATTCCCCTTAACTACAAACCCAACCATGCATGGAACCTGGAACTCCCTATAATCACGAGGAGTGAGTTATCCTTCCACTAATATTTCACTTAGTCAACCACTTTAATAGGGGTACTTCACACCCATATCCATCCAAACCTTTTGACGGGGGTACTTTACACCCTTATCCAACCTAATTCATATGAACACGCACCATAACCCATACCCAATCCATGTGTGTTCAACCAATTCAATAAAATCATTAAATTATTTAAAATACACAAATAGGACAATTCAAATAAACCATTAATTTCAATAAAAACATTACTTTTTTTGAATACATTTTCATAAAATCCATGTTCTACCATTCTATAAATAACTTATTTTAAAATCTACATTTTAAAATAAATAATGAAGCGCATTATTCATGAACCCTAATTTTCTATATTTTTATTATTCATAAAAATGTCACTAAAGTGGTTTTCAAACAATTCCATAACATCCATTTCACAATCAATTCAAGAAAATATTATAAATTTAAAAACATTCCATTTAGTTTTACAAATAGGAATTAATAGTGAATCAACCTACCTCAACTGTTTTGACGAAAACCAAAAACAAACAAAGAACGCCCATGAAATCCCGGTTGATTCTGAACAGAACTTCCTTAGGTCTCTTCTACTACCAATAGTAAAACTAAATATTATAATTTTTCGAATCTGAGATCTTAGGTCTACTCATAAAGGATTTAGATCTAAAAATTTGAGAATATAGGGGAAGTAGATATAAGTAGATCTAAGAAACAATATCAGAACAAAGAAGAGTGATGAAATACCTCAAGAATATGGCTCTAAATGGCCAAGGGAAGCCTTTAGATCACCTCGGGATCAATTGGGGAACCTTCATTGTCCTTAAGGGAAGAAAAATATAGATTTATAGCTTGTTTGGGACTAAAAATGAGTGGATTAAAGGAATTCTATTCCTAGATACAAATTTTATGATCTTACATTAACCCCACGCATGGTTCGTTCGCAATGTAAGAATAACCGTGTGCTACCCACGCATTAGCTACTCTCTACACAGACCCTTGCATGGCCTCCTCACATTTTATCCTTAAACAAATTCACACTTTGATGAATCTATCTACCTCAAACCATCTATTGAAAGCAGTTTATTTTGGGTTTTATGCATAGTTTGGATAAACCATCCACATCCCATACACGTCTCCTTTATCCCCCAAAAAATATTGAAAGATCACCAAACTCATCTAAATTTCACCCTTATTATTTATCTCCATAAAAACACCGGGGAATTGTTGCATACATGAAACTTTGTGTACTACATTCTCCCCACCATTGGTTTTTCCACCCCATAAATTTAAAAATCTATCCTTACCATGAATGAGTTCTGACCATAGATCCTTCATTTCATTCTCGGGTACCATTGTTTCATCCTAAATCATACAATGTTTCCATAAAACCCACACTGAACCAAATGTTTTTTTTCACACAAGAATTTCTCTTTCCTATACACATTCTACAGTAGGATATGTACCAATGAAACATCTATATCTAGGTCAACATGATCTCATATGATCACATGGTCAGGATGAGGCTGATACTTTTCAACAGTGATACATGGAACACATTATATAGTGCACCGAATTGAGGTCGAAATGCCAACCGAAAATCAAATCCTCCAACCAATTATATTATATCGAAGGGGAATCTATATCAATGAGATAAATTTCCATACCTCCCCAAATGAAAATATCCAAGTCTTAGAGACATATGAAAGAACACATGATCACTCACTACAAATGACAACAGTCATCGACGATGATCTGCATATGATTTATGACAACTCTGAGTTGTCTTCATCTTCTTATTGATCAACTGAGTCTTCTTTATTATCTCATGGACAAGGCTTGGACCAACTAGTGAAGTCTCACCAATTCCTACCGATCAAAGTGGATAATGACAAGGTTTTCTATACAATGCTTCAAAGGTATCCATAGGTATTATGGCCTGATGTTTGTAATTATATGAGAACTCTACTAAGGGTATATGTTACTACCTTGAGCCACCAAAATCTATTACATAATCCCAAATCATGTTTTTCAACATCTATATCATCCTTTTGGATTTCCCATCTATTTGAGGAATATGCGCCATACTCATAGTCATCTGAGTTCCATGTTCTTTCTATAAGGGTATCAAGAACCGAGATGTGAACCTTGGATCTTTATCTAAGACTATCGAAGCTAGTATTTCGTGTATGTTTACCACTTCATAGATATATATTTTGTAAAGATCCTAAACAATATGATATTCACAAATAGGGATGAAATGTGTTGACTTGGAAAGCCCATCCACTATGAATCATATGGTATCATGTTTCCAAACTTTTCATGGGAGACCTGTAAAAAAATACACCGTTATGTGCTCCTATTTCTACACTAGAATATGTAAGGACTACATCATACATGTTGGTATCTGATGTTCTTTTTTAACTTTCTTACATGTTATGAATTTGGAAATGAATAGTGCTACCTTCCTTTTCATAAAGCTCCACCAAAACTATGCCTTTAACCCCTTATACTTATTCTATATACCTAGATGAATAGTCTTTCTCAAATGGTGGTATACAAAAAAAAGTTGTTCTAGAAAAACCATAGGTACAACCATTTGATCTATGAACCACAACACTGAACTCCCATCAATTTTCCATCCCTCAACGGTCTCCCAACAATTACATTTTCAACTCATATCCAAGCATTATGCATCAGATTTTTTTGTCGGTTAAACCATATTTACCAAATCAAGAATGATGGAAACAAACAAGAAAACTAAAATATCACCTCACTCTTCACATTCCACATGAATGACGACTAGGACAGACATAAAATACCACTCATCTAAAGCCTCTTTCTCCAACTAAGAATATGACATTTGGCTTAATGAATTATCCACTGAATTACCTTTTCCTAGTGTATACTTCAAGTCAAAGTCAATCATATGGAGATAATCCATCCATCTCCATTACTTTATAATCAAATCTCATTGTGAGAAAATGTGATTCAAACACATATGATCTATAAACACGGTAAATTTTATACCAAATGGATAATAATACCATGTCATCAAAGTATGAACGTCTGCAGCTAACACCATGTTGTGTGTGGGGTAATTGTTCTCATGCACTCTAAAATTCCTTGACCCATAGCAAACCACATGGTCTCCTTGCATGAGAACACATCCAAAACCATATCCTAACACATCATAGTACACCACATACCCCTACCCAGATTCCGGAAAAACCAGGATAGGTGTTGTTTTAAGATAAACATTTATCTCTTGAAATGTCTTATCACATTCTTCACTCCTTTGGAATGGAGAATTATCCTTTTTCTAATATTTCATTGGTGAGTGTAGTAATGACATTTCATGAAAAAAGCATTGGAAATAACCATATAGACCTAGAAAAATTCATATATCAAATATAATCTTTATTGGTTTCCAAGAGATAACATCTTATATCTTCTCTCAATCCATAGAAACACATTTTTCAGAAATTATATGGCTGAGTAAGCGTACCTCTTGTATCCAAAAAACACACATTGATAAATTCGAATTCAAATCATGATCTCTCAATATTTACAACACTATCATCAATTGTTGCCCGTGATCATCCTTTTTCCTTGAATACACAAATATGTCATCCACAAACACAACAAAATATTAATCCATATATATATATAAAATATATAATTCATCAATTCCATAAAGACCAATAGTGCATTAATAAGACCAAAAGACATGAATAAATATTTGTAGTGTAAATATATGCCTATGAAAGTTTTCTTTAGAATATCCTCCATCCAAACTCGTAATTGATGATATCCTGATCACAAGTCAATTTTAGAGAACCAATGAGCTCCCCTAAATTGATCAAATAGAACATAAATTCACAGAAGTGGATACTGATTCTTGATCATAACATATTTATTCTTACAATAATCCACACACATCATTAAATATCCATCATCATTCTTCAAGAACAAGACCAATGATGCCCATAGAGACTTACTCAGATGAATAAAATATAATCTGTATAGCCCTTCCAAATATACTTTCAATTCCATTAATTATGTTGGTCCAATCCTATAAGACCAAAGGGAAATATGAAAAGTTCCTAAGAGGAGATCAATCATAAAATCCACTCCCCTTATAGGTGGTAACTATGAGAATTCATTGGGAAAAGATTTTGAAAATTTATCCCTGACTACTGAAAATTATTTTCATCGATCTCTTCTATTGGTGCCAAATTAAATGTCATAAAGT
Organism: Viscum album; assembly: GCA_963277665.1. Classification (NCBI taxonomy): domain Eukaryota; kingdom Viridiplantae; phylum Streptophyta; class Magnoliopsida; order Santalales; family Viscaceae; genus Viscum; species Viscum album. Next base: position 1,042,341,882 of record OY728143.1, on the reverse strand, counting down.
GGTAAGAGATCGTCTTCACTACTATCACCAATAAGTCTTTTGCACCTATCTTTACAACCCTTTCTTCTCTGAAGATACGTTCGACATTGTCCTCATTTGTGAAACTAAATATTCTATTATGAATGTTGATTTGATTCATTAATAATTTTAGGAAATCCATACCCAGGATTACATTAAATATATCCATCTCCAAGATAGATAAGTCCCATTTTAGTTCATCTCCAACAACATTTATAAACCATGCGCTATATACAAATTCTCGAAATTCTATTTTAGGGAGAGGAGTTTGATGATTTAACATGGATGGTCTCATAACTAATTTTAAACATATAAAATAAACAATAGGAAAATCAATGATAGAATTCAATGAATCAGTATCAAACAACACTTACATAAGGTATGATTTTAATAGAATCGTACCTTTCACCTAAGATGGTCTAGCCTGATTATATGCAGTCAACAATTTAGATCTATAAAATTGCTTCATTGTTTCACTCTTCTCATTTCTTCCATACCGAGACTTCCTTTTCTGTGGAGTCATGGTATTACTTGAATCACCATGACTAACTATATTATTCTTATGATATTGATTCTGGTGACCTCTTCTAGTTGAATCATAAGATTCTTGCGACACCTAGGTAGTGTCTTGGACATCTAACCTCGGAGCACTGTGACAGTAGCAATAATGATTCCCCCATATCATTAGAAATGTTAATCGACTAGTAAGAATTAGATGTTCTTTAGGGAATGAAGTTGAACATTTTGCTTTTATTTCACAATTTGATCCAAAGACTCTTGATGAAGCCTTGGGTGATGAAGATTGGATAAAGGCTATACAAGAGGAACTCAATGAATTCATAAGGAATTAGGTTTGGACCTTGGTCGAAAAACCAAAGGAAACTTCTATCATTGGAGTAAAAATAGTTTTTAGAAAAAAATGCGATGAAAATGGTGTTATTTTTATAAACAAAGCAAGATTAGTTGAAAAAGTCTATAACTAACAAGAAGGCATAGACTATGAAGAAACCTATGCTCCTGTAGAAAGACTTTAATCTATTCATATTATTCTATCCTTTGTAGAATTCATTAATTTTAAAGTTTACCAAATGGATGAAAAGTGTTCTTTTCTTAATGGTTATATACATACGGAAGTCTATGTAGATCAATACCCTGGATTTGAAGATACAATGAATTATAATCATGTTTATAAAATTACCAATGCTTTGTATGGACTTAAACAAGCCCCCAGATCTTGGTATGATAAACTTTCAGGATTTTTGTATCAAAATAACAATGTTAAGGGAACTACTAATCCGACCCTTTTTATTTAGAAAAATAAAAAATATTTTCTAATTATCCATCTTTGACATCATTTTTGGGTCAACTCAGCAATCCTTGACGACATCTTTTTCAAATCTTAGGAAATATGAGTTTGTGATGAGTATGATGAGTGAGTTAACATTTTTTATTGGATTTAAAATTTCTCAAAACCCATAAGGAACTTACATATCTCAATATAAGTATATCAAAGATATTATCAAGAAGTTTGGTTATGATAATTCTAAGAGTATAAGTACTCCTATTGGAACCTCTAATAATCTTGATATTGATGAAGCAGGGAAACCTGTGGATCAGAAATCATATAGAGGGATGATAGAATTTTAATTTACTTAACAGCTAGTTGACATGACTTAATGTTCTCAGTATTCTTATGTACATGATTCCAAGAAAATCCTAAAGAATCTCATTTAAAGGAAGTGAAAATAGTTTTTATCTACTTAAAGGGAACTTTAGATTTGAGACTTTTTTATTCCTCTGGAAATAATTTTGAACTTAAACATTTTTCTAATGCTGACTTTGGTGTTTAAAAAATAGATAGAAAAGTACATCCAGAAATTTTCATTTCTTAGGAGATTACTTAGTTTCTTGTTCATTCCTGAAACAACATTTTTTAGCACTTTCCACTGCTGAAGCAGAATATGTAGCAGCTAGAAGTTATTGTGCTCAAGTCTTCTAGATGCAACCCACACTCATAGACTATGGTATGAGTTTTACAAAGACTCAAATAATTTGTGATAATAGAAGTTCCATTTCCCTAAGTAAAAACCATGCACATTACTCTTGTGCAAAGCACATAGATATTAGACATCACTTTATTAGGGTTCACAAACTTAAAATAGATATTATTCTTCAATTCATCTGAACACAAGAACAACTTGCTGATATTTTTACAAAACTGTTATCTTCATATAGATTTTAATACCTTAAAAAAAATATAGGAATGATATCTATAAGGTAATCATTCATATCTAATTCTTGTTTAAATCATCTCAAAAAATTAAACTACTGATTATTTTAGGGGGAGTACATATTTTTTCATCTTTCCTGAAGCTTTTTATTATTCTTAAAATTTTATTTTCGGTATTGAAAATTTTGGTATTGAAAATTTTGGGATGGAAAATTTTGGTATTGAAATCCCGGATTTTAAAACTTCCAAGAAAAGTCTCATAATACCAAAAAACTCCTCAGAGTTTTCCAAAAGGTAAATTTTCTTACTCTTTATTTTATTATCTTAAGTTTCAATTGTTGGTATTTCAAAATTTTCAATTTCGGTTTCCATTACTACAAAAGAATGTAAGTCATATTTCTTATATCCATCCTCAACCATGAGATCAGATCAGGTTTTGTTTAGTTGTTTTATTATTTTATAGAAGCTAAAAAGTCAAAGTTATTACTATATAAGGGGTGCCTCGTTTATAAGCGCCGCACCATCCTTACTGATATCTGTGCCAAAGCTCTGTTTACATCAAAGTTTTTGTTCTAATTCTTTTTAATCTATCACCCTAAATGACTCCTAAATCCTCAACAGACTAGATGGTGGCTTCCAAGGAAATAAAGGATTGTTCAATCTTTTGGGAAATTTTGGTTTTACCTAACTTCTTTTCAATATATGACTCTCTTTTCTCTAAGGGGATAAGAACTAATGGATCAGAATGTTTTTGTGTGTATAAAGAGAAGAGTCAGGATCTGGTATTTCATGACCTGTTTATTCATTTCTTGGAATCTGTTACGTTCTTTCAAAAGGATAGTAAGGATCTGATTAAGTTCAAATGTTATGATAAGACATATACAGTCCCCTATAAGAAGGCATTAACTGTTCCTAACATTCTGTATGAAGGGGAAGCTATTCATTTCCCTAAAAAACTTCCTAAGAAGAAGGTTCTTTTCAAAAATCCAATGCTCTAGAATATATTTGTCTTAATTATGTTAATAATCTGAAGATTATGAATCTTTCAACAAACAACAAGATAGTAGATCTCTGGATGCATGAATTTCTTATACCAAGAAAAGGAGATAAGGACTCTCTAAAGATATGTGATATATTTTTGTTAGACTTTCACGTCAACTTCAGAAAGATCAAATCTGTGAAGTACATAATTCTCACCATTCAGGTAATAAAAGGTGGATCCATCAGATCTCAGATACTTAGGTATTCGGAATCTATCTTTAGGATAATTGGAATTTTCCTTCGAGAGTTGAATGTTCCATGTCGATCAGTCTCAAAGCCTTTCACGATTTTGTTACTTAGGGATGAAACTCGATGAAGGATGAAGGTATAGTTCTTACAAGAATCCAAGAGTTGTGAAGAAATGGTTATCCAGAACAAAGGTGATGTTTCAGAGTCTTCAAAATTGGCACCCAAGAAAAGGAAATAGGAAGAACCTAGCATTCCTTTACCTGTTCTTGATATCCCGGTATCTGCACCTCCTCCTATAATGAAACCAAAAGCCTATTCTGATGCAACAGTGGAAAATTGGAGAGAAATGACAACTACTAGAAAGGATGGAGATCCTTCCTTTGGCTTAAATTCTACAGAGTCTAAGGTCTTAAAACATCAGAAAGCTGAAAATATTGGGAAAGAAAAGAAAGAGAAGTTCCAGAATAAGAAATCATTGGATTCTCATGTGTGTCAGTCTCTTCTAAAAGATACAGAAAAGAAGTATCTACAAGTAAAAGAATCTAAAGTTGTTCATAAGAAACTGGTTGCTACTCTGGAAATCCAGAATGCTAAGAAAGTTCTCTCATTATCAAAACCTGTTCACGAAATAGAATTTCAGGTAGTTCAAGAAGACTATAATGATGTATTAGGGGAAGTGGAAAACTACATTAGAACACCTTTGAGTTCAGTCTCTATATTTGTTTCAGAATAACAAGTTGAAGAACAAGTTGAAGAATAAGTAGAAGTTGAGGAAGAAGTTGAAGTTGAGGAATATGTATAAGTTGAATAAGAACAACAAGTAGAAACTAAAGAAGAAGAAGAATAGAAATAATAGGTTGATCATCAAGGTGGTGAAGAAGAAGAGTTTGAAGAGGAAGAAGATGAACAGATAGATCTAAATGTTATCCAAGTTTCAAATGAACACTCTCGAATTCAAAATCCTATCAAAGGAAAAAGTGTTTTTGTTGACTCGTCTAAAAAAGAATCACCTCATAAGATTTTCAAAAGAATAGAAAATCCACATTCCTTAACTCCAAGAGGATTTGAGAAAGGAAAAGATGTTTCAGGTTTCGAATCCTTTTCATATGTTGAACATGATTTTTTCAAACTATCATTAAGAATGTTTGTTAGCACTATTCCATTTCTTTTCATATATAGATTCTCAGAGTCAAATGATTCAAGAAACCATGAATCAAAAGATAAAATCAACCAATATTCTTATGGACATCGTGGTCAAGAAAGAAGAAGACTTTAGTAATCTTTTGATTTATTAAAAAGCTAAAAATTTGAATTGTAAAAAAGTATTTAACAACACCAAAATTATCAATGATGAGCTATAAAAATTCAGTTACTTCATGGATTCAACAAATAGAGCTTTCAATACTTGTGAAACTGAGTTCAACATGTTCAAGGAATCAATCTCTGAGAGGGCTAGTCAACTCAATTCTGTTGCCTGATCTGTAAATAGTGAGAAGGAAGTTAGAACTGAATTAGAGAGAAAGGTGTCTGTTCAAGAAGAAAGACTATTTCCATTAGAAAAAAAGAATTAGGATCATGATATCTTGTTAAAGAAGTTTGAGGAAGATCATATGGAAGTGAATAAACATGAATCCTTGATAAAAAACTTTTGTCTGAGAAGAAGAAGGATGGATGATTTTTTTTGACTTTCTGATGTTTTGTTGTAATCTAAACTTTATTTCAAAAATTTCTTTAAGAAGATTCTGCATATCTATCTTTTGTTTTCAAATTTATGCTTTCTTAACCTTACAGGTACATTTTATGATGCTCTATTATTCTTTACTCTACTTGAAAATCACAATTGGTGAGAATTTATTTAAAGGAAAAATTTAATGAAGATATCAAAGTAGGAAAATCTATTAAGGGAGAGTATGGTAAGAAAGGATATTGACCAAGTTAGGGGGAGTTTTATTTTAAGAATATATGTTTATCTAAGGGGGAGATATTTTCTTTAAAAACAAAACCAGACACTAATGATCAAGAATACCATTGTTAGGAAACATAACCTTAGGGGGAGTTAGTGTTATACATCAGAAATATCATTCAAAGGGAGAGATAAGTTGTTCATACTTGTTTATCTAAGTCAATATATTCCTCATTTTCAAAGTTGTTTGTGGTTTCCAAAAAGGGGGATATTGTTGAGTCAATAAGGTTATCTTAGGACTTCTCCATTCCTTATGGTTTATGTTTTGAAAATCACAAAACCTTTTTCTTAAGTTCTATCTCTTTCTTATGTTCTTTTTTTTCTTAAGATCTGGAATTGTCATTCAGTTATACTTACAGATGTATCATTACGATTTTTTATTCTTTTATACTTACAGATGTATCATTATGATTTGTCATTTTTTTATACTTACAAGATGTATTATTAAGATTTTCCTTTCAATTATATTTATAGATTATTTATACCATCTTTATGATACCGATTCTGGTGTATAAGTGATACCATCATGTGATACCGATTCCATTGTATAAGTGATACCTTCTTTATGATACCAAATCCAGTGTATAATTGATATCGTCTTTATGATACAAAATCTATTGTATAAGTGATTCCGATTCTGGAACAAATGAGATACCACTTTCACAATACGATTTACTTTTACTTTATGAATCCATTTTCATGATATTGTTTTTCTTAAGAATCTTGTTGTCTTAATAAAGTTAGTGTTGTTTAATGTATTATTCCAATGTTATCGAATTCCATGTTTTCTTACATAACGATTATCTTTATCTCAACATCGTTTCTTATAGTTGAAATGATGTCATATAATCTATTACAAACTGACCATTGTATGTTTGACACATGTCCAGGTCCCTCTGAAATTTTATGAAAAATATGACCATTGGAGTGGAGCTGACCGTTGGGAAGATCTTTATATAAATACAAGTTAATTTGAACGAGCAAAGTACTTCGACTATAATGCAGAGAGTGGATGAACATGGTGCATGTGAAAAAGATGTGAAGTGATTTATAGATAGAGAGGCTCTTTCAACTCTCATTGCTTCATGAGGTTGTCAAGAACAACTTGTTCAGGTGTGAACAACTTTTTCATACTTTCTTTTTGCAGACTTTGATTTTGATGATCATGTGCATCCGGGTTTAGAAGATAGAGGTTCTGATTTCATTCTAAATCGAGGGCTTGTGGGGATATCAAGATAGATACCGATCCTTAGTTTGTGGGCTTCCCTGGGTTTGGGTAAGACAGACTTTATTGAATGTATAAATCATTGAACCATTATACAAGGTTGTTGGATACCGTTCTCTTTGGGTTAAAATAATCTTGTTGTTACTTGTTTTCTATTTCAAGTTGTTTTATTTCCACTGTAATCTTAACTTTGTTAAAGATATAAAGTATTAATTTATTATACTTTCTAATTCCATTACTCTAATTATATTACAGATTCGATATGCTTTATTGTAGAATCTTTCATTTAAGAAAATATTTCTTAAGATTTTATCTTATGGTTGTAAAGTCTAAGAAAAGGTTTCTTTTATAGGTGTTTTGTATGTTTGTTTAACTTTATTAAACTAAACATTAAAGGTTCCAAAAGAATTTTTAAAGAATATAATTCACCCCCCTCTTTTATATTGAGCATATTCATTTATCATTTCGATCCTACAATTCGTATCAGAGGAGGTCTCTGAAATACTTATATCAAAATATAAATTCTTATGATCAAGTATTATTTTTATTATTTGATAATAATATTTTACTTCTGATAAGTTAAGTGGAAAGAAATTCCTTTTAGTATGGAAGGTTTTCATGTTGGATATCTAGATAATATCAATCCTACTAGACCACCAATATTCTATGGAAATGACTATGATTATTGGAGAGACAGAATGAAGACCTTTCTGATAAAAACAGGTGTAGACAACTACATTATGTTAACTGGAGATTATAATATTCTTGGTAAGGAACTTAGAACATTTACTAATCTATAAAAGGTCGAATAACAGGTGAACTTTAAGGTACATAATACTATGCTTTGTTCCATGGCTAGAAATATATATAGCCAAATTTCATCATGTGAAGCTGTAAACAGTATTTGGAAGAATCTTGAAGTAACTCACTTTGGAACTTCCAAAGTTATCAAAACTAGAAGAGCTATGCTCTGAGCTAAGTATTATGGTTCCTGATTTCCTCATGGAGAGATTGTATGTAAGGTAAAACAAAGATTCTTGACTGTTGTCAATAGATTACAATCAATGGGTGAAAATGGTTTAGATGATGAAGCTCTTGTAGACAAGATTATAGACATCATGCCTAATGAATGGGAATCCAAGAGAACTGTTATAGATGAAAATAGAAAAGGTACAAAAATTTATCTTGATGAACTGTTTGGAACCCTTATTAAACATGAAACCAGAATAAAGAGTGATGCTGATAATATTAAGAAGAATAATGGAAATGAAGGTGTTGCTTTTACAACTACTTCAAATCATACAAAATTCAAGACTCCAGAGAGATTTACAAGATCTATATCTAAGAAGGTTATTTTTCAATATAATCTAGTGAAAGTGAAGCTTTAGAAAATGAGTTAGAAAATATTTCTTGAAGGATGAACAAGATTGTTGGACAGATGAACATTCAATATTGATAAAAAAAGAAAGATGGAAAAGATAAGAAAGATGGAGAAGTGACATGATATGAATGTATAAGAACTGTCCATATCAAACCCGATTGTCCCTTAATTAGTAAAATAGATTATAAGGATAGGAATTTTGATAGAAATAAGAAGAAGTTCTACAGATCAAAGAATAAGAAGTTCATGAAATCCAATGACACTTGGAGTGCTAGTGGTAGAGATTCATGTGACGATTCTTCAGATTATGAATATTCTGAGAAAAATAATATTGGTTTAATAGCCCAAGATCCATTTTAAATTCAATGTCTTATGGATAAGGTGTGATCTGCTTAATCCTTAACCAATATTTCCTTGAGTGAAAATTTTCTTGATAAAGATTTTTTCTACAGATGAATAATTTTCTTCGTTAGATAATGATATTGATTTTCCTTCATATGAGGAATTTTCTAAGTTTACTACGATTCTAGAGATAATAAATTGTAATGTTTCTAAGAAACTAGAAAAGGAAAAATATTGAGAAATTATTTTAACAAAATAAATTTTGGATCTCACCGAAGATCTTGATATGAAAAATGATGTTTTAGAAAATCTTTTTAAGAAATATGGGGGAGATAATTCTGAGAAGGATAAGATTTCTAAATATCTTAAAAGTTTGTTTTTTGAAAATGATTTTATAGAGGATAAACTTAAATCTAAGTTTATTATTCCAGAGGATAAGAATTTAGCCCTAAGACTAAAGTCTGAAATTTTTTCTTTAAAGAAACTACTTGAAAATTTTACTAACGGTGTGGAAAATTTTGACAAGATGTATTCTCAGATCTGAACTCATGGTAATAATAAAGGATTAAGTTATTCTCAGGAAAAAAATATTTTTAGAAAAAAATATTTTGTTCCTCCAAGATCCCTTTTTTATACTAAATGTTAAAGTGGTGGGAATTGGAAGAAGATCTGTTCTTTAAATAATGTTCAATCTCTTGGGTTTCATAAATCCTACTTTTCTAAACAAATGTGGATACCCAAAATTTTATTATCTAACAATTCCGGATCCAAGAATTTTTGGATTCCTAAAACCTAAATCTTTTTTTAGGTCAATGAAAAAAGTACCAAAAACATATTGTATATGGATAGGGGATGTTCCAGACACATGACTCGAAACAAATACTATTTAAAAAATATTTTAAAGACTAAAGGTGGAAAAGTATCCTTTGGAGATAACTCTCAAGGAGAAATTGTCATTTTATGTAACATTACTCTTCTTGTAAAAGCTTTAATTTCAAATGTTTTATTTGTTAAAGGTCTTAATCACAACCTCATCATCATAAGTCAATTTTTTAATGAAGGATAACTTGTGAATTTTAGGAATGACAAGTTCTTAGTACACAATTCCGAGGATGACTTTATTCTCTCATTACATAGTCAAGAGAATGTATACACACTAAACCTAGAAGACCATAGATGTATTGATCATCCTTTCCTAATTGAAATTGAATATCAATATTATCTTTTGCATAAAAGGATGACACTGTAACTTATAGAATATTTGTAAACGTTGTAAGAAAGAACTTGTTAAGGATCTACTGGATCTTAGGTTTGATCCATCAAAAGTATGTGATACTTGTAATTATGGAAAGAAACATAAATATATCTTTAAATATATAAGTGATGATAGAAATTATAATGCCTTACAGTTAGTGCACATGGACTTAATTGTTCTAACACGAACTAGGAGTATTGGATGCAAATACTATGTGTTTGTCTTAGTTTATGACTACACTAGATTCACATGGGTTTATTTTCTCATAAATAAATCTGAAGATTTTTCTTATTTCAATGTTTTCAATGCTCAAGTTGAAAATGCGAAAAACCGTCCATTGATAACTATTCATAGTGATCATGGAGGAGAATTTCAAAATTCTGATTTTGAAACTTTTTATATTAAAAAAGATATTACTCACTATTTTTCAACTCCAAGAACTCCTCAACAGAACGGTTTTGTTTAAAGAATAAATAGTATTTTTTAGGAGATGAATAGAACCGTGTTGAGTGAATATTCTATATCTAAACATTTTTGGGCTGAAGCTATAGGTACTTCCTGTTATTCAATTAATCGAGTTTTAATTAGAACCTTTCTTAATAAAACGCCTTTTGAGTTATGGACTGGTCAGAAACCGAAAGTATCATACTTTAAAGTTTTTGGTTGAAAAGTGTTGATGATGAATATCAAGGATAACTTACATAAATTTTCACCCAAATTCAATGAAGGAATATTCTTAGGCTACTGAACTAACTCTAAGGAATATAGAGTTTTCAATAAAAACACTTGCACTATGGAAGAAACATAACATGATAATTTTGATGAAAATTATCCTTTTGTATTCAAACAACATGAACTTATTTTTGATATATTTTCTGAAAATGATCACCATACTTTTATAGAAGACCTTTTAGATAAGTATAATGTTAAATAAAATGTTTATAACACATTTACTCCTTAAGATTTTCTACCCTATATTGATGTCCAAGTCCTTAAAACCCAATTAATCTATTACTTAGAAATCACCCCTGTGATAATATTAATAAAAATTTTAATCAAACAATAAGAACTAGATGTTCTTTAAGGAATGAAGTTGAACATGTTTTTTTTATTTCTCAATTTTAACCAATGAATCCTGATAAAACCTTGGGTGATGAAGATTGGATAAAGGCTATGTAATATGAACTCAATTAATTCCAAAGGAATCAGGTTTGGACCATGGTTGAAAAACCTAAGGAAACATCTACCATTAGAGTAAAATGGGTTTTTAGAAACAAATGCAATGAAAATGGAGTTATTGTTATAAATAAAGAAAGTTAAGTTTCAAAAGGCTATAATAAACAAGAAGGTATAAACTATGAAGAATCTTATGCTCATGTATCAAGACTTGAATATATTCTTATTCTTCTATACTCTAAAGCATTCTTTAATTTTAAAATTAATGAAATGTATTTAAATTGTGATTTTATTAATGGTACGTACAGGAGGGAGTCTATGTAGATCAACCCCCTAGATTTGAAGATACAAAACATCCTAATCATGTTTATAAACATACCAAAGATCTGTATAGACTTAAACAAGCCCCTAGATCTTGGTATGATAGACTATCAGGATTTTTGCTTCAAAAAAACTATGATAAGGGAACTGCTGATCCAAAAAATTTTATTATGAAAAATAATATAGGTGTTTTTATTGCCCAAATTTATGTTGATGACATCATTTTCGAATTAACTCAGTAATCTTTGATTGCTTCTTCTGAAAATCTTATGAAATATGTGTTTGAGATGAGTATGATTTGTGAGTCAACCTTTTTTTTTGGTTTTCAAATTTATAAAAAAACTAGAGGGAACTTACATATCTCAACATAATTATATCAAAGATATTCATAAGAAGTTCGAGTATGATAATGCTAAGAGTATAATTACTCCTATCAGAACCTCTAATACTCTTGACATTGATAAAGTAGGGAAATCAGTTGATCAGACATCTTATAGAGGGATGATAAAAAAGTTTACTTTACATAATAGCTAGTCGACCTGACTTAATATTCTTAGTATTCTTATGTGCAAGATTCCAAGAAAATCCAAAATAATCTCATTTAAAGGTAGTGAAAATATTTTTTCTCTACTTAAAGGGAACTTTAGATTTGGGAATTTTTTCCTCTGGAAATTATTTTGAACATAAAGGTTTTTCAGATGCTGACTTTTGTAGTTTTAAAATAGATAGAAAAAGTACATTTGGAACTATTACTTTCTTAGGAGATTCCTTGGTTTCTAGGTCATGCAAGAAACAAAATTATGTAGCACTTTCTACTACTGAAGCTGAATATGTAGCAGCTGGAAGTTGTTGTGATCAAGTGTTGTGGATGCAACACACACTCACAGACTATGGTATGAGTTTTACTTAGACTCAAATAATGTGTGATAACACAAGTTCCATTTCCCTATGTAAAAACCTTCCACATCTCTCTCGTTCAAAGCATATAGATTTTAGACATCACTTTCTTAGAGATCACAGACTTAAAGGAGATATTATTCTTCAATTTATCAGAACGCAAAAACAACATGCTGATATTTTTACAAAACCATTATCTTATGATAGATTTGAATACATTCAACAAAAGCTAGGAATGATCTCTATAAGGTAATCATTCATATCTACTTTTTGTTTAAATCATCTAGTAACATTAAACTACTCTTTATTTCCGGGGGAGTACAAATTTTTTCCTCATTCCTTATGCTTTTTCTTCTTCTTAAAATTTTATTTTCGGTATTGAAAATTTCAATATTGAAAATTTTGGTATTGAAAATTTCGGTATTGAAAATTTCGGTATTGAAAATCTCGATATTGAAATATGGAATTTTAAAACATCCAAGAAAATTATTATAATACCAACAAACTCCTCAGAGTATTCCAAAAGCTAAATTTTCTAACCCTTTATTTTCTTATCCTATGATTCAATTATTGTTATTTCCAAATTTTCAATTTCGGTTTACATTACTACAAAAGATCAGAATTCATATTTACTATTTCCATCCTCAACAATCAGATCGGATCAAGTTATGTTGATCTGTTTGATTATCTTATGGAATCTGAAAATTCATAGCCATTCCTATATAAGGCGTGCCTCGTTTATAAGTGTTGCACCATCCTCACTTATCTCTTTGAATAAGCTCTATTTCCATCAAAGTTTTCATTCCAATTCTTTTTTCTCTATCACCCTAAATGACTCCTGAATCCTCAAAAGACTAGATACTGACTAGTAAGGAAATAAAGGATTGGTCAATCATTAGGGAAAGGTTGGTTTTCCCAAACATCTTTTCAAAATATGACTCCCTTATCTCTAAGGTGATAATAAATAATGGATGGGAAAGTGTTTGTGTGGATAAAAGAAGAGTCAGGATCTAGTTTTTACTGACCTGTTTATTTAGTTCTATGAATCTGTTACTTTCTTCCAAAAGAATGGTAAGGATCTGTTTAAGATCAAATGTTATGATAAGACATATACAGTCCCCTATAAGATGGTAGAAAATGTTCTTAACATTCCATATAAAGGGGAAGATATTCTTTCCTCTCAAAAACTTCCCAAGAAGAGAGGTTCTTTTAAAAAATCCAAAGCACTGGATTATCTTGGTCTCAAGTATTTTAAGAATCAAGAGATTACGAATCTTTCAAAAAAAACACATGATGGTAGCTCTCTGAATGAAAGGATTTCTTATTCTAAGAAAAAGAGATAAGGATTATCAAAAGATATGTGATATCTTTCTGTTATACTTTCTCGTCAACTTAAGGAAGATCAACATTGTGAAGTACATCATTCTCACCATTCAATAATTAAAAGTTGGGTCCAGCAGATCTCATTTACTTATGTATCTGATAACTATATCCAGGATAATTTTCATGTTCCTTCAAGAGTTGAATGTTAAATTCTGATCAGTCTCAAAGCCATTCAAGATTTTATTACTCAATGATGAAACTTGAAGAAGGATGAGGGTAGAGTTCTTACCAGAATCCAAGAGTTTTTTTAGAAATGGTTATCCAGAACAAAGGTGATGTTCTAGAGTCTTTAAATTCGGTACCCAAGAAAAGGAAATTGGAAGAACGTATCATGGTTGTACTTGTTATTTATGTCCCGGTATCAACACCTCCTCCTCCAAAGAAACTGAAATCCTATACCAATGCAACAATGGAAAAGTGGAGTGAAATGGCAGCTACTATAAAGGAAAGAGATCCTACCTTTGGCTTAAATCCTACAGAGGAAAAGTCCTTAAAACATTAGCAAGCTAAAAATTTTGAGAAAGAAAAGAAGGAGAAGTTATAGAAGAAGAAATATTTGGAAGCTCATGTGTGTCAGTCTCTTCTAAAAGCTGTAGAAAATAAGTCTCAATAAGTACAGGAATATGAAGTTGTTCAAAAGAAATCAATTTCCACTAGGGAAATCTAGAATGCTATGAATGTTATATCTTTATTATAACCTATTCAAGAAATAGATATTCAAATAGTTTAAGAAGACTATAATGATGTTTTTAGAGAAGATGAAGACTACATTGAAACTCTTTCGAGTTTTGTCTCTGAATCTGTTTCAGAAGAACAAGTTGAAGACCAAGTTGAGGAAGAAGTAGAAGTTGAGGAAAAAGTAGAAGTTGAGGAAGAAGTAGATGTTGAAGAAGAAGAACAAGTAGAAACTGAAGTAGATGAATAAGATAAAGAAGAGGTTGATCATCAAGGTGGTGAAGAAGAAGAATTTCAAGGGGAAGAAGATGAACAAGGAGATCAAAATGTTATCCAAGTTTGAGATGAACAATCTTTAATTCAAAATCCTATCAAAGGAAAAAGTGTTTTTTTTCCTCATTTAAAAAAGAAATGCCTTAGTAGACTTTGAAAAGAATAGAAAGCCACATTCGTTAACTCCATGAGGATTTGAGAAAGGAAATGATGTTTCAGGTTCTGAATCCTCTTCATCTGTTGATTATAGCTTTGTCATTCTATCTTTAAGAAAGTTGGTCATAACTATTCCAGTTCTTAAAAATATAGATGCTCGTCGTCAAATTATGTAATAAAATCAGAATTAAAAGACGAAATGGACCAATATGCTTATGGACATAGTGGTAAAGTAAGAATAAAACTTTAGTAATCTTTTTATTGATTACAATTCTCAAAAGGTGACTTGTAAGAAAATCTTTAACCACACCAAAACTATCAATTAAGAGCTAAGGCAGTTTGGTGACATAATGGATTCAACAAATGGAGCATTCAATAATTGTGAAACCGAGTTCAACAAGGTCAAGGCATCAATATCTAAAAAGTCTAGTCAACTCAATTCTGATGCCCGATCTGTAAACAGTGAGAAAAAATTCAGAGCTGAATTAGAGAGAAAGGTGGCTGCTCAAGAAGAAGAAATATTTTCCGTAGAAAATAAGAATCAGGATCTAGAGATCTTATTGAAGAAGTTAGAGTAAGATCATAAGGAAGTGAAGAAACTTAAAGCCTTTATAAAGAAAATGTTGTCTGAGAAGAAGAAGGATAGTTGATTTTTTTTACATTCTGATGTTTCGCTGTAATCGGAACATTATTTCCAAAATTTCCTTAAGAAGATTCTTGTATATATTTCTTTTGTTTGCAAATGTATTCTTTCTTAACCTTACATGTACATCTTAAGATTATCCATTATTTTTTTCTCTTTTTGAAAACCACAAAGGGGGAGAATTTATTTAAAGGATGAATTTAATGAAGATCTCAAAAGAGGAAAATCTATTGAGGAATAGAATGGTTGGAAAGGATAATGACCAATTAAGGAGTAGTTTTCTTATAATAAGAGGTGTTAATATAAGGGGGATATATTTTTTTAATAAAGAAAACCATACACTAAAGATCAAGAATACTATCCTTGGGAAACATAACCAAAGGGGGTGTTAGTCGTATTAATCAGAAATCTCATTCAAATGGGGAGATAAGTTTTTCATACTTGTTTATCTAATTCAACATATTCTTCCGTAGAAAAGTTGTTTGTGGTTTCCAAAACGGGGGATATTTTTGGGTCAATAAGGTGATCTTATGACTTCTTTATTCCTTATGGTTTTATGTTTTGAAAATCACAAACACTTTTTCTTAAGTTCTGTCTTTATAATAAGTTCTGTTTTTTTCTTAAGATCTAGAATTGTCATTCTGTTATACATACAGATGTATCATTATAATTTTTCATTCCATTATACTTACTGATGTATCATTACGATTTATCTTTCTATTTTACTTACAAGATTTATTATAACGATTTTCCATTCTGTTAGATTTACAGATTATTTATTCCGTCTTTATGATACTGATTGCGGTGTATAAGTGATATCATCTTTGGGATACCGATTCTAGTGTATAAGTGATACCGTCTTTATGATACTAAATCCAGTGTATAAGTGATACCATCTTTATGATACCGAATCTGGTGTATAAGTGATTCCAATTTTATGATTCTGATTCTAGAACAAATGAGATACCGGTTTCACAATCCGATTTAATTTTCTTTAATGAATCTGTTTTCATGATAATGCTTTTCTTAAGAATCCATTTTTCTTAATAATGTTAGAGTTATTTAATATATCATTCCAATGCTATCAGATTCAATGTTTTCTTACATAACGCTCATCTTTATCTCTACATCATTTCTTATACTTGAAACGATGTCGTACAATATGTTACAAACTAACCATTGTTTGTTTGACACATGTCCAAGTCCTTATGAAATTTAAGGTAAAATATGATTGTTGTAGTGGAGCCTACCGTTGGGAATATTTTCCTATAAATACAAGTTCATTTGAAAGAGTAAATCACTTGGACTATAATGTAGAGAGTGGATGAACTTCACGCATGTGAAAAATTTGTGAAGTTATTTCAAGAGATAGAGGCTCTTTAAACTCTCAGTGCTTTGTGCGGATGTCGTGGACAACTTTTTCGGGTGTGAAAAACTTGTTCAGACATGCTTTGTGCAGACTCTGATCATGGTGATCGTGGGATTCAAGGTTTGGAAGAAAGAGGTTCTGATTTACTTCTAAATAGAGGGATTGTGGGGATAACAAGAAAAATCCTAATATTCGGATTGAGGGCTTACCTAGGTTTGGGTAAGACATAATTTCTTGAAAGTATAAATCAAGGAACCTTTATCCAAGGTTTATGTATACGCTTCTCTTTTGGTTAAAAGAAAGTTTTTGTTACTTATTTTCTATTTCAAGTTGTTTTATTTCCACTATAATATTGACTTTGTTAAATATATAAAGTGTAACATTCTTATACATTCTAATTCTGTTACTCTGATTATATTACAGATTCTAAACACTTTAAGGAATAATATTTCATTTAAGAAAATCCTTCTTAAGATTTAATCTTATGGTTGTAAAGTTTAAGAGAATGTTTCTTTTAGAGGTGTTGTGTATGTTTGTCTAACTTTGTTAAACTAATCATTAAAGGTTACAATGGAATTTTTAAAGAATAAAATTCACCCCCCCCCTATTGTATATTGAGCATCTACGTTCATCATTTCAATATTATAGAATATGTTTCCTTTTCCTTTATTTGAAGATGCATGACTTCAAGGAACTAGAAGCTATAAACAATGGTGAAAATCACAATAAATTTATGAATTTATCCGCATTCTCTATCACAGAGATATTCTCTTGGCTTAGGCTAAATAAATCTATCATTTTCTAGATCATGAACTTGTGAGGATAGAATTGTTTGTTGAATACTTCTTCAAAATCCTCCCATCATAGTCCTGGATCCCCCTTGGCTTGCATCACTAGTTACCACCAATGGAATGCAAGATCCTCAAGCATATACTTGGTTATCATAAACATGAAATCTGTTGGTGTGCTGCTGAAATCAAATATATGATTCATCCTGCTCATCCATACCTCCACCTTTTTGGGTTTAGAATCACCTTGGAAGATGGGTGGATTCTGCTTGATGAACTGGATGGAATGATCCACGTGCCTTTGTTAATCCCTCCAGTTCCATGTATACACATCTTAGAATTATTAGAAGATACTATAAATAAGCTCCCGGTTAACCTATGGCTGAGGTGTAACTATATACTCTGCATCTTCATCCATTTGGCCTCTACGATGCTTATCAGGTGCCATTTTCTAAACCAAAAACAAACTCTATAACTCTCACTCTGTAGAAACAGATGTCTTAACATTTCAAATTCTATCAAATCAATAATCACAAAATTTCTTTGAAAATTCAAACATTTAAAAAACCTTCATATTTTTTTTTGAAAATCAAACCATTTTCAAAATACATCAACTATACACATTTAAAATTATTTAATCTGTAAACAATATCCTATTTTTTAAAAAATTGACACTTTTGAAAAAAAACATTACTCCAAATTAAATATGATATCCTAGTATAATTTCATTCATTTAAGATGCATGTTAGGATTGTCTCATTGGATAAACACAGGAAAATAATATTCCAAGATCTTATAAGTGTCTCCAAAACACTTATGTACCCAACTCTCTTATAACTCAATGTTCGACATAAAAAAGGTTAGACACATATTTTTATGATCTATATATCATGTCCCAAAAATAGTACTCCTCTTTATGATCATAGCCCAAGGAATAGATAATAATTAAGTTGAACAACAAGATCATGGAACTAAAGACCACTTGTTCTGAAAGGATTGAACAAGCAGACACCATTTGTTATGACCCACTTATTCTCATTGGCTTGAGAATACAATGAATTATTACTAGGCCCTAAGCAATAACCCCAAGATTCCAAAAGGTTAGAAATAAATGTTTAAGGTTTTCATATGCGTGTGTGGGGATGATTTTCCCATGAATAACTAAAAGGATTAACCCAAAAAACCATAAACAAACATCTCACTATATGATGCATGAATAAATTAAAGACAACCCATCCACAACAATTATATCCAAACCACACCAAAGTATACAATAGTGGAAGAAAAAATAAATATCAAAGTAAACATTAGAAAGACAACTAATCTACTCAAATATGACAACAAGAATCCATGCTCCACCATCTTCATTATCCAATCACCAATAAACCCACGTATCATGATATGGTGCTATGTACATGTGATACTTTTCCTTTTCCCATGTCTTAGAAATATAATCTACAAAAGTACTAAAGTTCCAAAACAGGGGTGAGTATAAAACTCAGTAGGATTTATCCATTAACTTATGTTATCATGGTATAGGGATATAATAATTGGAAACATTTATATAAAACCATTTATATAAAACAATTTCCCAAAAATATTTTATAACTAAAAATAAAGAAGTCTCAAAACCATTTAAAAACACATTTAAACAAGTTCTATTTTCAACCAATTTCCAGCAAGTCAAATTTTTAGAAAAAAAAACAAACAAGGATTTAAACCCATTCCTCATTAACGTTTTGGCATACCCATTCCATTCCCTTTAACCACAAACCAATCCATGCATTCAATATTAAAGTCCTTATACTTGTTAGTAGTGAGTTATCCTTATACTAAGCATTTAATTAGTGGACCAATTTGATGGGGGTACATCACACCCATATTCATCCCAAAATTTTGATGGGTTTGTTTCTCACCATTTTCCATTCCAATTCATATGAAAACACACCACAACCCATACCCAATCCAAGTGTGTTTAACCAATTCAATAAACTTGATCCATTATTAAAAATCATGAAACAATCCAATTCAAACAAACAGTTTCATTTGAATAAAAACATTCCTTTTATTGATAACATTTTCATCAAACCTATGTTCCACCATTCCATAACATTCTTATTTTTAATTCAAAAATCATGAAAATTATTGATGAACAATGATTTTATAGATTTCTACAATTCATCAAATCATTAGTAATGAGGTTTTCTAATAATTCTCAAACAACCAATTCATAATTTATTCCTTACCAAATAATCAATTAGAAATCATGAATTTAATTTCTATAAATAGGAGTTGAGAGTGAATCCAACTACCACAAATATTTTGACAAAAACTGAAAATGGATGAAGAACACTCAAAAAAACTGCGTTTATTCTCCACAAATTACCCTAGATCTATTATCCTACCAATAAGAATTCAAAATTATATCATATTTGGAATCAACAGCCTTATATCTAATCATAATGTTCATATATATAAAAAACCATGAATATAGGATAAGTATATCTAAGTAAATCAAAGAAATGATAAAATAATACAGAAAAATGATGATAAACATCAAGAATCTAGCTTAAAATCACTAAGCAAAGCCTTCATATCACCTCTACATCAATGGAAACACCTTATTTTTCCATAGGAGAAGAAAAATCCTTAGTTATATATGGTTTGGGGAAAAATGAAAGGATAAATGGTAAGTCCAACCAAGATTCACTTTTTAGGATCTTACTTTAACCCTGCCCATGATTAGTTCACACAGTTGGACAAACAGTGCGCTAACCGTGGGTTAGATACTCGCCTAAATAGATCATTTCCCTACCTCCTCACACAGTCTCCTTAACCGTGTGCACACCATGTCGTGTATCTCTAACACAAAAAATCTATTGTTCATAGTTTTTTCTAGGGTTTTCTGAACAGTTTGGATAAACTGAGTGCAGCCCATGCACCTCTACTTTAGCCCCCAAAACATATTAAAAGGTCACCAAACTCTCCCATTGACCACCCTTATAGTTTATATCCATAAAAACATAAAGAAAAGGTTACATACTAAAAACTGGGGGTACTACAGTGGGGTTCAATATTTAGAACACTAGTGTAACAATAAGGTATTGAGTTTAAATATTTCATAAAGTCTTTAGAGGAACCTATATTTTCATTTTATAAAACCTAAGAACCTGATCTATCACTATATTCGAGGATCTCTAGTGTTAGTTACCATAAAAATTCTTCTAAATACTAAGGAATAATTGTATTTTTGACCTCATAAATTACTTAAAATATGATACAAATAGGTTGAGGACTTCTTTTATAGGTATAGGGGCCTAACTTATTATTTAGATATGAAACTCTAAAATGATCATTTTCTCTATATATGTATAGAGAATATCCCAAATGTTATAAAAATAAAACACATTCCTATGAAGACCCATGGTAGGATCCATGAATTTTTATCAGATGTATAATGGTTATAATATTACCTTTTCACTCAAAAGACAAACCTCAACTGACATTGTCAACACAGGTATGGTAGAATGGAAAAGTAGAAACCATGATAGTATCTCTATAAAAAATCATTTTAAAAACAATATCCTCAAAATCCATCAATTATAATGTAGTTCCTCCTCCTATAAAATAATTAAAAAAATCAAATTATAATGAAAATACATTGGATACAAGGAGGGTAGAGAACCATTAAACCATTGAACGTATATAGAATAATGATTACTATTTCTAAAATGGGAAAGACATGTGTTATTTTTTTACTACCATTTATAATTAATTTTTTATGTACGTAGATATTATAATTCTAAATTTTTTAGGGTTAAATTATTATATCTACTATTTCCCCTACCATCATTTTCTAGAGAAAAATATCCAAGACTATATAATCTTCAAATAATTACTCCAAAGGATGGTTGATGAAATGAATATGACACTACATAGTACCATGTAACATGTGACTTATGTGTACATAACTCCACATAAACAATAATAAGAATAGATTGTTATAGAGACCATATCCTTTTAAACATATTATTACATGTTTTTAAGTATAATTAATGTAACACCATGAAATTAAAAAGTACACATTTTAATTTGATAGCATGTATGACACACATCATGAAACGTGTAATATAACATAATATCCTAAAACTGTAATATATATTTACTATTTTAATTAAATTTCACACCTGATATTTCTTGTAATGAATACATCATTGAGTTAACTTGCATTACACATAATAGATACCTTCCTCCATAGCTTTCATTACATGCAATAATGAGTTTCATCAAATAAAAGTGTATTATTAAAATATTATTATTTAATATAATATGATATAACCTAACAAATTATGTTAGTTGTTATGAATAGTATTAACTAAGTTATGAAATTTTTTGATTTATATTAAAATAAAATGAATTCATGGTTTACTAATTAAGGAGAAACAAAAATAAGAAACATTTTCATATAAAAGGAAATATTATTATTTTTATCCATCTAAAAGAGTTTTGTCATAATAAGAGGGGGAGGGGTGATTCAATGATACTATTTTTATTTTATGTTTATTTTTAATTGAAACAACCTTCACCTCCTATTTGATATTTGAATTCTTTACTGAAAACAAACTCAACACAATTCCGTGGGAACAAAATGATTTACAAGGTTCACTATTCAAAAATTATAGCTACATCCTTGGTATGGTTTGTAAATGATCCAATACAATAAAAACACTAAGAAAAACAATCCTTTGATTATAATGAGTAGGATATACCCTTATACTAGTGTAACATTTTGAAAAAATCCATCCAGTGCATGTGCACCCTTCTAGCACAATAGGGAAATAGAATTGCTTTTGTAACAACTCATGTTACTTATTCTTCTTTTCAATTCACAACATTTATCCGATTGTAAAACAATTTTTCTTTTCCCAACTTAGAATAAAGGTAAGAACCTCTTTTAACTTTTAACACAATCCGTTCGATTACCCTGGGTATGATACTCTCAGTCTGATTCTTCTCCGTACAATTTTATTTCAATTGAATACAATAGAAAAGAATAAGCACCATTCTAATACTTTTATATAATAGTCATGAAAAATAGAATCATCACCACTTCCAAACATATATGTAATAGTCAAGAAAAATTTAATTAAAACCACTACAAATAATGTTTTCAATAGTCATGATAAATAGAATCAGAGCCACTTCAAAACATGTATGAAATAGTCATGACAAATAGAATCTGAACCACTTCAAAACATGAGACTGATAAAGAGACTCAATATGATTATTCCATAGCCTGAGAATCCCAATATAGAAACACCTAGTATAGAAAACTCGAAACCAATTAATTCATCCTCATATGATTTCCACTTTTAAACAAAAGTCATGTTGAATACTCATCATCTCTTTTTCTCTCTCTAAATATTAGAGCTTCTATCTCTTATATTATGAACAATTATAAAATTAGAAAGAACAAAGTACTTTCTTCTTTTATAGGTGACCCAAAATAGGTTTAGGTGGGAATCCCAAATCTTTCTCCCGCAAACCTAAATTCACCCAAAAGTCCATTTCCCCTGAAATCTTGAAATGCATTTTGACATCTTCACCTCTTCTCGATTCTTCTTAGAACATCTAAAATCCTCAACTATTATTCATCAAACACCCATTTAAATTCCTTAGAACAATTTCAATTGAAAGTAATACATGGGTCTGATCAAATGAATTTGATTCCTCATGCCGATTGCTGAATACAGTTCTTAGAACAGATTTGAATAAAAATCTATAATATGAAAGTTCAGATCCCCCTAAAAAATCATTCAGAAAACTTCTTCCCTTTTTTTCTTCTAAACCACTTGATAAGAAATAATTCATTCAAAAACCAGTGATTGAATCATGAATTACATCATTACATTGAATTCATTGAGGATCACATTTAGCATCGTCTTACTTCAATTGGAAGGTATTTTTACTTTCAACTCATTCTTTCTTCTTTCTTTTCATCTCAACCCAAGCATGATCTTTTCTAAATAAAAATAGTCTGGATACGATCATCATGAATATTACCATTCTATATACAATCATTCTGGATACAATAATTTCTGGTTATCATCATTCTAGATAAGATCATTGTATACGATTGTAAGGTATGATAAAATACAGTCTAAAAATGATGACCTTCCCAGATATGATATAATACAATCTGAAAATGATGATATACCAAGATATGAAACAATATATTTTGAAAACTATGATCATCCTGGATATGATACAAAACAATATAATAATATTGATCTTCCTAGATACAATACAAAACAATCTGATAAGTATGATCTTCCAAGATATGATACAAAACAATCTGATTAAGATGATCTGCCTGGGTACGATACAATAAAATATCAAAATGACGATTTTTGAACATACGATACAATCTGAAAACGATGATATTTGATCAGTACCATGTCTATTATTTAACTTTTACTAAGATATGGTCATTTTGTGAAGAAATCAGCACCAACCATTACTCCCCTATCAACACCGCATTCCAATCGACACCACTTTTCAATAGAACCACTTTTCCTCAGCATCATCTTCCATCGGAATCACCCATTCAATCCACATAACCTATTCCATTTGCCCAACTTTTCATCAGCACCCCCTAAATAAAATTCGGCACCAGATATTTTACATCCAATTGGTATACAATTATTTTTAAAGATCATCGATATTGTCTTTTTTCATCTTATCGGTATAACTTCTTCAATCAGAATAGCCTCTTTAATTTGGATATGATTTTTTTGAAAAAAAATGAGCACCACCACTTCTATATGGATATTATTGTTTTGAAAAACAATCATCACCACCTCTTCAATCTGGATAAAATTGTTTTGAAAAACAATCAGCACTGCATCATCAATATGGATAAGATTGTTTTGAAAAACAGTCAGTAGTTCCTCTTTAATCTAGATATGATTGTTTTGAAAAACAATCAGCACCACCTCTTCAATCTAAATTCGATTGTTTTGAAAAACAATTGGCACAACATCTTTCTATTAGTCATATAGATATGATAAATCTAAATATGATTGGTATAATCTCTTTCACTCCCCCATTATTATCTCAAGCTTGAATCACACGTTCTCAATATAACTCATGATTTATTTGAAATACAAATCAGAAATACACTGTCACAATTAAAACACATGTTTTACATCGGTTCCAGTGTGAAACCAATGATAATTCATTTCTAATAAGATACATATTTCATGAAACTAAATCATTATTTTAAAAAACCGATCAATTCTTCATAATGATGGATAGAATGTGTGAGTATGATTCTTTTTCAAGTCCAATTCATTTGAAACCATGGATCTAATTATTTTTAAAACATGGATCTGATTATTATCCATACAAAGGTCACTATGATTTTTTTGAAACCAATACTATATTTCCTGAAAACAAAATGATTTATAATAACTTTATTCTTTTTTATAAAAATGGATCAACCACAAAACTTCTTTCATTCAACCCCCTTTACTCTGACTTCCCGTTGATCATCTTTCTCGACATCCTTTCTTTCTTCAAAATGATGATTGATTCTTTCTCAGCATACTGATCGATTGAAAACAAATACAAGAAAAACACAACCTGGGCCTAACAATCTTCCCCTTTGTATTTGGTGTCAATACCCACTTTAATCACTTCAAACAGACAAAACATTTCCTTATTTTTATTTTCTTTATTTCATTATTGCTTCCCATATTTCTTTTATCTCTCTCCATTTATCTTATATCTCCACCTTATTGAAAATCAAAATCAAATATTCCATCATGATATGTTCCTCTCTTATTGAAAAATGAGCATCATTTCCAAATGTTTGGAGATTTCATTAATAATGTTATCACATGATTTTCTAAATAAAGAACATTTAACTAATCACTCTAAGTCTACATGGGTGAACCTGGGGTAGAAACAAGAGTATATAATCAAGGAGATCAATGTTTTCCTTTACACAACTTTCATGTGATAAATTTTTCATACTTCATTAAACATTGTCATGACTAGAAGAAAAACACGAAGGAATTTGTCTAAGAAAAAATTGATCTAATCCCATCTCAAAAAACACATCAGAATGTTTATATGTATAAAAAAACTTTTCCAAAGAAAATTTTCACTTCCTCATTAATTTTTTTTTTCAAGAAAATTATTAGAATAATTAATTCCATATTTCTTATTTACACTCCTTCAATTCCCTGCATGTTAGAAAATGTATATAAAGATATTGGGAATGAGGCAGAACCTAAATTATTTTCTAAAAAAAAATTTGGACTGAGAGTCATCTCTCAACCTTTACTCCTTTTTTTTCTTGGATTTTAAATTGGATGTGCTTTCTTCCTTTTATTCATCCTTATCGAGTTTTGTAACAACATTCTTATTATCTGTCAAATATTCTGATGAGGATGTCAAATTTTCTTCATATTTGGGAATATCCTTCTTACAATTAGTTTGTTCAATGTTTTCCATTATTATCTTTTTCTCTAGAAAGATAGTTGATCAGGTTTTGATATCATGACCTTATTTCTCATCTTCACCATTTGTGGACACATTTTTGTCATAATTTTTCATTTCACCAGAATCCTGCTTCTTCCTTTCTTATTTCACTTTATTTTTGGATTCCTCCAATTTCCTAGCCATGTCAATGTGTTCTGGCCAAACAACTAAGCACACTTCCTTTTGAATCTTAGAAAATCTGTCATTCTTGACTTCCAAAACATCCTGATTATTATAATTTTTCTAAATCATATGTTTTCATAGTATCAAAACAAGACATCCTTCCCCAAGGTGTCCATGTTTATCACAGATTTCATAAAGAGTTTCTAGTGGCTGGAACCTATTTCCAATTTTTACATCATTATTATTAGATTTATTCCACACAACCTTCTAAGACTTCTTCTTTTGATATAATTGAATCCCCCTCAAACATTTCCTTACACAACCTGTTTAATAAAAGTAGTGAATTTTTTCGAACCAACGCATATTATATATATGTAAAAATGCACCACAATGACAGAAATATCCATAAAAGTAGTACTTGCCTTTGAAATTTTTATACTTTCGAGAATTGTGAATGTATTTCTCTGCCACCTTCTTATCTTTCTTTTCTGATCAACCAAAATTTTTATTATCAAAGAAATTCCTTCTTTTCTTTTTTGAATTATAAGAAACATAAGTAATGGAAACGTTTCCATGTTCAAAATGTTTAAAAAAATTACCAACCTTGTTGGTCTTGGCCACATACATAACATTCACATCTTCAATCTTTTCAAAAAAAATCTTTTCATCTTATCACATTTTGAAGGTAACTTTTATTGACCATTTTCTGGTTTCCCATTCTTAGAACATCCACTGATTTTAGTGATAGAATTTTAGAAACAAGATTTTCTCAATTAATCATTAGATAAATTTTGTTGGACAAGTCCCAACTCTTCTTCCTTTTCCTTCAGCTTCACTTCTATATACTTAATTTGATTCTATTCTTCTTCAATATATTTTTTCAAATCATCAATTTCTTTCTCAATATACACTTTCTCCTTGAAAAATAATCCTTGATTTTTTGTTGAGGAAGATTCATCTTAAATGTTTTGGTTTTAATTTTCAATCCTTCTAATCATTCTTATGAACTCTTTCAATTATTCTTTCAATTACCTCTCAACTGGAGTATCTTCTTCATTAGAACTATTACTTATGAATTCATCATAATTAATTATTTCAATATAAGTATTATACTAATGATGCTAAATGGAATTTTTGGATTCAAATTCCCTTTATTATTCTTCATCAGCATGACTAATTTCATTCCTGGATGAACTTTTTTCATTAACTATTGCAATGAATGTGTTGTCTTCACCATAATTTGTAACATCCACACTATAATCTTCCTTGGACAGAAATATTCACCTTTTGTATATTGAGAACCTCTTATCTTCCCTCTTGTAATATAATTTTTATTTATCACCCTTTTTATACAAAGGTCTTATTGGCCTTATTTCCTAATCTTCACTTTCTTCTTAATCAATATATTCTTTATTTCCTCATTTAAGAATATTGGAAAAAAATTCCCAATGGATCATCACCCAAAACACTTTATAAGAAGATTCCCTTTTTACCTTCCTGTACTTATTTTCACATTCATACATAACAAGGACAAAATTGAATCATGATTTTTATATACCTCATTTTTAGAGTCAGAATCACCAGCTTATTCTTCATAAAGAATATTTTTTTCTTTCTTCAAATTATTGAAATAAATTTCCCTATAAAATTTAGTTTTTCCTTTTATAGAATTCTCCCTTCTCCTTTTGTATGTAATGAGAGTACTATGCAAATCATCAAGAGATACTGTTTCAGGATCTCAGTCTTCCAATGAAGAAACTTTTTCCTTGAATTTGTCGGGTAGGATTCTCAAGATCTTTTCAACTATAGTAGAATCATGAAACATTTCACCAAGAAATATGATAGTACTTACAATTTCATTTAACCTAGTAACAAATTCCCTAATTGATTCATGCTCATCCATCATGATATCATCACACATCAATCTCAGTATTTGTAACATTTCCTTATTCACTTTTTTATTCCCTCCATAAATGTTTTTTAATTTATACCACATATATTTTTCTTTGGAAACCCCATTTACGCTCAAGAATTCACTTTCAAAATGTGATGAAAATATAGAATTCCTCACCCTTCCATTACTCTCAATATCTCTCTTATAACAGGTGTTGGTGGAGTTTTATCATCAATGAGAGAAAACCCTATTGTTGTAGCTTAATGAACATCATAACTGATAGATATGGGATATGGAAGTATTCTATCTTTCTAGAGATGACAATTCATTCTATCAAATACTAGAATTAATTTACTATTCACATAGTTCAAATTCTTCATCAGCAAGGAATAGTGAAGGGAACCTAATCTCTGATACCAATTGAAAGTTCCTAGTCAATTTATTGTATCACTGAGAGGGGGAGGGGGTGAATCAGTGATACTCTTTTCCATTTATGATTCTTTTCAATTGAAATAGCCTTTACCACCTATAAAGGATATCAATTTCCTACTGAAAACGAAATCAATAGACATCCACAGGAACAAAATGATTTAAAAGGATTACTATTCAAAAATAATTTCTATGTAATTGGTATAGATTGGAAAAGATCCAGTACCATACAATCCACTAAGAAAACAATCCTTGGATTACAACAAGTATGATATACCCTTACACTCGTTTAGCATTATGAAATCATCCCTCCAGTGCATGGGCACCCTCCTCACCCAATAGGGAAATACAATTTCTTTTGTAATAACTCATGTTACCAGTGATTCATTTTAATTAACCAAATCTATTCAATTATAAAAAAAATCTTCTTTTTCCTACCCAGAAAATAGTTAATAACCTCTTGGTCAATTTAAAATAATCTGTTTGATTACCCTAGGTATGATGATCCCAGTATCATTCTTCTCAATTCGATTTTATTTTAATTGAATACAATAGAATAGAATCGGCACCACTCTAATACTTTCATACAATAGTCAAGACAAATAGAATCAGCACCACTTTGAAACATATATGTAATAGTCATGGGAAATAGATTCTTCACCACATTAAAAAATGTATGAAATAGTCATACTGGAAACACTTCAAAACATGTATGTAATAGTCATGAAAAATAGATTCAGACCCACTTCAAAACCTGAGACTAATAAAGAGACTAAGTATTATTATTCCTCAGCCTGAGAAACCCAATACGGAAATAGCCATCACATGAAACTAAAAAACTATTAATTCAACCTAATATGATGAACACTTTAAAACAAAATTCAAGCTGAATAATCTTCATATCATATTCTCTCTCTAAAACCCAGAGCTCCCCACTCCTTTGTTGTGAACAGTGCTCTATTAGGAAAGTAAAAACTATTTTGATTTTTATAGGTGACCCTAAATAGGACTAGGTGGGAATCCAAAAACATTTTCTCACTCACCTAAATTCACCCAAAATGAACTTTCCCCTGAAATCTCATAATGGATTTTTAATTCTTCACCTCTTCTCAATAATTCTCAATACTTCTACAATCTTCAACTCTTCTTCATCAGAATCCCATTTCAGTTAATAAGATTGATTTCAATTGATACGAATAAATGGGTATGATCAACTAAATTTACTTCCACATGCCAATTGCTGAATACAATTCTCATAAATGTTTTGAATCAAAATAATATATATTAAAGTTCAGCTCCCCTTCGACAAATCAATCAACAATATTCTTTTCTTTTCTTTTCTCTTGAACCTCTTGAGAAACAATACATCTTTCAAAAAATAGTTCTTGAATCATGACTTCCTTCATGAAATTTAATTCATTAAGGATTAACTTTAACATATTCTCAATTCAATGGGAATGTATTGTAACATTCCATTCAATAATTCTTTATTCCATTTATATCAACCCAAGCATGTTATTTTCTAAATAAAAATGGTCTGGATACGATCATCTTGAATACGATCTTTCTAAATATGAACATTATGGATATGATCAGTTCTGGTTATGATCATTCTGGATACGATCACTAGTTATGGTTACTGGGTATGATCAAATACAATCTAAAAAAATGATTTACCCATATATGATACCTTATAATATGAAATTATGATTTTCATTGATACAATACAATATAATTTGAAAATGATGATCTACCTGGATTCGATACAAAATAATTTGAAAATGATGACCTGTCCGGATATGATACAAAAAAATATGATAAGGATGATCTACCCATATATGATACAAAACAATCTGATAAGGATGATATAGCCAGATATGAAATAATACAATATGAAAAAATTGATTTTCTTAGATATGATACAATCTGAAAATTATGATGATTGATTTTTATTGTGTCTATTCTTCCACTTCTACACAAATACAATCATTTTTAGAAACAATCACCACCATCTCTTACTCTTATATCATCACCTATTTCCAATTGGCACAACTTTTCAATGACACTAGTTTTCATCGACACCATCTTTGATCAGCACCACCTATTCAATTATCATCACCTATTCCATCTGCACCATTTTCATCACCACCACCTGAATACAAATCGACCCTAGATATTTTACTTCATAGGGTATCCAATTATTTTGAAAGATAACTGATACTATATTTTTTATTCTTATCCATATGACTTCTTCAATCAGCACCACCTCTTCAATCTGGATAGGAATATTTTGAAAAACAATCGGCACTACCTCTTCAATCTAGATACAATTGTTTTGAAAAACAATCAGAACAACCTCTTAAATATAATTATGATTGTTTTGAAAAACAAATCAGCACCTCCTCTTCAATCAGGATATGATTATTTTGAAAAACATTCAACACCTCCTCTTAAATGTTGATACGATTATCTTAAAAACCAATCTGCACCAACACTTTGATCTGGATAGTATTCTTTTGAAAAACAATCGGCACTGCCTCTTCAATCTTGATATGATTGTTTTGAAAAACAATTAGTGAAACTTCTTTCTCTCTCCCATCCAGATACGATAAATCTGAAAATGATTGGCAATATCTCTTTCACTCCCCCTTTTTCTATCAATATTGTATCACATGTTCTCAATACCACTCATGATTTATATGAAATGAAAATTAGTAAAGCATCATCCTAATTAAAATGGATGTTTCACATTTGTTCTAATGTGAAACCAATGACAATTTATTTACATCAAGATACATCTTCCATAAAAATGATTATTTATTTTAAGAAACTACTCAATTATATATAATGATGGATATACATAGTGAGTCCGATTATTTTGAAATTCCAATTTATTTGGAAGCATGGTTCTAATTCTTTGGAAAACATGGATCTAATTCTTTTCAAAATAGAGGTCAGTACAATAGTTTTGAAACCAATACAATATTTCAGGAGAAAAAAATTATTCATAATTGCATTCTTCTTTTTCAGCGAACCCGATCACCCACAAGACATCTTTATTTAAACCCCTTTTAATTCAAATTCCCATTCATCATCTTTCTGAACATCATTTCTTTCTTCAACATACTAATCGATTCTTTCTTAGCACTGATAGATTAACAATAAATAAATAAAACACCACATGGGATTAAAACTATATACTCAATAAAATATTTTTGATAATTATCCATTAGGTTTGATATTCATAGGATAATAAAAAACCATATTTCACACTTAAAAACACATATTTTTATAAAGGGGATTTTTCTTCCTTATAATGGAAAAGCCATTTTAAAATTAAATTTTGACACTTTAATTAACAGAATATGAAAAATTAAAATTCATATTTTAAATAAAAAATAATAATTGTGTTAGGTTGAATTTTGTATATTTTCTTAAAATATTTTATGTTTTTAATGAATAATTAAAAATATTGCATTTTAGTTCAAAACTTCATTTTCATCTAATTTATTTATAAGGTTGAATTATGTATTATATTGGTTTAAAAGGTTAATTATATTAAATTATTATCAATTAATACTATTTTTCTCATTGTAATAAATTTTAATTTGAAATTCACTATAAAAATATTGCAAACCTTCAGAAGTTCATACGTTAAAAACTAGCATTGTCATCCCACCTATGAGATTATATTTAAAACAATTACACCCACTTAAATTATTTGAATTTGTAAAAATGGAATCCATATTCATAGTAATAATAAATTATAATTTCTAATAATATTATATATTTTTTGTCCAAATTTATTAGTGAATTAAATTAAAATTAATGCACTTATTAAGGAAAAATTAATCTTAATAAAGGGATAGACTTTAATCTTATGTCATAAAATGACCTATACACTTTTAAAAATTCTATTTTATGTCCATATATCGACCATATTATTTCTTTTATCTATTTTAGTTTGTTATTGGTTCCACTTTCAACATGAAAAACATTCATGGAATTCCCGTTTCATAATATTACAAGAGTACCACCCCTCCTCCATTATAAAAGGACCTCTTCTCCTCAACCTTCCTCACACATCTCAAGAAAAATTGAATCAAACAAAATCTTCCCAAGTAACTTCTAAAAATCCATCCAATCATCCTAAAATCCTTTATTTGGGAAGAAATTCTTCCAATGAAGCCTTTTCATATAAACCTAATGAGTTACCTGAGTAAGAGGTTACAAACATTCCTATGTTTTATAGTTTCTTCACATTCTATAACCCATAAAATATTCTTATTTTCTACCTGTATAAAAATACACTATCATAAATATACTAGTATGTTTTTATACTATGATTTTTACTTAAAATCACACCCAAATCAATCTAATTGATAATAAACATATTATATATGTGTGTGGAAAACTAATACATCATGAAATGATGACTCTTTATGTTTTTCCTTTACCACCACTCATGGGGGATATTAATAATGAAACTATATTTTTATATGATATATATAATATTTATTATGAATTTATAGTTATTTAATTAATTTATTACACAAACCATTAATAATTACCATTTTACATTAATAGGATAACATAGTTTGAGTAAGTGTGGACTTCATCCCCCTCAAAGCGATGTGATTCGTTCACATGATATGTAGAACATATAATGGATGGATTTAATTAAACATATATGACTTATATAACCTATATATAATATTAATGACATAAATTCCATTCCCAATATATACATATACATATATATAACAATTTATTTATTAACATTTAAACCACTTAAATAGTGATAACGTTATTCGTGGACATGTGGACTACCACCTCCTCGACATGATGTGATTAATCTTTCATCACAAGAATTATTTTTATAAGTATATAATAATATATAATATTTTATTTTTGATGTAATTATAATTCTGTAAAGATTTAGTGTTACCTAACATCTTTCGGTAATGACAATTTAAAAACAAGAATGTTACTCAAACATATGTACGACCTTTCATTTCCATGATTTTAACATTGGATAATTTTTCAAAAACATATTTATTGACTAATGTTAAACGTATAATTGATGTTTAAATATGATAACTATGTCATTATTATTTTTTTGGATATGTAATTTAATGAACCTTGTGACCATAGTTGACCTACCAAAGTGTTTTTAACACATAAACCAAATTTGGTCAAGACAACCAACGTAAACATAATTTTTTAATTATTTGTATACAACACAGTAATATGTCAAATAAAATTTATTATAAAATTTAAAAATGTCATAAATAACATATAAAATAAACATAAGTTTCTTATAAATTAAGATAAAGGACGTTCACCCATAAGGAAATGCAATGTAATGGATTCTCATCTCACTTTTTAAATATGTTAGATAAATGTCATGTTCACCACTTACATCTTTTTTGTAGTGTATCTACTACCCATTTTTTTATATTATATCATAATTAATTAATTAATCACCATTTTATTTAACAATTTAATTTAATGTTATACCTTCTAGAGGATTATGACATAAAATTTTCCTAAGTGGTATGAGACACATTTTATGTTTAATGATTATTTTCCAACCATCTTCTCTCATTTGGATCGAACATCGTTAAGTGCCTCTGGCCCCTTGGATCGGGTCATGCTCACGGTCAGTGTTTGGGGTTGTATCTGAATACACAAATTGACCAAAACTCCAGGTAATGTTCCTGGTGTCAGGTAATGATGGGGGTCATGTGAGAGATATGGTGAGGATCCATGGTTTAGAATGTAGGGGTAAGATCATGTTTTTGTGGAAAATTGATTGCAGTCTGGTGAATGGTTCTACTCGACGGTTCCACATCTCTTTTCTCTATGGTGGATTTGTCGATGTCCTTGAGATCACAGAGGTATTGATATCCATAATAGATTCTGAAGTGATTTTTCTTTGCGGTTTTGATAGATGTGGTGACATTTTTTGGTCTATGGTAGTGGTGATTCTATCTCCCTTGTCAATATTCAGCGATTGAGGGTTCTGATGATCTATGGTATTAATGTTATGCAATTTTTTTATGATGATAATGGTTATTTATGTTTAAAAAAACATTAACGATCATTCAATGGTATTTCCAATTGAATAAATTACATGACAATTTTCAAGTAAAACATTTAATTATATATAATCTAGTTATTAATGACCATTTTTTAGTTTTATTAACATTTTATCACACATTGGTACTCAAAATGATTTAGAGAAGTTTTTTTTTCTGAAAAGTAGACACTTTATTACTCTTTAGTTGGAGTACCTATTTTCTTCTAGAAACCATGTTTTATGTAAAAAATTTAAAAAATGTTTTGACCATGATATTTTAATGAAATTTTAATCCCTTTTATCTTTTACCATTATTTTCAGAGGAATATTATTCTCACTTTCTGAACAAGGAATTGTTTTACCTTTAACCATGGAAAAGGAATGTTCCTTTTCTGTCGTATGACTTGTATGGACTTACCCACATTCAATTCCATGAATATTTTTTTAATATTGAAAATATAACATTTTAAAGAAGACTTTTTCAAATTTTATTTTCAAAGAAATGGGATTTCAAAAGGTTTCTCAAAATAAAAGGTTATTTTCATTAAGAATTTTTTCAAAAGATATTCTTATAATGTTTATATTCATCAATGACAACAACAAATTATATTAATCAAAATGGGGTATACTATATTGATTTTATCCTTAATATTCCTATGGATGAGTTATATTTGATTTCTATAAGGATTGTATACACATTCACTTCCTTGATTCCTTTTAATCCCCTATAAATATTCAATTTTCCAGGATTACAGAACATTGAATTTCCACTAATTATCTATATCATTCATCATGGATAATATTATTCCCTATAACATATACCATTTTACATTTGGTTTCTAATTTGATAGTTATTTGATTATTTGGGAAATATTTATAATTATGTATTCAATATTCAATATGGGTATTTAAAAAGTCATATTATTTTTTTGATTATTCAATATGAGGGGTTTTTAGACAAATAAAAAATAGATGGGGCCCTGTTATAGATATCCCCTCAATGAATCGGTAGTCTCATGAGATAATATAGTTGTCTAGACACCTTATATGGGGTTTCACTAGATGACTAAATCATCTTGTGAATGGTATTGATGGTACTACTTCCATGTACCTTAGAAACATGATATCCAATAATTAAGTGTTTCCCTCATATAGTTTCATATATTACTCATCCATGAAATTTTTCATCGACATATCGATGGGTACATTTCAGTTTTATTTATTTAGATGGCATTTCATTTAGCTTTTTGCCTTTACATATTGATTTTTACTTATCAATTTGTTTGAATGGAATGTGTTTCCAGTTATTACATTTCCATATTATTTATACAGTTCCTTCTCAATTTATTGATTGTATTGAATGTGTTTTCATTTTTTTACCATTTCATAATTATTATTCTCATTGATTCATTTTTTATTCAGATTTACTTTACCATTACTGGGAATTTATTATCTCTGTAATTATGATCCTTCCCCAGGAATCCCAGAAGAACACATTGAAAGATATTCAAGGATTTACAATATATATTAGATTTATAATTGATGTTATTTATTTAGGAAGATGTCACTTAGAGAAAAATTATGTTATATATTGTGTATTCTTTTATAATAAAACACTCATGTATGTATCTAGTATACTAAGACTACTAAACTCTCATTCCTTCGATATTTGGTTCATTTTAATCATGCCAATGTATTAGTATAATACACAAACTCTATGCTACCTAGGGTCGGGTCTCTATAGATTGTATCAGAGGAAGCTTAGTGAAAAACTTGGGAACTAGATTTATAAAATCATAGGTTAAAGAACATAACCCTAAGGTATAATTTGAGGATATGTTTAGAATAACATCCTATAATTTTTTTAGGTAGAGATAATATGGATTTTCCTTGAAATACATCCATGTCTAGATACTGTAGGTGGATGTGGTACTGTCATTGATATACCGATATGTAATAACTCTAAAAAGGTATTCTGAGCCAAAGTCGAGGTAACCTAGTACTTGAAAAAATAACTTACTGTGCACCTTGTTTACATTCCTTGGGGGATATTCTTAATAAAATTGAAATTTTATTTACAATCCACATTGATGTATTTCACGAATAAATATCCTAGGTTTAACCAAAGGTGTTTTAGATTGACGATAAGGTTCCATGATTTAGAAATCCAACTACTGATATTATGGGTAAACTTTAGACCAAGGAAAAACCTATGTGGAAAATAAATGGATGAATTATTTATGTATTGAGGATGTATTAAAAAACTTTGTTAAAAGGCTATTTACTAATTAACAATATTTCAAGGATGTCCAACATATTTTTTTGGAAATTATATTAATTTGTTTTTAGAAAAGAAAAACCTATAAGTTGGGTGAAAACTAATCAAAAATGGAAAGGCCACATGTCTTGAACCAATGACCAATGGATGATCTGGGTTTCATGCCAACCACTGACCTACGCAATTTTCTAGTTAATGTTTTAATTTTTTAGTAAAATAATTTGATGAATAAATGTTAATTATGAACCAGTATTATCACTTTTGAGTATTAGAGATTAATATATAAACCAGATTGGTTTTGGAAGATAGTTTAACAAAAATTGTTAGACCTGTCACTCTTTTGTAGGTTGAAATATATTTTAAAAGTATATTTTAGAGCTTCATGCATACAATAAATTTCATTATTGTTAATTAATATCTAGGGGTAAAGGGATTAATTAGAATTTGATCGAAGCACAACCAAATGTTATGGTTGTTCATATGAAATCAGAAAATATCAATTAATAATATTTTGTTATATTCATGGTCAGTAAAGGAATTACCCAAAATATGGAAAATTACTTATAAATAAAATTTTGTTCTAATACCTTAATTTACGTTGAACCAATCGTTTTCTAAATCATCATAGATTTATGGATTTGAAGCCCTAAACATTCTATTGATCATTTATTCTTTGTGATTGATGACCTCATTTACTCACTATAAATATTTATTTTTTCCCTCTATGTATATATCTCTACATGACACTAATGTTCTCTTAATTAGAGACCCAGTTACATGGTAGTCGATGTGACCTCTATACATTGCATTCTCCCTTTTATAAAGGATGAATTATGTACCTGTATCCTTATATGGGATTTAAACATAGGAAATATCAACAAATATATTAACAATATTATGTTTATATTGACAGGATTCAATTTAATTAAGGTTGGTAGAATGTAATACCCCAAAATTCAAAAATAAGAACTTGTATTCGATATCAGGTATAGCATGCATCACCAAGCACAAAATAGAATATAATATATTGAGACTATACTATCTATTTACAATTTTATATAAATTCAACATTGTACATTTATTTTAATGAATGCAACATTGAGTTAAGTTCATCTACACACAAGAACATCCCTCCTCAATATCATACGTTACTAGAAAGAATGAGTTTCCCCAAATAACAATGTATTATGAAAATATTATTATTTAATATAATATGATATAACCTAATTGGTATGTTATAATTTATTAATATAATTATCTAAATTATGAAAATTTATAGTTTATAGAAATATAAAATGAATTCATGGGTTACTAAATAATAGGAAACTAAAATAAAAACTAATTGGATATAAAACAATATTATTATTTCGATGCTTCCAAAAAATTTTCATCTTAATAAAAATAATTAATTGCAATTAGTTAGTGATTTTAATGAAATATATATGTTATATATTAAATAAAATATTTTTTATATTTATCCATTGGTTTTTATATGACAAATATAAGAACAAACCATATTTCATACATAAATCCCTCTATTTTTATAAAGGCAATTTCACCACCTTTTTATGGAGACCCCATTTTGAAACTAAATTTTGAAAATTTAATTAATTTAGTATGAAAAAATAAACTTCATATTTCAAATATAAACTTAATAATTAGGTTAGGGTGAATTTTTTATATTTTTATCAATCATTTCATTTTTTTATAAATAGTAAAAAATAATTCAATTTAGTTCAAAATTGATTTCTCATATGATTTATTTATTAGGATAAATTATTTTTTATATAAGTTTTAAATTTTAATTATATTATATTATTATAAATTATTTAAAATTATTTTATTTTAATAAATTTCATTTTTAAATTGAATATAAAATCATAGAAAACATTCATATGAATTTTACATTAAAAACCTGCATTATCATCCCACCTGGGAGCTTATATTTATAATTTTATTCCCACATATATGATTTGAATATAAAAAAAATTGATTCCATATTTATAATCACCGTAATTTATAATTTATAATAAAACCAACTTTTTTGACAAAAATTATTAGTGAATGTAGTAAAATTTAATTATAATTATTAATGTCAAATTAATCAAAATAAATGACTGAACCTTAAAAATAATGCCTAAAACAACCTATAAAATTTTAAAAAAGTAATTGTATGGACATATATTGAAAATATCTTCTATTTTATTAGATTTTTTAAATTATTGGATCCAATTTAAATATGAAAAACGTCCATGTAATTCCATTGTCAAAGTATTACAAGAGTGTCACTCCTCCTCCACTATAAAATGGAAACCTGTCCACCCATTTCCTCAAACATCTCATGAAACATTTTAAGTAAAAATATCTACCCAAATGTATTCTCAAAATATATCTCATAATCTTGGATGCCTCCCTTTTGGAATAAATCCTTCCAAGGATTCCTTTTGGTATAAACCAAAATAGTTACCTAATTAGGAGGTAACAAACTTTATTACGCTTTTATGTTTTATTTCCATTATCCAAGCCATAAAATTCTATTATTCTGTAATGGTATAATAAATATAGTATCATAAATATAATAGTACTTTTTTTATTCTATGGTCTTGACCAGCACTTATACACACTTCCATATAATAGATTACAATCATACCATTTCTTTGTACGATGAACTACTACCTCATGAAATAATAATTCTTCCTTTTTACATTACAATATATCATGAAGGATATTATGATGGAAAATCTATTTTTATATCATATTAATAATATTTTTTATGAATTTATAATTATTTAATAATTTTATAACACTCTCCTTTAATACTTTCAATTTTACATTAATATGATAACATCATTTGTGGAAGTGTGGACTACCGCCTCATCAAAGCGATGTGATTCATCCACATGATACATGGAAAATATAAATTTTGGATTAAATTAAATATATATGAAATCAATAACCTATATATTATATTAGTGACATATTTATATTTCTATATATATATATTTTTATATCATCTTCCTTACTAACCTTTCACACAATTAAAAAGTTATAATGTTATTTGTGGACATGTGGACTACCGCCTCCTCAATATGATGTGATTTATTTTTCATCAAAATAATTATTTTTATAAGAATATACTAATATATAATATGTTATTTATAATATAATTATCATTCTTTAAAGATATTGTGTAACATACCATCTTTCGGTAACAATCATTAAAATGTAAGAACGTTAATCATGAATACGTACGACCTGTCATCTCCATGATTATAACATTGGTTCATTATTTAAAAAAATATTTAATTAATGATCTGAAAAGTATAATTTATGTGTAAATATTATAATTATGTCATTATTAATATTCTTTTGATGTTGTGTAATGAACCATTTGACCATAGTTAACCTACCAAAGTAATATTTTACACATAAACTGAATTTGATCAAGACATCCAACCTAAAACTAATTTTTTAAATAGTTTTATACAATATATTAATAAGTAAAATAAAATTAATTATAAACATGAAAAAAATTATAAATAATATAAAAAATTAACATAATTTTATTATACATTAATTTAATGGACGTTCATCCGAAAGGAAACGCAAGTTATGAGATTCTCAAATCAATTTTTACATCCGTGAGATAAATGTCATGTTCAACACTTCCATATTTTTTTGGTGTATCTAATACCCATTATTATATATTATATAATAATTAATTTACCTTCATGGTATTTAATACTTTCATTTAATATTATACCTTCATGAGGTTTATGACTTAAAATGTTTAAAAGTGGTATGAGCCACTTTGGAATGGTTAAAGTTTATCTTCATCTATAGTAATTTTATTAAATATTCAGTGGGATTTAAATTTGAGGAAATTACATAGCAATTTTTCAATGAAACCATTCATTTTATCCAAAATAGTTATTTATGACCATATTAATGTATTATTTCCATTATTTCCACTTTTTTGTACTCAAAATGTTTTAGATTTTGTTTCAAAAACTCAACTTTGTATACCTATTTAGTTGTAGATAAATATTTTTTATAAAAACTATGATTTATTAAAAAAATCAAAAATGATTTTAAAATTAGTAGGTAAATATATTTTTACCACTTTTAATATTTTGTTAATAGTAATATTC
Organism: Viscum album; assembly: GCA_963277665.1. Lineage (NCBI taxonomy): Eukaryota > Viridiplantae > Streptophyta > Magnoliopsida > Santalales > Viscaceae > Viscum > Viscum album. The sequence continues at coordinate 1,042,301,053 of OY728143.1, read as the reverse complement.
TTCTTGGTTTCCAAATAATGAATTTTTTTACCTTTAACCATGCAAAATAAATGTTATTTTTTCCTCGTATGGCTTGTACAAACATACCCACAATCATTTAATTGAATATTACTTTTCATATTTAAAATGTGAATTTTTAAATAAATAGGTTTAAAAAGTTATTTTCAATGCAATGGATTTTCAAAATGACTTTCAAAATAAAAGAATATTTTCCTTAAGAATGTTTTCAAGACAAAATTTCATAATGTGTATTCTCATCAATTAAAAACCCCATTATTTTCATCCACATGGGGTATGTCATGTTCATTCCATCACTTATCATCCTCAAGATGGTTTATATTGGATTTGGAAGAGGATATTATTCACATTCAATTCCTTTTTTTAGTCCCCTGTCATTATTCAATTTCATATGATCATTGAATATTGAATTTCCCATAATTATCCATATCATTCATAATGTGTATTACTATTTCCTAAAACATATATTATTTTACATGTGATGTATACATTGATAGTAATTTTATCATTTGGGAAATATCGATAATTATGTATTCTTTATTCAATATGTTTATTTGATAAGGAATATTATTTATATTTATTATTAAATATAAAGAGTATTTTGGACTGGTACGACATGGTTGGGGACCAATTATATATATCCCCTCAATTTATTGGTAGTCTCATGTGATGATATGGTTGGATTCCCACCTTAGATGGTTTTTTACTAGATATCGAAATCGTTTGGTTAAAGGTTTTGATATTAATACATCCATCTACCTAAGAAACATAGAAAAAATTATTTAAGCATTTCTCTCATATATTTTCATCTATTTCTCATCCATGAGATTTTGTGTCAGCATATCCATGGATACATTTAATTTTTAATTATTTAGACGGAATGTGTTTGATATTCGTTCCTTCACATATTGATTTTCCCTAATCTAGTTATTTGATTAGAATGTTTTTCTAGTTATTACATATCTATATTGTTTACATAGTTCTTTTTTAGTTTTCTGACAACATGTAATGTGTTTTCAATTATTTACCATTTAATAATTATTATTCTCATTGATTCTTTTTTTATTCTGATATAGTTTACCCTTACTGATTATTTGATGTCTCTTTTATTATGATTTTTTCCCCAGTAATCCAAAAAGAATATTATGAAAGATATTCCGGGATTTACTAGATGGGTTAGAGTTTTCCTTCAAGTTATTTATTTAGAAATAAGTTATATAGGAAGAAATTATGTTTTAATTACTGTATTATTTTATAATTAATGTTTCATGTATGTATCTGGTTTAAAAATACTAGTAAACTCTCATTCGTTCAATATTTTATTTTTTGTAATCATGCCAATATAATAGTATCAGACACAAAATTCGGGCCACATAGGGTCGGGTCGCTACAGTTGATTTTATAGGAAGATTAATAGAATCCTTGGTAACTATGTTTTGAAAATAAATGGTTAGAGAACATAATCCTATTGTAGAATCATAAGATATTATTATAATAACATCCTATAATTTTTTAGGTAAAGATTATGTGGTATTTTTCTAAAAATAAATCCTAGTTTGGATACTATAGGTTGAAGTGGTTCTAATACAGACGTACCTAGAATTAATAACTCTTTTAATTTGTTTTTATCCTCAGTCGAAGTAACCTGGTATATGATAATGGTCCTTACTATACACCTATTTTGACACTAATGAGGGATATTGTTATGAAAATTGATATTTTATTTACAAACCACTTTGATGGATTTTGATAATGACTATCCTAGGGAAAAACTAAGGTGTTTTAGATTGAATATAAGGTGTAATGATTTATAAATGAAACTACTCATATTATGGGTAAACCATAAACCAAGGAAGGACCTAGGTGGAAAATAAATTGGTGAAGTATTTAGGTGCTAAGAATGTATTAAATACCTTAGTTAAAAGGATATTTAGTAAATAGCCATATTTCAATAATGTCCATCATATTTTTATTAGAAATTATATTAATTTTGTTTTATAAAAGGAAAAACATTACGTCGGGTGACAACCAATCGAATCTAGAAAGGTCATGGGTCTTGAAACCATGACCAAGGGAAATTAGGGTTTCATGCCAACCACTGACATCTGTAATATCTTGGTTATGTTCTCAGTATTTGTAGTTAAATAATTTGATGGAAAATGTTAATGATGAACTAGTAGTTTCAATTATTTAGATTATAGATTAATATATAAATCATTTTGGTTTTGGAAGATAGTTCAACAAAAATTGTTAGACCTATCACTCCTTTATAGGACTTGAGATCTTTTAAAAGTATATTTTTGGGCATTATGCGTACTAAAATTTCATTATTGTTAATTAATTACTTAGTGTAAAGTGATGAATTAAAATTTGATAAAATGACAAAAAAAGGTAGGATACTTCATATGAAAATGAAACCTATCAAGTAATAATATTTCGTTATAATCTTGGTTAGTAAAATAATTACCCAACATTTGGAAATAACTTAGAAATAAAATTTATCATAATACCATATTTTTCGTTGAACTGATTGTCTTCTAAATCATCACTGATTAATAGCTTTGATGCCCTCAAGTTTTTATTGATCATTAACTTATTTTGGATTTATGAAATCATTCACTCTCAATAAATATTTATGTTTTTCTTCTATGTACAAATATTACATACCACTAATGTTCTTATACTTAGATACCTAGTTATATGGTAGTTTATATGATATATGTACATATCATTCTCAATTTTATAAAGGATAAATTTTGAACCCTTATCATGAAATGGTATTTAAACATAAGAAATATCAAAAAAAATTATAATAAAAATATCAAGTTTAAATTGGTATGATGTAGTTTTATTACAATTTGGATAATGTAACACCCCAAAATTATAAAGTACTACTTCTTATTCGATAGCATATATGACACAAATCACCTAGAGAGTGAAAGAATATAATATATTGAGGCTCTGAATTATATTTAATTTTTTTAAAAAATTCAAAACATTATAGAACATTTAGTTAACTCGAAAATTATTTATCTTGAGTTACATGCAAGAGTGAACTTCCATTATAACATGCATTACAAGCAAGAATGAGTTTCAAAAAAAACAATGTATTATTGATATTTTATTATTTAATATAATTTGATATAACCTACATGTTATTCTATAATTTATCGATATTATTAACTAAATTATGAAACATTATGGTTTATACAAATAAAAAATTAATTCAACTTTTAAAAATTAATGAGAAACGAAAAACAGAACCAATTGGATATAAATTAAATATTATTGTTTTGGTGCATCCAAAATAGTTTTGTATTAATAAAAAAATTAAAAACGATTAATTAATTATTTTAATGAAATTTATATGTTATAGATTAAATAAAATATTTTTTATATTTATCCATTAGGTTTGATAAGCATAATATAAGAAAAAACCCTATTTCACACAAAAACCCCTATTTTTCAAGAGGCAATTTCACTTTCTTTTAATAAAAAACCAATTTTAAATATAAATTTTCACAATTAAATTTGTTTTATATGAAAAAATAAACTTCATATTCAAATTAAAAATATAAAAATTAGTTTAGTACGAATTCTTAATATTTTTCTAAAACATTTCATTTTTTAATGAATAGTTAAAAATGCTTCATTTTAGGTCAAAACTGATTTTTCATCCGATTTATTTTTATGGTTAAATTATCAATTATATTGATTTAAAAGTTTAATTATATTATATTTTTATCAATTAATAAAATTTCTTTCATTATAATATTTTTCACTTTGAAATTATTTATAAAAACAAATAAATATTTTATTCTTTTGTACTTTAAAACCTAGCATTGTCTTCCAGCCTATGAGATTTTATTTAGAACAATTTTTTCCACTAATTTGGTTTTAATTTTGAAAAATGGATTCAATATTAATAATATGAATAATTTATAGCGTCTAATAATGATAAATTTGTTTTTACTAAAATGATTAGTGAAATTTGATAAAATTAATTATAATTATTAAGGGAAAATTAGTCTTAATAAAAGACTAAACCTTAAACAGAAGGCCTAAAATAGCCTATAAATTTATCACAATGTAATTTTTTGGACAAATATAGAACATATTATCTATTTTATAAAACTGGTTAAATAATTTGATCCAATTCCAAAATGAAAAACATGCATGCAAATCCCTTTTCAAAATATTACAAGGGTGTCACACCTATTCCACTATAAAAGGACCACCTCTCCTCCCACTGCCTCACACATCTCAAGAAACAATGGATCGATAAATATCATCCCAAGTATCTTCTAAAAAACTCTATCATCATCTTATATGCCTCAATTTGGGTATATAGCTTTCTAAATAATCCTTTTGGTATAAACCAATAGAGTTACCCAATTAAGAGGTAACCAAATTTCTTATGCGTTTTAGTTTCATTTCCATTCTTCAACCAATAAAATATATCAATTCTCTAATTTTATAACAAATCCATTATAAAAAAAATTAGGATTTTTTTATTCTAATTTTTTTACCTACACTAATACACACATCCATCATAATTTCTAACGAACATATTATTTCTGTGTACAACAAACTACTACCTCACGAAACGATGATTGTTCATTTTTACATTACCACCTCCCATGGCGGACATTATGATGGAAATTAATTTATATATGATATATAAAATATTTCTTATGTATTTAAACTTTTTTAATAATTTTTCAACACATATTTTTAATAGTTTCATTTTACGTAAATATGATAACATCATTTGAGAAAGAGTGGACTACCACCCCTGAAAGAGATATGATTCTTTCACATGAAATAAGGAACATATAAAAGGTGGTTTGGATTAAAAATACGTAACATAAAAAATCTATATATTATATTCATGACATAATTTCCGGTCTTTAAATATATATATATACATATATATATATATATATCAATTTTTATTAACCTTTCACACACTTAAATAATGAAGACGTTATTAGTGGATGTGTGGACTACCACCTTCTAGACATGATGTGATTTCCTTTTCATCAAAAATAATTATTAATATATGTATATATTATTAAATCATATGTTATTTATGATATAATTATCATTATGTAAATATATGGTGTTACATACCTTCTTTCCATAATGATCATTGAGAAATAAGAATGTTACACATGTGTACGTACGGCCTACCGCCTCTATGATTGTAACATTGGTACATTTTTCATAAACATTTTTAATGAAGGGTCTTAAAAGTATAATTGTTGTATAAATATGTAAATTATTTAATTATTATTATTATTCTTTATATTTAATGCAATAAACCCTTTGACCAAATTAGACCTACCAATGTTATTTCTGATAAATAAACTGAATTTGGTCAAAACACCTGATGTAAACGTAATTGTTTAATTAGTTTCATAAAACATAGTAATAATTCCAATAAAATTAATTATAATAATGAAAAAATTTCTCAATAAATATGAAAATTAACATAATATTATTATATATTAATTTAATGTTTGTTCATCTGAAAGGAAACTTTAGGTGAGAGATTCTTACCTCACTCTTTACATCTGTGAGATAAATGTCATGTTCCCCACTTACATATATTGTGTGGTGTATATACTTCAAATTTTTTTAAATTATATCCTGAATTACATTATCTTCATGTTATTTAATACTTTTATTTAATATTATACATTCATGAGGTTCATGACTTAAAATGACTCAAAGTTGTAAGGGACACTTTTGAATGATTAATGATTATTTTCCTCACAATAACATTAATGATCATTCAAAGGTATTTACATTTAAAGAAATTATATTTCCATTGATCAATAAAACCATTAATTTTATCTCCCTTAAATATTTATGACCATTTTAAAGTATTAGTATCATTTCTCAGTCTTTTGTACTGGAAATATTTTAGAAAATGTTTTTAACAAAAACTAAACTTTGTATCCCTCTTTAGATGAAGAACCTATTTTCTTCTAAACTGCATTTTTTATTAAAATATTTTCATTTTTTTAAATGAGGTTTGGTGAGGAAAATATTACCCATTTTTTAACTATTTTTTTCAAAAGAATCTTCTTGCCTCTTTCAGAATATGTCATTTTGTACCTTTAACCGTGTAAAAGGAATGTTTTTTACCTCGTATGGCTTGTACGGAATTACCCTCCATCATTTCATTTAATGTTACTTTTCATATTTAAAATGATAATTTTTAAAGAAATAATTTTCAAAATTTGTTTGCAAAGAAATGTTTTTTCAAATGGTTTTTCAAAATAATACTATATTTTCCCCGAGAAGGTTTTTAAAAATTCTTTTTATAATGTATTCATTCATCAACAACAACAACCCTATATTTTAATCGAAATGGGGTATATTGTTTTAATACCATCCTTCGTCTCCCCATTTGTGGTTTGTAATATATTTGGCCAAGGATAATATTCACTTTCACTTCCTTGAGTCATTTTAGTCCCCTTTGAATATTCAATTACCTATGATCATCGAACATTGAATTTCCCCTAATTATACATATCATTCATCATGGATATTACTATTGCATAAATTTTATTCCATTTTACATGAAGTGTCTACTTTGAGAGTTATTTGATTATTTTGGAAAATATTTCTAATTTTGTATTCTATATTCATTATGGTTATTTGATAAGGCATATTATTTATTTTGATTATTCAATATAAGGAATGTTTTGGATTGATACGACATAGTTGGGGCTAGTTATAGATATCCCATTGATGAATTAGTAGTCTCATAAGATAAAATAGTTGGATAGCCACATCTGATGGGTTTTTAAAAAATAGAGAAACCTCCTTGAAAAATTTATTGATGATATTGGTTCCATGTACCTCAGAAACATGGAATCCAATAACTAGAATTTACATCGTTTAGTTTTAGGTATTTCTAATCTATGATATTTTGTGTTGACATATCAATGGATACATTTCATTTTAATTTTTATAGATAACATATGTTTAATCTCATTATCTTTATATAATGATTTTGAATTATCTCTTTATTTGAATGGAATGTGTTTCAGTTATTACATTTCCATATTTTTTATATTATTCTGTCTCAGTTTATTCACTATATGGAATGCATTGTCAGTTATTTACCCTATCATAATAATTATTCTCATTGATTCACTATTTCTTACACAATATTTTTCCCTTAGTAAGAATTTGAACTCCCACTTATTTTGATTCATTCCCCATAAGTCAAAGAAGAATTCTAAGAAATCTATTCTAGTATTTACTAGATGAATTAATGTTATCTATAATGTCTTTTTTTAGAAAGAATTTATTTTTGAAACAATTATGTTGTAATTAGTTTATTATTTTGTAATAAATGATTCATGTATGTATTTTGTTTACCAAGGCTAATAAACTCTCACTACTTAGATATTTGATTCTTTGTAACCTTGGTAATGCAATATTAAAAGACACCAACTCTAGGATATATGGGGCCGGGTATCTTTAATTAACCATCAAATAAAAATAAGGATAGTAAATTCAATTGTCTTTGGAATATTTGTTACATAATTAATCATTAAGAAACAAACATAAAAACATATTTCATTTAATATTTATTATGATGTCCTAATTCCCATTGATCCCATATATCTTCATATGTTAACCAAGGAAATAAATAAAATAAAGGTATGAGCTAAAAATCCCAGTAAGGGAATATGAATAGGAATAAACATAGAACAAGAGATATAAGACATAACATGATAACATAAAAGGTGTAGAATATAAATAATCATAAGGAAGTATAAGAAGAATAAAATGGGAAAATATTATCATGGCATCATTGGAAGGTGAAAATAACATACAACATTAAACATGATTCATAGCTAACTTCCAACCATATGGTGGATAAAGTCCCATAAAGGAATCAAGTTCAATCACTATCCCAAAATAACGTATAATGAGACTAAACATTACCTAATTAATTGGAGTTATATCTAGTTTCACCCATTATAAAATTCTCATTAATATGTGTTCCACAAGAAGAATCAAACATGAGGTATAAACATAAGGTTTACCCAAGGAATGAATTGGGTATCATAAACATGCCATATGGAATAAACAAAGGGTGTATCATAAAAGTGTTCATGAAATAATGGATTTAAATAATAAATATAAATTTATAAAATAAATTAGTCTTAGATAATGATATATTATATCCAAATTATGTGAAAACAATTAAATATTTTGTTTAAGAAACATTATAATTGAACAACTTTAGTGCAGTTTAAGGGAAATCATTAAAGAGTATTTAAAACCCAAAGGTCATAAATGTTGTATAAAACAAGAAATAAACCAAGATTTTATTTGATGATAAAATTGAAGACTTTATTTAAATAATTGGTGATTTAAATATATTTTTATTTGAACTTGAATGTGAGTAAGAAATCAGGATGTTCCCTTTAATCATGCTTAATTATCTTGAAGAATTTAGAAATGATCATTATAAAACATGTATTTTCCCATAAAAGAATGATGAACAGGGATATGAACATAAGTTTGGAACATAAATTATAAACTTTATGGGTGTTAAATAATAATCATTATGAATTACATTGGTAAAAATAGAGATAATGTGAAACATGAAGGAAAAAATGGATGTTCGGAATGAATCACTTACCTTATGTCTAAAGGTGTTCGACGGTTAATCTTATTGTCCTATATAATCAAATTAAATCCATTAATTATTTAATTATGAACCCCTTCTAAAAATTATTGATTTACTATAATTTATTAATTCATTAATTCACTTTTTATGAATTATAAGATATAATTTCATCATTTGGTAGTGTTCATTTTCATTGGTTTCATGATCGGTCCACTTGTATACATTAGTGGAAGATCATCTAAAATGAGAATAATTATCCAAAATTTAAATTATATTTTATTAATAACGTTAATAAATATTAATTTATATTATAATTCATTTTTATATTTGGTATGAAAGTGAATCATTATATAAATTTTAAATGATAATCATGTCGGGTAATTTTGGCAGTTTTTTATCACAAAAAACTTGTTCTGTTTTATCTTTTAGTATTATGTAAATATGATAGTTCTAGAACATAAGAAGGGTCATAAAATACAGTTTTTAATTTTTTTAAAACTTTATTATTTTTTTATGAACATACTTTAATACTATAAAGGAAAATTAAAATCTTTCATCCTTGAAAGTGAGAAATTAACACCTCACAGACAATATTTTCATTTTCAGAATAAAATGGAGAAGATAAAAGTTTTTATAATGTATCATACATTAAAATAATCAAATTATAGTATAAATAATATACTATTGTTATCATTCCACTTTTATGTGGGTATTATACAAGATTATAGAAAACAAATGAAATTGAAAAGAAATTATAGAAAAGGAAAGCGGATTTTTCCTCTTCAATTTATCCTCCATGAGAAACTCCTTAGGGAATATGTTTTGGTATTTGGATGATTCTGAAGGCTTCTTGATCAATGGGAGGGTCTTCAGAGTTGTATTGGTAATAATTTTTAAAATTATACATGCTTAGGAGGTTTGAAGAGAATAGGTAGTGAGTGGTGGTATTTATAATGGCGGAGAGGGGTGTTTTCTCATTATTTTATTCTTTAGTTTATTATTTAGCCTTCAGAATATTATTATTTTGATAATTATCACTAAATATATTAAAATAATGAATGGGAGTTCGATATTATGGTTCATAAATCTGTGATGACTCATATAATAGTGCACTTAACTTATAATGTTTATATACTGTAAATCGCCTTATTTTATTGTTGACCAAAAATTAATGTAATTTATAAAAATCCTATGAATTATCCCTAACCAATTTATGATGTGTAGAATTAAAAAATTAATTTCATTTTATGAAAACAATTTTTAAATATGATAAATTTACTTTTTAATTAAAATCATCATTTACTAGATAAATACATATTTTAAAATTAAAACTGATTTTATGAGACATTAAAAATATACTAAAAGTCTTATAAAATTATATTATAACTATAATAAAATAAAGTTTCAATATATGAAAACCTATTATTAAAAATAATCTTCTTTTGAATATTTATTTTAACTATAAAATTTTACTTAAATATTTATAACTTATAAAAATACCAATAATAAATTTCTCATTTCTAAAACATTTATTTATTTATTCCAAGACATAGATATATCATATTTTTATTTATTAGATAGAAAAATTTTGTTCATAATTTCATAGGTGAGGTCACTAATCTATTGATCAGTTTACTATTCTTAAGGGTCATATAACTATTCTAATGGTCCAGTTACTATTTCATTGGTATAGGTTCCTTAATTTGTACAAATATCCCTTTTATAATTCATTAATCATTTATAAAGTTCCAATTATGTTATCTATGTTTTTTTATTTGATGTATACTATATTAAATAATGATAAGAAGGGAATTTAAACAAATAGAATCTTGGGTTATTTCATTTATCCCCATTTTTTGAAATTTCACCCTAATAATTTTTTCATCCATTTTAAGTTGAAAAAAGGTGAGGGTACTTATCATTCAACGCTTCCTCTAGTTCCCATGTTGCCTCTTTATTCTTAGGGTTATTGCACAGTACTCTGACCAGGTGAGTTGTCCTATTTCATAGAATGTTATCTCTATTCTCCAAGATCGTCACTAGATTTTTCTCACAATAGAGCTCATTTTCCAATTGTAAAACCTCAAGATATAGTACATGTGAGGGGTCTGTTATATACTTCATCAATATGGATACATGGAATAAATCGTGTACTTGGGAAATGGTTAGTGAAAGTTTCATTTTATTTTCCATAGCTCCAAATCAATCAATAATGTCCAAGGGGATGATGTACCTAGGACTCAACATTCCTTTCGTCCAAAATTGTAGGATTGACTTCCATAGAGATATGTGGAGTGATAGCATCTCTCCAAACATAATCTCATAGTCTTGTCGATGATTGTTCACAAAATTCTTTTGCAGAATTTATTCAGACATGATGTGAAACTGAATGGTTTTCACCTTTTATACCATTTATTCAACTATTTAAGGTCCTAAAATCTTACGTTCACTGACTTTATCCTAGTAAGTCAGTTTTCTACATATTTTCCCAAAAAGGGATTACTATGGAAATGTCTGGATGATCGAGTGGAAATTGTTGTTGTAGGGGAACTCAACAATTGGTTGATGTTGGTCTCATCCTCCTTTTAATTCCATAAAACATGCTCTCAACATATCGTCCAATGTCTAAGTAGTTCGCTCAGATTAGTAATTATTTTGAGGATGATAATCCATACAGACGTTCTACAAAGTGTTCAGAGCATGTTGGATACATTTTTAGAACTTGCAGGTAAATATCAAATCTCGATCGGATACAATCTATACTGGTACTCCATGAACCCATGCATGTTATCTAATGTATATCTATGAAAGTTTATCTAGTGATAATTCCTTATAAATTGCAACAATGTGATATTTCTTTGTAAGATGGTCCACATCAACCCATATACCATTGCTTCCTCAAGATGTCTTCAAAAGTCTTATGCTAGAGCCTATGGTGATGTTTTCCCATTTTATTATCAGTGTGGCTAGTGGTTGTGTCATCCCCTTAGACTATTATATTTTAAGCCTTAATTTTCTCACATATAGTGAATATTTATTTATATTTAGTGATGTCCTTCATCATATTTTCCTACAAATAGTTCTCTTAGAGATATCGATACATCTTTGTGGTCCCTATGTGAATAGATAATGTTTATCTTTTTGCATCATTCATAATATATTTTTTATCTCTGTATTGTATGGTACACATAGTTGTGACCCAAATATTACAATTACTTCCTCATAAATTTTATACTTTGTGGATTTCCCATTTCCCAATTCCTCTACCTTCTTCTGAATTTCCACATCATTTATTTGATAATCCTTTATTTTCACTATGAGGGATAGTTGAGAAATAATTTGATAAAGAATTGATTATATTACTTAGTTTATGATTACCATAGACATAATTTGAAAATCTATATATATAGTATCTCCCTAAATTATCATCATTGATAAAGATACAAGATTGTTTCTACTTAGAGAATCTTCCACCTTATTTTCTTTACCAGGTTGGTAGTGTATTGAGTAGTTATAATATTTGATGAGCCCTAACCATATTTTCTGGAGCACATTAATATCTTTCTATGTGAATATATATTTTATGCCCTTATGATCAGTATATATCTAACACTTCTCCCTATAAAGATAATGATGTCATATTTAAAATGAAATCATCACAACTACCAACTCCTGATCTGGAACAATATATTTTTTCTCAAGAATTTTCAGCATCCAAGAGGTGTAAGTGAAAACTTTATCATTTTTCATTATTACATATCCTAATACCTTCTTTTATCCATAAATTTATACAAAAAAGAGTTCCCCCACTATTCCATACTGTGAGTACAATTGTAGTGATAAGCCACTTTTTCAACTCTTTGGAGCAGTCTTCACATTCATTGGTCTAGAAATTTTTTTCTCTCTTCTATGTTAGCTTTTTTATTGGGTTCTAAAATCATGATATGTTATTCACAAATCACCAGTAATAACCAAATAGACTAAAGAAACTATGGTTCTCCATTAGAGATGTTGGATTGAGATACTCTTCAATTGGATTTGTCTTGGAAGGGTCAACATATATTCAATTGATAGTTATAAAATTCCCCAAGAATGATACTTCCACTATCTATAACTCACATTTACTATACATTTCATATAGTTTCTCCATTTTAAATGTGTTCATCACTGTGTTTAAATTATCCCGATCTTCCTCCTTACACATAGAGTATATTGGAAAATCATGAATAAATACTACCACAATATTTTGAGGTAATCTATAAAGAATATATTCATTAAATCCATGAATATTTGTAGAGAATTAGTGAGTTTGAAAGGCATCCCTATAAAAACATAGAGTCCAAACCTTGTTTTACTGGTAGTATTGGGAATTTATTCCTTTCTCACCATTAATTGGTGATATCCTAACCAAAGGTCCACCTTAGAGAAGTACTTGGCCCCATGCAGTTTATTGAACAAGGAATCTATCCATGGGAATGGGTACTTGTTATTTATCATGATTTTTTATCTAACAATAATCAATGTATAGGTTCATTTATTCAAAAATATTTGTGATGAAGACGACTGGTTCACCACATGTTGAATCACTCGGGTATATAAAACCCTTAAAAACATTCTCTAATAAAAAATTATTCACTTCTTCCATCTAAATTGTGGCCATTATATAAGGTGACTTTTATATATGCAAAGATCCAGGAATATGTTTAATTGATCACTGAACATCTCATTCAAGAAGACAACAATTAAATTATTTAGGGAATACATTAGTGTAATCCCTCGCAATGGTATTTCTATGATCATGATCATTTCATTTATCTCATTCATTTGAGCTAGATATGGTTTCTCATAAGGTAATAATATCCATAATTGATATTATGATTCTGACGAATTTGAATCTTCCTCCATAAACATGTATAGAATTTGATGATTCCTCGGGATGTTAAGACTGTTCTCCCTTTCCTTACAGTCGATGTTAGCTTTGTATTGAGATAGCCAATAAATTCCAAATATATCATCAAACTCCACCAAAAGAAGTCAGTCATGATTTTCTGGCTGTTCAATCTACAAAACTAACTGGGTTGGAGTTAAAAATTTAGGATTAAATAATTTCATGATTTTTTATTCCTATTGAAAACTAAACCTCTATATTTTTGTTGTGATGTTTGAATAGTTCTACTAAAATTACATGATATGAAATAATTTTTAAAACCATAATCAAATAGTACGTTCTCTATTCTTGAATGGATAACCACCATACCTATCACCACATCATTTTTGGGTTCCACCTTAGTAGTAGATATAGAATATTCTAATAATTTATACCATAGTTGATTTTTGTTGATTTCCTCTAACAACCCTTGGATTAGGGACATTTATTACATAATTACCATGTTCATTTTAGTTGAAACATTGCACAATATGATGAGTGTTAATCTAAACCTTCCTTTATTCTTCTACATTAGTGGGATTATTCTTGTCCCTTGGGCATTTATTATCCATATTACCCTCTTATCCAAATTAGAAACATCTCTTGGTTCCCATTAATTAGTTTCCAGGATAATTGTTTCCCACACCTTGGCATGTTTTATGTTAATTCTTCTTTCCATCATGGTATTTATGTGTTGATCTTTTATACTAAACTCAATTTTCTGATTTTTTTTCCCCAGACCCATAGGACCACTAAGAATCTATTTTCCCTATTTTAACCCTGAGAGAATAATGGAAAATCTCCTCATAACTTTAAATGTCTCAAATTACCATTGAATTTATTAGAATTATCTTAGTCCCTTAAAGAAGAGATCCACCTTGATTTTGGTTTTCATGATAATGAAGGAGGTGTATCATGAAATCCATGTGATTTTTCCCTCATATACCTTGATAGAATCATCTTCCTTTTACATCAGTATGAGAAATTCCATTTCCATCTTGAGATAGAGTGTTCAAGGAAAATATATATTGAAAAATATTTTCATGAATTCCTCCCAATCCCCGAAATCAATTTCCTCTTTAGACTTCATGTTCTTGATCAGTGTCCACCACTGATAACCTTTACCATCAAAATGATAGGCCTCCAACAAAATATTATATTATTCTAGGCACTGGAGGACAAATAATATCTTCTCAATGGATTTAATCCATTTTTCTATAAGGAAAGGATTAGATGATCCAATAAATATGGAATTCATTTATCATATAAATTATTCGAAGACAAATTTATCTTTCTTATAAAAAGTAGGTTGTTCCACACTATTCAAGTTATTATTCATAACATGATCCAACTGATAAAGTACTATCATGATGTCTTTGGTACAAATTCCCATTGTATTTGAAATATCATTAGGGTAATCATAAAATTTCCAATCACATTTACTATTAGCATGAGTTTTTCAATTTTTGACCATTAACTAACAAAAATAATATAAAATTAGTGTGTTTTAATACATAGATAATAAGAATATAAATTGATATCATTGAACATATAAGGATAAAAATGTAATTGAAAAGTATATCTTAACTTGTGATAAACTATGTTTCAATCTAGGTTATCCATGGTGATATGACAATCCCAAGGGTTTTTAATAAATTTATTTATTCTTAATCTCCAAAAATAACTGAATTTTTCTCCAATACAAACTATAGTTACCATATCCTTTTATACATATTATTTTATGAGTTTAATAATAATTAACCACTAAATAAAACCAATGGTCATAAAGTATAATGTATTATGAAGAATAGGAAAATTATTAGACTTTCTGAAACCAAAATAAAAACATCATTTATTTAATCTTCATAATGAGATCTTAGCATGCTTTGTTCCCTTATATCTACATAGTATTACCTGGGTAATGCATGAACAAAAGGGATAAGCTAAAAATCTTAGTAAGGGAATAAGAATAGGAATAAACATAGCACATGGGTTAGAGGACATAATATGATAACATAAAAGGAATGGGACATGAATAAACAAAATAATGTATAACATGTATAACATGGGAACATATAATCATGACATATTATGAATATAGGAACAGTAGATAACATGACATAAACATGAGACAAGGCTAACTTCCAAGACTATACAACATTGTGGTAAATATCCTATAAAGAAATTAGAGTCACTCTATGTCCAAAAATGATGTCTCATGAGATTAAAAATTACCCAATGTATTGGAGAAATATTTGGGCACACCCATCATAACATGTTCATGCATGTGTGTGATAGAAAAAAAATTAAACATGAGGTAAAAACATAGGGGTTACCCCAGGAAATAATTGGGTATCATAAACAAGTAACAATTCATAACAAAGGTTGTATCATAAAAGAGTTCATAAATGAATAGATTAAAATCACAAATTTATATTATTAATTAAAATAGTAATATATAATGTTAAATTATATCAACATTATTTGAAAAATTTAAAAAAAAATGTTGAGGAAACTATATATGTGAACCACTCTAGTGCAGTTTAAGGGAAATCATTAAAGAGAATTTAATACGAAAAGGTCATAATTATTTTTATAAATATAATAATGAAAAAATATTATATTTAATTATAATAAGAATGATTTTATAGAAATAATATTGTCTTTAAAATAATTTTGGATTTCAATTGAATGTGGGTAAGAAATCAAGATATTCCCTTAAATCAGACTAGATTATTAGAAAGAATTGTGAATGTAACTTTATAAAACAATTATTTCCCTATAAAAGAAGAAATAGAAGGTATAATAACATGCACAAAGAATATATGAGTATTACATAAGAATAATTAATAATTATATTGGGATAAATAGAGAGAAATTGTAACCTATAGGAAAAATAGAGGTTCATAAAGAATCCTTCACCTTATGTCTAAAACTGTTCTACAATTGATCTTAATGTTTTTGCTAATCAAATTAAATCCACTAATTATTTAAGTAAGAAACAATTATAAATATATTTTACTCATTTTATTTTTATTGTGTTACTTAATTTCCTTTTTTATGAGTTATAAGATACAATTTTATCATTCATGAGTGTTCTTTTAATTTTTTTTCATGATCAGGTCACTTATATACATGCATGGAAGATCATGTAAAATAGAGATAAATATCCAAAAATAAAATTATATTTTATAACTGAACTTATATAAAATTAAATTATCTTATAAATCATTTGGATATATTTTGTGATGATGAATCATTAGATAAATAGTTAATGATAATCGTTTAAGTTTATTTTGGTGGTTTTCAACCACAATGAACTCATTTTGTTTTTTTATTTAGTATTATAAATATTTTATTTATATAACATAAAAAAGGATTATTACATAAATTTTCCAATTTTTTTACCCATTAATATTTTTTATCACCATAATTGAAGATGGTAATGGAAAATGAAAATTTTTCGTCCTTGAAGTCGGTGAATCAACACCTAACTGATGACATTTTCATTTTTAGAATAAAGGGGAGAGAATAAAGGATTTGATGATGGATATTACATTAACTTAATAAAATTCCATTATATATAAGATAATATAGTAATAATTCCATTCAGATGGAGGGAAGATAGAGTAGAATGACAAAATAAAATAAATAGATAAGAAATTAAAGAGTGGGAAAGAGGATTTTACCTCATAAATTTCTCCTCCTTGAGAACCTCCGTAGGGAAAAGTTTTTAGTGTTTTTATGGGACCAAAGGCTCATTTACATGGGGAGTGTCTTTGGAGGTGTATTTGAATTAATTTTTACAAGGCTCGAATTTTAAGTGGTGTAGGGTGAAGAGGTGGTGAGTGGTGATGTTTATAGTGGGGGAGAGGGGTGTTTTCTCACTATTTTATTAATTATATTATTATTTTACCTCAAGACTAAATAATTTGAGTATTATCACTAATTATATTAAAATAATTAAGTATGTTTCTAGATTATGTTTCTTAAATTAGTGTTTACTCACAAAATAGTGGACATAACTTATAATGTATATATACCGTAAATTACCGTATTTTACAATTCACCAAAAACTCAAGTATTTTAGAAAATCCCAATATTCAACCTAACCATTATTCAATGTGTAGAATTAAAAAATGCACTCAATTTTAGGAAAATAACTTCATAAAGACAATTGATTTAATTTTTTATTTAAATCATCATTTACTCAGAATATATAGACTTTAAAAATATAACTGAATTTATGTCACTTTGAAAAATTACTTAATATCTCATAAAATTATCTTATAATCATAAGACAAAAAAATATTAATATATGAATACATTTTATGAAAATAAATTTCTTTTAAATAATTATATTAATTATAAAATTGTAATTAAAATTTGTAGCATACAAAAAATATCAATACTTAATATATCATTTCAAAGATATTAATTTATTTATTATATTATATATATATAAATAATATTTTTATTTATTATATATCCATAATTTTTAAATAATTTCATAGGTGATGTTTCTATTCTATTGGTCAGTTTACTATTCATGTGGTTCATATTACTATTCCAAAGGTGTTGTTAATATTACATTGGTATTGGTTCCTTAATTTCAATAAATACCACTTATTTCATTTATTAATCATTCATTAATTTTATATTGTGTTCTCAAAGATATTTTATATGATTTATACTATGTTACATAATTATAATAAGGGAATTTCCATAGATAAATTTTTTATTCATTATAAAGGTAGTCCAAAATAAGTATGTGAATATTTTAAAAAATTAGATGAATAAAAATTCAGTCCATTATTCAGAAAAAAAATAAACAGGTAAAGAGAAAATCAACTAGTCATATTTCAAATTCCCACTATGTGGCTTACATCACCAAATCTACACTGATGTCTTTTAAAATTAAGTGCAATTGTTAAATTTAAAACAAGTAATATTAACTATAAAACTTATAGAAACCAAACTAGATGAGAATATTCTAGATTTCATACCCACGTCATTATGATGATAGGAACCACCCTGTAAAATATGGTTTTCCTCGAATGAAGGGTCGTATTAAGATTCAATAAATACCTTTTACTTGATAAATCCATTTCATCATTCCTAAGAAACATATAATGTCGGTATCCCCATTAATAAGAGTTTACTAGGAAATAGAGGACGAGAAATATATATCTTAGGTAGACCCAAATGCATATGTATTATACCCCCCAAAATCAGACATGTAACTACACCTAGGTGGTAGGAACTTCAAAAATCCCAACAGGATCATTAGAGTGCTCTTGAATACTTAAAAAGATGTTCCACTATTATTTAGTGAGGGGATTGATTTTTCGGGTATTACCAATTGGTTAGTCATGGGATGTGGGAAGGCCAACACAACATGTTCTAAAAATAACATAAATTTGATGTAATTTCAATTAAATGAGGGGGATTTATCATAGTAGATTTAGTTTACAAAAAAATAAGCAGGGGAATGGGCACATAGTGGAATTCATAGGCTTATAGATTAAAAATACAATGTATTTATTTTTTATCATTTTTCTAGAATATTTTTTAGTTTTTAATTCCATCGATTTTCCAAAAATATCTTATAGTGTCTCTTATAGAATTTATTTCATACTCTCAAGTATTTAATAGTGATTGTTTCACTGATAAATTATATCATACAAAAATGGGTTTCATTAAATTCTTAATAGTGATATTCATTATAGTGAATGATTAGGAAGTCTATTTGTCTGAGAAAATTCAACCCATATATTTTTTCTTAAAAAATTCATTTATTTTAAACTTTACTAAGCCTGGGTGGACAATGGTTTGGGAATCAACCTAATTCTTGTTTAGAATCTTCACTTTTTGGGATATTAAAAAACTATTCTCGCCCCATCTATTTTAAAAATTCATCGGTATAACTACAGTTAAACGAAATATCATAGAAATTCTTAATTGAAAACAACATTTGGGTAACTTGTAAAAAAATATGATTTTATGGATATTCAACAAGACATTATCATCACTTCCATATTTGGAAGATGGTGGCACTATATACATGAAAAAATTCACTATTTCTATTCATCTATGTCAAAAATAATACACCATTAGAAAATATTGGGTTTTTTATAATGAAATATCTCACTTTGATTCTGGTGAGTCTTGAAGAATTAGTCCTGGTACTATAAAAATAAGGGGAAGAATATTTTCGGGAATGATATATATAATTTTTTCCACCAATGTATAGTAGTAGTATAAAATTAATATGTGGAGTGGTTTATATAATGATTATTCACTTCTTATCAATTGTATGGAAGCAATAATTTTCAGCCTAGGAAATACCACATTCATGTAATCCACTATATAGGATCCCTAAATAATATTTCATTATTATGATGGATAAGAATATTTATCTATTGAATTATCTATATTAATAGAAGAGTAAATTCACATACAATTCATCCATTCTAATCTTCCATATGAGTTTCTCTAAATAGAAATAAAATCTGTTCAAAGAAACCAAGTCTCTTTAAATTTTTAGGATTATTCCACCAATGATGAAGATGTGTATTAGGTATATTAACCTCTATTTACATATAATTTGTTGGTATTGATTAACCTCAACACTCTTTAGATATGTACAACCTTAATATGGATGACAAAATCCCAAACCATCTATTGAATCTCAAAATTAAATGATGGCTTCAACCCTTGATGAAATAATCTAATAATAGATTGGAGATTGAAACCAACATTCATATAATATTTCTCAACTACCATTGATGAATATAAGTAGCTGAAAAAGTGTACTAGATATGATCAATGGCCTATATTGATTATTGTATCCATGAACCCAATGACTAAGAGGGATTTTTCTATTTTTTCTAACATGGATTGGATGTGATTTTATGGAACTAAATAAGAGATCTATGGTTCTATCCATAGGTATTTGTTCCCAACATAGTTTTACTAGACAATCATTATGGTTATGAGTAAGTGGTAAGAATGATGCAACAAACTAATTTTATCATAGTGAATTTTGACTCTAATAAGCTAGTCAACAATAATTTCATTCCGGAGATCCAATATAATAAATGAATCTCTAAAATTGACATTTTTTAGAACAATAATTATAAAATCATTGGTCATATAAATTTTATTTATTTTAATTACCAATGTCCAAATGAAAATTTTAAATTCCTAATAACAATATTCTGACTGATGTGACAACCATTTTTCAATCCCCCACATTCAATGATGGTTAATATAGATATAATTATATCTGTATGGTATCTAATAATAAATAATCTAGTACTTTTGGGGATCCTAAGTGAGATTATTTCCATTAAATAATTCCATTTTCATTTAATAACACTATTACCACAAACCATCTTTCCTTATACAACATATTTATTTTATTTTTAGAGAAGCTAGGGTAATTTCATGTAGATGATATTTATTTCATGTTTCACTAGTGACATGTAATCCTTTGTAAAATTCAAGTAGTTTTCAAAAAAAAATGATATCAAAACATGAATATATACATATTAAAATTCACAGTCTGTTTGAATTCAATAAAATGTCTTTGTTTTGTGGTCTTTCATATGGGTGTCAAAGTTAAAACTGATAAAACATAAGAAATATGTTATAATCCCCATCATCTATACTATTAGAAGTAAAAAAGGACATTAGGGATGTATTTTTTATATCGTTAATTTTATTAAAACCTAACTATAACATTTTTTACGTTTTCAAAATTGGGGATTAATGGAGAAACATATATGTGGGATAAGGATTGTCAAAAATATTTTCATGATATCAATTAGTATCTTATACACCTTCCAATTCAAGTGAATCCTAGAGAAATTATGTCCCTTATCCAATAAATATAATCCATTTAGTGATCTCATGGTGACCTCTATGGCTGGAAAAATTATACAATCTACGTGAACCTTATGTATTTTCTCAGGAAGAAAAGATAGAAGTTAAAATTCGATAAACCAACATTGTCTCAGTGATCATTGATTTATAGAATCTCCACTATTATCTAAAACATCATAATATCGACATGTTCTTTTATATGGATATAGGTAAAAAATCTTTTTTCCATTATAATTCGACATGATTATTAGTATTATGGGTTCTCATCATACAATAATTTTTATTCTATTTTATCTCTCAAAATGTGATCAATCGATGAGAAATATCATTTTTTTATCGAACACTCATATCCAAAAATAATCTTATAGACATTGAACTCCTTGAAGAATAAGTTTTATTGGTATATGAAAATTCTAAAAAATAAAAAATATCCTTTGATGGAGCTTCCCAATGTCTTATTGGGGTAACTTTGGGGACTCAAAACTCAATTGATTTTCTTAGGTTTTTTATTCATTTGTCTAATAAGGAATTATTTATCGAGTTTTTCCTAAACATTTAAGGGTGTTACAACAATGATACAGAGTACCGATATTTCATCATATGGTTTTATTGGTTTATAAACATTAAAATTTACAAATTAAATTCAAATGGAGATTCATATACTATTCCATAATGATGAAGGGGTCGATACCCCTAATACATTATATATTGGACTTGATTTAATAATTTCATTTCAAAACCATTTCCTTATCACATTATTGATAATGTAATGATTGATTGAATATATTTTCCAATCTATTAATTCTTCTTATAAGACTGAATCAAGAATACAAGATTATATAAATTACCCATTAGATAGTGGTATCTTAATTTGTCATTAATGATATAAAATAAAGAAATAAACCTGATACCACTTCATATCATGATGATATATCATCTTTATTAGCTATCCTAATAACCAACTAGTTTTATCCTATTGATTAACATCCTCAAAATGGGGCTCTACCACAAAATTGAGCAAGAGAATAAAAAATCCAATAAAATGAATAAAAAAATTCTTTCTAATATTTTGTATTTCTATAATGTTCTCTACAAAATAAGTTTTTAGGAGGTTCTCCTCATATGCAATTAAGGTGGAGCGGCCCTCATTGTCTTGTATAAATTCCACACAGGCACATGTTTTTCTCATCAGACATGGACCATGCTCTTCCAAAAAAAATATAATAACTCATAATTCATCCCTTTAGTGATTTGTGATTGTGTGGAATAAATAAAATGTTTTCTCGTATGACATATACATGTTAATTTCATTGATTAACCTCCAAAGTCTATGAAAACATCTAAATACTCTAAAAAAATTTCCATTTGGTGTACAGATAAAATGGGTACCATATAAAGACCCTCATCTTTTACACAAATTATTAATTGATTTGAAGCATAATTATCCATCAAATACAAATTGAGGATCATATATTATATTTTATTTTGATTATTAGGTACATGAACATAGAAAATGGAACTATAATAAAATATCTCTTTAAAAATAGAAAAATGGGATGGGCTCAAAACCCTTGGAAGGGAATAAACATTGGACTGAATCATAGCACAAGAGTTATAAAGGAAAAACATGATAACATAAAAGGAATGGATTTTAAGTAAATATATGGATGAATAACATATTTATCATAGAATCATATGATCATGGAAATATTCGAATGTGGAAGAAACATATAACACAACATAAACAAGATTTAAAGAAAACTGTTACTACTATATCACGTGTTGGAAAAATTCCCATAATGGATTAGGTTTACTCCCTAATCAAATACATGTTGTATCTTAAGATTAAACATTACCCAATGCATTGGTAAGATATTTGGGAACTCCATTCAATAAATTTTCATGCATATTTGTGACACATAAAGAATCAAACATAATGGTTTCCCATGGAAAGAAATGGGTATCTAAATCACGCCATAAGGCATAATTAAAGGTTGTATCACAATTATATCCATGAAATAAGGGATTAAATAATGTATGGACAATCATATTATAAAAATTATGAATAGAACATGAATAATAATGTAAAATGGAATTGAATACAAGAAAAATAATTATTATGAAACTTTAGAAAAGATACACTTTATGGAGGTTTAAGGGGATATATTAAAGAGTCATTAAAGGGGAAAAAGGAATAACTATTTTTATAAAACCAGAAATGAACTAAGATAGTTTTCATGATAAAAAGAGTGATTTTAGACAAAAAAGTTATGGCATAAAACATTTTTTGATGTGTACCTAAAAATGGGTGTGAAATTAAGAAGTTCACTTTAATCTGATTTTCTTTATTGATAGGAGTTAAGAAGGGAACCTTTTAAAACATGTAACTCCATATCAAAGAAAGATGAATTGGGATACATATATATGTCTGGTAAATACACACAGAATATTAGAGAAGTACATAATAAGAAAAATTAATAAATTAGGAAAATTAAATAAAGAATACTCAAAGTAAATTTGGAGGATCCATGAGATCCATTACCTCATCTTCAAATTTATGTTACACTTTCAATTAATGTATTATTTAATTTTGTCTCCTTGATAACATCCTTAAGACAATTGGGTTTTGTATTTTTTTTTGAGACTAGAATATCGTGGACATGGGGAAGAGGCTTGAAAAAGGAATTTGGAAAATATTGACAAACTATTAGGCTTAAAAGTTGTGTAGAGAAGTGGTGGTGGGGTGGTATTTATATAGAGGGAGAGGGGTGTTTTCTTATTATATTCATCAATTTATTATTTTTTATCAAGACTATAATTATTGTTATTTTATATTATTATATAAAGGAAATGGTTTAGGAGATTTCTAACCAATGGGTGATTACATTTTCCATGACTCAAAAATTCAGGTATTTTTCTTATAATACAAAATACTGAAATTTTTTGTATTTTTCTATTAATTAAAAAATCAAATATTATATACAAATCAAATAAAATACCCAAAAATAAATTGGTGATGTTAAAATTTTTAAATTTTAATCCTTTTAATATGATTATTTCTGTTTAAAAGTTAAAAAAAAATTTCAAATAAAATAATCATTTATTCGAAAAATATCAATTTTAATATTATAATCTATTTTATGAACCTTTTAAAAATTAATTAAGTTCTCATAGAATCATATTATAATTATAATACAACATTATATTAATTTATGAATATATTTCATGAAAATAAATTTTCTTTTAAGTTAATATAGTAATTAAAAAAATGTAAATAAACATTTACATTTTACAAAAAAACCAAAACTTAATTTATCATTTATAAAACATTTATTTATATATACTATGATATAAATATATTATATTTTCATTTATAATAAATCTAAATTTTATTTATAATTTCATAAGTTAATTTACTAATCTAATATCTAGATTACAATTCTTATGGTAAGATTATTATTCTAATAGTCAGGTCACTATTACAATGGTCTGGGTTCTTTAATTTCTCTAAATTCCACAAATTTCAATCATTATTAATTAAATTATATATTATATTATGATTATATATATACATTCATCTTCAAAACAAATATTTTATTGTTAATATTATTTTTAAATTCTAAAACATTATTCGTGAGCATGGTTTTTCTAATGGATTGAGGAGAACAAAAATTTCTAATTCTAATTATCTTATTTTCTATTTATTGTCACATTTTAATATTTGGAATTCTTATCGGTTCAATTTTAGACTTATTTATATTTAATAATAATGTTTTTATTAAGTTCTCTATATAATTTATATGTTTTGTGACATAAGAAGAAAAATTCCAATGATACATTTTTGGGTCATTACATTCTTCCCCATTTTAAAATTTCACCCTCAAAGTTTAGTTTTACATACCAAGTTGAAAACAACTGAGGGTATTTTTCCATTATTTCTTTCTTGATTTCCCATTTCACATCTTCATGCATATGGTTTTTGAAAAACATTTTTCTAGGAGAGTTGTATTTTTATGTAGAACCTTTTATATGTGCTCCCAAATCTTTACATGTTGCTCCTCATAAGAGGGATCATCTTCCAACTATACCACATATGAGTTTAGTATATGTGATAGATCTGGTATGTACTTCCTCATGAGGGATACATGGAATAAATCATGTACTTGAGACATGGTTGGTGGAGGTTCTCATTTATAGGACACATCTCTGACATAACTATCATTCTAAAAGGGGGAGATTTACCCAAGACTTATATTTACATTCTTCCCATATACCATGACCCTATTATATCAAGATATGTAAAGAAATACCTTGTCTCAATAATCAAACTCTCTGTATCATCATTTATTATATGTGTAGTTCTTCTGTTGACTTTAGGTATCCCTGAAATGTTATTGAATGGTCTTCACCTTTTTTTCACTTCCTCAACCATTTCTGGTCCCATGATCTTACATTCACTAACATCATACCAACATGTATGTGTTCTACATCCTATCCAATAAAATGATTCGTATGGATAAATTTGGATCATTGGTTGGAAACCATTGTTTTAAGAGAACTCGTCCAGTTGAACATGTTGATCACATACCCCTTTAATTCCCATTGACAATTCACTACACATGTCTTCCTTTGTATAAATATTCTAATCTGATTGTTCATCATTTTATGGATGATAAGACAAAATTATGTTTAACTCATTATTTAGATAATGTTGGAGAATTTTCAAAAATATTGAGGTAAATCCCATATAGTGATCAGAAATAATCGATAATAGTATTCCATGTGGCCTTGACACTTATCTAATGTGTATCCGTACAAGTTCATCATGTGATAAAACCTCACAAACCACAATAAAGTGATCCGTATTTATAAGAAGATCACAAATTCCCATATATAATTACATCCTATGGATGTCTTTGGAAGTCCGATGATAAATTTCATAGTGATTTTTTTACATTTCCATGTTGGTATCGATAATGGTTTCATAATACCTTTATATTTTTTCCTTTCAGTATTCACATGCTAACATATCACACACTTTGATATATATTCAATGATCCTCTTATTCATGGTGTCCCACCAATAGTTCTCTCAAAGGAGTTGATACATCTTTGTGCTCGATGGGTGGATATAGAGGTTTGATCTCTGTGCATCTTTCAAAACCACTTTCTTTATCTTAGTATTTTATGGCACACATAGTCATGACCAAAATATTATGAATCTATCCTCATAAATTTTAAACTATGAGGATCTCCTATTTCTGATAGCTTCCATCTTATTCTGAATTTCCATATCATCTATCTGATCATTATTTACCTTCCATAAAATGGATGGTTGAATATAATTTGTCAAAGGAATGATGATTTTCATCTCTTTATGATTCCCATATCCATCCTTTTAAAGTATAAAAATATTTTATCATTCTAAATTCTTAGCATTGATAAAGTTATAGTATCTTTTCTACATAGATCATATTCCTCATAATTTTCTTTACCAATATGATAGTGGATTGAGAAGTCACAATCCTTGATTAGTTATGAAAATATATTCTTGATAATATTATTCTCCTTTAATTTGAATATATATTTGGGTCTCTTATGATCAATATATATCTCACTCTTCTCCCTATAGAGATAATACCAAAAAAATCAATGTAATGATTGCAACTTCCAACTCTAGATTGTCAATGGGATAGTTTTTCTCATTAGCTTTCAGATACCTTGAGGAATATGCTATTAGATTATCATTTTACATATTTACACATCATAATCTTTTTGTGATACTTTTGTGTATACAATAAATTGTTCTCCACTTGTCAGTAGTATAAGTTCTGGTGTAGTGGTAGTCCACTTATTCAACTCATTGATGAAGTCTTTCAATTCACTAGTCTATAGATCCTTTACTCCCTTCCATGTAATATTGGTTATTGTATTTTTTTGATCATTATAAGTTCCTCACAAACTATCGATAATACTCACCTAGTCTAAGAATATTATAGATCTCCATTACAACTGTCATTATGGGGAACTTCTTAATTTCCTTTTTTTGGGATGTTTCCATAGATATTACTTTGTTGGTGATAAATTTCCCAAAGAATGATACATCCTCCTTCCAAAACACGTATGAACATTAATTTTAATATAGTTTATCAATCTGAAATATCTTTAATAGATTATTTAAAGGCTTCCCATGTTCCTCCTTACTCATGGAGTATATCCGAATATCATCTAAAAAAAGTAACAAAAATTTTCCAAGGTAATATATAAAGTTAAAATCATTAATTCAATAAATATTTTTGGATCTATAGTGAGTCCAATGGAAATCACTATGAACTCATAATGTCCATACCTAGTTCTAATGTTAATTTTGGGAATATATTCCTTCCTACCCTTTAATTGGTGATATCCAGACAGAAGGACAACATTAGAGAAATACATGATCCAATGTATTTTATTGAACAAGTAATCTATCTATGGTAGGGGATTATTGTTATTTGTCATTTTTTTGGAGCTCATGGTAAACAATGTAGAGGTTCATTAATCCATCCTTCTTCCTGTCTAAGTTGACTATAACACCCTACAATGAATCACATGGACATATAAAAACATTGTCAATATTTTCTTTTAACTACTTATACTATTCCTCTGACACAATAGTGGTCATTCTTTATAATGTATTTGATATTTTCATATATCTTGGTATAATATCAATGACGATATTAGAATCTTGGTTAGGAGGAAGACTAGGTAAATCTTCAATAAAAAATCAGTGTGGTCCCTCATAATGGGAATGCCTTTGAGAATGATATTTTACATTGTATATATCATTTTATCAAGATATAATTTATCACAAGACAATAATATTCACAATATAGATGATTATTCTAAAAGAGATCCATCTTCCTCTTTACACATGTATAGAATTGTAGGAGGCCTCAAGATGTGAACATTGATCTACCTTTTCTAGATAGTCTATGTCATATTTGTACAAATATAGACAATTCATGTCCAATATTTCATCAAACTCTTCCAAAGGAAGTGATACAAGATTTTATAGGATTTTTAGACCAAAAACATTGACTAGGGGGAGTTATATACTTTTTCTATAATAATTTCGTTATTTTCTATTCTCACAAATAACTCACCCTTTATATATTGTGGTGGTATTTGAATAGTTCTAATAAACATGAAAGATATAAAAGAATGTGTAAAACTAGAATCATGTACTATGTTCATTATTATTGAATGAATAACCACCATACCTATCACCACATAATTTTTGGGATCCAGCTCATCTGTAGTGATTGCATATTCCTTTTTATGTTTCCTTGGAGGTTGTTGGTTTTGATTTCCTATGACAACCCTGGGCTATAGGAATTGAATCCCATAAATCCCACATTCGTTTTTGTTCAAACACTAAATTACAGGCGTATTATTTATCTAAACCTTCCATTCTTCTATATAATTAGTGGGATTATTCAAATTCCATTGACAATAAATAGTCTGATACCCATTTAACTAGAATTTTTATGAATCTCCTTGTTCCTATTAGATAGTTCTTAGGATTATTCTCCCTACACTTTTGATATGTGTGATTTTTTTTCTTTCTTTATTTTTTTTCTCTATTGATCCCCCCATATTAAACTCTGTTTTCCTTTTTTATCTCTAAGCCCATGAGGCTGCTGAGATTCTATAGCCTTTATATCAACATTAAGGGTACAACGAACAATCTCCACATAGTTGTCAAAGGCCTGAATCTCAAAGGATTTTCATAGACATGGATTTAATCCACTAAATAAGTGATAAAACTAATTTTAGGGTTAATTAAAAATTTAGTGGTGTGTCATGTAATCCTGGTGATTTTGTCTCATTTTCCCCGATAGTCTCATCTTCCTTTTGAATCAGTTCGAGGAAATCCATTTCCATATTTCGATGAAGTGTTAAGGGAAAATATTGATTGAATTTTTTTTCTTTAACACTTCCCAATCCATGAAATAAATTTACTCCTTAGACTATGTGTATTTCATCAGTTTCCACCACTGATCAGATTCCAGATCAAAATGTTAGACCACCATTAAAACTTTATTATCTTATGAGCGTTGAAGGATAGAGAATATCTTCTCACTTAAGTTAATCCATTATTCCATACTGTGGAGATTATAATATCAACAAAATATATGAGTCCTTTTATTCATAATGGATTAGAACACAACATTTTATTTATCTGAATAAGGTGGGAGTACCACACGACTACAGTTGTTATTCCAAAATCAAGCTAATTGAGTGGGTAGTTTAATGAATTTATTAGATCAGGTTCCCAATAGTTTGGAAAATAATTATGGAAATTTTTGAATTTACTATCACATTGATTGTTGGTACATGTTCTACTATTTCCATTCGTTAACTAAAAGAGTGAAAAAACTGGATTTTGGTGATTTAATACTTATCTAACGATCATATAAATTGGAACCAATAAGCATTGATAGAATAAATTATAAATGAAATGTATGTCCAAACATATGATTCCATAATTCAAAATAAAATTATTCATGGTGATAGAATTATCCCTAGGATTATTACAATATTTTTGTAGTCATAATCCTAAGAAATAAATAGATTATACTCTGATGCCAATTATAGAAAGCCTCACCTTGTACATATATTATTACATTATTTTAATAATAATTATCCATCAAATACAATCCAAGGATTATAAATTCTAGTGTCCTTGGAAAATTAGGTATTTAAAATTAAAATCATGTAACAAGACTAAAACATCTATTTAAAAATCCACTATAATGTGATCATGACTGAATTTGAGCACCTAAATCTTTATACTATAACCTAGGAAATACATAAACAAAAGGGTTAATATAAAAATCTTTGTAATGGAATGAATATGGGAATGAATCATAGCACATGTGTTAGAATGTAATAAAAAATATGAAAAAAAATGAATGTCTCATGATTTTACATATAAATCAATAAAAAATAGAACATGGAATCATACTATCATGGAAATATTGGAATGTGGAAAAAACATATAACATGATAAAATTATGTTAAAAGATAAATGCTAAGACTATATTACAAGGTGTAGAGTCCCAATAATGGATTAGGTTTACACCGTAATCCCATTAATCATGTCTCATTACACAAAAATTTATCCAATACATTATAGACCAATCTGTATGCACCCACCATAAAATGTTTGTGTGTATTTATTCAACATAAATAATCAAACATAAGGAATACAAATTAGGGTTATCCATGTATAGAAATGGGTATGGTAATGAATTAATAATCCATAAACAAGGGATTATCATAATGATATCTATGAGAAAACTGATTAGATCATTTCTATACAATCATAAAATTAATTTAATAATATATTTTTTCTAATGATATCAAACTAAAGTAAATACAATAAAAAGAGTGTTTAGGAAACATTAGAAATGAGCCACTTTAGT
This sequence comes from Viscum album, assembly GCA_963277665.1. Lineage (NCBI taxonomy): Eukaryota > Viridiplantae > Streptophyta > Magnoliopsida > Santalales > Viscaceae > Viscum > Viscum album. Next base: position 1,042,270,090 of record OY728143.1, on the reverse strand, counting down.
GTGGTTTAAAGGGAAATATTAAAGAATCTTTGAAGAGGACAAAGGCATAATTTTTTTTATAAAAATATAATTTAAATAAGATATTGATTCAAGATAAAATTTGGTATTTTATAAAAATAATGGGGGATTAATATAGTTAATTGAGAATAATTTCAATTGGGTAATCAATGGGGAAGTTCCCTTTAATCGGGCTTGCTTATTGAGAGGGATTGATAAAGGAACCTTTTAAAACATGTAATTCCCCAACAATTAAATATTAATTGACCTACATATATATGTTTGATACATAAATAGAGAATATTGTAGAAGTATATAATTATAAGAAAGAATTATATTGGGTAAAATAGGGATAAATCAAAACCCAAATGTAATTTGGTGTTTCAGAGAGATCCCATATCTTATTTCTAAATGTTCTAAGCCCCTATAATCAATGTTCTCTTGAGTGTCATATCCTTAGGAACCTCCTTAATATACTTGGTTTTGGTATTTGTTTCAGACCATTTTCTCTTTGACCTAGGTAATAGGCTTGGGAAGGGAATTGAGAAGAATATTGATCAACTACAAAGATTTTAAGGTGTGTGAAAACGGGGATTTAAGGGGTGGTATTTATAGGTGAAATAGATGGTTGTTTTTTATTATTATCTGCGTTAGTTTATTATCTTGTCTCAAAACTATCAATAGTATTTATTTATATGACTAAATATTGAAAATGGTTCAGTAGAGTTAGAACTATTGGATTATTACAGCATCAATGACTCAAAATGTTTTATATTTTGTCTATAATGTTAAATACAAAAAAATTCCGTATTTCCCTATTCATAAAAAATATAACTACTTTAGAAAAATAAAAAAAATCACCCTAACCATTTTTTATGTGTTTATTTTAAAAATGGAATCCATTTTTTGCGAGTAATTTTTTTAATATTAGGATTATAAATTTTAAATAAAATCATCCTTTATTCAAAAAATACTCATTTTAATATTATTATCACTTTTTTCCCCTGTAAATAATTAATTGAAATCTAATAGAGTTATATTATAATTTTAATAAAACATAATATTAGTTTATAAATAAATTTTAGGAAATAAAATTTTCTTTTAAATCATTATATATATTATAAAATTCTATTTAAACATTTAGATTTTACAAAAAAACAACACTTAATTTTTTATTTTTAAAAACACAATTTATGTATATCATGAAATAAATATATCATATTTAATTTTTTAAGAAACGTAAAATTTATTTAAAATTTCATAGGTGAGGTTACTATTTTAATGGGCATATTACTATTCCTAAGGGCATGTTATTATTCCAATGGTCAAGTTAGTATTCCAATCGTAAATATTTAGTAATTTTTAAAAATACCTCTTAATTAATTTATTATTTATTATATTATATTCACAATTTAGTTTATATTTATAATTTTATCTTCAAATTGAATATATTATTATTAAAATAAATTTTTTATTTATATAGTTATGTTCTTGAGTGCGGTTATTTTAGTGGATCAAGCATATCCAACATTTCACATTCTAATAATCTAAATTTAAATAAATTTTTACATTGTAATACTTTTAATTTTTATTGGTTTATATTAGAACTAATATATCATTATTAATAATTATTTTATTGCATTCTCTATGTGATGTATGTGTTTCTTTAAATAATAAGGGTAATTCTATTGATAAAATTATGGTTCATTACATCCCTACCATTTATCCATTTTTTGGTAGTTCTAGATCATAATTTGTAAAATAAACAAATTATCTAAATGGGATAAATGTGTACACTTAAATAAATCTGTGACAAAGGTTGTTATCAACTTTGTGAAATCCAATATCATTGTATGTGTTGGGGTTCACCGAAATCCTAAGATAAAACTAAAATGGATTTTCTGTGTCTAAGATAATAAAGTTGTATGAGGAGTATAAAATTGATTATAACCACTTATAACACATCCATTTGTCTAAAAATGGATCTATAAATTTTTATAACAAGAATTTTTAAAATATTTTTTAGTAAATTGTTGATAATGTTAAAAATTCATGGTCATAAAAACCGCCCACATGGTTTAAGGGATTGTCAAACTACTACTAGTACAACCAAAAAATCAAAAATATATTCCTTGGGGTATTTAATGGAAGAACTATACCACATAAAATTAAAATTCCTTTACTTTTTATATCTATTTTTTATGTTTTTTTATTTATTAATATTATATATTTTTTGATATTACAAACCCTCTCAGTATTTTATTTGAAAATTAGTATTTACTAGATTTTAATATTTTCATTACATCATGAGTTTAAGTGATAATTTTTTTATGAAAAAAATTTCATATGAAATATAAGAAGATTATATATGTTTTATTCAACTATAAAAAATTCTAAATTAGTCTCACCGATGTTCGTATTTTGGTTCGAATATACTATATTCTTTTGGTATCAAAAATAATATTAAATTTAAAAAAAATTAATGTTGTTTAGTTATTATATTATCACATGAGTTATATAGATCATATTAAATAACAAAATATTTTGTTGTAAATCTAATAGATTTTTTTACATTCCATTAGACTAAGTGGATATCTGAATTTCTTGTTAAGTGGTCTTAAAATTTATCAATGTTTTTGCTACAATTCTGAAATTTTAAGATTTCTAGAATATAATGTATTTAGTAAAAAATTGATAAAATTGAATTCTCATAAATTTTATCAATCTATAACTCTAATACATTAATATAAATTTCTTTCAACTGCATGAAAGTATTTAAATTTTATTTAGGCACATAAAAATAGAACAAAATCCTGTAATAATTTTTGTATTTTCGTATAGATTTGATATCATATTATTCAAATTTTTTCAATAATTTCATTATCTATATATTTTATATTTGTTAATTCATTGATCCATTTTGAGATATTGAAAGTATCTACATTTAATTATGCTTGACTTTTATCAGATTCATTTTTTAGGTTATCTAAAAAATCACTAAACATATTGTATCCATGTAGCAGTAGCTTTTAAGAACCCTCTTTATAACCTACCATGTGTTTTTCATAAGTGTTTGTGAGATCATATCAATATACAAGGATTTGTTTCTATGTACTAGAGTTTCTTCTAACTGATTGGATTAATACTTTGTGATGAACCAACTTACCTCATGAAATCTACCCTTTCATATATATAGAACACTACTGATATGTTCTAAATTATTCAACACTTTATATTTTCCTTGCATGTTGTAATAAGATAGAAGAGATTCTATATTTTCCTCATAATATAGGAATATTTCAACACTCTCCATTATCATGGATCATTATATTTTAATTACTTGATCAGTTTTAAATTTGATATTTCACAATTTGGAAAGGAATGTTCATATCCATAAAAAGTTGAAACCTACTGCATGTGTTTCTAAAGTAATCAAAATTGTTTCTTCCAAGTGATAACATAATGTGGAGGCCTACTAATACCTTGTTTCATCTCCACATATTCAATTAATCTCACCTTAATTTATATTCTCATAATACATATACTTATCACACATTATTTATTCATGGTTTGTATACCGAATGGGCATTCATGGTCAGTATACCCATCATACATTACATTCTTTTCCCATGGTTAATATGATGACAACAACATAAATTTTTTCACATGGTTATTATATTAACCTTTTCATATATATATATATATATATATATGTTTGTGTGTATATATTGGTGATCAAATGATATTTTAAGGGATCGTAAGTTGCTCACATGATCAGTATATTGATTTCCAGAAAACTAAATGCATGTTATGAACATGATATGTTTATAGATCAAAATTGAATTTGTAATGCATGGTTTATCAACACATTAATTATTTTTTTTTCAATCTATAATATTTAAACATGCTCTATTATTCTTTATTTTCGATTATATCATAACTGAATTTTTATTTTATATATTTTCTGTGTTTTATGGTTTTCTAAAATATAGATATATTTTATGAATGCATGAAAAGTGCTATTAAATATTTTAAATAGATTAAAAATATTTTTAATTTACACATTAATCTTATATAACACTCCCATCATGTATTTTTTATCTTTAATATTATATATATTGAGTTAATTTCATTAACTAATTCTTTTATAAATTAATATTTAATGACAGATAAATTATTTATACTTTGAAGTATTTAATGTAGGTTAATTAATTTTTTACTATTCTAAAATTTCAATTTAAATATTAAAATTTTCATTTTATTTTTATGGGATTTCATTGTCCTATTTTAGATGGATACTTTTTGAATCATTTAATGGGTAATTAATAATGGTTTGAATTATTCTTTCATTTTTTAATTCCAATGATATTTTTTACCCTTTTTCTTCATGATATTTTTCCCTCTCTTGAATAATTTTGTAATTTTAATTTTAATTTTTTTATTATGTTGGAGATTAGTTTTTTAGTATTTACATATTCCATTTAAACTACTCTTGATGCAATTAAATGAAAAATACTAAGATTAATTATGTGTTCTATATCTTTTTAAGAACCAATGTTCAATGATAAACATTGAAAACCTATGCAGAGAACTTATCATATATAGGAATTTCATTCAAGATGGATGAACACTACTATGACTACATCTTCTTTGACAAATATCTTGATGAGAATAAAAATTTTATAAGAACATGTACCTATGATTTCTTTTCTTATCATCTACTTTTTATTAGTATCTTGTGTATATGAATATTATTCTGATATTTCAATTACACTATGTTTTGTTTTTATTCTTTTAAATATAAAATCATTTTTTCTTCTCTTCTTTGGGTTGTGACTCTCAGATTATAATGTTAGGATTTTTTGGGTTGTGATTCCCATAGTCAAATTTACATGTTTTATTTTTTTATTCCTAATAAAAAAATTATTGTCAGTTTGGTTATCCTTCCACTAACTCGAAAATGATTCTATAATTTTCTAATGAATCCCCTTTGAAAAATAGATTAGTGTACAATGTATCTATCACCGAGTAGAGAGGTATAAGAGTATACTAGGTCAAATGTGGACTGAACTATTATAAAAAATATCCTGGTGTTCTTTGTATTATTTACACTATTAATTAACTCGTATATTTAACATTTAAAATTAATATAGACAATTAATATATTTCATTAAATTATTTAATCTTATCTATTAACCCTCTTATATAACATCTTCCATTAATTTTTGGGACTTGACAATTGGTATCAGATATTATCCTTATTAAGAGTTATTTGTATATGTTATTCTCTTACATAGTACCTAAAAATTGGTATTAGTAATTTATATATATAGGGAATTTATTATTTTATATATTATTATGTTAATCCTCCCCTAGACCTCATAGTCTTAGGGAATGGTCATTATTATGGAAAGAGAAAATGAAAATGATACATGGATCCTCCAAAAGAAACATAATTTTATTGAATATATTATGGTTACTAGAGATCTAGATTAGAGTCATGCCTCAAATAATTAATCACAGAACATCGATCCATCATGGAGAAATAAAAAAACTACTGAAAGCTCATTTGGATACACTTACTAAAAATGATGATGTTAAATATGTTCTAAAATACAAAGTAGTAAATATATTATATTTTAATATTAATAGAAATATCTTTATTATGGTGCCTACATGTAAGACAGGTCCTGAGATTTTTAATATTCAATAATGTATTCACCTTGTTTTAAGAAAATTGATTTGAATAAGACTTGTAATAATTAAAACTAAGTACCAAGGCATCAAGATGGGTTTAGGTGAAATGGTAAACAAAATGTTCCATCAATTCACGCGCATTATGAGTGTAATAAATTACATTCGAGAATATTTTGAGGAACTCATACTTGTTGAAAGATTCATATGTGATCTTTAAAGAATTTTCATGTAAAGAAGGTTTCTATTGATGAAATCAAGAACATGAATGATAAAACCCTTGATTACTTTATTGTATTACTACTTTATTATTAAATGGAATTGAGAAAAGCTGAAAAGAATATACAATAGATAAATTAAAGGTATCTATTTTTAAACTTTGATTATTGTTTATACTAAATCATCTGATTTTGATCTATTGGATGGTTAAAATAAAGATATATCTCCAGTTGTTACAGGACTCTACAAATAAAGAAAATTTAAAGGATTCCAGAACCAATATAAAATAATATATAAAAAGTATTATTTCATAGGATATAATAAAGAGAGTGATAATTATAATAGTTCAGAGTTATTTTTTGAGTGTATAAAGAAAGTGAATTTCAATCCTAATTGTCAAAATCTAAAGAATAAATACAAATGCATTAAGAAGTTAAAATAGCATTGATGACCAATTTGAGTTTTATCTAATAATAAGTATGTAGTGAAGAATCCAAAAATGAAAAATAATCTAGTATTATATTCATCATGGTTTCAATGATTGAGTTTTGGGATCCTATATTTTATACATAGGTTCTGATTCTAACTATTATTCTAAAAATATGAATGTTTTTATGTTAAATAAATCAAATGAAAGGCCAAGAAATTATGTTCTCAAATATGTGGAATAATAAAAAAAGATCAATGAAAATTCAAAAAAATCCAAAAAGATATAAATTTTAAAAGAGAATGAAAATTTTGGGAAATTGGGCTTCATCATCCCATTCTACAGTTTATGATAATTTGAAACTTAATCAATATTGGATTAAAAATTTTAATAAAAATATGTTGAATGTACTAAAGAAAATTCCTACTTTTATTAAATGTCATGAAAAATATCATAAAATTATTTATTTGAATAAAATAAAAAAAATTTGTAATATTATTGAATATTATATTATTTTACCTCAAATGTCTAAAAATTATTTTTGGAAACGTAAAACTAGTTTCACTTCTAGTATTACATGCTTTAAATCTCCATGAAACCCCACTATAGAAAGTCTTATTCTCTATGATTCAATAAATATATGGGCTTTATGACAAATAATTATTCTAAATTATTGATATATAGAGTAAAATAAAAAAATTAAATTATGTGTGGGTACCTGAAAATGTATTATTAATCCTAGTGGACCTAAAGTATCTTGGGATCCATAACTATCAAGTAATAGATTTTTGTAAGAAGAATTCCTTGGATATTTCAAGAACTATATATAATACGAGTAGAGAAGATGTTTTTGGAATATGACTAGAGACTCAAAAAAATTTCATCACTTACAACCAATGTGATGAAGGAACTATAATACTTGTATATAATTTAAGAGGCAAAATAGTATTTTTGGTAAATCTGGTATTTCTAATTTTATTTTCATTTCTAACATTTTAGATGATAAATTTTTAAATCATAACTTCATTTTCATATTTTAATTTTTTTATAATTGAATAAATGTAAAATTTCAAAACTATAAGTGTCCATTTTTTGGGATGATTGTTTTTTATTTTATTCAAATTTAATGGAAAATATTTATAATATTTATTTTGATTAACTAATCATTCCACATGTTAAGTGTTTGAATCTCGTGAAGAGTGATAGAATCATTTGGAATCAATGATTATGTAATTTTAATTTGATAATGTTACATAAACTCTCTAAAATGAGAATGTGTTATAGTTATGTAGAATGAATATATAACAACTTCATATCTGTGATGCTTTCCTAAATGGGGAACAGCGTGAAACATATTTTTGAAAAATAAATCAGATAAGTACTAATATACCATTGTAGTGAACCCAACATGATGTATTCTATCCTACTCAAATTTATTACCTCATAAAAAAGAAATATAATTTAGTTATTGTTGATGATTATATTAGATTTAAATAGATTCACTTTCATTCACATAAAAATAGAAAATTATCTATATTTATGTACTTATGTAATTAAGCTCAAAATAAAAAGGTTGTATGATTGTTTGTATTCATAGTGATAATAGATGTGAATTTAATATTTTAAATTATAAATATTTTGTTAAAATAATTTTCATTATCGTAATTTTGGTACTCTTAGAATGACACATAAAAATGGTGTTATAGGACAAAAAAATAAAACACTTATTGAAATTGCAAGAAAAAGTTTATGTGAAAATAATTTTTATTGATATTGTGTCCAAGAATCATTTTATTAATTTTAAAATTTCAAATAAAATTGTTTATATATATTTATAAAAGAAAAATTTATTTTTAAAATTTTAAATGTAAAATCCCTAAAATTGATCAGTTTATATTTTTTTGCTTGTAATGTTTTTTTGAATTCAAAGGGTAATTTAGATTAATTAAATTCTAAAAGTCATGAAGTTATTTATATTGTTAATTATAATAAAAATAAATATTATTGGGTTTATAATAAAACAGTTATGGTTATTTAATAAAAAGTCATGTTTTTATTAAAAATAAAAAAATATGATTCAAATGTTTTTGAGGAAGATTTTAGATATTTTAATTTTAGTGAATAAAATACTAAAAATAAAGATGATTCATTCGAAAGGATGAATAATAGTTTTTAACATGTTTCAAGATCATGGAATATTCAAAGAGGTCATCCTATTGAAAAAATAATTAGTAATGATGATTTTGGGATTAAAACTATAACTTTTGTTTTTAATTGTTTGAGAAATTCTTCATTAATTTATTATTTTTTTCTTAATATTTTTAATGAACATTTTAATTATCCTAGTTGGTTTTTTATATGCATGATGATTGCAATAAATTTTATAGAAATAATATTTTTTTTCATTTGAAACACCTTTAGATTGGGATGTTATAGGAACTAAATGGATTTTAAGAAATAATAGAGATAAATCAAGGGATGTTGTTAAGAATAATGATACAATTTTTCTCAAGGTTATTTTCAATAAGAAGTTAAATATTTTTATGAATACATTCTACATATTTATATAATTCAATATATTTGATTTTTGTTATATTTTTAGCTTTTAATGTTTTAAAATTATATCATACTAATTTGAAAATGCATTTTTTTAATGGTTTTATTTCTGATGAATTTTATATTACTAAACACCCTATTTTTTGAAATGAAAAATTTAGAGATCATGTTTTTATGTTATCAAATGATTAATATTGCCTTAAGATATATCTTCATACTTGTTATGATAGATATACTTTATTTTCATAGGAGACTAATTTTCCATAATGTAATGTAGATCTTACATTGTTTATCAAAATAATTTCAAATGGTTTTTTCTTTTTTTTACAAATTTATTTTAATTATATTGTTTTTGGATATTAAAATGATTTTATTTTCATTGTAATTTTAAAATTTATGGTAGGTGAGTTTAATAGTATTCTTATAGGAGAATTGAAATTATTTGTAGTAAACCAAATTTTTCAATGAACTGTTGGAATATTTTTAAATCAATAAAAATATGATAAATATTTATTAAAATGTATTGGTTAAGATTCTTCTAAATCATTTAAAACCCCTATGAGTTTCAGTTGTAATTTATATTATGATGTTTATAAAAAATCTATTGAATATAAAATATTTATAGGTTTGATTATATGTTTGTTGTTTTTAATGTCTCATAGACCCAATATTAAGTTTAATGTTTATTTATGTGATAGATTTTTGTTAGATGTTAAGGGTTATAACTTAAAACATGTTAATAATATTATTATATATATTAATGGAAATGTTAATAGTGGATTATTTTGTTCTAGAAAAAATAGATTTGATTTTGATTAGTTATACTGTCTCTAGTTTTAGAGGATGTTTATTTGATAGAAATAGTAGCTCAGGTATATGTCACATTTTTTATAGAAATATATTGTATTGGAGATAATTTATTGAAATATCTTTAGATTTTTCAATAGTTTAAAGTGATTATATCTTAGATACATTCATTTCTATGAATATTTATGGATTAAAAAATCCGTATCTTATTGTGGTATTACTTTTAAAAATATTCTTATTTAATTATAAAATTATTATGTAATTTATATTTAAATGACCGTGTTAATGAACACTATAACTAATCTCATAGACTTTAACTTCCATTTTCTTCATGGTTAGGTTAATAAAGAAGATATTATTCATGAATATATTCAAACTAAAAATCGACTAGTTAATATTTTCCCCAAACTGTTGGATTTGTGAAATTTTGAAAATCTAAAGATTCAACATAGTATGTTACAAAAAAATGTTTGAAAAGTTTATTATTGGTTTTAGGTTATTTTAATTTGAATTTATTAGGGGGGTTTGTTTTCAGATTTCTTTTTTTTTATTTCTTAATATTTTATTTTTGAAAATTTTTAAAAAGAGGGAGAATTGTTTCAATCATGTTTTGGTTTTGTAATTTTAAAAAAGGTTTGTAGTTTGTTTGGGGTTTGGTTTAATTATTTAATATTTATGGTTTTTAATATTATAAACTCTCTTATTATTTGAGGTTAATATTTTTTATTACTATATTAATATAATTTTATTATCTCTTGAGTTATATTGATTGGATTTTTTATATATCAATTTCATATAAAAGCTAATAATATATAAATTTTTTTCAATAAAGAAAAATATTAATCAATCCTTAGGATGTTATAATTTTACTCGAAACATTTTACCTTCTTATGATTTCAAAAATAATATTAATTTTATATAGATTTATTATTTTTTCGATATTCTATTATAGCATGATTTATATATCTCATATTATTTCAAAAAAAAATAGTTAGAAAGGAAATTAATTTTTTACATTTAATGGGAATATGTTGAAATATTAATTTTTTTAAGTGTCTTAAAACTTGATCATTGTTTATACAATAATTAGGAATGTTGAAAATTTCTAGAATATATTTGATTATATATTTCCTTGATAACATTGTAAAATTTAAATCAGAATTGCATGATGTTTATCACATTGGATATATAATAAATTTATCTAAATTTAATTAAACGTAATGAAAGTCTAAATATTTCATTTATACCCCTAAAAATTTGGCCTATGTCCTACAATAATTTCAACATTCATTTTGTAATGTTCTAAAATCATGTTCATTACATAATTTCAATCATATCGTACTCTATAGATGTATAATTTATGTGTTCGTTGGTCTATTAGAAATATATAGAAATCAAAAAAATTTAATTCTACTAATACTTATCTGAGTCAGTTATTTAGATTGCCTAAAAATTCATTTAACATCTTGAAACAAGATGCATAGGTTTTCAAAAAACCACTTTCCAACCAATCATGTAAATTTTTCACATGTTACATTGAGATCACCTCAACCAACAAAGACTATATATTCCTACCATGATCATCATCCCATTATCTATTTCAAACCTTTTTATTGAAAAAAAACATACTATAAGAGTGATACACATCAATATGAATTACATTGTAGATATATTCTACTATTTTTATCTCATTATATTTACCTTGTAGGTTGCAATAAATCAGAGTAAATTTCATAATGCCCTCATGTTGTTGGAAGACTTCTATACTCACCTTTATCTTTTCCCATTAGATTTTATTAAATTGATCAATTGTGCATTATAATTTTTTATTTCATACATGGATGTTTACCTCCACTATAAGATGTAATCTACTACATGTGTTTTTAATATAACTATATGTTATTTCGTCCAAGTTACCACATTAGACGATGACTTGTTGTTACCTAGTCTTATATCCATGTGTGTAGTTCATCACACATTCTCTTTTATTCTAATTATAATTATACTTATCACACATTTATTTGTTCATGGTAAATATATCGATTATGTATTCTTGGTTTATATACCAACTATACATTATATTGTTTTCTCACGATTAATATAGTGGAAAAACATACAAATTTTTTACACAGTATGTACACTGACATTGTTATATATATTTATAGGTCATCATATGATATCTTAAGTTACTTAATGTAGTTCACATAGTCATTATATTAAATGCAAGATGACCGACTTCACATTATTGAAATTGTATGTATACCGACTGAAAGCGTATTTGGAAGACATGGTTAGGTCAACACATTAATTGTCTTTTATTAAATCTAAGATCTTTTCACATGATCTATTTTTCATTATTTTTAATAATATCATTAACTACACATTTCTTTTTATTTTTTTTATTGATTTTTAAAAATACATATATATGATTTGAATATCATGTAAAAATTTAATAAATATTTTAATCAATTTGAAAATATGATTCAATTTAACGATTGTTCATTCATAACACTTAAAACATGCATCTTTTATGTTTAATATTATATATTTTAATTTAATTTAATTGAATTATTCATTTATAAATTAATATTTAATGATATTTATATTATTAAAATGTAGTTCATTTAATTTCAAACATTTTAACAAATTTTTTAATATTTATATGTTGTATTGGATTTGAAATTAATTTAAAATTTGAATTTATACTGTTAAATTATCATAGGATTATTAAGGGATTTATTTCAACTATATTTGTGGTACTTTTTGAATAATTTAATGGTTAATTCAAAATGGTTTGAATAAGTCTCTAATTTTTTAATTCAGAAGATTTTTGTTACCATTATTCTCAATAATGATTTTCTATATCCTAAATTGTTGTTTCATTTGAATTTGAATTATTTTACCAATATGAATATTGGTTTATTAGTATTTACATATTCCATCTAAATTCCTTGAGATGACATTAAAATGAAAATCTTGAGTAGATATACGAGTACACAAGCCTTTTGAGAACCAAAACTCGAAATTAAACATTGTCGCCTTATGTGATCAACATGTAATATACTCGTAAGTCTCCCACCTTCAATTAAAATTTCTTCTACTACTACTAACCTAATGATAAATCCACAATTCTGATGAACCAATGCTTACACATTCTTCAAATATCCTCTACTTCATCCTAGTTTCTTAGGACTGTAACACTTCTTCTTACCTATCTTGTACAATCTGTTTTCTATTTTTGCTTTTACATAAAAAAGTACTTCAATTTATTTTATTTTTTTGGTGACTCCCAGATTATAAATTTTGGATCATTTTGTTTATGAATCTCATGGTCTAAAATTCCTTTTTGAATTTGGGTTTTGAATCCACACACAAAATTCAGTTTAAGTGTGGTTATCCCACCACCTCATAGGAATTGCTTTTCTAATCATGTTATGATTCCCATTAAAAAAACATGATACATTTACAATGTATCACTCCCTGATTAGAGATGTATAATAATATAAAATTTCCATTTTTGACCGAACTATTATAAAAAATATTAATGTGTTCAATATTTTATTTTCGCTTCTAATTACCTATAAGAATTAACATTCATAATTAATTGAGATATTTAATATATAAAATTTTAATTTTAATTTGGTATATTAACCTTCTATATTCCATATTCCATTTCCCATTGGGATAAAAAATTGTTTAACATATGAATGATATTTAAGGATATTAAATCTTGATTAAAAATTTAGTGTTACTTAATGAAAAAAATTACACAGATTACATAACAACCAAATCAATGAAAGCTAAGAATCATGAATATTAAACAATGCGTTTATACTCCATTGGTTCATTCATAGGGAATAATTACTCGACCTAGAAGTACCAATAATACATCATAAGGAATTCCCAAACCTTGAATAATATTTTGAAGGATATTTTGTTATAATAAATGTCTAATCCATTGGTGGATATTCTATAACTAAAATGGATGAAGAGAATATGATTCTTCCCACAAATGAAATATTTCTCTAAAAATAATTTGTATTAATCATAATGGGATTTAGATAATACCTTACCATTTGAATCTATATTGAATAGTATATGTGGCCCATGAAATTCCATCTCTCATTGGATATTAATTATATTTGGAACTAATAATATTGAAAATCTAGAAAAGTAACTTTCTTATGAAGGAATCCATTTCTTCCAAAATCATCCCAACTATATAATGGGCTCGTTCATGAAGCAGTCTAATTATGTGTGTAAATCTATCATTTATGTTTCTAAGATTATTTTTCCTATGATTTCATGTGGTTCCTTTGATAATATTTTTTGTTTTTGTTTGAATATTGGACCCCCTATATAGTTATATACTATATTTAAGGACACATATTTTTTTTAATCACATACAACATATGTGGTGTCACACTTCATATGTGGATGTATTTTCCTAAAAAATCTGGTATCTCAGATCTATAAATACCAAGTTTGATTTTAATAAGATAAACATAGAGACACATAAATATTATACATATAGGTGGTGAAATAGAGACTTGATAAATTTGGGAAAATATGAAGAGTCATTATATATATATATTCTTAAATTAATCCCTATCCAATTGATTAAAAAAATTATTAATCAAGGATGGATACCAGCCATGATACTCCTTGATGAATGAGTGTTCTGAGTGTCCATTCATTTATGAGTGTTCTATGAATCACCTTCATGAATGGTAGGTCTGTGAGGCCCCTTCCCAAATAATAGGTCCTCAAGGTACCCTTTTGAGGTAAAATCCAACAATATTCCTCCTAAGGATCCCAAAAACATGGTCTTAGATGATCTTATCCAATTTTTATAAAACATGATACTATATTATATGTATGATCCCCAGGGTTCTCACTTCCATCCTACATTGACTCAACAGAAAATAATCTGATGTATATTCATGAACTTCATGAATCGTTCTTTATAGATAATTAGAACTATATAACATCCCTTCTTCCCTCTAAGTCAAATAATTCAAGAATATTAACCCAAATGACCTTATTGGCATCCCTTTTCCAATTTAAACAGTTTAGAAAGTCTATTCCAATGAGGCCCCATCCTAGACCCCATATAGAATTTGATCAAGATGTTCACACCATCATGGTCTTGTTTGATTATGTTTTCCCAAAATAAATGGAATTTTTTGGGTTGTCATACCAAATTGGTAGGACCCTTAGGATATTCATGATCATGTACTCAATTTACAATGAGGGTCCCCATTATGAGGATTCTACTGATGTATCCCCATGTTTATCATGGTTATCTGGGACTCTAAAGTGTCGAGTTAGTTGATATTTTCCACTTTATAAGGCATGTGTGAAATATCCTCCCACCAGGTGTAATCCCTAATTAAGTTCCATTTTATAATTTCACCACCAGGATTCATTGATGATCCAAGGAAACATAACAGGGCCTTATATCAAGTGTATGTTCTATCCACTTTGTTATGTGGCCATATTTCTCATGATTCTACTCATATTTCAAAATTTAGATACTGTTAAATAGGAAGGGAACACCTATATATTTGTACCATTAATGTGTAATAACCACACAATACTCTATTTTAATCCCTTTTATGGAATAGACTCGTTATTCCTATGATGTAATACAATATGAAAATGGTCTTACTACATGAGATTAAAATTCATTGTGTAGTACTATCACATAACCATAAACTATGAAACCAAACTTTGTGGGTTTGATTCCTTTTAACCATTATATATAGGATTCCTATCACAGTTTCAAAACTAACATAAAAAATCTTACTTTATTGAGGCCATATTCCCTGTGAAAATATTCCTTACTTGGAAATACTCTATGTAAAACCCATTATAAAAATTTTACATTCTCAATGATCTGATCACCCTAACCCGGACATGTTCCTCCTAAGCCTCACAACTTCTTCCCAATGGGCCATATTTTCTATGAGATAAAATAGAAAGTGATACTCATGTGTATTTTCCATACCAACCATTTCATGGAACATTTCATCCTTCAGTCTACTCTACATAACTTTAATAAACCTTTAATTATTCCTAGATTCAGAATATTTTAAGGGAATTCAATTGTTCATTTATTTATGATCATAAATAGAACCACATATTCCCTTTTCAAATAACCTTAAATGGTAAGATATGTCCCATTAAGTGGAATCATACATCATGGGTTCTAATTCTCTTCACATGGAAACCTAAGAAACCCTTATCATGTTCCAGATCCCAATATAACTACAATTAACACATATTTAGATATATATAAATTTTATAGTGCTCATTTATGAAGAATTAAACCGTAGCCTAAGCTAACTATCACGGGAAATATTGATAACTGTTAGTTCATATATATTTCCCCATTTTAGTTTGGTTATAATCAAATATTTAGCTTTAGGGTAACAAGTCTCATGATGGGATTTGGGAATGATTCATGAAAATATCTTAAAACTATATGAGAGTCATGTATTGAATGAAAAAATTCACTAAATGGTTTGATGAGTGAAATTTAAGACTCTATCGACCAATGTGCATACTAAGGTTCCATTGAAAAACTCTACTGACTTCCTAACTTTAGAGTAAAGGTTAATGTTCACCCAAAATACTGCATTATTGAGCATTCAGAAATAAAATTGTGAATTAGACATGAATCTTTTAACAATAAAATTAATCGATAGTCTTTTCCCTTAATTATAATAATGCATTAAATGGTTCTATAGTCGGTGTTTTTCAACCTTTTGGGACATTAATGATAATATCCACCTCCAATAAAATAAAAAATTCTACTCTCATGAAATTATATATATGTTGCAATTATCCTTAAGGTTGTGGTGTAACGACCCAAATATTTATAAATCAAATTCACATTTTAATGAATAAATTCCTCATTATGTAATGTAGTTATGGAGATCACAATTTCAAATTTAGTTTGCTTTAGCCCTTTTTAAAATATATAATATTGGATTTAAAATAAAATTAATAATATTAACTTCTAATAATGTATTTGTTGTAAAGTGATTGTTAGATGTATTATTTATTAATTGTTATAATGAAATCCAATTGATTCAGATGGAAGAATACATGGACACATCCAGTAGGATCAGACCCATCAGAGCTTATTTACTAGAGGTTTTGATGAAGATGGAATCACTGATATTTTCCCTTAACCAATCCCAATGAAATATTAAATAACTAAATATTAAATGAAACTATTTACTGCAAAAATGTTTGTTTAAAGACATGATATCCAAAACAGTGTTCACTAAACCACCCCCAGAAATTACCACTGTCACACACCTTATCCTTAAGAATTATGTTGCTGTAAGAAGAAGTTGTATATATAGATCATACTATTATGAATTTTTATCTATTTTTAACGAAACTATTATATATATACATTTTTTATTTACATTACAAATGATTATAGAATGAGTTTGATAAAAATTATATTTTTATACAAGGAAATAAAAATTGTATTTGTTTGAAATACACAGTTCCCATTAATGCAATCTTTTTGATAGATTTAATAATTTATTATATAAATGTTAATATGTTAAAATATTATTACTAAATAATTTTTATTTAAATATAAATTATAATATAACATAATGATTTCCACTTAAAACTTTAAAAGGGTTAAAAATTTTATAGTGCTGTAAAAAACGGAATTTTTAATAAATAAGTAATTTTTATTAAAATGTTAAATAATGATATTTAGGTACTTATTTTCTTAAAATTAATATTATTTTTGAAATAAACATGTTGAAATCATACAATAGTGAATTTTTCAAATTTTCTATACCAATTTAATTTATGGAAAAAAATTAAATACATTATAAATACACAGTATGTATTATGAAATCATAATAGAAAAAAGAAATGTAATGAATAAAATAAATGGAAAACATCAATAAATATAGATATTATCTTTAAAATAATTTTTCAAGTTATTTTATATAGTTTATAATCCATTAATTAATCCTTCAATATATATATTATAATTTAGGGTTTTAATTTCAATTATTTATAAATATAAATCACTTCCACATCACCTACGGTATTATTTTAATATGTTCTGTCATGACCCATTTCTCAAGGCCCATGTCGTGACAACACCATGCCCAACTTCCATAGGCAAGGGGTTGGTGACTAGTCTGGAAACGCATATACCTAAAATGAGAAGGCATTGCCTTTTTAACCTATACTGAAACAAAGTCCAAGGTCACAATAAGAAGCAACCACTAAGTAAACTGTTGTAGTAAAAGTGTGCTGAAAGTAAAGGGGATGGAATACAAACCCTACTAAAAAGTTTAAGTACAACTAAAAAGTAAAAATGCAATTTAAAAGTGAAAAAGAGCTCCCAGATCATCCACCGAGGATCCAACATAAAGGGTAGGTACAGCTCACGATCAATAGTCCCTGCGTCACGTCACACCAAATGGTCCACCTCTAAGAATCGTCCAGTCTTGTCTCCCTCAGCCTCGATCGATGTTGTCTGTAATATTCACAAGACATGATAAGGTGTGGGCGAACCCCGTGCAGGGGTGAGTATAAAAATACTAAGTACATACCTCGAGACCCCCAATGGTCTCCCAGAGTTCCACAACGGAAAGACAATAATGAAATTCCTCAGTCACAAAGCACGACGTAGTCAATAACTCTACTTAGGTATATGCCCACACATATACCTAAGTTATCAAGATATACTCGTCTAATATATGATGGAAAAATAACACAAAGGTAACACCACAAAGGTAACACCACGAAGGTAAAAGTACCACACGGGTAACATAGTGAAGATAACACCACAATGGTAAAAGTACCACATAGGTAACCCCACGAATTTATCCCCACAAAGGTAAAAGTTCCACACATGTACCACCATGAAGATATCACCATGAAGGTAAAAGTTCCACATAGGTATCACCACGAAGATGTCACCCCGGATATAAAAGTACCACATAGGTATCACCAAGAAGATATCACCACGAAGATAAAGGACACAGCTCGCACCAGGTATTAGTGAACTATAGAAGTATATATGATTTGTCACAAAGATAGATCATCTTATTCTGTCAAGAGGCATTATTAGTGACCATACGGAGTCTTACCCACATATGATCAATAGGTACTAACCCATGAAATGATCCAAACAGGATTTGACCCGCCCGAAGTCGATATGTACTAACCCCCGCAATGACCCGAGACAATCTAACCCACACATGATCGGTATGCGATGACCCACACATGATTGTTGAGCGCTGACCCACACAGGATCAGAATGTTATGACACACACATGATCACAGAACGTTGACCCATACATTATCTGACCCACATAGGATCGGTGTTGACCCACACAAGATCGCTCGATACTAACCATCATATGATCTATCTCCAGCCTCCACCTCACTGCCAGCTACTGGATTCCCGCTCATAGTACACTTGATTCTAGGAGAACCTCCCCTCAAGCCATTGGTATTACGTCAACCTCCAAAAATTCCTATGAATAAGTATCACAAAGGACCTCCATGTCATAAGGGTTACAACGCGATCGATGGTGCGTAAATAGGACGCAAAATCTATGACTTATAATCATTTTAGTTCTGAGAGCCTGGTCAAGTTCGACTTCAATCCTACCTGGCCACACAACAACTTTCTCTAAAACTCAAGTGGAGTATACCAAATGGACCGCCTCGTACTAAGGGTTCCATCTCTATAGACGGTTCGTCAAATGGACACACGGTTTATTAATTACACCCCTTTCCTAAAAAATAGTGTTGATCATACCTTTTTCCAGCCCAGCTCAGTCAGGCTCATCGGAATATGAAAAAGAGACTGCTTCCCAACAGAAATCCCAACACCACTAACTGCTTTTCAAACGAACACTCGGTTTTTCAGTTATGAGAATTTCAACATTCGAGGATAGGTTGGGTCTAGGCTTGGTCTGACTTGGTCAGACCGGCCCAACGTAACAGGTCTTGGGGTCTAACTAACCCTAATCAGGTCCATCCCAATAAGGGTTGGGCCAGTTCGGTTCCCAGGTCCGGGCCAGGGTTGGCCAGGCCAGTCAGATAGGGCTCATCCCACTTGCGTTGGCCCAGTGGGTTGCGGGTCCGGCTCGGCCAGCTGGCATGGGTCCAGTCCACTGCTGGGTCCGGCCTGCTCGTTTGGCATGTGTCCAGCCTGGTCCGCCAGAAGGCTGTCAGGTTTCTCTAGCTAGCCCCGCAGGTGCGGGTCTGTTTCGGCCTACCACTGGGGTGCTACCCCACAGCATAACAGTCAGCTGTTTCGGCCGACCGGGTGTCCACCAACTCGGTGTGGCATGAGGGCCGTAATTCTCTCCACCTTTCATGGCATCGAGCCACAGAATCCTCCAGCGGCACTTGACGGCGCGCCACTCTGCCTTCCTCCACGTTCGTCCGGTGCCATCCACTGCTACCCATCGTAGCAACATTCGCAACCCCCTTGTCAGGAAGAATACGATGGCATTCCACTACCACGTTCTCGGTCGTTGGCCGTCTTCTCCCGTCGCGGCTATGGTCGCGGCCATTTTGGCTGGCAATGCATGAATGTGCACCGCTATCTCCTATATGGTTGTCCATTGGCGGCCACCACCATCCTCGGTTTCATCCAACTAGAATGGAATGCTCATGAAGAATGTAGCAAAATTCCAACAAAAGGGGCGGCAGGTCCGGGCCTTGTTCATTTGGTCAGTGCCCTCCGCATTAGCGTGATAGAAAGAGGGTGGTGAAAGATTTATCAACTTGTGAAAATAAACACGAAATAAACCCCACCTTATGTTCATTAGAGAGTGTCAGTTTTTGAAGATGTATCTGCATTCGTCATCCCCGCAACAAGCTGCCACCATTGTTGTTCGAACATCATCCTTCAGTTCGTGATTCAGTGTTTCTCTTAACCGCTCGCTGGAACCAGCTCTGTCCTCCACATTTTGGGCATCGTGACACATTAAAATAGCTTTGTCTCTTGGTGAAGTCGTGCCACTACTTCCCCCCAAATTCTTTATAAATACGAGAGGGGGAGATTAAGTAATGATTTTGGAATTTATGGGGGATCATTTAATAGGAACCTTCCTTTATTCAAACAACATTGTTACTCAGGATTTGAAGGGCCAATCCCTTTAATGGCTTGACTCATTACTGGTCCCACACTACCTCTTGTTCGTTGGAGGAAAAGAAAATAAACAAATAAAATAATATAGTTATTTTATTATTCTTTTAAAAAGTCCAAAAACATAATTTTTTCTCAAGAGTTACTATGGTCGAAGTGGAGACTCCCTTAAGTGAATCCTGGTGTTGCAGATTCAAAAGTGCCCTCAAATTTTTAATCAGAGAAATGGTTCAAAAGATAGAAAATTCCACCAACCCATTTACTGAACGTACCTTAAAAAAATGTTCAAAAAATTATTAACATCCCCCCTTGACCCGCACCGGTCAAGGTTAGCCTCTTCCTAAAGGAAAAATGTCCCAACAAACCGAATGGTACTCTCAAATTTTTAATATGAGTTAACATTTTGAAGTTGTGGATTTTGACAATAAAATAATTGTTACTTAATTATTTTATTTACGACCAAAATCTAACATTCACTAATGACCTATGTTGGCCAATATTAGTATCTGTCTAAGGAAAGAATACTCTCATGAGTTTAGTGGTGGTCTAATATTTTCAATCTGAGTAACCATTCGTGAGTTATAATAATTTGAAAAATAAAATAATTTTATTCGATTATTTTATTTACGGTTATTCCATTTTCGGATTTTCCCACTTGAGGCCTACGCTAACTAAACATATGTCGCACCTAGGGTAAACATGCCATCTTGAATGTAATGGTGCCCTCATATTTCTTATCTAGGAAACAGTTTATTAGTTATTTCACTATTTTTGGAAAACTTCTTACGAGCACTAAATAAAGCATAACAAAACTTTGATGGATCATTCTGGGCACTCTGGGCCTTGAAATCACATGCCATCAGATTTCGAGGTCTTGAAAAAATTCTATATAATTATAAAAGTACATAGAAATTCCAGGACATTACATTCTCCCCACCTTAAGGATTTATATCCCCAAATTCCAAAAATAGGTAAAATCAAACAAATGATGGTTCTGAGCATGAATATGAACCTCCCTCT
This sequence comes from Viscum album, assembly GCA_963277665.1. Classification (NCBI taxonomy): domain Eukaryota; kingdom Viridiplantae; phylum Streptophyta; class Magnoliopsida; order Santalales; family Viscaceae; genus Viscum; species Viscum album. Next base: position 1,042,248,209 of record OY728143.1, on the reverse strand, counting down.
TCCATGTTCTATCCAGAATGTTCCCATGCTGCCAAAAAACACGCACTAGAGGGATCAACCGTCCACAAAGCAATTGGTCATGTCGATCCTCTATATCTATTGGAAACTCTGTAATAGTCACCCCATCGTCAAAGTCCAACTCACCCTAGTTGATAACGTGTGATGGATCGTGCATGCATCTCCTCAGCTGCGACACATGGAAAACATTATGCACCTGGTGCATTTACAGGGGAAGAGATAGATGGTATGCCACCTCACCCACTTTGTTGAGAATCTAGAAAGGTTTCATGAGCTCGGATATATCCCCCCCCCCCCCCCGTCTAAACTTCCACAATCCTCATTGGGATGAGCCCTATTGAAAGACATTGTCTCTCTCCTCAAACTCCAAGGACCTCCGTATCATATTGGCAGAAGTCTTCTACCACTACTTTCTTCATCCCTGTCCTCCATTGCTGATGACAGAAGTCCTGGTACAACATCACCATGCTAGGATGTAACACTAAACGGTATGCATGGATCTCCCTCAAAACCTCCTCTTAAAGAGTCAATGGAACTATGGTGCATCCTATAAAGAGAATGACGTGCTCCCTACCTTCAAAAAATCCTTCAAGAGACTGTCTTGAGGATATATGAGCATGTCGAGCCTCGCAGTCAACGTCCCAAGTTGTGGCTCCAAAGTGCTAAATACTTGGGGCGTTAATGTCATATATTGGAGGTAATTTGTTCAATCTTTATCCATGAAGGATATCTGTAGTGAGATTAACTGCTCTAACACCTCACTCAGTAGTTGTAGACCAGTCCTCCTGCTGAGTGCGTCTGCTACCACGTTCCCCTTCTCAGGAGTACAAACTATCTCAAATTCACAATCCTAGAGAAACTCTAGCCATCATTTATGTCTCGGGTTCATATCCTTCTAGGGGAAGATATACCTAAGACTCTTATGAATAGAGTAAATAGTAAATCATTCACCCATAATGTATTGCCACTATATCTTCAATGCAAATACTACTACTACTAATTCCAGATCATGGGTAGCGTAGTTCTTCTCATCCTTTATCAAATGCTGTGAGATGTATGAGATCACTGCCCTTTGTTGTGTCAGGAAACAACCTATTCTAATCTAGGATGCATCGCATTAGACTATTTACCCAATGCCCACTTTTGGTATCCCCAATATGGGGGAACTCATCATTCTCTATCTCAGCTCCTGAAAGATCTTCTAGCACTTCTACATCCACTGGAAAGGATCCCCTTCTTCATAAATGCTGACAAGGGTGCCGCTACCCTAGAGAAGTCAGGGATAATTATCTGGTAGTTCCCAACCAAAGAATAAGCTCATCTCCCTTTATGGAGGTAATCCTGGAAACATATTCTGAAATGATTTCTCCAAAATATGTAACTCCTTTTAGGAACTAAAAACTAAAAACTCTTACTGTGATGAGGGTAAGGCTGTCTATCTCAAGAGTGATCGGATTCACCCTCTTATACATGAGTTTCTCATGTGCTTCCTGGGTTTCCATATTCACCGACCAAAAAACCCCCCATTCCAATATTGTAGATAAACCACGACCTTTTTTCCTAAGACAATCAATCTGAGTATGAACTGTGGATGTCCAATCCATACCCAAACTAACACTGTAAGGCCTCGACGCTACCACCAAGAGGTCCCAATCGAAACTCTCTCCTTAAGGGTCAGATCACACTATCCGCATATGTGTGATTATTGAGTCTCCTCCCAAAGTTTTTTCCAGATGGAACGGTCATGTCATTGGTTTAAATGGAAACTTTAGGTCTTGATCAAGATTCATGATAACAAGGAATGATTGGTACCTATGTCTATTAATATGGAAACTTCTAGTGGACACAAACCATACCTTGAATCATTCCAGGAGCCCTTGGGTTACACTCTTGGCCCCCATGGACCTACTCCCTTCCCCTTTCCTCCAGCTCCTTGAGCCTAGTGGGGACCACATTGGGGTGGTGGTTATAACATGTCAAAATGTATTCCACCTCATGCTTCTCTCCTACATAAACTTCCATGTCTACTACCCTGAAAATTCATCTGTCCCTATCACTTCCTCTTCCCGAAACATTTTACATGTCCAAGTCTCGGGGACTAGCATCGGTTTCATGCTTTCCCACTACTAACATTCACTAGCTTTATATGCTTAGCAAAAGAAAATTCAACCAAAAAGGTTGTATCTAGGACCCTGACATAATTAGGAATTCATAGAGGAATAGTGTTGGCATGAATATTCATAAACACACCTCTCTTGGAGTTCTGAGCCCCGAAGCACTGACCATGTTGTATTCATCGAGTACCTGGGATAGTCGTTACGCCATGATGAATACTTATCTACTGACATGTCATTCTGCTGAAAATTTATAAGCTCTAGAGAACTCTCATACCTTAGCTCATTATGGAAAGAGACCCCCTTCTTTGAGGAAGGTTATCAAGCTTGTCCATAGATAATTCACCTATTCACATGATCATGGTACTCTAAACCTTTTCATCATCCTGCTGAGCCATGTAGAAGGCTCTCTACCAGGAATACCATCTGATTGAATGTTTCACTGGATATATAGAAACTTGTCCACCTCCTAAAGTCATTCCTTCGCCACCTGTGAGTCAGGGTCGCCTCAGAACCTAAGGGGTATCTAATACTGAAACGTGTGTAAGGAACTAAGCCTACATGGGTCCTCTACCGGTACCACTGGTTGTAACTGCTGACCAACTGGCAGTGATATAGCTAGCACACTAACCGAAGATGCCATCTCAGGAAATGGTTCATATATCAAAGACTCATCACCATGTGGACCATCCTCATGTTCACAAACTAATAAAGACTAGAAGCTAGGATCCCCATCTGATCTTTTGGTGTCCCAACTAGGCAGAAAACTCTAGCCACATCCTCTAGCTAGTCCTCAGCTACCTGGGGATCTGCCTCACCTCAGAACCTCAGAGGCCTCTACTACTAAAACTCGTTCAACCCACTCAGTCATCGTGCAGCATCTGCTGGTGGGGCTGGTGGAAAGGGCTACCAAATGGGTAGTGGTGTTTCTGGTACACCAACCGAAGGTTATAACGTTGTTAGAGGGCCCTACACCGAGGCTTCATCACTTGGTGGGTCATCATCATGTACTCTCTCGGGAATCCTAGATGGAAGTCTACATAAGGGCATCCTGATAATGAATAGGTGTTCCACGATCATTAAGTTATACTTGGTGAGCTGACTCTAAAGTAACAAAGGCCAAACATTTCCAAAACAAACGACATTAGAGTTTTCGTGCACCAAGTCAAAATCAGAATTCAGAGTCCTGGTGTATGGATATGTCAGCTTCCACACCAACACTAGAATCCCCAAACTGAAAACCACAATCAATACACTTAACATTGTTTCTCCATTAAAAATATCAGAGTCCTAGTTCTTTTGTTGAACTGACTCCTCAGATACCACTTTTCACGAACCATCCCTCAAGGTCTGTTCCATGAATACCCCATGCTGGCTTCCAAAGGCCAGGGGCCGACGACTAGAAATGGAAAGGAATATTCCTAAAATGGGAAGGCATTGAATTTTTAACCAGTACAGACATGCAGTCCAAGGACACAACAAGAAGAAACCATGAAATAAACTGCTCTAGTAAATGTGTGCAAAATGTAAAGGGGCCGGAATACAAGCCCAATAGAAAAGTACAAGTAAAAATGAAAAGTAAAAATACAACTGAAAAGTGAATAATATCTCATTTATCTTCTAATAAGGATCCTACATAAAGTGTAGATACATCTCACGATCAGTAGTCCTTGCGTCACGTCACACCAAATGGTCCACCACCGAGTACTATCTAGTCCTAGATCCCTCAGCCATGATCCACGCTTTCTGTCATCTACACAAGGCACGATATGGTGCAGGAGAAGCCCGTGTAGGGGTGATTATTACAATAATCAGTAGGGACCCAGAGACCCTCAAAGGTCTCCCAGAGTTCCACAAAGTAAATACCACAAAGCAAGCCCTTGATCACAAAGCACGAATCATTCAACAACACTACATAGGTATATGACCATAGATGTACCTATGTTATCAAGATATTATCATCTCGTACATGATGGGATCATATAACAAATGTAACACCATGAAGGTAACACCATGAAAGTAAAAGTACCACACAGGTAACACTATGAAGATAACAACATGATGGTAAATGTACCACATAGGTAACACTGTAATGATATCAACACAGAGGTAAAAGTACCACACAGGTATCACCTCAAAGATATCACAACGAAGGTAAACGTACCACATAGGTATCACCCTGAATATATCACTAGGAAGATAAAAGTACCACACAGGTATCACTATGATGATATCACCACGATGATAAAGGACAATGCTCACACCAGGTATTAGTGATGTATTGAAGTACATATGATTAGACGCTAAGCTAGATCACCATATTCTATCAAGAGGCACTACTGCTGACCATACGGAGTTTGACCCACAGAGGATCGATATGTACTAACCCCAGAAATGATCCACATAGGATCCGACCCACCTGGAGTTGACAGGTACTAACCCCTGTAATGACCCACACAGGATTTGACCAACATATGATCAGTATGCAGTGACCCACACTGGATCACTAATCCTTGACCTGCACTGGATATGTCCCACACAGGATTGGTGCTGACCTACATAGGATCGCTCGGTACTAACCTCTTTATGATCAATCTCAAACCTCAGCCTCACTACCAGCTATTGGATTCCTGCCCATAGTACGATTGATTCTAGGTGAACTGCTCCTCAAGCCATTTGTCATACCTCAACCTCCAGTAAGCTCCTTTATAAAGTATCCCAAAGGACTTCTATGTCCTAAGGGTTCCAATACGATAGATGACATGTCTATCGGACACCCGATCTGTGAATTATAAGCGTTTTAGTTTTGAGGGACTTGTTGGGTTCGAGTTCGGTACAACCAGGCCGCACTCCAAAGTTATACAAAACTCAAGTGGACAATAACAAAAGCACCTCCCCATTTTAAGGGTTCCAATGATGCATAAGGTTCATCAAATGGATTTCTATTCTATTAGTTACACCGATTTCTGAGAAATAGGGGTGATCACACCTTGGTACAGCCCGACTCGGTCAGGATGGCCAGAATATGCCAAAGGGACCACTTCCCAACAGGGATCCGAAATCCACTTATGGCATGTCAAACAGACACCCAGTTAGTCAGTGAAGAATGTTTCTTTATCTAGGGATAGGTTGGGTCTGGGCCCGGTCTGACTAGATCAGACCGGCCTGAAGCAACGGGTCTCAGGGTCCACCTAACCCCGCTCGAGTCTGGCCCACTATGGGTCGGCCTGGTTCGGTTCTCGGGTCTGGGCTGTGGTTGGCCCGGCCCGTCGGATGGGGATTGGCCCACCCACATTAGCTCACTAGGCTGCATGTTCGGCTAGTCCCATTATCGGGTCCGACCTGTTGGGCCACTGGTCTGGCTCACTGGCACGAGTCTGGTCCGCTGGGCAGGTTCGGCCCACGTCTGGCCAGGCCTTCCAGAAAGCGGACTTGTTTCTCCAACTGGCCTCACGGGTGCGGGGCTGTTTCGGCAGACTGGGGGTCCCCCGACCCGGCATGGTGTGATGGTTGTGCTGGTCTCCACTTGTCACGGCCTTGAGTTGTGGCCTCCTTTTATGGCACATGATGGCGTGCCACTCCATCTTCTTTCGTGGTTGGCCGGTGCTGCCAACCACTTCCCACCGCTGCCCGCCGTAGCTCCATACCGCGACCCCCCTTGTCTGGCATCGTGCAACGGCATGCCACTGCCTCCTTCGTGGTTGGGCAAGCCAGCCGTCGTCTTCTCCTGCCGCGGAAATAGATGTGTCCTTATTTGCTAGCGATATATGATAGTGGGCCACTAGCTCCCCCGTAGTTGGTCATTGCCAGCCACCGCCATACCGTGTTTCATCCAACCCGAATGGAATGCTCGCAAAGAACATAAAGAAATTCCAACAAAAAGGGCAGAGGGTCTGGGTCTTTTTAATTTAGGTTGTGTCCTCAGCGTTAGCTTGATAGCAATATGGTGGTAAAATATTTATCAACTCTTGAAATTAAACAAGAAGAAACCCTACCTCATTTTCTTTGGAGATCATCCGTGTTTGGGTAAGTCTAAGAGTTTGTCATCCCCGTAAAAAGCCGCCAACATTGTCGCTTGAATGTCGTCCTTCGGTTCATGATTCGATGTTACTCATTGTTGCCCGCTAGAACCGGCTCCATACTCCAAGTGTTGGGAGTCACAGAACATTACTAGATATTCGTCACTTTGTGAAGTCGTACTAATACCTCCCCCTTGCTCCATATAAATAGGAGAGGGCGAGGGTAAGTAACGATAATGAAATTTATGTAGTTTCATTTAATTGGAACATTCCTAAATTCCAATGATGATATTACTTAGGATTTAAGGGGTCAGCCATTTAATGTATTGACTTGTTGTAGGTATTACACTAACGCTTTTGCGTTGTAGGAAAATAAAAGAAACAAATAAAATGAAAACGTTGTTTTATTATTCATTAAAAAGTCCAAAAATATAACTTTCTCCTTAGACTTCCTGTGGTCGAAGTGAGGCCTCGCTTAAATGAATCCTAGTGCAGCAGATTCAACGGTGCCCTCATAATTTTAAACTGAGCACCTGTTCAAAAGTTAGAAAATTCCGCCCGCGGGATTACTAAACATACCTTAAAAAAGTTCAAAAAAATTTTAACATTCCCCCTTGACCAGTGCCGGTCGAGGTTAGGATCTATCTAAGGGAATCACACCCTAACGAACCCAAAGGTACTCTCAGATTTTTAATCTGATTTACCATTTATATGTTATGGTTTTTAACAATAAAATAATTGTTACTTAATTATTTTATTTAGGACCAAAAGCTTACATTCAATAATGGCTTGTGCCGGCAAATATTAGTATCAGCCTAAGGAAATAATACCCTCATGAGCTCAGTAGTGGTCTCATATATTCAATCCTTGTTATGGTTTGTGAGCTATAATAATTTAAAGGATAAAATGATTTTATTTAATTATTATATTTATGGTTATTCTATTTTTGGGTTTTCCCATTGGTGGCCTGTGGCGACTAAACATATATCGCACCTAGGGTAAACCCTTCATCATGAACGCAAAAGTGCCATCAGATTTCTGATTTGGGAAACCATTTAATATTTATTCCACTTTTTCTGGAAAACTACTTACACACACTAACTAAAGATTAAAAAAACTTCAATGGACCATTCTGGGCACTCTGGCCCTCAAAATCACATTCCGTCAGATTTTTCAGTTTCGAAATTATTCCATATAATTAACAAAAAATGTAAATTCTGGGACATTACATCTTCATATATTATTACTATAAAATATTTAACAAAACTCTTATTTGGTAAAAAATATGATCAAAATACATTGGAATGTTTTTGAATACATTATTATATAGATCCCAAAACCTCTGTTTAGAAATTTGTAAATAACATCACTATTTTTTTATATATACCCACCCAACCTCCATTTACTCTTCACTCAAACCCCATTTATCGTGAATCTCATCTTTCTGCACCTCTCCAAATACCTCTCAAGGTGATCCAATGCTCTTATGAATCTCTTCTCATGAAATTCGAAGCACCCTCTCAAGGTAAGTGAGTATACCCTCTTTCTCCCTATTTCATGTACTTTCTTTATAATAAGACGTTTGATTTATTACTGTTCATGTTTTATTTTTCTAAACATCACATTAGAATTATTATTACTCAAAATTAATCATACAATACCTTTAACTCTTATTAAACCCCTCTTATGTGAACCCATTATGATGTTGGAATTATTCCATGATTTTCATAGCCAATCATTTTTGTTTTTAATACACTTCCCCATTCCCACCCAAGTGTATTAACCTGTAATTAAATATCCTTAATTGATTCGTTAATTATATATATTTAACCTACACTCCATAATAATGGAATTAGAAGTAAAAATAATATGTTCTTATGTTTTTATATAATGACCCAAGCCTTTTACACATATTATCACATGATTTCTGAACATAAATATCTTATAAGTATAATTCCATAATTAGGAGGCCTAGTTTATTTTGAAGTTTACATTAATAATATATCAAAGTGAGACTAAAATAAAAAATATTTTTTTAGTCTCTATAATGAGATCCTAATTCCTTTAGAACTCTTAAAACTACATGAGATAATCTGGTGAATACGTATACAAAATGTATAGATTCAAAATAACTATAAGGGAATTAAAATTACAATGAAAAATAACATGTGATTTAATGATATAAAATGATTTAATAAAATAAAATGCTCAAGGAAAACCACATGGGGGACCAACATAAAAAACCTAGTACAATAAGATCATAGAAATATGTAAAATGTGGAAGCAACATATAACATAACATAAACATGATTCATGGATACCAATCTAGACACTATTAGATAGTGGAAAAAGTCCCATAATGGATTTTGTTCTCTCTCAAATCCCATTCATGACACCTCATGAGGCTAAATATGTACTTAATGAAATGGAGTGAAATTTGGTTGTACCCATGATAACATGGTCATGATTTATGTGTTCTAAATTAAGGAAATAAATCATAAGTAATAACATAAAAACTACCACTAGAAAAAAATGTCTTTCATAATACTTCCTTTTATTATAATCAATGGAAGTTTCATAATGAAGGCACTTGAGAAATAATAATAAGGCATGGATTACCCAATCATGTTATGGGAAAATAATCTTGGTATATATGTGTGAGAAATATCTAAATAATTTAGAATCATTCCTTGACATCAAAGTATTTTATCACTGATTAAAATTTCATTAAAATATTACATGGAATATTTATTGAGGAAAATAAATATTTCACTTTTAAATTACTTCTTAAAAAATTCCAAAATATTAAAAAAACATTTTACCTAAAAATTATAATCATAGATGATTATAAAGTAAGATTCAAGTAATTCAATGGTCATAATGGAAGGTAATTCTATGGATGTTGTATAAGTTATAAAACATTCCTTTTACACTATTATCAAAATCTTAAAAAGTACCTCATTTAGAAAAAATAGGATTACATTCAAACCAGTTTAGAAAAAGTAAACATCGGTAAAATGTAACTAATATTCCAATTGGATAATTCTAAAAATATTCCTGATATTTTTTTGAAAACATGAATATATAATGAAAATTATTTTTGAATGAAGTGCTAAATGTACTTATCTTTTCTTGAAAAAAATTTCTCAACAATGTTATGTACGAAAAAGAGTAAAATGTTAATTATTTTGGAAAATTTACTGAAAAAAAAGTGGATAAGACACTTTAATTTATTTATTATATAATTATCAAATAATTTTCTACAATTGATATTCATGTATAAATAATCCCATTTAAAATGAGACTGAAACATAAACCCTTCATGCTTTGGTAACTTTTGAATCATTATTTACATTAATGGAAGCAGTGAATTTTTACTGAAAAAGTAATTAATTATAAATGTTTCATGATATAATATTGATAGGGTTAATATATAAACCATTGAAGTGAAATTGGGTGTATTGAAGAATGTGTCTCAAAGAATGATGTTTTGAGATAAAACCCTTACCTCGAGTCGAGAATTTGTCTTGTATGTTTATTATCTCATTAGAATAAAAAATATATAAGTTATTAGTTTTATTAAGTAAATTTTCTATATTTAATATTTTATAATTAAACCATTTAAATCATTTATTGTTATCTTGTATTTAATTAAATAATCACTCATTTCTATGTCGAGTGTTTTATGGATTCATTATTTATAATTAAAAAACAACATCGGTATATTGAACATGGTCAAATGGGTAATTCTTACATCATTTCCTAAAAACTAATAATGGAGTAATAATAATTTTTATAATCTAATTAGACTTATAAAAATGAAAATGTATTATGGTAAAGAACAAAGAACTACATTACAATCATGAAGATGGTAGGTCATATGTACACATGGGTAACATGTCCATTTTTCAATGATCATTATGGAAAGAAGGTATTTGTAATTTTAATATAAATAATGATAATAATATTATAAATATAATATTATTTCTTTAAATACACTTAAAAATTATGTCCATGGGATGAAGTGGTAAAAATCAAATCACATCTCTTTGTGAGGCGGCTGTCCACCGTACACCCGAACGATGTAATCATTTTTCCATAGATGGTAAGGTAAGAATGTACATGATATATTTATTTTAATTAATAATTAATTACTATCATATATTAAAATTTAATCCATCATCAAAACTATTTGTGACATGTGATATGGAAAATGAAATACATAGGTTCTTATGGCACTAGTCCTCCGTGAACATGAATGATGGTTTTGTTTTCCCGTTTTTGGAAGCATAGATGAATTAAAGGAATAAAATTAACATAATTAAATCTAGTGTCATGGTATATAATTATGTTATTATATTATAATTATTGAATAAAAAATTAATGAGGTGGAATAAGAAACATAACAAAGATGATCGGTTATGAACAATCCCTCTTCTCCACACCACCTCTTTATGATTACACATAACTTCACACTAGATAGATTTTATGATCAAACAAATGAATCAAGAATGTATTTAGGGAATTATGTAATGTATTTGGATAGTTATTGTCTTAACCACAAGTATTTTGAATTATAAAGAAGAAAATATAGGGCATTCTATTTTATATGTTGGGGAGAGGAGAGAGTTGAAATTTTTAAAAAGAAAACGTTATACACACATTTTACACATTCCATAATGATCCAAAATGGATCATTATTGAACCTAAGATTATATAAGGTTTAAATATATGGATGAAATAGTTTTTATACTAGTTTTTATGTTATTTAATCTCTTTTCATTTTAGTGTAACCCCCCTGGTAAACCCATTTTAACCTTAACTGTGCTAGTTACTTGTTACTATTTTTACTATTCATTATGACAAAAAATTAATTTTAAAATGATATATAAAATTAGTAATTAAAATTATAAATATAGAATATATTTTTATAAATTCAATTCATATAAGTGGAAGAAACTAATTTAGCACTAAATCTGTATACAAGAGGAAAGAGTATTTTCCAAAGCAACACATTTTAGAAGTATAAAAAGATTATATATAAAAATTAAACGTGAAATTTATTTTAAAGGAGAAAATTTTCATAAATAATAACATAATTGAAATAATTTTAATGTCAATACATATTATAACAAAATATAACATTTTAAATGATTTAAATGAAAACATAATTTTAAATAAAAACGGGAATTTTTAATTATTTATTAGAATTTAAATTTGAAAAAAAATAAAAGAAAAATATTTTTGTCTAATTTTGACATGTTTATTCAAAAAATGGTATTAATTTTATCAAATAAGTTTTCTAAAATGATAAAAATTATTATTATTTTTTCAAAATAAATAATATTATTTTTTTTGACATATAAGTATTTTCAATTCCTATAAAGAAATTACCATAAATTATACACATATTTATCAATATATGTTTCTATCCTTCATACTTCATTTTAAAAAAAATTATTCTTATTCATAAAAAAATATTAATTTCTAATTTATAATTCTCCTGTTTAAATGATTATATTTTAATATTATATCACAGTTTTTTTAAACTCAGTGTCTCATGTTGATTATGTTATCGATCGTATTTTTCTTTCAAAATCTTTGAGTTTTACTTTCTACCCCTCATAAATAAATTTTTTCCCATTAATTTGAACTTCTACTTTATTATAACTAGTTTTACATTCAAAATATCTTTTATAGGGAACCTATATCATAAAAAAGGATATGAAAACATTATCATAAAAATAGTGAAAGGAAAATTAAAACATCATCAAATAAAATGTTATCTACATACAAGAACATTTTACCAAAGTGAAAACAATGATTTGGAAATAAGATCCATTTAAGAAAAAATGTTATACTTTTTTAGGAGATAAGAGACCAAAAATATATCGGAAATGTATGAAATTTTTATTTGATTATCATTTTCCTCAATTTTAGGGATCATTTGATATTCTAGATTGAGAAAAAACTAAAATATATGTACTTGAAAACTATTATTTCTTAATTTAATATTTTCTACCCAAAATATCATGTGTTTTATTAAACAACGAGTATTAACGGTGATTTTTATGCCCAGGGAGTTAAATTTAACTTTTAATAGATCACATGATCCTAAAAAATGATATCAAGATATTTATATTTTTTTTATACATTAACCAAAACCATATGTGGTTAATAAAAGGTAATATAATTACAAAAGTAAATACAACTTCTTATTAATCTCCAAATCCAAAGTTCAACATAAATTATTCCATGACTAAATAAACATACAACCAACTAACATCAAAATTTTGGTATTTAATTATTTTAAAAAAAATCTTTCACATTAAATCGCATTATAAACCTACGGGCTTCATATACCTCTGGTTAATGAAACACTCAAAAAAATTTAATTAATTTCCCCAAAATAATAAAAATTCAAAAATATTTAATCTAAAAGTGTGTTTCCAAGAAATAATCATAATTTTTATCAATAAAATCATTTAAGTGAAAATAATGTTATATAAACCAGTACCCTATGTAATTAAGTGGTATGCACTTTAAACTTATCACCCTTCAGTTGGGGATTCAAGATCTATAACCTTTTCGGATGCAATGGGTTGTCACCCTATGTAATGTTTTACATTTTATAAAAATTTATTTTTATAATTCCAATAATGTTCCCAAAAATATGATGAGCATCCTCAATATAACATTAATACTCAAATTATTTTTTAACCTCTCAATCCTTCTGTAAATATTATTTTGTTATCCCAAAATAAAATAATCTAATTCAAATATAATCACCTCAATATAAAGTACATATCAATGATTATATTTATCTTAGTCATGTTTTTTTAATATCACTGTACCATTAAATATACTTTATTATTCATTATATCATTCACCGATTTTTTCAAATCCTTAAAAAACTTTTGTAAATAAATCCTTAGTAGTTTTATGATTATTTTAACAATAATTTCATTGTTAAAAATATTTTATAATGTGTTTTTTAAGTTCCTACAACTAAAATCATAAATCATTCCACTAAAATGATCTTAGTTACATATGACCTTAGAAATTAATCCATGGATTAGGGCCTTGACTCATGTAATGACCAAGTTACCCACATTTAATAATTTTAATTGTTAGTGGTTCCCTATGATGAACATTATTTACCTATGATATGTTAATCATACTATTTATTTTTCTTCATATATTGGATTCTTTGTTCCATCTTACACCCATAGATAATCTTGTTGTTCTTTTTTGGGATATTCTGTGGGGAATCATCTAGAAATTTTAACATGAATTAAATAGAATCTAATTTTCTTTTACATTGTTAACACTTATACATCCATGAAATTCCATCATTATCCTCTTATTTGTGTTTTGAAATTAAATTATATTCTATTCATTAAGAATAATTCTATATATCTCATTTTTAATGATCATAAGTTGTATATCTTCTATTACCTTTCGGTTATCCATCCAGTTAACAAAATCATTACATTTCCCTTCATATTTTTTGTTGTCATGATTTTTCTTATTTTCTATCATTATGTAAAATTAACAAAAGATACAAGATAATAATGAATTTATATACAAAAGGGGAAACTTAGAAACTCATAAGGACTAAATTATAAATTATAGTTTTATATAGAGTTACGAGTCTTTAGTTTTCAATATAGGTTATCCATATTAAAATTTACTATTAAGTAATATATCCTAGGTTTTTTTCAATTCCTTCACAATAGTTCATAATGAGTTTGTGAATTTCCAAATCATATCCTCTAAGAGTGACAAACTAGGTGTTCGGTAAACCCTACTTTCATACTCCATATGAAAATCGGGTCAAAGCCCAATTCTCCCTTATTGGTCATATTAACCCTAGGTATAACTATTCCAGAGCCACATTCACTTGGGTATCCAGATAGGGATATAAATTCTTCAAAACCAATCGCATTTAGCTTTAACAAAATTATATGATATTTTCCATTAAGTAGACTTCTACCTGACATTTTTTCTAATATTATTTGTTAATAATATTAAAAACTTAATAAACCATTATCTAATACCAACTATAGTGACCCAATACACTTACACATATTGTCACATGATTTTTTTAAATAAATATATAATAATTACTATCCAAAGTTCCTATTTCATAATTTCATTGGATAACTAGGTTCATAATACATAAAAGTGATACTTAAATAAAACTTTTTTACTATAATGTCTATATTTATCTCCTAAGTCCCTTTAAGAGAATAAAATTATAATGAATAACATATTTTATAAATAGAAAAATTGGTAACCCAAAAATATTAATAATGGAATAAACATGTTAAAGAAATATAATGTTTAAGTAAAAACTATAACAAATTATCATAAAAGACAAGCCTCATGGGTAATAACATGGGATACAAACATGAGGAACCTACTAACATAAATTCATCACATCATTGGATATAGGGAATAAATATTTAACATTACAAAAACATGGTCCAACGCTAACTTCCAAGACAAATTCGCATGGTCAAAAAATTCCAATAATAGATTAGGTTTTCTCTCTAATCCCACACATGACACCTCATGATAATAATGTTTTACCCAATGAATCAGAGAACTATCTTGAAACACCAATAATATAATTATTAATCTTTATGTTTTATACATGAAGAAAATGAATATTAATTCATAACATTATTATTTATCATTTAAAGAAAATGGGTTGTATAATCTAGCCTCATATCATAATCAAAGGATATTTCGTAATGAATTGATTTGATAAATGAAAATAATCCATGTATTTCCTCATCAAAGTAAGGGGTAATAATCTGGGTATATACATGAGAGAAATATAAAAATAATTTCAAATAAATATTTAACATCAAACGTTCTCATCAATGATGAATATTTTTTTTAACATTATATGGTATATTTCATGATGAAAATACACTTTTCACATTGAAATAACTCTTTCAAAATATTAAAATTTAGAAAATATTATAAAAATTATTTTATTCACAAAAAATATCCATAGAGACATAGAAAATATTACTCAAAGAGTTTACTAGAAAATATGGAAGGTAATTATATAAATTTTTTATATGTTAAAAAATATTCCTTTCAGACTATTGTAAAAAGGTTAAAAATAACATTGTTCTGCAACTGACAAGTAGGTTCCATTAAGAAAATTTTATAAAAATTAAAACATGGTTATAAATATATTTATTGAATCATTTGTATAATGATAAAACTATCCCTGAAAATATTTTTAGAAAAAATGGATGTAAAATAAAAAGTTGTTTCTATAGAAGATATAAATGACGTCAGCTTTTCTTGAAGAAAAACTATCGATAATTTATATACCAAAGAGATAAATTGGTATTATTACTTTAAAATTTCATGAATAAAAATATGATAATTAAATTAAATGATTTTATATTTCAATGATCAAAAATATTCTACAATGTAAATTCAAAAAAAGTCCTAATTATAATGGTGTTGAACATAAACCCTTAATAATTTGTTATGTTTTAAATGATAACTACAACGAATACAGAAAATGAATAGTAAATTAAAATATAATTATGTATGATGGATTCAATATAAAATATGTAAATTGGAATTTTATAAAATATTTAAATGAAATTGCAATCATAAAATAACATATGTCTCAAACAATGAAATTTTGAGATGAAACCCTTACCTCAAGTCGAAACATTGTCAGGTACGTATTTTATATCATGCATAATAAAATATTTTAAATATATTTTTCTTAATATCTTTTTCTATCTATAATATCTTATAATAAAACAATTTCATTCAATTTTCTATTTACTTATTTAATCATTTAATCATTTAGGTCTATAATGGGTGTTTTGGGGATACTCAGTTCATAATTTCAAAATAGCATCAGTGAGTTGACCATGATCAAAGGGGTTATTGTTCAATAATTTTTAGTGTTATAATACTGAAATAATTATAATTTTTATACATAAATTATTATTTTAAAAGTATACCTGAATTAGGGTTATAAAAAATAAACCACATTATAATCATTGTGATGGTAGGTTATACGTATGCATGTGTAGTTGTAAAATATTCAACAATAATGATTGAAAAAGGGTATGGGTTATTTTATATTAAAAAGATACATATATGGTAAATATAAAATTATTTATTTAAATAAACATACATATACCTTCTATTGTATGTGATAATAAAAACACATAAGATCGCTTTATAAGGCGATAGTCTGCCAAACACACGACCAAAATTATCTTTTTCAAAAGAAACGTAAGGTAATAAATTATATGATATAATAATTTTAAAGAATGATTAATATTCCATTAATATCATATATTAATATTAATTCGATCACAAAAAACAAACTTGAGAGGTGATGAAGGAACATGAATTATAGTGGCTCACAAGGTGGTGTTTCACCTTACACCTGAACGATGGTTTTATTTCCCATTTGTTGGAAGTGGAGATGGATTTAAGTTATTACATTAACTAAATTAAATCTCATAATATGGTTGATAATTATATTTTTAAATCATAATTATTTAGTGTGATTTTTTGTTGGATGAAGAATAAATAAAACAACGATTCTCGACTAAGAAAGATGAATATTTTTCAGACCACCACTTTAGGATTATACCAAAATCATCCCTAGATTGGATCTATGATATAACAAAGGAATCTAGGATGTGGTATAAAATTTTGGAAGGATTTTTTCATGGATTTTTTGAGCCTCAATCATTTTTATGTGTAAATAGTATAGGGGATGGGGTTCCCTTTTATAAGTGAGGGAGATGACACACTTGGATGTTTGGAAAAGAAAAAGTTATACAAACATTTTACACATTCCAAATAGATAAAAAATGGATCATTATTGAAAATTAGATGATATAAGGTTGAAATATGGATATAATATTAGATATGGGAGAAAATTATGTTAATTTAACATATATATTTTTATTTTAAGGTTATAGTGAATATTTTTAACTATAACCACAATGATTATTTTTTTTCTATTTTTACTATTCCCTATGACCAAAAATTAATTTTAGCATATTATATAATATTAATGATGAATGTCAAAAAAATGGAATAATTTTTTAAAACTATATTCAAAAAATAAGTGTAATTTTATTTAAAATTAAACATGTAGATGCAATAAACAAATATTTTCCAAAAGAAAAAGCTTCCACAATTATAAAATGTTTTATAAAAAAATTCAACATAAAATTGATTGAAAATTTATAAATTGGATTAATAAAAAAAATAATTGAACTAATATTTCATTTAAACTATTAAAAAAATATCTCTTTTTTAATTATTTAAATTAAAAGGATGCTTTCAATAAAAAGAAATATTTTTTGATACTCATTAAAAAATCTGAATATTTACATAAATCCATAAAATTCACCTGAAGATTATTTTTACGTATTGATTCCAAAAAAAAATTTGTTATAAAAAATTTGAAATATTAAAATATTAAATTTCATATTTTTTCACAATGAGTAATATAATTCATTTTTTTTATAAAAAGTTACTTTTGAATCCTATATATAATTTATCAAGAATTATGTAATTATTAGTCAATATATTTTCGTTATCCCTGATAATTAATTTTAAAAAAAATCTTATTTATGTTATAATTTTTAATATCTAGGTTATAATGGTTATGTTTAAATAATAATATTTTAATAATATATCAATGTTGGTTTAAACTCAATGTTTCATGTTGTATATTCTATTATTCATAGTGTTATTTTAAAATCTTTGGGTGTTCATTGTATGATCTATGTGTAAAAAATTTAATTTATAAGATATAAATGTTATGGGTGGTACTATAATTATGTATCCCTCCAGTGTTATGGGTATTTCTTTATCTTATGAAAAACCAATTTATGGTGCATTAGAGGTTATCCAAAAAAACTATGTTTCAATTTCTAATAGTTAGTCCTGACTTATTCTTATATAGTAATATTTTTTGTTCCTTACAAATATAATTTTTTACCATGATTTTTTTATATTATACCATGATTTTACATTCATGATTATGATTCTCAACATTTTATATCATCTTGTTAAGACTCATGATTCACATGTAATGATTTACATTATACCATGATATTTTATTCTATTTAAAGGGTGTATATATCACTTATTTCTTATGTTTATCCCCAGGTTATCCCAATATGTATTGAAAGGTCAATGGATTTTATGTTAATGTTATGAAGTTTTAAATAATATCCTTATATCCTAATTTCAAGCTATTATTCTATGCATCTAATTTCCCAAAGACACTGGGCTCCTCGATGTTATGGGATTTTATTAAGACTATATTTATGTAATAAATAATGAAATAATGTGTATAAAATATATATGTTCTCGTTGTTTTTTATTTTAGTACATGTCAAGTCATTCTAGGGTATTGTGATAGAAAAATGTACATAAATCCTTATAAGTAAGCTTAAAAAATGAAAACATCCCTAAATTTTGGTAGAGTATAGAGTGAGTAGTTTAAATTTAATAAAACATTTTCTTGGATACTACAAGAGGATGTGGAAATGGGGTGGTTGAATCTAGTGGTAATAACCCTAAATATGGTGAATTGGGTTTCAAACTTATCTTCACATAGTGCATTAAAAAGAGACCCTGATGCACATATGTTTGAAACTTCTAGGAGGTATGATTTGGTAAATTCACATGAACATTATAGGCCCTTATGAAGGGAAAAAATCTATTAGAAATTTTATGTTAAAAAATAAATAACAAAAATCATAAATTGAAACCGAAAACTTCATAGGTTAATTAATATATATCATTTATGATTTACCCATTCCATTTTAATGGTTTCCCTTTTATGTATTTTAATATATAAAAAATATCATCCCTAATATCCCCTTTATTTTAGTCAATGTTCGGAAATAGGAGGAATCGAGTCAACAACCAATATAATGGGAAATGTTATAACTGCCCATATAAGCTATCCAACCCAATGGGATCTTGGGTCAACACCACACAAAAATACATAATAAATTTAATCATGTTTTTAATAGACATTGAATCGGGAGGAAACGCCACATCCACCAATGAAGAAAAAAGTTTCAATTGAGACCTTTAGGTTCCCAAGGCCTCCAAATTATAGTGTATTTTTTGAAACCTTAATCATAAAACAATTGATCAAATTCATAGAAATTATCTCTTCATATATCAATTCTATGAGTAAAATAAGGTCTTGTTAGTTTTTTATTATATCGAGGGATATAATTCAAAAACCCCATTTTCAATATTTACTTTCCTTAAACTCTTCGACTGAATTTAGAGTAGGATTTCCATGGCCTCAAACAAAATGATCCTGAATCCATTATGGAATATGTGAATAACATCAAAATAGTTGTGTCGTATATCATTAGATTAGTTATTGACCCCATAAGTAAAATTTACAACTTATTTTGTGGGGTGAATAAGAATCTATGAAAATATTTTCTAATCGAGACTTTTACATTCATGAGGAAATTTATTGATGTTCCCTAAAAGTTGAAACACGTATTAGAGAATATCAAGGGTCTCATGGGTCTATAAATATAAAATTTAGAATTTATTATAGGGGATAGATGGAGAAATATCATGGATGAATGAATTTTTAGCATCTCACTTATCAAAAGTGTGCAAAGAAGAATCTGAAAACTTCAATGAAGGAGAAAAGTAAGTATGTTATGTATATGAAAGAATGGAACCTAGACTGAAACTTTTGATTAAAGAATCAAACCAATGTTTTATGGAAGCGAATTCTTCAATCAACCCTCAAATTTTTTGAACAATTTTAAAAAATAAAAGAAACAAGAATACTAAGTGAACCAATTAACTAAGATGAGTCTTATCATAGATAGTCAACAATAATATACTATAAGTCCTAGAGCGAAATGGCATGCTTATGAAATTACTATCGCTATGGTGGATCTTGAAAATGATGTGGTGATAGGTACTATAGTTATTTATTCAATTATTGTGAACATACTATTTGATTTTGTTTCTATAGATTATTTCATATCACATAATCTTGATATAATTATTAAAAAATAACGTCAAATCATTGAAAATTAGTTATTGGTGAAAAAGAAAATTGGGTCACTTTTTTATCCAATGTATTTAACTTATACCTAAATAATATATTTAGCATTAATATCATGGTGAAACTATGATATTCCCTTTATTAAAATTCAATATAATTCTAGTATGGATTGTCATTCCATGTATAGATCCAATACAAACTTCCCAGTGAAGTAAATCACCCTTCGTACCATGAGTCACCCCTGATTCTATATAATTTCATAGATAAGGATGAATATCATTTGGAATCATTATGATAAGGTGTATCTTTCTCAAAATATTTCGAATAGGGAAATGATCATCCTTGTTGTCATTGCCATTTTGATGGAATATGTTGATGTGTTTCCTGATGAATTTTATAGTCTTCATCCAAACTAAGAGGTAGAGTTCTCGATAAAAAATATACCAAAATATTTTATAATATATATTTATCCATATATAATTTAAATTATTGAACATGAGTGTTGAATAATTAACTACATGAGAATCAAGATAAATGGTCAATACGCCTAGGTGCTTCACCATGGGTTACATTAGTCCTTTTTCATCAAGAAGAGTGATAGGTAAATGCACATATACATCGATAATAATGATATTAAAAAGAGAAAAATAAGTACAGATCCAATTAAATAGAATTATTACTTTCTTGATCCTATCCATAGACCTCAATACTAATCAAATATAGATATTTGATTGGGTTATTATCAAGTAAATGTGAAGATGGATATCCCTAAGACAAATTTTCATTCAAGATATGGGAACTATGATATCATAGTGATTCCATTATGACTCACAAATGATCCAAAAATACTTATGGAAATAATTTATAGCTTCTTTAGGGATTACCTTGATAAATTCCTTATAGTCTTTATAGATGATATTCTTATCTAATCCAAATATAGGAATAAACATGAGGATAATTTGAAAGTCATACTGAATACTTTATAAAAGGAAAACTAATATGTGAAGTACATTGAATAAGTGTTTTTGAAAGATAAAGTAACATTAATGGAGTATGAGTTCACCAAAAAAGTTGTATTTTTGGTTAATTTTAAAAAATATCCAATTAAGGATGCCCTGGACTGACATTTCTGATAGTGATCCATTATTTCCTTGGATTAGCTGAGTACTATCATCGATCTGTGATGAAATTATTATACTTTTTAATCCCAAAAACCGAGTTAACATGTAAATTAGTAAACATTTTCTAGTCTTATTAATGTGAGGAAATAATTAATGAGTTAAAGAGGATGATAATTACCACATCTGTACTCACATTACTCTCCAGTGGGGAAGTATTTGTGATCTATAGTGGCACATCCAAAGAACTCATTGGATTTCTAGTCATAAAATATGACAATGTGATAACCTATGTCTCTAAATAATTAAAATACATGTGAAAAAATACCCAATTCATGATATTTAATTTGATGTAGTGATCTTTACAATGAAGATTTGGTAACAATATCTTTATAAGAAGAAGTGAGACATATTTATGGGTAACAAAATACTCATGTATATATTCACACAAAAGGATATCAATGTTAACCAATGATGGTTTTTTAGAAGATTAAGGATTATGATTATTCAATCTATTACTATCCTAATATGTTGAACAAATTGGTATATTCTATGACTTGGAAGTTTCCAGAAACCCTACTCATGATGAGGATTGAAATGGAACCAATCATCATGGACATTAAATTGATGGATATGGGAATCATAAAAGGAACCTTAACCATCCTTTATCAAATATATTTTCAACCATCCATTCTTTAAAGGATCAAGGTGGCCCTAAATAATAATTATGAGCTAAAAAAACTATTAGTGAATATTCTATAGTTTTACTTTTATAAATATGGAGAAATGTGTTTTAGAACCCATATATGTGTCCCATAAAAACCATAGTTGAATAGGGAACTTATGCATGTTGTAGATATCTCATCCTCCACTCTTAATCTAGGAATCACCAAGATATATTGATATATGAAGAAAAAAATTAGTGCAATAATATGAAGAGGTAGATTTCAAACATTGTATCTTAATTCATAGTATGCTAAAAAGTCATGGTTGAGTGACTAATGTCTAAGGGTATGACATAACCATTTTACATACTAGTATGGAACTACGAAAATACAACCATAGATGTTTTTGTATGACTCTCAATGAAATATAAATGAAATTACACAAAATATGAGTTAGTCTAATACATTAAAAAGATAGTTTATGCCATTAATATCATGGAAGATTTCTATCTTCACCAACTCACTAAGGTATATATAAGGTAAGATGTAATATCACATGGTGTACCAGTCTCCATTGTACCTGTTTGTGTTCATAGGTTTATCACAATGTTTTGGAGAATCATTCAAGAAGCACAAAATACATAGCTGAGTTTCAGTACTACTTATCACCCTCATATAGATTGTCAGTCAAAGTGATCCATTAAAACTCTTGAGTAAATGTTGGGATCAAGTTAAATAAATTTGCAAGGATTTTGGTATCAACACATTCCACTAGTGGAGCTCCCATATAAAAATATTTTTCATTACTGCATTCACATGGGACTATATGAGGCTCTATATAGGGAGAGGTGTTGAACTCCAATATATTGGTCTGAAGTTGGAGAGTGGATGATTTTGGGACATAATATTATCAAATAAATGGTATATAAGGTTGAAACCATTCAATGTCATATTAAATCCACACAATGTAGATATAAAATATATACATATAATTTTCAATGAGACGTGAAATTTAAGGTCGAATATTGGTTGTTCCTTCATGTATACCCATGGAATAAATCCATGTTGTTTTTGGAAGAATGGGAACCATATTCTTTAATTAATCATCCTTTTTTTATATCCTTGATTATATTAGAGTCGTGACCTATCGACTAGTACCCCATGTAACCTATCTCTTTTACAAAATGTGTTCCATGTATCCCTCGAGAGGAAGTAAATATCAAACACATATCATATACAAAATCTATATTTGGTACCCTTAAACAAATGTTATTCCATACCAAGATTATTGGGGGAATATCTTCAATAATAAGGACAATGTTTCTATGAAATTTGACAGCTTACTTGGTCAAAGTGTTGTGGTGAAACAATAAATGTGAGGAGAAGACATAGGAACCATAATATGTGATGAAATATAAGTAAACTCTTTTGTTTTATTGTACGAAATGAAATTTCTGTAAAAAAAATTATGGACGGGGTAAAATATAACTACCAAATATTTTATAAATTGAAATTTTATTTTTATGGAATAAATTCCTCATTAGGTAATGTAGCCATAGAATACACATATACTAATTTGGTTATTTTAGACCATTATGAAATATATATGATTGAATTTAAAATATATTTAATCATTTTAATATTTCATAATATAACCATTGTAAAATGGCTATTAACAATAGAATATATTAAGGGTTATGGTAAAATCCAATTGGAAGAGACAAAATAAGTGATGACCTCGACCAGTAGAATTTTACCCTATGAATCCCATTTATCAGAGCTTCTAATGTAGATGGAATCACTATGATTTTCCCTTGACCAATACCAATCTGAGATTCATAAAATAAAACTCATGAGAAACTAATTAAAGGATAATTTCAATTTTATCATGATCTCAGACCAAACCATGGTCACAGAACAATCCCAAGAAGGAACCACCATCATACACATTACACATAGGTTATACACTAGTGTATTATAGGGTTATGTATCCAGACGCTGGTGGAATGAATTTTTATATTTTATTTTTATAATAAGGACTCTATTTATAACTTTTTATTATTAAATTATAAATAATTATATACTAAGTTTTATAAAAATAAGATTTTGATATGATGAAATCAAAAATTGTTTTTTTAAATATATAATTTCTCTAAATACACTCTTTCTAATAAATTTGTGTAAAATAAATTTTATTTTAATAAAATATTATTATAAAATATTATAAATTGATTTCAAATTAACGTGTAATTAAATTAATTTCAATTTTATTTTTAAAATGGTTAGAAAGTTGTCAGTGTCGAAGAAAATATTAATTTTTAATAAATAATGTTATTTATTTAAAGATGAAAATTGTCATATTTTTAAAATTATATTGGGTTATTAAATACTATTTTTTATATCAGCATTTCAACACTATACAATGGTAATTTTTCAAAATTTTCTATGATCATAAAATTTTGGGGAAAAACTTAAAAACGATAAAAATATATATTTTTTAATATGACAGCATAATATCATAAAAGTGATGTAATTAATGTTATAAAAGGAATCAATTATTAAATATAGATTTCCCCTTTATAATAATGTGTTCTGAAAGTTATTTTTATTAATTTTAAAATTCCTTAATTAATCAACCAAACCCCCTTTTATATTTTATGGTTTTAGAATCAACACATTATGGTCATGACTCACTTCCACCTTAAATATATTTTTTAAATTGTTTGGTTCTTAGACCTATAAAAATTTGAAACTGATTCTTCCTATGAAAATATAATGTTAATAATCTATATAAATTTTTAGCTTTTCTATTTATTTTTACTTGCTGCCTAAAACCAAGGTTTGGAAATTAGTTAAGAATTATCCTCTTTTGTGAAAATACCCTCCCAACCTCTCATTACTCTTCTCTAAAAACTTTTTAATCATGAATTTAATTTCACTATCCCTCTTAAAATACCTCTCATGGTGCTCCAATTTTTTTAATAAGCTCTTATGGAGATTTTATAATCTCCCTCTTAGAGTAATGGATTCCCTCCTCATCCTTTTTATTTAAATTACTATCTTTATACTAAGTATTTTTATTCAAAATTGTTCTTGTTGTAATGTATTTTCATACATCACTTTACTATAATTATCATATTAAAGTGATATAATACCATGTTTCATTCTCATTAAGACTTTCCTTGAACCTTAATGTGCTCTCGTAATGACTTGGAAATTAGTTAATCATTTTTAAATCCAAACTTTTCTGTTGAGAATACCAATATCCATTTACACTCAAGGATATTCACCTAGATGTAAATATCCATCAATGACTGGGTAATTCAATTTATTTAACCCACATCCCTTAATAATTTCATTAAAATTAATGAAATATTTTCTCATGTAATATAATCTACGTGACACAAAAATAAAATTGCATGACATGAATGTGATGGTTGGATCAGAACTATATATCCCACTGGTGAATTGGGTAATGTTATTATCTCTTGAGATACAATGTATAGTGTATGAGAGGTTATCCTAAAAACACTATGTTGTTATTTATTGGTGTTAAACCTTGACTTATCCTTATGATGTTACATTTTATGTTTTTTCGAATTCCTTTTGATAGATTGATGTTATCATCTTATACCAAGATTAGACATTCATGATTATGATTCTCACATTTCTAAGCCATCATGTTATTCTTGTTGACTCAAATTTACTGCATTACCTTATGTTTTTCCTTGATAGTTCCCTTGTTGGGAATTATTTGTCACATATTTCTTATTTGGGTCGCAAGGTTACCTCATGCGGTATTATAAGATAAATAGATTTTAAGGTAATTTTGTGGAATTTAAAATAATTTTTTTGTATCCATGTTTCAATATTTATAGAATTTCACAAACACACTAGGCCTCTCGAGCTTATGGAATTTTATTAAGGGTTTATTTATGTAATTAATCATCAAAAAAAATTTATAAAATATATGGGTTGTCATAGGTTATCCCAATAACCACGAGGGTACTAACACTAACTCGATGTCTCTAAAAACATGTTATGAGTGGTTTGGTTAAGGGAATCTACCTTACAAGTGTTATGCCAACCCTATATGTGTCTTATCATAGAAACTGATTCACAAATCTCAATATATTATCTCACCATAGAAATACTATAAAATAATTAGATGTTATTTTCACCCTCTAAACCCATTTTATAGAATATTTACCTTCAATTCAACAACACTTATCATGGTTATCTGATTGAAATTGTAAAAAAGGATACTCATATACTTAATATTATCATAAATCTTCATGGGAAGGATTATAATGAATATTGACTCTTCCAATTTTGTGTAGACTCTACTACTCATGATATTTATAATTATCCAACTGAAGACACCCCAACCCTAGTTTCTCTAGCCTAGGATTATAAGAGGATGTATAGCTGAGGTAAGTAAGCCATAAAGAGAATAGAATATGCCCATATTAATGATCCCAATGAATATTTCATTCATCGTTCCCTAGGGGAAAGTAAATTGCAGGATTATATTCCAATTCAAATTAAAAAAAATACATTAATCACATCTTATAATCATATATAGGAACATGGAAGCACAATCAGAAAATAAAAATGGAGAAGTCGCATATTGTTTCTCCCACCTATGAATCAAATTAATATCTTCCAACGGAAACCAATGAAAAGAGTGGGACCATATTTCCATTCTAATTAAAGTGGATTCTAATATTATTATTCATATTGAAAAAGATCATCAAAATATTCAGAAATCAATGGAATGGTAGGATTATATCCCTACCTATACATTATATATATTTCAACATATTCTAGTAGAAACATAAGGTATGTGTTGGAATCAAATGGAATCCAATAGGTAGAAGGATCAAATACCTTTTACTTATATTATTGTAGTGTCTCTTTGACACATCCCAATTATTATTCAAATGTAGGATCATATTATCACTCCCATTGAATAGGATTATTGGTGTATCCCAATAATGAATGAAGAATAAGACTAGTCACATATTCTTATTCCAACTATAGTATTTTTACATATCATGGTTTCCACTTTAGGGATGGATCATTCCTCTAACAACCATAGAGGATTCCACTAAAATATTTCTGCGATCATTTAGGGGTTGGAACATATTCATTATCCACATTCGTTGAAGTAAAGTTATTCTTATATCAAAATGAAAACCAAAAATTATAGGTATATTCATTTATATTTTAAAGAATAAAATTGAAAAATTCTACTGGTGAATAAGAGGTAGGCTCTTATTCTTTCACAATCTCAAGAAAATCATTGATATATTCATATAGAAACACAAGAGTCTCCAAAAAGTGATCCTTCCTCTAGCTATCATAATCCATAGTATGTTACTTTAACATCGTAACAAATAACATGTAAAAGTAAATCATTCATTGGACAATACATGACCCAGTAGAATGTTCATATCACTACCCAAATCAATTCATTTGTTCATGGGTCCCATTTACACCTCTCTATAGTGGCCTAAGAATATAAAAACATTCATAACAAATATAATATAGTTTTAGTCTTGGTTTTCCACCCTATAGTACTGTGATGTACTATACTAGTGTTCATCCCTGCAGTGTCCTCTACGGAGGTCCTCCCAATAAGAGTAAAAAAGATCATTTATGAGATTTTTTTCATGGTTCAAGCTACAATATTCCTCAACATATTCAAAATATAAACTAGTGATAATTTCATACCATTTCTAATTAATAATAAAATATTACCAAGAATTCATTATCTATTGAAACCAGATCATCCATCATAGAGGTCCTCCCCATGGAATATATTGTTTTGGCCCTCCCTATATCCTAACATCAATCAAGAATGAATGTAATTATCATGACCGTGAATATGAATGAAACCACATATATTCTCTTTATGGTGTTCATCATGAAGGATCTCCCCTCAATAAAATTCTATTTCAAAATTAATTTCCTCACATTATCAAATATTATTTGAGAATTCCCTTATATCGGGGGACACTATACATAATAGTGATTACTATACTATGTGACTCGTCAATTAATGGTGATATCTAATTTAATATAAAGTATGGTTTAAGTTAATAGTTATCATATAAACCACATTTATACCCCCTATACCTCAATGTCGTATAGTATATTAAAAAATGTCACTCTTCTTGATAAGGAAACTGGAAAGAATCATTTGTGGTCTGATAAAAAAATAAAACCCTATCGAAAGATGAAATGAATGCTATGGTCATGTGAAAGAAAATGGTTGAGGAAAATTTACTGGTTATGATCTATTACATGTGTACCTCCTATTATGACATTCCAGATAAATTTTATGTGGAATGAATACAATATTTTTTCTTTAATCTATAAATAGCTCTCTAAGACCTAACCAAAAAAAAATATTTATCTGATCAGTATTCAAACCACCTCATGGAAATGGGAGAGATATTTTTCTATATAAAATTATATACCTTTAAATTAAATATAACCCAAATTTGGGAGTACACTAGGTATATTTCTAATAGGATTGCCTTAGAATTTTAAATACCCTGATCTATTTGATCTTGGAAGACCCATACTACGTGCACATAAAACAGTGAGGTAATTATAGAGCATTGGCTTTTAACTCTCTCGAAAACCATGAGAGTCAACTAAGAAGAAATTTCTGTAATGACATAACCTCAATCCATGTCTCATTTTTAACTTTAGATATGTCAGTTATTCAATCTTGAAAATGATTTTAATCAGTGTTTTTCGGAAATGGTGTACTAAGCTAAATATAAATATCAATAGGATCTTATATAAAGATTATATAATGTCATGTATGACACCCATATGAACAAATAAAATATCTCAAATATAGAGAATATCGTAGTGGTGGGTATTTCATGATCTAAACATGAAATTAATCTCACCCATGCTCATACTAAATCATTAAAAATCAATTAGTATGTACTGATAACATCATCATAAGATATCTGTGAGTATCCTTATACTATAGGGCTGAAGGAAATTCTACAAACACCACCCCTATTGTATCATAAAATCATTAGTGGTTCAAATATTTGATGGTGGTAAAACCAATTCAAACCCAAACTATTGGGATTGGGTTATTTATATCACCCACTCCCCATGAATTTATTTATTCTTTATATTGAGGGAAATGAATTAAGAGATTGAATCATGATTCCTTCCATTGTGTGACTCATACCCATCATTGAATATATGTTATATGAGTACCATTAGGTATTAACTTAAGGTCTCTCTTTATAAATGAATTTTGGGACAATATCATTGGAAAAAGATAAGGCCTCAAAATGAACTCAATAAAAAATGGTCCCTAGAGAAGGAGAAAACTTAAGGGGATTGTGGTATATCCCTTAAAAATACAGAGGATAATAAATACCATTTATATTCCATTAAATATATGATTCTAGTAGAATATTATAAATCTATAAATTTCATTATCATAAGCCTTAAATTTAACTTAGGGATTGGCATTGATGTAAAATAACATAATGATGAAAATGTTGTTCAAAATATAGTTAACACTAAAACAATTAAAGTAGTATTGTGTACCAGGAATCATATATTCATTTAAAATTTCAGAACTCTTCCGAGTATGTAGTCCCCAGCTACCTATCATGAATTTTATATAGAAAAATGGAATGGTGTTGCCACATCCATCACACCTTCCAAAGAAACTGAGTCTCTCACCACCGAGGAAAAGCTCACCTAATACAAATATATGTTAGGGTAATTGAGGTGACTTGATTTTAAATTACTCAGTTTCAATATTCCTATATAGTTTTACTTATATGAGAAGTATAATTCAATTAATAATATAAATATTCTCCAATCTAATAAATATAATGAACCCATGAGTTTAGTGTCTAATTATATAATAGGAATGAGGTCTAGATATCCAATGTATTCTGACATAGCGGTTGAATACTATTATAAGTTTCATAAATTGGGGAATTAGCTACATTAATTTCTAGAAATATAACATACTCCATCACATTATAGATATTAAACATAGATAATGGATAAATTATCATATTTTGATCCGCACACCACATATACTAAATTTTTTTCCTATATCATCACCCTATAAAAACATATCAACTCCACTGGGTCCCTAGCTACATTAATGGAAAATATGGAATGGTGAATATCCCAAAAAATGGAAATAAAGATATATCATATTTTTATGGATACGACTACTCCTATTTCAAATCATGAGAGTTCAATCATCTCAATCTTTAATGACTTTGGTGACCCCAAAAATCATCTAACAACCATTGTGTCCTGATGTCGCTCTAAAATGGGAATGATAAAATAGAAAAAGGTATCCAAGAACAGTTTCATTATCAATACATCAAAGGGTATGTAATTTTTCATGTATGGAAACTTATCAATTAGGTCCATCATGAGCTAAAAGGATGTCCAATGATAATTATTTTTTCAATTCATCTGTATATTGATGGAGAATAAGATCATAAATATCATTAATAAAATGAATAACTAGAATGAGAGATTCTTGGATTTCATTAACTGATGTATGGGTATGAATAACACTTGAACACATAACTCCCAATGGAATAACTACTAGATATATGCATAGAAAATATATTGGGTGAGTTGAAAATATTGTTGATCTCATTGAAATACCCTATATGTTTCATTAGGTAACAATATTTGTACAAATATTAGAGGCTTTTATGTGATTCTAAAATGAAATTTTCAGTTAATGACATTTTTTCATGGAAATTCGTTAAAAAATTATAATCTTTAATTCTTGACCATAAACTAACACCATTGTTAGATCCAACCCCCAAAATAGTATAATATTTTATGGTGCCACATCCTAAACAAAAAATCACGACAAGATCACCATTTTCTAGAGGGAATGAAGGAAATGAGCCACCAAATATTTGATGATCAAAATAATAAGACTCATTCTATCTTGAAAGAGAAATTCTTGGGAAATATTATTGTTATTATGGCGAAATACTTTCCAAAGTTTCTAGGTCATCGATATCCCATTGAAATATATCTCAATTAAAACCAAGATTATGAACTCTTTTATTGGATGTGGAGGGATAAAAATAAGGATTTCATCATCTTAAATATATCCATAAAAATATTGTTGACTTTGGGAAGTATAAATTAGGCATCCCTAGAAAAATTGACTTGGGTTTATATTATCCTTCGAGAAGAGAAAGAAGAATGGAATGAAATTATTAGTACCATAACACATATGTTTCGTAGATAGATAATCAGAGAATCATTCAACTCGGTACATTTCATACATAGGGAACCACTAAATCAACCCTGTTTAAACTAATTATATCATTAATGATAGAATTTAATCTTCCATTGTCACAATCATCTAAGAGATAGTGTAACCATCATAGTAGAATGAATCCTTTATGGTGGTCTAGTAATTCTATTATCTTTAAGACATCCTACCCCCATCACTATAAGAATGTGAATTCCCCCACCAAACAAGATTCTTATTAGATAAAGAAATAGAATATAATTCCATCAACGTGATCCACTTAATGAACTACTTATCTAATAATTAAGATGTATATAAACCTAACTTCCCTACCCATAAGTTGGGAAGAGTTCAAAAAAACATATGAGGTTGGGTAACATGGGGGGAAATTCACCCCAATTTTCCTGAAATATCTTATTAAATAAATATATGCTATAGAAACCTAGGGAGGAAACCTATGTGTTCTATAAAGAAGAACTGATCTACTCTTAAATATTAATTTTTTTTTTCAAATATAATTATGTTGGACGAATAAACAAAAAATGTGCACATGCATGGTAAAAATTTAGATGTTGAAAGGTGTTTCTTCTGGAAATGGGGATGACCTCGTTCGCTTAAGGTTCAAACATTCTAATCGGTTTCTAACAGGTTTATTTGTAGAACCTGAAACATCCAATGATTCTATATCCATTTGGACCTACTTTCCAAAGGTAGGTGCTCATTAGTTGTGGACCTATGAGGATTAATAATTTTCATTGGTCAAGAGGATGGGAGGTCGGACTCATCACAGCATTTTAGGGTGAATTATTGTCTACTCCGAGACTCTCTTTATAGATTTGAGTTATGTTCGTGAATCCTTGTTAATTTACCAAGGTTGAAAATGAACATTCCTTTTGATCTTGCAATAAATGATTGATATGTATGAGATTTGGAGAATCATTTATATGTATTTGAGGTTCTTCATCGATAGAGAATCATCCATATGTATTAGATATTCTTAGTCAATGGTTACCTTTAATAAATTATATAGAAATATCTTGGTCATTATGATGACCATACTGGTTTTAAAGCCACTCATTGGGGCCCTTTAAGTTTATTGTCATTCAGAAGGACATGGATTATTTTAGAGTTGGGATCATACCCGCAGATGGTCTACCTACGTATCCTTGATAGAAAAGGAATCATAACCCACGTAGTTCAGTAATTAAGAAGTGTGGGGATTATGTATGATTAACGTCCCAAAGAGATGTGTTGTGGTTACTTTTACACTCTAAGCTCACGTGAGTCATGCTCAGTGTGAGAAACAATAGGTATCAATAAACCTGACGATTTGTGCCATGAAATGTGTGGTCACAAGGAATGATATGGGGCTTATGTACGTGTGACTACCCAAGTAGATGAAGACTAGGATTTACTTCTGTAAAGAAACCTAGGGGCAAGGTCCATAAAGATATTTGTGCTTTATAGAGATTTGGATACTCTAACTTGGGGATTACTCCTAAGAAGGATGACCAAAATTAGGGGCGACTTATGATTGGGGCTTGTTCCTGAGAAGGAGACCCAAAATGGAATTATGACTGGGGATTACTTATGGAAAGAATGCCTAGGTTAAAAGGGACTTGGGCCTTACTCC
The DNA here is from genome assembly GCA_963277665.1 of Viscum album. Lineage (NCBI taxonomy): Eukaryota > Viridiplantae > Streptophyta > Magnoliopsida > Santalales > Viscaceae > Viscum > Viscum album. The sequence continues at coordinate 1,042,215,264 of OY728143.1, read as the reverse complement.
TGAAAAGGATGCCCATATTTGGGAACTTGATGTTGGGGCTTACTCCTGAGGAGGATGCCCAAGTTAAGGGAAATTATGATTGGGGGGAGGATGCCCATTTTAAGGGAATTTAGACTGTGGTTTACTCCTGAAAAGGAAGCCTAGGTTAGGGGACTTGTGATCTGGGGATTATTCTTGAAAATGAGGCCCAGAAGGAATAATGACTGGGGCTTACTCATAATGAGGATGCCCATGTCAGGGAATTATGACTAGGGATTACTCCTAAAAAGGAGGCCCAGGTTTAAGGATATTTAGGTCTTCGGGCATAATCCTAAGGAAGATTCTCATATTAGGGAACTTGGGTCTTACTCCTAATAAGGATTCCAAAATTAAAGATCTTCTCATCTTAAAGGATGCGGTTGAATGAAGGAAATCTCTAACCTCAGTGATGTATAGACATGTAAATCACTAGGTTTTGATAGATGTTCCATATAATTCCTTTCAGATAAGGAATCCAACAAAGGAACCATTCCTTAAATGAATTTGAAAAGGGTTTTGAAGGCTGAATCTTGAAGAGGAGAGGTGGATTTGAAGAAAAGAGTTGAATAAGCAGGAGGGGCACCCAAAAAGAGGCAGTCGTTCAAGTCCTGTTGGGGCGCGCAAGTATTGGGCGCGCAAGAATACTTGCGCGACACATGTATACATATGCTATGGTCAACCCATAGGGTAGTACTTGGGAAAGGCTTGACTCATGCCTTTAGTATTATCCCTAGAGGCTTCCAAAAGATTGTCACGCAAGTTCTGTTTACGGGATAAGGCAGCGCACAAATGTAGTCCATTTTCCTTATGGGTTGGAACTTTGGGCGCGCAAGGGTTGATGAGTTTCAACACATAGGCCTTATACCCCCTCATTATATCTTCCATTCTAGGTAAGAAATTACCCTAAAAGTGTTCGGAATACTTCACGTAGATACTAGGGCATCGGGAACTTAAATCTGACTTTCGGAATTTTCCGTCCCTGAAATGGGGGGCCCACAAGGGGTATTTATAGGCTGCTAAAGACCTTGGGTGAAAATCATATAGGTCACGCACATGACCTGCATGCCCAATATGTGGCGCGCAGGTATACCTGCACGACCATCTTGGAACTTGCGCGGCCCATGCTTCAATAAATCCATGTTCATGCCTTTGTCTATTTTTGATGTTTCTTCAAAGGATGAATCACTCTGTGTTTAAGGTATTTCCCTTTTCATTCGTTATACTCTGTGATAGAAAGAAGCATCATATAAAGTCCCCCCTCAGAGTCGGATCCTAAAGGAAGGAGGATTTGACTCTGAGGTAAAGGAGAAAACCAAGGAAGAATGGTGCGCAAGATTTGAGAGTGCAGGTAGTGGTGCACAGGTGTGAGACACGGAGGCCTCGACCCGCATGATTGTGGCCTTTCCTATAATTATGCGTGCCATTCTTGCATAAAGCACCTGGATTTGAATGCATCTGATCTCTCGCCGCGCAAGTTGCTTTCATCCCATAGGTTGCTGATTTTCCACAATTTTATTGCTTATGTTCATGTCGCACTTCTGCAGAGGTATTTGGACCTACGCGGTGATGCATGCACGCCAAAACTTGCATGACACAGTTACACTTGCGTGCGAATTTTGGAATTGTGCACCTTAATGCCTTTGCTATTTTTTTCACTTTTCTTCACAAATTTCATGAAAAACCAACTTACCTAAGAGTTAATTATTTGACCTTTGTGCATGTTAAATGGCTCCTAGAAGAATTGGAACGGTTGATGAACTGGCTACCAAGAAAATTGATTATATGATGAACATTTTTTGCCATGACTACTATGATATGTGTGACATCACTCTCCCAGATTTGGCCAAGTACTTGAAGAAGTATCATATTAATTTCCCATAGAGAATCTAACTTCCTTTGTAAGGCCTTGGTCATCTGCAAGGAGTCAACGTTCCAGATGCAAATAATTATATGGCCGAGATTCAGCTGCACTGCTACTACACTATTTTGGTTTTGCAGTGCATTAAGAGAAGAAACAATGGTGTGGAATTTCAAATTTTTCCTTTATGCCATTTCTTTTCAGTTATGAAAATGGAAAACCCAGGGGCTGAAATGTTTTTCATTGTCGGTTGGTGGAGAAAAGACTATCATGGCATTAGAACAATATATTAAAAGAGTACTCTCTCTAAATGGCTCTTTACTTCCAATGCTCCATTCTCAAATCCATGTATCCATCTTCCAATTCTCTTGGACAGAAATAGATTGAATGTTGGATCAATAGAAAATTTTCTCAAACCTCACTAAAGAACATTCCTTTACAATTGTTCCAAGAAGAGCCGGTATCACTACATCTCTTATTGTATCCAGTTGAATGGATGAATTCTAGGTGGCTGCTGATGAAGCTCAGGATGCCGTAAATCAAATGAAGAGTTATATTGAAAGCCTCTTATAATTTTTGAAAAAGAGAAGAAAATCCAATCTGTGGATGTCCTTCTAACTCTTATGCATCAATGAAAAACACTTTCATCTTCAATCATTTGTGCCAGCATCCTTTTTCTACCTGCTTTAAATTTTTACCTAATCCAATGGACCTAGTAAGAATAGTTTAATTTTTTCTAGGATTATAAAAATAACCCTACAAACTTTAAATCTTTTAGTTGCTCAATATTACCTAAATCATTTAAAATGTATGTTTAGTGAGATGGGACTTGAATTTTTGTTCAGATTTCCCTTGTCTTTTAAGGGCAGTTTAATGTCATGCATGTCGGACATAAAAAGGGTAATGTTTAATGTCGAAATAGCTTTGACTAAATGGATTAAAATTGACTCAATTCCTTGATAATTTAACTAAAAACATATTACCACAATCAAGTATGGGAGAAAACATTCAAACTATAACATAATAAATTTTGAATCTGATGAATGATATGAAAAAGGGGATAAGAGGCATTAGACTAAGTATTTCTTAAGAGTGAACTTACCATTATTTAACAGACCCGTTAGGGGGTTGAATTATGCCAGGCCACCTAAGGGAATTGGCTGCATAGTCAAATAATAGAATCTTTTGGCTGACAGGTCCGTTATGTAGACTACTTATACAAGGCCGCCTAAGGGCACATGCTGCATAGTCAGGCAAAAGAACTCTCAAAAATTTTACTTTTCTATTGCTAAAAAACCAAGGAATGTTTATGGGGATTCAAATTTTCTAAAGCACAGAGTCTGCTGTATGGAGAGAGGTACTTGAATATAGAGAGGATATTTCCAATCAAGATTATCAAAGAACTGGATGAATGTCACTCTTGCGAAGGTCTGGCCCAAATGTAGGGAAGGGAAATATAAACCATATACTTTAATACTTTCAGATCATGATTAATATTTTGGGACAAAAATGTTAAGGATGACTATTTTTTCCAATCCCTACATATTTTCATTAAGAAAAATAAATACAAAAGTGGTTTTCCTCCCAAGAATGAAGTTACCACAATTTGACAAGCCTGTTAGGGGGTTGAATTATGTAGGTCCACCTAAAGGCATTGGCTGCATACTCAATTAATAACATCTTTTGACTGATAGGTCTGTTATGTAGACTAATTATACAAGGCCGCCTAAGGGCACGTGCTGCATAGTCAGGCAAAAGAATTCACGAGTATCATACATTTTTTGACCAAAAGTCAAGAAAAGGGTTACAGATATTTGGAAGTATTTAAGGTTAGGAGTATGATACATTAAATGGGAATTTTCCAATGCATGTAGAAGATACACATACCAATGCTAACCATAAACATGTTGTGACTAGGTCCTGAATTTAGATACTAGACTTCACGACATATCATATAAATATGGGAATCAAGTCATATGTAGTTATTGAAATATAGTTTAATGTCATGTGGGACGATAGTGTAGGAGATCTTAGTTTAGGGTCATAGAATTTGGACCATAATATGGAATATACAATGAGTGTTTTATAAACTTGATGTGAATGAACACCAGGGTTTTCATACCACATTCATGTTTTCACAAGGGGACTTTTCAGCTAAGGGACTGAAATAGGAATTTGGGTTTAGGCCCCAATACTTGGGGATGGATTCGAGGGATGCTCGAACGTTCCTACGTATCTCATAAGGATGGGAATCAAGACGCATGTAGTTCTTGAAATACCCTTTGTACAGATTTGGTTTGTACTAGTACAGGGTGAAAAGGGGACTTTAGTGTAATTATGGTTTGACCCAACACTAATGGTTCGGTCATGGCCATGTATGCAAGTAATCTTTGGTATATGACATAGTGGGGGATCAATGTCAATGATGATTCCCTATCAGCTGAGGGACAATGGGGGAACGTATAGTTTAACGTCATATAGCGAGGATGATGGTGATGCACAGTTTAGTGTCTGTAGTAGGGACAAAAGGGATGTGCGTAGTTTAATGTCATGTGGGATGAGGGTGAACCAATGTGAAGAGATTAGTTTTAGACTACATCACAGATCAACTTCATAGAAGACAGAGGTGAACTGATATGAAGATATTGGTTTTGGGCTTGAACCTTGAGAGGTTCCCTACGTACCCATCCTAGAAGGAAAGGATAAAATTCTGTGTAGTTCAATTAAATAATGAATTGGAAATCAAGTTGTTCTTGCGGACAATGACCTAAAAATGGTGTTGGGACTTAAACATGGTTAGAGGCCTGGATAGGGTGTTATGTTTGAAGTTTACTCTATGCTCACGTGAGTCATACTCGGTGTGAGAAACAAGAGCTTGAAACAACCTTAACGATGTATAGTTTAATGTTGTGTTGGATGAAGAGGGGACTATGCAGTTTATTCTCTTATAGAGAGGACAATGGGGACACAGTTTAACGTCATGTTGGACAATTTGGGGACTTTTTCACAGTTTAACGTCATATATCTAGGACGATGGTTATGCATTTTAACCTCTTGCTAGACATGATAGGGACAATATAGTTTAACATCATGTTGGATGAATGAGTTCTGTACATTTTACCTTCATGTATCTTGGACATCACAGTTTAACACCATGTTGGACATAAGGGGGATTGTGTAGTTTAATGTCATGCAGTAAGGAAAAAAGGGGTTGTATAGTTTAACGTCATATATCAAGGATGAAATAGTTTAACGTCGTGTTGGACGTAAGTGAAAATAGTTTAAGGTCATATGCATGGACCGTGGTGATGTATTTGTATTATACAAAATACTTATTTAGAAATTTGGCATTTGTTGGAATAGTGATGAGTTCTCCATCCATTTAGATTAAAGAATAAGCTCCACTGGAGTAGACCTTGTGTATTGAGTATGGTCCTTCCCATTTTGGCTCATGCTTTGGAGGTTTCATTCCTGGTATCATTGGTGTTCTTAGAACCAATACCAATTCTCCTTGAATGAATGAAAGAAGACTAACTTTTTTTGTTGAAATCTCATGCTATTCAATTCTGATAGACTTCTAAGTGCTGCAGGGGGCACAATCTTTTTTCATATAATCATTCTAATTCATCCAATCACTTTTGAGGTTGCTCATCTGTAGATGACTAATCACAAATATCTAATCTGATTAAGAGTAATTGAACCTCAATAGGGAACACTGCTTATGTTCCATATGTTAATGAATATGGAGTTGACCGTGTTGCAGTGCGGTTGGTGGTCCGATAAGCACATAAAGCATGAAAAAGTTTATCAGGACAAGAATTCTTATCTTTATCCACCATCTTTTTCAGTATGTTTTAAAGAGTCTTGTTGAAGGCTTCTATTTGGCCGTTTTCCACCGCATGATACCGAGATGAATGATTAGATTTGATGTTGTATTCTTGATACAACTTCCTTACCTCGGATGAACAGAAATTGGTGCCATTTTCCGTTAATATGGTATGAGGGACACCAAATCTGGTAATGATGTTAGACTTGATGAAGCTAACAATGCTTTTAGAACTAACTTCTTTGAGAGGTATTTCCTCTTCCCATTTGAAAAATAAGTCAATAGCAGTAAGAATATACTTAAACTTCTTGGATGTAGCCGAAGTATAAGGTCCTACTACATCCATTCCCCATGTTGCAAATGGCCATGAGTATTTAGCTGTATGAAGCAACTATGGAGGTTGATGAATGAAGTTGGCATGTACTAGGAAATAATGACACTTCTTGGTGAAATAAACACAATCTTGTATCATTGAAGGACAAAAGTATCAAAGCCTTCGAATTTGATCAGATAGTCTATGTCTAGACTGGTGGGCACCATAGACTCCTGTATGCACTTCTTTCATGACAACCATTTTCTCTTCACCATCAATGCATATGAAGAGAACTCCATCAAAACCACTTTTGTAGAGAATTTTTTCTAGGTGATTTGGGCTATTATAAAGATTAAAATTGACCACACGTCGACGGACTTGTTCTTTCCCGACTCTATCAGGTGGGAGTATTCCATTTTGAAGGTATTCCCTGATAGGTGTTATCCATCCTATAGTATGACCATATGGTTTTGGAATGGGACTAATTTCATTGATTTCCTCTGTTGTGATTTGAACATAATGTGAAATTGTATGACGGTGGGAAATACTGATGATTGTCTCATCCTGATCTAGATTTTCCAGAGTTGTGTCTATATTAGTCGATGAATCAGCTTGAGCATTTTGTGATCGCGGGACATAAGAAAATGTCAGTTTTGAATGAAATTATGCCATTAACTCTCTGACATAATCATATAAAGGGATTAACTCTTCTTTTTTGATGGCATAATTACCATTGAATTGTTCGATTACCAGGTCTGAATCACCTTTCACCTTTAAGAGATTCACTTGTGCCTGAAGCGCCAATTCCAAGCCGGTGATGAGAGCTTGATATTCTACATCATTATTTGTACCCCCTTCCCACAATAAGAAGGAATAGTGTAACACTGCCTTTTGTGGTGAAATAAGCATGATTCCTAACCCAACTTTGTTGAATTTAGGATCTTCCGTTTTCTTCCCTGTTGGACTTCTGGAAGCACAATCAAAGTACATTTCCCATGTTTGAATATTATCTTGAATAGAGAAGACTTCCTCATCAAGAAGTTCAGTATCTAAAGATGTATCTTCTACCGAAGTATGTTCGACATCGAAATCAGCCAGAGCATGTCCCTTTATTGCATTTTGAGACACATACTGGATATCAAATTGTTGCAAAATAACTGCCCACCTTGCCAGACGTCCTGTAAGCATTGGATGACTAAGGATGATTTTGAGAAGATTATTGCAAGATAAAAATTGGACCTCATGATATTGCAGGTAGTGTCTCAATTTCTAAACTGCATATATTAATGCTAGGCAGCACTTTTCAATACTTGAATATCGGGTTTCTGCTTCAATCATAGTCCGACTGAGAAAGTAAAGGTTGGTTTTATTCCTAGCATCATTCTTCTGGGAAAGGAAGGTACCCATTGATCGCTCTAAAGCTGTCATATAAATAATAAGTGGTCTTCCTTCAATAGGTGGCATTAATACCGCTGTACTCAAGGGATATTTCTTGAGAATATTTAATGATTCTTGACATTCTTCAGTCCACTGGTAAGTGACTCTCTTCTTCATCAATTTGGTCAAGGTTAAACTTTTGCCTAATATTTTGGTGATGAAACGCCGAATATAGGCCAAGTGTCCTTGATGTCCTCTCAATTCATTCAAATTTTGAGGAGGTGACATACCACGGATTGACTTTGTCTTCTCAGGATTGACTTCGATACCACGATGGCGTATAACAAAGCCAAGAAATTTTCCGGTGGTTACCCCAAAAGCACATTTTAAGGGGTTCATCTTCAAATTGTGTTGTCAAAGTTTGTGGAATATGACTTCCAAATCAGCCAAGTGATTAGAACGTGGCCTATATTTTACCACCAAATCGTTCACATTACAATCATCAAATATCCCAAAAAGGGTTTGAAGATATGGTGCATGGCACATTGATATGTTGTGCCTGCATTCTTCAGGCCAAAGGGCATTACCCGATAGAAAAACAAACCCTGAGGGCATCTGAAGGCTATATATTATTCATCTTCTAGAGCCATTCAGATTTTATTATACTCATAATATCAATCCATGAAGGAAAGTTCTTCATATCCAGTTGTTGTATCAATTAAGAGTTCTGTGATTGGAACAGGAAAATCATCCTTCGAACAATGCCGATTAAGATCTCTAAAATCAATGCAAACCCTAATTTGTCCATTCTTATTTTTCATAGGGCCAATATTATACAACCACTTGGGATATTCAACTTATCTGACGAATTTATCTTTGATAAACTTATCCACTTCAGCTTCAATTTTGGAAGCATAAGTTGGGTGTGGTCATCTTGCGGATGGCATAAATCCTCGATGTTCTTCCGGCAAACCCAAATGATGAGTAGCAACATCAGGATCAAGCCCCTTCATTTCTGTACTGTTCCAAGCAAATATATCTCAATTTTTCTTTAAAAATGAAATATACATTTCTTGCCCTTCCATATTCTGGCCACACTAATTAAAGTGGGGTGTGGATCTTCTTTTGTACCCAGATTTATTTCTCTGAGTTCATCCACAGTGGTGAAGATACCCTCATCAAATAATGGAGGAGAATCTCTGAGATCTTCCTCTTCTTATTCTTCATGTGGTATCTCTTCTGTTTCTACTTGCATAGTAGATGATGAAGAAGAATTCCCATGATCAGGAGAGATGTTAAAATTTAAGCATCTTGAGGAAGAAGCTTCCATTTCTGAACCTATTGGCGATGAAGGGCCTTCCTTGGGTAAAGAGGAGATGATGGATTAAGAATCAACATCATCTTTCACCTCTAAAATTACTATAACTTCGTATGGCCTAGTTTGCAAGTATAGAATTTATGAATTTTAGCGGATGAAATGAGGACATCTCCATTTGAGATTTCATCATTTCTTGGTGAATCACCAATTTATCCCATGTTGTCTGGCTTGATTTCCGTAATTGACATTATGGAAGATTCCATAAGAGTATTTTTATTCGGGTCTATTCTATCAATTTTACTAATATGCAACACGTAATCTGTACTCACATGTGTGAATGGGTTTACTGGAATCTTTCCAAAATCATATGGATCATTAATTTTGGTGACCTCCTTTTTATTGGATTTCTCCTTCCCTTCCATGTGATATAATTCCGCCTCAATGTATTGAGACTCTCGTGTTTTGGATGGGGCTTTATCACCATACAATGTCCGAATTTGACTATTGAAACAATATTAGAGACATTGATGGTATGACTAAGGGATAGTCGCATGTTAATGTAGCCAAGGTCTTCCAATAAAAATGTTGAAAGCTTTGTCATGACGAACAACCATGAAATCTGAATTAGATACAAGATCTCCGAACTAAGTTTTGAGTGTGATCTTGCCCAGAGGTTCTTGTTCATTTTTATCATATCCTTACAACATCAAAGTTAAAGGAGATAAATCCGATTTGGTGAGGCCCAATCGACGAAGTGTAAGAATGGGGATGAGGTTGACTCTTTAACCATTATAAATTAAATCTCATCGAATGTCTACATCCTTGACCTTTCCAGATAAATACAATAGTTTGATATGTCCATGCACGAAATCATCTTCATCTTCATTTGTAAAAGTTATCACTGCATGGAATTCTGTAGTACTATTCTCTACATGTTAGACTTCAGCCCCAATAATTTCAGTTTAGAACTCTTGAGGACTTGACAATTACTCAATGAGTGCCTACCGAAGATCCTCGGATAGATTCAAGGCATCCAAAATTGATAACTTTTCCGGTACTTGGGCCAAATGTTTCAGGACATCATACTTTTGTTCCAAAGGTCTACATTTTCCAAGAGGAACATGTGGTTTCATAGGTGCCTTAGAAGTTGATGCACTGGAATTAGATGCTTCTTGTATCAGGGTAGGAGTTGGAAATACTCCTAGCTTTGGAAGATTAGACTGACTCTGTCTATTTACTTACTGAGAGGAAGGTGTAACCTCCAACCGATCTTCCAAAATAACTGTACTAGGACTGAATCTTCCTTGCGTGGAAGAATTTTCTTGTTCTTATTGAGACCGCTGAAGGGCTCTACCACGAGTTTCTATTGCATACACAGTTTTAGCAGGGGTAGAATTTGAATAATGGTTTCTGGGATATCCATGTCTTCCTCTGTATCCCAGACCTATGAAAATCCCTCTAATTCCTTAGTTTGATATAGGGAACTCAGGCTCATCAAGATCGAAATTGTGACTGGCATAAGAATATGCTATGTGAATCATGTTAATAGAACCAAATATCAACTCTTCATCTGATGAAGATTCTTCCTGATTAGCCCAGTTAGGCTATTCTATTTGGCAGGGCAGTGCCCGTGGCTTTGAAGTAGATGGTATAAAATCTGCCAGAGTCCAAGGAAACTTGAGCTTTGACACGACCTCATATTCTTCTGACTGTTCCTATTTCTTTGAATTATGTTGTTTCTTTGAGGATTTTCCCTCTAATGAAGAGGGCCTTTCTTTGGTATTCATAACAAAAGACACAATGGGTTTCTTCAATTGCGTTTGTAAAATTGAATGAGTTCTTTTGATCATTTTTCTGACCATCCTGTCATCATATTTGTGTGCATTTTTGTTTTTGACTTCTTTCCACTCACCTTATTCCTCTGGATTTTTAGCAGTAACACATGCTACCTGAGCTGAAGAACCTTTCATTTTGACTTATCCATAGTCCATCGTCTCATGTGGGAGGTCTTTGAAGAAAAAACACTCTTGAATGGGATTCCCAACATCTGATGAAATGGGAAATAATTGGGACAGTCTTCATCTCCTTCCTTGTTAGGCCTTTTAGACCTTAGCGATTGAACCAAATTATTTTCCAGAGTTGAAATAAAGTAACCAGGAACTTGTTCATTTCAGAAAGAATAAACTTTTCTCTTCAAATCCTCAAATTGTTTCCATCTTTGATCTCTTTGATCATCTTGACGAAACAACCTCTGTTGTTGACGCTCGGGAGGTGGAGCCCTTCGATAAGATGAATATTTTTGAAGTAGAAGCAGGAAAAGGTGCTTGTTTAAGCATAACTGTAGCAGTCTCTGCTTTACCCATTCTCTTTCCTGGATCTGATGGAATTACACTATTTTTATCCTTATTCTTTGTAAGAGAGTCATCGATCTGCTGAGCGATCGAAGTAAGGTCTCGAAACCCTCCTGTGTATTTAACAGGGATGAATGGTGTACATAACTCATCATGAAAATTTTCCACACAGATTGGAAATAACTCTTCTTGAGGGAGTGCTAAACTTAGGGAATGTGTTAATCCCTTCCATCGAGCAATGACATCTAAAACCCTTTCATTCTCCCTTTGCTTACAATTTGTAAGATCAAAAACTATTGCCTTTGGAAAATTTGAGATCAATTTAAGAAGGAATCATTGACGAAGATCCTCCCACCCGGTAATTGATAGGGATTTCAAGCTTGTATACCAGACAAAAGCAGGCCCTTGTAATGACTTTACAAAACACCTGAGCTTAACTACTTCTTGTTGCTGAATAGTTCCCATCATAGGATTTCAACGAGAAACAAAATGTGTTAAGTGTTGCTCTGGGTCTCCCGAACCATTAAATATTGTGAATGTGGTACTTTCAAAATTTGATGGGGGAGAAATTTCATCAACCCATTTAGGGTAAGATCTTTTATCTGGTTGAATTTGTGCACGCTTTCCCTCCATAGCTTCCAACCGAGCTGTTAATGACTCAATGGTAGTCATTAACTTTTGAGAAACATCTGGCTGAGCTTGGACCTGAGCAGGTGCAATAATTGGAGCTTGGACAGGTGTGGTGGCTTGTACTACGACTAATGGTAGCACCACTGATTATTGTTTCACATGACCCATAAGATTAGACCTGTGAGGGTGTACTGGTAAGGGAGGATACTCTTGATCCATCTCAGCAGCTGCAAGAAAATCCCTTGGCTGACTGACCCCAACATGCTTAGGAGGAAAAATACCTTGAAGTTGTTCTCTATTCAACCTCCTTAATTCATTCATTTCTTCCTCCTATTGTGCGAAACTTTTCTCTAGTGAGATTGAATGGCCTTCTACAGAGGAAGAATGGAATTTAACCTGATTCTTTCCTTTCCCCTTGTGGACGCCTTTTGGAGAGGGGGAGGTTGGTTATTTAAAGGAATACCTAGATTTTGGGAAAGCCTTTCATTTCTTGTACGCAGACCTTATTCATTTTCCTCTGTGTGAACAGCCTCCTGAGCATGAACTTCCTCATATGATCCCTCTAATTGAGCCTCATGTTCTGGAGGATCAGAAACAACGGCATTTATGTCATTTATTGATGCATAATGCATTGCATCCCTTCTATTGGCGTTTCTGTGATATTGTCTTCTTCTATTTCCCTGATGAGATATTTCCTTTTGTTGATTTGATCCCTCTAGAACTTCATGAAGAACTGTAATTTGGAGGGAATCCCCTGATAATTATTCTCTTCCTTACTCTTGTAGATTCTTCCATAATCGAGAGAAAAATAGATTTCTCTGAGGAAGAGATTGAGAATTTGAAAAATTCCCCAGTCCGGTGGACTGGGGCTATTCCTGCTCAACTCCTCGAATCCTATTTCTTGATTCCAAGGGTTGGGTTAAAAAGTCCCCAATCTGGCAAGATAGGGTGGTTCTTGAGCTGCTATATCTGAGAATTTCTTAAAATCTCTTCCGGTCTTGCGGACTTTAGTCCAAAAATTGGTTGGATGCATCAACCTACATCCACTCAAATCACCTGGCTCAAAATACCATTGGATGATTTCTGACACTTCTTTCACTTGATGATGTTCATGCTCTAAATGAGAATAATATTCAATATTCTAATTGGCCTGATGCAAGCATAATTCAATAACTTTTTCTTAGTATTCCTGAATTTGAGAAGAACTAGTTGAGGTATGTTCTTGAGCGAGCCATTGATTACAAAAAAAGCCAATTTGATGTGGCCGACCATGGTAAATAACATTGCATGAGACCATTTTTGGCAGGCTTTGTTGGATGAAGATTACAGTGAAATGTTGTGCTCCATGGACACCCCATCCCTTGATAAGAATATCAAATGGGGCATTGGAAATTAACTGGCGCAACCTTTTTAGTGCGCCAAGGCATGAACGCTGAAGGGTTCTCTACTTTTTTTCAGCCTACGGATATCGAGAAACTAAGAGAGATGCCAAATAAATTTTCATTTTAACCCTTATATTATCATGACGTGATATTCATATTCATCATAAGATAATATTTTCTTTTTCAATTGACAAACATTTTTCCACATGTTGAGACGAATATTGTGAATACAATCTTCCATCAACATTTCTGGAATGTCATACTGAGAGTCAGCCAAAGGCTAAAACATGACTGGTACTTCACCTTTCTCCAGTTTTTTTCACATATTCATCATTTCCTCTTTATCATTCAATAAAGATTCTTCTACCCGATTAGACAAGATCTGGTGCTTCCTTGTTGCTTCATCAGATTCAACAAGATTAGTAGAGAATTCATTTACCAAATTATAAGATGCATGAATCAGGGGTGGTTCAGAGAGTGACCAACACCCTGGTCTATATTCTGGTTGAGAAATTATTTCACCCGGTATTGGTAAAGCATCAGACATGACTAGATTCATATTTTCAAGTGCCTCAAGATAAGAGGTCTTTATCGTTACTGCATTGTCCTTTGAAAATTTTTCCAGGCAATGCGAATTACTACTGTGGAGAGGACCTTCACTTCTAAATTCATCATCATGGGGAGGACCACCATGGTGGGTTATAGAAAAAGATGAAACATTTTGCTCCATGATCTTCTAGCCATGCAGAGTGTTATTGTGACTCTCATATGAAGATGATACTTCGAGATAGACTGAACTTTCATAAAGTAAGACTTCATGAGGACGTGTCTGATGCAGACCTTCAGAATTAATGTTCCCACTATTGGGAAATGAGAGAGTAGAATCTTGAGTTCCAACAGATAATTGACTGAGGGATTCAAGAACTCCATCATCGAGCAAGGCCTTATTACAAATTGGCTCTTGATTTCATGACTGTGTTGAATGGGTTTTTTTCTTAGATGCCTTCTTACTCACTATGGGAACCACTTATTGATGACAGTGGTTATTATGGGTAGGTGTATGTGCCTTCTTAGGAGAAAAAGTCAGGTTAGGCTGATTATCTCCATTCAAATCAGGTGTAATTGTCTAACTTGATTGTCTGTATGATATGGGGGAGTATTCCCCACCACCCTCTTGGACTGAAACAGATGTGTGTATCTATTCCAAAGTGACCTGTTGCTGTGTCACTCCACTGGTAGGGATATATTTTCATTTCTTTCCCCATAATGCTGCTTAAGCTGTTCTAATATTCTGGCAGGCATCCAGAATATGAGAAGGGATTTGCTTCTTCTCTTTCACTATCGTCAGAATGTTCTTGGTGGCTTCAACTACCAAAACGGGAATATACATCCATTCCGTGCTTGGAGAAGGTGTGTATTCCTGCTCCTGTCCTCCTTTTCCTGTCAATGAGTTCTGACAGTACTCATGTGTGGGGGCAGAGAGTTGAGTATGCTCCACTTTTGTCATTGGGGATTTCCGACTGACTTCTTCGCATGCTACCAAACGAGACTATTTGCAGGCTTGATTAATATTGGAAGGTGTATGTGTCTGCTGTGTATTCTTAATCAAGTATGGTTGATGAGTTTCCTTCAATACTAGCAAATGAGACTGTTGACAGAATTGTTGATTTTAAATAGGTGTATGTTCCTGTTTATCAGTTGCCTCCATATCAGATTGGCGACCTTCTTTGGTTGTAGTCAGACGAGCCTACTCACTAACTGATTAGTTATAAACAGGTGTATATTCCTGCCTATAATACTTCACTGGAATTTCCAGGTGGGATTAGTGAGTTGCTTCCAGATGAGTCTGCTGGACATCGGGATTAGAACAGATAGGTGCATGTGCCCTTTCATCGCTTTCCATCAAGTTAGGTTGATGGACTTCTCCGGGGGGGGTGGAGGTAAGAAATTACTCCCTGTTGGCTGGATTTCACCTCTGGAGGTTCGTCTTTCATTCTCGGGTCCGAGAAACCTGTGACGAACCCCTGAAGGTGATACCCTCATCATGTAGAGGGTGCACTGCCGCACGAGTCTGACGTCGATTTTTGATGGGAGCCCTCGGGAAGGACTCATGTCTCCTTGAATTAAGGTCGTGAGTGACCTTATCATTCACCTCCTCATAAAATGGGAGGGACTGGTGATTGCGTTCTGGGGATAACAACCTGAAACGGTTAGAGATGGTGGTTGACACCACCTTCTTCTTGATCACTGGTCATCATTGTTCGGATGACCAAGGCGAATTATTGACTTGGAGGGCTGGTCGAGCAGCCTCCTGAGTCGAAATGGTACCGTGTCAACGGTATTCCTTAACCAATGCATTTGAGACCCAGTGTTGAAGATGCTGAGTAGGCGATGCCATCCTTAGAGCAGACGAGGATCCAGTAGGAGTAGCAGCTGATGCATTGATAGGTGTGAACCTTAGCGAAGCCATTTCTGTGACGTAGAGAGATCTTTAAAATGAGTTCCTGTTTGATATAACAGACATAATCAAGATAAGCTTGTCCACTACATCTTTTGGATTAGCACATATGTTATTTATTTCTTTGTTGTCCCTCACATTAAGTTAAAATATGGGCTTAACAAATAAGTAAATAATCATTTAACTTGGTTAAGGATTCGCGTCGGGTTCACCATTTTTTCTTTATTCTATAAATGGGGATGAACTCATTTTCCTAAGGTTCAAACATTCCAATCAGTTTCTAACGGGTTTATTCGTAAAACCGGAAACATCCAATGATTCTGTGTCTATTTGGACCAACTTTCCAAAGGTAGGTGCTCATTAGTTTTGGAACGATGAGGCTTTAGAATTTTCATTGCTTGAGAGGATGGGAGGTCGGACTCATCACACCTTTTTGGGGGGAATTATTATCTACTCCGAGACTCTCTTTATAGATTTGAGTTATTTTCATGAATCCTTATTAATTTAACAAGTATGAAAAAGAAATTTCCTTTAGATATTTCAATCAATGATTGATATGTATGAGATTTAGATAATCTTTTATATTTATTTGAGGTTCTCCATTGATATAGAATCATCCATATGTATTGGATATTCTTAGTCAATGGTATCCTTTAATACATTATATAGAAATATCTTGGTCATTATGATGACCATACTGGTTTTAAAGCCACTCAGTGGGGCACTTGAAGATTATTTTCATTCCGAAGGACATGGATTATTTTAGATTTGTGATCATACCCGTAGATGGGCTACCTATGTATCCTTGTTAGAAAAGGAATCAGAACCCACATAGATCGGGAATTAAAAAGTGTGGGGCTTATGTATGATTAACGCTCCAAATAGAGGTTCTGTGGTTATGTTTACACTCTAAACTCAGGTGAGTCATGCTTGGTGTGAGAAACCATAGGTATCAGTAAACCTGACGTTTTGTGCCATGAAAGATGTGGTTACAAGGAATGATATGGGGCTTATGTATGTGTGACTACCCAAGTAGACGAAGACTAGGATTTACTTCTCTAAATAAACCTAGGGACAAGGTCCATAAAGATATTTGTGTTTTATGGAGATTTGGATACTCTAACATGGGGCTTACCCCTAAAACAGAGGCCCAAAATTTGGGTTGAATTACGATTGGGGATTGTTCCTGAGAAAGAGTCCCAAAATGGAAATATGAATGGGGATTACTCTTGAAAAGGAGGCCCAGGTTAAAAGGGACATGGGGCTTACTCTTGAGAAGGATGCCCATATATGGGAACTTGGGGTTGGGGCTTACTCTTGAAGAGGATGCCCAAGTTAAGGGAAATTATGATTGGGGCTTACTTCTGAGAAGGAAACCCATTTAAAGGGAATTCGGACTGGGGCTTACTCCTGAAAAGGAAGCCCATGTTAGGGGACTTGTGATCTGGGGATTATTCCTGAAAAGGAGGCCTAAAAGGAATTATGACTGGGGCTTACTCCTAAATAGAATGCCTATGTTATGGAATTATGATTGGGGCTTGCTCCTGAAAAGGAGGCCCAAGTTTAAGGAGATTTAGGACTTGGGGATTACTCCTAAGGAAGATTCCCAAATTAGGGAACTTGGGGCTTACTCCTAACAAGGATGACCAAATTAAATATCATCTCATCTTAAAGGATGAGGTTGAATGAATGAAATCTCTAACCATAGTGACGTAATGACTTGTAAATCACTAGGTTTTGAGAGATGTTCTACTTAATTCCTTTCAGATAAGAAATCCAACAAAAGAACCATGCCATAAATGACTTTGAAAAGGGTTTTGAAGGCTGAATCATGAAGTTGAAAGGTGGATTTGAAGAAAAGAGTTGAATAAGAAGGAGGGGCACCCAAAAAGAGGCAGGCGCGCAAGTCTTGTTGGGGTGCACAGGTATTGGTAGGGCAAGTATACTTGCACGACACATGTATACGTGAGCGACGGTCAACCCATACGGTAATACTTGGGTGAGGCTTGGATAAAGCCTTTAGTATTATCCATATAGGCTTCCAAAAGAGTGGCGCAGAAGTTCTGTTGAAGGGATAAGGCGGCGTGAAACTATGGTCCATTTCCCTTAAGGGTTAGACCTTTGGGTGCGCAAGTGTTGATGAGTTTCAATAGTTAGGCCTTGTCTCCCCTCTTTTGATCTTCCATTATAGGTAATAAATTACCTTATAAGTGTTAGGAAGACTTCAAGTAGATACTAGGGAACCGGGAGCTTAAATCTGACTTTTGGAATTTTCACCCCTGAAATGGGGGGCCCACAAGGGATATTTATAGGCTGGTGAAGACCTTGGGAGAAAATCGAATAGGACGCGCAATTCACCTGCACGCCCAATTTGTGGCACGCAGGTATACCTGCATGGCCATCTTGGAACATGCGCGGCCCATGCTTATAGAAATCTATGTTCATGACTTTGTCGATTTTTGATGTTTCTTCAAAGGATGAATCACTTTTTGTTTAAGGTATTTCCCTTTTCATTCGTTAGGATCTGGGAATTAAAGGTGCGTCAACAGAAGGCCAACTCTTCCCAAAGTATAAACCTTAAAAACATTCAATCATGGATCACTCTGCCTTTCAAATAATCTCTGATAAGTGCTCATTGAGGCTCTATTAAGCCCTTAGTAGTTAAAGGATGATGTTTTTTTATCCAATATGTATCATATAGAGATAGACCCCATTGAGTGTCACATGTTTATTTCCATAAAAAATTATAATTACAAGTTTCTATAAGGAAAAAATAATACCTTTTTACATGTCTATTAATCTAGATGACATCAACATCATTCTATCACTAATTAACTATTGATTTCAAATAAACCCGTTTCTAGATTGAAACATTCAATATTTGGGATACTTTTAGGATGAATTTTCTCCCTCTAAACAAATAATCTATGGGTATGACAAGATAAATCATAAACACATAAATAAAATTAAGCTGAAAGACTTGTTCAAAGACTTCACCTCTTACTGTATCTTCATGGGTTTTCTCTAAGATATAGATTTCAATGCTTTCTTGGTAATTCATGGCTTTATTTTCACAAAATCTTTATTTATTTATTCTATTACAGCCTCGTGTTTTCTTTAAATGGTCACGTTAGAGTGTTGTATGGGGATAATTTCCCTTTATGTCCTATAAATATATATATTTAGGTGTAGTATCCCTAAAAATCTTGGGGAAGTCATTGGTTATATATAATTTTATCTGGATTACTACCCCTAATGGATTTGAGATGGTTCTCATTAATCTATTAATCAAACTTGGGGAAGAATACTTATTTCCCATCAACTATATAGAGTTAATCACCCCATTTTGGGAAGAAATTTCATCATGAGAGTCTCATTAGGGATATCAGATAATCCAATCACATTCATATCATATCATGTTAAACCACATGCTCCCACTAAGAAACCACCATAATCAAGGAAAATACCACTATTAGACCTATGTTCCTCTATCTGAGGGTTATTCTATATGTTTCCCAGACCATATAGCAGAGATTATTTGATTAGATATACATTAAACCTTAGAGAAGTAAGTGTATATGGGGCTTGGGTATATTTTTCCTTTTCTTCATGGTACTGACCATGTAAACTAAACCTCATATTGAATTATAAGGTTTTAATTTTAATATTTATAATAGTACCCTTGATAAATGGTTCCACTAATTGTCTAAAGGACTTAAAAAGTTTCATATTCCATCTTAAGAATCTAAAAAAATACATGTCATCTATAAAAACTAAATGTTACCACATATCATCTCCTAAATCTCAGGATCTTGAAACATATTCATCCCCTGATTAGAGTAAAGATGAATGTGAAAATATAAAGGATTCACCTAATATTTATTCCATTAGATTATCATAATTGGAGTATAATGACACATCCTTGTCATTAGTTTCCAAAAAAAATATACCAACATCATATCATAGTGCTAGAAATTACTCTTTGTCTCTCACCTTGGGTAATTTTGAGGCATAAAATGATACTATGAATAATATATCAAATATTCCACTCCAACATTTGAGGAAAGTGTTCTGATAACTATTCATGAGCTCATAAAGTTGAATTTGAGGTCATAGGAAAATCAAATGACTTTTATAATTAGTACTTCCATGAATCCCATAGAGAATGAGACAAATATACACATATTTAATTATCTTGAGAATGTATTTCTATATATATATATAAAGATACTCCCATATTGGATATACATTTAGCAACAAATCATTTTAATTTTCCAGAAGATCATCATGGTTATAAGAAGGCATCCTAGACAATACATCTAACCCACACTAGCAAGGTAGATACTTTTATTAATAATCCCATCAAAAAAATTATTCTAAATGTTCAATACTCATAATGGATTTCCAATATAACCCCCATTATAGAGAATAATTAGAATATTACAGTTTTCATTGGAATTAGTGTCTCAATTAGAAACAACCAAAGTATAACATTTGATCCCAATCATGATGATTTTGGTAAATTAAATGGTTAGTCTCTTGGAAATCTTCATGGATGGGTATTTAGGATGCAACCAAATTTGGATGGCCCCTAATAAAGAGAAGGACACTACTTTTGGGGAACCCTATTCGGTGTATTACTACAAAGTAATTTCCATTTGATTATTGAATGTTAGATACATATAATTATTCATTAAGTACCGTATCCTTAAGTCCTTTTTGAGGAAAAATATTGAATTCTACATTAAGGATTTGGTGGAAATTTCTAAGTGTTGTCAGGATCATATTTACTATCATGAAACAATTTTCAAAAATAATCTGGCAGTATAACCTTAAGATAGATCCCCTAAAATTCTATTTCTTAGTAACATTGGTGAAGTTAATTTTCTATGTGTTTCACCATTATAGAATCTATGTTTATTCAGATAATAATAAAAACATAGTTGATATACCACCTCTTAGATACCTCAAAGCATTTAGTGGGTTCTAGGGATTTCTTACTTATATCAAGAGTTTCAAAGCTAAAATCACGATAATGTATTTACCCTTTATATAATTAATGGAAGAGTTGGTAATTTACAAGTAAGATGAATATTTACTTATACATTTTTATGATCTCAAAAAAAATATCACACACCCATCGATTTGATGCCCCTTATAAAAGGAAATTCAATATTTATGTATGTGGTGATCTTAGAGTGATCACTCATTTCCCTCCCTAAATAAGAATGATTTATAGATGGAAACAATTATATACTATATCAGTTGAACAATAATGTATACTGTTACATAATATTCTAATATCTAGAAGAACTATATTCCATTAATAATCATAGTACATAACTTTAGGAACTGCCTGTAACATTATGAGGTTCATCTCGTCACTCATATAGAAAAGATGAAATATATCCTTAGTCATTCAATGAAAACATGCCATGTAGTGAGGTGGGATGTCCATTTATAGAAATTTGTGATTTAGTTTGTTTCTTAGAATAAAATTAAAGGGTAGCAGTCTTTTATATTTTTTAGTAATACACACCACTACAAAAAGTGTGTTGGTGAATACATAGTTTATAATAAAAGTTATTTTCTCCATTAATTAAGATCCCTATTGATTTGATATGTAAATATATAGTTCATCCATAAGCTTAATAAAAAAACAATCGAGAATCTAAATCTCAGTTGAGTTTTCTTAGAGATAATTATTTTCTCCTCTATGAAAGTAAATTTTCACTACTCCTTATTATTTGACGGATGCACCAATAATGAATACCATTCAATTAGTGAAAAAATGGAGATACGTATTTAGATATAAGTGACCTTCTAGATCAGAAATTTTGATTCATTGTTAGTGATTAAGTATATTAAAAGTGAATATGTAATTAGGAAAGAGTAATTCATCCCCTTACTTGATTTTTTTTGTAAGTTCAATGGATAAAATTTAACTTTTAATCAATTCTTTCTCACATCTGTTGTTCATAGAATGCATAAATTGGTTAATTGGTTAATGAATCCATAACTATTCCATATCATAAAAATTATGAAATAGTTATCTACATCCTACAGCATATGTTCATATCACTATTCATTGACTATGATATGGAAGTCATTAATGAGATCAACACCACCCATGATCAAGGTGATCCTATATTCTTTCCAACTAATACCACTATTGGATATAATTATCCATAATATATGATATCCAAAAAGGGATTATTCTACTGAACATATCTATGAAAGGGTATATCCTATCGTATAAAGTGAAGTTAGTAATTTATAATTTCTTAAATTATTGTAATTTACCATATAAAAGAGTCATTAATGGAGTAATCCATGGATGAATTAACCTATTAGATACCCTCTCTGTTATGTTTTTTTTTGGGTGAGTTCTAGTCAAAAGACCAGAACTTAGAGATTTATTCAAAACGAAATAGAAACAAAAAAGTTACAACAAATGGAAAGAGGGAAATTTTATAGAGTCTTTAATAAAAAAAGGTGTCAACTTCGGAGGGATTTCATTCCTCCAAGTGATCTCATGTGAGACCCCCATGTTGGAAAGCCCATCAGCGATCATATTATCCTCACAATAGGTATGAGTAGAAATAAAGTTGAGGCCAATGAGCACTGCAAGGCAGTCCATCCATCGGGGGGTGAGAGACCATGCAAGATGATCATCACCCTTCCAGATGGCTTGCACAATAGTAGTGGAGTCGCTCTCGATCCAGATATTATTCCTGTTGAAAGACTTTGCATAGGAAATGGCATGAATAGTAGCAAGAATTTCTGCCTCCAGTGCAGAAGCAATGTCGCAGCTTCCAAAGAAACATCTGAGGATCCGGTCCTGATGGTCTCTGAAAATTCTTCC
Organism: Viscum album; assembly: GCA_963277665.1. Classification (NCBI taxonomy): domain Eukaryota; kingdom Viridiplantae; phylum Streptophyta; class Magnoliopsida; order Santalales; family Viscaceae; genus Viscum; species Viscum album. Next base: position 1,042,192,868 of record OY728143.1, on the reverse strand, counting down.
ACATCCCGAGAGTAGAGGTTTTCCTTTTGAGGCTCCATCCACATTTATCTTAATCCATCCAGCAGGAGGAGCCTGCCATAAGACTTCAACAGTGTAGCGTGGCTTCGTGAAGATACCTTGGACACCAATTCGGCGGAGGATTTCAAAATCTATGACAGAATTCTCACAACCGTATTTTTGGATTGTAGCCGCTTCCTTTATAGCAAGAAGAATCCTCATTTTACCTATATTAATATTAAAAGAGTTATTGTTGAAAAAAAATCATTTCTACCATACCATAGTATATACAGAATCTCCGTAATAGCATTAAGAAAGAGATTCTTGATTTGGGGAGACCTGGGAAACTCCAACGTTCTTTTCAATTGTGAGAAAATAAAAGTGTCTAAAATCTATCTGCAATCAAAAAGGTCAAATATGTAATGCCAAAGGGACATATCAGTGTCACAAGATAAAAAAATATGATTAATGTCCTCGCGATGCTGATTGCATAATCTACATCTAGAACAAAGATAAAAGCCATAATATTGTAGGCAAACATCAGTTGGAATTTTTTGATGAGCAATGTGCCACATAAGAGTTAGACGAGAAGGCTTGATCCAGGATTTATTGAATTTGGCCATCCAATTAAAAAATTTATCCTCATTAGGGAAGTGATAGTGATAAAAAAAATTTAGAATCTAACAAGACATTATGATTAGGTTCCCAAACAAGAAAATCCTCATTGGAAGTGAAATGATAATTTTCAACAATTCCCTTAATAGGATTCGGAAGTTGAGAATCAGTGGAATTGATCATGTCCCTGATAGAGCAGTTCGCGGGAATAGGGGAAAAAGTATAAGGAATCTCCGAAATGAGGGGAGCTAGTCCAGTTATCAAACCAGAATTTTAATGAATAATTCTTACTAACAATACATCTAGAATTTTCCAAGATAGAGTGAAAAGAAGCTTTGATCGATGGCTAGATAGAAGAAGTCATGTAATGAGAAGAACCAGATTTAAGCTTATCAAGGAAATGATTTTTGAGGAATCTCATGGAATGAGATTTATTATGAATGAGGGACCACGTGAGTTTGTCTTGGAGGGCCTCATTAATGATTTTAAGATTCTTAATACCAATGCCTTCATTTTCAATGGGTTTACAACAAGTGGCCCAAGAGACCGTGACCAATTTTCTTTCCAGAGTGCTTCCACTCCAGATGAAGTTTCTTATTGCAGTGTTTAACCGTTTTATCAGGCCCAAAGGCCATTTATAGACCATCATGGAGTAAAACAACTTAGAGACAATAGTGTATTTAAAAAGGCAGATTCTTCTAGCCATAGAAAGGGATTTACCTTTCCCAGAAGAAAATTGCTTTTGGATTTGATCAGCAATGTGGTGAAAATAACAAGATTTGGGGTGAACCCAGAAGATGGGGACACCAAGATAAGTAAAAGGGAGGGTTCCTTCCTTAACCCATATAATTAAATATTTTCTGATGTTGGTGATCTATAAAAAAACCTTTTATTTATCACATTGAGCATGTCTCGTGTGAGCTTATGTGTTCTGGTGGATCGCTCCAGTTAGTAAGATTGGAATGTATACTATTAAAAATAAATTATTCTAGTATAATTCACTTTATATTGTACTAAAATATTTAAATTACATCACACAAAACCTCTCAAACTATTTGGGATGGATTTATTTTGAGACCCATTATTCTTAAAAGAGATTTAGATCCATGTATGTGTTCTTTGTGCAAGTTTAATTCCATTATTTAATAATTTACACCATGATATAATTCTATCACATGTTATTCAAACTAAATTTTGCATGATTATTATTTCTATATGATATAAAGTAACACCCAAAACACATATCTTGCTTATAGAAAAAAAATATCAATTAAATAATATTTTCACCTTGATGCTTTGATCCTCCTATTTCACATTGGGTTTCCTATAAACATGTATAGAATTAAGAATAATTCAACGTATTTTATGCACGATAAATATTATTGTAACAACTATTACATGAAATTACTTTTCACATGAATATAAACTACATTTTATTGGTCTATCATGGACTACACTAAACTACTTAGAGTGGTTACCACGTGTAGAATAATTCTCTTGAATGATATCTAAATCCATATAAGAGACACACGAACACATAGATCCATATAAATAATTCCATGGTAAGACATATATTAATCCACTCTTACATATCATTCATATCCAATTTAGGGCCTTAAAAAGAAAATTCATGATCCATGAACCTATTCTAAAATCACCCCCATGTGGAATAGTTCCCATTCTTCATAGATGTTATAACCATGGCTTTATTTTCCATTACTAATATTCTTGATCAAAAAACATATGACCAGTTAAATTCCCCCCATTTAATAAGAAATTTTCATGGTGTGATTCTTATTCATCTGAGGTATATTGTGATGGATCGATCTCTTAATCCAGGTCCAGCTACAAATATCCAAAAACATCTACACACCTTTTCATTATGGTGTTTTGGTACTTTTCATTAACATTTGGTCTTCTACATGGATTTTTAAATTTAAAACTCATAAGAAGTACATTTTATTTGATTCCCATGTCTTGGGATACATAGTGACACCCATATTACCTATTTTGAGACTGGTGAAAAATCATTTTGATTTTACTCAAGTTGTATATTCTTATAGGATTCACAAATGTTCGAACATATCAATGTTAAAATCCATAGTGAAGGTATTCTTTATAATACTATAAAATATATAAAAATGCAACTTCATCTCATTAAATTAATCATTTTGACATTTTTTATATAATTCATAAAATCATAAGATGCTCAAGAAAGTCTGTTAGTGAGACATGTTCACTATACATGAGAGCCGGATCAAAGTAGGAGTTCCCAGTGCATGTTTTATCTATTATCTAATATGAACTAATAATATCCCCCTATATAAGATAATTATCTTCATATAGATTAAAATTTTATAATTAAAGTTCATTACTTGATTCATGTTTCTTTGGGGTACCTAATGATGATTGGATCCCTTATCCTACTCCAATTTGGACGTCCTACATAAAATCCACTGTATCCCAATGCATAAAAAATTCATTTTAGGGTAATCTCCCATTACATAAAACTAAGTTATGGTTATATTATTACATTCATAAGAAAAATTTTCATAAATTACCCCACATAGAGGTCATATGGAGGTTCTCATTAAAAAAACCTAAACTATAGAATATTTGAGTATTCATTTCATTATAGTATCTTGTATAATGTGTGATTTAACCTTCATGATCATAAACTTCTTATAGTGGATAATTTTTATGTCTTATACTTTATTTATGAAAAAAATATAGTAGATTCACATAGAATATGGTCGCATATCCTTTCTTATGAAAAAATAAAATATCCATAACCTTCAAGTGGTTTCATATTGGCATTGGGACCTTTCATTCATGTTTTTCTTTTGTTCATAGTTTCAGTATTGGGTTGGAGGTAGTAAATTTTTTACATGAGTGAGATCTATATAAAATTTACTTACATTGAGGTCCCTATCATATAAACTTAAAATTAATAACACCTTATTCCTTATAATGTGATTGTAAATTTCATAGTGTATAGTCCATCCTTTAAATAATTATGTTTCATATAATAGTCTATTATATATCATATGACTACCCTATATGAGATCCATATCCATATAAGGGAACATGATGAATTGGGCAGTAACTGGGATAAAATTTCTCTCCACTACATCTAAGATGGATTGAGGTTGGGTTATCATTTATATGAATTATGTTTTTCTTGATTTTTATTATTTTAAGACATATACTGACTTCTGATCAATATATTTAACAGTCAACATTAGATAATCACCATATTCATTCAACTTAATAATAATTAAATAGCCTAATCTCTCTCATGAGTATAATTAATTTGATTGATTGATATTCATACGGAAGATTCATGGGAGTCCCATAGTGATTATAACAAAATAGGGTCACATGTAACGATTTTTTGGAATAATGACTTCATAGGATTACTCGATCGAATATTGAAAATAATGATCAATATCTAGCATTTGAAGTGGGATTAGAAATTATTTCAGAGTCTAAAAATGAATATAGAAATAATTTACTTCACTAAACTTTTCTTATTTTGATGTTTAAAGTGAGAATTATGATTATAGAGTACATTTTTTAGAAAAACCTAAAGCAGGGGTCTCCCACCCTTTGGACCCTCACTTCTCAACCTCTGTAGAGAATGATTTAAGGAAATAGGTGGGAAAGATATGTATTTTAGTGATTTCTTAACAAACTTAGGATGAAAAAAAAAATAATGTGATATTGGGGTTACGATTGGTGGTGGATTGTTTTGGAACATATGGGGGTTATTAGATATACCTTATAGTATGTATTATAGTCTCGCTGACTCTCTTCAAGCTAAGTAAAAATCATAACTTAGTTGCCCCATTCTTTCAAAATATTTAAAATATTAGTTGGGGTGAGTTTAAAATAAATTCTTCTTTATTTAACATGTTATTTTAGTATAAAATCTCTCTCACTAGTCTATTAATTATTATATTAGACCTTCCAAGATCTTACTTGATCACCATGTGGTGATTACTCATACTTAGTAGGAGGGGAACTAAGCCATCAAAAATATTATACACAATGGAACCCAAAAGGATCCTCTCATTTTTATTCATGTATTTGGTAAATTCCTAATAAATTCATGGTTACTTAAATAAAGGATTCTTTATAGATTTATCATTTCAAACCACCATTATTTTTTAGGGTTTGGTATTTAATCTAATAAATTTTTTAATTTTGATTGAGTTGAAAAACATAATTATGATTATATTAGGATTGATACCTTAAAACAACTATTTGGATGTTTCCTTATATATATCAATCTCCATTTCTTATGTTTATAATCTTCATAATTTTTTCAATACATTCGGTATTGACTTTATTCGCCTGCATGGTACACAATTTCTTTGTAGTGATCATTAATTCTTATATAGTTATCACTACTTATAAAAGGTGTATTAAATCATAAATTAATGGTCTTATCATATTAATAATCCTTTGATGATGTTCAATTATAATCCATTCTTTTTATATTTTTTAGTTTCTATCTTGGACATACATGTTCAATTTCACCTCAATTCATGATTTACATCTTGTTCATTCCCCATTAAAGGGTTTTGGAATACTCTTAGCATTTTAACCCCACTTGGTTTTTCCTAACATACCCCTTATAAAATGGTATAAGAATAATGAATATATATTTTAGACACACCGTCAATGTATTCTATACTAACATTTTTCTTTGAATTTACATTCATCATTACCATTATCTTGTAAAATGGATTATATCACTGTTTGGTAAACGTATTATAACCGTAAAATATGTTAACATTTCCCTGAGGTTTTATACATTAGTAGTTTTGGGATTCAATTCACACCAATTCACTCTCACCCTTTTCACCATTCATATTATGTCATATTTTGTACAAGTTTTTCACTCTTACATTTGAGAAACATCTAGACCTGGCACTGAGACTGTAAACTTCATTAATATTTTTGAGATATTATTTGTTGTAATTGTGCCTTATATTCATTTTTGAATTTTCCAAAAACATTAAGGATACATTTTCTTGTATATTTTTCATTGTTTTATGACCTTAAACTATATCCCTTAATGGAAAAAATTTAAAAAACATAAACTTTAATTGAATGACAGACAAATATTATTTATTAAAAAACCTATAGGGGGAAACCTCAAGAAATATTCAACACATATATCCCTATTTCCTTGCTTCATTACCTTTTGAAATGATATAACATATGCTGAATGAAGTCAAAAATATTTTGGAGGAACAATATGGGACTAGAAAAATTTGATGTGTCCTCATTGGACACCCTGGTCTTTGAAAACATAAGATCGATTTCATGTAATTTCCCGAGTATAAATCTCTCCATAAACTAACTTTATTACTAAAGTGTTTGAATCCATGTAAACGATTCATGTCTATCAATAACTAGTGCATATATCATTAAAGTAATCCTCTATTTAGTAATGATCGTTGATTCTTCCATATTCTGTCTCTGCAACCTTAGGAATATTTCTTCCAAAGGGGAAGATCCTATAATATTCATAAACCCTTATAGAATCACAATTGAACACATCATTTTAATGTGGTCCTTGATCATCCCCCTTTTCATATATCATATCATCATCCCAAAATTCAAATACCTTGAGTTACGATTTACACAACCCATAATCCAACTATTCAAGTTGATTTGATATCCAAATTATTACATGTCATGCATCTTACTAATTTTTTAGTTAGGAATATAACATCTAATTCTTAGACATGTGCTTGGAATCATCATGTGACCTTAAATTGCATGAAATGATGGTCCTTGAACCATGTCTTTAATCATTCCTCTGTTTTTTCTATAATGGTTTATATTAATATTAAAATATCATCAAAGACCTTCATATTTGGATTGTTTCAAATTTTGGAAAACATTTTCAAACCATAAATACCATCTCTATTATCTCATAATTTTGGATAAACTCCACACACCTATCCTATATAAATTCATGAATGGCATTGTATTTTCATTCACATCGAGTTTTTCAAAACCATAATACTATGAAAACACTCTCATCATTTTTTTCTCAATGTTATTATACCTTAAACACTATCCAAATTGTTCCAAATTATAAGGCACTAAAATACCTAAGGAAAGATGCATGGAACTAATTAGATTAAAAGCTAGTAAATGGTAGTTTAAAAAGAAAAGTCTCAGCTTACTAGGTTTTCATCATGCATGACCCAAGAAAATCAAAACATATTAGGGAAAAGGAAAAGAAAAAAATCTAATAGGGAAAAAACCTATAAAGTGTGGTCTAAAATATCTATGTCTATGTCCACTAAGAATCCCCCATTTGTGGAATAGTAGATATTTAGGGATAATAAAATGAGACACCTAGCTTATGGGGTCCACCATATTCACCAATAAAAAGTTAATTTATACTCACTAGGTTCCTTGAAATAGAAAAAATTAGGGAATATTTTTTTACAATAATATATTGATCTTTGAGAATTTTAATGAACTATTTTTTCCCAGAAATACTTTAAAATATTTTAAGGAATATTTTCAGATTGATGTGCTGAGATGGTGCATGATTCTATAGACCGATAACCCCGTAATTGATATTATAAAAATATAAATTTATTAATATCATATTCATGTAGTTTTTTTGGTTTTTATTGAATAATACCCAAAAATATTCATGGATAAAAAAATATTATTCCATGATTTAGTTTGGAATAAATGGTTTACAGTAGGTGTGACCTAAGTTCACACAACACTAGACGTCTGGTTGAGATAGTCATTGTCAATGCATTTAATTAAAATAAATAATTAAATTTATTTATTTTATTTTAAACATACATGGTCTAAAATACTATATAAATACCTCATTATAAATATTATCTAGGTTTATCCACTTAAAACTAAGGAGAATTGTGATAATCTCTATCATTTATTATTAGACGATCAAGAACGGAGGATGGTGAGATATCAGATCGATGTGGATTGATAGTAAGCTAATATAGAAGGATCCTTACATTGATGGAAAACACATTGTTCACCAATAAAGATCCAAATCATGGAATTTTCATAAATTATGTATTTCTTCCCTTTTTATTTAAATATAGTGCATTGATTTTATCTTCTTTTTAAATTTGATAATTTTTGTTCGCATGAGCCCTACAGTTTCATTGATTAAATTGATCTAGAATAATTATACCCCTTTTACACATGTAATCACCCTTGGTAATCCCTGATCTATTATAATTGGACAATAATTTTTATCCAATGATTTTTTAACTTTGTTTATGTGTTTCATCCTGCTCTGTTATTCATGATCTTCACCATTGGTCTACCAGGACAAGGTTTGACTTTTCTAGGGCGATTTCACGCATGAACGAACCCCCATATTTATGATAATTTTTCATCCGAATAATGGGTTGGATAATATAGGATGGATCATTATATATTGTAGGTTATGGGTAATTATTTGAGGATCTGGGATCTTGAGTGGCAATGATATTGAGTGGAATATGGAGTTGGGGGTCATGTGGGAGTCATCCAGACAATAAGTTCAAAATTTCCAACAAGGGAAGGGCCGGGAACAACAACTACAGGTAGATACCACCATTTTTTGGTGTTATTTAGGTGTGATTCTAGGATTTGATGAATTATTGAGAATCGTCGTGAATATTTTTTAATATTTGTGAAAATTTGTAGTACACATCGTGTAATTCACATGAACACACATTGTAGTCCTCATCTTCCATATAATCTAGGTTTCTATCCAATTTAAGGATCACACACTATGTTCATGGATACACACACGGTGTGACCATACTTGAGTGGAAAAACAATGTTCCATATAGCACACACCCAAGACCCAGTGTGGGAGGACATGTTGTGTACTCTATAAGTACACAGACATGGGTCATTACCCCGACACAACTAGGTACGTGGAAAATTACATGGGCACAAACTAAAGAATAAGTTAATTATTAATATCACACGAGTAATACTATGATGTATGGGAAACACCGTGTGGAACTCATACACATCATGTATGCTGACATGGCCTCTGAGCCATGTCCATGGGAGAACATGACCTAGCATCATAGTGGGGAAAAACATAGTGTGATACCCCTTACATGTTGTGTATCCCTTTGAAAAATGACTCGAAATCATATATCTATTGTTTTGACATAGATTTTGTGCCACAATTGGCATGTCATAAGTGTTTTTTCATATATAACCTGATTATTCTATTTTTCATGGCTTCTGAGATATGATAAAATAAGTTCCGAGAATGATGCTTATAATGGCGACGCTTGATGATCAAAGTGATTAGGCAGTATCAGCATATAGATGTTGGGGTCAGTACTCCCCTATTACAATATAGAGTGGGTTATACATTCTATCAATTCAATTTTGGGGTATGTTTCCCACTATCAAACCAGGGCATGGGTTCCCCATTCTACTAGATAAAGGTCATGGTTAGTACTTCCCTATCATATTAGGGAGTGGGTTCCTCCATCTATCAAAAAGATATCAGATTCAGCACTCCTCTATCACATTATGGTATGAGTTCCCTGTAGAGACCCGAAGCATAATGTACATAGACATTACATTACTTTTGCGGAATACTTAGTACATAACAAAAAACACACACACAAGGACCGTAATAGTTTAGTGTCTTTGGAAACTCAGAATACAATCTTCTAATCGTGGTGAAAGATCTTCATCATCTCCCATAAAGATATTCTTTTTTTTAAACCTAAATACTTTATTTATGTCCTGGGGAAAAGAAAACATAAAAGGGTGAGCTCAAATGCTCAGTAAGGGTAAACAAAAGAAATATCAATCACGTCATATTCATAATCACATATCTTTTGGAAATCTTAACCTGCAAAAAAGATCACAATTTCATAACATGGGATAAATCATAGTAGTGAAATGTAATCCCAATAATCAGAACATAAAACATGAAACTTTGTGGCATACACACACAATCATAGAGAATAATTTCTTATTAGTCAAGACTCATTTCCAAGACTATCTTAGTGGACCAAGTCCATTTCTGAACCGAGTCACCCTCGTTTCAGTCCTGTTTCACTGAACCGGTATAACCTACCATTCCATCCATGTCTATCTCATGAGATATAAAATCTTTACCCAATGCATTGGAGGGAGATATAGGTCCCACCCTTCTCATAATGATACCATTCTTATGTGTGCCACAAAATCAGAAACCATACATCATAGCATAACCCATGTAATAAAAATGGGAATCTTAAACATCGTGACATCATAAAACAATTAATATAAGATAAAGGAATTCATAAAAATAATTCCATCACAACATAATCAAATCAATGTAAGAATAGGGATAGAAATAGAACCCTTTATTATCTTAGATGGAAAATAAATTTTGATAAAACACTTGAACTCCATTCTTGAGGAAAATATCCTTTCTGCTTCAAAAACACTTTTCCTTTCTTAACATGTCGTACAATTATAAACTAAAAGAAGTTGATTAAAAATAAAATTGAAAACTTTTAAATGAATCTTCTTGGAAATAATGTTTTAAAAATCCATTCTTGCCATATAAGTTAAAAAAAACATTTTTCTCATACTTTTGTCGGAAAAGTCAAAAAAGTACCTCGTACGAAAAACGACAAAAGATTCCTTTCATATCTTTTACTAAAAACTCAGCAAAGGGTAAAATAGGTTTTAAAAAATTGTAGGTGGATGGAAATAATATTACATATTGAGGAAACATGGATGTGGATGATAAAATACACCCCAGTAAATACCAAATTATAAACAATCTCGGATAAAAATGAGATTGTGATATTTCCCTTACCTTAGGTCCGATTTTCTTCGTAAGTGTCCGAACCTCCTCTTTTTGACGCACCTTTTCTTAACCTCCACTTAACGAACTAAGGATGGTATTTGAAGATAACCAGGACCTCTAGGATGATACTAGGGAAGTGGATAAGATATTTTGGCAGGGGTTGGCCGAGCTTGAATGCTCAAATTGGTGTGAGGAGGATAGGGAGGAGGTGCCCTTTTATAAGGGAGGAGAGGGGCACCCTAGGAAAATCTCAAAATATTAGTTTATATTAAGGTCAAATTCGGTTTATAATGGTTCCAAAGGGTCTTATTTAGAAGATAAAGTGGGTATGGGTCTAACTCCTCTCATCCAATAGGATTTAGACATGTTTAGGTTATTATTTTAACCATATCAATTAGATTTAACTCTAAGTTAAATAATTTAACTTTTACCGTGTCTTTTTGTTTTCTTACACTATATGGTTAATGAACTTACTATATCAAGCCAAAAAAACCCCAAGTTGTTTATTATTAATATATATAATCTTATCTAAGTCATTTGGCCGAACCTTAGATTTTTAGGAATAAAATAACAATTAATAATATAATATTTGTTTTAAAAACTAATTTATGTCAATTTTGACACTATTTGGTACATGATTTTTATGAAATTCATAACAGAATGATAAGTTCAAAAAAAGTTACTTAAATCAACAATAACATGTAATATTAACCTAGGAAATTAGTTTAAGTCATAAAAAGTCTCAAATTACATTTATTTGGGCATTTATAACATCAATTATTTCAATATTTCATTAATAATACAATTACTGCATCATCTTTGTGTCATAATAAATGATAATTATTTAATCTCTAAAAATTCTTAATAAATTCCTATGATGTATATAATTGTATTATATTTCTGTAAACTATTAATGTTTGAAGTTTCATGAAGTTTATCACTAAATTAATATTATTATACTTATAAGATTTAATAAAGTGACATGTTGTCACATTCTTTGGTTTTAATAATAATTAAATTATTTTCATGGACAAAATTCCATAAAATGAATCTAATTCGACCCTTAGGTTATATGGGTATACTTTGATCCATCCAATAGGATTTTTCCAAGTTTTAGGGTAATTTTATAATATTATATTTACCCTTAATTACCTGATTTACCTTTAACTATGGTAAATAAAATTTACCGTAGTTACTATTCATAATTCCCAAAAATAAAAAGTAACTTATAAACATAATTTGGATCCACTTATTCAAAATATGGAATCCATTTTTCCAAATTCAATACAAAAAAGTTTCAGAAATTAAATTAAAATTAATCTCGTTGTCGAAAGAAAACGGGTTTTTCTTTAAACCATTGCAAAAGATTGAATTGATTTAACCTACGAATTCAATGTAAAATCAATGCTAATGACATAAATTATATTAAATGGTAAAAATATATTCTATTTATACTTTAAAACCATTCAATATTATAATTTAACCACATAAGATATTACGATGAAAAAAATTGTTTTTAATTAAAATATAGTGTGTTTTTACTATTCATGAAAATATGAAAGTTATCAGAAAAATATCAAAACATTATCTAATGTAAATTTTTATATCCTGATTCAAAAGAAGAATTTTATTTTTTCAAATTGAACTTATAAACATTTAAAAAACTAGATTTAATGTGGGTGCGCCATTAAAAGGCGACAAAACTGCATTTTTTTGAAAAATGCTTATTTTACCCGAAAATTTTATTTTGTTCTTATACCATGTTCTAGAAATGTGTAAGATGAATAATAATGTTATAAAATTCAAAATTTAGTTAACACTATTCATAACGACTAGTTCATAACAATATTATAATAATATATCGTTGTTTAGTAAAACCCAGTATTCCGTACAACACACGCTATCGAGGAAGGTCGCGATTGTGTGTAATGCAAGCCAAGTCAGGGTTGCGTGTAGTGAACAACTCTTTTGTTGTTGTGTATAACATAATCCAACCATATTTTATTTATACATTGAATATATATATATATATACACTCAATGTTGCGTAGAATAACTTCTATCAAACGAACTTGAAATTGTGTGTAACAAGAGCCAAGAAAAGTGTTGTGTATACTGCAAGCTAATACAATGTCGCGTATAGCTCAAGATAATCTTGGTGTGTCGTACAATAGAAGATATGAATGAAATTAAAAAGAATGTATCTTATAAAATCTCAGGTTGTTACATTCTACCCCCCTTAAAATGAATTTCGCCCTCGAAATTCGTCGGGGTTATAAATGGTTTACTACTCGAAAGTTTGTTTAATAGAAACCCATATCGTAAAAAGGAATACCATATCATGGCTTTTAAAAACTAAAGTATGAAATGTAACGGTTACCCAAATTAACTCATCACGGGGTTTCCATGTAGGAGAACATAGGTGAAAATATGGATATGGAAGAAAAATCTAACCATCATGTTCTGATGGAGAGTGGTAGAGAACATGGCTATGAAAAAGCCAACAATCACAAAGCTATTGATTTGTGATGATCTAAGGTACCATCTGATTAATCGTATATAAGGGAACTAGGACAACATTTTTGGTTTTCAAGATCATTTCCCTAAAGTTGATGAAATTGGAATTAGAAGAAATACTTTCGTGATTTTGGTATAGTCTCACTATTTGTCGTTCTTTGGACAATTTCCACTTCATCTATTAAAGAAATGAAGTTGAATTTGTCATTCGTGATGTGTTAGCAGATCATGTGATATAATTATGGGTCATTCCATCTGTCTCAAACAAAAGGTTAGGAAAGTTATCAAAAAATACATAAGTTCGTCTATAGTGAGATTAATCATATATGGTTCCTAAAATGGACTTACAATTCATATATCATACTACTTAATATAATAAAACTAGTTTCTACTAAACAGGGACTTCTTGTAGGACAGTGGTAGGCGATAAAGTCCAGTCGCACTTCGGTTGTGGGTTCGAATCCCACAGCCTTGTCCGACGCGATGGGATGTCGCCCGTCCTGCAGGTTGTCCTTTTTCTAAGGATATATTACTATAACATCCCATCAAAAATATCAAAAAAAGTTTTATCCTTAAACAATACTAACTTATGTCCAACATAATCCATTCCAATCTTTAGGCTTATCTAAAATACTTTGGTCCAAGCTCATAGTATAAAGAAAATGATCACGTGAATGCCATCAGTTATCCCCCATATATCATAAGATATATCTTGTTGGTCAAATTACAAATATGTGAATACCTTAATCATGTATTCTCTTAAAGAATGAATATCCATTGAACCTTAGTGAAAACATGAATTCAGTTAAAAGTTAACACTTTCCACATACCAAAATCCTCAAAATTCAATATCCTCAAACCATGATATCACTTAGTCCTTATATCAATCATGAGCTCATAAATACTGTCAAACATTTCATTTTCTCTTTATACCTTCATTATGTGCATATCATCTACTTTCCAAAATATTTGAATCACTTTTCATGGTTACCGGTACCTTAAAATTATTGAAAACCACAATAGACCAATACATAAATATTTCAATACACCATAAAATTACCTCAACAACATTATTATTGAATACCAATACATAAACACTTCAGTACATCCACTTCAATGATTGTCCTAGAATAAGTCCTTCCTTGATTTAGAAGTAAATTTTTAGGTCAGGGCATTGAGTTGGGTAATGCCCATGTTCTCCGCAAATAAGACGTTGAACTCCATAAGAGTCTGTCACTCTATGACCCTTTTCTCCACACATATAACATTGATCCCTCCATTTGAGGTATTCCTCAAGGTTCTTCTTCCCTTCCTTAGAAATCTCAATATTCCTTTTTTTATGCTCCTCAACATGTGAACATGAATAATAGTTTATCTTCCTCTTCTTTGATGAATTAGGCATACCACTAAATTTCACCTTGTTAATCATATATCGCGATGACTGATTTGGCATAATCACAATATCTTTCTCTCTAGGAATTACACAATTTTGTTGCTCATAGTCACCAATTTTTCCATTGGATTCAATGTTAACTGAATTCCTTCTGGTTCCCTCCATTAACTACAACACAAAAAGAATCTTGTCAGAGGAAAAAATCATGCTAGAGAAAACAACATAGTAAAGGGGGAGTACCCTCAATATCTAACATCTTAGGTTAAATTCTATGATCGTTACCGTAGTTCTATGATTATATCCTATAAATATACTTATCCTTAGGGACATCCCTAGACATACCTTAGAAATATCTCTAGGGATCTCACTAACGTTCTCACATCCTAGTTTCCAAAGGTTGACTAAACCTTTCCTCTGATACCAACTTTAGAGACCCGAAGCATAACGTACATAGACATTACATTACTTTTGCGGAATACTTAGTACATAACAAAAACACACACACAAGGACCGTAATAGTTTAGTGTCTTTGGAAACTCAGAATACAATCTTCTAATCGTGGTGAAAGATCTTCAACATCTCCCATAAAGATCTTCTTTTTTTTAAACCTAAATCCTTTATTTATGTCCTGGGGAAAAGAAAACATAAAAGGGTGATCTCAAATTCTCAGTAATGGTAAAAAAAAGAAATATCAATCACGTCATATTCATAATAACATATCTTTTGGAAATCTTAAACTGCAAAAGAGATCACAATTTCATAACATGGGATAAATCATAGTAGTGAAATGTAATACCAATAATCATAACCTAAAACATGAAACTTTTTGCATACACACACAATCATAGAGAATCATTTCTTATTAGTCAAGACTCATTTCCAAGACTATCTTAGTGGACAAAGTCCATTTCTGAACCAAGTCACCCTCATTTCAGTCCTGTTTCACTGAACCGGTATAACCTACCATTCCAGCCATGTCTATCTCATGAGATATAAAATCTTTACCCAATGCATTGGAGGGAGATATAGGTCCCACCCTTCTCATAATGATACCATTCTTATGTGTGACAAAAAATCAGAAACCATACATCATAGCATAACCCATGTAATAAAAATGGGAATCTTAAACATCGTGACATCATAAAACAATTAATATAAGATAAAGGAATTCATAAAAATAATTCCATCACAACATAATCAAATCAATGTAAGAATAGGGATATAAATAGAACGCTTTATTATCTTAGATGGAAAATAAATTTTGATAAAACACTTGAACTCCATTCTTGAGGAAAATATCCTTTCTGCTTCAAAAACACTTTTCCTTTTTTAACATGTCGTACAATTATAAACTAAAAGAAGTTGATTAAAAATAAACTTGAAAACTTTTAAAGGAAGATTCTTGGAAATAATTTTTTTAAAATCCATTCATGCCGTATAAGTTAAAAAACATTCTTCTCATACTTTTGTCAGAAAAGTCAAAAAAGTACCTCGTACGAAAAACGACAAAAGATTCCTTTCATATCTTTTACTAAAAACTCAGCAAAGGGTAAAATAGGTTTTAAAAAATTGTAGGTGGATGGAAATAATATTACATATTGAGGAAACATGGATGTGGATGATAAAATACATCCCAGTAAATACCAAAGTATAAACAATCTCGGATAAAAATGAGATTGTGATATTTCCCTTACCTTAGGTCCGATTTTCTTCGTAAGTGTCCGAACCTCCTCTTTTTGACGTGTCTTTTCTTAACCTCCACTTATAGAACTAAGGATGGTCTTTGAAGAAGACCAGGACCTCTAGGATGATACTAGGGAAGTGGAGAAGATATTTTTCCAGGGGTTGGATGAGCTTGAATGCTCAAATTGGTGTGAGGAGGAGAGGGAGGAGGTTCCCTTTTATAAGGGAGGAGAGGGGCACCTTAGGAAAATCTCAAAATATTATTTTATATTAAGGTCAAATTCGGTATATAATGGTTCCAAAGGGTCTTATTTCAAAGATAAAGTGGGTATGGGTCGAAATCCTCTCATATAAAAGGATTTAGACAAGTTTAGATTATTATTTTAACCTTATCAATTAGATTTAACTCTAAGTTAAATAATTTAACTTTTACCATGTCTTTTTGTTTTCTTACACTATATAGTTAATAAACTCACTATATCAAGCCAAACGAACCCCAATTTGTTTATTATTAATATATATAATCTTATCTAAGTCATTTGGCCAAACCTCAGATTTTTAGGAATAAAATAACAATTAATAATATAATATTTGTTTTAAAAACTAATTTATATCAATTTTGACACTATTTGGTACATGATTTTTATGAAATTCATAACAGAATGATAAGTTCAAAACAAGTTACTTAAATCAACAATAACATGTAATATTAACCTAGTAAATTAGTTTAAGTCATAAAAAGTCTCAAATTACATTTATTTGGGCATTTATAACATCAATTATGTCAATATTTCATTAAGAAGACAATTACTGCATCATCTTTGTGTCTTAATAAATGATAATTATTTAATCCCTAAAAATTCTAAATAAATTCCTATGAAGTAGATAATTGTATTATCGTTCTGTAGACTATTCATGTTTGAAGTTTCATGAAGTTTATCACTTAATTAAAATTATTATACTTATAAGATTTAAGAAAGTGACATGTTGTCACATTCTTTGGTTTTAATAATAATTAAATTATTTTCATGGAAAAAAGTCCATAAAATGAATATAATTCGACCCTTAGGTTATATGGGTCTACTTTTAGCCATCCAATAGGATTTTTCCTAGTGTTAGGGTAATTTTATAATATTATATTTACCCTTAATTACCCGATTTACCTTTAACTATGGTAAATAAAATTTACCGCAGTTACTATTCATAATTCCCAAGAATCAAAAGTAGCTTATTAACATAATTTGGATCCACTGATTCAAAATATGGAATCAATTTTTCCAAATTCAATACACAAAAGTTGCAGAAATTAAATTAAAATTAATCCTGTTATCGAAAGAAAACGGGTTTTTCTTTAAAACATTGCAAAAGATTGAATTGATTTAACCTACGAATTCAAGGTAAAATCAATGCAAATGACATACATTATATTAAATGGTAAAAATATATTCTATTTATACTTTAAAACCATTCAATATTATAATTTATCCACATAAGATATTACGATGAAAAAAGTTGTTTTTAATTAAAATATAGCGTGTTTTTACTATTCATTAAAATATGAAAGTTATCCGAAAAATATCAAAACATTATCTAATGTAAATTTTTATATCCTAATTCAAAAGAAGAATTTTATTTTGTCAAATTGAACTTATAAACATTTCAAAAACTAGATTTAAAGTGGGTGCGCCATAAAAAGGCGGCAAAACTGCATTTTTTTGAAAAATACTTATTTTACCCGAAAAATTTATTTTGTTCTTATACCGTGTTCTAGAAATGTGTAAGATGAATAATAATGTTATAAATTCAAAATTTAGTTAACACTATTCATAACGGCTAGTTCATAACAATATTATAATAATATATCGTTGTTTAGTAAAACCCGGTATTGCGTACAACACACGCTATCGAGGAAGGTCGCGATTGCGTGTAATGCAAGCCAAGTCAGGGTTGCGTGTAGTGCACAACTCCTTTGTTGTTGCATATAACAGAATCAAACCATATTTTATTTATACATTGAATATATATATATATATACACTCAATGTTGCGTAGAATAACTTCTATCAAATGAACTTGAAATTGTCTGTAACAAGAGCCAAGAAAAGTGTTGCGTATACTGCAAGCTAATACAATGTTGCGTATAGCGCAAGATAATCTTGGTGTTTAGTAAAATAGAATATATGAATTAAATTAAAAATAATGTATCTTATAAAATCTTTTGTTGTTACATTCCCCATTTATTTATATAGAAAGGTTCAGTACTACCCATACTACAGGGCATAATTACTTTACCTACAAAGTGGTAATCCATCGTATTTAATCCATGGTGGGGTGTGGATCCTCCATATGAGATGTTTTCTCCCTCAACTATGTGGTGTAATTTCAAGGTGCATTCCCCTCTTATCATATTTTGGTGAGGTATCTATTGATGGTGGGAATTATTGATGGACTTTTGAGGCTATACGATTTCTCATTGTCATTGGCAGGGTTATGAGATAGAGATATCGTTTCTCTCTCATTTGGGTTTTTTTATGAGCATATATATATATGTGGGGGGGGGGTTTATTTACCTCTTTGATTGGGTTGAGATGACTTGTATCTCTCTTTGAATTCGTTTCGGTTTTGGGAAATCCAATTAGGTATGTATATACTCACCCATGCATGGGATTTTACCACACATGTCATGTATTATGAAGATAAAAGATAGATAATAGGTTGTTATGGTCGAGCATAGTGATATATGGCTACATTTTCCATCTATTTTGGTTAGTCTTGGAATCATTATAGTGTCTATATCGTCATTTTTTATTCCATTTATTGTCATTTTGGGATATATTTTCTTGTTGTTTATGTATTTTACCCTTTAAATTTCATATTACACTGTCATACTCTTTTGAATCCCATGGAGGTTGTTACATCTGCAGTTTTACTCTAGATGTTTATATATTTTAATATTTTTCCTCTTCACTTATGCATGGAGCTGGTTGGTTGGGTCATATAGGTACTATTGTAAATGGCCTCCCATTTTAGTTATTCCTTATCAGTGATTTGTTTTGTCCCCAATCCAATATAGGTGGGCTTGGGGTTGTGACCGCTCAACCTATTGTATGCCAGGAAGGCCCCGATGGGTCGGGTTATTAGAGAGTGTTATTATATGTGGTTCATCCTCGTGATGGTGTTTATATTTTCTTCCAATTATATGGATTGGTAAGTAACTTAGGGAAAATTTTGAAGTGTCTATAGTGTGTCTTTAATCCTAGCGAAGCAAGTGTTTGTGTGTCGGTCAACGTATATATACCCAAGGACTATAACTATCTTCTTGTATACTCAGCATATCGAGATATTGGTTTTAGGGGAAAAAGGTACATGAATAACTTATGATTGAGTCATTTGACTTCCCTCCTTGAGTTATCTCCCAATATATATATTGTCATCTTATTGTGATACATCTTGATTACATTCATGATGCCTTCATGGAGACAGTCATCCAGGTTACTAATTCTAGATTCTGAAGAAAATATGGTGAGAGATGAGGCCTCAGTTCATGGTCCATCCCATGATGTTATTCTTTATGGTTGGGAGGTATCAACACCACCACCTATCACGCTTCAATTAGTTCTAAAAATTTAGGATGATGAAGCAAGTATTCTCTACACACCTCGTGAGTTCCAGCATCAATTACCCTTGATATTCCATGATGAGCCTGATCCCCAAGGAGTAGAGGATTTGATTGATTTTGCGGTAAATTACTTCTTTCTTGTTTAGAACCTAATATATCATATGGTTATGTAGGAAGCAAGTCTTTTCCGTGGAATACCTTGGAACTAATGGTGTTTGGTTTGGCAGACCCGTGAAGAGATGAGTCTCTCATGGTATGATTTCTAGAAACGGTTTCATGTTGATTACTTCCAATCATTATTGTGATCTGTTTGGATCTTGGTGATTCTTGAGATGAAATAGGGTGGTACGTTAGTAGATAAGTATTCCATGAGTTTCATTGAACTGACATGGTACCCCCTTGACATGGTATGGAATGGATTATTCCGGGTGAGTAAGATAAAAAATGGTCTCTATATATACATTCAAGATAATGTGTTATCATTAAGCCTACTCACTTATGCTGGAATTCTAGAACATTCTCTAGTTACTAAGATCTTACCATTATAGGGGAATAGGTTAGTTGGAGTCTTCGATGGGAAGCATGTGGTTGAGTCTTCTATAATAGGTATAATGTTTCATCCTTAAAGATCATGGGAGAGGAGGAATTATCAGATGCAAATGCATGGGTATGTGGCTCAGGGATTGTACATATGATATATTCAACCTAAATAGGGGTTATGTTATTCTTGTTATGGGCATGGTCACATGACTCATGATTTCCTGACTTGTTTCACTGAGTAGGACCAGCAAAAAATAGATGGACCTCCATGGAATGTAACAAATCATAATTCTATAAATGAAATTTCCTTTATTATATTTTTTTATATAGTTTAAATCACATAAAATTACTTATAGACCATAATAAACATTATAAATTAATAATGAATGAAATAAGAATCCTTTTCAAAAATTAAGGAACCTAAACCCGTGGAATTGTAACCATTCCTTTGGAATAGTAATGTGACCATTTTGAAAAGTAAACCATCCAATAGAATAGTAACCCCACCTTAGAAAGTATAAATAAAATTTAGACATATTATAAATTAAAATATTATATATTTATATTGTTGAGTATGTATATAAATGTTTTAAAAATGATAAATTAAGTATTAGTATTTTTGTAAAAAATAACAATTTATATACAATATTTTCTTTAATATAACAATTTTAAAGAAACATTATTTTAATAAAATAGATTAATAAATTATTATTTTTTGTCTCATTATTATAATATAATATTATGATATAATAATTAATTTTTCAAAATGTTATAAAATTAGTTATAATTTTAAAATTAATATTTTTAGAATTTATGATACTTATAATTAGAAATTAAAATTTTTCATATTTAGGAAATTATTTTCATAAAATGGAGTCTATTTTTTAATTATGCACGTCAATAAATGGTTAGGGTGTATTTTATGGATTTTTCTAAAATAGATCAATTTTTGTGAATAGTGAAATATTATAATTTACAGTGTAAACTAAATACATAAATTATTTATTCATCGGTGATGTATGGATGATTTACGAACATTTGGTTCAAACTCACATTTCTTGGTTACTGTATTCAGTCACAAGAATCAACATTGTTCATAGAATTAATCCAAAATAATTTAAAAATGAATAAAATAATAGAAAAACACTCATCTCCTCCAACATAAATACAACCACTTGACTACAAAACAAAAAAACTTTTTCGGTTATCCAAATTCTACACAATTATCTATCCAAGTCTCTACCCCATTTTTCCGGATCCTTTGGTCTCAATAAAATACAAAACTCAAGTTCCTCGTGGATTTTTTCAAGGAGAAGGAATTCTAGAGGTAATATCCTCTTTCATTTTCATTTATTATATTTTAGTTTTCTTTTATTTTACTCTACTCAGCTACCCTTATAAAAGTGACATTATATGTCGAGTATATTTTATATACTAGAATTTTATTATTTTTAATGTGGTATCCCATCATCATTTCTCTTCCACTCTGTATTTTTTTAAATGAAAATATTGTTCGTGGTGTGTAAATTTATGGCATTCATGGATGATGTGTTTTCAATTTCCATTACCTTCTTCAAGGTTGGTTATAAAACCATTTTTATGGTTAATTTTTTTTCATATAATTATTATAGATTATTAAATGTTTTTTATCTACTATATATGCATAAAATTAATTAATAAAACAAAACAAGTTCATAACGATCCAAAAAAACACCAAAATAATATAAACTGTTATTACCAACAATTTATCAAATGAATCATCCTCAAATATAGAAAACAATGATTTATAATACCATTTAATATTTTCTATGTTCATTAATAATATATAATTTTAATTTTGGATAACTATTCACATATTACATGATTTTCCATACATGTATAAACTTAAACCAATCATGAAAACCAAGGAAATGATCTCTCCTAGAACGATGAAATTGTATCTTATAACTAATAAAAAAAGGCCATAAATGAACATTATAATATTATAATAAATCAAATAAATATATACTAGATACTGAATAATTATTTATTTAATCTAATTTGATTATCCTGGACTTTAAGATGAATGGAAGAATAAGGTAAGGGATTCTTTACAAACCTACATTTTTCCTTCAGGTTACGCTTTTTCTCTTTTTACCCCAATCAATTTATTATTTATTTTTACATAATTCCTCTACATTATTTTTATATGTTGCAAAATCATGTATCGGGATCATTTCATACTTCTTTTATGGGGAAAATACCTCTTTTAAAAATGTTTCCTTCTCAAATATTTCCGACAAACCAACCCGATTAAAGGGAACCTCCTGATTTCATACAGATTTCAATCACACTCCATAATTTGTTTTAAGCCAATATTATTTTACTAATAACACAAATTTTATAATTAAAAAATATCTTCATTTAGTTATGTTTTTATATAAATAGTTATTCCTTTTCGATTTTAAAGAACCCTTAAAATTTCCCCTTAAACTCCATTAAAATGGCACATTTATAAAGTTTGTCAAACACTTTTTTTAATGTTTTCACTTTAGACTAACATAACTTATCATTTTAATACCAAAATTACCTTATGAATATCCATGTATGATTTAAATCCATTCATTCATTGAATCATTTATTATATGAACATTTTTATTCCTCATAACAAGATTATGAAACCCATTTCATTCCATGGGTAACCCTTATGTTTATGTTTGATTCTTCATGTGGAACACATATGAATGAACAAGATATGATTCCTTCACCTTGAAATTTATCTAATGAATTTGTTAATTTGTATCCTCATGATACGTCATGTTCAGTGATCTTGGTGGTTATCCTTGAATCATGCTCTTCTATGTGCAATGGTCTTGTTGGTTAGCCTTGAATAATGCACCTTCATGTGAAATGGTATCGGTGGTTAACCTTGACTCATGATTTTGAAATTTGTTATATTTTTCTAAATTTTAAGGATTTTATACTTACATTATTCCATGTCTTTTATGTTATTCATCGATATGTTTATTCATGTTCCATTTCTTTTTATGTCATCATGTTATACATTTTAACACATGTGATATGCTTTATTCATATGTTTATTCCTTTACTAGGATTTTGAGCTCATCCATTTCTCCAGGTATTCCAAAGGTTTTCCTATTTATATGCAAGATCACAATGGAAGTTATTATCTCTTTTTATATATTAAATAAAATATAATTTATTTTGGATTCATGTTTATTAAGTATATAACTTATATTTCAAAGTCATAAGCCATTATGATCCTTGGGATGTAATTTTTGGTTAATTATGATTAAAATTATGTAATAATATTTTTAAAAGTCTATGGATGTTACATTTGGAATAAAATCAAATTCTATTTATTTTTGTAGATTAGGACTATATCACTTTTCTAGGAACCGTAGGGATAATTCTGTCACCATAGATAACCTAGATTAAAAAATAAAGAACCACAATTATAGATAAATTTTTTTATTTAAATTTTTTATTTTATATTAAAAGATTATTTTTTACATGTTTATTAGATATGTATTCATTCCCCCTAATTGTACATTCTTTTTCATAGTCAATGGCTTAAAATATTAGAAAACAATACAATAATTAATAGGAAAGGCAATGTAATGATTTCCCAAAAAAAATCCAAATCTGATGGGAATAGGAGCTCAAAACCTTATGACAGTACTTCCTCAACTAGATAAACTTATGAATAATAACATTAAATGCATTGAACACCCTCCCTATCAAAATAAATATCATGTTTATGTCGAATCATTCAGGCAGAAAAGACCTTCAATGTTTAGCGGATCTTATGATTCCCTCTATGGGAACAATGTATTAACTCAATTAAAAAGATATTCTCTATCCTCAAGTGATCAGAAGATGATTGGTTTGTGTTTGTGGTATATCATTTTGATGTGGAAACTGATCAGTTGTGGACCCCAATCAAGGACACAAAGTTCAAGGATTAAATTTATTCCATGGATTGGGAGGAATTCATGAAAATATTTTTCAATAAATATTTTCCCCAAACCTCTATATAAAGATAGAAATAGAGTTCCTCGGACTAAGGAAGATTGAAGATGAGTCTATTAGAGAATATGAAGAAAAATTTACATAAATTTCATGATATTCCTTTGGATTTTTCATGAACACCAAAATCAAGGTGGATCACTTATTTAGCTGACTAAAGGGGATTCTACGAGAGATTGGTGATTTGAGAGTTCAACATCTATGAGAATATTGTTCATTGATAACTTATGGATAAAATGGGGATCAAATACATTCACTAGTCTCATGGTACAAGAGATAAAAAGTAGAAAATTGAGTTTAATATTGGAGTATTAGCAGGTAAATCCCATGATGTAATGAAAACCAACCATCCCACGTGTTAAAATTGTGGTAAGATGTATCTTGGAAACTTTCTAAATAGAATAGAGAGATGGTATTAATGTGTAATAATTGAGAATCTTTTTAATAACAATCAATTTTATATGAAGAATCTAATTAATGTAGAATAGTAAAGTAAGTTTCATATCAACACTCAGCATGTAGTGTAGTGTTTCAACTTCATGGAACATGGGAATTATGAGAAATATTCCCCTAATCCAAGGCTTTCTAGGGGAAATCCAGAACAAAAACCTCCTCAAAAGTAAGTAAGGTAATATTCCATCAATACTATTGAGTTAGAGCTCATCAATGATGTGGTGACAGGTATGCTAGTTATTTATTCAAGAATAGGGAACATACAATTTGATTCTGGTTCTTCTCATTCTTTCATATATTGAATATTTAGTGGAACTATTCAAATACATCATCAAAATATGGAGGTTGAGTTATCTGTGGGAAGAGATAATTGGATATTTATTTAATTCAAAGTACGTAGCTCCTCTATGATTATTTTTTGTTGAATAAACCTAATATAAATTCTTTTCTTACTTCCTTTGGTGGACTTTTATTCTATATTGGTTGTGGATAAGATATATTTATACTTATAAAACATTAACTATCAGGAAAGGGAGACCACTCTTCACATCTTGGGTTATCCTCCAATTCTATACAATTTTAATGAGGAGGATGAATATCTATCAAAATAATTTCCCCAATTTTGGATATTATTGCCTTATGAGTAAGAATATCTCGCTCAAATGATTGAGAAAAAGGAGTGTATCATGCTCAAAGACATGCCCATTGTGATAAACTACCCTGATGTGTTATCTAAAGTGTTTTAGTGTCTTCCTCCTAACTAAGAAGTCAATTTCTCAATTAAAAGTATTCCAATATCTCTACTAATATCAAATAAACCATATAGAATGGCCACCATTGAGTTGTAAGACTTTAAGAAGCAGTTATAGAAGAATCTAGAAAGGCTTTTAGTATGCCCAAGTTATTCACCATGGTGTGATCTAGTCCTCTTCATCAAATAGATGGATGGATCAATGTGCCTCTTCATTGATTGTCATGATCTCAACAAAGTCATTATAAATAAAAAATATCCTCTTCCATGGGTAGATGTATTTTTTTCAACTATGTGGGGCCAAGTATTTCCCTATGGTGGGTCTTCGGTAAAGATTTCACTGATTAATGGTGAGGAAGAAATATATTCCCCATATTTCCTTTAAAATGAGTTATGGACACAATGAGTTCATAGTGATTCCCTTCAAACTCACTAATTCTCCAGAAATTTTCATGGATTTAATTAATAGAGTATTTAGAGATTACCCTAAAAATTATTTGTATCCTTTATTGGTGATATTTTTATATACACAAAGAGCAAGTACGAACATGAGAACTACTTGAATATTGTGATACAGATTTTATGAATGGATAATCCTTATTCAATGTAAAATAAATGAGAGTTTTGGATGGAGGAAGTATCCTTAATAGGGAATGTTATCACCAGTAAAGGAATATTTGTGGACCACTCCAAGACAAATATAATTGAGGAGCATCCCATGGAATCTTCTATAATAGTAATACATATTTTCATTGTTCTAGCTATGTATTGCTGAAATTTTTGAGGAAAATATAATTATTTTCAAACACGATGACCATGATTTCTTGAAAGGGAGTGAAATTTATCTTGACCATTGAATGTGAATATTTCTTCAAAGATTTGAAAAGGAGTCTTCTGAATACTCTTGTGATCACACTACCAACAAGTGGGAAACTCTTTATGGTCTACGGCGATTCTTCACATATGGGTTTCAGATGTGTACTGGAGAAAAAAGATAAAGTGATAGAATATTCCTTAAGGAAGTTGAAACATCATGAGAAAATGTATCTCATGGATGATCTAGAGTTGGCAGATGTGATATTTCATTGAAAATCAAGAAACATTAGCTCTATAGAGTGATGTGTGTGATATATATTAATCATAAGAGCCTCTAATATATATTCACACATTAGTAGAGTAATATTCTCCATTGAATATGGTTAGAACTCATCCAATACTACGACTTCTCATTCCACTACAATCCTGGAAATGCAGATCAATTGGAATATGTTTTAACTAGAAAGGATCCTACATCTTTATCAAATGATGATAATTTAGAGGGATTCATAATTAATTTACCTAAAAAGAATGAACATGGGAATAATTAAGGTAGAAACATAAACAATCCTTTCTCAAATAGTTTATCAACTATCTCTCATGGATAAAATAAAGTTTTATTGATGAAATGATATAGGAATTTAGAAAAAAGGTGAAATCTATCAAAAATATGATATCCTTGGAGATAAAAATGGATAAGGAATGAATCATGAGATTTGGATCATGA
Organism: Viscum album; assembly: GCA_963277665.1. Lineage (NCBI taxonomy): Eukaryota > Viridiplantae > Streptophyta > Magnoliopsida > Santalales > Viscaceae > Viscum > Viscum album. The sequence continues at coordinate 1,042,165,889 of OY728143.1, read as the reverse complement.
CTACGTGTACCTTCTAATCTAGAGATAAAGAAATATATTTTAATTGTGACTCACCGAGATCAACCATATATATTAACCTATGGAGTACAAAGATATATCAAGATCACTGAGAGCTCTATTAGTGGGACAATATGATGAAGGATTTCTTTGAATATACATCAGAGTCCACTGTATGTCAGAAAGTGAATCTAAAAGGAGAAACTCAAAAGGGTACTGAAACCATTAACCATATCAACATTGAAATGTGAAAACTTCACCAAATACTTTTCCATTGGACTTCAAAATAAATCTTGGGGAAATAATTCTATATGGGTTGTCGTGGATCTTCTAACAAATATAGTTCAATTTATCAAAATTTGATAGGAATTCTCACTAGATCAACGTTCATGGATATACATCAGAGAAGTTGTAATAATTGATGGAGTACCACTATAGATTGTATCATATTGAGATAACAAATTTACCTCCAGTTTCTAGAAATGTCTCCAACATGCTCTAAAAACTGAGCTAAACTTCAATAGGGCATGTCATCCGCAAAGTGATGGCCAATCTAAGCGGAATGTTATGACACTAGTAGATATGTTTAGAGAATATCCAATGGAATTAAATGAAGGATGAGGCCAATATCTACCTCTGTTCGATTTCTCTTACAACAATAGTTTCCACTTGAGCACTCAAATAACTCCATGTGAATCCCTTTATAGAATAAAATTTAGAAAAATGGTACGTTGGGATAAATTTGGTGAACATAATCTATTCAGAATGGATATGGTCAAAGAAATGGTGGAAAAGGTGAAACAATTATTCATCACATAATGTCATCCCAAAGTTGATAGAGGAGATGTGTGGATGATCATCAATGACACCTCGACATTAAGATTGGATACATTTTATTCTTCTTCATATCTCCATGGATGAGGATCATGAGATTTGGGGAGAAAGGAAAGCTGAGTCTTAGGTACATTGGCCCCTTCAATATTCATGATCATTTCAAATATGATTCCTATAGACTAGAATATACAACAACAATATCACAACTACATGATGTATTCCACATATCCCTCTTGAGTTTGTAGGTACCAGATCCCTCACATTTATTGAATTCAATGGCGTTATAGTTGGATAATGATCCCTCTTATGAGGAGAAGTTAGTGAAGATCTTAGACCATAGAGATAATGTTATATGCAAAAAAACTACCCATTAGTCAAATTATAATAGTTGTACCATATGTATGAAGAGGAAACATGGAAACCCAAGGATGAATTGAAGGATAAGTGACCCAATCCTTTTTTCACATAGTTTGTAAAATTAAATTTTGATGGTGAAATTTAATAAGGGGGAAGAATTTGGTGAACTATTATTCTATGAAACAAATTTACCTTCATATAATTATTTCATATAGTTTAAATAACATAAAATAATATGGAAAACATAGTATAATCGTTATAAATTACGAATGACTAAAATAAGAGGCTTTTTCCAAAATCAAGCAACCTAAACCAATGGAATAGTAACATGACCATTGGAATTGTAATTTTTCCTTTGTGAATAGTAAAATAGCTAGTAGAATAGTAACCTATCATATGAAATTATAAATAAAATTTAGGAATTTAATAAAGGGAAATATGATATATTTATATCATGGAATAGGTAAATAAATGTTTTAAAACATATAAATTATGTATTTATATTTTGGTGAAACAAAAAAATTTATAATTAATATAATGATTTAAATGAAGAATTATTTTTATAAAATATATTAATAAATTATTATTTTTCTATTTTATGATTATAAGATAATATTTTGAGACCTTAATTAATTTCTCAAACTGAAATAAAATCAGATATAATTTTAAATTTTTTCTTTTTTTAATAAATGATGATTTTAATTAAGAATAGAATTTATCATATTTAAAAAAAATGATAAAATGTATTACCTTTCTAAATTATAAAAATTGATAAATGGTTAGGTGGATTTTTGGATTTTTCTAAATTAGTTGAACTTTTTTTTGAATAGTGAGATATGGCAATTTACTGTTTAGCTAAATACAGGAATTATTGAGTCATGGTTGATGTATTGATGATATAAGAACTATTTTTTTGAACAAAAATTAAAAAGTTACTTTATTTGTTCACAACAATTAATATTATTCATATTCTTAAGCCAAAATAATAAACAAATGAATAAAATAATCAAAAAACACTCCAACCTCCACCATAAATACCATCCCTCACCACCTCTTCTCCTGAAAACTCAAAAGACTTGAAACTTATTAAAATTCAACCCAACACTTTTCCCAGGTCTCTCCATTATGTTAATAGACCTTTGGTCTAAATAAAATAACAAACTGAACTTCCACAAGGATCAAGGAGAAGGAATTCAAGAGGTAAAATCCTCTTTCGTTTTCATTAATTCTATTTTCATCTAATTTTCTATTTCTATCATATCCTTACATTATTCAAGTTAAATAATAAATAAATTATCATTTATATACTATAATAATATTTTGTTAAGGTAATAACCAATTATTATTTCTATTCTCATCCCCTTTTGTTTTAAACATTAAATCATTTTCTGTGATTTGTTAATTTATCGCATTCAACGATGACGAGTTTTCAATTTCCAATAACGCCTTCAAAGATGGTTAGAAAAACATTTCTGTGATTTAAAAATATTTTAATATATTTAAAATTATTTAATGTTTTATAAATATTATATATATATATTATTAATTGATTAAACAAAACTAGAACGTGATAATCCAAAAAAATGCTAACATAGTCTAAACAGTTATCACTAACATTTTATCTACTGAATCCTCCTAGGATCTGGAAATAAATATATATTTAAGACTATTTAATATTATATAATTTCATTAATAACATATAATTTTAATTATGTACAACTACTCTAATTTTACTTGATTTTCCATACACGTATACGAGTAATCCAATGATGAAAACCAATGAAACAAATGCTCCCAGAACGATGAAATTTTATCTTATAACTCATCAAAAAGGACATAAATGAACATAATAAAATTATAATAAATAAAATAAATATATAATTTAATCTAAATTAATTAATTAATGGATATTATTTTATTATCTTTGACATTAATATCATGACAAGAATAGTTTCAGACATATGGTAAGGGATTATTTTCAAACCTCCATTTTTTCAGTCAGGTTTCAAATTTCCTCTATTTACCCCCAAGTAATTCATATTTATTTTAGCATAATTCATCTAAATAATATTTAAATGTTCAAAAATCTTGTATTTAGATCATTTTATCCTTCTTTTATGTAAAAAGACATGTTTTAAAAAGGTTCCATTGTAAAATCATCAATATAAGAAAGCCCTATTAAATGGAACTTCCCGATTTATTAATTATTTTCAAGACCACTCATTAATATATTTTAAGAAAATATTATTCCAAAAAAACAATTATTTTATCATAAAAAACAATCTTGTTTCATTTATGGCATTATATAGAAAATTAATCCATTTCTATTATAAAGAATCATAAACATTTTCCCTTAAGGAGCACAAAAAGTGGCTCATTTTTAATGTTTTTTGAATACTCTTTTTACATTTTTCACTTCTATTTCAATTAAATTATCTTTTTTATGACTAATTTACTTTATTAAAGACCAATTATTATTTAAATAAATTATTTCATGAACACCCTTATGATACATCCATTTTTAATGCCTTGTGACATGATTACGGTACCCATTTCTTTCTGTGGGTAACCCTTATGGTTATATTTTATTCCTCATGTGGAACACATATGAATGATCATTATATCATGGGTGCTCCCATATAGTGATATAATTAATTTGTTAATTTTTATTCTCATTATACATCTTGTACAATGGCCTTGGTGGTTAGCCTTAACTCATGCTCCTCCATGTGCAATGGTCTTGGTGATTAGCCTTGACTCATTCTCCTTCATGTGACATGGTCTTGGTGGTTGGCCTTAAATCATGAATATATCATTTTTTATGCTTCTAAATTTTTATTATTCCTTGATTTATTGTTCCCATGTTCTTTATGTTATTCTTTTCTATGTTTATTGACGTTCCATTCCTTTCTATGTCATCAACTTATTCCTTTTAACCCAAGTGTTTTGACTTATTCATATGCTTATTCCCATACATGGGTTTTTATATAATACTTTTATTCATGTATTCCCCAGGTTATACTATGAATATGTAAGTTCTCAATGGTAGTTAAGATCTCTTTATGGAGATTAAAAAAAAGATATCTTAATTTTGGTTTCATGTTTTCTAATTATTTACCTAATATTATAAATACACTAAAATTTATTATCCTTGGCTTGTAATTGTTGGTTAATTATTATTAAAATAATCTAATAATATGTGTCAAAGGATAAGTTAATTATATTTAAGAGGAATCATCCTGATCAGGGATCTCCCAAATGTGTCCAATGAGGCCCTTTGGGAGGTTGTGATGGTAGAGGAGTATGAACAGTACCAAAGGGAGGTGAATATAGTGGAGGGAAACATTACAAGATCGTAACACCACCACAACTAGGTTTCCCACATCGAGATCAGAGAGATGGTATTAAGGGCATCGGCAGTTGTAGGGCTTGGAGGGTTATGACCATGTTGTGCAAGAGATGATAAGTGGTATGGTCTACGTTTATTCTACTGTATTCTCATTAATAGTAAACACAAGTTTGATTCATTACATTATCTCCTTATTATTGGTGTGGTAACTAGAGATTCAAATTGATATCTTATCCCAAGATCTATGAATATATGTCCCTAAGAAGAAAGATTCATTGATATCACTTCTCTACCGGTAATGAAGTTTATTTCTTAGTGGATAAAGTTTCACCTGAGACCACATGGATATCACAGTGAAACATTGTGAAATCAAATTTTTTATTGACTATCTATCCACATTTTTTTTTCCTTTATTGAAAATTATTGTAGGAGTGTCAGATGCCTTCAAACAGAAGGGTTTAAATTCTCCTTGGTGGTGGGGTAGATCCCATGGTTTAATGAGTGGGCCTTATGTGCAAGAGGTTCTAGGGAATCACACATCAGTTTGAGAGTTTAGTCCATGGAACAATGAGATCTTCAGGCATATATATTCCATTAGTATTGGAGGAATTTATAGATGCCATTCCCTAGAATGTTTTTTTTGACTACCACTGAGGTTTTAGATGGAATTTTATATTGACTTTCACACTATGACCATTCTGATATATTCTACAGTATATCGGATCACCATTCCGAGATTTGGAAGCTGAGGGTGCAATTTGGGGACCTTTGATAGATGGGTTTTATCATACCCAGGGTGTCTACCTCGGCAGTTCTAGTTTTTTTTTATGAAAAATTAATATGGGAGACTAAGGATTTGTGTTTATTATCATCACTTTAATTAAACCACAATAAATAAAAAGCTACCCTTTTTGAGGATTGGAGACCTATTTCATCAGTTTTAATGTCTGAGTTAGTTCTTAAAGATCAATATCAATCTTCTTTTCCCCAAGTTAGGGGTTCATGAGGTTAATATTTTGATGCTACCATTCTGATATTTCTAAAGAAAATATGTGTTCTAGGTGATGTCTTTAGGAATAAAAAATTCCCCCACTCTATTTATGGATTTGATGAACAAGATTATTCGGACACACATAGACTGCTTTTTGATTATCTTCATTGATGACATACTCATATACTCTATATTAGAGTAGGATCTTTTAGGGCACTTGCGGATGTTCATGGACATACTTTGGGGGAACTAGTATTAAGGTAATCTCTCAAAGTTCTAGTTATGGATCTATGAGGTTCACTTACTAGGTCATGTCGTTTATGACCATGGATTTTTTATAGACACGAAAAATATTGATGTTTTTCTTTATTGAAAGCTACTAAAGTGTGTGTTAGAGGTGAAAAGATTTCATGTCTTAGAGGGGTACTATATGAAACTCATGGAGGACTTCTCTAGGATTTTATCTCCTTTTCCAGTTATGATGCAGAAAAGAAATTTTTTTACCTAGAATGTGAAGTGTGTGAGATCCTTTAAGTAGTTGAGGTTGAGGAATAAAAGTGATCCTATATTGAGAATACTATAGGAGGGTGTCAATTACATATTGTTTTTCGATTACTCTAGTGTTGTTATCGATTGTGTGTTGATACAAAGGTGGGAAATTATTGCATATAGATCGTGGAAGTTTCGACCACATTAGTAAAATTACGCAATGCACAACATGGAGTTGGAAGCTATAGACTTTTCTATAAGGATGTTGATAATCATTCTTATCAGATAGTACTTTGTAGTTTACAAATACCATTATAGTCTTTGTTAAATCTCTGATAGAGATATTAGAACCTATAACATAGGATTGGGATAGAATTCTAGAATGATTTTGACTTTTATATAATCTATATGATTAGGAACTACAATCAAGTGGTAGATTCCAATAGCAAGAAGCCTCGTTCTTGTTTTTGAGGAGGAGGTATCTATGTTTTGGATTTATACAACAATACCTGGTGGAGGAAAGGGGTGAAACTTATCTTCAGTTGTTGGTGTTGACTCCTCTTATTCATCAACATGTGTGGGAAGCTATATTGGGAGATATCGAATGTGAGGTTCTTTGTGACTAGATATATTCAAAAGATTCACCAGTTGTATTTTCTAAAATATGGGATCATTTCATCCTTTTCTACAAATGGAAAATGGTTCTAGTCACGATTTGAGAGGAGGTGATGAGGGAGTTACATACTTCTCCTTTTGTTGTAAATCCTGGTGTATATAAGATTTGTATGTACATTTTTTGGAAATTTTAGTGGGCCTAAATGAGGTATATTGTTTCAATGTTCATCTCACAATGTATCACTTGTCACTAGGTGAACGACAAGCACTAGATTTATATAGGTTTGACATAGCCTCTTGAGATCTCACAGTGAAAATCGGATGGAATATCCTTGTACTTAGTGACAGTTCTTCCTCTAAAAGAGTTTTTAAATTATTCCATCTAGGTGATAGTTGACCAAATCATGAAGTTAACACAATTCATTTTCATCAAGGTGTAGTGTTCAGTGAAGAGTATGTGATAAATGTGTATATGGGAGATCATCCTACTTCTTAGGGTACCCAGGAAAATTATCTCTAACCAATATGTATAGTTTATGTCATGATTGTGGAGATTCCAATAGGAGGGTGTTGGGACCCTATTACGGATGAGTGTATAGTTTCACCACCATATGGATAAGTAGACCCAGTTCACTATCCTTGAATTGGAGGATATGTTGAGATATTGTGTTTTGGAATTCATCTAGATCTAGGAAGATTTAATTCCATTATTATAGTTTTCTTATAAAAATAGTTATCACTCTATGATTAGCATGTAACCTTCCAAGGCCTGGTATGGGAGACCATGTAGGTCACCATAGGTCTAGAATGATATTGGAGAGTCTTTTCTAGTTGGGATAGATATGGTTTATGAAACAATGGAGAAAGTTAAAGTGAACCATGAGTGTACAGGGATAGCCCATAATTGATAGAATTGTTACATAAATCTAATTCATAGTCCCATGGAGTTAAATATGGGTTACCATGTTTTCTTCAGCATATTCCCATGATGAAGATTATAGAGTTTTTTCTGGTGATGCAATATATCACAGAGGTTCATTGGGCTATTTGAGATATTATGGATTGTTAGTGTGGTTTCTTATCACTTTGTCATTCCACCATAGTTGCATCCGGATCGTGATGTCTCCCATGTTTCATATCTAAGTAGATTTGTGCATGATCCTATGTATATCATTGAATGGGGAGAGTTGTACAGCAAGGATAAATCCAGCTTTTTAGATTACATGGTGATAATAAATTATTGGCATGGGAGGATCCTGTGATAATGAACCATTCCCTTGGTTCATGTGTTGTGGTAGTATGTGAGCATGTAGGGGATCTCATGGGTTTGGGATAGCCAGAAGTGGACTCAATATATCCATATTTTTTCAACATATACTTTTTAAGGAGGAAAATCCTTAATAGGGAATAATGTTGTGACTTGGGTTTTCCTTGTAGTAAATTGAATAATTTTTAAGAATATTCTCAAAGCCAGGCACCAAGATGACATGATATTTTGAGGCCCGCTGACCACATAGTAGATATTATAGCATTATTAAATATATTAATATCAATTCTATGCAGTTTCATGAGATTTATAGAATAAATCCTAAATGAAATAGAAAATAATAAATCAGAGACCATTTTTGAAATTAGAATGTAGGTTTTACCCTAGGAACACCACATGGATTGTTAGTGCCAGAAAACTTCTTGAGGTAGTCATTGGCAGTCTATTTATTTAAAATAATTAAATAAATGAATTTTTTTTATTTTAAAAACCCAAATCTTAAAATCCTCTATAAATATATCACTAAAAACATTCTCCATGTTTAGATGATCAAACCATAGGATAATTAAGATGATATTTGATGTTCTTTGTTAGAGGACCAGAAACGGAGAGTGATGATATATCAAATTGAGATGGATTGGAAATAAGAGAACACCCTAAGATCACACATCAATAGAAAACACATTGTACACCAAAAAATAATCAAAATCAATGGTAATTCTCTTTAATTTAAGATTTATTCCCTTTTGAATAAAATTTTTATCTTGGATTTTGACTACTTTTGATATGTGATATTGTTTTCACAAGATCCCCGTAGTTTAATAATTTAATTTATATAGTATAATTATTCCCCTATTTCACATGTAATTACCATTAGAAATCCATTATCTATGATCATTTCCCATCAATACTTGGAAAATTATAGTTTCACTTCTCATATGTGTTTCATCCCTCTCCATTATTTGTGATCTTCACCATTGGTGTATGGGGTCATGTATTTACATTTATGGGGTAGTTTCATGCATGATCAAACACCCAGATTCATGGAAGATTTCTTTAAAATGAAAAAATTATAAAATTAAGGATTTATTAAAAAAATAGTATGTTGTGGGTGCTCCATAGATCTGGGACCTAGAGTGAAAATGGAATTGAGCACCACATGACGTCGACTGGTGTGTGGGATTCATGTGAATAAGAGGTTCAAAATTTTCAGTGACTAGAGTGCCACAGTTGGTGAAGGGAAGTAGATCCAACTTGTTTTGTGTGGTTTTTAGGCATGACTAATGGTGTATATGATAGATCTTGAAGTTTCATGAAGATTCTAAAGTGTCTTTGAAAAATTATAGTACATGTTCTGTAGTTCATAATAACACACATCATGTTCATCCATTTCCATAGAAGATAGGATTCTTAGCTGAGTTAAGGATACTATGTCATGTGGCCAGGACCACAACCATCTGACCCTCCCAAGGTATCCAAAACATGTGCCAGATATCACACACCGAAGACCCAATGTGGGAGGACACACAATTTACTCTATAAGTACATGGCTATGGGGATATTCCTTAACATGGATAGGTATATGGCCAGGTACATGGAAAACCCCAATGAGCTTGAGTATAGTATAGAGAACACTATCAATCCGTAGGTGGCTAAGACACACCATGTGGACAACTTACATTTAATGTGCACCGATATGGATACAGAGTAGTTTATATGGTTGAAAATAGTATAACAGAAGATTATTCCCACCTCCAATATGGGAATCCCTACATGATGTGTATCCCTTTGAGATAATTTTACCTCTTGAATTTCATTTGTTTTAACTTACATTTTGGAACATGTGTATCCTATCTTAATTGTTTTTTTCATTTATAACATGATGGTTTTCTTCATAATGGATTTTGAGAAATTATATAAGGTTTTATGAGGGTGACAGTTATTTAGGAGACCCATGATGATATAAGTGATTAGGGAGGATCATCAGATAGATGATGGGGTCAATACCCCCTCTTACAACAAGGTGTTGTTTGTCCATTATTTCAATGATGTGTGGGGAAGGTACTCCCCTTTCACACCAGGGTGTGGGTTACCCATTCCAACAGAGATATTTCATGGCTAATAATCCCATGTCTCATCAAGGAATTGGTTCCTAAGGATATCATAGAGAAATCAGGTTCAATACTCCCCCATCATAATTGGTTTTGGGGTACCCATTTCATCATATACGTAGGAAAATTAATCCACATACTATAGGGTGTAGGTTCTCTACCTATGGAAAGGTACTCCCCAATCTTTGAGATCCGATTAGGTGAAGGTCCTCCATATGAGAGGTGTGGTCCCTCATCTGGGGGGAGTAGTTGTGACTTGTTGAACCTTCGAATCATATTATGGGGAGGTTGCATTTGATATTAGGGATCATCGACGGACTTTTAGGGCTTTATTCTAACTCATCGACTTCGATTGTGTATTGAGATAGTGATTCCATTTCTATGTCATTTGGGTTTCTTTATAATCATATATATATATATATATATTTGTGTGTGTGTGTCTATTAGGTTTAGTTTCCCTCTTTTTTTTTTGGTTTGATAAAGATATTGTTTTATCTCACTATCCCTCCATTTCACTTTTAGAGTGTCATACTACATATGTATATCTTCACTAGTAAAAGGTATTTTTCCATATATTTTTTTGTTTTTTAAGTCAATGGATTGATGGATAATGATTATAGTGGAGAACAGTGATACCATGGTGTATTGACCCCATACATAGGTTTCTCTTGATGATCTGGATTCGTGTTGTCTCATCTTTCTTGATTCAAGTTATTTTTAGTTTGGGATATATTTTCTAGTATGACATGTATTTTCCCCATTAAAATTTTTAATTTCACTGTCATACACTTTTGTATTGTCTGAAGGTTATTACATTGATAATTTTTAATCTAGATTTTACTTCCATTTATTATTATTACTAAGTAGTCCTGTATGGATATAGTTTTTGCATGAATAAATGTTCATTAGGAAAAGATCTCTCATTTTAGTTATGCATTATCGGTTCTTTTGGCCATCCCCTAGCCTACAGATGTGAGCATAGAGTTGTGATATATTTTCCTTCCATTAGCTAAGTGGGCTTCAATGGGTTGGGTCCATACATAAAATACAAGAAGGTATAAATTTAGTGTACTTGAAAACTTTTAATCATTGTAATTATCATTAGCAAATCTGTTTATATATGTGTCATAATATATATCCTTTCAAATCATTCATACCCAAATGGACCAACATGGTGTGTGATGATGGTATATGTTCTATCATACATGGATCACCTATACCAATCTTAGAACATGTTCTAAGAGGAAATCTTATCTCATATTTGAGTCAGTTGACCCTAGTCAACTAGGATGATACATAAAATGATAAATCTATCTTGCATATATCTGTCTAAGTGTATACACTCTAGATGATGGAAAATTTTTATCCATTTTCTCATAATCCATTCCCTTGTGTATTGTGATAGTACAAATGTTGTAATATCCAAACATCCAATACTTTTCTAAAGGATCATGTCTAAAAGATGATGTATTTCTCCAAAATTCAAATAGTCTCATGTGATAGAAGAGAATTATTTATTTTAATCTACATACATCCAATGTTCATATGAATTCATTTATCCTAGTAAAATATTTATCCTAGTTGAGTTATTAAATTTAGTGGGAATATTAATTTTTTTTGGGGAGGATATTTTTTTGAGCAAGAATATTCTAAATGAGATTTTGAGTGTGTTTAAATAAATAAATGGTATTTTTGGATGTTGTTTGAGGTTTTGTGGGTGGATAGAGTTTTCAGGAAGAAGTCTTGAATGGTTTGAAATAACCAAAATTCTTGAAATTTAATAATCATTCCATTCACAATGTCACCATATGGGTCATACCATGAAAGTATCAGGAAAAGGTACTATATCGCTGCCTTGAGTTCATTAACTTCATGTCCCCAAGGGATATGATGTGAACATATTCTAGTCATCCCCTTTTTAAAAGCACATTCTCATAATTCATTTGGGTCTATTTTTTTGAACCCCATCAAGTTTCATTATCTATAGTCGACTAAACCACGAGGGACATTTACCTTTGGATCATATCTTCTCCTATTTTAGTTTTACCTCAACATGGTTTATTTGAGGGTTTTTTATTACATTGAGTCAAGGTATGATACATTGTCCACCTCCCATTGTTCTTATTCTTTGTTCATCACAAAATTTTGGTTTTACTAATACTTTTTTGTAGGGACTATTTCACCACAGCATGGTTAAATAATTACTATTGATGGGGATATTTTTTTCATCTCATAGAGAATTTCATGGAAATGCATATTTGTCACATTTTTCATTATTTTCATTAAAATACATTTCTCTATAGATTTATATAACGATTTTACCCAAAATAAAATTTAATTTACTATTGAAATGGTATTTTATGTTAGGTTTTTTTCTAAGATTTAGGATAGTGAATTGAAAATGTTACACATGGGGTGTTCACCTATTTGGCAGGAGGAGGTTCCCATTAAGGGATTCAGTAATTACTACTAATTAAAATAATTATTAAAATAAAAATAATTTTTTGAATTGATTTAATTAAAATTATGTATTGGGATAGAGTGTGTATCAGGAGTGAAATTCACCTCTTTTATGGAGGATTCTGATAGAGTTTGTGTCTTAGTACATTTTTAGGAATTATTCATAATTAATTTGATTTATTAATATAAAATTCATTTGTGAAATTAATGTATTTGAACAATATAATATATTATAAAATTTAATAATTTATTATTTATAATTTCATGGATTGATATAGGTTCCCAATATTTGATTTATGATATTAGATGATACAAGGTATAGGTGGTTCGGCTATGAATTAAAAGGGTAACTACTTTACTATTTTAGTTGTCCTTGACAATGCTAAGTTTCTTGTTCAATTTTTTATTTTATTTCTCTGTGCTATAATTATTATTTTTGAAAATTTTATTGAAACACATTTTTATCTCTATCTTGAAGTTGTACGACATCAGGTATTATTAATAGTCAACATGGAGAGCTTATCTTTCCAAAAGGTTTTATAGTGGTGCCATGAATAAGGGAGTACTGGTATCCCTCATTATGAATTTTTGGAGGAATTCATTGTAATTTGAAACTAAAATAGATTTAACTTTTTAGAAGTGATTTAAAAATGAATATTTCCTCAAATGTAATTTCAAATGGTAAGTGTTGATTTTATATATGTGTTTTGAAAAATTATTTCAAAAATAAAAATGGTTTTTTTTAAATAATGGTTTAAGGATTTTCTGTAAATGGATTTAAATAGATATTTGACTTAGTTGTTTTAAAATAAATCAGGAACATATTAATTGAACTATTTTTTCTATTTGAAATTATGTGGGAAGGGCCCATTTTTATAATATAATTAATTATTTATATGTTTCACATTCGTTAATTTCCCTCTATGTCTCATGTTATATATTGAAATGTATTTTTGAGTGTAATGATTTGATATGGGATCTTGGTATTATAGATCATGTGGGGTTTGGATGTTATGTTTGACCCCTTTAGAGGTAAGTGATGGCCATTAATGAACCTTTAGAGAATTAATAAATATTATGTTCAGTATATTGGGTCATAACAGAGAGATGTTTCCACATCCTGCAATTATTTTTTAAGACAACCATTTATATTTTTTTTCATTGTTATTTTTTTGAAACCATGTTTCTTTTGGTTGTTTTTAGATTTAATGTGGGGTGAGAGGTGAGTATCATGGTGTTGTAATGGTGTAAACCAGCTCTAAAAGCAAGAAAATTTACAAGAGGTCCACTAGTTATCCTGTGAGAGCTATGGGACAATTGATGGACTTTCTCTAGAGAACCCAAGCTAGAGAAGGTCCATCAGCTTACTGATAGCCCACCTACTATCCATTAATCTCATTTTGGCAGGTAAGAGTAAGTTAAATATCATATTTATTTCATTATGACTCTATTTTATTTCTTATTCATCCTCCCCTAACCTAAAATCACCCAATTAAACCCTAGGGTCTCTCTATAGATTATTTTGTCTCTCCCAAATATACTTCATAGAGAATCGAAGTGTCAATAAATTCTATGACACTCATTCTATAAGTCCTACTCTATTTTGGTCATACTCTGTTTTTGGTTTTAAAAGCTCTTATACATTGTGTTTCTATTATTTAATTATATGGATCAGGTTTGAAAAATATGGTGATTTATTATATCTACTCTTGAAATTGGTAATTGTGAATCTTGGTCCCATTCTATTTCATATTCAATCCTCTTCTTTATCTTGATTTTGTATTCCTTTTGTTTTTTGAATTCCAATTTTTTTGGAGGTTTTTATTTTTATGAAATGTATTAATTATACAAAACCTTCATCTTTTCTACTTGAATTTTTTTCTAAATTTTTTAATGTTTTGATCAATTTTTTAGAGAAAATAGTGGTCTTGGTTGTGTTAATGAAATGGATTTTTTATTTATGTACTATTAATGAAATTGGTTTTAAATAATATTTCATTTAATTTCAATTTTTATGTGATAAGTTAAATTTTAAATTCCCTAGGAACTATTTTAATTATGAAAAATACTAATCCCATATTTGATCATTATTGAGGTAGGGATCCATTATCTAAAATGAAAGCTTACCCCCTTGGCCTATTGTTCTAGGGAGATGTGTGCGCTAGGTGTCCTAATGTGTTGGTGGGATTCATCCTCAATAGTGAACTATTATCCCATAATCCGATTGTTTTAGGATAATGTGCACACCAGGTGGCCTATGGATCACTGATATTATATGAATATCCATAATAATAAGGACCTATCATATTCCCAAGTTCCATTTTTCCTTATTTTTCTTATTTGAAACGCATATTAAACATGTTTATGGAAATTATTTTGGAACCATTTTCTTGGTAAATTTTTAAGAGTTTTTAAGAGGGTAGTTTTCAATTTTTTATATTTATCTTTTAAAATTTTAAATCATGAATAGACTTTATTTACATGATAATAACTATATTATATAAAAAAAATATTCTTATGAAACACAAGGTGGGGTCCTAATATGTATTTTTACCACACTTTGTATACCCATTTAGGTGTATATAGATTTGTCTTATCTAAAATATATAATGGTAAGGCACTATAAGGTGGAGTTGGTTTTGTTCATTAGTAGGGCATGAGAATTTATTAATTAATACATATCATATAGAGATGGGGTTTTGTTGTACTTGTTTACCGTAGATAGGGTTTTTTATTATGGAAGATGTATTTTTTCTTAATATTTTCTATTTTATATTATTGACTTATATTGGCATATAGATATTCTATTTTTTTATTTTATAATAATTTAAGTTTATTTTTAGATAATTCATTCCTAAATCTAGATCCTAATTCCTAGGTGCTTGTCTGTAGTCCATGTAGATTAGGAATTCCCTGCGATCCATATCAAGACTAGATCAGATTCAAGATAGTGGGGTGATCTGTGTTGTTTCATGAAAAATTAGTACCAAAGATCTATTATTTTTTTCCTTATTGAAATGTATCTTGATGTTTATTAGTAGATAGGATATATTAATATTAGGACATAAGGGATAGGTTGTCAGTGAGTGTCTATCCAAATCCTACAAAGATGAACTTTATGTTACCATGGGTGGTTAAGAAAAGTGTCTTTTGGGATTCAAATTGACTTCATACCAGTCATTATTTTTCTATATCTCTTTATAAACTAGGTTTAATTCTATTATTTAAAGATATAATTAATTATTTGGTCTCATGATATTATGTCAGTTTCTTTGAGGATGTGTAGAAACATTCCCCCAAAATAATCCAAATTAACCCTTAGGAGGATTTTTTATGAAACTTACTAGGTAAACCCTCTATTTTACCAAAAATCATCTAAGTAGTTGTAAAAATAGTCTGAGCTATGGATAAAGGTCCGTAACATACCATTACTCGGTCTTGAGAGGAATATCCTCTCATATATAAGGATATGAATTTATAAAATTATTTGTTTTATTGAAATATTCTATCTTTATATGCAATTAAAAATCCTTAGGAGGATAAATATTTGTTAGTAATGATTTAAAGACTCTATTATTTCATTGAGACCCATGATTCCATCATGGTGAGGTGTAGTGTCTTTAATATTGAACTCTCAAATAATATGTTATGGGATTTGGTTGTTTTTTAAAAAAAGAATGAGTGCTTGGAGTATAAATACCTCAAATCAATATTCACTAAGAAATTATACCTAGAGAATATGAACTTTTTGAAATCCATGGGGTTCATTTGTTTTTTCAAGGTAATTGGACAGTGATAGAATATTCAAATTGCTTCACCAAGATCACTCTATTGTCACTAAAAGTGGGGTAAAATTTCAATATGATGGATTATAGGTTTCAAATAGGACTTCAACCAGATATACTATTAAAATACATTATATTTTAGGTTTATACCTATGCCGAGGTGATCGTATGGGATTGATGATAAAGATTGACCCATCTAGTAAATAAAGGCTAACTGAAGTTACTCTGATCTCCAGTGGTAGAATCAGTGGATCTTATAAGGGGAAAAGGATGTCTAGTGAGTTTCGTAGTGAAGATATAGGTGTTTCTTCAAAAAATTCCATTTTTCACCATCATCAGTGGTTAGTGGTAAAACTTGTTAATAGTGTGGCTATAATACATGCACAAATAAAATTTTTCATATCCCTATAATTATCTACAACTCATGGGGATGTCATATTATCTTATATTAGTTCTCCCATGTTATTTATTCTCCTTACTCTAGAATAGGTTAATTAAAACCTATAGGATATTTGTTCTAGTAAAATCCTTCATATAAAATTTCTTTCTTGTCAAATTCATACAAAACTAATTAGTTGTATATAGTAGATGAGTTTCCAATGGAAGTTTATATTGTTCCAACAACCATGATAGGTATCATTTCTATTTCTATAACATTATAAACTATATTATTTGACGTAGTTTTATCTCACTCCTTTATTTCAATAAATATTATGGATCTTTTAAAACATCCAATGGAACTCATGTTATTCATTATAGAATAAACGATTCCATTAGAAAAAGTGTTATGGTTTTTTATACCGCTCATGGTATTTTATTACTTGTAATGTTGAGATGGTTTTGGATTTTCTAGTTCTCAAATTATACCTCTTAGACGTTTCTATCAAAATAGATAGGGTAATTTCTCAAAAATAATGTATCATTTTTATCAGTAGTTTGTATCCTTTTCTACCCTTAATGTGAACTCTCATCTATTTCAAGGATAATTGGACTTGAGGACCATTTGGGTGGGACTTCCTATTTCATATCCTGGTATTCTGTTTTCCTTTTCAGTGGGCAAGCTAGGACAAGAATATTGTTTTGGTGATATTCCTTATTTTATCAATGAATTTCTATAAATATTTCCAAATTAATTTTTGTGGGTTCCTCTAGAGTGGTAAGTGGAGTTATTAATTTACTTAGTACTTAGAACTCAACTGATATCTATACCATATTACAGTAGGAATCTATCCATGCTTTAAGTTATAGAAATTATATTTGGATATTTTTTATTTTTAAGAGCTTTATATCCCCAATTTGGTCACCATGGGTAGATCATGTTTTCATTGTGAATAATATATATACAACTATACACATATGCATTTATATTATAATTTAATCTTGTGGTAGTAAAGAACAAAAATCTATTACCCTGCATTGATGATTTGTTTGTTCAATTGAAAAGGGGAAACTGATTTTCAATAATTAGTCTTTATTATTTTTATCACATTCTCATAATATGGGAGGTAGATAATTTTAATACCTCATTGATATGTTGTTATAGATGTTTTAAATACATTGTGATATCATTTATATTTACTAATTATCATGAAACATTTATGGTGATTATGAATGATATTTCCCACTAGTACCTTGATACTTTTTTCTTAGTGTTTTATATCACATTATGGGATAATCAAAGACAAAGTAATATCATGATCACCACCTATTATATGTTTTGTGAATCCTAAGGGATCACCTACTATATGAAAATGTATTAATATGCCAATAATGGATCTCGGAAGTAATGTTCTTTGGATACATGATCTTCAAACATTGTATCTCAATTGATCTTGAAAAGGTGATGGTTTTCATGTAATAGGACACGCCACAACATATCATTAAGAATCAATTATTCATAAGTTTTCTAGAATATTATTTATTTTTTGTAAAGTATTCCCTAAAAGTTTCACCACTTTTAAATGTTATCATTGAGATTAGGATGAAGTTATTATGGTATTTTAAGTGTCAAGAATCCATCAATGAAATAATGTGATGTGTGGCATCAAAACTGATTCAGAAACTACAAAAGGTTGAGTATAGATATGTAGTTTTTTATGATTCTTCGGATGTAAGTTTTGGTTGTGTACAAGAATATCATATATTGTCTTATAGCTCATTTCAACTTAGACATCTTGAGAGGAATTATCTGACTCTATATTTGGAACTCTAAGTTATTGTGCAAGCCATTAAGGGTTGATGAAACAACGTTTTCTGGAATAATATCATCATTTACTATGACCACAATATTTTTGGGTCTATATTGTCTCAAAAATATTTAAAATTTCAATACATATGATGGTTAAAATACCTATTATCATCCTAATTTGAATTTTCCTATAACCTAAAGAAGGGTAATGTTATTGTTGTAAATATTAATCAGATGTTCCATTCCTAGGATTCAAATTAAGTGAAGGATGAATAGAAATTGATAGGACACTTTTCTTGGATTCCCCAATGTTTTAGGGTGGAATATTAAGGTAATTTTTTCCAAGTGTTATTTTTAAATCCTTTTTTATATATGAATCACTATGATAAGTGGTAAGATAGAGAGTTCTATAATATCAATGATTCTATATATGGTGGGAGACCATATTTTAATGTGTTATATATATGTAAATTATTCTTTTATTCAAGAACCTATTTGTTATACCTTCATCCAAAAGGATGGTCATGATGAAATATTGTCATCATTAGTTTTGGGTTATCCACTTTAGCAATAAAAAGTTGTTTTTTATATGATGTATTGATACTTGTTTCCCAATATGAATCCAAACATAATTGAAATTTTAACTTTATGACACACTATATAATAGATTAATGATGAGTAACGATATCCTTTTGGTTTGGTTTATCTTCTCCACATGAAAACATGTAAATGAAAATAAATATTATTGGATTTTATTGATGGATTACCTCAAACATTATTGGGTAAGAATTCCATTTGTAAGGTGATAGACTGGTTGCCCACAGAGTTGATTTTATATGGATTCATGATACCTTTAAACTATAATACAATAGTAAGTTGTATGTCTAAGATATTATAAGTTTATATATGACTCAAAATGCAATTTTATCAGATAGATATCATCATATTTCCTCTCTGTTTTGTAAGGGAATATAGGAGGAAATTGGATCCTAAGTTATGTTGAGAAAAATATTTCATCATCATAGGTTTTGGAAAATAAAATGATCAATTAAAATATTTAAATATATACTCCATATCTATGGATTAGAAATTATAGGTTCTTGGGATATCCAGTTATTGGAGGTTCAGTTTTCTAATAATAATAGTTACTAATTTTCTATCTCGATGAATATTTATGAAGATTTATGTGGATGAATTTATAACTCATTTATTTTTCTGTCAGAGTTTTGTAAGGATTTCCTATTTCAAATATGTCTAGTTCAGTAGATAATATAAAATATCATGATGATTTGTCAATATTTGGTGATTTTTGTAACATGGTAAAACTCTTATGAAAATATTAATTTAATTTCTATGAATTTTTGTATTGGGTAAATAGTTTTTCTTTAATGAATCATATCATTTTGATTACCAATGGCTCAAAAAACTAGGAAATATAGATCTTAGATATGCATAACCATTGGAGATCATTGAACACCTTGGAAATGTGGCATGTCAATTGGATTTACCACCTTAGTTTTCTTTGATCTATAATTTATTCCATGTGTCTCAACTCAAGAAGTAGCAGATTGAACCATCTCATCTTCTCGATTATAAAAGCATTTAGTTAGAACTAAATATGTACGTCTATGGCTGAGAAATTATTTCTAGTAATTAATTCCCAATTAATGTATATTATTTATAGTTTAATACCAGTGTTATGAGTTTTTTGATGAGTAGTTTAGATACTCATGAGACATGATAGTGTGATTCTTTGATGGTGGAGGAATTTCCTCATCTCTTAATGGATTGGCCTTCATTAATATATCATTCTGTGGGAATAATGTAATATGGTGGAAAGAATTACCACATCCTTTTATTTCATTCGAGGACTACCATCTACTTATTTTATTTTATTTCTCCATTTTCCATTTCCAAGTTGTTTTTGGTTCTTTTAGTTTTTGAAAGGGGTTGATGGTGTGGATAATGGTGTTGATAAAGTGTATAGATGAACCGGTATCTAGAAATGATATAGGCGGTCTACTCTCTAACTTATAATATCTATAGGGAAACCAATATACTAGAATGTACTAACCCATGTTATAGGAGGACCACTGGCTATCCAATGACCACCCACTGGCCCATTAGAGAATGATTAAGAATATAGAAATTTTACTTGAAACCACCAGTTTGCTAGATTTCCATCACCTGTCCATTAGTCTATAGCCACTAGGTGTTAGTGACACCGCTCTTCCTTGGAAAATTAATGTCAATATCATATTTTTTTTCCTAAAGTCCCCATTTTATTTCTTCTTCACTCTCAATTGATTTGAACTTGACACATTCAAACCCAGTGTCTCTATTTGGAAGATATTGTATCTCCTAGATTGAATGGTTTGTTAATAGAACTATTGACTAATATTGTGGTCACATTTTTGTAATTCTAAATATGTTTTGGTTTTAGATTCCCTTCTTATTTTTTTATACTTGTTTCATACTTTGGAACGGTCATTAAAACTATGAGGATTTGTGAGATAAAATTTTCAATTTTTTAATTGTGAATCCATGGATCTTCTTCTTACTGTTATGATCCTTCTAACTTTTTATCTTTTGGATTCCATCTGGTGGTAAAATTAGATGTGATTTGAGGTTGGTGGTTTCAAGAAATGGATTCATTTTATAAACATTCATTTCCTTCACCCGTAAATTATTTTCTAAAATTGGTTAATGTAATAATCAATGTTTTTATGAAATATGGTAGTTTTGGATACTTTTATGACATTTATTACATTGTTTTTGTTTTGAATGAAACTGGTTTTAATGGAAAAAATTATAGCTTCAATGATTTTTTAATTACTTTTATATAAAACTAAATTTAAATTATTTTAATTCTGACAATTGTTATACCCAGCTACGATGATTTCAAAGGCATAGATCCATTCTCAAGAATAAATTATTACCCACAATGCATGTTTTTCCAGGTTAATATGTACATTAGGTGCCCTAATGTGTGGTAGGGAGCCACTCTTATTTGTGAACAATTACACCTAGTTCATTTTTTCTTGGATAATTTAAATACTTGGTGGAATATTAATCTAAAAATAATATATTTATATTCAAAAACAAGGACCTAATGTTACCCTAAGGAATATATTTCCTTATTTCTATTATTTTAAATGATTATTTTAAAATTTTATGGAATTATTTGAAACTAGGTTTTTTATAATCTTTTGTAACTAATGAAAATGATGGATTTCCATGTTTTATATAAAAACATTTGGATATTTTATCTCATTCCTTGTCTTTATTTACTTTGGAATTGTTGGTTATACTATAATTTTTTCTTATAAAACACATAGGGGTATCCTACTAGGGTGTTTTTTCTCACAAAATTCATATAGATTTAGATGTATTTCGATCACGTTTTATCTAACACGTTTAAAGGAATGGTTTTGTAGGGTTGTTGCGTGTTTGATTATTAGTAGGGTGTGGAAGTCTAGTTGTGAATATATGTCATGTGGATATGGGTTTTTATTACATGTGTACCTTGGTTTGGGTTTTTTTCACCAATATTTTTCTTATTGTTATATATTTTCCTTAGTTGATCTATATTGGAATAAAAACATTATATTTAATTTTTTCATCTTCTTTTGTGTGATTTTGTGGAAAAATTGTTCCCCAAGGTCGTTCATTATTCAAAAACACTTGTTTCCAACATGTGGAGACCCATAAGTCCTTTTGGGTCCTGTTGGTATTGGATTAGATTTTGGATATTTGGGAGATCAGTGATTTTTTTTGGTGGATATAGATGTGATTAAAGAACCTATGTATGGTTTCCATGCTATGATATCACTTAGGGGACATTTATTGGTTTTCCAATGATACAAATACTTTTAAGAGGGTACATGTGAGAAATAGGTAGTGGTGGTTTTTGGTGTTACTTTAAAACTTCATTTGATTATTTAAGCCTCAAATGGCTATAATGATTATGATGGGCCATGCATATGAGGGTATGGCCTCAATGATGTGATATAGTTTCAAGTATAGGTCCACCCATAGATTTATGTTTTACTATATATTATGTGTGGGACATATCTCCCTTGATTATTTCTTTGTAAATTCTGAGTGATATAAGGAATGATTGGGTGGTGATCCAGAATTCTCAAGATATTTATAATACTATTAGATACCCAAGAAGTGCCCTAAGGATTTAGCAGTTGAGTCTGATACTGAATAAATTAATTGGAAATTATCCTTGGATTTATCCTTTTGGTATATATGGATTTCTAATGATATTTGTATTATTCATACATGCATATGTGCTTTATTTATGGTTACCCTAGAATTAGGTTATGGTATTATTGTGACTTCCTAGGTCTCTCTCAAAGGAATTGGTTTTGTGGTCTTGATATGAATTGATTTTCTAGGTTAATTCCCCTTGGAATTATCTTGGAGCTTGGATATTGTGGGATCACCTAGGATTACCTTTTAGAGATCAGTGATAATGTCTGATGAATCTTGATCACCTAGGATTTCCTCCTATGGATTAGCTTGGAGCCTGATGACTACTGATCAATGAAAATTACATCTCAGGGATTAGAAATGAGGCATGATGACTATTTAATTCCTATTTTAATACCCCTAGGAATATTTTTTGAGGTTAATACTATTATAGTATTCCTTTTACATATTCCATCGGTCCAGGGCTAATGCATTCCACATTTAGATTCCTTGGGAAAGCTCCTTAGATATGAAATTTATGCCTAGTACTACACAGTCATTGGTCATGATACTTATTGAAATGATTATGTTATTTTTTCAGATACACTCTAACACTGTCTAATGTACGTATGATTTTGGGTATTGTATTCAGTGTATGACAGCATTCTCTTAGGTGGTATGACACATTTAGAGTCATCTGGCACTGTAAAAAAAAACTATAATAGAGGTTATAGTTGTTCTATCTTACACCAAATGAATATATATATATATATATATATTATTTCGTTCATTATTTTTTTAGGTACGTGTATTACACAATAATGATGACACATCTAATATATGTATTTCAAGAATATCCACATTATAACAATAAAACTAATTGGTTTTGAAGAATTGGGGATTACTTCAGGTTTGTTGGACTCACCCCTACCCACATATATGGAATTGAATTTTATGTACATGGGTATGCCATCCTATTTTCTATTAGTGCATATGTATCACATAGATCTAGACACACCTTAATGTTCTATAATGTTTTAGAGGCTAATTATTTAGAAGGATAGTTTGTTAATTGGTCTAGAATATAGTGTTTTTATTTATTATTTATTATTCAACATAAAATATATATTTTTCCATTTTCATATAAATTACATATTTTATGTTTATCTGAGTTTATTTCTATATTATAGTTTATTGGTCATATAGGTAGTTTACTGTATTCAATTTTTGACCATGGGGGCCCTATTTGGATCCCTGTTTAAGGTCTATATGTTTTCTGGATGTCTACGATATGGAAAGTTTGTGAAGATTTTTTTAGATTTGGGCATTTACCATGGGCCTTATTCTCGAGCTAATAGACTCTCAGTTACTACCTTAATTCCTCAACACTGTGAAAATCCTCTAGAATACACGGAGTCATCCGTGAGGTCATACAGTAACCTGTAATCATGTTATATTTTGTAAATCTAGTTCATGGGATTATAGTGGTATCATATATATATTTTAAAGGAAGCGATTATTTAGTGATAATGTAAGGTTTATGAGACTCCGTAGGTAGATCATGCACATTCATTTCCATCACAGTGTTGGTTGAAGCCCATGTGGCCAAGGGAAATTCAGTTATGGTACTAGGAACTATAGGATGATCTAGGTGTTTTTTAGATCGTGAATCATAATAATAACAAATTTCGATTTATATGAGTCATGTGTATCAGTATAGAGCTTGTGAATTATTAATGAACCATAATAGTGGTCTTTTTAGGGTATGGTACATGTTCTTGAGGGTGGTTTTCTTTTTCATTTTTTCTCATCCATATCCATTATTAATTAAACCACATTGAATATAATTAGTGTTTTTCTGAATATATTATAAGGGTTGATTAAATTAATATGTATTCAGGGGATTATTTGATTTATTTTTTATTAATAAATGATTGTTTTTTTGTTATTGGGATTTTTTGGAATTTTTTAATTTTACTGATAACTTCTTATTAGAACAAGAAATTTTTTTGTTAGTCTTAGTTATTCACAAAATATTTTCATAAGATGCAGTTTCATTAAATAGATCGTGGTGTCTGCAATTTGAAATGTGGTACAATTTTATCATTTTTGAAAATTTAAGTAAAATGGTTTTGAATTTTGACTTGAAAATGGATTAGAAAACTGGGACTAGTTATCAAAAAATAGTAAGATAAGTGGTTTTTGGGTAATGATGATTTTTCAAGAGAAAATATTCTGATACTAAGTTGTTTTCTGAAAACTCGGGTGAGTTTTAGTACATATAAAATGTTTTGGGAACTTTTTTTTTGAAGTAAGTGACTTATTTTTATGTATACCAATTTTCTCAGAGTTTATTGTGCTTATGGAAATAGGGGAATGGGTATGGTTATGTTTCTTTGTTCTCAATTTAGGGTATACCAGATTATTGAAACATATTCATGGATGAAAAGACAAGTGTTCTTAGAAACCACCAACTATGGTTAGTGGCTGTGTTTTAAAAAAAAATGTAGGTACCCACGTAGGCTTGTTTTTAAGTATTTTTAGAGTTTGACTCAGAGTGAATTGAGTTTTTGATTTATGTGTTCATTGGGTCATCCATGTTTTTTAGAGATCCACATGTATCAGGTTTGTGGCATGTATTTTTTGTTTTTATCAAGTATATAGTTGTGTTTTTTGATTGGGTATATGGTTTGGACGATATAATTTTTATAATTGATAGTTGATTCATATATTGGGTATCATCATATAATTCATGAACATATGTCCCCAATGTGTAAGGGTCGTGAATGTGAAGAGGCCAATCCCTAGATGGTTGAGATGTAACAATGATTTTTTATGGTATAAAATCCATTGTTATATTGTTCATTAGTGAATACTAGATTAAAAATGTGGATGTGGTGAATATCATAGTCTGATCATTGACATCGAACTTAGGGTAGACTTGATGGGATCTGAGAATGACTTGGATTGGAGATATGTTGGTTCTCAGAAGTGGAGTGTGATAGAGGTTTTGAATAGTTTAGGATACAACCCTACCTTGACACTAAATTTTATATTTCTACTCTTTCATGGGTGTTATTATTGTTTAGTGATGATCTTGGGTTTTAATGGATCATGATCAGGGAATTGAACAATACAGGATGCATCAGTGGGTGAGAGAGAGAATTTTTATGGAAAGTCAACTTGAGGTGGACTGACTAGTGTTTTGTGAGGAACTAGATTAAATGAGTAGGAAATCATATTTATAGTTTCATTTGATATCCAATCAATTTCATTTAGGGATCAGACATATCATTTAATAATAAAACATTCTGTGTGTTTTTCCTGGTGTTTATGTTCTATAGTAGAAGTGCATGTGGCATTTAGAGATATATTATAACTAATTAGAAGAGAATTTAAAACATATATAGGTTATTACCTTTTATTTAAATATTTTCAAGAAATTTAAGGGATGATAAATTCTATTGTGGTGAGGATTTTGATCCCCACACATTGAGGGGTTATGAAATTCAACAGAAACTCAAATTTTTTGTTCAGTGAGGGGAGACTTTTGAGAACTGGGACTCATATAGGGATTCTGATTGTTTTTACTTTTTTATATGGTGCTTCAGGATATTTTCTAAGTAATGGTGGGTTACTCAAGTGTTTAGGAGTACTTTAGGGTAAGCTCAAAGTGATCAGACTATAGGAAGTAACTGTAGTAGGTCATTCATGGGATGACCTTATGGGTCACACCATGAAAGTATCGACAAAATGGAATTTACCTTTACCTAGAAGAGGTTCACATCATGACCCATATGGTTATACCATGAACCTATTGTATACAAACCCTTTTTGTAGGATATTTATCTTAATTTATTAATGATCTATTTTTGCGAACCCCCTCTGGTCTGTAATATGTAGATAATCGAAGGAAAAGGGAGATCCCTCTTTGGTTTTCCTTTTCCCCTATCATGGAATGCCTTTTACCTGAGGGATTTAAGGGATTTTCCTCATATGTAATCATGTTATGTTCCCTCCATCTACCCTATTTGTTATTCTAAATTTTTTACCCATAATGTTTTGTCTAACTAGTAGTTTGTTTGAGCGATTATTTCAAAATATCATCAAAATATCATCACACATGATAGGAGATTCTTGTGCATCTCGTAGATGATTTCCTATAAGGTCTTATTAAATCCATAATTTTTCATTTCCATTGATGTTGATTACATCTTGTATTTATTAATTTTTTGGGATAAAATAAATTCAATTTCCAATTACATTGTAATTGGTTATTAGGGATTTCTACTAGATTGGTGTTAGGAATGCATTGTATATTTTTCTCATATGTTTGGATGACATTTCAATGTGATGAGGTTGACCATAAGGTTATTCAGAAATTATATATAATTAAACCATTTTTTATATTTATATTAAATATTAAAATTGATTGAATTATATCTACTTATAAGTCTTGGGTGCATCTCAAAACTGAACTACAACACATTTCTTGACGGTCCATTAAGTGGTTGTGTCCTAGTATGTTTTTAGGACATATGGTTATTATATTTAAAATTTAAAATTAAATATAATTAGAAACATTAACTAATTTAAGCTATATAATTAATTATAAAATGAAATAATTTCTACTTTACGCTGTTGGGGATTGATATAACTATCCATGACTCAAGGTTGGAGCTTGCACAATCCTCAGCTGAGGTGGATATGATGTGAATTAAAAATATAATTGAAATGATTATGGTAGGATTCCATCAATTTTCTAATTATCTTGTTTCATGAGGAATTTTATGTTTTTAGGATTTTTTTATTATTTTCCAACCTTTTAAAGGAATCAAGTAGTCATAATATTCAACATAGACCGCACATATTTCTATACATCTTGAGGGTGGTGCCTTGGTTAAGAGACGGTCGGTGACCCTCTTTATGGGTTTTACGGAGGCTATTATTTGAATTTGAAATTAAAATGGATTTATGTTTATATAAATTAATTTAAAATTTGTTAAAGATAAAATGAAATTTCAATTAAAAGTGTTGATTTGATAAATATGTTTTGAAATTGTATTTCAAAATATAAATGTAATTTCTAAAGAAAATTTTTATGGGATTTATCTAAATGTCTAGAAATAAAAAAGTATCATGTGTTGATTTTTTTTAAATAGATTGAAAAGGGAAATTTGACATGAATTTTACAAATAAATCTATAAAGCCTTTAGATTAACTATTTTGTTCTATTTTTCAGCGTGTGGTCAGTGCCCGTTTTTTCAAAAAGCATGTGTTCTTTGTACGTCCATCTTTTTGGGATTTTCTTATATATTACCTATTCTGTGTTGAACTGAATCTGTGAATCTTTTCTCATGAGATATGATCTTGGAATTAATGCCCATATGGGGTAGTTATGTTATGTTTTAACATTTTTTAGGGTAGTAAATAGTCTAGAAGACCCTTGTGAGAATTGAGAGATGTTATGAAGGGAATTTTTTGTTGGGACATGGAGATATATATGTGTTTGATGAACTCACATAGGATTTTCATGTTATGATGTGACTTAGGTGATATTTTTTGGTTCCCCAATGGGATATTTTTTCATAAGAGGGTGTGAATAATAAATGGGTGGTGGTGGTTTTAGGTGTCACCTTATAATCCAAATAAATAATGTGAGAATCATATGGATATAGTGGTGATGATAGGTTGTTAAACTATGAGAAAACCTATATTTAATGATAAGTATTTGGGAATAGTTCATACCATCATGTTATGATTTATTTCATATTATGGTATTTGTATACTGTAACATCCATCCACTTCTCTTTTTCTTGAGAGAGTGGTAATATGTCACTATGACTTAAGAGACATCCCCAAGATGCCAAAGACTGACAATTAGTACTGCTGTTCTTAAACATATGTGGGGATTTATTTTCCCTATTAGTGTAAATCAACTAACCAATTAATCAATAATGAAACAACCCACTATAAGATGCATGATAAAAGTGAAAAAAAACTCATCATTTCATTTATCAAAATAATACTAAATTCAAGTACCACAGTGGAAGACTACTATATCAATATAAATAATGCAAGATAAACTAAAAAAATACAATAAAACCACAAGACTCCAAGATCCACAAGATCTATGTTCCAAAATAACCAAATATCATATGTATCATAAGGTAGTGCTAAAGATGTGTGATACTTCATATTTTCCCACTTCCTAGTAGATTATATCTGCAAAGAACCGAAGTTCCAAAGTAGGGGTGAGTGATTAAAATTAGTAGGTTTCCCCAATGAATTCCCTATGCCAATAGAATATAAAAGTTATAAATATCTAAAATAAACTATTTATATAAAAAAATATCTAAAATAGTTTATAAATAGTTATAAACAAGTGTCATATTATCCAATTTTCCAAAAAAACCACATTTTCAAAGAAAGCAACCAAACAATTCTTTAAAATCATTTCACATGTTCCCTTTGGCGTAATAATTTCTTTTATAATTTTCACCCCACTAACCATGAATAAATCATTATGAAAGTTCCATACTCATGTGAGGTCTCTCGTCGATCTACGAAATCATCATATGGAAATTATATCCTCTTTTCCATTACACCTTTAGAACCAAGCACATAGTAAAATTTCAACCATGTCTCATAAATGCAATATTAAGACACACCAACCAAGTATGCTCGAAAACCATGTCAATCCAAACATACCAAAACCTTTTCAACAAAAAAAATATTAGAATCTTTTTTACAACAATAAATTTCAAAAAACTATCAAATCAATATTTTAAAGTCAAGAAACCAAATCACTTTTAACATTAAATTCCCAAAATTCCATCATTTCACCAAAAACCCTAAATCATCAATAAAAGAGAATTTATATCCTGATTTTAACAAAAATTTCATAATAAAATTCAATCAATTAAGTCAATTTGAAACTAAGACAATATATTATAGCAGTATGAGTCGATAATGAAGACACCTACCTCAATAGTTTTGGTTAAAATGATAATATACATGAAATCATCACAAATATAGGATGGAACTTCATGAGACCACCTTAAATCACACACTTTAACCTCAAAAATTCCAACTCAAAACATATTTGGTATCCAAAACCATTGATCTACACATATCATGAATAGATCGAAGAAAATGAGAGATAGATCAAAGTTTTCTAATAAAAACATGAAGAACGGTCACATCCCATTATGAATTGAATTATAATAATCAAGGGATGAATTTTGATCGCATCTGGATTGATGGAAGAACCTTACATGAAAATTGTAAAAGAAAAAAACTGAGTTCGGGATGACTAAAAGGAAGAAAAGTGTGTGGGGGTGAGAGAGATCCTCTTTTAAAGGAAGTGGTTTTTTTCATGCATGGTTTAGTCACAAAGTTGGGTAAAATGTGTGCTAATAGTTCTCTAGCCACTACCATAATAGAAAACATTGCATAATTTTCTCACACAACTTCCAAACCATATGCCAACCATGATGAATCCACTACCTCAATATTACAAAAAATACTTTTCAAAGCCTACGGTTTCAACTATGAATCTTTGTGGTTTGGAAAAACCATGCACCACCCTTGAACCCTATCTTTTCCCCTTACCTCACTGTGTAGGGTTTTTAGTAGGTGTTTCACATTTTTCAAAAAGTCGTGAACCACCTGTGAACCTATATAAAATCCAAAAAACCGCTCCAAAAGATCTTTAAATTATCCCAAACTTCACCCATATAATTCATAAACATAAAAAAAATAAAAGGGTTACTTACATGAAACTGGTGATGCTACATTCTCCCCACAATTGGTTATTCTATCCTCGAAAATTAAAAAACCATCATTGATCTAAAAAATTTTGGCCACTTCTCTTTCATTTACTTATCATGTTCCCATGTCTCCTCTAGAATCTCACCATGATACCATAATATATGAACTAAACCAGTGATTTTTTCACCCAAGACTTTCCCTTTTCTATCAAAAATTTGCAATGGGATATGTACCCATGAAGAAACCAACTCTAGGTTAACATGATCCAATTTCATCCCATGGTAATGGTCTTATTTATAATTTTTCAATTGATATATGTCAAACACATTTTGTACCACATTGAACTGTGTTGGGAATTCCAACTAATATTATAGATCTCCAACTAATTTTAGTATCTCAAAAGGGATTATTTATCATAGAGATAACATGATCTACATTCCAAAATATTGATGTCCAAGATTTGGAGAGATCCAACAGAACACATGATCACTCACTACGAAGGGAAAAATCTATTGGAAATGATGCACATATGATTTTTAATTACAATGAGATGTCTCCATCATTTTTATAATCAATTGAATCATCTACATTATTTCTTGGACAAATATCGGCCTAGTCAGTGAAGTTTCATCGGTTTCCACCCAAAAAAACGGAAGAAAGACAAGGATTCTCATACAATGCTTCAAACCGGGCTATATATACAGGCCATATAGTTATTGTTATATGAGAACTCCACAAATATAATTTGGTCTTCCTATGAGCCACCAAAATCCATTACACAAGATCACAACATGTTATCCAACATTTTTATCATCCATTCAGATTTCCTATTTGTCTAATGATGATACACATCACTCATAGTCATTAGAGGCCCAAGGGATTTATGTAAGTATTTTTCGGAATTATAGGTGAACATCATATATCTATATGATATGATCAAAACCGGTATTACTTTTCTTTTTACCACTTCTTGAATAGAAATTTTTGGATAGATAATCAATCATATGATATTCATGAATAGGAATGAAATTAGGTGACTTCATGAGCCAATCCATAATAGCCTATTTGACATCATAGTTTCGAACTATTATTGGGAGATCTGTAACAAAATCCAGAGCTATCTACTCCCATTTACACACTAGAATATTTAAGGACTACAATATACTTATTGGAAGCTAGTTCTATTCATTATCTTGATGAAAAGTTGAGTATCTTGAAACAAACTCAGACACCTTCATTTACATTCTGATCCACCAAAACTATGATTTCAATGCCTTATAAATATTCTGTGTTATATGATGAAAAAACCATATTGAATGTTGATAAGCATGAAGATGTTTTCCCTATAAATCCATAGGTTCAACCCTCTGATTTTTGAACCAAAAAAAGTGAACTCTCATATAGATTCCAATTGTCAATGGTCTCCCCACCATTGAGTTTTAAACTCATTCAAATACATTCTGAATCAGATATTTGTGCCTGCATTCCATGTTTACCAGATCCAGAACAAGAAAACCTAGAAATAAAACTACAACATAACCTTGTTCTTCACATTCCACATGAATTTAGGCTATGATCGACATCAATTATCACTCCTTTGATTCTTTTTTCCTGATTGAGAAAAGTACTTTCTTCTTAATTCATCGGCCACAGAATTACCTTTACCTGATGTATACATCAAGTAAAAGATGAACATTTGGAGATAATACATCCATCTTCTTTGTCTCATATTCAAATATCATTATGAGAAGATATGTTTCAAGAACTTATGATCTGTGAACACAGTAAATTTCTCCCCAAAGAGATAATAACACCATATTTTTTAAGTATGGTCAACCGTGGCTATCTCCAAATCATGTGTTGGGTAGTTATTCTCATGAAAACTAAACTACCTTGAGCCATTAGCAACAAAATGATCTCCATGTATCACAACACAACCCAACCATGATCTTCTTATCATGGTTCCGAAAATATAAATATAGGTTTTGATACAAGGAAATCATTCAAATCTTGAAATGGTTTCTGACATTCCTCATTTCATTGAAATAGAGAATTATTCTTTGTCAAAGATTTCATGGGTGAAGATAGTTGTGATAAAACACGAAAAAGAAGTAGAAATAACTATCCAGAATATAAAATATCTTTATCTCAATGAAATTATTTGGAGGTTTCCAAATGATAATATCTTCTATCTTCTCGAGATCGACTAAAACAACTCTTTCAAAAATTACATTGACATGAAAGTGTACCTATTGTTTACAAAAATAAAACATTGATAATTTGGAATACAAATTATGGTCTCTCTATATTTCTAACACTGTCTTCATGTGTTTCTCATGTTCAACCCTTGTCCTTCAATACACCAATATGACCTCAACAAACACCACAATAAAAGAATCCAAATATCACTAAAATATTTGATTCATCAATTTCATGAAGACCACTGGTGCATTTGTAAGAACAAAATCCATTACCACATATTAATAATGGCTATATTTTCTTTTAAAATATATTTTTGGAACATCACTTGTATAAAAACTATTTATAACGTATTCTTTTTCACGTCATTTTTTTAGAACCAATGTGAAAATCAACAAAACTTGATTTTTCATGTCAGTTATTATATAACCATTGTGAAAATACCTTTTCACAAGATTTAACATTATTTATATAATAATAGACATGAAAAATAAATTTTCATGACTTTTCATATAATTCATTTAAGAAATGACATAAAAAATGTTTGAAAAAATTTTGTTCATTTATCAAGGTTTGATTTGACTGGTCTTGTAGCTGAAATGGAGTTTTGGATCAAAAGTTATGGCCATTTAATGTTGATCTTATATAAAATATGTCTTATGGAATTCCATATTCTAATGACCATAAATTTTGATCCATAACTTCGTTTAACCACCACAACTAGTCAAACCAAATCTTTGGAAACAAACTACAATTTTTAAACATTTTTATCATTGTTTAAACCGATGTCAAAAGCTTGTTTTCCTCACCGGTTATCATAAAACCAATGTGAAAAATAAAATTATAAATATCTTTTAATGATGGTTATCATAAAACCGACATGAAAGATAATTCTAATATCTCACCAATGTGAGATTACAATTTTTTTACAGCATGACATCAAATTTTTTAACTACCGCCTAAAATTTATAGAACCAATTTTTTTTTACCATCTCATTTATATTTTTTTCATTCCAAACATATATTAATTTTATAATCAATTCTTTCAACCATAATTTTTACACCGACTCAAATCATTTGATCTTTATCATCAATCCACTATTTCATCATTCGGTGATCTCATCACAGTATTTGTAATTCTTTTTCAATTATTTATATTTTTTTATGATTATTTTGTATAATTGATATACTAATGAATGATTATCCTTTTTATTATAATGAATAATAATTCTTTGATTAATCATAAAACTAAAAATCCTCCTTCGTATTGTAAAATTCCTTCTAAGATGAAGTCATGGTTGGCTCATGAGATCGTTCAAAGAAAAAAAATCCAAATTCTGATGGTTATAACTTTTGATCAATATCATATTTTGAGCTCTATGGTTAGTAAAATCAAATATTAGTAAATTATTTGAAGGTTAATAAAAAAATTCATCTCAGCCTTTGAAAACCCAAAGTTAAAATTGAATTTTAATGTACTTTTTTGAAAAAACGACTAGAAAACTCTATTTTCACATCGGTTTTAAAAAATGAACATGAGAGAATGTTTATTCATATCAGGTCTCGAAAAAAATGAAATGAAATATCATGTTTTAACGTCATTTTTTAATTAATATTAAGAAGGTATTTCATATCAGTTTAAAAAAACCAATGTGAAATATACAAAAAATCATTTTTTACATTGTTTATTAAAACTGACAGTAAAAACATCTTTAAAACATCTCCTTCAAATATTTATTCTTATACATCGATGATAAAAATATAAAAAATGGACAAAAAAATATATTTTTTACTATTGTATCATCATTCTGAAGCCGCAATTAGTGTTATCCTGATCGTAATTCAACCTTACATAACCACTAATATCCCCTAAATTGATCTAACATATCATAAATGCATGGAATTGGATACCTTTTCATTATGGTAACTTGGTTAAGCTTATTATAATTTACACATAGCCTTAGAGTTCCATCTTATTTATTCACAAACAAGATTGGTGTTGCCCATGGGTACGTGCTAGGCTGAATAAAACCTTTACCTTATAGCCCTTCCAGTAGCACTTTAATCTCCCATATTCATTTGGTTCCAATAGATTATATCGAAGTGAAATAGGATAGATATATGGGATGAGATCAATCGTAAACTATACTTCCCTTATCAGTGGTAACCTAGATAATGTTTTGGTAAATATATCTTGAAAGTGATCCAACACTTCTAGAAAATTTAAATTCTCGATCTCTTCCATCAATGCCAAAGACAATGTCACCAACTGGTAAAATATTTTTTCCACTGCATGTGATAACAAGCCTGTTTCACCTGTCTTCATATTCATTTCTCCTCAAAAGAGATTCTTGACACCATCCACAATCATAAAAATAGTTGTTATACTATAACATTCGATGTGATCCCTGAACATTATCATCACATCGATACAAAGGATTACGTCATAACCATCTATATCGATCACAGATATATCTCATTTCATCTCGGCATCATCAATGGTTATAGAACATGATCTACATATAATGGCTCTACATTATCCTTTCCCAATATAAGCTTGATGTTTTATAACAAATAGCATCATATCATGTTTTAAAATCATAAAATCAACTGCACAAGAAGTAATAATGTAATGACATTTTCTAGTATCAAAAATCACTTGCTTAAGGGTAGAATTAAAAATAATCAAACATCTCAACATATATGGTCCCACAAGATAATCCAAAATCATTTTCTCAGTTATATATAACTGCTTCATCATTGCAATTTTTTCATTGTATCCTTGATGGGAATTCCCATGCTAAAGAGTCATGGTAGTTCTAGAATCACCATGGCTACTCTGTTTTGTTGACGAGTTTGGTTCTTCTTCCCTCACCCCATCAAAGCATATGACACTTGCGATACCTAAAAAGTGTCTTGGGAAGCTAACCTTAGAGAACTACTTCAATAATGATGAATATTTCACATATTATTGTAATTATGGCATGCTCTTGGTGGCGATGTACACTCTCCCTTCACATGGTCAAAGGAACCACATTAGAAACATCCAAGTTTTTTCATGGGTCTCAGAGGAAGATTCATTGATCCAGTCATTTGATTATGATTCACGTTCCCACATTTGATGTATGTGTCCCTCTTCCTTTTTCCCCCATCATTAGAGTTTCCACTAATTCCCATGGGTATCATCATATATCATCCTCCCATAGCTCTTTAGATGTCCCTTTCAGCCAATGTCACTCTATTGAACATTTATGTATAGTCTGTAATATAGAGCAAAAAAATATTCAAGTAAATATCTTAATATGGACATGATTCAAAGATATTCTCCTTTAAGGACGCACTAGTAGCATCCTAGAGTCCAAAGCACACTGAATTCCTGATTTTAGACACATATGTCTGGGAAAAAATATTTTCATTCATCATTATAAATAAGTATGTATTTCTATGAATCTTGAATATCTAAGGATAGAATTGTTTTTTAAAAAATTCCTCAAAATACTCCTAAACAAGGCCTTGGTCAAATTTAGCTTGCACCGCTAGATCCCACCACATGCATACAAAATCCTCAAGGATACACATTTTCAGCATGACATTCAACTCCGCTAGTGTGTTAATGAAATTGAAAATATGATTCAACATATTCATCAACAACTCTTCCTTATCTGGTTCAGAATCTCCCTGTAATATGGGTGGATTCGTCTTCTAGAACTGGTTGTAATGATCTAATTTCCTTATCCCATCACTCTGGTTCCCTGTGTCCACATCCTGAATCTTATAGACTATAATTTGAACCAGTTGTTGGTTCACTTGTGACTTAGGTACAACCACATTCTATGTAACTTCTTCGAGTTGGTTTCTATGATGCCTACCGGGTGCCATATTCTATAAAAATAACAAACTGTTTATGTATCACTCTCTAGAATCTTTGGGATTGGCTTAAAAAAATCTTCCACATCCACTATCACAGAATGTTTTTCCAATTTCAATCATTTTCCACAATTAACTATTTTTTAAAAAACTCTACTTTATTTTGAAAATAAAACTATTTAAAAAATTCCACAATCATGGTCTCTTCATATTATTTCATGTAAAATCAGTTTATTAATTTTTTTTTAAAAAACATATTGTACTAAATAATATATCATTACTCGAAATGATACATGCACTCATAGTGGTAAGTCATTTCTTTAATTCATGTCATGCACGTCTCATTGGATAAACCCATGAAAATGAGATTCCATTCCAATAAGTGTCTCCAAAACACTTGTGTACCCAACTCCCTGATAACATTAAGTTCTAGGTAAAAGGTTACATATATATTTATACGCTGAACATTTGATATCCTCACAGTCCTACTTCTTTCTATAATCCCAAATCAAGGAATATAAAATAAGGAATTCAACTCCAAGACCAATATAACTGATGACCACTTGATTTTCAAGGACCAATTGAAACTGAAACCATGTATAACATCTCACCTCTTTCACATGCTTGAGAGAGATCTGAGATGTTACTAGTCCTTAAGAGACTACCCCAAGATGCCAAAGGATGAAAATAAATGCTAAAGGATTGAATACATGTATGAGATCATTATCCATTTTAGAGTAAATAAACTAACCAATTTATTCATAAAAAAAAAACCACTACATGAAGCATGAAAATAATGAAATATAACTCAAAATCTAATTTATCAAAATCATACTAAATTGAAGTACCATATTGGAAGACTACAATATCAAAATAAACAGTGAAAAATAATAATAAAACTCCAGGACAACCCCAACAATAAAAAATCCACATCCTCCATGCTCTAACTTTACCAAATAGCCCAATTTTCATTAGTTAGTGCTGAATATGTGTGATAATTTACCTTTTTTATTGCATTGGTAGATGGAATCTTCAAAAGAACAAAATTTAAAAATTAGGGGTGAGTACTAAAACTCAGTAGGTTTTCCCCCATTAAATTCCCTACTCATTCCACTAGGATAGAATATTTATCAACATTTATATAAAAACAGTTATATAAAAAAAATTCAAAATAAAGTTTATAACTAATTATAACCATGTTCCATATAAACCATTTTTTCAATAAAAACAATTTTTTAAAAAAATAAACCAAACAATTCTTTAAAATCTTTTCACAAGTTCCCTTTGGCATAAAAATTCCATTTCTCATATCCACGCCACCAACCTTCCATGAATAATTATGACAGTTCATTACTCGTGAGAGGACTCTCATTGATCTTCCAATTTATCATAGGGTAATCATATCCCATGTTCCATTAAACCATTTTCATTGAGTTCAAGGTAATATTTCAGCCAAGCCTCGCAAATGATATATGAACACACACCCAAAGTATCCCCAAACCCATGCCAATCCAAACATAACAAAATTACTTCATAAATACAAAAAAAAATTGAAAACCATTTTACAACCATCCATTTCATATAAAAAGAAAATGAATATTTTATAACAAAAAATTTTAAAATAAAAAAGAAAATCACTTTTCTCAAAAAATTGCCGCAGTTCTTTAATTTCACCAAAAATCATAAATCATCACTAAAGAGGATATATGTCATGATTTGAACCAAAATTTCACAATAATTTTAAATAAATTAATTTTTTTAAAATAATAAAATTAGTTCTATCAAGAGGAATCGAAAGTGATTCTATATACCTTGAGAGTTTTGGAGAAAACGACAAATGACATGAAAAATGATCACAAAACTGGGCTGATACTCCACAAACCCACATTGTATATCCTATGTTATCATCCAAACAACCAAATCTAAACATATTTGGAATCAAAAACACTATGAATACCAAAAATAGTATTAGATCTAGGAAATTGACATTTGGAGAAAAGTAGATCTAACAAAAACATTAAGACCGGCGAATAATGACCACATACCCTGAGGAATCAGCTTCTAATCACCAAGAGAAGACTTCGGATCACCTCTGGATCAAAGGCAGAACCTTCCTCGACCTTCATAAAATAAAAATACCAAGTTATGGATATATAAAAGGAAAAGAATTGGGTTATATTATAAAACAAGTGAGACCCACTTTTTAAGGAAGTGGTTTCTGGCAACACACGGTTCAGTTGCACGGCTAGGAAAATTCTGCACTAACCTTGCGCGAGACACTACCTTATGGAAAATACTTGTATGATCATCTCTTTGGGTCGACAAAACATGTACCAACCATGCCAAATCCATTGCCTCAAATGGACCAAAACCATTTTCAAATCATATGGTTTCTACTAGGCGTTCGTAGAGTTTGAGAAGACTGTACACCGCCTGTGTCCCTTCTATTTTTCCCCTGCCTCAGAGTGCGAGGTTTCCTGTAGGTGTTGCACATTTTTTCAAAAACTGTGCACCACCTGTAAACCTATAGAAATTTCTCAAAACCTCTCCAAAATTTCACTAAATTCTTCCAAACCTCTCCCATATACTTTATATACATAAAATAATTAATAAAAGTGTTCTTTACTTGAAACAATGTTTTCTACACAAAGAACCCTCAATTATTAATAATTAAATGAATAATTATATATTGAATTCCCATGTTGTGATATAAGATTGGGAAGATATTCCAGGTAATCTTGGATTTCTAAGACGTTCTCAAGGGATCTAGCCTTTCAAATTAATACTTAATGAATTCCATTGTAAATCCATTTTTATTCATCCTTCATGAATATGTGGAATGCATAGGATGTTGGGATTCATCCAATGGGTTTATGTGAATACCTAGGTGGTTACCTAGGAATTGGGATATGAGACTATCATGATTACCTAAGAATCACTCATAGAGATCGTATGTTGAGCTTGGTATGACTGGATTTACAATGGTCATGCCCCTTGGAATTCTCTTAGAGATTAATATTTACGTACCAATGTTTATCTTTTATGGATTGATGATGACACCTAGTGACTATTAACCACCAAGGACTTCCTCATAGAGATTTACATAGAGTCTAATTACCATCGATATCCTTGTATTACCCCTTAGGGACCAGAGATGTTTCCTTATAACTATGGATTCTATAGGGTCACCCCCCCCCCAAATGAATTAAACATGATCATGATACTATTATGATATTACTTAATATTTGTCCATATATTTAGTGTTGATGAATGGTACCATTTTATTCCTTTACATGATCCTTATATCTGACATTTATTCTTAATAATGCATAGATATTTGGCCTTATATTGGTTGGAATGATTACTCAATGTGCCTAGAGACACTTCATCACTATCCAATTAATGTCTAATTTGGGTACTTTTAGGGGTTGGATTTGGTCCCCTTTGTGGTATAACATGTTCATAGTCATCTATTGCTATTAAAATCTAGTATTATTGTGGATTAATGTGGTATGGATGGAATATGATGACCCAATATATATGACTAATGTGTTTTCATGATATGTTTCTATGTGTAATTGTTTCAAATATTTGAAAACATCTATTATATGTGTATATCATGCATATACACATGATCATAATAGAAATTATTATAGATGATATATTGAGGATTCATACTCGATCACTAGAATCACCCCTACCCACATACATATCATTAGTTTTGATGTAGGTGAGTAGAAAATTATTTTTTCTCTCATGAAATAGGTATCATCTAGAGATTGAAAAGTTGTACAAATATACTAGGATGTGGAGTCTAAGGATTAATAATGATAGTATGTGAGTTAGCCTAGATTCCAATTTTTTTATTTTTTTAGTTATTTTTTAACATGTACAAGAAATTGTGTCATATTCAAAGATGATGTATGTTTTATTTTTATCTATTTTTTCTCTATTATATTTGATTTATCATATAATTTATTTTTTTCTATTTTTGGATTTTAGGTATTTTCCCCTTATATTTTTTCCATAGTTTTTTGGGATGTATCTCGTATGGACGAGTCATTGTGAATTTTTGTTGTATTTGGACATGAACCTGAAGAATTATTTTAGAGGAAATAGTCTCTTCATAAATATCATAGGCCCTATAAAATATTTTATATCCTCTAGATGAAGGGGAGGAACACCTGATGCACCCCCTAGTTTTTATGTAACTTTTTTCTCTCAAATAAATTAAATTTTAATTTGTGTATTATAATGAACTAAGTCAAACATTCTTTTCACAAGACGCTAACTTGGAATACGTTACATGGCACCAACATGGTGCAATATACAGGGAAAATAGAACTGATATATGTTTCATGCAACATATACTTGGCATATGTTACATAAAACACCGACTTGGCGTATGTTACATGCAATAGAAATGTTTCTACGAAACATCATTTTATTGTCGTAATTATTAAAATGAGATAATTATAAACTAGAAATTAAACATAGTGATATGAATAGTTATAACTAATTTTGAAATATTTTTTAAAATTTTTTAAGTAAATAAAACATATTTCTAACAAAATATATTATTTTTGGTAAATTCATTAAAGGTTTAAATATTAATATTTTCTTGAATGAACTGTTATTAATGTTTTTCTTTCAAAAATATTAAAATTAATGCTAAAAACATTTATAAATATAATTTTTATAAAATAATATTCTTTTTTGAATTTACAATTTCAAAATTATCTTAGGGTTAAATTTTGTGGTTTTTTTGAGAAACAGCATTTTTGGATGAATAGTGAAAAACAACAAATTTTAATTCCAAACTGATATATCATATTATTTATTTATAAGTTTAAATTATATTTTAATTAGTGGTAATGGTTTACATAGATTATATTTTTATAATCTAATACAATATATGTAATTTGAGCCAATTTCACATTGAAATTTCATATAAAAACGTAGCAATCTTTTGACCATTTTTACATTAAAAACACAATTTGTCGACCCGATTGTGGGATTAATTTTAAATAATTTTCTACCAATTTTGTGATTATAATTTTAAAAATATATAATAAATATTTTTAATCATCATTATTTATAATTTCTATCATGGTCAACTAAATTTTTGACCAAAAATATTAGTGAAAGTAATTAAACTTAATTGCATCGATTAAGGTAAAATTAAGCTTATTAAGGACTAATCCTTAAATTTAAGATAAAAAATGATATATTCACTTGTAAGAAACCAATATTATGTATATTATTAGTCTATTAACCGTCCATTATTGAGTTTTGTTTATTTTTTGTTACTTTGTTTAGGTAAAAACTTTCATATGCCTACTTAATTTTTAAAAATACCAGGCGAGTACTTTCCCTTCCATATAAAAGGCCACCACCTCTCCCACTACATCACACATCTAAAAACTATTAGGTTAAAACAATATATTAATAATAAACTTTAAAAAAATCCATAAATACCTCCTATAAGTCTAGCTTTTGGCACTAAGTCTTCCAAGGAATCCATTTGGGCCAATCCAAAAGGAGTTACCTGATTAAGAGGTAACGTCTTCTCTCAAGATCCGTTATTTTATTTTAAATTTCCATACTATAATTTATTTATTAAATTATTGTATAAAAAATTAAATTTAATATACTATTATTTTATATGCTATTTTCTAAACATACACTTACTCACACCCCCATATAATGGGTAATGAGTATATTGTTTATGTGTACGGAGAACTACCGCCTCACTAGATGATGATTGTTCATTTTTTAATTACCACTTATCATTGTAGACATTATGATGGATAATATTTTTATATGTTTTATATATTATATTTATCATTTCTTTATGCTTTTTTATTTCTTTTTATAGCACGTATCTTTTTACTCTCCATTTTGTGTTCATATAATGATTTTGTTTGAGGAAGTCTGGATTACTGCCCCCTAAAAGCAATATGATTCATTAATAAACAACATGGAATTTATTAAGTATAATTTGAGTGAATATATTTGATATATATTATACCATAAAGCTACTGAAATAATGATATAAATATATACATATATTTAATTATCTGTCATTATTTCAATATAACAATAAAAAAAGAATAAACATTTATGTGTCGGCTTACCATCTCCATTAACTGTGTATTCAATTTTGTACTTTTATATTAAATATATTAATATATTAAAAAATATAAATTATATAAATTATATTTATACAATTTTTCACATTCTAAAATAATAATAAAATTATAAGTTCTAACTATATAACAAATAAAGACACATGTGATGAAGAAACTATATATTATTCGAACAGAAACCTTAACATAGGATGGTTAACAAGATGGTTATATAAGGTCATAATAATACAATATATGGTAATTTATATAATAATATTGTTTTTTAAAACATGTAGAATAAATTTATATTTATTATACATGTTGTTTGAATGACTGTGACGGGAGTCAAGACACAAGGTAAGGGGATTTCATCTCACTTTTTATTTATGTGAGATACATGTTATGCTATCCACTCTTTATATTTGTGTGGTTTATGTAATGATCATGATTGTATTGTATATATATTATAATTAAATTTATTTTTATTGAAATATCCATTTTAAAACATTCTTTCATGAGGTTTATGTTCCAAAAGTTACCAAATTTGAAAAATTGTTTTGTCGAAATTTTCCTTCTTTGAGACTCGTGTTTTGTCATGCACCTAAATTTTTTTTTCATGTGTATATAATATAATTTTACATATTATATCATTAAATTACTTAATTAAATGATATTTTAATATTTGTGTAATTTTAATTTCTTAAATGGAGATTATGATCCCATGTTACCAAGTTATAAGATTTTATTAAAACAATCTCATTGCTTTTTGAGATTGTTTATATTTTTGATTCCTTTGATAAAATCTTGTTATCCATCTCTCAAGAACACTCATGAGTTTCCTTATAATATGTTTATTCATGAAATATCCATGTATTAGTGCCATTTTTTCCACTCTTTGTTAACTAATATAATTTGTTTATTTATAATATTATTGTCTCTCTCTAGTCGGAAGACTATTGTATTCAAAAAACCATGTTGTCAAAAAAAATGTTTCAAAAGAACATTAAAGCCCATTTTAAAGGAAAATAGAATTTTAAAAACGTTTTATGGTTTTCAAGGCTTCCTTTATATGTTTACAAATCAATTTTCAATGAAAATGTTTTTTCAAAAAGGTTTTCTATTTTAAAAATTATATTTCAAAAAAGGAATGTTATTTTACTCAAGAAATTTTTTTAAAAGATATTTCAATATTATTTCACACATAAGTTAACATTTATTGGTGTTACTAATTACTTTATATAAAAATTATTAATAGATTACAGTTATATTATTTCTCTAAATTGAGTACGTACTGATGACATGATGTTTGTGAGACCCATTTTTCATTCACGGTTTATATTATTTTGAGACCCTCCTCTTTTCACGGGTTACATTTACTATTAAATGATAATGAAAAAAATATCTTTCCATAGGTTATGATATGATTACATGTTTATAATACCCATTTCATTTCAAGGATACGATATGATTATTCCTGATCTTTTATCACGTGTATTTTTTATTTCATTATGAGATGGGTGGGACCTATATCTCCCTTCAATGCATTAGGTAAAGATTTATATCTCATGAGATATAATAAGATAGTCTTGGGAATGAACATTTAATACTTATATAGCCATGCAAGTGAACCATTAATTCCAAGATGGTATAAGGAGTGAACTCATGATACTAAGATTAACATGGGAGTGAACCATAAAAACTAATATGGTTTGGGGAGTGAACCTATACATCCAAGATGGTCATAGAAGCGATGCCTAGGATATAATGGAAATCATATTATGTATGCTTATGTGTATTCCAAAATTTAATATTTAATTC
Organism: Viscum album; assembly: GCA_963277665.1. NCBI lineage: Eukaryota > Viridiplantae > Streptophyta > Magnoliopsida > Santalales > Viscaceae > Viscum > Viscum album. The sequence continues at coordinate 1,042,121,461 of OY728143.1, read as the reverse complement.
CTATGATAAGATTTCATAGCTTATTCCTCTTATTTATTTATTATTCATCTCTTATAAACTAACATTATTTATTCCATGATTCATGTATATGATCTTTTATATGAAGGTTATGAAATTATATTTTCATTATCGCATTATCATACCCTTATACTCATGATTAAGATAGCATATCTCCCTTTTTTACCCTTACTGACATTATGAGTTTTCCCCATTTTATATTTCCTTCTCTAGGATATGAAGAAATGTATTATGTTTTGATGATTCTAATAATGGTTTTATTCATGAAGATCTTAGTGGTAGATAATATATCTCACTTATGTATCAGTGTTTAAGTTTACATGTTTCCAAAGGTATTAGACTATTATGGTCTGTGGACATTTTATGTATAATTTTTTAAGTATTAATCAAATGTTATGAAATGTCACTGTATTACTATAGAGGGTTTCTATATTTGATCTTTGTGAAATTTTTAGTTATCCTCTTTGAAGCTAGAATGAGAATACATTAGTGAGAACCCTAAAGAAATATCTATGTACAAGTATAAGGATAAGGAAAAGTATAAGAAAATGTCCAAGAATTTTGGTAAAGGATAGAGTGATTGGTTTCAAAGCAATACATTCCCCTCTCGATACAATAATTGGGTGTCGATCTAGAACAGATGTACCTAGGGGTAACCACTCAAAAGATATTTTTCAGGACTAACATAGGGAAATCTAGTAAATTACAATGGTCCGTACTACACACCCGGTTTGACACTCCCATGTGATATGCATTGGGAATTCAAAAACTCTTCCCAAACCATTATGAAGGATTTAAATATATGTTTTCTTTGAATAAACTAGGATAAATCTAAGCTTGCATAGATTATGGAAGGTGTCATTATTTTGAGATAATATAAGTGAATTTATTTGGTAATGTGGTTAATCAATATGATAACTAATTATTACTCAATGATTTTGGTTTTAGTCAATGTCTGGAACCTGAAGGAGTGACGTTAATGGTGATAACGATAGAAAATGAAACAATTATCCTGCTGGGAAATAGAATACTATGGGAGATGTAATGAAAAACCTCATTTCTATTCTCACGTGTCTTTCTCAATCTATGAATCATGGTAGAATTCTAAATAATAAATGGAGGTAACACCATTATGTTGAGTCTTTCATGAGGAAACATCCACCTTCTATCATAGGTTGTTCTGATCCACTTGTTTCTAAACAATGGATTAGTACTACTGAAAATATATTCTCCATTATCCAGTGTTTGGATCATGAGATGGAAAATCTAGCTTTTTATTGATTAGAAGGGGAAGAAGACTAGTGTTGGACTCTAATCAATAATATAGGGTAGCAATATGAGTCTGAATCCGTGGACTGGGATGATATCAAGAACTAATATTTTAATAAGTACATTCCTTGTATTCTTCATACCAAGATGGAGAAAGAGTTCCTTGAGTTGGAGAAAAGGGATATTGAATCTGTTAGTACTTACAAGGATAGTTTTATAATACATTCATGTTATGATTTAGGAATTATCATTCAACATGAATGTAAAGTTGATATGTTATTTTCGGGAATAATTCAAGTATCAAAAGGTCATTTTCCATAATATACTTTAGTAGTGTTTAAGATATTGTGTTTTGTTAAATCATGTTCGAAATGGAAGTTGGAGTGATGTATCAATATCATCGATTTTACAAGAATAGGGAGAAGGAGTTTAAATGAAAACCAAAAACCATAAACAAAAAAATATGATCTTTACTTTATTATCTAATTGTGGGAAAATCATGGAGGAAATTTCCTTAATGGGTATAAACAAATTTAGGGAATGAATGGCCATTGGACATCTGATTTCTAAAGAGATTGGATGAAGTTATATAATGTTTTGAATGGGGAAAAGCATCACAGATTACACGTACCACAATTCAGTGCTATAGGTATTTGGGGAAAGGTCATTATTCTAACCACTATCCCAACCCAAGGGATGGTGTTGTTGATCAACGTCAATACACTATTACACCAAGGGACAACAGTGAATCTGGTGCTATCATTATTTCTGATGAGGGGTGAAATAATGACCTAATGAAAGTTACACATACCATCCACTGTAGAACTGTTAATATCATATTTTATTCCTGATCTACCCACTCATTTATATCTAAAAAGTTTTATAAGGGTATTAAGATTACTCCAAAATATTAGATGTTGTATTAGCAGTGAAACCCCCTAATGGTATGTTGATTTCATATCAAGTCTATATTTCCTCTCTAGTTAAAATTTGTGGTAATTTTCTTCCTCAAAATCTTTTCATTCTTCATTTGGTTGAATTTTATGTCATCTTAGGCATGAATTTACTTTATATTCATAAATACCACATTAATTTTAAATGATATGAAGTTATGATTGATATTTTGAACCCTACTATGATCATCCATCCATGTGACGATAAGAATAAGCTTCCAATTGATATTACTTTTATTTTATGGGTTTTAATTCCCATTAATAAGGGTTTCCTATCTCAAATTTTTGGGGAGAAAATCAACGTCGATGATATTACTATTGTTAGAGAATTTGTTGATTTCTTTCCAGAAGAGTTCTCTAGTCTTCCAAAAAAATGTGAAATTGAGTTCCCAATAGAACCCATACCTAGTTCCACACCAATTTCAAATACTCATTAATGAATAGTTCGTATTGAGTTAAAGGAATTAAAGAATAAAATCCTATAAAACGTTGATAAAGGATTCATTCAGCCAAGTGGGTCACCATGGGGTGAACCTCTTCTTTTTGTGAGAAATAAATATGGTTCAATGCATCTCTGCATTGATTATCGGGATTTTAAGAAGATCATGATGACGAATAAGTATTTTCTCCCTCATATTGACGACTTTTTTGATCAAGTGTGTGGATCTCAATACTTTTCTAATATTTAACTTTGTTCTGGATATTATCAAATTAGTGTCAATAAAGAGGATATACACAAGAAAGAATTATATACAAGATATAAACACTATGAATATATAGTGATTACTTGCGGTCTTACTAGTACCCCTTCTATCTTCATGAATTTAATGAATAGAGTCCTTAGATATTACCTTGATCATTTTTTTGTAGTCCTTATAAATGATATTCTAATCTATGGAAATATCATGAAATGTCTTGAATATCACCTAACAATTGTACTGAACCCCATAATGAAGGAGAATCTATATGAAAAATTTCCAATGTGTTAATTTTGGCTGAAAGAGGATTCATTTTTTGGTCACATAATCTCTAGAGATAAGATAAAAGTAGACCCTTCATAGACGGATTCCATTAAATGTTTTCCTACACCAACCATAGTGACTGAGATCCATATACTTCTTGGTTTATATAGATATTATCTATTGTTTTTGGAGAGTTTAACATTACTATCTAATCCTCAAACTAAGTTATCTTGGAAGGGTATCATGTTCCTATAGACATATGAATGTGAGGAATATTTCATGTAACTGAAGAGAAGGTTTGTCAGTGCACCTATTCTTACATTACCCAGTAGTGGATAAGGGTTTTAATCATTAAAAATGTATCCATGAAGGGATTGGTATGTTTTCTTATTAAGAATAACATGATTATCACTTCTACCTCATTGAATATGAAGATTCATAAGAAAAATTTCCTAAATCGTGATTTGGAGTTATCAGCATTAATCTTTTTGCATTAATGATATAGAAAAGTATATTTATGGAGAAAAGTGTGATATATATATATATCAATAATAAAATTCTGAAATATACATTCACACATAAGGAGTTGAACATGATCCATAGAAGATGGTTAGATTCGATAATGGATTAGGACTTCTCAATACATTACCACCCTAGGAAAGTGATCATGGTGGAAGATTCTTTGAGTAAAAAAGATCGTGCTAGTATCACAAAAGATCCAATATTTCTAGATTTTACAAGGATGGATCTATAAATCTTGATGCAAATGTAAAAATAATATCTTTCTGAAATTAATGATTAACCCCTTATCCAATATAGGATTATGGAGGTGTATAAGGAAGATGAATAGATAAAAAAGAAAGTCATAAATGTTCTTCAGTTTAACCTTGATGAGAAAGGAATGATTAGGTTTAGGAACTTTTTATGTGTAACTTCCATACCATATTTAACGAAGGTTCTATTGGAGAATCTCATAGTTCATCATTCTATATTCATCCTAGAAAGAAGAAGATATATATAAATTTGAAAGGTTACTTTTGGTTGGATGGCATGAAGATATATCATAGAGTTTGTATCTCATTTCTTGGTATGCCAAAAATTTAAGGTTAAAATACCAAAGAAAAAGGGGATGTTGCATCCATTACCGATACGAGAATGGAAGTGGGAGAACATCGCTATAGATTTTATAGATGGAATACCCAAAACCTCTAAAGGGTTATTTGAGTGATACCCGATCACCTAACTAAGTCATACCACTTCATTGCTATCATAGAAGAATTATCCCCAGATCATCATTCTAAGATATACATTAAGGAAGTGGTAAGGTTTCATTGATTACCACATTTTATTATATCATATTGGGATCCAAGGTTTACCTGAAAGTTATAGAAATTAATCCATTGATACAAAATTGGGTTTCAGTAGTACTTATCATCCTCGTATAGATGGTTTTCCTAAACAAACAATTTAAACCCTAGAGGATATGTTGATTTCTTTTTCTCTGTATTTAAAAGGTGGTTTGGAACAATACCTTCTTCTAGTTGAGTTTTCATACAAGAATATCTTCTACTCAATAATTCAGATGGTGCCTTATCAATACCTCTATGGGATGAAATACAGACATCCAATATTTTGGTATGAAAATGGAGAAAGAAATATATTAGGAACTAAGATCACTAAAAAATGGTTAATGACGTTAGAAACATTCAGCAGCATATCAAGTTATCTCAAAGCTAGAATAAATGTTATATCGATAACTGATGACATGGTATAGAATTAGAATTCAGTGAAAAGGTGTTTCTAATAATCTCATTAAGGAATAAATTTATGGGGTTTGAAAAGTCAGGGATACTAATCCAATTTTATATAATTCTATTTTATATTCTTGATCATATCGGGATAATAACCTATTTCTTGACACTTCCTCCAAATATCCCTCAAGTCCACGATTTATTTCATGTATCTCTCCCGAGAAAGTATATAAATGTCTTTTCATGTGTATTGAAATCAGTGTTCATAACACTAGATTAGGATATGTATTATGAATAACAACTAGTTGAAATTCTAGACCAATCAATTAAAGTTCCCCATAAAATGGCCACTCACCTAGTCAATGTTTTTGTGGAGAAATAACCAATTTAAAGAAGCTATATTATAACTTAAGGATATGATGAAACAGAATTATCCTCATTTTTTATGGTAGTTTTGAATTTCATGTGTGAAATTAATTTAATGGTAGAATAATTTAACACCCCTAGATTTTATGGACCTTTTCTATATCAAATAAATTAAATTTTCATTTATGTATTACAATTCGCTAATTCAATTTTTTTGTGCAGCACCTACATGGCATAAATTACACACACAAAAATGGAATACAATATATGGAACATTAAGTCGGAACACATTACACACAACATTGACTTGGTGTATGTTACACGCAACACTGACTTGGCATACGTTACACACAACACTGATGTTTCTACACAACATCATAAAATTATTATAATTATTTAAACAAGATAATTATAACCTAGTACTAAATATTAGTTATATGAATATTAATAAATAAATTGTAATTATTTTTATAATTTTTTTATATAAATAGAACATATTGATAACAAAATATCTGATTTTTCATAATGACATGTGTTTAAAAATATTGTTTTCTCGAATGAGTTTCTTTTAATGACAATCTGTGAAAAATAAAAAATATAATTTTTAACTAATTTTGAAATTAAATCTTATAAAATAATATTTATTTTTGAATTTATAATGTCAAAATTTTCTTTGTGTAAAATATTTGGATTTTTCTGAGAAACTTCATTTTTTGATGAAAATTGAAAATATTGGTTTTTAATTTAAAACTAACTTTTAATATAAATAATTTATAAGGATAAATTATATTTTAATTTGGTATAAAATTTTAATATGATTATATTTTTATCAATTAATCCAACTTGATTAATTTTAACAAATTTCACAATAAAATTGAATATAAAAACTTGGCAAACCTATAATCATTTTTACTTTAAAACCCTGCATTGTCAACCCAACTGCAGGATTTATATTAAAATAAATTATACCAATTTTGTTATTTGAATTTGGAAAAATGGATTCCATATTTAGAATATTCATAATTTATAATTTATAATAATTTCAACTTAGTTTTTTTTCAAAAAATATTATAGAATGTAATTAGAATTAATTACATCGATTAAGGTAAAATTAAGCTTAAATAAGGACCAAACCTTAAATTTAAGACCCAAAACGAAATATAAACTAGTAAAAAATAATTTTATGGACATTATTTTTTCATGAACCTTCATCTATTGTGTTTTTTTGGTTTTTTATTAATTCTTTAGTTAAAAATGATTGTACACCCGACTTGTTTTCAAAAATACCAAATGATTCCCTTCACTTCCCTATAAAAGGCCACCACATATCCCTATTCTTCACACATTTAAAACCTATTATGATCAGAAAATATCTACCCAATACACTTCCCAACATCCCTAAATTCTTTCTAGAATCCACCCCTTTAGCATAAATTCTTCCAAGGAATCTCTTTTCCACAAACCAAATGGAGTTACACGATTAAGAGGTAACATCTTTTCTCATGCTCCTTTATTTTATTTTCCTTATTCACCCCCTAAAATTTTGTTATTACATGTTATTAGAAAAAAAATATATTATACTAAATGTACTAGGATATTGTTATGATATTTTTTCAACATACACTTACACACACCTCCGTCTAATGGGTAACAAACATACTGTTTATAAGTACGAAGAACTATAGCCTCATTAAACGATTATTGTTCATTTTTCCTTTATCACATCCCCATTTACCATGTTATAAGAGTTTATTAAATCAATCTAATCACTTTTAGAGATTTATTTTATTATTATTCCTTTGATAAAATAATATGATCCATCTTTCAAGAACACTCATGAATTTCCTTTTACTAAATTTATTCAAGATATATCCATGTATTAGTACCATTTTCCCACTCTTTGTTACTTAATATAATGTTTTTATGAAAAATCATACCATATCTCTATCTGGTCAGAAATCTATTGTATTCAATAACCGTGTTTTCAAAAATGTTTTCAAAAATGTGTTAAAAATAAATTTGAAGTCTATATGTTGGGAAATGCGATTTTTAAAAAAATTATGGTTTTCAATTCTTCCTTTAAAAGTTTTCAAATCTATTTTCTAAGAAAAATGTTTTAAAAAAGTTTTATATTTTTAAAATAATTTTTCAATGAATACATTTTATTTTTCTAAATAATTTTTTTAAAACATCTTTAAAAATTGTTTCCCATATAACATAGCATTTATTTGTCTTAATCATTATTTTATGGAGAAATTAATCAATATTTTTATTAATATTATTTATCTGAATAGATTATTTTTTGATGGAATTATGTTTATGAAACTCATTTCTCATTCATGGGTTATATGATTTTGAGAACCTCTTCTTTTCACAGTTTATTTTTATGATGAAATTATTATGAAACTCGTCACTTTAAACAAGTTATGATATAATTACATGTTTTTAATACACATTTCATTTAATGGGTTCTGATATTATTATCTATGATCATGTGGAACTAGTATGTATGATTTCATTATGATATTTTTGGGACCAATATCTATCTCCAATTCTTGGGTAGATATTTATATCTAATTAGATATACTATTATAGTCTTGGAAATGAACCTTGACTACTAATATGGACATGGGAGTGAACCATGACTACCGAGATGGTATGAGAAGTGAACACATGCTACTAATATGGCCATGGGAGTAAACCATGACTAACAATGTAACACCCTGAACTCATAATCCCAAAGATGGTGCATTATTTTAATACATTTTCATGATTACAATGAATCAATTCATGAGGGACCGATCAATTTAGAATTCATATCAAATAAATTACATACATTAAATTTACATTAAAATTTCAAACATAAAATACAGCAGAGTTAGTTCTTTGGAAACTCCATTATTCCCCTAGCTTAACCCTACATATCAAACATAATACGCTTCTTGGAATCCTAGGAAAACAAAACATAAGAAAGGGGTGAGCTCAAACAATCAGTAAGAGTAAGAAATACATCAGAAGATAACATAAACATTAGGTATGGTGAATAATTGAAAATGCATGCCTTTAAAAATAATAAACATGCAAACATTATGGGAGGAGTATGAGTCGAGTAAATAATGTCATAATAGAACATAGTCATGGGTATTCTACTAGTATAATAACAACATAAATCATCAATATTATTTTCATAATGAGAGAATGTATAATTTGGGACATTATGAATAATTTTGTCAAGGCCTCGGCCAAGACGTCTAAAAATGATTAAGGCCCCGACCAAAACCCTATATCAAATTGGGAATGGCATCAGCTAATTCCATGTCTAATTGCCTCATGAGTCATACCAATGCACCAAGGAGCTATAGCGGGCTCCACCCGTCACTTACTAAGTCCAATACAATCCTCATATAAAAATTTTGAAACATAACATATACATTTGTATTAAAACTACCATACAAAATGTCAATACTTTAACCATAAACCATGAATAGTATAAAAATAACACATCCACATTAAAAGAGATCAAAACTCATTCAATACAATATTGTAGATTGTATTTCTAAGAAATCATACTCAATCAATAATAATATCCAAAAAGGATGTTGACATAGTTGAAAATGATTAGTAAAACACTTTGAGTGAAATATCCCTTTTTCATGAAAACATTTAACAATCACACAATTTATAAATGAATACATTTAAAGACATTCTTGAATCAAAGTGTCCCATACAACTTTGATACTTTTTAAAGTAATTAACATTTTAAAATATTCATATCCATATAAATAAATCCTTAAAACCCATTTTGAAAACATGGAAATTAATGAAAAAAATTTAGAATAATAAATATTTAAACCATTTAAAATGATGATATAGTGTAAGACTACCTTACAAGAATCATTTTGAAATTCCTTTTATGAAACATGGACATTGGTAATAAATATGTCCCAGAAAATACTTACACATAAACAATCTCGAATAATAATGAGATTGAGTAATTAACCCTTACCATGTACTTTCCTTTGGTTGAGGGTACGTCTAACCTCATTTATAATGACCATAGTATGTTATTAAATTATACCAGAACCATATTCATATTTATGATATCACACATGATTCATTTATGGTTTTATACTACACATTTAATAATAATTTCTACGTTAAAGTAACATTTCAGGTATGTGTTTTAACTTGTTATTCTTGATCAGATCACTTAGATCATGATTTACATACATCCAGAATATAAAACATGATTTATATATCATATATATTTAGAATATAAATATTTATTATAGATATATTTATGAAATGGAAACACCATTCATGGAGACGGCAGTTCGTACAAACGCAAGAACGTTGTTTATGTTTTCTTATCATATAGTATAGATGTTAGTAAATGAAATATATTTATCTATATAAATATATATTATTCCAGTAGGAATATTATTTCATATATCTCATACTTAATCAATATATATGTATTTATAATAATTCTTGAATGGTGATCGTTGAAGATGAATCTCATCGCGTCGTGGAGATGGTAAGCCGTACGTACACACGAACGACAATATCATTCTATCGATGGTAAAAAGGTGTTTAATGGGATGGAATATTATATATACAGAGTAATTACCATGTAATATTAATTATTTAAGTTAATTATACTCCTTATTATACCCATCCAAACAATGTAGTGTTGAATAACAAACAACACCACGATGTGGAGACAGTAAGTTGTACGTACGCCCATAAGGTGACTTTGTCATTAATAGGACGGATATAATAATGAATATGGTTGTACCATATTTATAATAACATCATAGTATATATAAGGTAATGGATTTATTTCTTTGGTATGGAAAAAACAAATAAAGAGGATGTGGGAGAAGAAAAAGAACTTTGAAAGATGTGATAAAATAATTACCTCTTCTTTGGGTGTTTCCTTCTTATTTGAAAAAAAAGGATCCTTAGGTTTCCTTTATGCTAAAGGGAAAGACTATAGGATGAATTTATGAAATTTTGGTGGAGATTTGGGGATGGTTTGTCCGAGCCAAATGGATTTCGAGTTGTGAATTTGAGATAAAGGGAAGTTCCCTTTTATAAGAGTGGTGAGGGCCACCTTAGGGAAAACATGAAATATTATTTTACTATTCAATCATATTCGGATTCTACTAGCTCCAAAGGAATTTATTTATAGCCTTATGTGGTTATGGGTATCACAACCAATAGGTTTTAGAAATGTTTAGGTTACCATATTAACCATATCTCTTAGATTTAACTCTTATTTAAATAGTTTAACTTTTACCATGTCCCTTTGTATTTTTATATTATATGGTTAATAAAATTACTATAAAATGTCAAGAGAACCCCCAAGTGGTTCCTTAATGACATAAAAATCATCCTATATGTTCTTTGGACGAACCTTATATTTTTATTATTATTATATAATTTAATAAAATAGTACTTTTTTTAAAACTTATTTATGTCAATTTTGACACTATTTAGTATTTCGTTTTTGTGAAAGTCATAAAAACTTGATTACTTAAACAAAAATACATTGAATCAACCGTAACATGTCATATTAACATGGAAAATTATTTTATGTCATCAAAACTTTGAAATTATTTTTATTTTAATATTTATAATACCATTTATTTGAATCTTTCGTTAATAAGGTAATTATTGCATCATCATTGGGTCATAAATAAATATAATTATTTAATATCTAAAAATTATAAATCAAATACCATTATGTAGTAAATTTTTTATCTTCATATTGAATATTTATAGTCGAATTTATCTTGTAATTCCCTGACCCTATTTACACAGAGTCGATGCATTATTACGTAACATTGGAATGATCACAAAAGATAAAGTCTCGAAAGACCGATTAGTTTAGTAGCCTTGGAAACACTAGATACATTAATAATTGTTACATTATATCATAAACTGAAAAATCACAGTAACATATTCTCCATATTCCACACTCCTATCCCCTTCAGACTATCCCTGTAGGTCAGTCATAAAATATTTCTTCACATCCTGGGAAAATAAAACACAGAAAGGGGTCAGCTCAGATGCTCAGTAAGGATAAAAATACAGCGGAAACACTCATAAATAAACATAAAAATTTAAGGTAATGTATAACTAAAACAAAATCCTTTTAAACTTCAACATAAGAATAATATGGAAAAAATAAAATGAAATAATTCCATTTACTTATTCAAATGGATATTATACTAGACGAATAATCACATGCAATATCAATAACCACTTTAATAGTGATGGAATACATAATGCCAGACTATCATAACCACGTACCCAAGGCCTCATGTTAAGACTACAAATAAGATTTTGTGAAGGCCTCATGCCAAGACACTAGTTTGTATCATGAGACCTAACGATACATCGAGGATCTATAGCGGTCTCCACCTGTCACTTATTATGTCCAATGCATTCCTTATATGAAAAGTTTTAAACATATCATAAACCATAACATAATCGTATCACATAAAAATGCATAAAGGAAACATAACATTTCCACATTTCAATCACAAGATATAAATAAAACACATTAATATAATCAAAACATTATCAAAACCATTTTCAATACCAAAATTAAAGAAAAGTAAAACTTGGTATTTATTTTTCATTTAAAAAAAGTTATGTCTTGTAGAGGAAGTCGAAACTCAAATAATGGTCATGGCGGCGGAGAAGTTGTTGTCGCCGCATCCGTAAGACAAAACATTCCTTTTTTTGTTTAGTAAAAACACTTCATATAAAATATTCCTTTTTGAATAAAAGTAAAATTCAAACGGGTTTATACACCGTATAAAATAAATTTGTGTATAAAACAAAAAATGCCTCAATGAAAAGGTATTGAGACGAAGTCCCTTACCTCATGTCTAACATGAATCGATCGTTCTTTAACCTACTGAATAATAAAGTAGAGTTAATTTATACTTTCTTAAGAATCTTTTTCAAGTTCATTATTCCTTTTATATCACTTATTACAATGTTATGAACATTATGTAATTATTTAAGTTTATAACGGTTGTTTTGTCGATCTTTGGGACTTGAATCAAAAATGAACTTCTTATAATTACAAGTTGTTCATGTTGTAAAATATACATTATATCCAGAATTATAATCATGATGTAGATATCATATATATCATATATATCCAGCATATACATTCATTTATAATATTACATAACATTTAGAGGTAAGAAATGAAATGCACCGCTCATGGAGACGGTAAGCCGTACGTACGCATGAACGCTACTTTCATTTATATTTCGTATTTAATGGAATTAAATCATAATGATATGAACATATATTATAATTCCAGTATAATATAATATATAATATCATTTACTCCATCCTTTATATGTCCCACATATGGCATTAACGATTCAAATCACTTTGTGGGGGAGGTAGTCCGCACTTCCTAAAATGAAATTATTGCGTTTACCCATAATGGAAATCATAAAGGTAAGCCATAAATGAAAAATACAGAAGCATAAGGAATACATAAACATAATATATATCATATATAAAAATATTTTCATCATAATGGCCACCATGAGAGGTGTTAAAAAAATATTGAACAATCATCGTTTCGTGAAGTAGTAATTCACCACCCACAGAAACAGTATGTTCTTTAACCATTAGACGAAGGTGTGTCTAAGTGTAAATCAAATACTTATCATAAAAAAATACAAAAATATTTAATAAACTTTTTTTGTTACAAAATAAATGAACAAAAATAGTTTAAGGGGTTGGTGAAGCAAAATAAAACATAACAACATAAGGGAATACATTACCTTAAAATTGGGTAACTCTTTTTGATTTAAGCCAAAGGCTTCCTTGGGAATACTTATTCCCAAAGTGAGGATTCTAGGAGTAAGAGAGGGAAGTTTAGAGAGTTTTTTGGCAGAGGTTGGCCGAGCCAAATGTCTTTGAAGGTGTGAATAAGGTGGTAGAGGTGGGGCCTTTTATAAGAGGAGAGGAGGGGCACTCTTGAAATGTCATGAAATGTTACATTATTATAATGTTCTTTTTGGATTTCAAAGGTCCAAAAATTATATATTTCTAGGATAAGATGATAAGGGTTCGAAATATACTCATCCAATAGGTTTTTGGAAAGTATAAGTCATAGATTTTACATTATCTTTTCATTTTATTTAAATTGTTAATTAATGAGGTAATCGCTGCATCATCATGGTGTTATAAAAAATTTAATTTATTTAATGTATACAAATTATAAAAAAATTACCATGATGTATGAAATCTTTTTAGATTTCCAATTAATATTTATAGTCTAAAATTTAACTTATATAACCCCATGTAATAATTTTTTTATTAAAACAACACATGTTTGTGACAATTTAATTTTTACTTTAAATAAAAAGTTATTAATGTCATTTTCTTACCCAAGTGGCTCCATGGGGTCCCCAAGTTGACCCATGGATTGTCTTGGTCGTCCATGACTCATACAATAAGGATAAGACAATTGTAAAGGTAATTTCATATTATTATAACATTATATTTACCATAAATTAGACTAATTACCTTTAATCACGATTAACAAAACTTAAAAGTTACTATTCACCAAAAATTACTTTTATCCCATTGAACCACATTTTACTTAATAATGACAACCATGTATGTCGGATTTTTGAAATTCAATTCACTGAAGTGGTAAAGATTCATTTAAACGAAAAAATAGTTTTTTAACTACCACTTAGTGGTTTCACTATTCATCCAAATTGAAGTTTTTTAAAAAAATACCAAAAATTAACCGTAAGATATATTTAATATTCCTAATTCAAAAATGATGTCTATTTTACAAAATTAAAAAAAATATAAGTTGAATTAAATAATTAATTCCCGCTATCAAAACAAATAGCGTGTTTTTAAGAAACAATATATATCAAAAGATTGACAATTGTTTATGTCCAATTTCAAAGTGAAATTAATTATAATGACCACCGTTGGATAAAACGGTTAAAATTTATTCTAATTATACTTTAAAACCACTCAATAGTATAATTTATCACTATAAATTATTGTGATTAAAAAGTTTTTTTTAAGTATTTTTCACTGTTCATCGAAAATTGGAAGTTCTTAGAAAAATACCAAAAATTCAACAAAGGCTAATTTCGATATTCTGAATCCAAAAATGAAGTCCATTTTGAAATATAAAATATATATAATTTCAAAAGGTGGTATTACTATTTATAATGACTATTTTATTGGTCACAGTGTGTTAGAATTTCGAACTTGCGTACAATGCAAGCTATTGCATTATTAAAAGACAAGCGTATCGTGGAAGCTTGGGGTGTTACATTCTCCCCTCCTTCAATAAATTGTATTCTCTCAATTTGAAATTGTTCTTCTAAAATAAAAGGTTCAAAGTAGAAAATACCTTTGTGGAAAACCCATATCGGAAATAGGGTTAATAAAAATATAACTTTAAAAGAAAGAATGAGAGGTACAAAGGTCACCCGAGATAGCCCATACTAGGATTATATGAAAACATGGATATGGAGGAGAAACAACCCATCAAGGTCAGATGGAAAGTTGTAGAAAACCAGATTAGGAGAAAGTTAACTACAAGAAAATCACAAACTTGTGATTGGTTAAACGATCATTGATTCCCTAGTAGGAAAAGTTAACCGACAAAGTTTTTGTTTTAAGTTACCTTTCATAAAGTTGAGGAATTTATCTAGGAGATTTACTAAGAACGTACGGAAATATACATACTTTTCATGTAGATTTTTCATTCTTTAATAAATTTTTACCACAAACCCATCTTTCACTCAAAAAGATAATAGAACTCAAAAATATTATGTGTATCCTAATCATACAAGGTTTCAAATATTAAAAAAATTCAATTTAGATTAGGAAAACTATTTTGTAACAACCAGGGACTTCCTATAGGGTAGTGGTAGGTAATAAAGTCATGTCGCACTATGGTTGTGGGTTTGATTACTACAGATTTGTCTGACACGACGGGTTGTCACACGGTCTGCGTGTTGTCTTTTTTATAAATATCCAAAAATAACATTAACAATAGTATCAAATGTAAAATATAATCCATTCCAACCTTTGTAGTTATCCAAAATACCTCTATCCAGAATTTCTCTAAAATGTCTCTAAATTTCAAAAATCAATTGTAATATCAGATTCCCCAAACAAAGTAAAGTTTCTCTTATTGTCACATACTAAAAATATGATTACCTTCATCATATTAAAACCTTAATGAAAACAAAAAAGCACTAAAGTACAATCCTTATATATATCAGATTATTCTTATAATCATAATATAGTTCTTAAGTCCCAAAACACAAATACAATAATTATTCAACTTTATCTGTAGTAACATCATAAGTTTGGCCTTGCTCCCTTGTCCTTTTCTGAGGTAAGTTTCTTTGGAACTTAGGGCATTCATTTTCATAATACCCCATTTCTCTACAATTGTAGCATTCAACATTGATAGCCTCTTTCTTTCCCTTACAATCACGAACCTGGTGACCTTTTTCTCCACATTTATAACAAACTCCCATTACTTTTAGGCAAGTACTGGGATGATTCTTCCCACAATTATGACATAATAGAAAATCCTTCTTTCCCTTTTTCCCTTTATCTGTCTCTTTTTACACCGTTCTCTTCTTCTCTTGCTTTACTTTGTTGTCATAAGACTTAGAGAATTCCTTTTCTGCCTTGATAGCACACGAGACTATATCTTCGTACGTTGAGAAATATTGTGATACTAATTCTTGATGGAGAAACGGTTTTAACCCTTCAAAGAAATGATCTATCTTACTTCATGGGTTACGTATATAATTTGCAACATACCTCGCTAACCTTGTAAAATTGGCCTCAAACTTTGTGACATTCTCATCCTCCTTTTGTCTCAAACTCAGAAATTGTCTTTCCATATCTGCACGATAGTCATGAGGAAAGTATTTTTCTATGAAAAGATCTTTGAACTCCCTCCATTCCATATTTGATACTTCATCATCTTCCTTTGTTTTTTTAATCAATGACCACCATTGATCAGCATCTCCAGTGAGGCGGTAAACTGCCATGATAACCTTTTCCCTTTCACTACTCCCCAAGGCATGGAATATTTTCTCTAAGGAATTTATCCATTGCTCAGATACTAAGGAATTTGTACTCCCATTGAATGTTGGTGGTTTTTGCCTCATGAAGCGGTCTAACATTGATCCTCCACATTGTGGATCAGGGTGCTCCATATGAGTAAGGTTATTATTCATAACCTGAGTGAGTTGTCCCTGTATGGTGATAAGTTGATCAGCACCAGTTGTATCACCAACTCCATTATAATTATCTTGAGCTTAAGGGAAATCCTATATGGAGTGCGTGCATTGATACATTTTCTATTCCTTCCACTAGGTGCCATTTCTAAACAATGGAAAAAACTATATTAGTTTATAAATCGAAATACATAATTCCATACTTTTAAAACACTTAACATAAATTGAACTATTTATGGATATAATCCATAAAAAAATATTTTCTTTGGGGAAGTATATACTTATAAACCCATCATAATTATTTTTAAAGAAATCTTGAATTATCTTAAGCATATCCCTTGGGAGTGTTGTAACCAATAGTAAAGCAAGGCTCGTTGTCATGCACCCGTTCCCGTTCGAGTCTAGATCAAAGTGGTGTTTTCGGGTATTACCCCTAGGTACATCTGTTCCAGAGCTGCCTCTACCTACTCGTATCCAGACAGGGGTTTATTGCTCGGAAAACTAACAAAATCTATATAATACCAAAATTCTATAAAGTTCTTCTATACTAATCCTCAAATTCTATCTTAGGGCTATGTTCTCTAATCAGAGTTTTTCTAAATCTAGCTTCCAACGATAGTACTAAACTGCCTCTCACATCAACTGTAATGCCCCGACCCTAGTTACCAAGAGTCGGTGCATTATTACGTAACATTGGAATGATCACAAAACATCATGTCTCAAAAGACTGATTAGTTTAGTAGCCTTGGATACACTATATACATTCATAAATGTTACATTACATCATAAAGTGAAAAATCACAATAACATATTCTCCATAGTCCACACTCATATCCCCTTCAGACTATCCATGTAGGTCAGTCATAAAATATTTCTTCACATCTTGGGAAAATAAAACATAGAAAGGGGGGAGCTCAGATGCTCAGTAAGGATAACAATACAGCGGAAACTTTCATAAATAAACATAAACATTTAAGGCAATGTATAACTAAAACAAAAGCCTTTTAAACTTAAACTTCAGCATAATATGGAAAAAATAAAATGAAATAATTCCATTTACTTATTCACATGGATATTCTACTAGTCGAATAATCACATGCAATATCAATAACCACTTTCATAATGATGGAATTTATAATGCCAGACTATCATAACCATGTAGCCAAGGTCTCGTGCTAAGACTACAAATAAGATTTTGTCAGGGCCTCATGCCAAGACACTAGTTTGTCTCATGAGAACTACCGATGCATCTAGGAGCTATAGTGGGCTCCACCAGTCACTTATTTAGTCCAATGCAGTCCTTATATGAAAAGGTTTAAACATATCATGAACCATAACAAAATTGTATCACATAAAAAATTCATAAAGGAAACATAACATTTCTACATTTCAATCACAAGATATCAATAAAACACATTAATATAATCAAAACATTATCAAAACCATTTTCAATACCAAAATAAAAGAAAAGTAAAACTTTTTATTTATTTTTCATTTAAAAAAGTCATGGCTTGTAGAGGAAGCCAAAACTCAAATAATGGTCACGGCGGCAGAGAAATCGTTGTCGCCGCATCTGTAAGACAAAAAATTCCTTTTGTAGTTTAGTAAAAATGATTCATATAAAAATATTCCTTCTGAATAAAATTAAAATTCAAAGGGGTTTATACACCGTATAAAATAAAGTTGTGTATAAAACAAAATATGCCTCAATGAAAAGAGATTGAGACGAAGTCCCATACCTCATGTCCGACTTGACTCGATCATTCTTTAACCTCCTGAACAATAAACTTGAGTTAATGTCTACTTTCATAATAACCTTTTTAAAGTTAATTATTCATTTTATATCACTTATTACCATGTTATGAACATTATATAATTATTTAAGTTAATAACGGTGGTTTTTTCGATCTTTGGTACTTGAGTCAAAAATAAACTTCTTATAATTACAAGTTGTTCATGTGGTAAAATATCCATTATTTCTTGAATTATATTCATGATGTAGATATCATATATATCATATATATCTAGTATATACATGAATTTATAATATTACATGACATTTAGAAGTAAGAAATGAAATGCATCGTTCATGGAGACGGTAAGTCGTACGTACGCATGAACGCTACTTTCATTTATATTTCGTATTTAATGGAATGAAATAATAATGATATAAAGGTATATTATAATTACAGTATAATATCATTTATAATATCATTTACTCCATCCTTTATATGTCCCACATATGGAATTAACGATTCAAATCACTTTGAGGCGTAGGTAGTCCGCACTTCCTAAAATGAAATTATCGCGTTTACCCATAATGGAAATCATAAAGGTATGCCATAAATGAAAAATACAGAAGAATAAAGAATACAAAAACATAATATATATCATATATAAAAATATTTTCATCATAATGGACACCATGAGAGGTGTTAAAAGAATATTGAACAATCATGGTTTCGTGAGGCAGTAATTCGGGTCCCACAGAAACAGTATGTTCTTTAACCATTAGACAAAGGTGTGTGTAAGTGTAAATAAAATCCTTCTAATAAAAACATCCTATAATATTTAATATACTGTTTTTGTTATAAAAGAAATGAATAAAAAGAGTTTAAGGGGTTGGGGAAGCAAAATAAAACACAAGAACATAAGGGAAGACATTACCTTAAAATCGGGTAACTCTTTTTGATATGAGCCAAAGGCTTCCATGGGAAGACGTCTACCCAAAGTGAGGCTTCTAAGAGTAATAGAGGTAAGTTGAGAGAGTATTTTGGCAGAGGTTTGCCAGGCCAAATGTCTTTGACGGTGTGAATAAGGTGGTAGAGGTGGCGGCCTTTTATATGAGGAGAGGAGGGGTACTCTTGGAATGTCATGAAATGTTACATTATTATGAAGTGCTTTTCGGATTTCAAAGGTCCCAAAATTATATATTTCGAGTTTAAGGTGATAAGGGTTCTAAATATACACATCCAATAAGCTTTTTACAAGTGTATGTCTTATATTTTACATTATCATTTTATTTTATTTAAATCGTTAATTAATGAGGTAATCGCTGCATCATCATGGTGTTATAAAAAATGTAATTTATTTAAAGTCAAAAAATTATAAAACAATTCCCATGATGTAGTAAATATTTTTAGCTTTCCAATTAATATTTATAGTCTAAAAGTTAACTTATATAACCCCATGTAATAATTTTTTTAGTAAAATAACACATGTTTGTGAGAATTTTATTTTTACTTTAAATAAAAAGTTATTAATGTCATTTTCTTACCAACTGGCTCCATGGGGTCCCCAAGTTGACCCATGGATTTTCTTGGTCGGCCATGACTCATACAATAATTATAGGACAATTGTAAAGGTAATTTCATATTATTATAACATTATATTTACCTTAAATTACACTAATTACCTTTAATCGCGATTAATAAAACTTAAAAGTTAATATTCACCAAAAATTATTTTCATCCCATTGAACCATATTTTACTTAATAATGACACCATTTATTTCAGACTTTTTAAATTCAATTCACATAAGTGGTAAAGTTTCATTTAAAGGAAAAATTAGTTTTTTAACTACCACTTAGTGGTTTCACTATTCATCAAAAATTGAAGTTTTTCAGAAAAAATACCAAAAAATAACCCTAATCAATATTTGATATTCCTAATTCAAAAATGATGCCTATTTTACAAAATTCAAAACATATAAGTTGAATTAAATAATTAATTCCCGCTATCACAACAAATAGCGTGTTTTTAAGAAATAATATATATCAAAATATTGACAATTGTTTATGTCCCATTTCAAAGTGAAATTAATTCTAATGACCACCGTTGGATAAAACGGTTAAAATATATTCTAAATATACTTTAAAACCACTAAATAGTATAATTTATCACTATAAATTATTTTTATTAAAAAAAATTAATTATTTTTCACTATTCATCAAAAATTTGAAGTTCTCAAAAAAATACCAAAAATTCAACATAGGCTAATTTCGATATTCTGAATCCAAAAATGAAGTCCATTTTGAAAAAAAAATTATATAATTTCAAAAGGTGGGTATTATTATTCATAACGGCTTTTTTGATTGGTCGCAGTGTGTTAGAATCTCGAACTTGCGTACAATGCAAGCTATTGCATTATTGAAAGAGAAGAGTATCATGGAAGCTTGGGATGTTACATATTTTATGTATAACCCTATATTAAAAATGTTTTAGTTGTTAAAATTTCAATTTTAAACATTTAACTCTTCTTTAAATAAAATAATAATAAATGTCCTAATCTAATCCAATTGGGTCAAAATTTAACATATTTTATTCTTAAGGATGTTTATTATTGAATTACACTTATCCAAAAGAATTAGGACTTGTGTTTGGGTAATTATAATATCATTTTTTCCTTTAATTACCCGATTTACTTTTAACTGTGGTAAATAATAGTCAAAAGATACTATTGAAAAAAAAGTTTTTTCATCTTATTTAACCACATTTTACTTACTGACGTCAATTGTGTCTCTCGGATTTTTTAAATTCAATTCACAGAAGCGGTAAAATTACGTTTTATGTAAATTTGTAAATGTGCCTAAAAGGTGGGTAAAAGACTGTAAAAAGTTCAATAAAATATAATACATCTAATTTTTTTATCCAAAGACTCCAATCAATAACAATGAACATATGTGGGTATTATATATCTATTTTGAATTAAAATAAATTTAAAAAAAATAATTACTTAAATAAATAGTCGGTTTTAAACAATAATGTAGTGTTTTTCACTATTCATCAAAAATTAAAAAAAATAGAAAAATACCAAAAATTCACCCTTAGAAAATTTTGATATTCATAATTCAAAAATGAAGTCTATTTTACAAAATTCAAATCATACAATTTTCAATAATTAATTTAAAATTAATTCTAATTGTCAAACCCAAAAAGTGAGTTTTTAATAATAAAAACTATCAAAAGACTCACATGTGTTTATGTCAAATTTAAATTTAAATTTACTTATAATGACCAACATTGTATAAAATGACAAAAATATAATCTAATTATACTTAAAAACAATTCAAATTCATAATTTAACCCTATAAATTATTTTGATTAAAAAAGTTGTTTTCAATTAAAATATAGTATTTTTCACTATTCATCAAAATATGAAAGTTATCATAAAAGTACCAAAAAATTATCCAAAATATATTTTTATGTCCCACTTCTAAAGAAAAATATAATTTCATTAAATTAAATATATAAAAGTTTCAAATATTAGTTTTAAAAAGGGTTCTCTACTAAAAGGCGGAAAAATTGATTTTTTTTTAAAATACTTCTTTTATCTGAAAAAATGAATTTGTTCTTATGTTTTGTGTAAGAAACATGTAATATTTATTCTAAAATTATAAGGAGTATATGAAACTAAAAATTCAGTAAATACTATTCATAGCTGTTTTTTGAACAACTAGTTTAGTAAGTTGTGGTGTGCTCGAACTCGGTGTTATGTGTAGCACAAGTTATTGAATTACGTTGAAGAGATAATGTACCATGAAATCTTGGGGTGTTACATTCTCACATCCATCAATAAATTTAATCCTCTCAATAAAAAATTGTTATTTGAAAATAAAAGGTTAAAATAGAAAAATACCTTTGTGGAAAAACAACATCGGAAATTGGGTTAATAAAATTTATTCTTAATAAGAGGGAAAGGGAAATGAAAAAAGTTACCACCAAATTATGATCTCTATTAAGAGAAAATTGGTCGAAATTTGACACACATAATGGTAAAAAAAACAAAAATATTTATAGGTAGTGATTGAGGTCATTAATCACAAAAAAGTGTAAAATTGACGGCCTCAAAGCCATCAATCTATGATGATTTAAAATATAATCAGTTAAAAAATATAAGGTATTAGGATAACACATTTTTTGTTTTAATAGCCCTTCTATAATTTTTGAGAATTAATTTCTTCATAGAATAAGTAGAAAGAAGAATACTTGATATTTAGAGTTCCATCTGTTAACTGATTTCTACCACAAACCCATATTTCACACCAAAAGATAATAGAAATAAAAAATATTCTATTTTTTTTAAACGTATAGGGTTCAAAAAATAACTTTATAATTCATATGTAAGCCCATTTTAGAAAAACTACATTATACAAACCTGGACATCACGTAAGCCAGTGGTAGGTGATGCACCCTCGTTGCCCTTCAGTTACCGGTTCAAGTCTCATGGCCTTGCCGAACATGAATGGTTATAACTCGGCCTCTAGGTTTTCATTTTTATAACAATCCAAAAATAATATTATGAAATGTTTCATCCTTAAAAAATAGATTCCAATGTCCAACTTAAATCATTGAAAACCTTTAGACTTGTCTAAAGTACTTCTTCCAAACTCACATCCCAAAATTTATAAGGAAGATAAACCCAATGAAGATCCTTGTTTCCATGCAATAACATGTGAATACCTTCATCATGTATTCTTTTAAAACATGGTAACACCTTGAATTACCATAAAACTTTATTTGAATATGTATGTACTTCTTTATTCCTTCGGTAAAACACAGTGTACAAGATATTCTCCTTAA
This sequence comes from Viscum album, assembly GCA_963277665.1. Lineage (NCBI taxonomy): Eukaryota > Viridiplantae > Streptophyta > Magnoliopsida > Santalales > Viscaceae > Viscum > Viscum album. The sequence goes on along the minus strand of OY728143.1, from coordinate 1,042,098,278 downwards.
ATCCATAAATGTTGTAAACTCCAACAATGATAGAATATACAAACCGTTAATCAGCTTCATGGTAGTCAATAATATCCAATATAATTTATCCAAATAAATCATATCTTATTCCAAAATCACTACCTCAGTATCAGAACCATATTAAGGTTTATATTTCCTTCAACCATGTATTTTCCAAAAAGTGTAGCTTACTATTTAGTCACTTTTCATAGAACCATGTAATCTCAAATCCTCAATGAAATAGTATTTCGGTACAATCCATATTTATTTACTTAATTTATATAACCAGTACATCATTGATACAACACTCAAATGAAATAATTCTATAATAACAACATATGAACACTAGTCAATCCACTTCATCTAAGGTAGTATCATAACCTGATTTTTATCCAATATCATCATTTAGGGCATACTCTGATGATTTTGACATTGATTTGAGTAGTGTCTCAACTCCTTGCAGATGAAGAATTGTACATTTGAAACTTTTTTCTTACCCTTAAAATCACATACTTGGTGTCCTTTTTCTCCACACTTATTACAAACTCTCATTCCCTTCAAGCATTTACCAAGGTTATTCTTTTCATAGTTATCACATATGGTAAAATACTTCTTTCTCTTCTTACCATTATTTATCATTATCTCTACCATAATTTTCTTCTCTGAGTTCCCTTCAAATCCATAGGACTTATAGAATTTATTACTTATCTTATTAACCCATGATATTATTTTTTTATATGATTAGAATATGCGGGAGACAATTTCCCTTATAAAATATGGCTTAATATCATGAATGATAGGATCCTTCTTACTCTTTGGATCATGTGTATGGTTGGAGTTATCATTACTTATACTGGGCACCATTTCTAAATAATGGAATACACTAGGTTAGTTTATGAATCGAAATGAATAATTCTAAACTTGTATAATACCTAACGTAAGTTGAAAAGTTTATGCATATAATGTATAATAATAAAAATGTTTTCTTAGAGGAAGTATTTACTCATAATTCCTTTATAATGGATTGTAAAGAAAATTTGAATTATCCTAAGCATATCTCCCAGGACTATCGCAACCCAAAGTGCAGAAGGCCCGTTTTCGTGTACCAGAATACCCCAGGTCAAGATCGAAAATCCTTGTCGTAGTTTTCACTCCTAGGTACATCTATTCCAGAGCCACCTCTACCTGCTCGTATCTAGAAAGGGGTGTATTTCATAGAAAATACACAAAATCCCAACATTACCAAAATTATAGGAATTTATTCTATATTAATCCTAAATGTTTATCTTAGGGTAATGTTATCTAATCACAGTTTATCTAAATCTATTTCCAAGGTTTTTTCTAAAATTTCTTCTGATACCAACTGTAACGTCCTGACCCCAGAAGCCTAGAGCTAGTGCATTATTTTAATAGATTGGAATGATTACAAGGAATCAAGTCCCGAAGGACCGATCAGTTTAGCAGTATTGGAAAATATATTACATACATTAACATTACATTACAATTTCAAACATAAAATACAACATTGATAGTTATTTGAGAAATCCAGTATTCTCGTAGCTTAAACCTGCATATAAAACATAATACACTTCTTGGAATCCTAGGAAAACAAAACATAATAAAGGGGTGAACTCAAATGCTCATTAAGAGTAAGAAATACAGTGGAAGATAAGATAAACATTAGGTATGGTGAATAATTGAAAACACATTCCTTTACAAATAATAAACCAAAACACTTTATGGCAGGAATATGAGTTCAGTAAATAAATCCATAATAAAACATAGTCATGGGTATTATACTATTTGAATTACCACATGAACCATAAATATTATTTTCATAATGAGGGAATGTATAATGCGGAAAATTCTGAAACTTTTTTTCAATTCCTCAGCCAAAACGCCTAAAAATGATTAAGGCCTCAGCCAAAGCCACATATCAAATTGGAAAAGGCCTCGGCCAATTCCATGTCTAATTGTCTCATGAGACCTACTAATCCACCGAGGAGTTATAGTGGGCTCCACCCATCACTTACTAATATCAATACATTCCTCATATGAAAATGTTGAAATATAACATAAACAGTCATATTAAAACTACCATACAAAATGTTAATACATTATCCATAATCCATGAATGGAATAAAAATAACACATCCAAATTAAAACATATCACAACACATTCAATAGAATATTAAATATTTTATTTATAATAAATAAACCTCAATCAAGAATAATATCCAAAAAGATGTTGACATAGTTGAAAATGATTAGTAAAACCCTTTTGAGAAATATCCATTTTTCATGAAAAAATTTAAAATACACAAAATTTAGAAATAAAGGCATTTTTTAATCAATGTTTCCTATACAACTTTGAATCTTTTTAAAGGAATTAACATTTTAAAACATTCATGTTCATATAAATAAATCCTTGAAAATCATTTTGAAAACATAGACATTAATGAAAATGATTTAGAAGAATAAATATTTAAACCATTTACAATAATGATCTAGTTAAAAAGTTCCTAAAAATTATTTTAAAATTTCTTTTATAAAACAAGGACATGGGAAATAAATATTTCCCAGAAAATACTTACACATAAACAATCTCGGATAATAATGAGATTAAGGAATAAACTCATACCTTGTACTTTCCTCTGGTCAAGGGTACGTTTAACCTCCTATATAATGACAATAGTATGTTATTAAATTATACCAAAACCATATTATTATTTATATCAAACATTATTCATTTGTGGTTTTATACTACCCATTTAACAATAATTTCTACGTTAAAGTAACATTTTGGGTACTTGTTTTAACTTGTTATTCTTGATCGGATCACTTAGATCATGATTTACATACATCCAAAAAAATAAAACATGATATATATATATATATCATATATATTTAGAAGATAAATATTTATAATAGATAGATTTATGAAATGAAAACATTGTTCATGGAGACAGTAGTCCGTACATACGCATGAACATTGTTTCTATTTTCTTATCATATAGTATGGAAGTAAGTATATGATATATATTTATCTAAATAAATATATATTATTCTAGTAGAAATATTATTTCAAATATATCATACTTAATATATATATATATATATATATTTATAATAATTCTTGAATGGTGATCGTTGAAGATGAATCTCATCGCATCGTGGAGACGGTAAGCCATACGTACGCACGAACGACAATATTATTATATCGATGGTAAAACGGTGTTTAATTGGATGATATATTATATATAAATAATAATTACCATGTTATATTCATTATTTTAATTAGTTATACTCATTATTATACTCATCCAAATAATGTAGTGTTGAATAACAAACTACACCACGACGTGGAGACGGTATGTCGTACGTACGCACGTATGGTGACTTTTTCATTCATAGGATGAATAGAATAATGAATATGGTTGTACCATATTTATAATAATATCAAAGTATATATAAGGTAATGGATTTATTACTTTGGTATTTAAACAACAATGAAATAGGAACTGGAATAAGAAAATAACTTTGAAAGAGGTGATTAAATAATTACCTCTTCTTTGGGTGTTTCATTTTGATTTGAACAAAAGGGATATATATGTTGCCTTACTGATCAAGTTAATGGCTCTAGGTTGAATTGAGGGAAGTTTTTTGGATATTTTGGAAGGTTTTGGCTATGCCAAATGGATTTCGAGGTGTAAATTTGAGAGAAGGGGAAGTGCCCTTTTATAAGAGGGTGAGGGGCACCTTAGGAAAATTTTGAAATATTATTTTAATATAAAATAATATTTGGTTTATAATGGATAAAAATGAATTTATTTCTAGCCTTAGGTGGTTATGGATCTAAATAATCTCAAAAAATTGGTTTTTGACAAGTTTAGGTTACCAAATAAACCTTATATTTTAGATTTAACTCTTAGTTAAATAGTTTAACATTAACCATGTCTCCTTGTATTTTTATATTTTATGGTTAATAAACAAACTATAAAATTCCAATTGAACCCCAAGTGGTTACTTAATGAAATAAAAATCATTATATATGTTATTTGGCCGACTCTTAGATATTTAAGATTATTATATAATTTAATAAAATAGTATTTGTTTTAAAAAATCATTTATGTAAATTTGAACACAGTTTAGTATATGGTTTTTTTGAAAGTCATCACAGCATGATTAGTTATAAAAATATACATTTAATAAACTCTAACATGTCATATTCTCTTATAAAACTCATTGATGTAATCAAAACTTTTAAATTCTATTTATTTTAATATTTATAATACCATATATTTGATTCATTCATTAATAAGGTAATTACTGCATTATCATTGTATCATAAAAAAATTTAATTATATAATGTCTAAAAATTATAAATAAAATCCCATTATGTAGGAAAGATTTTTATATTTCTAATTAATATTTATAGTCGAATTTATATTATGAATAACACTATATTAAAAAAAAAATTGGTTATTAAAATTTGATTGTTACACTTTTAACTCTTCTTTAAATAAAATAATAATAAATGTCCTAATCTAATATAAATGGGTAAAAAAGTATCATAGTTTTTTATTAAGGTTGTCTATGGTCGAAATAAACTTATCTAGTATAATTAGGACATGTTCTAGGGCAATTATAATATCATTTTTACTTTTAATTACCCTATTTACTTTTAATTGTGGTAAATAAAAGACAAAAGTTACTTTTCACCAAAAATTATTTTCATCTTATGGAACAAAATTTTACTTATTTATATCAAACATTTTTTTCATGTTTTCTTAAATTCAATTCACAGAAGAGGTAAAATTTCATTTTATGCAAATTTGAAAATGTGCCTAAAATGTGGGTAAAAGACGTTAAAAAGTTCACTAAAGTTTTATACGTCTTATTTTACTATCAAATGACTCCAGTGAATTACAATGAACTTATAAATGTATTATATTTCTATTTTGACTTAAAATAAATTTAAATATAATAAATAATCATTTAAATAAAATGTCAGTTTTAAAAAATAAAGTAGTGTTTTTCACTATTCGTCAAAAATTAAAAGTTTTTAGAAAAATTCAAAAAATCCACCCTATGATAATTTTAATATTCCTAATTCCAAAATGAAGTCTGTTTTTCCAAAATTCTAAATATACAAGTTTCATTAATTAATTTAAAATTAATTCCTATTGTCAAAACCAAAAACCCGTTTTTTTAAGTAAAACCTATCAAAAGATTGACATGTGTTTATGTGAAATTTAAATGTGAAATTACTTATAATGACATAAATTGTATTAAATGATACAAATTTAATCTAATTATACTTTTGAAAAATTGAAATTCATAATTTAACACTCTAGTTTTTTTCGATTAAAAAAGTTATTTTCAATTAAAATTTAGAAGATTTCACTATTCATCAAAATATGAATGTTATCGGAAAAGTACCAAAAATTTATCCAAACTAAATTTTTATGTCCCTATTATAATGAAGAATTTAATTTCATTAAATTGAATATATAAAAGTTTCAAATATTATTTTTAAAAAGGGTTCTCCATTAAAAGGTGGTAAAATTACATTTTTTTAAAAATTCTTCTTTTATCTGAAAAAATGAATTTGTTCTTATATTATGTCTAAGAAAAACATAATATGGATTCTAAAATTATAATGAGTATATAAAATTCTAAATTCAGTTAATAATATTCAAAACTTCTTTTTGAACGGCTAGTTTGGTAAGTCGTGGTGCACTCGAACTCAGTGTTGCATGTAGCGCAAGTTATTGAATTACATTGAAAAGATAACATACTTTGAAATATTGGGGTGTTACAAACAATATGGTTTAGGGAGTGAACTTGTATTACCAATATAGTCTTTAATGTGATTCCTTGTCTAATATATAAATCATATTATATATGCTTATGTGTTAGGCACAATTTTATGTTTTATTCATAAGGTATTCTTTCATGGATTATTCGCTTTATTTCTTTATGATTCATACTTTATGAAATTATGTGCTTTATTCCATTTTTCATTTCTATTAAAATTGATATATTGTTTATAAAAAACTATTTTTAGGATCTTGTTCACATACCCTTATTCACATGATAATGCTGACAAATCTCCCTTGTTTGCTCTTATTGAGCATTTTATCTCATCCCTTTTTATGCTTCCTTCCTAGGGTTATGAAGATGTGTATTTTATTTTGTGTCTCTAAAAATGGTACTAGTCATGAAAAACCTAGTGAGAGATAATGTATCTCACTTATGTTTCAGTGTTTATACTTCCATGTTTCCAAAGGCATCATACTATAAGGATCTTTGGGTCCCTGTTTGTATAATTTTTTAAGTATTATGAAAATATTACATAATTTTACTATATGAAAAAAGAGTATCTCTATAAGATAGGTTATGTAGTGAATCCTGATCCAATTTCATTGGGGAAATGCTGTTTAGGATGTTACAATATATTATCACATTGATAATATGGACTATAAATAGGTAAAATAAAATGATAATGATCTAAAATTATATAAATTAATTCATTTAAGAAAATAGATGAACATGCACAACAAATGTTTCATTATCTCTTTTAAATATAAAATAAAAATCTGGGAATTATGTGTTAGTACAATGTTCACTATGTTGATTCTTAATGTTGATTCCTTATTCACTCAGAGTCGTAAATTGATTTTTGTAGCCCTAACAACATCATATCTTTTGTATCGATATTAGACCAAAATAAATCTATCAAGTTAAGATTAACCATGCCTGATTTCTCATATTCCTCAAAAATATGATGCTCCTCCTCAATATAATTCTAAAAAATATTCAACCCCTAATGGAGTCGATCTAACTCCTAGTATAATCACTCTACTAAATCCTTCGTCTCCATGGCCTTATTTTCCCCTTTGATATTACCACTTCATGTTCAGAGGCATAATTATGTAAACTTGTTCTAATAAAGATAAAAAATTCCATGGATTTTATAATGATGATCTTTGATAAGATTAAAGGCATTCTCTCTCAAGTATCGATCTCATTCTTCAGGTAGGGATAGATGAAATGATAATTTATTTTGATGTAGCCCATAATCATGAAATATGATGAAACGTGGGTATCATCACTATAATTTTCTTCAAAGGTGCTCTATAAATGAGCCCCTATATTTCACGCCACAAATATTTTCATGAAAAATAATAGATGATAGCCTCTTGGCTTGGTATAGAGTCACTATTAGAATGAGAAATATATTATGGAACTAAATCACTCAAAGAGGGTTTAATATTGAATCCTCTTGAATGAATTTAACCAAAATCAATAATTTTCCCCACAACATCTATTTATTTAGTTGTCCAAACATCAAAATATTGTCTTTCCAAATCTTATAGAAGGCTAACTAAAATTAGTACACAAATTGTTCTATTTAGTAAACATGAATATAGATAAAAGTGTTGGATTTTTTGATACTCTTCTATATGTAAATTATATTAACCTCCTTAACTACTACTAAATCATATGAATTCACAGTAGGTGGGTATTTTGTAGTTATTCTTTCTTGGGAATCTAAGATTACATGGATCATTTGCAGGGTGTCACATCCCCTTTTGGAGCATTTGGCACGAGATGTACCTCTGAGCTTAGTATACATCAACCACCACTATGGATGGTTGTACATGGGGTCCAACAAGGGTTAGCAGAGTCGTAAAGAATGATTACAATCCAAAAATAAGCAATCCTTCTTTGATGAATTATATTATCAGGTAAATATCATATAAAGTGTAATTGTTTAGGTTTAGGATCCCTAAATGTTTCTCTATCATACTTGGACACATATAAATAATGGTCAATGTATCTAGGTTGATGGTTATTTTTGATTCCAAATGGACTTCCACTGCCACCACACCTAAAAAACTCATGTTCTTAAAGTATAAGGACAATATACTCTTAGAGGGAAAATACCCTTAAGTCCAAATGTTCTACATAATTACCCATTGGCCTTAGGTCCAAAATGGTGATCTATATTACAATTGGGTCTTGAGTTGGATGTGAACTTCATTGGACATCCCCCATCAATACATCTGTGGGTACCTCTTTTGAAATCATATGTGTTATTCACATTTGGGTAGTTGATACCCTCATATCTATGAAATATAAACCAACATTTGATAATAATAATACATTAAAATTATGTTACTAGAATAGCTCCAAATTTGAGTGAGAAATTATAATATTTACTCTTGAGTACTAGGTCAATATGTATCACCAATGTTATCACCCTCTTATCCTTACTCTTTTTTCTTATAGACATTCCCATGGAAGGAAAAAAATTAGTAAAACCAGTTGTACCATAATAGGATTAAACATCACCAGCTATATATTTCTCATTTAGGATGGGGATTCTTCCTCCTCAACTCTCTCATAAAGGTGAGCACCCAAGACAATTTTTATACCAACAATGGAATATTAGGGGGGTGAAATAGGAAACTTATTCTTATTCATCCATATATAAGAGTTATGAAAATGTTTGAAATGAAAACAACTATTTATAAAGTGTAAAAATGTAATAAAAAATTAATCTTACTTCACCCCATATGGTGTTATGACTGGAAACTCCATTCATAGTTCTTCAGGCTAGAGACCACATCATCTCGAACAATTTATTAGAGTAGAATATTATATCTTTGAGAAAAATGATATCACTATTAAGGCTAAAAATATGGTATTTTAATTCCCATGGTTTATGAATACATGGATGAATACATTCCTAGTTATTTGTTGTAATAATTATTGAGGAGGCATGAGGATAGTTTCACAGAGTTGGACATGATGTTGTGAGTGGGGGGGAATTACCGAATGGAAATGTGATTCGCATCATGAATTTTCTTAATGAGTTGTTTAATTGGAGATTTCATGACTTGAAAACTGTGGTGGAGGATTCCATTAAACATATTCACACCGTGATATAGGAATTCATGATGTGAGATTAATTCAGGACGAGGTTCCATGAATTTCAGTGAGAGTGTGAGATATGGAGAGTTAATTCCTTGTAATGGTTTCACGGATTAGAGTTCATAGGCCATATGAAATTTATGATGTGACTATAGAATTCACACCATGTATCAAGAGACATCAAACCTATTTATAGGGTTGAATTTTAGACAAACCCTCTTATTCTACACTCATTTTTGCTGAGATGTTAGTATAACACAAATTGTTTTATAGGATATTTCATCCTCTCCCCTTCATCAATAACCATTGGGTTCTACTGGTTAATATTTAGAAATTAGTGTTGAGTTATTTTTTCTTCACTATTGTTTTCATTACATTATTCTTCTTAGATCCATTGTGGTGGTTTGTTTTTAGTTCGGGGTTGATTTAGGCTACGCTTTGATGACACTTTGATGTGGAATAGGTTGATCTATCATTAATTTACATGGTTTCTGGTTATTTATTCTTATCCCTGTGGTATGCATCAATCATAGAAAGCTTCCTTGAGGTATTAGGTCCTCATTATCTCCCCTTTTACATGATATATGTGAGATCTACATGCTTTTTCATTCCTTTGAGTAGATTTTAAGTGTCAACAAAATAAGATAACAAATTTAAATAATTTAAATTGGTGGGTATGGAAAGATATCATATGTTTTTACTACATTGATATAGTTTTTTATGATATTATGACATGTTGATGCCTTGTTGGAAATAAAAGAAATTTTAAAAAACGTTTCACTAAAGATGATATGTCATGAGACCCATAATATGTTGTTCTGTGTTCACAACATCAATAAAATTCTAAAGAACATATATTTTCCAAATTAATTGGTTTCCCATGGAGTCTGGTTTTTGTGATAACAATCATAAAAAAGTAAGATTTAATTTTATGCAAACCCTTAAATAATTATGGAATTTGGAATGTGTAATTGTTTTTTTGAATTCCTTGTTCTAATTTCCCTATTTGGTTTAGGGTATTATGTGACCATGGAGGTGCCCATATGGGATGTGTGATGTGTGGGAAAATTAAGCGGTGGTCGGTTAACATGAATGATATGTGGGAAGAAGTGTTATTGTGGTGTGTAGTGGTAGTGGTGTGATATGGATGTGGTTTTAGAATAGTTTTGACATGTGTTTATTATGGTTAGATAGATTATTCAATGTGGGGTGATGATGATGGTGGTATTGGTTTTGTGATGATGGTTGTTGTGAGTTGGGTGAGTTGTTGTGTTGTGGTTGTTTTAATTTCCCAGTTAGACATGGAATAAATAACGATGATAAAACAGAACAAATTATTCAACTACATAAACAATATGGGATATAAATGGTTGTGTTGTAAAAGGAATAATTTATTTAATGTTAAATGAATGGGCAGTGTAAATTTGGGTGAAGTGTAGTAGTAAATGGTTGCAGTTGTTTGGTATGGAGGTGATGTACTGTGAGCTAGTGTTTTTTGTGTGATCACATAGGCCATGAGTTTGATTCTATGAATATATATTTTATTTTTATGTAATTTTTATATTATCCCCTCTCGAGTTGGGTAAACTTACAAACACTCATATATTCTATGATCTTAGTTCTTTCTCCAATATCGACGATGGTGGTGATACAGATATCTAACTACCACCTCTTCCCCTATCATTCTTTATAATCAGTGATGATTTGATTTTGTGTTGAGTATTACACAGTAGTGTTGGATCAGGTGGTTTTAGGTGAGATGTGATGTGATGAGATAGTGAATTGGTGTGTAGTGGGGGACATGTGTGGTATGAGGAGGAGATAAGTTCAATTTCCTCCACATTCATGATACCCTACATCTCTAGTTATGAGGTGACATTTTTTGTCATGGCCCGGGTGTATTTGGGTGAGATGTGTTGTGGGGATTCATGATGCTGCCTCAATATGGTAGACCTTGCAAGGGTGTGGTAGGTAGGTATGAATCTTGAACCACATCAATGATAGCCCAGGTGTATTTGGGTTAGATGTAATGTGATGATTATGTGATGTGATATGTATGGAAGGTATGGGAGAACAAGATGTTCGATGTTGGGGAGTGATATCATCAAATCAGTGGGGAAGTGGAAGCAGGGTTCCATGTTTGGTTATGATCTTTATTCTATATTACTATATTGGACATTTAATATGGTGATAGACGCATGGTTATCCTGAGATGGTTAATTTTTCTTGTTTAGGATCCTGTTTTTTCTATTATTTGTTTACTGGAACATGAGCATGTTATTTTCCCATGCTCACTTGAGAACATGGATATTCCTATTAAGTACACAAGTGTTCTCACCCAACATATATAAACTATTTTTTTTGGTTTCCAAGAAGACTATGTGGACAAATAAAAACAATATTATCTTGGTTTTTGGAGCTGTTATTGACTCACTTCCATCATAATTATCATTAGGTATTTTACATTGGAGACTATTATTTGTATATGCTGACATTGTACACGATTGGAGATATGGTTTGAAGTTTTTATATATTATTTGATTGTTTTTTTTTGGGTGTAGGTTTATCCTATCTCCTTATCCTAATTTAATATAGAATGTAATTCTAATCATACATGATATTTTAATACCATTAGTGCTAGTCTTGAACCTGGGGACTACTGGAGGAAGTACTAGGAGGTTATTATATCTCTTCCTTCATTATAGAATCCTTGGATGGAGGAGGTCATGATAGAGTGGTATCAAATATTATTTTTAGAGATTGTTTATTGTTTCAAGTTGAATAACATGATATTTTCATGGTTTAGTAGGGAAATAGTTACAATGGATCTTGGTGCATGACATTGGCAAGAGAGACAAGCAAGGAAACTAGATTTTAAGGCCCCATGTGTTCCAGTGCAAGAACACTATGTTTCTTTAATGACCAATTGAGGTGGACCTGTTTGGAGGTTAGAGGATGAGGAGAGTTAAATTTTTCATGATTTATCATGTTTTTGTTGGAAGTGGGTTATTTTGGTAAACAAATGAGTTAAATTAATAAACCTTTGATAAAATAATAAGCTTTCAGGTATAGTGTGTTCTCATTTCTTCTTAGGAGTGTCTCATGTTCATCATCAGTGATTAGTTCAAGCATTTGAGGTGCATCCAGTTGAATGGGTTGATTATCAAAGGGTTGACCGAATAGAGGAACGTATGGTTGGTGAGAGGGCCTTGTGTTCCTTTTATCGATTTAGTTTTTAGAAGTATAAGGGGACTGAATCTGATCGGGAGATAGAGAACTGTCTAGAGTAGCATTAGGATTCTTTCAGTTTGATCCTAGTAAGGTATGGTTATAGGTTTCATTTGCAATGACGTAGATGTAAGGAGATGTGTGTTAGTGGTGTAAATTTATTCTTTGTGACAAAAATTGGGTAGATGTGTTGTGGAAATAATTTCAGAGGGGGTTACATTGAAAGTATCATTCATCAGCTGTGAAGGTCGTAATGCATCATATGTTTATCTTCCTATAGTAGGGGAGACTAAGTGAAAGGGAGATTGGTGTAACAACCCGTTCGAGATACCCTATCAATACTAGAGATCGACCTGATCTTCTACACAACCAAAGGGAATTACCAATCCCCACATGCTGGTGACTAACACCAGGGCATCAAACAACAACTAGAGGGAATGATTTCTACCATCCTAAAGAAACAACATGTGAAATATAGACATATAATATATAAATAGCATAATAGAAAATTATATTGCATAATAAGTAGAAAAAATTGAAATGATAAAGATGAAAATGTAGGAAAACATTTCTAAGTGACATGTATAACAGTAAAGCATGAAAAAACTGAACATCTAATCTAACAGCTCCATATGATAGTGTGAAAAAAATACCACCATCTCACCACTAGTAACCCAAAACCCATCTAATAGAAAACCACTCCGCCTCACTTTGGCACCTTTATATTCCATGTATTGAAAGAAATAACAAAGTCTATACGCTAAAAATGTTGTGCGGAGGGTGTGAGCTAACCTAATCAGTAGGGTCCCACCTAGATGTTCCATATTGTGTCTCTGTACAAATAATCCAACCTTGATCAACATTAAAAAATCATGATATACTGTTAAACTTTTTTTTATCAAAAAACATGGAAAACCATTTAATTTTCCCTTTTTCCAAATTTCCAAGTAATGAAATTAAAATTATATCAAATCATTATATATATATTTATATATAAGTATACATCTATAATCAAAAATTTCAAGAATCACTTATTATATCAAATCCATGGATGTATAACCAAAAAATGTGCATTCCAAAGCATAGGTAATATCACACAAAGGATCGAAGTAGGTAAGTAGAGCTTGAAAACTCATACCTATCATAGAAAATTATATTCATCATGCCTCTAGAAAAAATCATAGAATCTATAGGGTAGGGTAACACCCTAGAATGTGAACTCCCCAATAGGTTTAACATGTCCCTAGTAAGTATAGGAAACCCCCTTGAGAAATCCCCCTAATAGTGGATGAGGCATATTACTTCATATTCTACATTACCCAACAATTCACATGTGCTCTATTTTCCAAAAAAAATCATCAAAACTATTTATTGAAACTCCTTCTATTAATCCATTTTATAATGCTATAAAAATACTTTTTTATATACCAAATATAAGGGAAAACGATTGCTTAATAAAAAATACCATTTTATATGCACATAAATTATGTCCTTAAATAATCCCATTAATCTGTTAAATGATTGATCAAATCCAATGAAATTAAGTCCATCTAACACATGCTATATATAAAACCACCTATCTCAAAACTCAGGCTATAAATGCTTGAAATGGGGTCCACTAACAAGGATGAATACACAAAGACAATGAATACCATGGAACCAATCCATAAATATCAAAATTTATTAATTAAAAAAGAGGGTTATCAAATAACAAAGATCACAAAATACATCTAGAATAAAAACCTGATGCACCACAACCAATAAAAAATCGACCCCTAGAATAAGATTTCACAATGGATCTAAAAGGAGTCAAGATAATCACCAACACATATCCACTGATCTAATAACACAATTAAATTTCTCTACTGTGATCAAAGAAAATTAAGAATACAAAAATATTTCACACTTAATGATATGAACCCCAACTGCATACAGATTAATCATTGTACAAGGAGACTTATATGGAGCATATGTTCCCAAAATCCTGGGAGGATAACTCTATATTGAGGTTGAGGGGGGGTGGCCAACTAATAAAAAGATATTTTTATAATCATCCTAAAATTCAAACTCATGACATTAACATAGATTTTAATCCTATTACATGTTTTTAAATCTGCATGGTCCTTATACGTTGAAAAATATGTCGTATTTTTATTAAAAATCCGATTTTTACCCTTACATGGTTTATAATCATCACACGATGTGTAATCTTTCACGTTGTGTAATTAAATCAAAACATTATCTTGGAAAACATTACGTGTCATTTACTCATATTACATAGTTTTTAAATTTCAAGAAGGACATGAAAATAGTAGATTCTTACATAAAAACTAAAACCACATTATGAATTCTCTGAAGATTCAGAGAAACTTTCTAAGACATTACAAATTTATACCCAAACCCTAATAATTCATATAAACTTACATCCCTAATGTTTAGGTATTTTTTATTAAAATATTATCTTCATCCGAAAGAGTCCCAATAATCTCCCAATTTAAGAGGAAATAAGAATAGAGAAGGGAAATACCTAAAATATGGTAACAAGATGTTAGAAACTCCCCACCGTAATAATTTTTGTCCCTAGGAAGTCATCAAGAATAATGAAGTATTGTAATGAGGTGAGGCCATTAATACCTCATTGATGACACATGATCCCATGTATTAGGAGAATCTGATATGTTTTTCTATAACACTCTAACAATAGGAAACACCTTTACATGTAATACATTCACTTGAGAGTCAACGATATCTACTGTTTTTTCAACAATAGAAACATCTAGATCATACTCAATATTTTCCCAACACAGAACATGAGAGGGATTAGGATGGTATTTTTGTGTTGTGCTATGAAAAATAAGTCACACATTCATATCAACTAAACCGAAAATGAAAACTGATAAGTAACCATCCTAAGAATCTATGTAACCTTAAATGGTCCAACAAATCTTAGAGCCAACTTTCACAGTTTTCCAAGCCGATGGTGACTCGAATGAGGATAATATTTTAATAAAACCTATTTGGTTATGGAATAATCCAACGGATATAGATAATAATCCACATATCATTTATATTGACTCTATTGTGTAACTAGACACTGACTTATATCTTCAATCCTCACAAATGTCTCCTAAACCAAACTCAGTGTGACTAAATAATTTTTGCCCACTTCTTCCCAAGAAAGAGGTGATATTTATTGGAAACAAAAAAATAAAAACTAAATGAGAAATTATGATTATTAATTGACAAATATTGTTATAACAAAACCAAAAAAGACCCATATGGCTATCCCAAGATCCACAAAAAATCAAGACACAATAAGAGAACATATCCTCCAAAACCTGAAGATCATGCTACTTTTGACCATATGTTTGTTGAATATAAGGTGCATTCAACCTGACATGAGATCCTATAACCACCTGGAGACCCCTTAAAAACATTATATTAAACTTACGATAACTATCTTAAAGAATTGTAGAATGAACCCTATGTAACCCCACAATATATTGTATCTAAAAGTTACCCATATATTTATCTTTTGTGGTTCCCTTGATCAAAATAAAGTGAGATATGTTCATAAACTGATAAATAACCACCCAGATAGAATTATTCATCACTAATTATATGGAAATAAAAAAACAATGTCCCTGTATACCTCATCCCATTCCAATACAAAACCATAAAAGGTTTAGGAAAACTTGAAGGTTTTAAAATCTCTGCATTTATCTTTTTGAAGGTGTAATAGCTTGAAGCATACTCTTCAATGCCATGCTTCATACCTGGACACCTTAATTTTTATCTCATGTCATAATAAATATTTTTAATTCCCAGATGAATTGACCATGAATAACTATTTCAATTAAAAAAACTGATCTCCTCGCTAATGCTGGGGTGAAAAATGATCCCAATAACTGATAATACTATCTGAAGAGGGAGGGAAACCAGAAATAGTATTACCACCATAATGGATTTCTCTAATTCCTCTAAAACTAATAATCCTACTACTAAATCTATAGAATATACTAATTGAGATATTTTGATAACTAAACACCAGTCATAACCATACCCGAAACATACTCCAGAGCATCCAGATACAAGTTATAAAAAAACGTTTAAGGTTTCAATATTTCTTTGTTCCCAAAATAGACTATGATGGAACTTTCTTGATAAGATAATATTCAAAAAAATTCCACATCCTTGGGGTCTTAGTGTGTTAAAGTCAAATATCTGAAGGTATTTCATCCACATCCTCTATCTAATATTCTTGAATTTCTAAGAAATGATGTATCTCAAAATATTATAATCAAAATATTCTTTGAAACTATCCCAAAGGATATAGTGAAACCAACACTTAATAACATGTATAGGTATGGAAATATATATCATGATTGGGGTAATTATTATAATTTATTTGATATTGATGATATATTCAAGCTACTATATGATCATATTACATGAGTAAACAACCCAATATAACACCAAAAGCATCATAAAAACTACATAACACTTACAGGGATTTGGTAAAATTAGAATTGGCTTCAATGTCAAAAGTCCTTTCAACATACCAAAATAAGAATCACACTTTGCATCTCTTGTGAAATTCACATATTTTATGGTTAAAGTAGTCAATGGTGATTCCATCATTGATAAATCCTTGATGAACAATCAATAGTATCCAGAAAGACCATCAATGATAAAAAACTCACAAATATTATGTGGTTCCTCCCATGAAAGAACATCTTGCACCTT
This sequence comes from Viscum album, assembly GCA_963277665.1. Classification (NCBI taxonomy): domain Eukaryota; kingdom Viridiplantae; phylum Streptophyta; class Magnoliopsida; order Santalales; family Viscaceae; genus Viscum; species Viscum album. Next base: position 1,042,081,361 of record OY728143.1, on the reverse strand, counting down.
ATCAGGATCAACTGATAGAAATTATTAGAAATCATTTTCCCTAGGAACATTAGTTCTTGAATATAGAAATTTTACTTTTAAATATTTCCATACATAATGTTACTTCTCAGTATTTCCAAAACCAAACTGAAAGGGTTCTCTTGCTTGCACCTGGATCTTGAATACACCAAAATAATGTTCATGAAAACTACAAAAAAAAATGTTTTGAGATACTAATGAAATTTATGATTCATTAAATCTATAAAAACAAAATTATGATTAGTCAGACAAAAAAACATCACATGATATTCAAAATGGCCATACCTTCTCTAAAAAGTTATCTTTGGTATATCAGACTCCCTAATTCAGAGATGATTTTATCCAGACTAAACATCAATCATAGAAAACCACATTTTCCCCCCATCAACTAATCAATCAAATCATCCAAATGAGAAAAATTATATATATTTCTATCCATCACCCAGATAAACTTCTGATATTATACACACTATCAAAGTGAACTATATACCTTCATGGAAAAGGGAACTATGGATTCACAAGGTGAAACACTGGGGAAAGAAAAACTATTCACCATCACTTCTTCCAACTAAATATTTTTCTCTATCAGCTTCATCGGATCCATAAGATGAAAAGGTATCGAAATTGGATGCATACCTAGCACTAGGTCAATTTTAAAATATACCTACCCCTATAGAGGAATGTCAGAGAAATATTATAGGAAACATTATGAAAATCATAAACAATAGTAGAAACATCAAAAATATAAGAAATATTATTGGGAATAACTTCTATAAATAGATAATAACCTCTTGAACTCTAGGTTGAATGGTCTTATATAACCGGACCTTGGATCCCACTCTCCCTAGAACACATATTTTCTCCCAAAAAATGTTACAAATTAGACTAGTTGATGATAAAAATCAACAACAACATGATTAGAATCAAGAAAATATGTCCCAGTGATAACATCAAATAGATCCAGATCTACGACAAGATAATCCAAGACACACTCCACATCAGCTATTGATAGTTCACAAGAATAACACGGAATCCCCCACTATTTCCTCTACCAAAGAGTGTTTGATAACTCCATTATAATGGATATTCTCTATTTTGGAAGTTTAATCATATCAATAAAGTATATAGATATACATGAGTGGGAATAATTAGTATCAATTAAAAAAATATCTACTGGGGATTAAATAAATATGGTACATCTCAATGTTGTTGTACCTGTACCTACTTCCACTAGAAATTCACCCATGGTGTGAAGGTGGTTCACTCCCAAGGCCTAATGATATATCCCATTATTCTTTGAAGCATCTGACTGTACTGAAGTAGCCTTTAGAGCCAATTATATATAGACAAATATTACACATCTTTTATGGTTTATGACAAGAATTTCGTGTGTTTCTGACCTTTCCAAACTGATAAAAAGTAAGAGTGACACCACTAGAAGTGACTAGAGGTTTGGAAGATGCATTCTCTAGAGAAATACATCCACACTTCTATGAGGATTTCTCAACATTCAATTTTTCCCTATCAAGATACTAAATATTCTACTAAGAGGAAGTGGAGTGGAAAAATATCAAACCTTGCCTTCCATATTCATTTCTACCATCATACTCATATCCACTTTCTGTAACACCCCAGGTAAATAAAGAATATGAAATTTTTATATTTATCCCTTTTTTGAATAAAATTTTAATATTAATTTAAAGGAATGTTATGCTTGATGGCTTACCCAATACGCAACAACGAGTTCCTTTGAAATCTTACGTTGCACTCTAATAATAAAATAAAATTATTTTAAATGTTAGTTAACACGAAGCCATTGTATTGGCGGGAATGAATATAAATAACTAAAATATGATTATATATGTTTGTTAAATGTTTTTACATTTATCCAATAAAGGATAAAGGCATAAAATATGAAAAGAATTCAATTTTAGGCATATATACTCTAATTTTCACTAAAGGTCCACTTATCAACATTTGATGGAGAACCGTCATTAAATATAGTTTTGGTCACTATTATACATTATATTATACCAAATAAAACTCTTCTTTAGAATCGGGACATCAAAATTCACTTTTTGTAAATTTTTGGTATTTTTCTGATAAAGGTCATTTTTTAATGAATAGTGAAAAATGTTGTATTTTAATTCAAAACCTCTTTTTAATCTAATTTATTTATATTATTATATTATCTTTTTAATTGGTTTCAAAGTGAAATTAGAATATCTTTTTACCATTTAATCCAATAGTGGTTGTTGGAATTAATTTCATCTTGAAATTGGACTTAAACTAGTGTCAATCTTTTGATACTTATTGTTTCATAAAAACACGCTATTTGCTCTGACAGTGGGAATTAATTATTAAATTAATTAATGTAAATTATATTTTTTTTAATTTTGTTAAATAGACATCATTTTTGAATTCAGAATATCAAATATATCCTAGGGTAAATTTTTGGTAATTTTCTGAAAAACTTCAATTTTTGATGAATAGTGAAACCACTAAGTGGTAGTTAAAGAAACTGATTTTTCGTTTAAATGAAACTTTACCACTTCTGTGATTTGAATTTCAAAAATCCGACTTACATGGTTTTCATTAAGAAGTAAAATTTGGTTCAATGGGATTAAAATAATTGTTTGGTGAATAGTAACTTTTAAGTTTATTAATTGCGATTAGAGGTAATTAGTGTAGTTTAAGATAAAAATAATGTTTTAATAATATGAAATGACCTAGACACATGTCCTACCCTCATTCTATGTGTCATGGAATACCAAGACAATCCATGTGTCAACTTGGCGACCCCATGGATCCACTTTGGATGGAAAATGACATTAATATCTTTTTATTTAATGTAAAAGTAAAAATGACACAAACATGAGTTGTTTTACTAAAACAATTTTTATATGGGGTTATAAAAGTCATATTTTTTACTATAAATATTAATTATAAAGATAAAAAGATTTCATATGTCATTGTATTTTTTTTATAATTTTTAGACAGTAACTAAATTAAAAAATTAATGACACCATGATGATGCAGCGATTACCTCATTATTTAACGATTTAAATAAAATGGAAGGATAATGTAAACTCTAAACCCGACACATGTCCAAAAACTATTGGATGAGTGGATTTATAACCCTTATCACCTTATCCTCGAAACACATCAATGTGGGACCATTAAAATCCGAAACTCATTCTAAAATTAAGTAACATTTCCTTACTTTCCAAGAGTGCTCCTCCTCTCCTCTTATAAAAGGCCCCCACCTGTACCTCCTTACCCACACCACTCAAGCCTTTTGATCGGCCAACACCTGCCCATTTTGTCTCTCAGCATCCCTCTATTACTCCTAGAAGCCTCACTTTGGGCATAAGTATTCCCAATGAAGCCTTTGAACTCAAATCAAAAAGAGTTACCCGATTTAAAGGTAGTGTCTTCTCTTGTGTTCTTTTGTTTTATTTTGCTTCTCCAACACCCTAAACTCATTTCATTAATTTATTTTGAAACAAAAAAAGTATCCTCAATATACTAGGATGTTGTTATAAGAAGTAATCAATCTACACTTACACACACCTTCATCTAATGGTTAAAGAACATATTGTTTCTGTGGATGGCGAATTTCTCCCTCACAAAACGATGATTGTTCAACACTCATATAACACCTTAAAAGGTGGCCATTAAGATGACACTATATTTATATATGATATATAATATGTTTATGTTTTACTTAAGATTCTGTATTTTTCGTTTGTGGCATACCTTTATGGTTTCCATTGTGTGTAAACACGATAATTTCATTTTAGAAAGTGCGGACTACCGCCCCCTCAAAGTGATTTGATTCGTTAATGCCATATGTGGGATGTATAAAGGATGGATTTAGAGTTATTATATATTATGTTATACTGGAATTATAATATACCTTTATATCATTATTATTTTCTTTCCATTAAAGTATGAGATAGAAATGAAAGTAGCGTTCATGCGTACGTACGGCTTACCGTCTCCATGAACGGTGCATTTCATTTCATACCTCTAAATGATTATGTAATATTATAAATACATGTATATTCTGGATATATATGATATATATGATATCCAAATCATGAATATCATTCTGGATATAATGAACCATTGACCACACGAACAACATGTAATTGTAAGAAGTCCACTTTCGACTTAAGAACCATATATCGACAAAACAAACATTATTAACTTAAATGATTACATAATGTTTATAACATGGTAATAAGTGATATAAATTTAACAATGAACTTTAAAAATGTTCTTAATCAAGTATAAATTAACTCAAGTTTATTATTCAGGACGTTAAAGAACGATCGAGTCAAGTCGGACCCGAGGTAAGGGATCTAACCTCTCCCTTTATTTTTAAGTACTCTCTTTTATGTCATTTCTTTTAGGCTCATATTTCATATGTTTGGGGATGTTATTTTATATTCCTCATTCTTTACTTTTTATGTTCATATAATGAGAGACCCTATTTGATCTCATCAATCCATTTTTCGATGATTTAAGTGGCGCTGTTAGGCTGCTAAGTTTTCGTAAGAGATTTTTCATCTCACTTTTATTCTCGTGACGTTTATGCTACGTTTGCCACTATTTCCCTTGAGTGGTGTATTTACTGACCATTATTATACACTTTGTGTTGTATAATTTCATTTATGTGTATTAACATCTTCATTGTATGACCCTTCTTCCATGGGTTGTACGTTTTGAAAGTTACGCAACTCGGTAAGGGGACCTTTCACCCTCCTCTTTTTAAAAGACTTATTTTGTTATGTCTTTTAATTTACATATTATTATGTTGGGATATGTTCTTATATATCCTTATTGATGTAAAGTTTATGTCCAATTGATGAGATACCATTCACTCTCTCATAGACTAATTTTCTGAATTTTGAAGTGACGTCGTTAGGCTGTCGAATTTTTACAAGGGAACATATTAACCCAATTTCGATTTCTTTGGGTTCAACTTGTACTTCTTGAACATGTCATCCTATGAATATGTGTGAATGACCTCTGATTTTTTCACACTTAATATCCACTAATATTGGGTGTATTTTTATTTCTCACACATAATTATGTGATAGATTTATCCTTAATTTAAGGATACCCTCTTTATAATGGATTTCATCCCAATTTACATTTCCATTGAGACTTCATTGTTGTTATGCACCAATTCACTCTTATATGGTGTGTATACTGTCCTTTGACATATTATATCATGAATACCTTTATTCTCATGATATTATAAAGCTCGGATTAAATGTTATTCCGCAATTATTTTTATTCAAGAGTCTCTCATTTTGTTAAAAACTCTTTAACAAAAATATCATTTTAAATGTTTTAAAGATTCATTATTCTAAATATTTATCTTTAATGTCCATGTTTTCAAAAGGGTTTTCAGTATTTATTTATATGGACATTAATGTTTTAAAATTATAATTCCATTAAAATCTTCAAAGTGGTATGGGAAACTTCGATTAAAAAATCTCTTTTAAATGGTTTTTAAAAATGGATTGATTAATTCAATATATTGGAATTACTTATTTTGATTGAAAATGAAATGTTGTTATTTAAATGTTTATATTTTCAATATTTTATGTGTAATGATAGTACTTTGACATTTTACGGGTGGTTACGTGATAAACCATATGACGGGTGGTGCCGTGAATACTAGGACGGGTGGTTACGATATAACCTCCAATGCATTGTGTATGGAAGTCGGCCGTATGGATATTCCATTAAGTATGTATGGAAGTCGACCGTATAGTTATTCCATTTAAGTATATTTATGTCCTAAGTTACCTTTATATGTTATGTGTTCTTTGTATGGGTTTTATGGTAATATTTTGGTTACAAAAGGGTAAGTAATGGTCTTTTATTCAGTGAAGAGTTTTTACTACTTCATAAAGGTGAAATGTATTACTTTGGTAAAGTATTCATGGTTTACTTGTTGTTTTTGAAAAACTAACAGTTTTCCTTTTTTGTGTATCCTTGACTGGGCTTTTTATGCTCATCCCATGTTTTTTTGAAATTTTTTCCATGGGACTTAAAGATGAATATTGTCAAGGATGGGATCATGGAAAGACATTCTATCTAAAACATGGAACTATACATGTTTTTTTTTAAGTGTTTTTTTATTTTATGGAAACCTAGTAGAAGAGTCTACTATGTAATCTTTTGAGATGTAATAGTTATGTCCTAATTCTATAAAACTCTAAACCTGAAAAGATCCTCAATGTGAATTATTCATTTAATTCAATAATTAAGTAAGGTTTAAGGTTGGGGCCTTATAGTTGGTATCAGAGGTCGGTTTAGATAACTTTAGAGGTTAGGTTATTCTCTAAGCATAAGTGACATTACCATAATGGTTAGGATTTCAGAAAGAGTCCTAGTTTTAGATAAATTGAATGAGTAAGTATATCTTAGTGTCTATCTTCCTCATTATTACATGATGGTTTTGTTGATATACTCACACTAACCTTTTTGGTTTTATTAAATGGTTGGATCTAGCAGGAACCAAAGTAACAGTGGATGCGAAGGAAACTGTGAAAGTTTTCTGATCGAGCAACTGAATGATATGGTAGATGCAATGAGAACTCTTGTGTTTATCCTCAACCAACTATCTGGAGTCATGATTGACCACCTAAACCTTGGTGATTTCTATAAGTCATCATATATGCGAGAAACAAATCCCTACGGAACTACAGGTAATAATAATAAAGGTAAGTGTGTTCAAAAACCTATGTGTCAAAGATGTGGAAACAAACACCTAGTAAAATATTTCAAGGGGACAGAAATATGCTATAGATGTGGAAATGAAGGTCATAAATCAAGAACCTGCCATGGAAAAAGGAAGCATTCAGTTGACTTGAGGAAATGGAATGAAGTTCTTTCTGAGGGATCAATTGAATGTTTTAAATGTGGTGTGCATGGTCATTATGAAAGCACATGTCCTATGAAGATGTTTTGGGAATGGGATCACCAAGATCGTACAAATATTTGTTTACCAATACCTAATTCCATTCCGATTGAGGATGAATAAACTGACAATGACCAGTCAAAGGTATGGATTATTTCATAACATTTGTTTTCCTATTTTGGAATCTTAGGATATGATTCATGATTTTGTTTGTAGGAAATAAGTATTTCAGAATAAGTTGGAAAGGAATGGTTAATGGATCATGAAGAACGTTGAATGAGTAAGAAGTCAACATATAAGGGCTTCAAGAGTTATGGTGAAATTCTTAAGAGTATTAAGTCTCTTTTGATGATGGGGTTACATCAGAAGACTTTTTATAGTATGTGTAACCCTGATGTTTGATATATGAAAATTTTATTCAAGGAATAGTTATCTGTTATTTTTTGGACATAGTTATAAAGAACCATTTGGGTTTATATGATCCTTACTTTTGAGGTAATTATGGGTTACTATATGTTATGATGGAAAGTGAAAGGCATGGGATAAAATTGAGGTGAAATTATGTTATGGTTATTTTTGATGATTTTATCTCTTTTGGGGAATGATTTGAGAATTATATAGTTTGGAAAAAGGACAACACTCAGACTGTGTGACAACCCATTGTGTCGTACAAAGTTGCGGGAATCGAACCCACAACCAAAGTGCAACTGGTATTTATCGCCTACCACTGGACTATGTGAAGTCCCTGGTTATTTTGACTAATTATTTTTAGTTAGATGATTTTTGGAATCAAGAGTAAGTTTATTTTGGGTTATCTATGGAAATGATTAACCTATCATCGAGGATATGTGATTAGGTTAATTACTTTTCAATATGAGAATTTAAGAGCAACTGATATTATTTGGAGATAAAAGTAAATTTTTACCTTAAAAGACTATGTGAATAAATCCTTAAAATATTTGGATTTCAATATTAGTTTGGTTTACTTTGAAGAATATTATGGAACAATTGTTTATCGAAAGGTCTTCGTTGAACTTTGGGGTTTTTTGGACAAATTTTGGAGATTAAGAATATATTTTCTTTTTATAAAGGATTATACTTTTGTGGATTATCTGATCTCATACTAATAATTTTGGTTTTGTATTTTGTCTAAAGACATTGGAAATATATAGTTCTCTTTTATGGATTAAGTGATTCTCAAGAAGTTGATTATAGTACTCTTAATGCGAACAAGTCTTCCTAAAAACTCACCTTTTGGAGAAAATATGAGTTTGATTAAGGAATCTAGTAAAAGTTGAAAGTCTACGTGACAAGTAAGTATGTTTCATTATGATTTAGTTAAGCTCAAAAATAAATTCCTCAATGAAGAGAAACTTAAAACAAAAATGTTGTCTATTAACTTTTCATACTGGGGAATCGAATAACGATTAACCCATCACAAGTTGGTGATTTTCTTATGGTTAACTTTCTCTTAGACATGTTTACTATCACTCTCCCTCAGGATATGACCCTTTGTTTTTTCCTCCATGTCCATGTTTTCCTACATTGAATCCTAGTGTTGGTTAACTCAGGTGACCTCTGTACTTCACTTTCTTTCTTTAAAGTGATTGTTTTACCGACTCTTGTTCCGATGTGGGACTTTCAATGATGTTTCCGAGCCCAATTTTACAATTGCGAGGACGCAATTCCCAAAAGGGTGGAAGGATGTAACACCCCAGGTAAATAAAGAATATGACATTTTTATATTTATCCCTTTTTTTGAATAAAATTTTAATATTAATTTAAAGGTAATTCTATGCTTGATGGCTTACCCAATACGCAACAACGAGTTCCTTTGAAATCTTACGTTGCTCTCTAATAATAAAATAAAATTATTTTAAATTTTACTTAACACGTAGCTGTTGTATTGGCAGGAATAAATATAAATAACTAAAATATGATTATATATGTCTGTTAAATATTTTTACATTTATCCAATAAAGGATAACGGCTTAAAATATGAAAAGAATTCAATTTTAGGCATATATACTCTAATTTTCACTAAAGGTCCACTTATCAACTTTTGATGGCGAACCATCATTAAATATAGTTTTGGTAACTCTTATAAATTCTATTAGACCAAATAAAACTCTTCTTTATAATTGGGACATCAAAAATCACTTTGTGTAAATTTTTGGTATTTTCCGACAAAGAAAATTTTTTAATGAATAGTGAAAAATGTTGTATTTTAATTCAAAACCTCTTTTTAATCTAATTTATTTATATGATTAGATTATCTTTTTAATTGATTTAAAAGTGAAATTAGAATATATTTTTACCATTTAATTCAAGAGTGGTCGTTGGAATTAATTTCATCTTGAAATTGGGCTTAAACTAGTGTCAATCTTTTAATAATTATTGTTTCATAAAAACACGCTATTTGCTCTGACAGTGGGAATTAATTATTAAATTAATTAATTAAACTTATATGTTTTGAATTTTTTAAAATAGACATCATTTTTCAATTCAGAATATCAAATATAGCCTTGGGTAAAGTTTTGGTAATTTTCTGAAAAAACTTCAATTTTTGTTGAATAGTGAAACCACTAAGTGGTAGTTAAAGAAACTGATTTTTCGTTTCAATGAAACTTTACCACTTATATGATTTGAATTTCAAAAATACGACATACATGGTTTTCATTAATAAGTAAAATGTGGTTCAATGGGATTAAAATAATTTTTTGGTGAATAGTAACTTTTAAGTTTATTAATCGTGATTAGAGGTAATTAGTGTAGTTTAAGGTAAAAATAATGTTTTAATAATATGAAATGACCTAGACACATGTCCTACCCTCATTGGATGAGTCATGGAAGACCAGTAAAATCCATGGGTCAACTTGGGGACCCCATGGAGCCACTTTGGAAGGAAAATGACATTAATATCTTTTTATTTAATGTAAAAGTAAAAATGACACAAACATGAGTTGTTTTACTAAAACAATTTTTGTATGGAGTTATACAAGTCAGATTTTTGACTATAAATATTCATTGGAAAGATAAAAATATTTCATGCATCATAGTTTTTTTTTAATAATTTTTAGACATTAACTAAATTAAATTATTTATGACACCATGATGATGCAGCGATTACCTCATTATTTAACGATTTAAATAAAATGGAAAGATAATGTAAAATCTAAAACCTACACATGTCCAAAACCTATTGGATGAGTGGATTTAGAACCCTTATCACTTTATCCTCGAAACACATCAATGTGGTACCATTAAAATCCGAAATGCATTCTAAAATAAAGTAACATTTCTTTACTTTCCAAGAGTGCCCCTCCTCTCCTCTTATAAAAGGCCCCCACCTCTACCTCCTTACCCACACCACTCAAGCCTTTGGCTTGGACAACCACTGACCATTTTGTCTCTCCACATCCCTCTCTTACTCCTAGAAGCCTCACTTTGGGCAGAAGTCTGACCAAAGAATCCTTTGAGATCAAATCAAAAAGAGTTACCCGATTTAAAGGTTGTGTCTTCTCATGTGTTCTTTTGTTTTATTTTACTTCTCCAACACCCTAAACTCATTTCATTAATTTCTTTTGAAACAAAAAATTTATCCTCAATATACTAGGATGTTGTTATAATAAGGAATAGATCTACACTTACACACACCTTCATCTAATGGTTAAATAACATACTATTTCTGTGGATGGTGAATTTCTGCCTCACGAAATGATGATTGTTCAACACTCATATAACACCTTCAAAGGTGGCCATTAAGATGACACTATATTTATATATGATATATAATATGTTTATGTTTTACTTAAGATTATTTATTTTTCATTTTTGGCATACCTTTATGGTTTCCATTGTGGGTAAACACGATAATTTCATTTTAGGAAGTGCGGACTACCGCCCCCTCAAATTGATTTGATTCGTTAATGCCATATGTGGGACGTATAAAGGATGGATTTAAAGTTATTATATATTATGTTATACTAGAATTATAATATACCCTTATATCATTATTATTTTCGTTCCATTAAAGTATGAGATATAAATGAAAGTAGCGTTCATGTGTACGTACGGCTTGCCGTCTCCATGAACGGTTCATTTCATTTCTTACCTCTAAATGATTATGTAATATTATAAATACATGTATATTCTGGATATATATGATATATATGATATCCAAATCATGAATATAATTCTGTATATAATGAACCTTTGACCACACGAACAACATGTAATTGTAAGAAGTCCACTTTCGACTTAAGAACCATATATCGACAAAACAAACATTATTAACTTAAATGATTACATAATGTTTATAACATGGTAATAAGTGAAATAAAAGTAATAATGAACTTGAAAAATGTTCTTAAGCAATTAGAAATTAACTCAAGTTTATTATTTAGGACGTTTAAGAATGATCGAGTCAAGTCAGACCCGAGGTAAGGGATCCAACCTCTCTCTTTCTTTTTAAGTACTCTCTTTTATGTCATTTCTTTTAAGCTCATATTTCATATGTTTGGGGATGTTATTTTATATTCCTCATTCTTTACTTTTTATGTTCATATAATGAGAGACCCTATTTTATCTCATCAATCCATTTTTTAAAGATTTAAGTGGCGCCGTTAGGCTGCCGAGTTTTCGTAAGGGATTTTTCATCTCAATTTTATTCTCGTGACGTTTATGCTACGTTTCCCACTATTTCATTTGAGTGGTGTATGTACTTCCCATTATTATACACTTTGTGTAGTATAATTTCATTTATGTATATTAACATCTTCATTGTATGACCCTTCTTCCATGGGGTGTACGTTTCAAAAGTTACCCAACTCGGTAAGGGGACCTTTCACCCTCCACTTTTTAAAAGACTTATTTTGTTATGTCTTTTAATTTAAATCTTATTATGTTGGTATATGTTCTTCTATGTCCTTATTGATGTAAATTTTATGTACAATTGATGAGATACCATTCACTCTCTCATCGACTAATTTTCTGAATTTTGAAGTGACGTCGTTAGGCTGTCGAATTTTTACAATGGAACATCTTAACCCAATTTCGATTTCTTTAGGTTCAACTTGTAATTCTTGAACATGTCATCCTATGAATATGTGTGAATGACCTCTGATTGTTTCACACTTAATATACACTTATATTGGGTGTATGTTTATTTCTCACACATAATTATGTGATAAATTTATCCTTAATTTAAGGATACCCTCTTTATAATGGATTTCATCTCAATTTACATTTCCATTGAGACTTAATTGTTGTTATGAACCAATTCACTATTATATGGTGTGTATACTGTCCTTTGACATATTATATCATGAATACCTTTATTCTCATGATATTATAAAGCTCGTATTAAATGTTATTCTGCAATTATTTGTATTCAAGAGTCTCTCATTTTGTTAAAAGCTCTTTAACAAAAATATCATTTTAAATGTTTTAAAGATTCATTATTCTAAATATTTATCTTTAATATCCATGTTTTCAAAATGGTTTTCAGTATTTATTTATATGGAAATTAATGTTTTACAATTATAATTACATTAAAAGCTTCAAAGTGGTATGGGACACTTCGATTAAAAAATCTCTTTTTAATGGTTTTTGAAAATGGATTGATTAATTCAATATCTTGGAATTACTTATTATGATTGAAAATGAAATGTTGTTATTTAAATGTTTATATTTTCAATATTTTATGTGTAATGATGGTACTTGGACATTTTACGGGTGGTTACGTGATAAACCATATGACAGGTGCTGTTGTGAATACCAGGACGGGTGGTTACGTTATAACCTCCAATGCATTGGGTGTGGAAGTCGGCCGTATGGATATTCAATTAAGTATGTGTGGAAGTAGACCATATGGTTATTCCATTTAAGTATGTTTGTGTCCCAAGTTACCTTTATATTTTATGTGTTCTTTATATGGGTTTTATGGTAATCTTTTGGTTACAAAAGGGTAAGTAATGGTCTTTTATTCAGTGAAGAGTTTTTACTACTTCATAAAGGTGAAAAGTATTACTTTGGAAAAGTATTCATGATTTACTTGTTTTTTTTTTGAAAAACTAATAGTTTTCCTTATTTTTGTATCCTTGACTGGGCTTTTTATGCTAATCCCAATTTTTTTTGAAATTTTTTCCACAGGACTTAAAGATTAATAGGGTCAAGGATGGGATCATGGAAAGACATTCTATCTAAAACAAGGAACTATACATGTTTCTTTTTAAGTGTTTTTTTTATTTTATGGAAACCTAGTAGAAGCGTCTACTATGTAATCTTTTGAGATGTAATAGTTATGTCCTAATTCTCTAAAACTCTAAACCTGAAAAGATCCTCAATGTGAATTATTCATTAAATTCAATAATTAAGTAAGGTTTAAGGTCGGGGCCTTATACTTTCCCTACATATGATGAAATATTTAGTATAAATACATGCATTCAGATATCTGATCACAATATCTATAGGTACTTCTAGGCATTCATATCTCTATTCATTGGTGTGTCAAGATAAAAAATAACCATCCTAGAAACCCGATTGGTGTATGCTAACACCGAACACTCTACTACTGAAAATATAGGAACTCCAGATACTTCTCAATCATCAATGACTCTAGGAAAAACTACAATAAGAAGAGTGTCTTGAAACCCTTCAAATCCCACACCACGTTCCTATATTCATATACCATGGAATATAACCATCACTTGTTGTTACCCTTATGTCTAAACACTACACACTTCAACTTGATTCACTAAAGTGTATCCAATTATTCCAAAATTTGATCAATTTTTTCAGGTTAGTCTGCCACATCTTGAGTTTTATTCATACCACTAAAGGATTGAGGGTTCTCTTGTAATAAATTTTATGATCGATTTAATTCTCCTACAACTCCACGATATACCTCAAAAACAACATTATAAACATGAAAAGCGTTATTCTTTGTAAAAGTAACTACATGCGTGATATCCTCAATAAAATTATGATCGAGGAAAGATTCCAAATAGAAGCATAAGTTGAACCCTCTTGTGGAACTCCCAACACAGATCTCAGGGGAATATTGTTGCACACCAAAATAGAAAAAATGATCAGACATAGAATAATCTCATTTCAAACAATAAATACCATAATAAAAACTAAGAATATTATTAAAACTCAAAACATGAGACACACATCCCAACATCTCATGGTAACTTGAGTCTCATCATTACAGTATATGTATAACCACTAACCATAATATACATTTCAAGTCTCAAAATTCCTACCTACATTCTACAAAATGTCCCAAGATAAGGAATCTTATAGATATACCATCTCTAATACCATTTTGTCACGAAACAACCCAAATTCACACTAAATATTGTCACCCATCCTGATCTTCCACATTCCTAAATGGTATTCCCGATCCCACCATCTATCCACTTATACTCAGGCATTAAACAATTATGAGAGGGAAGGATTTCTCCCATCCTAAAGCAACCACATGGAATATATATATATATATATATTAGATATAAGGGGAAGAATATATAAATATATTACAAAACATATTGAAAATAATGTAATTGATACAAATAAGAATGTAGAAAGAATAATCTCCAATAGAAAAGTCCAACAACATAGCGCAATAAAAATAAATAGCTACTATAATATCTCAATGTGATATCTTGAGAAAACTCTGACCATATCACAACCAGCTACCCAAAACATACATGATTGAAAAATTTTATGCCTCACTGTGGTTCCTTTATTTTACCTGCACAAAAGTTCATAACAAAGTCTATTCACTGCCGAATGGGTGAGTAGGGTGTGTGCTAAAAGGATCAGTGGGTTCCCACCCAGGTGTTCCATATCAAGTCTTTGTATAAAAAATCTAGTCATTATAATCTTAAATAAAACAAGGCATGATATGCATTTAAATAAGGATTATATTAATTTAATTTTCCCTTTTTCCACATTTCTAGATAAATCATGTAAAATAGTTTCAAATCCTTTCATATTAATATATCAAAGAAGATATATCAAATCCAACAAATAATGTTTCACATATCATCTCAAATGCATGGCATTGAAAACCAACATAGTAAAAGAACAAGCATATGTAACATCATGCCAAGGATCATGCTGGGTCAAGATAGCTTTCACACTCAGACCTAACAAATACAATCACATACATCAAGCCTTTAGACATATACATCCCGTATTTAGATTTCAGGGAAAACCTTGAAGTTCAACCCCCAACATGTGTAAAAAGTTCCTAGAACAACGTACCTAGGGAGTATAGGGAAGATTTATGAGCACCCCCCCCCCTCATAGTGGACGAGGTCTATTACTACACCTTCCACCTATGTGACCAAGGCTTCCTATTTTATATATTTTCTAAACCAATTCATCATACCATTTCATAAAAACCATTAATGAAAAACTATTTCACAAATCCATTTCATAATTATTTTAAAATACATTTCCATCTACCAAAACTACTGGAAACTCATATTTTATAAAAAACCCACTACACACACACAGAAATCAAGTCATTAAATCATGCCATTTAATTTATAAATAAATTGATCAAACCCAAATAAATCCATTTTATCCAACACATGTTAGATGTGGAACCACAAACCTCAAAACTAGGGTTTCACACACCTATAATGGGGTCCACCACCAAGTAAGAACATACAATGATAATGGAGTCCATGGAATCAATAAAAATGTCTCTCATAATTGATTCAATTTATGAAAAGGGTTGGTGAAGAGTAAAGATCAAAATATACCTCAAGAACACACATCCTCCACACCACAACCAATTAGGAGTCGGACCCTTGAACAAGGTCACACAATGGATCTAGTATGGAATAAATAAAATCACCAACAAATATCAACAGATCTAATAATGAAATGAAACAGTTATACCAAGATTAAAGGAAAAAAATATGTATAAGTTATTATTCACTCGGAGAGATGAAACCTAAATAAAATGGAGCTGAATTATTGAACAATGAAACTTGGGCAGAGTGAAGGTACCCAAAATCACTAGAGGAGATATCTAGGTCATGAGAAATGAAGTATTTATCCAAATAATAAAATAAATCATCCTTGAATCGTCCTAAAATACAAAAATCATGAAATTTACATGATGTCTAATCCCATTACACATCATGTAATCCCCTAGGTTCTTATATGCCAAAACACCCCATTTCCCTTTTATTAAAAACTCATTATTTGAACTTATACAATGTGTAACCTTTACACGGTGTGTAATCTTTCACACTATTTTCATATCTCATCACATGATCTTGGAAAATATTACATGTTGTATACTTTCATTACATGGATTGTAAATTCCCAACGAACAGCGAAAACACTAGATTCTTATATGAAAACCTAAGACACCTTAGGTATTATCCGAACACGGGGAGAACCCTACAAATCCATTACACATTTATACTGAAATTATATTTATTAATTAAAACATATGTCCTAGAAGATTAGGTAATTTCCTCCGAAATGTTATCTCCACCCTCAAGAGTCCCAAGACACACACAATTAATGTGGAAAAATTAATATATAATATAAATACCTGAAATATAGTAATAAGATGTCACACTTGGTATTAGGTGTATTAACCTCTTTGGATTTTCCCCATATGTTCTTCATAATGTGGTTTCTATCGCGTGACATATGAGGGACTATTTTTTTTCTCAGTGAGATGTTTTTCAATCACTCGGTTTACACACTCTACATTTATGTCGGTAAATAAGAAAGATTATTTTATCAAGTAGATTCTTCCCTTGAGAGTTAGGCCTTGATAGAGTGTCTAACATGGAGTTTTGAGGATTGGGTCTTTGTAAAGTGGGCCTCATTTTTTCAGAAAATCATGATTCCAACTTATGGAGAACCGATTGTAGTAGAGATTTTCCCTTCCTTCTAGAAATGTAGATTCTAAGAATCGGTTACGTTTTTTCCATTTTTGTCTTCTTTTTTTTGGAAACATTATTACTATTAGGCTTGGTGTTATTCCATTCAAGGAGGCTAGTATCATTTGGGTGTTCATGCCCATTATTGGTAGTTGAAATAGTTACCTCCAAGGATGTTTCAACGATATGTACCTCTGACATTTCTTTAGTATCCATATTAGGTGACATAGTTAGAGGGAAGCCTTATATGGTCAAATTTATAGAGACTTTATCCATATCATGATTTTGGATGCTAAAAGTAGATTGGTCAAGGAGCTATCCATTGTTAGATAAACTCTTTAAGTTTTCAATGCCAAATGATCTTGGAGTTTCTTGAGGTATGGTCAGTTTATCATGTACCCTTATTGTGTTTTGTTTTATTATAGATCATTTCACTTTCATATTGCTTCTTCTTTTATCATTTATTTAGGACTATACTTAGAGAGGCTTCTAGTGTCCTTAGATTTATCTACTTTGATTAAAGGTCAGACTTGTTTTTTTTATTTCTATCATGGATATAGACTGGTGATGTGAAGGTACCATTCAATGGGATAATTTATCTTGATGAAAAAAATAGAATATATATTATTCTTGAAAATGATTAGATGTATTATTAGTTTTTATTCATCTCATGCTTCATTAGAAGAGTTTTTCTTTCTGGTGTGGAGGGCTATGAAGCAGAATTTATTGGAAGTGGGTTTTTTTTATGGATGGAGGGTACATAGAACCTCTTTTTTCTCCGTTAGAGGATATTTCAATAGAATCTCATGTTAAATTAATTAATTGGGATATAGAGGAGTTCCTATTTGTTTTTCTTGAGAAGGTTATGGGACTTCTTCCTCTACATGATGTCATGTTTAGGACATAATTTAATATTATCATGTTTATACGTTTAAAGGATCCCTTTCAGATAGTACCTATTGAGTAATGTAGGTTTAGGTTTTAGGTGGATGATATGATGAAAAGGGGTTTCATTTAACCTACTGTGTATCCATATAGTTCCCTGGTATTGTTCTCAAGTAATGTGGATGTTGGTTTGAAGTTCTGTATAGATTATGAGAGTTTCAATAAGGTAATGATCAATAACTATTTCCCTCTTCTAAGGATTTTTATCTATTCAACTAGTTTTGGGTAGCTACTTTATTTCAAAGATATATTTATTTCCTTGATATCATCAATTGAGGTTTAAGGATGTTGATATCATGAGGAATGCATTCATTATCAAGTATGGTCAATTTCATTTTTTATTCATCTCATTCTTGGGTTAATAACTCATCAAAAATATCCATGGGACTCATGAACGTCACATTATATTAGTTTCCACACTAGTTCATCATTATTTTTAATAATTATAGATTGATAAAATCTACGTCATTATAGGATCATTTCAATTATCTTAGACCTATTTTTCAGGTCCTTCAACACCACCACCACTATGATAAATATTTCATGTGTGAGTAATATATTCATGGGGAGTGTTTCCGTAGAAATTGTGGGTCACAACATGGTGTATAAGTGGACCCATAAAATATCATGGATGTTTTTTCTTATATAAAACCCTAGAATATGGAATAGGTTTGTTGTATCCTTGGTCCCATAGGATATTATCGATGGACTATGTTTGGTTTATTTTGGTTATAATAACCTTTTATAGATTGGACCCTAAAGGATAAGTATTCCATATAGACTAAACAGTGTTAGTCTTTGTTTGGTTATCCAAAATAAAATTTTATTTGTTCCCTATTTTTTCCTCTTCCAAATGAAATCTTGTGGTTTGAGGTTTTTTGTGAAACAACAAGTCTAATCTTGGGATTTTTCTTGATGCTACAAGTAGTGTTGATAGCTTATTATTCTAGGTATTTATATCCATGTGATTGTAACTATACCACCCACAATCTAGAGTTAGCAGCATTTTTGTTTTCAATATAGTTGTAATAAAGTTACCTCATTGGTGACAAATTTTTTCTTTTTAGAGACCACATGATCCTGAAATATTTTTTCTCACAGTGGGATCTGAATCTTCTCCCATGGAGGTGGAAGTAGATTCATTAGGATTATAATTTTGATATCTCTTACACTTTAGTAAAGTGAATTTTTTTTACTAATTTGTTTAGTATTATGTCTCTAGGGGATGTGGTTCGAGAGTTTTTTTTTGTTTGGGAAGGTGTGGAGGATATTGAAATGATATATCTTGACATAGGAGAGATAAGTGGCCACGATTTTCTTTATCATATGACTATTGAGTTTTCAATTCTACGAAAGGTGGATGAGTCTCAGTGGGGTGACTCATAGGAAGAGGTGATGTGTGATAGTTCTGTCTATTGGGATTACCATGGGTGATGGTCATAGGATGGATGGAACCATATGTTTTTCTCTGAGAGGTTTTTCATTCATAAAGTAATGTGTGAGGGTTTTCTCAGTGATTTTCAAAACTCATCTTCAACAGCTCTTCTCAGTGTGATTATTATGTATCTTCTTTTGAGGATACATTATTTTTTTCCATGGATTGAATTATCTGTGGAAGAGTTTGTGGTGAGATTTTTGGTTTTTTAGGAGGTAAAATTAGAGAAGTGTGTTATTAGAGGTTTATTATTTTACTTGGATGTTCATAAGTATAAATGAGAATTCATGTTGATGTATTTCATCATAGGGTCACCCTAGACTCAATGATGTTGTGAAGTGGTTTTGGTGATAGTGGACTAACTGATTAATTCAACCCATCTTTTAGTGATCAGTGATTCAAATTCTATAGATTTTTTTTTGAGGCAATATTTGGAATTTGTGGTGATCCTCTATAAGGTACCAAGGACCATCATCTTTGACCACTATCCTTTTTTACCTCATGACATTGGATGGTATTGTAGCATTATTTTTTTTATAGTTACATATTATCACTTGATTTCATCCCCATATAGATATGACGATGGAGCATATTATACAAACATTAAAGTAAATTTTGTGATCTTGTATCCCTGAATTTGTAATTTTATAGGTGAGGAGCTTTTCTTTGGTTGACCTAGCATACAAAAATATATTTCCCACATCTGTAGGAATGAATCCATTTGAGTCATTCTATAGGTGTCCATGTCATTATCAATTACATTGGATATGGGTTAGAGAGTAAGTAGTTCATGTTCTGGATGTTATATAGATCACTACCAAGATGTTTTAGTTGATCATATAGTGGATGAAGATAGCCCATGATCATAAGACGTCTTATTCTAATTATAGTTTTAGGCACCTAGAGTTTGAGGTTAGAAATAATGTGTCCTTAATAATCTATCCTCAACATTGGTAGTGGAGGTTTGGTAGAGAGAGTTATTTTGCCCCCTGTGTTTTTTGTTCCTTTGAGTTTTTGGGGTGAGTTAGAGAGGTGGAATATTGGTTGGCATTACCACCATAGATCTAGAGGATCTGCAACATCATCAATCTTTCCTAGCATCATTGGTATCTTCATTATGAATCCCACATCATTAAATGTGGATATTTTGATATATAGGGTGATACGATGTTTGTGGAGTGTCTATTAGAGATGTAGAATCATCATCAGAAATAATTTCATTGATGTACTAATCCATGGGTTTGTGTGTTGTGTAGGAATGGTGTCATAGAGAATATTACTTGAAAGGAATAAATGTAGTTGTGTACCTAGTGCCAAGATATATTTTTAGTTTTTATTTACTAGGTACTTGTTGATTAAGTTATTCTTGGATAATTCTATTTTATGAGACATGTTATTTCCCTTAATGTGTGATGTGTGATATTTGATAAATAATACAGCATATGAAAAAGGGAAGACCTGATTCTTAATCAAGATTCATTATACCATGACATGAATAAAACCATGTGGGTGAGTTAGTGCTATCCATAGTTGATACTATCATTTCATGGAAGATTTAATTCACTAATTTGTGTACTCGTTGAAGTATTATGTTGTTGATGTGGTGGTGGTTGGGTTGTGCTATGTAGAGGTTGAGGCAGTTGTGTAGAAGTTTGGAATCATTTGGATGGTACCAAATAATGTTGTGTTGTGTCGATTGAGAGGTGTTGATGTGGTTATGTAGTGATTTGGTTGTATGGGATGTTTTATGGGTAGATTTGGTGGGTTTTTTGCTGGTGGTAGCATTGGACGTTTGACGAGGGCCATAAGATGTGTCTCGTATGGTTGTTGTTTGGATCCCATATTTTTTCAGGATGGTTTTGGATTCTCAGAGATATGAATCACATGAGAGGTATCTAGTGAAATGCTATGGGGCTTCCTATCCTACCACATTTCCAGTTTTGGTGTTAGAGTTGTTTTAGAGGAGGATCAAGGATAGTTTTTTGGAGTTGTAGATGTATATTTTTAGTGGTAACAATTTCATGATGTCAGTGTTTGATTCATATCATGAATAAGTGTTTCCTAACTTGTGTACTCAGTGAGTTCATGGAATGTATGTGGTGGTGGAGGATTCCATGAATCGGATTGATGCCATGAGAGGGGAATTCATGATGTGAGATTAATTTAGGCTGAGGTTCCATGAATTTCTCTGAATGTGTGTGATATAGGTAATTCCCACATTGTAATGTTTTCATTTATTCTAATCCATAGACCCCATGAAATTCATGATGTGAGTGTCTAATTCAGGACCTCAATTAAGGGAATTACAACTTTTTTAAAAGGATGTCATTCATATGAACACTCTTATTCTACACTCATTTTTTCTTGGATGTTGGATAAACCCTATGTGTTTTAGAGGATCTCATACACCATATCCTTCAGTGTTGATCCTTGGGTTATAGTGGTTCATCTCTAGTGATTGATGGTGAGTTATTATTCCTTACTTATTTTTTCATTGTATTCTTTTTTTGATCCACTATGGGTTTATTTCTTCTAAGGGGTGATTTAAGATACATTTTGATGATTCATTGATGTGGTATAGGTTGATACATAATTTCCTTGGAGGTTGTGGGTTGTGTGTTGTTTCTTCTATTACACATGGTGCATAGTGAGATCAAGAATATTATATATGGTGGGGGATCCTCATTGTATACCTTTTTTACATGCTATGTGTGAGATCATCATGGTCTTCTTTACTCTGGGTAGATATTAAGTGTCAATGTAATAAAATAATAAATTTGAATATTTGAAATTGGTGGGTATGAGGAGATATCAAATGTTATGAGGTATTTGATATTTTTGATGATGATATTATTCCATATTGATTCCTTTCTAAAAACAATAGTTGTTGGAAGCCATGTTTGTGATGTGGATGATATTCCTTGGGAACCTTGTTCTGTTGTTATGTGTTCACACCCTGAATAAAAGAATAATGAATGTATATTTATAAAATAAAATGGTTTCCCATGGAATCAATTTTGTGTGATAATACCAATTCTAAATTAAGAAGTAATGTGATGAAAGAACCACAATAATTGTTGGCGATGGATGGTTTTTCAATTTTGTGCAGTTTTCTTGTTTTGTGAAACTTTTTTTGTTAGGTTGTTGGTGGTGATGAAGTTTTCCAACTAGGGCATGTGATTACATGGGCTTTGATGAAATTGTTTGTTGGATTGGATGAGATTTGGGCAGATGTGTGGTGGTGTTATGTGACGTGGTGTGTAGTGGTATTGGTGTGATATGGTTGTGGTTTTGCAGTTGTTGTGATGTTTAGTTGTTTTATATATTTGTATTCAATTATGTGTTTTAGCAATGATGGTGTTTTTGGTATTGTAGTGATAGTTTTTATGAGTTGGGTGAGTTACTTTCTTATGGTTGTGTTAGCTTCCTGGTTACCCTTAGAATAAATTGGGATGATAAAAATGAAACAAAATAGGATGGTAAATAAATGACATAGACTAAAATGGTTGTGTGGTAAATTGATTAATTAAATGAATGTTTAATGAATGATAATTGTAAATATGGGTGAAGTGTCTTAGTAAATGGAATCAGATGTTTTGTATGGTGGGGGTGATGTGACATGTTTTAGTTTTCTTGGTGTAAACCCATAGGCCTAGTAATGTGTACTATCTGTATATCTTTTATTTTTATGTTATTTATATATACTCTCAGATTAGTTAGATAACCTTATCGTTCATAGGTTTTGGGTTCTATGTTATTTCCCCAACATTTGGGATGGTGGTGATATGGAGAGTTGGATACACCCTCTTACCCTCTCTTACTTTAGGAATAGTGATGATATAGGTTGAATTTTGATATTATCCAGTAGTTTTTACCTAGGTGTTTTTGGTAGGGATTTAGGTGTTTTATGGCTGGGGTTATGGGTGTAAGAGGATGTAATGTGGTTGATTTCATTAGCATTCATGATACCCTACTGCTCTGGTTATATGCTGAGAGGTTATACAATGGCCCAGGTGTTGTCAAGAGAGATGTGGTGTGGTGATTCCTGATACTATAACATGATTCTAGACCTCTTAATAGTGGGGTAGGTAGGGATACATCTTGATCCACATGAGATATGGCCCAAGTTCTTTTGGGTGATATGTGATCTAATGTGTACATGATGTGATATGAATATAAGGTGTGGGAGAAAAGGACATTCTATTTTGGGGAATAAGAGTGAAAAATCTATTCAGAAGAAGTAGTGTGTAGATTTTTTTTATCTCAATGATATATTACTATTTTGGATGCCTTATTCGATGATTTATCCATGGTGAGGTTGGGATGGTTAGTCAACCTTTTTATGTGATTTTTGGTTCTAATGGTGGTTCACTAGCGCATTATCGTATTGTTTTAATGTCTTCAATTGAAAGAATAGATATTTCTACAATGTATACATGTATGATCACCCGAAATATATAAACATCCTTTTAGGTTTCCATGAATACTTTGGGACTGATCTGGACATTTATTGCTTAGGTTTTGAAGCTAATGTTGGTCAATCTAATTCAATGGCCTGAAGGCCTTCAATTTTTATCGAATTTTATAATCCACCTTTCAAGGGGTGAGGTAGAACCCAGCTAATGTTGGTCATTTCCATAATACTTGTCTTTTGGAATATTAATTTAGAGGATTTTATTATTTTCTATTTACATTGAACATGCATTATGGGATTGTATTGGGTTTATTTTAGTATTATCTTTGGGTTTTTTAGTTACTATTTTTACTATCTCCCGATCATGTTTTATTATAGTGGGAAATGCCACCCATATGTGATATTTTCACACCCTTGGTGAAAGTATCCATACTGAGGCCTACTTGAGGTAATACTTAAGGGGTTCATTATCTCTCTTTTTTTATTATGAAATCGTTCATCGGATGGGTTTATCACACTAGTAGTACCTTAAAAGGATTACAGGTCACTGAATATATATGTTCTATTAAGGAAGTGGATCCTTTCTCCTATACTCTCTAATAAAGTTGAGAACCTAGGATAATTGGTATCCCTCAATCGGAATATATGGGTGATGTAATATGAAAATTACTCTCTTCAACCTCTTATAAGAGTTAGAGAAAAATATTACTAGAAAAAAATTAATAGCAATGCGAAACATTTTAATGAATACTTTATCTTACATATCTATTGATGGTGTTGTTTAAAAGGAATCCTTCCTTGGTTGTTATGTCTTGAGACCAAAACATATCATTCAATAGATTATAGTAAAATATTTTAACTTTGAGAAAAAAAGATCTCACAATTCAGGCTCCGAAGACAGGATTTTACTCCCAAGGCATGATTCACCAGAGAAATTCTATTGGGTATGCTAGACATCAAAAGTATATTAATAATATTTCCACCCCTTATAGATAATAGTAGATCTATTTTTGAAATTAATTTGTTCCTACAAGCATCATATTCCCTCCAATACATCATAAATAAAGCTTCAATGTGATTAGATGGCGGGCGAAGCACCTCATTAATTTTTGCAGTATTGTCTAGGTGCCTCATAAACCCTAGAATATCCGATAGAGGAATATTCCTTGGAGAAATCCTCTTACTAGGTATTTTCACCTCCCCATGAGCCACTTGATCATTATTTCATTAAATTTATTGAGATACCTTGAGTTGAGTCACTAGATCAGCAAATATCTCATCAGGGATTGGATAAATCTAACACTTAACATAACTATCCCTAAGCCTAATGGTAGCCTTAAAGGGTTAGAGAATGGTTTAAATCCCCATGTCTTCCCATGAAAACATCGGTCTGATCTGACATGTGACCATGGGATATGTTTTTTTTACATGTTGTGATGAAGCGTGGGACATTTCTTCTATACATGATGTAATTTTCTTTGGAATCTACAAGGAGAACATACCCTTAGGGTTGGATACTCATAGTCCTAGAAGATGATATATATTTCCTAAATGATATTAGAAATTATCTTCCATCATGGATACAGGTTTCATTATCTATTACAATTACTATTGGTTATAAATAAGATGTGATGATTTATTTATTTTTTGTTTTAGTGTGATCCTTTTTTACTATTAATTTAATTTGAGGGGCTTGACTCCTTTAATAAATTTTATTTAGGTTCAAAATATATAAACTGAAATCGTTTTTTCATTGATGAATTCTTATAACTTTATAAGGGATTAAACCTAACCCCATAACACTTGGATGATCCTTATTATTCTAAACGTGTTCTTCCCCTTATATATGTGGCCAATGAGGTAGTACAACATTGATAACACTTGTACCACTAGAATAATATTCCTCTATATTTGATGTTGGGAATCCATCACAAACATTCCAACTCTTACATAGCATGTGACTTTCATAATAGAAATATATTTCTACTAAGGAAAATCAAAATGAATATTGTTATATATGTAATACAATTGATTAAAAGTATTTCCTCCCAACCCTATGAGGTATGGTGTTATTTTTATAGTGTCGGTTGGTAGGCATCTGGAATATAATGAGTCCAATGGGTTTATTAAGTACTTCTTTTATTCACTTATTCCTCTTGACCATTTTAGATTATGAACATCTTATCCCAGGTATTAACATGAACATTGTTCTTTAGGAAAATGTCTTCCCCATAACATTTCACACAATTATAATAAGATTCCTTATAATCATATGACTCCTTTTCAGATTATCCCAAAAATGGGAGGAAGTAAAAATTCATCCAACATTTCTTCCCTGATAAGGGGTATACTGATCATGTGTACATTTTTTAGGATTATTACAACCTCTTAATACACTAGATGGAAATAATTCTTATCAAGACTCAATCAAATAATAAAACTCTGGATCATTTATTTATTAAAATAGAATAATGTTATTGAAACCTAACATACATCATATAACCTAATTTCATTGCCTCTTATAGAATACAATACAACTCTATCACTCCAAGAATGTCCATCACAAATAAATGTTGGTGGTTCCCCCTTAGTAAAGAACCTATCCAAATTCCCATCCCATTTTGGATTCTCTATCAATTTTGTATAATATATCCATTACTATATACATATGGCTCTATCATGTGTCATTATCATTCTAGGATCATGGTATTATATCTTAGTGTCTTTCTATCAGCATGATCAACCTCCCTTATAAATTGTACAATTGATGAAATATTTTCCCCAGCTAATTCCCAATGAAAATTGATCTAGTTGATTGACTGGTTCCCAATGTGTAGTGCCGGAATATGTGTGTAATAGGAAGCCTCAATAATATTGGCTAGACTCAAAATTTAACACCTATTATCTATAGAGTAATAATATTCTTTGGAATAATAATTATATGATTATTAACATCAACACCATTGACCATTTATAGTCTCCTTACCCAGGCATATTGATTGATCCATTTTGTATTCATTTTCTATGATATAAAGAATTCATACAATTTTGTAAAATAAATGGAAGAAGAAAACTATAGAAAATAAAAATTTACTACATTTCACATGGAACCTAAGAAGATAGTATAGTAATGACATGAACACATAAGTGATATACAAACAAGTGAAATTTTAATAGGTTTGACATCATGAAATTTACGTCTTTGTGGTTCACATAATGAGCTTTTGATCACCTTTTTATGGATTGTTAACAGATGTATGCAAATTAATGTTTCATTGAAAATGAATATAGTTTTTGAAGGAATTGATTTGTGATCATTAATTATTATATATATAAAGCATCAATTGTTTTGAAAAAAATTAAAAATTAAGGAGTTAGAGATTGAATTTTATAGGGGACCCTAACTTAGCATGGTTCGTATAGAGTTAAAATAGTTTATCCTACTTACTTTTAAATTGATATTAATTATCCCATTTGAACAAATTTCTTATGGTAGGAATCTATTAAGGATCATGAAATCCTATATCACTTAAGAATGTAAATGAATTGGTAATAAAATTAATTTGAAATTAATAAATTGAATTTTATAATGAATAAATTCATTTATTCATTTTTTAAATAATAGTTTTCAAAGGGGTTTTCTATGAATTATTCTATCCATGTTTGAAGAGTCAATATTTGTGATTCCAAGAAGATGTTTTTTATGGTGTCATGTGGTTCCCTAAAAAATAGTCATTGTTCATGGTCAAATAATGGATTATATACATAGATTCATAATAACAATGTGGTTTTATATTACCTCAATCCTCATATATATCATGCATGTCTGCATACATCTTAAAAATAAACCTAAGCCTATAAATATAAAACCATATTATTAATAAATACCTAGTAAAAATTTCATGATTGAAATTTAGAGACAAATGTAAATGATGTTCATAATAGAAGGTAGTGAGAATTGAGCTCTTTGGGAAACTCTAAATACACCTTAAATATATTTTTTTTCAAAATTAAATCCCTAAGAAATTGGGAAACAAATAATGAAACAAATAAGGGTAAAACCTTTAAGGGCCCATCACAGATGAGAGGTCCATAAGGCCCATCACGAATGAGAGTTTTGCGTGTCCCCTTCATTAATACAAGATTTTTTATGTCCTTCATGAATGAAGGTCCAAGAAGGTACCCTTGTGATGTGTGTTCCTATAAGTTCCTTTCACATGGAATGGGCACAAGGGAATCGTTTTTAATAATCCATTAACCTAGGCCCTACATTTTCTCCTCCCCTTAATGTAACACATGCTTCAATGAGATATGGAGTCTCCTTAAGGAGATCACTACCCTCTAAAAAGGGGCACTCAACTGTGAATCGTGTGACATGTTTTTTATCACTATTTGAAGCATACAAGATAGATAATAATACTTATTTAATATCCATTATTCTAAAGAATCGTCATACTATGAAAAAATCATCCTAAATGGACTTCTCGGCCTCTTTCCACTAAGGTAAACACATTGAAAATACACTTCCAATTAGGAAACCTTTGTAAACTCTAAAATTATACAATAAAGTCATGTACAATATTGTGTACTCATTCAATCATCTATTCCCTTAATAATTTTAATTTCCTACTTTTATACCACACTAATATGACCCTAGGGGTAATAAATATCATGCAATGCCTTGATTATAGGGGTACCCATAATGAATATACCAATAAAGTCTTCCCTAGTTTAATATGACCATAATGGTGATTGAATTGTCAATTAGAACAATTTTGTTTACTCAATGAGACAATGATGAGTGGGTCACCACCCCATGTGTAATCCCTAATTATGTTTCCATTTATAATTTCACTATCTTGACTAATTAATGAGATTAGGAGACATACCGGGTCCTCCATCAAGTGTAATCACTACCCTATTTTTCAAAAGGACATATTCCTCATCAGTAAACTCAATCCTATTTATTTAGTTACCGAAAATAGTAAGTGAATATCCACATATTAGAAGCCTTAATGCATAATACTTGATCCATTATTTTTTATCATCCTTTAAATCCACAAACAACCTGTGCCCACTGTGTAAAAATGAATGATAATTTCTTTAACATATTATATTAAACTACATGGTATAGTCATTCCCCATAACCTATAACTATGTAACTCAAAATAACTGGTATTTTATTATTGTCAAATGGAATACATAGGATTACTCTATATAGTTAAAACAAAATATCCAAATCCATATATTCATGTGACATATTTCCTATAAAAAATTTCATCACTAAAAAATACACTCTTTGAAATCCAATATCAATGGGGAAAATTCATTTTGCGATACTCACCATAACTATAACATATTCCATGTGTGAAATGATTTTTTAAGTGGATCATATTTCTAATAAGATGTAATAGAAAGGTATGATCAATTCATAAGTACCACACCAATAATTTCAATGAGCCTTTCTCCCAGTATTCCACTTCATATATCTTTAAACTCTATACAATAGGTCCTTGATGGGTTAACATAAAATGAAATTCATTTCAACATGGATGCATGACATTAAAAAACCACATTGGTCCTTGTATAATCGAATTAAAAGGTAACATGCGTCTTGTTAAGTGGAACCAATCTATGTGATTTCTAATTCTCTTTACACTCATACATATGAATCTTTTATTATGATCTCAATCCTAATATCACGACACATACCACATAATTAGATAGATATGTATTACATATTTCCTAGTTATGTGACTTAAAACTATTGCCTAACCCAAATAATAATTGAAATATAGGAAACATTTAATAAATATAGATGTTCACATAGATGCATGTTTATGATCAGATCATTAGAATCGGGGTAAGAAATCCCATGCTGGGATTCGTGAAGTATTAAAGAGAATGTATTAAATCTATTAGAGAGTCCCGTAATATGAAATAATTACTTATCATACTAGTATAGATGAGACCAAACTAGAATCCTCTCAACTAATGAACATTCCAATGTGTCGCTGTGAAATTCCAACTAAATGCCTACATTTGGGAAGCAGATTGGCATCAACTCAAAATTCCATGGTTGGAAGTCCTAAAAAACCAAACAATAAGCTCCATATCATGTGACCGTAAGCTTCATGACATGAAAATCCATGCCGTGAGATGTTAAACTGTATTAAATAAGTTCCATTACTATATGAAATCAAAAATGTAAGGTATATTGTATATCATGTAATAATGTAAAATATATTTGAGTGTTATATTCCAAATGATCTAATATCTTTACATGATCACTTGATCTGTGAAATGCTTCCTATTGTATGAAATTCCCACATATGATTCATTTTCTCTAATAACCATACACAAGGATAAAAAATACATCATTTAAATAACTATGAATGGCTTGATTCTTATTATTGTGGGATATATAGTTATGCCGAAATCACCAGCCCTAGTCCCAGCCACAATCTCCCAGTAACACCCCATTACTAATTTCACTATATAATTTTGTATCTTTTCTAATTCACAGTGAGTTTCACCCTGACTCATATAACTAGGGATCCTTAATCCTCTAACTAGGGTTCCCCTTACATATCATCCCATTTTCGTCCACTACACAAGATCTAGATCTATCTAAAGGCCTCTTCTAAGAATTATGTTTCACTTTATTCATTTTATTAAAGGATATAAACTTATGCCTAAATTTTATATCATGGAATGAACTATAAATTTCATCCCCATCCAAACCCTCCCAGAGTATAGTTTACTCATTCACATCAGGTCTTCTTATATTTGAATCTACCACACAGAAATTATTTTCCTAGAACTATATATGGCTATATTTATATATTTATAGGATATGTAATCAAATATGAACTATATATCCTAGGCTCAATGATAGTTATACTGCACTTTCAGTCCCTACAAATTCTATATAGGGAATCAATTTTGGTTTTTTAAAAGTTAAAGTGTTTCGATTACGATTGATCATTTATTTTCCATATACCATACTTTATATCTTTTTTATTTAAAACACTTCATACCTATGATGCCTTGTTAATTAGTAAAACTAATGCTAAAGTACCCCACAATAATGTGATAATTTATACAGTACATATCTAACCAACTTATAACCAACATGCAGTATGTCATTATCCCTTGGGAAAAGATCCATTAACCCCTATTTCGTTCGACAACATTATAGAGTAAATATTCATTCAAATATTTTCAATCTCAATCCTCGGTATAATTTTTTAATGTTATGGTCACATACCCATCATTATAATGGCGTTATTATTTTTACTAACCTATAAATATTCACCCCATATCCCAATTCAAGTAACTCAACTCATAATTAATGTCACCCCACATCCCATGTTCAAATATATTGGAATTATTTTATTATTAACCCCAAATGAGATTTTGATATGTCTCTAAATTAGTCCATCGACATCGACATAATTTAAATCCACATGCTATCAATTTTTTTGGATGGAAACCCTCTATTTTAATCATCTTTTCCCATTTTGTATGATAATAAACTTCATTAAATTATTGTATACTAATTGCGACTATATACAATGTGTAGAAATAATTCAAGGTTAAATACACTAAAATTTCTTCAATTCACATTGGGTTGATTTTTCTTCCATCATTGGATATGTAACCCACATACATTGGCCATGAAATTATGACCCTAAATGAGATGCACATATCATCCAACGAAACAAATATTAATATTTTGATCTTTATTCACATCATGTGATAATTTCATTTATCATTGTATAGACCTCATTTCCACATTTTAAAAAATATACATGACCTTAAAAAGAATCAAATTTTTCAATATTTGTAGATAAATTTAATCTATAACAACCTTTTTTCAATTTATTATATCCTAAAAATTCATCTATCTTTGTTATTACTTATAAGATCATAAAATTCTCAAGGAATGATACATGTTACTCATTAGGGTTATAACTGACATTGGGAATCCTAGGGAAAATTCAATTATCCTTGCACTCAGGAAACATTTAGTTGTATAAAATGAAATAAAGAGGCACAAAGTATATCAAGTAAAAAACCCAAAAGGGGAAACCAGAATAAAATCTATATCACTACTAAGTAAGAGTTCTAATTTATGTTTTAGGAAAAAATTAAATCATTGAAATGAAAACACCAAAAATTCTATTGAGAATACATCTTTGACCTATAAATATTTGTGTTATTCTCACTATCTCCCAAAATCTAAGAAAATGTTAAAGAATCATCTTATCCCTATAGATGTTGGATCATATTATTTGTTAAAAATTAATAGTGATTTAATTTTCTGATACTCAAAACCCTTATTGAACATTAGTTTATTTATACATGACCCCTTAATTACTTGGGATAATATTGATTAATTTAATCTATCATGTTTAAATAGACTATCTTTGGCTTCTGATAATTGAACATACACTGAATATTTATCCTACCTATATCATTTCCATAGAATAATTCTATAGGTAAATTAAAACTTTTATATATTTTATCAAATTTATTAACCACATAATATAGTGATAATATAGATATATATTGTATATCCATCCCATATATACCCATAAAAGAGAATATTACCTATAAGATAACGGGTTGATTCAATATCCTTCATCAGGGTCTTAGGTGTTTTATACTTTTGAGAGACCGTTTTAATCAATTTTTGGGATACAACTCTTGTATTATTTGTCCATCTAATTTTTAATGAGATAGAAAAATAGGTACCCAAAATGGTTCATTGACTATATAAGAACAAAGGTTTTATTTTATTATCAAATAATAGGAAAAGAGGAATATCAAAAACATGAAATTTCACCAAGTTTATTATGAAAAATATGAGGAGGGGAGATTATAGTAAATTATATGAAATAGATTTCCCCATGTTGTCCATAAATTCATGGGTGCCTTTAATGAATCTATATAGTATGAATGGATGAGATAATTTAGTCTCAAACCCTTATAATAGTTTTTTATCTCTAAAATATTAATTTTTATCCTTTATCTAAAAATATTTACTCTCTCCCATGCCTCTTCTTAATCAATTATAGAAAAGGTTGGTTATTTCTCTAAATGAGGAAAACCATTATCTTCCTAGCAGCACGGGCCTAAAAATATGCATTGTTTTCTACCATTTTTTTCATGTCTTATAGTAAATATCATATTAGGGTTGTCTCATTAACCTTATATTTATTTTTTAAATGATCTAATTATTTCACCTTAAGTTTCACCCATTTTATTACCAGTTTTTTGATTCTATCATGAAGGATATTTTAGTTAATCCAACTACCCATATGGTACCTCGTTAGATGATGAATGTAATTAATTTAGCCTCTAAGTTTACTAAGGGGAGTTTTTGTGACTATAGTTTGAATCATTCACCATGAACTATATCATATTAACATGTCTATAAAAGACACTTTTGGGTTTGATTCCTCTTTATCCTCTAGAGTTAGTTTTTATAAAAGGAAAACATCATCTATGGAATTTGAACTTGTAATTTCTAGGAATGGTAAAAGATTTTAATGGATTATTGAATACTCTTTTAAATTATACAAATTATATAGTAAAATAGTAGAACTATTAAAATTAAAAATAAAATAATAATGCACACAAAGTAAATAAAAATAAATAATTAACATCTATGTTATAAACATAAAAATATCAAACTAGAGTTATTTATGGGATTTCCCATGAATATAAAGTGTTTTCATTAGAATAAATGATAGATATATAGACTATAAATAACAATTCCCTATAAGGGTGACATAAAATCAGATCGTAACCCTTACTCTAATCTTCTCTAGTGGATGTCAAAACAAAAATGATCATAAGTAAATGATAAATGATCAAAAAACCAATAAAGATTATACATATTAATCAAAAGAGATGACAAATAAATATACCCTTTTCTAATTATGTGATTAATACAACAGAGGAAAACTCCATATTTGTGAAAAAAAATATCTAACATCCACCATAAGAACTTCCAATCAATCTGGTTTTATTTATATAAAAAATGATACATTTTGGATTAGAATTTTTTTTGATTTTCTTGATAAATAATATTTATTTTTGTGGTTTATTTATCCTCTAGAAGTGTAGCATTTTTTTCTCTTGAGCCGCCGGTCGGCCCACTATTTAATGGATCAACCCAATATTTGAACACATTAGTATGTTTTCATTAGAGTCCAGAAATACATAAAAATGGGTACATAAATCCAAAATTCACTATCCATACACAATTAAAGTTATATTTTTATAATGTTACCCTACTCAAATTTTTTGATATCCTTCTATAAAGATTAATTAAGGGAACCATGACTTGTGTCTTTTCAAAACACCTATAGATGGTCAAAGGTTGAGGAAAAAAACTTATCCTTATATATAGGTAACAGTTAATCTTATACTCTATAACTTTGACTCACATTTTACCCAAAACATATTCTAAAAGATAAATTCTTCAGGGATGTAGTAATTATAAAGGTGCTACGATACATCTATGAAATTAAAATGGAATAATAGTGGTAATATTTATAATAACATACCATGTGTGAATAGAATTAACAATTACCTTCTCCAAAAAATAGATCCACTCATTATTCACTTCATCTCTAATTTACCTTGCATGTAGAGTTTCATAATATACAATATCATTATCTCCACCTACATTTTAATCATATCTACCTATTTTGGAACCCATTAATCAAGGTACCTGATGTCAGAAAAATATTTACCACATATGAAATGAACTATAACCTTAATTTATTTGATATTTTCTTAGGCTTCATCAGGATTATTCTTATATGTCACAGTTAATAGATCATTTATCTAATTATGATTTATAAGAATAATCACTTGCACCTAGATGGAATGAAATATTTATATTATCTATGAAAAATACCTCCATGCATCCCAGTCCCCTTATTCTTGTGGGAATTGTGTGTTTACATGGTCTGTCTATTATAGAGGATAACTATTAATAGAGAGTGATATTTCCAATTAACATAGATACATCCCAATAGTTTTACGTATTTGGAGATTTTAAAGAATGATATTATTAAATGAAATTTGATGAATTATTTACACTAGGTACTCCTACTCCACATAACCATTTGATAGTGTTGGTCCTTTAATGTGGACCACCAAATGTTTCATCATACTACCATGGTATGACTAGATCCAGGTATTAAAATTGTTGATAAATATATCAATAGATTTATTATTTCTTATAAAGGTGGTCTAATTATATGTATCCTCTCATTGAAACATAAGATAAAATCGATTTGAATTCAAATGATGTTACTTGGTCCAGCTAATGTGGGGAGGACTTGAACATACCCTATATATGTCGTGAATCATGTGAGAAAATATACATGGTTCATAATCCTCATAGATGTTGTCTTCAAAGATTCTAGTTATAAATACATCCACTCTTAATGAAAAGATAAAAAATCATTTCTCATGCACTCTAGTTGTGATTTTGATAATAATTTTATCTGGTATTTTTATTGTAGGACTAAACATTTATTATGGAATTTCAATATGGTGGGATCATCCTACTCACCTAATGAGATTAGTAGAACCATGATAATTCTTTTAACGTTTGTCATAAACTAATCAAATGAGATATAATTGGGTTTTATGAACTCATATACCCCCCCCCCCAAATTATCTATTATTAGACCCAAAAATATATAAAATTACCTATAAGTTTAAATAGAGTCTACCCCATATTGATATACCTTGTTAGTCGATAAAAATTGAAAAACACTGACATTTCTAGGTTTCTATCCTTAACAATTTCCAATTTCTTGTACATTATGAATTTTTTCATCCTCACTCCACTATGTAACTCATTTAGTTCAACAATGTAGCCAATATTGAACATGGAATGGAATACTACCAGATAGAGTAACATGTGTTCTCTAGGAACCACTCCAAACGACATTGATTATATTATCTATCTTAAATAGTTTTTTAATATACTATTTGTACTACACAATTCATATATGTTAGGTAGATATATGGTATTCTCATCTATGTTTCTTATTCATTAGATATATTAAACTTCCCAACCTAGGTACAATATGAAACATCATTGCATGTGAGGAGGCCTCGTTCTATGATGTCCAACTCCATCTATAGTGATATTTTTTATAATTGTGCGTATATTCAACAATATTTTATTAATCTATAGGAATGATGAATTATTCATACATGTCTCTTATTATTGGGGATCCACTAACCATATAAACATCACATAGGCCGATTACACCCTTTTAATGCATACGTTGTAATGGGTTGGTGATAGGGATACATATATTAATAATGTTATAATTAATCTTCTTATTGAAATTATAGATTTACTATGATCATCTAATACATTCCCACAACCTAGAGTTTTCCCTCAAACTCTATAAAGATAGGGACGACTGAGATGGCGCAACCCTAATCCATATGAAAAACTACTTCAAGGTAAAGATAGTATCTGGAGTTCCACCTTTTTCACTATTCTAGATAAATCATTCAGAGTATGGATATATATGTATTTATTTATTACTCTAAAATTCATATCTTATTTCCCAAAATTAGTGGTGTATAGTACAGTACATGCTTCACTCCAGCATTACCTTCCTAAACGAATCACTCTATTGATGACACATTGGATTGGGCAATTTTAGAATGTTAGGTGGATAAATTACCTAAATGGTTTTAATTAAATAAAAGGATTAGATAATCATTATGAAAACTAATACCATATAAATGTTAATATCTCTAAAACTAGGTAGCTATTTTGGTTTTACACCATCACCTCTAACAGTTTTTTATGATTTGGTTGAACGAGATAACATCATCTGGAAATAATGTTATTGTATAAATAAATACAAATTTAATTTAAAGATTAAAAATAATCTCTAGGTTTCATTTATATATAAAAACATGCATTAATTTATATTGGGGGAACTAAAATATAAAGGGGATTTAAATTGGAGAGGAATGAGAAAAAAATTGACAAATGATTCATTCAAAATAGACTCATGTGGAGGAAATTCTCTGTACATTTTATAAGGTTGGAAAAGTTTCACATAAAAAATTTATGGTTTGGTGTGGTACATACGAATCTTATATTATTAAATTATTGATAAAAATAACACATGATTATTTTATGGAAGATATTTAATATGATAAAAATATTTCTACTATATGTTTTTTTATGAAAAAAATTGATAATTTCACAAAACATTTGTGGGATGTTTATTGTCCCACAGATTCCATATTTATAAAACTAAGGGTGACCTTTTTACTACCCAATTTTTATGATTAAATAATAAAACATAATAATATTGAAATAATTTATTTATAATTTGATCATTTTTGTTCTAAAAAAGTCCAATTCAGAATGGGGAATTATTTAATGATTAAAAATAAATAAACACTTTTATTCAATGAAAAGAAGAAGAATGGATGAAAATTGATTGATGATTAACACTTTAACATTAATTTTTATTATAAATTATTACATAATTTAATATACATGGATGATTTATAAAAGTGGATATAATTTTTGGCAATGAGAGTGTGCCCCTTTTTGTTTTTGCGGTTCTATGCACTATTGTTCATTATTTATTGTGGAATGTAATTATTTTGTTGTATCAAGCTACCAATTTATTGGGTCGTCATCATTTGAAGTTTCATGGAAGGAATATTTTATACCCATTATCCCTTTTTTAATCCATTGTTATTTTAGGAACTAATAATTGTTCTTCATGAAATTATCCTCCCTTTTTCAATCATACCATTATTTATAGTATGATGGTGCCATTCTTATGGGGTTTTTGGTCTATTATATGTTATAGGCACCAAATGTCTATGGAGAAGAAATTTTTCCTTTAAATTGATCCCTTAACGAGAATTTTTAAGTTTTATGGATAATTTTAGAGTTTGGTGTTCTTGATATTAAATTTTTTCTAAGAGATCCATTGATGTATGGGTTTTTAAAAAATAATTCCAATAGGTAGACATCATATATCAATTTAAAAATTGTGGGGACCTTCGATATAATTTTTTCACAAACATGACCTCTCCATGTAATATATTCATAAATTATTTCTTATAAATAAAATATTGTAGTTCACACTCTCCCCCTAAAAAATATGTTGTATAGGGTTATCAATCTCATAAAACATTGGTAGTATCTGGCCTTAAAAATTATGACCCCCATGAACCCATTTATTCATATAACATCCCAAATATTTTTTGAAATTGGATATTATTATTTTACATTTCAACTATTACAATTATATATAACTCTATATTATTTAACCAAGGTTGATCTATTTTATGAAAATATCAACTTGTGGGTATTGAGGCCTCCTTATTGTCCCAAAATATCTTTATATCTCTCATTATCTTTGGTAAAGAACCAAACATCTGAATCTATCTTGGACTCCTCCATATCCTCTTAAATATGTATGTGGGTCATTATTCATATTTATGTAGTTCTTTTAGATAATTTGTTCTATTGATAAGAGGTTACATTGTGGATTTTCTCCCTAATAGATAGTGTCTATGGGTATATTATACATCCCCTTGATAATAAGGATCCATCTTCTTATGGTACATGTATGATCCCTACAAACTTAAAATAATTATCTTGGATACTCCAACTTATCCTATACTACTCTCAGTAATATACTCAACCTTCTTTAATCAAATAAATCGTCCAGTAATTTATTCAACATAAAATATGATGTGAAACCCAAACTAGAAGAGGAAACTCATTATCCCGATTTCAACCCACTCTTGGTGATATTCACCTAGAATTATTTTATGAATTACATTAAAATACATGGAAAAAATTATGGATATATGACATTAAAAATTACCCCAACATTCATTATCATGCGGCTTTAAAAGATATGATATGTCTCATTAAATGTCATCAAACTACATGGGTCTTGATTCAATTCATAAGGATACATTGGAATCCCATATCATAGGGTCAATTCAAACTCCACGAGGAAAACCACCTCCCTAGATGGTGTTAAATTCTAATGTTATTATCTATATGTATTTTAAGATAAGTATAATCAATCGATCAATGAAAGATTAGATGGAAAACCTTTCATACATATTGTAAATGATTATATCCTACAATGAAAATACTTTAATAAAAATGAAAACATTAAATTATATTGATAATGATTTCAAAAACATGACTTAATTATTTTATAGGGTCCCAAAGTAGATAATAATCATCTTCATGGGAGTATTCGACCTCCCATATTCTCCATTTTGATGCATAACATCTTATGCATGACTAAATAATCTTAGAATCCATTCACTATAAGAAAGTGGTCATATTATAATATGTATATGTAATTTATTCAAAAATTATTCTTGATTGTTGGGAAACTCCACAAACTATAGAAAGTACCATGTAAATTTCACTAGTCTGAAAGACATTATGCATGAGTAGGATAAACTATTTTGGGAACCAAGAAATAAACTATATACCCCCTCAAATACACTATTGATTCATGACATGGGCCATGAAAACCTCCTAAAAAACATATATTAAGATAAAATTGATCAACTTAATAATTTTCCAAATAATATTGAGCCTAAACATTACAAGGAATATTAAAAACTAAAATTTAATTTTCAGTGGTGTCTTTTAGCTATTAAAGATAACTTGGAATGAGTTTCATGTTGGGATCATTGTGATTTATTCAATTACCTAGATGTTTAATCGCTGGATGTTCTTTCATTGGTAGTTCATTTTAGACATGTTAGAATAGTAGAATCGAGATCCTTTAGTACGAAGGCCAGATTACTATATGTTTATATTCATTCATTGAATGATGTAAATACTTGAATTTAGGCATGGTGAATAGTTTACCAGATGGGTTGGTAGAGTCATTCGAAGCCTTTGTTGAACACGGAACTCAACAGATGGTTCACCACAAATTTCAATGGTTGATTTTAACTATTTCAATATATATGAACATATATATAAAAAGGTGGGACCACCTTTTGACATATTGTACTGCCTTTTTAAAAATTATAGTCTTGGATTAATATGATACAGTTTTCATATAATTTAAACTTCTAATGATACACATAGTTTATAATGTTCTCCCATGAACATAGAATGGAAGAATGACCAAGTAAACTAGTGTTCCTTATTTTTTTACTATTCTTTCAATTCGCGTATGTGTGATTCAGTTTTTGTTTTTGTGATTCAAATTTTGAGTGTTTATTTGGATTCATATTCCCTTCCAAATTTAGGAATTCTATGAGAGTAAGGGAAAATAAAATAGTTGATATTCCACTATGAAAAATTACTGATTTATATGATTTTATGGTAAACCTAATTTTCGACCACTTTTTGATTGTGTATAATTTTTAGGCTTCTTCTTCATCAATAGGAATTATCAAAGGGATACATAGTTTGAACACAATTTGAAACATTGGTAAAGTTATCACTTTCCTTAGAGTCATCATGATTTTTAATTAATCATACTTTTGTTAGAAGATATAGAAATAGATGAAGGAAAGGTTTGGATAAGTCAGTTAAATGAAACAGACTTTTCTTTCTAGAATATTTATATAGTGGACTATCTTATCTAGAAAGATCCAAAAATTGTGTTGGGTGAGAAACATATAAAATATAGAAAAGGGGGAATGGTAAATGTTGTTTAAGAATGAATTAGGTCTGTTGAGGATGATATTGGAACCGAATGTATACTTAAATATCCGAGAGAA
Organism: Viscum album; assembly: GCA_963277665.1. NCBI lineage: Eukaryota > Viridiplantae > Streptophyta > Magnoliopsida > Santalales > Viscaceae > Viscum > Viscum album. The sequence goes on along the minus strand of OY728143.1, from coordinate 1,042,040,880 downwards.
TAATGACATAGTGGAATGTATGGATGTCCTAGAATAGATATAAGAAAATTTTTTATTCTTTAATAATGTGAAAGTAATGAGGGTTTTTTAGCTTAAGGATATCAGAAGTAAAATTAGTTGCAGATAATTTGAATGATTTCAATATGATTATAAATTAACACTAGTCGGGGAAAGTTACATTCATAGATGATATGTGGGATTTACTACTACATTAATCTTTACAGAAACCTTGGGATTACATAGTCACTATAATAATTAATTCCTTTGGAAAGTGTGATCTTCTATTTGTAGATGCCTAAAATTGTGTCCTTAATGAATTTATCAAGATAAGATATGTCTAAGAACAGTTTTTTAGTTCATTGGATACTAATGGAAGGGTATGATGACCTCATTGAAGTAATCTTTGAAAATTGGTGGAAAATACTAGAGAGATTTTTCATGGAAAGTTGACTAGTTAGGTGATTTCCTATTTGAATTTAAGTTCAAGAGGAAATATTTGGAGTAAATTCATAAATTTCAAGAGGGCATGAGAATGAAATATTTCATGAGCTCAAAATTCATTTATGCAATGGAAGATGGTAGTGATCTCCTACTCAATGATCACAATATGGTGGAGTAATGGGTGGTTGACCTTGGTGCATCCTTTCACTAATCAGCTGATCAAAGATAAATGAAACTCTATGTATGTATATTCACTAGGTAAATTTTTCTAGAGGATGATTAATCATTATAAGTGGTTAGAAATGGATATGTAAATATTGTTTTTGTATAATTGTACTATTATTCTATTGAAAAGGGTGAGTTGCATACCAGGTTTCATGGAGAATCTCATTCCAGTGGGGCTGTTAAATGATGATGGCAGTGGAACATGTTTCAATAATGGAGTATCTAAAGTGACTCTAGGGTCCTTGTTTGTGGAAACATGATTTAAGGATAGAACACTTAACCAAATTAGAAATTCATATTGTAGTTCAATGGATGATATTTGATCCTCTAAAAATCTAGAGGTTTTAAATTGCAAGGTGGGTTATCTTATTGAGAATAACATGAAGGTTCTAGTAGAAAAGGAAATTATAAAGCACAAGTATACAATAATTAGATGTTTTTATAGGTTTGTTCTTAGAAATAAAAAGAATATTTTATTAAAATTTATTTCCAATAATCACATATCCTAGAAGATGGATTTAGTTCACATCGATATTTGGAGAACTAATTCAGTTCAATATCACATTGTATTATTATAATTTTTCACATTCATTAATGATTCCATGATGAGGGTATATCTTTTATTTCTTTAAAATTTATCTGATGTGTTTTATTCCTTTTAACAGTGGTAAACCATGGTTGAGTTGGACTTTTTTCATAAATTTAATTGCTTATGATTTTATAATAGTGGTGAATATAATAGTAGAAACTTCCAAATATTCTATTTAACAAATTTGATCAATATTTAGAGAATAGGACCTATAACCCCGTGAAAATATGTATTTCATCAAAGAATAAACAAAACATTGAAAAATAACTCTAGATTCATGAATGTACACTCCAAAATACTCAAAGATATCAAGGTGGAAGTAAATAACATAACAGTGTACTTGGCCATTAGAATTATAGCCTCTATAGTAGGAACATTTACTCCAAAATAACATTTTTCTAATAAGCTACCAAACTCATCACACCTCAAAATCTCTAGTTTCAGTGATTATTCCATTATTGATCTAGAGGATAGATATAATTGGGAAAAAACCATGACTGTTATTTTTTAGGGTTATCGAAATAAAGAATTTATCTACTGAATGTGGAGGGATGATCAGCAGAAGATCATCATAAATCAATAAAAATATTAAATGAGAATATCTCATCGAATGATCAAAACATTTTTAAATAAAACATAGATCAAAAGTTTTCAACAAAAAACTGACATCTTTTTTTTAGTACAAACACGAGGAATTCTTAAATACCAGTCATACTAGAGTTAATAATAAATACACAAAAAATTCCACCAATGGAATTTTTTCTAGAATTCTTGAGAACTATAAAATCTTGAAGAAAATATACAATAATAGATTCATTAAAATAAGGATAAATAAGAGTCAAACCATTAAAAATAATTTTATGGTGGATAGAATAACATCCTTATGAATATATATTATATTAAGATGCCACGTCCTATGGTATGGGGTATACATGAACTTCTTACTTCTATCAAACAATGGGGAATCTGAATCTCTTGAAGAGGAAACAGCACTAATTGACTTAAAGTAGTTATAATAATCCATATAAAAATATATAAATTCCATAAAGTTAAATAGATCATGGGAGTTGACTAAACTAAATAAATGGGAATGATCATTCGAGAATAAATGGGTATTCCATTTTAAATAATAAGTAGACAAAAATTGACGGTACACGGCATTATTGGTGGTGAAAGGATTCTAATATAATGAGTGAATAAAATTCTTATAAATTTATTCATCATTAGTAAATAATATTATAATATAAATAGTGTTAAGCATTGTTTACTCTGATGTTTTACACAAGGATTTGATAGATATGAAATCATCATTTCTTCATGGTGATTTGTATTAGGAGATATTCATGAAGTAATATATGGGGTATGAAGATTAATCGAAGAAGGGTTTTGTTTTTAAACAGAACAAAAGACTATATAACTTGAAATATGGACCTTGAATGTACATCTAAAAGTTTGATTATTTCATGAAGGATAAAGGTTTCAAAAATACTAAATTTAATCACTATTTCATTCAGATGTCCTGTGATTAAGAAACTTATATAATTTTCATACTCTAAAAATATGGCATATTTCTAGAAGGAACGTCAATTTAGCAGATTAAGGTGGTGAAGAGTAAATTATCTAAAAATTGGAAATTAAGTATCATGGTAAATCCATTAAAAAAATTTGGTATTAGGATAGATATTGGTTGTAAGTCAGTTACTCTTGTGATATTACAAAAGTAACACATCTGAAAGATTGTAGTAAGGTTTCATACGATGATATGTAAATATATAAAAACATCCCTCATTAGAAACTTCAATAAATCCATAGCACAATTACCATTAATGTAAAATGAGGTTTGATATGTGGATATATTATTTTATGGTCCATCATCCAAAATATTGATGTATGTGATAAAATTTACATATCAGGAATTTTATTTTTTAGTGGGACTTGTATTTTGTTTCATGTATATCCTTGGGAAGGAGCACCGGGAAGATGTGATGTGTTTCATCAAATACATGAATGGATTATAAGATACAATACTGTGATATCTAAAATATTATAATCTTTAATTTCACTTTTTTGTATATTTTTATAGTGATTATAACACGAATAAAGTTATTAAAACATATGTGCCTACATTTAGAGTAATGGTGATCATCTAGATTGCACATCTACAATTGCGGGTGAATTTTTATCTAACTAAATCATTGTATTTTTAAGCTACATTAGATAGAAATGGTTTTATCTAGTTAATGTTATTTCATAAGGAACATAAAAAACATTGAAAATCATAGGGTTATCAACATTTCTAGGAATTGGGCATTTAATGAAAGAGAAAAAAAATTTCCAAAATTTCAGTTTGATCTTGAATCTACTAATGGAAATGATGTTTAGGATATGTAAGATCACAAGGAATAAAGATATAATTGGTAAATTATTGAATGTTTTAGTCCAAGAAATCTTAAGACAGAAATGTACCTCACTTGGAACAAATGATTTAGAGGAGGATGGATAAAGTTTCAATGTATATAGAAGAAAGTTAGTTTTACCATGGTATTTGAGGATGATAATAAGTATCCTTGAATAAAATTTCATGTTGTAGATTATTAATATCTTGATGTTTTATTCAATTCAATGGATTTTCAATACCAGATGTTGAGACTCTAGATGTTTTTTTAGTCTTACCAAAATTGTGGCAAAACAACTTCAACATATGTGTCAGACTAACGAAAGTTCACAAAAATAAAATGAATGATATTTAGACTATTATTTGGGAATTATTAACATTATATTGACTAATTTACTTTAGTTGGTGGAAGCCTCTTCTAAAAATAGAATTCCATGAATGGATGACCAAAAAAATTTTAAGTCGGTGTTACATGTTTGACTTGTAAAGAACCTCTATATAAAGAGGATGTTCAAGCTACTAATATACTATAATTTAACTAATATGAAAAATTATAACTCTATCTTAGTAATCTAGAGTTCTTTTAAACCTTGTAATTATAGTAGTATAAATATTTTTCTTTGTTCTCTCATGGAGGTAGGATGAAAATATGAATCACGTAAAATTGATATTGCTTCTTTGTTTTTGTGTTACATGTATGCTTGTGAGGATACTTAAGTTTGGGTGTGACTCATATTTTGACTTTTTATTATGGTGTATCATGAATTCTTATTTATTTTTCTCTAATACATAGTGGTGTGATATAGTAGTTAATATTCCACTATTTTGAACTACCTATGGATAAAATTTTCCAATTAACTAATAGTTTAACCATTTGGTAATTATATAGGTGTTTTGGAATCGTCTTCCTTGATATTTTATTTATTAAATTCACCAAGTTTTTCAAGAAATTATATATTTTCTGCAATATTAACAAGTTATAAAACCATTTTGACAATTCACATTAAAAATAAATCAACCTAATACATAATAAGCCTATTTAGTAATATTAATCATTTTTCAAACCTGAATTGTCAAATTATAATTCATATGATTCATAAATTAACTTATACCTTATAATAATGATTTAACTAAAAAAATAAACAATTTCATGCTAAATCAATGACTCCAAATATTTCCTAACACAAATTCCTAGCACACATTATAGAACTAATTTCAAAAATCAATGACTTTAGTCTATCAAATCAAATAAAAAACCAAAACATCATGTATACATAAAAAATTTTAAAGCTCAGTCACAATAAAAAATTTAATTTTGAAAATAACCACTCATCCAATAATGTTATTACACATAAAATTATTTTAAAGGCATTTAATAATACACTTAAAATCAATATAGATTTTCTTGTAATAAAAATAAATTTATATATATATATATATGTGTGTGTGTGTGTGTGTGTTTGAGTGTGTGAATCCAAATCCCATTTTAATTGATTTCCTAACAAACTCTTAAAACTAAAATAATAATTTATATATTAAATATATAATATATAAATAAAAAATTCACTATTTTTTATTTTAAAAACTAAAAAAATTCAATATTATACATTAAATGAACATTCCTTCCCACTGAAATAATTAATCTTTTGTATAACCCAATTTAAAACGAGATCATAAAAAAATTTAGATTAAAAATCCATAAAATATTCTCATTCTACACTACCCAAAAAATAATTGTTTTTATAAGTCCTACATACAAACATCTCATAAAATCAATCAATTATATCATTAAATAACAATTTACACATTCATATAAAAACAATATCAAAGATAGTATATCCAAATGAGGATTTACTTGACATACCTACTTAAAAACAATTTAAAAAATCAGTTTATAATTTACCCTAATAAATTACTAGCGTTAATCCCTTATTTAAAACTTATGATCATTAAATAAAATCCAATTTATTAACGGTTTGAGGATTTAATACATTAAAGGTAGTACATTTCAAGAAATCAACACATGAAAAATATATAATATATATATACAAAGTAAAACTATTAATCTATTTCTATTAAACCAACTTTAGATATTTAAAATAAAAAAACACAAGATTCGATTAAATAATTCTATTATTATAGGTGAAAATATAGTAATGAAAAGTTTTAAAATAAATTACATCATTTAAAAATTCAATATGTCTAAAATATTTACAATACAAAAAGAACCTATTAAAATATTCTAAAAATCCATTTCTAATGAATATATTTTGAAAATATTTTCAAATTATAAATCTATTATTTTTATAACATATCATGAATGAAACTCTTTATCCATCCATAATATAATTCTTTGGAGACTTCATATTTTCCTTTTGACACTAAAATACATCAACTAATACTTTTTGAGTATGGAATAGAGCTAGTGCAAAATTTTGGGGCTTGTGTAGCCATGGTGTTGATATATCAAATTTATTGTGTCACACACAAGTGATTTTCAATTAACTATGGAATAAATCATGAATGATTTCTTGGATAGTAAAATTAAGACCACTATAAAATATGGAACATGATTTTTAACCCATGTGTAATATAATCATATTATGAATCATATGTTCTATTAGAGTATAGTAGTTGGAAGATAAAATGAATTAAATTATATTATTAGTTTAACAGACATTTAATTGGATGACCTTAATAGATTATCTATTTAATACATCTATCATAATATCATAAGGTTATCCACATAACCCTTGATAAAATTAGAGGATTAATAGAGAGATCATGTGGAGGTCATGTTGGTGGGTGATCTAGGGATCAAAGATAATAATGAGTGAATGTGGAGTTTTATGGTGCCATCAACGATCATAGTGGATCTCACCAACATCATTGATTTGGATTCATTCTTCACCAATAATCCATACTTACTTGATGTTGGATGTTTTATTTTGTTGTTCTATTATCACATTCTAATCATTCTATGATAACCATGAATTAATTCATCCTTTGTTAATTCATTGATTCTGATTTTTGATTTATCATTGGTTATTTATCTTAATAGAATTATGAGTTCAATATTTAATTTTTTTTTGTAGTTTATGTTTTGATTTTCCACCCTTTTTCATCGATTTCAATTGATGATCATCAAATAAACAACAATCAATGTTTGTCCTCACATTTTTTCCATTGTTTTCTCAAAACCTTAGGCCTTCCAAAGGTTCAACTGAGATATAATGGCTAGATTCAAAGCCTCTTAAATGGTCAGTAGGTGAAGGACATTCACCTAAACTCATATCACATACCTGAGCCCATCCTAAAAATACCTCACTCTCATAACCGTATCCTATATTATTATTGAAAAAAACTAGTGTAAGTCTATAAAATGGCTAGCATAGTCAAAAAAATTATATTTTCCCTTGAAAAGTTTTTAAACTCAATATCCTTGTCATCCCTCAGGGTCCTGGGAAATAAGTAGTTAAACATGATAGTTTGGAAAAACGTCCAGGTTATTTCCAGATGTTTGTCTTTCTGTACCATGAAATCCAATTAGTGGATCATCAATCATAAAATAAAATATTTGGAAAGTTTCACCTACTTCTATGGGGGATTCTCTATATGATCCAGGAGTTCATTCAAGGACTCTATATAAACACAAATTTCTAGGGACCACCCACTCTAGATAAAATTAGTGGTTTCAACAACTAAACCTCCTTAGTAAGATCTGACATCCTTGGTGTATAATGTGTAGAATCTTTCTCCATTAATTTTACAATAGATATCAAGCGCTCCTAGAGCTGAACATTTATAGCTAAAAGTTGACTTATAGGAGGATATGGCCAAACCACCTCAAGATAATTCTCATCAACACCCTCCAAATGCATGACTAGAGACCATTTTGGAGTTATTTTTCTATAATTACAAACACATGCCTCTAAAAATGATACTATATAAATTGTTGATATCATAGTTTAATTAATGTGATAATAGTTATAACATCACATTATATTTAAAATCCCATATAATAGGAATCCTATAACATAGTCACTATCACTAGACTCCTCTACTCATACACTGGTTACCAAAATATGTACATGAGTTCTACTTGGTACACATGGGATCCATTTCATTAAACTTTTCTATTCTATATTAAAAAAACGTTTCATAATTGAGGCTTAGTTAAATGAAATTTCAATTATAATTTATAGAGAAATGTATTTTTATGTATTAAATGAAGTTTTTTATAGAGAATGACGTATAATAATTAATATAATAACATATTTAATAAACTTTTACCCAATTAGAAAATTAATTCATTATGATATCACTATAAATTTATATGATAAAACATCTTATAAATTATTTATACCACTTTAAATAATTGATTTTAATACCTTTGAAAATTCACCACACATAGGAAATTATAAAAATGACATGTTAATACTGCATTCCATATTTTATTTTTGAACACATACGCTCTTTCCATTCATTCCAAATATAAATTCCCATAAATCAGAAATTATAAAATCATGTGTATAACTTGAGGTGAAAAGGGTTAACAATAAAAACAGAATCCAAAAACAATAATCACATCCTAATAAATGTATAAAATATTCATATGTGGCTTAACTGCACCCTTGAATGAGTTCCATACCATGTTCTTAAAATTAAATTTCTCTTTCCTATCATACCTATACAATTGGACAAAAAGGAATAACAAAAGGCCTGGTGATGCCCCAAAATCAAGAGCACAAATTAGTGTCTAAAATGGTGGAACCATGTGATCCTAGACATGCCTCCCCATACACCAGAGGATTTAAACTAGAATTGATGGTCTAAGGTGCAATGGTGGGGATACTATACCCTCATATCATACTATAATAATAGTAAAATAATAACAATAATATATGAATACAAAAAAATTACTAAATTAGTATCATGAAAGTTCTAATAAATAAAAAAAACCCATGATATATCAAAGTTTTCTATATACATTTCAAGAAGTCCATACATATCATGAAGTATCCCTCATTGGAAGATCATAAACACTTACCTCAAATATTCCCCAAAAAAATAAACTAGGAAACTTCCCTAAAATTGGCTTCAAGTCCTAGCCAAGTCCCATCTTCTATGCTCTACATGAAAACAAAAAAACTCACGCATCAGTTAAAAGAAATTTTTTCTTGGCCTATTCTAAAACCATAAATTATACTTAGGTACCAATGGTCGCCCAAGAAGGGTGTGAGAATGACTCGTTAGGCTTCCACCAATGACATCTTAATCATATCCATTATGATTAAATATTTCACATTGTTATTCATAATAAAATGAATGAATGGAATAATAAATAAGGACATCTTCAATCCTTGGGTTTCTTGGTGACACATGGGATTTACCATACCTTCTTTATCCTAAGATGGATGTCCCTGATCATAGTAACCCTGGAGGAATATTCTATTCTAAGGAATGTATCCCAGACATTCCAAAACAAACTCATAATCTGAATAAAAGTATCATGTCCAAGGAATTCCAAAATAATAGTCATTATTCTAATCTAAGGATTTTGTAACAGGAATTCCAAATAATTAATAAATACATATCCACAAAGTGTTTCTATAAAATTTTAACTAATAGGCATCCATTTATCATTTCAAATATTTCAATAATTAAATATCTCATATGTTAAATCTTAATAAAGTATTTTAAATCATTTCCTAGTCTTCCCTTACTCATTAACATGGTCAATTACTTAACCTAAGGAACCTCTATGTTACTTCTTTAATTACTCATTTAATTTATAATTTCAATAGAACCTTGTGTGTGGATAAATTCTTAGTCTAAACACACCAACGAACTACTCATACTTAAGACGATGTTTTATTTCATGTCTTGGGGAAATGAAGCATGAAATTGTATTTTAGGTTAATAATGTGGTATGTTAGTGAAACCACACCTCAAAAACAGTATAAAAAACAATGATACTATAAGTGATATCTTTAATACCACCTACCTTATACTCATTGAAGTTAACTCACCAGATATTGTCCTCATATTCAATATTATATAAAAAAAAGAATGAGTTGAACACCCAAAACTGGGGAATAAAAGGCATATATATCCTGAGACCTTTTGATAGTAAAGGGACCTAAGAAACAAAGAGGAAATACGATTAGTCTCACCTCTTCCTTCCTATCAATAAAAATAGTGATCGATTCAAACAACAAACAATTGAGAAATAAACTTGGAATGGATGAAACCCAAAGAGGGATGTTGAGGGGGTCACATACTAAAAAAAGGGAGCCCCAATCTATTTTAGACACCCATTTAATTAATTAATTAATAATCTAACTAAAATGATAATATTCAACTATTTAGGAATAGTTCATAGTATTACCATGTGGTTCACATCATAACCTAATCAAGGTATAAAGTACATTCTCCTATACTAGAGAATTGAATGTTTTGAATCTTACATTCATTCAATGAATCCTACATAACTATGAAATCCTACTGTGTCACCCCAAGTGTGACACTTTTAAAGACTATAGTCTATATATTTTTAGCTATAAACCTGCATGATCTTTTGAAAACTTTACCATTTCCATTTCCAAAATCTAAAACATTAATAATATGGTAAAACATATGGGTTTCAGAAAAAATTAAAAGGATTCAAACCTTGATAAATGTTGTGATTTTATTGTAATTCTATGGAAAAAACCATACTGAAGTTTCCAAATAATTGAGTAAAACACTTGATTTGAAATAAACATTATGTGGTTTTCATTTTGATTTTAAAATAATATAAATAAATAAAATTATCATATTTATATATAAAAATTATGTATACCAAACCCATTTAAAAATAAAATCAAATCAAATCATAAATGTAATAATAAAATTATAATATACCTATTATCTAATAGGTAATACCTATAAAATGTGTCATGATGGAACCACTCATTTAATAGAGATGCAATCCAACTGGATCACATGAAATTTTTTGTCATGAAAAAAGCCAGGGGAACCCAATAAACATGAATGATCTAGTCTTAACCAGTTCAAAAAGTACATATAAATTCGAACTATAACCATATGTGTTCCCAATAATTATTTACTCATTAAATATAACAATCACATTATTGAAACACACACATAAAAACACACACATATATATATATATATATCACCATTCAAAGTCCCTTCATAGAAATAATTACATCAAGGAAAAACATAAACTTTATAACTAAATATGTCATAATAACATTCATGCATATCTCAATTAATAAATGATTGGATAAATGAGTATAAAACCAAAAAAACATATATTATAAACCAAAAAAAACATTTATTTTACAAAGATCATTGAATCATCCAAAAAAATATTTAATCAATATGATCCCATCAAAACAATTATGAAAACCTAATAAGTCTTTGGGAATTCAAATAATATCCATTATTTATTTTACACCATGTTGAAACCATTCCAAATAAGTTAATATTATAAAACTAGATTTTTGCAACTTGAAAAAAACACATGTTCAAAATCATGATAAAACCATTATCTGTTTATAGTATCAAAACAAGGAGTATTTAAAATTCAAAAATTATTATTTAAATATTATAAATCAATGGAATCTTTTTAATAGAAAATACACATCAAGAATTCATAAATAATTAATTTAAAAAATATAAGAATAATGGTCTATATCATAAAAATTTATATAAAATTGAATCAACTACCCTATCAAAAATAAATGAAAATTAAATGAGTATTATTGATATAATACTCATCCTTGAATCTAATAAAGGAATGTAAAGTTAATTTTGAAACCTAAATTACATATTTAACATAATGTATCAAAGATAAAATCATATAATTGCTAATTAATATCCATAATGTGATGTTGAAACATAAAATAAGGTAAAAAACATATTAAGGGCCTCTCTATAATCCTTTAGTAAAATCCTCATGATATTTGGAGGGTTTCTAAGCTTTAATGATACCTTGATTTCAAACAGATAAAAAATTAAATTTTAACTATGGTGGAGGATAAGAAAATAATAAATGGGAAGAGAAGACATTTAAATTTAAAGGAAAGTAAAAAAAAGAAATTATTACATAACATCCTTCCTTAATGGATATTATGTATAATGAAGGAAGGTGTGTGAGATATCTATCATTTTTTCTTCCTCTATGCTTATACAACATATAATATTTCAAAATAATTAAACCTAAACTATTATTAATCTATTAAATTAAACCATATTATATACTATTTGATTCCTATTTTATAAATAATAATATAATTTTAAAAAATAATAATATTGTAATATGATCACATAAATAAATTACATAAATGATTAGAAAATGTATATGTAGAAAACAAATTTTTGGCTAATTATTATGGAATGAAATATTGGTATACATATTCCCAAAGAACATGAACCAAACCATAAATTTGTCACTACCCTAAAAAAATACCCTACATGGTTTAGACCTATGGTTTACAGAACCTATCCCTCTGACTTTTCACACCTTAAAGTAATAAAATATTCAAAATTATAAAAACAATTTGAAAGTATTGAAATATAAAAATTATACATTAAATAAATAAACATTGTGTGTAAAAATAAATTTTTTTATATAACATGATGTAAATTTGGGACTCATAATAAAACAAAAAACAATAATTCCAATCCTCAATATATCTATTTACCAAGGAATTTATATGCCCATACTTTTTTTATACGATAATGTTTTATTAATAAATCTGTTACATTATCCTTTGTATCTAGTTAAATAATTACTATATCTCCCTAATAAAATATTTTTATATTATAATGGTACTTCGGAAGATTGGGTATGGTTCATTGGTTAGATTATGGTTTCTTATCCTAAAGCACAGCTCTATTTTTATCAAAAAAGAGATATTCCATCCCTAGAATACTTCTTACTACACTTAGTTTAGAAATGAACTAATTCATCCAAATTTATTCCTTATTAACATCATATAAAATGAATCAATTTCTATTTTAGTCCCATATATTTTAGAACTTTTATAAATTATATTACTTTTAACTTTTCCATTAATTCATAACATAAATAATGATTGAGATCCATAATGGAAATTATTACTTTAAAAACATAATTATTATAGCCTTTTACGAATATATCATAATCACATCCAAAAAACTAAGAGTGCATATTTATTCCTTCCCAATCACATAAGAATATTATTAATAGTAATTTGCAAACTATCACCAAAATTTTATTGGTATCGATTAACAATGATCAAATTATAAAGGATATTAGTTCAATAACACATCATGATATATATTATTGATCCTATTATAGAATCATAAGTAATATCTTTGTTATGTTAGTTTCTCAATTGAAAAACTAATATTTTCTCATTATAGGTTTCATCAATATTACCTTGATATATAAATTTACTAAGAGTTTTACATGCTAAAATAATCTTTCACATTACCAGTATATGATTTCTAACTCAAACCAAGAAACCCTTAATATTTATATCAATAGATCTAAAAAAACATTACCCAGGTTGATTCAGAAATGTATTTATGTGAGTAGAATTTTCTCAACTATTCTGTTGTTAAAATTAAATTAGGGATATCATTTATAATAAGGGGTTTTTCATCAACATAAAATACTAAAAATATAACATTTCTTTTACAAGCTTCAAAAAATACACAATACTAATATCCATTTTTATGAAACTAAATAATTTAATGAGTCATTGAAAAATAATAGGATGGGAGCCCATTTTTTCAAAATCAACATATAAATATGAATAAGTCGAGGAATATAAACTGTAATTTCATTGACAGGATCATGTATATTTAATTATTAATTAATTTAAATATAGAATTACCTTGATGGTGGTGTTCTAATTGATTAATTTTATTCTCTACTATTTTCACATTATTATTCTAATCAATAATCCAAATAAATATTCCCTTAGATTTATCCATACATGTTCCACAAATTTCTGAATGATGTTCATGATATTGTGGGTGCTAGTGTAATAGAATCACGTTCCTAAGGTCATTCACCATTAATACCTATAAGGATCACTTGATTTCTCACATGATTTTTGAAATGGGAGAATGGTAGAATTCTATATACAGATTCAGATAAATTTCAATGATTCCTTATCGTTTCTCAAATTTCATAAATTAAAAATAAAATATTATTAAATTGTATTATTATGTTAAAATTGATAAATTTACACAAATTACCTCATCCTATTATTTTAACATATTAATACCCCACATAAATATAATAATATTCACATGAATTAAATATAATATTGAAATAATGGCAATGATTCTACATGGTTGAGGACAACAATATATGATGGTCAGCACTACGAAAGAAGAGGGAGAGTAGTAGTGTATGAAGGAAATATTTATAGGGTGATATGGTATAGATGAAAAGGTCATGGTGTAGGTGTCCAGTGCAACAATACAGGATGGTAATCCACAATATGGTGATGGATGCAGACAAAAAAATCACCATCATGCTACTGGGCATTCAGGCATATAATTCGGGTCTTTGTTCCTTCGGGCCTTCAGATCACGAAATGGGTACCGTATAAACCAAATTAAATATAGTCTTATTTACATAAAAGGGGGGATTGACCCTATCCTATTTTGATAACAAATAAAATATATCATTTACATCGGATCATTAAGATCAACTCATATTCTCCCTTTAAATTAATCAATACTTGAATAATAAAATATTTTTATTCAATATATTAAAATAAACAATATATTTCTTTAACATGAAAAAAATATTTCTACTATTTATATTAATTTAACATGAGTAAATAATTATTTTAAAATATTATCTAAACTCATAAATTAATAAATATTATATTCATTCCATTGTGAATAAATAAAAAATCATTAAAATTAAACTCACATATTTTATATTTGAATATATTGATATTCAGTTTTGAAGAAAAATGTTACATGAAATTATATTATTCCACAAGTTAATAATAAATTTATTCACAAAAATATCAATAAAAAATATTTAGATTCTAGATAGAATTGGTGTATGGTCCTCTAGATCCCTTTCACAATGGAAATAGGTAAAGTATTTCAAAAGTCCAAGGTAATCATCTAGAAAAATTTCAGGGCGCCTATAGAAGAATAAGTTACAGTATAAATTATAAAAATCTTCCTATGAATGATACTTTATAACATAATCTATTTTCCAACCACTATCTCCTCAAATGGGATGTAAACTGGTGTCATCTCCCATCATTCTAGATTTCTCATTATTTCACATTCTAAAATAAACTAGGTAATAAAATATTATTGATATATTTTTTCTAAATAGTTCCATTTAAATCAAGGTGTCAGTTATATCTTCTTCTATCAATATGGTTGGAACAAATCCTTTATTAACTATTCAATTAATTTTATATACCTTATAGAATTCCCAATACAAACGTTTACATGACGATAATATTTTTTCTTGGTTTTCATTAATGCACCTAAGTACATGATTCATGATACGCATGAATAATTATATTAATTATAAACCCTAATGTAAAAGTTAATAGATAGTAATATCCAATGAAACATAAAACTTATGGAATTAATATTGGTGGGTCTTCCCTCATGAGCATCCTTTTTAGAGATCACCAAGTAAATAACTTGTGAGATAAAGTCTTAATTATTATGATCCTCTAGAACCTGATAGTTAGATATTGTCTTTGTATCAATAGACATATTTTTCAAGGCCATAATAAATATATTTTTTATAATATTATCATGGAATCATTTGGATCACATTCTAGTGAGGAACAGTTATAACACCTTAATGAGATAAATATTCTAAGTACATTATCACATTACTATTATACAAATGAATAATAATTATATAATATGAATATATATATATATTGGTAATTGAAATTAAAAAAAATGTATTTGGCTCTATGGAAAAATCCAATTAATAAACACTTTGATTGGATCATCAAAATTGATATCCCTACATCACAATTCTATATTTAACCCAGAAATGGATCACTACTATTTTTATTCCTCAATATAAGTACTTTTCTCCTCAAAACCGTTGGCTTAGATAAAATATATATATTAAAATATAAATCAATCAAGTAAATTACCCTTAACATATATATGGTATATTATATAATAATTAAAATCTTTGATTGCACGAAATATTTTAATTCACATTACCATATCTAGAAGTTATAAAATTTATTTATATACATTATAATGAATTTGTTTGAAAAATTTGACTAAACCAAAGATAAACATGGAAAAAATAATACATTAATCATAAAATATGACAAATAAATCCCATAATAGTAACATAGCCCATGGATTTAAAGGTTTCGTTTCGTGGATATTAGCTACATAAACATCATATTTTATAACACTTATGAACATTTATCCTTAAATGTATCCTATAAAACAGTTTCTATATTCTTCACATGAATTAATAATCTTCATAACCCGTTGAATGGAAACATAAGTGGTGATATACTATTGTTGGAAATAGAAAATTCATATCAACTGGCATTAAATCATAAATATGAAACCACATAATTGGAAGTTATAGATATCTAAATAAAAGGTCATGTGAACGATGAATGATACTCATAAAAGATTATATATTAACATAAGATCATAAAAAATATCATTAAGGAAGCATAAAAAATATTTAATGCTGAAAAAACATATAAATAATCATAATATAAGTGATAATGACATAATTGTTAGGAATACATTAAAAATAAGAGATAATCATGACAACATGGCTTTTCATAGAAATTAAATGCATCTTAAATTTTTTTCAATAACATCATTAACAACATGGAGGTGTACCATAAATTGATAAAAAAACATTAAATTCTAGAAAAAACAAAATCATCATAAAACCTAAGTGATAAAACTCATTATTCACTTTTCTATGTGAACAAACTCATTATGTACATAGTTGAAAATGTGATAATACTCATCATTCCTACACCTATATGAACAAACTCATTTAGTCCAAATCTAACTATTTCATGAGATATAAACTTATACCAATGAATCAGAGGGTGATATCAGATCCCACCCATCATTATCCATACATATGTGTTCCACTTAAAGTAAACATTTATCACATATTAAATAATAAATGGAAAAAGTATTAGTTTCTTAAACATTATAATAAACGAAACCAAATAAATCATAGGATATCAAAATCTCATTTTCCAAAAGGATGTATTATATAATAACATATGGATGGTGATCAAAACATAACATCATGGGAGATAAACTTTGGAGTAAAAATTGATGTGAAAATAAAAAAAATCCCAAAACCTTATTAAACATAATTATAATATTTTAAGTGTGAATTTATTTCAAAAATATATTTCTAAAAAGAGATAGTGAATAATTTTCAAAACATTATTATAAAATTTCTAGATAAAAGATCCTTGAAAAGACACATGCATTTGAAAATGACAAGTAAAAATTATTTGAAAATGTTCTCTTTTTGAAAATAATCATTTATAATGGAAACATGAAAAAAAAAATTTGAAAATGGGAGTAAATAAAACTTTAGGAACATTAATATTCAAAAACATATATTAAAAAATACTTGAAAAAGAGATAAACATTTTGATAAGTTAATATAAATGTAAATTGAAAACTTTTACTTTTAAAAACAATATTTAAAAATAAAAACCTTTAAACATGTAAATTTTATCAAAATAAAATGCGGAGAGGATGATAAAACCTTTTATATTTAAAGGATGAAAAAACTTTCCGAACATATTTAAAGAACCATTTCAAAAAACCACATCAAAAAAAGGATAAAGATACCATTTATTTAAAATGAAATAAGGGTAGTAAAATGATAATTGGAGAAAAAATATTATAATTTTACATTTATTAAAGTTGATCATTTATGGGATGTAATTAACACACATGAAATAAAATTCCAATAAAAGTAATTATAATTATTCTTAATAAAAATTATTTTAACTGAACATTAAAATCATCAAGGAAGGAAACTTTGGTGTGAAACATGAGTTCCCTAGAAAATAAGTCTCAATACCCTCTAAAATCAGCATAGGTTATAATAGATAATTCATTAAATACAATATTAAAATATGAGTGATTATCACCAAATGAATATAATTGTGTCATGAAAAACTCCGTTCAGATTAAGTCATTTTAGAATCAAAAGTTATTTAAATCTTCAAAATCAGATACTTATATGAAAACCATCTATTAAATAATTGGATATTCCAAAATAATTTCTTGGTTAGTACATACACCATAGATATAATAAATTGGTTCAAAACATTATAAAATGTCTTAATGAAGAGGAATTGTGTTTGAAAAACACTTACACCTTTTGAAACATCTAATCAAAAATATCTTCAGAATAATATAAAGGAATTGGATATTAAATATCATGAAATATAAAAGAATAATTATATAAAAACTACAAGGTGTTATTAGAAACCCCATATAGATGTAAACTTGATGCATAATATAAACATGTCTCAATGAAATGAAAATGAAAAGAATCTCCTTACCCCATTTCCATGTTTAGTGGGATACACTCTATGCTCTGGTGGAACAAACATAACTATCTCAATATAATGTTTCATAAATATATTAATGGAAATAACTACTTATAATTTCTATTTATAATCATTTTAAACATATATATTAGTTACTTTTTGCATATTTTTCCACATTGGGTTTTTATAGTTTTTTCTTCTAAATGATGTTTCATAAGATCGATGTCGGTATTTATTATTCACAAAAATATCATCATTAAAACAATATTAACATTACTATAATTAAATAATTATAATTATTTAAGAATAATAAATTTCTTTTCATGAGTACTTTATTCTTTATCAAAGATGGTGAACTTGACGATGAATATTTCTTACTGATTTTAAACGTATAAAGGGTGTATTCATAATTATTTAGTTAAATATTGATGGATCATTTAAAAAACCAAAAATAACAATTATTAACTTATTTATATGATATTATATAAAAATTTATGTTTCATAATCATCCGTTATAAAATTTCATATCACTATTCAAAAAGGATGTTAAACTAACCCAAACATGAAATCCCTTTAACTTGATTGGTGAGTATTGTTAAGGATGTGTTATTTTTTTCATAATATCATTATAATATGATAATAATAATTTTTTTTTTAATTTTGTATGATTTTGAATACTATTTTTTGATAAATAAGTAAAAATTGAAAAAACTATTGTTTGTGGAGTCGGTAATCCGCACAATGCATGATTGGAATTTTCATTACTCAATGAATTAGAAGGGAGAAGTTAAATGGTAACTAATAATTTAAAAACCATATCTATAAATCATATTATTTCATCAATACCATCATTAATACTATATATGATAGGTGTATATGAAAAATTAAAAGGGTCTCTTCATGTATGTGATAATTTTTTCACTTGCACTAAAGATGGTTGTTGTTTTCATTAATAGATGTAAGATAATAAATTATTGGTGTGTAATTATTATAATAAAATATCATCACACAAATTATGACTATTTAATTATTGTACAATGGTAAAGGTGGGTTTAGATAGGAAATAATAAGAAATAAATGTTAAGAAAGAAGTGATACCTATGTTGAAAGCTTAAACATCCTATTGATGAAGGACTTATATTTGAATACATAGGATAATTTTTGGTGACAAAGGTAATTAGGGAGTGTAAAGGAATTCATGGATAGGATATTTTGAATGGATTAAAGGAAATATATAAATATTAAAGGAGTGTTTAAAGGGTGGATTTGATCACAATTATATAAGCGAGGAAGAGTAACTGTTCTATAGAACAAAATGGTAAGTAAGGGTTATGAATGTAAAGGGTGAAATTTTGGTGAGATGGGAGAGGGAAGTTTAGTAACATGTATAGTTAATTCTTTAAAACTGAAAAATATTTTTCCAAAATGTCTAAATTTCATGTTAATTTATTAAAATAAAGTCACCTTATATTAGTCATTTAATCTTTTATTACTCTCAATTAAGTATTAATCAAATAAATTATTTTATTCGCACAAATAGAATAATATAATTTTAATAATTTTTAGATTTTATGAATCAAATTTTTCTTCATTTATCCTAATTTAATATCTAAATAGGATAAAACTAAATTTTAAATCAAAACATACAATGTGTTGAAAATAATTTTTTTTAGAAAATGTAATTTTTATGATTAAGTGTCATAGTATTATTTATAATTAATTTCTCATTAAATAAGTATTAATTATTTTTTATATATTTTTAAAAATAAAATTATTGAATAAATTTAAAATTTATTTATTTAATTTAAAAAAACACAACATTTAGAAAAATTTACTCTTTGAAAATTAATTATTTTACTAGTTTAACTAATATTTACCAAAGGTAACATAATCTTAATTAATAAAAATGTAGTAAACTTTATTAGATAATTTCTAACTAGTAGAATATTAATTTAAATTCCTTTTCATTTGATACAATTAATAAAAACTACTATTAAAATATTAATGTATAATTCATTTAAAAAATATTTTGGGAAAAAATTACTTATGATCTAAAATATAAAATATACGTTTTTAATTAAAATGTGATATTTAAAAATAGATAATGTTACATAAAGATATATATTTGGTCAATTAACATTTTCCAAATTTTTAGGTCATGAAATCCATGGTATTTTCTAAAATGGTATTTTCACTATTCACCTAAAAAGTATTATTTTAGAAAAATTCCCAAAATACATATTAATCTAATATGACCACTATTAATCAAAAATTGTTGTTAATTTTTTAAAATTAAAATACTATTGTTTAAAAATTTAACTTTAATATAATATCATAAAATATCATTAAAAACACTTTTCTGTTGGGAATCATTTGTTTTTATATATTCAATTCTTTTAATATTAGTTAAAATCATAAATATATCAAAAATTGACATTAAAATTAATTTTATAAAATTTATTATAGAAATAAAAAATTATTTTATTTCTTTCTTAGTTGTACTAAATGAGCTCAGTTTTTAAAGAAAATTTTATTTTGGTTTGTTCTTATATATTCATTTATATATATTTCATAATTTCATTACCACTATTTATACGTTCTAATTATATGTATACCTTATGATTATCTATATTGGTTTTGTTTTTATTTTATTGTGTTGAGAAAACCGTAGAATAAAATATTTATTTATGGATAAAAACTCATGTCATTACATTCTACCCTCTTAAATAAATTATGTCCTCAAAATTTAATTATCATTTAATTATAAGAATATATAAAGGTGTAAAAAATATTTAAATTCATAGAGATATTATATCTAATTATATATGATCTGAAATCTCATAGGTAGGGCTAAAATCACTTATTTTCCCTAAAAAGTACATTGAAATATTTCCCATGACTATGTATTAAGACACATGTGAAGGATTCCATTTTATTACTAAGTATTTTAAAGTTTGAATTGTAGAAATATATAGTCACAATAATTTATAATGTGTTTGTTTCCAATTCTAGAAATTAATGTGGAGTCAATGTTAATATAGTCATTCTCTTTCAAAATTTGAATCAGTTTTTCTAGATAAAGATATGAGGGTTTTTTCAAAGTTAATTTTTAAAAACATAATAATCATACATGAAAATGATTTCATTAAAATAAAAATAACTGAGGATGGTGACATGATATTCATAGAAATCATTATAGATACAATGGGATTCACGAAACCATAATAGGTAAAAATATGTGAGAAAACCCATTATATCCATTCTTATGTGTTACCAATGCTTTATTTGGGGCG
Source organism: Viscum album (assembly GCA_963277665.1). Taxonomy (NCBI): domain Eukaryota; kingdom Viridiplantae; phylum Streptophyta; class Magnoliopsida; order Santalales; family Viscaceae; genus Viscum; species Viscum album. The sequence goes on along the minus strand of OY728143.1, from coordinate 1,042,019,352 downwards.
CACATCCCTCTATTGAGGATGTACTGATTTGTTTCCCTGCGTTCCCACTTTCCAAAGGAGGGTGGAATCCGTCGCTTATTTAGAGACGTTTTCTCCTTGATTGAAACAGGATGATGAGATGTCAGTTCCTCCTTCTGTGCATTCCTCATCAGAACTCGTCTCCTAGTTCAGGTCTCCCTCATTGATTAAGATTTTGTTCGCGAAACACTTCCCAATTCCATATCTTCATAGATGTCGGCTAATTACACTGCTTATGTCAGGACATTCCAAGGGGTCAGGTCAGGGCATAAACCTTCGGTCGAGGGAGTATTCACGTTGGACATTACTGGCGTGTCTAGACGCTGGAGCACTGGCGTGTCTCGGTTTCTTCCCCTTATTATAGGGCTTCTCAAGGTCATAGAATCCATAGGCATCCAACATTGAATACGGGGAATTATATGCCATATTCATGTCTCTAAGGTTTTCCTCAGGTTCCCATGTTTAACACAAGGTATGTTGCGAGTTTAACATCTAGCAGAGACAGATGAGACTGATCAGAACACTGACGAGAGTAGATTAGATGGGTGCAACCCCTAGAGGGTACACTGATATCGGGGATAACTCATGGTTAGTTTCTAGATTTCTGTTAGAAGCAGCAATAGAGTAGGTGACATGATCTCATCGGGATGTGGGGGCCCATATATGAATCAGGGTGAATGATGGATGTTCGAGTGAAGTGGATGGGGAATGATATGGAACCATCGTGAGTACGATGGTGATGTTGGGATTGAGTTTGAAAGATACTTCCTCTATATCCTTATGTCAGGTAATCAAATTCCACATAGTTTAGGGTGAGTTAATTGAATTGGGGTGTACACATAGGACAATAACCCGATAGTATGTAGGGGCTTAGGTGTGGTTAGAATCGCAGATTGGTCTAACGCCACTAGGACGGAACCTAGATGTTGGTCCCAATAAAGGTAAATACAGCGGCTTACCATTGATTGCAGAACACAATGGATTACCCCTGATTGGGATACACAACGACTTACCACTGATTGGGAAACATAATGGCTTACCGCTGATGGGGAAACCTGATGGCTTACTGTTGTTTGGGGGACACAACGGCTTACCGCTGATTAGGGTACAACGGCTTACCGCTGATCAGGGCGTACAGTTTAAAATCATACAGGATGGAGTGAACCGACATGAAGAGGTTGGAACCGATGGGTATTGGGATTGAACGTCATGGAGGCTTCCTACATACCTTGCCATGGGAAGGATCAAACTCCATAGAGTTCATAAGAGTATGGTGAACCGATATGAAGGGGTCGAGACCAAGTAGGTGTTGGGATTGAACCCCAAGGAGTCTTCCTACGTACATTGCCTTGGAAAGGATAAAAGTCCAGGATATGAATCCTTATCATGAGGATGGTCTAGTTTACATTTATAAAGACCCAAGATATAGCATAGTGGCTAACCTTGGGGTTGATCTCAAGGAAGCATTGTCGAATGACTAAGTGGTCATTCCAAAAATCTTTTTGTGTATTAAAATATTTTGAAAACAGAAAAAACGCAACTACTAAAATATCACTAATCATCACTAAAGAGAAAAATGGAGAGAGAATAAGTGATGGAAAAGTGCAAAAAAAATAAAGAGACACAGAACAAGACACAGAAAAAACTAATGACACCAAGACACAGAAGACAAAAGTCAGTGTGAACAAGGCCAGATCCATGTTAAATCACCCTCTACTCCCTATCCTAGATCAACTTATGAAATTAATCAACAATTCTCAACTACTCTCAGTTTATGACCGATGTCTCGGATGACACACCAATCTCTCCTAAAAATTAAAAACACAAGCATCTATGTTTTTCAACAATCAAGTGTTCCTTCAAATTACAAGGTGATTCACTCAGTAAATTCATTTAGTAAATAATTTCTCACATGCCAGAATGATTCCACAAAGATCATCACATCGTATAACCAATATAGATTCTTTGTTTGAGAAATCAAGACAGTAAGGGGAGAAGGAATTAATAAACAAATTAGTCGATCCTCCTGTTCAAGATCTTTCTTTCTCTCAATCTAACCTGTAGACGTGATCTACCAAGACGAATAAAAATAACATGATCATGTTAATGTGTGGATCTCCAAATCGTGTTGGGTTTCATAAACTTGATCTAACCTAGCAAGTTAGATCTCCCTTTCTGGAGATTGAATATTAGAACATGAAGCGAGGATGAACGAACATCACAAAACAAGTGAAACAAATATCAGAATTCTAATTACAATACATGCAACACAAGTATTTACAGAAATAATTTATATGAAAACTAAAATAGAGAAGTAGAAGAGATGTGGAGAATGGAGGAGAAGATCCCATCTCTAAGTCGAAGATGGTCCCTAGTCAGTGAGATGTGGATGGAATGGATGGTGAATAGTGGGGGAGTCTCCTCCCCCCACTATGGAATGATGCCCCCCCATACCTTCCTCACTACTGCCAACAAGAGAGTATATTGGGTCCTCTTATCCAGAGAAACTATACTAAAAATATTGAAAAAATGACAGGCCAAAAAATCCATGTGGCGTGTCTTTGAGTGTGCATGTCACTAGCTCCCAACTGAACTCCCTGTGAGTGCAAACAATTCCCCTGTAACTACCTTGTGAATATTCTCTCTCTATTATAATGAATATTTTTCCCTTACCCCACAATTGAATCTGCCTATATGAACAAACACCCTTATATGGAACACTAAAAAACGAACATGAGTCATAAAAAAGAAACTATTATACATATATATACTATATATTAATATTACTACTTAAAAATAATTATAAGACTAAATTTTTTATAATACCTAATAATTTTGTTAATAATATATGTAAATAATTTATATATATATATATATTATATGTAGTTACAATGAATAAAAAGATAAAGAATTAAAATGGGGGAAAGGGGGGGTCTGGTTCGTGTAGTGTAGAAAGAGGGGAGAAAGGGAGAAAGGGGTTCGGCGTATGGAGGATGTGCCAGATCTGGTTTGAATATGTAAACATTGTTTTTGTATTCTCGATTTTGGATGAACATATGGATTTGAGGTTTTCCTTTCTTGATCTGTTGCAATGTGTCTTCTTGTTGTTGGTGTGATTTCATGATTTTGAACTGAGTTCGTGATTTTGAACTGCTGGTTGGAGTGTCTCTATTTCTTGTGTTTCTGCTGGTGATTCATGGTTCTACGATGGTGATGACAATGGAAAAATTTACTTGCAGCATCAGTATCAATAGAAGAAGAGAGGAGGGAGGTCTATGTGATGGATGGAGGTGAGACAGGTAAGAAGGGGCAGTGGGAACATTGAGACCGTGAGGTTGAAATAGTGGCACAGTTTGTGCAATGAAATGGTGGAAGGGTGTGGTAAGGTGGCATGGTTTGATGTGGCATTGTGAGATAGAAAACGGTGGTGCAGGCACCGTAACTTCTGCCAAACAAAAAAACAAATCAAAAAATTAAGTGGAATAAATCAATAATTTACTAAAACTAAAAAAAATTAATAAATAAAGAAATTAAATTAACAAATATAATTAACTACTAAATAATAAAAATAATAAAAATTGATTATGAATTATTTAAAAGAAAGAATTTATTTTGGATTAAATAAAATAAACAAATTAATTCAAGAAAAAATTAAATTATTTAAAGTTACTTACTTAAATTAATTAACCAATTAATTTATTAAAGAATTAATTAAATTAAAGAATAAAAATATTAAATAAATAATATTAAACTATTAAAACTAATTAAATTATTAAAATACTAATAACTAAAATGAGTTATTTATTCACAAATTAAAGATGAAGAATTAATTGATGAAATTAATGATTTGATAAACTAACTAGAATAAAAGAAAAATTCAAATTCAAATTCAAAATAATTGATTTGATATAATAATTGTCTAAAATGACAATAATACACAATAAATCACATGATTTAAACTAAAATGACTATTTTACATAGTAAGGTACAAAAACACAACAATTATCAACTATTTAATAAAGAACATTTTGGTATAAAAAAGTCAATGAAAATACAAAAGAGGGTGTGGAAAAGAGTGTGAAAACACTTCCACATCAAACTACCTCGCACTTAAAACATTGTTTTTTCCTCAAAAAAATGCATGCCTTAGACTTTAAAACAAATATATGATTTGTGAGTTTCAGTTCAAAAAGTGCATAATTAAACTTTAATACCAAGAGGAGCTGGACCAAACAGTAGGTCAGGATTTTCAAAGGTGTTCAAAATAATGTCTTACCTAGCATCAAAAACCCAACGGATTTTAAAAGCACCATAGATTCATACACTATAAAGTGTGTCCAGCCTCTTATATGTACTCATTAACTTTCCTACTTCAATTTCCAATTTATGTTCTGATTCATGGAGTGATGAAAGGTTAGATGAAGTGGAACTCAAAACTTAACCAAGGTCACCATCCATTCACACTTTCCCCAGGTTCCAAAAATTAAAGTCCATTAATTTCATCACTTTACAAATTCAACTAAAATGAATTTTAACCAAGTCAATTGATCCCTTCAACATCTGGGTTCAAAATTTCCCTCACCTTAATGAGTTCATTTTTAACAAGGGAACATTATTTTAATTTTTTCCAACCATATTCCATGTGCAGATAACTATTCATAACACTTATTAAGATTGAAATTAGCTTAATTTATTCACATAAACTCACCCAATACACCTTGTCTTAGATACTCACCATGGGATCCCATTTTCACATTTTACTACAGTTACAATGGACTTAATTAATAATCAATCGAGTTTACTTTCTAATTTTATTGAATATTATTATTTCTCAAAATGTTTGAGTCGCTTGGGTTCTAGTGATAACTTCTAATTACCCTAAGTCAGTATCATCATCCCACAAAACCTATCCTATTACACTCCCATCCTCAGTTCCTAAACAGAAAAATCCACAAAGATAGTGAAAAATCGCACTCAGTAATAATTCATGCTTTAAATTTTGTGACTAAGTGTCACTCTCAACATACAGTGAGCAGTTATCCACTAACAGTACATAATTGAAGTACCTGTGAACCTCCCATGACCATCAAGTGATGAAAGAATTTGAACTTTTTTTATTTGGAGGTTTTAGAATGATATTTAAAAACATTTGAGCTTTAAAAAAAAGTTTCAAGAAGAGGTAATTTGAAATGACAGTACAATGATCCCTCTCCCTCACACATATAATTCAACATTGTCCCCAATGTTGACTCTCAATGTGGGAGATAGTTTATTTTCAAAACAGATCAACATTTCAGCTGAAAAATGATATGGAGGGTAGAAAATGAGGTTCAAAATTTTACATTTCCTCATAAAAAGTGAAAGAAAATAAAAAGAAAAACGAAAAAAATAGAATAACCCAACCCCAACAACCATCACCAGCAAACAAGATTAGTTATATTCGTAAAAAGATCATGCTTTGAATCATTATGAAAAGACAAAAGGTTTTATCAATATACTTCAAATAGTAGCATGATTAGTAGTGATGTGCAGCAGCAGTATAATGAAATTGAGAGAAGTGGGTGAAAGCATGTTTCAAAAATCATCTCAAAATAATTTTTTGAACTAAATAGATATTAGTAAGATAACACCCAAGAAAGAAACACAGTGCAAATGTTTTTTTCAAAAATAAGTGGAAATACCCACACACATAATTCATGGTATCACACAAAATGAATGACTTAATATGAAGAAATTAAAATAAGCACTCCCCTGAATGAGAAGCTTCTTAAATTTAAAATTGTCTCCCTTTGATTGTTTTATGCATGAACTCATGATGCTCCGGTTTGGAACCTAAATGATGAAACAATTTATCATTAGAATTCAAGATTTAATGTTCGAATAAAAATCAACTACAAAGTGTGATTTAAGTATTTTTATCCATAAATCTAGTGAACTATCCCCCTAATACTTGAATGATTTCCACGTGAAATCTACTTCCTACTTATTTTCCTAGGAAAACAATACCCAAATTAAAACAACATGCAAGATAAACTAAAGTAAAAAATGAAAAAGTGATAATCCTGGGATAACCCCCAGGGGGTTATGTATTTTGACTATCCACAGCTTGACAGTTCTTGAATCAAGCCCAGTCTTATTGGGGATTTAGCTTCTTACTAAAGAACCACCAGATGTGATTCCTTCCCACTTCATTTCTTTTCTATATTAGGAGTACCCCATCTGTATCTTCAATCAAATTTTCCTCCTTTGTAGTGAAGTACTTCATGTTGAATGGTGGGGGGGGGATATGATATATGGGTACTTCTATAATTTTTATAATTCTTGAGGTTGAGGGTGCACAAGTATTAATGTTGGGAAACATGGATGTGACTTGTATTCTCGTTCATTTCAATAAATTATTTTATCTTCAGCAATAAGGACTTCATCATCATCCACTTGTAAATTTATTCACAGCTCCAAATATTCCTCTTCAAAAGTAACTCCCAATCTGGAAATGTTATCCATAATTGGAAGTTCCACAAGCTCTTCCATAGATGCAACCTCAACTTCCTCACTCTCCAGGAAATTATAAAGATGTACTGCATATTCAATACCTACATAAGTAGAAACACAATTAAAATTTGTTCCGTTGTAATCCATGTTGATTAAAAATACGGCTTCTTCCATAAAATTTTCAACTCCCTTTATCAGTGTTGTTAGTTCCTCCTCGTGATGGATTAGTGATCTAGGGATAGGGTCCAAGGCAAGATTTAGGTAGTCATCCTCCTCCAACCTCTCTTCAAAATAGACCACCTCACTTTGCTGAATCTTCTAAAGAGAGTGATATAATGTCTTGAGCTGGCTCCACCTGTTGAAGCATTGATAAATCCTTAAAATGTTTTTTACAAGACAAATCATTATAACAGAAATCATGGAAAAATTGATCATCAAAGAAATTCCCAACATCATGAATCTTTGCAAGTTCCATCTCCTTTCATCCCTTTAAAACATCCTCAGAAATTGGTTCTGGAGTTTCCAGCTTTGACTCCATAGGCAAATCCATATTAATGTTGGGAAACTCCAACTTTTTTTTTCTTCTGTTTCTTTTCTGTTTCCTTCTCAACAGCTTTCTAGAATATTGGGCTTCAGTAGGAGGTGGTGGAACTGGACTATATTCATGGTAGCCTTTGACCATATCTATGACTTGTTGCATCAACTACATGATATCATGAGAAGAAGTTGTCTCCTCGTCAGTAAGGTCTTGATACTGTCTTTCAAGCATGAAAATTTGAAATTTAGCAACAACCTCATCAATATCCTTAACCGGGTCAAACAATGACACTATATTAGATTTGTTAGAGTTCATCACTGTTGTGTGTGTTGACTTTTTTATGATTTTTATTAAAAAAACTATTTATAAATAAATTAAAAATTGGAAAAAAAACCACTTAGACACTTTTTTATTCCCCGGTAACGGAGACAAAATTTTATGTGCATCCTTATCGCGAGGACGGTCATGTTTACATTTATAAATACCCGAGATATGGAACAGTGGCTAACCTCGGGGTTGCTCTCAAGGAAGAAGTTTTGAATGACTAAGTGGTCGTTCCTAAAATATTTTTGAGTTTTTAAATATTTTGAAAACAGAAAAACAAAAATCCTAATAAATCACTAATCTGCACTAAAGAGCACAGTGGAGAGAGAAGTAGTGATGTAAAAGTGAAAAAAAATCATAGAGACACAGGAAAAGACATAGAACAAACAAATGACACCAAGACACAGAAGACAAATGTTAGTGTGAACAAGGTTGGCCCCAGGTTAAATCACCCTCTACTCCATATCCTAGAGCAACATAATAAATTAATCGACAATTCTCAAATCTGCTCAATGCCTGACTGATGTCTTAGATCACACACCAATCTTGACAAGAAATTAAACACTCAAGTATTGAATTTCTTCAATACTCAAGCATTCCTCTGAAATGCAAGGTGATTCACAAAACAATGTGATTCTGGAAAAATAATTCTCACAAGAAAGAATGATTCCACTAAGATCTTCACATCACACAACCAATCTAGATTCTATGTTCGAGAAATCAAGATAGGAATCGGATAAGGAATTATGAATGAAAGTAGTCGATCATTCGGTACAAGATCTTACTCTTGCTCAATCTAACACGTAGACATGATATACCAAGGTGAATAAAAATGGTGTGAACTTGTTAAAGTGTGGATCTTCATATCGTATTGTGTTTCATAAACTGGATCTAACCCTGCAAGTTATATCTTCATTTCTAGATATTGAAGATCACAACACTAAGTAAGGATGAATGAGCGACAAAAAAAACAAATGAAACAAACAACACAATTCTAATAACAAAACATGAAAAACAAGTATTTAGAAACACAATTTAAATGAAAACTAAAATAGATAAGCATATGAGAGGTGGAGAGTAGAGGAGAAGATCATATCTCCAAGTCGAATATGAACTCCAGTCTGTGATATGTGGATGGAATGGATGTCGAATGGTTGTGGAGTCTCCTCCCCCTGCTGTGGAATGATTCCCCTCATCCCTTCTTCACTTGAAAAGACCCGGAGTTTCAATTTAATTTTTTTTTATTTATATGGAATTATTACGAGTCTGAAAAAATTTATGGTGCATGAGTCTGAGGCCCGGTGTTCCAGGAATGAATTTATAAACCTTTGTTAAGGTACATTCAGTAAACCTGCGAGCTAAATTGTTTTATTTTTAATTCAGAATGTAAAGTCCCTGATTTTTTGTGTAATTTTTTTAATTATATGGAATTATTACGAGTCTGTGAAAATTGACGGCACATGATTTTGAGGCCTGGTGTTCCTGGAAATAATTTCTGAATGATTTTAAGGTATATTCAGAATTCGTACGAGTGGCATTTTCTAGCTTTTAAACCGGTGCTTGGATTAAAAATCATAGGGCACCGTTGAATCTGCAGCGCAGGTATTCACTTAAGGGAGGCTTCACTTTGACCGCAGTAGGTCTGGAGAAAAAGATAGATTTTGGACTTCTTAAAATAATAAATAAAATAAATTTGTTATTTGATTTATTTCTTTTCCTCCAACGGACAAGCAGCAACATTGGACCAGTGATGTGTCAAGCCATTAAATGGATTGACCTGTCAATCCTAAGTAACAACAACATTGGGAATTAGGAAGCTTCCAAATTAATGAACCCTCATAAATCCCACAAGAGTTAGACACCCTCCCCCTCTCCTATTTATATGGAGCTTAGAGAGAGGTATCGACATTGCTTCACCAAGAAAAGAAGTGCTGAAAAAGTGTTGATACACTAAACCCTTGGAGGATGGTGACAGTTCTACTGGGAGGTGATGGGTGACACCAAACCACATACCGAAGGATGACTTATGAATGACATCGTTGGAAGCTTATTGCGGTAAAGATGAACGCTGACACTTCCTCAATCGTGATCATTCTCCATCATTATGGAGGTAGGGTTTAATCTTGATTTGTTTTTTAAAATATTTTTGAATCCTTACTACCCTTTTTCTATCAAGCTAATGTGGAGGGCGCGAACCAAATGAACTAGGCACCGTCACTCCTTTATCTTGATTAATTGGTGAGTACTTCACGGGTGATTCTTCGGGATGGACGAAACCAAATTTTGAAGTTCTAGAACCGATGGTGATGTTCCGAGAAGTTCAATGACACCTTCAAAAGGAAAAAGGTCCCCCTAGAGCTCACCCAATGACCCAAGAAAGGCAGCCAGCTTGACGGTACTGGAAACCAGCACCGGCGGTGACCAAGATGGCAGTGGCACCAGAAAGACCCGAGAAAGGAGGCAGTGCACCCACTCCACCAGAGGAACCAGCTGTGGCTCATCATCTGCAGTAGTTAGAGGAGGTGGCCAACACATCGGACAGTCACAGAAGAGGAGAGCGTCATGAAAAGCATATTGTTGGTGAGCAAGGAGTCATGACCAAAGCCACAATGGAGGAGGAACCTGCACCTCTAGTGGGTTCCGCAGTGACCGGCTGATGCCCCCATTGCGCCACTGCTTCACAATCCAAAAGGACCCTCAGTTGTTTGGGAAGACCGGCGGTCTCACCCCCGTTGTCGACTAAGGGGAGCCCCGCCTCCGGCCGAGCCACACTCCGCATCGGGCCGCACTCTGCCTCGGGCAAGGACACACGATCCCAGCAAGCCGTGCTCCACCACAGGTCGTTCCCCTATAGGCCAGGCCACGTGAGCCCAGAAGGTTGCCCCCTTGGGGGTTGGGCTGGACCGCGACCTTACGGGCCGAGCCCGTCATGGCCCAGCACAGCCAGGTCAGACCCGGACCCAACCGGGCCAACTTCCACTTAAAATTCCATAAAATGAAATATGGGCATCTATTTGATGAGTAGTCAATGGAGCTGGGACTCTTCAAGTGTGATGGTGCTTTTGGTATACTCCACCTGAGTTTTGAAGAAAGTTGGAGTATGGCTGGGTTGGATCGAACTCGAATCCAACCGGGACCCCAGAACTAAAACGCTTATAACTCATAGGTCGAGCATCCGATTGACGCACTGTTTGCTGAGTTGGAACCCTTACTACATGGTGGTCCTTTGGGTTACTCTTTTGTGGAGATTAGTTGCACTCTAGGTACAACCGATATCTCGAGGGGCAGATTCTATGGAACTCAAGCGCACTTGGTGCGATATATCCTGTGGTTAGCTATAACATGAAGAAATAACATTGATTCTAAGTGGGTTAGCATCTATCGATCCCGTGTGGGTCAGCATCTATCAAATCATGTGTGGGTGAAATTTCAATGATCCTGTGGGGGTCAACGCCTACTGATCCTATATGGGGAAGATCATGTGTGGATCAGTGGGGGTTATTACCTATCGATCGTGTGTGGGTAAGAAGCAATGCCTCTTAAAAAAATAAGATGATCTAGCATACGACTAATCATCTATACTTCTTTACTTAAGTTATACCTGGTGTGAGCTGAGTCTTCAATCTTCACAGTGTTACCTGTGTTGTACTTATATCTTCATGGTGTTACCTGTGTGGTAATTTTACCATCGTGGTGTTACATTTGAGGTACTTCTATCTTCATGGTGTTATCTTCATAGTGTTACATGTGTGTTACTTCAATCTTAATGATGTCACATGTGTGGTACTTCTATCTTCGTGAAATTACCTATGTGGTGCTTTTACCTTCGTGGTGTTACTTGTGTGTTACTTCTATATTCATGGTATTATCTTCGTGGTGTTACTTGTGTGGTACTTCAATCTTCGTGGTGTTACATTTCTGGTACTTCTACCATCATGGGGTTGTCTTCTTGGTGTTACATGTGTGGTACTTCTATCTTTGTGGTGTTACCTATGTGGTACTGCTACCTTCATGGTGTTATGTTATAATATTCTTTCCCCATATGTGAGATGAGTATTTATTGATAACTTAGGTATGTATATGTGAAAATGCCTAAGTAGAGTTGATGTATATCACTCTGTTCTTGGAGTTTTAAGTCCTGTTTTTTGGTATTTCCTTTTTGAAACTCCGGGAGATCTTTGGGGGGCTCGGGTTCCCTATTGAGTATTTTTATACTCACCCCTACACGAGCTTCTCCCACACCTTGTTTTGTCTTGTGCAGATGACGAGCAGTTGGGCTGAGACTTGAGGGAGCCTAGACCTGGTTGTACACCGAGGAGACGGGATGACATGGAGAGTTTTGGAGACAATCTGTACTTACCCTTCAGGTAAGATCCTTTTTGGATGATCCCAGAGTTGTTCTTCACTTTTCAGTTGTATTTTTACTTTTCATTTGTACTTATCCTTTTCAGTTGGGCTTGTATTCCAACCCCTTTACATTCAAAACTTTTTTTACTACAGCAGTTCACTTTATGGTTGCCTCTTGTTGTGTTTTTGGATTGTGTATTTTTACATGTTAAAAAGGAAATGCCTTCCAGTTTTAGGGATACACCTTTCCAGTGCTAGTCACCAGCCCAGGGCCTATGAAAGGAGGGCTTGGGGTAGTCACATCATGGGCCCCAAGGGATGGGTTATGAAAATTCAATATTAGAGGAGTCAGTCCTAACGAATAAATATGACTCAGATATTTTCTATGTGGAAATATTGTTAAGTGTTATAAGTGTGTTTTTCATTTTTTGGAATCCAGTGTTGGTGTGTCATCTGATGTATCCATACACAAGGACCCAAAATTCTGATTTCTGACTTAGCGTAGGGAAACACTGATTGCATGTGTTTTAGAAAAGTTTTTCTTGGTATCTCATTGAGTCAACTCACCAGGTATAATGTGTTGAATGTGGTGCACCTTTTCCTTACTAGGATTTCACCGCATAGACACCCAACTAGGATTCCTAAGAGAGTACACGATGATAGCCAACCAAGCGAACCTATGTGGATCAACATTCTAGTGATCTTTTTTGAATCAGAAATAGATGCTACCAGTGGAATTTTCATGCTGACTGTGTAGTTTCACAAGTTCTAGTGGTAGTGGCCTCTAATGCTTCAAGGCGATATAGATCCCCAGGCATTTGAGAACTAGTTGGAGGCTGTTGCTAGATTTTTCTGCCTAGTTGGGACACCGGTAGATCAGATGGTGATCCCCACTGCTTGTCATTATCAATGTGTGACCATGAGGATGGTCTGCATGGAAATGAGGCTTTGGTATGTTGAAATTTTCCCAAGATGGTATCTTCAATATTGTACCAACTATATCACTGCATGTTGGTCAGCAGTTACAACCGTCTATACTAGTAGATGACACATTTAGGCTTAGTGACATACATGCGTTTTAGCATCAGACACCCCTCAGGTTTGGAGGAGATCCCGACTCACATGTAGCTAAGGAATTTCTTGCAGATGTTCCTGAGTTTCCTTCTAGCCAGGGCATAATTCGATCAGATGGAGGTCCTGGTAGAGATTCTTTTACGTGGCTTAGTAAGACGATGATAGGGTTTAGATTACTGTGATCTTCATAAGAGGTGAATTTTCTGTGGAAAATCTTGAGAACCTTCTACAGATAAGGGTGTATCTTGACATAAAAAGCTATGTGGTGAGTGTCCCCAAGATCTTCTATAGATTTAGTAGGACGACATGTCAGTAGCTGAGTATTCATTAAGGTTTACCGACCATCCCAGGTGCTCGATGAATACAGTACGGTAAGTTCTTCAGGGCTTGGACCTCTGAGTGTGGTGTGTTTTGGAATATCCAAGCTATCACTATTCCTCTAAGAATTCCTACTTTTGTTTGGGTGCTAGAGAGAACAATTTTGTTCAAATGTTTTTTGGCTGAGCGGATACAGCCAATTAATGTTAGTAGTGGGAAAGCAGGAAACTTACGCCAGTATCTGAGACATGGGAATTTAAAATGTTTTGGGAAGAGAAAGTGATAGGGAAAGGTGAATCTGTAGGGATTAATATGTGGGAGTGGAGCTATGAGAACAACATGAGGTGGTATACTTTTCAACTTGTTACAACCACCACCCCAATATGGTCCCCACCCGGCTCAGGGAGCTGGAGGACAGGGGAATGGAGTACCTGCATGCAGTTAAGGAGTGTTACTCTAGGGATCCATGAATAATTCGAGGTATGGTCTGTGTCAACTACTAGATACTTTATTAATAGATATAGGTATGAGTCATTCCTTCTTACCATGAATCTTGTTCTAGACCTAGAGTTTCTAGTTAAAACGATGACTTGACCCTTACGTCTAGAGATAACTATGGGAGGAGACTATATAATCACACTCATTCCAATGGTGTGATATGACCCTTGAGGTGAGAGTTTTGGTTGGAACCTCTTGGTGGCAATGTCGAGGAATTACTTTGTTAGTTTGGGTATGGACTGGACATCCATATTTCATACTCAGATTGACTGTATTAGGCAAAATTGTTGTGTCTTATCTACAACATTGGAATGGGTATTCCTTGGTCGGTGAAAAATGAAACCCCTGAAGCACATGATAAACTCATGCATATGAGGGTGAAACCGATCACTCTTGAGTCGGTCAGCCTTACCCTTGTGGTAACATGAGTTTTGAGTTTTCAGTTACCAATAGGTGTGGTAAAGTATTGGGACATCTATTCAAAAGATGTTTCTGGGATTACCTCCCTAAAGGGAGAGGGACTTCTTCTTTGTTTGGGTACTACCAGACATTGTTATGTGACTTCTCCAGGGTATCGACCCCCTTTTCAGCATTGACGAAGAAGGCGGAGCCTTTTCTATGGACAGAGAAGTGTTAGAAGAGATTTCAGAAGTCGAGATAGATACTGACGAGTGCCCCCATCTTGAGGATACCAGAAGAAGGAGTTGGGTATGTAGTCTACTACGATGCATCGGGTACCATACTAGGTTGTTTCATAATATAAGAGCAGGTAATGATCTCTTACAGCTTGCGACAGTTGAGATAGCATGAGAAGAACTACGCTACCCATGACCTGGAGTTAGCAGCAGTGGTATTTTCACTAAAGATGTGGTGGAACTACTTGATGGTTGAATGGTTTACTGTTTACTATGATCACAGGAGACTTAGGTATATCTTCCCACATAAGGACCCGAACCTGAGAAAACGATGTTTTCTAGAGTTCCTCTAGGACTATGACTTTGAGATAGTCTACACACCTAAGAAGGGGAATGTAGTAACAGATGCACTGAGCAGGAGGTCTGGTTTATAGCTACTGAGTGAGGTGTCCAAGAAGCTATCCATAATGCAGATATCCTTTTTGGATAGTGGTGGAGAAACTTACCTTAAATCTATGACTATCACTCCCCCGCTTCTTTAGTGAGTTCAAGAAGCACATCTTGAGGAATTTGATTGTGAGGCACGACGTGCTTAGATATCCTCTGGACAGGCACCTGATGGATTTTCTGAAGGTGGGGAGCACGTCATCCTCTTTAGAGGACTCACCATGGTACTAGTGGCACTACGGGGGGAGGTGTTGAGGGAGTTCTATATATCCCCTCTGGTGGTTCATCCTAGTATGGAGAAGATGTACAAGGACCTCCGGCGTTAGTACAGGTGTCCAGAGATGAAGAAGGTAGTGGAAGAGTTTGTATCACGATACCTCACTTGGTAGCAAGTTAAGACTACATAGATTAGGCATAGGTATTATACCTAAAAGAGATGGAGACACTTGTAGTTCGAGGAGGAAGGCCATGTCTTCCTACGGGTCTCACCCTGATGAGGATTATGGAGATTCGGTCGGGGTGGAAACCTATCTCTGAGGTTCATCAGAATATTCCAAATCCATAGAAAATTAGGAGAGGTGGTGTACCATATATCTCTTCCCTCACAGATGCACAGGTTGGATGAAATCTTCCACCTATCACAATTGAGGAGATATGTGCATGACCCATCTCAAATCATCGACCATGGAGAGCTGGACTTTGATGACGGGTTGACGTTTACGGAGGTTCTAGTAGAGATTTAGGATCGACAGGAGTGAGTTTTTCATGGGGGTTTTATACCCATGGTGTGCAATTACTAGTAGTATGGGAACCTCTAGGAGAGAACTTGGGAGCAGGAGGCTCAGATTTATGCTCAGTAACCCTCATTTGTTTCCTTAGTCTATGCGGTGGCTTTCGAGGACAAAAATCCCTAAGGTGGGGAGAATGTGAAAACCTATATTTTCCTAGTAATTTTTCTAATTATATGGAATTATTACGAGTCTCTATAAATTGACAGCGCATGATTTTGAGGCCTGGTGTGCCCGGAATAAATTTCTGAACTTTTTTTAAGGTACGTTCAGTAAATGTACGAGCGAAATTATCTAACTTTTGAAATGGTTCTCGGATTAAAAATATGAGCGCACCGTTGAATACATAGTGTTGGGATTATCTGGAGAGATGCTTCACTTTGATTTCACACTATTGGAAATTCAGGCTATAGCCACAGTTTAAAACCGTGGCTATAAGTCCTCAAATCGTGGATATAGGTAATAGCCACAGTTTGAGAAACCGTGGCTAAGTTTGGCATGGCTATAGGCCTAGACTTATAGCCACGGTTTGGAACTGTGGATATCGGTCTTCAGCCACGGTTAAAACTGTGGCTCTATGTATACATCCATTGTTAAAACCATGGTAATATCTCTATAGCCACAGTTTAGAAAAGTGGCTATACTAGAGGAGGGATACAGTTTATTACCACGATTAGGAACTGGGGCATTAGACCTTTATCGACGGTTTGTAACAGTGTCAATAGAACTATATCCATGGTTTCTAACTGTGGCTATAGGGTCTGGAAAACCATAAAAAAATAGCCCCCACCCCCATGTACACCCCCCCCCCATGCCGTAGCCCACCCCCTGCAGACCCCTCCCTTTTGGACACTAGACACCCCCACCCTACATAACCCCCCCCCCCCCTCGGACAGCCCCCCTGCAAATCCCCCCTCCTAGATAGACCCGGGACACCCCCCCCCCCCAGAGAGACCCTAGACACCTCCCCCCAGACCCTGGACACCCCCCAGACAGACCCTGGACACCCCCCAGACACACCCTGGACACCCCCCAGACAGACCTTGGACACCCCCCCCCCCCAGACACACCATGGACACCCCCCAGACAAACCCTGGACACCCCACCCCCCCCCCCTCCACAAACAAACCCAAGACACCCCCCAAATAGACCCTGGACACCCCCCAGATAGACCCAGGACACCCCCCAGACCCTAGACAGATCCCCCTGGATAGCTCAGACCTCCACTCCCCTGGACAGCCACCCCCCACCCTCCTGGACAGACCCTGGAACACCCCACCCCATCCCCAGACCCCCCCCCCCCCCCACTCCCCTGGACAGACCCCCCTCCCACCCTCCTGGACATACCCTGAACCCCCCCACCCCACCCCACCCCCCAAACTTGGACGCCCCCCAGACCCTAGACAGATCCCCCTGGACACCCCCAAGAACCTGGACACCCCACCCCTTGCACTACCCCTGCCAGTTACCCCCTCCCCCTGCCAATCCTCCCTACCAGTCCCCTCCCCCCTGCTAGTTCCCCCTCCCCCTGCCAGTTCCCCCTCCCCCACTACTAGTCCTACCCCCCCCCCAACCTGGACACCCCCCAGACCATGGACACCTCCCCATAACCTGGACCCCCCCCCCCCACCCCTTGCACCCCCATGCCAGTTACCCCCTTCCCCTCGTCAGTCCCCCCTACCAGTCCCCTCCCCCCTCTTAGTTTCCCCACCTCCCCCTACTAGTTCCCCCTGCCAGTCCTACCCAACCCCCCAAACCTAGACACCCCCAGACCCACTAGAAAACCCCCCCAGATAGACCCTGGACAGACCCCCCCCCCCCCTCCCCCCTGCCAGTCTTTCAAGAGACCAACCCCACATAAAAGCATATTTATGCATTGAAAAACCAACAACAACCCTTGATGCCATCAAGGAAAATAGAAACTCTATTAACAGTAGACCCAAGCAGCCAAGGACTGAAGCTTCTCTTTAGACAAAATATCTCATACGCTATAATAAACATCATAACAGCTTCATTCAAGAAGGATGCATGATCAAGCATGTTCTGAAACTGGTAGGAGTACATTTCAAAACCGCTATATTTCAGGTCTGCAAACCTCCACTGTACAGTGGCATTGAGTAGAACTAGTTACAAAAAAGGGAAACAATACAAGACAAAGAATAACCTTCTTATGAGAATCAGAATAATCTCAAAAGATTCATTTCCAGGGGATTTCATTAAAATTGAATCTTTGATTCTTTTTAAATTCCACTACCACTTTTATGAACATCCTCATTCTGAAATCAAGATATGAATCCACTGACATCTCTCCATTTTTATACTATCTAGATACAGTAGTGTCTTTCTCATCCATCCATGCATTGATTTCATTTGGAAAATCAAGCCTTTCTGGAATTATGTAGGCATCCCTATAAGCTAGGTAATTTTCATCATCCTCACCGGATGACTCATCCGAGTCAGAAGAATTGGAGGAGCTTGCTGAAGCATCTGATGAGGCAGACACTTTTTCGGAAGGGGCTGGCTGTGGGGGGTATTGTGTTTTGGTCCTTCATGTTGGAAGCTAGGGAACATGTGATAATTATTCTTTTAAAATTGTAATTATCCCTATATTTCCAGGTGTTTCTAGCACTTGGAGTGATGAATCCATCGGAGTCAACCAATGCTTTCTTCCCTTTCCCAGCCCTTGATTTTAGGAAGTCTTATTCCAATTATTAGGGTTTGTCAATCTCTACATGCGCAAGGGATCTTCATGATTCTATTGAACCACTTCTTTATCTCTTTGTATAGGTTTTCTTGCTTCAAGAATAGGTGAGTCAGTATTGAAGACTAGTTTTCCTTCTTTAGAAGTTATAAGGTCCACAAGAAAGGGATCTTCATGATTCGATTACACCTCCTCTGTATCTCTTTGTATAGGTTTGCTTACTGCAAGAATAGGTGAGTCAGCATTGAAGGTATCTTGATTTACTTATTTAGAAGTCTTGAGGATGTGCAAGGTCTCGGCATCATAATGGGAGGGTGTCTGAATCTTAAGAGAGGCAAGGGGGATTCTTGTTATTAGTGCAGTCAGTAGTAACTGTCTGCAAAATAGGGGCATTATGGGGGTTTTCTTTCCACCCAAACAGATTTATAGAGAGAGGGAGGTTGAGGTTCATTAGATTGAGTTTCATATTCATTCATAGAGTGACCAATTCGTGAGCATTTTTTGCAGAAATTTGGGGCATTCTCAAATCACGGCATTACCATGGCGTGACCGCGGCGTGACCACGACATGACCGTAGCGTGACCGCAGCATGACTGCGATGTAACCGCGGTGTGTTGGCCCGGTCCAGTGATATCCACAGGGAAGTATCTTCCGGCCAAGAGTGAAGGGAGCGGGAGGAGGCGGGGCAACATTCCGGCCATCGCCCCGCTGACATAAATTGTGATTACTCAGTATCAGCATTGATCACAAGACTCATGGAATATTATCATTACAAACTGCCACGGGGTGTCATCCGGGAGCAGGTCCAAATCACGGCGTGACCGCGGCGTGACTACGGAATGACCGCGGCATGTTGGCCCGGTCCAGCAACATCCGCAGGGTAGAATCTTCCATCCAGGAGCGAAGGGAGCGAGAGGAGGCGAGGTAACATTCTGATTGTCGCCCCACCAGTAGAAATTGTGATTATTCAGTCTCAACATTGATCACAAGACTCATGGAAGACTATCACTGCGAACTGTCGTAGGGTGTCATCCTGGAGTAGGGCCAAATCACGGCATGACCGCGGCGTGTTGGCCCGGTCCAGCAACATCTATGGGTCAGCATCTTCTAAGAAGGAGTGAAGGGAGAAGGATGATGTGGGGAAACATTCTAGTCGTCGCCCCACCGGCAGAAATTGTGATAAGTCAGTCTCAACATTGATCACAAGACTCATGGATTATAATCATTGTAAATTGTCATGGGATGTCGTCCTGGAGCAGGGCCAAATCACGGCGTGACCGCCGCGTCACTGTGGCGTGACCGCGGTGTGACCATGGCGTGACCGCGGCGTGACCACGGTGTGACCGCATCGTGTTGTCCCGATCCAGCGACATCCGTAGGGCAGCATCTTCCGGTGAGGAGTGAAGGGAGCGAGAGGAGGCGGGGCAACATTCTAATCATTTCCCCACAGGCATAGATTGTGATTAGTCAGTCTCAACATTGATCACAAGACTCGTGGAATACTATCACTGTGAACTGCCACATGGTGTCGTCCTGGAGTAGGTCCAAATCACGGCGTGACCGCGGCGTGATCACGGTGTAACGTCAGCATGACCGCAACGTGACCACATCGTGTTGGCCCGGTCCAGCGACATCTGTGGGGCAGCATCTTTCGGCCAGGAGAGAAGGGAAAGGGAGGAGGCAGGGAAATATTCCGACTATCCCCCCTCCCCTTTCCCCATTCCCCCCTCCACCCTACCCCGTGCCCCCCTCCACTACCCCCCCCCCCCGGACCCCTTCCCCCCTCCACCCACCCCCTACCCGATGCCCCCCCCCCCCACCGCACATGATCATATTGCAGACTATGGGCTCCTAAACACACATGGGATTCTTCCTTAATAGGTTCTAAAGTCTTCATGGATAGATAATCCTCACCTTATTTGGATTTTATCTCAGATGTTTCAGGATTCTTGCTTACAACCCTTGAAAATCTCTTAGGTACTGTGGCACATGATTTCTAAATATAAAATGAAGTAGGAGACACTCGTCCCTCCTTAGGCTTAGTTTTATTAGAAGCATAGGGGTGTTGTACCTAATGATCGAAAAAACTTTCGTAGAATTATACCCTTATTGAGTTTAAAGGACATTGTGACTAGATGATCATCCTCACCTCCCCTTCATGTGTCATAGGACCCTAGGTATCCAGTGACTCACTAACTAGAGAAGCATAAAACACATGTTCCCCATCAAGATGACTTCTAGATTAAGCCTTGAATATACCTTTGGACCAAGACTCTAGTATTTCACTATAGAATTGACTATGTTTCCTAAACAATGTGTTGTTTAACTGTGAACTGTTTTTTAGCAGAGAACCAAATAAACTCTAGATGTTTCTTAGATAGGTCAATCTCTACAAACAAAAAATAATGAATGAGATTTTTCCCTTTATGAATCTTCTGATCGACCTAAAATATTTCCAAGAATGTTGCTGCAAATAGAAAGAAAAGATGGATTTTAAAAAGGTAGCTGCAATATGATAATCTAAATCCATTGGGATGAAAACCAAGAGTCTCTCCTAGAGTAAACAATTAGGTTCCACTGGTAGAGGAAACATGGTTAACAGTTGAAAGAACATGAATATTTGGACAAAGACAAATTCCGATCCACCACTTCATGAAACCTGAGAAAGAATCAATGAGAACTCAGTTCAATACACCTATGGTGGATCAATTATTCTATTAGGGAAGTAAAGAATTAGAAAATTTGATGGAATAATGTTTAACTACTGAAAAACATTTGAAAAATACTGAAACATTTTGGTTAACATGAATTCTAGTGATTGATCTTGAAAGATGTGATTTCAAAATTGATGCATGTCGAACCCCAGGAAAAGAGACGTAGAAGAAGAAGGTAAATGAGACTTCAAGTTACCGAATAATAGATAAGGTGAAGGATGGGAAACTATGATGGGAAGGAGTAGGCCCGAAGATAGCTCCAAACCCCCGAAACCTCAAGTCACTAGTGATGCTTAGTAATGTTTCTCATGGATGAGAAATCGTATAGTGGATAGTTTTTAATGATTATAGATTAATTTTTTGGGTTCTTAAAATTTAATTTTGGTCA
Source organism: Viscum album (assembly GCA_963277665.1). NCBI lineage: Eukaryota > Viridiplantae > Streptophyta > Magnoliopsida > Santalales > Viscaceae > Viscum > Viscum album. Next base: position 1,041,998,070 of record OY728143.1, on the reverse strand, counting down.
TTTCTAATTAAAATGATTAAGTTTTAATTGAAATTTTATGTTTAGGGTGGATGGATTTAGTAAAGGGGGAAGAAGTATGTGGTGTTCCTAAAAATCAGTAGATGGGGCCACGAGTTAGCTATTATAAAGCACCATGAACATATTAATAGTGATAGTGGGGGAGGGTTGGCTCTAGACTAACTACTGGATGGTTGATGGTTGGAACCAAAAAGTTTGTGGCCATTGGTTGGTTGGTGGTTTTCCACTGGGTAATCAATGCCTTCCATGACCTTGTTTTTCGTAATGGAAATTTATGTCATTTTTATCATGGATTTTGGAGGTGGATTAGAATGGAATTGGAGTATCTTCTCCACTTAGTTTCAAATAGGATGATATGGATTACATGATAGGATTCTTTCTCAGAAGATTTAAAGAAATGAATGATAATCTATGATGACTAGAGGATTGGATGACCCCTGATATACCTAATTTGGTGAGGTTTGGAGATCTAGAAATGTGTAGGAATACCTAGAGGAATACCCCATGGGATCTGGAAAATAACAGGTTACATAACATGTAATCTGACATTACTGGTACTGTGGGACCCCTGGGCTGTGGAACTGGGCTTTTGGTTGGATTTAAATATCACATGCCATGTGACATAGTCACACAACATGGGAGCCATCTTAAAAGTCTAACGGCACTTAAAGAGTGTCTTGGTTCAAACAACTATTATAATAAAAAGATAGAAACCCCCTACAGGGATATAAAAAGGGTCAATTACGATGTTTGCTTTATGACTAACAACAACATCAAGTATAAGAAAAACATCAATGCAATAATGTTAAGAAAGGTATACCACTGTGAGTTTTCGCAGACAGCACACCTCCTTTGGAGGGGTTTTATTTCAAAACCATGACTTATTTATCAAACGAAAAAAATATCTTAACTAACACTTATTCAAGAATTAAAACTTAATATAAACATGAAGAATTAATAAGGCAACTAAATTCAGTTTAAAACATTCTTGAATTAAATAGGATAAGAGAGGGACCCTACCTCAACCTCAAGGTATGTTTGCTTTTGACGATGACAACTCGAATTTTTCTTTTTTCCGCTTGCAAGCATATGCAACTTAACATATATATAAGGACACATAGCCCCTATGTACATATTATCATGCCCAAATATGCACAAGGGGTCCTTATATATATGTTTATATTTGCATATACCCTTTTACACTTACACGCGTATGCATTTTTCATATCTATATATAAGCACACCTAGCCCCAATATATATATTAATACTACCATGAGTGAATATATATAAAGGGGGAACTTATGTATGCATATTCCTACCTATGCATACACATGTAAGCCTTTTTCAATGGCGACTCGAATCCACCTCAACAAAATCCAAAACACACAAAAAAAATATAAGGAACCCAAAAATCAAAAAATCCCTAATTAAAATTGGGCTAAAGAATAAAAATGGAATAAACCATACCCAAATCTTGAACTCATTGTCTTCGATGGTGGTGGATAGAACCAGTCTTATCATAAGAAACCACCTATAAGAAAATAGTGGGAAAAGAAATGAGATATAAAAAATTCTTATATATATGTGATCAGTGTGTCAACGGTACAAGATAAATGATACACGAATCCATAACCAATAATAAACAAATAATATTCAAATTGATATGTACATAACAATACTAAAAAACATGATCACTAATAAATCTCTTTATTTTTCAAACATCACCTTCAATTTCCTATTCAAAAATCAAAAATCACCAAAATATGAGAATAAAGTAAACATCCATCATCACTTAAAATTGAGAAATAGAAATTAGACATTATTCTTAGCTGGGCAGATGATGTTGAAGAACAAGACAATTTGAATAATGATCAAAGCCTCTTAATTGAAATTAAAAATCTGGTCCTAGAAACTATTAGGCTATCCATTGAGCAGTAAAAAGCCTACACTAAATTAGACATGATAAAGAACATGGAACCTTTCCTACATACCAATACACCTTCAGTTCTAGTACCCAAACATATGCATATTTTTAATGACCACTAGGAGCATAAGAAGAGTCATCTGAACTCTGTCAAACAGAAGTCTACTTTGGATCCACCTGCCCCAGGTACGCCTACTCCTCCCACTATTGATGGTGGATATTATTCTATGAAGTCTAAAAATATGCTCTATGGTCAAAACGTCAGCAATTTCCTGCTTAGTTCCAAGTGTTCCACAGACTCATGCACTAACGTTTTATCTGATGATTCTTCTTCATTACACTTATCTGATCTGAACACCACTAACCCAACCCTTAATGCTGCAAAAAACACTAGAAACAGGGACCTGATTTTAACTCCAAGTTCTACCACTATCAAAAAGAGGAATGAAACCAAAACCCATGGTTTTTCAACTCCCTCTACTCACACTGTCTCTCTCAACAGGGCTGTTCAACCCAAGACATAGACCCTATGAACTGATTTTACTACATATGTTATCATGCCATTAGAACCTGTTCTACATGATAATCTACCTGTTGTGCTGGTACTGATCCATATGCAAGAAAATAAGAACTCCCTAGAACAGAAACAAAGGCTCTCGTCTAACTTTTTCAAGCCACTATAAACAGTGGATACAAAGTCTCAATGTAATTTCAATCCCCTTATTTTATTAAATGCAGATTGTGCTGCAATGTCTGAAATCCTGGTATCTCAAAGTATCAATGACCTGTCACCAGGCTCAAAGGATACCACAGATTCAAATATGACTACAAAAATAAAATAACCCACAAATAAGAATAGTGTCATTTCTCACAAAGAACAAGAAATGACCACTAATACTCAAGAGGTTAGAAGGTCTACTATAAATAAAGGATCTGGGGAAAAGAAAAAAGGGAGTTCTAACTCCAAACACAGGTTTAAATGAAGATCTTTTTTAGGAATTGTCAGGGTATCACCAAGTCTGACACCCTCATTGTTTTGAAAAGAATGGTTAACACGCATCACCCTATTCTTTTTGCTATTGCGGAACAAAAATCTCTTTCTCCTCTAAATATTCTCACTTGTTTCAAAAAAATTATATATTTTCTAATGCAATCAATAATAATCTAAATGTTGATTCTTTATTGATTTTTGTGAATTCATCTTTACAGGATTTTAATGTTTTTAGTATCTCTGATCAGATTCTCACTTTCACTTGTACTATTAATGGTACTCGTATTTACTACTCCTTTTTTTATACTAAGAATAAATACCAAGAATGAATAATTCTTTGGAATGACCTCTCTTAATTAGGAACTAACATGAATTCCCCCTGGTTTCTTATGGGATACTTTAATGATGTTCTTAATTCTAGTGAAAAAATTGGCCCATCTCACACATCTATATCCATGAGAGAATTTAAATCCTCGATCTAGGGCAACAATATTATTGAAATTAATCTAACTAGTGTGAAATAAACCTGATATAGAAGACATTACAATAAAGTGGTTGCTTCCAAATTTGACAGATCTTTTAAAAATGTCCCGGCTCTAGATAAATAGGACATTATCTCTAGAAACACTCTTCACAGACTGAACTCTGATCATCATCCTATCCTGGTAAACATTTCCTCCAAATACATGAAACCTAGGTTACCCTTATGCTTCAATAATGTGAAGCTCTCTGATGAAGAATGAAATCATGTCATCCATAACTTGTAGTCCTCAATATCTCATACCAATAATACCTTTACTTGCAACCTCAAACTAAAACACTCAAACAAACTCTCAAATCTTGGTGTAACACCAAAGCCAAACAAGTTAATAATGAAATTACTCTTCTTGAGAAAGAACTCGATGATATCCAAAACAGAAACACCAACTCTAACCTCTACACTGATCCCACGCAAGAAATAAACATTGCGGTCAATCTCAATTCCATGCTCAATTTTAAGGAAAACATGAGAAAGCAAACTTATAAAGTTAAATGGTTAACTGGCGGGGAAATAAATACCAAATTCAATAACTCCCTCCAAAGAATCAGGAAGGCTTGCACACCCCCTTCCCCCTTCCCCAGCACTACCCCCTGCACATCCCCAGCCCCCCTGGACCACCCACCCTTCACCAGCACCCCCTACCCCTGCACTAGCACCCCCTTGACTCACCCCCACCCCCTCCACCTTTCACCCCCACCTGCCTAAAAATATCTTTCTTAAAAGTCCCCATATTTTAAAAATAAGTATGCCAACTCATTTCAAAAAGAAAAGAACATTGAAAAGAATCTCAATTCCTTAAAAAATACAAAATCCATTTCATAGGGTAAAATTAAAACTTCCCAAGTATAGAATTTTAAAAAATATTAACACCATATTTGATAATCATAAACTTATTTAAAATAAAATGTCACTCACACTTCATAAAGTTCTCCTCTATTTTCAAAACACCTCATGAATTTCATCATAAGACCAAAAAATTTCCTAAAATCCAATTTTATTTTAAATCACTTCTCAAATTATATTATGTAATCAAACACTTTCAAATCATCATGTGAAAGTCAAAAAAAATCATAAAACCTGTTTTTTTTTAATCCAAAACATCTGTGAGTCCCATTTTTAAATTAATCACGGAAAAGGTTTTAAATTAAAATACTTCATGAAATGTATTTTCATTTTAAATTATTTCCCAATTTCTTTTTAAACCTTACTACTCTTGAAAAAATTATACATGATATTCAAAATACATTACAAACAATCCCCCAAAACTGGTTTTTTAATCAAAAAATTTCAATAAATGTACTTCTGTATAGAAAAATTGAAGCACCAAACAAAAGCAAACCATAATGTGGTACAAAATACAAAAACCATTACAATAACACCAAAAAATCACTAAAACTTCCTTTGACCAATCTCCCATGGTTTAAATTTCCTTAGGATCCATTAGAAATCAAAATAGGTTTACAAAATAAATCCAAAATTGATGAAAACATGTGCATGACTTGGCCACATGGTTTAGCTGACCATACACCAATCATACAGTAGCATTTGAAAAATTTCTGAGACCACACACATAGTCTCTATATATTTTTTCAGACCAAGTGAGATGATGATGATACTTTGGTTCCTTCCTACTTTCATCCCAAATCTTAATGAAATCCCCCAAAGTATCTGATATAACTCGATGGGGATCTAATCATCATTATCAAAATAATTAAAACTAGAATCCAAACCAAAGATTGAAATAACAACTACCCATGGAAACTCAATTTTGGTTATGAAAATTGGTGATCAATAAACTGCTCGTGACCTACCTATTGAGTCTTGATGATGATCATATCTTCTCTATACGAATACGCACTCCAAATAATAAGAGAATCCTCTGATACCATGTTGTAATGACCTAGCCTAGATCAACCTGACATGTCACCCAACCCGGATCTCCACAAGGCCCAAATAATGTATCCGATTGTTTTTGGATGGTTACAAGTGGCAAGGTATCAAAGTTTAACCATTGGTAATGTTTTCACCCTCATAATATGAATAACCACATCAAGGAATCCACCCATAAATCTAACATCACTCATCTATACATCGGTCACTCATGCACAAAATAAATAGTTTCAATACAAACGAAACAATCAAACATAGTATAATATTTTAGAAATAAAAAATGGTAAATGACATCATCACATAATAAAGTAATAAGAATAATCCCAAGTATATAATAAACTAAAAGAAATATCTGGGCCAACAAGGATTATATATAAACATCCAAAAATATGACCAAACCTGGATCACTAATAACTACCTCCTTATGACCCACAATCCCCCATACCATCCCATACCATCTATCATCAGACCAACTTGAACATTAACCAAGGTAAAAGAACATAATCTGGGCTCTAGAAAGTAAACATGAAATTTTCATACACCCATTGGTGTATGTATGATGTGAACCAAACTGTGCCTAGTAGGATTTTACTAAGGAGTTTGTATAATTCCTTTGAAAAGATGTTTTATTAATGATAGTTTAAAATATATGTAGTGAATAGATTTTTCATAAGATGGTGTAAAGAAAAAGTGTAACATTCCATAACTTCTTTTATAAAACAACTTCCATTTTCATTTTAAAAGTAAATGCTTTCAAACTAAGGAAAAAAGGAGTTTCAAATGCATTAAAATTGAACTAACCCTTTTCCTTTTTTCCCAAATCCATATCTCAAAACCACACCTTTAAATCAAACATTCTTTTCTTTAATAATATACTTCAAAAATATTTTTTAATTCAGTTTGAATATAAACCAAAACCATAACTGAAATGGAATATAGAAACATAACATGCACCAGGATATCAATGGGAAATTGATAATAAGAAATAATTGAAGTAATAGTGGGGATACAAATAAGGCATGGGATTAGATCCTCTAATCAATATTCAAAGAATTATAGACATTATGGGAAACTCATTAGGCTCTAGAATGAGTGATACTATACCTAGTTTATCATATTACTCATTGGGACCCTATGTGAAATCAGATCATCCCATTCAACTTCCCCTTTTAGGTCTCTCCACATATAAAATAGACCCCTCGTAGGGTTCTAATCTCCTAGGGCACTATCCAGCTAACATACACTAATCTAGCATCACATGTCGCTAGACCATCCATTATTTATGTAATTTCCCATGATAAATAAATCTAGTGGATGTATAAAATCAAAATAATCACAAGAATCGATAAAAAATTATTTTAAATAAATCTCATCTCACCTCAAAAATCAACTCCCTCATAAGAAATAACTCCTTTCAATTCATCCATATCAAAAATAGAATACAACATCCCTCCTAGAGAGCCATAATTCAAATCAAGCATAATTAAAATAAGGGGAATAATCAATGTTATGATACTCATTATAAAAATATCTTATATAAAGTAAAAAATATGCCTTTTCAAAAACCAACTAGGAATGCCAAGTCATTTCAACCATTTAAAAACTGACTTTATCACCTTCTTTATAACTATTCTATGTGAAACCACACTTAAAATCATTTTTAAAACCAACTAACTTTTCATTAAAGTCATTTTAAAATCCATTAAACCAATTTTATTTCACAAAATACTTGAAAATCATACCAATACCCATATGGGTTCAAATACCTTTTGTTATATAAATTGTTTTAAAAAAATCCATATAGGTATTCCCAAAAATTCTTGTCATTTAAACCAATTAATTAAAATTTAGAAAACCATTATAAAACCTTTATTCCAAGAGATAATAACATTTATAACACTTTTTAAACCCATAATATCTATTAAATATTGATTTACTTTGATAAAAAAAGTTTTATAAAACACCAAGCACAAAATGACATGCTAATTAAAGTAAATACACAAAAATACCTAACTTAATCCAAGAATAACTGTTTCAACAAGAGATATTGAAGGTAGAATCTCATGAAATGTCAAAAACAATTGTACACATTTGATACAACATAGCTATGAATAACTGATAACAAAATAATTAAGCCATAATTGTTCATAACAAGGAGGAGGAGGATCACCGAGAGTGGGTTGGCCACGTCGGAGGAGGTGGGGAGGCCACCTAAGAGCAGTGTTGGCTGGGAGAGTTTAGGTGTCCCGCATTTGGTGGTAGCGTCCGGGGAGGAGAATCAGAGATGATAGATCCCGGTGGGGTTGCCTCGTTCGGTGGCAGTGAGGGGAACCATTGCGAGGGTCATCGTCACGAGGGGAACCATCGGTGGAGGAGGATCAGGGAGAGGAGAAGTCACGATGGGCACCGTTTGGGAAGGTGGGTCGCACGCAGAGGGTATCAGGGAGGAGGGCACCACCGTAAAGTTCAAGGGTTTGGAGGGTCATGTGTAGAGGGTATCGGGGAGGAGGGATCCGCCGTGAAGGTCTGGGAGTATCGGGGAAGTGGGTGGCTAAGGATATCTGAGGGTTGCACCCAGAATGTATCAGGGAGGGGAGGGAGGAGTAAACCGACGAATTTTAGAGAAAAAAAAAGATATGGCACATTTTAGCCACTTGAGTTCACTCAATCATGGCTATAGAGAAGCTATAGAAACTAACCTATAAAACCGTGGAAATAGGTCTGCAGATATAGCTTAAATTTCTATTAGTGGTAGTAGGTTTGGAGTAAAAGTTAGATTATGGACTTTTTAGAAGAATAAATAAATTAACTTTATTATTTGATATATTTATTTCTTTTCCTCTAATGTACAAGCAGCAATGTGGGGCCAGCAATGTGCCAAGACATTAAATGTCTTGACCCTTTAATCTTAAGTAACAACATCGTTACAAATTAGGAAGGTTCCTAATTAATGAACCCTCATAAATCCCATGAGTGTTAGACACCCTCCCCCTCTCCTATTTATATGGAGCTTGGGGAGAGGTATCAGCACTGCTTCACCAAGAAATGATGCACTGACAATGTTTTGAGTTGCCAAACCCTTGGAGGATGGATCTGGTTTCAGTGGGAGGTGATGTGTGACACCGAACCACAAACTGAAAGATGACATACGAGCGGCATTGCTGGAAACTTATTACGGGATAGACGAATACCGACACTTCCTCGATCGTGGGAATTCTCCATCATTCTTGAGGTAGGGTTTAATCTTGATTTTTTTTTGACTTTGTTGAATCCTTCCTATTCTTTTTCTATCAAGCTACCATGGAGGGAATGGGCCAAACGAACATGTCCTAGTCCCTCTACTATCTTGATTAATTTTTTCATTCTTCACGGGCGATTCATTAGGATGGAAGAAACCCAATTTTGATGGGATAGAAGCGACGGTGATGTCCTGAGAAGTTCAACAAAGCCTTCGGATGTAAAAAGGGCCATTGATGCTCACCTGGTGACCCTCGGAAGTCGTCGATGTAGCGGTTCCAGGGACTGGCGCCGGAGGGGACCAAGACGGTAGCCGACACCGGCCGGCCGTGAAGGAGGAGGCAGTGCACCTGTGCCACTAGAGGAACCGGTCATGACTCATCATCTGTGGTGGTCGGAGGAGGTGGTCGGCACATCGGATAACCAAGGAATAGGAGAGCAGTGTGATCAGTGCGCCACCAGTGAGCAACGAGTCATAGCCGAAGATACGGCGGAGCAGGAACCCGTTCCTCCGGTGGGTTCCGCGGTGACCGGGCAGTGCCCACGTGGCACCACCGCTTCAAAAGCTAAATGACCCCCCCAGCCATTCGAGATGACCGAGGGCCTCTACCCCAGTGTCGGCTAGGGTGGGCCCCACCTCAGGTCAGCCCACAGGAGCTAGAGTGCCATGATCCTCCTCGATCCTGGCCACACTCCGTCTCGGTCCGGGCCACGTGAGCCCAGCGGTCCATGATCCTTGTGGCTCGGGTCGTGCAAGCCTCGCAGGCCGTGCCGTTGTGGGCCAGTCCGTGTAAGCCCAGCGGGCCGGACTGGACCGCGAACCAGTGGGACGATCCCACCATGGCCCCGCCCCTCCGAGTCAGACCCGAACCAGGTTGGGAAATCCGAACTGGGTTGGGTTTTCTCAGACTGCGTCGGGCCAGGTCGGTCCGACTGGGTTGAACCGGACCCTGACCCTACCAGGCCCAATTCCACTTAAAGGTCCATAACATGAAATATGGGCATCCATTTGAATTCCCATCTATGGTGCTGAAACCCTTAGAGTGTGAATATCCTTTTGGTATACTCCACTTCAGTTTTGGAGAAATTTGGAGTATGGACAGGTTGGATTGAACCCGAATCCAAGAGTGCCCTTGGAATGAAAATTCTTATAACTCACAGATCGGGCGTCTGATTGATGCATTGTATATCACGTTAGAACCCTTACGACATGGATGTCCTTTGGGATACTCTATTGTGGAGGTTATTAGTAGTCTAGGTACTACCGATATCTCAAGTGGAAGATTCTACGGTACTCGAGCGCACCGGGTGCGAAGAATCCGGTGGTTGGTTGTAACGTGAAGAAATAACATTGATCCTATGTGGGACATCATATATCAATACTTTTCAAGTCATCATATATCAGATACTTTGTGGGTCAGCGCATAGAGATCCTGTGTGGGTCAGTGCATACTGATCCTGTGTGGGTCAGATCCTTTGAGGGTTAGTGGGGGTTACTACCAATCAATTCTATGTTGGTCAGAATTAGTGACTCTTAACAGAATAAGATTATTTAGAGTACGAATAATCATCTATACTTCTATACTTATGTTATACCTAGTGTTAGATGAGTCTTCAATCTTCGTGGTGTTACCTATGTGGTACTTCTATCTTTGTGGTGTTACCTGTGTGCTACTTTTACCTTCGTGGTGTTACCTGTGTGGTAGTTCTATCTTCGTAGTGTTATCTTCGTGGTGTAACCTATGTGGTAATTCAATATTTTTGTTGTTACCTGTGTGGTACTTCAATATTCGTGGTGTTACCTGTGTGGTACTTTTACATTTGTGGTGTTACTTGTGTTGTACTTCAATCTTTGTGGTGTTATCTTCATGGTGTTACCTGTGTGGTACTTCAATCTTCATGTTGTCACCTATGTGGTAGTTATACCTTCATGGTGTTGTCTTTGTGGTGTTACCTATGTGGTACTTCTAGTTTCGTGGGGTTACCTAGGTGGTACTTCTACCTTCGTGGTGTTACATTGTGATATTCTACCCTCATATGTGAGATGAGTATATCTTGATAACTTAGGTACATGTATACGCATATACGTATGTATAGTTTATGTTTATCGCTTTGTGATTTGATTTGAGGTATTTATTTGTGGTATTTCCTTTTTAGAACTCTAGAAGACCTTCGGGGGTCTCGGCGTCCCTTCTGAGTATTTTTATACTCACCCCTGCACGGGCTTCACCTGCACCTTGTTGTGTCTTGTGAAGACGACGAGCAGTTTGGATGAGACTTGAGGGAGCCTAGACCAGGTGGTACATGGAGGAGATGGGATGACGTGGAGTGTTGTGGAAATGATATGTACCTAACCTTCTAGTAGGATCCTTGGAGGATGATCCAGGAGTTGTTGTCACTTTTTAGTTGTATTTGTACTTTTTAGTTATACTTATACTTTTCAGTTGGGCTTGTATTGCGGCCCCTTTACTTTCAGAACTCTTTTTACTATAGAAGTTTACTATGTGGTTGTATCTTATTGTGTTCATGGATTTTGTGTTTGTATGGGTTAAAATGGTAATGCCTTTCTGTTTTAGGGATACACCTTTCTAGTGCTAGTCGCCAGCCCCTGGCCTATGGAAGGCGGGCATGGGGTAGTCACAGCACCGAACATGAGGGACGGTTCAGGAAATCATTTCTGTAAACAAGATAGGATATGGGGTTCTCTTATTCAAAGAAACTAAACTAAAACCAAAGAAAAAATGACAGGCCAAAAAATCCACATGGTGCGTCTTTGAGTACACTCATCAATAGCTCCCGAGTGAACTCCATGTGAGTGCAAACAATTCCCCTATAACTACCTCAGGAATATTCTCGTGCTATTCCCATGAACAATGTTTCCCTTATCCCAAAACTGAATCCGCCTGTACGAACAACTCCCCCTATATGAAACACCAAAAAAACACACGTGATTCACAAAAAAAACAATTATATATATATATATATACTATATATATTAATATTACTACTTAAAAATACTTATAAAAATATATAATTTATAATACCTAATACAATTTTTAATAATATATTTAAATATAATATATATATATATATATTATGTAATTACAAATAATAAAAAAAGAAGAATTAAAATGGGGGAAAGGGGGGTGGGTCTTGTTCGTGCGACGTAAGAAGAGGGAAGAAAGGGGGAAATGGGTTCGACACATGGAGGATGTTCCAGATCTGGTTTGAATCTGTTTACATTGTTTGTGTATTCTTGATTCTGGATGAATATAGGGCTTTGAGGTTTTCCTTTCTTGATCTGTTGTTGTGTGTTTTCTTGCGGTTGGTGTGAGTTCATGATTTGGAACTTAGTTCGTGATTTTGAACTTTTGGTTGGAGTGTCTCTATTTGTTTTGTTTCTTCTGGTGATTCATGGTGCTATGGTGGTGGTGAGAATTGAAACAACGACTTGCTATGTCGTTATCAATAGTATAAGAGATGAGGGAGGTCTGCGTGATGGATGGAGGTGAGACAAGGAAGAAGGGGTGGTGGGAACGGTGAGAACATGAGGGTGAAATGGTTCCACCATTTGTGCAAAGAAATAGTGTTAGGGTGTGGAATGGTGGCAATGTTTGATGTGGCACCATGAGTTTGAAAATGGTGTCGCATGCACCATAACATCTGGAAAACAAAAAATAAATCAATAAATTATGTTTAAGAAATCAATAATTAACTAAAACTAAAAATAAATTAATAAATCAATAAATTAAATTAAAAAATAGAATTAACAACTAAATAAATAAAATAATAAAAATAATTTATGAATTATTTAAAAGAAAGAATTTATTTGGATTAAATAAAACAAACAAATTAATTCAAGAATAAATTAAAATATTTACCGTTACATGCATAAATTAATTAACCAATTAATTAATTAAAGAATTAATTAAATTAAAGAATAAAAATATTAATTGAATAATATTAAATTGTTAAAACTAATTAAATTATTAAAAGAATAGGAACTAAAATGAGTTATGAATTTACAAATTAAAGATAAATAAATAATTAATTAAATTAATGAATTGATAATATAACTAGAATAAAAGAAAAATATAATAGTGAAATTCAAAATAATTGATTTGATTTTAGAATAAATTAAAATGATAATAATTGACAATAAAACACACGATTTATACAAAAAATGACTATTTACACAGAAAAGTAAAATATCATAACAATCATTAACTATTTAATAAAAAACAACATTTTGGTATTAAAAAGTCAATAAAAATACAAAACGTTTGTGGGAAAGAGTGTAAAAACACAGCCACATAAGTCCACGTAGTTCAAAAGGGTGAATTAGCGAAATGACGTGAAGAGGTTGGGACCAGTAGGTGTTGGGATTGAACCTTAGGGATGCTTCCTACGTACCTTTCCTTGGCAAGGATCAAAGTCCTTATAGTTTAGAAGGCTCTGGGGATTACACGCTAAGGCGGCCCAGAGAGGATGTCATGGTCAATGCTTACTCTAAGTCCACGTGAGTCTTCCTCAAGGTAAGAAACAAGAGGAAGCAGAGACCCGACGATCACGTCATGAATGGTGTGTCTGTGGGAAGTGGAGTGGGGCTTATGAATAGTTAGCGACCCAATGAGGAAATAGGGGATTACGCATGGTTATCAGCCTAGGGATATAGATATTGCAACTTACTCTAGGATGGACACCTATAGAGACAAATCCCAACAGGAGAGGGATTTGGCATGTAAGAGAGGAGGGTTCCAGTTCCCATCCACCCCTCTCAAATCTTTGGCACCGAAGAAAGGAGGGGAGGAGGAATGCTGCCTCCCACAAGAAAGGCTAGGAGCTTACACCAATATGGTTGCCCTTCCCCATGGACAAGAGCTGCTCCAGTAGAGAGGATCTCATTCCTTTTGAGGAAGATCTCACTCCCGTGTAGATGAGCAGTCGTAGATAATTTCCGAGTTGGGTCACCCCACATATTACTCACTGGGTTAGATAAAATTTTAACGTCATGTGTTGAGGATGATGGTGCTTGACATTTTAATGTCCTGCAGCTCAGACGATGCGGGTTAACTCCGCACCCCTAGAAAATACATAACTGATACCTACCGCCCTTAGGGAAGGGAAGACATCAATAATGTCATGGTGAGGGGTTCTATGGACTGATCCATTGAGGGTTCCATGATAGCATATCTATGCGAAAAAACAATAACTCTTACCGTGCCTATGCGAAGAAGCATGAGGTGAGGCAACACAACGGGAAGCACCACCCAAGGGACTTTGAAATCACTTCGTGCAGACCTAGAGGGTTTGACGGTAAGAGGGAATGTGAGACAAGTGTTTTGCGCATAAGAGGGTCTCAGACATGGTTCCTTAATGTAATAATGACACAAGGAGTGCACAAGGAGGGTTGCGCACAAGAGGATAGACTGCATGTAAGATTGAAGGGTTGCACGCATGATGGAAGGGTTGCGTGCAATATGAAACACATGAGTTTAAAAGAGGTCTTATGTAGAGGAAACTTGTGTAAAAAAGAGATATATCACTCAAACATTACTTTGGTTAAAAGTAAATGGACGAGGATCATTCCCAAGAGGGCCCATCCGAAGGAGGACCATTGGGGGACCTGTCGCGCAAGATCCAAAACCTAGAGGCCATGGTGTTTTTCACATGGTCGCGGAAGAGGTGTATTTCTTACATTAGAGCATCAATTTTTCTTATGTTACATTACCCAAATGGTGAAGGGAGTGCTTTGTTTTATATCCCAAGTCCTCGGAGGCAGCACGCAAGGGGTGTTGTAGGAAAACTATCGGTCGACGTCGCATTGGGTGTGCAAGGGTTTGAACGCCTCCCAAACCTTTGCACGCCCGCACCTTTTGGTAGTTTCTAGGGGGTCTCCACAGAAACCTTCATTTGACATCACATTTGGAGTGCATGGTTTGGCACATCGACGGGTTCTTTCATGCTTAGGCCTTAATTGATTTTCAAACATGCTGGCACGTAATGGCCCCTTTGACGTCACATTGGGTGCGCAAGATTTTTTAACTGTGAGGATCTTTGTGCCAAATCGGGCGCTCTTGCATGCCGAAGACTTTGTCAGTTTCGGAGGGGTTTCTGAAAAATCATCCCTTTGATGTCACATTGGGTGCACAAGATTTTGCGTGCTAGAGGGCCGCTTGCACGCACCCTTTGAATTTTGCGTGCACCTGCCTCCAGGGTCATGGAATCTTCTCTTTCCATTATAGATTCATCCATTGCTCTTTATTATCCTGATTTCATCCCTCTTTGAATTTTGGCATCAGCAAATTCCCCTCCTCAAGATCAAAGCTGAAGGGGGGCTTGAAGGTCGTTTTTTGAGGGTAATGCCTAAAAGTAGGGAAGCAGTCGTTCAGTGCGTGCAAGAATGAGTTTTGCATGCACAAAACTTTTTTACACATTTGGAAGGTGTGTTTGTACCTATAAATAAGCTGAGGGATACCACATAGGCACATACATTGATTTTTACACACAACGGGCGCTTTTCTCTCGTGCGCAAAAATAGTTATGATCTGCACGTAAGTTTCCACGGCAGACTCAAGATGTTGCATGCTGCCCGACCTTTTTCGCGTAGATCGATACTCTTACGCGTCATAGTATATTTCTTGCATGAAACCTTAATTCTTTTGTGCCCACCCCCTAGTATTTCCAAAATGGTTAGTCAAAAAACTGATGTCAAGAGGGAGGTTGTTGCAACTGCAAGAAGGACATAGATGACCATGAACCCTCAAATTTTTCATGCGAGGAGGGTTGTGTCTGATAACAAGATACTTTTTGAAAAGATTAAGCAAGCTCAAAAGATTATGTTTTTGGAAATAGCCTTTTGTTATGGTCCTTCATACTTCTGGAGGATGTGTTGATTCCTGGTTTCAAGATAGATACACTGCGGTCATGGATGACGTGTGAGGATAGTCTCCCACAGTTCCATATTACAAACCAAGACCATCCTGCTAGGGAAACACTGAACACAACCATCTATGTCTTAAATCTATATACTATGATGGTTTTGGTAAGTGATCTGGTTCCCAAGGAATCTACCTCTCTTTATGCAATTACTTTTAGAAGCAGTATTACTGAAGAGATGAAGGGTTGGTAGGAATGGGACTTCAGGTTCGAGGGAAACTTCACCAATGAAAGGGAATGTGCGTACTTGGTATTCTAGACATGCAAGGAATTTGGGGTGGAACTACATTCTATCAAACATTTTGAAGCCCTATGAACATACCAATTCTACTTCTACCGAAAACAGGATCTGGTAGTAGAGTTATTCAACAGCTGGTCCCCTGATACCAACACCTTCCACCTCCACCATGGGTAGGTGGGAATCAGCCTCTGGTACATCCATTTCATTGGGATAATCCCTTTAGATGGGTACTAGTATGAGGAGTTCCTCCTGATGGGGAATGTCTTGGGGGAGAGGACACACACCCCAATCCTATCATGGCACCTTCTAGATCTAGATAAAGAGGAGATGAAAATAAAATATATCATGAAGGACATATCTTATTCAGGGTGGTTTAGTCTTTTCTTGACGTATGACATAGCTGTAAAGATGCCAGGCTGAGGGAGCCAATTCCCAAAGAAAATCCCATAGGGGAAAGGTAGGATCATACTGGAGGGTCCTTGAGGCATGGGAGTACCGATTGTGGGGCTTTTTCATAAATGAGATTCAGGACCCAAACTTAACATATTTCAGGTTTCATTCCACATTATTGAGTTTGTGGATATTTCCAGTGAGTGACACAGGGATGGGGGTCTGCCCAGGGATGCTAGTGATGGCCGAGATTATGTCGGCGAAGAACATGGTTAACCAAGGGGTACTAGTGTTGGCCAAGCTGTACAGTATTCTTGGGCGTATCTCAAGGGGAAGTGGGCCCCAAAGGATATACGGTCCATTCCGTATTCTTCATGGCTAGGTCGTAGCCCATTGTGGCGTGTATGTCTTCCCTAATTCCATTCTCCCCCTGGTAACGGTATGTGGCCATCCCTCTTGAATATTGCTGGAATCCTCCCACTAACCCTCATATAAGAGGGGATCAAGCTCAAGATTGGAATCCACACCCACATCGACTTCCACCCATTCCGAACCTCAGTAGGTCTAATGGTATATGATGGGATGGGGACATTAGAGTAGAGATAGTGCCTACAAACCATATGGGGCGGTGTGCTAGTATCCCGGATTGACAATAAAATCTTTTGCGAACTGCATGTACTGACCAGGCTAGCCAGGTAGTTTTGGTGCATGCAACAGATTCAGAAAAATGTATATAAAGAGGTTCGTGAAGAAGGAAATCCTTATATTCTTTGCCAATTGTGGCTTATGTTCATAACAGAAGGCTTGGGAGAAATCATCACTCTTAATCCCACTGATTTTAGTGTCGGAATGTCAACAGAGTATGTATAACACTGGACAAAACATATCCAGAGGTGATTTTTTGGAAACGCATCCTGTAAATCAAGGTGACTAGTGCATTGCCTAAAGAGAAGGGAGGTAGATTAGGTTCAATGAGAGAGGTGAGGAAAATAATGGGCCATGTGGATAAAAATGAACAGACCAGTACTTCATCGGTAAAAGCATCGTATGCCGAGAACATGCCACCACCTTCCGGGGAATGGTGGTCCCGCTTGCGGCCTTGTGGTCCAGCAAGGGAACTCCCATGAAATCAACTCAGGTACCTCCTAAATCCAACTGTTGATGCATTCTTACCCTCTCTATGGTCTTATTGGAGAACACTGTAGAATTATATGTCTATTGTAGAATTGTGGTGGAGGTTGGTATGCACCGGGTTCGATCTGTCAGACATAGGGCGCATCTAGATAACAGATAGGGTAAACTTTAATCAGTGACATGCATACCAGATAGCTATAGATATGTATGCAATCCAACAAGAGAGGTATTAAGAACCTCATATCCTGATGAAAGTAATGCTTGTCTAGGAACATCACCCAGAAAATGTACCATCTGAGGATGAAAGTATAGAGGAAGGAGAAGAAGAAGCAGAATGAGAGGAAATAGGTGAAGAAGATGGAGATGAAGAAGAAGAGAAGGACCAAGTTGATGTTCTTGGTGGTGAGGGACCTTTTGTAACGCCCCGACCCCAGTTACCCAGATTCGGTGCATTATTTTAATACATTGGCATAATTACAAGGAATCAAGTCCTGAAGGACCGATCAGTTTAGCAGTCTTGGAAAATAGATTACATACATGAATGTTACATTACACATTAGAAAATAAAACAAAACATAAATGATCCTTTGAGAATTCCATTAATCCCCAAGATTAACCCCGCTTATCAATCATAATACACTTCTTGGAATCCTGGGAAAATAAAACATAAGAAAGGGGTGAGCTCAGATTCTCAGTAAGGGTAAATAATTTAATGAAAGCTATAAACTTTTAAGGAAAGATGTGTGATAAAATAAACAGCCTTTTTAAACATAAACTTGAACATAATATGGAAAAAATAAATCAAATATTAACATATAAACATGCACATGGATATTGTACTAGTCGAATAATCACATGTAATAACTAATTTCATAATGAGGTAATGCCTAACGTCGGACATCATTACCACATACTCAAGGCCTCGTGCCAAGACTACAAATAAATTTTTTTCCAAGCCCTTGTGCCAAGACACTAGTTTGTCTCATGAGACCTACTAATGCATCGAGGAGCCATAGCGGGCTCCACCCATCACTTACTAAGTCCATTGCATTCCTCATTTGAATAGTTGAAACATAACATAAACATTCATATTAAAACTAGCATAAGAAATGTAAATACATTAACCATAAACCATGAATGGTATAAAAATAGATCATCCACAATCAAACATATCATAACTCATTTAATACCATATGGAATATTGTATTATAATAAATAAACCTCAATCAAAAATAATATCCAGTAAAGGATGCTGACATAGTTGAAAATGATGAGAAAAACTTTTTGAGAGAAATATCATCTGTGTAAAATCATTTAAAAGTCATGAATATATAAAGGAAGTAATTTAAAAGATATTCTTGAATCAAATTTTCCCATACCACTTTGAAACTTTTGAAAAGAATTATCATTTCAAAACATTCATGTCCATATAAATAAATCCTTAAAATCGGGTTTGAAAACATGGACATTAATTAAAAAGATTTAGAAAGATAAATATTGAAAACATTTAAAATTCTGATATTGATAAAGGTTACCTTTCACAAATCCTTAAAATAGTCATTTTGAAATCATTTTTATGAAAAATGTACATGGATGATAAAAATGTCCCAGTAAATACTTTCACATAAACAATCTCGAATAATAATGAGATTGGGGAATTAACATTTACCTTGAACATTCCTTTATTCGAGGGTACGTTTAACCTCTTGTATAAATATCGTAGTATGTTATAAAATTATACCAGAACCATATTAAAATTTATGATATCACACATGATACATTTATGACTTTATACTACCCATTTAATAATAATTTCCATGTTAAATTAACATTTCGAGTAATAATTGCTTACTTTATCATACGTGTTTTAACTTGTTACTCTTGATTGTATCACTTAGATCAAGATTTAAATACTTCAAGAATATAAAACATGATTTATATATCATATATATTTAGAATATAAATATGTATAATAGACATATATATGAAATGAAAAACATCGTTTATGGAGATGGTAGTCCGTACGTACGCATAAACGTTGTTTCCGTTTTCATATCCTATTGAATAGAACAAAGTGAATAAGATATATGTAAGTACATATATATATATATATAGTAGCATTATTATTTCATATATGTCATACTTATTAGTAATATATATTTTTATAATCTTCGATGAATGGTGAACGTGGAAATGAATCTCATCGCGTCGTGGAGACGGTAATCCGTACGTATGCACGAGTGACATTATCATTTCCTTAAAGGTGTGGAATTGGATGGTATATTAATTTTACAGAGACATTAGAATGTTCTTTTCATTATTTATATATATATTACTCATCATTATATCCATCCAAATAACATATTGTTGAATAACAAATTACACCACGACGTGGAGACGGTAAGCCATACATACGCACGCATTGTGACGTTATCATTAATAAGATGGATAGAATAATGAATATAGTTGTTCCATATTTATAATAACATTATAGTATATATAAGATATATGATTTATTATTTTATAATGGAAACAAAAAAGAAAGAGTAAGTGGAAGAATAATAGAACTTGAAAGAGGGTGGTGAAATCATTACCTCTTCTTCGGGTTCTTCCTTTTGATTTGATCAAAAGGGATCATTCAGTTTGCTTTATGACCAAATTAAGGCCTCTAGGATGAATTTAGGATAGTTGGGAGGATATTTGGGCAGGGGTTGGTTGATACAAATGGCTTTGGATGTGTGAATTTGAGAGAAGGGGAAGTTCCCTTTCATAAGATGGGTGAGGGGCACCTTTGGAAAAACTTAAAATATTATTTTATAATAAATCCATATTCGGTTTATAATGGATCCAAAGTGACTTATTTTGAGTCTAGAGTGGTGATGAGTCTAAATCCTCTAAACCAATAGGTTTTAGACAAGTTTAGGTCACCATATTAACCTTATCATTTAGATTTAACTCTAAGTTAAATAATTTAACTTTTACCGTGTTTTCATGTATTCTTACACTATATGGTTAATAAACATACTATATAATACCAATAAAACCCCTATTAGATCATTAATGTCATATATATTATTATATAAGTCTTTTTTCAGAACCGTATATTTTTAGGACCATTATATGAATTAATAATATAATATTTGTTTTAAAACCTGTTTTATGTCAATTTTGACACTATTTGGTATCTGTTTTTTGTTAAACTAATAACAGCATGATTACTTCAAATAAAAATACTTTGAATCAATAATAACATGTCATATTCACGTGACATATTTGTGTATGTCATAAAAACTTCGAAATTATATTGATTTTAATATTTATAATACCATTTATTGGATTCTTTCATTAATAAGGTAATCACTGCATCATCATTGTGTCATTAATAAATTTAATTATTTAAGATATAAAAATTTTAAATAAAATACCATTATGTGGGAAATATTTTTATATTTATAATGAATATTTATATTCGAATTTATCTTATGTATAACCCTATATTAAAAATGGTTTAGTTATTAAACATTGATTTTAACTCTTTTAACTCTTCTTTAAATAAAAAAATAATAAATGTCTTAATCTAATCCAAGTGGACCTAAAGGATCGTATTTTATTACTAAGGTTGTTTTTGGTCAAATTACACTTATCCAATAGAATTAGGACATGTGTTAGGGTAATAATAATATCATTTGTACCCTTAATTACCCTAATTACTTTTAACTATGGTAAATAAAAGTAAAAAGTTACTATTCACCAAAAATTATTTTTATCTTATTGAACCACATTTTACTTACTAATATCAACCGTATCTCTTGGATTTTTGAAATTCCACTCACAGAAGTGGTAAAATTATGTTTTATGTGAATTCACAAATTCTCCTAGGAGGTGGGTAAAACGGTGAAAAGTACTATAAAAATATTTATATATCTAAAATTATTATAAATTGAATCTAATGAATTAAATTGAACTTATATAGATATTATGTATCTATTTTGACCTAAAATAAATTTAAATAAAATAAATAATTATTTAAATAAAAATGCGGTTTTAAACGATAACGAAGTGTTTTTTCACTATTCATCAAAAAATGAACTTTTTTAGAAAAATACCAAAACTTCCCCCTAGGATAATTTCGATATTCCGAATCCAAAAATGAAGTCTATTTTACCAAATTCAAAACATATAAGTTTCATTTATTAATTTAAAATTAATTCTCGTTGTCAAAACAAATAGGGTGTTTTTAAAAAAACAATAACTATCAAATGATTGACACTTATTTATCTATAATTTAAATGTGAAATTAATTCCAATGACAAACATTAGATTAAAGGGTAAAAATATAATTTAATTATACTTACAAAACATTAAAATTTATAATTCAACACTAAAAATTATTTTGATTAAGAAAGTTGTTTTCAGTTAAAATATAGTATTTTTCACTATTCACCCAAATATGAAAGTTATTAGAAAAACACCAAATATTTTTTGAGAAAAAATTATTATGCCCCAATTCTAAATAAGAGGTTTATTTTTTCAAAATGAATATATAGAAGTTTCAAATTTTGTATTTAAAAAGGGTTCTCCATTAAAAGGCGGTAAAATTGCATTTTTTGAAAAGTAATTATTTTATCTGAAAAAAATGAATTTGTTCTTAAATTATGTCTAAGAAACTCATAATATGGATTCTAAAATTATAATGATTATATAATATTCAAAATTTAGTTAATTCTATTCATAACCGCTTTTGAATGTCTAGTTTGGTAAGTCGTCATGCGCTTGAACTCAGTGTTGCGTGTAGTGCAAGTTATTGCATTACTTTGGAGAAATAACGTACTATGAAATCTTGGGGTGTTACATTCTTCCCGACTTCAATAAATTGTGTCCTCGTAATTTGAAATTGTTCTTAGAAAATAAAGGGTTGAAAATAGAAAATACCTTTGTGGGAAACCCCACATCAGAAATTGGGTTAATAAAATTTAGTCTTAATAAGAGGAAAAGGTGAATGAAAAAGTCACCACCAAATTATGATCTTTATTAGGAGAAAATTAGTGGAAATTAAAGACACATAATTGGAGAAAAAAATAAATATTTATAGGAAGTGATTGAGGTCATCAATCACAAATAATTCTAGAATTTTGGGCCTCAAAGTCACCAATCTATGATGATTTAAAATACCATCGGTTCAACAAAACGTCAGGTATTCGGATAACAAATTTTTGGTTTTAAGATCCCTTCCATAATGTTTAATAATTAATTTATAAATAAAATAAGAGGGATATATATATATGTATATATATACTTGACAAGTAGAGATTCATCCTTTAACTAATTCCTACCACAGACTCATCTTTCACTCTAAAATATTTCAAAATATATATATATTCTATTTATCCTAATCGTATAGGGTTCCAAAAATAATGAATTTAAAATTCACATATCAGACCCATTAAAAACTACATTATTCAATCCAGGACATCACGTGGGTCAGTGATAGGTGATACACCCTTGCCTCCCTTCGGTTTCGGGTTCAAGTCTCACGGCCTTGTCAGACATGACGGGTTGTCACCCAACCTCTGGGTTGTCCATTTTATGGCAATCCAAAAATAACCATATCAATAGTATCCAATTTCAAACTTAATCCATTCCAACCTTTAGAATTATCCAAAATACATATATCCAAACTCTCAGTCCAAAGTTTATAATGAAGTTAAACATAATGAGGATCCTTTTCTCCAGGTAATAACATGTGAACGCCTTCATCGTGTATTTTTTTACAACACCACAACATCCTAAATTACCAAAATCAACCATCTCTTATTCCAAAATCACTACTTCATTATCAATACCATATTAAGGATTACCTTTCCTTCAACCATTTATTTTCCAAAAAGATTAGCTTACTATTAAGTCACTTTTCTTAGAACCATATAATCTCAAATTCTCAATAAAATAGTACTTCAGTACAATCCTTATTTATCTCCATTATTCATTTAACCAGAATACTATTGATACAACACTCAAATGAAATAATTCTATAATAACAACATAAGAACACTAGTCATTATTCTTCATCTGAGGTAGTATCATAACTTGATTATTATCCAATAACATCATTTGTGGTATAATCTTATGAATGGGACATTGATTCGTGTAGTGTCTCAATGCCTTGAAGATGAATCATTTTACATTTGAAAACTTTTTATTACCCTTGAAATCACGTACTTGGTGTCCTTTTTCTCCACACTTATAAAAAACTACCATTCCCTTGAAGAATTTACCAAGGTGATTCATTCCACATTTATCACATATTAGAAAATCTTTCTTTCTCTTGTTCCCTTTATCCATCTTTCTTTATACCATCCTTTTCTTCTCAGGCTTCCCTTAAATGCTATAAGATTCATATAATTCTTTACTGATCTTATTAACACATGATACTATTTATTCATATGATGATAATATGTGTGGGACTATTTCCTTTCTAAGTGTTGGCTTAATATGATGAATGATATGACCCTTCTTACTCTTTGGATCATAGGTATTGTTAGAGTTCTAATTCCTTCTACTATGAGCCATTTCTAAACAATGGCATACACTAGGTCAGTTTATGAATCACAATTCATAATTGCAAACATGTAAAATACCTAACATAAATTGAAAAGTTTATGGATATAATCCATAATCACAAAAATGTTTTCTTTGAGAAGGTATATACTCATAAACCCTTTATAGTGGTTTTGAAAGAAAACAAAAAGTATCCAAAGCATTTCCCCTGGGAGTTTCATAACCAAGAGTGCAGCAAAGCCCATTGTTGTGCACGAGTTCTCATTCGAGTCTAGCTCAAAGCAGTTTTTTCATGTTTTACCCCTAGGTACATCTGTGCTAGAGCCACCTCAACCTACTCTTATCCTGAAAAGGATGTATTTTCTTGTAAAAAAGACAAAATCTCCACATTACCAAAATTCTAGGAAGTACTTCTATACTAATCCTCAAAGTCTATCTAAGGTTTACGTGCTCAAATCAGAGTTTATCTAAATCTAGCTTCCAAGGTTATTTCTAAACTTCTTCTGATACAAACTGTAATGACCTAACCCTAGTTACCCAGAGTCGGTGAATTATTTTAATACATTGGCATAATTACAAGGAATCATGTCCCGAAGGACCGATTAGTTTAGTAGTCCTGGAAAATA
The DNA here is from genome assembly GCA_963277665.1 of Viscum album. Taxonomy (NCBI): domain Eukaryota; kingdom Viridiplantae; phylum Streptophyta; class Magnoliopsida; order Santalales; family Viscaceae; genus Viscum; species Viscum album. Next base: position 1,041,973,580 of record OY728143.1, on the reverse strand, counting down.
GATTACATACATGAACATTACATTACACATTAGAAAATAAAACACAACATAAATGATCCTTTGAGAAATCCATTAATCCCCAAGCTTAACCCTTCTTATAAATCATAATAAAATTCTTGGAATCCTGGGAAAATAAAACATAATAAAGGGGTGAGATCAGATGCTCGGTAAGGGTAAATAAATTAGCGGAAGCTATAAACTTCTAAGGCAAGATGTGTGATAAAAACAACAGCCTTTTTAAACATAAACTGGAACATAATATGGAGAAAATAAATAAAATATTACCATATAAACATGCACATGAATATTCTATTAGTCAAATAATCACATGTAATAAATAATTTCAAAATGAGGGAATGCCTAACGCCAGACATCATTACCACATAGTCAAGGCCTTGTGCCAAGACTATAAATAAAATTTTTGTCAAGGTCGTGTTCCAAGACACTAGTTTGTCTCATGAGACCTACTGATGCATCGGGGAGCTATAGTGGGCTCCATCTGTCACATACTAAGTCCACTGCATTCCTCATATTAATAGTAGAAACATAACATAAACATTCATATTAAAACTACCATACGAAATGTAAATTCATTAACCATAAAAAATTAATGGTATAAAAATAGAACATCCACAATCAAACATATCATAACTCAATTAATACAATATAGAATATTGTATTATAATAAATCAACCTCAATCAAAAATAATATCTAGTAAAGGATGCTGACATAGTTGAAAATGATGAGTAAAACTTTTTGAGAAAAATATAATCTTTGTTAAATCATTTAAAAATCACACATTTATAAAAGAAGTAATTTAAAAGATATTTTTGAATCAAAGTGTCCCATACCACTTTGAAACTTTTGAAAAGAATTATCATTTCAAAACATTCATGTCCATATAAATAAATCATTAAAATCATTTTTAAAACATGGACATTAATTAAACAGATTTAGAAAGACAAATCATTAAAACATTTAAAATTATGATATTGATAAATAGTACCTTTCACAAATCCTTAAAATATTCATTTTGAAATCATTTTTATGAAAAATGGACATGGATGATAAAATTTTCCCAGTAAATACTTTCACATAAACAATCTCAGATAATAATGATATTGGGCAATTAACCCTTACCTTGAACATTCCTTTAGTCGAGGGTACGTTTAATCTTCTGTATGAAGACCGTAGTATGCTATTAAATTATACCATAACCATATTAATATTTATGATATCATACATGATTCATTTGTTACTTTATACTACCCATATAACAATAATTTCAATGCTGAATCAACATTTCTGGTAATAATCGCTTTCTTTATCGTACGTGTTTTAACTTATTACTCTTGATTATATAACTTAGATCATGATTTAAATACTTTCAGAATATAAAATATTATTTATATATTATATATATATTATATATATATTTAGAATATAAATATGTATAACAGATATATATATGAAATGAAAAACACCGTTTATAGAGATGATAGTCCGTACGTACGCATAAACGTTGTTTCTGTTTTCATATCATATTGAACAGAACTAACTGAATAATATATATGTAAGTAAATATAAATATATATATATCCAGTAGCATTATTATGTCATATATTACATACTTATTAGTAATATATATTTTTATAATCATCGATGAATTGTGAACATGGAAATGAATTTCATCGTGTTGTGGAGACGGTAATCTGTACGTATGCATGAGCAACAATATCATTTCCTTAAAGGTGTTGAATTGGATGGTATATTAAATTTACATGGAAATTACAATGTTATTTTCATTATTTATATACATATTACTCATCATTATATCCATCAAAATAACATAGTGTTGAATAACAAATTACACCACGGTGTGGAGACGGTAAGCCATACGTACGCACGCATGGTGACATTATCATTCATAAGATGGATAGAATAATGAATATAGTTTTTCCATATTTATAATAACATTAAAGTATATATAAGATAATGGATTTATTATTTTATGATGGAAACAATAAATAAAGATTAAGTGGAAGAATAAGAGAACTTGAAAGAGGGTGGTGAAATCATTAACTCTTCTTCGGGTTCTTCCTTTTGATTTGATCAAAAGGGCTCCTTAAGTTGGGTTTCTAACAAAAGGAAGGCCTCTAGGATAAATTTATGATATTTGGGAGAATATTTGGGTAGGGTTTTTCCGATCCAAATGGCTTTGGATGTGTGAATTTGAGATAAGGGGAAGTTCCCTTTTATAAGAGGGGTGAGGGGAACCTTTGGAAAAACTTAAAATATTATTTTATAATATATTAATATTTGGTTTATAATGGCTCCAAAGTGACTTATTTCGAGGCAAGGGTGGGGATGGGTAAAAATCCTCTCAACCAATAGGTTTTAGACAAGTTTAGGTTACCATTTTAACATTATCATTTAGATTTAACTCTAAGTTAAATAATTTAACTTTTACCGTGTCTTCATGTATTCTTACACTATATGGTTAATAAACTTACTATATACTGTCAATCGAACCCCAATTGGTTTATTAATGTCATAAATATTATTATATAAGTCTTTTTTCGAAACTTATATTTTTAGGACCATTATATCAATTAATAATATAATATTTGTTTTAAAAACTATTTTATGTCAATTTTGACACTATTTGGTATTTGTTTTTTGTTAAAATAATAACAGCATGATTACTTCAAAGAAAATACATTGAATCAATAATAACATTTCATATTTACCTAGAATATTTGTGGATGTCATAAAAACTTTGAAATTTTGTTTATTTTAATATTTAAAATACCATTTATTTGATTCTTTCATTAATAAGGTAATTACTACATCATCATTGTGTCATTGATAAATGTATTTATTTAATATCTAAAAATTATATATAAAATAAAATTATGAAGTAAATATTTTTATATTTATAATTAATATTTATAGTCAAATTTATCTTATGTATAACCCTATACTAAAAATGGTTTGGTTATTAAACTTTGAATTTAACACTTTTAACTCTTGTTTGAATTAAATAATAATAAATGTCGTGATATAATCCAAGTGGACAAAAGAGGTTCAAATTTTATTCCTAAGGTTTTTTTGGTCTAATTACACTTACCCAATAGAATTAATACATGTGTTAAGGTAATAATAATATCATTTTTACCCTTAATTAAGTTATTTACTTTTAACCGTGGTAAATAAAATATAAAAATTTACTATTCACCAAAAATTATTTTTATCTTATTGAACCACATTTTACTTAATAATATCAACCGTGTCTCTCGGATTTTTGAAATTACACTCACAGAAGTGGTCAAATTATGTTTTATGTGAATTCACAAATTCTCCTAGGAGGTGGGTAAAAGATGGTGAAAAGTTCTATAAAAATTTTTATATATATAAAATTATAATAAATCAACTACAATGAATTACATTGAACTTATATAGATATTATGTATTTATCTTGACCTAAAATATATTTAAATAAAATAAATAATTATTTAAAAAAATTGGTTTTAAACGATAACTCATTGTTTTTTCACTATTTATCAAAAATTGAACGTTTTCAAAAAAAATACCAAAAATTCACCCTAGGATAATTTCGATATTATAAATCCAAAAATGAAGTCTATTTTACCAAATTCCAAACATAGAAGTTTCATTTATTAATTTAAAATTATTTCTCATTGTCAAAACAAATAGTGTGTTTTAAAAAAACAATAACTATCAAAAGATTGAAACATGTTTATGTATAATTTGAATGTGAAATTAATTCCAATGACAAACATTGGATTAAAGGATAAAAATATAATCTAATTATACTTCCAAAATATTAAAATGTATAATTCAACCTTAAAAATTATTTTGATTAAAAAAGTTGTTTTCAGTTAAAATATAGTATTTTTCACTATTCACCCAAATATGAAAGTTATCAGAAAAACACTAAAAATTTATTGAATATAAATTCTTATGTCCTAATTCTAAATAAGAAGTTTATTTTGTCAAAATGAATATATAAAAGTCTCAAATATTGGATCTAAAAAGTGTTCTCTATTAAAAGGAGGTAAAATTACATTTTTTGAAAAATAATTCTTTTATCTGAAAAAAAAAAGAATTTGTTCTTACATTATGTCTAAGAAACTCATGACATGGATTATATAATTATAAGGATTATATAATGTTCAAAATTTAGTTAATATTATTTATAACCGCTTTTGAACGGCTAGTTTGGTAAGTCGTGATGTGCTTGAACTCAGTGTTGCATGTAGTGAAAGTTATTGTATTACTTTGAAGAAATAACTAACTATGAAATCATGTAATGTTACACCTTTAGAAGCTCTTGATCACTGAAGAATCTCTCGAGAGAGTGGAGAAATTGTAAGATCCGATGCAGAACTGGAAGAGCATCCTGAGGAAAGTTTAAATCTTTTCTCCACTGGCCTTTATTTTTTCACAATCCCATTCTGTCAACCACACTCTGTCCTTTTTAGGAACACATGGGAGAGGGTTCCCAAGAATCCTTCCCCATAGGGGAAAAAAGATGTGCCTATGGAGGATAGGGAACATTCTTAGGATCCTGTCCTAAGGGCCGAGCATGGTGAGGTACCGATTACAGCTGGAGTAGATGAAAATGAGCTAGAAGAAAGAGACAAGATGGCTGCCTCTATGTCCCCCTCCATTTCCACCATTCGATAGGAGCTTGCATCAGTAGTCGAATTGACAAGTGTAGAAGGCTCTCTTGTGAAGGAGGCTCCCTCCAGGACACAGGCATTGGAAACTACCGCACATAGCTCTTGTAAGTCTATTTTCATTAGCTCTCATCTTTTCCGGGGAATTCAGCTAACCAAGATATTGTTCCCCAATGCAGGGATTTCAAGGTTGGAGGCGTGACAGACTATCAAGTCTAGGACATATTCAAGGGCCTTGTCAGTGAATACATTAGTCTTTACAGAACCAATTACCCCAGGTGGCTCTGCTCTAGTATTTTATGAGCCGAAGGCTGCAATCATAGGTGAAAATGCTGCCTGGGTGGAGCTCCAGTCAGACGAGGGTGATGCCGATGAAGAAGAAAGGACTCCAAAAGGGGACCCCACTGCCGAAATCCTGGCCACTTTCCCCAAATATAGGCCTGTGAACCTTGATGAAATATAAGATTACAAATCATACGTTGTTGAGGAGATCCATATGACACAGCGCAAGGCGTGTAAGTGCATCAATTGTTTTATCATCCTACCATAAGAGGAATGGCTAATCCGGATGGGGTCACTCCACACCCAGATACTCTTTCAATGCACTAGAGGTTATATGATCGCCATCCTCATGTAATGATCCATGATTACATGGAAGAGAGGATACAGGACGAGAGACTATGTTCATACATTGCTGGTTTCAGAATGAGTCATAGAAAACTCAGGCATTCATGGAGGCAAAGAAGGAGGTCTAACGCCTTGAAGAACAAGTGAAAGAAAGGTATGAATTGATTACCAACCAATCCAAGATCATCGAGTGATTGAGGGCCCAGGAGAAGGATTCTCAGGAGAAGATAGTGCAAGGGAATCACCAGATGATTGAGCTCCAAACTGAACAATCATGGGAACAATCCAAGGCTAATGAGTTACTCCCTACCTCTAATGTCGAGGAGAAGGATCTTAGGGGAAGGGAAGTGATACTGGAGGCCACAAGTCTCAAGGTGGAAGCATTGGAACAATCCATCCAAAACAGCGATCCTTAAGGGCCCTGTTTTGTCCAAAACCATAAACCTATTTTTCCTTACTGATTCTTATTACCAACTACATGCGTGGAAAAATTATTCACTTATTTTTTTATTTTAATGCATTCCAACCGTAACCTTGAAATAATTATCAATTTATCCATAAGACCATGTCGGTCATGCCTAATGTGAGAAACAATGGATGTTCACGTCGTCACTTCATTTGATTATGGGAATTCTAACCAAAGTTCGGGGATCTAGGTTATAAACAACCCATCTAGGCTTTCGAGAAGAAAGGGGAAGGCCCGACCGGAGATTAAAGATATTAGACCAATTGAATTATCACCTTCAAAATGTACACTAGTACACAAGCGGGGTAACTCCAGGGGAGTTTGAATCAATCCAGACACAGGGGATTGAAAATTGTGAATCAAAATACCCAAAGTTCAGATCATTGTGGGGGTGGAATGATAATGAAGGATAACTATTGACCATGTTCGAAGCACAACATCCCTATTATGTTATCCTAATATGGGGACAACAAATGAGGTTCGACTTATGACCATTATTTGAAACATGGGGCTTGACTCAAAATTATATCCATAAATATTTAAGAATGTTAGACCAGGACAGAAGGTGATCCATAAGCTGAGAAACCTTATTTTTAGGGGGTTCCATTAGATGTGAAAGAGGATGAGGGTCTGAATAAAGGTAACACAAAGTGTGGAAGGTGGAGTGGTGGGTTGTTCGAATGGAGTCCAATACTCTTGAAATTATACCACGATGGTGGAAACACATTCGGTGGGAATATCGGTCTAATCATGGATCATTACTACCTCCAGACATGACCTCTCTGGTGAGGAAGTTGATAAATCCCATCATTGTCATGGGGCATCCCAAACTTGTTCTGGGTAGAGATGTAGTTACGTGGTTCCCCAAAAGAGTTCAGGGAAAGGGGACAAAAAAGAGGGGGAACAAGACTTATGATTCCTAGTATTGGACCCAAAATCAAGATTCCTAGGCATTCTTATGTATTGCATGAGGATGGGAATCAAGTCAAACATAGTTCTAGAAGATGTCGTGTAGTTTAACATAATGTGGAAAGGACGTGGATTGGTCTTAGTTTATGGTCATAGAGATCGGACTAGAGTTGGTATGGAATGCGGGAGACACATGATGAGGTAATTATAAAACCCGACGTGAATGAGGACCTGGAGTCTAGATCACCATTTGTTCCTTGGGGAGGTTTTAGGTCGAGGGACCGAAAATGAAAGTTAGGTTGGGCTCGAGGAAAAGTGCATTGGAGTTCTTACGTATCCCATTAGAATTAGAATCAGGACACACATAGTTATGGGGATGGAATAGTAAGGGACCAATTCCAGGGATGATACGGTCATGCGGGTATGTACCACGCACTAAAAGAAGAAGCATTTAATAGATCTTATTCTTCCTTTAGGATAGATGTGTTTTTTAGGGAAAAATTGGGGATCAAGGATCCTAGTGTCACCACATGAATCAAGCCAAAAGAAGGAATTGAAAAATGGTATGTTGGATGACCAATACCCAACATGATGTCCCCTTAAGTGAGGTCATCACAATGCAGTGTTTTTTTCATGTGGCCAGGACGATAATATGATAGTTTAGGGTCATATGACAGGACCAACCATGCATGTTAACATTGTGCAATAAAGACACGGTAGTTTAAAGTCCTGTGGGACTAGGTGACATAGATTAACGTCATATGGCTTGGACATTATGAGGAATACACATGACGTGATAAAACATACCTTACCTGAATGAGGATGAGGTTCACATCACTCCATGCACAATTTTGGGGAAGGAACCTCAGGCCGAGGGGCCAGAAAAGGTTAGAGAATAGGATGTTGAACCTATGGACGTGGAGTTTAGGTGTTCCTACATATCCCATAAGGATGGGAATCAATCCATATGTAGTTATGAGGGTGCAGTTTAATTTCATACATGACGTAACAGTTTAAGGTCTTGTAGGACTGTATACGGTTTAACGTCACGCAGGATGACATATAGTTTAATGTCATGCAGGACATAAAGTAGGAGGGACTAGCTCTTAGAATGGGAGTAAATGGTGTGGTTATTGTATTACCAACATAAATGAGGGAATAAGCCCACACACTCCATGCCATGCAGTCCTATAAGATTCGAGGCCTAAAAGGCAGAACAGGAGAGATAGACTAGTGGAACTGGAGCTGGACCATAAGATGAGATGTCTGTTAGTTCTTACATATCCCATAAGGATGGGAATAAAGCTATATGAAGTTCTAAAAAGAGTACGTATAAGGCGATATTAGTTAATGGTCTTAGAGCTCGGACCAGGTAGAAGATAAACTCTTCCAAGTAATCCCATACCTCGATCTGAACCCTAATCCCACGTGAGTCAAACTCAATGTAGGAAACAAGGGAGGAAGAGATATTTTCAATACATGGAATTCATGTAAGGGGTTAATCAATGTGAAGCCTTGAACGATGTGTTGTCACAGATTTTTCCTCCTAACATGTGAATGCGCACTGAGGAATAGTACCTAGAGTGTCAAAGTTCTATTTGGACATGATGAAGTGGATAAGGATGTAAATTGTGTAACCGACATTTTGGGCTTAATGGGGTTGGTGTGAAGATGGAGGATGACTGTTGACCATGTTCTAAACACATTATCCATATCATGTGACCTGAAATGGGAACAAAAAATGGGCGTCACCCGCTGACCATGTTTGCAATGCGGGATTAGTACCAATTTTTCATTCGAAACCCTTAAGGACTTTGTCTTGAAATGGTAGGAGAGACCATGGTCCAAGAATCTATGTCATTTGGGTGTCCCTTCGGGTGTGAAACATGATGGAATCCCTAATAAAGGGGAACATGAAGCCTGAAAAATGGGCAAGAGCATGTCTAGGAATAATCCGACACTCTAGGTGTTGAACTAGAGTACTCCTGGGAACATTGGTGAACTACAAAAGAGGGTCGAGGGGATCGACATAAGAACAACCGACTCGAAAAGATGAGTATAGAATAGGAGAGAAATGGGATATTAGGATAAATAGATATGTGGTGTGGTTGTTACAAAGCCGATGTGAATTGAGGGCGTAAGTCCATATCACACTACATACCTCTCCCTTGGAAGGACTCGGGCCAAGGGGCAATGAAGATATGGAGGTTGCTAAGAAATGGGGTTGGACCGGAAGAATAGATCTTTGTATGGTCCTACGTATCCCATGAGGATGGGAATCAAGCCATACATCATTCAAAAGGTGCAGTTTAGCATCTTGTGAGATGATGAAATAGGTGGTGATCTCCAAGGAATGGGATATATGGTGTAGTCATGATGAACCCAATGTGAAGGAGGGAAAAAGCCAGCAACACCCCATGTTTTCCGACCTAATGGGAGATTTTGGATGTTGGGGCTGGGCCAACAGACAAAATGTCTGGGTGTTCCTACATATCCCATGAGGATGGGAATCATGCCATTCGTAGTTCTTGAGGTCCATGCAGTTGAGCGTCATGCGGTGAGGAAGAGGGAGGATAGAAGAACGAGGAGGCAGAACATGGTGAGATCATTGCAATCCCAAGAGTGGGTCCAAATAAGCCTACACTACACCATATATATTTTTCCAAGACAACTATACCCTGGGGAGAAGTTAAAGAGAAGTGTTTGGTGGCTAGACTCAAGATGAAACGTCTGAGCATTTCTATATATCCTATGCGGTTGGAAATCAATCCATACGTAGTTATAAAGGTGTTGTGTAGTTTAATGTCATGAAGCCAAGATGGTGGATAGCTTATGTTCGTACAGGACCATTCATAGTTTAATGTCATGCCAGATGATATACTGTTTAAGGTAGTGCAGGACCGTTTATAGTTTAACGTCATTCCAGACAACATACATTTTAATGTCATCCGGGACATAGTAGTTTAAGTTCATGCAGGAACCAATAGTTTAAGGTCATGTAGGACTGTCTATAGTTTAATGTCATGCGGGGAAAGTCATTTTTAAGGTTTTATGGGACCGTATACAGTTTAACATCTTGTGGGATGACATACAGTTTAATGTTACATGGTACATAACAGTTTATGGTCATATAGAACCCAGTTTGCTCAGGAAAAGTATTTCTTAAGTAACATGGAATTGGTGGGAGGATTTATATGCTAACCATCCATGGTAACCATAAAATATGCACCATTGGGAAAAAACTTGTGAATTATGCAAGTTTATTCCCATTTGGGTTCCATTTTTGGATGCTTCCTTCCAGATATCATTGGTTTTCTCAAGGCCAACACCAAGTCACCTTGCAAGAAAGAGTGGAGGTGAACTTTATTGCTGAAATCTCTATTTATCTTGTTCTAACGCCTTTATAGATTGCACAGGGCACAAAGACTATTCTCATCAAGTTCTTTGAATTCAACCAGAAGAATTTAAGCTACTTTATCTGCTGCTTACTGATCATAGAAAATTATGTGTAATGAAGGTAACTGAATCTCGATGAGTAGGATGACCTCTATTCCATACACCAGGGAGTATGTGGTCACCTCTATGGAATTGAGATTCATCGTCCGATAAGGCCAGAGGACGTTGGGGAGATTTTCTAGCCAACTCTTCTTGTTCTGACCAACCATTTTCTGCAAAATTTTATAGATAGTTTTGTTGAACCCCTCAATATGCCTATTTTCTTATGTGTGGTAGCAGGAGGTATGGTTAGAACAGATGTTGTACTTGGCGTACAATTTCATCAACTCAGCTACATGGAATTTGGTGCCATTATCAGTGAGGATGGTTTGAGGGACTCCAAACTGGTAGATTATATTATAGATCACAAGTCAAGGATATAAAGGGCCTTGACCTCCTTGAGTGGAACCACTTCTGCCCACTTGGAAAAGAAATCTCTAGCGGTCAGGATGAACCGAAACTAGTGATTTTTCGTTGGAGGATACGGTCCCACAACATCAAGTCCATAGTCCACAAAGGTAAAATAGTATTTGACAGTGTGAAGAGGCCCCGGTGGTCAATGGACAATGTTTGCATGAATTTGGCATGCGTGGAACCTCTTGGAAAACCTGATGTAGTCATGGATTGTAGAGGGCCAAAAATACCCCAGTCTCCAAATCTGGTGAGACAGTTTTAGCCCAGTATGATGAGCCCCAAAAAAACTAGCATGAACCTCCTTAATGACCGGAGAAGTCTCAACTCCTTGAATGCAATGGAGGAGAACACCATCAAACCCGCTCTTGTAGAGAATCTGCTCAAGACCGGGACCAGTCTGGAGGGTAAACTGTAACATGTAGCTTCGTATTTTCTCGCACTTGGCTGGATCTGAGGGGATATTATAGTGCTAAAGGTACTCAACCAAGGGTATCCTCCAGTCGAGAGTTGATTCCACCACTAGGGAAGGGGGACCTAGGGGACCTTGTAATATACCGAGATGCACAAAGAAAGCCGGTGGGCCAGGAAATTAAAACTTTTTCATCATCGGAGCAACCTTACGACGTCGATGACAGTGAGATATCCTGGTATGGTCCAAGGACCATCCATTGATTTTTCAGAGCACAAAAATTAAATTGAACATGTACCTAGATTAGATCTGACGTGTGCAAGTCTGTCATAGGATTCCAGTGATCGTTTCATGATGACTGTGACGTCAAAGTCCTCTAGATCCTCCAAACACGCCTCTCAAATATTCTTGCACGTTGTACGTCAAGATTCTGGTGCTAGCGCAGATCTTCAACACTCACTTCATCGCAGCAATGATCACCTCAAGGTAATAAACTTCAATTCGAGATGGATGAACTTGAAGATCTTGTTTAACTTGAGAGACTCTCTCTCTCTCTATATTCTAGGAGGAGAGATAATCTCTCAATACCAACACATGAATAATTACCAAGGAGAGACCCTCTCTCTTACTTATATAGAGAATGTTTAAAACATGCGGTATAGGTTCCCAGCCCCCTGTGTAATAAACTTCTACTATATAAGTGTCATAAATAATTATTTATGATAAATAAAATTATGACATAAATAATATTTATAATTTATCACTTACTCGTAATATAAATAAATATATTACATGAAAAACTTGAGTCTTTAACTCGACTCACACCTCCTGCTAATATTAAATGAACCTAGGATATTAAAATCCATTCGACTAATATTAATACTTATATTTACAATCTAACTTGTAAATACATGTTATAAATAAATTCAAAAAATTATTATAAACATAAATAATTAATGAATTTATTTATTATTTGGTGATCCATAGAATATGGATAGTACTCGGACCCTTTGGCGGGGTCCACCAACTTCTATATTCTTATTCCTATAATAGGGAAGATTCTAAAAGTGCTCTTGTGTGTGAACCTCTAGGCCCTTACCTCAATAGTAGTGAATAATATCCACCGACCAAGAGAGGGGTCTAGCAACCCATTGAGGCCCCTATAGAGATAAGGAAAAGTCAAAGCAATGACTTCCTTCCTATGAACATAGTGCGTGTAATATAATCTCTTCGTCACCGATATCTCAATAAATAATAATGCACACTAGTGTCATCATTCTTTATCTTACTTTATTTTATTTGTTGATTTGTCCTGATAGTCTTACCTTCCACTACCCTTGCAATTGATTTAATGAAGGTCCAACCATTCTAATCAACCAGTCCCAACATATATTTTCTTGAACTCGAAAGCGACAAATTCTATCTCGATCATTCAATCAATGTCATGTCATTAATGATGTACCCGACACAAACTACCTCGCCATGACTTTATCACCATGGTTTTTGCCTTGCATCAAATGTACATAATTAAATGTCATCCATTTACAATGATCTCAAGTATAAATACCATTACACATGTCTATAGATAGGAATGACCAATGACACCTGAAACATGTGGTGTTCCTATTATGCGGGTATGTCCTCATGATCTCAATTACTAGAGATCATCAAGTGAAAACTTCATGAGAATAATTATCAATTCTTATGATCCCCCATCACCTGATGGTCACACATAATATGTGTCCTTCCAGAATTATGTAACTGGACCATAGGATGTTACATTAATATTTTTTTCATGGCATATGAGGGTTCTCATTATAGCATGGGATCTGTTATAACCCTTTGATGTGACAAGTAATGTAAGGGCATTTCCATAAAAAAAGTGGATGCAGAAGTATCAACACTAATATGTAAAGATAAACACATGTATTATAACAAACTGAATACATGTAGCAGTAATCAAAGTACAATAAAAGTTGGTTCTAGGGAACCCACTTTCAACACTCCCACTTTTACTAGATCCAACTACTAATAGGTTTCAATATGCTAGCTCTCACATGTGAATTAGTCTTCTGCTGAGAAATGTCTTTAGTCAGGGGGTCTACCACATTTTACTATGTGGATACTCTGCTAACTACAAATTCACCTCTTCAAGTAAAATACCTCAAGAGATGAAACATCCGAAGAATATTCTTTGTACTCTTGTGAGACCTAGGCTCCTTGGAAAGCACAAATACAACAGTACTATCACAATATACTGGAACAAGGTCTGCACTGCTAGGTACAACAACAATGTCTAAGATAATGTTTTGTATCAAGACTTATTCCTTTACTACATCGTATGCTGCAATATACTCGTACTCTACTGTAGAATCGGAAACCATGACTTGCTTCGAGCTTCTCCAGCTCATTGCACAACCATTCAGGAAAAAGATGTAGCCTTACTGCAATTTCATATCTTCATGATCTGTCTAGAAACTAGCATCAGTGTATCCCCTCACAACTAGTTCCTCATCTCCTCCACACACCAGGAACATGTCATTATTATGCCTCAAGTACTTTAGGATAGTTTTAACAGCTTCCCAATGTAGCTCTCCTAGATTGACTTGATATCTACCCACCATTCCTAAACCAAAGATGACATCAAACCTAGTACATATCATGGGATACATGATAGAACCAATTACTGAAGCATAAGGGACACTAATCATTCTTTCAATCTCCTCCTATGTTTGTGGAGACATTTTCTTGGATAGATTTACAACATGTGACACAGGTAAAAATCCTCTCTTGGATTGTTCCATATTGTACCTTTTGAGTACCTTGTCAATATATGTACTTTGACTTAGCCCAAGTATCCTTTGAGATCTATCTCGATAGATCCTAATCCCTAGAATGTAGGCTCCTTCACCTAGGTCTTTCATGGAGAAACATTCATTTAATCAAGTATTAACTAATTGTAAGACTTTCACCTCATTTCCCATAATTAATATGTCATCAACATATAATACTAGGAAAATGATGGCATTCCCTTCAACCATTTTATAGAGACAAGGCTCTCTTTCATTTTTGACAAAACCAAAATCTCTTATGGCCTCATCAAAATGAACATTCCATGATCTTGATGCCTACTTCAATCCATAAATGGATCTCTATAGCTTGCATAATTTATTGGAATTATTTGACTTAACAAACCCTCCGAGTTGAGTCATATAGACGGCTTTAACCAAATTCCCATTTAGAAAAGAAATTTTGACATCCACATTCCAAATTTCATAATCAGGAGAGGCTTCTATTGCAAGCAATATTCTGAATGATTTAATCATTACAACTGGTGAGATGGATTTATCATAGTCAATACCTTGACATTGTCTAAAAACCCTTACAACCAGTCTTGATTTAAAGGTATTAACCTCACCATCCATGTCCAGCTTCTTCTTGAATACCCATTTGCATCCAAGGGGCTTTACATCAGCAGGAGGGTCTACCAAAATCCAAACTTGATTTTGGTACATGGACTCCATCTCAGAATTCGTGGATTCATTCCATTTAGAATCTTCTTTACCTTCTACTTCTTCCTAATAAGTTATAGGTTCATCATATTCAAGGAATAATGTGCCACTAGACTCAGTGATTAGAAAAACATAATGCTCTGGTTCTCTAACCTCTCGCGTAGACCTATGGAGTATCTTTTTATCAGGAACAACTTTTTCTTCCACTTGTTCGTATGAAGATTGTTCCTCTACCAACTCTTGTGCATCTGGAGTATTTACTTCATCAAAGTTAATCTTCCTCTCACTATTTCCAATATAAATGTGTTCTATTTCTTGAAATGTGGCGTAACTTATCATAATTACTTTTCTATCTAAAGGTTTATATAGGTAATATCCTCTAGTTTCCTTAGGATAACCTATAAAGATGAACTTGGTTTTTCTGGATGCTAATTTGTAACTTTATAATGTTTTGAAAAATTCCTCGCACCCCCATACACATATGTGTGTCAGAGTGGGTTTTTTTCCATACCATAACTAATATAGAATCCCATATGCAGCTTTAGTTGGTACTTTGTTAAGGGTATATACTATTGTCTGCAAAGCGTATCTCTAAAAGGATAATGGAAGAGTTGTATGACTCATCATTGATCTGACCAGGTCAAGAAAAGATATATTCCTCCCTTCACTAACACCATTACATTCTGGTGTATAAGGAGGAGTGAGTTGGGATACTATCCCACACTCCTTCAAGTGACCAATGAAAGTTTTGTTAAGATATTCTCCGCGTCGATTTGAGTAGAGTTCTTTTATCTTCTTACCAAGTTGGTTTTCTACTTCATTTTGGTATTCCTTAAATATCCTAAAGGAATATGACTTATACCACATTAAGTAGATATATCCATACCTACTATATTCATCGGTAAAAGTAATGAAGTATAGAAAACCACCCCTTGCCTCTACTAGAAATGGACCACATACATCAGTATGTATTAATTCCATCATTGCATTGGCTCTTTCTCCCATTCCTCAGAAAGGTTATTTGGTCATCTTTCCTTGTAAACAAGCTTGACATGCATCCAAGCACTAGTGCAGAAAACATTTTTTACGTCGGTTATTTTTTATTATTTACGTCGGTTTTTAGGCGACGTTAATATGGGCGACGTTATAAATAACGTTTTTTACGTCGGTTATTTGAAACCCGACGTAACATCCCTAACATCACGGTGGTTATCACGTCGGTTCATATAATAACCGACGTGATAAATATGCTCGGGGGGGGGGGGGGGTTTATCACGTCAATTATTTCCTAAAACGACGTGATAAAACGCTTGGGATATCGTTTATCACGTCGGTTATGACATAACCGACGTGATTAACCCTTCCCCTGGCCTATTATCACGTCGGTTTCTTAAATAACCGACGTGATAAAAAGGCCTGGGAAACGTTTTAGCACGTCGGTTATTCAATAACCGACGTGGTAAATCGATTCCCAGGCCTTTTAGCACGTCGGTTATATTAAGAACCGACGTGATAAAAGCCCTGGGAACGGTTTATCATGTCGGTTCTCGAAAAAACCGACGTGATAAACCCCTACCGATTTATTTACCACGTCGGTTATTTTATAACCGATGTGAAAGCGATATTTTTTTTAAAAAAATAATTGCACTGCTCTCACCAAAAAGCAACCAGAAACCAAACAAAAATAACCATGCCAGCCCTCCCCCAAGCCCCAACTGAACCCCACCCTCATCTATACCCACCTAACAACCTGGCCAGCCCTCCCCCACCACATTGGAGCCCCCCCACAACCCTTGGACACCCCCCACCCCTTGGACAGCCCCCCCCCCCCACCCTCATTTACACCCCCACGACCCCTAGTACAGCCTCAAACACCCATTGGACACCCCTCCCATATCCCTTGGACACCCCCACCCCTTGGACACCCCCCACCCTCATTTACACCCCAAGACCCCTAGTACAGCCTCAAACACCCATTGGACACCCCCCCACACCTTGACAGCCCTCCCAGACCCCTTGGACACCCCCCCCCCCCCCGACCCCTGGACACCCCCTCGAGCCCTTGGACAGCCCCAAACACCCCTTGGACACCCCTCCAATATCCCTTGGACACCCCCCACCCCTTGGACACCCCCCACCCCTTGGACAGCCCCCCCCCCCCCCCCCCACCCTCATTTACACCCAACCGGCCCCTTGGACAGAACTCCTAGACACCTTGGACACCACTCCCATATCCCTTGGACACCCCCCATCCCTTGGACACCCCCCCACCCCTTGGACAGCCCCCCCACCCTCATTTACACCCAACCGGCCCCTTGGACAGAACTCCCAGACACCTTGGACACCACTCCCATATCCCTTGGACACCCCCCCACCCCTTGGACACCCCCCCACCCCTTCGACAGCCCCCCCACCCTCATTTACACCCCCCGAACACTAGGACAGCCCCAAACACCCCTTGGACACCCCTCCCATATCCCTTGGACACCCCCCCACCCCTTGGAAACCCCCCCACCCCTTGGACAGCCCCCCCACCCCCTGGACACCCCCCCCGACCCCTTGGAAACCCCCCTACCCCTTGGAAACCCCCCCCATCCCCTTGGACAGCCCCAAACACCCCTTGGACACCCCTCCTATATCCCTTGGACACCCCCCCCCCCCCACCACTTGGACACCCCCCCACCCCTTGGACAGCCCCCCCCCCCCCCCCCCACCCTCATTTACACCCAACCGACTCCTTGGACATCCCCAAACACACCTTGGACACCCCTCCCATATCCCTTGGATACCCCCCACCCCTTGGACACCCCCCCACCCTCATTTACACCCCCCCCCCCCCCCCCCCGACCCCTAGGACAGCCCCAAACACACCTTGGACACCCCTCCCATATCCCTTGGACACCCCCCAAACACCCACCCACCCCCTTGGAACCTCTCCCCCCATACCAAAATCCAGACCAGAAAAACCATCAACAGTAGACCAAAACAAGAAGTAGAGAAAAATTAAACATTCACTTATATAACATTCAAAACTTACACTGTCAACTTCAAAAAAAACTAAATCCAACCTAAACGACTACGAAATACACAATTACATTGACAATATTCAAAATTACATTTTACATTACAAACAACTAAAAGTCAATCAAACCTGTAAAATAATTTGACCACTCCACTTGTAAGTGTTTGATATCTTCAGCAGTAAAGGGTTGAGGGTCATCAAAAAGCTACAAAGGAAAAGGATAGTAGTCAACGTGTATAATGAATAAATCAAATTGAAATATTATGAGAAAGAGGAAATCTTACCAGGTCAAAACTCAGAACTGTCCCAGTTGTTATTATTTCATACATAAATCTTAACATGTAATATCCGCATTCGATGATGCCTTGTTGCTCATGACATTTCTGTTTGAATGAGTGTAAATTCAATATATTATTTTTATGTAATAAATCAAAATTTACAAATTATAAATGGATATTTACCTTCGCATGTACGTATTTGATCTTGAAATTCCTTTTCTTTGCGCTTTTTCGAAGGTGGACCCATGCCCTGTTAGAAAATAATACGAATGGGGTAAATTTAAAATTCATTATAATATATAAAACTATTGTGAAATTGAAACTTACGTTTCCAATATATTCTTAAAACTTTCTCGCACATCATCATGGAGAGAGCATATCCAATAAAGTGTTTTCTCCCTAGGGAAAAAAACCCCTAACATCCAATGATCCCTGATAAAAGGAAATTTAACGTTAGTGGTTTTTTATGTTAAAAGATAATTAACTCTTTGAGAGGGATGTGTTTCATACCTCTCACAAAAAGGCATCATCCAACACTGTGTGATTACATTCTTTTCAAATCTATCAGCAATATAAATCATTATTTGTTCTTCATCCAATGCACATGCTTCAGGGGAAATCAATTGTGGGTCCACGAATCCATATACATCTTTCAGCTCATTCCTCTCACAAATTTTATACAGATACCTAATACAAAGCAGACATAAGTATACATTTTTAATAAATATAACGCAAGGAAAAGGTGTTAAGACTTACATGATAAAAATTTGCACCACGTTGATGCCCAACTTATCTCCAGTGACAAACTCCATGATATCAGTTTTCATAATCCCCACACTTAGTTCACGTCCACAGACATGAGCTTCCATTGTAAAGTCATAATGATCCGCCAACAAATTTGAATATCTTGACAATTTTTCAAGACTGCTAGTATCTGCATCTGATGTCATAGCTATCTGTCTTTGTTGTTGTCTATACAGTATTTCTTTACCTTTGAAGTATTCCTGTAAAAATAAATTGAAAAATATATTAGTTTTCAAATGATAAAACATTAATAAAAATATAAAATAAAAGATATAACATCCATACCTCTATGGTAATGAGTCGAAGAAGTCTGGATGGCCAAAGTAAAAAATGGTCGATACTATGTCCAACTGTCGTCACCTCATCTGTAGGTAATGGTATCCGAGCTGATCTATCTATAATATCCTGTACAGTGACCCTCTGATTCTCTACCTCTAACTGTTGATGATGAACTGTATCTCCTATACAATATACCATCCCATATGCAACTATATGATGTTGAGGATCATCAACATACAACTCACAATAAGTAGGTAGCTGCGGCGGAGGAGGAGGATCAAAAATGGGGTCCGCAGGCTGAGGTGGGGGAGTGGGAGCTACTGGGAGAGGTGGAGTGGGAGCTGCACCCTGAAATTGTCTTTGCAAGTCTGCAAACATAAACTACACTGATGCTCTAATCTTGTCCTCCATTGTCGCATTAATATTATGGACTTCAGCCTCCAAGGATTCTATTTTTTTTTATAAACTCCCTCAACGTTAGAAGTTGAGGAACGTGGCAACACTTTTCTTACCGATACACCTGCCGGATATCCTCTTACACGGCCAGGATGTTCGGGCTTTCCCAATGCCACAGATAAAATATCTTCCCTCCCAGATGGTGTAAATGTCCCCTGTGAACTCTGCTCCTCAAGAGAGTCCTGTAATAATTAATTGAACATTTCTATAATGATTGGAAATATATGACGAAAATAGTAAACTTAAATAAATAAAATAGATATCTTACAATCCTCTCAACTACGAGTCTCGATTCTTCCGAAAGATATTGTCCTTTTTTGCCCTTCGGAGCTCTTTTCCATTTCTCATGTCTAGATGGAGGGGATGGAGGGGCCACCTCTCCAGAGCTTGAAGACTCAGCTCTTAGTTGTTGAAATTTTTCTGCCATCATTTGTTCTTCCAATAATGCATACCCTCCCTGAGATAAACTATGAGGGTATACATTTTTAGATTGGATCTCTTGATGAGCTTTCCTTGTTTGTTGTAAATTAAGAATAAGTAATCATTAACAAAACAATAATAAGATCATTTATATAAGAAATCTTATAAAAGTTTACATTGCCCTTACCAAAAATGATTCTTTTCTTCTACTTTCAAAAAATTGTCTCCATGTGTCTTCATCTATAAAAGGATATATACGACATGGATTCTTACGACTCCTATGACCATAAATGAAATCAGATGAGAGGGTTGATTTGAAATCCTTCCATCTCCTAGCAGCCAACGATAAGCATTTCTTCCTGACTCCTCCAGTGTCAGGAATATAAAATGTCATCTGATAAAAAAGAGGTTAAAAATATTATATATACTAGAAACATTTAAAGAACAGTCAAACAATAGCAAAAGATCTTACCAAAATGGTCTCCCACAGCTGAGAAATTATCGCCTTATCCACACTTCTCCAATCATCATAGAGAATGCTTACTTTGCTCTTAGCCTGAGTTGCTACAAAACCCTTAAAATCTTTAGCATTTGGACCTCTAGGAAGATCATCATCATCAAACTCCACGACTATCCTCTCCTCCTTCGTACGGGAAAGTGATAATTTTGGTAAACGTGTGCACCCACGCTTACCAACCTTTGAACTCTTTTTCGTAATAGGAGCATGTGAATGTTCCTCCCCAGATATATGACCAATATGCTCATCTCCAGAATCATGTGGCTGATCAACTGATTGATCTGTCATTTTCCTTCAAATCAAAAAAACAAACATTAGTTCACAAATAGAAAAGTGTACTAAATTACATAATAGTAAACATTGGTAATATGGTAAGCATGTTAAACAATGATAAACATGGTAAACACAGGAAAAAGGTTTCCAAGGAGTTGGCCCAAGAAAGCTGAAAAGTGGACTCACTGAGTCCACCAGTCAGCCGGTGTGAGCTCACCGGCCAGCCGGAGGACCCAGGCAGTAGACTTGCCCACTGCCTGGTGCCACCGGCCGGCCGGTGGACCAGACAGAGAGCCTTCCTCTCTGTCTGGACCACCGGCCGGCCGCTGGATCACCACCGGCCGGCCGGTGGACCAGACAGAGAGCCTTCCTCTCTGTCTGGACCACCAGCCGGCCGCTGGCTCATCACCGGCCGGCCGTTGGCTCATCACCGGCCGGCTGGTGGACCAGACAGAGCTTTGCTCTGGACCACCGGCCAACTGGTGATCCACCACCGGCCAGCCGGTGCGCCCAGGACTTCTCCTCTTTACGGTTTTTATTGTTTTATTGTTTTGGTTTGATACATGTTTTAATAAGTAAAAATTTTACAATATCTAACATTATATGAAAAAACTAAATGTAAACAAGAAATAAACTTGTGTTACCAGTAATTTTAGGAATGTACAGTTGGATTGTTTTCGCAAATTCCTTCGTCGTGATCGTTCCTTATGGCACAAACCATGTCTTCAACATACTCATCATTATGTTCTGTTAATCTTTCCATGGAAGTAGGGATCTCACATAAATCAGCATCTTCATCAAATTCATCCTCACCAACATATTGTTTTTTCCCTTGTAAAATAGCATCCCACTGCATATCTGATTGATCTACTACATAGAAAATTTGTTTGGCATGTGTTACCATTATAAAAGAACCAGCTGTGTCTTCCAATCTATTCAGATTAACAAGTGTCATTCCAAATTCATCGTTTCTGACACTGTTGTTACCGATAAACCATTTACAGTTAAAAACAGGAACTTTAATTTTAAAGTAATCAGCCTCCCATATGTCTTCAATCACTCCATAATATGCACTTGATGCCGAAATTGGGTTTCTGTCCTTAGCACTCGAAAAATGCATTGCTTCTGCAAACACCAATACACCACTATTCTGAACTGCACTTCTGTTGTCCTGAGCTTTCGTATGAAATGTATAGCCATTAATGTCATAATCGGACCATGTTATCACATTTA
The DNA here is from genome assembly GCA_963277665.1 of Viscum album. Taxonomy (NCBI): domain Eukaryota; kingdom Viridiplantae; phylum Streptophyta; class Magnoliopsida; order Santalales; family Viscaceae; genus Viscum; species Viscum album. The sequence continues at coordinate 1,041,951,762 of OY728143.1, read as the reverse complement.
AAGATGGACCACCCACTATCCATTTTAATGTCTCTGATACATCTGATCTACAAATCAAGGTCTTTTTAAACCATGGAAAAAAAGTTTTGTTGTGCTCATTCAAAATCCACATTTCTTTCTTCTTTGGATGACATTGTTTCAACTCATAAATATGCAATGTGATATACGGTTGAACATCAGCTATGTTATTCAAGATGTATGATTCTAACTTCTTCATATGTTCAGCTGATAGTGATTTGACTTTCAAGCCACGAATCCCCTTTCCCTCATTATTAACCCGTTCATGGCGAGATGGAGGCAAACCTATGTGTTGCGCCGTAGCCAAGTAGCTCATACAAAACTCTGCTACCTCCTCAGAAATATACTTTTCAATAATGGAGGCTTCAGGTCGATATGGATTTTTAACATATCCCTTTAATATTTTCATATACCTTTCAAAAGGATACATCCAACGAAGATATACAGGTCCACAAAGCCTTATTTCTCGAACCAGATGAATCATTAAATGCACCATCATATCAAAAAAAGTTGGAGGAAAATACATTTCCAAATGACAAAGAATAAAAATTGCATCCTTTTCCAAAATGTTCAAAGCATTCACATCAATCGCCTTGTTACAAATTTAATTGAAAAAATAACACAACCTCATTATAGTCTTTCTGACACGGATGGGCAATATTCCACGCAGTGCAACTGGTAGAATTTTTTGCATCATGACGTGACAATCATGTGATTTCATACCTATCAACTTCAAGTCTTTCAATGAGACAAAATTTTTTACATTTGAAGAATAACCTTGAGGCACTTTGATATCATGAAGACACTGACAGAAGCTACTTTTCTCCCTCTTCGATAATGTATGACAAGTCGGGGGAAGAAATGTTCGTCTTCCTTTAGGAGTGGGAGCTAACTCCAAACGTATTCTCATTGATAGTAGGTCTAACCTTGCATTCAACCCATCTTTTGTCTTTCCTTTAATATCTAGCAATGTTCCGATCAAAGAATCACAGATATTCTTCTCCACGTGCATGACATCAATATTATGTTTGACTTCATGATACCTCCAATATGGTAGCTCAAAAAATATTGACCTTTTCTTCCAAATATGTCTATCATTACCAGATTTCTGTGTCTTTCCCAATGTCACATCAAGGTTTTTCACCCTCTCAAAATACAATTCTGGGGATAAATGTTTTGGAGCAGTATCAAATTCTTGTGAGCCATTGAATGCCTTTTTTAGTCTTCTATAAGGGTGATCCATTGGAAAAAACTTTCGATGACCCATGTACACCGTTTTTATCCCATGATGCAATTGACAATATGACGTCTGTTGTTCGCAAATTGGACATGCTTTATGCCCTTTAACACTATATCCAGACAAATTTCCATATGCTGGGAAGTCATTTATAGTGAATAGAAGCACTGCATGAAGTTGAAAATATTCCATTTTATAAGAATCATACACCCTAATACCATCAGCCCATAACAGTTTCAAATCATCAATCAGCGGTGACAAGTATACATCAATATCATTGCCGGGTTGCTTTGGACCAGAGATCATGATACTCAACATGACATATTTGCGCTTCATACAAACTTCAGGAGAGAGGTTGTAAATTACCAATAAAACAGGCCATGAACTATGTGTGCTGCTGAGGGTTCGGTATGGATTCATTCCATCTGTGCACAAGCCTAGTCTCAGATTTCTAATTTCATTTCCAAATGTAGGGTACTGGGCATCAATATTCTTCCATTGTGGACAATCAGATGGATGACGTATTTTTACATCACATACCCGCTCATCAGCATGCCATCTTAACCTTTTTGCATCATGTGAATTAGCAAATAAACGTTTGAAACGAGGAATTATAGAAAGATACCAAAATACCTTTGAAGGGAGCTTTGTAATCTCTACATCAACTTGTGATTTTTCTTTCACCTTATACCATGATGTCCCACATTTAGGACACTCTTTCAGAAATTCATATTCCTTCCTATATATAATGCAGTCATTCGGACAGGCATGTATTTTCCTGTATCCCAATCCCATCGGGCATAATATTTTTTTGGCCTTATAATGTGAATCTGGAAGATCGTTATCTTTTGGAAGAATGTCTTTCATCAATTGTAGCAGCTCTGTAAAACTTCTGTCACTCCATCCATGTTTCGCCTTCAGGTTAATCAATCTTAACACCGCCGACAAAACCGTAAAATCTGTACAACCAGGATATAATGGTTTTTCGGCATCACCATATAGACGTGCAACTGTCGGTTCTATCTCAATTTGTTCTGCTACAATATCGCGAATCATTTCTTCAATTCCATCGGAGTTACCATCTTGCGATTCATTTTCATCAGTGACATTCTGTCCAGTTTCGCCATGCCAAATCCAAGGGTTGTAACTCGGATTGAAACCATGACAAATCAGATGATCTTTTATCTCTATACTTTTCAACTTCTTCATATTCAGACATTTCAGGCATGGACAGAAAAAAATTTCACTACTTGGAACATTTCGTTTAGCAAATTCCAAAAAGGCATCAACACCTTCCTCATATTCATTGCTCATTCGATGTGCCGTAATCCAACTTTGACTCATTATTACCTATAACAAATAGCAAAAATATATATATTTTTTAGATAAGACAAATATATGTTTATATGAAAAAAATCATAATTTGAATGTAAACAATTTTGAAATATAAAACAAATCGATGTGTAAACCCCCTGGACACCCACCCACCCCCTTGTAAACCCCCCTGGACACCCCCCGACCCCTCTGGACAGCCCCCCACCCCTCCTGGACACCACCCCCACCCCCTACCCCCTTGGACACCCCCCTGGACATCCCCCAACCCTCTGGGCAGCCCCCCCACCCACCCGGACAACCCCAAATACCCTCTGGAGAGGCCGCCACCCACTTGGACAGCCCCCCACACCCATCCACCCCCTTGGACAGCCCCCCACACCCATCCACCCCCTTGGACACCCCCCTGGACACCCCACCAACCCCTCTGGACAGGCCGCCACCCCCTTGGACAGCCCCCCACACCCACCCATCCCATTGGACACCACCCTGGACACCCCCCAACCCCTCTGGACAGCCCCCGACCCCTCTAGAAAGCACCCCCACCCCTCCTGGACACAACCCCCCACCCCCGACCTGCTTGGACACCCCCCTGGACACCCCCAACCCTCTGGACAGCCCCCCCACCCCTCCTAAACACCACCACCCACCCCCTACCCCCTTGGACACCCCCCTGGACACCCCCCAACACCCACCCACACCCTTGGACAGCCCCCCACACCCACCCACCCCCTTGTAAACCCCCCTGGACACCCCCCGACCCCTCTGGACAGCCCCCCGCCCCTCCTGGACACCACCCCCCACCCCCTACCCCCTTGGACACCCCCCTGGACATCCCCCAACCCTCTGGACAGCCCCCCCACCCACCCGGACAACCCCAAACACCCTCTGGAGAGGCCGCCACCCACTTGGGCAGCCCCCCACACCCATCCACCCCCTTGGACACCCCCTGGACACCCCACCGACCCCTCTGGACAGGCCTCCACCCCCTTGGACAGCCCCCCACACCCACCCATCCCCTTGGACACCACCCTGGACACCCCCCGACCCCTCTGGACAGCCCCCGACCCCTCTAGAAAGCACCCCCCACCCCTCTTGGACACAACCCCCCACCCCCGACCTGCTTGGACACCCCCCTGGACACCCCCCAACCCTCTGGACAGCCCCCCCACCCCTCCTAAAACCCACCCCCACCCCCTACCCCCTTAGACACCCCCCTGGACACCCCCCAACACCCACCCACACCCTTGGACAGCCCCCCACACCCACCCACCCCCTTGTAAACCCCCCTGGACACCCCCCGACCCCAAATCCATGCACCTATGCCATGGTTGTGTGTGAATAAAGTAGTAACAATTGTAAAAGGGCAACCCATCCAAATGGACACGCCCCAACCCTCTCGGGGATTTATAGAAAACGATGAAAAATTAGTGAAATCATAAAATTACTCAATATTTCAAGTCGAACAAATAGATATAGGGATGATACATAAGATTACGGTGCCAAAACGAGTTAAAAGGGTTTGCAATCGAAGAATCTTAGCTAGTTTCAACAAAAAAATCACAACACATATATATATACTATCCGCGAAAAAAAATGAACGAGTGGGAGGATTACCTGAGTGCTGCGAGTTTAGATGATTGATCCGAGGAGATTAAATATGAGAAACGATGATCGCAAAACGAATCTAAACCAACGAAATGGACGAGCCGATTCGGGTTTACGCGCGAGAGAGACGAGTCGCGACTATCGAAGGTAAACTCGCGAATGACAATCCACGGGTCTGGGTAAATTTTTAAATGAGTTATCACGTCGGTTATTCAATAACCGACGTGATAATTTTTTTAAAAACATTTATAACGTCGGTTATTTCAATAACCGACGTAAAAACCTTCCTCTGATTCCTTTTTGACGTCGGTTATTTTATAACCGACGTTATAAAGGGCTCAAAATCCACGTTTTTTTACGTCGGTTATTCCATAAACGACGTCAAAAACATCTGCGGATTCCTTTTTTACGTCGGTTATAAAATAACCGACGTAAAAAGGCATTCGAAAACCGCGTTTTTTACGTCGGTTATAAAAATAACCGACGTAAAAAACGAAGCCGCGCGATTAATAATGTCGGTTATTTTTATAACCGACGTTAAAGGTGTACCGAACACAGGGTTTTACGTCGGTTATTAAATAACCGACGTAAAAAACCTCGTTTTACATATTATGACGTCGGTTTTATATAACCGACGTAAAAAATGGTGACGTAAAAAACATTTTCTGCACTAGTGAAGGGTTCTAACTGTACCGATTATAAATACCCTTCTTGATGTAATCTACGTAATCACTTATCGTTTACATGAACAAGCCTGAAGTGCCATAGGTGAGTTATATATGAGTCATGTTGGATGGTTTTGTCATTTATTTCCATTACAGGATTCTTGAGTTCTAGAATATATACACCATTGTTAAGATGTGTCATACCATAACATATATTATCCCAATAAAATAGACAAATTTTATTTCCAGACATGAAATAAAAACCCATAGTGTCTATAATTGACACAGAGATGATGTTCCTGGTAACATAAGGTACACAATAAAAATTGTTTAAAACTAGAAAAAACCAGTTGGAAAAGTTATGTAATAGTGTCCCACTACCAAGGCCTCCAGACTTGCACCATTTTCATCTCGGAGATCCACTTAACCTTTTGTAATCTTCTTAAACATACTTGATTCTTGTATATGAATAAAAATGTGTGATCCACATGCCGTATCTAATACCCAACTTTTAGATAACGATAGATTGCATTCAATGACAAAAATACCTAAAGTTGAAGCATCAGTTTTCTTTTCTTCCCAGATCTACGATTCTTCTTCCAATGGCCTTTCCTACCACATCCAAAGCAAACAGCTTCATGCTCATTACTTTTCCTCTATATCTTTGTCTTCCTTACAGGACGATTCATTGGTGTCTTTGGACATTACTTTTCCTTAGACCCCTTTTCCTTTCCCTTGTTTTTTCTTGTCCACCATAAGGACAGTTGAATTTTTTGTTTTTCATGTCCTTGTCAACTTGGAAAACTAAACTAAAAAGGTCTGGGAGTGACTTTTTCATATCATTCATATTATAACTGACAATAAAACTCGATAATATTGATGGTAAAGAGGCAATAATGACATCCAAATCTAGTTCTTGGTCCAATTTGAACCCAAGGGCTTCAAGCCTCTCAATATACCAAATCATCTTGAGTATGTGAGGATCGTCTTGGTACCCTTCTGCTAGCCTTCACTTATAAATTGCACTTGAGATCTCATAACTTTCTTTCTTGTCCCTCTCCTAATACAGTTCTTGGAGATGTGAAAGCATCTTGTAGGCATCCTCATGCTCATGCATTTTTCACAATTATCTGGACATGGATGAAAACATGATGCATTGTACATCAAGCACATCATCTACATTTTTTCTACATTTATCTTTTTATGTCTTCCATGATTCGTAAGGAGGATTACCAAGAATTGTGTATTCCAGAACATATAACTTCCTTTCATTGCATAGTACTATGTGCAACGGCTTGTACCACTCCTGGAAGTTATTCCCAGTCAGGATATTTTCATTATCCAAGATCGATCGCAGTGATAAAGTACTTGTGGTATTGGTAATTTTCATTTTAAATCTACATCAAATAAACATTTAGCAGTTTGTACTCTATCATGATTACCTTTTGAAATTTATGATTAAAAAATTATTATATCATTTAATGTCTCCACTATTTTAGCGAACCATAATAGCCTTCACTATTAGATTCGTAATACTCTATCACTTGAGTATTCTAGTGGAAAGGATCCTAGAAGACTCCCTCATAGTCTACAGGCTAGGACTACGCCACTACTTTGGGGGTTTCAAGATAGGCACTAGGATAGCCAACCACTTGGCTTGAGGTTCCTTGTATTGTTGAGTAAAGTCCCGTCTTTTGGAATTTGAACTTGATTCTCTCAACCTCCTGCCTCTAAAGTGAAAGAAAGTTAGCTAACTCTAATCCTTAACTACTCACTTTAGTTATGTCAACCCAGTTATCCCATGAAAACACCCCGGTAGTAAGAGGAACTCTAAACTATGGCTGACGAGCACCCCAAACAGCCAATTTTGTTTAGATGTAAGAAATGGAAGGCATTTGTTGGACTTAATATATCTTTGTGGTATTTTAAATATTTATTGATGAATATAATCCTTTTCTATTTATTATTTTCAAACTAGGTTGTCACGCTCACAACTGAACATGAAATAGAATATAATTCATCACATCTTTATGCATTTTATCTTGATTACTATTCTATGTGATCACGCAAAAACCATGCAGACACATAAAATAATAAACTATGCATAAAGTAAATCATGCAATTTGACTGGTCTTGAGAATTCTATAAATATTGATCCATAACGGATCGATCTTGACCTAGGGGAATCCAAAACTGAGTCATGACTTGACTCACATCATAGTTATCCCAGTGTAATGTGCTCGACTCCCGTCTAATTTGTCACCTCGTCTTGGCAGGGTCTGCATCTTGGATCATCATCATTTAATTACAAATGTAATCACACGTAGGCGAGGGGGTCTAGGAGTACAAAATACATCTTCTTCATTGTACATTCAGGCCCTATACATATTTGAATTAAAAGGGATAGTTTATTTATCATCATTTATCAAATTAATTATTACAATCATCGGAGGCATTGAATAAATATATATCAGATATGCACAGTTTGATCGATTTCTCAAGACCAGTCGGTAAATATAAAGCGCAATTAAAATTAAACTGTAATGAAATTAAAACAGTATGGGGGTCCTTGTAAATTAAATAAATTTAAATAAATTAAATTAATTTATTTTAACAATTCCAACTATTTAATTTAATTTCAATTCGAAAAATTAAATTAAACCATCAATTTAATTTAACTATAAAATTAAATTAAACTATTAATTTAATTTTAATTCTAATTAAATTAATGATTTAGATTAAATTAAATTTAAACCCCAAACTAATTCTAAATAATTTAATTTAAAAAACTAAATTAATTTAAAACGGGGTTACCTCTAGCCAGAGAGGAGTCTCGCAGGACTGCAAACCACCATGAGTATCATACTAGAGAAAATCGTGGCATCACTGTGGCATGACTGCGGCATGACTGCGGTGTGACTGATGCTTGACCATAGCGTGACCACATCTTGACCTTGTGACCCAGTAGTACTCATGGTGGCCGCACTTTCTGGACAGCAGCAAACTCCACCGGGAGGGGGCGGAGGCAATGTGGCACCGCTTTAGACAGCCTCAAGGACAGTTACCCATTTCTCTAGCCAGTCACATGGGTGGTGGCCCGCAGCTCCGGTAGGGTCGTAGTCGGGCAGCAATGAGTGGCACGAGGCAAGCAGGGAGCACAGTTCCAAAGGAAAGGAGGAAGTCTGGTACCTCGGTCTAGTAGCAGCAAGGAGCAGTGTGGGGCAGCGGTCCAAGCGGGGAAGTGGTCTGAGGCAGCGCGACCAGGCCGGTTCGGAGAGTGGGCGGGGAGCTGCCTGGGGTGGCTGGTCTGGTGCGGCAGGTCCGAAGCGGCGTAGTGGCGGGACAGTGGCGAGGTAGCGAGCGTCCGACCGGTGGCGAGGCAGTAGGCTCGGGTGCAGCGTGGGGCAGCGGTCCATCGGTAGATGGATGGTGGACCAACAGTGGGCTAAGCAGGGTGGCAGTCCAGTGGTAGGGAAGTAGGGGTGCGCTAGGGTTTTTCCCTCAAGGGAGGTGCGCCCCACATGAAGAAGAATAAGACCCTTTTTGGGGTCTTCTAATTTTTTTTATTTGTCCTTAGACAAAAGAAACATCCCTTTCCTTTTTTAAATAAAAGGGAAGAAGACCCCAAAATGGGGTATTGGCCCTCTTTTATTTAAATTAAAAAAAATACTTGACTTGACCCCATGTCTTGAAATAATATTTTATTTGATAAAAAAATTATTTTATTATAAAATTATTTTATTTTATCTCCTAAAAATTAACTAACCAGATTAGTTCTAGCTATCAGATTCCAGCCATAGCGTGACCGGATTTCGGTATTTTAGAAGAATATATTAATAAAATTAAAACATGTTCTTCTCAAAATTTAATCTTAAAAAAATATAAACCGACGAGTCGATTCAATTAAATCTTTTCAAATGGCCATAACTTGGCCCTTCGAAAACGGATCGACATGCGGTCAGTTGCATTGGAACTGATTTATTCCCCCGTACTTAAATTTTATACAATGCAATTTTTATTTTGAATCTAAAAAATATAGAATCCCTCGGATACCACTATAAGGTACGGGGACGCGCAGCGGAAGCCAGTGGGACGAGAAATTTAAAATATTGCATCACTGGAGCGACATTACGATGTAGACTCTGGTGAGCTATCCCGGTACGGTCCGAGGACCCTGTGTTGGTTTTTCAGAGCACAAAAAGTAAATTTAACATGTACCTAGATTAGATATGATGTTTGTAAGTCCGTCATAGGATGTCGTCAACTGTTTCTCGAAGACTTCGACGTCGAAGCCCTCTAGATCGTCCACACACCCCTCTCGAATCTACTCACGTGTCGTTCATAGAGATCCGAGTGCTATCACGAATCTTTAATGCTCACTTCAGTGCAACAACGATCACCATAAGGCAAGAAACTTCAATCCGAGATGGATGAACTTGAAGATCTTCCTTCACTTGAGAGAATCTCTCTCTCTCAAGATTCTAGGAGGAGAGAGAAGTCATCAATCCCATCACATGAATAGTTACCATGGGGATAACCTCTCTCTTACTTATATCTATAATGTTTAAAACATGCGGTATGGGTTCTTGGCCCACCGTGTAATAAACACAAGCTATATAAGTGTTATAAATAATTATTTATGAAAAATAAAATTATGCCATAAATAATATATAAAATTTATCACTTAATCATAATATATATAAATATATTATGTGATATTATTGAGTCTTTAAATCAACTCACAACTCCTGCTAATATTAAATGAACCTAGGATATTAAAATCTATTTGAATAATATTAATACTTGTATTTACTATATAACTTGTAAATAAATGTTATAAATAAATTCAACAAATTTTTCTAAACCTGAATAATTAATGTCTTTATTTTTTATTTGTTCTTCCATAGAAATTGGATAGTACTCGGACCCTTTGGTGGGGCCCACCAAGTTCTATATTCCTATTCCTAGAATTTGGAAGACTCTCAAAGCTCTAATGTGTGTGACCCTCTATGCCCTTACCTCAATAGCAGTGAATAATATTCACCGACCTGTAGCGGGGTCTAGCAACCCATCGAGGCCCCTATAAAAATAAGGAAAAGTCAAAGAAATGACTACCTTCCTTAAAACACAGTTTGTGTAATATAATCTCTTCATAATCGATATCTCAATAAAGAATATTGCACACTACTGGTATCATTCTTTATCATTCATTATTTTATTTGTTGATTTGTCTGGAAGGTATTACCTTCCACTACCATGGCCATGGATTTAATGAAGTTGAATCCATACTAATCAAGCAAGACTGAGATATCTCTTCCTGAACTCGGAAGTGAAAAATCCTTTCTAGATCATTCCATCAATTCCATGCGATTAATGACATACCTAATGCAAACTACCTTTCTATGACTTTATCGCCATGGTTTTCTCCTTGCATAAAATTTTTGTAAATAAATGACATTCCTTGAAAATGATCTCATGTCTAAAGACCATTAAAATTTTTTTCACATAGGAATGACCAATGACACCTAAAACATGTGGTGTTCCTATTATGCGGGTCTGTCCTCATGATCTCAATTACTAGAGATCATCAAGTGAGAACTTCATGAGAAGAAGTATCAATGATTATGATCCCTCAGCACCTTATGGTCACACATTATTTTTGTCCTTTCAGAATGATGTAACTGGACCTTAGGATGTTACATTAATATTATTTTCATGGCATCTCAAGATTCCCATTATTTCTTGGGATCTGCTACAACCCTTTGATGTGACATGTAATGTAAGGAAATTTCCATAAACAAATTGGATGCAGAAGTATCTAAACTAATATGGCAACATAAACACATGTATTTTTACAAACTGAACACATTTAGCGGTTATTATAGTATAATACAAGTTGGGTCTAGGGAACACGCTTTCAACAGCCCTGACGTGGAGGAACCAGCGGTATGGTGGATTACCTGTGGGAAATCATCATTGTCTGGAGTGACGGGGGTGACGAATCTCCAGTGTGCAATGTGGAAAATAAAATCATCCTGTTCAGGAACTACAAGCGATGAAGCTAGACTAGCCAAGGCATATGCTCTACTATTCTGTGACCGAGTGACATGGGTAATCTCTGGCCAAAATGGGTACTAAGACATCAACTGGAAGGTACATTCTAACAGTGGTACGAGCTCTGGTTGATGACTACTTCGGAGACCCCTTTCACATGCAAGTGGGGAACATCAATCTCAAGGGCCAGCTTGAGGCCAATGATGAGAGCCCGGTACTCTGCCTCATTTTTGGTGCAGCCTTCCAATAACAGGAATGAATAAGGAATAATGGCTTGTGCTGGAGAAATGAAGCCGATACCCAGACCTACTCTGTTGAGTCTGGGGTCATTGGGCATTATGTTGGTGGGGCTCTGGGAAGCACCATCAAATTGCATTTTCCAACATGGGCGGGTGGTCTACTGAGAGGATTGCCTAATCAGAAAAATAAAGTTCCAGAGACCGGTATGTGGGATCTGTATGGGAAGTATAGAAATATGATACCTATTTCCCATTAATGGACTTCTAGGGAACAAACCTGATGTCAAATTGTTGGGGAATCATTGTCCATGGAGGTAGACGAACTGTCAACATTGGGTGGTTCAGGCTCTACATCAGCATGTCAACTTGGGACACCAGCTGTACCTCATGGTACTTCATGTAATTTTATAATTTCTATACTAGAAATACCAGTGCAATAAATCTATTCTCAATAGGGTATTATCTGGTCTCCCTGTCGAGGAGCATACTACTGAGAAAGTAGAGACTGTTCTCAGTTCCCTCATTTATCTTCTGGGTGAGAAGTGCACTGAGGGATCATTACAGGGAAATCACATAATGGATGAGTGGATTTTTGGAGATAGGTGGCATCAATACCAGAGTCTAGAGAAAATACTGCTTGATTTCCTCAAATACGGTCTGGCATTCTTCGTCCCACTGTTAAACAGTTCCTTTCCTCATGAGCCTAGAAAAGGGATTACACTTACCAGCCAAATTCACAATGAATCGGAATATGTAGGCCAACTGTCCTTGTAAGCCTTGAAACTTATGAATGTTACTCAGGGGAGACATCTGGATGATGGCCTTGATCTTCTCTAGGTTAATCTCGATGCCCATGTATCTGATAAAAAATCTGAGGAACATTCCAGAGGTGACCCCAAAGACACACTTCAATGGGTTAATCTTTAGGTGGAGGGAATGGAGGAATTCAAACACTTTCTCTTAGTCCTTGAGATGCTCCTGGTGCTGGGGAGATTTTTCCACCAGATCATCCACATAACATTCCACTAATTTTTTAAGGATCATCTTAAATATGTGATGCATAGCCCACTGATAGGTGGCATGTGCATTCTTTAGACCGAAGGGCATGACTTGGTAACAAAAGGCACCTTGGGGTTCCTTGAAGCACATAGACTCCCCATCCTATGGGGATATTCAGATCTATGTATACCAGGAATACCCATCCATGAAGGAGAGGGCTCAGAATCCAGATGAAGAATCGATCAACAATTCCATCATAGGAAGGGGAAAATCATCCTTCAGACAATGGCGATTGAGATCTCAGAAGTTTATGAAGACTCTTATCTGTCCATTCTTTTTCCTGACTAGCACGATGTTGTCTAGTCACCTTGGGTACTTGACCTCCATAACAAAGTTTCCTCTGAATATATTATCAAATTTGGCCTCGACCATGGCACTGTGGGAAGGATGTGTCCTTGTGGGAGGCTTCTTAAACCCGTGATGATTTGTCGGGAGACCGAGGCAGTGGATGTCTACTAGAGGATCTAGTCATGGAATCTTTCTGTAAATCTAGGTGAATACATCATGATGCTACTTCAAGAAGTCCACATACTATTGTTGCTCCTCGAGAGTCATAACAGCACTGATCAATGTGGGTTTCAGATCTATCTCGCCACCAAGATTCACCTACACCAATGCATCAACTGGGGTAGAAGAACCCTCTTCAAAGGTGGGGGAGCATACTCTAAATATTATCCTTCACTTATAGAGGAGGGATCCTTGGCAGGAAGAGGTTCTTGTGAGTCAACAGATCTTTACAGGACACAGTTTCTAGCTTTAGTGGTGGTAGATAGTGCATCAGAGGACTTGTATGCTTCCGAAACCATAGCAATGGGGGTGGTCTATCTGATCAGATATGTTCTCTGGCCCAAAGTTCCATGCTTGATGATATCAAATCAATACTGGTGCATTGGCTTGAGCCGATGTATCCTGGCCTGATGGAACAAGCAGGTGTGTCGTATTTCTATTTCCATGGGGAGGACATCTCAATACCTTGTGGGAGTAGGGGGATTAGGGATCACTGAGTCCTGATTCATTGGAGAATATGAGGTGATCTCCCAATGTCACATGGACTTGGGAATGTGGTTCCCCTTGTCTCAGAAACAACAAAAAATTGCCATATATTAGGAGTCGTAGCCTCCAATCGATGGATCAAGAAGATGTAGGCATCATCTTGGCCTGCCCATGGGTCGGCCACAACCACAAGGGGCTCGACTTCGCTGGCCTGAATCTGTTTTTCTTTGCTATTATAATAGTAGGAATACAGATAGAGGTATTCATAAGAGGAAAAGGGAGATGCGTCACCATGAAGTATGCCCACTCGACCATTAATGGAGTTTTTGAGGCACTGGTGATATGATGAAGGGGCCTCCACATGCAGGTGGATCCATGGTCTACCCATCAATGCATTGTAAGAAGGGTCCTGTGAAAAAACCATGAACTCGGTGCTGGCTACCAAACCATCGAACTGTGTTTCTAGGAGGATCATGCCGACCAGTGTTTGTTCCATCCTGTCATAGCCTAGGTTTTTTAGGTCATAGGGACTCATATCATCCTCGAAAAACCCCGTATTATGGAGTTTCTGTGTCAGGATAAGGTTAGTCCCATAGCCTATGTCCACGAGGTAGCAACGGACCTCTATGACATTGAATTGGATAGTGATGTACAGTGGGTGATTGTGCCCCTGTATATGGAAACCTTAATCTTCTATAGAGAAGGAGATAATGTCCTATCATTTAGTATTCTTGACTACCTCAGCCTGAAAGGCCTCTGCAGCTTCTACCTCCTTCTCAAACTAGGTGGGTCTTCATAAAGCCTTGGAAAGAGATTCATGCATATCCAGAGACAGGTGAATGGCCTAGAGTATAGAGATCCTTGCTGGAATGCTGGAGATATGCTTGAGGAAATCATACTTATATTCTAGGCATGAGCTTTTTCTTGTAAGAGTCTGCTCTGTGATAGGAGTTATGGGGGGACCAGTTGGTTGGACCGGCGGTTTACTGGCACTAAGAATGTACCACTACTCACTAGTCGAAGCATTTGAAGAGACTACTGTATGAGGGATGGAAGACTGAGACCGGTCTGTAGTGGAGCATGGATGATCGTAGTGAGGTCTGTATGGATCTTCCTGATCCAGTAACACAAACAATGGCGAAGGCAGGCCTGATGGAATCAGATGAGAATGTTGTGCATGCTAAGCTCTACGTTGGGCATGTTTTCTAGATTCGGTGGCATGCAAGTCCTGGATGGAAGTACTAGTTGAGGCACTCTGATGACCCATATAGTCACAGTTGTGCCGACGCTGGAGTCGGTTGGGGACATTGGGAAGATCCATCTAGTGCTCCCCATCATCGAGAATCATGTAGAGTTTACTAACTCCACGATGTTAGCCGAAGCGTACCCTTGACTATCAATTGAAGAATCATCAACTACCAGACTAATTCTCGGCGGAATTTCCATCTCTGAGGGAATGAAGTCCCCAAGAGTACGGGATGAATTAGAATTGGTGGGGGGATTTGGTTTCCCGTGAATTTTCGATCTTTTCTCTTCTGGGAAGAAGATGGATGAGATGACGGTGCAGAAGTAGTTACTATGACTGATGCAATGACTTCTGAAGGCTTGGGTCGATTTAGGTGTGCATGGATAATACCATGGGCACAGGAAACCATCTTACGAGCTATATAGTGGTCATACCTCCGGGACCCACGTTTGGGGACCTAGTACCAATCACCTTCACTGTCACTACCGCTATCAGGCTTCACAAGTACACATGCCACTTATGTCAGGGCGGGGCCCAACCTAATTATGTTGTTGTCGATCTTGTATTGGAGCCAACCCTTGAACACATAGCACTGTTTGAGGGTGTGCCTCAGGATCCGGTTATAAGGGAAGTATTTGGGGCGATTGGTGAGGTTCACCTCTTTTGGACTACTATATTTAGGAAAAAGTACAACCCCCCTATTCCATGGTGCTTTAGAAATAGCCAGGAACCTATGTCTCGTTGAACGAGTAAGTATGGTTTCTTCTGTCTGGGAAGGGGGCCCTAAGATCCTGATTCTGAAGAGGGGATGTAAGATCCTATCAAGGTGGTGGATCTTAATTATCCCGCCTATGTGCTGGTGGTGTGTTACGCAGGGGCGCCTGCCGATTCTGAGGTGAACGCTATTGGGCTGGAGGTTGCACCTGCGATAGAAGGACTCTACGAGGCTATTGAGGCAAATCCACTGGTAATAATTACATTTTTCTGGGGGGGGCCTAATTTGGGCCACCGCAGTGGCCTCGGCTCTAGAGGCCCTCCTCGCGGGGATTTTGGTAGGCAACGAATGTGCCTGGATGGCCTATTGCAAGGCTTCTTCTAGGAACTGAGCCTTATCAAAGAAGTCTTGTAATCCCCCAAGGTATATCTAGGTGATCAGAGAGGGGATCAGTTCTATCTTGAAATTCCCCACACACATCTTCACCAGTTTCTCCTAAGTCAGCGGCATGTATAGGGAGTATGTGATCTCTTTCCACCTGGAGAAAAAGTATGTGATGTGCTCATTAGGCCTCTGTAGGCACTTAAGGAGGTCCGAGATACTAGTCTTCCGAGTGGTGGAACTAAACTAGGATAAAAAATTCCTGAGAAGCTCCTCCCATCTAGCTACTGACCTGATGGGTAGCTGGAAGTACCAGATTAAAGTCGGCCCTTCCAATGTCTGTACAAAACACAGGAGCTAAGCGGCCTCTTGCTGCACTTGAGTACCTATCATGGGTCCACACCTTGAAATAAAGTGGGCCAGATGTTGTTGTGGGTCAACCATCCCATTAAAGGAGGATAATTTGGGATTTCCAAAACACTGGGGTGCTACAATATCATCCACCCAAATCGGATATGGATTTCCATAAAGTGGGAGTGCCACCTATTGCATTTCCAATGCCTCGAGGCGGGTGATGAGCACCGCCATGGGATCATCAAGATGGGGGTTCCTGTCTTGACGAGGATCTCTGACCACCAGTGCGTTGGTGGGTTCATCAATGTGGTAATCTGGTCCAGCGGCTCATGGAGTGGCTAGTGGGGTGGCCTGCAGAGTAGCTGGGGGAACCTGAGCTTGGTCCTGATGATTATTGCATCACTCGAGAGGAGTAGGCGACATATATTTCACCCTCTTTCTATAAGTTATGGCCTCCACACTATCTGCATGGGTAGGATGGAAAGGGTTACCTGGAGGAAACTCACCAGGGGAATTTGGTTCTGCCCTTGCTGTACCGGTCGTAGATCTCCATAATCTGGTCATCGCTCCATAGTGCATTTAGCAAGGAGTTCATCAACCATCTTCTTTTGCTCCACGAGATGTTGATGCAACGCATCTTTTTCCATGCC
Source organism: Viscum album (assembly GCA_963277665.1). Lineage (NCBI taxonomy): Eukaryota > Viridiplantae > Streptophyta > Magnoliopsida > Santalales > Viscaceae > Viscum > Viscum album. The sequence continues at coordinate 1,041,935,211 of OY728143.1, read as the reverse complement.
TTCCTCTGTCTTCTGCACTGATCCAAATGGTTCAGAGTGTTTGGAGGCTCTAATGTACTCTTTACCCTTACTCGGATTCTGACTAAGAACTAATGCCTCGATGGGCACAGGGAGACCCAGTATATTTCTCTACTGGAAAATAAATATTCCCAAAGGATCCAATAGTTGTGGAAAACCCTCAGAAGGTAGGTCCATGTCAAGGACCTCCAACTCGTTCTCCCCTTATGATAGGTTGGTCATGTTGACCATGACTCTACCTGGGGCCATGTCATCGATATCACTAAGGAAATTAGGCTGGCGCCAGATAGAACTGAAGAGGAGGGTAGTATACTGCCCTAAGCCACAGATCTATACGTGGAAGGAAGCCTCCTTGATAATCATTCAGGTTACTTTTAAACTCTGAACACATCATTTCTAGAGGGTACTGCGGTGGCCTGGTGACTTCGGGCGCAGGGCTACGGGGAGTGCAGCTAAACCAACCAGACAACATTTTTCGCCAATGTATTTGAAATGCACTTGGCTCTTATGGTAAGCCACTCGTCGGTGATGATGGTGAATGTGCATCGCCCAAATTTTCTGATAGAGAAACATGACTTTATCTTGGGTGATGGATTCTGGCACACTGAAATTTAGTGTTGCAATCAGTCAAAACACCTCAAGGAAGTTGTCTTATGTGAGAATATCCCACAAGCTCCTCGACTCAGATTCAGGGTCTGGCACTTGATTTCCCCATTCGTGAACTGGAGGTGGATGAGGAACCATTATAAGTAATTAAGCACTCCGCTAGGATGGTAGGTCGGCCGATGAAGAATATGGAGAGTGGGATGACAAGCCGCCACATCTCGGACTATCCTCTGAAGAGTGCATCAACCTAGCCACTACGTCTCAATAAGACGGGCTGGCGACCAGGGTTTTTGACATAATGACTGAGGATTCCAGTGGTGGACCCTGCTACTACTCATCCACCATCGATCCCTAAAACTTTTCTCAGCAATATCTGGTCAAGGTGGAGGGAGATTTTGGTGATGATGATGGCTATTTCATGTCCAGACCCCAGGGAGACGCAGAATCTTCATCCTCCTAGATGTATTTTCAGAGGGAGGAAGGGATCCAGTGGACCTCACATTCCAGAATTATGAGACTAATGCGCCTTGTTCCTACCCCAACCCTTGACATGGAGGACTGAGGGGAGGGTTCCATCTATGAGTCATATTCCGCTTCATAATCTGAGAAGCAGATGGGTTTAATCTCTGTCTGAACCTTCCCAACATTCTTCTTATGGCGGCGATGACCCACCCTTCTTCCCCAGACAGGCTCTTCAGGACAGGGTAGATTTCTAGCACGAGGAGGACCCTAAACCAAACTAGTACTGGGATGGAGAGGGATTCTGGCTCAGTAATCCAGGGTATGAGGAGCACCAAGACAGATATCAAAAGGAACACGGGGAGGACCTCTATGTACACTGGCTGATGTGCTATGGGAATCTCCATGGGAAGTGCTGGAGTGGGTAGGACCTCAATCAGAGTAGGTGGGGAATGGGTAGATTCTCTATGCTTGTTTCACCCGGTCAATATCAGCATGAGGATGGTCCTTGTACTGGTCAAGATGAACACAGGTAGGACCTCCGTGATGGGTGCCAATGAAGTGAGGCTGACCTTTGATTTTCCAGTCACTAGGGAGAGGAGGACCTTCTCCAGCAGTTTTAAGGACATAAGGAGGCCCTCCATGATAGAGGTTGACCTAACGTGTAACATCTCTACACTGACAAACTGTGGCTGGAGGAACACCTCCATACCTAATATAATGAGTGCGGGAGACTCCCGTACTAAGTGTGGCCACCGTGGGGAGGTCCCTCATTTAGATTGATGTTAGCATGGGACTGACCTCATTGGCTTTCTTGGGACTGGGGAAGGCCAGTGTTCTAAATGCTGGCGGTATGGGTAGGACCTTTATACTGAGTGTCGTTGCCACGGGTCGGCTAGCAGTAGACACTACCCGCTCCTGCGGCCAGGAGAGTCGACCCAGTCTACCCATGGAGTGGTTGGGGCCTCGATTCGGGCCGGATGTCAGCAAGATCCTGATCGAAATAGACAAGGTAATGATGACACACGGTAGTGGTGGCGTGAGCCAAAGTTGTCGTTGATGTTGATTCCCCTTTGTGGGCGTCCACCTCGGCCTGTTCCTTATATTGGCATTGGGTCAGACGGACTGGGGATGGTGGTGCAGGAACATAGATTACATGCTCCTCGTCCTGTGGGGCCTAGTGGCAGTGCTGGCATGGCCTAGTGGGATCCCTCATTGGGATCCCCTAGAATGAGATCTTGGTCGTGCTGACTCAGACATCCCCTATCTCATCGGCATAGGGGAGGCAGTCATCGAAGCATTCTAGGGACACGATCTTGAAACAGTTATGCATCAGAGTGGGAAGAAGTGGCTCCCTATACGGCCATTGGGGGTGGTGATGGTGATGAGGTACAAATGCCTCAAGATCCTGGCATTCCATATCCCTAGTCGAGATAATCACCTCCTCATACTGGTAAATGAGGTCGTTGATCAACCTTCGATGAATGAATTTAGATTGGGAGATGGGGTGTGGGCACCTAATGGTTTTGGATGTGGAGACTATCGCAGAAGCGGTGGAGCCACATGGGACTGCCGCGTTGGAATTTCCCCTACCCCTGCGTCATTGGATGGGTGGTGAACAAATCCTTAATTCAAGATCTTGGTTTCTAGAAAGTAGGGAGATTAACCCATTAGTGCTGAAATAAAAGGAATCGATGACTAGTTCCCCATCATCATTCTATATTCCATGGATGGTAAGTGGGATCCATGCTGGAAACATCATAGATCGGGATGTCCAATGTTTTAAATACCCCAAATTATAGTGAGTTTTATGTCAGCCCCACTATTTTCTTGCTGGGACCTGTCGCTGGATAACGGGATCCTGTGACACGCTAGTCTACTGATGTCTCAAACACTTCTAATATCCATATTGAGGAAAAGAACTTCATGTTGGGTTCACCATTTCTGTTTCTGATGCTTTCATCGGGGCACGCATCCCTCTATTGAGGGCGCGCTGATCCGTTGCCCCGCATTCTCGCTTTCCAAGGGTGGGAGACATCCATCACTTATTTAGAGATGTTTTATCCTTGATCAAAACCGGATGATTGGATGTCGATTCCTCATTATGTGGATTCCTCCTTAGAACTGGTCACCTAGTCCATGTCTCCCTAATAGATTTAGATGATGTTCGCAGAACTCTTCCCAGTGCCATATCTTCATGGACTCTGGTTAATTACATTGTTTCTATCAAGACATTCCAATGGGATAAGACAGGGCAGCAACCTTCGGTTGGGGGAGCATTCACGTTGGACATCACTGGAGTGTCTGGATGTTGGAACACTGGCGCATCTAGGTTTCTTCCCATTATTATTGGGATTCTCAAGAGCACATAATCTTGAGTTATCCCACGTCGAATGTCGGGAATTATATACCATAGGAATGTCTCTGAGGTTTTCCTCGGCTTTCCATGTTTAACACGGGGTATTCCGCGATTTTAACATCCAACGGAGATCGATTGGTGAAACCCCTGGAGGGTACACTGATGTTGGGGCTAACTCATGCTTAGTGTCACGACCCGTCCTCGGGGCCCGTGCCGTGACTACCCCAAGCCCGCCTTCCATAGGCCAGGGGCTGGCGACTAGCACTAAGGCGTAAAATCCCAGTAAACAGGGAAGGCATTGCCTTTATAAGTAACAACCACACAGAGTCAGCAAGCGGAAAGTAAAGTGCAGAAAAGTAAAGGGGGCCGGAATACAAGCCCAACTGTAAAGTACAACTGAAAAAGGAAAAACAGCAACTGAAAAGTAAAAGCCGCAACTCCGAGCTGTCCACTGGAAATCCCACCTGAAGGGTGGGTACAGATAGCTCCTCTGCTCCACGGGTCCCGCCGTCCGCTCCGTGCACGTCCCACCCAGTGGTCCACCTCCGGGTACCATCCCGCTCTACAAGCCTCAGCTAAGGTCAACGATGTCCGTCGTCTGCAACCAACACAACGTAGTGCGGGCGAAGCCCGTGCAGGGGTGAGTATAAGCTACTCAGTAGGGACCCCGAGACCCCTGAAGGTCTCTCAAATCCACAATGGTTAAACCACGAAGAAAAGTAACAATCACGAAGTAACAACTGACACTGCTTAGGTATATGCCCATACATATACCTAAGTCATCAATTTCCGTTCGGCTCCAACACCGAGCCCAAGAACAACCCAATCCACAAAGAAGAGTAAACAGTAAATCCACACAGATAATAACAAGTTTATGAAATCAACGGATAACCATTACCCAGGTATATGCCCATACATATACCTAAGTTATCAAGCGACCCATCTCAATCATGAGGAAATCACAAAGATCATAGACTCAGCTCAAACCAGGATTTTCATTATCGAAACCGTAAAAGTTGAAGAGCCCCAACTCTGAAGTGTACAGTGGTCCTGTCACGACTCCGAGGTACTGCTCACTAACCTAAGACTGCTGAAGTAATCCTCCTGTCGAGTATCACGGGTCTGCTGCCAACTACCGGGCGCTCCGTCCGCCGAGGGTCTGCTGCCAAATACCGGGCGCTCACCCAGATAGCCTACTGAGGTACTCCTCCTGTCGAGTACCGCGGGTTTGCCGCCAACTACCAGGCGCTCCGTCCGTCGTGGGTCTGCTGCCAACTACTGGGCGCTCCGTCCACTGGGCTAGTCGACTCACTCCAAGTCGAGTCGGTCAAGCAGTCGTCAGGTCTCAGTCATCTACACGGTCTCCGTACTCCGCACGCACGTCTCCACCGTCGCGGGTCTGTCGCTACAACCAAGCGCACACACTCCGTAGAGTATCGCGGGTCCGCCGCTACAACCAAGCGCTCCACCGCCAAGGGTCTGCTGCTGCATCCAAGCGCACCACCTCTGTCAAGTACCACGGGTCCGCCGCTACACCCAAGCGCTCCACCGTCCAAGGTAAACAGAAGATTCAGCTCACACAGGTTCGGTAGCACTGTTCCACGTAGGATCGCTGAGTGCTGTAGTCGTCGTCGTCGAATCCACACAGGATCTCTGTACTGTCGTCGTCGAAGTCACAGTAGCAGTCGTAGCAGTCGCAGCCAGCACTAGGGTTCCCGCACAAAGCAAGCTCGTTCGGAGGGTCCGCTCCACGAGCCGAGAGGCTGATACATCAACTGTCACAAAGACCAGAGTTGATGTATCCAAAAGTTCCGTATCGTCAACAGGAACTCAACGCAACAGACGGCGCGTCGATCGGACGCCCGGTCTGAGAGTTATTGGCATTTTCGTCTCCGGGGCCCGGTTGGTTTTTAAGGCAAAACCAACCCGACCGTACTCCACCTGCGTCCAAACCTCGGGCGGAGTATGCCAAAAGATCCGTCTCACTAAGAGGAACACTACGCGACTGACGGCACGTCAATCGGACGTCCGTAGCTCAAGATATGAGCGTTTCCGCTCCGAAGGTCCGGTTGGTTTCGTGAACGAACCAACCCGGCCGAACTCAAAGTAACCCGAAACCTTGAGTGCGATATACCGAAACGACCGTCTCGATCCAAGGATCGCGTTGCCGCAGACGGTTCGTCATTCGGAGGTCCGAGGCTCAAGTTATGGTCCAAAAACCAAATCTGGTTCGAAACGGGGGGGGGTCCGGGTCCGGGCCGACCCGGCCCGACCCCCCCCCTGGGGCGGCGCGGCGGCGGCGGGCCGCGGCGGCGGGCGCCTGGCGCCGCACGAGGGTGGCACGCGGGGGGCTAAGCCCCCGCTTCTTCAAGGTGGCGCGGCCTATGTGCCGCGCCCGATTCTTTTAAAACGCCCCCCACGTGGGGGGCTTGCTGGAAACGAACTGGGGGGCCGGCTGCCGCCCCCCCCCCCCCTTCTCTTCAAAGAACCGCCCCCCTCATTAAGAGGGGGGTTTTGTTGAACCGGCCGGGGGATTTATTCCCCCGGTTTTAACGGCATCCGGCCGGCCAGCTGGCCGGCCGGTTTTCTCCAACGGGACCAAAATTTCCGGTCCCCTCTTCGGCTTCCGACGCCGGCGGCCCGGCCGCCGGTCTTCTCTTCCGCCGCGGCCCGGAACCGTCCGCGGTCTTCTCGTCCCGCCGCGGCCCGAAACCGGCCGCGGTGTTCGTCGTCCGGCGCGGTGCGACGGCACCGCGCCCCTTTTGCCATGCCATGATTCTTTTCAACGCGGCGCGACAGCGTCGCGTTCTTGAAGATTTTTCCTCGGCGTGGCGCGACGGCGCCGCGTAAAATATTAGCACGATCATCCGCGTGGTGCGACGGCACCACGCCACTTGCTTCCTCACGCAAGAATAATTAACATGAACGATGGAGGGGGGTTCGGCCGTGTTCATGCGGTCCGGCCCCCCTCACGTTAAATAAGTAACTCAACTTAAACATTCAAGCCTCAAGTTTGACATGCGAGATCCACGTTCAAGAAATGGAATAAATAAATAATGAATCAACAACCCCTACCTCGGGTTTAAGATTCGAAGATTCGTCTACGTTCCGCGGAAGACGGCGTCGCGGAGGTCGGGCGTCGCGGTCGTCGTTCGTCAAATCCGTTGACGAAGAGATATGCCCGAAGAGATACGTCGTTGGCGAATCTTTGTATGCCGACGAAGAAGGTCCGAGGAGGAAGCGGCGTTCCCTCTTGTTGACACCGAGGACGAAGAAGAGAGGCGTCGTTCTTCGTCGTAGTCTGGGCGTTCTTCGTTCTTCGTCAGAGCTTGAAGATGAAGAAGAATCTCTCAAAAGCTCTCCAGGTGACAAAAAAACAACCCATAATAAAATAAGATAACATCTTATTTTATTATTACAAAACACACAAGAATTTCAAAAGTTTGAAATTCAAAAAGGTTTAACTCCCATAATTAATTAAGTAACTTAAACCATTAAAAGAGGCGTTAAGGGAGTTGGGAGAATTTGAAAGGTTTAGGGGCTCGTGTGGGCCCCACCACACTTAATCCTCCCAAGGGAGGTTAAGTGGGTGTGGGTCCCACTCCCAACCTCCTTTGATAGGTTTTAACAAGTTGAAAATAAAATTGTTCTACACAATTTTATTTAACTCAAACTAAAAACCCCTAAAACTAACTTTCAACCCGCAACAAACGCAACTTCCGAAAAGGTCTCATTAAGCGAATATCGGCGCTGCAAGTTCATCGGTGCCCTCGGATTTCAATTCCGAGCACCCGATCAAAAGTTAGGAATTCCCGCTCGTTCGTTCACTGAACGTACCCGAGCCAAACTTCGGAAAATGATTCCGGGCACTCCGGGCCTCGGAATCAGGTGCCGTCTGAAACCGCGCTCTTGTAAAATTCTAAAGAAAATTAAGAAAAAAATTTCCTTGAATTTTACGGGTCTTTACACTTAGTTTCCCAATTGCTGATAAAGGTAGGGAGATATTGGGTGAAATGATATCACTGAGATGTGGACTCCCGGATAAGAATCAAGTTGGATGGTGGATGGTTGGGTGAATTGGATGGGGAATTATATGGAACCATCGTGAGGATGACAGTGATGTTGGACTTGAGACTCAAAGAGACTTCCTATGTATCTCTATGACAGGGAATCAAAGTCCACGTAGTTCAGGGTGAGGCCATTGAATTGGGTTGTATGCATAGGACAACAACCCAATAGTATGTAGGGGCTTACATGTGGTTAGCATCCAAATTGGTCTAGCGCTTCTAGGACGAACTATAGTTATGGGTCACAATAATGGGAACTACAACGGCATACTGCTGATCGAATAACACAATGGATTACCGCTAATTGGGATACACACCAACTTACCACTGATTGGGAAACACAATGGCATACTACTGATTGTGAAACATGGATAATTACCATTTTTTGGGGGAGACAACGGATTTCTACTTATTATGGTGAAACGGCTTACCACTGATCGTGAATTATAGTTTAACATCACACAGAACGGGGTAAACCGACATGAAGTTGTTGGAACTGATGGGTGTTGGTCTTGAGCCTCATGGAGGCTTCCTACATACCATTCCTTGGAAAGGATAAATATCCATGTAGTTTAGAAGAGTTTGGTGAACCAACATGAAGGGGTCCGGACCAAGTAGGTGTTGGGATTGATCCCTAGGGAGGCTTCCTACATTCCATTCCTTGTCAAGGATCAAAGTCCACGTAGTTCAGAAGGGTGAATTGGTGAACTCACGTGAAGAGGTCGGGACCAGTAGGTGTTGGGATTGAACCTCAGGGAGGCTTCCTACATACCTTACCTTGTAAAGGATCAAAGTCCACGTAGTTAATAAGGTTTTGGGGCATACACGCTTAGGCGTACTAGAGAGTATGTCATGGTCAATTCCTACTCTAATCACATATGTGTCATGCTCAGTGTGTGAAACAAGAGGCAGTAGAGACTAGATGATCACATCGCAAAAGGTCCATTTGTTGGAATTGGAGTAGGGCATATGCATGGTTAGCATCCCAATGAGGAAACAGGTTCTTACATATGGTAAGTATCCTAGGGAGATGTAGATTGGAACTTACTCTATGATGGAGGGCTATGGTGACAAAGCCCAATGGGAGAGGGATTTGGCACGGAATAAAGTAGGGTTTTGGTGCTCACCCCCCCTCTCGGATTCTTCACACCGAATAAAGGAGGGGGATAATGAATTCTTCCTCCCACAAGAAAGGCTTGGGGCTTACGCCAAGATGGTTTCCCTTCCCCACGGACAGGTGCTGCTCTAGTACAGAGGATCTCATTCCTTGTGAGGAAGATCTCACGCCCATGGAGACGAATAGATTTAGAGAATGTCTGAGCCATATCACCCCATGTATGATGCATGAGGTGAGGTGACAGTTTAATTTCATGTGTTGTGGATGATGGTGCTTGGCAGTTTAACATCCAACATCTCGGACGATGCAGGTTCACTCTGCACCCCTAGGAATTTCATAACTGATAGTTTCTTGCCCATGGGAAAGGGAAGACATCACTAATTCCATGGTGAGGGGGTTATATAGATTTATCCATTGAGGTTTCTATATTAGCGTTGATATGAGAAGAATTGATAGTTGTTATCATACCTATGAGAAGAAGCATGAGGCGAGGCAACAAAATGGGAAGCACTGACCAAGGGACTTTGAAATCACTTTGTTCTGACCTGGAGGGTCGCACGGGAAGAGGGCGTGTGACATAGGTGTGTTGCGCATAAGAGGGGCCTGTAAATTATTCTTTAAGGTGTGGATGACATATGGAGTTCACAAGGAGGGATGCGTGCAAGAGGATAGACTACGTGAAATATGGGAGGGCTGCCCACAAGATGGAAGGGATGCGTGCAAAATGGAATGGATGCATGTTAAAGAGGTCTGATATAGAGGAAACATGCATGGAAAAGAGATCTCTCACATGCAAATGACATTGGGTAAGAGGAAGTGGATGAGGATCATGCCCAAGAGGGGCCACCCGAAAGAGGACCCTTGGGGGACCTGTCCTGTAAGATCCAATACATGGAGTCCATGGTGTTTTTCGGGTGGTTGCAGAAGAGGTGTCTTTTTCACAGCAGAGCATTGCTTCATCTTCTGTTACCTTCCCCGAATGTCAGAAGGTATGCTTCATTTTATAGCCAATGTCCTCAGAGGCAGTGAACAAGGGGTGTTGCGTGCATACGGTCGGTTGACGTCGCATTAGGCGTGCAAGGGTTTGCACGCCTCTTGGACCTTTGCACGCCCATGCCTTCTGATGATTTCAGGGGGGTTTCTGTGGAATCATGCCTTTGGTGTCACATTGGGAGCACAAGGGTTTTCATACCAATGGGTTCCTTCGTGCTTGGTCCTTAATTGATTTTCGAACACATTGGCACACAAGGGACCCATTGACGTCACATTTGGTGCACAATATTTTACGTGTTGAGAGGAGCATTGTGTGAAACTTATAAAATCTTGCATGACAGTGCCTTTGGTGGTTTCGGAGGGGTTTCCAGAGAATCCTCCCTTTGATGTCGCATTGGGCGCGAAAGAATTTGTGCATCGGAGGGCCGCTTGAGTGCACCCTTTGAATCTTGCACGCACCTGCCTCCCGGGTTGAGGAATCTTCTCTTTCCCTTCCAGGTTCATTCGTTTCTCATTATCATCCTGATTTCATCCCTCTTTGAATTTCAGCATCAACAATATGTGAACAAGCTCGTTTTTTCTATGCCTGAAAATATGAGAACATAAATCATTCCCATGAATGAGTGAATAAACTCATTATTTCTATTACTAACTATATAATGAGATAAATAGTTAAACCAATTCATTTTTAGTCTATATAAGACCCCATATATCATCATCCATATATATGTGTTCCACATAAAATCAATCATCATCTTATTTAAATAACCAATTGAAAAACGAATGGGTTTCTTAAAAATTGTAAAAACATAAACTTATAAAATCATTGGATATAAAAATATCATTTCCCAAAAGGAATCATAACATAATAAAATATGGAGGATGAGAAAAAAATCACATCATGGGAGATATATGTTGGTGGAAAAATTAAATTTAAAATAAAATATTTTCACAAAACCTTTATAAAAAAATTTATAAAATATAAAGTGTCAATTACATACAAGAAAACATTTTTTATAAGGGAATGAGTATACATTTTTAAAACCTTATTATAAAGTGGTCCAAAAAAATATCCTTGAAATTAAATAGGTTATCTAAATGGAGAATTTAAAATACTTGGAAAAATTTTACTTTTGAAAAATAATATTTAACAATATAAACTTTAAAAAACATATATTTTTTGAAAAGAGAAAGTGAAAATACATTGAAAAAATTACTTTTAAAAATAATATTTAATAATTAAGACCTAAAAATACATAATGTTTTTTAAAATGGATTTTTAATGTATATTAATAAAATTAAATTTAAAAATCATATTTATTAATAGAAACTTGATAAAGACAAAAAATTTATCAATAAAAATTTGGAGGTTGTGATAAAATATTTTCTTTTGAAAGGATAGAAAAACCTTTCAAACATCACAAAATTACCTTGTTGAAAACCTATGTCATTAAAAATGATAAAGATAAATTTTCATTAAAAATAATTAAGGCGAATAATAGGATCATTCGTGGGTAAAATAGTTTTATTTTATAATTTGGAAAGAAGATCACTGGTGGGATGTTAAAATATAGAAATAAAATAAAATTCAATTAAAAGTAATGGAAATTGTTTTTGAAAAAATGAACTTTAACAAAACATTAAAATCATCAAGGAAGAAATAATTTCTGTAAAATAATATTTACAATGAAAATTAGTTAAAATACATCCTAAAATCATCATAAGTTATAATAGTTCAATCATGAAAGACAATAGAAAAAATATGAGTGATTATGACCTAAGGAAGATAATTGAGTCACGAAAAAACCCGTATGGATTTAATAATTTTTTAATAAATAGTCATTGGATGATTAAAAATAATATGTTTATATAAAACACATTTATTAAATAAAGTATTATTCTAAAATACCTTCTTGGGTGGTATATAAACCATATAAATAAGAAATAATTTCAAAATATTAAAACATGTCTCAATAAAGATGAATTGAGACAAAAAACCCTTACAGCTTTTGAAATATTTGAACTCAAAAATCAAGAGAATTATAACATTAAATTTAAAATTGAATATAATTTAATATAATATAATCATTATTTAAAATTTAAAAGGGGTATTAAGTACACTATACAAACATAAACAAGGTGTATAATATAAACATGTATCAATGAAATAAAATTTAGATGAAAACCAATACATTGATTCACTTCTTCGCCAAATTCACTCTAAGAGCCTATAAAAAACTATCATAATATATTTTAGAAATATATTAATACCATAATATATATATAATATTCCTTTATCATCATTTTCTATATATATAATTGTTAATTTTTTCTTATTTATTCACATCGGGTGTTTATGGTTCTTTTATTTATAGAAGTTTTGTTGGAGAGAAATCTATATTCATCCATCTTCTAATGTTATTCATTAAAATTTCTTTAATTTTACAATATATTCTGAATTATAATTGTTTTTTTAAGTATAAATTTACTTTCATTATTACTTTAGTCTTTATCCAGGAAGATAAAACTCACAGTAAATACTTTTCAGTGATTTTCATCTTATGAATGGTGTTTTCATAATTAATGAGTTAAATAATGATATATACTTTATAGAATAAAAATTAGATATTTAAATATCTATATCATATTATATCATAAGTTTTGTATTTAAAATCATCCATGAAAACATTTTCTAGCATTGTTCATGTAGGTGGTCAAATCAACAGAAACGTGAACATGTTTTAACTCGGTTGGTAAGTATGGTTAAGGAGGTATTTATTTTAACATGATACCATTATAAAAGAAAAATTATGATTTTTTTTTATTTTTTTATGATTCTTAACAATATATAAATATTTTTTTCTAAATAAAGAATAAATACATGAAAAACTAAAAAAATAAGTTTTCGTTGAGGCGGTAGTCCACAAAACACCTGATTAGTGTTTCTATTACTAAACGAATAAGAGGGGTGAAGGTGGATAGTAACTGAACATTTGAAAACCATAAAAAATTATAACTAATATTTAATCATTAATAATATCGTTAAGTCCAATTTTGAGATGTGTCGATAAAAAAATCAAAGCGTCGCTTTGTGGGGGCGGTAATCCACAAACACATAGTAACCAAAGATCATGTTTTCTTAGTAAAAGGAATAGAATAAATAATTGTTGTAAAATTAATATAATTACATATAAACACACAAATAATGATATTTTATTTACTATTCTATGGTTATGGTTGGTTTGGAAAGGATATAATAATAAAGAAATTTTCATAATGATATGATACATATGTTGAGACCTTGAGCTTCCTCTTATTGAATACCTTGGATTTGAGGGGCTGAGGTTAATTTGTGGTGATAAGGGGAATTATTTTATATAAAGGACTTAAATGGGAGGATATTTGAGCTTGGTTTTAAAGAATGTTTTAAATATTAGTGCATTATTTAGTGGGTATACGTGATCCCCATTTTATATGTGAGGAAGAGGGACTTTTCCATGTCAAAGAATAGTAAGTAAAGGGTATGAATAAAAAGTAATAAACTTTTGGTGACATAGGTGAGAGATTTTTTGAAAGACATGTATTTAATAGTTAAAAAGTAAAAAAATTTACATAAAGTCTTAAAGTAATGTTAATTTAAGAAAAAAAATCCACTTTAGATTAGTCATTTATACACTTGTTATTCTTATTTAAATATAATTTATGTAAATAATATTATTACTAAAAATATTATTAGACCTTTATTACCAAATTTCAACATTATTAATCTGAATTTTAACTATATAAATTTTATTAAATTTCTAAATAGTATAAAATTTACTTTTAAATTAAAACATATATCGTGTTTAAAAACAATTTTCTTAAGAAAATATTGTCTTAATTATTAAGTGTTATTAGTCATATTTAAAATAGATTACCCATTAAATGAATTATAATTAATATTTTTTTGTTTAAATATAATATTAGATCATTTATTAAAATTTTACTTATTTAATTTTATAAATTAAATCTTTTTAGAAAAGCATCATTCTTTGAAAAATACTATTTTTTCAAGGGTAACTTATATTTATGCAAGGTAAATAATCTTCATGTCTAAAAATAAAGAGAAACTTAATATATAGTTTAGAACCATGGATTATAAATTCAAAATCCATTTCATCTAATTCAATTCAAAAAAAATAATTTTAAAATGATATTGTATAATGTATTTAAAAAAATTCATGAAATTTTAATTATTTTTTAAAATATGAAATATAGATTTTTGTAATTAAAACAAGATATTTTAAAATAATTAATGTGGTGTGAACCTGAACCTAGTAGCCCAGAGCCAATGTCTACTTTATTACACTAGAATAATATGCAAGGAATCACATCTTGAAGGACTAAATAGTTTAGTATTCTTGGTAAACAAGATACATAACTGGGTCTTTTATTACATTTGAATACACAAATTATAACATATTTTTTTTAAAAATATCATTATTCCTTACATAATATACTTTAATATCATATTTAGTACACTTAATAGATTCCTAGGAAAGGGAATAAAATAAGGGTGAGATCAAATTCACAGTAAGGGTTAAGTACAGTGTATGCAATCATAAATAAATAAGCATAATCAACATTGAAAGGTAATAACTGAACACACATTCCATTTAAATAGCTTAAATGTAATGAATAGGTATTGAATAATTAATATAGAGAGAGGAATATATGAACATAAAACCCAATCAATCAAGAACTTTACTATCATTTTCAGATAACAAATAATAAATATGGAAAGGCAAATAACTGAACACACATATCTTTTAATCGATATCTTGACAATCATGAATAGATAAGGAATAATCAACATATAAAGGTAAATGACTAAAACAAAACTCCCTTTAATTAATAATTGTACGAGTATTAATAGATAAGGAATTATCAATATATAATGTTAAATACTTGAATACACATTCCATTTAATTAATAAATTGTCTATCATAATAAAATAAACCATATTCAATATGGAAAGGTAAATAAATGAAACCACACTCCATTTAATCAATAAATTGATAATTAAAATTCATCCATAGATAATATCATTATGAAAATATCATGTATATTAATAAAAAAATCTTAATAATGGAAATTAATAATTATTAGACATCAAAATCTTACGAATCATGATACCTAAACTATCAAGACCTTTCATATGAATGTTTAAAAATATGGGTAAAATCCCATTTAATAATAGCTTACTTATTCAACTTTGTATCCTACATATTCATTGAGGTTATATATAATTCTTGTCCCCACCCATCACTACATGTCCTGATAATTATTCATATATTCAATAATCTATTTAATTCATGAAATTTTTGTCTTATCATGAAATATTCATATTGAGTAATGAATATTTATTTATAAATATTTCCCAAGATAAAAAAAAATAAATATAAATGTATATAAAAATTCTATATAGTTTAAGAAAAAAACATATCCATTATAAATAATATGTATATTTATTGAAAATTTAATTTCCAATCATCATAGGATAGTGAATATTTCAAGGGAAAGTTAATGAGTACAAAAATGAACCAATAAATTGAATTTCAATACATTTCATGGTCAAAAAAATAATTAAACATCAATAAAAACAATTAAAATAATATTAATACAAAATACTACAAGTGAATTATAAATATAGTAAATGGTTGTTTTCATTGATGAATATAAATACCATAAAAATATCATTAAAAACTTTCTTATGGAAAATATCCTTTTCATCCTGAAAATAAACATTCATAACATAAGGTTCAAAAAACGTTTTGAAAATAATCCTTTGAAAACAACCTTTGAATCATATAATATATTTTTTAAAACCATGATTGTTCATGATGGTATGAAGTTTTTTTCATGTCGTGCAGGTTAAAACAAAGATTCCTTTTAATTTTTTGGGTAAAATCCAAATGGGCCTTATTCTAAAAATAACATGAAGATTAAATTAAAAATATTATTTAAAAAGTAAAAATATTTAAAAATTAATTTAATAAATCGTATTAAAAAGGTTAAAAATTTTAAAAACATTTTTGTAAAGCATGGATTTTAATAAAAAATGATTCTTGGCCGAATAGAGAAATTGAGTTGGATTTTATCAAAAATATTTTCTCAATAATTTTAATTAATAGAGTGAAAAAATGATTCAATTACATGAAAATTTTATGAATAACCATAGACAATGATCAAATAATTTTCTTTAATGGAAATATATGTATAAACAATTCTGATTAAAATGAGATTATGAAATAAACCCTAACAAAGGTCATAACATTGAATTGATAATTAATAAATGAATTAATTATGTGTATAAAATTTAAATCCACATAAAATGTGTAAATAAAACACAAGATATCCATAACAATTTAAAAATATAATCTTAAAATTTTAACACTAATAAAGATGTAATATAACTTAAATAAAAGAAGTTGAGTTACAAAATTCATTACCACTAGGTAATTTTCATGTCAATTACCAAAGGATGGAAAAATTATAATTTAAATGTAATATACCATGAAGTTTGAATAAATCATGATTTTATTAAAGGGCCATTACATATACCATATAAAATAAATTAGGTCCAAAACATTCCAATATGCCTCCATGAAGGAAAGTTGAGATGAAGTCCCTTACCATCCACCACATTTTGGATGAACATGATTTAAAATAGTGTATAACAGTTTCAATCATTATATTAATTTGTAACAGAATTGTATTCATATTTATAATATCATATATGATCCCATTATAACATTTTACCAAGTGTTTGTTAATGATATATCATTATTTTCATTTTTTAGGGTGTCAACTGTCTTGTTTTCTCATGTTTTTTTTCATGAATGTTTTCATTATTATTAATATTATATATTTAAATCATCTCTATAATCATATTATTATAATATAATTCATCTCATCATTAGAAATTTTTTTATAATCAATATTTAAATTTGAAAATGGATAATGGATCACATCGCTTCGTGGTGATGACTAAAAATTAAATTTATTATTTTAAAGCATACAAAAAAGAAACCAACATATCATGGGGAAAATGATTAATTATGGGTAAATATAACTTTAAAATGTGGTTTAAATCATCACGTAATGACCATACACCATCCTAAATTATGATACTCTCTTTTAAGTTTCGTGGGGATGGTAGGTCATACAAACACCTGAATGAAGTTATCATTTCCTTAATGGGTGATAGGGTGACTAATTGGTTAATATATTAATTTTAAATAATAAATATAATTCCATATGTGTCACATATATTAAATAAATTTATCCTTATTAACTTCCATGTAAATTTTAAGATAAAAATGAACCACACCACTTCATGAGGCGATAGTCTGTCGTGCACATGAGAAACATTGTTGTATTTTAAATAGAATGGATTCTTAGAAGGTATATGTTATATTAAAATTTAATAAGTATAATAATATCATAAATATAATATAAATTTCTTAGATATATCATTATTTATATACATGAAATTTGTTGATGTAAAATGAATTACATTGGTTCACAAGGCTATAATCTACCATACGCATGATTGAAAGTTCTGTTCCAATTTAATGGAAGGGGAGATTGATATAGTTCATGAATATAACATTGAAACATATTACTATATTTAAGATAATTTGGTTATAATATAACCATGGTTTAAAAATATTTTAAGGAGTTGGAAGATGAAATAATTTAAAAACACATATTTAAGAACGTTGCCCCTTCTACTGAAAATGTTTTTATCTTTGCACCAAAATACTTCATATGAAATCTTTACGATCAAAAAAAGGGATATAGTATTCTTGTATTGGAAGAAAAAAATTCTTTTTACATGTGAAGAGTGGAGGCAAGGGGTGGAATTTTACAAGTGGGGGGAGATGACACACATAAATATTTTGAAAATAATCAATTACACCCACATTTTCATCATGAAAAATGCCCCCAAAATGGGTCATTATAGACCCTTATAGATTATAAGGTCGTGAAATTTCCATTCAATGGGTTTTTGACAAGTTTATAAGATATTGTAACCCTTATCATTTATGTTTAACCCTCAGTAAATCATTTTTTACAATTATTGCGGTAATTATTTTTTTATTTTTTACTATTCATAATGGTATAAAATTAAGTTGAGAATATTAGATAATAAAAACTATTATTATTCCAAATATGGAATCAATTTTATCAAGTTCATTTCATGTAAAGTTAAGAATCCAATTTAAAACTATACCTGTAGATGCGACAAAAAACATATTTTAAAGATAGATTTTTCATAAGTATAAGAGGTTTTAACATCAAAATTAGTATTCAAATTATTAAAATCAGTTATATTTTCTAAATTTTAATATAATTGATCAATTTTTAGATTATAACCAATTTTAAATATAATTTATCCCTATTAATTATTTAAACAAAAGGCAGTTTTCAATAAAAACTAGTATTTTCACTATTCATCAAAGAACAACACTTTTCATAAAAATCCCAAAAGTTCACCAAAAGATAATTTTAATGTACTGATTTAAAAAAATAAAGTTTGTTTTTTCAAATAATGTTTATATAATTTTCAACTATTAATTTCAATTTATGTGTGAAAAGGGAAACTAAAAATTTTATTTAGAAAAATACAGTTTTTTCAGAAAACATTTATTTTTATTTTAAATTATTTTTATTTTTATTTGTAATAAACACATAAGCATAATTTTCATAATTTAGTTATTACTATTAATACCCTCAAATCTTACATATCATTTATAATTATATACTAAATTATAGTTCAATTAGGCTCAGGTTGTATGTTCTGCAAGCTATCTAAGAGATTATATTTAAAGAAATATATTTCATGGATTTTTCATGCTCAATGTTACATGTCACATGTGCTATATAATAAAATATTCTTATTTTAAAATCATATATTATTACATTATCCCCACCTTCAATAAATTGTGAACTTTAAATTTACACATGATCAAGGTAATCAAGTGTTTGACATTTGGAAATACCATTATTGAAAAAATCACATAATATAAGATATAATAACACTTCCTCCTGATAAGATAGAAAGGGAAATATTTTCCAGAATAACACATAGATAGGATTCCATGTAGGAAAAAATTAGTTTCATGTGAATATATAGATATGAATAAAATCATAAATAACTACAGAGAGTGATAGAGGTCATTGATCATAATAAATTGAATGATCATTGGAAAGTTAAGGACCTAAAAACCATAACTTTGTCATGGTTTAAAATACCATTTGAATCATTAGATATGAAGGTAATATGATTAAATATTTTTTCAATATCCTTTTCCTAAATTTGAGGAATTATTTTACTTTCTAAGAAAATATGTAAATATTATTACTTGATATATTCATATTTCATAAGAACAATCCCATCCTTTGTTTGTGTCTCGATCAATTTCCAATTCATCACTTACTCCAAGAAACAAATATCCCAGAATTAATATTCTATTCTTGAAGCACTAAAATTTACATTTAGTGGATTATAATATCCATAAATGAGTAAAAATTCATTTTTCCTGTCTCTATCTATATTCCCAAATCTACATGGTGAGCTCAAATTACAAAATAAAATACATTAATCTCTAATCCTCAATAATAACACCATTGGTTCATCATTAATATTTATTAATAAAATCATTTAAGTAAAAACAATGACATATTAACTGTAATATCACATTGACCAGAGCTATTCATTAAACTCTTATTGCCCTTTAGTTATGGGTTCAAAGTCAAGTCCTACAGCCTTTCCAGATTCTACTCATTGTCACCTAACATGTGGGTTGACAATTTTCTAAAACCATATTAAGGTGATTAATATAAAATTTCCATAGTATAATAACCCATAATTACCTCAACATAAAATATTATATAAACACTAATGTTTACCATTACCATAAAACATGTACCCAAAATTTTAAGTGAATTACCCCTTAAATAACTTTTTCACTAAAACATATATTAAACCGATGGGTTACATTTTCATAAATGTCTCTCAATATATCATTAGTCTTTGTAGACTCCCATAAAATAAAACCTAAAAATAGGTTCTTAAGACATTGAAATTATGATAAATATTAAACTCATAAAACCGTGATGGTATCCACAAGAGTTAATTTAATAAATATATACATTCTTTTATAATTTCACACAATTCTTAGATGTTTCATTATTTTTATCACAAAAATTTCATTGATAAAAATGATTCTACAATATTAATTTGGAATCCCAATCCATAAATAATTAAACCATTTTATTTCAATATAGGTATTTCCTTAGACTAGGGGTGAACCATAGGAAAATTTAATTGAATCATTTAATTTCTATGTTCCCCACATTTAAAGATCACATCCCATAAGAAATTGTTAATTTATTATTGGGATACAAAAATTGAATAATTTATAAAACTCATAAAATATAACTATAAATGTGAGGTACTTGGAATGTTAGATTTTCAAACCCACAGGGGAAATTGTTATTATCTAATTTAATTCTAGGAATATAAAATGGAATTGATTGGTTTTTTTGAGAGATGTATGGAGAGAGTTCATCAAAGACAAGGTTTGAAATCAAGATAGAAGGTATGCTATGCTAAATGATTTTCAGGTTGGTGTGCTATGTATTCAATTTATTATGTGTTAATTCATGAGTAGGTGTTCTAATTGGGTCTTTAGAGATCCTTGGTCTAGTTACCAAACCATAATCCTATAATTTCACCATTAAAATGGTCATATACTTGGTTCAATCATAGAAATAGGTGACCCAAAACAATATTTAAATGTAACCAACCTATACTGTATAATTTCATAAATGATCTTGTGAAATTAATTAATTAAATAAAATGAAACTAGTTAGATTGAAAATAATTTTCATGAAATATGTACAAAATAATAATTGGAATTGAGAAATTTGGTGGTAGTAATCCCAAACATGAAAAGAAAATAAAAATAATCCCTAACAACACTTCCCTGAAAATCACATCACCCGACATAGAAAAAAACTACTTGATCATGTTGTAAGTGATGAGAACAAGTATCATGTATATAAAGAAAATCAAGTGAGTGAATAACAGTAGCAACATGGATCTACAATCATGCACCTATAATCTGAAATTCATCTTTGTCTACCCTCTTGGATCTCATATTCTCATACTACGTGATCGTAATCATGTAAATATAGGAATCCATGTGAAAACCTCACATCTAGAGTATTTATTTTTTATATATTTCATCTAGTTCATGATGTTAATGGATTCCATGTCATGTAATATATAGAAACAGATATTTATCTGTATAATTTATGTATCTATAATCTCATAATGTGAATAAATATCCCAACATGTATTGTCTCAATCAATAAACCTCTATTTCATAGTTTTTTAGGGTGAAACTTTATTCACTGTGTCTCTATCATGACCCCTTGAATGAAAATAAATACGTTAACTAAGTTCAGAACATAAAAATGACATCCTCTAGGTTCTGGAATCAAATTCAGCTCCAAGTTATTTTTTCCCCTCTTAAATTTTCTAGTATCATGCCTCCTACATTTATTTCTTTTTTTTGTTTCCCAAATATTAGTAGTATCCCTATGTAAACCATAAAACAAGGAAAATATTCTAAATACTGTAAATATTATCAATTAAATTACAGAATTTACTATATTAAAGCACTATAAAACACATGCATTAAATACACATATCAAATACCCCCACATTTTAATTCTGACTTGTCCTCAAGGATGGGTGCTCAATATAGTAAAAATTGCCATCAGCTTACCATGATTTAAATTAAATTTTAATAAACAATTTGACTAAAAGTGAAATTAAATATTAAAGAATCACACAAATAAATTCAGTAATGGCTCATTTCATAAATAATCAAGTCACCAATGTATTTTTATTTTTCAATTTTGAGATAGCCAATCCTTTTCATTCATCGATTTTAATTTTTCAATTAATTGTTAATATGAATGAAATTTTCAGCTTACCTCACATTGAATCGTATTTCCCGTCATCAAGGTAAAAATGTTAATATAGTCAATCACATTACTCAAGAACATATCACTTACCATAGTCTTTCAAGGCCTCTATCATCTCTACCATGCAAGAATAGAGATACCAATTAATAATGAGGGATTCACCTTTAAGGATCAAATAACTCTGAGGCTTCAAGAAGGTAGGTAAATTATGTAATAAGTAAACCTCAAAAAGAAATTTTGACACTAAGACATAGTGCATGATATAAAATGATAATATCAAAAAAAGTATACCTTTACAAACATCATTTCTCTCTTCTCCCCAAAAAGCTGAAAGTGGGATCATAATAAAAGTAAGAATGATGAATAAATAATCTTCATTTTATATTTTTTCCATATATTTTAAAATATATGATTATGAAAAATTTCAAATCTACACCTAACCACATACGATCAAAATATCATTTGTCTGGAAATGGTGATTTTTTATCCCCTAGGACACCACCCATTTTTTCTATTCATTTTTAATGTTTTTTATAAAACAAATTATCAACAGGGTTGAATAATAAAATACAAAGAAAAATACATGTACTCAAAAAAAATAATAAGGAAGAACCCTTTATAATATTCTTAATTAAATATATCAATATCAACCATGGAAATTATTTTCCCTATAATTATTATTTTTAAATATCATGCTTAATATTTAAAGGATGGTTGGAATTGATAAAATTGTCTTATAACATGACCCATTTTCTAACACAACTATTCATGGCTTCTATGGGTTTAAAAAGGATTAATGTTAGGCTGTTCTAAGGATAAATGGTTAAACCAAAGATTATTGAATCATATTTAATGTAATTATATTTCGTCTTAGCTTTGATAAGTTTCCAAGAATGTTCATGAAGAGAACATGCCTCAGTTTCTCATAAAATATAAATTATGAAATAATGGGAAATATTAGGATTAGAGGATGTCATGGTAATGAGAATAATGGTTGGGATAATCACTCAGACAAAATCATATGAATAATAAAATAAATTAGTGAAAATAACATAAATTAAATGCAGGAAAAATCTCATAAAAATATCATTTACCAAAATCAATATGATATCCTAAATCATAATTTTTTGAATCCTAATCCATGTTCTTATCCCAAATAATATCTTTCCCCATTTTTATCATTCAAATATACAAATAATGAAATTTAAATTCATGGAATGGTAATTATCCTAGGAATTTTATGTCTTCTTCTTTAGTTGAGTAAATCAAGTGTTGAGTGTAGGAATTTAATTGTTATATAAAAGCACTGAATAAATTAAATGTGATGAATACAATATTCAAATTCGAAATTGAAAAATTTTCTCCCCTTTTAGTGAATCTTAAAATATGTCTATAAAAGAACTTCCTACACCACATTCATGATATAAATTTCTCTCATGACATGTATTTTCTAGATTTTTCAATGTGAATGGGTTTCACTTTGTGTAATGGTCCTAGATCTTCTTTTTATCTCTCATGATGCATGTTTTTTACTGGGGCCTTGGTGGTCTTGAAAAAAAAATATGATAAATTTCAAGACATAATCAATAGAATTTGAAATATTTGGGGGGAGTGCATTCACTAAAAAATTTAAAATATATAAATAAAAATCCTAAAATACCATGTTTTCTCTTGGAAGAACTTTTGTTCTATGTTTTTCATGTGAATTTACCTCCTTCATATTCACCTCAGGTGCTAGATGGTTGAAAATATTATACCTATTTAAAGTCCATGAGTGGACTCATTTTTTTTCACATAGGTTGTTCCATATCTTTCCTCTCTAAAAAATCATAATTATTCCTTATTATAGAACCTTTATGATTTTTATCCAGCTGATCAAATATTTATTCATCAATCCTGATGAACAAAATGGAAGGTTGTCTACCATGCATATCCATTGGCATTTTTCGAGCTGGGTGGAGTTGATCACTCTTCTAGTGTATTTTTCCAAACCTATCAGATTTTCTTTCTTTTTTTAGTACTTTTAATTTGAGTCTCCTATTTTAAAATAATATCTACCTTGTTTTCTTCATATACTTCAGAGATACCCTTATCTTTGGGTACTTTTTCTTTTCCAAGATTATTATTGTATATAACATCACAGTTCATCATTTCTCATTGGATTTTGAACCTGAATTGTTTACTACCTACTCTAAAAACAACTCCCCACTTTTCTAATCAATTATAACTCTTCTAGTGGATAAAAATAGGCTTCCCAAAATGAGAGGTGTTCTCACCTCTTCCATATCATGTACTAAAAAGTACATGGAAAAGTATAATTTATCAAATGTTTTCATAATATTTTGGATTAACCCTTGGGGTTACATCAATATTGATAAATATAATAGAATTTAAAATTTTGTGGGCTTTAGGACATCCAGTTATAGGATCTTTGAGGCAGTTTGTGACATGATATTAATTCCATCACCTAAATCATAAAAATATTTTCTAAATTTATTAACTATGAAAAATGATAGGTATAAAAAAGATACCTAGATCTTGTTGCTTCTTAGGTAGGTAATTTGATAACACTAGTGACCTTTCTCTCGATACTATTATTATTATAATATCTTCTATATTTCTTTTCTCCAAAATATCAATTTCATGATCTTCGAGTATGTTATAATATTTTCAAGGAATTCTTTAAAATAAATATTAAACTATAAATTTTTAAATTGATCAATAAATTTACCTCTTTTAACATCCATAATTTCTTAACTCATCCTCTTGGTAAATAGCACACATTTTTTTCATAGTGGTGGTTCTATTACTATATGTTGTTCTTCATTTTTTCCGTATTCTTCTCTTCTATCCCTTTAATCTTTCTCATCCTATGGTTCTTTTTTTCTTTATTCGAGGTTTATCTCAGTGACCTTTCCACTTCTTAAAGTTATCATTTTTATATCATCATGTGGGTTCACTTCTAGAAATTCTCATAAAAATCCTCTCAGCCTCCCCATAGGGTGGAACCAATTTGTCCAACATGATGCTCCATATTCTGCAATCCATCTTTCTAGATCATTGATTCTTTTTTTATTTCCTTGAGAACTTACTTGGTAATAGTTAGTAATTTGGCTAATGTTTTTTCCATGGAGTGTATCTATGTTTGCAGTGAAGGACCCTATGGTTCTGGTCATTAAAATCCCTATGATCAATGTTGATAACCTTATACTTTCTTTGTGGTTTCCTATAAACATTAAATTTTTTTTTCCAATTATAATCAACATAATTCAAATATTCAGTATATGTACCATAGGGATTATGAAAATATATCATTGTAACCATTTTTCATTCCATAGACCCCATTAGAGAATCCATGAAATTATTGAACACAAGGTTCACAACTTGAGATCATCCTTTTTATGGATTCCACTGAAAACTATTAATAGAAATATCATCTAATAAATCATAACTATCATTCAGTGATTTCCTCATAAGTGAAGATCATGAAGCTTCTTCAAATATCGAGAAATTTCCCTTCAAAATTACTTTGTAAAAGGTTAGTATTAGAATCTAAATGTTGATTCCATGATGAGGAAATTATCTTGTAAACTCGTTAATACTCTCATATCCACTATAAAAAATTTCTTCACTAAATTTCATAAAATTTATAATATTACTACTACTAAGATTAAATTTTTATTTACCAAACCACTTTTAAGGAAAATTGGGAAATTATACAAGTTCAATGTTGATAGCTTTAAGCATAGTAAGAAATCAAAATGTTTTTAATAGTGAGACTTACGATATTGGAATTTATTACCCGATATAGCCTCCAAAGAGGGGCATGGTCCTTTGTATTCAAATCATCTTGGAAAGGTTCTTCAAAGTAGTTCACAAGATTGTCCCATGTTTGGATGTACTCCCCCCGCATTGATTTTTCTTTTGTTAAATTTGCATGCTAAAATAAGTTCTTGTTTGTAGATCAATACCCTTTTATTTTTGCTGAAATCACCTCAGAGATTCATCTCTAATATTCTATTTTTCTTCTCCTCTGAGGCCATGAGATTAATGGACTCTTCCTGCATTTCTTCAATTGAAGATATAAGTTTCTCTAGAAGTTCCTTCTCATTATCCTTGTCCACCCTTCCTAACTCCTCCCCTAATTTTTATTTTAGGGTCTCGACTCTCGATTTGTTGTTTTAATTTTTGAAGAGTCGTGCTCTTCTTAATCTTCTGAACTTATTCCACATTTGCATTGGAAATCAACTTGTCCTTATTGTCCAAACTTGTCTCCATCGGCTTCAGTAGGTAAGAATTGTCCTTCCGGCCTTTGGATTTATTCCCCTCAACCATAATCCACCCCCTACATCACTAGTCCCCTTACAATCCTTCCTCTTCCTTGGAATATGAAGCCCTCTTACTTTAGTTACCTCTTAACAATCCACCGAGAGATGACTAGAGATATCTTCTTCATCATCATCCTCAGATGTAAGATTTGGATGCACACTTCCTCTTGTATATACTGCCCCTATATAATTCATATCTCATGTTCATACCCTTCCTCATCCAACCCATCAAAATGATTAACTAACATTGGATATGGAATACATCGCTTGGAAATCCTCCTAAGCTCTGCATCCTAGTTCTGGAATAACTCTGGGGACCCAAACCCCCACCTCATGGGAGTGGACTGGTTGTGGATAACCATTAAAGAAGAGTTTTAGTGGAAAAAAAGTTCTCTTCGAGTCGTGGACTGATCACTGTGGGTCCTACGGGCGGCTAGGATATCTTGTTACTGCCTTTTGTAATGGGTGTCGGATCCAGTAGGTGTTTCCTCATTGTAAAGATCAAGTGGAAGATGAGGTAAGACTATAAACACAGGGACTTAAATTGATCAGAAGGGTCTGGTGAGTCATAGTCTCAATGAATCATTTATGACATTCTGAAAATAAAATGAATGAAACATTTCTACAAAACATCCAATGTGTGAGGTGGTGTATTCATGAGGTAGCCTGAAAAATTAGATAGGATGTGTGATGATTTAGATGATCATCATCTTGATATATAAATTTTAAGCAGTTATGGGGGGAATGGGAATATATAGACTTACCCCCCATGTCTGAGGGTCTTTTATAGTTGGTCTACCCATTGCCCCTTGATTTGTTCTTTGGATCTCTAGTCCTTCTCTCTAGCCTAGCTCATATTCCGCTCCATGATATTGATCCCTTACACCCATGATTACTTGTTCTTTTTCATGGTCTTCTTTTTCTTTCCATTTCTTGTGAATTATACTTTGAAATTCTAGTTCATATGAAAGATCATAAATTTTATCTTTCCTATAAGTTGATTATTCATGAAATGTATTTGAACGTGAAACAACATCATGAAAAGACTAAGAGTAAAATTATTAATTAAAATTAAAATAGTATTCAAAGTTCATAATTAACATAATCCTAATATAAATCATCCATGAAAATGGTGTGAAAAGTTTTGAGCTCATAGGGCATCGTTAATTTCCAACGGGGATACAAAAATTTAATAATTATTACAACTCAAACAACCTAAATATATAATCTGATACCAGGAACATCAGAGTGTCAATCCCTCAAGGATGATCCATAAGCTATAAATTAATTCATGAAATTGAAATCAAAATTGATTAATTTTTTTAGAGACAAATAGAAAGTATAGATAAAAAGTATTGGAATCAAGATATGATTCAATGAATGTTTATTGATTTTTATGTTTGTGTGCTTGGGATTTAATTAATTACATTTTCATTTATGATTTACTATCAGAATTTAGCCTTTAGATATATCTGAATTGGGTTCCCTACACTAAACCTATAATTACACCATTGTAATGATCATATAATAGGTTTAATCAAAGAACTAGGTGATCAAAAACCTTATTTAAATATAACCAGGAAAGACTGATTAATGGTTATAAATAAACTAGGGAAACTAATTAATGCAATAAAATGAAACTACTCATATTAAAAAATGGTTAGTAAATATGAAAATAATGAGAATAGGAAATGATAAGTAGGGTTTCAATGATCTAAAACATGAAAAAAATAGAAATAATATCTAAGAATAATACCCGTTATAGTCACATAATTTTCATAGAATAAAATGGACTAATAATGTTAGACATGATTATAATGATACACATGGAAACTAGGAGAAGAAAGGTAGTGAAAAACAGCAGTAGTAGGGATCTACAGTCACACACCTATTATCTAAGATTCATTTGTGTCCCCCCAATTGGCTCCTAGATGCTCCAACCATGCGGCTGTATGTGTGTAAATCTGGGCCTCTATATTGAAACTGCATATATATTATATCTAATTTTCTTATCTTTCAGTAGGTACAAAACACAAAGGGATTTCACTTCATGTAAGATATTATAGTGGAACCTTCTTTAAATATTTTCTGTTTTGATACTCCAACGATGTTAATGAATCTCACGGCATGTATTTTCACTAGATGTGAATCTCCATTTTAAGGTTGTCTAGGATGACACTTTATTCGAGGTATCTCTATCTCAGACCAATGGAGAACACTAAAAATGTAATCTAACTTCAAAACATAAAAATAAATTCCTATAGGTTTTGTGGTAAACTTCATATCCATGTGATTTATTCCTTTCATCTTTAATTTTTTAGTGTCGCGCCTCCTACATGTGTCTATATTTGTTAATTTTTCTAATATTGGTACTATCATGCCATAAATCACAAAAAAAGTTGAATCATCCAAATATTGGAAATATAATCAATGAAATTATAGAAATTATTTTATTAAACAACCAAAAAATAAAAGCATGAAATACACATATCAATGAATATGAACTATAAATTGGTTCTTATGATGAAATTTATTTCCTTCTATCATAATCTTTATTTTTCCATAAAAATTCATTTCTTTATTCCATTTATTTTCACATGTAAAACATTTTACCATTCTGTTGAGAAACTTTTTTGGGTGTCTCATTCCATATTTATAACATAAATAAAATCTACCCTTATTTTATGCAAGGTCTCTATCACTCGAGCACTTATAAAACATCATCCTTTTCTTCTTTGGTGGGTTCGAGAGTTAGTTAAGTTATAGGTTTTTAATCATATTTCTTGATAAATGATTTGGAATAATAATTATACCATTCACTTTGGTCAATATCCCATTTTATTTCTCTTAGTCCACACATTTTCCAACATATTCAATGTATCATGATTCCTTTAAATTCCAGCTATAAAAAAAACAAAAAAAACTAGTTTGAGCAACAATAAACATAGTGGGAAACTATATAATCATGTATAGGATGGATAAATCAAGAAACCTTCATCCCAATCTAAGGCACGTTATGTTAAACTTGGGTCATTCATTATCATCATATATTCAAATACTTTATAATGGTTTGTAATGAAAAAGTTAATTATCCAAATCATATCACTCAAGAGTACTAAATTAGGTGTGTAATAAGGCCCATTTTCATATATTGGGTGACACTTGAGTCAAACTAAATGCAACTTTTAAATATCTATTACCCCTTGGAACATCTGTTCCAAAACCACATCCACATTTCGTATCAAAATTGGGATTTATTTCCTAGGAAAACTACATAACTCTATCTAACTAATGCTTTAGGATGTTCTTCTATACATATCATCATAATAAATCTTATACTTATCTTCTCCTATATATTTTTTATTATATCTAGTTCCCATGGTTACTATTAAATTCCTTTTATACAAACTTTAGAGACCATAACCCCAATAACTCGAAGTTAGTGTTTGTATTATTATATTGACATAAGATAAAAGGAATCACATATTTTTTTTGAATCAAAAAGGAATCACATCTCGAAGTACCAAATTGTTTATTATTTTTGGAAAAGAAGATACATACTTGAGTCTTCTATTATATTTGAATGAAAAAATTAAAATATTTTTTCTAGAATATCATTATTACCTCTAGTATATCCTCTCATATCATTCTTAGAACAATTCATAGATTCTTGGGAAAGGAAAAAAAATAAAGGTGATCACAAATTCACAGTAAGGTTTAAGTAGAATGAAAGCTTTCAAGAATAAATTAGCATAATCAACATGGAATGTTAAATAGATGAACCCACATTAAATTTCAATAACTTAACTATCATTAGTAGATGAGTAATAATCAATATGTAATGGAAAATATTAGAACACATGTTCTATTTAATAAATCACATGACTATCATGATTAGATAAGGCATAATAAATATAGAGAGGTAAATAACTAAACACACTTTTCATTTTCTAAATAACTTTACAATCATAAATAGATAAGGAATAATCAAAATTTCAAGGTAAATGATAAAATACACATTCCATTTAACCAATTACATGACTATTATAAATCGATAAAGTGTGACCAATTTAGCAAGGTAAATATCTAAACACACATGTTTTTTAATCCATAACATGAGTATCATTATTAGATAAGAAATAGTCAATATTTCTAGGTAAATAACTAAAAACACATTCTATTTAGTCAATAAACAGAGAATAAAAATGAATCCGTAGATAATATCTTTACAAAAATCTCATGGATAATATTAATTGAATTCTTAGTGAAGTAATGGATTAATTGTAAAATGTCATGATCCCAAGAATCCTGATACCATTACTGCCAAGTCCATTCACAAGACTATTTAATACTATGGGTAAAACCCCATTTAATTTTTTCTAACTGATTCCTCTCATGAGACTATCGATGCATCAAGGGGATATATAATTTCAATCCCACCCCTTCAATGAAATTCCAAATCATTCTTCATATATCGAATAATTTATTTAATTTATAAACACTATTCCTTATATTCAAAAATATGTATTGTGTAAATAATATGAATTTTTCAATATTTTCCCAAAACAAACAAATAGATATCAATTTATAACATTGTGTAAATAAATGATATATGGTCCAACAAATAGAAAAATACATGATAAATAATATGGATATGTAGGGGAAATTTAATGTTCAATGATCATAGGATAGTGAATATTTCAATTGAAAGATAGTAACTACAAAAGATTCAAGAGAGAGAAAGCCAATATTTTCCTTTGTCAAAATGATCATAAACCACCCATATAAAATTTAATTTTGGTATAAATACAAAATATTCACATTGGTGTAATAGTAAAATAAAATATTTTTTGTTGATGAATATAAATACCATAAAAATATCTTAAAAATATTATTGAAAATATCCTTTTTCATCTTGAAAATTTTCATTTAAAACTAAAGGTTCGCAAAACATTTTGAAAAAAAATTATTTGCAGATAACCTTTTAATATTATAAAATAAGCTTTGAAATATTTTTTTTCATTAGTTTTGGAAATTTCATTCATGTATTACACGTTAACACAATGATTATTTTTACGTTTTCAATAAAATCTAAATGAGTACTATATTGAAAAAGATGTGAATATTACTTCAAATGTTTTTAAAAAAGTAAAAATGGGTGTAAATAATTTTTATAAATAATTTTTAAAATGTTAAATACATTTTTTAAAATATTTTTAGAAAACGTGAATTTTTATAAGAAATAATTTTCGACTAAATAGAGAAATGAAATCAGATTTTATTAAAGACATTTTCTCATTCATTTTATATACTAAAGAGTTGTAAAATGGTAAAATTTTTGGGAAAACCGTCAATAAATAGAGTAGAATAAAACTAATGTGGTTTATTATATAATGATAAATTAATTTTATTTAATGTAAATTCGGGTATAGAAAATCACAATTAAAATGATATTGTGAAATAAATCCTTACAAAGATCATAATATTGAAGTGAGAATAAATAAAAAAATGTGTCTATAAAATGAAAATATACATAAAAAAGTGTA
Source organism: Viscum album (assembly GCA_963277665.1). Taxonomy (NCBI): domain Eukaryota; kingdom Viridiplantae; phylum Streptophyta; class Magnoliopsida; order Santalales; family Viscaceae; genus Viscum; species Viscum album. The sequence goes on along the minus strand of OY728143.1, from coordinate 1,041,903,673 downwards.
AATACCACTTAATTTAGTAAGAATTATTTATAGACATAATATTAAAATATCAAATACAATAAAGAAGTAATATAATCAAATGAAAAGAAATTGGGTTGTGAAATTAATTACCACATTGTAATTTTCAAGTAAATTCCCCTAGGGTGAAATAATTAAAACTAAAACTGAATATACCATTAATTATTAATTAATTTCTATATTATATGTTAAAGGGGATTTTATACACTATATATGAGAAATTAGTGGCATGGCATTATAATATTCCTTAATTAAAGAATATTGAGACGAATTCCCTTACCTCATGCTTTCTATTGGTCGAAAATGCTTTAACCATATGTATAATGGTTTTAAGAAGGTTATTAATTTATTCTAGAACCATATACATATTTATAATATCTAATTTATAAAATCATTTTGATCCCCTGATAAAATTTTACTAATCATTTGGGAATAATAGTTCATTATTTTCATTGTTTTTTGTGTTCATTTCCTTGTTTTCTCATGCATATTTTGTCATGAATGTTTTTATTATTGAAAAAATTAAATAGTTACATCATATCGAAAAATGGTATTACTTTTAAAAATATCATGTTTTTTCATTACATACATTTTTATAATCATAATAAAATTCCAACAAGGATAATGGATCGTATCGTTTCGTGGAGACGGTAGCTCATATGTACGCACGAGCGACATTAAAATTTCATTAATGGGTGAATAGGTAGGGAATTGGGTGATATATTAATTTTAAATAATCATTATTATTTAATATATTTCATATATATTCACTAAATCTTTCATTATTACCTTCTATGTAAAGTGTATGTGAATAAATAATAACATCACTTTGTGACGTTGTAGTCTTTAGTACACACGAGACATGTTATCATCTTTTAAAAGGAATGGAATGTAAGATGATATGTGTGATATTAATTTTAATAAGTATAATAATATAATTTATATAATATAAATGTTTTAAATCCATAATTTTATACATACTTTAAATATGGTGATGGAAAATGAATTACATAGGTTTGTGGGGCGGTAGTCTGCAATACACATGATTGATGGTTTTGTTTCCTATTTAATGGAAGTAGGGATAAATATAGGTCAAAAAAACATAATCACATATCTGTATATGGAATATTATGAAGTTATTATTTATTAATGGTTTAATAATATTTAAATGAGGTGAAATAATAAACAAAGTAAAAAATGTGTGTTTAATAATGTTATATCTTCTTCCGAATACTTCATTAGGTTCCCACAAAAAGACTTTATAGGTTAAATTTTAAATCAGTATAAGGAATCTAGGATGTTGGAAGGGGATTAAATAATTTATTTTTTAGATATACATTGAACCAAATTTATTTTTAAGTGTGAATTGGTGAGGAGAGGGTGTAACCTTTTATAAGTTGTGGAGAGGATGCACATGGAATTTTTCAAAAGAGTCAATTACACCCACATTTTTATCATGCCAAAAGAAAACAAATGGTCCATTCACAACCATTATAGGTTAAATTATTTTAATATGGACACAAAATGGGTGTTGGATATGTAGGTACGTCATTTTAAACCTTTCCTTTTTAATTTAATGCCCCCAAGTAATTCAATTATTACCATAATCGCGGTAATTAATTTTTACAGTATTTATTATTCATAATCGTTAAAAATTAAGTTTAAATTATTAGGTATATAAATTAGGATGATTCAAAATATGGAATAAATTATACACATTCAATTCATATATAATTCATAATCCAATTTAAAATTATTTCAGTAGATGTTAAAAAAAAGCGGGTTTCTAATGATAAAAGTTGCATAAGTATAGAAGGTTTAAATAGAAAATTTCAAAATAAAAAATATTCCAATGGAATAATTTAGTAAAATTTTTATATAAATGAACTAATTTTACTTGAAATACATTTTAATATGTAATTTATTCTTGTAAATTATTAAAACAAAAAGAAAATTTTCAGTAAAAATAGCATTTTTCAATACTTTTTGAGAAATGAAACTTTTCATAAAAAATCCAAAAAAATCACCTTAAGATAATTTTTATCTTATGATTTTTCAAATTAAGTTAATTTTTTAAAATATATTTTTTTAGAACTTTACAAAATAATTTTAAATTATTTGGGTAGGGTGTGGCTAAACCATTTTTAAAAAAAATATTGTTTTTCAGAAAAAAAAAAATTTAAATGGTTATAATTTATTTATAATTAATATATAACAATAATTTTACTATTTAGTAATTAATTTAAATATCTTAAAATTTTAATTATATTTTATAACAGCATATTATATTATATTTCATTCATCCTTGGGGGTGTATGTTCCGCAAGCTATCGAAGAGAATAAATTTAGAGAAATATATTTCATCAGTTGTTTAAGCTCATCTTTGCATCTCTCATATGTTATCGAATAAAATGTTATTCTTTATAAATCTCAGGTTCTTACATAATAAAACTTAACAAACATCTATTTTTTCAAGAAAATTTTTACTAATTTTTAGTTTATAAATGACACAATTTTTTTACTATTCTCCTAAAAATCAATTATTTTTGAAAAAATATAAAAAAACAATTTTAAGCTAATATGAAAATTTTATATTAAAAAATTATTTTAATTTATTTAAATTAAAATCCTAAAATTTATAAATTAAATTTTTAATTAAATCATAAAATATCAGGAAAAATAATTTTTTTCAGGAATCATTTTTTGGTATAATAATTATTTTTCTAAAATTAGAGTTATTCATAAATATATGAAAAAATTAAAGAAAAATATCTATTTTATAAAATAAATTTTAAGCATAAAATGTTATTTTTATCAGTTTTAATGTTTTACTAATCGAGTTTGGTGTTTAGAGTGAATTTTTTTTGTTCTTATATATATATATATATTCATTTATTTGTATTTCATAATTCAGTAACCACTATTTATTCCCACTAATTTTATGGATACCATGTTATAGCCTATACTGGTTTGATTTTCAATGTTGTGTTTGGACCAAACCATAGAACACAATATTAATTTAAGGAAAAAAACTCAAGTCATTATAAACGTTTTCTACAAAGTGGTACCTATACATAGGTATTCTACCACCTGAGAAAAACTCAGGTCGTTACAACATTTTTCAATAAATTTACAACTTGATTTATTTACATATAGTCAATTTTATATTTTATAACAAGAAATAATTTCCCAAAATCATAACTCTTGAACTATAATTGATGAGAATTTGGTTCATGACCAATGAATTCAACTTTATAATCACTTTTCATATGATATAGAAATCTCTATAACTCATGATATACCTAACCTAAAAACTGAATTTCTTTTCTGACTTAAATCTGTTTAGTTTTTACAAACTCTTGGGGAAATAATTTACTTTTTATCCTAGGTATTATTCCAATTTACAAGTCTTAAGAATCTTTATGTTCAATTTTCAACCCATTTACACCTCAAGTAATATATTTCATCTTATATAAAATATGGAATTTATCCATAAACAATTTATGTTCTCATATATTATTGTAACAACCTGGGATTTTAGAATTAGTTTCCCTTTAAATAAATATTATATTGAATACTTGGTTTCACACGTAACTTAAAACTAAAAACCCAAGAAATATTTTATTAATATTATAATATTATAATAATATATAAATACATTATTTGAATGAAATATGAAACAACATTAAAAAAATTTCAACTGGAATAAACCCTTAAGTAAAAAAACACCACGAACATAAAATAATTATCCTTGTGGTTTTCTATGAGTATCATTACCCCAATTGCAACTGCAAAAATAATATATATAATTATAAATATTTTAACATTTATAAAGAACTAAATTTATAAGATAGATGATTTTAGTGATATATGAATGGATCTATATAGGAATGAAATCCATAAATTATATTACATAGTCATTGATATTATAAGGAAATTGGGATTATATGGTTGTTGGGATCATATAGATATTGGGATTATATGGATATTATACTTATATTGATAATGACAACATCATTAATCATATAAATAATTAATGAGATAAACTATATGGGTTATTATTTAAAATATTACTTTTGTAACATAGTCATTTAATTTTTGGGTATATTATTTAGATGTAAAATAATTACAAAAACATTGTTAAAAAATGTAATCAATTAAATTTTGTAATAGAATTATTTCTTATTAATAACATTTAACCTAGAATGGTAAAGAGGTAGTATAACTGGGTTTTTCCCATGATCAAGACCTTGTTGATCATCAACATGTATATCTTGAGAGAAATAGGTTGGGGGAGAAGTTATAGCTCATGGAAATCACTACAAGATCCTTGTTGATTGAATCACCACCCGTGAGTGCCACAATTTTTTATCTTACACTTTGGTCTTATGAAAATTTCTTGAAGGTATTTTTAGTTAGAATTGAGGATAATATAAACATGTAATTATTAATGTAATAAATTTTATATTTTCATTATTATGTGTATTTTAGATATTTATTATTTTCATAAAAATTTACTTTTAAAGAATCGGTTAAATTAAAAAATAATGGGTGTATTTAATAAAATTATATAGTTAAAATTTAATAAATTATTATTAATTACATAATAAATAATAAATAACAAAAAATAAAACAATTTAATGTTAAAAATAATACCAGGATTTTCGCAGCTATGTTACCTAACTCCAAATTTATTTCATCTTTACCCTTCACCTAACTTTAGTTTCCAAGGAAATGTTCACCAGTCTCACCTATAAAAAGATCTCCCATACTCCACTTACTAACTACTTTTTATCGCAACCTTAGTTTATTGAAAAATACAATGTTTTTTATGGTTATAACAAGATGGATGTTTTATGATAATAGATATTTTTAAGTACCTTTTTGTATAAACATGGACAAGTGTTGATCAACTGTTAGTTCAAAGGATTTACCACTAAACATCTACCATTGACAAAAAAATCATTATATTATCTACCGGTAGTCTATGTTACTATTCAAATATATACTTTTAGTCTAATATATCACTAAAATAGATCTACCACCAAAGAGAATCTACTGTTTAGAGGTAAATATCTAGACTACTACTATTACTATCCAAACTCTTATTCAAATTTAATTACCCCAAAGACTAGTTTAAAAAATTACATGCAGTCAGTCATGCACTGATTTTAGAATCATTATTCTTGAACAAATCCATGGATTCATTAAATAAAAAGTTTTATATTTCCTTATTTTTTAGGATTATGATGATTCAGGTTAATTGTTATTATTTTATAATGGATAATTGGACCTCCATCATAATATATTTTTTAGAATATCTTCATCCACAAAAAATGAAATACATCCAATTTTAGTGACACATGTAAAAAGAATATAGAATCTGATTCAATGAATCAAGAGAAATAAAAATACACCAGTTTGTGAAAGGATTTATGACATTTATATAATTAACATAGAATTACTTTAGAGACCTTCATGAAGCTCTGTTTTCTTGAATATTCTGAGAAACTTGTTTGATCACCTTTTAATAATAGATATGAGGATCTTTGAACATATAATGATATTAAGATCGCGCATCTTATATTTTTCATATCTATAATCACTTTCTCTTTCTATTTATGATTTATATTTGATTTGTCTTTTTAGTTCATATATCTATAAAACACAGTATCATGTAATTAACTAGAGATTTATCAACACTCTCTAAAAATAATTCATTTATATACCCGTAGAAATTTTTGAATAGGTTGTGTGTGAACTATTCTTTTTTTATCCTATTTATAAACATGGAAGAGGTTATGTGCCTATATATAATGTTTTTTGTGGGTTTTAAAACCTGATATAGGTTTTTGATCATGATTATTGTTTAATAACCTTCTTGGAAGTGGGTTATTTCCATGTAGAGGGGTATTAAGTATTAGTTTGAGACTGAACCCCTTCTTTTAAATACATGGTATATTTTATTAGTTTTTTTCAATATTGAAAAGTTTAAAAATATATCTATTTAAATATCTATATCAGTACTATTACTCAGATAGTTAATCTTGATTTATGTAATATATATAATGTTTTATCAAGAAATTTATTTTCAAAAGATAAATTTATTTAAAAATAATATTTTAACTGAGCAATGATCCTTCTTTGAGAATCTATTTGAAAATAAAATTATATATTTATACTATTTTGATTAATTATGTGTTTTTATTAATTTGGTGGATTTGGGTTTTAAAATTTGATAAATAGAAAAAAAAATTGGGAGCTCAATTCACTATTACATGACTTACTCACTCCGACCAACATTTGGTATTAGAGGCCTTTTCAAATTATCTTTTATTGCGATATAGATTTTATTAAAAGATATTGAATATATATTTATTATAACTTTATATCTTTATGGATATTAATAAACAATAGGGGACTATCATTAATCATCCCAATTAATTTAATGGTACTAATTATTCTCAATAAAAGATTAAAATGATAATTAATTTCAAAATCATGGGTTTTGAAATTTTGACTGTCATTGAGGATGAGTATAAACTACCCAAAACTTCAAGAGTTGAATGAATTGATCCTACGAAATTAGCTTTTAATAATTGCTATAAATATATTAATCCTTTCTATAATTCTTTATGTGGTGAATATTTTAATAGAATATCTGCCTATAGCACTTCTGTTGAGATTTTGGAAACCATGGTATTTTTTATGAAGAAAAATCCAATTTAAATTAATTTATATTTGAATAATTACACTATTAAGTATGATACCTTTAATATGAAACCTTGTGAATCAATTTTTGATATATATACCTTATTAAATGAGATTTCAAACACTATTAATTCAGTTATGAAAAAAATTCTAACAAATATTAATTGATTCACCTACTAAGATGTTTATGTAGTAGCCAAGGATCTATTAAAACTACTAAGAGAGAGGTAGATTATTGGTATACTATTTTTAAAAATTATATTACTTTTGATTCAACCTATGTGACTCATTAAAGTCTTGATGCATTGTCTTTAATACTCATCCTCACCCTATAAGAAATATCAAACAAAGAAAACACAACACAAGGGGATTTATAAGGTTTAGTACAAAGACATATTCCTTTCCATGTTGGTAAGTCCCCTAACATGGATTCTCCACTATAACAAAAAGAAATTTCAATAGTTGTTGGTTATACCCATAGTTCCAATCAACTTCTTTTAGTTGGTTATACCCCTAACAACACTTTCTTCATAATGAATGGTTAGAACACCCAATAACAATTTTCAGCAATAGAAACCCCAGACTCAACCTTCAAATTCTTCTCAGAACAAATCGATAGATTGGATGATTAGTTGATCGTCATCCACAAGCTTCCTAGTTTACACAGGCTCATGTAAAATTCAAGTACCTTTGCACTAATGTTGGTATTTATCATAAAATTCCGATTACTGTATTCAATAGGTTGCCTCAGTACAACACTTCTCGGGAAATAATTGTTACTTCTGTATAAGAACCATCCTCACTAACCCCTAAAATCTCAGATACATAAATATTCAAAAACACCGATACAACTGTTGTCTCAGTTTTAGTCTCAAAACACTACACACTAAATATGAAAAATATTTCATGTGAACTTAATAAATATATCATCTATTTATTTTTTATAATGAATGACATCTCACTTTGACAATATCATGAATACTAAAATACGTTCTCATACATTCTTTTATAACACACACATTTAGATCTAATTTTATTTATAACATTATCATATGTGAATGCTTTAGTGAATGTTCATGAAAATTTCTTGTATATAAATCATTCTATACAAATACTATCAGAACACACACTTACCTCCTTACACTCACTTTTTCACACACTCAAATTTTGGACACTCTTTGTATTCCTTCTGCCTTATGTGTAAAACTATTTCATAAACAATGACAACATTGCATGTTTCATTGTTCCCACTTTCTTCATTCATGAACACCCGAATGGGTGTAGGGTGTAAAGATGTGAAAATCACTATAAACGATTCTTCTTTCAAACACAAACCCATATGAATATCATATCGATAGCACGCAAGATATTTCAGATGAAAAAAAATGCAAGTAAAAACTGCTAGTAGTATCTCAAAGATGTCTTCTGAGCACAAAGTGTGCTACGGAAACTCAACTCATCATGAATCACCATGAGTATTCAATTCAAAGGTCAATAAGTCATGGCCTTATAATTTTATTTTCACAAGAATAGATCCTTTGTGATCTAAAGAATATAACAAATCACTCTATCTCTCACTCTAAAAAACTATGCTCGTATGTGAGATAAATGGACACATCAAAATGATCTCAACCTCAGAATTTATTAGTGTTGATAAACACCTTGGAATCTTATATAATCACTGAGACTCATTTCATCATCAGATCATTTGAACACTTCCTCTTTTATATGACTAGGAGGATCACTATCACATATGTTAAATATTATGTACATTGAAGATATTTGGTTTATTAACCTTAATATTATGAAATTGAAATACAAAAATATATTTCTATCATTCTCGTTTCCTCAGGATCTTCAAATGAATCGTAGAATCCATTATTAGAGCTTTAGATGACATGAAATGGATCTCTCGGTTCATAGAACCCTTTGGGTAAGATTGAGGTTGAAGACGACACATGATGGCTGATTGGATAGCTCACATCAATCAGTTAACTGATCTCATGGTTCTGGAACACGATGATTAATCAAAAGGTTGTGATATTTCAATCAGATGATCATATGGTTAATATTCATTTTTATTTAAAAACATTTCATCCTACAATGAAAAGGCCCTTGTTTTAGTGATTCTTTATAATAATATTCACAAAATCTAGAGTTCAATCAACTCTCTTCCCTCCTCCCCAGTAGCACCTGGTACTGGTATTCTCCTACAGATTTTTTTGCGCCCACTCTATGTCGTCATTGTTCTGCCCCGCATGGTGGTGCTCTTCCGGTTCAATTTTACTCACGTAGGGGCTTCCTCACCCACGACTATGGTCAGATCATGTTTGCTAGATTGCTGGGTTTAAGCTCAGCCACCCACTTCAGTGGTGTGTGATGCTTCCATTTCTAGCTATCCAACTTGGGTTAGCCAATTTTTTTACTAAAAGACCATTGAAAACTCTTACAAAATTTCCCAAACAAAGTATAATGTCCTTCTTCAAATATATTTCATAACCAATATCCAAAATACTTCATGAAAATTTGATCACTTTTTCATGGAATCTTCAACATCTTCTTCAAATCAATGTAGTTGACATTGTGCATTGATATTAAACAAGTCTTATAACTAAGGACCATCTCTACAATCTTCAGATTTATACCCCCTTAAACACATTTAAATCTTCCACCAAACACTTGTATATAATAAATTGAATTCACTAAACATTTAGATCCCCCCCTTATATTTGTTTTTAATATTCCAATTATTTTAATGAGTATTCTTTTCTTTCTCCCCATTATTGGAAATGAATACAAAAGTTAGTTTAGGTGTTAAAACATAAAGTAGATTCTTCTCCAACATTAAAAGAATAAAACCTCATGGAATCAACAGTAATGAGATTATATTTAATCAACTCTAAGTATATGTGGGAAAACCTTGTGTAGAAAACAAGAGAGATGTCACCAAAGAAAAAAAATCATGTGAAATATTATAATTTGATACTAAACAAAAACGTTTTTCAACAACTTCATCTCAGGGACATGTTTGAACAATATTTTTAAGAGATTTAATGCACACACCTAAACAAATAAATCAGAAAATTCTAGTGAAAAAAATTGATCCACTTTTAAAATTAAGATTAACAGCATGGGAGTGATTATCATTTTCACCAAATTCTGAAAGATTGACTTCATTAGAACATCAATTCTCCCCTTAAAGTGATTAACTTGTCTCCTTCAATTCCATGCATGTTAGAATAAAAGTATTTATAAAAAAGGAATAAGGAAGAACTAGTTTGTTCCTTAGAAATAACACTCAGGCTGAGAGCTTCCTCTCAACCATGTTTTTTCTTTCCTCCTTTTAAATGCTAATTTGGAAGAGTTATCCATCATTTCTTGGGTTGTTAGAAGTGTCCTGAAATTTTTATTTCATTACTAATTTTTTCACACATTTCACACTTTATTATTTTAAATTCATTATTAAATTCTTAATATGTCACCATTTTTTCCTCTTTTTCTCTAAAAATCTTCTTATCTTTTTTGTGTCATTTTAGATTCTCACATAACTCACTGGTGACTGTAGTATTCTTCACTTTCCAAATTTTCTTCTCATATTAATTTTGAGTAATATCAATAGATAAAAAAAATATACATTTCTCACCTTTGTGACCTTCTTGACCGCACCTATAACGATTTAATTCAAACATTCATTTATGATCTACACTAATAGTTAAGACAAATTCTTGATCACATGCTTCTTATTCTGATAATGTGATCATATTTGTTCAGAATTACTCCCCCTTGATTAATGACTCCTACTTGGTAGTGAAATATTATACCATCATGAATAAAACACTCCACAGTACCAATAGTATCCTCTGAACCTTGATGTTCTAGAATGATAGAAATTCAGCTATGAAGATTGTAGTTGTTACCTTTTCACAGACTATGGATGTATCTTCTTAGGAGGAAATATTCTAACTAATTAGTACATTGTTCCTTTGTGTAAATTATTTTCTCATTTGTTCTATTAATCCAGTTAGATTCATACTTTCATAATTATTACCACTAAATGAACTATGTGATTCACTTTATTTGAAATCATCCTTTTTCTTTGAACCCTTCTTCTCAATGGATTTTAAAGATTCACCCTTAATTCTAATAGCTTTGATGAAGGTTTATTTCATCTTCTTCAACTATATTTGAGTAGAAAAAACAGATATATTGTTTATTAGATAATTATTCTTATTTCTTAACAATTCTCTTATCAATATCATTCATCATCTTTTCAAATTTAGCTAATCTCAATTGGTTTTATTTATTCTCTTCAACAAATGATAATTCTTCCTTGTCAATATCATTCTTTTGAATAGTTTTTAGCTTTCCAACTCACTCAACTATCTTCTTCCTATTTTCTCTTTTCTCATTAATATGAATCTCCTATTTTTTAACATGTTCTTTATTTTCAATGGAGTTCTTGTGAATTTCTTTCTTTATCATTTTCTTTTCATTCTTGGTTTTCATATTTTTCAAATAGTGTTTCTTCTAGATTTTATTTTAACACCCATTCCAAATCAGTTTATTTATCACCATCGTCATCTTAAAATGAGTCTCTATACTTCTTGGATTTACCTGTAAATAACATTTTATTCTTATAGTATCTTCCATCTTATGACTCAGAACATGATGATATAAAATCATTTATTTCTATTCCCATTATATTTCCATTATTGGATGTAAATCTAATATTATGTTTCTTCCACTTCCTTTTATGATTTTTCTTATATTTTACATTTGATTTTGTATCTTCATCTTTCTTCTGAGGACATTTCCCAAAAAAAGTTGACCATTGTTGTGATGATTCCAGAGCTTTAGTAATTTTTTGGTATTTTTTTCCATATTACCCTATTGAAATTTTTGCAACCAAGTCCATTATTTTTTTTATGTTTAATTTGGATTCATCATCCTCAAAATCACTTGATTCTGGTTTATCATTGATTTTAGTTTTACCTTTTATCGTTTCTTTAATGTTCATCTCATCTATTGCATTTTTATTAAATGATTTCAATTTTATCATTTCATAAGATATGAGATAATTATGAAGTTTATATAGTGATAGATCTTATCTCTCTTCTAGTTCAGAAATAATTGAGTGGAATATATTGGGAAAATTTCTCAAGAGCTTTTTACCAATAGTATAATCATCTATCTTCTCTCCAAAACCTCTGTTATTGCGGACAATTTCATTCACTCTTGTAAATTTGTCATGAATAATTTCCCCACGAGTAATTTTAATATCTTCATATCTACTTCTCTAGATTTTCACCATTGGTTCTCTAAATTTAATAATTCCTTTATATCTTCTCCTCACATTATCACATATTTCCTTGGTAGTCTGAAGACTAATCACTTTAGTGTGAACTATTTCTGATAAAGCCATCAAGACTACATTCTGAGACTTTCAATCCATTTAAAGATTTCTTTTTTTAGAATCAGTCATAGAAACATCTTCATTAATGAGAGGGAAATCAATTTCCACTGCATTTCTCACTTCCAAGCCAAGATATAGAAGATAAGGAAGAATAATATTCCTCCAAATATGATAGTTTATGCCATCAAAAGCAGTAATTTGTTGACTGTTCACAAAATTCAAATTCTCTATTTCTATGAAAATCTTCTGGGTCAATAGAGGGTACCTTTCTTTGATACCAATAGATGTGGCCAATGATCTTTTAGATACCACATAGAAGGGGTGAGTCACTGGTATACTATTTTTATAAATTATTTTACTTTTTATTCAACATCTGTGACTGATTAAATTTGTGATCTATTTTATTTAATACTTATCCTCAACCTGTAAGAAATATCAAACAAATAAAACATATCACACATGGATTTACAAGGTTCGATATAAAGAACTACACCTTTCCATGTTGTTTAGTACACCCAACATCGATTATCCACTATAATAAGAGGTTATTGCAATAGTAATTGGTTATACACCCCAATTAAAAACTGGTTATACCCTTCAGTTCCAATCAGCCTTTAGAAGTTGGTTATACCCCCAAACTGCACCTTCTTCACAATGATTGGTTAGACCCCCAAATCAAAATTTTTTGCAACTGTTTAAAATTCCCAGATGCAACCTTCAACTTCTTCTTAATAAAAAATTCATAGATAGAATGATCAGTTGATCCTCCTCCACAATCTTGCTGGATCACACATGCTTGTGTACAATTTATGTACCTTTTCACTAATGTTGGTCTTGCTCAGATAATTATAATTACTGTATTCAATCATCTGCCTTAGTACAACACTACTCAGGCAAGAATTATTTCTTCTGTAGAAGACGTGGCCTCATAAACCACTGAAATATTAGATAATAATAAATTTAGAAACAATGATACAATTGATGTCCCTGCTTCAATCTCAAAACATTGCACACTGAATATGAAAAATATTTCACTTCCTTTTCTTCAATACTCCATGCAAGTATTTATTATAATGCATAGTCGTCTCACTTTGAAAATATCATTCATGATAAAATACATGTTCATACATTATTTTATAAGACACACATTCAAATCCCATTTTGTTTATAACATAGTCATATGTCAATTCTTTAATTCATGTGCATAAAAACTGCTCATATATCAATCCTTGCATAAAAATACAATCCACACAAACAATGTAGTCCTTGTACACTCACGTTTTCACACACTCAGAACATGCACAGTCATTGTATGCCTTTTTCTTTATGTGTACAGTTCATTCACAAACACTGGTCACTTTTCATGCTACCTTGTTCCCACTTTCTTCATACATGCACACCTGAATGGGTGTAGGGTGTAATGGCATGCAAATCATTGTAAACAATTCCTCTTGAATACACAAACCCAGATAGTTATAATCCTGATAGTGCGCAAGATATTTCACATGAAACAAAGTGCATATAGACACTACCTATAGTATCTCAAATATGTCCTTCACACAAATAGTGAGTTATAGAGACATAATTAATCATGCAGCACATTGAGTGTGCAATTCATAGGTCAAGAACTCATGGCCTTCTAGTTTTCATTGCACTAGCACGGATCCCTATAGATCTAAAGAAGATCTCATATCACTCTCTCTCTTTCTCAAAAACTCAGATCGAGTGTGAGATAAACACACACATCTAAATGAGCTCAATGTCGGTATTTATAGGTGTTCAGAAACACCTTGTAATCTTCTATAATCACCGATACTTATTTAATCATCAATTTATTTGAACATTGCCTCTATTCCATGACTAGGAGCATCATTGTCTCACATTTTAAATATTCTCCACAATAAATATCTTCACCTTATTCACCTTAATATTATAAAAATAAAATTTCATAATATATTTCAAACATTATTAGTTCATCAAGATCTTAAAATAAATCATAGAAGTTGTGGTTCGTGTTCTGGATGAGGTGGCATGGAACTCTCGATGCACAGAACCATTTGACAAATATCGAAGTTGAAGATGACACATGGTGGTTGATCGAATGGATCACATCAATTAGTTAACTGATCTCACTATTCTGGAGCATGAAAATTAATCAGATGGTTGCGATATTTCAATCGAATGATTGGACAGTTAATATTCAATAAACATTAAAAACATTGTATCCCATATCGAAAAGGCTTGCATTGGAGCACTTATTTATAATACTCACTGTGGAATCCAGAGTTCAATCAACTCTCTTCCCTCCTCCTTGGTACTACCTTGTACCGATGTTATCATGTGGGAATTCTCTGCACCCACTCTATATCATCATTGTACCGCCCCGCATGGTGGTGATATGCTGCTTCTATGTGCCTCACATAGGCACGTCCACATCCATGGCTATGGCCGGATCATGATGGATGGCTATCTGGGGTTAAAGGATCATCCACCTATCTGGGGTTAAGGATCATCCACCTATTCAAGTGGTATGTTCCACTTCCCTTTCTGGATGTCTTGCTTGGGTTATCCAAATTTTTTACTAAAGGACTATTAAAAATCATTTCAAATTTCCCAAACAAAATATAATGTCCTTCTTCAAATAAATGAAAAAACCAACATCCAAACATCTTCCTGCAAATTAATTCACTTTTTCGTGGCATATTCAACTTCTTCTTCAAATCAATGTTGTAGACATTGTCCATTCATATTACACAAGTCTTAAAACATAGGGCCAGCTCTACAATTGTCGGATTGAAACCTCCTTAAACACATTGAAATCTTCTACCGAACACTCATTGATAACAAATGAAATTCATTGGAAATTTCATCTTACCATATAGATAGATGGGAACTACAATTTCAACTCTATGATCTTGTGATATAAGTAATTTACCTCTTAAATAGCTAATATAAATTCTCATGATGTATGGATATAAACTCTATGTGAATTTAGAAGAATTATATACCCAAAGAGAGTGTTGTTTTCCTTCAAGGAATCTTGTTCAAAGTAGAAATAAAATATTAAAGAATAAAACTCATATGAAAGAATTCATATTCTGATAGTGCTGAATAAATGGATCAATTATCTAGAAAATTCATGAAATTTTAAAAAATTAATTAATTATTCAAGAATCTAAACCACCATGGTAAGTATGAGAATAAAGGTAACTAGAGAAAAGAATGGAAAAAGGATGTACATAAAATGAAATTGTCTTCAATGAATGTAAAAGAAAAGTTTATATCAAAGTATAAATTCCAAATCTTAAGTTTATGAAAAAGTAATAGGACATATATAAGAGATATAGAAAGGCTATAAAATCCACTTGGAGTTCTTCAGAAAATAGTTTAAGTGATTCATACACAAGAAGAGAGGATAACCATCATAGAGACAATATCTGTTTTATGAAAAACACATATGAGTTATCTAATATTATTTATGAATCTCATGTTCATAATAATAACCTTTATAAAAATTATAATAGTGAAAAAAAGTTTTCAATGATGAAATTTTTTAATATAGTAATATGTTGGAGGACAAATTTAAAGAACATAAAGATAAATAAATAATAATAAAGAAGCATCATGCCTTTTTTTCTCACATTAAAACATATATTAGTATAGAAAATGATAAAAATGATCAACTACTGAATGAAAATAATGTGCTAAAATTATCTAATGAAAAACTAAAAAAGGATCTTGAAATATTAAAAAATGGAAGAAATTATTTAACAGTGTTGCTTGGAAATAAAATTATACTTATGTATACCATAGAAATTTGATACCAAACTGGATAGAGAAATATCAACAAGATTAAATTTATTTTTCGTTCTATTTATGTTTTTTTAATAATTTAAACTTTTATATACCAAATAATGTTTTTATTTTTAAAATTCTCAGATCCACCTACATAAAACCTATTAAAAAGTATGGACTCCAAAATCCCTTATTAATAACATCTATGGAACCATAAAGATATGGGTACCAGTGTAATTTTTGGTTTAAATCTCTTTTTTAGAAACCATTTTGAAAATATCTAGTATGAACTTATAGAATCTAGATAGTGGCTTCTCTAGACACATGTTTTGGGATTGTTCAAGTTTCAAGAACCTAATCAGAAATCTAAACGGGAAAGGGTTAGTTAAATACCTACCTAAACTATAATTCCCATAATAAAACAACTATGATCTTTTTCAAAAAGTTAAATAACACAAAATATATTTTAAATCGATTAAAGGAGGTTCCAAATCTCAAACCGTAGTGCTAGGTCACATGATCTTTTTTGGACCCTCAAAAGTATCTAGCCAAAATGTGAAGCACTATGTTTTTTTTCAGTAGATGACTTTTTTATATATACTTGTGTATTATTTTCTTATCACAAAACTAATTCTTTTTCCAATTTTTAAAGAATGATAAATCTATGGAAAATTTTTTGGTATTAAATTTAATTCTTTAAGAAGTTATCATGGATGTAAGTTTGAAAATAAACATTTTGAATCATTATAATCACCACATGGATATAATAATAACTTTTATTCTCTTATAACCCCACAGTATAATGGTGTAGTAGAAATAATAAATATATCACTTCAAGAAATTGATCTAACCATGCTTAATGAGTATGATTTACCTATTTATTTTTAGAAGAAGATGTGAACACAAGATACTACCTAATCAATAGAGTTTTAAATTTTCCACTTTTAAATAAAATCCCATATGAATTAAGGAGTGAAATAAAAAATAATTAATCACTTTATATTATTTGGTTTCAAAGTAATTATTATCAACACAAAGGATAATATTGAAAAAAATTCATCCAAGAGTGATGAAGTGATTTTTTGTGGATATTCTGCAAATAGTACGTCATAAAGGGTATTTAATAAAAATACTAATATTTTGGGGGAATCTGTACATATCAGGATTGATGAAAAATATTCAAATAGGTCTAAGTATTCTTCATATAACCTTAAAGATGATCTATCAAATATGAATATTAATTTTAACCCTTCAGATAGTTTTATGAAACAAGTAGAAAAATATTCTAGTTATGATGAACTACATAAACCCAAACCTATAGTGGATAATGAAATATGCATCCCTCATTTTCAAAGAAACATTAGGATGCATAAGTATCATTTCTTATATTTTGTAGTTGGAAACCTAGATAAGGAAAAATACTAGAGATTATCTTATAATTTAGGATGAACATCAATATTTATTTTCATATCCTTAATTTAAGAACATAAATGATGAAATTAATGATGTATTCTGGGTAATGGTAATGTAATAAAAACTTAATCAATTTAAAATAATTAAAGTGTGTGAACAAATAGATAGAACTAAATACAATCTGATCATTTTTATTAAATGGACTTTTATAAATAAAGTGGATGATTTAGGCACCATAGTTACAAATAAATCTAGATTTGGTGTATAAGGATATAGTCATGAAGTGGGTATTAGCTATGAAAAAAGCTTTCAACTAGTAGAAAAACATGAATCCATTAGAATTATACAATCCTTTGAAACACATTTTACCATAAAACTATATAAAGTGGGTGTCAAAAGTGTATTCCTATATTTTATACTGTTGAGGATGTTTTTTTTGAACAACACCCCTATATTTTAAAATCCTTATTTTCCCAATCATGTTTTTAAAATTACAACAGATTTAAATGGTTTAAATAGTCTACAATAGCTTTGTATGATATCACATATCTTTTTTTATTTATTATTAATTTATACTTATTTTCGAAAAAAATTATATATACATGGTTATAAATTCAATGATTTGTGATCATAAAAGGTGGATATTTTTAGAACCTCCTAATTTTAGTGATAAAAATCATGTTTGTTATGTTTTTAAAAAGATAAATATTTTATGATTGTGAATATTTTTATATAATTTTTTGAACAAGCTTGGTTAAGTGTTGATCTATCATTAGTTCAACGGATCTACCCCTAAACACCTACCCCTGAAAAACCTATTGTTAACAGATGTACCACTGATAAATCTACTTTCATAAGATCTACAACTTGTTTGTTCTACCATTCAAAGATGTACCATTAGCCTAATTTATAGCCAGAATAGATATACTTCCAGAGATTATCTATCATTCAATGATATACCACCAAACAGTTACCATTGTTTTACAGACACTTATTTGAATTTAATTCCTCAAATTGATATTTTTAAGAATTCAATGAAGTTAAATACACATGGATTTGAGAATCATTAATCTTAAACTACTCCACGGATGAATTAAATAAAAAAATTATATCATTCTTAATTATGTATTATGTATGAGGATTCAAGTTAATTATTATTATTCTATAATTTTTAATTTGACCTGTAGTAATATAAATTTTGTATAACATACTCATGCATGTAAAAAATAGAATGCAACCAGTAACAGTGACATAAGAAAAAATAATACATAAATTAATATGATAAATCAAGCTATATTGAAATACACCTTTTTGTGTAAGTATTCAAGACATCGATAAACAAAAAATTGGAATTTCCAAACATTCATGATTATTTTTTCATATATATTATGAGATACCTATTTTAACTTTTTTTATAGATAGATTTGAGGATATTTGAACATATGAAGCTATTTGGATTGATCAGAATCTCAATTTTCAAATCTTTACTAATTCTATCTACCTATCTGTTAATGAATTACATTTGAGTTGCGTTTTGATTTACTCTATTTATCTATAAAAGACAAACTCATGTACTTAACTGGAGAGTGCTCGACAGTCTCTCTTAAATTTATTCATTTTTATACCCAAGAAAAACTATGGGAGAGGTCATGTGTTACATGTACATGTTTCTATGTAATTAATAACTATAAAAGATGCTTTTTATCTGGATATCATATGTGTTTTTTTAAATCATGATCTAGGTTTTGTATCAAGTTTATTTTTTAATGATTTGCATGACACTGGGTGACTTCCAAGTAAAGGGGATTAAGTATCAGCTTGAGGCTTAAACCCTTTCTTTAATTACTCTTTATTTTTTATATGTTTTTATATATATTTTAAATTTTAAAACTATATATATTTTAATATTTGTATCAAAACTTTTAATCTGATAGTTAATCGTAATTTTTTTTATATAGAGTGTTTAGTCAAGAAATTTAGTTTCAAAATTTAAAGTGATTTCAAAGATTATTTCAACTGAGCATTATTCTTTATTTTAGAAGATTATTGAATAATAAAATTATATATTTCTAAAACATTTACTAACTAGATGTTTTTATTAATTTTGGGGATTTATGTTTTAAACTAATTTTAAATAAAAAAATTATCATGACTCAATTCACGCCACTATTGAGTTACTTAATTTGAAAAACACTACTCTAATCCTTGTAAAACCTATAAAAGTACTATATCATGTTTGGAATCCCTTGGTCCTAAGAATGATTCATGAGCTCTTGACTCCATCTCATTTCATTGTGAGAAGGATAAATTTCATCAAAGTAGGTAACGAGTTCATCTTCTTTATTTTCATTTTCATTATCAAATACATTCTTCATGAATCTCATTATCCACTATAATTATATTTTATTAATATAATTATATTGTTTATATATTAATTTTACTATTATATACCTATATATTCTTACACACTCATTTATATAACTTGTTCTTGTTTGGGTCAGTTCAACCACCTAATTGACAATTTTGTATTATCTTTACCATGTACAACATAAATGAGTATCAAGAAATTATTACTGGTAATATATTTTATTAATAAATAAATGATATTTTTATGCTATAATGTTAATATAAATAGTTAAGTCATAAAAATATAACATATTTTTTTGTTTAAATTACCAAAACAAGCATATTATGGATGTCGTCATAGGGAACTACACATGAAGCACCCATAGAATTAACATGGAACATCAAAAATAATTTTTAAAATTATAATGCACCATAAATAATCTAGTAATTATAATATTAGTATCAAATAATGAGAATCTTCATCTCCATTAAGAGACTTATATGAAACAATCTAAAGTAATAACATCTAATGATGAGAATAAACATTAACTAACTAATATATTTGTAATGAATAATAATAATTAATAAATATAAAATTAAACATATATTAATTGGGTTATAAACTAATTTATTAAGATGTTTATTTATATTATATAGGAAAATAAATTTCTTTCGTGGAAGTCTGGAGTAAAGGTATTGGTTTTCTCAACTCAATTTTCTTTCTTTAAGATATATGCTATATTTATAACTTGATTTATTTTTTGTGATTTATATAATCCCATAAGGATTTATATTATCATATATTAACTAAAATTAAAGGTATTTACAAATCAATTTCAATTCCAATCTTCCATTGTCTTTTGGTTTGAATTTTACTGGTGTTTTAAGGGGGGGTTTTTTGACTCAATTTATTTTTATTGAGTCACACACTGTCTTCTTTGACCATGTTCTTATATGATTGATATATCTTGAAAAAATAATTAAATATATTATTTTCACTTTCACTTCAAAAGACTAAAATTATCATTGAATAATTTTCCTGTGATATATTTCTTTTTTGTTAAAAATGATATATTGTTAAAAATAGTTATCATCCTCCTTAATGGATCTTTATCCTCCTTGTAAATATTCCTTCATCTCACAAATAATTTACTTTATTAATTTAAAATATAAATATGTATCATTCCCTATAATATTCATACTTCTCTTTACCAATTTTTAAAAGGATTTATCATATTTATTTTTAAAAATATGGGTTTCATTAAAGTTGTACTAGAATGTTAAAAGGTATTTCCTCCTACTATCGTATATTTTATCTTCTAAACCATGTTTCATATTAATTATTTTCATTTCATTTTAAAATATATTATTGAGATTTATCTATTGAAATAATATTTAAAAAATCCATATAGTCATATTCCAATTAATTATTTTTTAATGTGACTTCTAACTTCATTTTATATTAAAATGACTTTATTTACAAAAGTGTGAAATGAATCTCTTTTTTTTTAATTCCATTCCCCAAAAATAATTTTCCTAATTTTATAAATGTTCTTCATAGTGAATCATCCTCTAAAATTTTTCATGATTTTATTGAGTAATATTTATTACTATTGTTTTGTGATTTTGTTTTAAATAAAAGTAATCAAAAGAAAAGAATATTGATTCTTATTTTTTAAAGAAATTTAATAATTATCTTGTAAATGGTTTTTTAACTATGTCAACATAGTTTAAAATTTGTTAGAATTTATTGGGAATATGCTCTAATAATATCATTCAAATTATTTCTATGGATGTAATGTGATAATAACTTATTTATTTTTTTATGAAACCCATTTTTCCATGGGTTAATTATGTTATCATAGAATTATGAATGTCATTAATTTATTATCTAATGATTATGTATAGTTTATCATTATATTATTAGTGGGTTCTATATATCCCTCCATTACATTTGGTAATGTTTTACATCTTGATCACAAAAAAGGGTACACTGGTAGAATCCCAACTATAAGGTGGTTCATGGGTTTTAACCTAATCCCATGATGTTTCATGGTGTTTTTTAAAGAAAACAAAGGTACATGTGTTGGTATTACAATAAAAAGATGGTACATTGGTTGTTAAAAAAAGACTATGAAATTAAACATGTTGTTTTCCTAATTTCATAATGGTAAAAGGGTTGTTAGATTAAGCCTAAGAGGGAACATAGGTTGTTATAATGAAAACCCAACACCTGCACTTTTAGATCGGTAAAAAATCATGCTATATACATTTTTTATAAAAATGAACTCAAAAATATGAAGTCCTTTGCAGACCCAATAATCTAAATCAGTCTAGGTTTTAGACTATTAGTAAAATTCCTTATAATATTTCAGATTTAATACAATTTATGAATAAAGTAGTTATTTATGTTTACTCGTGCTAGATCCATAAATGAAACTGAACACCATTATAACTTCTAAATATCCTGTGAAAAACATTTTAAAAATATAGGTTCAGTATGAAATATCTATGAAATTGGTTTTAAACCCAATAAAATATCCTTTTCCTTGAAATAAAATAGAAAAATTTTGATATCTTTTAACTTTATATCAAATAAAAAACACTGGATATATATATTTCTAAAATATTAATATAAGTTTTTCACAAATTTTCATAAGAAATACAATTTCAAAACCATTGAAAATACATATCATTTTTAAAACCCATTTAATTTCAAAATAAAATATCCTTGAAATACTTTTAGATTTCTCATTTTAAAATGCTTTGAAAATAATAACTTGTATGGTTTAAAATAATACACATGTAAAACCATAAAAAATCAATGAGGAAAATAGTAGTATCACTATTATGAAAACATCCACTTAAGGTCATAGGATCACTTGATACCACATCAATTCATTTTATACCCTAGTTCTGAGTTTTATTTTATGAAATAAAATTAATTGGTTTTCATTTCTCATTTATCAACCATTAAAAACCCTTTAGAAACTACATAAATTAATTTCAATGAATACAATAATTTCATATCTTCTAAGATTTGGACAAATCTATATTTCAGAAAATACTATAAGGGTTATGATAAATCCATAATTTGTTAATAATTTCATAAATCCAAAGATTATTTATTAAAATAAACTAGAAATTATTAAAATTAAATGGAATGTCAATGATATACATATTGCATGGCCACACCTATATACATATGAAATATCCATGAATTCAAAGAGGCATATTTCAAATAAAATAATATCTTTAAAAGTTCAAATCTCCTTTAAATTTTTTGAAATATCTCTTGAATATACTATTTAATAATATGATAAAAAATCAACCTTAAAATAGTGTTTTGAAATAAATAAAATAAAATTTCAAAAAATATGGCATAGAATTTTATAAAATAAGATTTCTATAAAATAGAAACATTAGAATAAAATTCAATTCAATATCAACCTTGAAACATTAAATATAATAAGTAAAATAAATATAAATTACCCTTATATAAATATTGAAAATATAATTCCCTTAAATATAAATGTATTTAAAAATAATATAATCTTTTCTGAAAAATAGAGATTTTACCTTGCCAAAAATCTAACGATCTTAAGGTGGTTCCTTATATTTTCTTGGAAAAACTAAATGTGACAAGAGGGGGTCTTGGTAGTAACGTTTTTTCTTCATATTATAAAGTGAAATGAGGATATACATATAAGGGTTTTTATAAAAAATATATTTACATTTAAAAAATACAACTTGAACTCAAAATAAATGATGTGGATACTGTATATGTTAGACTCGCCTATTTTGATAATCCCAAATCATATTTCGATGATCCCAAATATTTTTTCATTTAAGTGAGAACCATTATATGCTAATTATGTTTCATTAATATTTCCTATTCCTATAGAATAATATTCATATACTCTCAATCTCACTGCTTGATTGATTAAGCTTACAATGCAGAATTTATCAAGTACATAGGTCATCATTATATGGTTATCATTATAAGGTCACAGCCACATGGTTACTATTACAAAGGTCACAGTTACAGAGGTTATTGTTATAAAGATACCACTACAAGGTCACAGCTACAAGACTATTGATACAAGGTCACCTATATAAGGATACCACTACAAGGTCGCAACTACAAGCATAACACTACAAGGTCACGGCTACAAGCCTACCGATACAAGGTCACCTATACAAGGTTACTGCTACAGGGTTACCATTATGAGGTCACCGCTACAAGGTTACCAAGGTTTCCATTATGAGGTAACAGTTATAAGGTCACAGTTATAAGGTCACAATTACAAGGTCACAGTTATAAGGTCATAGTTACACGGTTACCAATATATAGTCACAGTTACAAGTCTACTGATACAAAGCTACCATTGGAAGGTTACAGTTTGAGATTACAATTTAAGCCTACCGATATAAAGGCTACTATTACCAGTCTACCGATTCTTACTCTTCTATACTTTTTCAATTTCTTAATATTATTCTAACGGTCATATTTGATAAATTAAATTCTCTGAAATTAATTAATACTGATTGTAAACATTTAAGGAGACAATACTTTGGACAGTAAGAGGTACTAGAAACCATGAACGTGATCTACTCATTCCCATTGTCGGACCTCAAATATAAAAATTGAAGACCAAAAAATAAGAAATATATAGAGGATACAAACAATGTGATAGAGCTTACCTACCAAATCAAAAAGATTAACCATCCAGCACTAAGATATTAAACCCACAAGTATCATGAAGATCATTCTGATAGAAACTCATTCTTGCCTTCTATATCTCATCAACTCTTGATCAACATCAGAAGCAGAACACTGAAAGCTTAAACCTGGAGTTGCAACACTCTGCTTTGGAAAAAACTTCTAGAGATTGACTCGAACTTCAAAATTTCTCATTCCTAGGAGTCAGGATCTAAATTGCAAACGCATAGAGCCTTCTAAACTCTTTTTCATCATAACTTCTCTTTTGTGTTTCTTTATTTTATATCTTTGATAATTATGTGTGTCTATTTATATCACACACTGTCTCCTGTGCTTGAAATGGAGGATATTAACTATCCTTACATCAAAATTTACCTTATCTGTGTTTCCCACGTATAACTGTGGAAGAGACCGTGTGTGGTCTGTTTTGTTTGTCTTTCCCACGAAGAACAGTGGTAGAGGGTGTGTTCCCTGGACAGTTTGTGAAAACTATCATAAGGCCCGATACAGGCTGTGTATAAAGTTTTAATATAAACTGCTTGGTGGCAGGTGATCACCAAGTGGAGAGGATTAGGTCTCGTCTTGAGACTAAACCTCTTGATTACATTGTTGTGAAAATATTCATATACTCTGTTTCGATTTTATCCACTGCTTATATTTTCCAAAACAGAAAAAAAAAATCTCTTACACTTTGATAGTTAATTTTGGTTAGTGTGTGTGTTTTTTTAATTCATTAAACTTTTTTCAGAAGTTGTATTTGTGTTCTACAGTGATTCATCTAAGGATAAATCACCACTTGAGAAACCAGTTGACCAATTGAGCATTTAAATTTCTACTTCCTTAATTAACTGGGCCATTTTTAAAATTGGGGGTTTTATTAACCATAAATTTTTTAATAGAAATTTTAATGGAACTCAATTCACCCCCCCCCCCCTCTTGACCATCCACTCCAACCAACATTTGGTATCATAGGAAGTTATTTTCCAGCCTACAAATTCTTTTCAACTGTGATTTCATTTGTACCATAAAGATCATAAAATTTTTGTCATATCTAGATTTTCAGTTCTTAAAATTCTAAGTAACTATGGAAACTATAGTTGAGGGTGCTGCTACTAATAGGCCACATTTATTTAATGGAAATAACTATGCTCAGTGTAAATTAAAAATGAAAATGTATCTAGAAAGAATGGGACCTGAAATCTGGGATACAATTGAAGAACAACATACATTACCTTATACTACTAGAGACACATGGTCTCAGTTTACTAAAGCCACATATAACAATAACTGTAAAGCAATTAATGGTATTTACTATTCTGTAGGTGATGATGAATTCATTATAATATCTTCTAGTAAAATGGCATATGAAATTTGGGATACTTTATCTATTTTTCATGAAGGAACAACCACTATTAAAGAGAAGAGATTAAATATGTACACTACTAAATATGATAACATTTAAATGAAGCTTGATGAACTCATTTCTGACATGTATCTCAGGTTCAATGAGATAGTTAATACTATGAGTCTGCTTGGGAAACCAATGGACAGTAAGGACCATATTATGAGACTTCTTTGATGCCTACCTGACAGATGGAGAGGGACTTCTGTTTCTATCCGAGAATCTTGTGACATAGGAAAACTACCAGTGAAGGAAATAATTGGAAAGCTTATGATGTATGAAAAATAACTTAGGGTGAATAAAGAAGTCGATGAAGAACCAAGGAAGAAATCTGTAGCATTCAAGACTATTACATCAAAGAACAAGGATAAAGAAATAGGTCAAGCTTCTGTAGAAACCTCCACAAGTGAAGACTCGTACAGTGATGAGGAGATGGCTCATCTTTCTATAACATACAAAAAATTCTACCAAAAGAAGAGATTTTATAGGATGTCACACTACAAGGGAATGTATGATAGTAAAGGACAATAGAATAAAGATAGAAAATGGAATGATAACTCAAATGAAATAATCTTTTATGATTGAAAATGAAAAGGACATGTGAAGGAAAACTGCCCCAAGCTAAAATTTAGGAAGAAATATGAAGATAAGGGAAAAGTTTATAAAAAGGCTATAAAAGCTACCTAGAGTGCTTCAGAAGGCAGCTCTAGTGGATCTGATGCTTCTGATAGTGAATGGAACAATCATGCAAACTTGTGCTTCAGGACAGAATCATCTGAGGTAACACATAATTCCCCTATGCCTAATGATTATAATTCTGGGAATGAATGTGAATCAAACAATGATAAAAATATGACTAAGGATGAACTATTTAAATATTGTGGGATTCTTGAGGACACTTTTAATGAACTCAAGGATAAATATAAATTATTTAAAAGACAACATGATTTAAATACTAATTACAAATATTATCTAGACATTGAGAAAGAAAAACGTGCTCAACTGTTAAAATAAAATACTAAACTCAAATTATCCAATGAACAATTAAAGATAGATCTTGAAAAATTTAATGCTAGTAGAGATACCTTGACTCAGTTTCTAGGACAATATATTTCCCCAAAATATACAACTGGTCTAGGATATCTTCTAGGATAGAGAAAGTTTATTAAAAACAAATTTGTTTCAAAATCTGGACAATTCTCAGCTAGTTCATGTTTTGGAACATTTCATGAAAAACAATTCTCTAAAATACCAGTGTTTATGTATAAGAATATATCTATTAATTATAGGAAATATGTGAGAAAAGTATGGGTTCATAATGTATTACTTGCTAACCTCTCTGGTCCCAAGAAAATCTGGGTACCAAAGTTACCCCATGCATAATCTGTTTTTCAAGAAAATTGTCTAAAGAGTTCTTGTAGAGCTATGTGGTATGTGGATAGTGGATGTTCATGAAATATGACAGGAGACTATTCCTGTTTCAAAAGTCTGATTAAATTTGATGGTGGATATGTCACATTCAGTGATAATGCTGAAGGGAAAATTATTAGCTTAGGCCAGATTGGTAACCCTAATACTGTATTAATTTCAAAATTACTTTTTTTTGATGGGTTAAAATACAATATGATAAATATTTCTCAGTTGTGTTATGATGGTTTTAATTTCAAGTTTGAAAATGAATCATTCTATGTTTTAATTCTTAAAATTATTTAATATTTATTGCTCTCATAAATTAGAATGTATATGCTGTTGATTTAGATTCTTTAGTTAGGAAAAAATTTTCTTGTTTAAATGCATTTCATAAGGAATCTTGGTTGTGGCATAGAATAATAGGACACTGTAATGTGCACTCACTTATCAAACTGACTAGGAACGGTTTGGTTAGAGACCTACCTAAATTGGAATTCCCTATTATCAAAGTGTGTAATCCTTTTCAAAAGGTAAAACAACACAAAGTTTATTTCAAACCAAAGAAAGAAGTTTCTACTTCTCAATCACTTGAGTTTGTTTACATGGATTTGTTTGTATCATCAATAGTTTCAAGTTTAAATGGGAATCATTATGTTTATGTTCTTGTAGATGATTTTTCTAGGTACACTTGGGTATACTTTCTTGATCACAAAAGTGAAGCTTGTTCTAACTTTATCAAATAACCCAAGTTTATAGAAAATCTTAGTGGACTTAGAATCAAAACTTTGAGAAGTGATCATGGTCGTGAGTTTGAGAATCCATAGTTTGAATATTATTGCTCACACAATGGCTACAGTCACAATTTCTCTGCTGCTAGGACACCTCAACAGAATGGTCTATTAGAAAGAAGGAATATAACCCATCATGAAATTTCATGAACTATTCTTAATGAGTATGACTTACCTATTTAATTTTGGGCAGAAGCTGTAAATATAGAATGTTATATTATAAATAAAGTCTTTATTAGACCGATTCTTAAGAAGAACCCTTATGAACTTTAGAACTATAAGAAGACTAAGGTTAACTACATCAGATTTTTTGGTTGAAAAGTATTTATCCTTAACACTAAGGAAAATCTTGACAAGATTTCCTCCAATAGTGATGAAGGATTCTTCCTAGGTTACTCAATCTCGAGTAAATCCTATAGAGTATTCAATAAAAAAATCAAATGTGTGGAAGAGTCAGTTCATTTAAAATTTGATGAGACTAATCCACATGAATCTAAAACCTCTCTTGAATATCTTGAGGAAGATATGTCAATTCTTAACCTTAATGATAATGATAGTGAATCCCCTGTAAAAGAGACAAGTTCTGGGAATCTTCCAGAATTTGCACCTATCAAGTCTGAACCAATAGACAATCATGACGAGTCTTGTTCAAATCTTTCTAGATGTATTAGAAATCTCAAGAATCATCCTTTAGATGTTGTATTGTGTTATTTAAATTGAGGGATATAAACTAGATATTCTCTGAGAAACAAGGTTGAACATCAAATACTTTCTTTCACAGATTGAACATAAAATATCAATGATGCAATGAATGATGAATTTTTTGTAATGGATATTCAAGAAGAATTATATCATTTTGAAAGAAACAAAGATTCAGAATTAGTATACAGGCCTAAGGACACTTTGACAATAGGCACTAAATGGGTTTTTAGGAATGAAGTTTATGAGTCTGGAAATATAGTTAGAAACAAGGCTAGATTAGTTTCACAAGGATATAATCAAGAAGAATGAATAGACTATGAGGAAATCTTTACTCATGTAGCTATATTATAAGCCATTATGATACTACTTTCTTATGAAGCTCATCTGAATTTCAAAATTTATCAAATGGGTGTCAAAAGTGTATTTCTAAATGGATATATAATTGAATACATATTCATTAAACAACCCCCTAGATTTAAAAATCACCATTTTCCAAATCTTGTTTTTCAACTGTCCAAAGCCTTATATGGTCTAAAGAAAGCACCAAGATCTTGGTATGACATACTCAGTTCATTTCTTATTTCAAAAGGTTTTAAAAAAGAGATAATTGATCCTACTTTGTTTATTAAAAGGATTTCCAAAGATATTTTGATAGTACAAATTTATGTGGATGATATAATTTTTGGATCTTCTAAAATTTTTTATGTACTGACTTTTTTAAAATGATGCAAGATGAATTTGAAATGATATTAATGGGAGAACGTAAATTTTTCCTTGGATTTCAGATTTTTCAAAATAAAAATGGTATTATTTTAAATCAAAGTAAATATACTAAGTATCTTTTAAAATGTTTTGGTTTGGATAGTAGTAAAGGTAGTGATACACCTATGAGTACCACTTGTAAGTTGGATGCTGATGAAACTGGTGAACCAGTGGATCAAACCAACTACAGAGGTATGATAAGAAGTATTCTCTACCATACAGCTAGCAGACCTAATATTATGTTCATTGTATGCATGTGTGCTAGATTTCAATTCAATCCCAAAGAGTCTCACTTAAATGATGTCAAAATAATTTTTGAATATCTTCAATATACTCTAAATATAAGACTATTTTATCCAATAGGATAATTGTTTGATTTAATAAGTAATTAGGATGCTGACTTTGGTAGTTGCATGTTAGACAGAAAAATGTACCTCTGGAACATGTCACATTTTAGGCAAGTCACTATTATCATGGGGTAGTAAGAAACAAAATTTTGTTGCATTATCCACTACCGAGGCTAAATATATAGTTGCTGGTAGTTGTTGTGCTCAAATTCTGTGGTTAAAACACACTTTACTAGACTATTTATATCAATTCAAACATGTCTCTATAAACTATGACAACACAAGTGCTATTAACATCTCTAATAATCAAGTATCTCATGCTAGAACAAAGCATATTGATGTAAGACATCACTTCTTGAAAGATCATTTTCAAAAAGATGATATCACTCTTGAATTCATTAGTATTGAACACCATTTGGATGATATATTCACAATGCCTTTGAATTTTGAGAGGTTAAATTACATCAGACATGAGATAGGTATGATCAACTATTAATTGTTAGAAACACACTATTAGAACCTCACAGTTAGAACCTCACCGTTGAAACCTCACTATTAGAACATCATTGTTAGAACCTCACTATTAGAACCTCACTATTAGAACCTCAATGTTAGAACCTCACTATTAGAACCTCACTGTTAGGACCTCACTGTTAGGGCCACACCGTTAGACCTTATATATCCCTCCTTACCGATAGACATTTGAAGTCTGGGACTTTGCATTTTATGTGCTCTCAACAGGAATCTGAAACGTTTTTTCTGCTATTATTTATTTATTTTATCTGTTTTATTTTTTGGTCCCTAAATGATAAAACTAAAACAAAAACCACATTTTGATCCACATCAAACCCTCTCTCGAACATCTTGCTCTAAAATCTCAAAACCTAAACCTCCGCTGAAACCTCGAACCGCTATGGATTAATGGCTAGATTGAAGAGTATGCTGGCCAGTGATGAAGGAAATGCACATGATCCTAAGAGACCCAAAGTTGAATCGATTAGAAGAAGCCAGATAGTGGCAAAGGTACTAAACCCACATTTATCCAAGAGGTTTATAGTCGTTGAAAAGGAATTAAGTTCAGAGTGGCTGCTTTCGAGTTGATCTTTAGTACTTAAGGCACTACAAGCTTAGGGCTGGGTTGAATGTTTTTCAAACAACAATAGACCCTATTACCCGATGTTGGTGAGGGATTTTTATGAGTATCTAGATTTTGAGAAGTCTAAGGATGAGCATCAGATGACTTCCAGAGTAAATAGAGGAAATATAAGTTTCTCCTCTACAGATTGGGCTGATTTTTTAAGGATTCCTCATGAAGGAATTTATGACTATTACTCAAAAGTGGTTCCTACCACTAGTGAGTTCTTTTGCTATGAATAATCTCTAGATGAATTGACAGGGAATAGAATTCCTAGGATAGTCATTACTACTGAGATAGCAGTAGAGGATAAGATTCTTTTCAGATTTGTTCAGCATGTGATAAGTCCCAAGAGAGGGAACTTCGCTGTTTTGAAGTATCAGGACATTTTCATACTATATTTGTTAAAGCATGAACATAAGATTAACCTATTTAGGTTGCTGATGGATGATTTAGAAGATATGATCAAGCCTAGTTCCAAATCCAATGCTCTATTCCATGCCAAGATTATATCCCTTATGTTGAAAGTGAAAGGAGTTACTAGAGATAAGGAAGAAACTATTGTTGTGAAAGAAATCCATTGCATCACCAAAGTGATTTGAAAACAGATGAAGATTAACTGGAATCCATGTTTTAAGAGATGGGTGAATGATGAGGCTAAGGTGTATGAAGGGTTTAATCCTGTGACTCATCCTACTAGGCTTAAGAATAAGAGAGACCCTGGTCTTAAGCTTGATGAAACCAAGCCTGCCTACTCAGATGAAGAAGAAGTTGTTGTTGTGCAAGAAAGAGAAGGCTCACCTATAGAATATAGTAGTGACCCTGACCTTCCCTCCAATACTCATGAAACTACTGTATACTTTGGTGATCCTATCCCACTAAATAGATTTCCTAGAGGGAAGTTGTCCTAACGGATAGTGATAAAGAGACCAGTAAAGAAGAATGGGATGAAATTGTTTTAAGAGAAGTTAGAGATACCTCATATGAGGATGAGGATTCTGAATCAAGTCATGCTGATCTTGAGACATCTGCTGCTGAAATTGAAGAGGAATGTCTAAGTATTAGTCCTTCAATAGGACATACAGAAAGGGTAGAAGGTGGAGCAGAAGAAGAAGTTACTGATTTAGTTGAAGCTGGAACTATATTGGAAGTAGTTGAATATTCTGATGTGGAAGTGGAAGTGGAAGTGAACCTTCATGATATTGTAGTTGATCAAGGAGGTCTATAGGAAATGAATGTGATCAATTAAGAGATTTCTCAGATTGAGGGGGAGGAACCTACTATTACAGGCTCAGTTGCTATTTTTCATGAATTTGAAGGCTGGTCTGAAGACCCTATATTTATGGTGTTAGTTCTAGACTATGATGACTTAGAAGATGAGAGGCCTAACAGAAGACCCTCAGTTCCAAACCTCACTTTTTTCACTTAATAAACCACTTTCCCTGAAGACTATGTGAGAAATTCATACATTGATTCTTTGAAATCATAAATGAAGAGGTATATTGACTAACAAAACACAGAGACAACGAGAACAATAGCTCACAATAAAGAACTATTGACATCTGTAGTGGGAAGGATAGTCTCTTCCTCTCATTAAGTTATGATACATGAGTTCAAGGAATGTTAGAATTAGGTAATAACTTTGGAAAAATCTATGGATTCAGTGAAACAGTCTATCTCTACCTTAGATGATTACATGGATTCAAGGGATTAGGTGGACAGAGACCTTGCTTTTGTCAAAAGTATAGTTTAGAAAATGGTTACATCTTTTGAAGATTTTAAGAAATATATGAAAAAACATGTGAAATAACAAGATTATAAATTAAAAATACTAATCAGTGGCTTGACCAAATCTTTCAAGGAAATAGTGGCTTTCTCTTTGGCCCCTCTAGCTGCATCTACTTCCACTTGGACTTCTACTCCAGTTGACATTGAAACCTTCAGGATCGTTGTTGGAGAGAAAGTTGAAAAGTTATCTAGTACCAATACCTCTGACTGTGAGGTCATTTCTATCACCATGTAAGTTCATAATCTTGTGGGAAACTATTTAAGGGAAGCTTCTTAGGATCAAAAGGCCATCAAGAATCAAGTTGGTTTTTAATACAAACAGGTTTACACTAAGCATTAGATGGATGGCCACTTCAAGTTGCTGTTGGAAAACTTAAGGATCCCACCTATCACTCAGACCTTTAAGGATCAGGTTACCAGAATCATAGAATTGACTCCTGCTTTGGATAAATTCATGGAGAATAAGGATGATTTTATTTCTGTTATGGAGAGTTGTGGCAGTATCTTTATGGACTTTAGGAATCTTCTTTTTCCTTTCCTCCATATGGACTACACTCCAATCAAAGTTCCCCCAACTTTTTCTACTTCTACAGTTGTTTCATGTTCCAAAAGTGCTTCTCCTTTGATGACTTATTCATAGGCCATCAGAAGTTTTACCCTCGTGATTACTCAGAGATCTACTCATTATCGGTCTGGTGATGCCTCAGTGGCTACTCCTCCTACCCTATGCGCTGCCATCCCTCGGTCTATCCCTCCACCTTCAGCACCTGCATCCTCAAATTCCCCAAAGATAAATCTCCAATGGATATCTCTGATGTGGATTGAATGTAGACTGTCTTAGTTGATAGGGATTGATGTACTCTCTGTTTTTTTGTACTACTATTTATTCATACAAACATTCTCTTCTCTCTTTCTCTTCTCTACGCTTTTTGTTAATCACAAAGGGGAGAACTTATTTCCCATGTTTGGAGTTCCCATGTTTGGAGAAGTGTCTATAAGTGGGTATATGAGTTTATTTTATGCTAACATCACTGATAAAATTAGCAGATATGTTTAACCTTGATTCCAACCTCTTAATATCAAATGATTCAGTGAGAGAGTTTGTGATTATCAAAAAGGGGGAGATTGTTGGACTCACCTATTTTTATAATCCCAAATCATATTTTGATAATCCCTAATCTTGTTTTCATTTAAGTGAGAACCATTCTATGCTAATTATGTTTCATTAATATTTATGATTCCTATAGAATAATATTCATATACTCTCAATCTCACTACTTGATTAATTAAGATTACAGTTCAGAATTTATCAAGTACAGAGGTCACCGTTATATGGTTATCGTTACATGGTCACAGCCACATGGTTACCATTACAAAGGTCACAGTTACAGAGGTCACTGTTATAAGGATACCACTACAAGGTCACAGCTACAAGCCTACCGATAAAGGGTCACCTATATAAGGATACCACTACAAGGTCACAACTACAAGCCTACCACTACAAGGTCACAGCTACAAGCCTACTGATACAAGGTCACCTATACAAGGTTACCGATACAAGGTTACCGTTACGAGGTCACCGACACAAGGTTACCGTTACGAGGTCACCGACACAAGGTCACCGAGGTTGGCGTTATGAGGTCATAGTTATAAGGTCACATTTATAAGGTCACAGTTATAAGGTCATAGTTATAAGGTCACAGTTACAAGGTTACCGTTACATAGTCATGGTTACAAGGCTACCGATACAAAGCTACTGTTGGAAGGTTATAGTTGGAGAATAAAATTGAAGCCTACCGATATAAAGGCTACCGTTACCAGTCTACCGATTCTTACTCTTCCATACTTTGTCAATTTCTCAATATTATTCTAATGGTCATATATGATAAATTAAATGCTCTGACATTAATTAATGTTGATTGTAAACATTTCAAGAGACAATATCGTAGACAATACGAGGTACGAAAAAGCATGCACATGATCTACTCATTCCCATTGTCAAACCTCAAATATAAAAAGGGAAGACCACGAAATAAGAAATATATAGAATATACAAACAATGTGATTGAGCTTACTTTCCAGATCAAAAAGCCGAACCATCCAACACTAATATCCTGAACCCACAAGCATCACAAAGATCATTTTGAGATAAACTCATTCCTGCCTTCTGTGTCTCATCTACTCTTGATCAACATCAGAAGAAGAACATTGAAAGCTTGAACCTTGAGTTGCAACACTCTATTTTGGAAACAACTTCTAGAGATTGATTCGAACTTCAAAATTTCTCATTCCAAGGAGTTAAGAGTTGAACTACAAACACATAGAGACTTATAAACTCTTTTTCATCACAACTTCTCTATTGTGTTTCTTTATTTTATATCTTTGAGAAGTGTGTGTGTCTGTTTATATCACACATTGTCTCCTATGCTTGAATTGGAGGATATTAACTATCCTCACATTAAACTTCACCTTATCTATGTTTCCCACGTATAACTATGGAAGAGACCATGTGTGGTCTATTTTGTTTGTCTTTCCCATGATGAATTGTGGTAGAGGATGTGTTCCCTAGACAGTTTTTGAAAACTATTGTAAGGCCTAATACAGGCTGTATATCAAGTTTTAATATAAACTGCTTGGTGGCAGGTGATCACCAAGTGGAGAGGATTAGGTCTCGGCATGAGACTAAACCTCTTGTTTACATTGTTGTGAAAATCCTCATATAATCTGTTTTGATTTTATCTGCTTATTATATTAGCTAAAACATAAAATTGTTTTCTCTTACACTTTGATAGTTAATTTTGGTTAGTGTGTGTGTTTGTTTAATTTAGTAAACTTGTTTCAAAAGTTGTGTTGCTATTCTACACTGATTCGTCTAAGGATTAATCACCCTTTGAGAAACCTGTTGACCAATTGAACATTTACATTTCTACTGCCTTAATTAAATGGGTCGTTTTTTAAATTGGGGGTTTTCATAACCATAAAGTTTTTAACAGAAATTTTAATTGGAACTCAATTCACCCCCCCCCCCCTCTTCTTGAGTATCCACTCCGATCAAAAGTATATATTATCTTAGTTATTATCAATCATATAGATTGGCATTGAGATCTTAAAAACCAATATATATTTTCATAAAAGTAATTTCGAAATATTTCAATATGAACTTTATATATGTAAAATATAATATATATATATATATATATATATATCTTTTCCCATTGTTGCAACCGGTGTTACAAGAGGATAACATAATCATACTGAAGGTTTGTTCTTCACGACTGATAAATGATGATAGAAAATATACATGTATTTATATGTATCTTTCATTTATACAGACATTGTCCCAATAAATAAATGATACATTGAGGAATTTGGGTGATTTATGGTTCTTAAATGTAATAGATACTAATATTTATATAGTATGATTCATTTTAATAAATTCTACTAGGATTCTACATAATGATTCTATAAAAACAAAAATGTTTCCTGATATTTTGGCCTTGCAATAGTTTTTATGTTTTGTTAGTATGGAGATCTATAGGGCTTGTTCTTTTAGTTTGAGAATTTGAAAATTTATGATCATTTTTCAAATAAACGATGATATCATGATAATTATAGAAATATTTTTAGAAGAAAATAAAGATGTATAGATACTTAGGTTAGGAGTACGAGAGGTTGAAGCTGGTCATTTGGGTTATCAGACGGCTCATGCATGAAAGATCAGCTAGTAGCTTTATAAATGAGCATTTTTAACATGGGTGAACAGTAACCACACCCACACATCCTACATCAAAAACTAAAAAAAATCACACTGGAATATTAGTTAACTCATAACATTCACTCATGAGATGCATGTAACGGGGTCTGCTCCCAATCCCCCTTGGCTAGCATAGACCCATGTTGGTTCCTCTACCATTGTGTCGCCCCACCCTATGGAAGCAATGATATAACTATGTGCTCTATTATTTAAACACATAAAAACATACCTTGCCACCATGTCCTTGTTAGGACAAAATTTTTATCAGAAAGTTTACCACTGGCCCCATCTGGTTGTGGCCGGTCCCTAGTGGTTCATGGTTGGCAATCATTTCTTCTTAATTTATATAATCAGAAAAAATTATAATTCCCTAATTTTTTTTATATATAATCATTATATTTTAATTTTCATTCAGTATCCTTTTTTAATTTCCAAAATTATAGACATTATAATTTTAAAACAACTTCTCAAAACGATATATACATATATTTTTATCATGCTTTTTATTTAAAAAAAATACAATGGCTATTTTATTATTATCACTATAAATTTTATTTAAAATTTCACAAAATCTAATGATCAATTATCAAAAAAATATCATACAGAAACCCTTATCTTAGAAAACACTATTATTTAGAAATAAAGCATTAAAAAAATTTATATTACCAAGATGGTTCTCATTTTTACAGTTCTCTGCATCCTTACTATTATCTTCATTGGTGTGTTTCTACTTATGGTTGATCCTTAATATGCAGTCTATGATTTTGGAGTTATCATGTTTTGCATATATTTTCCTCTTAAATTTTTGATGATCGTTGCAAGTTTGATATTCCTGTATCCCCAAAAGGGGCATGCTTCTATATTGTTTTTATTGTTTTATTTGAATAAATGTATTAATCATATTTTTTTATTTTATAAACCTTATTTATTTAAATGATATTCAATCAAATTAAAATTATTGTATTTTACAATTATCCCAAGCCTATTATATTATAGAAATGTGGTTTCGATAACCCATTATGTGATGATTTTATGAGTACTTATTCATGGTGAATGTTTCATGTTCGTATACATTCCATATTCTTATATAATGAATTATTCCTTTCTCATGTTCACATATAATTAAATTATGTTCCTGTGTATCTTGCAATCATTTCTAATGATGAATGTATTATTTCATGACTCGTCATTTATGGTTTATGTTTTATTAGGTGTGATTTTCTTATGTTTTTACTATGTTTATTGATTATGTTTTTATACCCATGTGATCATGTTATGCTCACTTATGATCATTGATTATTATATCTTACATTTACCAATACTTTGAATATGATTTCACCCTTTCCTGATATTTTCATCCACTGAGAATGGAAGAACACTATTATATATGAATGTCAAAATGATAGAATGTGTGGAAAATATTGTTTTAAAATACTGAAAACTTATTGTAAAAAAAATAAGATAATGTAGTTTATCACAGAAGAAAATAAACCATTTGGTTTGGGTATTGTGTGTCAGTTTTGGAGTTATAAACTATAAATTATGAAAATTATGTGAAATATATGTGTGTTATACTTAATACATCTCACATGGTATCAAATTATATGTGTAGATTTTATATTTTAGCATAGGATCTGGGAGTATAGGTATGAGGATAATTAGTTGGTTTCAAATTGGAATTTAATTTTATTTTGGGAATTATATTAAGATGTATAATATAACCCAACATAAAACAACCTATGATAATCCTAAAGTGATATAGGGTGAACCTAAAATGCCATAAGTATCATAATTTGTAAAATAATTAGATTCATTTCTCTTGTCATATGATCTCTTACTATTATTATTTCTTAATAATCACACAAACCCTTTGGGGTTTATTCAATATATAAAACCAAGATAAATCAAATTAATAATGATTATAATGGAGAATATGGTTATTTATTCAATGAGAAACCAAATGGGATGGGATATAGAGTGAATATGTTCTTGTAAATTATCTCTCAGGTTTTGATAAATGGACTAAATCATGATGATCTCCCACATACAACAATGAAGGAGAAACACTTTATTTAGTATTCAATATAAAAACATCTTACCCTATTTAGTGGTTATATCAATCCAAAAAAATATCAATGTATCAGTACACTGAAAATTATATTATTTTAAAAGTGCATGGATCATTGAAATATTTTTTTATTCATTTATCATATGGAAGGTAAGCTAACTAATGGTGTTCTTTTATAAAGAATTTATGCCCAAATAAAACCCCAACTCTATTAAATGGGAGGAGTTTAAGGAGTATCTTTTTAATGATTTTTTCTCTAAACTCATCACACAAAAATGGGTTGAAAATTCATTAAGTTGTATCAAATGTAGAAAGAGACCATTGGTACCATAAATGAAAATCAACAGGACTCGTAAGGTATGGTTCTCATTTTATCATTGACCAAAAAAGAAAAAATGATTGCATAATTAGTGTTTTAAAATTGTGTCTCTAAAAGTAATTGGTTATAATTTATTTTTATAGCTATGAAGAAATTGTTTTATGTGAACTAAAGGTGTAAATATAAACTAGAGACTCTATTATTGATAATTGATTTTCTAATAAGAAAACTAAAATGGTTTTTGATATAAACTCAAATGAAAATTCACTTTAAAAATATAAAATAAACACATATACATGACAAAAATATGGTTGGAAACACCTGGTAAATTGATTGAAAGGAATTAAGAAATTATTCATGTGTTGAAGATAAAGTCATCGAGCACATTAATTTCAAGGGGATATGAAGTGAAAATCTCGTGAAATTGATGGAGGGAAAGAACCACCTCAAGCACAACCCAAACTCTAATTCTTCAATTATAAATAATAGATGAATTTTTCTAAAAAGTGCACCAATATAATGGTTAATGATGATAATTGATTATGGAATCCTCTTAAGCTAAGTGATTAAGGTAAGTCTTATATAATAAAAATTTCTAAAGGGATCCACAAAAATGAAGTGGTGTATATTATACTCATCATCCACATAAGAACTATAAATGTGCTTTTTATTCTATTTATAACCACACCTTTATATATAATATGTTTTTTAAGTGAATAAATACCCCTCTATAACAATTATATTATTGATAAAAACATCTAATGATATTATTATTTCATCATAAAACTTTAACTCTTCTATTATTCGACTTTGTAGTAATATTCTTCCTATAAGTCTTATTATTATACTTTTAGATGAATTTGATATTTATTTTGGTCATGGATTGACAATCACAATGAATATTCCATGTTAATTTCTAGGATAGGAAAGTTACATTTCATATCTCATATCAAACCATGGTCATCTATCGGTGTAAGGAAATCTATGATCTACTTATCACATTCACTTCCATTATATGGGTCTTAATACCCAATAATGAGGGGTATTAAGCTCAAATGGTTGGGGAAAACCCATTATTAGGGATATTCTTATTGTGAGGGTAAAGATTAGTGTTTGAGTCTTATCTAAGATAGTAAGGTTAATACATCATTAGGGATTATATCATCAGTCTTTTATATATTATGGAAAACATTAATTTTTTTCTTTAGTGAAAGAACAATAAAATTTAAAGTATGTAATTTATTTAAGGGAAATAATGTTACACTCTAATATTTTAGTATTAATTTAACTTTAAAAAAATTAAATGTTGAATGGATTGTCTCAAATGAAACTCCAAACCAAAATGAGTCATTATAAATTTTCTGGCGATAAAAAAATAATACAACACAAGATAAATACATTAAGAGATTGAAATATTAAATAACATTTAAAAATTACATGTGGAATAAAACCTTGAATATATAAAAA
Organism: Viscum album; assembly: GCA_963277665.1. Classification (NCBI taxonomy): domain Eukaryota; kingdom Viridiplantae; phylum Streptophyta; class Magnoliopsida; order Santalales; family Viscaceae; genus Viscum; species Viscum album. The sequence goes on along the minus strand of OY728143.1, from coordinate 1,041,863,312 downwards.
TACCACACACATAAAATATTTATCCTCATGGTTTGATATAAAAATAATCAACATGATTGAAACAATGGGAATAAGGTAGAGAATTTTAAATTTTATAGATATGTTGTGAGGGAGAAAAAATAATATGATGAATTAGTTTATTGATTTATATACTTCTGTATATAGGAATGAGATCTAACATTCATATTATATGTACATTGGTATTATATGGTCATTGAAATTATATATTCATTGTGATTGTATGTTTATTAGTCTTATATAGCCATTGGACATATATATATAGTGATACCGTCATTACTGTAATGAACCACCCCATATTCCACTAAAATGGTGCTTCTATATGGTTGGTTATGAGACCTCATGTGTACCTACATGTATGTCATAGGCTTCTGGCTAGCAGTGGGGGCCTAGGCTATGATAGTGGGGATAATATTCTCTCTTATGAAAGTAAGAAAATAGTAGAAATAATTATGTATCATACACATTAGTAAACAAATATTCTGTGTAAGCATTAATTAAATTGGTATAGAACATGTTGTAATAATAAATGAGAAGGATACAAAAGTCTGAACAACTATTCCATTCATACACCACTGTTCAGCCACTAGGTAGACCATACAGATATAGAAGTACAAAAGAAACTGAAATAAATGTACAAGGCTCTATTAATAACTCTGAACCCGACCACATACCGAGTCTCTAGACACTTTCGAACTACAACATCCCGATTTGAAGAAACTGCAAGAGCAACTACGCTCAAACATGAAACTTTTGGCCTCAACTCCATCCACCATGTAAATAGTCCTCAACCTAAAAATCAAACATATGGTCTACACGTACGCTGATATGAACATTAAAAGGTAATAAATAATCTCAGTAGGCCACCCCAATGACGAACCTATAAAATTCATTATTATAATTGTATACAAAAACAACCTTCTCGGTCTTGATAAGACACAACAGAAAAGAGAAGTAAAACAAATAAATGTGAAACGACTGTCAAAACTTGAGTCCATAATCCTAGTCACCCATAAATGTGCCACCATGGATTCCAATGTCAATATACATATACATTTATTATACTATACATATATATATATATATACACATAAATATGAATATTCGTGAGTGAGTGAATGAAATAACATAAAACCAATCATCAGTTGATCCATGAGTCTGTAATCTAGATCACATGGTCATTCTGGGCAAGGGAATTGAGATGGATGTCATGCCACTCAAGTAATGTATCATTAAGTTGATCTCTGTCTCATTAATCCCTATCAATATATTCCTTATTCAGATAATGCTGGAAAATATCTCTAAGTATTCTATGTCGCCATAGGAGGATACTCTCATCCTACACCTGGGTTCTCTTGTACTCACCTATATTCACTAAAAAAAATGATTATAGAGAAATATGTCCAAAAATATTATAAATGATCAATGAGATATAAGTAATACAACTCGTGCATGGTAAATCGAGTCCAATGTCTGAGCCCTAGGTTCGGGTTTGTAGGCGGTCATGACACTGCAACTCAGATGAACAATAAGGTTATAACCCTTTGGAAATCTATAAGGAGAACTCAAAAGTGAGATTCCAAGTTTCTCACCCCTTGAGTCTCTAATAATTTGGGTCATAATAATCCTTATCATCCTGAAGAGTGTAATAATTTTGGGTATCCAACGATGTGTGATGCCATGTATGAAATTGTGGTCAAGTAACCAACTAGGAAGAGCATAATCATCCATATCCCTTTGGAGAGTGTAATCATCCATGAATATAATTGTATCAAGGAAAGGGTAATCATCATCATCACTCATGAGATTGTAATCACCCTTGAGTGTCATTTATATGGATGAAATCCCATATATTATAGTATTCTCAATATCCAGATTCTAGAAAACACCTCTAGAAATCCCAATAATATAATAAACAAATATACAATCTCAACATCTAGATCATTGGTATTACCACTCGTTATACCAGTAAATATCACAAATAACCTGGCTCAGAATAATGATACTATAAAAAATGTTTGGGAATCTCAAAGAGAATGAAAGTCTCCTCGCATCTAGATCAACAGCCACCAACCATGAATCACCTATACCTATCATTATTGTATCATAAATGAACATGTTATGGATAAAAACAAAATATTTAGGGTGACCAAATGCAAAAACCCAACACTACTACTACATACCCATAGTATTTCATGTTTTTCATGAGTTCTAATATGACTCCCACTACCATCTCTACCAAATCTTTACATGATAGTTGAGGGTCAGTCAAACAATGGGGCACCCACCGAGTCTCTAAAGTAAAACACTGAAGAGGAATCCTACTTGGGATACTCAAGGACTAAACACAAGTGAATGAATCTTACTTGGGATCCTTAGCTCAATAGGTAAAATGATATGTCCTACAAGGGATCCTTTAATGGTAATCAAGGCTGAGGCAGCCTACATAGGATCCTCAGAAACACATAAAGGTAAAGGCATCCCACAGGGGACCCTCTATAACAGTATAAGAATGTAGAAGAATCTAAAAAAGGATCCTCAAAATGGTATACTGGTAAAGGGATCCAACAAGTGACTACCTATTCCAACACATAACCAAGGGAATCCCAAAGGGGATACTTTGTACATAATGAAGATAGTGGCATCCTACACAGGATCCTCTTGGTCAAGATGTAAGAAAATGAATCCAATAGGGGATCCTTCGTAACAACAATTCTCATTACCTCATAGGATAGAAGGGAACATCTCATGAGGGAGAAATACTTAAAGGAAAAAACTACAAGGCACTAGTCATGAGAGATAGCTCTTGCCTCATCTCGTATCAAAGTGTCTCACTCTCAAGAGACAACTAAACAAGTTTTACTGGAAGAAGAACATATCCAATTAATGAAGGCCAGAAACACCACATAGGAGTTCTAAAAAAACCTCATAGATGTCACCATTTTGATCTATGTGAAAAGATATTCAGAATTTATTACTCATGGTTCTAATTCTGACTCCTGGGTGAAAAGATAAAAAAAATCCAAAAAGGGTTAAAAGCGATAGTACAAAGCATGTCTCCCTGAGCACACAGTGTATACTCCTGCATCCCCACCTTGGTGTTCTTGCAATTCCATTAAAATAAATAAAGTAAAATAAAAAAATAGTATGAATAAAAAGAATAATAAATAGAAATGGAAAAGAAAATTAAAAGGTACTCCAGCCAGTCCAGGCACCCGACTCGAGTTTGTCCCTCAACTAAAAAAGAGTCCCTCTTATGGACACAATTTTGGAGATGAAATCTCAATCCAAATATCCATTAAAAATATATTACCGAGTGAAGCTATGTGAATAATTTAATATTTAATTTATTAAATATTTATTATTAATTACTCTACTTAAATTTCAAGAGATCGCATTTCCACCAAACTCATATACTAGTGTAAACACCATATTCTAAGACCAATGTAGTTTTTAGAATGATTAATTGAGAGAATCTTATAAGGTAAAAAAGACCATTGAAACCCCTTACAATCAATAGAAAGAAGAAATTAATATTTCCTCTAAAAAATTCAGTCTGGAGAAACATGGATCCTTAAAATATCCCCCACAAAAATATTTTCATCCCCAAGAATCTTGGTGGTTGGACAAGAAGCCATTCTATAAACTTTAGAATTTTTAAAAATAAGCTACCTGGATTATCCAAAAATCAGTCTCATACCATCAATAGTTTTCTCCCATAGGGAATAAATTGAACTACAACCTATCTGGTACTCCCCACCATATGAATACCCATATCGTCATATCAAAACCAAAATTTGAGCTCAATAGTCCCTGTAAACACTGATTTAAAATGAAAAATGAGATTCACCAACCTCAAATGGACAGAGTTGCACTCCCCACTATATGTATTACCTTGCACTGCTCTGGATAAAAACCTCAATAGGTTCCCTTCACAACCAAGGAAGAACATTTAAAATAATATAACTCGATGTAGTGATGACGCTCTCTCTACATACTCAAGATGATGTCAATATTGAGCATGGTCATCCCTAACCAGGAGTGCACTAAAATTCTAGAAAAATGCACGTACAGATCTCTTTGATCAACAATCACCACAAAATTGGCTAACTTACCTTTTACCACACCTAACACTACGTATATTGACAAAGCGTGTCTAGGACTAACATGGGTCAATCGTTTTACTATACCCTATCATTAATGGTGTAACCTTTACATTTAAGGAATGTTCATCATTGAAACCAAAACTCGTATGAAGATAATACCCTAGTAAGTATTGAAACCATCAATCCTCATCTCACACATGGTCACTCACCGATTTACGATTCAAATGATACAATGCATAACTAGTGTGTACCTTTATCACAAGCCGTATTCTCTAGTGAGTCATCCAAAAAATGAATAAGATGACCATTCTTTACAGATCTTCAGTTTCATTAATCTAGAAACTCTCTTGGAACTCCTTTTCTAAATCGGACACCACACCTATGTCACTATTTATTACATGATTTCCCATAACCTAATTATAATACCAAATTCACTGACTAAAAAGGTATCTGCAAACATGAGCCAACCTATCATGTAGGTTTCCCGTGATTGAAACATACATCATCCAATAAGTGTATTTGTCAAAAATATGGTCATCTAGGTTTCTCACCTAGTTCAATAGATCATGTCTAACAACTATGTGACAAGGTCTAACCATTTATCCCAAAAGATAAAACCTATATAAAGAATGTAAAGATTAAAATGAACTATGAAGGACCAAACTAAAATAACAACATATAAGGGACTGACCCTCGCCGATGATCCTTCAAAGGAACTACTCCCTGGAGGCTATGATACCAATAAAAAATAGAAATTAAACTAACACTCACTAGGCATCCATATATTGTAATGCCCTTGGAGGTCCAGTTCATGAGAAAATTCCTGGTACTAATCATGATTGCACCTAGTGATCCAACTATGTAAACATGACTTGATAAACAAATCCCTACTAGGGTTTCAACATAAAGGCATAACATTCCATTTAGTTCTACAAGGGTCACTGCAACTCTCGTGCATGAGGACTAAGTCATCATACTCAACACCAACACCTCAATATAGATCCACAAAACCTTCAATCAAAATAATATATATATATATATATATATATATATATAAGTAGGCCAAAAGTAATAGTCCTCATTCATTAGTAAAAACACACACTATAAGGCCTATATGATTTATATACTAAGTTCCAAATATGACTCATGAGACCCCTCATTCCTTTACCATCCATTAATCAAAATCCATTTATAGATCTTATCAATGGACAAGATCTAGATATCCATAGTAAAGAATAAAATCCACACGACATATGTGTCACTCAAGTAGAAAATAATATACAATTGTAACCGCATTGATATGAACAATAATCACATTCCCTAGAAACCAGGACTTCTTATTGGAACAAGTGTTCTTGACACATTTGTCTGATATCAATCACAGGTTTTGACTCATTCAAAATACCCGTGTATACCATATCCCAAATAATAAAGACCTTTAAAGGAACATCTATGATACCATATTGTAATGACCCGACCCGGACTCCACTAAAAAAATGATCCTAGTTCATTGTTACGTGACCTCAATCACGCCTCCCCCTACGCCAGTGGCTGCTCACTAGAAGTGAGGACCTAGGTGTGATAGTGGGGATATTATTCCCTCATATGAAAGTAGGAAAATATCATAAATAACTAAGTATCTTACACAGGAGTAAACAAACATAGTTTGGAAGAAGTAAATAAAATGAAATAGAACATGTCGTAATAATAAAAGAAAAATATATAAAATCTCAAACAGTTATACCATACATACAACACTGGTCACCCACTAGGCCGACCGTACACATATATGAGTACAAAATAAACTGAAATTAGAGTATAGGGATCTGATACTAACACCAAGATAGAACACATACCCATTCTCCAAACACTATCAAATTGTACGCATATGATTAGAAGAACCCACATAGGCATCTCTTCTTGAAGATGAAACTAGGGGCCTCATCCCTATCCACCATAAAAACCATGTTCAACCTAAAAAGAAAACAAGAGGTCTACATGTACACCAATTTCCATGTTTATGGGTGATAAATAATATTATTAGTCCACACCAATGATGAACCTACAAAATATGATGCTATAAGCATATAAAAAAACAACCAGCTCGGCTTAGCTAAGACACAACTGAAAAGATAAGTAAAACCAATATATGTGAAACCACAGTCAAACCTCGGGTCTGTAATCCCATTAAAATATGAAATTACCACCGTGGATATATATATCTACATACATATACATGTATACTCACATACCTATACATATATACATAAATATGAATATTCATGAGTAAGTGAATAAAATAACATAAAACCAATCAACAGTCGATCCTTGGTTCCGAGATCCTGATCACCTGGACATCCTGTTCAAGGTAATTGAGCATGATTTTATACCACTCAAGTCATGTATCATTAGTTTGATATATAGTTCTTGAATCCCAATTGACATATACCTGCTTTAGACCATGCTAAAAAATATCTCTAAGCAAGCTACGTTGCCATATGGGGATACTTTCCCCACACCTGGGTTCACACAATCTTTCCTCAAATCCCCGAAAATATGGATTCTAGAGAATTATGCCTCGACATACTATAAATGGTCACTAATCTAGAAGAAACACATTTCATTACATGTAAATATAGTCAAACTTCAGATCCCTAGGTCTTAATCCATAGGCGGTCATGATATTACGACTCAGATGAATAATAAGGGTATTTCCCTTATACAATTTGTGAGGAGAAGTCACCAGTGTAATGCCATGATTCTCATCCCTTGAGTCTCTAATAAAGTATATATTAGTCATTTCTATCATTCGGAAGAGCATAATCATTTTTGGTATCCAATGATTTGAGATTCCATGCACCACACAGTTTTCAAGTAAACAACCAGGGAGAGTGTAATCATCTCTATCCCTCGAGAGAGGATAATCATCCATGAGTATAATCTGATTTGAGGAGAGCATAATCATACTCATCACTCAGGAGAGTGTAATCATCCATGAGTATCATTTCTAGGAATGTGTTCACATGTATCATAGTAGGCACAATAGATGGATTCCCAAAAACACCACTGTACATTCCAATAATATATAAATATCGGATCAACACACAGATCCCAGGTAGTACATATGGTTATATCAATAAATATAATAAATAACATGGGTTAGAAACCAGATCCTAGGAAAAAAATCTTGGCATCCCAAAGATAATGAAAGACTCCTTGTGTCAGGCTAAGCATCCACCTACAAGTAATCACCTCTCGCTATCATCATTACATTAGAAATAAAAAAGTTATAGATAAAAACAAAAGAGTGACGGTGATTGAACGCCTAAATCCAACACCACTACCACATCCCCATGACCATACAAGTTCGGTATGGGTTATAAGATGACACCTACTACTATCTCTACCCAAACCTAACATACTAGCTCAGGGTTGGTTAAATAAAGGGACACCAACTGGGTCCCTAAAGTCAAACACTGACGAGGCATCCTACTTGGTATCCTCAAGGTATAAAAACAATTTAAGGTATCTTTGTAACACCCCGAGCTTCCATGGTACGCTTCTCTTTAAAAAATACAGTAGTGTGTGTTGTACGCAACTTCGAGTTCTAACACACCACAACCAATCAAACTAGCCGTTATAAATAGTAATACATACTTTTTGAAATTTTATAAATTTTATCTCTCAAAATGGACTTCATTTTTGGATTCGAATTATTGAATTTAGCCTAAGGTGAAATTTTGGTACTTTTCGGATAACTTTAATATTTTGATGAATAGTGAAAATTACTAAATTTTAATTAAAAACAACTTTTTTAATCAAAATAATTAATAGTGATGAATTATGAATTTGAGTGGTTTTAAAGTATATTTAGAATATATTTTTACCATTTAATACAATTTTGGTCATTGGACATAATTTCACAATTAAACCGAACATAAACAAGTATCAATCTTTTGATAGTTATTATATCTTAAAAACATGCTTTTTGTTTTGACAGTGGGAATTAATTTTAAATTAATTTCTGACACTTCTGTGTTTTGAATTTGTAAAAATGGATTCCATATTTGGAATCAAGATGTCCAAATTGTGTAAATAGGTAACTTTTATTTTTAGACATTTTGAATAATTACTTCGGTAAATATTTTATTTACCATGGTTAAAGGGTAAATCTGGTAAATAAGGGTTAAAAAATAATATTATAATAACACTAAATTACCATAAAACGTTTCCTAACCTTATTTTTGGATACATGTCCGACCATGGGCATCTTTGGGTCGATTTTGGGACCCCATGGTGCCACTTGTAAGTGATAGGGACACTTTATTTTAATTAAGTTAAAATGAATACAAAAATGACACAAGCATATATCTTTTAGAAAAACAATTTTTACATAGGGTTATATATGTTGGATTTTCGACTATAAATATTAATTAGAAAGATAAAACTATTTCATATATAATGGTATTTTATTTATAATTTTTAGACATTAAAAAAGTTAATTTATTTATGACACAATGGTGATATAGTAATTACCATAATAGTGAAAAATCAAAATAATTGATATTATAAATACCCAAATAAATATAATTTGAGACTTTAAATGAATTAAACTAATTTTATAGGATAATATGACATATTAGGAATTATTTAATTAATGTTTTTCGAAGTAATCATTCTGTTATGAGTTTTAAAAAAATCAATTATTGAATAGTGTCAAAATTGACATAAAAGAGTTTTTAAAACAAATATTATATTATTAATTGATATTAAATTCATAAAAATATAAGGTTCAGCCAAGAAAATTATATTATGATGGGTATAATATTACTGGACCACTTGGGGGTCTCTTGGATGTATATAGTAAGTTCATTAACCATATAATATAAAAACACAAAGAGACAATGTAAAAGTGAAACTAATTAACAAAGAGTTAATACTTAAAGATAAGGTTAATATAATAACCCAAACCTATCTAAATTCTATTGGTTGAGTGGTATTAGAACCATACCCACCTTAAACTTTAAATAATCCACTTTTTATTCATTAGAAACCGAAATGAATTTATTATAAATTAATACTTTAAGTTTTTTCTAAAGAGCCCCTCACCCCTCTTATAAAAGGACACTCCCTCCTCTCATTAATTCACACCTTAATAGCCTTTTGGTTTGGACAAAACCTGCCCAAATACTCTCTCAACTTCCCTAACTTCATCCTAGAGTTCTTACTTTAGTCAAAAAGTCATCCTAAGGATCCCTTTTGATCAAATCAAAAGGAAGAACCCGAAGAAGAGGTAATGATTTCACCACCCTTTTTCAAGTTCCTTTCTTCTTCCACTTATTATTTCTTTGTTATTACCATTCTAAAATAATGAATCAAGTATATACTATATAATTTAATATTATTATAAAAATGGTACAACCATATTCAGTATTCTATCCATCCTTTGAATGACATGTCACCATACGTGCGTACGTACGGCTTACCGTCTCCACGTCGTGGTGTAATTGTTATTCAATATATTATTATTTGGATGGGTATAATAATGATTTGTAATTAATGTAAATAATAAATATAACATGATAATGATTCTATATATATGATATAAAATCCAATTATATATTATTTTAATATCAAAATAATGATGTTTTCGCTCGTGCGTACGTACGGATTACCATCTCCACGACGCGATGAGATTCATTTCCAAGTTCACCATTCATCGACGATTATAAAAATATATATTACTAATAAGTATGTAATATATGACATAATAATGCTACTAGAGATATATACATATATATATATAAGGATTTATGTACATACATATATCTTATTCACCCACTTCCGTTCAATACTATATGAAAACAGAAACAGCGTTTATGTGTACGTACGGACTACCGTCTCCATAAACGGTGTTTTCCATTTCATATATATGTCTATTATACATATTTATATTCTAAATATATGTGATATATTTATCATGTTTTATATTCTGGAAGTATTTAAATAATGATCTATGTGATACAGCCAAGAGTGATAAGTTAAAACACGTACGATAAAGAAAGTGATTATTACCCGAAATGTTAACTTAACATGGAAATTATTATTAAATGGGTAATATAAAGTCATAAATGAATCATGTATGATATCATAAATATTAATATGGTTCTAGTATAATTTAATAACATACTAAGATCTTCATACAGGAGGTTAAACGTACCCTTGACTAAAGGAAAGTGCAAGGTAAGGGGTTTTCATCTCACTCCTTATTCCCGTGAGATTCATACCATATTGCCACCATTAACTTTTGTGTGGTGTATGTACTGCCCATAATTATATTATTTTTGTAATACACATTAATTTATGTGTATTTACATATTCATTGTATGATACCTCTTTCATGGGTTGTATGTTTCGTAAGTTACCAAATTGGTAAGGGTTTATTTCACAATCTCTTCATTATCTGAGGTTGTTTATACGTAATTATCTTCTGGAAACTCTTAATCATCAACAACCATGTTTCTTAAAAACGTATTTCAAAACATTTTTACTATTTAATAGACAATGGTTTAAAGTCATTTATACCCTTATTTTACTTTATATGTTTTTAAAGGAATCTTTCCAATGTTTTCGAAACAAGTTACTTTTGAACCTTTTTTACAATATTAAGGTAAGAATGTCTTTTTTAACTTATACAGAGGGTGCGGTTATTCTCCGCCATTATTACACATTTGAAGCTTCCTTCGCAAACTTATAAAGATATTTTCAAAATAAAGGTTTTCTCTATAATTATGAGACTTTTAAATGATTTCAAAAAAAGAGATATTTCTCTCAAATACTATTGATTTCATATATGTCAACATACTTTGATAAATTTTACACTTGTTTCGAGTTGATTTATTATGATACAAATCATCCATATTGTATTTAAGGTTTTGTGATATTTTTGACTATGGATGAGTTATTTTTATGCCATTAATGGTTTATGATTAAAGTTTTGACATTTTGTATGTTAGTTTTAATATGAATGTTTATGTTATATTTCATCCTCTTATTAAGATGAATGTGTTGGACTAGTATGTTCCAGGTTGGGGACTGGTAAAAGTAAGCCCTCCGGGATGGTGTTTGGTTATTAGAGGCACACTGGGTTGGTGTCCGGTTATTAGAGTCACTCCGGCTTGGTGTCCGGTTATTAGAGGCACTCCGGGTTGGTGTCCAGTTATTAGAGGCACTCTGGGATGGAGTCCGGTTACAGAGGCTCTCCGGGTTGGGTTCCGGTTACAGTTATCCCTTAGGTCTTGGCACGGGGCCTTGAAAGAGAAATTAAAGTTCGACATCATGAATTCCATCATTATGAAAGTTTTTAGTGATATTGCATGTGATTATTTGATTAGTAGAATATCCATGTGAATAAGTAAATGGAATTATTTCATTTTATTTCTGCTATATTATTCTTAAGTTCAAGTTTAAAAGGCTTTTGTTTTAGTTTTATACATTGTCTTAAATGTTTATGCTTATTTTTGAAAGTTTCTGTTGTATTGCTTACCCTTACTGAGCATTTTAGCTCACCCCTTTCTATGTTTTATTTTTCCCAGGATTCCAAGAAGTGTAATGTGATTGATATGAAGGTTTAAGACAAGAGAATAATGGCGTTCATAAATTTTATTTATGTTTTTTTGTACGTCTTAAAGTGCAAATGTAACATTCATGTATTTGATCTATTTTTCCAAGACTGTTAAATTGATCGGTCCTTCGGGACTTGATTCCTTGTAATCATGACAATGTATTAAAATAATGAACCGACTCTGGGTAACTGGGTTCGAGGCGTTATAGTTGGTATCAGATGAAGTTTAGCAATAACATTGGAAACTAGATTTAGATAAACTCTAATTAGAGTAAATAGCCCTAATATCGACTTTGAGGGTTAGTATAGAAGAACTTCCTAGAATTTTGGTATTGTATAGATTTTGTGAGTTTTCCGAGCAATACATCTCTGTCTGGATATGAGCAGGTAGAGGCGGCTCTAGCACAGATGTACCTAGGGGTAAAACCCGAAAACACCACTTTGATCTAGACTCGAATGGGAACGGGTGCACGACAACGGGCCTTGCTGCACTCTTGGTTACGACACTCCCAGGGGATATTCTTAGGATAATTCTCATTTTCTTTACAAACCATTATGAAGGGCTTATTAGTATATACTTAGTCAAAGAAAACATTTTTAAGATTATGGATTATATCCATAAACTGTTCAATTTTTGTTAGGTATTTTACAAGTTTGGTAATTATTCATTGCAATTCATAAACTGAACTAGTTTATGTTATTGTATAGAAATGGTGCCTAGTAGAAGGAATGTGAACTCCCGTAATACATATGATCCAAAGAGTAAGAAGGATCATATCCTTCGTGGTCCTAATCCAGAATTTAGTAGGGAAATAGTTTCCCACGTATTATCATCATATGAAGAAATAGTATCATGTGCTGATAAGATGAGTAAAGAATTCTCGGAGTCCTATGGCTTTGAAGGGAAGCAAGAGAAGAAAATTGTGTAAGAGGAAAAGATGGATAAAGGGAAGAGGGAAAAAAATAATTTTCCCATATGTGATAACTGTGGGAAGAAACACCCTGGAACTTGCCTGAAAGGAATGAGAGTTTGTTATAAGTGTGGAGGAAAAGGGGAACAAATTACGTGACTGCAAGGGTAAGAAAAAGGTTTCAAATATAAAATGCTTCATTTGCAAGGAGTTTGGACACTACACGAACCAATGTCTCAGTCATTAGAATATGCCGCAAATGATGCTATTGGATAGTAATCAAGTTATGATACTACCACAGATGAAGATGAATGACTAGTGTTCTTATGTTGTTATTTTAGAATTATTTCATTTAAGTGTTGTATCAATGATGTTCGGGAAATAAATAAGGATTGTAATGCAGTACTATTTAATTAAGGATTTGAGATTTTATGGTACTAAGAAAAGTGACTCTACAGCGAGTTAAAATTTTTTGGAATTTACATGGTTGAAGGAAAGATAAACCTTAATATGGTCTTAATATTGAGGTAGTGATTTTGGAATAAGAGATGGTTGATTTTGGTAATTCAGGATATTGCGGTGTTTTAAAAGAATATATGAGGAAGGCGTTCACATGTTATTACCTGGAAAAAAGGATCCTCATTATGTTTAACTTCCTTGTAAATTATGGACTGTGAGTTTGGATAATATTATTTTGGATAAGTCTAATGGTTGGAATGGAATAAGTTTGAAAGGTTAGTTTTTTGGATTTTTATAAAATGACAACACGCAGACCGTGTGACGACCCGTCGTGTCAGACAAAGATGCGGGAATCGAACCCACAACCATAGTGCAATTGGGATTTATCACCTACCATTGTGCTACATGAAGTTCCTAGATGGTATAATGTAGTTTCTTTACATAAAGGGTCTGATATGTGAAATATAAATTCATTATATTTGGAACCCTATACGATTAGGATAAATAGAGTATTTTTGAGTTGTATTATGTTTTGGTGTGAAAGATGAGTTTGTGGTAGAAATTTATTAATGGATAAAACTCTAATTATAAAGTAAGTATATCTCCTTATGATCTTAGCCAATCTCATAAATAAATTACTCAACATTAAGAAAAGGAACTTAGAAAAAAAAATTGTCCTAGATGGTACCTTAGATCATCACTAATTTATGGCTTTGGGATTGTTGGCATTTTCATAGCCATGTTCTCTACCACTCTCCATCAGATAATTGATGGTTAGATTTCTATTCCATATCCATACTTTCCTACATGGAACCCTAGTATGTTTTATTTTCGGTAATCTTCATACTTTCCACTCTCTATTTTAAATAGAGGCATCATTAATTCATTCTTCGATGTGGGATTTCAACTAAGATATTTTGAAACATCAAAAATTTGTTATCCTAATACCTTATGTTTTGTTGAACCGATGGTATTTTAAATCATCACAGATGGATGAATTTAAGGACCTCAATTTTAAACTTGTTTATGATTGATGACCTCAATCACTACCTATAAATATTTATGTTTTTCCTCCAGTTACATGTCTATAATCTCCACCAATGTCCTCCTAATCGAGATCATAATTTTGTGGTGACCCTTTCATTTCTCTTTTCATCTTGTTAAGACTAAATTTTATTAACCAAATTTCCGATGTAGGTTTTTTTTCACAAAGATATTTTCTATTTTCAACCTTTATTTTCAAAGAACAATATCAAATTGCAAGGACGCAATTTGTTGAAGGAGGGGAGAATGTAACACCCCGAGCTTCCACGGTACGCTTCTCTTTGAGAAATACAGTAGCGTGTGTTGTACGCAACTTCGAGTTCTAACACACCACAACCAATCAAACTAGCCGTTATGAATAGTAATACCTACTTTTTGAAATTTTATAAATTTTATCTCTCAAAATGGACTTCATTTTTGGATTCTTAGTATCGAATTTAGCCTTAAGGTGAAATTTTGGTACTTTTCAGATAACTTTAATATTTTGATGAATAGTGAAAATTACTAAATTTTAATTAAAAACAAATTTTTTAATAAAAATAATTAATAGTGATAAATTATGAATTTGAGTGGTTGTAAAGTATATTTAGAATATATTTTTACCATTTAATACAATTTTGGTCATTGGACATAATTTTACAATTAAACCGAACATAAAAAAGTATCAATCTTTTGATAGTTATTATATCTTAAAAACACGCTTTTTGTTTTGACAGCGGGAATTAATTTTAAATTAATTTCTGCCACTTCTTTGTTTTGAATTTGGAAAAATGGATTCCATATTTGGAATCAGGATTTACAAATTGTGTAAATAGGTAAATTTTATTTTTAGACATTTTGAATAATTACTTCGGTAAATATTTTATTTATCATGGTTAAAGGGTAAATCTGGTAAATAAGGGTTAAAAAATAATATTATAATAATACTAAATTACCCTAAAACATGTCCTAACCTTATTGGTGGATACATGTCCGACCATGGGTATCTTTGGGTCGATTTTGGGACTCCATGGTACCACTTGTAAGTGATAGAGACACTTTATTTTAATTAAGTTAAAATGAATACAAAAATGACACAAGCATATATCTTTTAGATAAACAATTTTTACATAGGGTTATATATGTTGGATTTTCGACTATAAATATTAATTAAAAATATAAAAATATTTAATATATAATTGTATTTTATTTATAATTTTTAGACATTAAATAATTGAATTTATTTATGACACAATGGTGATGTAGTAATTACCATAATAGTGAAAAATTAAAATAATTGATATTATAAATACACAAATAAATATAATTTGAGACTTTAAATGAATTAAAATAATTTTCTAGGCTAATATGACATATTATGAATGATTTATTTAACTTTTTTCGAAGTAATCATTCTGTTATGATTTTTACAAAAATCAATTATTGAATAGTGTCAAAATTGACATAAAAGAGGTTTTAAAACAAATATTATATTATTAATTGATATTAAATTCCTAAAAATATAAGGTTCGTCCAAAAGACTTATATCATGATGGGTATATTATTAATGGACCACTTGGGGGTCTCTTGGATGTATATAGTAAGTTCATTAACCATATAATATAAAAATACAAAGAGACATTGTAAAAGTGAAACTAATTAACAAAGAGTTAATACTTAAAGATAAGGTTAATATAATAACCCAAACCTGTCTAAATTCTATTGGTTGAGTGGTTTTAGACCCATCACCACCTTAAACTTTAAATAATCCACTTTGGAGCCATTAAAAACCTAATATGAATTTATTATAAATTAATACTTTAAGTTTTTCCTAAAGAGCCCCTCACCCCTCTTATAAAAGGACACTCCCTCTTCTCATTAATTCACACCTTCAAAGCTTTTTGGTTTGGCCAAAACCTACCCAAATACTCTCTAAACTTCCCTAAATTCATCCTAGAGGCCTTAATTTAGTCAGAAAGCCATCCTAAGGAGCCCTTTTGATCAAATCAAAAGGAAGAACCCGAAGAAGAGGTAATGATTTCACCACCCTTTTTCAAGTTCCTTTCTTCTTCCACTTCTTATTTATTTGTTATTACCATTCTAAAATAATTAATCCAGTATCTTGTATATACTATAATATTATTATAAAAATGGTACAACCATATTCAGTATTCTATCCATCCTTTGAATGACATGTCACCATATGTGCATACGTAAAGCTTACCGTCTCCACGTCGTGGTGTAATTGTTATTCAATATATTATTATTTGGATGGGTATAATAATGATTTTTAATTCATGTAAATAATAAATATAACATAATAATGATTCTTTATATATGATATAACATCCAATTATATATTATTTTAATACCAAAAGAATGATGTTTTCGCTCGTGCGTACGTACGGATTACCGTCTCCGCGACGCGATGAGATTCATTTCCAAGTTCACCATTCATCAACGATTATAAAAATATATATTACTAATAAGTATGTAATATATGACATAATAATGCTACTGGATATATATATATATATATGTACTTATATATATCTTATTCACCTACTTCCATTCAATACTATATGAAAACAGAAACAGTGTTTATGTGTACGTATGGACTACCGTCTCTATAAACGGTGTTTTCCATTTCATATATATGTCTATTATACATATTTATATTCTAAATATATGTGATATATTTATCATGTTTTATATTCTGGAAGTATTTAAATCATGATCTATGTGATACAACCAAGAGTGACAAGTTAAAACACGTACGATAAAGAAAGTGATTATTACCCGAAATGTTAAGTTAACATGGAATTTATTATTAAATGGGTAATATAAAGTCATAAATGAATCATGTATGATATCATAAATATTAATATGGTTCTGGTATAATTTAATAACATACTAAGATCTTCGTATAGGAGGTTAAACGTACCCTCGACTAAAGGAAAGTGCAAGGTAAGGGGTTTTCATCTCACTCCTTATTCCCGTGAGATTCATGCCATATTGCCACCATTACCTTTTGTGTGGTGTATGTACTGACCATAATTATATTATTTGTGTAATACACTTTAATTTATGTGTATTTACATATTCATTGTATGATACCTCTTTCATGGGTTGTATGTTTCGTAAGTTACCAAATTGGTAAGGGTTTATTTCACAATCTCTTCATTATTCGAGGTTGTATATACGTAATTATCTTCTGGGACCTCTTTATCATCCACATCCATGTTTCTTAAAAATTTATTTCAAAACATTTTTACTATTTAATAGACAATGGGTTAAAGTCATTTATACCCTTATTTGAATTTATATTTTTCTAAAAGGAATCTTTCCAATGTTTTTGAAACAAGATACTTTTTAACCTTTTTGAAAAAATTAAGGTAAGAATGTATTTTTTAACTTATACGGAGGGTGCGGTTATTCTCCGCCATTATTACACCTTTGAAGCTTCCTTCACAAGATTATAAATATATTTTCAAAATAAATTTTTTCTATAACGACCCATACTTTACATACATTGTTAATACTTCGAAATTGAAGAACACTTATTACAACATATGACAAAACCACAAAGGACCGTATAGGTATAGTGTCTTTAGAAACTGGGAAACATAAACAACTGGTTCATAAATCTTCTACAGTGTCTCCCATTTATTTCATCATATCTAGGGTCCCTTTTAGCATATTCTACTTAATATCCATCTTCCTGACCTGGGGAAAAGAAAACATAAAAGGGTGAGCTCAAATGCTCAGCAAGGGCAAATAAAGGAAATAAAAATCATATCATATCTTTTTGAAAATCAAAACCTGCAAAAGAGATCATAATATCTTATCATGTAATAAATCATAAAAGTGAAAATGAGATCCCCATAATCATAACATAAGACTTGAAACTTTGTGGCATGCACACATAATCATGGAAAATCATTTCTTGTTAGTCATGACTCATTGCCAAGACTATCTTAGTGGACAAAGTCCCTTTCTGAACCGAGTTCACTCCTCGTTTCAGTCCTGTATCACTGAACCGAAATAACCTTCCGTTCCAGCCATGTCTATCTCATGAGATATAAAATCTTTACCCAATGCATTGGAGGGAGATATAGGTCCCACCCATCTTATAATGAATCCTTTCTTATGTGTGCCACATAATCATAAATCATACATCATCGCATAACCCATGTAATAAAAATGGGATTCTTGAAACATCATGACATCATAAATCAATTCATATAAGATAAAGGAATTCATAAAAATAATTTCATAACAACATGAACAAATCAATTTAATAATAGGGATAAAAACAGAACCCTTTATTATCTTAGATGGAAAATCATTTTGATAAAACACTTGAACTCCATTCTTGAGGAAAATATCCTTTCTTCTTAAAAAACATTTTTTCCTTTCATAACATGTCATACAACTTTATAATAAAAGAATTTGATTAAAAATAAACTTGAAAACTTGTAAAGGAAGCTTCTTGGAAACAATGTTTTAAAAATCCATTCATGCCGTATAAGTTAAAAAAACGTTCTTCGTACTTTTGTCGGAAAAGTCAAAAAGTACCTCATACGACAAAAGATTCCTTTCATACATATTACTAAAAACTCACCGAAGGGTAAAAATGGATTTAAACAATTGTAGGTGGATGTAAATAATATTACATTTTGATGAAACATGGATGTGGATGATAAAATACACCCCAGTAAATACTTACGAATAAACAATCTCGGATAAAAATGAGATTGTGATATTTCCCTTACCTTAGGTCCGATTTGCTTTATTCGTGTCCGAATCTCCTGTATAATGGTTTAAATAATGTTATTGACTTATTCCAGAATCATACATATTGATATCATATCATATATGGTCATATTATTAGCTTCTTGTTAGTAATATTTCATTGTTACTTGTTACTCGGGTCTTTATAACTTTTTGTTCTTATGCGTGTTTTGTCGAATAAATTCTTATTCTTATCTTTAGGTTATAGATAATTCATTTACAGAATGGTATTAGTGTATTATATACCATATTCATTCATTCAATTCATTTATATAATCATTATGAAATGAAGATCATGTAGAACGAGTCGCATCACATCGTGGAGACGGTATTCCGTACGTACGCACGAGTGATGATATCGTTCCTATGATCGTGGAATTGTATTGGAGTATATATATATATTATTTCAGTATCAATATTACTTCATAATAATCATATATAGTTACTCATTACACCATTATACCCATCCTTGTAAGGTGATGGTGGAAAATAGATTACACCACGGCGTGGAGACGGTATTCCGTACGTACGCACGCGCGGTGATTTCATTTTTCCGTAGGATGGATAGAAGGTGAATTAGGGTTGTTTAATATTTATAATAACATATCAGTATGTAAGTAATACTGATGTTATTACTTTATCATGAAACAACTAAAGAAGAAGAAGTTGAAGAAGAAAGAAATTGAAAACATCGGTAATGGATATTACCTCTTCTTTGGAACGCCTCTTTGAATCCTCCACTTAAGGAACTAAGATTGGTCTTTGGAGAAGACCAGGACCTCTAGGATTATTCTAGGGAAGTGTAGAGGAGAAAATGGCAGGGTTTGGCCGAGCTTGAGTGCTCAAATTGGTGTGAGGAGGAGGGGGAGGAGGTGCCCTTTTATAAGGGAGGAGAGGGGCACCTTAGGAATATCTCAAAATATTATTTTATATTAAAGTCAAAATCGGTTTATAATGGTTCCAAAGGGTCTTATTTCGAAGCTAAAGTGGGGATGGGTCGAAATCCTATCAACCAATAGGATTTAGACAAGTTTAGGGTTTTATTTTAACCTTATCAATTAGATTTAACTCTAAGTTAATTAATTTAACTTTTACCATGTCTTTTTGTTTTCTTTCACTATATGGTTAATACACTTACTATAACATGCCAAACGAACCCCAAATTGTTTATTATTAATATATATATCCGTATCTAAGTCATTTGGCCGAACCTTAGATTTTTAGGAATACAATAACAATTAATAATATAATATTTGATTTAAAAACTATTTTGTGTCAATTTTGACACTATTTGATATATGATTTTTGTGAAAGTCATAACAGAATTATATGTTCGAACCAAGTTTATTAAATCAACATTACTATATCATAGTAACCTATAAAATTAGTGGAATTCATAAAAAGTCTTAAATTACATTTATTTTGGTATTTATATTATCAATTTTGTCAATATTTCATTAATAAGATAATTACTGCATCATCTTTATGTCATAAATAAATTAAATTATTTGATGTCTAAAAATTACAAATAAAATATCATAATGTAGGAAATCTTTTTATCTTTCTAATGAATATTTACAATTGAATTTATCTTATGTATAACCCCATATTAAAAATTATTTACTTATTAAACTTTGATTTTAACTATTTTAACCCTTCTTTAAATAAATTAATAATAAATGTCCTAATCTAATCCAAGTGGGCCTAAATGGTCATATTTTATTCCTAAGTTTGTTTTTGGTCGAATTAAACTTGTCCAATAGAATTAGGACATGTGTTAGGGTAATATTAATATCATATTTACCCTTAGTTACCCTATTTACTATTAACCGCGGTAAAAAAAAAGTAAAAAGTTACTATTCACCAAAAATTATTTTTATCTCATTGAACCACATTTTACTTACTGATATCAACCGTGTCTGTCGGATTTTCGAAATTCCATTAACAGAAGCGGTAAAATTAAGTTTTATGCAAAATTCAGTTTTTAACCTACCACTTAGTGGTTTCACTATTCATCAAAAATTGAAAGTTTTCAGAAAAATACCAAAATTTCACCCTAGGCTAATTTCGATATTCTGAGTCCAAAAATGAAGTCCATTTTGAAAAATAAAATTTATAAAATTTCAAAAAGTGGTTATTACTATTCATAACGGCTAGTTTTAATAGCATATTGTTGTTTAGTGAAACTCGGTATTGCGTACGACGCAAGCTATCGAGGAAGGTCGCGATTGCGTGTAAAGCAAGCCAAGCAAGTGTTGTGTAGAAAAAGATTCCTTTGATGATTTATATAACATAAAAGTCTCGGGTGTTACATTCTACCCCCCTTAAAAAGAATTCCGCCCTCGAAATTCGCCACTATGAAACAAACAGATGAGGATACTTCTCCCTCATCATATCCTCAAGCTCCCATGTAGCTTCTTCAAGTTGGTGGTTTCTCCATAAAACTTTCACCAAGCGAGTGGTCTTGTTTCGTAGGACTTTTTCGCTACGATCCTGAATCTCTATCGGCTGTTCTTCATAAGAAAGATCTTGCTCCAGCGGTACAACTTCTGAGCTGAGTACATGTGAAGGATCTGGTATGTACTTTCTCAGGAGAGATACATGGAACACATCGTGAACTTGAGAGAGATTCGGTGGAAGCGCCAATCGGTAAGCTACCTTCCCAACACGATCCAGTATTTCGAAAGGACCGATATATCTAGGGCTCAACTTCCCCTTCTTTCCAAATCTCATAACCCTCTTCCAGGGAGATATTCGTAAGAACACTTTATCGCCCACTTCAAACTCTAGGTCTTTTCTTCAGTTGTCGGCATAACTTTTCTGTCGACTCTGAGCTGCTCTTATGTGTTGTTGAATAGATCTGACCTTTTCTACCATTTCATCAACGAGATCAGGTCCTAATAGCTTTCTTTCCCCAACTTCATCCCAGCAAGTTGGAGTCCTGCATTTCTTTCCATAGAGAGCTTCATAAGGAGCCATCTGAATACTGGAGTGAAAGCTATTATTATAGGAAAATTCCACCAAAGGTAGGTGTTGATCCCAACCTCCTTTGAAATCCATAGAGCAAGCTCTCAACATATCTTCTAGGGTTTGAATTGTTCTCTCAGACTGACCGTCTGTCTGGGGATGATAAGCAGTGCTGAAACTCAACTCTGTATCCAGAGTATGCTGAAGACTTCGCGAGAACTTCGAGGTAAATCTCGGATCTCGATCAGATATAATAGAAAGTGGTACTCCATGCAATCTTACCACTTCCTTTACATATATCCTGGCAAGCTGATCTAGAGAGAAATCCTCTCTAATAGCAATGAAGTGTGCAGACTTTGTAAGACGATCAACTATGACCCAGATAGCATTATTGCCTTTGGATGTTTTAGGAAGTCCTGTGACAAAGTCCATAGTGATGTTTTCCCATTTCCATTCGGGTATGGGTAATGGTTGTAACATCCCCTTAAACTTCTGTCTCTCAGCTTTAACTTGTTGACAAACCAAGCATCGAGAGACATATTCAGCAACATCTCTTTTCATGCCATCCCACTAGAAGTACTCTTTCAGGTCCCTATACATCTTCGTGCTTCCAGGATGAATAGAGAATGATGAACTATGAGCCTCATCCAGCAGCTCATTCTTTAATTCGGGGATGGGAGGAACGCAAACCCGATTCCTGAACTTTATTATCCCATCACAATCAAGGTTGAATTCAGGAACATTTCTCACATTCTTTTGTAACTCGACATCTTCTTTCTGTGCCTCTTTAATCTTCACATGTATAGATGGTTGAACATTCATTTGAGAAAGATAAGATTTTTCCCCTTCCATTATAATTCCAAGATCCATCCTTTGTAAATCCATAAATATTGGATCTTTTGTGATCCTCATCATGGATAAACTATCATGGTCTTGTCGACTTAATGCATCTGCCACCTTGTTTTCTTTCCCAGGGTGGTAATGGATTGAGCAGTCATAATCCTTAATCAGCTCCAACCATCTTCTTTGACGCATATTCAACTCCTTTTGTGTGAAAATATACTTTAAACTTTTATGATCAGTATAAATATCACACCTTTCACCATAAAGGTAATGCCTCCAAATCTTTAATGCAAAGATTACCGCAGCCAACTCCAAATCATGTGTTGGGTAATTTTGCTCATGGATTTTCAACTGTCGTGAGGCATAAGCTATCACCATATCATTTTGCATAAGAACACACCCCAATCCCTTCTTGGATGCATCACTGTAGATCACAAACCTTTCTCCACTACAAGGCAGTGTGAGCACAGGTGCACTGGATAACCTTCTTTTCAACTCCTTGAAATTCTCTTCACATTCTTCCGTCCAGACAAACTTAACTCCTTTCCGGGTCAACTTGGTGAGTGGATTAGATAATCGTGAAAAATCTTTTACAAAACGTCGATAATATCCAGCCAAACCAAGAAAACTTCGGATCTCAGTTACTGTTGTTGGTCTTGACCATCTTTCGATAACCTCTGTTTTTGCTGGATCCACAGATATCCCCTCTTTTGAGATTATATGACCCAAAAATGCAACTTTTTGAAGCCAAAATTCACACTTGGTAAATTTGGAATAAAGCTTCTCCTTTCTCAGGGTCTTCAATATAATTCTCAAGTGATCTTCATGCTCTTCCTTTCCCTTTGAATAGACAAGAATATCATCTATAAAGACTACCACAAATTGATCAAGATAGTCTCTAAAGACTCTATTCATTAGATCCATGAAGATAGCAGGGGCATTAGTAAGACCAAATGGCATCACTATAAATTCATAGTGTCCATACCTTGTACGGAAAGCCGTATTTGGTATATCCTCCCTTTTGACCCTTAATTGATGATACCCTGAACGAAGATCAATCTTGGAAAAGTATTGAGCTCCGCGTAGTTGGTCAAATAAGTCATCAATGCGTGGGAGAGGATATTTGTTCTTGATAGTGATCTTGTTAAGTTCTCGATAATCAATGCAAAGTCTCATTGATCCATCTTTCTTCTTAACAAATAGAACAGGTGCTCCCCAAGGTGACGCACTAGGGCGTATGAATCCCTTATCAAGATTCTCTTGGAGTTGCTTCTTCAATTCCTGCAACTCAATTGGGGCCATTCTATAAGGTGTCTTTGAAATAGGCAAAGCACCCGGTACGAGTTCTTTTGAAAACTCAACTTCACGATTTGGTGGAAGACCCGGCAATTCCTCCGGAAAGACATCATCAAACTCCCGTACAATGGGCATATTCTTAATCGTGAGTTTCTCACCAACCATTTGAGATAAATAACCTTCATTTAGTGGAATCAATACCCATAAGATGGAAGAAATTTCCACTGGAAGGTTATGTTCATCCTTGCATTGATAGACGATCGTAGATTGATCTGGAATATGAAATGTGACTTCCCTTCTTTGGCAATCGATATGAGCTCCATGTAGAGAAAGCCAATCCATGCCAAGAATCACATAAAATTCCACTAAAGGAAGGATCACAAGATTTGCAGGAAGCACTTTCCCACAAACTTCGATCGGAGAAGAATTATAAACTTTTGATGCGATTGATGTGCCATTAGGTGTTGTCACAGCTAACTCAACATCTAATTGTTGAGGTAATACGGTGATACCCTTAGAAAAGTCTTCAGAAATAAAAGAGTGGGTGGATCCAGAATCAAATAAAACATTTGCTACTTTAGAGTGGATGGTAAGTGTACCTTTCACCACATCGTTATCGTACTCCACATCGCTGATAGAAATTGCATGTGACTTTCCTTTGTCTTTAGCCTTAAGAGTTTGTTGACGTCGACCATCATCATCAACCCTTGGATTTGGGCATTGATTGGCATAATGCCCCATCTCCTTGCACTTGAAACATTGAAGTGTAGTAGGTTCATTCTGTGTATCCCTTCCTTTGTTTGCGTCATTAGACATCTTCTTCCCATTATCACGGCATTCAAATGCCTGATGACCTTCTTTTCCACATTTAAAACATTTACTTGTCCCTTTAAGACAACTCCCTCCATGTTTCTTTCCACACTTTGAGCATAAGGAAAAGTTGATCTTCTTTTCTGTGTGCTCTTTAGATTTTTCTTTGAATTCCATCTTCCTCTTCTTATCAAACCCATGTGACTGATGGGTTACTCCAATCTCCATCTCGACTTTGAGAGCACATCGAACAATTTCCTCATAGCTATTGAAGTCCCTTATGGCTAACGCCCTTTTAAGACTTGGTTTTAAGCCACTAAAGAATCGATCGATCTTACTCTTAGGTTGGATAATAATACCAGAAGCGTACCTTGCAAGTCTTGTAAACTTTGCTTCATAGGTACCAACAGATTCATCATCCCTTTGCTTCAGTTCAAGAAACTCTTTCTCCATCTTTGTTCGGAGAATACGAGGGAAGTACTTATTGAAAAATAAGTTCTTGAACTCGTCCCATTCCATAGACTCAATTTCATCCCTTTGCCTCGTATTCTTAACAAGATTCCACCATTGATCAGCATCTCCTTCCAAACGATACACTGCTAGGATGACTTTATCATGCTCAGAACATTGAAGAACTAAAAATATCTTTTCATTAGTACTAATCCATTGTTCAGCAACTAATGGATCAGTAGACCCGCTGAAAGAAGGTGGACGCTGCCTCATGAAGGATTCAACAGAATGTTGCTCCCTCCTTTGCTCGTTTGGAAATCCTGCATGATTCATAGCTTGAGAAAGTTGTGTGAGCATGGCTACAAGATTTTGCATTCCAGCTCCCATATCGTTTGGTTGCTCAGGGGGACAATCATTGCATTGCCCATCGCATTCCGCATTAACACGGTTCCTTCGGGTTCCATCCATTGACTAAAACCAAGAAGAATAGTGTGAGCAACACTAATTATAATAGGAAACCACATAATTCAAGAATAAAATTTTCATGCTTATGGTCTTATCCTAGGTTATTCATGGCCATTTCTAAGATTATGTTCTATGCTTAGACTTATCCTTAGGGTTCTTACTAAGGCTTTCACATCCTAGTTTTCAAAGGTTGACTATACCTTTCCTCTGATACCAACTATAACGACCCATACTTTACATACATTGTTAATACTTCGAAATTGAAGCACACTTATTACAACATATGACAAAACCACAAAGGACCGTATAGGTATAGTGTCTTTAGAAACTGGGAAACATAAACAACTGGTTCATAAATCTTCTACAGTGTCTCCCATTTATTTCATCATATCTAGGGTCCCTTTTAGCATATTCTACTTAATATCCATCTTCCTGACCTGGGGAAAAGAAAACATAAAAGGGTGAGCTCAAATGCTCAGCAAGGGAAAATAAAGGAAATAAAAATCATATCATATCTTTTTGAAAATCAAAACCTGCAAAAGAGATCATAATATCTTATCATGGAATAAATCATAAAAGTGAAAATGAGATCCCCATAATCATAACATAAGACTTGAAACTTTGTGTCATGCACACATAATCATGGAAAATCATTTCTTGTTAGTCATGACTCATTGCCAAGACTATCTTAGTGGACAAAGTCCCTTTCTGAACCGAGTTCACTCCTCGTTTCAGTCCTGTATCACTGAACCGAAATAACCTTCCGTTCCAGCCATGTCTATCTCATGAGATATAAAATCTTTACCCAATGCATTGGAGGGAGATATAGGTCCCACCCATCTTATAATGAATCCTTTCTTATGTGTGCCACATAATCATAAATCATACATCATCGCATAACCCATGTAATAAAAATGGGATTCTTGAAACATCATGACATCATAAATCAATTCATATAAGATAAAGGAATTCATAAAAATAATTTCATCACAACATGAACAAATCAATTTAATAATAGGGACAAAAACAGAACCCTTTATTATCTTAGATGGAAAATCATTTTGATAAAACACTTGAACTCCATTCTTGAGGAAAATATCCTTTCTTCTTAAAAAACATTTTTTCCTTTCATAACATGTCATACAACATTAAAATAAAAGAAGTTGATTAAAAATAAACTTGAAAACTTGTAAAGGAAGCTTCTTGGAAACAATGTTTTAAAAATCCATTCATGCCGTATAAGTTAAAAAAACGTTCTTCCTACTTTTGTCGGAAAAGTCAAAAAGTACCTCGTACGACAAAAGATTCCTTTCATACATATTACTAAAAACTCACCGAAGGGTAAAAATGGATTTAAAAAATTGTAGGTGGATGGAAATAATATTACATTTTGATGAAACATGGATGTGGATGATAAAATACACCCCAGTAAATACTTACGAATAAACAATCTCGGATAAAAATGAGATTGTGATATTTCCCTTACCTTAGGTCCGATTTGCTTTGTTCGTGTCCGAAGCTCCTGTATAATGGTTTAAATAATGTTATTGACTTATTCCAGAATCATAAATATTGATATGATATCATATATGGTCATATTTTTAGCTTCTTGTTAGTAATATTTCATTGTTACTTGTTACTCGGGTCTTTATAACTTTTTGTTCTTATGCGTGTTTTGTCGAATAAATTCTTATTCTTATCTTTAGGTTATAGATAATTCATTTACAGAATGGTATTAGTGTATTATATACCATATTCATTCATTCAATTCATTTATATAATCATTATTAAATGAAGATCATGTAGAACGAGTCGCATCACATCGTGGAGACGGTATTCCGTACGTACGCACGAGTGATGATATCGTTCCTATGATCGTTGAATTGTATTGGAGTATATATATATATTATTTCAGTATCAATATTACTTCATAATAATCATATATAGTTACTCATTACACCATTATACCCATCCTTGTAAGGTGATGGTGGAAAATAGATTACACCACAGCGTGGAGACGGTATTCCGTACGTACGCACGCGCGGTGATTTCATTTTTCCGTAGGATGGATAGAAGGTGAATTAGGGTTGTTTCATATTTATAATAACATATCAGTATGTAAGTAATACTGATTTTATTACTTTATCATGAAACAACTAAAGAAGAAGAAGTTGAAGAAGAAACAAATTGAAAAGATCGGTAATGGATATTACCTCTTCTTTGGAACGCCTCTTTGAATCCTCCACTTAAGGAACTAAGATTGGTCTTTGGAGAATACCAGGACCTCTAGGATTATTCTAGGGAAGTGGAGAGGAGAAAATGGCAGGGGTTGGCCGAGCTTGAGTGCTCAAATTGGTGTGAGGAGGAGGAGGAGGAGGTGCCCTTTTATAAGGGAGGAGAGGGGCACCTTAGGAATATCTCAAAATATTATTTTATATTAAAGTCAAAATCGGTTTATAATGGTTCCAAAGGGTCTTATTTCGAAGCTAAAGTGGGGATGGGTCGAAATCCTATCAACCAATAGGATTTAGACAAGTTTAGGGTTTTATTTTAACCTTATCAATTAGATTTAACTCTAAGTTAATTAATTTAACTTTTACCGTGTCTTTTTGTTTTCTTTCACTATATGGTTAATACACTTACTATAACATGCCAAAAGAACCCCAAATTGTTTATTATTAATATATATATCCTTATATAAGTCATTTGGACGAACCTTAGATTTTTAGGAATACAATAACAATTAATAATATAATATTTGATTTAAAAACTATTTTGTGTCAATTTTGACACTATTTGATATATGATTTTTGTGAAAGTCATAACAGAATTATATGTTCGAACCAAGTTGATTAAATCAACATTAATATATCATAGTAACCTAGAAAATTAGTGTAATTCATAAAAAGTCTTAAATTACATTTATTTTGGTATTTATATTATCAATTTTGTCAATATTTCATTAATAAGATAATTACTGCATCATCTTTGTGTCATAAATAAATTAAATTATTTGATGTCTAAAAATTACAAATAAAATATCATCATGTAGAAAATCGTTTTAGCTTTCTAATGAATATTTACAATTGAATTTATCTTATTTATAACCCTATATTAAAAATTATTTACTTATTAAACTTTGATTTTAACTATTTTAACCCTTCTTTAAATAAATTAATAATAAATGTCCTAATCTAATCCAAGTGGGCCTAAATGGTCATATTTTATTCCTAAGTTTGTTTTTGGTCGAATTAAACTTGTCCAATAGAATTAGGACATGTGTTAGGGTAATATTAATATCATATTTACCCTTAGTTACCCTATTTACTATTAACCGCGGTAAAAAAAAAAGTAAAAAGTTACTATTCACCAAAAATTATTTTTATCTCATTGAACCACATTTTACTTACTGATATCAACCGTGTCTGTCGGATTTTCGAAATTCCATTCACAGAAGCGGTAAAATTAAGTTTTATGCAAAATTCAGTTTTTAACCTACCACTTAGTGGTTTCACTATTCATCAAAAATTGAAAGTTTTCAGAAAAATACCAAAATTTCACCCTAGGCTAATTTCGATATTCTGAGTCCAAAAATGAAGTCCATTTTGAAAAATAAAATTTATAAAATTTCAAAAAGTGGTTATTACTATTCATAACGGCTAGTTTTAATAGCATATTGTTGTTTAGTGAAACTCGGTATTGCGTACGACACAAGCTATCGAGGAAGGTCGCGATTGCGTGTAAAGCAAGCCAAGCAAGTGTTGTGTAGAAAAAGATTCCTTTGATGATTTATATAACATAAAAGTCTCGGGTGTTACATTTTCTCTATAATTATGCGACTTTTAAATGATTTCAAAAAAAGAGATATTTCTCTCAAATACTATTGATTTCCTATATGTCAACATCATTTGATAAATTTTACACTTGTTTCAAGTTGATTTATTATGATACAAATCATCCATATTTTATTTAAGGTTTTGTGATATTTTTGACTATGGATGAGTTATTTTTATGCCATTAATGGTTTATGATTAAAGTTTTTACATTTTGTATGTTAGTTTTAATACGAATGTTTATGTTATATTTCATCCTCTTCTTAAGATGAATGTTTTGGACTAGTATGTTCCAGGTTGGGGACCGGTAAAAGTAAGCCCTCCGGGATGGTGTCCGGTTATTAGAGGCACTCCGGGTTGGTGTCCAATTATTAGAGGCACTCCGGGTTGGTGTCCGGTTATTGGAGGCACTCCGGGTTAGTGTTCGGTTATTAGAGGAACTTCGGGATGGAGTCTGGTTAGAGAGGCTCTCCGGGTTGGGTTCCAGTTATAGTTATCCCTTAGGTCTTGGCATGGGGCCTTGAAACAGAAATTAAAGTTCGACATCATGAATTCCATCATTATGAAAGTGGTTAGTGATATTTCATGTGATTATTTGATTAGTATAATATCCATGTGAATAAGTAAATGGAATTATTTCATTTTATTTCTGCCATATTATGCTGAAGTTCAAATTTAAAAGGCTTTTTTTTAGTTTTATACATTGACTTAAATGTTTATGCTTATTTTTGAAAGTTTCCGCTGTATTGCTTACCCTTACTGAGCATTTGAGCTCACCCCTTTCTATGTTTTATTTTTCCCAGGATTCCAAGAAGTGTAATGTGATTGATATGCTGGGTTAAGAAAAGGTAATAATGGCATTCATAAAGATTATTTATGTTTTTTTGTACATCTTAAAGTGAAAATGTAGCATTCATGTATGTGATCTATTTTTCCAAGACTGCTAAATTGATCGGTCCTTCAGGACTTTATTCCTTGTAATCATTCCAATGTATTAAAATAATGCACCAACTCTGGGTAACTGGGGTCAGGGTGTTACAATCTTACTTGGGATCCTTAACTAAAAAGGTAAAATGAGGAATCCAACTAGGGATCCTCTAATAGTAAGAAAGGTTGAGGTATCCTAAATAGGATCCTCATAACAACATAAAGGTCATGTCATCCTATATGAGGTCTATATAATAAATCATCAGCATCCTGCATGGGATCCTCAAAATGATATATGGGTAAATAGATCTTACGAGGGACTCCCAAGGACAATACCTAAGGAAGGGTATCCCATAACAGATCCTTAGTATAGAAAGAGGATATAGGAATCCAACATGGGATCTGCTTGGTTGAAATTTAATAAAAGTAATCCTATAGGGGATCCTTGGTAACAACTAGTCTCACAACTTTAGAGGATAAAAGGATGCATATCATAAGGGAGACGTCCCCGATGGAATATCTTTAAGGCACCAGTCCAGAGATATATCTCATGGATCATCTCATATCATAGTTCATTACTCTAAAAAAATATACTAGTTCTATCGACAGAAGAAGATATCTGTTCAATAAATTGCTGAAATTACACTTTGGATTTCTCATAACACCTACAAAGTATAACAATTGTGACCTACGTGAAAAGATGCTCTGAATGGACTACTCATGGGTCCAATTCTAACTCATGGGTGAAAATATACAAAAAAAACCCCAAAATGTTTACTAGGGGAAGTACATAGAGTGTCTTTGTGAGTACACGCCATTTACTCCTGCATCCCCACCTGGGCGTGCATGATAATCCCAAAGAATAAATAATGAAAAAAAATTAAAAGAAGAAAACAAGAAAGAAAATAAAAGAAAAATGGGAAAAGGCCGAACCCAGTGCCCGACTCAATTTTATGCCTTACCTAAGAAAAACATATAACTATAGACTCAACAGGGGAGACAGAATCTCAATATGTCGCTCCATTTAAAATATATGACTTAAAGAACCTGTTCAAATAATTTAATATTTAACTTATTAATTATAAAATATTAATTATTCTGCTAAAATCCAAACATCTTGGATTTCCACCAAACTCTTATACTAGGGTTAACACTCTATTCTGGGACCAACGGAATGGTCAAAAAATATTTATGAGATCATCTTCTAGGGTGGAATACTATTTTACCCCCTTACAATCATCTGATAGTAAAAATTCAAATTTCTGATCAAAAATTTGGTTTAGAAAAACATGGGTACTTATAATTAGATATACTAATAATTAAGGAGACAAATTATAAGTATTATTATATAAAAATATGAATTTTGTGACATAACTATTGAATTGGTGGATATAAATAGAATTAACTTCATTGATAAATATATATAGAAAATAGAAAGAAATGGAATTAGTTTTTCTAAATATTTCTTATGTTTCCCATGTATTTGATCTTTAGAGGGAGTTAGTTCCATTATATTTTTCCATATACCAAGCCCAATAATAACTTTAATAAGTATGGGTTGAGTGAAATTGGTTACAGGAGAAGTTCGAGAACTTCCAATTCACTAGAAGATCCATTCTTACAAAATCACTTCCTATAACATCCAATATTGTTTATCCTACATTTTATTATTTGGTGGAGGAATGGAGAGGTTTTTTAGTTGATTTTTGGATAATATAAACATGAAATTATTGATATAATAAGTTTTATATTTTTTCATTATTACATGTATATTATACGTATGGATTTTCTAATAAAATATACTTTTAATGAATAGATTTGATTAAATAATAAATTTAGTATTTAATAAAATTGTACTGATAAAATATAAATAAGTCTTATTAAAAATTTAATCAATATTATTAAACAATTAATCAATAATAATAAACAATGAATATAATCATTTAACGTTAAAAAGAATTTGTTAAAGGATTATAAATTTTTCATATGATGTGTCTTAATGAAATTAATTGATCACTATTAAATAGTGATATTAATGGAATATATTGATAACATAAATAATAAGTTAATTAATATTCACCATAATATTTTTTACATGTAAAATTATAATAATACATTATTTTTATTCTTAAAAATACATTTCTCTAAAAATATATGATATGTGTCTTTATATTAAAATTCATTTTTATACATTTTATAATGTAAATAAAATAAAATTTATTTCATATTTCTAATCATAATATTGAAATTAGGAAAAATTTTTAATTTAATATTCAGGCACATAAATAAGTTACCAAGGTAAAACTTCGTTACAAGAGTAAGGGTTAAAGGGTTATTTTCAAACAACTATTTTCAAGTCTTGTGGGTTTTGATCTAAATATAATTAATTGATAAATTTGAAATTATGAATATATTTTAATATTTATATATATAGATAAATATATCAACACCAATATAATTTGTAATTTATGGGAAATAATAATAAAACATGTAGTGTAAAAAAGTCATTTTTCAACAAATAACTATTTTGTCTTTATATATTTTGTTTTAATTTAAAAGTATGTTTTATCATATATTTAAATTTAAAAAAATTAAATATTTTTTAAATTATTAATTATAAAATTTATAATGGGTCATAAGTATTTTTTTATATTTTTATTCAAAAAATAAATATCGTTGTAAATAATTGAATAATGTAAAAGTGGTTAAAATGGGGTAACAATAACTTGATTGGTTTTTTGATAATTAAAATGATATAAACTATTTATAGATGAATATTTTTTTGGTTTTTTATTCAATCCTATAATTCCATTATAAATTTCCTCACCTAACCCACCTTATTCCCATGTGATTCCATCTTTACCCTTCACCTAACTTATGTTTCTAAGGATATGTCCCTCAATTTAACCTATAAAAGGATCTCTACTCTACCCCTTACAAACCACTTTTATCCATAAAAAACGTTTTATTTCCTTCCCGTTATTCATATCCTTTATTCACCACACATGTTTAGAATCCCCTAGTCAAAATAAGAATTCATAATCCTTTCATTTTGACGGAAACCATCATGATAATGAGATATTTCATCATTATAGGTAATGAGTTTTTCATATTTATTTTAATTTAGTTTCTCACATATGTTATTATTAAATCTCATTATTCATTACAAGGATGTTTTATTAAATACATTATTGTTTTTATAATATGTTATTTCTATTAAATAGTTATATTCTCTTACTCATTCATTGTTATAACATGTTCTTTTTTGGGTTAGTTCAACCATCTACTTGGACGATGCTATAAAATCTTCAACCTCTCCAATATAAATGATTATCAAGAAATTAATACTATTAATATATGATACTAATAATAAATTAATTTTTTTTAATTATATAATGGTAATATTAATTTTTACCTCATTATAAATATTATATCTTTTATTTATTAAAATCAGTGAAATAATCGCATTATTGATTCATCATGGATAACTATACATGAAACACACATGGAATGAGTAAGGAACTTCATAACTCATTATGTAACTTATATATTTTACCTTGAATGGTCTTTGAATGATAAACTTAAATTCAAGGAATAATGATCTACATCATCATTATTAGACTTACATGAAATGATCAAAATTACTAACAACCGATGATGAGAATAAAATGAAAAATTAACTAATATATTTTTAAGGAAGGATTATAATTGAAGCGTATAAAAGGTAATAAATATGAAAAATATTCAAAAATGTGTTATTAAGGTGGTTATGTTTATTATACATTATATTAAGATGCTTACATGGAATTTGAGAGTAAATAAAAATATTTTCTTGCATCAATTATCCATTTTTGTGCCATATGTTTTATTTACAACTCAATTTATATTATGGGGAGAAAGTACTACCATGTTTATGTATTTTATAATGAATTACCTAAAATTAAAGGGATATATAAATCCATTTCAAGTAATATATTTCATTTTCTTATGGTTGAACATTTACCAAAGTCATAAAGGTTTTTTTACTCAATTTCCATTCATTGAGTGATACAATTTATTCTTTGATCATGTTCTTATATGATTGATATATCTGTATTTTATTATTATAATATATTATTTAAACACTCTCATTTGGAAAATTTTATTTTTATAGAATAATAATTTTTTATATATTTCTTTCATCATAAAAATGTGACATTATTAAGAATAATTTTCATTCTCTCTATTGAATATTTCTCTTTCATATCCAAATTATTTATTCCCACAAATATTTTAATTCATTATTTTTAAATTCAATTATGTATCATACTATGTTTTTTTAATACTTATCTTTACCTATTTTCAAGGGTAATTTTTATTATTATGGTTAACAATATGTGTTTAATTCAATTTAATTTAAAAGGTTAAAATGTATTTCCATTGACTATCATATATTTTATCTTCTACCCCACATTTAATCTTCTTTGACATTTTGTAATTTTAAGATTGTATTTTTGAAATTTATATTTCGAAATCATATTTTAAAAATTCTTCTATTCAAAACCATTAAAATGATTTTGGAAGGTGTCTGGTGACTTTATTTTTTATTAACATGACTTTATTTAAAAAATTATGAAAACAATCTTATTTTTTAACAATTTCCCCATGAACTCCATTTCCCACTTTTGGAACTATGTTTTCATAATGAATATTCTTATAAATTATTTCATGGTTTTCCAATGTAATATATATACCAATTATTTTTTTATTTGTTCGTATTAAAATAAATGTTATTAAAAGAAATAAATATTTATTCTTTTTTAAAATATATTTTATAATTATCTTATAAAGTTGTTTTTATTCAATTTATATATCCTTTATTGATTATTATGATTCATTGGGGGATATAATATAATGATATCATCAACCTTAATTCTCTGTATATATTATGCTAATATCTCATATAAGTATTCATGAAACCCATTTCTTTCCCATTAGTTAATTAAGATATGATGAAATTATAAATATTTTTATGTGCATATGGCACACTTTCGTATGGTTTATCAATATGTGACCTATGGGTATTATATATACCTACAATACATTAGTTAATATTATGAATCTTAAAATATCAATAAGAGTATAAAGATTTCTATCCAACGACTAAGAGGCTACAAGGGCTATTATCCCAATCCAAAGAGGGTACAATGGTTGTGATCCTATGACCAAGAGGGTAAATGGGTTGTTATAAAAACACTAGGTGGGTACATGGGTTTTTCCCCAAGACTAAGAGTGTACACAAGATTTTATCCTAAGACTAATATAATATGGGAAAGTGGTTATCCTAGCCTATTATGTATTGATTATTTCATTATATAATCATGATATACGTTTTATTCATATATTCATGTCGTATTCTTATGTTATGAATTGTGTATGTGTCATGTTCACATATTATAGACTCATGTTTCAACATCCCTTGTACTCATATATTATGATTCAATATTTATACCCTGAAACATGATTTATATTCTATGTTTTATTGGACGTTATTATGTCAGGTTACAACCATATATCTTGATTATGTTCTCATACTACCCCAAGCCCGCCTTCCATAGGCCAGGGGCTGGCGACTAGCACCAAAGGCGTAAATCCCAAAAAAAAAGGGAAGGCATTGCCTTTATAAAAGTAAACAACACAACATAGTACAAGAAGAAGCAAACACTAAGTACAAAAGAAAGTGATGAAAATTAAATGGGCCAGAATACAAACCCAACTGAAAAGTATAGCTACAAATGAACAAAAGTACAACAGAAAAGACAAGCAGTTGGAAGAATAGAAGTAGCTCCTGGGTTGTCAACCTCAAATCTTATCTGAAGGGTAGGTACAGATAGTGCAGCTCCTGTATCGTCCACCATAGATCCTACCTGAAGGGTAGGTACAGATATCCTCCTCAACGCTCTCACCCGTCAACCTCCCCCGAGTATCATCTCGTTGTGAAGTCCACCTCCGGATACTGACTCGTCGTGAGGTCCACCTCCAGATATTGACTCGTCATGAGATCCACCTCCAAGTATTGTCCAGTCCTCAAACACTTGGCCTCCGTCTTCGTTGTCCGTCATCTGCATCCAACACAACAAGGTGCGGGCATAGCCCGTGTAGGGGTGAGTATAACGATACTCAGTAGGGACCCCGAGACCTTCAAGGTCTCACTAAATCCAACAAGGATAACCACAAATCAGGATCTAAACAGATAACCCTTACTTAGTTATAACCCCATACTTATACCTAAGTTATCAAGTAACCCATCTCAATCAAGAGGTATCACACATATATGAAATCAACGGATAACCACTACTTAAGTATATGCCCATACATATACGTAAGTTATCAAGTAACCCATCTCAATCATGAAGAAAACACAAAGGTCATTGACTCAGCTCAAACTAGGATTTTCATTATCGAAACCACAACTGCTGAAGAGCTCCTCCTCTGTCGAGTACATTGATCATGTCTTGACTCCAAGGCATTTCTCACTATCATTAGACTGCTGAGGTACTCCTCATATCGAGTACCGCGGGTCAGCCACCCAAACACAGTAGTACTCCCCGCCAGGGTCTGCCACCCAAACACAGTAGTACACCCCCCTAATAGCCTGCAGAGGTACTCCTTCTGTCGAGTACCACGGGTCTGCCACCCAAACACAGTAGTGATCCCCATCGTGGGTCCGCCACCCAAACACAGTAGTGCTCCCCACTAGGCTATACAAGTCACTCATACTCGAATCGGACAAGCAGTTATCAGGTCTCAGTCAGCTACATGGTCTTCGTACTCCGTACGCTTGTCTCCGGGAGGGTCCTCTCTATGAGCTACTGGTTTATACTCCAAGTATCGCAAATTCCCACGAAGAATTATCTCAAAGGACCGCCTCTTCATAGGGGTCTCAACGCAACAGTCGGCACGTCAATCGGACGCCTGGTCTATGAGTTATTAGCCTTTTAGTCCCGAGGGCCCGGTTGGATTCATGTACGAACCAACCTGGCCATATCTCAACTGTACCATAAACTCACATAGGTTATACTCAAAGGGATCATTTCTCAATGTAATCACCAATGTCACTGACGGTTCGTCAAATGGGTGTCTCGTCTATAAGTTATCAGTTTTTTCGTTCTAGGGGCCCGGTTGGATTTTGTGTTAAATCCTACCCGGCCATATTCCAACTGCGTAAAAACCTCATGTGAATTATTCCAAAATATCCATCTCACTGAAAGGAATCCAGCAAAGTCTATGGAACTTCAAACGGACGTCCGGAGCTCAAGTTATAAGTGTTTCCGCTCCGAGCGCCTGGTTGGTTTCCGGTTCGAACCAACCTGTCCATACACAAAGTTCTCCTAAACCTTGAGTGTAATATACCGTAATGACCGTCTCGATCCAAGGATCCCAATGCAACTGACAGTGCGTCGATCGGAGGTCTGTATCCCAAGATATGGGTGTTTGAACGAAACTGCCCGAAAATAGGGGGGTTGGGCCCGGTCCGACCCGGCCCAACACCCCCGGGGTAGGCCCGAACCGGGTCGACCCGACCCGGGTCCAGGTCCGGCCCAATCGGGCATGGCCCGACCAGGCTGGTGCAGCCCGGCTCGGAAGCCGGTCGCGGGGTGCGAAGGGGGGGCGCGACCCCCCTCTGTTTTGAAATGGTGGCCCCATCCAGTGGGGTCCGCCCTATCCAGCTGACTGGGGGTTTCAACCCCCCGGTATTTCCAGAAATGGCCGGCCTTTATGGCCGGGTGGTGCGGTTGCCGCGGGACCCCTGGGGTCCTACCTCCTAGTGTACCGGCGGCCGGCCAAGTCCAACCGCCTCCTCCGAAACTGCCACGGCCTTAGGTCGCGGCTCCTGTCCGAACGGCGCCCTGCGACGGCGCCGCGCCCCTCTGCTGTGGCTCGCCCCATCCACGGCCCCATGGTGCTCCTGTGCGGCGTGATGGTGTCACACCCCTCCGCCGCGACCCACCCCGTCTGTGGTTCCTTCGGCCTCACCGGCGCACCGCGACGGCGCCGCGCACCACCTCCACGGCTCGCTCCGGTCGCGGATCTATTCATCCTTGCGCGGTACTACGGCACTACGACGCCTTCACTTTGAAAGCCAATGTTGATAAACAAGGAAACGGGGAGGGGAATCGGTCGTGTTCATGCGGTCCGATCTCCTCCCGTTACGTCGGTAACATTTGGCCAAAATAATATAAATACGCCAAATCACAATCTTAAATTCACTAGAAAATAATTTAACCCCTACCTCGACACAAGTTGTCGAACGATGATCATTGTGGGAAACGGCGTCGCGGGGTGAAGCTCCGTATACGTCGATGGAGAACGTCCGAGGAAGAAGCGGTGTCTCCCTTCCTTTGTCGCGGAGAGAAGATTGAATGGCGACGTTGATGGCGAGTTTCTGCATCAGTGCCTCCTCCTTGGTCGTGGAAGAAGAAGATGACGGAAGAAACCAAGTCATCGAGTCGATTCTCTCCCTCAGAGAAAAAGTGTTCTTCGTTAAAGTGGGGCGTTCTTCACCGAAGAAGATTACGTTCTTCCAAGGGACAAGAGCTCTCCCTCATCCAATATCCTCACACAACTAGCCAACCTAATAAAATAAGGCCTCTCCCTTATTTTATTTTGTTTCCCATGCCTTTTCAAAAACTCAAAATTCAAAAACTAAACCATTTAATTAAATGAGCTTGAGTTTTCAAATTAAATGGGGTGTTAATTTGGCAAGATTAATGAGGGTGAGAGGGAGGTGTTACTCACATAAAAGGGGGAGTTGGGGAGTTTAAGGAATGTGAAGGGGTGGGGCTCATGTCGGCCCCACATCACCTTTATCCTCTCAAGGGTTGATAGTAACCAGTGGGTCCCACCCCAACTCCCATACATAGGATTAAACCACTTAGAATAAGGAAATAAAATTGTAACACAATTTTATTTTACATTACATTTAATCCACAATTTTAAACAACTCCTCCCAAGAAAACGCACCTCCGGGAAAGATCCTCTTAAGCAAATACTGCCACTGCGGCTTCATCGGTGCCCTCAGATTTCAATTCCGAGCACCAGTTCAAAAGATAGATAAACCCGCTCATTAGTTCACTGAACGTACCTGAGCTAAACTTCGGAAATTGATTCTGGGCACACCAGGCCTCGAAATCAGGTGCCGTCTGAAACTACAGACTCGTAAAATTACAAAAAAAATAAGAAAAAAATCTCCTTGAAATTTCCAGGTCTTTACATTACTCCCAACTCAGGGATTTATGTCCCCGTAAAGCTCAACACACTCTAGGGAAAACAAAGTGGTACTAAGAACGC
This sequence comes from Viscum album, assembly GCA_963277665.1. Taxonomy (NCBI): domain Eukaryota; kingdom Viridiplantae; phylum Streptophyta; class Magnoliopsida; order Santalales; family Viscaceae; genus Viscum; species Viscum album. Next base: position 1,041,823,456 of record OY728143.1, on the reverse strand, counting down.
ATCTGAGCCTTCCGCTCCCATGTGCTCTCCTGGAGGTTCTCATGCTGCCAGTGAGAGTGCACCTGAGGTATCGACCGTTCACATAGGACCCGCTCCTTTCGTTCCACGATCTCCATTGGAATCTCTGTGCATGTCACCCTGTCATTGACGTCCAACTCCCTGTGGTCGATGATGTGTGAAGGATCGTGCACATATCTCCTCAGCTGAGATACGTGAATGATGTCGTGCACCCGATGCAATTGAGTTAGAAATTCCAGATGAACCTTGGAGATAACTTTCCTCCTCAGCCACACCTCCATAGACTTCGTCGAGGTGAGACCCATATAAAGGCATGGCCATCGCCCTCAAACTCCAGTGGTCTTGTCTCCTATCAGCAAAGGACTTCTATCTGCTCCGTGCAGTCTTCATACACTCTTGGATGATCTACACCTTTTCTGTCATAACCTAGACCATCTCTGGTTCTATACGATATCACTCTAACATTATCCACAAAGGATATTTGTAACGCGACCAGCTGCTGTCTCGCCACTCCTAACAGCTGAATGCCTGATCTCCTACTAAGAGCATCTGCTACAATGTTCCCCTTCCAAGGAGTATAAACTATCTCGAAGTCATAGTCCTGGATGAATTTAAGCCATCACTGTTGTCTCAGGTTCATGTCCTTATTAGAGTAGATACACCTGAGACTACTTGATATGGAGAGAACCGTAAACCGTTCTCTCAATGAACAATGGGTGAGACTAGCCAATTGTAAGAACCCATCTCCACCATGTTTCATATATGTTCCACTGAAGAGCTGCTGGGATTTCTCTTCTGCTGAAAAGAGAAATCTAGTCTCATCCCCTGGATGAACTACGTTCATTGCCTAATATAGTCAATCCTGACATGAACGGTACTATTTCATGCCATGGATGGCGTCATAAGGCCTCGATGCTACTACCAAGAGATCCAAATATTACTCTCACCTCCATGGGTTGAGTCACATTGTCGGTAGCAGTGTGTGGTCACTGGGTCTCCTCTAGTAGGTATCTCGAAAGTGAGGGTCAACTCAACGGTTTTAAACCGGAACCTCTTAGTAACAACCATATAGAGAGGACAGGAAAGTAAACGCCGCAAATAAAGGTGTCTTTTATTACTTCAGCTCAAAGTAAAAAGACACATACAACCACAACAACAACAAAAAGGAAGCTAGAAGCACCTATAACAAAGGCCCCTATGCCTGGAACTAGTCACGCTCCTTTCCACATGCTTCTAGAGCTCCACTTCCTTGTCCATCGATCGGCTGCTGCTCAAAATTTTGTCACTGCTTCTGTCTCGGTGGCTCCTCCAACGCCTTCGGATCAACTTTGCGGGGTGTTGGACAGTCACGTGCCATGTGACCCTACTTACCGCATGAATAGAACTTCCTACTCCTCATATGGCTGGATCTGTTTCATTTTCCTCGCACTATTGAATCTATAACCCAAGATCGCCCACTTGTAGGTCCGGTCCTCTTGGACCCCTGTATCCTCCATCTACTACCTACAGATAACTCGGCTTCTGATGGTAAACCATGCGTCAAAGGAAGAATCTCCCGAGCATGCCCTGTGTGTAGAGTCGCAGGTATAAACTCCACCCTGAAGAAGGTCTTGAAGTCTCCCCAGGTGAAGGGCATCCCATCGCAAAACTAGAACATGTGGCTCCACCACCTCTCAGCTGCTCCCTCAAAGAGGCTAACAGCTAGGTACACCATCAAGTTTGCGGGTGTCCCAGTTGTGTGGAGAGCTCGTACTACAAACTCCATCCAGTGCCCAGCCGTCTGAAAATCTGACTCGCCTTGAAACGTCAGAGGCCTATGACGCTGGAACTCGTGCATCATGCTCAAGAAGCGTGCACTCTTTTCTAGTGGAGGGCCTTGTACTGAGGACTCACTGCTCAGTGGGCTATCATCGTGCTCCCAACTCAGTACCCACGCTGTCTGATTAGGTGAATTCATCCTGAAAGAAACAGTCGTGACACGGTCAAACGATTATACCTGGTGAGCTGGCCTAGTTTGAGCTAATTTTAAAGAAACTTTTGAAAACACACATGCAATTAGTGTTTTCATGCACTGAGTTGGAAATCAGTAGTCAGGGTCCTGGTGTATGGATACGTTGGCCACCTGCACCAACACTGGACTCCCTGAACTAAAGACCACACTTAGTACCTTTAACATTATTGCTTCACAGAAAAGAAATATCAGAGTCCTAAGTTCTGTGGTAGAACCGACTCCTTTGATACCAATTTTTCACGACCTGTCATCGGGGTCCGTGTCGTGACTACCCCAATCCCTCCTTCCATAGGCCAGGGTATGGGAACTAGCACCAATGGCATAAATCCCCAAAAAAAGGAAGGTATTTCCTTTATAAAACTAAACAACACAACAGAGTACAAGCGGAAGCAAACACTAAGTATAAAAGAAAGTGCTGAAAAGTAAATGGGTCAGAATACAAACCCAACGGAAAAGTACACATACAACTGAATGAAAGTACAACAGAAAAGAAAATTAGCTGGAAGAATAGAAGTAGCTCCTGGGTCGTCCACCTCAAATCCTACCTGAAGGGTATGTACAGATAGCGCAGCTCTTGGATCATCCACCACGGATCCTACCTGAAGGGTAGGTATAGATAGCCTCCTCAACACTCTCGCCCGTCAACCTCCTCTGAGTACCATCTCGTCGTGAAGTCCACCTCTGGATACTGACTCATTGTGAGGTCCACCTCTGGATACTGACTCGTCGTGAGGTCCACCTCCGGGTACCGTCCAGTCCTCAAACACTCGGCCTCTGTCTGCGTTGTCCGTTGTCTGCATCCAACACAATGAGGTGTGGGCATAGCCCGTGCAGGGGTGAGTATAACGATACTCAGTAGGGACCCTGAGACCCTCAAGGTCTCACTGAATCCAAAAAGGATAACCACAAAGTAGGATCTAAACAGATAAACCTTACTTAGGTATAAGCCCATACTTCTACCTAAGTTATCAAGTAACCCATCTCAATCAAGAGGTATCACACAGATATGAAATCAACGGATAACCACTACTTAGGTATATTCCCATACATATACGTAATTTATCAAGTAACCCATCTAAATCACGAGGAAAACACAAAGGTCATTGACTCAGCTCAAACCAGGATTTTCATTATCGAAACCGCAACTTCTGAAAAGATCCTCCTCTATCGAGTACACTGATCCTGTCACGACTCTGAGGCGCTTCTCACTAACCTTAGACTGCTGAGGTACTCCTCTTGTCGAGTACCGCGGGTCAGCCACCCAAACACAGTAGTGCTCCCCGCCGGAGTCTGCCACCCAAACACAGTATTGCACCCCCCTAATAGCCTGCAGAGGTACTCCTTCTATCGATTACCGTGGGATTTCCACCCAAACACAGTAGTGCTCCCCATCGTGGTTCCTCCACCCAAACACATTAGTGCTCCCCACTAGGCTATACAAGTCACTCCGACTCGAATCGGACAAGCAGTCATCAGGTCTCAGCCAGCTACATGGTCTTTATACTCTGTACGCTCGTCTCTGGGAGGGTCTGCTCCATGAGCTAATGGTCGACACTCCAAGTATCACAAAGTCCCACAAAGAATTATCTCAAAGGACCGCCTCGTCATAGGGGTCTCAATGCAACAGTCGGCGCGTCAATCGGACGCCCGATCTGTGAGTTATTAGCCTTTTAGTCCCGGGGGCCCGGTTTGTTTCGTGTACGAACCAACCCAGTCGTATCTCAAATGTACCCCAAACTCACATAGGGTATACTCAAAGGGACTGTTTCTCAACGTGATCACCAATGCCACTGACGGTTTGTCAAACGGGCGTCCGGTCTAGATGTTATCGGCTTTTCTGTTCCAGGGGCCCGATTGGATTTTGAGTTCAATCCAACCTGGCCATATTCCAACTGCATCCAAACCTTAGGTGAAGTATTCCAAAGATCCGTCTCACCTAAAATAATCCAACAAAGATGATGGCACGTCAATCGGACGTCCGGAGCTCAAGTTATAAATGTGTTTGCTCCGAGGGCCCGGTTGGTTTCGGGTTCGAACCAACCTGGCCATACACAAAGTTCTCTGAAACATTGAGTTTAATATACCGTAACTACCGTCTCGATATAGAGATCCCAATGCAACTGACGGTGCATCGATCGGAGGTCTGTAGCCCATGATATGGGCATTTGAACAAAACTACCCGAAAATAGTGGGTTTGGGCCCGGTCCGACCCGGCCCAACACCCCCTGGGTCGGCCTGAACCGGGTCGACCCAACCTGGGTCCGGGTCTGGCCCAATCGAGCATGGCCCGGCCCGGCTCGGAAGCCAGTCGCGGGGTGCGAAGGGGGGGCGCGGCCCCCTTCTGTTTTGAAACGGCGGCCCCATCCGGTGGGGTCCGCCCTAGCCGGCTGACCGGGGGTTTCAACCCCCTGGTATTTCTGGAAACGGCCGGCCTTTATGGCCAGCCGGTGTGTCTGCCGCGGGACCCCCGGGGTCCCACCTCCTGGTGTGCCGGCGGCCAGCCGAGTCCAGCCGCCTCCTCCGAAATTGTCGTGACCTTAGGCCGCGGCTCCTGTCGGACCGGCGGCACGACGGCGCCACGCCCCTCCTCTACGGCCCACCCCGGTCGCAGCCCCTTGGTGCTCTGGTGTCGCGCGATGGCGCCACACCCCTCCGTCGCGGCCCGCCCCGACCGCGGTTCCTTCGGCTTCACCAGCACGGCGCTCCGGCGCCGCACACCACCGCCGCGGCCCGCTCCGTCCTCAGTTCTATTCATCCCCGCGAAGTTCTACGGCACCGCGACACCTTCACTTTGAAAGAAAATGTTGATAAACAAGGAAACAGGGAGGGTAATTGGTCGTGTTCGTGCGGTCCAATCTCCTCCCATTACGTCGGTAACATTTGGCCGAAATAATATAAATACACTAAAGCACAATCTCAAATTCACTAGAAAATAATTTAACCCCTACCTCGACACAAGTTGTCGAACGATCATCGTTGCGGGAAACGGAGTCGCGGGGTGAATCTTCGTATACGTCGATGGAGAACGTCTGAGGAGGAAGCGGCATCTCCATTCCTTTTTCGCGGAGAGAAGATTATATGGCGAGTTTCTGCGTCGGTGCCTCCTCCTTGGTCATGGAGGAAGAAGATGACGGAAGAAACCGAGTCTCTGATTCGATGCTCTCCCTCGAAGAAAAAGCATTCTTCGTTGAAGTGGGGATGTTCTTCACCGAAGAAGATGAAGTTCTTCCAAGGGACAAGAGCTCTCCCTCACCTAATATCCTCACACAACTAGCCAACCTAATAAAATAAGGCCTCCCCCTTATTTTATTATGTTTTCCATGCCTTTATAAAAACTCAAAATTCAAAAACTAAACCATTTAATTAAATGAGCTTGAGTTTTCAAATTAAATGGGGTGTTAAGTTGGCAAGATTAATGAGGGTGAGATGGAGGTGTTACTCACATAAAAGGGGGGAGTTAGGGAGTTTAAGGAATGTGAAGGGGTGGGGCTAGTGTGGGACCCACATCACCTTTATCCTCTCAAGGGTTGATAGTAACCAGTGGGTCCCACCCCAACTCCCACACATAGGATTAAACCACTTAGAATAAGGAAATAAAATTGTAACACAATTTTATTTTACATTACATTTAATCCACAATTTTAAACATCTCCTCCCGAGAAAACGCACCTCTGGGAAAGGTCCTCTTAAGAAAATACCACCGTTGCGGTTTCATCGGTGCCCTCGGATTTCAATTCCGAGCATCGGTTCAAAAGACAGATAAACCCGCTCATTCGTTCACTGAACGTACCTGATCTAAACTTCGGAAATTGATTCCGGGCACACCAGGCCTAGGAATCAGGTGTCTTCTGAAACTGCGGACTCATAAAATTCCAAAGAAATTAAGAAAAAAAAATCCCTTGAAATTTATGGGTCTTTACACACTTAAATATGTTTTCATTCCCCAAAAAATTGAAGGATAATTATGTATGGGATTCTTATAAGGGTAGTATGTATGGATAATCTAGTGGGAAATGTTGATGAATTATTTTAAAATAAAAATATCACATAGATAGTCTCCAAAGTCACTAAATCTTTGGGTTCTCGGATTGTGTGTGAATTTTTGAGATGTAATATTTAAATTGTTAAAATTATATAAAATATATGCGTGTTATGCTAAATGTATCTCTCTTTTTATAAAAGTATATTAATAATTATTTTATTTTAGTACCAAATCTAGGGGCACGAAACATGAGTGCTTAAATTAAAAAATATATATATCATTATTTCTTTTTGGTATTTAATAAATAGAAACTTATCATATTTAAGACCATTTTTATCTAAAGCATTTCATTTCAAACATTCTTAATAGCCTTAACATTTAATATAATAAATTTTTTAATATTTACTACTCTATATCTCGAAATATTTATGTAAAATTTCCTTAAATGAAATATATTTAAGTAAGAAATAAGAAATATTTATATAATAACCAAAACATTGTATTATAATTTCATCCTAACTCATCATAAATTGTAGCATGTCTAAAAATGGAAAAAAAAAATTTAGATGAACCATTATATTTTTTGTGCATTATATTTTTGAGGATTTCCTTTGGTGTTTTGGTCTTTAATATCTCCAATATCTCCTCAATATTACAATGTGATATTTGAATAATCCTTTAAGGTATGTTATTTTAGACGTATCCTTTATTAATTATGTGTGATTATGGAATTATCTTTCCTTTTTCAACTAGTTTGACAGTTATAATTAACCTAAAGGAGATAATTAATAGGACTAATGAAATTTAAGGTTCATTAATAAAGGTTTAAATACTTAAACATGGAAATGAAATAATGGAATAGTAATTAGTAATTGTAATGCTGTTTATACATGAGTTTCCTATCACATGTTAAATCCTAATTGAAAAAGGGGTATGTGATATTGTTTGATGTGGTCCTTAGTGTGGTTTGTTATTATAATTGTGTAAAAATACTTATGTGTTTAGAAATGAGATGGTGTCATGTTTTCATTGTGAAAAATGGTTAGGTTTGGTTGATATGGAAGGGAAATGGTCAATGTTGTGGTTGTGGTATAGTAAATATGATTTTTATTGGTTTGTGATGGTATGGTGATGTATTTGGTTATATGAGAACTTAATGTGGGTTGTTTCATAGTTTCTCAGTAGAAATTTTTGAGGAAGATATTAATTAAATAATTAATAACTTATTATAAATAGAATAGGTCAATGTATTGACTTTATTATAAAATTAATAATGGAAGTGATTCGTAAATTAATAGTGGTAATGTGGGTTGGTAATTGTGAAATGAATGTATTTATAATAGAATCTAACATTTGTAATAAATTTGGATTAATAAATTAATGGTTTGAAATTGAATTTAGATAACTTAATTTAATTTTTATCATAGTGGTAAATCTAGAATTTAATAATCATGTGAAAAATGATACTTTTTTAAATTTTTATGTGGTCATTTGAGATGGTTGGTTATGGTTGGGTAGTAGTTGTTATAGTTGTTTTTAGTGAGAGGTGGCTGGCTTGATATGGTTTTTTTAGTATGGGTTATGTATTATGAATCAATACTTGGGACTATATTTTAATTTGAATATTATACTCTTTATTTTAATGTTATTTCTTATCCACCGCCATCCAAGTCGAATAAACATATCAAGGGCGATATAGTTTTAGTTCTATATATTTTTCTTCACATATAGGTTTATGTAGGAATAGATGGTAAACTACTCCCACTTCCCCACTCTCTCTTCTAATCATAGACTAAGCTATAATTCATATAGGTTAAAATGGATTGAGTATAATTTCTTTCATCTAGAGTGACTATGATGTGATTTTGTAATTATGATGTGATGGTGGTTATGATACATGGTGGAGGATATAAGTGGTATTATGAAGAAACAAGTTTTATTTCATTCATGTTCATGTTACCCTACTATGATGAAGATGTAATGCGCAGTTGTGATGTTGTGATATGATATGTGATAGTTTATGATGTATTGTATAACTATGGTACGAGTTCTTTTGTTGTGGATATTTGCATAGGGTTGTTATATGGTTATGTAGATATGGATGGATGATATAACTAACATGTATGTCATTGTTGTGATACAAAGACTATATCATTTTAAAATTGGTGTTAGGGTACCGTATTGATCTAATATTTTAATGTTATGTTACCACACTTGAATGCAATGTTGGTTGAGTGGGACTTATTGAGGTTGGGTGATAGAAAACATGGTTTAGCTATGGGGTGGTTCTATTTTTATTCACTATGGAATCAACATGATTCTTCTATATTTGTATGAGAGGATTAAACTGTGGTATAACTAAATATTCAATAATAATAACCCCAATATATATGAATCTATTTTCAAAAAAAATAGGAGGTAACTGGTGACTGGGATGGAAATTACTATCTCACACTGTTTATTTTTGTTCTTAATTAGTTGTTACTATAAGAGTTTTTTTTGTATGTTATAGTTTATCATATGATATTACATAAATTTGGATGAAATTGGTTTTATTTTATTTTATATGGTTTTATTGGTGGGTCATTTTTATATATTCCTTGGTTTTATGATGTTAATGACTCCAACATGTGTCTTCCATGCCATGGATGCTAGTTTCTAACCCTTGGCCTATTAGAGGTTCACTTCAATGCTTAATCTCATCTCCATGGTAATCTGAGATGAGTAATATTAGGTATTAGTTGTGAAAACGAAGTATCAGAAATTTTTACGGGTTTGGATAGAGTTTGGATTTAGTTATTAGTGAGGATTTCATTGGTTTAGTGGAAAAAAATATTCATTTAACTTAAATAATGATATAGAAAGGGATAATGGCTTGAACATAGGTGTTTAGGGCCCCCTTATTATTTTATGTGAAGACCTTAATCTAACAAAACATACAAGAAAATATAATGATCACTTTATGGTAAAGACCTAGGAGCGGTACCTGAATCATAATTTTCTATGATTTTGAATGAATTTGGGTGATTTTATGAAATTAAATTTATTTAATTAAATTATATAAAATAATATTTCAATGTTTTTAGGATTGGGGTTCCCTTGTTCTATTTTTTAGAAATGGATAGTGGTCATGTTTTATGTACAGTTCGCATAAGGGAAGTGTGAAAGGATTCTCTAGTTGGCTGTAGGAGGGTTGACATAGATAAGAAGGATGAGTCTTGGAGGAAGATGTTATGGGAGTTTAACAATGAGTTATTGGTGAAATAAAAGTGGAATATCTATATCTAGGATAATTAGTACTGGTAGGAGGATATAAATATTTCATTTATTGATATATGTGTGGAGAATGGATATTAGATCATATTTATCATTAGTCAAATAAGAGATATATCATGTCAGTGGTGGTATTTATACCATGGAATATAAAGAATTTTATAAAATAATGGGATTATTTCTAGAAGTAGTGTCATATAGAGTATCTCATTTATGGTAAAGGTTGGTTATGTGTAGGAATGTATCCCCTAACATATCCCAAGAAAAATAATTAAGAGTGTTTCAATTTCAAAATGCATGGAATCCATAGATTCAACATCATGTCTCCTTATTTAAATTAATTACATATCTTGAGGTGTTGTCAATAGATAAGGTTATTGAGAAGATAAATGTGCATTCTAGGTCATATTGGGAGGGGATTCATCATATAACTTAGTGGTGAATAGTTAGAGATAAAGATTCTCAGATAGAAGGGACATTGAGGTTTTTTTAGTAGAGATTTAGTCTTATCCTTATTCATTATTCTTTAGAGATGGTAGTTCTCAAGCTTCTACAAGGAGATATATTCTGGTGTTATTTTATTTTTATTGTTAGGTCCAATGTTGGTTCTAGTTTATATCCATTATTTATGGTCAATGAAGAATAGGTCATTAGCTTATGTTATAGATTAAGTTGTAGTTTCCTCTGAGGATTTATTAGTATCATGTCCAGTTGGATTTTGGTTAGTAGTGATGAGACAAGAAATACAAAGGACATAAAGGTTTTGTACCTCACCCACATGGACATAGGGATGTCTGTGATCCTAATGTATATAAAATTAAGTTTCTTTGAGTTAGGGTAGGAGGGTTTGTTCAGTTTCATGTTATAGAGATTCCATCACTATGTGGTCAGAGATCAAGTGAGGTACCATATTCTTATCTTTCATATGAAAACACCACTTATATAGAAGATTCCATCCTCTGGAAATAATAATGAAAAATAATACCAGAAATGTCCCAAAATATAATGGTGTGAAACTTTGATGTACCAGAACTGAGAAGACCCCATACCCCTGACACCACACCGAATCGCCACTATCCTAGAGAAGACTTTCCCAAGATCAATGAAATAAAATAACATACTCAACATAAACAGAACACCATGAATAACATAGTATATATTTTAATCCTAATCCAAGTGATAACACTATATCTTTATTCATTAATGTGTTAATACAAAGATAAAATATCTCATTTATAGGTGAATCATATCTTTCGAGAATACTATCAATATTATGGGTGTCAAGGGATCCTTATTCTGGAAACCATGCTTAAATATAGAAGAATATTATTCCAATTATTCTAGGATAAACACTTACCATAGATCTCCAAAAATGTTGACCAAAAATTGTACATTGAGAATTTTTTCTGGTTGCATCAATCTCTCTAAAGTATCATTACCTTCTACTTATTCTTTTTCTAGTCTTCGTCCCTTCTGGATAATGACCTCCAGACTTCTCCACATTTGGTGTCACATACATCATAATAGCTCATTGTTTCCTTGGAATATAAAATATGTGAAAAGGTCCCATCTATTTTAATGTAATCATATACAGGGCCATGTTCGATCCATCTAAGACACAACAATTCCATCTTCACATATATCCCTATACTCGATCATGGAAAATTATAGCACCTCTACAAACCTATCACAACAACTTACGATCTATAATGAATAGCTTCATTAAATGTTATTAGATCCTATAAAAAATAAAATATATGTTTTTTAAACCTAGGGTTACTCTTACCTATATTCATAATTACTCCAATTCAAGTCCATCAAGAGTCCAAAATAATATCCTTCGATTTATCATTCATTATCAAGAATTTTTCTTCACAGTGAATTTACAAATTCTAATGGAAACATGGGCCATATATAGAACTTACTATTATGTCACATTATATGGAGGTGGATGTTATTTCCACCAAGACCTAGACTTTATTAGTTCCAATGAAATATCACCATCTAGTTTGACAAGTGTTTCTAATGGATGTACCATTATAGAAGTTCCAATACATTATTTAAACATTGTTATCACAGAAAAACCAAAAATATCCCACTTAATAAATATTTTTACATGTTAAGACTTATAATATAACAATTAAAAACAATTATATAGTCTCCCACAATGTCTTTTTATAGTTTCTAAACAATCTCCCTTTTTTGAAGTAACACCATATTCCAAAACATCTTACACCACCAATTTCATCATTCAGGGAACACCATCTAACACCCAATATCAAGTTGAATTTTGAAATAAGACTACAGGGGTATAAAATGTGATTTCAATCAGTAAACCCCTTCTCTAGATATCCTATTATGTTTATATGGTCCTCCACTATCCCAGTTATCATTCAATCCTCCAATGAAATGGAAAATGGAAGCCTAGAAAATTTTCCATACATTGATCACTTATTTTTCTTACCATTAATATAATTTGATTTCTCTAGGAAATTTCACCAAAAATAGTCATGTCATGAACAATCTAAATTTTTTAAACACCATCAAAAATAATTTTCTATATTCAATTTCTCTTATATTTATTACCTCCATGTACTGATACACTCTTTATTCTGATAAACTCTTTTCCCAACTATAATTTCTATTATCTCTGTGTTTTAAAACAAAATCCAAATTTATAAATACACATAAAATTACTCCACATTAGGGTTTTATATTAATCATTATTAATTTAAAATAAGAAGTGTATTCCACTTCTAAAACCTTTCACTAATCACCACTCAGTAGTACACCACCTCAACAATTGAGAAAATAATTAATTCTGATACAAAATCCTTCAAAACACTTCAATAAGATTACACAGGCCTAATCATATCATAATTCTATATTCAAATATGTGAATATAAACAAACCACTATCGAAAATATATATTCAAAAACTATTCTATCTTAAACCTAATAAATTCCATGCATAATCTAGTATAACTATCATAATTCCTTCATAAAAACAATATAAGAGTGAATTAGAACTTTATTCTAAAATGAATCTTTTACCAAGATCAAATCCTTCAAATTATTACCCCTATTATACAGGATATTATGGAACTCTAATGATATTTCATAAGTCAGTGCACTAGATTCATAATAGGAAGTATTCAACACCATAATATTATAAAGAAACATTCCAAAAACAATATGATATCCCTATTTATTTCTAAAATTGATCTGTTCATGGGTGATATCTTTTAATAGATTTATAATTAAATATTTAAACTATTATACCAGACCCCCATACTTTTGGACCTAAGATCATATAGAAACTACCCATTCGGTGTGAAAAAATCATCAACTCTGTGATAACATTATTGATGGTCTGGGTATCAAATTCTCAACTATATAACATCACCACAAATAGATCCTATAAAACGTATCTTTTTACAAAATATCAACAAATATAAAAATAATATTTTATGTAAAAATCTTTCCATAATTATTTACCTTCTGAAATGCATTATGAAAAGTCCTGAGGAATCCAGTCGGTGAAGACGGCGGAAGGGAACCCTAGGCTGTCTCGCCTTCTTCAGTGATGATGGCAGCGGCCGCGAAGATCCCTCCCCCCCTCGTGGGGGAGGGATCTCTCCTGGTAGTTCAATCTCTTTCGTTCCTCCCCTTCTCAAATCCTGACCTTCTACCTGCTTTTCCGCAAATTGAGTTATGCCCGAAGGCCCCAAAACTCGTTGAGGGTTTCCCGAATCTCCACATTTCGAACTCAGAGTTCACGGAATCTATCGCTCTTCTGAATCTCACCCTTGTTTCTCAGTTTAAGCAGAGAAGACCATCAATTGATTCCTTTTCCAAGTTCGTATTCAATGCTTGGGGCCTCCAGGAGCGGGAAACCGTTGGCTTGCTCGATTATAGGCATATCATGATCCGCTTCTCCTCTGAGGAAGATCTTATCCGCGCCTGGTCAAGGGCGCCCCGAAGTTGCAATGGTTGCTGTTTATTCTTGTTCCGCTGGTTGTTTGACTTCCACATGAACCGCGACCTGTCGTCGGCTGCGATTTGGGTTAGTTTTCCTCATTTACCTTTACCGTTTCAAAATCCCGCAATCATAAGGATGCTCGGAAATCTCGTCGGAAGATATCTATGTTCGGATAGCCGAACAGAAGCGGTTTGTCACCCGGTCTATCTGAGGGTTTGCGTCGAGATGGATGTATCGAAGGCTCCCTTAGACTTTGTCTAGATTACAATTGGGGAGGAATATAGGTGTAAACAGCAATTTGTGTATGAGGGATGGACCGATTTCTGTTATACCTGTAGGAGGCTGGGGCATATCTCGGAAGCGTGCCGGTAGGGATCGTCTTCGATGGAGGGTAAAAGAGGTAGATCCCATACCAGGGGTGTTTGGAACAAGGGTGGGCAGGACGCGAAGTTATTAGTGGACAATGGAAAGGGCAAGGAACCAGTGGAATGCGGGGTTTTGATCTCAAAGCCGTAGACCATGGGTGTCGAGAACAGAACTGAAGACCCTCTCCCACAGTGGCTGACTAAGGAGGTTCTTCCTGTGAAAGAGGCAGGGGATTGTAGTACGGTCAGAAGGGGTTGCCTTACTACAGTGGAGGACCATCGGAGCAACCCGAAGGTGTCAGACGTGTTCAACCGGCTGAAGGCTGACCTCGCGGGGCCTCCCACTGGTAGGATGCTAGGTGGAGAAGGCAACGCCCAGCAGGTGGAGGTCCAACTGGAAGGCGAGGCGGATGGGGGCCAGTCCTCAGACCGCTTGTCTGGTAGTGAGCAAGAGGAAGTGATCAGTTTGGATGCTGAGAAAGAGAGGATAGACAGTGCAGATGTCAGTAAGGGGTGGCAAGGGGCTAACTGGGTGGCACCTGTTATAGCCAGAGGTGAACATATGGGGGATTTGGGCTCGTCTCGGTTGACAGTTCCCTTGTGCAACAGGTTCTAAGGTCTAACTGAGGCCGATTTGAGTTCTGATTCTTTTACTCTAGTTTAGGATGTTAGGATCAATGGACAGGCTACCAAAGTTCATGAACCAGTTCACTTGGCAGATGAGGACTCAAGCCTAAGATGTGATAGGGGCTCCAGGAGAAGGATGGGGAGGAAGGACTACTCCTCTCTACCTCCTCCTCTTGAGACCCGCTCTGCACAGAAATTGAACAAGATTAAGATATACAAGGAGGCTCTGAGACACCAAAAGCATGAGGTGTGGGATGATCATCCCACGGTCTTGCTGTTAAGATCTGATGACTATGTGATAGAACAACCTTTATTGCTCAACGCAACTGAGGAGGAGGATACTAAAATGATGGGGAGGTCTCTTGAGGTGTCTCTCAATGAGGAGCAATATATATGGATTGACAAACAAGATTAAATCTTTGTTGGTGGCTTCGATCAAGGAAAGATCAGTTTAGATGAGTATATTAAGTCTTGGGAACAACTGGTCTTTGAGTTTGAGAAGCTGATATTGAAAGGAGCTGATGTACAGTTGGCATCCCTAGCGTGGAATCTTCTTAGGGAAACTGATTCAGGTAACATCAAGTTTACTTTTAAAATTTCTGCTTAAGTTATTGGCCTCGGGTGGATGGATTCAGGGTAATGGTCTGGTGAGATTTGTTTTTCTGGGGTCCCTTGTTGTTTGGATCGGCTGTATGGTTGTTCTCATGCCTCACATTCAGCTTGGACCTACTCCGGATGAGGACCAGAGAAAGAATACTTTATCGAGGTAGACCTTTGGATTAGAATGTTGAGAGGGTATGGCATTGCCATGGGTTCTGTGCCCGTGCATTTGCACGGGACTGTCTGCTGAGGGTCTGCATCATTAGAGTCTTTTTATCTTGACACATTTGCTTGGGTGGGGCAGGACCGGTTGATTTCTGTGGAGGCTTTTTGGTTATTCTTTTAACTGTTGTGGTTTCTCACTTTCTCCTAAAAAGTGTCTTATCCTTAATAAAAAAATTAATTTTCATTCATTATCAAAAGTCCTCAAACTTTATCTTTTGAGAAGAACCACTCACACAATTAAAATTCTATCATTGATGAAGGTAAATTTATGGTGAAATTCTTGGAGAATGAAGTATGTTTAGTCACCATAATTCTATATAAATAATCTTATTTTTATTCTTTACTCCTCCATATTCTATATTTTATGATCACTTAACTCTACTTCCCATGGTTTTACCCCCAGAAAGTTTCATAATTCCTATATCAAAGATCTTACATATATTTTGAACCAAAATTTTAATCATCTTTTCACCCAAGTTCCCACGATTCCAATGAAATAACTCCATTCATCTGATAATTTCCTATTTGGAATTCACTTATCCTTATAAATTCCTAGTTTGATGTAATATTCTATTTTACATAATTACAAACCCATAGAACCATTGTGTGAATGTTACATTCCAACCCCAAATTTTAGTATAAAACCCTATGATTTAGTTCATCAATAGAAACACATTCTCCAAACTATAGTATATTACACACTCTTGGAGTCCATATAGTATCAAAACCCATGAATTCTAATGAAAATATGAAGTAAAATAGAAAATATCCCTCAACTATAGGATTCATATTTCTTTTGAAAATAAAATTTCAAAAATAAAACCATTTAAAAAAAGTAGTATTAATACAAACACCCCTTTATTCTATAATGGTAGAAGATGAACCTGGTCTAGTTGGAACATATTCACTCATTATTCTTAAATAAGTTTCCCAATGTCAATTTCTCCTTCAAGTCATTCATATCTTCTTCTAGTAAAAAAACTTTTAAAAATTTAACTAGGTGGATTCCTGTTTAGTCTTCACATTCTTTAAGGACCTTGCATCCAATTGAATTCTATCAATCCTAACCTTATCTTCCAATGTTATCCATTAAAAATAAAATTAACATTAAAATAGAAATTTATAATGGTATAAAGTATCTTCTAGAAGCCTTCAAAAATTATAAATTTATAATTTCTCTTTAAAATGATCTTTAAAACACCAAAATTATTTCCATCCTACTCAACATTTCAACCAAACTCTGATACCACTTGTTTTTCCTACACCACTGATCCAAACAATAACTTCCTCAAGAACCTTAAATTTTGAGCATGGTATGAAAAATCCAAAAATGGAATGAAATATTACATTGATATACCAATACTAAGAAGATTATGCACCCTATCCATAGCACAAAATCACAAAAATGCTAAAAAATATTTTCCCACGCGCGATGGAAAGGTGAAAATAAGTAACACAAACAATGCATTAGAAATAAATTCGATCAAAACAAAATTATGTTTTATAGAATAATACTAAAATGTCACACATTAAAGAGACAACATATATATATAATAAATATAAGTTTCAAATGAATATTATATTTTAAAAACCATACCCAAACTCTAAGTTACAATGTATCCTTCTTCCAAAAACCCTACATAGATATAGAAGTATATTTCTTCTACACTTCCATGAAAAACACATATCATAGAACTACTACTATATTAACCACTCATTGAAGATTGTTAATATTTTCTAAAATCCATAATATTCTCTAAAAGATTTTTATTTTCCACTTATTATCTTTTTAGTCATCTCCCCTTTCATATTATGACCGTCTGGATTCACTACCTCCAACATCACAACCTTCAATATAGCTCATCATTTCTCCATAGTATAGAAAAAGTGACCATGTATAATCTATTTTTAAGTAGTAATCTACTGCATACAACCAATATCACCAGTTTCACCATCATTATATCATCACATATATCCCTAAAATCAATCATAGAAACCATCAGTTTTCATCTTAACACACCACCTCACCTTTTAATCCTTAGTGAATAGTGCCATTTTATTTTACACAACCCTATGAAAAATTTGATATATAATATAGAAACTTGATGATACTCTTACATATATTTAGTTTTACTCCTACTAAATACCTTCGAGCATCTAGAATTATATCCTCAGTCTTCTATTATTCATCATCCATAATCAGTTATCAAGATGTATTCAAAACTTCCTCTAGAAAACTACGCCACATCTAAAAATTCTTCCTATGTCACTTACAATAGAAGTGGATTGTTATTATTTCTAAATTCATACTTTCATGGTGTTGGTGACCTATTTGCATCTAGTTTTGTAAAGTATTGTTTTGAAAGTACCATTTTTAAAGTTCTAACTCTTTAACCAAAAAATAGATACCATATCAAAATCGATTAATCAACCACCATGTATAATGCATTGTTCAATTAGAGATCTTAACACTATTTAATATTTAGAACCTTCATTCAATATCTAAGGTACAGAGGCTTCTATTTCACCTATGAATTTTTATGTTAGTAAGGGGAATTTTTAATTTTATTGATGTGTTTAAGGGTTGTAAGTTGATAATTGATAGAAATCATCCACTTGTAGATTTCTTCTTAATAGTAATAAAACCTTAAAATGCCATTATTTGAAGGGATCAATTATATTATGTCTGTGTGGTTATCAATTTATAATAAAGTAGTATCACATTATTTGATACATAAATAAAATGTTTGGTTTTTTTTGTCTGTGGACATTTCATATGGGTAGCATGTGTCTTGATACCTTTTCTTATTAGTTGGAAGAGTTTTTATCAAGTTCATCAGAAGTATAGATGGTGTTGTACTCATAATTTTTAGAGGATGTTCCAAATATCTTTCTTCAATATGAGTTAACAATACCCCCTTTGAAATGATACCATGTTAATGATAATGTTGCGACCTAGAGGCCCTTCTATTTTGATGGATCCTTATCAGATAACCCCCGTCTGCATTATGATAGTTGAGGATTTAGATTGATGGTTCCATAGATAATAGTTTCATGTTTCCTAGTGTATTTCCTAGGGTAGATCTGATGTCATTTTCCAAGAAGATAGATGGAAGTAAATGTTTTTGTATAACCCACCAAGGATTTAACTATGTAATGGTGAAATCCCATTACCCATTTTGATAATAGATGATTTGTTTGAACAATTAATGTGAGCTGACTAGTTTTCAATGATCGATAAATATCTAGATATCCTTAAATGATGGTGAAGGAGGAAGATATTTTCTAAATTTCCATTAGGTATTTTTATGGGAACATTGATTTTTTATATATATCATATAGGGTCAAAAATTCCATAGATATTTTCGTGGGACCCGTAAAGATCACATTTTATAATTTCCTACATTAGTTTAAAGTAGTATTCATCAACAATATCATTGTGTAATAAATGTTATAGAAGGATCATGCTAAGAATATGAGGACTATTTTTCAAGTCCTTTGGTGCCAATATCTATATAATAATATATCCATGTAAATTTTTTAAATAAAATAATTATATTTTTCTAGTAATTTGGTTCTCAATACGGAGTGGGGTTATATTCCTCAAATATTAAAGAATATTTTTCTTAACAAGTACCCAATAATGTGGTAGAGGTATATATTTTCCATAGATACCTTAGATATTATCTGATGTTCAAATCAAATATCTCTCAAATTATATCCACTTTGATATCCTTAAATAGTAACTATCAGGACATTGTATAGATTTACTGGTGTCGGGATACTTTTGATCAGCTAATGGATAAGTTGATTAGCTCTCATGTCCATAAATTTAAATATAAAGTAGTGATGTTCATGGTTATCTATGAAATCTACTATATCTATTTGGGTTTCATTTTAATACATCATATGAAAGTGAAATAATTTGGGTCTCAGTAGTTACACCCCTATAATCATAACAAGGACACCCATGATCTTAAGATGGAAGTTATTGTATTTCATTAAAAGTTATGGTGGAATTAACTCAATAGTGAACACATTATGGTATTAATATATTATAAAATATTTATGAATATCTTATATTAGTGGGACTCTAATATGTATCAATTAAGTTGGTTTTAATTCATATAAAACTATAACTTTGAGATCACCTATACACTTGGAAAAGAAAATTCAGTTGCTAATGTGTTGAGTAGAAAGTCGTCGTGAGATATTCTTTGATAGTCTAGAGATACATAGAGATTAATAGAAGAGGTTATAGCCATGTATCATGATATGGTGGAAGGTGGTGGAAGATGTTTTATATATAATATTACTATATTTTCATCCTTGTTACAAAAATTTAAGGAGTCACAGCTTGGGGATCTTGAGATCGAGATTTTGTATGATCGTATTGTTTATAGTGATTCTCATGTTGAGTGTCCAGGGAACGAATATCATCTACTATTTTTTCATGGGAAAATGATCATGTCACCAGTGATCTGTAAGGTGTTTTATCATGAGTTTCATTGAAAAATCTTGGTTTTGTATTCTAATATTCTCATCCTATACCATACCCTTACAATTATTTTTGGAATCTAGTAATGAATTGGTCAATTAATAAATATGTTCCATAGTTCTCACTTTTCAAGTATGTGAAGGTGTAGAATCATGTTATTTGAGGGTAGTTATAGGAATTGGATGTTCCTAAGTGGATATGGGAGGAAATATCAATGGATTTCATCATTGGTTTTTTTATGTTATATAATATGTGATTATTTTGTGAGATTATTAATTGGTTGATGAATTTGACTCATTTCTTAGAGATAAAGGAGTTTAGTGTTGTTGATGCTTTCATAGGATACTATGTGTATGATATCTTGAATCATCATGTAATTCCAAGTACCATAATATATTAATAGGATCCTTATTTTATCTTGTGTTTTAGGAGAGGTCTTTAATGTTATTTTTTCACTCAACTATACCTTCGCACTATTTTTCATCCTTTGAAATAGAGTCATATGTGTTGGACTATTAATGCACTAAATAATATGTGTAATTCTTTTGATTTATAATTACTATTTTTTGGGTGAAGAACATATCTTTGTTGGATATTTTCTATAAATTTAACTATCAATTTTCCATTCTCATAGATCAGTTTAAGGAATTGAATTAGTAAATTTGTATATATCTCTTTCAATATATCAAGATTGAGGGGCCATTGGTAATAGGACTAGATATGGTGAAAATGAAAATCAAGAAAGTGAGGGTGATTCATTAGTGGAAGAATTTTTCTCAAGATTGTTGAAAGATTTATAATGATCAGAAGAATAAGATTAAATAGTTTGAGGTCATCAATCATATATTCTTAAAAATTTCAACTGAACATGGGATGAAAATATTTTATTATGTGAGTAAGTGGTATATTTGGATTATTGGTCCCTCAAATGAAAAATAGTGTTTTTTTATATGGTATAAAGTTTATACCTATATCTACAGTTGGATCAGATCTATCACACCTTCCATGTGGTTCATTTTCATAGGTATCTTCATGATAGGTCTCAAGTCATTAATTATTGGAGAGTTATATATAAAATAGGATACATCATTCATAGATATGTCGGTATAGATTCCAGATCATACAGAGAAGGTTATTCATGGGAACTTTAGTCCCTTAATTCAAATTTGTTGGTGGAATAGTGGCATTGATGAATGTATATGGAAAGTGAGTCACAGATGTGTGCCCAGTATAATTGGTTATGTTGAATTCGTATTTTGATGAATGAATCCTTGAGTATATGATGTATGGTTTAGGTTTTTTCTTTCTTGTGTATTACATTAAGTTCTTTTACTATCATAGTCTTTGATTAAGAGTTATCTCTTAGGGGTGTTTGGGTTTTGTGGTAATTTTCGTTCTTATGATTTTGCTTTTGATTCCTGAGGACAAGAATCACTTGATAGGTATTTTATATAAGGGAAAAAATTTCTTAGGCCCTTACTTTTTGATTTTCAAGTGTTATAGGTGATAGTGATGTCTTAGAGGAGGTTTAAAGAGAGATAAATGAGGTTTTGGTTATGTTTTTAAATTTCCGACATAGATATTGACATGATAATGTATGCTTCAAAATTGGAATAATATAGGAGTACAAGGAGCTACTTATGTTAGGATAATTCCATTATGATGGGTGAGAATGAAATACTAGTATTGTGTTCTATTGTGGTGTTGAGGAGGTGTGTTTTAAGAATGTATCAATTTAGCTGATGGTGGTTTTTTGTAATATACTGAATTTTTAAAGATAATAATCACCCTCTTTGTAAATTATTTATTATTATTTTTATGTGAAAATGAAATTTTCAATAAAAATCCTTTAATAAATGTAATGATTTTCATAATAATAAAATCCATGTTTGCGTCTTGGAATATTCTATGTAATATTTTCAAAGTTAGTCGCTGAGATAGTGTGAGATTCTGAGGTCCTGATAACCTCAAAATAGTAGAAATAAAAATGTTAAAGGGATTATATTATCTATGCATGATTTATCAAAAAAAAATTATATCCCCCAAATGGTTTTTTGTGTGAGAAATATGAGACCACTCTTTGGTCCGGGACACATTTTTTACCATATGTGGGGTATAACATCTTTGAGCATCGAGCATTTGGTCAGATTGCACATGAGGATAAGTTATTTAATATTTTTATTATATAAAATTTCCATAAAAAAATTAATATCCAAAACGATGTGTCATATGATAAATACAAGACCAACACTTGGTATGGGATGTGGGGTTTACCCTATGTGGGTTAATACATTTATGTGCATCGGGTGTTTGGAAACATTACACGCGATAATTCATTTTATATATTTAATTATATTTTTATTATATTTTTAAAAAAAATAAATAATTTAATATTTATTAAATGAAATTTTGTATGAGAAATCTTAGACCCTTGTTAGGTCTAGTACATGAGGTTTACCCCCAGTAGGGTATAACTTTTGTGTGTGTCAGGTGTTTGGAAACATTGCATGCAATAGTACCCTTTTAAATTTTATTTATATTACTATTCAAATTCTACTTATTTAAAATTAATTTATTAAAAAACGAAGTCATCTTATTCAACAATTCAATATGGAAACCACCATTGAAGTCGCTGCATCACTCTAAAAGATTCAAAATACAACAATTTTATCAATGTAAAATATGAAACACTATTAATGAGTGAAATTAGACAATCCATCATTAACATTACGATTAATCATGGATCAAGAAGATGTTATCATTTTTTCATATTTAAATTTTTAATGAGGGAAATGATGTGTGATATTTTATAATAATTATAATTTTTACATAATTGTTCTAATAAAATGGAAAAAAATAATATTTTTTTGTGGAAAATTAAATTATATATATGTAATAAATATATATATGTGAATATACATGTGCAGGTGTATATATGTATGTGTACATATATATAATGTGTGTATATGGGTAATATAATTTTATATAGATATATATATATATATGGTCATATATATATATCTGGGTATTTATATGAGGTATAAACATATTGGTGACTTTTAATATATAAAACATTGATGGATTTAATATATTTAAGAAGAAATAGAAAAACACATGATATTTAAGGGGAATTATAGAATAAATAATTTCAATAACATGGGTTAATAGGATAGAGAAAAATAATAATAATTAAAATATTAAATTTAGGATAGAAATATTTAAAGAGATAAAGGGATGTTAGGTTTAAAAAATAATACAAAATGGAGGTTTTGGGGAATTTCCCAATGCATTGAAGTACATCACTTTTGTCTCCACCTCTTATGCCCCTATCTCTTCTACTACCTCTCTATTCTTATTTTCTTCATTTTATTATTTTATTCTAAACTTATATCCTCAATATCATTATCACCATTGATCAGATAGATGTGCATTTGGTACTAATTGAATTCATCTCCATGGGTAGAACCTAAATTCTATTTTTTTTTTAAGTCAACAAGGTATGCTCAATACAATTGTTCATTTTTTTAATTAATAATTCAAAAAATATATATCAAAAGATAAATTAATAAAATTATTACTTAATTATTACTTAATTTTAATAATTATAATTATTTAAAATGATCAAATGATAATTGAAATTTTTTAAAAATTATAGTTGTGGAAAATTATCAAAAGTTAATTACACTCTTTTATAAATGATAATTGTGTAAAATTATCAAAGGATGATTATAATATTTTAAAAACATTAAATTTTCAAGAATTATCAAATGAAAATTAAAACGAATTATCAAAGGATAATTTAGTGAGATTATCAAGATATAATAATATTGGATTATCAAATGATAATTTAAAAGAAATTATAATAAAATAATTATCAATTGGTAATTTATGGAAATGATAAAAGGATTATTTTTTATCAAGGGATAAATGTATGAATTGTTAAAAGATTAATGCATGAAATAATCAAAGATAATTAGAAGAATTATAAAATTATAATTTTATTAGATTATCCAAAGATGATTATAAAAAGATAATTGTACCAAATTTTCAAAGGATAATTTATAAATAAAATTATCAAAGAGAATTATTGAATTGTGAGGATATTTTTTAAAGAAAATTATTGGAATATAATTATATAGATTATCCCAGGGTAATTATTAGAAATATTATCAAGTGATGAAGATATTAAATTACCATACACTAATTATGCATTTATCACAGATAATTATATGCTTTTAATAAATATTAATTATATGGAATACCATGTGTGTTCTTGAATTAATTTAGTTATATAAATTAGTGAATGTGGTTTTATAATTATTTATAAGGATAATATTTCAAGTGCGTGTCTAAAATGATAATTAAAAAATTATCTAAGAGAGAAATAATTATCAAATGAAATATTTATTTCTTTTTGAAATAAAATAAATGGTTTTTCTTTTAAGGAATCATTTTCTTGTGATCTTATTTCTGGTTAGTGTGTGAACATAGTTCGGGTGATGAAACCTTCGAAAGACTTTTCCATTGATGTTGACGATAATAAGGTGGGAGGTTACTTAGCATTATGGTCCTTGTATATTTACATAGTTTTCGTGATGTGATGTTATTTTGGACTAACCCGTGCTTTTTCTAATATGTATGTGGGTGTTTGAGTAGTTTTGGGAATACTTATTTATGTGTTATCATCCTAACTTTGATCGTGATGTGTATTATTGTTCCTTTCTAGAACATATATTGTGTGTGTGTGTTTCATATCACGTGTAATTGTCTTGCAGGTACCAAATACTCAGGTGGATCCATGAGGTTGTTTGTACAAGGTTACCTAACTGGATGTGGTCAAAACATCCTTAAATAAGGGAATGGATTCCCTTATATAGGGGAATGCATAGTTACTAAGTGTTAGTTATAGAGATACTTTGGTGGAACATTAAGGTAGGTTGTATGAGGTTACCCAACTTGACATAGTTCTAACATCCTAAAAGGTGGGAGTAGATACCCCTGTATAGGGGAAATCATAGTAGCTAGCTAGAGTAGAATGATATACACTAGTGGAACCTTGAGGGAGGTATTTACATGGTCCAATGATCGGTTACCCATCCTCACGCAGTCCTAACATCCTTAAAGGTGGGCAGGGTTGCCCGTATGGATGGGAAATCATAGTGGCTAGCTGAAAGTTATGTGTCATGTATTCATAAGTACTTGGTTCATGGGAGATAAAAAGTATAAGTGGACTAAGTATAGACTCTAATTAACATGTGAGATTCATGTAACAACCACTGAAAAAGTGGGTTGAGATATGAGACCTTAATAGAGGTTTGTGTGTTCTGGAAATTTTTACCGGCAATGAGTCGAAGAAGGTGGTGGTGGGGTTCGTGGAGGCATGGTCAGTATACGATGACTTGACACTTGTGTGTTTTTTTAATTTTTACTTATTAAATTATATGTTTTGTTGTTTATATTGTGAACTTATTGTAATGATGCATTGGTGGTGTCCTACTGAGTCTTGTACTCACACCATACTTGGGAATTTTGGTGTGCTTATATATTTCATGACCAGAGATCTGGTGAAGGTAAAAGGCACTATAATAGAAAGATGAGTGGTGGAGCATAGAACTATAGCAGACTGAGATAGACACCAGATTACACTATAATTGTTTTTTTATTTAATTTTCTTTTATTTACCTATTTCTTATATTTTGTAAAGGGTTACAACTTTGGGATTTATTCTTATATGTACATAATTTATTATCTTTTCCCATTTACTATGATTATTTATTTATTTTTATTGATTTTTATTTATCCTATGACATGATAATGATGGTATATTCTCACCAAATATAGACTTAAACCCTTTATTCTAGTCACCAACCTCTTCTATATGGGGGAATGCATGAGGTTATGTGGCACTCTAGCTCAAAATTGGTGGTTCAAGTTCAGATGTTACAAAATGGTATTAGAACTCAAAAGTTTATAACCTTTTCTTATCTTTTATTTGGTGTGGGGAAAGATATACATAATATAGGATTGTTGGGACTCGAGTAGGGGATCTATGAAAATGTATGGATGACATTGTATAGTGTACCTCAAAGTTTCCATAAAGTGGGTTAATTATGTTTTGTTGTTACCATTAACTAAATTTACCATGAGTGATGCACATGATGTTGATATAGTATTTATGGGATTTTAGTTTTATTCATGAATCATGACTAGGCACATATATTCACATGTTATATATATAACTATTGTTATTCTATATAATAGTTATTTTATAAAATACCTTATTTTTGAAATATCTATTCCAGAAAGTTTCCTTGTGAGATATATCTTATTGGATTTAATTAGTTGAACTAAGTTTGTCGTTGTGTTAGTATATGTATGTGATGATGATGAATAATGTGCAGGGACTAAGACTAGGGTTAGTATTAGTAGTGTCACACCTTGGGGTGTTAGTCGAATTCTAACAAAATATTTTTTGATCACAAATAATTATTAGGACTTTTTAAGTTCCTAATGTCCTTTATGATATAGATATGATTTATCAAAGATGTTTGACAATATTGCTAGCTGATACCGGCTAGGATATCCTAGTTCAACCACATATGGTATAAGGGGATATACCCAATCATTCTCCTATGATGGGATAAGTTATTCAAGATACAAATCCCATTCATCCAGGACTCTATCAGTTAGTGCCTATCCAAGGAGGAGCTACACAAAATACCATGACTGATCATGCTCTGGATTTCCAGATCCAACACCCTCTGGAATTATAGGGTATTAGTGGCCCACAATATGCATAGGATTGGTTGGACTTTATTGAGAGAATCTTTGAGCTAGTCTGGACTCCTAAGGAGGGGAACATGATAATATAAACCTAAATGTTCTGGAGATCTTCCAGGATATGGTGGGCATTCATATTTCATCCTAGAAGACAAGAATGTCTTACTTTGACAACCTTAATGGAATTGTTTCTTTATCATTATTTTCTAGAAATGGTGAAGTTGGACTATTCCTAGTATTTCATGGAGTTTCAACAAGGTTATATGACTTTATCTTCATACTATGAACATTTTATATAGTTTCTTCACTTTACTTCATCTTTCAATGGAAATGAAGCATAAAAGGCTCTAATGTTTTACATAGGCCTTCAACTGATGCTTAGACATCATGTTAGATTATTTTTCTAGAAAAAATACTCAAAGGTTCTTCATAAGTCCCTAATCTTTGAGAAGGTGTTGGAGGATGATATGGAAGCATGATTAGTTTTGACTCATGGTGGGATAAGGACTAGGTTTTCTCTTACAACCATAGGATTCCCTTCGAATAGAAATAAGATAATGGTAGACCAGTAGTAGTAGAGCGGCAGACAGTCAGGTCAAAATATAACTTCTTCAGTACCCTCTAGAGGATACATGTGGAAGAACTATGAGCTATGGGGGAATTATAGAAGCACTTTCTGGAATCTAATAGTGTACTTCCACCAGTGTGGCAAGGATTTTCATCTTCGACACTATTACTCGAAAGATTCTAAGAGGATTTCTAGGAGGTTAGCATAGGTTGGGATTGTAGGACCCAAATAGAGGATACAAACTCCCCTAGCGACGATGAATCAAAAAATTTGTGGACATTGTCGTAGAGGTGAGGCAAGTCATGTCTATGCAGTGGATCACACACTAATAGATAGTGATAAGGAACTTTTTACTATAGGTGTTATGATCTTGACTGTGTCTTTTGGACCTTCTAACTTTTTTAATGCGGGTGTTTTCCATATTTCTGCAAGATATGTCTGTACATGACTTACTGGTAGAGTGTTTTTTAAATAACTTACCTTTCTTAAATACTTTATATTAGGATATGCTTAAAACATGAATTCTTGACTTTAATAGAGCATGGAGTGATCACCTATCCTTGAATGAGATCTCATTAAAAAATAGTTATCATGCTTCAATTCAAATGAAACCTTATGACGCTTTTTTGGGAGACCTTGTCGATCACTGATTGTTAGAATAGGGCATGTGAGAAAGAAATTATGGTCTCATTTTGGTCTATTAGGCCACTGAGATATTTTATCTGGTTAATAAAAGATATATCACCGCCCATAGAAGAAAAATATTAAAAGTCAACCGTAAATGGATACATTTGGATTTCATTATAGGGGATCATGTATTATTAAGAGTGGCCCCTCAATTTGGCCAATGATATCTAAGAAAACAAGGAAGGATAATACCATGATTTGTGGTACCCTTTGAGATCACCTAATGATTGGGGATAATAGGGTACCATTTGGAATTTCCTCCATGATATTTATTCATGCATGATGTGTTCCAAATTTCTCAACATCAAAGGTACATGAACAATCTTACGCATGTTATAGATTGCATGGATTTATAGTGGGAACATGATGCATCATATTTGGAATGACCAATGTGGATTATAGACCGGAGCTAGACTATTCTATGAGGAAATTTAGTACCACTCTTCTAAAGTTCAGTGGATGTATGGATGGATCTAGGAAAAGATGTGAGAGTGTGAAAGTGTGAGTCTGATGTTCGAACTTAGTGTCATAAGTTGTTCAAGTAAGACTGCTAGAGAAACTTATTGAGGATGATAATTCGATAGAATGGGGGAATTGTAATATCCTGAATTTTAAAGATAATAAAATTATTCTCTGTTAAAAATTTATAATTATTTTTGTGTGAAAATGTAATTTTTCAATAGAATTAACTTAATAGATATTTTAATGTATTTTTATTACGGTAAAAGTCTAGTTAGAATCTTGGAATATTCTACAAAATATTTTCATAGTTAAGCACTGAGTTAGTATGTGATTCAAAGGCCTGTAGAAATTCAACAAAGACAAAATAGAAATATTAAAGAGATTATATTACACATATGTGATTTATCCAAAATAAATGAATATATCTCAAACTGTGGGTCGTATGAGAAATCTAACACAATGGTTAGTTCCAATATGTGGTTTTTAACCTATGTTTGGTATAACATTTGTGAGCATTGTGAATTTGGTTAGATCACAGGTGAGGATAAGTAATTTAATATTTTTGTTATATTATTTTTTTAATAAATAATTAAATATCTCCCAAACATTACATCATATAATAAATATGATACCACAATTAGGTTTGGGATTTTGGGTTTACCCTAGGTGGGGTGATACCAATATGTGTGTCATATTTTTGGAAACATTACAAGAAATAATACCTATTTAATATTTAATTATGTTATTATTACATTTTAAATAATTAATAATTAATTCTCTCTCAAATGGTGTATTTTATGATAATTTTGATACCAATGTAAGGTCTAGGACCTGGGGTTTACCCAAGGCATGGTATAACTTTTTTGTACGTTAGGTTTTTGGAAACATCACGTGTGATGATACCCTTTTAAATTTTAATTATATTTATAGTCTGATTTTAATTAATTAAAATTAATTTATTATAAAAATTGATTCATCTTCTTAAACACATCAATGTGAATACCACTATTGATGATTTTGCATCAATCTGAAAGCTTAAAAATACAATAGTTTTGACCAATTTAAAATTTGAAATGCCATTAATGGGTGAATTTAGACACTCCGTCTTTAACTTTACATTGAATCGTTGATTACACAGATGTTTTCCATTTTTGATTTTTAAATTTTTAATGATGGAAATGATTTGAGATATTTAATAATAATAATAATAATTTTTGTTGTTGTTATTATTATTAAATTAGGAAAAATAATATTTTTTTGTGGAAATTGATTATATATATATATAAGAAAATATATGTATGTATATACTTGTGCAGGTGTATATACAGATGTGTATATATATATAATATGTATATATGGGCCAAATAAATTTAAATATATATATATGTGTCAGTTTGTATATATATATATGGGTGTATATATATATATAAGGAATAAACATATGTGTTATTTTAATATATATTAAATTGATGGTTTTAATATATTTAAAATAGAGAATTAAAATAAATTCATGATATTTAATAGGAATGATAGAAAAAACATCTGAGGTGCGTGGGTTAAGAGGATAGAAAAAAAATTAATAATTAAATGAATGAATTAAGGATAAACATTTAATGAGATAAATGGAAGGTAATAACTATTGTTTTATAAAATAATACAAAATGGAGTTTTTTGGGAATTGTTCAATGAATGGAAGGACCTAACTTTTCAATCCACCTCTCACATATGTCTCACTTCTTATTTTTTTTATTTAATTTTACTATTTTATTCAAAAATTAAATCTGCAATATATTTTTCATTATTGATTGGATTGACATATTTTCAGTTCCGTTGGACTCATCTCGACGATTAGAAGCTAAATACTAATTTCTTTAAAGTATAAAGGTATTTTAAATCCTATTTTTTATTTTTTATTAAATAAATAACAAAAATGATAAATTACAAGAATTATTAAACAATAATTGTGCAACTTTAACTATGATAATTGTGGAAAAATATAAAGCGCTAATTGCGCAATTTTAATAATTATAATTGTGGAAATTTATCAAATGATAATTTCATAATTTTAACAATGATAATTTTGGGAAATTATAAGAGGATGATTATGTTATTTTAACAAAAGTTATTTGTCAAGAATTATCAAATGATAATTACCATGAATTATAAAAGGATAGTTGAGTGGGATAATTAGAAGATAATAATATTGAATTATCAAATGATAATTTATAAAAATTATTATAAGATAATTATCAATCAGTAAATTATGGAAATGGTCAAAGGATAATTCATTATCAAATTATAATTTAATGAATTGTCTAAATATTGTTGTGTGAAATTATCAAAGATAATTATAAGTATTATAAAATGAGTATTTCATCAGATTTTCCAAATATGATTATAAAAAGATAATTATAGTGAATTATCAAAGTATAATTTATAAAGTAAATTATCAAATAAAATTATTGGATTATAAAGGATAATTTGTAATGGAAATTATTAGAATATAATTATAAAAATTATACAAAGGTATTTATAAGAAAAATTATCAAGTGAAAAAATATATTAAATAATCAGCGAATAATTAGGAAATTGCTAAGGATGATTATATGGTTTTACTAAATAATAATTATAAGCAATACAACATGTGTTCTCTAATTAATTTAGATATTCAAATTATCTAATGTGGTTTTATAATTATTTTTAAGGATAATATTGCATATTCTTATCCATAATGGTAATTTATAAATTATCTAGGAGATAGAAAGTATTATTACATGTGATATTTTTTTATTTTTTAGATAAAATATTTGGTTTTGGTTTTAGGAATCCTTGGTGTGTGATTATATTTTTGGTTGGTCTTCAAACATGGATCGGCTGACGACTCCTTTGACAGACTTTGTTGTTGATGTTGATGACTTTGAGGTAGGAAGCTTCTTAACATTATGGGAATTGTATATTTATGAAGATATCATGATGCGATGTTATGTTTGACTAAACCATGCTTGTTCTGAGATGCATGTGGGTGTGTGAGTAATTGTGGGAGTACTTGTTTATGTGTGATTCTACTAAATTTGATCTTTCTTTGGGTTATCTTTCTTTATTACGACAAGTATTGTTTGTGTGTTTCATAGCCTATGGAATTGTATTTCATGTACCGAGATACATAGGTGGATCCTTGAGGTTGGGTGTATGAGGTTACCCAACCTAACATGGTCCTAACATCCATAAAGAAGGGTATGGCTACCCCTATAGAGGGGAAAGCATAGTGACTACTGGGAAGGTACTAACATACTCTGGTGGAGCATTGAGGTTGGGTGTATGAGGCTACCCAACTTGATGTGATCCAAACATCCTTAATGGAGGGTGTGGCTACCCCTGTAGTGGGGAAATCATAGTGGCTAGCTGGTGGACACTAAGATACATAGGTGGATCCTTGAGGGTGGGAGTTATGTTTTCGAATGATCTATTACCCATCATGACGCAGTCCTAATGTCCTTAAAGGTAATCATGACTATGCCTATAGAGAGGAAAGAATAGTGTCTTGCTGGAAGATACTAGCCATGGATACCTATGTACTTGGTTTATGGATGATTAAATGGGTAAGTGGACCAAGGATAGACCTGACTGAATGAGTGAAATTCATTTAATAACCACCGGAAGGGTGGGTTGAGATATGAGGCCTTGATGGAGGTACGTGTGTTCTATACATTCGTACCAAAAATTAGATGAAGCTGGTGGAGATGGAGTTTGTGTCGTCTTCTTTAGTGAATAATGACTTGACACTTGTATATTTATTTATCATTTACTTATGCCATGATATACACTGTTATATATATTTTGAACTTGTGGTAAGTATGCATTAGTGGGTTCCACTTAGTCTTATACTCACACCCTACTCTGGCATTTTGGTGCACTTTTAGATTTCATGACCAAAGATTTAGCAAAAGTAAAAGTACCTATAGTGGAAAGTTGAGTGGTGGAGCATGGATATGGATTGGACCAAGACAAACATCAGATTACCATATAGATGTTATTTTATTTACTTGTCTTATATTTACCTACTACTTATACTCTGGACAATCTTACCACTTTGGTAGTTATTTTTACATGTATTTCATTTATACTATTTTGTATTTAATCTTATTTTTTATTATTTTATGTTGGTTATTATTGATCATATGACATGATACTAAGGGTATAGTCTCCCCACGAATGGAATTAGAACCTCACTATTAGTATACAACCACTTGTATCTGTGGAGGTTCACATGAGTTCTTTATGGCACTCTATCTCGAACCCAGTGGATTGGTTGGAAATGTTGTAGTTTTTTTACAATGTAGTAAAGATTATTTGTATCATAGATGGTCTTAAGGTTATGGGTGTTATGTCATGGTGGGTTGTTTTACCATAGTGGCCTTGGTGGTTTAGAGCCTTGGTTCTACATTTCCAAAGTTAGTTTCACTATTGTTCCTGGTGTTGCACCATAACCTTTATTTTTCCATCAATTCAAAGTGGTCCACCCACTTTATTTTAAAGGACATCTTTGTTTGAACCTTGGGATCAAACTTCATTATGATGTAGAAACCTCAATTAAATCATGATTTCTAATTTTTACATAATGAATATAAGTTCTAGTATCCAATGGGATCTAATCCAAAACCTTCATCCATTCGTACACACTATCAATTTTGTGACTAATATTTGGTGATTATTTATCCTTATTTAGTGGATTTTAGTCCTTAACATCAATAGATTAGTATATTTGATATCTAAGGTGAGGTTATCTTATCTTTTCCATAGTTCTTTCTCATTAATTTCTATTTATGAGGCTTTTCAAGTGAAGGTCCTTTGGTGTTAGTGTTGTTTGGTTGAGTGATGAATAAATGTTATTTTATTATAAGTTTTTGAGTTTTTATTTTGGTTTTTTTATTTATGATCAACTTTATCCCCTAGATCTTGCACTCTGAACTTCAAACAATCCATTTAATTAAAGTATTTTAAACTTTTCTTTATTAATTATGTTTTATTAAAAAAATCATACCATTTTTTCACTGGTTGGATTGATAGAATTATCCTAAATTATATAATTAATTATCATATTGATATTTAATGAGATGGGTTATTTTCATGTGATTTACATGATTTAATAAAATTTATTCTATGTTGATTCATTTGTTGAGTCAATAAGGTTTTCCTTATGACTTTTCCATTCCTTCATGTTTGGGGGAGATTGTAGATTCAATAAGTTCTCCTTATGACTTTACCATTCCCTCTTGTTTTGAAAATCACAATCACCTTATCTAAAGGAAAATCATATTTTACCCTATATTTTTCTTTCATAAGGAAAATTTTCCTTCCCCAAGGAAATTTATCCTTATCATGTTTTTTATTGTTCATTATATTCTATAAATATAAAATTTGGTTTCGTGTCTAAAAACCTCGAAATCATATAATACTTAGTTAAAGAGCATTCTATTTTCAGAATCCAAATTCTGACTCTGAATTCTCTGAATTCTTGTTATGAACTTTCTGAGTTCTGACTCTGAATTCTAATGAATTCAGACTCCAAACTTTCCGAGTTCTGACTCCAAATTCTAAAGAATTCAGACTCCGAAGATTGTGTGTTCTGACTCCAAATTCTAATTAATTCAGACTCCAAACTTTCTGAGTTCTGACTCTGAATTCTAAAGAATTCAGACTCCGAACTTTGTGACTTCTAACTCCGAATTCTAATGAATTCTGACTCCAAACATTGTAAGTTCAGGTTTCGAATTCTTGTGAATCTAGATTCTGAATTTTGTTGAAATTCAGAATCCGGAATTCTATAGCATTCATGTTCCGAATTCCTTAGAAAATAGAATCCGAATATCCTTGTATTAAAAACTCCAAATTCATTTTTGGTTAGACTCTGAACTTTTATTTTCTTACATTCTGAATATTAGATTTTGGTTATGTAACCATATTTTTTCTTACACTTGTTTTTGTTATAAAATGATGTCGTGAAGTTAGTTACTAACTAACCATTTTTTGAGTGACACTTATACAGGTCCCATAGAAATTAAAGGAGAAATATGATCGTTGGAGGTGGGATTCGACCGTTGGAGCTGTGCCTATAAATAGGAGCTCTTTTGAATGAGACAATACATATAGATAACACTTTACTTTTCCTGCATGCTATTGAAGGGATTTCTAGAAAGAGAGGCTCTTATAAACTCTCAGGATTTGTGCAGAAAGTATGAATAGCTTGTTCAAACATTGCTTCGTGAAAATTTTCTTTGTGCAGAGTTGCGATTTCCTTGAAATCAGAGACTTCAGGTTGTGAAGTCAGAGGTGGAGATTTCCTTACAAATTGAGGGCTTTTGGGGGTAGCAAGACAGATACAGATCATTGGATTGAGGGCTTACCTGGTGTGGGTAAGACATACTTTCTTGAATTTATAAATCAAGGGACCTTTATCCAGGGTTGATGGATACCCTTCTCTTTGGGTTAAAAGAGTTACTACTTGCTACTTGAAGTGTTTTAGTTTTGTTTTCCGCTGTAATTTTGATTGTTAAGGAAAGTATATCTTTCTTATACTTCCTTACACTTGTACTCTGATTATATAGGATTCTATACGCTTTAAGGTAGAATGTTAGTTGTTGTAAACTTCTGTTAAGTTTCATTTCAGGAATCACTTTTCCATAATGAAGCAAGTTATTAGAATCTAGAGGTTTTGTGAATTACCTTGTTTAACATTGTTAAACATAATCATCTTTAAAAGTTACAAATGAATTTTTAAAATATAAAATTCACCCCCCCCCCCTGTATTTTTGAGTATCTGCATCATAATTTGATACTACAATCAGTATCATATCTATCGTATCTATCGATCCAACAATTGGTATCAGAGGTAAAGTTGTTCATTCGGGAAAAAAATATTCTTCTTCATTTCTCCAGAATAAGTTTTTTAGATTCAATTTTTTGGATTCATAAGTTAGGATTAACTTTTTCTTAGAGATACTCTAGTTCTATATTGTTCCTTGCTTAGGATATATTTTCCTTGTTTACAAACTTATATTACTAACAAGTTTGTGTTCCAATATTTTCCTTAAGATGGCAGCTTTAAATGTTGGTTCTATCGACAATCTAAATCCTACCAGACCTCTTGTTTTTTATGGAAATGATTATGATTACTAGAGAGATAGGATGAATACTTTCGTTATTAACACTGGAGTTGATAACTACCTAATGATGACAGGGGACTATAAGATTCCTGATAAGGAATTGAGAACTTTTACTAATCAAGAGAAATAATAATATAATGCAAATTCCAGAGTCAGAAATACGTTGTTGTGTTCCATGACTAGGAACATCTATAGTCAAATATCTTCATGTGAAGCTGCAAAAAGTATCTAGAAGAAACTTGAAGTTACACATTTTTGTATATCTAAAGTTATATAGACAAGAAGAGATATGTTAAGAGCTGAATACCATGGCTTTAACTTTCTTTATGGAGAACCTATAAGAAATGTTTAGCAAAGGTTTATGACTATCGTGAATAGCTTACAGTCTATGGGAGAAAAAGTTTTGGATGATGAGTCGCTTGTATATAAAATCATAGACATCATGCCAAATGAGTGGGAGTCCAAGAGGATAGTAATTGATGAGAATAGAAATGTAACCAATATTTGCTTAGATTAATTGTTTTGAACTCTTCTTCAGTATGAGACTAGAATGAAGAGAGATGCTGAAAATGTAAAAAGGAAGAATGGGAATGGAGGAGTTTCTTTTACAACCACTTCTAAACATAAGAAATCCAAGACTCCAGAAAGAGTTACTAGATCAAAATAAAATAATGTTACTATTCAGTCAGAATCTAGTGATACAGAGAAGTATGAGAATAAATTAGCTCATGTTGCTCGAAGAATGAATAATATAGTATCACCGAAGAACTATCAGAATAAGTTCAAGAAAATAGACTATAATGAGAATAAAGATGGGGAAGTTACTTTTTATGAGTGTAGAAGAACAGGTCATATCAGACCTGATTTCCCTCTTTTGAAGAAGAAGGAATAGAAGGAAAGGAATTCAGAAAGGAACAGGAAGAAGTTCTATTGCTTTAAGCACAAGAAAAGTATTAAAGAAAATGATACTTGGAGTGTTAGCTATGGAGACTCTTCAAAAAGTGAATCTTCTAAATATGAATCATCAGCACAGAAAAATATTTGATTCAAGGCTACTACTTCTTTCCCAAATACTTGTCTTATGGACAAGGTACGCTCTGCTGAGTATTTAACAAATTTATCTCTTTATAAGAATTACTATTTTGGAGATATTACTTCTAATAAAGATACTACATCTTCATATAATGAAGAAATACCTTTATATGAAGAAGTATCTAGATTTTCCAAGTTTTTAGAAGCAATAAATTGTAAAATTTCTAATAAATTGGATAAGGAAAATACTAGAGAAGAAGTTCATACAAAAGAGATTTCAAATATTTCTAGAGACATTAAAGATAAGGATGAGCATTTAGAAAAAATTTCTAAAGACCTTAAGGAAGTAAATTCTGAAAAGGAAAAACTTTCAAAATATCTTAAGAATGCTATTTCAAAATTTAATTTTTTTGAGGAAAAATCTAACTCTAAGGAAATAATTCTGGAAGATAGAATTTTAGTCATCAGACTAAAATCAAAAATATATTATCTTAAGAAACTTCTTGAAAACTTTACCTCTGGTAAGGAAAATTTTGACAATATGTATTCTCAAAAAAAACCTCAAGGAAATACTAATGGAGTAGGTTATACTCACCGAAAACCTATTTTCAAAAAGCACTATTTTATTCCTTCTAGAGCCCCTTTTTGTACTAAATTTCAAAGTGGTGGGCATTGAAAGAAAAATTTCCCTTTTAATAATGTTTAGTCTCTTGGGTTTCATAAATCTTATTTCTCTAAACAAATCTGGATACCCAAAATTTTGCTGTCTAAAAATTCCAAATACAAGGAAGTTTGGATTCTGAAAGTCTAACTTTCTTATTTTCAGGAAAATAAAGAAGGTACCAACAGCAATACTTGGTACATGGATAGTGGATGTTCTTGGAATATGTCTGGTAACAAAAATTTCTTTGAAAAGATTATCAAGAAGAAAGGAGGAAAAGTAACTTTCAGAGATAATTCTAAGGGATAAATTATTGGAATAGGTAACATCATTCTTCTTGGAAAAACTTTGATTTCAAATGTTTTATTTTTTAAGGGTCCTAAGCACAGCCTCATTAGCATAAGCCAATTATGTGATGAAGGCTACCTTGTGAATTTTAGGAAGGACAAGTGCTTAGTACACAATTACAAGGAAGAGTTTATTCTTTATGCCAATAGGCAAGAGAATGTTTACACCTTAAACATAGAAGACCTTAGGATCCAAAACTTACCTTGCCTTAGTGTAATGGAAGATCATTCATGGTTATGGCATAGAAGATTAGGTCACTGTAACCTTAGGAACCTATGAAAACTCTCTAATAAAGGTCTATATAAGTACCTACTGGAGCATAGATTTGACTCTTCAAAATTTTATGATCCTTGTCAATATGGAAAGCAACATAAATCAAGTTTTAAATCAGTTGGTGAATTCTCAACCACTGATGCATTACAGTTTGTTCATATGGATCTTTTTTCCCCAACACAAACTGGAAGAATTAGAGGCAAATATTATGTATTTCTCTTAGTTGATGATTACACTAGATTTACATGGGTCTATTTTCTAGCAAATAAGTCTAAATCTTTTTTGTATTTAAAAAGTATTAGAACCCAAGTCAAAAATGAGAAAAACCTTCCTTTGATAACTATTCATAGTGATTGTGGAGGAGAATTTCAAAATTCTGATTTTGAAACTTTTTGTAGAAGAAAAGGCATTACTCATAACTTCTCAGTACCTAGAACACCTCAACAGAATGGTGTTGTTGAAAGAATAAATAGAATTCTTCAATAGATAACAAGGAACATGTTGAGTGAGTATTCTATAGCTAAAAATTTTTGGGTAAAGCTGTAATTACTACTTATTATACTATAAATCGGGTTTTGATTAGACCTTTTCTTAACAAAACTCATTATGAGTTATGGAATGGTAGAAAACCTAGACTTTCCTAATTCATGGTTTATGGTTGCAAAGTATTCATCCTGAATACTAAATATAATCACCATAAATTTGCACCAAAATCTGATGATGGAATTTTCTTAGGCTACTCCATAACTTCTAAGGCTTATAGAGTTTTCAATAAAAACACTTGTACTGTTGAAGAGACAATCCATGTTAAATTTGATGAAACTGATTCTTTTGTTTTTAAACAACCCCAACCTACATCTTCGGATGTGTTTTCAAAAACTGATTATAAACCTTTGTAAGAAGATCCTTCTGATAAGGAAAATATCCAAGAAGATAATTCTGAAACATTTACTGAAAAATATTTTCTACCCTAGGTGGATGAACAGGTTTTACAAAACCCAAATCATTTTCTTCTAAAGAATCATCCCAATGATAGTATCATTAGTGATGTGAATAAACCTGTAAGGACTAGAATTTTCTTAAGAAATTAAGTGGAATAACTAGCATTCCTTTCCCAATTATAACTAAAAAGAATTGATGAAGCTTTAGGTGATGATGATTGGATAAAAGCTATGCAAGATGAACTAAATTAATTCTAAAGGAATAAAGTCTGGACCTTGGTTAAAAGACCTAAGGAAACTTATGTAATTGGAGTAAAATGGGTTTTTAGAAATAAGTGTGATGAAAATGGAATCATAGTAAGAAAGAAATCTAGATTGGTTTCTAAGGGATATAATCAACAAGAGGGAATAGACTATGAATAAACCTATGCTCCAGTATCTAGACATGAATCTATTCATATTTTACTTTCCTTTAGAGCATTCTTCAATTCCAAACTTTTTCAAATGGATGTGAAATGTGCTTTCCTTAATAGTTATGTTCAAGAAGAAGTTTTTTTCGAATAACCT
Source organism: Viscum album (assembly GCA_963277665.1). NCBI lineage: Eukaryota > Viridiplantae > Streptophyta > Magnoliopsida > Santalales > Viscaceae > Viscum > Viscum album. Next base: position 1,041,784,394 of record OY728143.1, on the reverse strand, counting down.
CCTAGTTTTGAAGATACAAAACATCCTCATCATGTTTTTAGACTTAGAGAAGAATTGTATGGACTTAAGAAAGCCCCTTGAGCCTAGTATGATAGACTTACAAAGATTTTTTCTTCAAAATAATTATTCTAAGGGAAATGAAGATCAAACCCTTTTTATAAAGAAAGCTAAGAAAAATGTTTTGATTGTTCAAATTTATGTTGATGACATTATATTTGGTTCAAATCAGCAATCTTTAACTGATTCCTTTGCAGATCTAATGAAATCTGAGTTTGAAATGAGTATGATGGGTGAGTTAACATTTTTCCTTGGTTTTGAAATATCTCAAAAACCAGAAGAAATCTATATATCCCACCATTAGTATATTAAACTTCTCCTTAAAAAGTATGTATATGACAACACAAAGAGTATTAGTACTTATATTGGTACCACAAACACTCTTGATCTTGATGAAGCTGGGATACTAGTAGATCAAACATCTTTTAGAGGTATGATAGGAAGTTTACATTACTTGATAGCTAGTCATCCAGACTTAATGTTTTCAGTATTATTATGTGCAAGATATCAATCCAATCCTATGGAATCCCATTTAAAGGTAGTGAAAATAATTTTTCACTACTTAAAGGGAACCATGGATTTATGACTCTTTTATACTTCTGTAAATTATTTTATTCTAAATTTTTTTCAGATGCAGACTTTGGTGGTTGTAGAATGGATAGAAAGAGTACATCTGGAACTTGTCATTTCTTCATCGGTTCATTAGTTTCTTGGTCATTCAAGAAGCAACACCCAGTATCACTTTCCACTATTGAAGATGAATATATAGAATATGGAAGTTTTTGTTCTCAAGTGTTGTGGATGCAACACACACTCACAGACTACGGTATGAGTTTTACCGAAACACAAATTTTGTGTGATAATAAAAGTGCCATTTCCCTTAGTAAAAACCTTGCATATCACTCTCGTACAAAACACATACATATTAGGCATCAATTTCTTAGGGATCAAACACAAAAAGGAGATATCATTCTTCAATTTATCGGAACACAAGATCAACTTGCTGATATTTTCACAAAATCGTTACCTTCTGATAGATTTGAATACATTAAAAAAGAGTTAGGAATGATAACCGTAAGGTAATTTTTCTTGTTAACATCCTGTTGAAATAAATCTCCTTATAGTAATAAACTCATTTTCATAGGGGGAGTACATTTGATTGTAGTTTTTCATGTTTTTTGTAATGTAGTTTTTCATGTTTTTCATAATGTAGTTTTTCATGATTTTCATAATGAATTTTTTCATGTTTTTTTTCTTAATGATGTTTTAAAATTTTTCATAATAAAGTTATCAAAAAATTTCGTAATGATTTTTTCATAATTGTCATACTAAAAATTTTCGTAATGAGAATTTTCGTACTCAAATTTTCATAATGAATTTTTTAGTACTCAAATTTGTTTTTCTTTTCAAAATCAAATTTTGTTGAAATATAAAGTTCTTCAAGTAAAATATTACCTGTTACAAATAATCTTCTTGGAAATCCGAAAGGTATGTTTCCTTTTCTCAATTTTCATAATCACATTTTACTTTCTGGTATTTTCTTTTGTGTTTTCCTTAAATCTGAATGTTTACCTTTAAAACCTCAAAATATTATATCCTACTAAATTTTACTTGCGGTTATCATTTCAACTGTCAAATCTAATCAGAAGGATTTTCAGCTGTTAGATCGAGTTTGGAAGTTTAACCGTCGCATAAACGCTTATATAAAGGACCCCCTAAGGGTTGTCTCACGTCGGTTTTCAAGCCTCTGCATGTTGAAGCTCTGCTTCCTTTCAAAATTCTATTCTGAATCTCTCAAACTTTTCTCAAATCCAAATGTATGGTGAAGTTCCTTCTCAAGAAATGTCAACTGTCAAGTCCATTTCGGAGTGGAATATTTATAGAGAGAGGTTGTACATCCCAATTTCTTCAACAAGTATGATTCTATAATCTCCATGAACATCAGGTTGAATGGTTGGGAAAGTATCTGCATATCAAAGCCTGGTGCTCAATACTTGGTGTATTCGGATCTTCTTATCGAGTTTTATAAGAGAGTTTGTTTCTTTAATGAAGAAGGTAGAAAAAAAATCATTCAAAATTTATGGAGAAACCTATACTTTATCTTACAATAAGGCAGCCAGCTTAGTTGGATTTTCATATGAAGGGAAGTCGAGTTTTGTTCTCATAAGCTGCCGGATGTTCAAGGAAGTTTTATAAAGGTAAAAGTTATGGAGTTTCTTGAACTTTCAGATGTCAAGTCTTTGAATATTTCTCATTTTTATACAAATAATCGGATCGTAGAGTTATTGGTACAAGGTTTCATCATACCTAGAAAAGGTTATAAGGACACCTTGAAGAAGAGCGACATGTATATCCTAGATTTTATGGGTAATCTGAGGAAGGTAAATTTGATGAAGCATATTCTCATTACGAAAGAGAATATCAAGAATGGGAATTTAAAAGCTCAGATTATAATGTATCTAGCCATTCTTTCCAAGATTATTGTTCGGTGCTTGGAGTCCTTAAAAATCCATTGCAGTTCCAAGCTGAGTAATTGAAAAGTCATTTTGGTAAGTGATGAAACCTTGAAGAGAATGAATATTGGTTTATCTAATGATTTCAAAGAATTCTATGACTTACCATAGGAGGAAGCAGAAGCCATTCCGAAGAAGCAAGTGGTGGCAGAACCATCAGAAAAGGTCGAAAAGAAGAGGAAGCTGAAGGAATTGGAAGAAGAAGAGGAAACTCCTAAAGCTAAGAAAGATCAATCCGCACCTCCAAAAACAAAGAAGCAGGAAGACTATCCGGATGAGTTTGTTGCAAAGTGATGGGAAGACAAAAAAGAATTGGAAGTAAGGAGAGCCATAGTTTGGCCTAGATCCTGCAGAAGCCATAGCTCTAAAAGAGAAGGCAGTTGATGAGCTTGAGAAGCAAGCTAAGGAAAAGAAGCAAAAGAAAAAGATGACAAAAGATGAGATTGTGCAATACCTTCTGAGGGATACTGAAATAGCATCCAAGAATATCCCTATACCTAAATCATTCCTGGTTGAGGCTTTACCTGAGACCCTGGGGAAGAAGTACATGTCTCCAGTAAAAGCCCAAGAGAAAGTTGTTGAAGAGAAGGATGTAGTGGAAGAAGTGGTAGAAAAGGAAAATAGTGCTAACACAGAAGACCTCATATAGCAAGTTGAAGACTTTCATGAAAAGGAAAGTTCTTCTGAGAAATTATCAATCCAGACATCTCAAGCCAAATCCTCGAAGCTTGCTACTCTATAGGTTGATGAAAAAGATGTATATGAAGTAAATAAGCTCTCTGAGGAAGATATTTATAATCAAAATTTTATACACCCTAATGATGTTGAGGCTAGAGCTAAGAAGGAGAAAGTAGAAGAAGATAATATTGTTCAGCTGTCTGAAAGTGAACATAAATCTCCAAATGAAGAAGCTATTCCATGAACCGATAAGGAGAAACAGGTGGTTGTGGATACACCTAAAAAAGAAATCTTAAGGAAGAAGGAATATGGTGGATCTTTGAAGAGAAAGATTTTTGAGATAGAGAAATATCCCTCACCAAGAAAAGTTTCAGATTCAGAATCATCTTCTCTAGTACATGATTTCATAGTCCAATCCTTGAAAGCTTGTTGGGACAATTCCAATTTTTCCAAGCATATATTCCATATGCCAGATCCTTCAACATTCTTTGAATCAAAAATCGGATTCAGTTTCCATGGTGATGTAAAGGTGTGTCAAGCTGGAGGTATAATTCAAATCTTTCTTTATCAACTATGAATCTCACAAAATATCTTGTAAGAAAATTGTTAGCTAGTCAAATAATATAGTTGAATATTTGAGAGATATTGATGAGTTTCAAGATGATGTTAAGGATGCTTTTGATGTAGAAGGTAGAAAAATAAAGGATCTCACAAATAGATTTGAGGAAAAGTTAAACCTTGAGCAAAATACTCGGATTCAGGAGGTCAAGGATCTGAATGGGAAGTTGTACTCTGTTTCTCAAAGCTGGAAAAGAGAAATAGATCTCTGGATTGAGATTGAATAGAATCTAGTGAAACAAGATGAACTGTTAAAGGCTCAGGCAGAGGCTCTTAAGTCTTAGGAAGAAAAGGTGAAAGTCTTAGATAAGTAAATAGAGGAAGATTACAAGGAGATAAATAATCTAAAAACCATTGTCAATAAATTGATACCCAAGGAAAAAGAATGAAAATAAATATGATCTTTTGTTGTATTTTCTTTCCCTTGTACGAATTCATCCAATCTTAATGAAGTTTTGGTTTCTTGTTTCCATTTGCATGATTTGTACTAATATTTCAGGTACTATAATTTCTTTTCCATTCCCTCAAATTCTTTTTGAAAATAACAAAGAGGGAGAAAGGAAAAAAGAATACTAATAAAAGAAGAAAATATCCCTAAGTAAGGGGGAGTTTTTCTAAGGGGGAGTTTTCATTATGAAGATTTTCGTACTCAAGATAATGGAAAATATCATTCTGGAAATCTAGAATATGATCCCTAGAGTTCCAAAGCCTAATGGGGAGTTAGTCGTATTCATCATTATCCATGTGTAAAGGGAGATATGTTTTACTTTAAAAAGTCTAGAAAAATGATCTCTAATATCTTTTTATTCTTTTTCATAAGGATGTTTGTGCTTTCCAAAAAGGGAGAGATTGTTGAGTCAATACGATTTTCCTTATGAATTTTCTATTCCTTCATGTTTGGGAGAGATTGTAGAGTCAATAAGGTCTCATTATGACTTTACCTTTCTTTCTTGTTTTGAAAATCACAAACTCCTTATCTAATGGAAAATATTATTTTAACCTATATTTTGCTTTCATTAGGAAAATTTTCCTTCCCCAAGGAAATTTATCCTTATCATGTTTTTTATTGTTCATTATCTTGTCTAAATGTAAAATTCAGTTTCGTGTCTAAAAACCTCAGAATCATATAATACTTAGATAAAGATCATTCTGTTTTCAAACTCTGAATTCTGACTCCGAATTCTCAGAATTCTGGTTACAAACTTTCTGAGATCTGACTCCAAATTCTATTGAATTCAGACTCCAAACTTTCTGAGTTATGACTCCAAATTATAAATAATTTAGACTCTGAACTTTGTGAGTTCTAACTCCAAATTCTAATGAATTCAGAATCCAAACTTTCTGAGTTCTGACTCCGAATTATAAAGAATTCAAACTCTGAACTTTATGAGTTCAGTCTCCGAATTCTTATTAATTCAAACTCTGAACTTGGTAAGTTCAAGTTCCGAATTCTTGTAAATCTAGATTCCGAATTTCCCAGAAATTTAGACTCTAGAATTCTATAGAATTCAGTTTTTTAATTCCTTAGAAAATAGAATCTAAATATCCTTTTATTATAGACTCCAAATTCATTTTTGGTTAGACTCCGATCTTTTATTTTCTTACATTCCGAATATTGGATTTTGGTTATGTAGCCATATTTTTTATTACACTTGTATTTTTTTATAAAATGATGTCATGCATTCAATTACTAAGTAACCATTGTTTGAGTGACACATGTATAGGTCTCTCTAAAATTCAAGGATAAATATGATCGTTGGAGGAGGGAGTCGACCGTTGGAGTTGTGCCTATAAATAGGATCTCTTTTGAACAAGACAATACATATGGATAACACTTTACTTTGACTACATACTGTTGAAGTGATTTCTAGAGAGATAGGATCTTATAAACTCTCAGGTTTAATGCAGAATGTTTGAACATCTTGTTAAAACTTTGCTTCATGCAGATTTGCTTTATGTAGAGGTGCGATTTCTATGAAATCAGAGACATCGGGTTGTGAAGTCAGAGGTGCCAATTTCCTTACAAATAGAGGGCTTTCAAGGATAGCAAGATAGATACCGATCTTCGGATTTAGGGCTTACCTGGTGTGGGTAAGACAGACATTCTTGAAAGTATAAATCAAGGGGCCTTTATCTAGGGTTATTTAATACCCTTCTCTTTGGGTTAAAATAGTTACTACATGCTACATGTAGTGTTTTAGTTTTGTTTTCCGCTGTAAAATTGATTGTTAAGGAAAGTATATCTTTCTTATACTTCCTTACACTTGTACTCTAATTATATAGGATTATATACTCTTTAAGGTAGAATCTTAGTTGTTGTAAACTTTTGTTAAGTTTCATTTTAGGAATAACTTTTCAAGAATCAAGCAAGTTATTAAAATATAGAGGTTTTGTGAATTACCTTATTTAACCTTGTTAAACATAATCATATTTAAAAGTTTCAAAGGAATTTTTAAAATATACAATTCACCCCCCCCCCCTCTTGTATTTTTGAGTATCTGTATCATAATTTGATACTACAATCAGTATCATATATATTGTATCTATCAATCCAACAGCCTCATGATAAATATATGTTGTTGTGAAGAATTTTTTTTCTATTATGAATTGTTTTAATAACTATTCATAATAGTCTAAAAACATAAATATAGTATTGAAACAATGGCATGGGATTCTATAATTGTAGTTTTTTTGTTTATACATTATTTTCTTAATTAAAATAAAAACATAGTTCAAAAGGGGGTATGTGTTGTTTTTTATTATGGTACTCAATGTACTTTTTCAGGGTGTTTATGCACTTTTTAAAGTTTTTGTTGATATTATGAAATGTTTTCCTAATGGTGGTTGTTTATTTTAGTTGATATGGAAGAGGTAAATTGTTTATTTGGGGTTTATTGTGGAGGTGATGTGGTGGTTATTGGAATGTGATGTTATGGTAATGGTTTTGGTTATGGGATAAGTTGACATGGATTGTGTCCTAGTTTAAAATTATCTCGTTTAATGGTAAAATAGATGAAATAATGAATAACTAATTTGTTATGGAATGGTTCAATGGGTTAATGATGTGTTTTAATTAATAATTAATGTTAATGGTAAAGGAAAATTGGTGAAGTGGGTTAGTAACCTTGTAAGTGAATTATTTATAGAAGAATCTAACATATGGACTAAATATGTCTTGGTTAATGAATAGATTAACACTTAATATAGATAATTTATTTTAATTTGGATGGTAATAGTAAATATGGAATTTAATAATGATATTTTCACATTGTAATTTTTTATCTTTATGTGAGGTTGTTTAGGGTGGTTGCGCATGGTAGTGTGGTAGTTGTGGTAGTGATTGTTGATGTGAGGTGGGTGGATGGATGTGGTCATTTTAGGATGGGTAATTTGTTAGGAATTAACATTTAGGAATGGGTTTTTGTGTGACTATTATACTACATAATTTCTTTTTATTTATTATGCACCACTACACAAGTTGGATAAACGTATGAAAGCTCGTATGGTTTTAGGTTTCATGTTTTTCCTTAGCATACAAATTTTAGAGGGAATGGGTGGATAACTAATCCCTCTTCACTTATCTCTCTTCCAGATATATCATAGGCTATAATTTCATGAGGTTATGGTTAAAATAATATAATTTATTGTGGTTAGAGTATCTATGATGTGATATTGTGACGATTATGTGATAAAAGTTGTGTTACATGGTATAGGATGTTTGTGGTAGTAGGATGACATGTGGTTAATATCCTTTATGTTCTTGATTCCCTACTGTGATAAAGATGTGATCTAAAATTGTAATTTTTTTAAGTGTAATATGGTATTGGTTATGGTATGATGTGGTTTTGGTATGTGGTATATTGTTGTGGATATTTCATTATGGTTATGATGTATTAATATGGATATGTATGGGATGGGAGAACCAAGATGTATACTGTTGGGGCATGATAAAGTCTAGATAATTCAAGAATTGGTTTCAAGGAACCTTCTCAATATGTTCTTTTGATGTTATTTTACCTAACTTATATGTATTATTAGGTGAGTGATCCTTCGGGGGTTGGGTGATAGTGGACCTAGTTTGTGTGCTTGATGGTTTTATTGTTTATTAATAGACACAGTAATACGATTATTCCAAATTTTTATGAGTGGTTTTTGGGATGATTCTACTAATTATGCATGTGTTTTCACCCCAATCTATATTTATTGGTTTTCTAAATTTGTAGGAGGGAGATGGTCATAGGGTGGTACATTACTATCCCATGGAGTTCATGGTAGGAGTTCATGGTTAGATTCTATGAAGATTAATTTGGTAACTTATATTCTATTATATTTCTACTATTATATGAATTTTTTGTATATAAGTTCTATTTTATATTATACCATGTTGATTCATAAATTTTTTATATATATTATTTGGGTTTAATAGGTTAATACCTCTCATATGTGTGTTTTCTACCCCTAGTATTAGTCTTCAACCAATGGACTATTGGAAGTGGGATTCCGGGATCACACTCATATTCACTAGTGGACAATGAGAGGTATGACTGAGTTGGTCCTGAGAAAATTGTATCCAGTAATTATTAGGAAAGAAAAAAAATTTCAACATCCATCATATCAAATATACGGAAGAAATAATTCATGAAAATTATCTAAAAGTAGTTTATGGATTCTTAAAGTATAGGATTATTGGAAATAAATATCAATAATTCTTATATGTACACAAGTAGGGATTGTTATAAGTCCATGTTAGGGCCTATGAATTTGAAAATAAGGGTTTTTAGTAGTATTTCTCCATTTTTTGTTATTTCAATTGTAATGAGGTTGTGTATTACTCTACTAATTAACCCTAACTAGAAGATGATATTAGGGAATCAACATCATTAACCACTTAATCCTTAAAGTGAATCTTCTTCATAGACTATAATAACTGCTGAGTTAGAACTTCCCAATGGTATTTTTATACATATTATATCCATTTTATCAATAATATAATATTCCTAATTGGATCTAAATCAACCCACTCATTTATATAATGCAATTTAATTTTTCATAATAACTATTTATATCAATGGTTAAAGGTTTATTTATGTATACTAATACTAAATGGTGTATCCATTTCTTCCTATATATTTAATTACTTCCTTCTTATGGTTTATGGAAAATTAATCCCTATTAATCTAGTAATTATTACCTAGGTTAAATTTTATACTATTACATAAATGAATTGGTACTCATATTATTGGGATAATATAAACTATAATTATAAGGTGCTCACACATAATATCATAACCTTGAATAGATATATATTAAAAATAAGTTTAAGAATGAAAATCCAAACTTAATATATTTTAGTTATATTAAAAGAAAAATTAGTTAAGTATGTATATGAATGCCTCAAACAAATAATAGAGAAAAATAAGGAAAAAAGATTGAATTTATTACCCATTATTTAGAACATTTTGGATATTATCCCTTAAAAGTATCGTAAACCTATCCTATACTATGAATGCTATTTATCTATTGAACTCATAATTTTATATCAACCTACACTAAAGGAATCATATATGATGGAAAAAATTAGTAGGAGCAACTAAATAAATATAAAAAATACCTCTTGGATAAAGTATTTATTAATTATAGAATATATCATAGGTTTTTCCCTGGATTAATTGTGAAAAAATATGGTTCATTGAAATTATCTATTGGATTTAAAAATATCAAAATTATAAATATTAATAATGGATATCAATTAAAAAGAATTTATAATTTATTTCATCAACTTTATGGTGAAAAATATTCTTCTAGGATTGTCTTAAGATATGGATGGAATCTTCTAAATGTAGTAAAGGAAGATATCCCAAGTATTACATTTCTAACAATGTATGATCTCATTGAAATTGTGGTGGTTACCTTTTGTTTAAATAATAAACTATATTTATTATTTAATTTAATGAATAAAGTATTTACATAATACTTTAACAAGTTTGTTGTGATATTTATCGATGATATTATTATTTATTTAAAAAATTAGGATCATAAATATAATCTGATGATTTTTTAATAAAACTTGAGGCAGAATAATTTTTATTTGAACTTTAGTAACTGTGAGTTTTGTCATAATAGGTATCAGTTTTTTAGGATTTAGTTACAATAAAAGGGTATTCTATTGATCCAATAATGACTAAAATTAATAAATAATAGTTCCAGCCAACAATATTAATAGATATCTATATTTTAAGGAATCATGAAAAAATTATCCTACTCATGACTTGGAATTGTTTGGAATAATTTTTTATCTTAAGATATAAAATCATTACCTCAATGTAAAATGTTGTAATATATACACCGGATAAAAAATATAAAATATATATCTATATGAAAATAGTTAAACATGAGATAGAGAATATGGTTAGATCTATTAAGGGATTATAAATCCATTATTCATTATCATTCTAGAGACATGGAAAAAGTTTTTGATCCCTCTAACATGAGGGATTACTGATATATCTCAATTTTGATGATAAAAAATTATCATATGATCACTGATATTGTGTGTTATTGATATTAAAATTATAAAATATAGAATTTCCTCATATATTTATCATGTGGTTTCTCATCCATTATTACTATAGAATATCAAGAGAAATAAATCACATGATTTTAGTATATAGGAGAATATAAAATTTATACAATGATGTAAAATTGATATTACTTAATGTTGATAAGTATGGAGACCTGTGATTTAGAAAAAACTATATGTTTTATAAATATCTTTGAAAAAGAGTGAGTTGTTTTATGAATCTCGTAGATTATTTTTATTTATATATCCTTGTAGTACCAAGATATGAAGTCTTATATAGGATATTTATTGGTGAGACAACATGAAGTGGGAAACATTTAATTATAATTCTATATGATCAGGGGGGTTTCATGTAAAAAATTATTAATTTTAACCAAAGGAATGATTTTTTTATTTATTTGATTAAAAAATATGTGGGAAAATATTATAATACATTTTATCAGTGGATTTCTAATGAAACCAAATAGAAATAATAATATTTGTGTTTTTTGTATAAATGTCACCATTGTTCATTATTTAATATTATTTTATCTTATTCGAGGGTAATTTAAATTTGGGGATGCTTCGGGCCCAAAACCATGGAGTTCTTAAAAATACATTTTGAAAAAACATTGTGTGAAAGGGATAAGAGAAATTTAGTGGGGTATTTTGAGAATAGACCCCACAAATTAATTTTATACATACATAGTTTACCTTACATGGGTATCAAATGGTTTCGATCAAACTATTAGAGTATTAGGAGAAACTGTGTGAGGTGTTTCATTTCTTAATAGAGACTGTATGTGTGGTTGGAATAGGTTTAAAAAACTATGCATCCAAACCGTATTATTTTTTTATTAAGAAGTTTCATGAGCACTATTAGTGTATGATTTATTAAACCAAGTGGAATAACTATGTGTGATGCCCAGAATTAATTTAATAATGTCAAATAAACATTTTCCATTTGATTCTTTTTGGGATATTGGACCTCCTTCTACCCTCTTGTTCGACCAAACATATCACACCCATGGGAGAGTCCCTCTCTCCTTCACTCTTCAACTGGTGGATCCTTTATGCTAATTACTTGAATTTCCTTGTTTGATAATCCCTCTCTTGGGATTTTATTCTTTAATCTCTTTTATTATTCCATTTATTCTTACCTTATCCTTTTCTCATGAACCCTAATGGTCTATTTGGATATAGATAAGGCTCAGTTAAGGTTATGAAATTGGGTTATGGTTTCTAAGTCTTAGAGAGGATGTTTTCTTTCTTAGATGATTTTTTGATGATGTATACAATAAATTTTCGAATGGTTTCAAAATAATTCCACATGGAATAGGGGATTTGTTTTTTTCTTCATTTGCTTTTTTTTATAATCTTGGGCATAAGGCCTTAAAATTATTTTTTTATCAAATTTATAGTATATGTGATAACGACGACAAGTTTTCTAAGTGTTTAAAATTAAATTATTGATTTATATAAAGTTTGTAAATTTAATTTAAATTTGTGTTTATAATTTAATGTTTTTTAAAATTTTATTTGGACTCTATGTGATTTTAAAAATATGCCAAGAGGGATTTGTTTAAAAAATTATTGTTAAAATCATGTTTCACCCAGTTTGGATCATGATTTGGTTTTCATGGGATATTGGGACAAGTGTTTGATTTTTCCTAATTATTTTTGGTAAAGGGACTATGAGTTTAAATATATTTCAATGAGTTTTGAAATAGTTTTTTTTCAAGGATGTTTGAATTGATTGGTAAAAATTTTTTCAATCATTACTGAAATGGATTGGAATTATAAGACATAATTTTTATCAGCATGTTTCTAGGGGATCAAATATTGAATTCAATTGGCTATCAGTTTTCAACAAGGAATAGATCAAACCCTCTTGGTTAACACTTATCCTGAGCCTTTCCCATAACAGGGTACCCACTAATGACATTCTTTATAAATTTGGTTTTCTATTTTTCTCTAGGTGTGTACCATGTCATCAACATAGGGAGGATACAAAGAACCTATTTCTCAGCTGTGCAAGTACCTCATCTATTTGGAATGAGATATTTGAAGTATATGGATTTGAAGGCCTTTGATTTTCAGTTTTTCAAGACCTACTGCACTATTTTACATGCATACATCATTCCTAATAGGTTTGTTCTCTTTTTAGTGTTTTTGTTACTGAATGCTTTCACTCTATTTGGTTTAGTCTCAATTCCATTATTCATGATGGGAGGGACTTCTATTTGAAGCTGGTTTTTCATCAACTCTTTTCAACTATCAAGGACACAAAAGTTGTTTAGATGGGTTACTATGAAAACAGTATATAGGACATCAGCATTATAAGAAAACTAATTGTTCCAAGTAACTTCAGACTTTTTAAGGATATAATTGAGGTTTTTTTTACCTACCCTCCTTCTTTGGATTAAAATTAACAATGATGGTGCCTCTAAAGTAAACTCAGGACCCTTGGGGTGTGGTGATATTTTTTAGGACCATAAAAAATGTCATGGGTTGTTTTAATTGATCCTATGATGTGACTACTTCTCTTGAAGCAGAGATTCTGGAAATCGTCCACGTTGTCTCGTTTGAAAAAAAATGAGAGTTTGGAAAAACCTTTGGTTGGAAAGTGACTCATATACTGATGTCTAGGATATTAGGAATTTTTATTTTCATATTTCATGGAGACTCACATCTAAATGAATGGAAGGAATGAATACACTTATGAGCCTCAACATCATTGTCGCAAATGTTTTTAGGAATCCAAAGTGGTTGCGGATGGGTTTTCTAACATGGGTCTTGGTGTGAATCTTACTTGGTCAGACACGCTCTCAGTTGATTTGATTTATTTCTATGAATATGATTCTAATAAGATCCCATACATTAAAGTTCTATAATTTCTTTTCATAAATAAATACCTTGTATTATTGGTCGAGGGACACTTTTAAAAAAAATCGATTACCTTTGTATTTTTTTCTTTTGATGAGTTGAAACCCCAAGAAGATGGTTATATTATTGAATATTTATTAATATTTATTCATTATTATATTCAAAGTGGTTTCTTTGTGAAAGGGTGTAGGAGGTTATATGTTAGTTATTTTCAAATGATTTATTCTTATTATGTGTGTTCATCATGTTCTCACCTCCTTTTGATGTTTTCGTGGGAGTCTTAATAGAATCGTAGGGATTCGAATGAGTGGAATACCAAGTGTAGAGTATGATGCCTAGAGATAGAGAAAGTTAGATTGAGTTAGTAGTATTTTTTATGGTCCTAAAATGTATTATTAGGTTCCATGGTTTCTTTTTATCCCCTGATCATGATAGAGAAAGGTTAGTTTTGTAGGAAAAGTGGTATATGATAGGTTCAGTAGTTCTATCCTAGGATTCTCATTAGTAATTAATAATCTAGATATTCAAGACATTGGATGATTCTCATAAATTTTATATCCATTTTTATGATTTAGGGGATTTATTTTTATAATTTGGTCTCATCCCCTACCAGTTTATTATTTTAATTTGGAATTTTTCTTCAATTTGGTTGATTTGGCATGTTTGTCGATATATGGGAGTCTATTGTGTTGTTTAATTTTGGGGTTATAGCTCAAATTTATTTTTTAAATTGATTATGTAGTTATTTGAAAAGTGTTTTTCCCTTTCAAAAAAAAAGTGCTATTATTTTCAAAAATAAATTTGATAAATGTTTCTGAAAAAATGAAAAATAAGAAATTGACTTTTTAAAGAAAATGAGATCATCTCTTTAGTGAAATCCTATTGGGCATATTTTTTCTCACATATTTCATACACCATTTTTTATATGTATCATGTAGTTTTTATCTTAGGTTTCTTAATTGTGGTTTGTAATTTGAAGGATTTTTGTTTTGGTTGGACCGTGAGAGTTGGTTGGGACATGGTGAGTGACTTAGGGTCATGAGGAGATGGTTATAATTGTTTGGGTTTCTTCTTTTGATTATTTATTTTTGGGATCACTCATATATCATCCTTGTAAGACCTTTCCTTTAATTTGGTTTATTTCATCTATGGATGTATGGTAGTTTGATGATTAGTTTATTACTTATACCATGTGTGAATGTTGGTTATATTTTATTACTGATTTTATTGGTTAATTTGATTTATTTATTCCATTTATATTGTATTTATTTATGTTTATAGTGTGGACATGTATTACTAGGATACGTCATGCCATATTTCTATAGTGGTATATTAGTTTGGTTAACTTTTTTAGATGGTAAAATGATTCCCAAGGTTCATTTCTCAATACTCAGGCACTTGTTTCTAGACCATGGAGATTGGGAACACCCTTCCGGACTTCCGTAAAGTTGAGTCAGGTGATGTGTTAGCTCAACCCATACTGGTTCATTACAAAATTGTATAAGAGCCATGGTCCTCAATGGGGACTATGATCTTAATAGACCCCTCTTGTTATTTTCGGTGTGTCTAGGTAGAATGAATAAATATTAATTCTATTGTAACTTAATAGGTTGGTTCAAGGAGATCATAAGGAACTCTTCATTTCACTAAGCCTTCATTTAACAAGGGTGATTCGGGTTTTATTCTACAGTCTTATATTGTTTTTCATTACTCTTAGTGTATTTAGATATGATATTATGTTATTTGTATCCCCATTAATTTTAATGGTAATTTTGGGGATCATTAGATGATTTTGGGGTGAAAATATAATGAGAATAATATCTACACTATTAGTTAACAATGTCTATAAAACCATGTCGAGACTATAGAGATGGGTATAAAATAATGAAAGTGGAATTTCACATGGTTGGTATGTGGTTGGGAAACATGTGTTGCCAAAACGTTCATAGTTTTTTTTACCACCCAAGATTCAATTTTTTCACTCGATTTCTTTATGAATTGACATTGATTGTTTCTACCATTTCTATGTACATAATTAATGGAGTTTTATAGTGGATTTAATTTTTTGATTATGTTTTATTGATTCATTATGTTTTATTATTTGGATTTTTTGAAAAAAAGTGTTGTTTTGAATGGAAAAGTAATTTTTGTGGAGTGTTTTGAGCTCCAAACATATGTTTTTGGAATGATAAAGAAATATTTATTTTTATGAAATATTTTAAATAAGGTGGATCTTACCTTTTTAATTTTTACCAGTTTTTTTTTCTTGAAATAGAAAGAGGTTTCTTTAAAATCTAATGGTTTTTTAAACTGAGTATTATGGGTGTAAAAAATGTGTGGTTTGTTTTCAAAGCCTTTGAGTCTTTGAATGGGGATTTAAAACTTTTTGAGAAAGAATATGTTTTAAATGAGATTTTGAATTTTTCTCTATGTGTGTTTGTGTCTTTAAAAAATAGTTGATACATCTTGAGAGAGGGGTGGTATTTTGAAATGTGGTAAAGTTTTTAAAGGGGTTTTTGTTTTTTGTTTTCTACCTTGTGGCTTGTATGTTTAAATTTTTCCCCTTAGTGTGCATCGGGGCCCCCTTTTTAGTTCGGTTGGGAAATATGAGTTGGTAAGACTCATGGTTCATTTTTCTTGAATGTGCCTCCTAGAAGGAAATTTTTTTGCCTCTTAGTTCTTTCATCTTGGTGGGTCTCTCCATGTTGTTGGCTTTTACTATACTCCAAAGGTAATGGTAGAGTAAAAATAATCTTTACTTATAACCAGTTGATTCATTGTTATCTCTTTCATGGTGGTCTTGGTTTTTTGGTGTTTTTTATGTTGTTATAACTTTTTTATAAAAAGGTTGATTTAGAAATTATGAGGTAGTTTTGAAATTATTACCACTTTTGGCTTGTGATTTCATTGATCCTAGATTGGTACGAGGTTTAGTGGTGATTTTTCTACTTAATGCATTCTAGATTATATTGTGGATCCTAATTTATGAGAAATTGGTTATGATGGTATAACTCTTTTAATTATTGGGATTCCTATTATGTGATTTATTAATTTTTTGGTGGTTGTGATTATTCCTTGATCTTTCCTTTTGATTCTAAAGGCTTGTGTGTTATTCATGAGATGGTTATATGGTTCTCGGAGTGGAAATGGGTGAGTCTTGGGTCCATGTTTTTTGTGACTAGTATGTATATGGTTATGGTTGAGATCATACATTGGATGATATTAGTTTATATCTTATGTGATTCACCATGGGGTGGTAACATAGGTATGAGGTCTTGGCTTTCCCCTTCCATTTAAATATATGACTCAAGGGTACAAAAAAATGTCATTTATTATTAAGTTTTGTTTTATAGTGGAGGATTTTTCTTATTTTGGTTATATAGGATGTGATAGTTTGGATGGTTATTGTTCCATTTGGGTCTATGATGATATTTTTTTTGCCCATTTGTTTATCATTTTGGGTTTGTATCTTCTTTTAGATTTAATCTGATTTCATGGTAAGTTATTATAGTTCATGGCTTATGTTGTTTACTTCAGTATTTTCTTGTGGAAATGTTGATGTTTGTATCAAATTCTGTTTTATAGTATCCTTAATAGATTGTTGGATTTTTAGACTATTTTAGAAGAATTCTAAATGGTGGAGAGATCTATAGTTGGTCTCTATTTTATGAGAGATTGAGTTTGAAGGGTGATGAGTTGATTTATTCTTAGAAATATTCATTGTTGTTTGAGAATTTTATTAAATTTTTTTAAGGATTATTGAATAAGATATTTTCAATTTTATAAGACCCTTTTATGTCATTCCATAACCTCCCACCTTCGTTTTAGGCATTGGGGTTTTTTGTTACACTTTACTTGAACTCTTATCAATGAATTTATGGGGATAGAAATTTGTATAGTGTGAAAATTGTGAAACCCACACCCACATGTCATAATTGGTAATTATTTTAATTTTTTGTCATATTGTGGTGTAATTAAAATCTTGGGATGTTTTAGGCTTCAAATAATAGAATTATAGAAATTTTATTTTTCTAAACAGTTTAGGTGCATGATCAAGGAGAAACCATTTGGGGTCATGAGATAATGGACCCTCATAATTCATCATGAATATTAATGGTTTACCTTACATGGTTAGCAAACATTTTTGACCAACCATGCATGTATTTGGAGAAACTATGTGAGGTGCTGTGGTTCTTAATAGATTTTTGCAGCATAGTTTGTTCAAGGTTCGTAAATGATGTGGTCAAACCATGTGAGGGTATTTTTATAAGATGTTATCTACATAGTTAGCACATGGTTTAAACAATTTTAGGTCTTAACCATGTGTGACGCCAAAATTTTATTTAATTAGGAAAAATGAACCTTTTCCATTCAATCTATTTAAGTATTTTGGACCTCCTTCTCCCCTATTATTCAATCAGACTAGGCCTACCCAAGGGGGAGTCCTTCCATCCTTCTCTCTTTGATTAATATATTTTCCATATATATTTCTTGAATTTTATTCTCTATTAATCCCTTTATTAGTATTTTCCCTGATTCCTCCTCACATATTATTCAATTTTTCCTTCACTTGGTCTTCTTCTGTAAACCCTAATGGGGTATTATTCAATGGATAGGGTTCAAAGTAGGTTAAAATATCAGTTTTCTTTGTTAGTGCTTATAGGTGATGTTTTTTTTCTTCGATTGAAATTACTTTACATATATAATGTGTTTCATAACTATTTCAAAATTATTTTCCATATCCCAAGGTGTGTGTTTTAATGTATTTAATTTATTTTTAATGACATCTTGTTATTGAAGCTTTAAAATTATTTTTTATCAATTTGAATGTATATTAAATAACTATATTGGGTTTTATAAGCGTTTAAAAGTAAATTGTCACTTGTTATAATGGTTTTAATTGTAATTTTGCGTCACAAATGAAATTACATGTTTTTTAAAATGTTGGTTAGATGAAAATTGATATTAAAAAAATTCCAATAAGTGTTATTTTGGGTTAAAATGATGTTTAAATCATGTTTGGCCCCATTTGGGTCATTATTGGGTTTAAATGAGGTATTAGAAGAAGTGTTTTAATTTCCCAATTGATTTGTTTTAATTGTCATGACCCGTCTCCGAGGGCCTGTGTCGTGACTACACCAAGCCCACCTTTCATAGGCCAGAGGCTGGAAAAAAGAACCGAAAGGTGTATTCCACAAAATGGGAAGGATTTTCCTTTATAAAGTGTAAACTCACACAAACCAAACACACATCCAGATACAATAAAAAAGTAAACTATATAGTAAAAAGGGTGTGTACAGAATGTAAAGGGGCTAGAATACAAGCCCAACTGGAAAGTACAAGAAAAACTGGAAAGTACAAGTAAAACTGAGTATAGCTCCTATGAACACCTAACAAGGATCCTACCTGAAGGGTAGATATAGTTCTTGAATGATCATCTTTGTGGATCACCTCGTCAAAGGTCCACCTCTGAGTTGTCTCCAGTCCAGGTACCCTTGTCCTCAGTCAGCGATGTCCTTTGTCTGCACCAAACACAACATGGTGTGGGCATAGCCCATGCAGGGGTGAGTATAAAAATACACAGTAGGGACTCCAAGACCCCAGAAGGTCTCTCTAATCCACAAAGGATAAACCACAAAACATATAAACAATAGTCATCCCTACTTAGGTATATTCCCATACATATACCTAAGTTATCATAATATACCCACCTCACACAGGAGGGAAAAATACCACACAGGTAATACCACGAGGGTAAGAGTACCACACATGTATTACCACGAAGATAAAGTACCACACAGGTACACCATGAAGATATAAGACTCATATCAAACCAAGTATACCACTCTGAGACACAAGATTATGATGCTGACCCACACAGGATCACTATGAAAGTTGATAGCCAGCCAAAAGATTATCTAGGGATAATAATAAGTAACATCCCTAGTCACAATGTCGAACACCTCGGCTACTAGAGGACTCCTCCTCTATGGAGTATAGTGGGCCTTTTGCGTCACATAGAGGCACTTCCCATTAACCTTGGACTAATAAGGTACCCCTCCTATTGAGTATTGTGAGTCTACCGAGTAAAATAGAGGTGCTCCCCACTATGGGTCTGCCACGTCACATAGAGGCACTCCCCCTCATGGCCTACTAAGGTACTCCTCCTCTTGATTATCATGGGTCTGCCACATCACACAGAGGATCTCCCCACTGTGGGTCTGCCGCATCACATAGAGGCGCTCCCCACTGGGCATGTCTAGTCACTCCTAGTCAAAACGGTCAGCAGTCGTCAAGTCTCAGCCAGTCGCAGAGTTCCATACGTAGCGTGATTGGGATAACCGCTCCACAAACCATCAAACATACCTCAACCGCTTCAAAGTTCCACGAAGAACAATCCCAAAGGTTTTTCATGTCGTAAGGGACCCAATAAAACAGATGGTGTGTCAATCGAATGCCCGGTCTATAAGTTATTAGGGTTTCTACTCCGAGGGCTCGGTTGAATTTAGGGTTTGATCCAACCCAGAAATACTCCAACATTATTTAAAACACAATTTTAGTATACCAATAGGACCTTATCAGTAAAACGATTCTAGTGTCATGGACATTTCGTCAAACAGACATCTGGTTCACAAGTTATGGCCACAAAGGCGTAACTGGGTCCAGATGGGCCTAGGTCTGGTCTAGCCTGGTCGGACCGAACCGACTTGGGCCAACCGGAACTGGTTTGGGTCAACCTGGTCAATTCAGGTATGGCCCGGTTGGCCTGGGCTGCGGTGAGCCCGACCCTCTGGGTCGTGGCCCGGCCCAACGTGGCCCGGCCCGCGCGGGGCGTGATCCGGTGGCGTGGCACGCCCCACTGGCGCGGCCCGGTGTCATGGTCCTCTCGAGTTGGCACCGAAGGGGGAGTGTCCCCCTTCTATTTGTAATGGCAATGGGAAGCTCCTTTAGGCACTTCCAAGTCACCGTGGGACCTGAGCGGGTCCGACCAAAACACAACGGATGGCTGGTGTTCCGGCTATTTCTCCTCCCAGTGGCACGGTCGCGCGCCACTGCTCCACCATGGTTGGCATGACCGACCAATCTTCAGCCTCCACCGCGGCCGAGCAGCCGCAGGCTCCTGCTCCTAAGGAGGCACGGATGCCTACTGCCACTCCGCAACGTGGCCGACCGGATGTCGGTTTCCACCCTACCCCATCATGGCTGACGGTCTGCGGCTTCCGCATCATCTGGCGGTGCAGACGCACGCTGCCCTTTCTTCCTTGCAGTCAGCCGGGTGTCGATCACCACCTCCTTCTGTGATCCATTGTGGCTTTGTTCTAGGCCCAAAAAATAAAACAATCGCAATATTCGCGATCCTTGGGTCGAGGGCTCTACGTCTGTATGTCGCACTCAACAAAATATTTCATTTCTTGCGTCATTAAATATTTGGGGTTGAATAATGCACGAAGAACATGTAGAGAATAAAAAGATAATATGCACAGTATATGTGTGGGGCGATGGCCATGTTAGTTTGGCCATCGTCATTGTGAAACCAGGATATGGAGAATCGATAAGTAAATTCAATCATATATAAATAAATCACCTACCTCGATTCTCCGATGGAGGTGGTGCGAGGAAGATGAAGAAGTTGTTGAAGATTGACGTCGATGTTCATCACCCCCGCAAGACACTCCAAGGTCGGTTCCTCGTTCTTCAATTCCGGAAGTCATTCTTCATTGGAGGATCTCCTTTGTTGAAGAAAGATCTTTCCAAATCTCAAAGTTCTTCCCGCCTTTTCCAAACCCCTTTTTCTGTGATAGATGAGGTGCCAAATTATATAATCTTAAGCAGTAATTTAATCAATGTTTGAACATTAATTAAGTTAAGTTGTCGCATTTAATTTAAAGAATGCCAAATGTTTAAAGATGATTCATTAATTCCGAATTAATGAATCCTATTAATTATGGTAGAATATGGTTACACATTTTGTGTAACTGGGCATTTAATGCCCAGTATTAAATTCCCAACCACCCTCGTGTGGTCCCCACCTTCATGTTTCAAATTGAGGGTTTAAATTTTAAAAATAAAATGAAGCATGTTTGTTTTATTTTCTCCCACAAAAAAAAGTCCGAAAACTAATTACCACTGCGGTTGAGGTGAAGGTCTTTTTAAGAGAATATTGGCACTACAGGTTCAATGGTGCCCTCATATTTCAATTCTGAGCACCGTTTCAAAAGTTACAAATACCCACTCGTACATTTACTGAACGTACCTGAAAAAAAAGTTCATAAATTCATTCCAGGAACATCGGGACTCATAATCATGCGCCGTCAATTTTCACAGACTCGTAATATTCCCATATAATTAAAAAAATTACCTGAAAAAATTTGGGTCTTTACATTCTCCCCACATTATTGGATTTTCATCCCTGAAATCCACAACACAATCTAGGGAAACAAGTGGGGGTAATGAGCACGAATCTGAGCCTCCCACTCCCATGTTCTCTCCTAGAGGTTCCCGTGTTTCCAAAGAACGTTCAGTAGAGGTATTGACTGCCAATGAAGGACCTTCTCATGTCAATCCTCAATCTCCACTAGAACCTCCAAAAACGTCCCCCCATCGTCGATTTCTAGCTTTCCCTAGTCAATGATGTGTGAAGGATCATGTACGTATCTCCTCAACTGGGATATGTGGAAAAAATCATGCACCCGGTGCAACTGAGGTGGAAGAGTTAAGAGGTAATCCACATCGCCAACTTTGATGAGGACCTGAAAGGGTCCGATGATCCTCTGAGATAACTTGCCTCCTGACAAAACTTATGCAAACCTCATCGAGGTGAGACCCATATAAAGAAATGGTCACCATCCTTGAACTCAAGAGGTATATGTCTCCTACCTTCATAGGACTTCTACCAGCTTTGTGCAGTCTTTATCCACTCCTGGATGATCTGAACCTTCTCCGTGGTATTTCATACCATCTATGGTCCCACAAGTACTAACTCCCCTGGGTCATTCCAGCACAGTGTTGATCTTCAAGGTCATCCATACAACTCCTTGAATGGTGTCATACCGATAGTTGAGTGATAGTTTTTATTGTATGAGAACTCCACCAAAGGAAAGTGATCCTCCCAGCTGCGGCCAAAATCAAGGACGTAGGCACATATCATGTCCTTAAGGGTCTGAATAGTCCACTCTTCCTGAAAATCCATCTAAGGATGGAAGGCGGTGCTCAACCAAATCTTTGTCCTGAACACCTCCTATAACCCCTTCTATATCCAGGAAGTAAAATGTACATAATGATTAGAGACAATCGAAGATTTCACTCCATGAAGCCATAAAATCTCCTATACGTAGAGGCATCCCATGATCTTTACTGATACCTACTCTATGATAGGTATAAAGTGGGTCAACTTGGTGAGTCGGGCAACGTTCACCCAGATAGAATCATAAATCATGGATGTGCATGGAAGTCATATCATGATGTCCATGGAAATTCCATCTCACTTCTACTCTAGAACCTCTAGTTGCTGAACTAATCCTGTTAGAACCAGATGATCTGCCTTCACTTGCTGACAAGTGAGGCACTGAGAGACAAACTCTGCTACAACTTTCTTTATTCCCAGCCACCAGTGCTGATGTCTAAGATCCTGGTACATCTTCGCCACTCCTAGATATACCGCTAGAGGGGATGTATGTAACTCCTTCAACACTTCCTCCCATAGTGACATTGGTACCATAGTACATCCTATGAAGAGGATGACATGCTTCCCACGTTCAGAAAATCTATCAGGTGACTGTCATGTGGATATCTGAGCACATCGAGCCTCGCATTCAACATACCCAAGTTGCGCCTCCCTAACTCGCAGAACGAGTGGGGGAGTGACTATCAAAGACTTAAGATAAGATGCTCCATCTCGATCTACATATGATATTCGTAAAGTGGCTAGCTGCTCTGTCACCTCACTCAGCAACTGTATATCAGATCTCTTGCTGAGTACATCTACTACTACGTTCCCCTTCCCAAGAGTATAGACTATCTCGAAGTCATAATCCTGTAAGAACTCAAGCCAGTGTCATTGTCTCAGGTTTAAGTCCTTCTGAGAGAATATATACCTGAGACTCTTGTGATCAAAGTAGACTGTAAAATTTTCTCCCATCAAGTAATTTCGCAATATCTTCAAGGCGAAGACCACTGCTGCTAGATCCAGGTCATGGGTAGCGTAGTTCTTCTCATGCATTCTCAGCTGTCGAGAACCATACACAATCACTTCTCGCTTCTACACTAGGACACATCCAAGCATGGTCCCTGATGTGTCACAGTAGACTACATAACCAATTCCCTACTCGGGTAGCCTCAATGTGGGGGCACTCATCAGTCTCTGCCTTAGCTCCTAGAAACTTCGTTGGAATCTCTCCAACCACATAAAGGGTTTTCCCTTCTTCGTCAATGCTGATAAAGGTTATGCAACTATGGAAAAGTCAGGCACAACCCTCCGGTAGTAACTGGACAAACCCAAAAAACTCTGCACCTCTGTCACACTCTTGGGGGGGCTCCCATGCAAGCATAGCCTCAATCTTCGCTAGATCCATTGAAACTCTAGCCTCCGAGATAACGTATCCTAGAAAGTGTACCTCTTGTATCCAGAACTGAAACTTTGAGAGCTTACCATAAATTCGATGCTCTCAGATTGTGTCTAGAACTATCTTCATATGATAGGCATGCTCCTCTTCTTTCGCTGAGTATATCAGGATGTCGTTGATGAAGACTAACACAAAGCGGTCGAGGTATAGCTGGAAGATCCTATTCATGAGTCCCATGAACACTGTTGGGATGTTGGTCATGCTGAATGGCATAACCAAGAACTCATAGTGGCCATACCGACATCTAAAGGACGTCTTCTGCACATCCTCGTCTCATACCCTAAGCCGGTGATAGCTTGATCTGAGGTCTATCTTTGAAAACTGTTATGCTCCCATTAGCTGATCAAAGAGATCGTCAATCCTCAGTAGTGGGTACTGGTTCTTCACGGTCACCTGGTTTAGGCGCTGATAGTCCACACAGAGTCTCAAACTCTCATTTTCCTTCTTGGTGAACAAAATTGGGGAATCCCAAGGGAAAACACTAGGCCTAATTAACCCCTTGCTCTACAAGTCCTCTTGTTTTACCCGCATCTCTCGAAGCTCCGTGGGAGCCATCCGATATGCTGGTTTAGATATCGGTGTTGTACCAGGGTACAAGTTTATGTAAAAGTCCACATCTCTATGAGGAGGTAGACTAGGAACATTATCAAGAAAAACATCAGTGTACTGGTCCACCACTATAAGATATATCAGACTCCCAACATTAACCGCTCTGAGGGTAAGGCTGGCTAACTAATGCGTGATTGGGTGCACCCTCCTCTGGGTAAGTCTATCATGTGCTGCAAAGGTTCCTTTCTCACCCATGAAGGAAAACCTAGTCCCATCTGTGTGGACACACCACAACTTGGGCTTAATACATTCAATATGAGAATGGAATGTTGATAACTAGTCCATACCCAAGATGACATCATAAGGCCTCAACGCCGCTACTAAAAGATCTCAGCCGAAGCTCTCTTCTCCTAGAGTAAGCTCACACTCCAGGAACCAGTGCGTAATCATCGAATATACTACCGTATGAGTCTCTAGCCTTAAGAATCAAGCCCAAAGCTCCACCGGAATCTCCGAGCTCCGAACGAGGGTCGTGGAAGTAAAAGAGTGACTGGAACGTGTGTCTATTAGTACTAAAACTAGGGTGGAGTAGACACAGATCTTACCTCGTATTATCTTTAGAGCACCATGGTCATAGGCCTCAACTTCTTGGAGTTGAGATCGTCCATGTCCACTTGCTCCCTGTGGTCGGGGTGGACCTCCTGGTGGTGGTGGTGGTAGAACCTCAAATCGCCACCCACCACCTGCTGCATGGCCTACTCCTCCGCCATGTCTGCCTTCTACCTATGGACCTCCTTGATCGAATCTTCACCTCTACCCAGGCGGTCCTTCAATCATCTATTGGTCATTTATACGGTGGGTCAGGCAGTCACGAGCCATGTGACCCTGCCCTCCACATGGGTAACAGTACATGATCCTCGCCTGTCCTGCTCTACCTCGAGATCCCTGCACCACCACCCATGTATCCTACGGTCGTCCACCTGTAGGTCTAGTCCTATTAGACCTATCCATCATCTATCTGTTGCCAGCTACCGATGACTCTTCCATATGTCATCTGGTGTTGGGTCTCACTTTTGGTGACTACTCAACAAGGAAAATATCCACTAAGAGCGGTCTCTCTAACACCCCCACCTATGTCAGGATGCTGAGAGAGACCATCGAAGCTCTAATCTCCTTTCTAAGCCCCTTCTCTAAGGTTCAGGCCCTGAAGAAGGGGTCTCGTACCATATCAGTGGAGTAGCGTGAGAGGTTGGTGAACCTCGCTGATTATTGAGCCGCGATAATGCTACCCTGCTATAAGTGGAGAAGCTCCTATATAAGCACTAATTGTAAGGTTGTTGGGACGAACTTTGTCCTAAAAAGTCTTTCGAAGTCCTCCCAGATTAGTTTCACCTCATCTTGAACCTGGAGCATCAAGCTCCACCATTTTTTCCCTACTTCTTGAAGAAGACTGGTGGCAAGGATCACTATGAGATCAGCTGGTATCCTTACTAGTCTGAAAACTCTAACCGTGGCCTCCTTCCAATCCTTAGCCACCTGTGGATCTATCTTTCCCTAGAACCTTGCTGGCCTCTAGTGCTAGAACTTGTGAAACATACTCAAGCGGTGTGCACCCTTTGTTGTTGGGGAAAGTGGCATTGGTTGCCCAATAGGTAGTGGTGTTGCTGGTACACCACCCGATAGTACAACTGCCCTAAGGGGGACCAGCACCGAAGCCTCGTTTCTTGGTGAGATATCATCACATACTCTAACTGGAATCCTAGCTGGATTTCTACATGGAGGAATCCAAAAAAGAAACAGGTGTGCCATGATCATTAAGTTTATACCTGGTGAGCTGACTCAAATAGATCACAAAGAAAACTTTTCAAAAACACATACACCATCTGTGTCTTCATGCACTGAGTCAGAAATCAAAAGTTAGGGTCCTGGTGTATGGATACGTCGGTCACCGCACCAACACTGGACTCCCCGAACTGAAAACCACAATCATAAAACATAACAATATTGCTTCATTGAAAAGATCAGAGTCCTATTTCTTTGGTAGAAACAAACTCCACTGATACCAAGTTTTCAGGACCCGTCCCCTGAGGCCCATTCTGTGACTACCCCAAGCCTGCCTTCCATAGGACAGGAGCTGATGACATGCACCAAAAGCCATATTCCCCAAAACGGGAAGGTGTTGCCTTTATAAACTATATACTCACAAAAACCAAGAACAGATCCAGATACAATCACAAAGTAAACTATATATTAAACAGGGTGTGTACAAAAAGTAAAGGGGCCAGAATACAATCCCAACTAGAAAGTACAAGAAAAACTAGAACGTACAAGTAAAACTGAGTACATCTTCTGTGAACACCCTCCAAGGATCCTACCTGAACAGTAGGTGCATTTCTCAAACGATTGTCTCTACATATCACCTCGCCAAAGGTCCATCTCTTAGCAGTCTCCAGTCCAGGTACCCTTGTCCTCAGTCTATGTTGTCTGTCATCTACACCAGACACAACAAGGTACGGGTGTAGCCCGTGCAGGGGTGAGTATAAAAATACTTAATAGGGACCCAGAGACCCCCAAAGGTCTCTCAAATACACAAAGGATAAACCAGAAAACATAGAAACAACAGTAATCCCTAGCTAGGTATATTCCCATACATATACCTAAGTTATCATAATATACTCACCTCACACAAGAGGTAAGAATACCACACAGGTAATACCATGAGGGTAGGAGTACCACACAGGTATCACTACAAAGCTAAAGTACAACACAGGTACACCATGAAGATATAATACTTATATCAACCTAGGTATAAAACTTTGAGAAACATGATTATGATGCTGACCCACACAGGATCGCTATGAAAGCTGATAACCAACCACAGGATTCTCTAGGGATAATAACAAGTAACCTCCCTAGTCACAACGTCGAACACCTAGGATACTAGAGAACGCCTCCTCTATGGAGTACATTAGGTCTGCCACATCACACAGAGGCACTTCCCACAAATGTTGGACTACTAAGGTACCCCTCCTGTCGAGTACCATGGGTCCGCCACGTCACACAGAGGTGCTCCCCACCAAGGGTCTGTCGCGTCACACAGAGGTGATCTCTCTCGTGGCCTACTGAGGTACTCCTCTTGTCGATTACTATTGGTCTTCCACATCACACAGAGGCACTCCCCACTATGGGTCTATTGTGTCATATAAAGGTGCTCCCCACTAGGCCTTTTGAGTCACTCCGTGTCGAAACGGTCAGCATTCGTCAAGTCTCAGCTAGTCGCAGGGTTCCGTACGTAGTGCACTTGGGAGAACCGATCCCCAAGACATAGGTCATACCTAAACCACACCGATGTTCCATGAAGAACTAACACAATTTTTTTCACATCATAAGGGACCCAATGCAACAGACGGTGCGTCAATTGGACGCCCGATCTGTAAGTTATTAGAATTTCTGCTCCGAGGGCCCGATTGGATTCGGGGTTCGATCCAACCCAAATGTACTCCAACATTATCCAAAAAACAAGTGGAGTATACCAATAGAACCTTCTCAATCCAATAATTTCATTTCCATAGATGGTTTGTCAAACGGATGTCTGGTCACAAGTTATGGCCACAAAGGTGTAACTGGGTCCAGATGGGCCTGGGTCTGGTCCGGCCCAAACTGGTTTGGGTTGACCCAGCCCGATTCAGGTCTGGCCCTTTTGGCCTAGGCTACGGTGGCCCCGGCCTGCTAGACCATGTTCTAGCCCGGCCCGGTCCACTGAGCGTGGCCCGACCCGCACTGGGCGCGGCCCGCTGGCGCAGTCCGCCCAAGATGGCGTCGAAGGGGGAGTGTCCCCCTTCTGTTCGGAATGGAAACGAACAGTGCCTTTAGGCGCTGCCAAGTCACCGCAGGACCTGAGTGGGTCCCTCCGAACCGCAACGGTCAGCCGGTGTTCCGGTCAGTCCTCCTCCCAGCAGCACGGTCACGCGCCGCTGCTCCACCGCGGCCGGCATGGTCAGATGCTCTTCGACCTCCGTCGCGACCAAGAGGTAGCGGCCTCATACTCCTCTAGCGGCGTGGGCACACGCCACCACTCCACAACACAGTCGGCCACTACCCTGCCCCCCCACAGCTGACGGGTCATGGCTTCCTCATCATCTGGCAGTGCGGACGCACGCCACCCTTCCTTCCTCACGGCCGACAGGGTGTCGGCCACCGCCTCCTTCCGTGAGCCATTGTGGCTTCATTATAAGACTGATAAATAAAATGATCATATATTCACAATCCTTGGGTCGAGGGATCCATTTCCATATGTCGCGCTCAAAAAAATATTTTGTTTCCAGCGTTATTAAATATTTTGCATTGAAAAACGCATGAAGAACGCGTAGAGAGTCAAAAGATAAGAGGCAACATATGTGTGTGGGACGATGGCTGTGTTAGTTTGGACATTGCCATTGTGAAACCAGAATATGAAGAATCGATAAATAAATTCAATCATACATAAATAAATCCCCTACCTTGATTTTTTTATGGAGGTGGTGCGAGGAAAAAGACGAAGTTGTCGAAGATTGACGTTGGCATTTGTCACCCCCACAAGACGGTCCAAGGTTAGTTCCTCGTTCTTCGATTCCGAAAGTCTTTATTCGTTGGAGGATCTCCTTTGTTGGAGAATGATCTTTCCAACTCTCCAAATCTCTCCCCTCCTTTTCCAAACCCATTTTCCCATGATAGGTGAGGTTCAAAATTATACAATCTTAAGAAATAATTTAATTAAAGTTTTTACATTAATTAAATTAATTTGGCACATTTAATTTTGAGAAACAAAAGAGTTAAAAGTTGATTCATTAATTATGAATTAATGAATCATATTAATTAAGGTGGAATGTGGTTAAACATTTTGTGTAACTGGACATTTAATGCCCAGAATTAAATTCCTGACCACCCTCATGTGGTCCCCCACCTTCATGTTTCAAATGGGTGGTTTAAATTTCAAAAATAAAATAAAGCATGTTTATTTTATTTTCTCCCACGAAATTTCCAAAAACTAATTTCCACCCTCAACTTTCTGTGGTCGAGGTGAAGGTCTCCTTAAGTGAATATCAGTGCTATGAGTTCAACGATGCCCTCAGATTTGAATTTTGAGCACCGGTTCAAAAGTTACAAAAAACAGCTCACATGTTTACTGAACGTACCCAAAAAAATGTTCAGAAATTCATTCTGGGAACATCGGGCCTCGAAATCATGCACTGTCAAATATCACGGACTCGTAATATTCTCATATAATTAATGAAATTACATTAAAAAAATCCAGGCCTTTACATTAATGGGATTGTGTTATTATATGGATTTCAATGTGTTATAAAATAATTTATTTTAATGAATGTTTGAAATGAGAATTCAAATAGTTTTCAAAAGGGGTTGAAATGGATTGGAATTCTAAGACATAGATTATAGAGGCATGTTTGGAACTATAAAATTCATTCCAAGTGGGTGAGATACCCATTTCTTTTGTTTCTTGTGATGAGTTGAAACCCCATGATGGATGTTTATATTATTGAATTTTTATTTATAATTATTGATTATTCTGGAAAAAGGGTTTGTTTCGTGAAAGGGTATGGGTGGTAAGATGGGATATATCGTCAAATTAGTTATTCTTTTTATGTGGTTTTTTTGTTTACTCGCCTCAATTTTATGTTTTTCATGAGAGTCCTAAGAGACTACTAGGTGTCTAGATGAGTTTAATCCATAGTGTAGAGAGTGCTTATTAATAAGGAACTAATTAGAATGATTGAGCTAAAAAATGTCTCTACGGTATAGGGAAAATTTTGATGGGCACAAGATTTATTTCAAGTCCCTAATTGTGGTAGGGATAGATTAGTTTTATAGGATTACCAACACATGACAAGTTTGGAAGTTTCAACCTATGTTAAATATCTTGATATCATGGTCTTGATAATTGAGTCTTTATATGATTTCCATGATACTTAGATACTTTTTAGATACTTTTGGGTATTTCTTTTGTACTTTTATTGAATCTCCTACACATTTGTTATTTATATTTTTTATTGTTGATCTATTTTGACACTTTATCATTTTTTTTTGATACGTTGGTACCTATTTTATTATTATTATTGGGTTTCAACCCTGGTTTACTCTTTAAATTGATTATGAAGTGATTTGGAAAGTGTTAATTTCTTTTTAAAAAGGGAAAGAAATTTGTTTTGTTTCGAAAATGATATTTGATAAATGTTTTATAAAAAGGGGAAAAGAAATGGACTTCTAAAAGGAAATGGCATTAACTCATAGGTGAAATCCTATTGGTCATGTTTTTTCCATACCCTATATGCACCATTGGATGTATGTATCTCTCATGTTTTCTCTCAGATTCCCTAGATGTGGTTTAGATCATATAATATTTTGGTTCAGGTTGGACTGTGATAGTTGTTTTTGACATGGTGATTGGTCTAGGGTCATGGGGACATGGTTGTGGCATTTTGGGTTTTGTTTATTTATTTTGGGGACTTCTCAAAAATCATACTTGTTGGCCCTAACCTTTCAATTTGTTTATTTAATAAAACAATTTTTAGAAGTTTTATGCTCATTTTATTATTTATTCCATGTGTGGATACTAATTATTGTTTATAATTACTTATGTGATTTAATATAATTTATTTCTTTTATTTATATTTTATCTCTTTATTTTTATGGAGTGGATATGTTTTATTTTTATGGAATATACGAGATTTTTTTGTGGGTCTTTGTATGGTTAATTATTTTTAGAGGGTGAAATCATTCCCAAGGTTTATTTCATGATACCCAAAAACCTATTGTCAGTTTATGGGGATTGGTAATCCCCTTTGGGTCCTATGGAAGTATATTTCAGGTGAAAGTTCAAGTCATCCTGGCTTGGTTCATTATAGGGTTGGAGTTTACCATGTAAAAAGATAGATTAATTCATATAAATAAGAGAATAAACTTATTTGTATTGAATTTTTAATATTTTTAAATGGGAATTATTGTGACATCGTGTTTTATATCTCTAAGATCATTACCAAAGGATCACATCAACCTTCTATAGGATTATAAAATAGGTGTTAAGTATAGAGAACCAAATTTTCATTGGTTACCAACTTCAATATTTTTTATAGCCATGAAGTACTAGCTAAATGTTAAAGTATAATTTAATGTATTGATCACCTTAATTTACAAAAAATTAGGACTAACGCCTTCTATTTGTGAAATTATTATATAATAATAACTATAATTTAGGTTCCCATAAAGAAACCTATAAGGATATATACAATAATAAGTTTTTAACTATATACTATTGGGATGAATTTGATAGGAGTAAAATTATAGGCCCTAATTTTATTCAAGAAACAACTGAGAAGATAATATTTATCCAATATCACATAAATGAATCTCAAAATAGGTAGAAAAGATATGTATAAAAAAAATTTATATGTGGAGTTTTAATTCAATGAAGATTTATTCATAAAAATATAACCTTGGAAGTGTATCATATGGTTTGGAAAGCAAATTTAGTTACAATGATGGTGTCTAGGGCCCTTTAAAGTATTATGGTGAATATGACTTATGGAATATAGATTATATTTTCAAAAGAACCTTCTCAAAGTGAATTATGTCTTCCATACATATCTAGTGTAAAAATATAATCCTAATTCATCGCATATATTCAATAGTGATGAGTAAAAATTAAATATTATTCTTCCTTATTAAAATCACATATTCTCAACTAGAGTGAGAAGATATACTATAATAAGACAAACAAGCAGATGAAAACTCATTGATGTAACCAAAAGTATTAGGAAAAAACTTATGAGTTGTAGGAATCCCTAAATAATAAGTACCCCAACTTTTTATTCTAAATTGAATGTGAGATGAAATTTCATGGCTGAAATTTATATAAAAAGGATGGATAAAGTAAGAAATATGAATTTATATATATATATATATATATAATTTACTATTTTTAATATATATATTAGATAATTTTTTGTTTTATTCACTCTATAAACTTGTTTGTAGAAATATACCATAAATAATTCATATACACCAAACAATAAAATAAATATTAAATTATTCATTTATCATAGAACATTGAAAATAAAATATACAACTTTAAAATAACTAATAAAAATGAATGTTGTAGATAAATAAAAATAAATATTGTACGTATGAAATAAAAACAAATTTTCTCAAAGTCGCCAAAATAATTATAACTAGAATAACCATGGTTTCAATTATAATTCTGATGTATATTTTTATACCATTTATAGAAAACTAAATGATATAAGATTTTTTTTATTTATTAGAATATGGTAGAATATATAAGAAGTTAAATGGGTAATATGGTTGTTGGAATGGTATTTTAGTCATTGGAAATATTATTAATAGAATAGTGACAAGATTTTTTTAATAGTAACATAATAATTAGGTAATAATTGATGATATTAGACTTACATAAATTAAAATACTTCTTAAATATTTTAAATAGTGAATTGATAAATAATTATTTATTTTTTATATATTTATAAATTAAAATTTAATTTCATTAATATTTTTAAGAAAAATATTTTTTTAAATTGTTTTTTAAAATATCTCTTGCTAAATACATAATTTTTAAATATTAGTAGAATTTTATTTAATAATTAAAGTTATCAAAGTTTTCAAATGAATTTAATAAAAGGGATTTAATATTTTGAATTGGTATATTGAAATTAAGTGAGTGTGATGTTTTGGTGTTTTTTGTAAATAAGTAAAATGCGTTCGTGACTAGTAAAATATATGAAATATAATATATGATACAATAATAAAGCATATGAGTAAATGAAATCTTCTAGTATACTAGACTAACCCAATTAAGATCTTATGAGTGGAAGAAACATGTAGTTGATACTGAAGTTCATCCTTCTAATGTGGAGGTCATATATAAGTATCATATACTCTAGTATGTTATTTATTTAACATAAAAACCATGAATTCTTTTATTTATTGTAAATTAGTAATGTTATTGTGCTTAAATTAAAAACAGTGTCCTCTTATATGACTCATGAGACTCCTAAAAGGATTGAGAATATGAATATGTACATGTCCTATGGTTAGGTAGTAATTTCTTTCATATATATTTTGAATTTTTTTCTCAATATAAACAATTTCTATATCACTTTTTTAATGTATGGGTTTACCCGGTTGCGTGCATGCATTAACTTTTATAAGACAAATGTGTCTTGTTCATCTCCAAATGGAATAAAATATAAACATTTTAAATAATGGGAGTTTTAGGTTAGTCTATTAGGTTATGATAAATGTAAAGTGGAAAATATCATTTTAGTGTTGGAAACCCTTGTCCTCTAATTAATTGATTCTAATGATTGGAAATATTTACCTATTATGGTGAACTGGTATCATGATGTGTTCCAAGTATACTTCTCAAGACTACCTCATAAAGGGAGGTTGATTTCATCTTTGATTTAGTACCATGAACATAACCTATATCAATTATTTAATATTTCATGGCTCCAACTAAATTAAGGTAATTAAAGATTCATTTAGTGGAACTCAAATCCAATAAATTCATCAAAATAATCATTTTTATTTGGGGTTCTCTCATTCCCTTCCCCAAGAAAACCTATTAGTTCCTTTTCTTAGGTTTTTATTTTCAAAAACTATACATGGTAATAATCAAAAACCACTTACCTTCTCTCATAGTTAATGATCTATTTGATCAATTAAATAGGTATAAGTTTCACTCAAATATTATCATTTATTCATGTTACCACTGGCGTTGACTTATCCTGGAAGATATTCATTAGAAAACTTTCCAAATTTAGTAAGGTAAATTTGAAAACATAATAATTATTTTCAAGCTAACGAATTATCCTTCTATAGTTATAGATTTGATGAACATGATTTTTCACCCATTTTTTGGACACTTTTGTGGAAGTCTTTTTATATTATACCTTAGTTTATTCTAGATCTTGAAGTGGAAAAGGTCAATATCTTAAAATCATTCTAGGGACTTAATGGGAACATAAGACCTATTCCAAGAGGTTAAATTCATTAGGCATATAATATTTGAATTTAGTACCCCAATAGATCTTGAGAAGGTGGAATTGATAAAGTCCCTAAAATTCCCAACAAATATATATGAGATCAAGAGATTTAACAAGATTATCGAGTATTACCAGGTATTTATTCAATATTTTTCCAATATTGCGACACTAATGACCAATTTAACCAATAACAGAGAAATATTTATTTATTAAAACCAACATGAGTTAAATATTTAGTAGAAAAATATTTAGATAACTATAACCTAGTTCTTATTCTATGTTAACTAGGTAAGTAACTTGATTTATATAGTGATACATCATTAGATAGTCTCAAATTCATATATATGAAGGACCATTTATTAGTGGGATATGGTTCTTAATAGTTGCATCCTAGTTAGTGGAACTACCTTACCAATGATTTAGAACAAAATATTGTTGTTCATTCCTTGAAATACTAGACTCACTACCTATATGATAAATAGTTTCTTATGTTTACGGACCAAAAGAGTCTAACATATAACTTTTCTAAGTGAGATTTGAATATTGGGATATTTCATTACTCAAAAAACCTATATTCATTCAATTTTGATATCCAATAAACTCATGGTAAGGGAAACGTAGCTACAAATGCTCATTATTAGTAGGTTTACACTGAAAATGTGATAAAAGGAATGTATGAATGTTGGGTGGTGTCACTTATATAATAACACTAGTTGGATGAGAGTGATGATTGTATAATAATTCATCTATTCTATATTGAATTAATATATTCTCCTATGGAGTAGGTTAATGAATACGAGATATCCAATCCAAATTGTATAATTTTTCAAGATAAACATGATGGTGGGGCTATCAATAATAGAGAGTTTCAATATTCTTCACATTTTTGATATTTTTATAGAATATTGGTTGTTCACACTATCATAAGATAAATTATGATAATATAATATCATGATTTATGATGGGATATGAACCATGGTATCATAAAAAATGTATTATGAAATTCATCACCAGTTTTGGCCGCATAGAATGAAAAATGATATTTTATGGTTCATAGATAGATTCCTTACTAGAAATCTGGTAATAGAGAATAACCAACAGCTAAAAAGTAATATTTATCCACTTCTATTACCATTTTAGTAGTAAAATGAGACCATTATATGCTTTGTGAAAAATCCACCAAGAAAAAAAGTGGTCAATATATAGTATCGGTGTTTGTAGATATTTTTACCAATACATATCACTTTTTACTGATTAAATAAGCTCCTTAAGTTGATGATATTTGGAAACTATATATAATATAGACTGTTAGGAATCTAGGTGTTCCAATTAGAATCATCACTAACTAGGACCCAAGATTTACATCACCTTTTTAGCAAGGACTACAATTTCTATTGTGTTATCAGGTCATGTTGAGTACCACACTAAACCATTAGAATGATAAATC
The DNA here is from genome assembly GCA_963277665.1 of Viscum album. NCBI lineage: Eukaryota > Viridiplantae > Streptophyta > Magnoliopsida > Santalales > Viscaceae > Viscum > Viscum album. The sequence continues at coordinate 1,041,748,407 of OY728143.1, read as the reverse complement.
TTTAGAATAGTCAATCCATATTATTAGAGAAGTGTTGCTGGAATTCATTCTTAATTTTCACAGGTCATGGGAGAATCACCTCCCTTTGGTATAATTTTCATGTAGAAATAGTTATCAATAATCTATCCAAAAAATATCATTTTCATCATATTTTTGAGTTCCCATGTTATTCCCCTGTTTATTATACTGATGTATGTGAGTCTTGTATTATTGGTCCTAACCTAATCTAGGAGAAGACCAAGAATGTTAAACTAGTCTGAAGGTAGCTGGTAACCACTAAACATTTCTATAATTCTTATGTTGAACATTGGATGTGACCATTAAAATTCAAATTTGGAGACCACCTGTTTCACTAGGTTTCACAACGATTGGTTCGCCGATGTATAGTTAAATATTAGAATATATAGCTGAGGTATATTGACCCTAATAAAATGTGGGGTAGAGTTGGATATACATCTAATCAACAAGATTTTACTCTGCTATTTAGTTCCATGTATAAATATTTCTACATTTCTAAACAAGGTATGTGTATCCATAAACCCATTCATGCTATTCAATACTAAAACATTAAGGTTGAGAGTGATGCATCCTATATCAAGTATCCTATCTGCATCATTGATATAAGTCTTAAGTAATTTTGAGGTATTGTGATGCCTCTTATTTGAGTGAACAAGAAGTATGGGGGGTATAATATGAATAATTTGTGTAGTAATATTAAATGAATATGTAATAGTCATATTTTCTTTCTCCTGAAGCTATATAAAGGATCTTAGGGATAAAAAATCAGATTTTGGGGATGTTTTAAATACCCTGAAAACTATGTGTTGGTAATTTTCATTAATTTTTTAATGTTATATCTATTTTATTGTATTTTGGGAATTTGAGGTGGAATTGGAGGAATTGTGAGTGTTAATGGACAAAACAGTAAAAGAAACAAGGTCTAGGTGTCAATTTCATACTCAATAGACCAAGACCAAGAAATTATTGAGGGTTCTAGGTGAGAGTTGGTTTTATGAGGACCACCAAGTACCTTATTGACCTATAACCAATACCCAATATGTTAATAGTTAAAATCCCTTTTAAAATGGTATTATGGCCACTTAAATCCTAAATTTTTTCCCCTAAAATGATTATTAGCAATATTTCATCTCATTTACTCCAACTTCACTTCCCATCATTCACTCACTCCACTTTCAAGTTCCCTAACTAGATCTATTATCCTTCCTTGAACTATGTTTCTCTGATTGGTCTTGGGGGATCTCTTCCAACGAATTAAGTTTATGTCTCCATTAATATTATTTTTCTTCTTCTTTCTTAGAAGTTAGTGGGTGTAAAATTCTCCTTCATTAATCTAGGGTTCATGTGATCTTGTAAATCTCTTGGATTTCTTATAAGTATAGTAACTAGGGAGGATTAATATATAAATTATTATTATCTATAAAATTTAGAGGAAATTTTAATTTTTTTTATTAAGGGATCATTTAGAGAATATGGAATTAAATTTTAATTCCATGATTTGGAGCATCTTTTTGGAAGTTTTTTGGGTGTATTTGGAGGAATGGGAGGTAGCTCGGTTTCTTGAGTAAATTACAGGAAATTTAGCTTATATTTGGATTTTTTTAGGATGATTTTGGTTTGGTGCATGATTTGGTATACATGGAATAGTTTAAAACTGTGTCCCTTTCAAGATTAGAGAATGTTTGGTTTTTTTGTATAGTTTGGTTATGACAGCTTGTAAAGTGTTAAGTTCAAAACATTATGGTTCTAGAGAAAACTATTTAGGGTGAGTGGCTCTTAGTTCTATGGAATAAGGATTATTTTTATCTATAGACAGACTATGTGAGGTGTTACATATGGATTCCAGTACTTTTTCCTTGGTTGGGATATGGTTAATAAACTATGTAGCCAAATCGTGTGAGGGGTGTTGTCTTAGAATATTTCTTGTTCATAGTTGGTACATGGTTTGGAAAATTGTTCTACTAAACCATGTTTCCTTGTTGGTTGTGTTAAATTTTTTTTTACCATTTCCCCCTCTGTATTTTAATCCCAACCTCCCCACATTCGCACATGTTCACATGTGAACCATCAGCTATCCCTCTCCCTTTCTTTCTTTAATAACCCTTTCTCATAGGTGGATTTTTAGTGTGTTATTAATATTTTTTGAGGTTATATTCTTCCTATAATATCCTTTTTATTCTGCTCCAATATGTGTTGTTTATTTTGGTTTCTCCCTCTTAGGGTTTGGGTTCTGATTCCAGTGATTCATATTGAAGTCAGACAATGATGATGGGGATTTGGAATGGATTGATGGGAGGACATCCGGATATGGTGCCTATATTTTTTCACATTTTTTTGGAGGTATTATTTCTAGTGAAATTTCCACAAATTTTCAGTTAAATTGAAATTAAATTACATGAAATAGGGGTTTTCATGCCATGTATTTATCTATAATTATTGTCAGTGGTGCACCGTAGCACTTCTATAAATGGTTAGTTGCGGGTCCAAAGAGAAGGTTCAGCTCAATGAAATTTCAAGATCTATTCCTCTATGATTTTAAATAATTACTTCATTATTAATTTTTCTAATTAAATGAATTATATTGTACAATGTGAGTTATTTTCTTTGGTTGTTGGTGCAGTGTAGGTTTGGGCCTAAGGCTTTGGTTGTCACTCATTGAGGTAGGAAATGGGGTTTATTTTTTTGGTGGTTCATTTATTTATAGAGTTTAAATATTTTTAAATGATTTGTATCCTTTTTAGAGACCCTTGAGGTCTGTTATATTAGTTTTTCAGGAAACACTAGGGTTTGGGTTTCTTGTAGGGTGGTTTCCTTTGGAAACCCCCTCTTTCATAGCTTTTCATTTGAGAACACACCTAATATGTATGGTGGTGATGTGTAGAAGAAATAAAGGGTTGGAAATTTGATTCTATATTTATATTTGAACCATGATAGTTATTTTTTAAATTCTATTTTAGGGGATATATCCTACGTATGATGTGAAATTAAGTCTTGTGGGTTCTTTGGAACTATATAGCGGTTTTTAGGTTGATTGAAGTTGGAAAGGATGGTTATATTTAGGTTTTTGTGTTATAATCATCTTCGTGAGGGTTGTGTTCATTATGTTTGAATTCTATTAGGGTGTGAAAATTATTTTCTTGATATATCTATTGTGGGAGAAGTATTTACAACCCCAGTAAAGGTTGTGGGTCTTTTGAATGACTTAGTATAAGAGGTTCCAAGGGTATTCATTGAGTTTATCCAAAATATTCCTAAAAGAAAGGATCTAGTAGAATCACTTAATATATTTTTTATGGTACTGGGATATTGGGATGATTTGGTAATGGTTAGAGAAATTATGGTCATATATTCTGTTTTAGGATTATTTTTTTGATCCTTCGAGGTGGGTTTATGTTATGGGATGGTGGGTGAGGTTGGGTTTCATTGAGTAAAATTTTTGGATATTTTGTGGTACTCTTTAGAATACCCCTTTCGGTAATGGTGATTCTTTTGGATTTCCCTATTGGGAATTTGAAGATTGAAGATTCTTGGTTATCCATTGATGGATTCTTGGATATGGTTCTTATATTGGGAATGTCTCTTGGTTTGGATGTGATAGAGTATCTCTATATAGGATGTTATTTTATATTTTTACAGACCCCCTTATAGGTGAGTGGTCATGATGGAGTGGGTTGGGTGTTAATTCACTGGTTTAGGACTCTTTCATTAGGTGTGGCCCATATTTTAAGATGGATTTGATCCAAGGGACTACTGGGAGCCTCTTTATTTTGGATGACCCGGTGAGGGGTCAATTCTTACTCAACAGTAGCGATGTTGGGTTTCCCCTTATAACCTAAAAGAATGGTAGTTTGATCCAATGGTTTCCATTTTAGTTTTTCATAGGAATGATAGAGCCATAATTTTTTTGACCGTGTGATGATTGGTGGAGTTGTTTTTTTAGTTTTGATGATAGGTTCAAGAGTTGGCTAACTCGTACTTTAATGTCCTCTGTCTAAGATGTTTTAGGTAGTTCATATAAGGTAACTTGTTGTTTTAGGAGACCTTTATGATATCCTTGGGCATATATTTGTCTCTAATATTTTATTTGGTTCTCTCCTTCATTGGTTGGATTAAATTAGAGATAAATAGGGTGTTAATGGATTATCTAAAGGAGTGAAACCCTACCCTATGGTAGTGAATACTTACCATGTTATAGGGTGGGTTTCTGTGCCCTTGGATGTGTTCATGGACCTATTTTATGGGCTATTCCTTTACATTGATTTATATTTTATGGATATTCTTTGATATACAGTATTGTTATAATTTAGAGAGGTTTTAGCAGTGTAAGTAGATTTCATGTCACTAATTCAGATCATTTCATTAGATTCCTAAAGCATGATAGAGTTTTATTTTTGAGTTGAAGCATATAGTGATTCCCTATAATGTGGATCTCATACCTATTTCATTATTAGACATCATAGAGATCATTTTTTAATCAAGTAGATTTTCTGGATGTCATGTGCTTGGGTGAGTCATTTTCTATAAATCCTATGGCGTGGTCTAGAGTGGGGGTAGATTTAACCTTAGTGTGAGATAAAATCCTAGGATTTTTTATTTTATTTTTTATTATTTTTTTATCCCCCGTATTTATGAAATATTTTATTTTTTGTTGTTTGTTTTTAGTTTTTCACTAGGATGGTAATTTCATGTGTGCATGCATTTTTTATGATAGAATATGTTAATACCATTTTTGTTGTTGGCCAACTAAAATATATTTCTCACCCCATGCATGTGCACCTTAGCGTGTTTAAAGACCTTATTTCTTCTTTTAGGTTCACCACATGATGCATAGTCGATCAAGAAGGGCTCGGTGTTTAATGATCGAGTGGAGTCTCACATGTATAATTTTATGATTGATTTGGAGAATCTCATTAATTAGAGACTAGGTATGTTGTATTAAATAGGGTTGGAGGTAGATCTTCTATGTGTTTTTCATTATTTACTAAATGCATATGTGATCGTCCTGGTGGTTTATTGGTTGTATGTTCTATCATGAGTCTGAGTCTATATATTTTTCTTGCTTTCTATTTTATATAGAATGTTGTTAATTTGCTTATTTTTTATTTGGTACTTTGATTCGTTATATGTTTTTGTTATTTCATCTTTTATTTCACTTTGAAATAGGATATATCCTTCCCATTGTATCTTTCTATACCCTCACTACTAGTTAGTGGCATTTAGTGTATGTTGAGGAACACTTAAGGCCTTATAGTGAGCTAAATCAAGTGATGTGTCAGGTTAACCTAAGTCATTTCATCACATGTATGGGTACTTTGGTATGTAGTGTAGCTCATATTTCTCTTATCTTCTCACAAACATGATTGATATAATGTAGCTATCTGAAAGAGCACTGTCGTGGGTGCCCTCAAATGATTAGTGTGATTTTGGGGTACTTAGGTGCAGTAGAGTGGCTGACCAAGGTTGTCTCTCAAAGGAGGAAGTGAATTAAAACAACTTCTTAGAGGTATTCTAAAAATAAAATAAAATAGAATAAAAACACTAATTGAATGTATGGGGGTTTTTTATAGTTTATATATCTATAATAAGTTTTCTGGAAGAAGATTGCATTTTTTTGTTTTTAATTTTGAAATGATGTTTGATTAAAAAGACACAACAAGAAGATGTTTTTTTTAAAAAAAATATTTTAAGAGGAGTAATCGATCTAACTCTACCTCTTCACTCTATTATTAATAATTATAATTTAAACTAACATTCACTTAATTATTATCCCTTAATTTGTTAAATCCCGAACCCTACGAGAATTAACTTTACCACGAAGATGAAGTGAATTTAACCCTAGGCTAACTTCGGAATATGCAATCGCAACACCCTGTTTTGATTGATGTTCTAATATTAGCGTATGGTTAGTGATAAATTAAGCCACATAAACACTCTAGAAATGAAAATTAATTGAGTTTAGGGATTTTATTTGAACTCTACAAATTTATCTCGTGTGGTCTTGTATTACCGATTAAGATTACGCTCTCACAATTCACACAAATCCCGACCTCACGCGTTTTGTGTTTATTGTTAAATTGCTTTCTTAGTTCCATTTAAATTGAAAAATCAATTAATAGATCATATTTAGTGAATTACAGTATATCATTGATTCAAAATAAATTAATGAAGAAGGTGAGAGGTAGATTGATTACTAAAAGACTACTCTTCCATGTGTGGCGTAATCATCGTAGAAGCGTTTTGCATGTGCAAAGGTTTATAATGGGCATAACCCAATAACGCTTCTACTCAAGAATTAAAAACCAATTAGGAAGATTAATAGAAGAATAAATTTAAACAAAACAGAAGAAAAGAGAATAAATAAAATAAGAACAAAGAATTTTATTACACAAATGAAAACATTACAAAATGAAGAAGAGAAGGAGGCTTTGATGAGGGGATCCTTGCTTCAAGAGATACCCCTCTTACAATGGTTGGAGAATTTGGGTGAAACAAATTATCCTCTGCCTACAATCTCCTAATTCACGTACCAACCCCTCCAAATGAGAAAAACTCCAATTTATAGAGTGGAGGGGAGGCTAGGTTTAAAGAGGTTTCAAGTGTGAATGGGAAATCTCGGCCAAATATTTTAATACAAATTGAACCGACCATTTGACCTCGAACACGCGTGAACCAGCTCTCCTTCCAGAAGGATGATTTGTGGGAAAATGAATCCCTGAGCTCCTCTCAAAATATGGGATTAATCCAAGACCGTATGAAGAATATATGGCCCAAATATAGAACCCATGTCCATTCTGCCGAGTCCAGCCCACCATTCTATTAATGTCCCATTTACTCCATCAAAATGCCATTTTTAGCTCTAGTGTACTAAATGGAAGTTGTAGAAAATTAAGTTATTAACACTGTTACAAAATTTCAAAATACAATAATAAATATAAAAATATTTATCTTCGAAATACTACAGTGCACTATAAAGGGTAAAACTGGAATTTTCACCAAATTTTCAAATGAATGATCAAATCCCAAATATTTTATAAATAAACATATTTAGCACAATTTGGGGAAATTATATCATTTATTATCAATAAAATATTCAACAAAATAGTGTTTTATCAACTCCCCCACACTTACCCTTTTGCACTCCTGAGCAAAATCTCATATTAAGTAAACATCAATATCAAATCAAAACCAATTTTAAAACACATATCCTTGAGATCAATCAATTCCCCACCAAGAATCAAAAGATATCATGCCTCATAAAAAACCATTATTTCAAGTTCTCCATTTATATCATTCAATATATTTTCACTTCATTTATCCTCCCATGCACAAAACACTTACCTCGCTTAAATTTTCTCTCATCACTCAAATATCAATTTTTTTGCAATGTCTTTCTCATCTAAACTCATACAAGGGTCACCATAGGCTTGATAGATTCCTACATCGCTACCCGATGTGAGTCAAGGACATATGTTTATCATGAGGAATTTTCAGGGTTGTTCTGTGGCTTTTGGTTGGTAGGATTAAGATGTGAAAAACTCTGAGGCTAAATGAGGAGGGCTTGACTCTTTTGAAGCAAAATTGCATTAATCTAATTTTCACTTAAATATGGTCTTCTCCTCAATCCCCATAGTATCAATTCAGCTCAATCATCATGAAAAGTCATGAAAAGTTTACACCATTCATTATTTCAGCATCAAAAATGTCAATCTTCTCAAACATGATTTTCTTGAAAGCTTCAGATGGGCACAGCTTTCCACCTCAATTAGAAGCTCCAGAAAAGGCACAGCTTCACTTGTCATGAAAGATCCAGAAAAGGCACAGCTCTCAATATAATGGCTTTCTTCAGTAGAAAACACATCTCTTCAGAATTTAATTTTCCACCCAAAGTATCACAGAATTTGGTGGCACAACACAAGACAGCTTCCCCCACACTTAAGCTCAACTAGATTATGAAATTTCACTTCAAGAGTTGGTTGGATAGGGAAAATTGGCTTGTAATGTGGCTAACCTAACAAGCTGTGTGTGGATTCTAAGGGCTACAAGGATTAAATATTCAAGGTAGGACATTATAAAAAAGGATTCTTTGAAATATGGGCTTTAATACCAAACAAATGCCTCAATCATTTAAACATATGTACCTCAAACCCTCAAGTTTTGACAGGAATAGATCAAATTCTGGTTAAATCAAGCATGGTTTGGTTCTCTCAAGAAGTGAGGTGAATGTAAAGAATATGAAAATAATGGTTCAGAAGCCTCACATGAAAGTTATTTCAAATATAAAGACAATGATATGTGGCATGGGATTCAAAATTCAGTGTACTTTTCATGAAATTTCTAAATATTTGAACTTGAAACAAAGTTATTTCAGCATTCATTTAAGCTTAGTTTCAAGGGATAAATTGTTTCACTCATTGATATGCATTTCAAAATTGTTATGAGAATCATTTTAGCTCAAAAATTTCAAAAACACAAAGAAAATTGAAAAATAAACACACAAAATTTGAAAAAACACACAATTGTTTTTTGTTTTTTTTAATTAGGAAAACAATTGAAATTACTAAACTAAAAGGTTCCCTCCCCCACACTTAAAATATTGCATTGTCTTCAATGTGAACCCATGAGATGATATATGCACATGAAATGCAGAATTTTTAAATAGGACAAATAATATAAAAGTGAAAGGGTTAGGAACAGCCTGATGTGATCAAGCGATGATGGGGTCATGCAGTGTGATAAAATCCACTGCATCAGTTGGAAGTCCCTCAATGTATCTCTTCAAACATTGCCCATTGACTATAAAGCTCCTTCCAGTGTCCTCTTGTGTGATCTCCACTGCACCATAAGGAAAAACATTAGATACAATATAAGGACCTAACCATCTGGAATGCAACTTACCAGGCATCAGCTTCAGTCGTGAACTGTAGAGAAGGACTTTCTCTCCAACATGAAACTCCCTTTGTTGGATTATTTTGTCATGAGATGCTTTTGATCTTTCCTTGTAGAGACTTGAGTTCTCATATGATGACAGTCGAATCTCCTCAAGCTCTTGAATTTGCAACTTTCTTTGAATTCCAGCTTGGGCTAAATCCATGTTGCATTTCTTTATAGCCTAATATGCCTGATGCTCGACTTCCACTGGGAGATGACATGATTTCCCAAAAACAATCCTAAATGGGGACATACTAATGGGTGTCTTGTATGCTGTCCTATAAGCCCACAATGCATCATCCAAGTGCTTGCTCCAATCCTTCCTATTTGGTTGCACGGTTTTCTCCAATATTTGTTTCAACTCACGATTTGAAACCTCAGCCTGGCCATTTGTTTGGGGGTGGTATGGTGTTGATGTTTTGTGTGTCACCCCATACTTTCTAAAGAGGGAAGAAAAATTCATATTGCAAAAGTGTGTCCCTTGGTCACTGATGATGGCCTTTGGTACTCCAAACCTGTAAAAAATCTATGCTTTGACAAAGTCCACAACAACATGAGAATTGTCAGTCCTGGTGGCCTTGACCTCCACCCATTTACTCACATAATCAACAGCAACCAAAATATACAAAAATCCAAATGAACTAGGAAAAGGACCCATAAAATCAATTCCCCATACATCAAAAATCTCACAGAATAGTATGGGTTGTTGGGGCATCTAATGTCTCCTAGAAATATTCCTAGTGTGTTGGCAACGAGAGCATGACTTACAAAACACATGGGCATCATGGAACAAGCTAGGCCAATATAATCCAGAGCCAAAACCTTCCTAGCTGTCCTTTGGGGTCCAAAGTGTCCACCACAAACAAGTGTATGACAGAAATGCAAAACAGACTCAAACTCATGATCGGGAACACACCTCCTAATGACTTGGTCACTACACATGCGCCAGAGGTAAGGATCATCCCACACATAATACCTAGACTCACTTTTTAATTTTTGGACATGATATTTCTTTAAATTTGCAAGGATTTAAGAGGCAACAATGTAGTTCACTAAATCAGCATACCAAGGATGCGTACCTGAGATGGAATAAAGATGCTAATCGGGAAAAGTGTCCTGAAGTGGTACCTGGTCCAAGGTTCCATCCTCTAGTGTGTGAGTAATCCTACTCATGTGGTCTGCCACCAAATTCTTTGACCCCTTCTTGTCCTTTATCTCAAGGTCAAACTCTTGAAGGAGCATCCAACGGATAAGTCATGGCTTTGCATCTGGCTTCTTCAGGAGGTACCTCAAAGTTGCATGGTCAGAAAAAACAACTACTTTAGAGCCCAATAAATATGAACGGAATTTATCTAAAGCAAATATGACAGAAAGAAACTCCTTTTCCGTGGTTGTGTAGTTTGATTGGGCTGAATCCAATGTCCTTGATGCATAGGCAATCACATGTGAACGTCCTTCCACCCCCTGAGATAAGACAGCTCCAACCGCAAAGTTGGAGGCGTCACACATATGCTCAAATGGAAGGTCCCACCGCGGGGGCTGTATGATAGGTGGAGTGGTCAGACGTTGTTTTAGCTCATCAAATGAATTCCTGCAAGAAACATCAAACACAAAATCAGAATCCTTTTGAAGTAATCTTGACATAGGAAGAGCAATCTTACTAAAATCTTTGATGAAGCGCCGATAAAACCCTGCATGCCCTAGGAAAGATCTAACATCACGCACACATGTAGGATATGGTAGGGATGAAATAATGTCTATCTTAGATCTATCAACCTCTATCCCATGTTTTGACACTACATGCCCTAAGACAATGCCTTGATCTACCATGAAATGACACTTTTCAATGTTCAGGACCAGATTCTTCTCAATACAACGATTCAATACCTTTACCAAACTCTTTAGACATTCATCAAATGAGGATCCATACACTGTAAAATCATCCATAAATAACTCCATGCAGGTCTCAATAAAATCAAAAAAAATACTCACCATGCATCTCTGGAAGGTACCTGGGGCATTGCAAAGTCTAAATGGCATCCTCCGGTAGGCAAATGTGCCAAAGGGACAGGTGAATGTAGTCTTCTCCTGATCCTCTGGAGCTATAGGATCCTGAAAATATCCAGAAAATCCATCCAAGAAACAATAGTGTGTCTTCCCAGCTAGTCTCTCAAGCATCTGATCAATAAATGGGAGGGGGAAATGGTCCTTGCGAGTGGGCTGATTTAGTTTCCTACAATCAATACACACACGCCAACTATTTTGCACCCTCATTGGAACTAACTCATCTCTCTCATTTTTAAAAACAGTAACACCACTTTTCTTAGGCACAACCTGAATAGGACTTACCCACTGAGAATTTGAAATGGGAAAGATTATACCTGCCTCAAGCAATTTCTCAACTTATTTTTTAACAACTTCCAGGAGGGTGGGATTGAGTCTCCTTTGTGGCTGTCTCACCGGTTTAGCCCCATCCTCCAAGATATTCCTATGTATGCAAATGGAGGGGCTAATACCTGATATGTCAGCCAAGGTCCACCCAATTGCCCTGATGTTCTCCCTCAAAATATTCAAAATATTTTCTTCATGTTCAAAAGGGAGATTGTTAGCAATGATAACAGGTAATCTCTCACCACTCAACAAGTATGAGTATTTTAGATTTGGTGGCAATGGCTTGAGTTATAATGAAGGAGGGTGATGTATGGATGGATAAATTGATGCAACAAACATATCTGAACAATGAACATTAGTATCAGAATATAAATCATCACAATCAGAGAATAAAGCACCAAATCCATCAGCATACTCAATAGCCATGTCATAATCAGAGTTCACATGATCAAAATCAGAATATGATTCCATTTCAAAATCAAATCTTAGAGAGTCTTGTTCCTTAAAAACGGGTGTAGAAGTACTCTTAAACAGAAAACTAGAACCAATACTCATAATCTCCCTAAGCATAGGACAATCCAATTCCATGGGGTTTTTACTTGGTGGTTCAAAATGGGAGATAACAAAAGCAGAATGGTCCTCAGAGGGGTACTTCATGGAATCCATAACATTAAATATCACAACTTCATCTCCAAATTCCATGGAAAGTGTACCCTCACTGACATTTATGATAGTTTTTGCAATTTTGAGGAAGGGCCTACCTAAGATAATGGGGGCATGAGAACTTTCCTGATCATCCTCCATGTTAAGAACATAGAAATCCACTGGAAATATCATGTCTCTTACCCGAACAAGTACATCCTCAAGGACTCCCGCTGGATATTCCGTAGCTCTATTCGCCAATTGCACCACTACTCTTGTTGGATTCAACTCACCAACCTGCAAGGAAGAGAATACAGAGTGAGGCATCACATTTATTGAAGCTCCTAAATCACAAAGAGCATCAGAGAAGTGCAACTCCCCTATGGTACATGGGATGGTGAATGTCCCAGGATCCTTGCACTTTGTTGGCATTGCTAGAGTTGGTGTAATGAGTGTCAAGACATTCCTTCCAAGGTTGATCCTCTCATTTCCCTTGATCCCTCTTCAATTGGTGCAGAGTTCTTTTAAGAATTTGGCATACCTTGGGATTTGCTTAATGGCTTCAAGTAGAGGAATATTGATCTCCACACACTTGAATGTGTCCAAAACCTCCTTTTTCATTGCTTCTTCAGCCATATTCTTGGTTTGAACAACCCTGTTGGGAAAAGGAAGGAGTTTAGAAGGAACATCATCAATCTTTTTCTTACCTTTATCTTTATCCTTGGATTTCTCATCAGTTGGTTTGGAATGCGGCTTCTCTGGAGTTGAGGTGAATCCCGGTGGAATGGTAGGTACAGATGTATTGTTCATTTGCTTCACACTTCTCAATGTGATGGCATTGACATTCCCCTTTGGATTTGGAGTGGGTTGGGAAGGTAGATTTCCAGAATTCTTACTCACAAGTTCATGGAGGGTAGTGGCAATCTGGCTCATTTGAGTCTTCAACTCCCTCAGCTCCGAACTTTGACTCTTCAGCTCATTCTGTTGATTAAGAACAATTTTCTTTAAAAGATCATCAGTATTAGAATCTACCTTTGGTGGAGGATTCCCTTATTGCTGACTTGTTGATGTTTGAGCTTCAAATCTCCTTTGGGGTTGTTGGAAACCCTGTTGGTAAGGTGGAGGCTGCTGGAAGTTTGGTTGAAAAGGGGGCCTTTGTTGTTGTCCAGAGCCATACCTCATGTCTGGTTGATCTTTCCACCCTTGGTTGTATTTTGGAGCAAATGAATCAAACTTCTTTTGGGGATATGGTTTTTGTTGCTGCTGAAATGCTCTCCCTGGGAATACTGCTGCGCAATCCTCTGTCTCTTGTAGTTGTGGGCAACAGTCAGTTGGGTGGCTTGTCTCAGTGCAAATGCCACAAGGCCTTGAAGGAGGGGGTAGAGATTTATTTTGTGACAAAGCAATTTGCCTCACCATAGTTGTCAATTCTTCTAACTTGGTATCAATCAAATGACTCTCAAGAGAAGAAGTACTTACCCGATGTACTCCCCTGATATGTGGTGTACCTCGATCACCAAATTATTGGGAGTTTTGGGCCATTTTGTCGATAAATGCTCGTGCAGCTACTGATTTCTTGTCCACCAATGCTCCTCTAGCTGCAGCATCCACCATGCTCCTCTCCATGGGTGTGAGTCCTTCATAGAAGTACTGAATGAGGAGTTGCTCACTGATTTGGTGATACGGACAGCTTGCACACAACTTCTTGAATCGCTCCCAGTACTCATACATTGACTCCCATTGTTCTTGCTTGATCCTTGATATCTCCTTTCGAATGGAAGTGGTCCTTGATGCTGGAAAAAATCTCTGCAAGAAAAGATGTTTTAAATCATTCCAACAAGTTACATCTTCGGGTTGTAAATAATACATCCAGTCTTTTGCAGCTCCATCAAGTGATAATGGGAATGATCTTAATTTTATTTTATCTTCAGAAACATTTGTTGGTTTAAGGGTTGAGAAAACCACATTAAATTATTTCAAATGTTTATTGGGATCCTCACCAGAGGGGACATGAAACTTTGGAAGTAAGTGAATTAACCCAAATTTCAGTTCAAAGTCCGATTCGAGATTTGGGTATGCAATACAATTTGGTTGATAGTTAATATCAGGTGCAGACAATTCTCGAATGGTTCTATTAAGTTCATTTACATTGTTTTCAGCCATTGGTTCTTCTTTTATGTGTGAATTTGAATAACTTTCAATTCCAATGTTTCCAGAAGAGAGGAATTCACCAATTGGTTGAATATTGAAACTTCCCATAGATTGAGAGTGTCTAATTCGTTCCCTAAGGAAACATTCAATCTCAGGGTCAAGATCTAAGAGATATTCAGGATTAGTTCATGACATAAATCAAATAAAAATTAAAAGAAAGTGAGTGGACCATAGTAAAATAAAAATGAGAAGTTGAGTTGATGGTCCAAAAAGAAAAGATGAGGAGGAAAAAAAATTAAAACTTGAGAAAGTGGAAAGATGAAGGAGAGATGTGAAAAAAATAATAAAATGAAAAATAAAATAAATACCTCTAAATGGTTGAATAAATTACTTGTCTCCCCAGAAACGGCGCCAATTTGAAAGAGCACTGTCGTGGGTGCCCTCAAATGATTAGTGTGATTTTGGGGTACTTAGGTGCAGCAGAGTGGCAGACCGAGGTCGTCTCTCAAAGGAGGAAGTGAATTAAAACAACCTCTTAGAGGTATTATAAAAATAAAATAAAAGAGAATAAAAACACTAATTGAATGGATGGGGGTTGTTTATAGTTTATAGATCTAGAATAAGTTTGCTGGAAGAAGATTGCATTTTTTTTAATTTTGAAATGATGTTTGATTAAAAAGACACAAAAAGAAGATGTTTTTTTAGAAAATATTTTAAAAGGCGTAATCGATCTAACTATACCTCTTCACTCTATTATTAATCATTATAATTTAAACTAACATTCACTTAATTATGATCCCTTAATTTGTTAAATCCCGAACCCTACGAGAATTAACTTTACCACGAAGATGAAGTGAATTTAACCCTAGGCTAACTTCGGAACATGCAATCGCAACACCCTGCTTTGATTGATGTTCTAAGATTAGCATATGGTCAGTGATAAATTAAGGCACATAACCACTCTGGAAATTAGGATTAATTGAGTTTGGGGATTTTATTTGAACTCTACAAATTGATCTCGTGTGGTCTTGTATTACCGATTAAGATTACGCTCTCACAATTCACACAAATCCCGACCTCGCGCGTTTTGTGTTTATTGTTCAATTGCTTAATTAGTTCCATTTAAATTGAAAAATAAATTAATATATCATATTTAGTGAATTACAGTATATCATTGATTCAAAATAAATTAATGAAGAAGGTGAGAGGTAGATCGATTACTAAAAGACTACTCTTCCATGGGTGGTGTAATCATCGTAGAAGCGTTTTGCATGTGCAAAGGTTTATAATGGGCATAACCCAATAACGCTTCTACTCAAGAATTCAAAACCAATTAGTAAGATTAATAGAAGAATAAATTTAAACAAAACAGAAGAAAATAGAAGAAATAAAAGAATAACAAAGAAGTTTATTACACAAATGAAAACATTACAAAATGAAGAAGAGAAGGAGGCTTCGATGAGGGGATCCTTGCTTCAAAAGATACCCCTCTTACAATGGTTGGATAATTTGGGTAAAACAAATTCTCCTCTGCCTCAAATATCCTAATTCACGTCCCAACCCCTACAAATGAGAAAAACTCCAATTTATAGAGTGGAGGGGAGGCTAGGTTTAAAGAGGTTTCAAGTGTGAATGGGAAATCTCAGCCAAATATTTTAATACAACTTCCACCGCCCATTTGACCTCGAAAACGCGTGAACCATCTCTCCTTTCAGAAGAATTATTTGTGGAAAAATGAATCTCCGATATCCTCTCAAAATATGGTCTTACTCCAAGACTGGATGAAGAAGATATGGCCCAAATATAGAACCTATGTCCATTTTGCCGATTCCAGCCCACCATTGGATTAATGTCCCATTTACTCCATCCAAATGCCATTTTTAGCTCTAGTGTCCTGAATGGAAGTTGTATAAAATTAATTTAGGAACACTGTTACAAAATGTCAAATTACAATAATAAATATAAAAATATTTATCTTCGAAATACTACAGTGCACTATAAAGGGTAAAACTGGAATTTTCACCAAATTTTCAAATGAATGATCAAATCCCAAATATTTTATAAATAAACATATTTATCACAATGTGGGGAAATTATATCATTTATTATCAATAAAATATTCAACAAAATAGTGTTTTATCACTATCCATTATGGATCATTTACTCTTCCGATTTTCACATATTCATAGTGAGGAAAATTGGATCTTCAATATGAATTAGTTATCACTCTTATTCTATATGGATATCCAATTATCATCTATCGCTCCTCTAAGAATATACTTTATATCAATTCCTTGGAATTAATTATTCTTCTATAATCATCTTTACTATATGATATTTACACATGGTGGAATCAATATTCCATTTTATCTATGTGTCATGGAGTATTTTTAAATCTCATGCCATCTACAACATATACATTTTATAGCTTAGGTATTCTCTTGAATAACATTATATACTTAAATAATAAACAAGTAACCCTTAATCTTATACCTTTTGTTGATATTTGACTTATATCTATATGGTTTCACCACATCCTTTTTTTACTAAACAAACTATACAATGATTATCAGCCACTTTTTTTGGCGTGTCCCTAATAAATGTATATATAACATCTATCCTAGTATCTTTTACAATAGTTTTATCTTCCCAAATATACCATTATAATTATTTATATGTTTATATGTTAGTAATGAATCTTCATATTCAATTTGATACTTTTTCAATATTCTTCATGAAATAAAAAAATCTAGTGATATCCTATATCACAATTATTGATATATAAAATTCATTTTTTATCTAATCATAAATATTGATATGACATGTTTATTTTTTCAACACAATATAAATTAGTGAAATCACCTTGTTTCCATTTTCAATATGTGGTATCCTCTTCACTCATCTTCCATGTACCATACACGACCCCTAAATAATAACCAATGTCTCAGTCACTCTTATGGATATTTTCAATTTCCTTTAGAAATATTCTACAATATCCAATATACATCACTCTTGACTACAATGATATTTTATACCAGAAACTATGATAATTATTTTACAGAAGTAAAAACTTACATTATTCATTTTGTTTCATCAATGGTCTTCTTATGATAATTGTTCAAAAAGAAGAGGGTTCCGAGGATTTATCATTATACCGCTTATCATAATTAGAGATTATGTCATGGTCCCTAATAACTGATATTTATATTTTTTATATATAAGATTATTTTAGTACAATATTTCATACCTTGGAGTATACCAATATATTTTTCAGAAATATCCCTTCTTTCTTGAGTGTACAGTTTCCTAGTTTGGGATAATAACTTGTTGTCATGTGCAAAATATAGGGATTTCACTGATTTATTATGCCATGATTTATAATATATATAGGGTACTACCTAGAACAATACTATATATAACTAGAAATTTTAATTTCATGTTAAATCCTTACCCTAATATCATCTATATATTTAGACATATTAACCTTCCATATTATATTTATATGCCTAAAATAATCTAAAAAATAACTATATATAACATATTTCTTCTTTATACCCACTTAATTATCATTTATTTAAATCTCATGCACTGGCTATTCATTTATATACTTTAGTCCATTCTGATGTCACTTCAATACAATACTCATCATCATATTAAACTAGTTTAAAAAATTATTATTGGTTGATAATAAATCCCACCAAAACCAATCCATAGGTTGTAAAAATATTCACCTATGGATTTTGTTATCTACTAGTGGAAATTATTTCTCATTTTTTCCATAAAAATTTAAATAAATATAGATTTTTTATTTTTTATTTATTTATATCATTAAAATGGGGTTACATTCTATGAAATTATAGAGTTTATCAAAATATATAAATATTTAAATCAATTAATCCTTAAATCCAACTACAGTCATGAACCAATGTATAAAATAAGATAATTAACTATAACTCCATGTTATCTTTAAAACTCTTAATTAAGGACCTTATATATAGGTATAAATTTTAAACTTATTTTAAATTAATATTCATCGATTTTAAGAACTACCCTTAACTGACACATTTCCTAGTGATCAAATGTCTATTGGAAAAAATACATCAAGTATTATTTTAGTGTTTTTAGATGAGTTTGTTAAATAGGAATGATTCCATGAATGTTTGGTGTAAATGAATAATTTCTTTAAAAAATTAAAGGGAAAAGTTTTTGTAAGGAAAAAAATTTGAACAAATGAATGGTTTGTGAAAAGTACTTTCCTGAAGGGGTGGTTTTCAGAAAGTAAGGTTTTGAACAAAATAATACTATATGAAAATCAAGGATTTATTGAAGGAGAATAGATCTTGAGAATCAATCATGAAAAGGGAAATATGTTATAAAGGAGAATATATTATCAAAGGAAATTATTTATAAATGAACTATAGAAAGAAATTTCATATAGTAATTGCATATTGGGTTTATTATTTTCCAAATTTGGGTGTTTATTTCTAATGGATTTGAAAGGAAAACATTTTTTTAGGTAGGTTTACATGAAATATAAAACAAAAATCTTGTTTTTATCATGTTTTATGTGAATATTTTACTATAAATATGTCCCTAATGATTTCATTAAAAGAAAAATATGTCTTAATGAAATGATCAGAGTAATGAAATCACATTATTTGTATAGAAGAGGTATTATGTGAACCTATTTCAATGAAATAAGAATTATTTGTATAAACCTCACAAAATTCAACTCATAAAAAACTAATAAAGTCATAAAGATTTTATATGATGAGAAAAATTTTGTGAAAGATTTACATTGTGAGAAGAATATGATGATGAACTTATAAAAATTGTAATTCATGAAGAAATTACATAGAGGGTAGTTCATAAAGGATTATTTAATGAATGATTTATATAGTTGATTTTATATGAAGAATATTTTACATGAAGATTAATTTTTTTGGTTCAGATATTTCATGTAAAATTATAATTAATATTATTAATTAAAAATGATCTTTATATCACAATAATTTTAGTTTAAACTATTTTAGGACTGATTCGAATCACCCAAATATTATTCTACAGGATAAGTTCAATCACATTAGTTGAGAGAAAAATAAGTTCTTGATTGTAATTAGTTATAAAATATATGTATAGTTAGTTTAATCTAATAACTTTAAACAATATATATCTTTAATGATTTAGTTTCATCAACAAATTTTCATTTTAATCTCCTTATATTGTCCCGGTGTGCATGATCTAAGTAAAATTTGTTATGTTCCTCTTTATTTTCATTATTGCTTCATAAAGTTTGTGAGGGAGAGAGGTGTTACTACTAAGAGTGGAAAAATATCATCGGTGATGGACTCTTAATAAGAAATTGACATACCCCAATTCACCACCCCCCCTCTAGGTATTTACTTTGATTGGGGCCAATAAGGGGTATCGATTCCAAATGTTCAAGGTAGTTCAACTCTTCATTAAGTGAAAGAAATAGTATTAATAAATCCAAAAGGAATTATTATCTTCAATGGAAACAAAGTTCAACACTAGAAAAATTATATAGAGTATTATTCTCAATCATTAGGCGTGGGTGTTTACACAGGAACTATAAATGTGATCTCATCATGTTTGGGAAGCAAATACATATTTGAAATTGATTAAAAGGAGTTTGATGTTGACACCAATGTGATTAATACAGTAGAGGGTGATTAATATTACTTAATATATATAAATGTGATATATTATTAATCCTCACACCCCATGTGTGAAAAGTTTTACAATATATATAAAGCTGACACAATGGTAATAGAAATAAAATTGTAGGTTCAATAGAACTTTTATAAGGACATGATGATGCGTACGAATGAATCATTTGATGTATTATTTAATAATGTAAATGTTATTTTCTAGTATATCTATGGTTTCTAAATAAACCCTTTATGATTTAAATATCTTAAATTGCATATTGAGAATATTGACACATTTTTTTAATCAAAAAGTATTCATTCTTGATGATAACGATCCAAACAAGCTGAGGTTGGTTAATCTTTATTGTACTCATTTCTCATGTGAGATTAGAAATGATGATAAAAATTCTATGGAAATTAATTTATAAGGACATATAATTCAAGGAATTTAAGATTCTCACTATATAATTTTAATAGTAAGAAGAAGAGTTTAATGAAGTCATGTCATTAATTTCTTCAAATCTAAAAAAGGGTAAAAAAAGATCAAGGGGAAACTTCCACTCTAGTGTTTTTGGTGTGGAATAGTTGAGATCCTTAAAAAAAAGTTTCCCAAAAAGTTTCAAGATGTCTATGGGGACATTGTAGTTCTCATAAGCTAATATGAAAGGTAGTAGGAGTAATATTAAAAAACACTTCAAGAAGGAGAAAATAATTTCATCTGAGGATAATAACATAAAATAAATAAAAGTAGAATAAATTTAATATTGTAAATACCTCAAAGAAGATTATTCTTTGATGTTTTAGAAAATTTAAAAACTATATAATATAGTGATGATAATGTTGTAGAACTAAAAAAGTTATTTTATATCAAATAAGAGTTATAGGTTCCACACTTGATGAGGTAGATGTTTGGAGATCCAGAATGAAGAAATAAAATAGAGCAGTTCTGAATGCCAAAATCTACATATAATTGTAGGAAGAAGAGAATTTTTATTTGAAGTAATAAATTCAATATCTCACATTTGAAAATTTATAAGTCTCGAATAAGTTTTTTGATTGAATGATCAATATTGGTGAGTGGATCCAAATCACTGATGGTTTGATTAACATAATAAAATATCGAGTCAATCATATCGAAGATCATGAGGGTAAATTCATAAGTTTTTAGTGAAAAATATAACATAAAAAATATTATTTACTCCCAAAATATGATTTATACATCAAATTAAATTATTTTTGGATGTTTTTAGAAGAATCGTGAAGGTCTAGTAAGATAGTTAATGGTTTTTCTGTATAAATTAAATACATATCAAAAGGAAAAATATGTCATAGGATGTGATCACGAATAGAAGTAAGTGTTGGTCTATTCCAAGACCTAATCACATACTCCAAAGTTGAATGTCTATTTGAATATAGAAAAAAATTTAGTACAATAAAAAGAACAAAATTGACCATTTATATTAAAGAAAGGACACATAAATGAAAATGTGTGCTCCCCAACTAAGCGGTACTAGAAGGAATAAGTTAAATTATGGTTTCCAAGAATAGTTGTTAATTTTAGGTTTTATTTGGGTGGATAATACTTATGGGGTGGTGGATAAAACTACATATTCCTCATCGATAATATGGATGAGAGTTTCTATAGAGACCAAATGAGGTTATACATAGAAACTAAAATGATTATATAGTGATATGTAAATGAAAAATACATTTGAAACATTGCAAGATAAAATTGGTCTATCATATACTAAGGAATATCAAGTTTACTAATCGACACAATGTAAAAATTTAAATACATGGATCAAAAAGAAAAGTGTTGAGAATGTATTTGTTTTGAAAATTTCTCTAAAGTAAATATATAAAGATGGAGTGTAGACCCTTGATAGTGGATGCACGTTGATGTTCTCAAAGTTATTGATTGATTTTATTTGTTTTAAAAAATATTTTTCAGTGTGATATAAAAAATATGAGGTCTATGGTGAATAATAAATAATCCACTAATGTAAGAGGAGTTGTTTCCTTAATAAATAAATAAAAAATAAAAGGTCCATGGAAAATATGTTTAGACCAAGTCTATAGAACCTAAAGTTAGAAAAATCATCCAAGACTAAAAAATATATTGGATTTTAAAATCAATGTTTATACACTCTTGTATGAAGTTTAAACTGATAGGGGATGGATAAAAGTTAATTAATGATGATCTAATCTAGAGTTATTAGATAACTTTGATGAAATACTATACTTTGAGGTTCAAAGATGATTTGATCATGTTTGTAGAATCCCAAAATCAAGACCAAGTCTATTTAATGATACATATAGAAGTATTCAACTTAGAGTCTATGAAAATTTGTTAGATTATGAGAATATTGTTTTTTACACTATGATCATAAGACATTTATTCCAAACATAATGTGTTGATTGTAATGATTTGAGGTGATCGTAAGATTTTGAGTTCTTTCATAAGACTCTACCAATAGTATATATTTTTCAATTGAGTGGCTTCATTGTAAGACTTTGAATTATGATGAAAGTTAGTAATGGAATGATTGGAATAAATATACTACTGAGCATAAGTATTTTAAGTCCCCATTGTAAATATCTAGCTAAATTAAGACTTAAATACTTAGATAAAATTTGAAGTTGTTGCGGTATAAAAAATTTTGTTCCCATATATTGAATTTGAGGAAGATGAAAGTAAATGATATTATTCTTAAGTTTTTTTTAAGAGTTATAAACATAATGAATCCAAGGATTTCCATGAATCAAGAATGTTTCAATAAATAATAAATTAAATCAGGATGAGGTGGATTGTTCTTCATACTAAAAAATTATGTTACCGTGTTCTCAAGAAAAAATCATAAATTATTCTATCAATGCTTAATATTAATATCAGATTAAAGATTATTTTATTAAAAGGTTATTGATTGAATTTTATGATCTTTTTTACTATGATAAAAGAGGTATAAGGAACTGATATGGGAGGCGAGGAATTTTTCTAAGCCTACAAAGTGATAATACATAAAAATTTAAAGAACCTAGGACTATAAAAACCTAATTATGTAGTGTTATTATTAAGATCTTAAATCATCTGTTGTTATTGTAGTGATGCAGGTTGAGTTATATATATTAGTTTTAAAATAGTATCTGGGATGTAGTTGTTATATACAGATATGATATTCAAGGTTGTACTATTTTAAGGGAAAATATAATGTTTCAAGAGGAAATTTCCACACCAAAAAAATGAAATTATATATGATCCTTTTATAAAGTTTTAATGATTTGATGTGAAGATTCTATTGAGGTATTTTTGAGAAAGATAAATTTTTTCATGTTGTAAATATTGTATGAATATCTTTATAATGCAGTTTCAATATGTATAAACAATAAATTATTGAATTTGTGGAATATCACTTGATTTAAAAACCGAGTGAAAAAAGTAATACAGGAACCCAAAATGGCTATTCAGTATGATGTCTTATGGTTGGAAGTGAGAATTTCTCCTTGATATTCTATTTAATTATACTGATTTCTATGGAATAAATTCAATTATCATAAATATTTTCACATGTGAATGTGATGTTAGATGAAGAATATATGAAAAAAATAAGTATTTTTTACTACTTTGGAGTTAAACAAACTAGAGATAGAGCTAAAACTATGCATCTAAGATTACTACAATGGGAACAATAAGAAGTATTTATTTTATGTTTTATAAAATTAGAATAAGAAGAGTATAACCATCATTTTGAGATCAATTGGAGTTAAATTATTTATATTTTAGAGATAAATCCTTGTGATAAATTTAATTTGTATTCGGTGAAGCTCATATGAGTAGTGATCTAGTTCTAGGTGCTTCTCTTGAAGAGTTTTTAGAAATCAAAGTCACTATTGTGAGTGGAAGTAGATTTTTTCTTAGGAATTTACAATCATCTTGTACTAAATATTTTTTCAACTTAAAAGGATTATTTTATAATACAACACATTCATATACATGATGGGGTATTGTAAAGATTGTGTGTCTTAGTGTCTACTTAGAAAACATAGTGCAAATTCATGAATTTAGTGTGAAGATAGTTTTTTATGTAATATGACAAGTAGGTGGATGTATGTTCAGTGAGACACTATAATTGTAGGTGTGGGAAATATCGCACCATATTATTTAGATATTTATAATTATAGTATAGAATCCTTTTAGGGGTGTAAAATCAATATGGAAAAAATAAATTCTTTTTACCAAGCCTTGTAAAAATACTTTGTGCATTTTATATTGTTTATTTTCATGAAAAAAATTGATTATGGATTTGTTTAAATAAAATATATCCATATGTAGTAACAAAAATTAGTAGTTAAATTATGAAGTTGATTTTAGGATATTTTGGAATATGATAAAAATTAGGAACCACCCGATTCACCCCCCCCCCCTAGGTGTATGCACAAGCCCACTGGGTTTCTGAAGTTGTATCATAGTGAGGTTCCCTTTTATTAGATATTTGGGATTATATAAATTAAATAAAAATTACAAGGTTCCCTTTTATAATATCTTAAAACTTTCACCCAAATATTCTATATGATATATATATTAAGTTCATATTGTGTTTGTTTAATGAATTTCATTAGAAATAAGAGTTAATATCTAACCCTGGTAGTGTTGAACATGAATTATTAACCAAGTCACATAAAAAAATAATAAATATTCCTATAATAAAATAATGAGGAGAACAAGTAAAATGAAATATCATCAGATTAAAATAATTCAAATGGTATGGTTATGATTGTTAATTCTATAGATTTTCATTCCCTAGTGAATGTAGCTCATGTTTTGGAAATTATTTCATTAAAATGTGTAAATACCTATATCTTGAGGTTAAGGATAATCTTAATAATGTCTCAATTTAATTATTAATATATATATATATATATATATATATATATCTTTTGATTCATCAATGGAATTATTAATGAAAAGTCACAACTGGAATAAGAGGATGATGTAGTCGAAGATGCATTGGAAAAAAATGAGCCTCTTCAACACTCTAATCACGATAATAAATTCTAAGGAAGAATATATACTAATTTTTGATGAAATAATGTCTCTATTTAAAAAATAATCATAAATATATTAATGTTAATAATATTTTTGTAAGACCATTATGAAGTAAATAGCCTATCATTTAATGAAATCTTACAAAGTCTCTATAGATTTCAAGACTACCTAGCTAGAAATTAAATAAAAAGTGGTGAAAGAGATGGGTAATTTTTTGGTGGATATGAGGAAAGTTCATGAGGTTCAAATTTAGTATTTAAATAATGATTTAGAAGACAATTTTGTGTTAGTATAATATGAGAAGAACAATCTCCGCATGAAATTTATGGAATTGAAACTTCCATTGAAAAATATGGAGGAAGAAAAATCTAGACCTTCCCAACAATCAAAGAAATTTATATTTCCACGCAAGAATAATTGGTGATACCTATATCAAAAAAGTATCAAATTAGTATCTAAAAGTGTGTGATATCATGTAAAGAATCATCCACATCAATCTCTGGTAAAAAGGTATCCCACGGTACATAAAAAATGGAATTCACCAAATTTTAATTATTTGTGGGTGAGGTGTATAAATTAAAATATATAAAAACATGAAGGATAAATATTATTGGAAATAAACCAATTTTTCAAGGAAATAGCTGATTATTTACAATGAATTTTCTCTAAAAGGAGCCCAAAAATTTAGTCTTCCATCCTAAAATCAACAAGCATTAAAATCTAGATAGATTTCTTGAACCATTAAAAGATCAAGATTAATTGAAAGGTGTCTGTGTTACTGAAAGTTTGGAAAATTACTCTCAATTACGAACATAGTATACCAGAATGTAGTAATCATATAAGTCTAAAATTAAGGGGATAAATACTGATGAAAACATACAACCTGTAATAATAAAAAATATAGTATATATGAAGAAGAGTCTATTCATAGGAAACATATTTGAATTACTAAGAAACCTATATGAAATGTAAAATATAGATGTTCATACTTATGTGGAATGCTGGTAAAATCATACTAGGTATCGTAGGTGTATTAAAAAGAATTTAGTTAATAAGGAAATAATTACAACGTTTGGTTTTTGTTTTTTGAAATATAATTAACCTAGGTAGATGATGGAGAAAGGAAACCACAGTGATTAACCTAAAGGAAATAAATGCCTCTACTGTAGAAATATTGGTCACCCCATGGATCATTCTAAAATGTCCATGAATATCATGAAATATAGTATCAATATGAAAAAAGTGATACAATTAATGAATGAGATAGGCAAATTCTTATATTTGTTGACACTCCATGTGGACAGTATGAGAGGATTCCTAAAAGGGGAAAGTTAGAGTTGTTTAATATATAACTAAAAGGTTAAAAAATAGTTTATAGTGATATAAAATTAATGAATTGGTTTCCCAAACAAAATGATATAATGAAAAAATGGAAATAATTCATGGGATCATGTTCTAAACATTCCGTTATAAAAAATGAATCCCCCTTAAAGAACATATTTGAGCAAGTTACCAATAGTTGTCTTACTATATGTCTAGAAAAGTTTTAATTTTCTTGAAAGATGGATCATACCAAATAGAAATAAATTTCTCTATTTTCTAAGAAAGAATACCCTATTTAAGAAATGAAAATAGTTGAAAATGGAAAGAATACCATGATTCCCAAAAGTGAATAACGTAGGAAAATAAATAGTAAAGCAAGTGTGAACTATTATAAAAACATAAGACCTATAACAAGAGGACCCTTTAGGTTAATAACCATGACTCAACCATGATACCCATATTATAGATACGGTGGAAGATCAAACCTCATCCCATATTTATTTTGTTATGTTTAAATTTTGGGTGGAAAGGGTAATGAAATATAGAGGGTATTCCCATCAGGGGGAGATCTAAAAATGTGATTAACTAATAAAATTTATAAAATATGATTTATTATAGAAATATAGTCATCCCCTTCAAAATATAAAGAATGAGGTATGATTTTACTCTCCCATAATTGTATTAAAATGTATATATTATGTTTATCATGGGAGGGTATTTATCTGACTAGTGGGATGTCCTAACACATAAAATCTTTTCATATATTTGTTAAAGTTGGTATATGATCCTGATTTTTTCTAAAAATATATATGTGGGTATACTATAAATAGTTATAAAGAAAAATCTGGAATCATAGGTGAAAATGTTGACATATTTATGGTCTGAACTTTTCACTCTTGTTTTCTACCAAGGGTTAGTCCATGCTGACTTCGATTTGATTTTTTGATGATATATTTATAATATAAATGTGATGTAAATTATTAAATCATATAATGTTATGTTATTTTTTAGTTACCATAATCACCGACAACTAATAAGTAGTTATTTTTATAGAAATTTCTCTCTTTGGTATCTTAAAGTAAAGAATATTTTTAATAGGAGGCTTCCCTTGTACAATAATTTGTATCAGTTGGAATATCAATTTATATTTGGAGTGGAATAAATCAAAAGTGATATAAAATAATAAAGGGGTAAAATATATTTAATGGTAACCCAATTATATTAAAAAAAATTATATTATCTTTCCCTTTTCATTTAACTTCAATTAGGGGGAGATATATCACATTGACCACAAAAGAATATGTGGTTTTATTAGAATTGACAAGAAATATGAAGGGGGATATTTTATTTTCCAAAGGTAGTTTTTTATTGTAATTATTTTCATTTGGTTATTTCAATGTGATAATGGAAATATGGGTTCTTGGGTGAAGAAGTAAGAATCGACCTATGTAAGAAGATTTACTACTCTGAGAAGTAAATAGAAAATAAACGTTCATTTTTAACGACCAAAATATTTTTAAATAAAATTCACCTTGTAATTTAAATTAAATTTCATATTATTTATAATGGTAATAGAAAACACATGTTGTGACATCATAATGTTGGTTCCACAAGCTGGTCAGTCATATAATCTCAAGCATGCCTCACTATGTGTCAGAGTCTGCCGACTGGTAGAGAGGGTCTATGTAACACCCCAACATTTTATGAGATGGAATCTATTAATTTATTTTATGTCTTGTTTTGAACACTAAAACAATATTATCTTTCATTTTACGCAACATTGTATTAGCTTTCAGTATACGCAATACTATTCTTGGCTTGTGTTACACACAATTTCATGTTCGTTTGATAGAAATTATTATACATAACATTGAGTATAGATTTTTTTCAATGAAAAAAATTAAATAATATTGTATTATGTTACATGATACACCAAATGAATCATTCACTACATGCAACAATGACTTGTCTTGAGTTACACATAAGGGAAACCTTCCTCAATAGCTTGTGTTGTACGCGATATTGATTTTACACTAAATAAAGATATATTATTATTTAATAGGATTTAAACTAGAAATTATGAATAGTACTAACCAAATTTTTAATTTTAAAAAATTATAATTCATTTTACACATTTTCTAGAACAATGTATGAGAACAAAATCAATTTTTTGGATAAAAGAACTATTTTTCAAAAAATGTAGTTTTTCCGCCTTTTTATGGTGCACTGATTTTAAATCTAATTTTTGACAAGTTTATAAGTTCAGTTTGACAAAATAAAATTTTTCTTTTGAATAAAGATATAAAAAATTACTTTGTATAGTTTTTTCATATTTTTCTGATGACATTCATATTTTGATGAATAGTTAAAATACGGTAAATTTTACTTAAAAACAAATTTTTTCATCAAGAAACTTTATATGGTTAAATTTTAATATTTAATTGTTTTAAATTATAAATATAATATGTTTTTACCATTTAATATAATTTAAGTCATTAGAATTAATTTTACAACGAATTCAAAGGTGAAAGCATTTCAATCTTTTGCAATGTTTTAACATTTAAAACTTGTTTCCTCATTTCAACAACGGGATTTAATTTTAAATTTTTTACTACAAATTCTGTGTATTGAATTTTAGAAAATTGATTTTATATTAGGAATAAATAGGTCCAAATTATGTTGATAGACTACTTTTTATTTTTGGGCATTATAAATAGTAATTATGGTTAATTTTATTTTCCACAGTTAAAGGTAAATTAGGTAATTAAGGGTAAAAATAATATCATAAAAATACCCTAAAACATGACTTGATATAATTGTATGATTATATTTCTTCTTAAAACATAATTGGGTCTAAATGGTATCTATTGGAACCCACTTGGATAGGATTAAGACATTTATTTTATTTTATTTAACGAAAAGTAAAATATGTATTACTCAAACTTTAATAATTAAATTATTTTTAATATAAGGTTATACAAAATATAAATTTTATTATAAATACTATTTTGAAAACTATTTTTTTTATTTATCATGGTAATTTATTTGTAATTTTTATGAAATATATAGTTACTTTAATAGTTTATACATTAATGATGGAGAAATTATTTATTTAGTAAAAAAATCAATAATATAGTTTTTATTAAAATAATATTACCCATCAAAAACAACACTTGACCAAAACTTA
Organism: Viscum album; assembly: GCA_963277665.1. Lineage (NCBI taxonomy): Eukaryota > Viridiplantae > Streptophyta > Magnoliopsida > Santalales > Viscaceae > Viscum > Viscum album. The sequence continues at coordinate 1,041,719,051 of OY728143.1, read as the reverse complement.
TAGGTATATTATATCTAAACCATAATAATACAATTATCTTCTTTTTTATCATTTGTATCCCTATAAAAGTGATTATGACACTTATATTATTATATTTTAAATGATCTCAAAGTTGTCACCTACATAATTTAATAAAGATAACATTTTAAAAGTTGATTTTTTAGAAGATAAAATAGACTAAAAGTATTCTTATGAAATATATTAGAGTTATATTCACATTTTATTTTATTTTTAATTTTTATGCAACAAATAAGTATATTAAATAATTATACAAAAAAATTGTAGTAATTATTTTATTAAGAGAAATACCTAAAAATGGTTTTAAAAATATTAAAATAAATATTATTTGAACTAATTAATGTGGTCCAAAAATTTCTATATGTATATTACATGTTATGAATCTATTAATATTTTTTTAGAATATATCTTCTATGTGGATTTTATTTCAAATCAAAAAAAATGAATAGTGTCGAAGTTGACACTATTGATATTTTATAAAAATAACATGTTATTATATTGTTTAAAAATCACAAAAATATTTATAAATTACAAATTTAAAATTATATGATCTAAAATATCATAAATTATCAAATTATAGACAATTAACAACACATAAGTAAGTCTTTATAACCATTTAAAATTTAGAATATTATTTCCACAAATAAAATTAAACAAATTAAATAAGGATAAATCAAAATGATAAGGTTTAAAATAAATTCCAAACATATATAAATTTTATTTTTTGATGATTTTACAACCATATCTCATCTAATATTTAAATTTGAGTCATTTTGATAGGTTTTTAAGGGGGCTTGAGTTTATTATAAATTAATATTTTGGAGGTTTCCAAAAGTGCCCCTCTCCTCTCTTATAAAAGGAAACCTTCTCCCTCTTCTCTTAACTCCATTTTGAGCTTTAAAAATCATCCAAAACATTCCCATTTTCCCTTATCAACATCCTTAAGAACGTACTAGAGGTATTGGGCTTCTTCAAAGACCAACTTTAGTGCCCTAAGAGGTGGTTTAGAAGAGGCAGGTCGAAGAAGAGGTATTATCATTTACCGATTCTTTCAAACTTATTTCTTCTTCTACTTCCTCTATATGAGTTGTTTCATTATTAATTAGTAATTACAGTACCACTTGTATACTTATATGTTATTATTAATATGAAACAACCATATTTCATCTTCTATTCATCCTATGAAAAATAAAATCAACACGCGTGCGTACATACGGCCTACTGTCTCCACGTCATGGTGTAATATGTTTTTCATCACCAACATGATTGGATGGGTATAATTATGGAAGAAATAACTATATATTATTATTTTAAAATTTTATTTATTCTGAAATATTATACACCATAGACTTCAATACAATTCCACAATCATGGGAATGATATCATTGTTCGTGCGTACATACGGCCTACTGTATCCATGATGTGATGTGATTCATTCTACATGATCTTGATTGAAGAATGATTATATGATATATATAATACTAATACCATTATGTAAATTATATAACTATAACCTAAAAAGGGTAATAAAAATTTATTTGAAAAAACATGCAAAAGAACATAAAGTAATTAACACTCGAATAACGGGTAACAATGAAATGTTACTAATAAACGGATAACAATAAGACCATATATGATATCATAAAATGACTATGATTCTGGAATAAGTCAATGACATTATTTAAATCATTATACAAGACATTTGGATATGTACAAATCATATCATACTTTAGGTGATGGATAATTGTTCAATCTCGTTTTTATCCAAGATTGCTTATACATAAGTATTTACTGGGGTTATATTTATCATCCATGTACATGTTTTATAAATATGTTTTCATAAATTGTTTAATATTATTACATGTATTTTTAAAGTCATGATTACCCCTTTTTGACTTTTACTATGTGTTATGTATGAAATATTTCTTTTGTTTACCATATGAGGTAATTTTTTACTCTTCCGGTAAAAGTACAAAGTGAATGTTTTTTTAAACTTATATGACATGAAAGGACTATTACGCTTTCATAAATAATTATTTACATGAATATTAATTTAAAAGTTTTCAAGTTTATTTTAAATTAACTTATTTTCTTTTAAATTTACATGACATTTTTAAAAAATAAAATGTTTTTGAAGAAGAAAGGATACTTTCCTCAAGAAATAAGTTCAAGTGTTTTATGAAAATTATTTTTCACCTAAGATGAAGTTTTTAAATAGGGTTATGTTTATATCCCTACTATTACTATGATTTTATTATGTTAAGTATGGAATGGTATGGATTATTTTATGATGGAATTATGTTTAAGGAAACCCATATTAGTTATTGGAGTATGATATGATGAATGATTTATGTTTTTTGGTACATGTAAGAATAATTTCATTATGTGATTGGTGGGACCTATATCTACCTCTAATGCATTGGGTAAATATTTATATCTCATGAGATATACATGGTTGGAAATTCAAGTAAATATGGTTCAGTAATATAGGCCTGGAATAGCAAGTAAATCTAGTTCAGTAATGGACACCATCCACTATGATGGTCTTGGTAGCAATGTCTTGGATACTATAGAAATCATATTATGTTTTTAATGGTTTTCCGCAAATCCATGTTTTATTTCCATGCTATTTTATCATGACTATTTTTCCTTTATAATCTATGCCTTACTTACTACCAATATTTATGTCATTGCTCAATATTTTGATGTTTAGATTTTATGTTCATGTTTTTATGTTCAAATGTTTATGGTTTGTTTTATGTTCTCTATGTTTACCCTTACTGAGTATTTGAGATCACCCTTTCTATGTTTTCTTTTCCCTAGGATATAAATAAAGGTTTTAGGTAGGAAAACAAAAGGGGAAGTTATTTATGGGATATGTTGAAGATCATTCACCATGATTAAAAGATTTTGTTCCGTGTTTCCAAAGACACTAAACTAATACGGTCTTTGGGTGTCTGTTTTTGTAATTTATTAAATATTCCACAAAAGTAATGTAATGTCCACGTACATCAAGATTGGGGTCTCTATAGTTGGTATCAGTGTGAAGTTTTAGTCAAAATTGGGAAACTAGGATGCGAAAACATTAGTGAGATCCCTAGAGATATTTTTAAGGTATGTCTAGGGATGTCCCTAAGGTTATGTATAAGTATATGTTATAGTTATAGAATTATGATAATGATCCTGAATAACCTAGGATTAAACCAAAGATGTTAGTGATTGAAAGTAGTACCCCTTGACTATGTTTTTTTCCTAGTATGATTTTTCCCTCTCACACTATTCTTTTTTGTTTTTAGAAAATTCCTGGAAACATGTAGATTCATGTTAATGGAGAATATGATGGACAATGGAATGATATTCTCCATGAGCAACCAAATGAAATAGGATTTGGAAGGGGAAACATCATTATTATGCCTAATCAGCAATCTCATAATATGATCAATAATCTCAACTTTGGTGAGTTTCCTAACTCAACTAATAATAGAAAGATGGAGTTTCATGATGATCATAGAGGAAATAAAGTTCAATTTCCCTCATGTAAATCATGTGGGAAGAGGAATCAAGGAGAATGTTTCAAATGAACTGGAAGATACATTGGGTGTGGAAAATAAGGACACAAAGCCAGTAATTGTAAAGTAAAAGGTACAGTTAACACAATGGACAAGGATAATGGTATTTCTAAGACACCAACAATGGTAAAATGTATTAAATGTAGAATGTATGGCAATTAGTCAAACCAATTCCCTAAGGGAAAATCTCATGAATAGAATCAGCATGGTCGTATGGGTGGTGTTTATGTGGATGATGATAAAGAGACCTCAAATTATATATGATATGAAAGAAGTGTTGAGGAATAAAACGATGAAGCTTAGTCATTGGTTTAAGAATATAGTGGAATGATTGCATGTTTATAGAGAATAATGTATGATACTATGGGATAAAGAAAAATCTAAGGATTGTTAAACTATTTTTTTTTCTTGAGTATTTGAAAGTATATGTTGAATGGTACTGGTAACCATGAATGTTTATTTAGATAATTTTGGAAATCCCCTAATATGTGCATATGAAAGGAGTTAGGAGATAATGAGTTGTTTGAAAGTATTAATGATCTCATTATTGATAAAAGGATAAAGTGGAATCATGGTTTGAGTATATATATTTTTTGGTATATTTTTTGTATAGAAATAGTTAATTTTGATGGAATTAATGTTGTCACTAAGGTTATACGGTAATTTATGTTATTATCATATTTCAAGAGGATGCATGATGAAGTCCTTAAATTGGTTAGAATGTGACCAACAAGATATATCTTATTATATATGGGGGATAAATGATGGTATTCACATGCTTTTTATATAACCTTTCTGGTAATTGTTTTCTTGGTATTGTGAGATTGAATAGAAGTATTTTTTATAAGCCTAAATGTTAGAATGGATTAAGTTGGACATCAGATAATATTGTTTAAGGATAGAATTTTTTATTTTTATTTCTGGAATGTTATAACAATATTGTTTTAGAAAAAGGATAACCTGGTGGATTGGTGACAACCTGTCGTGTCGGACAAGGCTGTGAGAATCGAACCCACAACCAATGTGCAGTAGGCCTTTATCGCCTATCATTGTCCTAAAGGAAGTCCCTGGTTAGTATAAATTAGTTCCATTTTAATAAGAGGTATGAAAGATGAAGTATAAGTCCATTTTTGGAACCATATATGATTAATCTCACCATAGATGGACTTATGTATATTTAATATCTTGTGATAAGCTTTTTGTGATAGAGACAGATGGAATGACCTATCATTTTATCAGGAGGGGGTTGTTAGAGATATTGGGGGTGGTTTGGTCTTGGCCTTTTCTTGTTCCTTTGGAAGGGGTACTGCTATTCAGGCGGAGGCCCGGGCCCTCGACACAGGGCTATCTTTGTGCACTCAGGAGAATTTTGGCTATATCGAAGGTGGAGGTGGATTCATTAATCCTCTATGAATCCCTGAAAGGAAATCACTCTACTCCGTGGTGCATTGTCTATACAGTCAGAAAATGTCGTGGCATGCTTTGTCCGAACACTCTTTTGTCCCACACATAGCGAGAGGGGAACAAGGTTGTGGACTATTTGGCTTCCATGGGTGATTATAGGTCTACTGACGCTCGTCTCTTTCAGATAGATATCATGAAGCCAGAATGTGTTAACCTTATTAGAGGGGATGCCCTCGGTTTGCATTACTATAGACCCCCATAGCTTGTTTTGATTCCTTTGATATTTTAATACAAATTTATTTTGGAGGACCTATCATTTTATCGTATGATCTGCAAACACTTCAAGAATTACCAATTCAACTTCATTTCTTGAAATAATAGATGAAGTGGAAATTATTCATGGAATGACCAACGATGATATTACACTAAAATCAAGTAAGTATTCTTCCTTATGAAAAAATTCATCAAATTTAGGGAAATTATCTTGAGAACCAAAAATGTTGCCTCAGTACCCTTATATCCTATGAATCAGATAGTACCTTAGATCATCACAAATTTATGACTTTTTGATTTTTGGCTTTTTCATAGCCAGGTTCTCAACCACTCTTCATCAGAACATGATGGTTATATTTCTCTTCCATATCCATGTTTTCACCTATGTTCTCCTATATGGAAACACAAGGATGATTTAATTTGGGTAAACATTATGTTTCTTACTTTAATTTCAAAAATTAAGTTTTAGTATTCCTTTTTACGATGTGGGTTTCTATGAAAGAAACATTCATGTAGTAAACCATTTATAACCCTGACGAATTTCGAGGGAGAAATTCATTTATGGGAGGTAGAATGTAGCACCCTAATATTTTATGAGATAGATTCTATTAATTTATTTGATGTCTTGTTTTGTACACTACACCAAGATTATCTTGAACTATAAGCAATACCGTATTAGCTTACAATATATGTAACACTCTTCTTGGCTCGTGTTACACATAATTTCAAGATCATTTGATAAAAAATATTCTACGTAACATTGAGTATAGATTTTGTTCAATGTAAAAAATAAAAAAAGATTGGATTATGTTATATGCTACACCAATGGAATATTGTACTACATGCAACAATTACTTGGCTTTCGTTACACATAAGAGCGACCTTCCTTGATAGCTTGCGTTGTACGCGATATCGAGTTTGCACTAAACAACGATATATTATTATTTAATGTGATATAAACTAGCTTTTATGAGTAGTATTAACACTATTTTGAATTTTATAAAATTATAATTCATCTTACACATTTTCTAGTACATGGAATGAGAACAAAATCAATTTTTCAGATAAAAGAACTACTTTTAAAAAAATGTTGTTTTTCTGCCTTATGATGGCGCACCCATTTTAAATCTAATTTTTGACAAGTTTATAAGTTTAATTTGACAAAATAAACTTCTTCTTTTGAATTAGGATATAAAAATTTACTTTGTATAAATTTTTGATATTTTTATGATAACATTCATATTTTGATGAATAGTAAAAATATGCTAAATTTTACTTAAAACAACTTTTTTCATTGACATAATTTATATGGTTAAATTTTAATATTGAATGGTTATAAATTATAAATATAATATATTTTTACCATTTTATATAATTTAAGTCATTATAATTAATTTTTCATTGAATTCATAGGTAAAAACATTTTAATTTTCTGCAATGTTTTAACTTTTAAAACTCGTTTTCTAATTTCAACAACGGGATTTAATTTTAAATTAATTATTGCAACTTATGTGTCTTGAATTTGAAAAAATTGATTCCATATTTGGAATCAATAGGTCTAAATTATTTTAATAGGCTTTAAAACACCCCGACCCCTCTAGGCTGGAGTGGGTGCATTACTTGTCATATTGGCATAGTTAGAAGCAATATAAATCCTAAAGGAAAAAATCAGTTTAGTAGTCTTGAAGAAACTAGATACATAGATGTTTCTCAAATTACATTGGAAAAGTTTACAAAATACAATACATAAAGAAAACTAAAAACTACATCCTCGAGAACTCAGTAAATGACCTTCTCTTCATCACCTGTTGAAGGTAAACAAGGAAATGGGTGAGCTTAAATGCTTAGTAAGGGTTAAAAATAACAAAATCATGAATAAAATAATAAGTTAATCATAGTAAATCTTACATAATCAATATGGCATGGTGAATAGATGAAAAACAAATGCCATTAATAAACTAAGAATGAAATTGCATCCATAGATTTTGACATAGTGAAAACCTCATGGATAATAATAATAACTGATAATGAATAAATAGAATTATTATTAATTGGACGTCATGTATCTGGCACATGAAACCATAATACCGTAAAAACGGTTTATTTATATCGGTAGAAACCCGTCTGATTTTTTGGAAACAAACTTGAAGGTTTTGTCGCCAACTGATTTGTCTCATGAGACCTATCGAGGCATCAAGGGGCTATAGCGTGCCCCACCCACCACTGAATGTCCAAAACATTCTTTATACATTGATTCAATATAAGATCAATATTCCTTTTCAATATCCGTATAGAGTAGAGTATACGGATTCATCAATATTTATATAATTAAAATAACTTTCCAAATAAACACCGTATGTAAAATCGTATACGGTTTAGACAACAAACATTTCCATGGAATGAGATTATGGATATTTAATATAAATACAATTTAAAAGGAAAATTGATCTCAAATGGTCAGTATGTACACCACATAAGGATTATTAGGTCCACAATACAAAGTTAGTCACAACAAAAAGGTAGTTGAGACGAAGCCCCTTACCACAATGTAATCAGTCGAATCATGTGACCAGAACTTAATGAACATCAAATAAATCATTGAATAACATGAATCTAAATATAATAATTTTATTATATATAAAATGTCATTACACATATACCACAAACAAGAAATAAGTGGAAAACAATGAAAATATCACAGAAATTAAAGTGAGATGAGAAACCCCTTACCTTATGCTCGAGTGTGTTCTTCATTGATTTAATGACATGAATAATAAAATTTAGATTCATTAATTAATTATTACATAACCTAAAATACATGTAATTGATTTATTATAACCTTATTAGGATCATTCGTGGCCCTTTTATGGGATTAAGAGGGTCAATTTTCTTGTTTTTGAAGCATTTTCTTCCTTAGTTTTCATGATTTGTTTACCTGTTTTCTTGAATGGAAGTTCATTTGAAATGTGTTTAAATATCCATAATTTTTAATATATGTTATTAATTAAATTAATGAGATATAAATTATTTTGGGTTATATACCATGATGATGATTCATTAGTTAAAAGTTTATTACAAATATTTGGATTAACTTGGTAGTTTTGTTCATAATGAACTTCTTTTGTATAATTATCTTATATTATGAGTGTCTAAGTATTCAAGAACATTAATGATATGAAAAAAATATAATTGTATCTAGTTCAAACATTAAAATGGATTCATGACCAATAATGAAAGAGAATGTGAAAAACAAAACTCCACCGTCCACAAAGGTAATAAATTGGAACCTAATGGACGTTGATTTCATTTATAAAAATAAAAAGGGGTGAGTAAGAATATTGATGATGGTTATTCCATTAACATGATATAATTCAAGTATATATATGATAATTTAGTTTATCATGTTCATTTAGAAATAGGAGGTGATAAGAGAAAAAGAAAATAGATGAACTTGAAAATAAAAGAAAAGTTGAGAGATCCCTTATGAAAATTCGGTAGCCTAACGGCGTCGCTTAAAATTTTATAAAATGAAATGATGAGAAAAAATGGGTATATCACCATATTTAAATAAAAATGAAAGTATAATAATAGATAAATTCAAACCTCAACATATGAGAATGTAAATTCAAATAGATAACATAAATGAAGTGACGACTAAAAGAAGAGAATGAAGGATTCCCTTACCTTGTAGAGTAACTCCTGGATCTTGACGGATGGGACCTTGGGGGCTTAAATAAACCTTGGTAGGACTCTTAGAGAGGTAAAACCACCAGATATTATAGGATGTGGGATTTGGAATAAAATAAAATGAATGGATGAGTGGGTATTTATAGAAAAATGGAGGTAATTTTTTAATAATTTCAAAGGGACACCTTATTAGTGGTTTTTTCCAAACCATGGGCTTTCCCATGGTATTTTCCCATGGTTTTAGCCACTTGGGACACCTCATGTAATAAGATACTTTACACAAGTCTAACATACTTTTATATTTAATTATTACATCATTATGATGTCATTAAACTACCAAAAACTCAAAATTGTATTTTTACTATTCATGAAAAATTCATGTATTTTAGAAAAATCCCAAAAATTCACCCTAACCATTTTTTGACGTGTAGAATCAAAAAATGAACTCAATTTTTTGAAAATAATTTTTTAAGTATTTTTAATTTAATTTTTAAATAAAATCATAGTTAATTCGAAAAATAACAATTTTAATGGTATAATTAGTTCTATATCACATTGAAAAATTAATTAAGATCTCGTTATCTTATTACCTTAAAAAAATAAAATCTTATCATTATTTACTATTTATAAAGGTCATATTACTATTCAGTTTACTATTCATAAGGGTATGTTACTATTCATCAAATAATCAAGTTGGTTCTATCAGACTCCAAATGACTTACTGGTCACAACTCTAGATGACCATTTTTCGAAATTCAAAACATAGAAGTGAAAAATTTATGTTTAATGGATAGATTATAAATTTCTCCTATAATGTTTTGATTCAAAAAACACATAGTGCTTCATGCAATATAGGATATGAATAGATTGTATTTAATAGAATAATACCATAAAATTTTTGGGGTGTTATATTATTCCCTCCTTCGGAAATTTCGTCCTCAAAATTTTATGTATAAATTCCACCAAAAAGATGTGGGTGGTTCTTCTTCATGAAATCATCTGGTTCCAATGTTGCTTCCTCCTTATTCTGGTTTCTCCAAAGAACCTTTACTAGAAAATTTGTTCAATTTATCAATACCTTCTCCCTTGTGTCAAGAATCCAGATAGGCTTTTCATAGTGCGACAAATCTGGTTCCAGTTTTATTTCTTCATATGTGAGTAAATGCATTGGTTCTGGCATGTATTTCTTTAAAAATGATATGTGGAACACATCATGAACTCTGGAGATATTTGGCGGCATCATTAAACGATAAGCTACAGCTATGATTCTTTCCTGAATTTCAAATGGTCTGATGTACCTGGGGCTCAGTTTCCCTTTTTTACCGAACCACAAGACACCCTTCTATGGAGATACTTTCAGAAATACATGATCTCCCACTTGTAATTCCAAGTCCTTTCTTCGGTTGTCAGCATAACTCTTCTGCCTACTTTGGGCTGCTTTAATATGGGCTTGTATTTTCTTCACCTTTGTCATGGTCTCTTAAATATATTCTGGGCCAATAATTTTCCTTTCACCGACTTCATCCCAACAAGTTGGAGTTTGACATAAATTTCTATATAATGATTTATATGGAGCCATTTGAATACTAGAATGGAAACTACTGTTGTAGAAAAATTCCACCAAAGGAAAGTATTTATCCCACATACCTTGGAAGTCAAGAGAGAATGATCTCATCATTTCTTCTAGAGTTTTAATAGTCCTTTCAGACAGTCTGTCAGTTTGGGGGTGATATGCAGTACTCATACGAAGCTCAGTATTCAAAGCTTTTTGGAGACTTTTCTAGAATTTTAATGTAAAATTGGGATCTTGATCAGATATAATTGATAGAGGATCACCATGACGTATTAAAACATCATTAATATATAGTCTTTCTAGGCACTCAAGTGGTAAGTCTTCTCTTATAGGAAGGCAATGTGCTGGTTTTGTGAGACGATCAACAATTGCCCATATTGCATCATTCCTCCTAGGTGTACTTGGTAGTTCAGTGATAAAATCCATCGTAATGTTATCCCACTTCCACATAGTAATAGGTAAAGGTTTCATCACTCCTTTGGGATGTTTTCTCTCTTCCTTCACTTGTTGAAAAACTAGACACCTTGACACACAGTGAGAAATTTCCCACTTCATATCATCCCACCAAAAATATTCTTTCAGATCTCTGTACATCTTGGTGTTACCCGGGTGTATAGAGAAATTTGAGCTATGGGCATCGTATAATAGTTCTCTTTTTAGATCAGGTACTGATGGAACACATAACCTCTTCTAAAATTTTATAATTCCTTCTTCATACACGAAGTCAGCCAGTCTCCCATCCTTGACAGCATTAATTTTCTTGTGCAGATTCTCATTATCAGATTGAGAACTTTTTGTATTATCTGATAAATATGGTTTAGAAATCATTTGAAAGAGAAAATATGTTTCCCCTTCCTTAACAATTCCCATAACCATCTTCAGTAGATCCAAGAATATAGGATCTCTCTCAATCCTCATTTGAGTCAGAAGTCTGTGATCCTTCCTACTTAAAGCATCTCCCACTTTATTCGCCTTTCCTAGGTGGTAGTGTATTGATCAATCGTAACCTTTGAGTAACTCGAGCCATCTTCTTTGCCTCATATTGAGTTATTTTTGTGTGAAAATTTATTTCAAACTCTTGTCATCTGTGTATATCTCACATTTTTCACAGTAAAGATAATGTCACTATATTTTCAGAGCAAGGATTATGGCTGCTAACTCAAGATCATGAGTTGGATAATTTTTCTCATGGGTCTTCAACTGTCTTGATTCATAAGCAATAACTTTATCATTTTTCATAAGTACACAACCCAGTCCATTATTTGATGCATCGTTGTATATTACAAATCCATCACTTCTAGATGGAAGAGTCAAAATTGGATCATTGACCAATATTCTTTTCAATTCTTCGAAGCATTCCATACACTCTTTTGTCCACACAAACTTAACTCCTTTATGTGTGAGCTTGGTTAGTGGGTTAGCCAGTCGGGTGAAATTCTAAATGAAACACTAATAATAACCATCTAAGCCAATAAAACTATGTACCTCGGTTATGTTTGTTGGCGTGGTCCATTCTTGGATTGACTTTGTCTTTACAGGATCCACTATGATTCAATCCTTAGAGACAATATGGCCAAGAAATGAAAATGATTGAAGCCAGAATTCTCACTTTCTAAACATACCATATAATTTATTTCTTCTAAAAGTTCTCAGAATAACTCTCAAGTGATTATCATGGTCTTCATAGCTTTTTGTGTATATGAGGATGTCATCAATGAATACCAAAACAAAGTTATCAAGATATTACTTGAAAACTATGTTAATTAAATCCATGAAAACAAAGGGTTCATTTGTCAGTCCAAAAGGAATCACTGTAAATTCGTAATGCCCATACATGGTTTGAAATGCTGTCTTAGGAATATCTTCTATCCTCACACGCAACTGATGATATCTGGATCGAAGTTCAATCTTTGAAAAGTTTTGAGCTCCATGAAGTCGATCAAACAAATCATCAATACGGGGAATAGGATACTTATTCTTTATTTGTAATAGAATTGATTTCCCTATAATAAATGAAAATCCGCATGGATCCATCTTTCTTCATAACAAAGAGGACAGGTTCTCCCCATGGAGAAACACTAGGTCGAATAAATCCTTTTTCACTCAAATCCTCTAGCTGTTTCTTTAGCTCTACTAATTCCATTGTAGCCATTCTATAGGGAGTCTTTGATATTGGTTTTCATCAGGAATTAAATCAATAGAGAACTCAACTTCCCACTTTGGAGGATGTCCAGGCAAATCATCTAGAAATACATCAATGTACTCCTGCGCTATGTGCACATCTTCAATTTGAATATTTCTTTCCTCACCTATAGATATTGGTTTATCTTCCTCTCCAATTATTTCATTCATTATATCTACTGGGGGTGGTTATAAATAAGAACTAGGTGGCGATGTATCTTCCCTAAAGACAAGGGATTCTACACCATTTTTTAAAATCGTAACTTTTTTATTCTTACAATAAATATTCTCATCATAATTTTACATTCAATCCATGCTGATAATTATATAAAATTCAGTCATTGGTATGATGATAAGGTTAGAAACTAAAGCACGTTTTGGTGTCTGGAGAGGGACTAGTCCACATGCCTTTGTTGAAATGATACATCCCCTGGGAGTTTTGACTGACAACTCCTTTACTAAATCAAATTAGACATATCTATTTTTTGGAAAATTGGGAAGATATAATTGAATGTGATGATCTAGAATCAAATAAAGCGATGGATAAGTTTGAGGAAAAAATTAAAGTACCTGCCACTACGTCATTAGGAATTTTAACCTCTACGGTTGTAATCGCATGGGCACTCCCTTATTATCTTGGATTTTTCTAAGGCATGGTTCCTTGGAGATTAGGACACTCATTCTCATAGTTTCCCATCTCTCTGAAATTGTAGCATTGAATATCATTGAATTGTTTATTCCCCTTGAATTCATCAGATCGATTACCCTTTTCTCCATTATTATAGCAGACTCCCACGCCTTTCAAGCATTTCCCAAGATGATTCTTTCCATAGTTCTCACATAATGGGAGAATTTATATTCCCTTGATCTTCTTTGGTGTTTCTCCTTTTCCTTTGTTATCAGAGTACCGCTTCTTATCTTGGTTTCCTTTGAGAAGATTTGATCTAGAAAATTCCCTCTCGGTTTTTATGGCACTTGATACAATTTCATCATATGATGAAAATGATTGAGAAGACAGTGCACTTCGAAGACATGGCTTAAGACCTTCAAAGAAATGATCAATCTTGTCTACTGAGTCACATATGTAATCTACGGAATACCTGGCCAGCCTTGTGAAAGTAGCCTCATACTCTGCAACACTGTATTCTTCCCTTTATTTTAAACTAAGGAATTTCCTCTTCATTTCAGTTCATTGCTCATTAGGGAAATATTTTTCAAATAATATTTCTTTAAAAGTCTTCCATTCCATAGCTTCTATTTATTATTCCTCTATAGTAATCTATATCAGGGACCACCATTGATCTATGTCGCCCTTGAGACAATATACCGCTAGTACTACCTTTTCATTTTCATTGAATCTTAATGCCATGAATATCTTTTCAAGGGACTTGATCCATTGCTCAGAAACCACTAGATTAGTCATCCCACTGAAATATGGGGGCATCTGCCACATGAAACGATCCAACATAGGTTTGGAATGGTTATTTGTTAAAACTTGAGTAAGTTTTCCCAATATGGTCATGATCTGATTTGCTCTAATGTTGACTGTGTAGACTTGATCAGTAGGAAGATCCCTACCTTGCCCACGAATATTGATTCCCATTCTTCCATTATATGCCATTCCTAAATAATGGGATACACTATATTAGTTTATGAATCTCAAATAGAAAATCACTCAACATAGATTGAAATTCTATGCATAGCAAATCTTATAAACATGGTTCCTCTAAGGAAAAATTTACATTAAACTCCGTCATAATGGATTGTAAAGAAAATTTGAATTATCCTAAGCATATCCCCTTAGAGTGTTGTAACCAAGAGTGTATCAAGGCTCGTTATCGTGCACCAGTTCTCATTCGAGTCTAGATCAAAGCAGTGTTTTCGGGTTTTACCCCGAGATACATCTGTGCCAGAGCCGCCTCTACCTGCTCGTATCCAGATAGGGACGTATTGCTTAAAAAGATCCAAATAATCTATTCCTTATCAAAATACTAGGACGTTCTTGTATATTATTCTCAAATACTACATTAGGGTTTTTTACCCTACTATATATCTCCTACTCTAGTTTCCAAGATTCCTACTAAACTTCCTCTGATACCAACTGTAACACCCCGGCCCCTCTAGGATGAAGCCAGTGCATTGCTTGTCATATTGGAATAGTTTGAAGGAATAAAAATCCAGAAGGAAGGGTCAGTTTAGTATTCTTGAAAAAACTAGATACATAGATGTTTTTCAAATTACATTGGAAAATTTTACAAAATAAAATAAATAAAGAAAACTAAAAACTACATCCTCGAGAACTAAGTAAATGACATTTTCTTCATCACCTGTTGAGTGTAAACAATGAAAGGGGTGAGATAAAATGCTCAGTAATGGTTAAAAATAGTGGAATCATGAATACAATAATAGGTGATTCATATTCAATCTGACATAATCAATATGGCATGGTGAATAAATGAAAAACTAATGCCATTAATAAACTGAGAATGAAACTGCATCCATAGATTTTGACATAGTGAAAACCTCATGGATAATAATAATAAATGATAATGAATAAATATAATTATTATTAATTATATGTCATGTATCTGGAACATGAAACCATAATACCATAATAACGGTTTAGTTCTATGGGTAGAAACCTGTCTTATTTTTTGGAAACAAACTCGAAGGGTTTGTCGTCAACTAATTTGTCTCATGAGACCTACCGATGCATCAAAGGGATATAATGGGACCCACATGCCACTACATGTCCAAATAATTATTTATAAATTGACTCAATACAAGATCAATATTCCTTTTCAATATTCGTATAGAGTAGAGTATACAGATTCATCAATATTTCCATAATTATAATAACTTCCCAAATAAACGCCTTAAGTAAAATGGTATACGGTTTAGAAAAAAAACATATAAATGGAATTATATTATGGATATTTAATATAAATACCATTTCAAATGAAAATTGATCTCAAATGGGAAGTAGGTATACAACATAAGGATTATTAGGTGCACAATACAAAGTTAGTCACAACGAAAAGGTAGTTGAGATGAAGTCTCTTACCACATTGTAATCAGTCGAATCATATGACCAGAACTTAATGAACATAAAATGAATCATTGAATAACATAAATATAAAGATAATAATGTTATTTTATATCAAATTTAAGTATACATATTCCACATACAATAAATATGTGGCGAACAATGAAAATCTCACACAAATGAAAGTGAGATGAGAAACACCTTACCTTATGCTCGAATGTGTTCTTCGTTTGTTTTAATGACCTGAATAATAAAATTTAGATTAATTAATTAATAATTATATAACCTCATATACATGTAATTTATTTATTATAACCTTATTAGGTTCATTCATGGCCCTTTTAGGGGTTTAAGAGGTTCAATTTTCTTGTTTTTGAAGCATTTTCTTCCTTAGTTTTCATGATTCGTTTACCTGTTTTCATGAATGGAAGTTCATTTGAAATGTGGTTAAACATACAGAATTTTTAATATATATTATTAATGACATTAAGGAGATATAAATTATTTTGGGTTATATACCACGATAATGATTCATTAGTTGATAGTTTATTACAAATATTCAGATTAACTTGGTCGTTTTGTTCATAATGAACTTGTTTTGTATTATTATCTTATATTATGAGTGTATAAAGATTACATAACATTAATGAGATGAAACACATATATTACTATATTTTTAAACCATTAAAATGTTTTCATGACTAGTAATGAAGGATATTGTAAAGAACAAAACTCTGTCATCCACAAAGGTTATAAATTGGAACCTCATGGACGTTGATTTCGTTTATAAAAATAAAAAGGGTGAAAAAATAATATTGATGATTTTTATTCCATTAACATGATATAATTCCAGTATATAGATAATAATGGAGTTTAT
Organism: Viscum album; assembly: GCA_963277665.1. Lineage (NCBI taxonomy): Eukaryota > Viridiplantae > Streptophyta > Magnoliopsida > Santalales > Viscaceae > Viscum > Viscum album. The sequence goes on along the minus strand of OY728143.1, from coordinate 1,041,702,423 downwards.
CATGGTCATTTTGAAAGAGGATGTGAGAAGAGAAAAAGAAAAGAGATGAACTTGAAAATAAAAGAAAATTTGAGAGATCCCTTATGAAAATTCGGTAGCCTAATGGCGTCGCTTAAAATTTTATAAAATGAAATGATGAGAACAAATGGGTATCTCACCATATTGAAATAAAAAGGGAATTAGAATAATAGATATAGTCAAACCCCAACATATGACAATAGAAATTCAAATAGATAACATAAAACAAGTGACGACTAAAAGAAGATAATGAAGGATTCTCTTACCTTGTAGAGTAACTCCTAGATCTTGAAGGATGGGACCTTGGGGGATTAAGAAAACCTTGGGAGGACTCTTATAGATGTAAAACCACCATATATTAGAGGATTTGGGATTTGGAATGAAATAAAATGAAGGGATGAGTGTGTATTTATAGAAAAAGAGAAGTAATTTTTTTAATAATTTTAAAGGGACACCTCATTAGTGGTTTTTGCCAAACCACGTGCTTGCACAAGGTATTTGCCCATGGTTTTAGCCACTTGGGACACCTCATGTCATAAGTTACTGTACACAAGTCGGCCATATTTTTATATTTAATTATTACATCATTATGATGTCATTAAACTACCGAAAACTCAAAACTGTATTTTTACTATTTTTGAAAAATTCATGTATTTTAGAAAAATCCAAAAAATTTACCCTAACCATTTTTAGATGTGTAGAATTCAAAAATGAACTCCATTTTTGGAAAATAATTTTCTATGTATTTTTAATTTAATTTCTAAATAAAATCATAGTTAATTCAAAAAATAATAAATTTAAAGGTATAATTAGTTCTATATCACATTGAAAAATTAATTAAGATCTCATTATCTTATTACCTAAAGAAAATAAAATATTATAATTATTTACTATTTATAAAGGTCATATTACAATTCATTTTACTATTCATAAGGGTATGTTACTATTCATCAAAAAATCAAGTTGGTTCTATCAGACTCCAAATGACTTACTGGTCACATCTCTAGATGACCATTTTCAAAATTCATAACATAGAAGTAGACAATTTATGTTTAATGGATAGTTTATAATTTTCTCCTATAATGTTTTGATTCGCAAAAGACATAGTGCTTCATGAAATATAAGATATGAATATATTGTATTTAATAGAATCATACCACAAAATGTTTGGGGTGTTATAGGCTACTTTTTATTTTTGGGCATCATGAATAGTAACTACAGTTAGTTTTATTTACCACAGTTAAAGGTAAATCAGGTAATTAAGGGTAAACATATTATCATAAAATTACCCTAACACTGGTCATTATATATTTGGATGACTATATTTCTTCCTAAAACTTAATTGGGTCAAAATGGTATCTATTGGAACCCACTTGGAAAAGATTAAGACATTTAATTTATTTTATTTAATTAAATGTGAAATATGTGTCACTCAAACTTTAATAATTAAATTATTTTTAATATAAGGTTATATAGAATATAAATTTGATTATAAATACTCTTTTGAAAGATAAAATTTTTTTCTTTATCATGGTAATTTATTTTTAATTTTTATGAAATTTATAATTACCTTAATAACTTATACATTAATGATGCTGAAATTATTTATTTAGTGAAAAATCATTAATATAGTTTTTATTAAAATAATAATACCCATAAAAAGGATCTAAAACATGACCAAAACTTATTTTTCGTTTATATATAAACCATAATCATACAAGGGTCGTCTTGTTGATCATTTTGAGCCTTATAAAAGTGATTGTGACACTAATATTATTTTATTTTAAATGATGTCAAAGTTTTCACCTTCATAATTTAATAAAGATAACATTTTAAAAGTTGGGTTGTTTAGAAGATAAAATCTACTAAAAGTATTATTATGAAATATATTAGGTTTATCTTTACATTTATTTTTATTTTTATTTTTTATGCATCAAATAAGTATATTAAATAATTATATAAAAATGTTTTAGTAATTATTTTATTAAGATAAATATCAAATAAATGGTTTTAAAAATATTAAAATAAATATTATATGAACTAATTAATGTGATAAAATAATTTTTTAGATGAATATGACATTTTAGGAATCTATTAAACATTTTGGTTTGAATATATCTTCTGTGTGGATTTTATTTAAATTCAAATAAATGAATAGTGTCAAAATTGACACTATTGATATTTTATAAAAATAACATGTTATTAAATTATTTAAAAATCACAAAAATATTTAAAAATTACAAATTGAAACTTATATGGTCTAAAATGACATAAATAATCAAATTATGGACAATTAAAAACACATAAGTAAGTATTTATAACCATCTAAAATTTAGAATATCATTACCACAAATAAAATTAAATTGATTAAATAAGGATAAATAAAAATGATAAGGTTTAAAATAAATTCAAAACATGTATAAATTTTATTGGTTGATGAGATTACAACCCTATCTTATCTTATCTTCGAATTTGAGTCATTTTTTCTGGTTTTTAAGTGGGGTTTGAGTTTATTATAAATTAATATTTTTGAGGTTTCCAAAAGTGCCCCTCTCCTCTCTTATAAAAGGGCACCTCCTCCCTCTTCTCTTCACTCTATTTTGAGATTTCAAACTCAGCCAAAACCTGTATGTTTTCCCTTATCAAATTCCCTAAAAACATACTAGAGGACTTGGTTTTCTTAAAAGATCATATTTAGTGCCCTAAGTGGTGGTTTAGAAGAGGCGCGTCGAAGAAGAGGTAATATCCTTTACTGATTCTTTCAAATTTATTTTTTCTTCCACTTACAATATATGAGTTGTTTCATTATTAAGTAAAAACTCCAGTCTAACTTGTATGTTCATATGTTATTATGAATATTAAACAACCATATTTCATCTTCTATCTATCCTCTGAAAAATGAAATCACCACACGTGCGTACGTAAAGCATGCCATCTCCACGCCGTGGTGTAATATGTTTTTCATCACCAACATACTTGGATGGGTACAATTATGGAATAAATAACTATATATTATTATTTTAAAATGATATTTATTCTGAAATATTATAGACCATACACTTCAATACAATTCCACAATCATGGGAATGATATCGTCGCACGTGTGTACGTATGACCTACCGTCTTCATGATGTGATATAATTCGTTCTACATGATCTTCATTGAATAATGATTATATGATATATATATAATACTAATACCATTCTATAAATGATATAACTATAACATAAAAAGAGGAATAAGAATTTATTTGACAAAACATGCATAAGAACATAAATCGGTTAACACCCGAATAAATAGTAACAATGAAATGTTACTAATAAACAGATTAGAATATGATCATATACGATATCATAAAAATGAATATGATTCTGTAATAAGTTAATGAAATTATTTAAATAATTATACAGGAGTTTCAGATACGTATAAATCATATCGGACTTAAGGTAAGGCATAATTTTTCAATCTCATTTTTATCCAAGATTTCTTATACGTAAGTATTTACTAGGGTTATATTTATCATCCATGTACATGTTTTATAAAAATGTTTTCATAAGGTTATTACTATTATTCCATGTATGTTTAAAGTCATGATTACCCCTTTTTGACTTTTACTATGTTTTATGGAAGGAATCTTTCTTTTATTTACCATACAAGGTACTTTTTTACTCTTCCAGTAATAGTATGAGGAGAATGTTTTTTAACTTATACGGAATGAACGGATTGTTACGCTTTCATAAAGAATTATTTACATGAAGATTAATTTAAAAGTTTTCAAGTTATTTTCAATTAACTTGTTTTATTTTAAATTTACATGACATTTTGAGAAAAGAAAATGTTTTTGATGACGAAAGGATATTTTCTTCAAGAACTAAGTTCGATTGTTTAATGAAAATTATTTTCCATCTAAGATAAAGTTTTTAAATACGGTTATTTTTATATCCCTATTGTTACTATGATTTGATTATGTTAAGGATAAAATGGTATGGATTATGTAATGATGGAATTATGTTTAAGAAACCCCATATTATTTATTGGGTTATGATATAATGAATGATTTATGTTTTGTGGCACATTTAAGAATGATTTCATTATGAGATGGGTGGGACCTATATCTCCCTCCAATGAATTGGGAAAAGATTTATATCTCATGATATAGACATGGCTGGAATGAGAAGTAAATCCAATTCAGTAATATAGGGCTGGAACGATAAGTAAACCCGGTTCAGTAATGGACTTTGTCCACTATGATGGTCTTGGAAGTAATGCATTGGCTACTATGGAAATCATATTATGTTCTTAATGGTTTTCCAAAAATACATGTTTTATTTCCATGATATTTTATCATGGCTGATGTTCCTTTATGATTTATGCCTTACGTACTGCTAGGATTTATGTCATTGGTCATGATTTTAATGTTTAAATTTTATGTTTATGTTTTTACGTTCAAATATTTATGGTTTGTTTTATGTTCTCTTTGTATACCCTTGCTGAGCATTTGAGCTCACCCTTTCTATGTTTTTTTTTCAGGATATAAAGAAAGGTTTTAGGTAGGAAAACAAAAGGGGAATATCTTTATGGAAAATTTTAAAGATCCTTCACCATGATTATAAGATTTTGTTCCAAGTTTCCAAAGACACTAAACTAATACGGTATTTGGGCATCTCTTTTTTTATGTATTAAGTATTCTAAAAAAGTAATATAATGTCTATGTACTTCAAGAATTATGTCTCTAAGGTCTAATATCAATCATGGGGAGGATATACCCTCTTTGTAACAGAGTAAAACATCAGTGAAATAATGACATTGAATAAGATTTAGATCTAAAACCTAAATAAAGATCGAATAAATCCTGATCTCTCAAATCTATATCTATATCTAAAATCCTAAATCTAGATCAAATATACTATATGTTTATGTAACCCTAAAACAGGAAGAACAACCCACCAAAATATAATAGGAGATGAATGGAAAATCAATCTTGAAGAAACCACATACTCGATGTGGTGCAGCACTATCAATCTAGTGTCAAATCACCAAGAATAGAGGTTGGAGAGCCTTGGAATCCCTCTAGGGGGTCTGGAATTGAGATAAATTGATTTTGGGTTGAGATAGAGAATCTGGGGGTATTAGACGCGGTTTCGCAAATTATTTTAATAATTTTTTGGGGACTAAAATCTCATACGCACGGTTTTCTGCTCAGTGAACACAATTTCCCTTAACTGTGTGCCTTAATAGTGTGTCTCATTTATAGGGGTGCATGATTTGACAAACCATGCACTAGCCATTAAATTCTCCTCTATCCAAGGTTACCCGGTTTGTTGGGCCTGGGAAAACTCTTAGGTAAAATTGTGCTCCAACCGTGAATTACCCCATTTTCTTCCATGCTTCTCCAATTTTCATCAAAACAAACCCTAAGGTAAAAACAAAACAATGTGTAATAAACATAAGGAAAAAGATTACTGGTAAATGACCCTAATACATATTCATAAAATTTTTGGATCTTATAATCTCCCCACCTTATAATAGCTCATCCTCATGCTTCACTCCAAATCATCTCTATGATTCTGATCCAAAAAGATCAGGCCACTGATACCTCATTCAATTTCTCTTTCCCTTATTTCCTCATACACATGACCATGTTGCCACAATTCATGAACTATCAGCATGGTCATTCCCATCAAGAATTTCCCACTGCAATACAACACATGTATCAGATGCTCCTCAAAGGATGCATCTATATCTAGCTCAACATCAACCAGATCGATCACATGATAAGGGTTAGGGTGATACTGTCATAGTTTTGAAACATATAAAACATCATGCATAGTACTATATATTTTTGGAAGAGCCAATCAGTACACCACCAAACTGATTATTTTCACAATCTCAAATGGTCAAATGAACCAGGGTGCCGGTTTTCCCTATCTCTGTATCCTAATATGACCCAACCTAGATGACAGCCGAAGGAATACACAATCACCCTCTGAAAACTCTAGGATTCATCAATTTCTATCATCATATTACTTCATTTTACTTTGAGTTGTATCCATATGCTTTCTAATCAACTAAACATGATCCATCACCTCCTACACGAGACTCAGTCCCAATAACTCTGACTCACTTACCTCCAACCTGTATAGAGGTAATATACATGTCCAACCATAAATATGCACATATGATGCATTTGAATAGTTTCCTGATAAATTTTTTATAGGGAAAATCCACTAGTGAAAGTTGCTTCCCCAAAGAGCTTGGTGTAAAGTGAGAATCGAGTTCTAAAACAATAGTCTAGGGCACCCCATGTAGATATAATATCTTATGAACATATAAATCACCCAACTTCACCACGCTGAAAGTCTCATGTATATGAAAGAAATGTGCTAATTTCATCAGTATGTCCACAACAACTCAAATATCATCATTATTTTGAGTCATCCTCTTAATTACCACCATAAATTCCATAGTCACGTCATCCCACATATATTATAGAATATGAAATTTGTGTATTAAACCACCATGTCATTGATTCTCATTCTTCACCTAATTATATGTGTAACATCGCATCATGAACCGTGCTATCTCCTTTTTCATGCCCGGTCACCCAAACTATTGATATAGGTCATGGTAAATTTTGGTCACACCTATATGTACCACCTACTTTAAGGAATGAAACTCCCACGTTAGCTCCTCTCATAAGCTCACAGGCACAAAAAATTGATTCCTGATATATATTACCTCACTCTCATTTATTCTCTAATCAGAAGGTGACTCCCCCACCTTCAAGGCTTTACCTCAGGGTTGAAAATTCTGAATCCTCATACCACTTGCCACATATCCATATCAAAATTGTATACTATTAAAAATTATAAGAGATTCATCTTCTCCTAATGCTCTTGAACCACAATGTACATCTCATCGAGTAAATTCATCATCTTCCACTATGCACTAGACTCTAGAATAGCTTGAGTCTTAGTTTTCCTACTCCAAAAATCAGAAAAACTATTACCCTTTCTAGGAATATATTCTATCTTAATGTTAAAAGATGACATATAATCAATCCACCTTTACTGTCAAAGATTCAATTCTCACTACAAAATGATATTATTCAAGCTCTTGGGATCTGTATAAATAGTAAGCTTATTTGCACAAAAGATAATGTCTCCAATATTTCAGGGCATAAACCACTACATCCAACATGAGTTTGTGCATAGGGTAATTCCATTCATGAGGCCTCAACTACTGAGACCCATACACTATAACTCAATATCCATTCATAAACACTACTCCAAGTACAATTCTAGAAGCATCATAATACACCATATACTCCACATCTGACTCTGGTAGGATCAAATTTTTTGTCGATTTCAAGCACTTCATAAATTATTGGAAAGAATTATCACATTATTATAACCATACATACTTTATCCCATTTTCTTTCAAGAACGTAATCAGTGATACCTAATGGAAAAATCCCTAAATAAAACTCCGATAATATATAGGTAATCCCAGATATCTACATTTATCAAACCCAATTTCAAGATACTCCTAACAAACCACTACATGAAACTTCTCTGGATCCACTAACCCACCTTCCTATGAGATGATTTTACCCATGAAGTGTACCTGATCAATCAATAACTATCACTTAGATAGCTTTGTGTATAGCTTATTCTCTCTTCATATACTTATAATTATGTTAAGATGTTGGGAATGATCATCATGAGTCTTGGAGTACACAAAGATGTTATCCAAAAACACTACCATAAATTGATCCATTTATGGATGAAATATCTTTTTAATCAAGGCCATCAACATTGGAGGTGCATTATTCAACCCAAAAGGTGTTACGATGAACTCATATAGGCCATAACTTATCCTAAAAGAAGGCCTTGATATATTAAAAGTTTAAACTCTAAGAAGATGATACCCTAATATCAGTTGATCTTTTAGAATACACTATCCCCTATCAACATTCCAAATAGATCATTGATACTTAGAAGAGGATATCGGTTCTTCACAACCATACAGTTCAACATTCGGTAATCGACACATAAGAATAAATTCATGTCTAATTTTCAAACAACACTGGTGAATCCAATGGTGATGTACTCGGTCAAATAAATACATTAACCTAAAACTCCCCCAGTTGAGAATTGTGCTATTGAAGTTCTATAGGTTTCATTCTGTATTGTGTAATTGAAACTAACTCATCCTTCTATATGAGCTCAATCGAAAACTTTGTGTCTCTCTCATGTGGCAACCCTGATAATTCTTCTGGACAACCTCCTAAAAATGATCCACTATAGTTTTAAAGACATCCTTATTTAGATCATTTTCATCTAGCAATATAATAGAAACCTAGGCTATGAGCTCTCCCAGTTTCTTAGTAATTGGCCCTACTTGGCCTCCCTGGATATCCCACTCTCCATCCTTAATATAGTTTTTACCTTTATGAGACATAAATTTCACTCATCGGTGGTAAAAATAAATGTGGGCTCGGTACGCTACTAACTAATTCATACCAAGAATTAGGTTGAATCCTAACATGTCATAGATATAAAGGTCCTATAGAATATGTTACTCCCCAACTTCAAGATAACATCCCTTTCATAAGAAGATGTCTCTAGACTATACCCCCAGAGATGTGTCTATCATCAACACCCTCCCCACAAACTCCACCACTAGGATCAAACCATTAATTGTTTTGGTAGATATAAAGGAATGAGAGGCACCAGTATAAAATAAGGGACTATTTATGGTTGAATATTCCAAAATATTACTTCTCACCAAAAGTTCTCAATCATTGATATCCCCAAGTGTAAGTTGCACTGCATACAAATGTCTGAACACTATTCCCTATAATGATGTTTGGATCCCCTGAGATGCACCACCCTACTGATGTGGGTATTTTTTTCCTAGACACTCCATGTCCACTGCCTCTATTTCCTTGGATATTAAAACTCCAGTTGTCATCCTGATATGGTGTAGAAGACCCCCTTCCTACATTCTGATACTTCCTCGCTTCTCCCTCACAACTCATCTATCATTGGGTCATATAGATCTTTTATATATATTCTATATTAATAAAAGACCAGCACTCCATTGGTGGTCGAGAAAATTTTATATGGTAATGTCTTGGCCTACCACACGGATGAAAGATTAGTGCAATAAGGTTCTGTGCAACCGACCCTCCTGTCTGGCCACTCAGTTTTCCACTTACCTGGATAAAGATCTTATTAAGATGCTTCCTAATCTCTGAATTCATACCTTCTAACCATCTATCTTCAACTTTTTTTCCTACAATGGAATCCTCTTTTATGTCCCCCTCATATATGAGAGCCTAAAAACCACCTAAGAAAAATTATTTAAAATAAATATGTTATGTTGGGACATAATCCAACATTTAAGTCCATCCTAGAAATGACTCATCATAGTTGTCTCATACACTATCAATACTTAAGCAAAGCATAGTAAATCTATAAATAATTCATCATAGTTCATCATAGGCATACTCCCCTAAGTCATCCTCATGAACTCATCTACTCTCTCTTTCCTCAGTGTCTCTGGATAGAATTTCTATAAGAACCTCTCCAAGAAGTCCTTTCATAAAATAAAACCAGCCTATCTAGTTAATGCCTGAATTTCAACCAGTACTTCACTGATCCTCATAACATATAATTACCCAACATGACCCTCCTCTCAGAAGGAGTCTCCAGAAGATCAAGAATCATCTGGATGGGCCCAATCTAGTAATAAACTCCCTCATGTCTATCCAATAAAATTCGGAAAGTTCCTCAACTAAAACTCACATTCCATGCTAAACATACTCTTCAATACCCACCCTAGGTCTCCTTCCATGTATTCCAAGAATCTAGAAAAGTTATCTCAGAACATCTCCCCTTCTTGGTCACCCAGCATAATCGGTGCCTCAATTTCCACTACCGATAAACCATCTCCATCTATATCCTCTTGTCTTCATCTCAACAATAAATAAGAAATATCTTCCCCAAACCCTACCACATGGTCAAAACTGAGGCATTATCACTACCTTTAACCATCCTATGACTAACTATTGATTAACAAGGGTATAAAATTTCTCATTATTAAAATTTCTTATTAGAAACTCATTTATTCTCATCTTTAATCATTTTAAAAAAATTATCAATTTCAAATTAGGCTCCATTTTCAATTCAATTCTACAAGAAATGAAAATTAGTTCTTGTTCAGAAAACATACCCATAACTCATTTTCTCATGCATTTCTAATATGATGCATGTCACAATAATACTAAGTTCCTAGAATGATTCATATAACTCAAATCTCATGTCATATCGGGTCATGATAAAAATATCAACAAAACTTTGAAACAATTGTCACATCACATGGAAAGTGTTTCACAGAAGGTGGAATAATATTCAAAAATAATATCAAATTGAAATAACAACAATCACACCCTGGGCACTAGGGTTCTCCCTCATACATCGGTTAGATACTCCCATACATGAGCTCATAACAATGGTCAGGCTCTTCCAATTCTCATGTATACCTTTCTCAAACAATAATACAAAATAAAAAGGAAATAAAATTGGGATCCGATACAACTTTTTAACATATCTTCTCGGGTGCCAAACACCAATGCCCTAAGTCAGTCAGTCACATGACCTCAAATGCGCCTTCCCATATGCAAGAGAATGACAACTAGTAGCAAGGGTCTAGTATCAGTCTTGGGTAGACTATACCATCTTTGTAATGGAGTAAAATACCAATGTAAAATAAATAAAAAATAATCAAACATATAACCATAACCAAAAGAATTTAAATATCACATAATTCCCAAAACTAGAAATACAGTATCAAAACCAAATAGTAGATATTCTATGCTACAGTACATGCCAAGTTTCAAAATGAAACACAAAAGTAAAGACACTAAAAATTCCCAAGCCATACCCAAACCAAATTATTCTCTCATCCATTCTATATCTTGACTTAGACATCTAATACAAGGTCATTACCCTTATCTAGTCCTGTAAACATGAAATATCTTCGGGTAGTGATTAGACAGCCCAAGTAGGGTGTGATTACAAATTAGTAGGCCACGACCAATGGCATCTAAAAAATTATCCAATAAAATAATAGTGTATGTAGTTGTATAAATAAATAATAAAAAATCATAATTAAAAAATTTATTACATTGTCAATTAATCTTTATTTAACCACATAAACCTTCAGGTAACCATGGATAACCATATCTCAATGCATGTTTCGCCCATGCTGATGTTTGGACTAATCCCAAGAATATCATATCACAGGATTCCATTGTTACCAATATTTAATTCACACAATTGAATGACCATGTTACCATTCATTAATTCACACAATTTAATGAACATGTTACCATTCATTAATTCACTCAATTTAATGACCATGATAACATTTATTAATACACAAAATTGAATGACTAGTTTATAATTCCTTAATTCAAAAAATTGAATGACCATGTTACCATTCATTGGATGAATGGCCCGAAGGCCTTTTTTTTATTATTTTTGATAATACACCTTTCAAAGGGTAAGGTGGAACCCTTACAAAACCAAAAGTCTTAGATACAATTACATGGACCGTAGGTATTATAGGAAATCACCCAGACAAGAAAAATTGGAACTTCTCCTCCCTAGAACATTCCATGGTACCAGCACTCCCCCTTCACAAGGCTGGTCAGTTTTCTATCTTGTGCAGAGATGCACAGGCCCAGTACTAATGGAAATTCCATACCCTCTCATTATTCCAATTTTAGTTAGCTCTGCTCTGGTGAATGTGCCTACTCTAATCCTCATCTGGAGCCTTGTCTCTTGCATTCTGACTGTCATATATACATATTCATGAGGCCCAAAGTCCTTGGGGTGGCCCGATGTCCTTGAGGTGGCCCGAATGCCTTGAGAGACAACTGTCTTGAAGGCCTTGGGTGGCCCGAAAGCCTTGCAGGACCCAAGGACCAAACCAGTGGCCAAAAGGCCCAGATGGATGAATTGTCCCGGCTACTAATGTACTAAATAGTGCCTGCTACAGTGACTGATATAGTACCCTCTACAGTATTACTACTGTAACATGGAAATATGTCTCCACCCAGATTTGATCTTAGGTATTTTGGATGCACTTTCCAAGTCCTCACCAATCGGTTTGAGGCTCATGTGCTTACCATTCATTAATTCTCACAAATTTAATGACCATGTTACAATTCATTAATTCATACATGAATTCCCATGTTACCATTAATATATCACATAATATAATGGATATGTTCTCATTCTTTAATTTATACTTGAATGGACTTGTTACCATTCATCAACACATAATTGAATGACCATGTTCCTATTCATGATCTCACAATTGGATTACTATGTTACCATTAATCAAAATATAATTAATTTAATAATTAATTATCTACATAAATTTCATTACTAATTCAATTAGTAATAAACCATACCAATTCCATTAATTAGTTCACCATTTAATAAATCATATAAGTCTTGTTAATAATTCAACAATTATTCATCACATAATTCCCCTTAATTAATTCCCAAATTAATTAAGCACATCAATATCTTTAATTAAATAAACCATAAATTAATCACTAACCCATAATCAATTTAGGAATTAATTATCTCAATTCATAATATCAATATCTAATATTAAATTTATCAATTAATTATACATAATCTACATTCCCAATATCCTAATATCATATTTCCTTTAATTAATTAATTTACCAAATAATTAATTCAATGTAAAACTCAATTTATAAACATCAAATAGAAATTATAAAATTATATTCCAATAATTGTAATCAAGACTATGGTATTTGAATTATAGACCACCTAAATCGATTCATTGATGAGCGATCTCCCAATGGAAATCCCAAATTTTAGTGGAGTAATGACATAGAATGAGATCATGATCTATAACATAAATCAATATCGAATAAATAAAGATCTCTCTAATATAGATCTAGATATACAATCTTATATCTAGTTCCAAAATACTAGATCTATATATAACCTCAAATTAGAAGAACAAACAACCCAAAATAATTAGAGAAGAATGGAAAATTAATCAAAAAGAAACCACATACCTGATGTGGTGAAGATCTATCAACCTGGCTTTGAATATCTAATAATGGAGGTCATAAATCTGTGTAATCTATCTAGGAGGCTCTATAATTGAGGGAAATTGATTATGTGGGTATCTAGGTAATTAATTGGTATTATATGGGGATTTGGGATTTTCTAAATAATTTTCAGGGGATTAAAATCTCATATGCACGGTTTTCTACTTGGGGAGAGTGGTTTCCCTTAACCATGTACCTTAATTGTGTACTTAATTTATAAGGGTACATGGTTAATTCAAAGAGGATACATAATTTTAAAACTTCTTCACCATCGATGAAATTTATCTCTGTCCAGGGTTCCACAGTTTGTGAGGGACAGGGTGCACGGTTACAACAAACCATGAATTAACCATTCAATTACCTTTTTTCTTCCATTTTTTCTCTAATTTAGACCCAAACACGCCCTAAGCTAAAACCAAAATGAAAAGTATTCAACACAGTGCAAAAGAGTACCTGTAAGAGAGCCTGATACATCTCCGTAAAAGATATGGATCTTACACATGCAATTATTTGTTTTTATTATATCCTCTAAGGTTTAAAAGACCATTAAGAATATTTACCATTGACAATATCCCAGTTCAATAGTTATCACATGATTAGCATAAATATATAGTATTAAAAAATATAATTAACAAAGAAATAATAAGTAATGGCCTCTACCAGTAGGATCATACCCTATAAATCCCATTTATCAGAGCTTCTAAGAGAGATAGAATTGCTAGGATTTTCCCTCAGTCAAGCCCAAGTTTAGATCTAAAAACTTAAGCATTATAGAAACTATTTATGGGAGAAGTTCAAGATCATTGAGATCATTGTCTAATCACTGTACGTTGAACCACCCTTTGAAATTCCCACTGTTGTGCACCTTACCCGCTAGGGTAATAAAGGGGTATGTATCAAGACTCTAAAAATATGAGTATGTATATTATTTAGTATATAATAATGAATATATTTTAGTCCAATTATTGTTACTTTATTAATAATTTTTTTCTTTATAAAATAACAGAAAAATAGTATTTTTTGGTAATATTCAAATTCAATTAAGGAATTTATTTTAACGAATTAATGAATTTTTTAAATAAATAATATTTTAATAATATATTGTAATTAAATATTTTTTATTAAAATATAATTATTAAATAATTTTTATTAAATATAAATGATCATATAATTTTTATGAAGTCAAATGTAGTTTGTATAAGGGTTTCAAAACTGTTATTATCAAAACAAAACCCAAAATTTCTCAATAATTGATAACTATTGTTTTAAAAGTAAAAATGAACCTATTTAGAAAAAAAAATTGATAAAATTAAAATTAATTTTGGAATTATAATGTCAAAATTATCCAATAGACAATTTCTTATAACTTTCTAAGACAGCTGAGTTTTTGGGTAGAAATTAAATACTAAATAAATATATGGTGTGTATTATGACATCACAATGACCCAAAAGTGATGTAATAAATAATATAAAGGGATCCATGACAAAATATATATTTTCCATTTAAAATAATTTTATTTTATGTTTATTTTATTAATTTTATAAATCCTTTATGAATTAGTCAAGTCCATTAAGATATTTTATGGTTTTAAAATCCATTCTTTTGGAGTATGATTCACTTACAAATAATAAAGGGTATTGTTTTATTTATTTTGGAACTTGGACTTATAAAATAATGAAACCAATACCATTTGGTAGAAAACATTGTAAAATCCCACGGGAATGTTTTTTTATTGATTATTTTGTTATATAGAGTCCAAAACTTATGTTTGAGAAATGATAAAAAAAATCTCCACTCATTTTCTATATAAAACCACCCAAAAATTCATTCATCTTCACTAAAAATCTTTTGATCATGTCATTACTCTACTATACCCTCTCTAGAGTCCTACCAATGTTCCCTCAAGCTTTAAGGATTCCCCTCCCAAGTATTTGGAGTCACACACTAATGTAAGGGATCCTCACATTCACTTCCTTATTCAAGTTTATTTATAATATTATGCCTTTTATTTCAAATTCCAAAAGTTGCGATATTCCTTTACATGTACCTATTACTTAAAAATTGAGTTAAAAATGATTTTATACCCCTTTTATCTCATTAACTCATTTTATGGTTTTTTAATCGATATCATTATGCTGCCGAAATTCCAATGCGATTTTCCGTCCCAAAAAAATTGTGTAGTGAATACCATTCCCATTTACTATCATAGGTGTTCACCTTTGTACACTTATACTTATTTTAATTGGTACTTACATGTATATATTGCACACTCCTTGATCTTGGAATAAAATATGATGATGAATGACATCATATTTTATTATCCATGTAGTGCACATAAGCATTAGAAAAAAGTAAAGTAACAGGTGTGATCAGAATTATATATTGATCCAATGCATTTGGTAATTTTTAGTCTCATGAGAAATTATTTTGGGACATGTAGTAAACCTAGTTCATTTATGGGACTTTTTTCATCATGATGTATAGGCAGTTATCCCTTAGCTACGATTATGGTGTAGTGTTTTAAGTTGTTTCCACATTTCCCTTGTTTTATTTATGATTATCATGCTACATCATGTCTCATTGGTCATGTTTATGATTATTAATTCATTTTGATATTCCTATTGTATAACATGTATTATTCTCTTCGTATTTAATTTTTATTCCCTTACTAGGCTTTAGAGGTCACCCTTTTCTCATGTATATCCTCAGGTTATCCCATTTAGTTTTAAGTTCGATGGAATATTATGGTCATGATAAGGAAGTTTTCAATAAAGATTATGTATTCCATATTTTAAGTCATTATTTAATGTACCTAATTCCCAAATACACTATAAATATTGATCTTCCAGGTTTTTATGTTTAATCAAATGTGATAAATCATTTTATTAAATTTTTAAAAATATAAGGGTTGTTATAGTTGGTATCAAAGGAAAAGTTTAGTTATTTTTTCGATTAGGATTGGAAAACCCTAGAGAAAATCTTAGTTATAAGACTAATTATAATAAAACATCCCTAAATATTGGTAACTATATATTAAGTATTTTATCAAGAAAATAAATCTCTAACTAGATACTAAAATTGTTTGTGGATCTGGTATAGATGTACATAGGGGTATAACCTAAAAACATGGGATTGAGCTAAATATGACCAGGAACTGATGCATGAAAATGGGCCTTTCACCACACTTGGTTTGACACTCCTTGTAGATATTCTTTTTTAAATTTATAATCCCATTATGAACCATTAATAAGGGAACAAAAAATATCCATAAGTATATATGTTTGAAAATGGATTATGGATAACATAGATTGAATCTTATAACCTCATAAGTTAAGGAAATACATTTAATTTATAATTTATAAATTTAATGTCTTTAAATAAACCTTTATGTGTTTAATAATTTAAAAATAAGAATCCTTAATTTTCCCTTTATTCTATCCAATGGTCAGAAATATGGGTAATCGGGTAAATAATCTATGCGACGAGTAATGTGATGAATGCCCCAAAGAGATTCCCAACCTGATGGGAGAGGTAATCCCAAACATTATTATGATACACAATTAGATGACTAATATTCTAAATAAAAACATGGAATAGGAGGAGCACCTAAATACCCTTAATAAAGAACAAGCTGCAATTTAGATCTTTGTGTGACAATGGCCTCTAACTTTTGATGGATCATCTGACACCATGGAAAAATGGATCAACTCCATTGGAAATATCTTCTCCATCCTTCAATGTTCCAAACAAGATAAGGTTCTACTATCTATTTATCATATGGAGGGATAATCTGATCATTGGTGGAAATTTATCAAGAATATGAATCCTGAAGTATACTTCAAAGTGATGGTGTGGAAGGAATTACAAAAAAATCAATAAATATTATCCATGCACTCTCCCATTTAAAATTTAAAGGGATTTCCTTTCCCTCAACAAAAAATTCGATGAATCTATCATGTTATATGGGAAAAATTAGAAAATACTTTCATGATATGCCTCTGGCTTTGTCTTTACCCCCAAATGCAATGTTAACCACATATTTGGTGGGATAAAACTTTGTCTATGAAAAACCCTAGAAATCCGAGACTTTGATAGCTATGAGGAAATAAATCAATGTGCCTCAATGTCGAAATGGATATCAGTAAATCACAAGGTCATCATGGGTATATGAAGTGGAAAGTGGAATTTAATTTCATTAGTATGATAAATAAATATAACAGTTCCAATAAATTTCAACATCCCACTTGTCAAAGGTACGGAAAGAAACACCCTAAAAACATTAGGTGCAGGGAGGAATGGAACCTAAATAAAATTTCCAATAGGATATACCCACCAATGTGGGGTAGGGGAGGAATCCTATATTCAACCATCAGAAAATTATTCATTGCATCAACTACAATAATCGTCGCACATTGCAAAAAAAATAACTAAGCCAAGGGTTCTTGGAGACAACCAGCAACCTCCAAGGCAGAAAGGGTGAGCCTTTTCTATCATAATTGCTGAGGTGGGTTTTGAAAACAATGTCGTGACAGGTACACTAGTTTTTTATTCAAGAATAGAGAACATAATTTTTTATTATGTTTATATTCATTCCATCGTATCCTTAAAGTTTATTAGAACTATTCAAGAACCACCACAAAGCATGGAAGTAGAACCATTAGTACAAATGGAAAATGGGGAAATTATTGCATCCCATGTATATAACTCTTACCCTGTCAAAATTTGTGGGATGAACTTCCAAGAAAAACTCATCATACTCTATTTAGTATAATTTTATGAAATTATGGGTATGGAATGGATTTCTCTATATAGATCCGACATTAATTTATGGGAGAAGGAAATCACTCTTTATATTATGAATAAACCCCTAATTCTATACAAGTGCAAGGAGTATGATGAATCTTCTCTACAACCAACATCTCAAACATGGATATTATTTACCTATGAGAAATCATATATGAATCAAATTATTAATTCTTAGGAAATAATCATCCTTGAAGACATTACAATTGTCAGGGAATACATTAATGTGTTTCCTAGGGAATTACTCAGTTTTCCTCCTAACTAAGAGGTTGAATTTTCATTTGATCTTATACATAGGGCGTTACAGTTATCCAAGACTCCATATATAATGTCAATTATAGAACTTTAGGAGTTAAAGAAACAATTGTAAGATAATTTGGGTAAGGGGTTCATACACCTGTGTGTTTAAACATGGGGTGCACTAGTCCTCTTCATCAAGAAGAAGGATAGATCAATGTGCCTTTATAATGATTATTGTGAGATCAAAAAGATCATGATAAAGTATAAATATCATATTCCATAGATTGATGACTTATTCGGTCAGATATGTGGAGTCTAATACTTCTCTAAGGTAGATTTATGGTCAGGGTATTTCCAAATTAGGGTAAAGAAAGAGGATATCCCCAAGATTGTTTTTTGTATAAGGTATGGGAACTATGAGTTCTTATTAATTCTATTTTGACTCACTAATGATCCATAAATCTTCATAGACATGATTAATATAGTCTTTAGATATTACCATGAAAAATATGTGGTAGTATTTATATATGATATTCTAATATTCTCCAAGACTAAGGAGAATAATGAGGAGAATATGAGCACTATGATAAATACCATGAAAAAGGAGAAGCTTTATTCCAAGTATAGAAAATGTGAGTTCTGGTCAAAGAAAATTACATTCATAGGGAATATTATCACGTGTGATGAGATATTGGTGGGCTCTTAAAAAGTAGAAGAAATTGAAGGATGGTCGAGGCTAGTATATGTGATAGATATCCATAGTTTCATTGGTTTATATGGTTATTATCATCAATTTGTTATAAATTTCTCATGATTTTCAAACCCTCTAAACATGCTAACTATGAATGGAATCTAGTTTTCTTAGAATGATGAATTTTAAGAGAGTTTCAAATAGATGAAAAGGTATCTAATCACTACCCCTATGTTCACACTAGCCATAAGTGGATAAAGTTATTTGGTATTTAGATTTTCTACAAATAAGGTATTAGTTTTTTTGTTAATTCATAATTACAATGTGATAGACTATGATTCAATGAAGTTAAAATTTCACAAAAGGAACTACCCAACACATGATCTGGAGTTGGATGCAGTGATCTTCACTTTGAAAATATGGTCGTAATATCACTTTGGGATAATTTTAATATATATATATATATATATGTATCAAAAATGCCTCAAGTATATATTAACAAAGAAATAGATAAATATGCACCAATGAATATGGTTAGAGCTGAACAAGGACAATGATTGATTAATTCACTAACATCATTAGAAAGAGAATAAAGTGGCATATGCTCAAAGTATAAAGGATCTAGAAATTGAATAATTGATGATAATTGAGATGGATCTAATCTTCTTATATTTGGAAAGGATGGACATGGGAATCATAAAGGAAGGAACATAATCAATACATTCACAAATGATTTCTTAATTTCACCTACTGGAGAAGATAAAGGATGCTCAAAGAGATGATGTTTGAATATAGAAGAATGGGGAAACTATAAGAAAAGATAAATCCTTATATTTCAATGTTAATGAATTAGTTTCATGGTTTGGGTAATGGCTATGTGTACCATCGAATCTAGAGTTAAATAAATAGTTTTTGGATGATGCACATAGTTTGACCATCTCTATCCACCTAGGAAGTACAAATATGTATCAAGATATCTGAGGGAACTATTGGTGGGACAATATAAAGAATAATATTTTGGTGTATAAATCAATATGTCTTGTATGTTAGAAAGGTAATTAATAAAGGAAAAAATCTAAGGGGTTGATGAAACCATTACCCATACCTACTTGGAAATGGTAAAACATAACCATGGACTTTGTCACTGGTCTTTTGAAGACATAAGGAGGAAATAATGCTATATGGGTTTTGGTATATCATATTATAAATATTTCTCACTTCATTTATATTTAATATAAATTCTCCCTAGCTTAACATTCACGGATATATATTAAGGTATTGGTAAGGCTAAATGGAGTACCACTGTTGATTGTATATGATTGAGATATGAGATTCACCTCCATGTTATGAAAAACACTCCAACATGCCTTAAACACATATCTAAACTTTAGTATGGATTATCATACTAAAATTGATGGCCAATTGGAGTGGATGATTCAGACATTGGAAGACATGTTGATTGCATGTTTTATGGACTTCAAAAGAGGATGGGACTAAAATATACATATGGTTGTGTACTATTACAAAAATAGTTTCCACTAAAGAATATAAATGGATCCCTATAAATCCCATTATGGGAAGAGGTTAATAATTCCTACATGTTGGGATAAAGTTGGGGAAAATAAACTACTAGGTCCTGAAATGGTTGAGAAAATGGTGGGAAATGTTAAGACCATTCAATAGCACATTAAGGAAGATCAAACTTTTCATAATAGTGATGATGATAATCATCAAAGAGGAATAGAGTTTGATGTTGGAGACATGGTATCCCTCCACATATCTACATGGAATAAAGTTATGGTATTTGGGAAGAAGGTAAGCTTAGTCCAAGATACATCGGTTCCTTTGATATCCTTGATTCCATCGTAGCATTGGACTATCAACTTGCACTCCCACATAACCTCTCTCAAGTACAGAATGTATTCCATGTATAACTCTTGAGAAATTAAGTTATAGGACCCTTACATGTACTCAATCTATAGGTGTTACCATGTTAGAATGATCTCTTATATGAGTTCCAGCTGGTGAAGCTCTTAGATCACAGATATAAAGTTCTTTGAAATAAGACAATGCATCTGGTAAAAGTGTTGTAGAGAAACTGAATGTTTGAAGAAGAAATGTGGGAACCATAGGAATTGATGAAACAAAATTGCCATCATAAGTTTTGGTGTGGGAAATGAAAAATTAGAGGGTGAAATTTCTGAAGGGGGGGATTGTGATGACCTGAACATTTATAAATAAAATTCCCCTTATGATTTAAATTAAATGTCGTATTATGTATTATGGTTATAGAAAACACTTTCACTTATCTGGTTTTATTATATCATATTTTATTTAAAAGAAAATTAAGCATATTTACAATTTATAATATATCCACTGAATAGTGATCACATTATTAGTATAAATATAGGTTTTTACCAAATCCAATCAACATAGAAAAAGGAAGTGATGGTCCATGAATTGGATCATACCCTATGAAACCCATTTATTAGAGCTTCCAATAGATGTATAATCACTGGTATTTTCCCTTAAACAACCCAAGATGAGATCTAAAAATTTTATAATGATATAAACCATCTATGGGAGAAGTTCAAGGTCAATGAGATCACAGCCCAAACCATATATGCAAAACCACCCCATAAAATTTTCATTGTCCTGTCCCTTACTCTTAAGGAATTTGATGGTGTATTAAAAGAATATGTATCAATACTCTAGAAATATTCGTATGTACATTATTTTTTATAGAATAATGAATATATTTTCATCCTATTATTATTATTTTAAAAATGATTTTTTATCTTGATATAATAAAACACAAATAGTAACTTGGGCAATATTCAAACTTAATTAAGGAATTTATTTTAATGAATTAATGGTTTGTTAAAATAAATATTTCTTTAATAAAAATTTATTATTAAATAATTTATATTAAATATAAGTTATCATATAATTTTAATTAATTCAAATGTAATTTTTATAAGGGTTCGAAAATTGTTATTGTCAAAAAAACCTGAAATTTCTCAATAAATGGAGATTATTATTTTAAAATTAAAAATTCACATTTTTAGAAAATTATTTTTATCAAATGAATGTTAATTTTAGAATCATAATTTAAAAATTATTTAAAACTTAGTTTTTTATAATAATCTAAGACATTCAAATTTTCAGGTAAAAATTAAATACCATATAAATATATGGTGTGTAATATGACATCATAATGACCCAAAAGTGATGTAATTAATACAATAAGGGATATAAATAACCAAAAATATGTTTTCCCAAGAAAATAATTTTAATTTATGTTTATTTGATTAATTTTATAAATATTTTAAGAATCATCCAAAATCATTAATATATTTTAAGTTTTTAGAATCATTTCTTGAAGAGTGTGACTCACTTCCACCTAATCAAGGGTATCATTTTTATTATGTTCTGAAATTTTCCATAAAAATAATTAAAAACACTCCAATTTGGTATAAACAATGGGTAAAACCCATTGTAAGGTTTTTTTGTTATTTTATTATATAGAGTCCAAAACCTAAGTTTTAGAAATGATAAATAATTCCCCACTCATTTCATATATAAACCCACACAAGATACCATTAATCTTCAATAAAAATACATAGAAAACATAATTAATTTACCATCACATCTATTAGGTCCTCTTAGGGTGCCCCCCATCTTTGAATAATTCCCTCCCAAGCATTTGGAGTCACACACTAGAGTAAGGGATCCTCACCTTCTCTTCCTTGTTCAAGTTTCTTTATAATCTTATGCCTTTATTTCCTATTAATAATGTTAAGATATGAATTTAATGTCCCTATTAATTCATATTTTAGATAAAAATTTTGATTGACCCCATTTAATCTCATCAACCCATCTTATGAATTTTTAAGTGGCACTGTTATGCTATCGAAATTCCACCAAAATTTTCAATGACAAAACAATTGTGTAGTGAATACTATACCCATTTAATATAAATTTTTTCACCTTTATACACTTATAATTATTTTAATTGGGAATTAAATTTTTTTATTACATACTCCTTGATAAATTAATAAAATATTGTGATGGATGAATCCATGTTGTATGACTTATATGGAACATTTAAACATGAGAATGGAATAAAAGTTACATGTGTGCCTGAAATTATATAGTGCTACAATGCATTGGGTAATGTTTAGTCTCATGATATTTCATATTAGGATAGGAATAAAACATTATTCCCTTACTTAAATTTTTAGATCTTGATTTCATGGTAGTTATCCTTGACCTATACTTATGATGTAGTGCTTTAAGTTGTTTCCACATTTCCCATGTTTCCTTTATGATTATCAGGTTATATCATGTCTCATTTTTCATGTTTATGATTACTCTATTTTGATATTCTTATTGAAGAACATGTATTATTCTCTTTATATAAATTTTTTATTCCCTTATTGTGATTTATATCTCACGCTTTTCTTATGTATGTCCCTAGGTTATCCCATGAATTTTTATGTTTGATGGAATATTTTTGTCATGTTAAGGATGTTTTTAATATATATGGTGTATTCCCCATTTTAAGTTGTTATATAATGTAACTAATTAAAAAATTCACTAGACATACAATATTATGTGTTATATTATGTGTATTATTTTGTAATAAATCATTTATTGAAGTATAATAAAGAGAAGGGTTTTCATATCCTTGGAATAGCTAGTTGGACAGATTCCTTGGAACCTAAACTTATAGAACTTGTCCAAGGAGTAAAAAGTATATTAGTTATCTAAATTATGGTTTATGCACTTCTATATGAGGGATTAATTGATTAAATATGGTTCAAAACTAATTTAATTGGATTCGTACATGATCTGTAATAAGAATTTAAATAAATAATCTACTATAAGGATTTGAGTTGATTTGATGAAGTTCGTAGAATCCCTAGAGCATGGACAATTCTATTTGAAGATACCTATATAAGTCTACATTTTTTAATCCAAAATAATAACTAATTAATGAGTATAGTTATTTTCATACAATATTCATAAGAATTTTTTTCAAACATAATACTTTAGGTGTTGAGGTCAAAGATTTTAGGTAGTTGTAATACATTGAGTTCTATCATATGACTCTTCCAATTATAAGTCTTTGTTGAATAAGTTAATTCATCATAAGACTTTTACATCATCTAAAAATTAATAAAGGTATTATTTGAAGCATTTTATATAAATAATAAGTATTTTATTTCCCTATTTTAAAACTATCTATGAGCATAAGAGTTCAATACTTAGTGAAATTTTGATGTTGTTGTTGGATGAAAATTTAAGTTTCCAAATTTTAAATATGAGGACGGTGAAAGTAAATGGGATGATGCTTGAATTGTTCTTAAGTTTTACAATCATAATAAATCTGATTTTTTCAATGATTCAAAAATATTTCAAGAAATAAAAAATGAGATGATTATTATTTTCATTGATCTTGATTGTGAAAAATGAAGCTATCGGGTTTCTAAGAAAAATGCATACATTATTCCATCAAATATTGATATGTATATCAGAGTCTATATCTGTTTAATATATGTTTCTTGATT
This sequence comes from Viscum album, assembly GCA_963277665.1. Classification (NCBI taxonomy): domain Eukaryota; kingdom Viridiplantae; phylum Streptophyta; class Magnoliopsida; order Santalales; family Viscaceae; genus Viscum; species Viscum album. Next base: position 1,041,677,929 of record OY728143.1, on the reverse strand, counting down.
TAATTTTATAATCATATTTAATTATATAAAATGGATCAAAGTAATTGAGATGGAAGGCTTTGAATTTTCACGAGCCTATTATGTGAGAATACTTACACATTTTAGGAATCTGTAAATATAAAAACCCAATGATGTTGTGTTTTTTTAAAACCTTAAATAACCCACTAATCAAGTAGTGATTCAAAATAAGTTATTAAAATGAGTTTTAAAGTATAATTTAAGATTAAACTACTATTTATAGATCTGATACTCAAGGTTTTACTCTTTTAATGGAATGTTCTAATCTATAAGAGGAATTTTACACACCATAGAAATGAAATGTTGTTTGAACCTTTCTTATAGCTATGAATATTTTATGTTAAGATTAGATGGAAATATTTTAAAGGAAGATAAATTCATTCAAATTGTAAATGTTTTTGAATATATTTTAGGTTGACTATCAAGAATGGGAATCATTAAATTCAAGTATTCATGGAATATCCCTTGAGTTTAAAAATAATTTCATAAAGTAATGTGGGAACCTGAAATGGGTATTCCATGATTTTATATTATGGATGGAAGTGAGAATTTCTATTTGATTTTATATTTAAATATAATTACTTATATATAATCAATTAACTTCTCATAAATTATGCCTCATGTGAATGTGAATATTGAGGTGGAAGATATACACAAAGAAGAAGCCTTCATTGTTGATTTAGACTTAAAAACCAAGATATGGAGATGAAACTATGCATAAAAGATATCTATAAGTGGAAAAGAATAATTATTAACTATATACTATAGATAAGTATTATAATATGAATTTGGGTATCATATATATATTAGTTTGAGAGATCAAAAGTAGTATTGAGAGGGAAAACAATTGAGAATATTAAATTGAAGTCTGTTAAGATGAGATGAGTACTGATTGATTTACAGGTGATTATCTTGAAGATTTTTTTGGTATTCAAAGACTCTACTTTGAGTGGGATAATAACTAATATTGTGGATATAAAATCATCATGTACTGAATATATGATCTACTTCAAAGGAGGAGCCTAGAATACGACACATACATATACATGGTGGGATGTTGTGAAATCCATGTGACATAGTGTATTCTTGTAAGGAATAGTCTAAATCCATTAATTCAATGTGAATCATGTTTTAAAATTCAGATGCGATGTTTTAATTTGTAAGTCCAGAGTTAACTAAGAATTTTATGTGTAGGAAACACTAAACCACTATATTTATATATTGATCATTGTAGTCGAGAATCCATGTTTGGGCATATAACAAACATGTCAATGAGTAGTTATTTATAAAAAACCTTGTAAAAATACTTTGTAAATTTTATCTACTTTACTTACATGCAAAAAATTGATGATTTCTTGGTTTAAAAAAAATAAATTCATATTTACTAACCAAAATCATGGGTTGAATTCAAGAAGGGATTGTATGATATATTTTATTTTTTATGAAGTATGATACACTAGATTCAACACCACCCTCCCTCGGGTGTCTTCACTAGTCTACTGAGTATCTCACGCTTCTCATATGATAGGAAATAATAGTTTGGTCATGGGTCTCTAGTATGATGAGGAACGTGGTTTGAGATTTAGAAATGATAAAGGCTTAAAATCATTAGTTCAAGAAAAACCAAGTTTAGTAGAAAATATATTATATGTGGTGATTTCATAGTTATTGAAGGTCTTAGTAACAACTTTATAAGTGTAATTAAACTATGTAACTCAATACATGAAATTCATTTCACCTAGAATAATCATATCATCAATTGTAATGAATGTATTTTCCTAATGAAAGCAAATAAAATAAAAGGAAATATTTACTTTATTAGTAGAGAATACTATGTGAGTTATTTGTCTAAGGAATATGAAAAAATAGAGTTTATAATAAACTTATTTACCCCTTGATTAAAAAGTCCTTTAAATATCTAGTAAATAATAGTATATTTACTGATATCCATAGAATATCATGCGATCGTCTACACATGTTCCATGTATTTCAAAAAGTAAAGATTATTCAGAAGTCCTAAAATTATAAAGGCTAAAGGACATTGAAGTTGATATAATTTTTTCATTTTGATGTGTGTTTACTGTTATCACCAATATCAACTAATGTGATGATATATTTTGTGCTATTTATTAATTATTATAGATGGATTTAATGATTTATGGTCATCTCCCATAATTGTGATGTATTCTATTTCATTAATCAATATCGGAGGAAGGATAAAAATATGTTTGGGAAGAAAATTATGAAATTATGGACCAATAATAGAATAATTTTTATCAATATATAAGTATAGTATTATATTGAGAAGAATGGTATATGACATCAAGTCTTGATGGTGAGAACTCTTTAACTAAATGGAATTATTTAGAGGAGGAACCAGATCGTAAAAAACAAGGATAGAATGATTCTTATTGATAGAAACATACAATATATTTTAGAAGTAATCAATTATAACATCATGCTATATCACTAATAGATATTTCTTGTGTCATTTTAAATAGAATACTCTATACAATATGTTTCATGGGTATAATATGATGCTGAACAATTTTCAAATTTTTAGATGTAAGTTCTTCATTCTCAATAAGGACCAACTAAGTAATTTTGAATCTCACTGAGATAAAGGGAAATTCCTTATATAATCATTTAAAACCAATTTGTATAAGTATTTTAATTAGTTTCTTGAAACGATTTTTTCAAACCAAGTCAAAACTATTATATAAAATTAGAATAATACTCAACAAAATAATTAGCGTATTTTGGAAGAAAATGATGGGTAGTTGAGCATCTCAATGGGGTAAAAGGGGTTAATAATGATTCTAAAAAAATAAATTAGTTATAGGAATAATTAATTTATACTAGTATCTATAAAAAAATTAAAAAATCAGAGTTTAAATTTATGAGTATAATATCATTGGTGACAAGAAAAAACTAGTTTCTATTAGTAGAATGAAATCTCTGTAGAAAAGATCACTCTAATCTTAGGTAGATCCAAATTATTCTTAGGGATCCATTTAAGATGGAAATTATGGCCATTTTATGCATGAATAGCTTTATAAAATCAATAATAATTAGAATTGAGAGTCGTTTTTTAAGTCAAAAGATAAGAACATCATCGAGACCAAATTATTTTTCCATATAAATATGAATAAAGATAGTGTGGTATTTTAAAACAAGGCACAACTAGTAGAAAAGGGATACTCCTCGATCAAAGATATCGATGTATATGAAACATTTTATATCGTTCCTAGGTTTTCTATGAAAAATATTTTTAAATCAAGAAGCTAAAGAAATTTCTTCTCTATAAATATATGAATAACATTTATTATATGGATAAGGGATTTTATAGATTAAAACAAGAACCAAGAGCATAGTATTCTTGACATGATGGGTACTTGAATAATATCAGTTTCCATCATGATGGAGTTGTTCATAATATCTATATCAAAAATGAGAGTAATCAAAGGATAATGTTTCTCATGTATTGTTATGAAATTATCATTGGAATACCAAACAAAGGATGGTGCATGAAGTCTTCAAAATCCATGAGGTGCAAGTTAAAATTTCAATGATTAGAGAGTTAATGTTTTTTCATGGAATTTAAGTGATAAAAAGAATGCATAACACATTATTCTCTCAATAAAAATATACCAATGTGATTTTGAAATGAATATTAATAGAGTATTACAAGGTAATTGAAACCTAAATTCATACCTGGATAAATTTTTTGAGAAATGATTATGGTAATGAGTTCAATGTTACAAAATATAGGAAAATTATTAGGAGCCTTCAAAACTTATTATAAATAACACCCTTCATTAGGTTTATCATGCGTACAAATTAAAGGAACCAATATAATATAAAATAAGTTCACTTATTAGAAATTAAAATAATACTATGATATATTATATTCATAGTGTATTTTTGTTTAATTTATATTGAAACATAAAAGAATGATTTATTAGTATATACAGATGCAGATTGGGATGGTTCAATGAATGACTGAAATTCAATATTTGATAATTAATTCTACCTTAAAGGATTTTGTTTTTTTTCCTTGGATTAATAATAAAAAAAATTATTTCCATATGCACTACATTAGATGAATATATTTTGTCCACTCAATCTTAAAGATAATTATTTTTCATGAAGAAGTAGCATGGAGATATGGTAGTTGAAATGATATCTCCTATCGGAATAAATTTTGATAATTCATCTACAAATAATATTTGTAGAAATAAAATCCATAACTCAAAGAATAATAATGTTTAAATAAATTATAACTTTCTCAAGGAAAATTTTGTGCATGGGTTAGTGAGATTGGATGTGACTATGGAAATTTAAGTCAAAGATATTATAAAAAAGGCTTTACACAAAGAGGAGTTTGAGAAGCATCAAATAGATCTCAGAGTTCATTTGACCCACCCCCCCCCCCCAAAAAACTATATATTATATATATATAACCCCCACTCCTAAAAAGTTGTTATGGATTTTCCTATGTGATGATATTTATCTTTCCTCTTTCATCCCACATAGAAGTGAGAATTGGGTCTATTGACAAAGGGGGTATATTATTGGGGAGAGATATTTCAAGAACCCTATTAGGGGTGAGTAAATATTATAAAAATTATATCTCTTCAATTTTAAATCAAGGGTAGCAAATAGGCTGGGTGATAATCACTATTGTGGTTAACATGGATTCTAATATAATAAATTGACCTTAAACATTACATATTCTAGTGATTTTAAACTATAATTCACATTATTACAATCATAAGGATATTTTAGGTTTATATTTTTAAAGAATTGGGAATAAATCATACATGGTAAACCATACATTATATGTGGAGACATATATACATTATCCATTTTCTATAAAACAAAAGTACTTAAAATAAAACATGATTGATTTCTATGAAAAATCATCATAATTTTCCCCTTGATCTCATCCTTGTCCCTACTCTTCCTTAAATCCATAAAAATAATTTTAAAAAATTGTGTGAGTAAAAACTATTATTAAGCGTCATAAAAGAATGTAAAAACATAGTTTGGTGAAAATCCATATATGCATTTTCATAAAAACACACCTTTTTATTCAGAAAAAATAATACTCTTTTCAAAAAGATCAATATATTTCCTTTTTAAGATCAATATATTTTCATGAAAAATAAATAGAATGAATATAAAATATAAGTATGTAACATGGGACATAGTTTTAAATTTTAATCTTACAAATAGAGTAACCAATATGACTAACCTCTAACTCTGGAGTACCCAATGCATTATATGTTATAAAGTAACCACTCATCCTTGGTTTATCATGAAACCACCCATCATTGGTTTATCACATAACCACCCATCACTGGTTTATCACATAACCATCCATAAATGTCTTATCACATAACCACCCATAATTTTAAATAGTTCCAAGTAACCATAACGTAAATATAAACCATGTAATCTTCTATCATAAAAACACTCTTTGAAGAAAATAAAATTTTTATTCTGAAATCACCCTTTTTGAAAAACTTTGTACATAAAATGAGAAAAATGTCTTTGAAAGTAACCATTTAAAATTTTAAGGTAGTATTCATAATATTAGAGAGATATAAATATAGGAAATCTCATTAATTCAATATATGTAATAAAAACATTCCTTTCGAAAAAATAACTTTAAAATAAAATTTTTAAAATAAATCCACTTACAAATATCATATCATTGAAGTGGGAATTAATAAAATGAATGGAATGTGTGGATATACTGTAAATACACATAAAAATTTTAAAATAAAAAATTAAATATATTCAAAATTAATTTCACACATAATATTATCATGACATAATCAATAAGTATAAGTTTAACCCAGATAAAGGAAATTGAGTTAAGAAACCCTTTACCTCACAATCAACTTCATTTGAACATTCTCAAAACCTATGGTAAAATGGTTTAAGGAAAGTTATTAATTTATTACATAAATTTATTCATATTTATAATACCTTATATAAGTTTTTAATATCATATTACCAACATTTTAGTAATAATATGTCATTATTTTCATTGTTTCGGGTGCTTTCGTTTCGTGGTTTCATGGTCAGTTCACTTGTGTAATATTATGGATGTTTTTGTAAAATGGTATTACAAATACATAAGTTGAATTAAATATTATTAATTAACTTCCAAAATAATGAATTGTCTAATATATAATTTTTATTTCTTATATTAGAATGATTTATTTGATAAAATGTTAATGATAAATGTTTAGTTTATTTAGTTGGTTTTTCTAAACATCACGAACTATCTACATACTATTTAATATTATGTTTATATGTTAGTTACATAATGTTAAATAGTTTTTAATATAACTATTTCGATATTATTTAACCATAATACTACTTTTATGATCATCCATGAAGGTGGTAATGGAAAATGAAAATCATTATTTTCAAAGATGGTAAACTTTCATAATTTTAACAATAGTTTCATTTTTGAATAAGGGAAAATGAGAAATGAAATGGATATGTGATATTCAAATAGAAACATTAAAATAAAGTATATAAATTATTGTGGATTTATAATTCCTTAATGGATGAAGGAGGTGGGGAGAAAATATAGGAAAAAAATAAATCAAGAGAGGTGCTTTGAGAAAGTTACCTCTTGAATATAACCACCTTGAAGGATCCCTTGTGGACCTTGTAAATTGTCATTGGGTGATACCAGAAGCACATGGAAGTGGGTACAGTGATGAGGATAGTTTTTGGTATAAATTGTAATATATTTATTACTTTTAAGAGAAATGTGTTGGTGATGGTGGTATTAACACTTGGGGAGGGGTGGTTTAAGTTATTAAATAATGATTATTTTATATTTAAATCCAACCAAATTGTGTTGACATTATTTTAAAAAAATTGTCTAATAATTAATGTTTTAAATTATGGTTAGGGTCTATAAATAACACAAACATCCATTAAAAGTTTCATGTTTTTTTATTTTAACCTTTTACCTGTTAACTTCAAACTGTTCATTATTTTACCTATACCGTGGTAAATCTTTTTTTTTACCATGATAAATTTTTATGAATAAATTTGAAAACAACCATAAAACTAATTTTTATCTTTATATTCCAAAAATTGAATAAATTTTACCAAATTAAATTCATAGAACTATAAGGAATTTGTTTTAAAATTAATCCTGCAGATGCAACAGGAAAGTCAGTTTTTATAGTCAAAATGTTCAAAAGATTGAAATGTTTTTAAATACAATTTCTATATTAAATTTTTTAAAAAGACCTAAATTGTATTTATTGATTTATAATTAAACTAAATATACTTTAAAACTATTTTAAAATATAATTTAACTATATAAATAAATTATAAGAAAAAGCATTTTTAAATTAAAATTCAATATTTTTCATTATTCATCAAAAAATGAAACTTCTTTGAAAAATAACAAAATTTCACCCTAAAATAATTATTAGATTAAATTTTAAAAAAATAAGTTTAATTTTTTTTCAAATATAATTTATAAAAGTGTAAAAATGTAGTTTTAAAATAGGTGAACCATCAAAAGGCAACAAAATTACCTTTAAAAAAACACAGTTTCTTGTGATTAATATTGGATTTAGTCTTATCATAAGCCATTCTAACATATTTTATGAATTTAAAAACATTTCATTTAATAAATAAAATATAAATTTAATTAATATATTTAACTAATAGTTATTAATTAATTTTATTAAGATTAAAATCCAGTATGGGAAAAATAGTTTTTTTATAAAAAACACATCCTTTATATTCAACTGTTTTTTTATTCTCACTTATAATTAATTGGTAACCAATTAATTCATATTATAAAAATTTTTAGAAAATATTTTCATTATTGAGTTTATTTAATTTATTCCTCACTTTCCAATGGTTGTGTGATAAAAATCACATTTAAATAATAATATTTAGTCATTTGTTTATTCATGATGTGGGGTATATTGTATGATATTGAGAATAGTGTTTCCTTTTTAAAAAGATATGTTTTACATTATCACCCCCCATAAATAAATTTAATTCTCACAATTTTAACTCAGTATTTAAAAAATAGGGGATTTACTTTTCAAAATACCTTTTTTGAAATCCCACATCGGAAAAAAGTTCAATAAAACATTCTTTTGAAAAGAAAGAAATTAAGGTATGAAGGTCACCTAATATAACACATACTGGGTTTACATGTATGAAAATATTTACATGTAAGAGTAAATATAATGCTCAAGTAATGATAGAGTTTGTTAGATAACATGTTCATGAGAAAGTTAACCATAACAAAACCATAAATCTGTGTGGCTTGAAAAGATATTGATTTCTCATTATGAAAAGTAATCGGATAACATTTTTTCTTCTAAATACTTTTTTCTAGAGTTGATTAATTATTTTAATACCTAAAATAAGAACATAAATAAATATATATACATTATAATAAGAATTTCAACCTCATATTTTCTCCAAATTATGACAATTCAAGATGAAATTTTCTTACATGAAGTGTCATAATCAACTTCTACATATCACCAAATCTATAAAAGTATAACTATATATTCCTCTTGTATTTATTCATTAACAAAAACCAAAATGGTTAGTATAAGATAAATTAGTTCTCCAAAAATAAAAAACCTTTATATGATGGAAAACTACTTAAATCTGCAATATTAAACAGTAGTACTAGAAGTTCAATATAGATCATTCAAAAAATAAGTAACCTTAAAATTCCTCAAAATATTCCAGACTAAAATTGAAACCAAAAAATCATAAGGATTTGATCATATTTTATTCCAAGATAAATTTATCATTTATCTTCAAATAATATCAATCACTCTTAATGTTTCATAACAAAATGTAATTTCCATAATCACATAATCTTAAAGATATACTAATTATTTCTATAAATAACCTAAATCACCTTAAATATTATATGCCTCCAAAAGATAACTCATACTTTATTTCTTATATTAAATATCATATTATTAAATTTACCTTAATCATATAAGGTTCCCAAAATATTGACTATATTTCAGAAAAAATATCAATCTCTTAATCACCAAATCGTTTTCTATTCCCATGGTTATCAATATCATAAAAATATGTTCCCAAATGGAACTTAAACTTTTTCCATCAGATAGTTTAATAAATAAAAAATAATAATACTAACTAGGATATCATGTAGGCTAGTGGTAGGTGATTGACCCTTGTCCCCCTTCGGTTGTGGGTTCGATCCCCACAGCCTTTACGAACACATCGGGTTATCACCTATTCGGTGGGATGTCATTTTTCTATAAAAATATTAATATAATATTTATAAATCTCTAAACATACTAAAAAGAAACATAATATATTTTAACCATCAATTTTATCTCATAAAATTCATTTTTCATCCCAAAACGTAAGAACCCATAATTAACTCAAATTCATAGATCATATAAACCAAAAAAATATCCAATGACTTTAAACCTATATCCACAAAAATTAAATTAATTTTTTATAAAATAAACTTTTTCATATAATAAAATTAAGGTTTATATATACCTTAAAATTTAGAACCTTCTTACCACTATTCAAGGGTATTGATTTGATCTAACATATGTTTCCAAATTTATGAAAACAGGGACTACTATAGAAATATCCTTAAATTTTACATGATTTCAATAATATTTATAAAATACCACTATATAATAAACTTTAAAACTCAATACATAAAAACATCCTTCATTCAACTTTATTCATAAACCATTAACCATGTATTTTCATTTTATACCTTCGTAATTTATTCATATAATAAAATATATGAATTATGTCCTTATGATTCATCAATATAAACCCAAATGGTGATCCATACCTTGAAAATTATGTACAAAAAATGAAATGATAATTATTCCTCATATAAAATTTTCAAATGATAAACATAAGGGTTAAATATAATTAAATCTCAATAAAAGTCCTCCAAAGTACTCCCATCATCAAAAGATTATTAGTAAATTTAAACATTTCATCATCCTTAAATATACCATGAAACTTGAATCCCTTGTATCTGTAAATATTAATTATTCATTGTTCTTTATATACCTTAGTAATTATTTTTCATATTATTCCTCAATACTTATTTCTAATGAAAAAACATATGAATCATGTCCTAATATTTAACAACATCAAATCGTGATCTAAGAAATAATCCATACCTTTCATATGTCATTTTCAATTTTCTCATATTCAATTGTAATGGATTTGGGTATTACTATATAGTTATTTGTACCATATTGTTGATCCTATTCAGGATCCTTCTTTCTAAAATATTGATGAGGATAATAACCATACTACCCACATTTAAAATATTCAATTTTTAACTAAGGAAGAACTTATTTCCCCATCATGGAGTTAATTGAACGCTTTATTTTTTCTTCACCATTTATTACTTTATGACCTCTTTAACACATATAAAACATGTTATAATCCTTTTAATAAATTTTCCTATATAGTTCTTTATATATTCAATAAACATAGTTCATTGGATATGTTCATCTTTATGATTGTTTTTAACTGAACATCCACAGGGCTTCATTTTTCTCGTATTTGATAAATTAGGAAACTTTCCATGGTTCAAGTAGTTAATCATTACTCTTTATAGATGGTTTATAATAATGATAAGTTTTATTATTACATATCTCATTTCATTCAGTTTCTCATTCAGACAACCACTTCATTTTCCTTCACATCCATTATTACTTTCATTCCTGATGAATCTATCCATTTACTAAAATGAAATAGGATAGTGTAAGCATATAAATAAATCATAATATTCCATCTTATAATGATGATAAAAACTAATACATCCTCATTAATGTTATATGAAACTCGTTAAATTTATCAAAAATAACTATGACTCTACCAACCATGTTAACTATTGTGGTAATATATGACCTATAACTTATGCTTAAAAAACAACTTAACCTCTAAATTTATCAAAACCATTCTATGATATAAATTTTAAGGACATTGCCTTAAATATTAAATATTTTAGTGATTTTAAACTAAAATTATCATTATTAATATCCATAGGATCTTTTAGGTTTAGAGTTTTAGAAAATTATATCTAACTCATACATGGTAACTCTTACATTATATGTGGACAAATATATATAGTATCCATTTTTTTTAAACAAATATCAATAAAATAAAATATGATTTCTTTTTATGATAAATCTTCTCCATTTTCCCCTTGATATCATCTTTGTCCCTAATCTTCCTTAAATACTTTGAAAAAAAATTAAAACATTGGATGATTGAAAAATCTTAGTGGGTACATAAAATAAGTGAAAATGTTAGTCCAATGAAAATCCATAGAAATGTTTTCATAAAACGTATCCTTTTATTCTGAAAAAAGAATCATATTTTCAAAAAGATCAGTATCTTACCTTTTTAAAATCAATAAATTTTCATGAAAAATCATTATAAATCATATAAAATATAATTAGGTAAATTGGGACATCATTTTACATTTCAATATTATAAATTGAGTAAACACTATGTCCAACCTCTAACTCTTTATTACCCTATGCATAGGATGTTATAACATGACCACTCATCCTTAGTTTATCATGGAACCACTAGTTATTGGTTTATCATGTGACCACCCTTAATTTCTTTATCATATAACCACAAATAATTATAAAAAATCCAAATAACCATAACATAAATATAAACTATGAAATCTTGAATCGTAAAAACACTCTTGGATGTAATTAATCTTTTCATTCTAAAATCGATCTTTTTAAAAAAATGAACATGTCCAATGGAAAACATTTTATTTGAAAGTAAGCATATAAAATTTTAAGTTATGATTCAAAATATTAAATGGTTACAAAAGCGTTAAATGTTTTTCATTCCATATATATAATAAAAATATTCCTTTTGAAAAAAAGAACTTTAAAATTAGATTTTTAATAAAGAATCCCTTACAAATATCGTATAATTTAAGTGTGAACTGATCAAATGAATCAAATATGTTTATAAAATACAAACCCATAAAAAAGTGAAAATAAAACATAATAAATTAAAATTTCATTTCACACATAAGTTTATCATGACATAACCTAGAAGAACAATTTTAACCTAAATAATGGAAATTGGGTTAAGAAATCCCTTACCACACATTGTAATTCCTTAAAAGTGTTCAAAAAATTATGAATAATGATCTAAATATTATTATTAATTTATTAAAGAACTATATTAATATTTATAATACCTTATATGATATTTTAATAACATATTACCACTTATTAAATAATAATATTTCATTATTTTAATTTTTCTTGGTGCTTTTGTTTCATGGTTTTTTGGTCGGTTCACTTGTGTAATATTATGTATTATATATTAAAATGGGATTAAAAATATATTTTTGAAGGAAATATTATTAATTAAATTCTATAATTATTAACTGTCCCATATATAATTTTTATTTCTAATGTGATGATGATTCATTTAGTAAAACGTTAATGATAAATGTTTAGTTATTTTAGAAGTTTTTATGAACATCAAGAACTTGTTTTGTTTTATTTAATATTATGTTTACAGGATAGTTAAATAAAATGAAATAAGATATAATATATCTATTTAAATATAATTTAACCATAATATTGATTTTATGACCAAATATGATGTCGTTGATTGAAAAAACATCATTTTTCACAGAGATGGTAAACATTGATAATTTTGAAAATAGTTTCGGTTTATTGAATTAGAGAAGATTAGACATGAAATGGTTATGATATATTTGATTAGAAACATACACTATAGTATATAAAAGATTCATTAGTTATCATGTCTTTATGTATGAAGGATTTGAGGAGAATATAGAAGAAGAAAATAACATAAGAGATATGCTTTGAGAAAACTATCTCTTGAATATCACCTCCTCGAAGGATCCCTTGAGGAAATTGGAAATTGTATTTGGATGAGAAAATTAGAACTTGGACGTGGGGAGATATGGTAGGTTGAATTTTGGTAGAATTTTTAGGATCTTTACAGCTTGGTAGTAGAAATGGGGTGCTGAGTCTGGTATTTATACTTGAAAAGGGGTGGTTATAAGTGATTAAATAATGATTATTTTATATTAAAATCCAACCACATTAATGTGGAATTAATTTCCACAAATTTGGATGATAGTTAATGTTTTAAAGTCCCATTGGGTTAAATAAATACATCAGAAAACCATTACAAGTTTTATTTTTTATATACCTTAAGCTTTAACCTTTTAACTTTAACGTGTTTTATTATTTTACCAATACTATGGTAAATATTTTTTAAACCATGGTATCATTTTTATGAATAAAAATTAATATAACCCTATGCCCTAATTTGGAATATAATATTCTAAATATGAAATACATTTAAAGAAATTCAATTCACATAATTTTCAAAAAATAGTTTTAAAATTAATTATGTAGATGCAATAGGAAAGGTGGTTTTTAAAATGAAAAGGTTCATATGTCTGAAATGATTTTATATCCAATTTTAGTGTTAAATTATCTCCAATTACCTATATTGGATTTATTTATGTATAATTTAAATAATTATACTTTAAAATATATTTAAAATATAATTTAAATATATAAATAAATTATAATAAAAGTAGTTTTCATTTAAAATTCAATATTTTTCACTATTCATCAAAAATTAAAACTTCTTCGAACAAATACCCAAATTTTACACTAATATTAATCTAAAATAATTATTTCAAAAATGAAGTTTATTTTTTAAAATATAATTTATAATATTTTAAAAATATTATTTATAACAGGTGCGCCATTAAATGGCAGAAAAACTGTATTTCAAAAAATATATCTTTTATGCATAAAATTAGATTTATTCTTATCTTAAGCCTATAAAGAATATTGTATGAAACTAAAATAATTTAATTAATTTATAACATATAAATTTCATTGATATATTTTACTAATATTTATTAAATTAAATTATTACGATAAAATTCCATTATGGGCATAAAAATAGATTTTTTACAAAAAAACACATCCTTTATATTCAATTAGATTTTTTATTTTCACTTATAATTAATTAGTAACAAATTAATTGGTTTTATAAACATGTGTAAAATATATTTTCATAATTTAGTCTATCTCATTTATTCATCCATTCAAACGGCTATGTGATAACAGTTACATTAAAATAATAATATTTAGTCATTTTTAATCCTGATGTGGCATATCATGTTTGATATTGAGAATAGTGTTTCCTTTTAAAAACTCAGGATGTTACATTCAATATTAAAGTGTAAATATAGATCTTAAAAACTAATTCATTGATAATATTTTTATAGTAGTCTTATTTATCATGATAATACTAACTCATGTGATATTAGAGTACATGTTGAGTAATTCTTTGATCACTATTCGGAGTTTTAGAGGGTGAATCATGTTTTAAGTATAATTTGTTCTTGATTTTTCAACATGTTAATCAGAAACATGGAAGTATTGTCAACAAACCCAAAGGGGTGTATTTTTAATGAAAATTACTTAGTTATGTTTTTGGTTTTTTTTTGGTTTAGTTTGTCAATATGGAATATTTTTGTGAATTTTTTGTGTCAACAAAGAACCATTTTAAATATCACATAAGTGAAATTTTCATAAAGTAAAAAAATTCAGAAAGTAATGTTTTACAAAAATGAATTCCCTGAAGGGATGTTTTTTTTAAAGGAATATTTTTCGTAGAGTAATTGAATGTTAAAATGAAGGATTTTACATAAGATAGGTATATTTTGAAGAAATCATGAAAGGGAAAACATTTAATAAAGAGGAATATATTCATAAAGGAAATCATGTTCAAAGGAACTCCATGAAATAATTTCAAAAATTATTTTGCTGGAGGTATTATCATTTTTGAAATAGAAGAATTAATTTTTTTACGGCTAAAAAAATATTATACTAATTTGGTTAAAAAAAATGGAAAAACAATAATATTTTACTAAGAATGTTTCTTTAGGGCCCTTTTTTTATAAATATACACCTAATCATTTTATTAAGATAAAAAATAAGGCTAAAATAAAATATTAGAGGAAAATTGTATTATTGTGGAGAAGGGGGGTCATATAATGAAATTTTGAGGAAATAATAATTTCATAAAGAAGTATCATAGAAGTATACTCTTAAAGAACATACACAATCGTAGAGAACATATACATTCAGTAGAATTTCATGAAGGATTTAATTATTGAGAAAATGTTCAGAAATAACTTACCCAGTGGCCAATTCATGAAGAACTAACAATGATGTCAGTTTATAAAGGAGTCTTTGAAAAATGATTTACATGGTCCATTTTATGTGATTAATATTTTACAAACTTGTTGATTTTAAAAGATCAATAAGTACATGATAAGATGGAATTCATATTACTAATTAAAATGAGCTTCATAGCACACTAGGGTCAATATGATACATTTCATAGTTGATTCAAATCATATGAAGATTCATATAGAGAATTAGTTCATTTAATTTGGTTTAGAGAGTGGTTATTTATAAATTATAATCCATCATAAACCATGGGGAGAATGATTCCACTCAAAACATTATAAAAACGAAATATTATTAATTATTTTGGTAAATAAACACATTAATATTGTATGCTTCTTGGATTAGACCAGTGTGGTTTGACTAAGTAAAATTTATTGTTTTCATCATAATTTTATTTATAAATTCTTAATTATTTTTGAAGAAGATAGGTGTTCCTACTAATAATGAAATAAGAAAGGTATTTCTCCTTATTGTTAAACTTTCATGCTCTAACTTTCTCATATTGATCCTTTAAACCTATGTATCCCCATAATTTTACATATCCAAACAATCCATTGTAAAAAATATGGGGTCTTATTTCTTAGTGTGAGAAATATGGTCGAACACAATGCCCAAATTATCCTCCCCCTTCAACTTCAACTTAAGATTATTTAATCAAAAATCATAAAAAATTATTAAAAACCTATATACAATCATCTTGGTTTTTTTATTTTTTTTCCTTTATATGATTCCAATTTAGGATTTAAATATATTTCCATAGTTCGTGTTATCATTATAAACCCACTTATTCAAATCACCTTTCTTTTTTATCTAGTGTTTCATTGTGTATTCTTTTGTATAAATTCACTAGTGTATAGTTGATATGTTCTTCCATTAACACTAAATTGTGTTCCATTTTATTTCTTATTTATCCTTAAAGAACATTATTTTTTATTCACCAATTTATTCTTCTAAATGAAACTAAATCTTCTAGTGTATCATTTATCTTGAATAACTTTCCCTTTATGGTCATATTTCAAGAAATCTTCTTTTTTCATAGCATTCTATACTTGATTATTTTATTTATAAGAAATATTCTTAACATTTTTAAATTTAGAATATTTATTTATACTATATCTATATTTAAATAAAACTTTAGTTAATCTATATAATCTGCTTCTTAAAAATTGAAAATCTAATTTATTCCACTGTTGAATATTTTCTTAATAATTTCCATCTACAAGAACATGATCGATCCTTTTAACACAATATTTTATAAACTTGTACCACAAATGTAATATTTTGAAATTATAATTTCATCTTATTTCAGAATAAAAAATATATAGTTTCTCTATATTCTTTCATCAAATTTCCATTAACCACAAAATAAGAAAATGAAATCAAATATTTATTCTATTATTTACCAAATTCTACTCAAAAAATATTCTAATCAATAATAGATTTACTTCATAATGAATTTAAATATATCATATAAATATTATAATTAGTAGAATAATAAAATACATTCAAATAAGAATTATATCATGTGGTTAGTGGAGCATCGGTTAGCAGGTACATGCAAATTGAGTACTCAGTGGTCTGCCTAGGTAAATTCAAGTACATCCATTTCTAGTATTTCATTATAAAACTTATTTTAACCTCTATTTCCTTCATCCCTTGAAATATAAATGATTTAGTAGACTCCATTGGGTTCTCCACATTTCCAAATCTCATCTAAGACTAATTTATTTTCATATTAAAGTGTTATATGTTTTCTTATCATTTTTTGGTAGGTCTAACCTTTTTTATGCCTTTATTATATATGGAGTCTATTATTTCTTATTGTCCTATCATAAATCACTAATTTAGAGGTTTTTTTATAGGTTTTCATGTTGTGGTTTATTAGGTTCAAATAAGAAGAATACCATGGGTAAGGTTACTCCCAGTGGATTGATGTAGGAGGTCCATATCATGTTTTCATTTTTATATGGGACAATATAAACTATCATTGATGTGGTTGTATTGGTATTCATTTAATTCTCTTTAATAATGTATTTAAATTATTTGGTTTGTTTGAAATTATAGGATTAAGCTTATATATGTGATATATGGATGTTTTGGATTGATTACGACCAAACCATGATAGTTTTGGTCTGGTCCTTAGTGTTTTCCACCTTGGTTGTCTTTATGTAGAGTTAGTTTCCAAGGCCTATTTATGGTATCAAAGGGTTTTTATCTTCGAATATGGGTATGGGTTATGACCATATTCAATTAATATGATTTTTAGGATTGAGAATGGATAATGTGAGATTGTCAAGTCTTTTTTATGTGTGTGATACTCAATGAGTTGTACTTCTTTTAGAGGATGGTGTAATTGAAGGATATTAGCATAGTGGGCCAGACTCTAGGTAGAAAAGATAAGGTTTATATGATTAAACCAAGTTGGGTTTGTATTACTTGTATATATTAAGGTAGATCCATTGGACCTTACCACAGGGATTATGGTATGATTTAAAATTATGACATATTATTTGATTTTATTCTTATATAGGAGGTTGGAAATGTTACACCTTCCTCATGATATATTTATTATATGGGATGTTGGGTATGTTATACCTTTTTTTGGAAAAATTTATTATAAAAAATTTTGGTTATCCTACACATTATTTATAATCTATTTCATATAATAGTGTTTGTCAATGTTATGTATAATGACTCATACATTTCATAGAAAGATATTACATCTTATTAGATGAATATTTATTATATTACATAAATATCCATGCCAGAATCATATAGTTCTAGTATCTTTGGAAACATTCAAACAAAAACAATTGATTCATAAGTGAACTACATTTTCTTCCACTTGGTTCTTCATAACTATCACCTTTCTTGGCCATATCATACTTAAAATATTTCTTCATAACCTCGGGAAAGGATACATAATAAAGGGAGAACATTGATGATCAATATGTGTAAACAATGGAGATATCATTGATCACTTAAATATAACATGATAATAATGGTACAATAACATGAGAAAAACATTTTAAAATCATATCATCTATATTAAAGATCATAATATTGAATCATGGAATAAATCTTTACAATTCATAAGACTTAAATTATAAATGAATTAATGAACATAATCCATGAGAGGATAATATTTTAATAATAAACAGACCTTTAGAATACACATAATCATCGAAAATAATTTCATTACTAGTAAAGGCGTACTATTAAGACTATATTAGTGGATTGGGTTTACTCCCCAACCCATCATAGTAGTTAAGGTTCTCTCCCAATAATATCATAGTGGACAATATCCCTTATTGAACTAGGTTCACTCCTCATTCCATTCGCTACTACAAAGTAATATTTTAATATCATTGGCCTTTATCGGTTCTATAAAAAAGTGTTGATAATGGTTCCGTTATCAGCTCTTTATTTTTAGCAGTGATAAATTTTCCATTTATCAACATTTTATTTTTTACACTGATAAAGGGTAACCTTTATCATCACTTTATTTTTAGCACTGAAAAAGGGATCATTTATCAGTGCTTTTTTAGCACAAATAATGTTCAGAATAAAATAAAATAATTAAATAAATAAAAATGAGTTTATTAAAAAATATTAAAAAAATTATTAATTAAATAACTATTGATAAAAATGAATATATTGATTAAACTATATATAAATTATAAATACTAATAAATATTATATATTAAATATATATATATATATATCTGTGTGTGTGTGTAAAATTAAAATTAATCAAATAAAAATTAAAAAAAGTAAATAGAGAAAAATATTAAATATTTCATTAATTAAATAATTATTTATATTCTTAATAAATAATATATATTAAATATAAAAATTTATATGAATGTGTATGACTATGATTTTTTTAATACTAAATATTTATTTTTTACATTATATAGTAACTATATATTTTTTTAATATTGGTTTATAATTAAAATTTTATATAAATTAAAATTACAGACTAGTTTCATCAAGTAATGGACATAATTGAATGTCAATTATTTTTCAATTAAACATAGATATAATGTGTGTTATATTGATTTTATATATCTTTAATTAATGACTTTTAATATACAACACATGGACACACATAAATATTTTTTGGGGAATTTAATCAATTTCTATTATTTATATTATATTTATTTATTTACTATGATTTAATATTTTACATATGTATTCATATTTATTTCAATATATATCCATTTTTTAATAATTTATATTTAATTAATAAAACTCATAAATTTTTTCAATATTGTAAAAGTGTACTCATTTTTAATTATTCAATTTCACTCATTTTTAACATGCATGCACTGAAGAATAAATATTCATTAATAATGTTAAAAAAATATTTGTAAAAAAATATTTATATATAAATATATTTATAAATGTATATTTACTATTTTTATACATTTATATATTTATAATTATAAATAAATAATTATATGTATATAAATAATTATAAAATTATAATAAATTTATTTAAATAATGAATATATTTAATATATTTATATTTATATTTATTTATTAAATATGTATATATATATATAATTGTATAAATATGTATAATGATATTTAAATTATTTTTTAGAAAAACCTTTATATAACTATAAATAAATAATTATAAAATTATAAAAAAATATATTTAAATAAAGAATATATTTACTATATTTATATTTATATCTATTTATTATATATATAATTATATAAATATATTTACAAAAGTTTTTATTTATAATTATAGTTATGAATCCTTTATCATCGCTTAATTAATTAGCACTGATAAAATCCATATTTATTAGTGCTTTTCTGGAATCGCTAATAAAAGTGTTTAAATCTTCTTAAATAACCCTAATGAGTCATGAACTTTTCATGATACCAAAGCTTTCCATGGAATTCACCCTCTTTTATAAATCCTCCTTAGTGAATCGAAGCTCGAATAAAGGCTAAAATCCAAGGGTCCAACAATTTCAAGGCTAAAATCCAAGGCTCGAATGATTCAAGGGTCAAACGAATCCAAGGCTTGAACATTTCCTAGGTTTTTGATATCTCTACTTTTTCTTAGATGATTCAAAGATTCAATCCAAGGTATCTTATTTTCTCTTCATCCTCTACAACCATTCATTGGTTTTTTTTAATATCTATTTTCATTTATTTACCTTCATTGTTTCTTTATGAATATTCATGTGCCCAATAAAGTTTATTGGAGATGTTTTATTGAAAGGAGATAGGGTTATCATTCTTTGAACTCCCCCACCTTCACCAATTGTGGATTCTGTGCAACTCACCCACCCCAATGCCACTGAAGGAAGTAACTATTTATTGTTGAGTCTAAAAAATCCATTGGAATCATGAATCATTAATTATGAGACTTTATTCAACTCTATAACGAATAAGGGATGCTTAGATTATTATCTATCTCATTTTTTTATCAATTTTCATTTAGTTGATGATAAAGATCTTCAAATAATGGGAAAGGTAATTTTTAAATATGATTTTCATATGAATGTTACTTGAACATAGAAAGAGTTAGACACATAACAAGCTTATAGATTAACATAATTTTCATTGGTCAGCTGGAGGAAGTAAGATTTGGCTCATGGTTCAAATATATATTATACAAATCTATACTATAAAAATATATATTATACAAATATTATATATATATATATATATATATATATATATTATACCAATATATTTTGAAATATACTGTATAAATATATTATAAAATTATGTTATAAAAATATATATTATACTAATATGTTATGAAAATTTATTACAAAAATTTATATGTATAAAATTAAATAATACAAATTTATAATATATTTATATATGTTATATTTATATAAAAATAAATATATATTATATATTATATATTTCTATATTATAAAAATATTTTATATAAAGATATATTATACAAACAGAAATATATTTTATATTACAAAAATATATATTAAACAAATAATGATAAATATTACACAAATAAAAATAAAAATACATATATATATATATATATATTATAAAATACAAAAATATATATTATAAAAATATATATTACTCAAGTTTATTATAAAAATGTATTTTAAAATTTTATTATAAAAATATATTATAAAAATATATTTCAATAGAGTTCATTAAATTGTTGGAATTCATCGTCCAATTTTACTTATGCATATTGAGGTTTTAAAAATAGGGCATTGTCTCTATTATGAGGAATAATCAGTGAAGATAATGGATATTAGAGATAAAGTCTAATGAAATATTATAATGCAACTTGTCAAAGTTTGGTTCCAAAATCATAAGCATGAAGAAGTGACATGGGAACCATAAGATATAATGAAATAAAAGTATTCCCATGTGTTATCATTTGAGTAATGTAATTTTAAGGGTGAAATGTATTTAAGATATGGGTAATGTTGAATCCTATATTTTGTATGAATTTTCCTTCTATATATTTCATGTGTTTCATAATTAAATAACTTATTTCATCTGAAATAATGATCTAAATAAATAGTGTTTTATTTTATTATAGTAGAATATTACAACATAAAATTTAATAAACATTATTACAAAAAAATATAATAAAAATGTAAACAATGTGATTATCAAAAATAAAAAAAGGGAAATAAATACATGATAATAAAAAAAATGTTTCTTTCCATAAATATTATTTTTAATGGTTTCCCATTAAAATCATATCATCAGTTATAACTATAAAAATAATGAAAGATATTAGAAATGTGATAGGTATTTTAAATAAGAAATAAAGAAATGGGATGAATAATTTTTATATAATTATTTAAGGAAATATATAGGAATGTAAAAGGATAATGTGGTTATTATATGTTCATTTGATATATATAGTCATTGGGTATACATATAATCATTGGGTCCATTAAAATTTTCATAACTGAAATGTAATCTTTATGTATAGGTGAGTAATTTATTATAAATAATATATTTGACATGTATAAATAAATAAATATCATCTGTTAACAATGAAATATTTTTTCTCTAAAAAATTGTTTATCCTATATGTTATTTCTTTTTATTTAAAACTTTAATCCCAAATATTTAGATTTATAATTTAATAAAATGGGTTAAATATTTGGAAGTGTAATTCTCACAAATGGGATACATTACCCCTTTTAGAGAACACAATTCAGTACAATTGTAATCCTCATCATCTTCATATCCCGAACAGTTATTATTCAATTTTGTTTCCTTCAGACTCATCCCTCGTTTCTTTTATTTTGCTTGTACTGCTCTGAGCATTAGTCATCCCATGGATGACTACATCTTAAAGTATTTCAACCAATGTAGGTTCAAGTCTGCAAGTGATGGAGGATGTGTATCAAACAACAAAATGAAATGATAAATATTTTGGAGACGAGCTGATGATGATGGATATCACATACACATAATAAAAAGTTTATAAGATGACCCTTTAATTGGTAGATCACAATCAGTTAATGTTAGTCCCAATGTAGAAAAAGTCTTATACCATAGAGGATACCACAAAGAGGTGTTTTTTATTCTGAATAGATGAACCAAATCCATAAAACCATTAAAAAATAAGGATAATTCAATGTGAAGGTAAAAGTGTTTTTTAATATACTATGTTTTTCCTCATAATATTATATGTTCTTTACTGCATTAACATAATCTAAATTAAATGTTTGAATACTCATGTAGATGATGTTGTCGGTACATGTTGATGTTACTGATCCCTTGGAAGAACAAACTTTAACAAAGTAAACCCTTTTGAAATATGTACAGTTAATTTTATGATATACATTCTATATTTTTCCAAAAAATATATAATGAAACACTGATTTAATTTTAAATATTTATTTTAGATTTCATTTATTTTATAATATTCCTATCAATATTTCATGTCTTTCTGCACCAAAACTACCACAGACTTCTTCTCCCTCAAAACGGTTTCACCCCTATAGTGTTGGTATTTATCAATTTCCTTCAAGTTCCCTCTACTACTCAATCACATAAGTAATATTGATGTTTTAAAAGTAAAATAATTTTCCCTATAATTAGTTAACTATTTCATATTTGTTTTTAATTTATTTATGGTTAATATTACTCAAAAAAGAATTGTTTTCTTATACAGGTGGATTATTTTTTTAAAGTTAGGGTAGTCTATCCATCTTTCTTTCCTTTCTACACCAACACTTCCATATAATTATTCACACTCAAAACCTTTTCAACCCTAAAGTATTGAAATTTATCACTTTACTTTAGTCTCCCTCCACTTCTCAATCATAGTGGTAATCTTGATGTTTTCACAGTAAAATCATTTTCCATAAAATTAATATATTGTTTCATATTTATGATTAATTTATTTATTTTTAGTGTTGTTCATATAAAAAAATTTTTCCTATATATTTGGATTATTTTTTTCATGTTTTTGTGGGTTTTTTTAAGCTTCTCAGGCTCGTGAGATATTGGACTTTGATCCTGTAATTGAGATAATGACAAAAAATAAATGTGTCAATAATGAATACAACAATCATGAAAAGGTGAATTCATTCTATTTCTTTAATTAATTTTGTCATCATTTTTTCTATTATTTTTATCATAATTTCCTTATAATTTTTATATAATACTTATTTAGTTTTTTATAGATCTTTTGGGAAGTTATATTTTTCTTTCACCTATCTGTAAAAATCCACAAATGAGATAAAATGTTTCTTTTTTCTAATGTATTTATAGTTCCCATTTCCATTTATTTTTTGTCAAAAGACTAAAACTGTATATTGATTTGATTTTTTAATCCAAAAAAATCTTTTTGGGACATGTATGAATTATCTGCACCTCAATCTGATACACGGTTTGATCAATATGACTCCAATAGATTTTTTATTTAAAATTACCATTAATTTTAGTAAAAAAGACAATTTTCATACTCAAAACTAAGAAAAAATGTTATGATTGTTTGTATACTTTAAAAAAATGACCCATAAATCATTTTTTATGTTTAAAGATTTATCCACACCTCAATATAATACATGATGTTCCATGTATGACTTAAAGTGTCCATTATCAATTTAAAATTGGTATTTTAGTTGAAAAAGTGTCACTCATTGAAAACAGAGAAAATGTGATAGTATTTTATTGATAATTTAGAAAATATATTTATATATCATTTTTGATGTTTAGGAATAATTCTCATGTCAAAAGGATACACAATTTGATCTACATGAGTTAAAGTGTGTGTTTCCAGTTTAAAATGACATTTTAGTAAGAAAGACATGTGATGTACTCAAAATTGATAAATCACATTTGGATTGTTTTTATTCTATTGAAAAAATGACCTATAATTATTTTAGGGTGTGTAGGAATTATCTGTATCTCAATATGACACATGCAAAGACTGGTATGACTCCACGTGCTTTTTTTATTTTAAATTGACATTATTTTTTTGTAAAAAGGACAACTGACATACTCAAAACCAAGAAAACATATTATGATTGTTTTGATACTTTAGGAAAAACATTAAAAAGTTATTATGGATGTGTAGAAATTAGTTTCACCTCAATATGATTCATAGTGTGAATGATTTGTCTCTGAGTGCCTCTTTTTATTTAAAATTAACATCAATTTTAGTAAAAATGTAAACTGACCTACTCAAAACTGATAAAACTCTTTATGATTGTTTGGATACTTTAGGTAAAAAAATAAAAAATTTATTTTTTATGTTTAGGGATTATAATCACCATAATATAATACATGATATGCCTAGTATGACTCAAATTATCCATTATCAGTTTAAAATTGATATTTTAGTTCAAAAAGAATAACTTATTGAAAACTGGGAAAACACACTCAAATTTTTTATAATTTATTAAATTGATTCATAAATATTTTTTGACTTGTATGATGTAGTCTCACCTAAAATCGATACATGATGTTATTTATATGAATCAATGTGAATATTCCCAATTTAAAATGACATTTTAGTAAAAAGGAAAGTGACATACTCAAAACCAAGAAAATACTGTAGGATTATTTTTATACTTTATTAAAATGATCCATAAGTCCTTTGAAATTTTTAGGAATTAGATGCACCTCAATATGACAAATGGTGTGACTGGTATAACTCAAAGTGCTTCTTTTTATTTAAAATTTACATTAATTTTAGTAAAATGGAAAAATTACATGATCAAAATAGAGAAAACATATTAAGATTTTTTTGATACTTTAGAATTACTATCCATATGTAATTTTGGATGTGTAGGAATCATATTCGCCTAAATATAAAACATGTTGTGATCAGTATGAATCCAAGCGCTTCTTTTTAATTAAAATTGACATTAATTTCAGTAAAAAGAGAAAACCAGCATAATCAAAACAAAGAAAACATATTATGATTGTTTTGATACTTTTTAAAAATGACCCATAAATCATTTGAGACATGTAGTAATCATCTGCATCTCAATCTGATGCGCAGTGTGACCGACATGACACCATGTGCATCTTTCTATTTAAAATTTACATCGATTTTATTAAAAAGGAAATTTGACATACTCAAAACTGAGCAGACATCTTCTGATTATTTTTATACTTTAGGTAAATGATCTATCATTCATTTTTTATTTCTATAAATCAACTTCACTTCAATCAGATACACGATGTGCTCAGTATGACTCAATGTTCCCGTTATCAATTTAAAATTGATATTTTAGTTCAAAAAGTTTCACTTATGAAAAACAAAGAAAACATGATTGGATTTTCTAGATAATTTATGAAATCAATTTATAAGTCATTTTCAATGTTTATGAATCTTTCTTATTTCAAGCCGATACATGTTGTGATCGGTATGAATCAAAGTGTGTGTTTCAAGTTTAAAATGACATTTTAGTAAAAAAAGGTGATGTACTCATAACTAAGTAAATGCATTAATATATTTTGGTATGTTATTAAAGTGATCCATAAGTCATTTGAGAAATTAAGGAATCAGTATCACCTAAATATAATGCATTGTAACACCCCAACCTTCCACGGTACGCTTCTCTTTTAATAATACAAAAGCTTTCGTTGTACGCAACTTCGAGCTCTAGCACACCACGACAAATCAAACAAGTCGTTATGAATAGTAATACCCACTTTTTGAAATTTTATAAATTTTATTTCTCAAAATGGACTTCATTTTTTATTCAGAATATCAAAATAATCTTAGGATGAATTTTTGAAATTTTTCTAAAAACATTTAGTTTTTGATGAATAGTGAAAAGCATTGCATTGTTGTTTAAAATCAAATTTTTATTTAAATAATTATTTATTTTATTTAAATTTTTTTAAGTAAAAATAGATACATAATACCTAAATAAGTGGAATATAATTCATCGAAGTTATTTTATAATAAGATTAGATGTATAAAATATTATTGAACTTTTTACAGTCTTTTAGCCACCTTTTAGGCACATTTGTAAATTTGCATAAAATGTAATTTTACCGCTTCTGTGAATTGAATTTAAAAAATTAGAGAGACATAGTTGACATTAATAAGTAAAATCTAGTTCAATAAGATGAAAATAATTTCTTGTGAATAGTAACTTTTGAGTTTTATTTACCAAGGTTAAAATTAAATAGTGTAATTAAAGGAAATAATGATATTATAATTACACTAAAACATGTACTAATTATTTTGTATAAGTTTATCTTGAAAAAAATAAAACTTATGAATAAAATATGATCCTTTTTCTCCACTTGGATTAGATTAGGACATTTATAATTATTTTTTCTAAAGAAGAGTTAAAAGTGTTAAATTCAAAGTTTAATAAATATTCTGTTTTTAATATTGGGTAATACATAAGATAAATTAGACTATAAATATTAATTATAAAGATAAAAGGATTTATAAAATAATTTTATTTTATTTATAATTTTTATACCTTAAATAATTGAATTTATTTTTGACACAATGATGATACATTAATTACCATATTAATGAAAGATTAAAATAATTAATATTATAAATATCCAAATAAATATAAATTGAGACTTTTGATGCATTAAAATAATTTTATAGGTTAATATGACATGTTATGGTGGATTAAATAAAAAAAATTAAGTGTAAAAGTAGTTATGACTTTCACAAAAACAAAATACTAAATAATGTCAAAATTGACATAAATGAGTTTTTAAAAAAAATACTATATTATTAATTGATATAATATTCCTAAAAATCTAAGGTTCGGCATAAGGATATATATAAGGTTATATATATCAATAATTAACCACTTAGGGGTTTTTTGTCTTCTAATAGGAAGTTTATTTACCATTTATTATAATAATACAAGGAGACATGGTAAATGTCAAACTATTTAACTAAGAGTTAAATCTAAGAGATAAGGTTAATATGGTTACATAAACTTGTATAAAAGCTATTATTTGAAATGATTTCAACCCATACCCACCTTATACTTGAAATAAATTCATTGATAGCCATTAGAAACCGAAAATGATTTTATAATAAAATAATGTTTCAATCTTTTCCTAAGGTACTCCTCATCTCTCTTTATAAAAGGGAACTTTCCCTTCTCTCACTTTCACACCTCCAAAGCCATTTGTCTCAGCCAAAACCTACCCAAATATTCTCTCAACTACCCTCAATTCATCCGAGAGGATTTACTTTGATCATAAAGACAACCTAAGAATCCCTTTGGAACAAATCCAAAAGAAGCACAAGAAAAAGAGGTAATAATTTCATCACCTATTTAAAACTTATCTTCTTCTTTCACTTCATCTTTATTTATTGTTTCCATGCCAAAATAATAACTCCAGTACCTTAGAAATACTGTGATATTATTATAAATATGATATAACAATATTCATTGTTCTATCCATCCTATTAATGACAAATTCACCATAAATGCATATGTAAAGTTTACCGTCTCCACGTCATGGTGTAGTTGTTATTCAACACTTAATTATTTGGATGGGTATAATAATTATGTATAATTGATTTAAATAATAAATATAACATGTTAATTATTCTTTATATATGATATAACATCCAATTATATACGATTTCACCTTCAAATTGAATGATATCGTTGCTCGTGCGTACATACGGATTACCGTCTCCATGAACGCAATGAGATTCATTTCTCATCATAACCATTCAAGAATAATTTTCATTTTATGATTAAAAATAATGTTTAAGAACTTAATTTAATTATGGATATTAATAAATTACATCCTATCTAAAGCAAACATGGATTATGAAACAAAACATATATAGGAAAACGAATCAGTTAACACCCAAAACAATGATACTACTGAAATTTTATTAACAAAACAATATTAGAAGATCATATATAATATAATATTTATGTATATTGTTATTTTATAATTTAATAACAATTATTTTACTATTATAAATGATTTTAACATACCCTCGACCAAGTAAAAGTACAAGGTATGGGGTTTTCATCTCACTTTTTATTCCTATGAGATTCATTCTATATTTTACATTATTTATTTTTGTATGGCGTATGTACTTCCCATGATTGTATTCTTTGTGTAATATAATTTAATTTATGGGTATTTACATCTTCATTATATGATCCTTCTTTCATGGGTTTTATTTTTCATAAGTTACCAAATCATTAAGGGAATTTTTAATTTTAATTTCTACTCATTGGGTTTTACGCAAACATCATTGATTATTTTACTCCATGATTATGTGAAATTACTATTTATTTATTTATTTAGTAATTTCCACTCCCCATTGTGTGGATATTATTTTTATACACATAATAACTCCATTGATAAATTCTCAAGTCATCAATATTAACTTGATAAGAGTAATATTAACTCAATTTCTATTTATTGAGTTAATCCAAGTCATTGGTGTTATTTTTACAAGAATATGTGTGAGTGTATTATTATTTCTTTACACTGAATATCCAATAATATTGAGTGTATTTATATTTTTCACACATAATTATTTCATTTATTTATCCTTAACCTAAGGATATTGTATTTATAAGGTATTTCATCTCAATTTACATTTCATTGAGACCTCTTTTTCGTTATGCACCAATTCACTTTTATATGGTGTATATAATGTACTTTGACATATTATATCATGAATAACTTTATTATCATGATATTATAAAGTTTTGATTAATTTTACTCCTCAATTACTTGTATTCAACAGTCTCTCATTTGGTTAGGAACTCTTTAACTAAAATATCATTTTAAATGATTTAAATATTTATTCTTCTAAATATTTCTCATTAATGTCAATGTTTTAAAAATGGTTTAAGGATTTATTTATATGCACATGAATGTTTTAAAATAAAATTCGTTTTTAATGTTACAATATGGTATGGGACACTTTGGTTCAAAAATATCTTTTAAACAGCTTCTTGATAAATAGTGATACTTTTAAATGTTTTCCAGAAAAAATGGATATTTCTCTCATATAGTTTAACTGATTATTTTCAACTATGTCAATATCCTTCATTATTCTTGATTAAGGTTGATTTATTATAATAAAATCTTCTATATTGTATTGAATGTGTTATGTTTGACTGTGGATGTATTTTTTTATACCATTCATGGTTTATGGTTAAAGTATTAACATTTTGTATGCTAGTTTTAATATGAATAGTTATATTATGTTTCAACCTTTTATATAATGAATGCATTAGAATTAGTAAGTGATGGTTGGATCCCTCTATGGCTCCTCGATTCATCGGTAGGTCTCATGAGACAAACTAGTGTCTTGGCACAAGGCCTTGACAAAATCTTTGTTTTTAGTCTTGGAAAGAGGCCTTGACTATGTGGTTATGATATCTGGCATTATGCATTCCATCATTATGAAATTGTCTATTGAGATTACATGTGATTATTATACTAGAATAATATCTAAGTGAATAAGTAAATTGAATTATTTGATTCATATTTTCCATATTATGTTGATTTTATGTTTAAAAGGATTGTGTTTTAGTCTTATACATTGCCTTAAATGTTTATGCTTATATATGATAGTTTCTTCTATATTGTTATCCTTATTAATCATCTAAGCTCACCCCATTATTATGTTTTATTTTTTCCAAAATGTGAATAAGTATATTATGATTAACCTACAAGAATAAGCTAAGGTGTATAAGAGTGTTCAAAGGAGACACAATGTTGTTGTTTTTCATTTGATAATGTAATGTAAAACTTATGTATGTATCTAGTACTTAAAAGGCTACTAAACTAATTGGTATTTTGATACTTGATATATTGTGATCATTCCAATTTTATGTAATAATTCACCAACTCTTGGTAAGTAGGGTCGGGGTGTTACATACATGGTGTGACCAATATGACTCCAACTATATCTTTTTATTTAAAATTGACATCAATTTTATTAAAAAGGAAAACCAACCTACTCAAACTAAGAAAAAACATTCATATTGTTTTGATACATTATTACAATGATCCATAAGTCATTTTTGATCAGTATGAATCAACTTCACTTCAATATGATACATGATGTGCCCAGTATGACTCAATGTGTCTATTATAAATTTCAAATTTACATTTTAGTTCAAAAGTGTCACTCATTAAAAATCAAGAAAACACACTTGTATTATCTTGATAATTTAGTAAAAGGATTCATAAAACATTTTTGATCTGTAGGAACCAATATCATTTCAAACTGACACATGATGTGATCGGTATGACTCAAAGTACGTGTTTCCTGTTTAAAATGAAATCTTAGTAAAAAAGACAAGCAACATACTCAAACCCAAGAAAACACATTCAAATTATTTTGATACGTTATAAAAATGATCCATAAGTAATTTAAGATGTGTAGGAATCATCCAAACATCAATCTGACACATGGTGTGACCATTATAACACCAAGTTCATCTTTATAAAATATAAGTATCGTTTTAGCCTAAAATGTGCATCACATCACCAAATCCGAGAAAATGAGACTAAAATGTTTTCTCATTATTTTATATACTATTACTTCATTAATTTCATTATAATTTTTATATTATAATTATTTATTTTATTTTCATAGATATAATTCATGAAGATGAACAAGAAATGGTGTGACATGAAAGAATCAACTGAAACTCAATCTGATACACAATGTTCCTGGTATGACTCAAAGTTTAGATTAAAATTAAATATTTATATTAATTTATATCACTATATTATTACCAAAATTAGGATTTTTTTTCTTATACATTTACATTTTTTGTTAGATCATGGGTCAGTGTAACACCCCAAGCTTCCACGGTGCATTTCTCTTTGAATAATACAATAGAGTGTGATTTACACAACACCGAGATCCAGCGCACCAAGACCTATCAAACTCGCCATTTAAAAAAGTGGTTAGGAATAGTAAAAATCACACTTTAAATTTTATATATATCCCATATAATTTTAACATTCATCTTTTGTGTTTATTAGGCATAATATAAGGACAAATTCTGTTTTCTAGATAAAAGAAGTATTTTTCAAAAATGTAGTTTTTCCGCATTTTAATGGAGAAACCTTTTGAATACTATATTTTAAACTTTTATATATTAAATTTTATGAAAATAAATTATTCTTTATAATTGGGACATAAAAATTTATTTTGGATAAATTTTTGGTTTTTTTAAATAACTTTCATATTTTGATCAATAGTAATTGATACTAAATATTAATTAAAAATAAATTTTTAATTCAAACAATTTATAGTGTTAAATTATACATTTTAATGGTTTTGAAGTATAATTAGATTATATTTTTATCATTTAATCCAATTTTGGTCATTGGAAGTAATTTCACTTTTAAATTGGACATAAACACATATCAATCTTTCGATAGTTTTTACACCTCAAAAACCCTATTTCTGATTTTGACAACGAGAATTAATTTTAAATTAATTAATGCAACTTAAATGTTTTGAATTTGTTAAAATAGAAAGAATTTTTGGATTCATAATATCAAAATTAGATTAGGGTTAATTTTTGGTATTTTTCTGAAAACTTTCAGTTTTTGACGAATAGTGAAAAACGCTGTGTTATTGTTTAAAACTGAATTTATATTTAAATATTTATTTATTTTATTTAAATTTATTTTAAGTCAAAATAGATAAATAATACCTATATAAGTTCAATTTAATTTATTGGAGTCATTTTATATTAAGTTTATATATAAAAAATTTTATTAAACTTTTTACTGTCTTTTATCCACCTACTAGGCACATTTGCAAATTTTCATAAAATATAATTTTACCGCTTCATTGAATTAAATTTAAAAAATTTTAGAGACATAGTTGAAATCAGTAATTAAAATATGTTTTAATAAGATGAAAATATTTTTTAGTGAATAGTAACTTTTAAATTTTATTTACCCCGGTTAAGAGTAAATAGGGTAAATAAAGGAAACAATGATGTTATAATTACCCTAACACATGTCCTAATTCTATTGGATAAGTTTTTTCTAACCAAAATAAACCTTAGGAATAAAATATTAATCACTTTGATCCAATTGGATTATATTATGACATTTATTTTTATTTTATTTAAATAAGAGTTAAAAGTGTAAAATTCAATGTTTAATAACTAAATCATTTTTAATATAGGGTTATACATAATATAAATTTTACTATAAATATTCATTAGAAATATAAAAATATTTTCTACATCATGGTATATTATTTATAATTTTTAGACATTAAATAATTAAATTTATTTATGACACAATGATGATGCTAAAATTATTTATTAATGAAATATTAAAATAATTGATGTTATAAATATAAAAAATAAATTTAAATTGAGACTTTGGATGAATTACACGAATTTTATAGGTTACTATGACATTTTATAGTTTATTTAATGAATTTATTTCGAAGTAATAATGTTTTTATGACTTCCAAAAAAACCAAATACTAAATAGTGTCAAAATTGACATAAATAATTTTTTAAAGAAAATACTATTTTATTAATTGATAAAATACTCTTAAAAATATAAGGTTAGTTCAAAGGACAAAGATATTATTATTTATGTCAATAATGAGCCACTTGTGGTTCTCTTGGCTTTTTATAGTATATTTATTAACAATTTATTATAATAATACAAGAGGTCGTGGTAAAAGTTAAACTATTTAATTAAGAGTTAAATCTAAATGATAGGGTCAATATGGAGACCTAAAATTGTCTAAAACCTATTGGTTGAGATTATTTCAACCCATCCATACATTAGATTTTAAATAGATCAATTTGGATCCATTAGAACCTGAATTGGGGTTCGGCACAATGATTCGATTTTCCACCAGGTCCATCAGCCCCCTGAGTTCTGGATTGAATGAGTCAATTCATGGATTGAGGGCTGGAAGGACTACAATAGACACCTTTTTTCAGATGTTACCCCCTCCTTACCCCCTCATTAGACCCCCCCCCAAGTAAGGGAGTCTTAAGCTCAATGTGGACGCTTCTCTCCCCAAGGATGGGCCTGTTGCTATCAGCCTCCTGGCTCGAAATCATCTGGGGAAGGTCATTGCAGCAAAATATGAACCACATCATGCCTTTTGGGAACCTGCAGTTGTTGAGTCCTATTCCATTCTTGCAGGGATGATGCTTGCTGTGGAATGTGGATGGGTTGATATCAACATCGAGTCGGACTGCCTTTCGGTTATCAATGCCATTAACCACAATGACGCTGGACTTCAGGCCTTTGGATTCATCGTCAGGAGAATCCTCTTGTTGTGCCAAAGCTTCTCTTGCTGCACCTTCTCCTTTACCAAAAGGGAAGTAAATAATGTGGCCCATCAGCTGGCGGCCTCAGGCCCCTTCGATGTCAACCAGCTATGGCTGGACAACTTCCATTCTTGCCTCTGCTTATGTACTGCTGCTGATATTCATCATTAATATTATCCTCTTTTCTTTTCAAAAAAAAAATAAAGCAAACCTTAGGAGCCCTTTTTCTCAAATCAAAATGAAACACCCAAAGAATAAGTAATTATTTTATCACCTCTTTCAAAGTTCTTTTAATCTTTCACTTTCTATTTCTTTCTTATTTACATAAAATAATAATAACTCTAGTACCTTATACATACTGTGATTTTATTATAAATGTGGTACAACCATATTCATTATTCTATCCATCCTATGAATTATAATGTCACCATGCGTGCGTACGTACATCTTAACGTCTCCACATCGTGGTGTAATTTGTTATTCAACACTATGTTATTTAGATGGATATAATGATGAGAAATATTTATATAAATAATAAGAATAACATGATAATTTATCTGTAAAATTAATATAATATCCAATTCTAAATTATTTTACCATTAAGTAAATGATATTGTCGCTTGTGTGTGTGTACGACTTATCGTCTCCACGACACGATGAGATTCATTTCCACGTTCACCATTCAACGATGATTATAAAAATATATATTATTAATAAGTATGTAATATATGAAATAATAATGAAAATGAAGATATATTTATATATATGTATTTATGTATATATGTATGTACTTACATATATCTTATTCATTTACTTCTGTTCAATACGATATGAAAACGGAAACAGCGTTTATGCATACGTACGGCCAACCATCTCCATAAATGGTGTTTTCCATTTCATATATCTATATATTATACATTTTTATATTATAAATATATATGATATATAAATCAGGTTTTATATTCTAAAATTATTTAAATCATGATCTAAATGATACGATCAATAATAACAAGTTAAAACACGTATGATAAAGAAAGCGATTATTACCCAAAATGTTAATTTAACATGGAAATCATTATTAAATGGGTAGTATAAAGTAATAAATGAATCATTTGTGATATAATAAATATGAATATGGTTCTGGTATAATTTAATAACATACTATGGTCATTATATAGGAGGTTAAACGTACCCTTGACCAAAGGATAGTGCAAGGTAAGGGTTAATTCCTCAATCTCATTATTATCTGAGATTGATTATGTGTAAGTATTTTCTGGGAAATATTTACTATCCATGTCCATGTTTCATAAAATAATTTTCAAATTGATTCTTTAACTAAAAAATCATTTTAAATGTTTTAAATATTTATTCTTCTAAATCATTTTCATTAACTTCCTTGTTTTCAAAATGGTTTTGGGGATTTATTTATATGGACATGAATGTTTTAAAATATTAATTACATTAAAAAGTTTTAAAGTGGTATGGGAGACTTTGATTCAAAAATATCTTCTAAATGTCTTCCTTTATAAATTTTGCGACTTTTAAATTATTTCATAGAAGGGTATTTCACTAAAAGAGTTTTAGTGATCCTTTTCAACAATATCAACATCCTTTACTGGATATTATTCTTGATTGAGGTTGATTTATTATAATACAATCTTCCATATTGTATTGAATGAGTTATGATATATTTTACTATGGATGTGATATTTTTATACCATTCATGGTTTATGGATAAAGTATTGACATTTCATATTCTATTTTTAATACGAATTTTTATATCTTGGTTTAACATTTTCATAAGAGGAATGCATTTGAATTAGTAATTGATGGGTGGGGACTGATATAGCCCCTTGATGCATCAGTAGGTCTCATGATACATATTAGTGTCTTGAATCAAGGCCTTGACAAAAAATTTATTTTTAGTCTTGGCATGAGGCCTTGACTGTGTGGTAATGATATCCAGAATTATGCATTCCCACATTATGAAATTAATTATTACATGTGATTATTTGACTAGTAGAATATCCATGTGCATACTTATATGGGGATGTTTGATTTATTTTCTCCATATTATGTTCAAGTTTATGTATAAAAGTCTTTCGTTTTTATTACACATCTTTAATTAAAATTTTATAGCTTCTACTAAATTATTTACCCTTACTGAGCATCTGAGCTCACCCATTTCTTATGTTTTGTTTTCCCAGGATTCCAAGAACTGTATTATGTTTGATATTTAGGGATAATCTTGGGGAATAATGTTGTTCTAAATAGATTATTTATGTTGTTTTTTATGTTTGAATGTGTAATGTAACGTTCATGTATGTAATCTATTTTCTAAGATTGTTAAAATGTTCGGTTTTTAGGGACTTGATTCCTAGTAATCATACCAATGTTTTAAAATAATGCACCGGTTTTAGGCTTATCGGGTCAGGGCATTATAGTTGGTATCAGAGGATGTTTAGAACAAACCTTGAAAACTAGATTTAGAAAAAATCTGATTAGAGAACATTACCCTATGATAGACTTTGAGGATTAGTATAGAGGAACTTCCTATAATTTTGGTAATGTAGATATTTTTTGTATTTTACAAGAAATATATTCCTATATAGATACAAGCAGGTAGAGGTGGTTCTAGCACAGATTACCTAGGATTGAAAACTCCAACAAGGAGTTTCGAGCTTGGCTTTGGGTATCCTAGTACACAACAACGGGCCTTTCTACACTCATAGTTATGACACTCCCAGGGGGTATGCTTTGGATAATTCACATTTTCTTTATAAATCATTATAAAGGATTTATGAGTCAATACTTCTTCAAATAAAAATTTTTTTTATTGATAGGTATTATATGCATAAATTTTTCAATTTATGTTAGGTATTTTACTAGTTTGGAATTATGTATTGTGATTCATAAACTAATCTAGTGTATACCATTGTTTAGAAATGGCGCCTAGTGGAAGGAATGGAAACTGTATCAATGCACGTAATCCATGTAGGTATTTCCAACCTACTCAGGATAATTTTAGTAGAGAAGGTGATGAAACTGGTGCTGATCATATTATAACCATACTGGGACAACTCACTCAGGTTATGAATAATAACCTTACCCATATGGAGCACCCTGATCCACAACGTGGAGGATCAATGTTAGACCGCTTCATGAGGAAACAACCACCAACATTCAATGGGACTAAAAATCCACTTGTATCTGATCAATTGATAAGTTCCTTAGAGAAAATATTCCATGTTTTGGGGAGTAGCAAAAGGGAAAAAGTTTTCATGGTAGTTTATCGCCTCACAGAAGATGCAGATCAATGGTGGTCATTGATTCAAAACACAAAATAGTCTGAAGAAGTATAAAATATGAAATGGTGGGAGTTTAAAGAGATTTTATTATAAAAATACTTTCCTCGTGACCATAAAGCGGATATAGAAAGACAATTTCTAAGTCTGAGGCAAAATGAGGATAATAATGTCGTAAATTATGAGGCTATCTTTAAAAGGTTAGCAAGGAATGCAGCAGATTATATACGTAACCCAATGACTGAGATTTATAAATTCTTTTATGTGTTAAAACCATTTATCCATAGAGCATTAGTTTCACAATCCTTCTCATCATATAAATATATAGTTTCATGTGCTATCAAGAAAGAAAATAAATTCTCTAAGTCTTATAACATTAAAATAAAGCAATAGAAGAAGATAATAGTGGAGCAAGACATAGATAAAAGGAAAAAGGAAAGAAGGATTTTCCTTTATGTGATAACTGTGGGAAGAAACACCTTGGTACTTTCCTAAAAGGAATGGGAGTTTGCTAAAAATGTGGAGAAAAAGGTCATCAGGCTCGTGATTGAAAGGGAAAGAAAGAGGTTGTCAATGTTGAATGATACAATTGTAGATAAATGGGGAATTATGAAAATGAATTTCCTAATATCCAAAGAAACTTACCTTATAAAAGGCCAAGGGATAAAGTTTAAGCTTATGTCGTTACTACAGTTGAAGTGGAATAATTAATGTATT
Source organism: Viscum album (assembly GCA_963277665.1). NCBI lineage: Eukaryota > Viridiplantae > Streptophyta > Magnoliopsida > Santalales > Viscaceae > Viscum > Viscum album. The sequence continues at coordinate 1,041,639,805 of OY728143.1, read as the reverse complement.
TGTGTTTTTGGATCCAAGAATTATATTCTGGTTATAAAAATAATGTGATATATATAATGATTTTATTGCAGTATTTTTTGTTTTCATTAAGGTTTTAATATGATGAAGGTATTCATATTTTTAGTACTTGACAATAAGAGAAACTTTATGTTTTTTGGGTAATCTGATGTTACAATTGATATTGGAATTTAGAGACCTTTTAGAGAGAGTTTGGACAGAATTATTTTGGATAACTATAATGGTTGGAATGGATTAAGTTGGAAATTGGTTACTATTGTTTAAGGTTAAAATATTTACTATATTATTTTTGGATTGTTATAAAAAGGACAACATGGAGGTTAAGCGACAACCTGTCGCGTCCGATAAGGTCGCGAGACATGAACCCCCAACTGAATGGCGATAAATGTGCATGACCTACCACTGGCATGTGTGATGCCTTGGTTTGTATGATGTAGTTTTTTTAAATGGGCTGATAGGTGAATTATATATTATTTTTTTTAACCCTATATTATTATGATAAATAGAATATTCTTGAGTTCTATTAACTTTTGGACTGAAAGATGAGTTTGTGGTAGAAATTAGTTAAAGGATGGAACACCACTTGTCAAGTATTTTTTTTTACTTATTCTAAGAAGAAATTAATTCTTAACCATTAGATAAAGGATCTTAAAACCCAAAAAAAATATCTTAATACCCTATGTTTTGTTGAACTGATGATATTTTAAATCATCATAGATTTATGGATTTGGGGCCCTCTATTTTCTATTCACTTGTTTGTGATTGATAACCTCAATCACTCCCTATAAATATTTACATTTTTCCTCCAACTATAATTTCCACCAATGTAATCCTATTCAAAATCATAATTTGGTGCTGACTTTTCCATTTCCCTATCCCTCTTCTTAAGGAAAAATTTTATTAACCCTCTTTCTGATGTGGGTTTTCCACAAAGCTATTTTCTATTTTTTTAACCTTTTATTTTTGAATAACAATTTCAAATTTTTAGGAAGAAATTTATTGAAGGAGGTAATAATCTAACACCATAAGCTTCTATAATACGTTTCTCTTTGAATAATACAATAGTGTGCGATGTACGCAACACCGAGTTCAAGTGCACCACGACCTATCAAACTAGCCATTAAAAAAGCGGTTATGAATAGTAATAACCTCATTTCTAATTTTATTTATATCCCATATAATTTTAAAATTAATCTTTTGTGTTTCTTAAACATAATATAAGGACAAATTCAATTTTTCAGAAAAAAAGAAATATTTTTCAAAAATGAAGTTTTTCTACTTTTTAATGGAGAACCCTTTTTAAATCCAATATTTGACACTTTTATATATTAAATTTTATGAAATTAAATTCTTCTTTATAATAGGGACATAAAAATTTAGTTTGGATGAATTTTTGGTTTTTTCTGATAACTTTCATATTTTGATCAATAGTGAAAGGTACTTAATTTTAATTGAAAACAACTTTTTTAATTCAAGTAATTTATAGTGTTAAATTATATATTTGAATAGTTTTGAAGTATAATTAGATTATATTTTTATCATTTAATCTAAATTTGTTCATTGGAAGTAATTTCACTTTTAAATTGGATATAAACACATATCAATCTTTTGATAGTTTTTACATCTCAAAAAACTGCTTTCTGGTTTTGACAATGGGAATTAATTTTTAATTAATTAATGAAACTTATATTTTATGAATTTTGTAAAATTGAAATCATTTTTGGTTTATGAATACCAAAATTATCTTAGGGTGAATTTTTTGTATTTTTATGAAAACTTTCAATTTTTGATGAATAGTGAAAAACACTCTATTATTGTTTAAAACTGACTTTTTATTTAAATAATTATTTATTTTATTTTAATTTATTTTAATTCAAAAATAGATACATAATACCTATATAAGTTCAATGTAATTCATTGGAGTCATTTTATAATAAGTTTTGATATATAGGGCTTTATTAAACTTTTTACCGTCTTTTACCCACCTTCAAGGCACATTTACAAATTTTCATAAAACCTAATTTAAACCTATTTGATCCACTTGGATTATATTATGAAATTTATTATTATTTTATTTAAAGAAGAGTTAAAAGTTTAAAATTCAAAGTTTAATAACTAAACCATTTTTAATATATGGTTATACATAATATAAATTTGACTATAAATATTCATTAGAAATGTAAAAAGATTTTCTACATCAAGGTATTTTATTTATAATTTTTAGACATTAAATAATTAATTTTATTTATGACACAATGATGATACAATAATTACTTTATTAACGAAAGATTAAAATAATTGATGTTATAACTATCAAAATAAATTTAAATTGAGATTTTTTATGCATTCCAAGAATTTTCTAGGTTAATAATACATTTTAGGTTTGATTTAATGAATTTTTTTCTAAGTAATAATTTTGTTATTACTTTCCCAAAAACCAAATACTAAATAGTGTTAAAATTTACATAAATGAGTTTTTAAAACAAATACGATTTTATTAAATGATAAAATACTACTAAAAATCTAAAGTTCATCCAAAGGACTTATATAATATTATATATGTCAATGATAAACCACTGGGTGTTATATTGGATTTTTATATAATTTTTATTAACCATATATTATAATAATTCAAGAGGACATGGTAAAAGTTAAACAATTTAACTAAGAGTTAAATCTAAAATATATGGTTAATATGGAGACCTAAACTTGTATAAAACCTTTTGGTTAAGATAATGTCGACCCATCCCCAAATTAGATTCAAAATAAACTAATTTTGATCCATTAGAAATTGAAAATGATTTTATAATAAAATAATATTTCAAACTTTTACTAAAGTGACCCTCACCTCTCTTATAAAACAATACTTCCCCTTCTCTCAAAATCACAACTCCAAAGCCATTTTTCTCGGCCAACCCCTGCTCAAATCTCCTACAAAAATCACTCACTTCAATCTAGAGGCCTTACCTTGATAATAAATCCAACCTTAAGAGCCCTTTTGTTAAAATAAAAAGGAAACACCCAAAAAAAGGTAATTATTTTATCACCTCTTTCAAAGTTCTTTTCTTCTTCCACTTTCTCTTTCTTTGTTATTTCCATACCAAAAAAATAACTCAAGTAACTTATACATATTGTGATGTTATTATAAATATGGTATAACCTTATTCATTATTTTATCCATCCTATTAATGATAATGTCATCATGCGTGTGTATGTACGGATTATCGTCTCCACTACACGGTGTAATTTATTATTCAACACTATGTTATTTGGATGGAAATAATGATGAGTAATATGTATATAAATAATGAAAATAACATGATAATTTCTCTTTACAATTAATATTCCTTCCAATTCCACACCTTTTAATCATTAAGGAAATGATATTATCGCTCGTGTGTACGTACGGCTTGCTGTATCCACGATGTGATGAGATTCATTTCCACATTCACCATTCAACACTGATTATAAAAATATATATTATTAATAAGTATGTAATATATGACATAATAATGCTACTAGAGATATATGTATGTATGTATGTATGTATGTATGTATGTATGTATGTATGTATGTATGTATGTATGTATGTATGTATGTATGTATGTATGTATGTATGTATGTATGTATGTATGTATGTATGTATGTATGTATGTATGTATGTATGTATGTATGTATGTATGTATGTATGTATGTATGTATGTATGTATGTATGTATGTATGTATGTATGTATGTATGTATGTATGTATGTATGTATGTATGTATTTATGTATGTATGTATGTATGTATGTATGTATGTATGTATGTATGTATGTATGTATGTATGTATGTATGTATGTATGTATTTACATATATCTTATTCACTTACTTTTGTTCAATATGATATGAAAATGGAAAAAACGTTTATGCATACGTACGGCCTACCGTCTCCATAAACGGTGTTTTCCATTTTATATACATTTATATTATACATTTTTATATTTGAAATATATATGATATATAAATCAAGTTTTATATTCTGGAAGTACTTAAATCATGATCTAAATGATACGATCAATAATAACAATTTAAAACACATACGATAAAGAAATCAATTATTACCTGAAATGTTAATTTAAACTAGAAATCATTCTTAAATGGGTAGTATAAAGTCATAAATTAATCTTGTTTGATAAAATAAGTATGAATATGGTTTTTTTATAATTTAATAACATACTATTGTCATTATACATGAGGTTAAACATACCCTCTACCAAAGGAAAGTGTATGGTAACGGTTAATTCCTCAATCTTATTATTATTCGAGATTGTTTTTGTGTAAGTATTTTCTGGGACATATTTATTATCCATGTCCATGTTTCATAAAAGACTTATAAGAATTATTTTTTTAAGGGACTCTTAAACTAAAAAATCATTTTTAAATGTATTAAATATTTATTCTTCTGAATCTTTTTCATTAATGTCCATGTTTTCAAAAATGTTTTAAGGATTTATTTACATGGACATGAATGTTTTAAAATTTTAATTAAATTAAAAGGTTTCATAGTGGTATGGGACACTTTTATTCAAAAATATTTTCTAAATGTCTTCCTTTATAAATTGTGCAACTTTTAAAGGATTTCAGGAAAAAAGGGTATTTCACTAAAAGGGATTTACTGATCATTTTAAACTATATCAACATCCTTTACTGGATATTATTCTTGATTGAGGTTGACTTATTATAATAAAATCTTCCATATTGTATTGAATTATTTATGATATGTTTTACTATGGATGTTCTATTTTTATACCATTCATGGTTTATTGCTAAAGTATTGGCATTTCGTATACTAGTTTTAGTAAAAATGTTTATATTATGTTTCAAAAATTTCATATGAGGAATTCATTGGATTTAGTAAGTGACGGGTGAGGCCCACTTTGGCCCCTTAATGCATCTATAGGTCTAATGAGAAAATTAGTGTCTTTTCACAAGGCCTTGACAAAAAAATTATTTGTTGTCTTGACATGAGGCCTTGATTATGTGGTAATGATGTATGGTATTATGCATTCCCTCATTATGAAATTAATTATTACATGTGATTATTATACTATAAGAATATCCATGTACATGTTTATATGGTAATATTTGATTTATTTTCTCTATATTATGTTCAATATTATTTTTAAAAGGTTGTTATTTGTATTACACATCTTGCCTTAAAAGTTTATACCTTCTGCTAATTTATTTACCCTTACTGAGCATATGAGATCACCCCTTTATTATGTTTTGTTTTCCTTGGATTCCAAGAAGTGTATTATGTTTGATATGTAGTGTTAAGCTTGGAGAATAATAGCATTCTCAATGGATTATTTATGTTTTGTTTTATATTTGAATATGTAATGTAACATTCATGTATGTAATCTATTTTCCAAGACTGCTAAACTGATCAGTCTTTCGAGACTTGATTCCTTGTAACCATGCCAATGTATTAAAATAATGCATCGGCTCTAGGCTTCGGGTCTCAGGGCGTTACAGTTAGGATCCAAATAAAAAGGAACACTGGTATTTTTGAATTTATGTAACAATTTGTACTTATGTAATTGTATAAAACATTGTTTTAAATGTCTATAATATAATTTTTTTCTTTTATTTGAGTTGTAAATTATATTTAATTTAAATTCTATATTGGTACATTATTTTTTTTAGTGGTGTTTTTTGGTGTTGTGTATTGTTGTTACAGAACACTTCACTAGTGTTATAGTGTGCTGTTACAGCACACTACAGTATACCCCTTTATCATACCTTCTACAAGTGGTTATAAAGGGTTCTTTTATTAAAACTTTTTAAATCCTTGATAAAGTACCACTTTATTAGTGATTTTTTAGCACTAATAAAATACATGTTCTTTTAGTCTCGCTCTAGTAGTCAGCCCTAATAAAGTCCATTTTTTCACTATTGAAGAGCTATTTTTTAGTAGTGAGTCCTACTTAGCTCGTGATATATTAATATATATAAAAGGAATTAGAGGGATTTATAATTATAATCACATCCATCACATAATTAAATTCATACAGATGTGTTACACAATATCATAAAACATTTTTCAAATCATAAACTATGAAAAATAAATAGCTTTCATAAGTATTCCATCCTGACATAACCCATTGAAAAGAAAATGGTTTCAAAAATATCTTATCATTATAATAATAAACCATACATATAATGAATAGTTATGGTATAATTGGATTATATCCCCATTAAACCATAAAAAACATCCAAGGAATTCATTTTTGGATGAAAATTCCATTAAAGGTCACTTGGAATATTTCTTGAGGAAAATATACTTCTCACTTTGAAATCACTTCTTTAAAACCTAAAAGTTACGAAAATATTATCAAAATAATTTTATTTCTAAAATAACCTTAAACACTTATAAAATAATATTCAAATCATTAAATTTTCATGTTGGTGTGAAATTATGTTCATTCCATATAAGTTAAAAGTAAACATTCCATTTTTACTTTTTACAAAAAGGCAACAATACCTTGTTTTGAAAATACTAATAAAATTACATTTAAAATAGTTTTATAGAAATTTAATCATGGGTATAAATATATTTAAAATATAATATGATAATATTAAACACATTATTAAAAACATTTTTAGAAAACTGGGATTTGGATGAAAAATGATTTTCGACTGAAGAGAAAAAAAAAGTCGATTTTCTTTATAGATATTATTTTGGTATATTTAGTAGTTAAAAGGATAAAAATGAAAGGAAACTATAAAATATCTTGAAATAAATATATTAAAATAAAACTAAAGAGTTTATTTATATTTATATCAAAATATTTCATCGTCATAAAATTAATCATAAACAATCCTGATAAAAATTATATCATGAAATAAAACCCATACCTCATGTATGAATTCCTTTATACAAGTTTGAACCTCATATATAATAAATATATATTTATTATAAACATATTCTAGGAACATAATAATATATAAAATACCATATATTATTTAATTATAACCTTTTATCACCCATATATTAACAATTCTTTATTAAACTCACTATTCTTGGTGATCACTATTTCATTTTTCATGTATCTTTTGGTTTGGTAGTTTTGGTTCTTATAATTTGATCATGGATACATAATATATAAAATTTTTATCATTATATTAATATCAAATATATTCAATATATATATATGTGTGTGTGTGTGTGTGTGTTTAAATTCATCCATAAAAGTATAGATATTGAAAAATGAATTACAACGTGTATGGTGATGGTAGGTTGTATGTCTTCCTGAACGTTGTTTTAATTTTTTAACGGATGAAAACACAAAATGTTAAATAATTATTCACTATTATATAATCATTATTAAACAAAATATATCTTATATTTTCATCAAATTCACCCTTATTACCATCTATGTAAAATCGAAATGAAAAATGAATCACATCGCTTTGTGGAGTTGGTAGTCCACAAGTACGCATGAGTGACATTATCATTTTCCAAAGGATAGGAAATTATGAATATATATATATTATACTATCATTAAATAATTATAATTATGAAATAAATATCATACATAGATATTAAACCTATCATAATACTCATCTATAAAATATGGTGATGGAAATTGAAATGTATCTCTACGTGGTGACGGTAAGTCATACGTATACTAGAACAATAATTTCACTTCTCTTTTGATGGTAACGATGGTGGATATTGTTAGTTTAATAATTATAATAATATTTCAATTTATTTAGGATAGTTAATTTATTTTTTTATGATAAATATCATATATTTATATGAGGTAAATGAATAAGTAAAAAAGAAAGTGATCAGTTATAGTGATTACCTCTTCTTCAAAAGAACTTCTTTAGATATCCTCTTAAGAACCATAGGTTTAGTATTTTGGGAATATCTTTACCTCCATAATGAAGATATTAATTTTTATAAGGAGTTTTTTATGGGTTTTTTATCCTATAAACCTCAACGTAGTGTAAAGAAGAGAAAGGAGGGGTATACTTTTATACGGGAGGGAGAGTACACACTTGGAAATTCTTACAAGATTAAAATATTGTAAATTCATTCTCCTTCCAAATTATTAAAAATAGACCTTAATTATAATACATAGATTATGGGGTTTAAAAAAGATCAACCAATGAAATTTATATAGGTTTTGGTGTCATTTCAAAGCTTATCTTTCTTATTAACCCTATCATTAACAATTTTTTACCTTAACTGTTGTAAAAACTATTTAAATTTTAAATGGTTAATATTGTTATTAGAAATGGAACATGGTAGACATTTAAAATAATATTCTATTAAATTGTATGAATATAATATTTTTATTAATTTTAAATCATTTAATAAAATATTGTTTATTATAAATTATCATTAATGTCATTTTTTGCACTATTCATTTAATTTTACTTGAAAGACACCAAGAAAAAAAAATTGAATATAAATATAATATTTTTATACATCCCTAATATGTAATATTTCTCTAAAAAAATTTGTAACACAATAATTAACTTAAATTTTATTACTTTAAAAAAATATAAATCATTTATTTTATTTTTCTATTAATTGAATGAATATTATGTCGATCTTTGGTAGGAATTTAATGTAATTCTTAAATGACCAAAAATTTTAAATAACATACTATGATAAAAAATTTATTTGTATTTAAAATAATGATTTATAATAGAAATTATAATATTTTTAATCCTTATGAAAAAAATTAACAGACTTTAAAACCAAGAGAGTTACATTTTGTATTTTTCTTTTCTTTACATATTATATAAGTCATTTTCATGTAAAAGTGTACATAAAAAATTAAATTTCAAGAATTAGTTGATAAAGGTTGAATTCCATTCATAAAATAATAATTAACTTGATAAATTTTGACTTTATCATTTAGTTTTATCCAATGATAACCTGATTTACCATTTACCGAGGTGATATATTTTACCATGATTACTATTCATAATGCATAAAAATAAAAGGAACATATTTAACAAATTTGGACCTATTGATTAAAAATATGGAATCAATTTTTTAAAATTCAATTTCTATAATATTCTGAAATTTATCTTAAAATATTTTTTCAAAATGCGATGAAACCCATTTTTTGAAAAAATAATTAAGCATAAAACTGGATTTTTTTTATTTTCTCATTCCTAGGAAAATCCATAGATTAATTTTAAAACATTTAATTTAACATATAATATTTAAATATCATTAAAATAATTCATTAATAGTGATTAATTTAATTTATTAATATTAAAACACATTCCATACATAAAAATAGTTTTTCGTAAAAATATCTCTTTTATTTTCAAATGATTATTTTATTTTTATTTCTAATTGATTGATAGCCAATGAATTGATTTTATACATAAGTAAGGCATAGATTTTTCATATTTTATTTAATCATATAAATACTCTCCAATAAAATGTCTAGGTAACAACAATCACATTAAAAGGTAATATTTTAATAGTATATCACTGTTAGTTAAAACATGGTGTTGAATGTATCACAATCTATTGAAAAACTTAAATTTATATGAAAGGAAAAGTATCATAAAATCTCAAGGTGTTACATTATACCCCCTTGAAATTAATTTCTCCCTCAAAATTTTATTACTCTGATATAAAAATGAGGATATCTAAATTTCATTACATCCTCGGGTTCCCATGTAGATTCTATGAATTTATTATTCCTTAAATGTAAATTAACCAAGTGAGTAGTTTTTCTCCATAGAACTTTATCTATATGATCAAATATTTATACATTTTTTCTTCATAGTAAAAATTTTTCTCTAATAGTATAACCTTTGTGTTCAATACATGTAAATGATTGAGTATGTACTTCTTTAGGAGAGATATAAGAAATACATTGTGAACTTGAGAGAGGTTTGGGGGATGCATTAAGTGATAGGATATCATCCATAATCGACCAATAATATTGAATGGAGAAATATACTTAGGGAATGGCATTCCCTTATTTCTAAATCACATGACATTTTTTCGTGGAGAAATTCACAAAAACACCTTCTCACCAACATCAAACTCTAGATCTCACTAAATATTATCAACATAAATTTTATATCGGATCTATGCTTCATTTATGTGATGATAAATATCTATAAATTTCTCTATTATTCCCTCAACTTTCTTCGGCCCTAATTGATTCCTTTCTCTAATTTCATTCCAACATGTTGGAGTTATAAACTTTTTTCCATAAAGGGATTTATAAGGATCCATATATATGGTTGAGTGAAGGTTATTATTGTAAGAAAACTCAATTATAGAAATTTTTTAGGCCAAATACCTTTAAAATATATATAACAATATCTCAGCATATCTTCTGGGGTTTTAATAGTTTACTCATACTGACCATCTGTTTGAGGAAAATAATCTATACTAAAACATGACTCTGTATCTAAAGTTTGTGGAAGACTTCACCAGAACATCAAGTTAAAACATGGAACTTGATAAGAAAATATAGAATATAGTACTCCATGAAACCTTGATACTTATTTAATGTATATTTAGGTAATGTGATCATAAAAAAATATCGTCTCTAATAGTAATAAAGTGTGATAAATTTTTAATGGGGATTGACTACAACCCGAATAAAATTATGGTATTTTGATGTTTTGGGGAGCCTGATGACAATATACATGGTGGTGTTTTCTCATTTAAATTATAGTATGGATAATGGTTGTAACATCACCTTAGACTCTTGTCTCTCAGTATTAAATTTTTTACATACCAAGAACTAAGACACATACTCTGCAATATATCCCTTCAAGCTATCCCACCATAAATACTCTTTCAGATCTCTATACATCTTCATAAATCTAGGATAAATAAATAATGATGAACTATGGACCTCATCTAATATCTCCTTCATCAAATCAGGTATGGATGGAACACATACATGATTCCTCAGACTTATCATTCCATCACAATCACGGTCAAATTCAGGAACATTTCTAACCATATTTTATAGTTCTGTGTCTTCCTTCATTTCTTTCTTAATATTCTCATGGATAAATAGTTAAATACTCATTTGTGAAATATAATATTTATACCCTACCTTCAATATTTCTAGATCCATCCATTTAAAATGTAGAAATATTGGATCATTTTTTACCCTCATCATAGATAAGTTATCATCCTTTCGACTCAGATCATCTTCCACTATATTCTCTTTATCATGGTTGTAGTGTATTTAGTATTCTTAATCATTAATCAACTCAAAACATTCTCTATGGTATGTATTAATCTAATTCTGAGTAAATTTATGATTTAAACTTTTATTATATATATATATATATCACTTTTATTTTAATATATCATTCCTTCGTATCTTTAATGAAAAAATTACGACATCTAACTCCAAATCATGAGTTTTGTAATTTTACTCATGAACCTTAAATATTAAATAGGCATAAGTTATTATCATATCATTCTGTATGAGAAATCATCCTAGTCCCTTCCTCATTACATCAATATAGGTTACAAATATTTCTCTACACTAGGGTCTTGTAAGCACAGGTGTACTGATTAACCTTATATTTTAGTTCCACTAAATTTTCCTCACATTGATGTGTCTAAAGGAAAATGGATACCTTTTGGGTTAACTTAGTGAGGGGATTATATAGTTGTGAGAAATTCTATTTAAAGTATTGATAATATTCATCAAAACCAAGAAACTTGTGGATCTCATTCACTATGTTTGGTCTGGGCCAACATTTAATAACTTATTTCTCTGATGGATCCACTAATATACCTTCAATTGAGATTATTTTACCCAAAAATAAACTTTTTTATATCCAAAATTCACACTATTTAGATTTTCCATATATTTTATCCTTCCTTATGGTCTTTATTATAATCATCAAGTGATATTTATTCTCTTCTTAAATCTTTTAATATATAATAATGACATCTATAAAGACTACATAAAACTAATCAAGGTAATATTTAACTAATCTATTAATTAAATCCAGGAATAAATTTAGGGAATTAGTAAGCCTGGACATCGTCGCTATATATTTATAGTTTCCATACCTTATATAAAGTGTTGTCTTGGTTATATCCTCCTAAACCCTAAATTTATGACATCCAAAACGATAATTTATCTTGGAAAAGTATTGATCACCATATAGTTTATCAACAAAGTAATCAATGCAAGGGATATAATACATATTTTGAATTATTATTTTGTTAGATTTTTGATAATAAATTAAAATTATAATTAATACATAATTATTATTAATAAAAATAATAGGTTCACCTAAAGGTAATGAATTTGGATGAATTAATCCCTATCATGATTCTCATATATTTTCTTCTTCAATTATTGTAACTCAATTGAGGATATTCTATATATAATCCTTAAAATAGTTATAGTACTAGGAATGAACTCTATTGATATCTCAACTTCACTATTAGGTAGAAGACTAAATATTTATTCCATAAATATATCAAAAAACTCCAATACAATAGGGATATATTTTATGTTGATTTTTTTCCAAACCATCTAAGATAAAAACCAATTTTGAATATAAATAGAGACCCATAAAATGGATTTAATTTTTATTAGAAGTTTATATTTATCATCACACTGATAGATGACTATAGGTTGGTTTTGGATATAAAATGTGACTTCCCTTACTTGAAAATTTATTTCTTATTTATATAAATAAATCCAATCCATGCCCAAAATAATATTGAATTTAGCTAGGGGGAGTATAATGAGATTTTCAAGAAGAACATTCCCACAAACATCAATTAGGGAAAAATCTTATACTTCATAGGTGATCATCATACCATTAGGGGTTTTAAGTAGAAATTCAATATCTAATAATTGAGGAGGAACTATAATACCCTTAGAAAATTATTTAGATATTTAAGAGTGGGTAAATCCTAAAACAAATAAGACATTAGTAGTTTTAGAGTGGATAGTAACTGTAACTTTCACAACTTCATTATTCACATTAACAATATTTATTGCATGAGATTTTCCTTTGTCTCTAGGATTATGAGGTTACTTAAATCAATCATCATTGTTAACTTTTAGATTTTATCATTTGTTTGAATAAATCTTGCACTACATACATCTGAAACACATCAGTATTGATGGTGAATTCTACTGATATTTTTCATTATTCCTTTCATTTAATAGTATATTCACATCACTTTATCATTTTATAGCTTGGAAACCTTTATTTACAGACATAAAACATTGAACACTCCCCCTAATAAAATTTACTTAATTTTTTCTTCTACAAATCAAGAACAAAGGTAGTTTTAAATTATTATCTCTATGATTTTTAGAGTTTCATTTTAAACTCATCATTCTTTTCTTATAAAACCATGAGATTGATGGGTAACTCTAATATCTCTTTCAACCTTGATATTAAATCGAATGATTTATTAATAGCTACTAAAGTATCTTATGGATCACTCCCTTAGGAGACTTGGTTTTTAATCTATTTAAGAATTGATTAACATTAATTTTAGGTTGGATGATAATACAAGAAGTATGCCTAATATGTATTATAAAATTTTTGTTATAGTTAATAATAGATTCATCATCCATCTACTTTTTCTCAAGGAATTCCTTCCACATTTTCATATAAAGAATACGAGGGAAGTACTTATTAAAAAAATATCTTAAACTCATCTTACTCCATGGATTAAATTTCATCCCATTACGTCATGTTCTTGATAATATTCCTCCATTGATATACATTACCTTCCAAATGATAAATATGAAAAATAACTTTTTCTTGTTACAAAAACTGGAAAATGAAAAATATATTTTCAGTGGTACAAATACATATCTCAATAACTAGTGGATCACCATAACCTCTAAAATCAAGAGGGTGTTTCCTCATTAATGCCTAAATATAATTTTTTTTCACTCATTTTCTTGTCTTAATATCATTATGATTTATATCCTAAGAAAGTTTTATAATAATTGAAATGATATTTTGAATTCCAACTCCAATATTTATTGGTTTCTCAAGTAATAAAGCATTACATTGTTTGTTTCATTCATAATTAACATTATTCCTTTATGTTACATCAATTTTATAAAACCAGAAAACATAGTGTGGTTAAAAATAATCATAGTGTAAAACTACATAATCAGCTAAAATACATTATTGGATGTCTAAATCTTGACACACACTTTTCAATATATGACGCCTTAGATATAGATTAGGTATTCTATGGTCATAACCAAATATTTTGGACATTATTTTATACTTAAGACTATCCTCAAGGTTCTCAATAATTGATTCTCATCCTAGTTTCCAAATGCAACTAAACCTTGATTTAATACAAGCTATACTAACACATATTATTCATAAATAGACGTTACATCTAATTAGATGTATACTTTTTACATAACATATAGATCCATTCTTGACCCATATAGGTATAGTATCTCTAGAAACATGGATACAAACACAATTTTTTTATAAGTAAACTTCATTATCTCCGACTTAGTTCCTCATATCTTTCACCCTTCATAGATATATCAAACTGAAAATATTTCTTCATGACCTACAGAAAAGAAACTTATGAAAGGTTGATATGTGATGCTAAATAATGGTAAACAAGGGACATAAAAATTATATTTTAAACAAAATTTTAGAATATTGATATGATAACATGATCCTAACATTGGAAAACCATTACCTGTATATCAAAGATCCTAATGTTAAATCATAGCATAAATCATGGCAGTTCATAAAACATAAATCATAAAGGAATCAAAGAACATGATCGATGAGAACATAAAATTGGTGTAAGGTATAGATTTTTATCATATACATAAGTTTATAAAAACAGTTCCATGGAAGTAAATTTTTACTTCCAAGACTACCTAAGAGTATTGGGTTCACTCCCAAGATTTTCATAGTGGATAAATCCCCTTAATGAACTAGGTTAACTCCCCATTTTATTCTATTTATCTCATGATATATCTATATTTGCCCAATAAATTATAGGGATATATAATTACAATCCCACCCATCACATATTGAAATTCATACAGATGTTTTACACAATATCAAAAATCATTCTTCATATCATATCCCATGAAAATAAATTGGTTTCATAAATATTTCATTATGGAATAAACCATGGAAAATAAATGGGTTTCCTAAAAATATTATCATAGTAATAATAAAAAATAAAAATAATGAATAAGGATGGTATTGTTAGATTATGTCATTAGTAAATAATCATTGACATCAAATTTTTTCATCTTTGATGAAAAAACCTTTAAAGATCACTTGGAATATTTCTTGAGGAAAATATCCATTTCACATTGAAATCAATTCATTAAAATCAAAAATATCAAAAATATTATGGAAATAATTTCCCTTATAAATTGAAATTTAAAAATTTAAAGTAAGACTAAATGCATTGAGTTTTAATTATGGAGGGAAATTCTATTAATTCCATATAAGTTAAAATAAAACATTTATTTCATACTTTTTAAAAAAATGTCAATCACGAATCATTCAGAAAAAAATATACCCTCTAACAATTTTTTAAAAATTTAATAGGGGCTAAAAATAAATTTAGAAAATAATATGATAATATTCAAAAATTTATTCAAAAATTTTTTAAAAAATATGGATATGTATGAAAAGTAATTTTCGATCGAAGAGAGAAAAATGTCAGTTTTCTTAGAAAATATTCTTTCAATGTCTTGAGTTCATAAAAAGACGAAAATGAAGAAAAAACATGAAATATCAAGAATTAAATAGAGGATAATAAATTTCATGATTTTATTTATGGTAATATCATAAAATTTCATTATCATGAACTTAATCATAACCAATTCCAATAAACAATGAGATTGTAACATAAAACCCTTACCTTAGGTCTAAATTCATTCATAAAATTTTGAAGCTCAATTATAATATTTATAGATTTATTATAAATTTATTCCATGACCATAATAATATATATCATAAAATATATGATTTAATTATAACCTTTTATCACCCTTTTATTAAAAATTTGTTATTAAAATCACTATTCTAGGTGATAACTGCTTTGTTTTTCAGGTATGTTTTGGTTTGGTAGTTTTGGTTCTTTTAATTTGATATTGGTTACATAATATTAAGAATTTTTATCATGATATAAATATTCTATATATATATATATATATTCATCCATAAAATTACATATATAGAAAATTGAATTACATCACTCATGGAGATGTAGGTCGTACGTAAGCATAAATGTTGTTTTCATTTTTCAAAAGATGGAAAGAAATAAAGGTAAATCATATTTAACCTTTCCAAAATCATTATTATACCACATATTTTATATATATTCATAAAATACATCCTTATTCCTATCCATGTAAAATATAAATGAAAAATTAATCGCATTGATTCGTGGAGGGGGTAGTCCACACTTGTGCACAGGTGACGTTGTCATTTTCCAACAGATTAGAAGGTTTGAAGGTAGAAATGATATTATAATTACTTATGAATAAATATTTCACAAATATAATATATAATAATTAACACTATCATGATACCTATCCATAAAATATGGTGATTGAAATGAATTTTATCGCTATGTGGAGATGGTAATCAGTACATATGTACGAGTGATAGTTTTACTTCAATTTAATGAGAAATAGGGTGGATAATAGTGGTTTCAAAAACATAATAAAATTTATATATATTTAGGATACTGAATTTATAATTTTATGATAAATACATTAGATTTATAGTAGATAAAATATGATGTAAAAAAGAAAGCGATCGGTTAAGTTGAATACCTCTACTTTTAAAGAACTCCTTTAGATCTCCAATTAAAACTCATAAGGTTTGTATTTTGGTAATAAACAAACCTCTATAATGGGTCTAGGGATGGGTATAATTAATTTTAGTAGGATTTGGTTGATCTAGAAGGCTCGAATTAGTGTAAATAAGATAAAGAGGTGTCCTTCTATAAGGGAAAGAGGGAACACATAGATTTTCTTAAAATATTAAAATATAGTAAATTTATTCTCATGAAAAATGATTAAAAATTGATAAGAATTTAAATATTAATAGTATATGTTTGAAATAAAATCAACCAATTAAATTTCCATAGTTTTTATGTCATTTTAAACCTTCTCTATTTTATTAACACCTTCATTTACCATTTCTTGACCTTAACCACGGTAATGACTATTTAAATTATAATGGGTTAATAATGTTACCATAAATGAAAAAAAAATGACTCATAAATAGACCATTATTTATATTTTAAACCATATTCCATTCACTTAGAAGATGATAAAATTTTTATTAAGTTTAAATCATTTAATAAAATATTATTTATCATAAAATATCATTAATATAAATTTTGGAACAATTCATTTAATTTGACTTGAAAGACACCAACAAAAATATTTAATTATAAAATAATTATTTAAAAAATCTATAATATAGTATATTTAGCTACTAAATTCATACAACACAAAAAATAACTTATATTATATTACATTTAATATTTTTAAAATCATTTATTTTATTTTTCTATTAATTGAATAAATATAGTGTGGTCATTGCATATGCATTTAAGGTAATTTTTCATTTACTAAATATTATAAATAAATTACTATTATAAAAATTTTGAACTAAATTTATCATCTTTTTGGCCTTATGTAAAAAAAATTAGAGATATTAAAGTCAAAAGAGTGACATTTTTTATTTTTATATTCTTTAAATATTGTATAGGTCATTTTACTAGACAAGTGTCCTTAATAAAATTAAATTTTTAGAATATTTTTATAAGGATCAAAGTAAATTAATAAAATAATAATTAATATGAACAATGGTGACATTAACATTTAGTTTTAAACTAGGTTAAACCGATTAACTCTTTACTGAGGTGATAAATTTTACCACAGTTACTATTCATATTATCAAAAAATAAAAGGGACCTATTTACTAAATTTAAACCTTATGATTACAATAATAGAATCCATTTTTTACAATTAAATTACTATAAGTGAAATAGATTCATTCTAAAATAATTTCATAAAACTCTATAAAAACATTTTTTTTAGAAAAAATATGTTTTAAGCATAAAGATGTATTTATTCATATTTATGCCTAGATAAAAAATTAGACAAATATTGAGAAATTTTATTGAAAATATAATATATAAATTTCATTAAAATCATTCACTGATAATTATTAGTTTAATTTATTATGATAAAAGTACATTTTGTGCAAAGAGTCATTTTTTCCAAAAAACATCACCTTATTTTCAAATGATTTTTTCATTTTGATTTATATTTAAGTTATAACTGATTAATTAATTTTATGCCAAATTAAACCATAAGTTCTTCATAATTTAGTTATTCAGATTCATACATGTCAATGTAATGCCTATGTCATAACTATCACATTAAATAATTATATTTTAATAGTATAGCATGGTTAGTTTAAAGTCAATGTTGCATGTATCACAATCTATCAAAGATATTAAATTTATTTGAAAAGAAATATATCATAAAATATCAAGGTGTTATATTACACCTTCTCGTGATCTATTTTAAAAAAAGGAGGTTTTCTATGTTACAAGTTTGTTATCTACTTCATATACAAGAGTTTGGCTATGTTACGCCTTCTTCATTATCTATTTTATATGAAACATTTTGATTATATTACACCTTCCTCAAAATATTATATCTATATGGTTGGTGATGGTTTCTTTGGATTAAAATGACTTTTCTTTATGATAATGTCCAAAGTGGGTGTAGACAAAGTTCAAAGAATCTTATTAAGTGCATAATAACCCTAATTAGGTATATTTTTTTTCTTCATCAATATATACACTTATATGTATTATATTAGTTATAATAATATCCCATTGGTGGTATCCTACAAGGTTTATTACTCAAATCCTACACATAGACCTAAGTGGGTGTGCAAGGTTTGTTGTTAGGGTTCTAGGTAAGGTTAAATGCCCTATATCATGTAGCAGAGTAGGATAGTCTTAGTATGGAGATAGTGGTGATTCTAGGATATACTCTATGGAATTTTTTCAATAGAGACAATATTATTCTTTTACACTTTTATATATCACATGTATTGGTATACTACTGACGCACACCTATTGTAGGGTGTTGAAAAAGAATATTTATTTTCTTAATTCAGCACTGAGGTTGAAAAGGTTCATATCACTTGAGGATATTTCTCATTTATTAACCTACTTATTCTAAATTTAACTAAACTACTTATTTTTTGTTTTTATTAATTCTACAAAAGCAATAGAATTTAAATGAAAGAAAATATTAACTAACATGAAATGAAAAAATGTTTTTAAAACTGAAATAACTTGGCCTTTGTGGTTTGGTTTATGGGTTTCACCACTCTCGTTATTGGTGTTAAAAAAAATTTGGTGATTTAATCATGAAATATCACACTTTAACTACTATTATTTTATTTAGTGGTGTGAAATATTGAATGCATTCAAAAATATTAATTACACATCATCTTGTAATCAAGGTTCGTCAATCCCCTCAATTAATAATGTGAAACCTTCCAGGACCTAACTCCATCATATATCATTTCATCTACTAAATGGAACAACTTCATCGTATGAAGAACTTTTGTTTAGTAGAATGGAGAGAAAAGATTTAATCAAATAATATAAATGAGTTCGATTTTAGTGTCATAGTGGACAATCACCACACTCATTTACATCACCATTTCTCACCACAAACATAAATATAACTTATGAATTTAAGTGAGTAATGAAATTGAAACACCACTTACCTCACTCGGGCCAATCATCGGGTTAGCACATCATTTATTAGGGTAAGAGGTCATCATGGATAGAAGAGAAAAAAAATAAGAAGAAAAGAATAGAGAAGAAATAAAAATAATAGAATAGTATGATAGATAGAGAGAGTGGTATTTAAGAAAATAGAAGAAAATAGAAAATAATATAAGAACATATAAAATAAAATAAAATTATATGAAATAAATTCAGAAATTAAAAAAAAGGGTGAAAGAAGCTGAAAAATAATAGAAGAGAATAATAAGAAATTTTGTGTGGAAGAAACTCCTTTAGAAAAAAAAAGAATTCATGTGTTATTAAAATTTTAAAAGAAAATTAAATCAAAAAAATAAAATAAAATATAAATAAAAAATAAAAGAAAAAATGGATAGAGGTAGTATCCAAGCTTCAGCTTTATTTAGTAACAGCCTCCCATTGGGGTATCGTACTCTCTTAAGGAAGTGGATGAGGCCGAATTGTTTAGGCAGAAATGATGTGGCCTTGGTATTCTCAAATCAGATGGTTTAAATGGAAATATTCATATTAAAAGTTTGAAATATCAACATCATAAATCCCATGGAAGACCCGCTATGAATTTAGAAACACTTTTGGAAACTGAGTGTTTGAAATTTTAAGCATAGATGAGATCCATGTAAGTAATCCTTCAGTATATACTTCAAATTTTGCATGGGATGCATGAATTATTCCATTCATAGAGGTAGGGTATCTAAGAGGATGTGAAACCACATTTTTATTTCTCCAGTGTTGAGTAGTGGAGGTATCTCCTTCATTCAACCTTTAAAGTATCTGAAACAAGACTTGAGGTGTTGTCGAGGTGATCCAAGATGGAACGGGGATTTGGTGGAGGTGCAAGAGATTGGGACATAGAATTTTAGATTCTTCATGGAATATACCAATTTATTGTAGTGGCGCCTGGAAAGGATAAATTTAGTAGCGTGCGGATGATTTCAATGGAGTACGGTGGAGGAGGCAGTGCCCTTGTATTTAAGCACGAATGAGTGGAAATGAACAGTACTCATTAAAAAGGGTATTCCACATTAAAATGGTGGGAGGAAGGTCTAGAACTTAAGTGTTAAGATGTGGTAGTCCTAGAAATATTTTCTATAGTATGGATGGGCTCCCACATACCACACACACACACACCCATTTGGGTTATACACACGCATCCCATGAGGGCCTTCATTCCCACAATGTGTCCATACAGGATTCATCACCTGCGGTCCACCTATGCATGGGAACTGATCCCCCCTGTGATTCTTGCTCATGTAAGTTATCCTAGTGGTATTCATGACCAGATTTCTTTATTGGGTTGGATAAATTGTGTGTGTACTATATTTTAGTTCCTTCATAGGTATAAATTAATTTTTTGGTAATGGAAACATGAAAGAGTTAGTTTAGAAATATTAAGTAAGATTTAACTTCATAAATAATTAAATTTAAATATTTAAAAATAAAACATTTTTATTTATTTCAAACAATTTTCATTCCTTTTCAATTCATTATTCTCCTAAAAAATAAATTCCTAATTTTATGTAAAAAATTAGAATTCACGGGAATTTAGATAAAAAAATTTCAAAACCATTGAAATTTGATTATAAATATGGAACAAAAATTAATTTTTCAAATACCCCCACACGTAAAATATTCTTTTACTTAGGCATAAAATATAAACATTGAAAATAATATTGTCACACCCGAACTTTTAAATTAATATTATTTTATTATTTTATCAGACTTTAAAACTTTCTATCGTGTTGCGGTCCAAGACTGTTTGAAATTTTTGCACTTTTTTTATGAATGAATGCTTTGCCCTTGACGGAATCTGCTGCATGGGCAGAGCATGTTCAAAGATGCGCGACCTTGGTCGGGTCACCGTGTGGCCTACCTCATGTACAAGGCAAATAAATAAAGTGAGTTTTAATGAGTTGGATTAATAATTATAATAATGGTTATTGTTGTTATTATTACTATGGTTAATAATATTATTATTATCAAGTTTATTATAATAATTATTAATTTATGAACAATATTATTATTATTATTATTAGAGTTCGTTAAAATTTTTATTATTTTCATTATTACTTGTTAATATTTTTATTTATTTTTCATTCATCTTTCTTCTTCTTTCTTTTCTTCTATTTTATTTATCTCTTTTACTATTATTATTATTATTATTATTATTATTATGTTTTGTTAATATTTTAATTAGGGTGTTTTTTTTTATTTATTTATTAAGCATATGACATTTTCATAAAATATTATTAAACGTTATCGTTTTTATTATAGTTTATAATTGTTATTATTATGTTAAGTTTGTTAATGTTTTTTTTTGTTTTTATTTTAATTTTTATTTCCACTTTCTTTTTTTATTTTCTTTTATTCTTTTTTTTTTCCTTCTCTCCTTTTCCCCCCTCCCTCTCTCTTCCTCTCCCCTATTCCCCCATCGCGCACAGCAACCCCCTCTCCCCTGGTTTCGTCGCGCCTCACCCCTTGCAGCCAGCGCTCTCCCACCCTACTCTCTTCCTTCCGGCGGCACATCGGACCGGCACCCCACACCCCTCCTCACGCCGCCTCGCACCGTCGGCCGCCTGACGTCGGACCCCCCCCCCCCCCCCCAGTGCGCCTCCCTCTTCCGCTGGATATCCCTTGGCCGCACCCCACTTCCAGCAAGCCCTTCGGTCGGCGCCTCTTCCCCCTCTCCCCGACGGCACTCATCTCGGCGACCAGCATCCTGCTCCCTCCTTCGCAAGGTCATCCCACTATGATGATCTTCTTATTCCTCCTTAGGGTTTTTCTTCTTATAGGGTTCCGATTTTGGGGGTTTATCTTGTTGTTTATGGGGTTCGATTGCTTGATTTATGGTTCGTTTTAGGTCCCTTGCAGTGCGATTGGTGTGCGGCGGAGTTTGCGCATTGCTTTTGTGAAGTTTTCTACACCGATGGTAAGTGTTTCCTCCTATAAGTTTTGTTTGATGATTTAATTTGCTTGTTTAAATAATTTAAGATGTTCTTTAATTAATTTTTTGAGTGCGAATTGTGTTTATGTGGTGAATTATTTTTACTTTCTTAAATAAATTTGGTATTCTATGTTTTATCTGTTTGGTGCGAAACTAGTTTTTAAAATAATTTAGTTTGCGTTTGTTTTGTTTGGAGGTGTGTTATTATGGTATGAGTGTGTTTCTGTTGAGAACTTTGTATCTGGTCAATTGATAGTGTTTTGTAAGTTGTGTATTTAGTTTATTATTTTCGTATAAATGGTAAATAGTGTGTTCTTAATGTGGCGTTGTGTGCATTTGGTAATGAAATAAGGTTGAAGTTGGTTTTGTGTGCAAATCTGTGTTATACTCTTTAAAAATTGGTTTATAAAAATTTAGAACGATACCTTAAATAATTTTTAAGGATGAGAAATTGTTTTAATTAAATTGTGTAAAGGTTTTTAGTGTGCGTTTGTTTCTAAAGAGGGGATTTTGGGTATTTTCTCGGTGTGAGGCAGTGAGGTGTTTCCTTGGGTTGTTTTATAAATTGCATAATGGTTTATTTAAGTTGTTTGGATGGTGAAAAACTTGTTTTGGAAATGGATAAATTTTTTTTTTGATTTTCTTTTAATATTTTTAATGATTTTTATGAGTTCTGTAAGTGGAGCGTCGTTGGTGAAAACCCTTGATGTGTTAATTTGAAACACTTTATGGATTGTTTAAGTGTTTAATGGTTTTATTAAATTATTTATGTAGTGCGTTGGACCTCGCTATGATGGTTTCAAGTTGCGGGTGTCAGGAATGCCTACACGTACATGCCTAGGGTAAGGCATATATATATATATATGCCCTCTTTGTACATATTCCCTCATGGCATGGGGAATATGTGAAATGCAGCTAGGGGTGTATAGATATATATATATATATATAAATGCATGTGCGTGTGTGCGCCAAGTGTCGGTTCGAGTGGTCATCGACAGATAGCGACAAGTTTGAGGTAGGTCCCCTATGCCTATGCTTTTAATTTGAAATTCATAATTGCTTGATTGTTTTAAAAATCTGTTTTACACTATGCTATATACACATGCTATGGAATCTGATTACTGTTGCTAGAAACTATTATGCCTTTGTTTTGGAGATTGAAATGTATTTCAAACGTCATTGGTCTTAAGTGACTTTTCTGGAAAAATTGATTTCTTAAGTGGTTTTGAATTGGTAAAGTGTATTTCTAAAGGTGTTTGACCTTTTGGCCAGTTGCTTGTAAAAAGTGTTCCCTTTATGTAATTATGCATGTTTGGCATCTTAAGAATATTTTATGAAAAATAAAAAAAAACCTCTCTTGAGGCACGCCGCCTTGGTTTTAGAAAAAAATGTTTTTTTTAAGTTGAATGTGTTATCATGTGCCTAATTTGATGCTTATGCATTGTGTGACGTGCAAGAGGGGGAATGCGCTCAAGGAGAGAGAGCGGTGGTGAGATATTGAATGAGTTCTAGAAAAAGAGAGTGTTATGTACATATATGTTTGCTTAATAATGAAAACTCACCACCACATGAAATAGAGCACAATGGGAAACCCGGGTGTCTAGGTGGGTGACCAGGACTAGTACGCTAGATGATATGGCATGGGTTCGTCCCGGTTTGTCTAGCAGGATTGACGCAACAACACTAACTAAACATATGAATTCTGAGGGTCATGGTCTTCTAAGCCACGTTTTCTGAGGGTTGTGGTCTTCTAAGCCACGTTTCACTAAGGTACAAGGTCTCTAGGTTCCCACTTGTTCTGGCTACCTATAGGGATTACCCATGGTGCTCATTTGCGATGTGCTTCTTGTGATTTAACTTTCATTTCAGTTGTGTCATACTTGATGTCTTTTTTTGAAAACTATATTTTAATCCAAACTGATTTCTTTTCATTTGAAACGTTAATGCATGCTTGGAATCTATTTTGAAAATGCAGTGGGAGTGAAATTCTTTACTTGATAATGCAAACTTGTTACTTGAATTTCAAAAGAAGGAAAACACTATTTTATTATATCTTATTTTTCTAACTGGCATGACTGGATTTCCTACTAAAGGCAGGGGCATAGGACGTGGTTACATTTTTGGCTTTCCTACTGAGCATCTCGGTGCTCACGCCTACTTTACTTTTCAGTTGTAGGTTTCAATCTTGGATCGCTCTTGGGAGCGAGTGTGGTTGTCGTACCGTGGTGATCCACAGGGTCACCTGAGGTATGTCACGTTTCTTTGTTTATTCCTTTTTCCGCTACCACGTTGTTCAATTTATTTTACTTTATTTATCTGCTTGTTCAGTTTATGTTTATTTATCTTTTTCATGGGCCAAACCATTCCCAATTGGTTTTTTTTTTGATGCCCGGCACTAGTTTCCAGCCCGTAGGGATCGGGAACGCCCTTCGGGCCATGTCGCGGACCGGGTCGGGTGCCGAGTCGGATGACGATCTGGCCTGGTTCATGACAAAATGGTATCAGAGGTGCCCTTGTTATTTGGGGTGTCAAGTAGCTTGGTGATTAGGTGTGTCGGGACTCGAGAGGTAGGTGCGGGAAGGACGTCATGAACCCTTGTCCGTCCTGAGACTCGAGTTTCCAGGGGTAGTTCGGGATTTGAATTTTCTTCTTTGGATTGGTATGTGTGGATGAGGGATGACAAGGGAAGTAATCCGATGTTACGCGACGAGCCTGCATGGAGTAGCGACCCATGTACGGCCCGAGTGCATGGTTCAAGATGCTTCATGTGGTTGATACTTGCTTGGAGCATGGCCTACTAAGCCATGTTACCGGGTTGGTATAACCACTAGTCCCTTATTTTTGGATGTTTTAATGTGAGTTATGTTTAACCTTCATTTTGGTTGGTGTGAGTACATCTAAAAAATGAAAATGGATTTTTGTGAAGGTGTTTTCAAAAGGGAATATGGTTGTTGGAGTGTAAAAATGGTTTTTTTTAATGGAAAAATGTTTTGGAATTTTGAAACGTGTTTCTTTAACGATAAGTCACTTTCTCAAATTGGTTGGGAATTTGTGATGTGTGCTTAATGGTATGTTTTGGAAATGAGAAGTGTCTTGAATTGACCCTTGGTATTCCTATGAGTGATCACATACATTGAGGTGCGCATGTGGAAAGTGGGGAAATTTGTGATGTGAGTGGATGGGTGCTTGAGCTAGCACATGGATATGTATGTGTGAGACTTCATGGGATATCAATGGTGGATATCTAAGTTGTTTTGTTTGCTGAAAAATGGTTTTCAAAAGGGGTTTTTCAAATGTTTAGAAAAGTGATTGAGAAATTGTTTAGCGTTCTCTTTTCGTGTTGGGTATTCTTTTTCGTGAGTTCTTGGTTTTGACGTATTGAATTGTGGTTGGAATAGTGATTTGAGTTTGAGCTTTCGTTTGTGATTGAGGTGTGGAATTTTGATTTATGATGAGTTTTGATTCGGATTTGTGCCTCTTGTTTTTGAGTATGCCACCCAGAAAAGTCTCAGAAGGTTCTAGTGAGTTACTTCTAGTTGTTGGTTCTACCCAGACTCATAGCGGAGTGGTAGAATTGAATTCTTTTCGGTTATTGTCCAACATATGTAGTGATAGTGATCTATCGAAGGTAGCGGACTGGCTTGGTGAAATCGTTGGTGTTTCCAGGTTATTGGAAACTCCCAAAACTATGAGAGTCCGTGTTGGTTTGGGTTCGTTTGAAGGTGCAACTTTGGATTGGTGGAGGAAATAATCCCAACGTCGTTGCATGATGGTATGTCTTGGAAGGTGTTTAAGACGACTCTCATCAGATGGTTTATACCCAAGGAAGTGAAGGCAAGGAAAGTGGTAAAACTAGTGGGTGTCGAGTAAGGCCAACGAGAAGTGAAGGCCTACGTGGGACATGCCAAGGGGTTGATTCCATTTTCTCCAGAGGTAGCGTCGTGGAATCAGTTAATGTTTCTCTTGTGTGGGGTCTTCGTCCAGGGTTCCAGGACCATTTCTTTCTGGTGTTCGAGAAGTTTCCCCATCCGGTGACGAGAGAGAATCGGAGGAACCTGTCTCAGAAAAGTCTTCTTGTCAATTCCATCTCCTATTAGTTGGACCACCCCTTGTTTTCTTCTAGTGTGCTCAGTTTGGGTACTTTAAGCTGCCTTGTCATCATCCTTCGAAGGCCTGCCGTCAGTGTGGCCATTTGGGAAACATAGAGAAGTTCCTTTAGCGGCTTCGTTAGGAGGATTCTCGACAGGAGAATGTCAGCTCCTGACTGCGGGGTAGTAGATGCTTCAAGACATCAGAGCTCCAGCCACAGGTCTCGGAGTGAAGCCTTTCACGCAGTCATGAATCGTTGGGTATGGGGTACCTTGGTCTAATTTTTGTCTCCAATGCTGAAATAGGGACGGTCTGAATTTCCATGTTGTAGCTCTCCCGTCTTTGAAGGTTCTATTTTGCTGTAAGAGGCATAAAGGTCTCTTTTTCTCGTTGCGGTCTTTGTTCTTTGGATACCCCACCTTAGTTGTAATAAGGCTTAGTGATCTCTTTTTCTTGTAATTCTAGTAGTTGTGCCTCCTCAAATATGAGTTTTGAAGTTTGTCTCTCTCATGTGGCTGGCTCCATTGGTAACCCTTTCTTGTTTTAGGATGCGCTCGTTTTGGAGACATATGCGTCTTGGGAGATAATGAATAGGGGTTTGGTCCGCTACTTGGTTTGGGGTCTTTCATCGATGACCCCATGTGGTGGGGGTCTAGTTTATGCAGAGAGTTCATGGGTTGGTTTGTGTTGGGTTTCTCGTATTAGTCTGTGCTAATTGGCTTCAGCTGGTCAGTTCTTAAATGGTGGGGAGACCCACCACGAATTTTGTCGTCCCTTCTTTGAGGTTTGGTCTATGCGGAGGTTCCCTCTTGGATCAAGTTAGCAGTTCCAGGGTTAGCCCATACTAACAGTCTCAATGTCGGTTGTGCTAGTCAGGTTCTTGTTGTGGGGAGAACCCTCCTCGTTTCCTAATGGTTCTTCTTTTTTCAGTTTCCCTCAGAGTTGGTCGGGTGTGACTGATGGAGTGAAAATTCACACCGAGTTGTGATTTTGTTGGCCTCATTTAGTTTCGAACTCGAGTTTGTTTACTCGTTTCGCTGGGTGACTTTCTGGGGGCAGAAAGTTTTTGTGGTGGGGAGAATTGTCACACCCGAACTTTTAAATTAATATTATTTTATTATTTTATCAGACTTTAAAACTTTTTATCGTGTTGCGGTCCAAGCCTGTTTGAAATTTTTTCACTTTTTTGATGAATGAATGCTTTTCCCTTGACGGCATTCGATGCATGGGCAGAGCGTGTTCAAAGTCGCGCGACCTTGCTCGGGTCACCGTGTGGCCTACCTCATGTACAAGGCAAATAAATAAAGTGAGTTTTAATGAGTTAGTTTAATAATTATAATAATGGTTATTGTTGTTATTATTACTATGGTTAATAATATTATTATTATCAAGTTTATTATAATAATTATTAAGTTATGAACAATATTATTATTATTATTATTAGAGTTCGTTAAAATTTTTATTATGTTCATTATTACTTGTTAATATTTTTATTTATTTTGCATTCATCTTTCTTCTTCTTTCTTTTCTTCTATTTTATTTATCTCTTTTACTATTATTATTATAATTATTATTATTATTATGTTTTGTTAATATTTTAATTAGGGTATTTTTTATTTATTTATTTATTAAGCCTATGACATTTTCATAAAATATTATTATACGTTATCGTTTTTATTATAGTTTATAATTGTTATTATTATGTTAAGTTTGTTTATGTTTTTTTTTTGTTTTTATTTAAATTTTTATTTCCACTTTCTTTTTTTTATTTTCTTTTATTCTTTTTTTTTCTTCTCTCCTTTTCCCCCCTCCCTCTCTCTTCCTCTCCCCTATTCCCCCTTCGCACATAGCAACCCCCTCTCCCCTGGTTTCATCGCGCCTCACCCCTTGCAGTCGGCGCTCTCCCACCCTACTCCCTTCCTTCCGGCGGCACATCGGACCGTCACCCCACTCCCCTCCTCGCGCCGCCTCGCACCGTCGGTCGCCCAACGTCGGACCCCCCCCCCCAGCGCACCTCCCTCTTCCGCTGGCTATCCCTTGGCCGCACCCCACTTCCAGCAAGCCCTTCGGTCGGCACCTCTTCCCCCTCTCCCCGGCGGCACTCATCTCGGCGACCAGCATCCTGCTCCCTCCGTCGCAAGGTCATCCAACTGTGATGATCTTCTTCTTCCTCCTTAGGGTTTTGCTTCTTATAGGGTTCCAATTTTGGGGGTTTATCTTGTTGTTTATGGGGTTCGATTTCTTGATTTATGGTTCGTTTTAGGTCCCTTGCAGTGCGATTGGCGTGCGGCAGAGTTTGCGCATTGCTTTTGTGAAGTTTTCTACACCGATGGTAAGTGTTTCCTCCTATAAGTTTTGTTTGATGATTTAATTTACTTGTTTTTATAATTTAAGATATTCTTTAATTAATTTGTTGAGTGCGAATTGTGTTTATGTGGTGAATTATTTTTACTTGTTTAAATAAATTTGGTGTTCTATGTTTTATCTGTTTAGTGCGAAACTAGTTTTTAAAATAATTTAGTTTGCGTTTGTTTTGTTTGGCAGTGTGTTATTATGGTATGAGTGCGTTTCTGTTGAGAAATTTGTATATGGTCAATTGATAGTGTTTTGTAAGTTGTGTAGTTAGTTTATTATTTTTGTATAAATGGTAAATATTGTGTTCTTAATGTGGCGTTGTGTGCATTTGGTAATGAAAGAAGGTTGAAGTTGGTTTTGTGTGCAAAGCTGTGTTATACTCTTTAAAAATTGGTTTATAAAAATTTAGAACGATACCTTAAATAATTTTTAAGGATGTGAAATTGTTTTAATTAAATTGTGTAAAGGTTTTAGTGTGCGTTTGTTTCTAAAGAGGGAAATTTGTGTATTTTCTTGGTGTGAGGCAGTGAGGTGTTTCCTTGGGTTGTTTTATAAATTGCATAATGGTTTATTTAAGTTGTTTGGATGGTGAAAAACTTGTTTTGGAAATGGTTATATTGTTTTTGTGCTTTTATTTTAATATTTTCAATGATTTTTATGAGATATGTAAGTGGCGCGTCATTGGTGAAAACCCTTGATGTGTTAATTTGAAACACTTTATGGATTGTTTAAGTGTTTAATGGTTTTATTAAATTATTTGTGTAGTGCGTTGGACCTCGCTACGATGGTTTCAAGTTGCGGGTGTCAGGAACTCCTACACGTACATGCATAGGGTAAGGCATATATATATATATGCCCTCTTTGTATATATTCCCTCATGGCGCGGGGAATATGTGCAATGCAGCTAGGGGTGTATATATATATATATATAAATGCATGTGCGTGTGTGAACCAAGTGTCGGTTTGAGTGGTCATCGACAGATAGCGACAAGTTTGAGGTAGGTCCCCTATGCCTATGCTTTTAATTTGAAATTCATAATTGCTTGATTGTTTTAAAAATCTGTTTTACACTATGATATATACACATGCTATGGAATCTGATTGCTATTGTTAGAAACTATTATTCCTTTGTTTTGGAGATTGAAATGTATTTCAAACGCCGTTGGTCTTAAATGAATTTTCTTGAAAAATTGATTTCTTAAGTGGTTTTGAATTGGTAAAGTGTATTTCTAAAGGTGTTTGACCTTTTGGCCGGTTACTTGTAAAAAGTGTTCCCTTTATGTAATTATGCCCGTTTGGCATCTTAAGAATGTTTTATGAAAAAGAAAAAAAACCTCTCTTGAGGCACGCCCCCTTGGTTTTAGAAAAAAATGTTTTTTTTAATTTGAATGTGTTATCATGTGCCTAATTTGATGCTTATGCATTGTGTGACGTGCAAGAGGGGGAATGCGCTCAAGGAGAGAGAGGAGTGGTGAGATGTTGAATGAGTTCTAGAAAAAGAGAGTGTTATGTACATATATGTTTTCTTGATAATGAAAACTCACCACCACATGAAATAGAGCACAATGGGAAACCCAGGTGTCTAGGTGGGTGATCAGGACTAGTACGCTAGATGATACGGCATGGGTTCGTCCCAGTTTGCCTAGCAGGATTGACGCAACAACACTAACTAAACATATGAACTCTGAGGTTCGTGGTCTTCTAAGCCATGTTTTTTGAGGGTTGTGGTCTTCTAAGCCACGTTTCACTGAGGTACGAGGTCTCTAGGTTCCCACTTGTTCTGGCTACCTATAGGGATTACCCATGGTACTCATTTGCGGCGTGCTGCTTGTGATTTAACTTTCATTTTAGTTGTTTCATACTTGATGTCTTTTTGTGAAAACCATATTTTAATCCAAACTGATTTCTTTTCATTTGAAACGTTAATGCATCCTTGGAACCTATTTTGAAAATGCAGTGGGAGTGAAATTATTTACTTGATAATGAAAACTCGTTACGTGAATTTGAAAAGAAGGAAAACATTATTTTATTATATCTTATTTTTCAAACTGGCATGACTGGATTTCCTACTAAAGGCAGGGGCATAGGACGTGGTTACATTTTTGGCTTTCCTACTGAGCATCTCGATGCTCACGCCTACTTTACTTTTTAGTTGCAGTTTTCAGTCTTGGATCGCTCTTGGGAGCGAGTGTGGTTGTCGTACTGTGGTGATCCACGGGGTCACCTGAGGTATGTCACGTTTCTTTGTTTATTCCTTTTTCCACTGCCACGTTGTTGAATTTATTTTCCTTTATTTATCTGCTTGTTCAGTTTATGTTTATTTATCTTTGTCATGGGACAAACCGTTCCCAATTGGTTTGTTTTGATGCTCGGCACTAGTTTCTAGCCCGTGGGGATCGGGAACGCCCTTCGGGCCATGTCGCGGACCGGGTCGGGTGCCGAGTCGGATGACGATCCGGCCTGGTTCGTGACAAATATGGCACAAATTTTATCAATATTCAAATTTCAAAGCAGTGAAATAAAATAATTTTCAATTTTAAATCAAACTTTTAAAATTCACATAAAATATCAATTAAATTTCTTGTTTTTCAAAGAAATAATAAACTCGAGCATTTTACTTTTAACCTTTTGGAAAATTATGTAACTTTTCAAATTATTCATTAATTTTTTTAGTTCATTATTATTAAACATGTAAAATCATGATGTATCTCACTTTAGAATCTTTTGACTCATCTCTCCTGATACAATTTAAGTGGATTTATGCTCATATCATGAGAATATTATCATTATCTATAATCTTGAAAAGTAATTATTTTAACCAATTTGTAAAGAAAAAATTCACATAAAATCATGATGTATTTTCATTAAGTTTCTAATAACATTGAGGCATAAGTTATGCAGGAATTGATGTTTAAACATTAAGAATCAATGAGGAGGTTTGTCTCTAAAGTACAATGCATGATATCAAAAGTGAAATTTAATGAAAACATACCCTTAAATTTGTAACAAATCCAACTTTCCTTAAAAATAAATGTTAAGTACATTATAAAATATAATATAATGAATTATTTGTACACCCTACTAATTTTTTTCTAAACTTTTATACTCCTTTTTTTCTTTTTTAAATAAATTTTTCATTTTTTCTAAATTTTTTCTTAGAATAAACCTCCAAACCACCACATAACAACATATAATAAAAATAATAGGTATAGTAATGGTTATTTTTTTGTTTTTCAAAAACACAACCAATTTTTTTATTTTTTTGGTTATATTTTCATTTTATTTTTTTATCAAGAGGGGGAAAACAATAAATAGTAAAATTTATTAATAAAAAACCTTTTTTTGTTCCCACATATTGCAACCCCAAACTTCTTACTTAAAATTTATTTCATACCTTCCATTATGAATCCCTTCAACCATAGAAATAAACTTTAAAATATCATAAAAATACTAAGAGGAGGGTGGTAATGGATATAAATAGATTGAAACATGGCACATTCATAAAATTTATATTCATGATTTCTATGTTTTAAATGAGTATTGATGTGAATTTTGTCTTTTAAGGATAATATATTTTAAAAATATTCCTCAATCATTTTAAATGTGGTTTCTCATGATCATTGATTTGACAAGTTCAAATTCAAGTTCTAGAAGGTGGCCCGATATTACTCAAGAAAAATGATCAAGAATAAATAAGAGGTATTAATTCTAGAAATACTCTCATGGATAGGACATATGATTTGGGAAAATCAATAATTAGTATGACTAATAATAAAAAATTAATTCACATGAATTTCAGAAATTCAAAGCATGAAAAATGTTTGGTAAATTTCATTTACATGAGTTAATTAATTCCCTCAAAGCATGAGACCTCATTTTAACATAGAAGCTTCAATTTAATCATCAAAATCTCTATTTTACACATTCAATATCATTTTCATTGAAATAAAAAACATCGAATCCTAGGATTCCTAAGAAACTCAAGTATCCAAGATAAGTCAAGTAAAGTATAAATTCAAGTATGCCCATTAACTTTCCAATTAAAATATCAAAACATGTTGGTAAGACCAAAATGTAGGGAGTTTAAAAGATAATCATAAAAGTTAACTCCCTATATCATTAATCTTAGACCTTTTATTCCACTATTTGGGGATTCCTTCAACAATCATGATCCTATAAAATATAATTACTCAATTAATCATAAAGATCGTGTCATTTAAGCTCAAAAAGATGAGAAGGAGTGGGATGCATGCTAGAATAATTCATAAGATTAAATTTGAAATCTATTTTCCTATAATGAATGTAAGGATAAGTCTTGGTATGATCCCCCAAGTGGGACGTGAATTTTTCCTACCTCCATATGGTAGTACCAGTTGTTATCCAGAATATGATGGTGGTTGGATATTTTGGGATTTGAACCACAACATGTGGCTTTTCCCAACTTCCATATTTTATTTGTTGGTGAGTAATGATCCATGAATAGAGTATACCAAATACTCATACTTCATAACTATGTATAGCTTTTATAGTGGAGGTAGGATGATGTATGGATCATCCTCATTCTTGATTTATACTTGTGAAACCTCCTCTTAATTTTCCAGTCCTAGAATAATGTGGGTTTCATGGATTATAATTTAAAAAGAATAGTTAGAATGTATTTTTATTTTTACATAATTTAAACATAAATAATGTAAATCAAAATTTTCTCTTTTTCTGTGAGAAGCCTCTATCTTGATTTATTCAGGCTCAACTACTTGGAATTACTTATGGGATTACTCAAATGTATGTGTATCAAAGTCAAGGAGCTTCATGTGTTCCTTTGAAGGTGCATGTTCAGTTTCTTTATATTCCTCTAGGGCATGGAAATAATTAACCAAATCTAAAAATTCAAAACAATAAGAACTAATACACAAATTAAAATGACTAAGATTAGAAAAACAATTTAAAATAATATCATCACCTTGGGTTGTTATGGTTGAATCATGTCATCAGTGGTGAGTGGATCTTGAAGTTGGATCTCAATGGATGGAGGCCAATTGTCAAGATCCTCCATATTTTCTTCAAACTATACCATTTTTTGTGGATTCTTACTATTCCATTGCTAGGGAAAAGTAGATTGGTGTAATATATTCTAATTTTTAAGGATTGGAGAGATCATATTATACCTCATACTCGTTCTAGAAGTTTTCTATGTCTTTTTGATCTCCCATGTGTATCATAATAGTAAAGTAATACTCGTTATGAATCCACTCTAGATCCTCATGGTAATATTGGATTTTCTCCACAAATGGTTAGGATATTGATGATCATTGAGTTGTTTCTCAACTTCTAGGTAGTCTTCAGTAAAATTGGGAAATTATGGTGGCACTTATTCCCCTCCCTTCAGCCTTTAAAAATATTCATTGGAACCATTTATCATGATCAATAGTTCTTGATTTGAGATACACATTTTATTCCCATTCACCATATAATTGGATAGATCAATTGGTTCCTTAAGGCTTCTATTTAAGATCTATTCTCCAGCATTTTGAAACACTGGTTCTTGCACCTGAGAGTAATTTTTCCATAATTGAAAATATTACTATTTGAAAACACAATGGAAAAACAAATTTTTATGGTTTTTAAGAAATGGAAAAAATATAAAATGTGTGAATACAAAAAAAATAAGAAAATATTGATTGTATCACCAAAAACAGCGCTAGTTTTTATGCAAGCCTATCTTAAGGCATGGAAAAAGGATAATTTATTTTCCTAATGCAGCTGAGAGGATAACCAGGGTCGTATCACTTGAGTAAATTTCTCAGTTATTTAGATAATTATTCTAAATTCACCTAAACTACAAATTTTGTTATTTTTATTAATTCTATGAAGTAAATATAATTTAAATGAAATAAAAACTTAACTAACATGCAATGAAAATTTATTGTTAACAAAGAAAGAACTTGGAATTTGTGGTTTGTTTTATGGGTTCCATCACACTCATTGTTATTAATTAAATTTATTTTGATATTTTAATCATGAAATTTCACTATTACAATACTATTTATTTTATTTAGTTGTGTTAAATCTTGAAATCATTCAACAATATTAATTCCCCATCCTCCTGTAATCAGGGTTGATGACACACCTCAATCGAGAATGTGCCACCTTATAGGACCTAAACACATCATATTTCATTTCATCCACTAAATGGATAAACATAATCATAACAAGAGCTTGTTTTTTGTTCAATTTAGGGAAAATATTTAAATAAACAATAGAAAAAAGTTTGATTTTAGTGTTGTAGTGGAAAATCTCCACACCAGTGAACATCACCCTTTCTCACAATAGATATAAATAACACTTTTTAATTTAAAGTAAACACCAATTACCTCCCTCAAGTCAATCCTCAGGTTTGTCCCTCATTTTTTAAGGGTAAGAGGTCATAGTGGATAGAAGAGAAATAAAAGAAGACGAAAAGTAGAGAAATGAAATAAAAAATAATATAAAATGATGATAGAGAGTGAGAGATGGAAGAAAATAGAATATAACATAAAATAAAATAAAAACAGATAAAATAAAATAAAAATATAAAAAATAAATTAATATATTAAAAAAAGGGTTAAAGAAGAAGAATAATAATATAGGATAATAAGAATAAATTGGGTGTAGAAAAACACTTTTAAAAAAAATAATGCAAGTGTTATTAAAATTATAAAAGAAAATTACATAAAAAATAAAATAAAAACTTAATGAGAAAAAAATGGATAGATGTAGTACCCGAGCTTCTCCTTCCTTCAGTAGAAGCCTCCCTTCAAATAATCGAACTCTCTTGAGGTAGTGAGTGAGTCCCTATTTTTATTGAGAGTAAATATAAGGCCTTATTCTTATCAAATTATATGGTATCCACATAGATCTCCACATTCAATGTTTGAAATATAAACATCACAAAACCCCCATGAGACCCACTATATATTTGGAAACACTTTTGGAAATCGAGTGTTTTAAATTTCTAGTGTGGATGATATCTATGTGGGGAAGCCTTCAGGATCACCTTTGGATCATGCGTGGTATGTGTTACTCATGTCATCCATAGAGGCGGGGACACTTAGAGGATATGACACTAACTTTTTCATTTGTTAGTGGAGAGAAATTGAGGAATCTACTTCATCTAGACTTGAAATTTTCTAGATGAATACTCGAGTTTTTCTCGAGGTGATCCAAGGTGGAACGGGGTTTCAATGGAGGTGTAGGAGATTGGGACTGAAATTTCCATCTTCTTCCATGGAATCTCCTAGTGTGTTACTATGGCATAAGGAACATATGAAGGCAGTGGAGAGTGGAGGAGTTAAGAGGAGTGTGGAGGAGGAGTCAGTTACTGTGTTTCCAAACATGGGTGATCGAAGATGAATAATACCCATTAAAAAGGGTGTATCACATCAAAATGGACGAAGGGAGGTCAAGGGATTAAGTATCAATATGTGAGAGTCTTGACTAGATCTCTTATAATGGGGATGGGCTCCCATATTCTACATACACACATTGATATGGTCCACACATGCATGGCTCATTCTGGCCTTTGGGCCCACAATGCTTCCTCATTGTCTTGACCACCCACAAGCCACCTATGCATGAGAACTGATCCCTAGTGTGTTTCCAACTCAAGTGGTCCCTCTAGGTGGGATGCATGTTCAGTTATCCCTCTTGGGATAGATTAATAGTGTGTTTCCTCTAGTTGAGGTCATTCTTAGGTCAGGGATAATTTTTTGGTAAAGGAAACATGAAAGAGTTAGTTCAAAAATATTAAGTAAGATTCAACTTCATAAAAATTTAAATTGAAAAATTCAAAAAAACAGCATTTTTATTTGTTTCAAACCATTTTCATTACTTTTCAATTCATTTCAACTCAAAAATAAAATCCCATATTTATGTTAAATATTATAATTTAGGGTCATTAAGATAAAAATTTATTTAACCCCATTGAAATTTGTTTAATAATATATGCAAAAAATGAGTGTGCCATCCACCTATAGTGATCATCTTTTCAATGATTAGGTATAATAATGGTGAGGGATATATTACCTAAATATG
Organism: Viscum album; assembly: GCA_963277665.1. NCBI lineage: Eukaryota > Viridiplantae > Streptophyta > Magnoliopsida > Santalales > Viscaceae > Viscum > Viscum album. Next base: position 1,041,602,467 of record OY728143.1, on the reverse strand, counting down.
TTATATATATTTATGATTTATTTAAATATATCATACAGTATGATATAGGGTATGTTATATTGTAAAACATATATATAACCAAGGCATATCATATACTTGGTTTTGGAATATCATAAGGAATGATATAGAGATATCATTCTACTACCTAATCCCATATTATTGTATGATAAGGCAATATCATTAGTGTTATTATATGTATGAAATATATATTGGTATTTTTTAGAAAATTTAATGTTTAGTTTTAATGTTTGGATCACATCTACATAAGCTATCATTGGTCAATAATATTTTATATGATGAAATGTATAGAAGAATTGAATGATTCATTTATGTGATAAATGAATGAATATAGCCAAAGGTTACAAATACTTTGTAACTATTTCATTACTCAAACATTTCATAATGTTTGTCAAAATTATTATAAGGTTTAGTGAGTATCCCCCAGGGATATATAAATAGTATTAAGTCCATGAAAATCTGATCCATGGTTCATATTAATTATCCTTGAATCTCTTTTATCCTTCTTCTATTACCACTCAAGAGGTACTAGCATACCATGGTCATAAATATGATCCCTTGAAAACATTGAGTGATCCATTAGCCTATGGATACACCTAAAATAAACTCATTAGTTCATTCTTATTGGTCTTCAGGAACCTCGTGTCTGAATATAGGAGATCTGACCAACATTAGTGTAAATTACACAAAATTTATTCATTTTATATAGTACATGGTTTCAGTTTCATAACATAGATGATATTGGTTTAGATTTTATTTATGTTCTTCACTACTAGAATAATTGTTATTTTATCCAAATAAACCCACCAGTGGTATCAAAGACTTTCAATGCTTCAAATAATTCATTAAATAATGTTTTCAAAATAAATAAAATAGATATCATGTTGTATATCATTAAATATGATATTGATTTTAAACTATTATGTATTATGATATGTCATGTAATAAGTTGTGATAGGTTCATCGTATACAATACATGATATATTTTATGATGATTTAGATAATTCCTTTAATTTTTGATATATTATAATATATGATATGGGTAGTCATTTTTTATGAATGATATTTTATATTAACTATTCATGTTGTAAAAAACATAACATCATTTCATAATATCAATATTGATGCTTTTCATAAAATAAAGCACCCAAGAATTGAAGTATGATTTCATGGGATACCCCTTTCAATATGAAAATACAATATATTTTTACACTATATCATGGATTATTATATAGGGAATATCGTGAAATATGATATGAAGAAAAAAATTATTTTTTTTAATTTTTAGATTATTAATTAAATGGGATGATTTAAAAAATGTTTGTAAATTATAAAGAAAGGTATTTTGGGTAATTTATTTTATTTTTAATGTGTTTATAAATTAATTAATTATAAAATTGAGAAAATTAATTATTAATTTTTTATGAAAAAAATAATAAATAAGTATCTCTAATATTAATTGTTAATATTAAAATATTTATGATTTATATAGAATGACTTTTATTTTGGATATGAAATGATTATATAGAGATTATATGGTAATTTAAAAAATATTTATAAATTATAAAAATAAGGAAAAATATAAAAGAATTTATATTTAAATTAGGAATTGTTCATAATTATTAATTGGAAATGTTCATATTAGATCCTTATTTGGGAAATTTATTTGAACCATATCAAAAAAAAATGGATAACTGATATGATCAATGTTCAAAAAATATTCAATATATGATATTTTGATTATTTAAAATGTTTACATAATATATAAATTTTTCATGTCAAATATGAATTGTTTATATTTAAATTTAATAAAATGTTTTTAGAAATTCTTTATAAAGGATAATATGAAGAATTTAATATTGGAAATAAATATAAACTTTATATTTATTTAATTATAAAATGGCCATAATTCATGGACATATTATAGAGTGTTTATAATTTCATGATTAGGTAATTTTTTATAAATGGATATCTTAGTCTAAATTTATGATGTATTCATTTATTTAGTTTATTCCTTGATTTAATCAAATATATAAATTATTTATATCATTAATACATGGGTGGTTTAATTAGAAATATTTAATTACTTCTATATGTCATCCAAAATGCATTTAAGTAGTTATATTCTAGGTGCGGTAATTGGTTTTTATTTCTTCAAGCTTGAACTAGGATTGTATTGATATATGATCTCGAATTAAGAAGTTAATTGTAGTTTTTATATATTATGTTATATAATTATGATGTAATTTTGGCCACTCTTGAGTAAAGAACCATAAGTAGTAATACTTTGGTTCATACTACTCAATGGTCAAGGAGATTAGGGACTATCTAGAAAATTTAGGTTTGAGAACCTATCGCACCATGCTCAATCTTATGGATATTGTTTATTTCATATTATTCTGGGACTTTACATGAAATTTTTTAATGTGCATTATGAATGTAATTTGTTTTGATATGTGTAAATATAAGTTGTATTTTAATATGGTTTAATAACACATGATATGGGTTGTGTAATGAGTTACACAATATTACAGACATAACATATTGATTTAGTGAAAATAATTGGGATTTAAAAAATAAATCATTATAATAATGCATACATGTAAAAGGAATACATAAGATAAGATGGTGAGATATCTAAAACACATTTAAAATATTATGTGTTAGATTTCTTACAAAGTGAACACCTGTCAAAATATTGATTATACAATCAGGTTATTTTACATTAAAGATAAGTTACCATGAATTATATTATGTAAGGAGTGGTGTAAATAGATAACCCTAAGAGTTAAGTAACCAAATACTATTATAATATTTGGGTTACACTTGTCTAGAAACCCCTATAATAAGGGATACCAAAGGAAGAAATTTGAGTTTATCCGTATGATGGATTATATAGAGAGTTACAAGATAAATTATCCAAGATTCATATCAGATATAATTTACATAATGTCCTACCTAAATAACTAAGTGGAGTTAGGAACACTTAAATGAATCATTACATAGTTAAATATGGATCTCAAACCAATAATGGATATTATGTAAAACTATAAGGGGTCATCATTTAAGTGGAAGATCATTTAATAAAAGACCTTATTAATTGACTGAAAAAAAGATACTCATATAAAAAAAATTATATTCTAGATAAATGGAATCTTCATCATCAAAAATAATTTTGAGATCAATCATATAGAAACATAGCCTTAATAGAAACAAATTTCTAGACTCATATATAAACATAAGAATTTTTTTTAAGAAATATGGAAAATTATATGTATTAAAGAAATCCCTTCTTAAGTATCTGATTTTTTATGTTGTTAAAAAACATATATAGATTATTATAATAAATATATAAGTATTCAATTAAGGTTTTAAAATAATTTTACAAATTCATGGTGAAAAAAGGAACTTTACTCTCTACTCATGTACTCAATATAATTGGGTAATATAATTCCCTGACCTAGATTGCTTGAACAATGCCCGAGTAGGGCCCATAACTTAAACTCAAGCATTCATACCCATAAAAAAATATTAAAAAAAATATATAAGGGAAGAAATAGTCATGGAGATAACGAGGCCTCTAAAACATGTCTTGAGGTTCATTATCACATCTTTCGAAAATTTAGAATGACCCATCCACATAACGGACAACCTAAAAGTATATAGACATAAAACAGGGAGCCCCATGGCCCCCATAGTCTAGAATGGAAAGTAATAAATATATATATATATATGATGCATCAACCATAATAGAGAATAAGTAGTAGGAATAAATAAAAAAAATTCATCACATAAAAAAATGGCACACTGGCAGTATATGCTGAATAACAATAAAATATAAAATATATTTTCCTCTGTCCTAACTCATATAATCATCATACCAAATACTCAACCTCCATGACCTACTAAATTAATTTATATGTCCATCTCAAATTTAAACCTATTTACTAAGAGAAAATAGGAAGTTCTAACCATGTACATTGAAACCCATGTCTTGTAAGTGGGTAGGGGTGAGTCTAATAACCCAGTAGAAATCCCCAATTCTTTAACCATACAAATTGTTATTGTGATCAAGTTCATTTTCATTCAATATATATATATATAGTGTCGTCATTATTTTGACACACACCCATCCAAAAAACATAACACACAATGCACATACAAGCATATAATTTAGGTGATCATTTACTAACCAGTCCACCACAACATCTAACCCTACTTATCTTGGATCCATTCTAGAAGAAAATGTGTACCTTATACCTGAACCCAAACCAGACTTGGAGACTCTAATTAGGGAACCATATCATACCTTCTACTATTCCATAAGATACAACGTAGGTTTTCATGATAATTTATGACCACGAAATAAAGGTTAGGGGTTGGTTTTCCTCAAATCCCAACCCATCTCTAGTCACTCAAGACAGGTCACATGCAAAGTATCCAAGTTATCTATATACAAACCCAATGAATCAGGGTAGGAATCATCCACGACCTCAAACCAATACCTGAATGAATAGGGTATGGTCTAATTTCCAAATCATAACCCACTACCTTATCACTCGAGGTAGGTTCTATATTCTACATCTCACATCACATCATAACCCAACCCTCTCACCTGGGGTAGTTAATGAACCAAGACATATCAACCTTGGTAATTACTAATATCTAAACTCAATCATTATTACTAAAGGGGAGTTTATCCCTTCATATCTATCTCACTGACCAAGTCCACCTATTATCACAAGAACATATTTAGTACATGAAAGAATCAACAAACAGTGCTCACAGCCAATCTCATGACTCCCCAACTTATCATAAAGACACTAGTCATGTGTAACCTAGTCTATCACACAATAAAATCCAATAGGGTCCTTCATAACTATCTATATTCTCTAAAGTTTTTGTAAAATCCATCCATATCAACCTATTAAGTTGATACTAAAAGTTGAGTTATCACAGGGATATATACACAACATGAATCTTCATGAAAAATATCACATACTAGGAAATCACAACCAGGAAGTACAATATGCACAAAATATTTAAAAAAATAGTTATCACCCTATGAAGTCAAATATATGAAAACAACTGAAAGAGCACTGTTGTGGGTGCCCTCAAATGATTAATGTTATTTTGGGGTACTTAGGTGCAGTAGAGTGGCTGACCAAGGTCGTCTCTCAAAGGAGGAAGTGAATTTAACAACTTATTAAAGGTATTCTAAAAAAATAAAATAGAATAGAATAAAAACACTAATTTAAAGGATTGGGGTTTGTTATAGTTTATGAATCTAGAAGAAGTTTTTTGGAAGAAGATTGTATATTTTTTTGTTTTTAGTTTTGAAATGAAGTTCGATTAAAATGACACAACAAAAAGATGTTTTTTAGACAATGTTTAAAAGACGTAATCGATCTAACTCTACCTCTTCATTTACTTATTAATCATAATAATTTAAATAAATATACACTTAATTATTATCCCCTAATTTGTTAACCCTTTAACCCTATAAGAGTTAACTTAACCACAAAGATGGAATTACTTAAACCATAGGCTAGCTTCGGAACACGCAATCGCAGCACCCTGCTTTGATTGTTGTTCTAAGGTTACCTTATGGTCAGTGGTTAATTAGAGCACATATCCATTCTGGAAATGAGTATGAATTATGTTTAGGGATTATATTTGAACTCTACAAATTTATCCTGTGTAGTCTTGTATTACCGATTAAGATTGCGCTCTCACAATTTACACAAAATCCCGACCTCGCGTGTTTTTGTATTAATTGTTCAATTGCTTGCTTAGTTTCTTAAAATTTAAAAACAAAATTCATGAATCATATTAAGTTAATTACAGTATCTCAATGATTCAAAATAATTAAATGAACAGGGTAGAAGATAGATCGATTACTAAAAGACTACTCTTCCATGGGTGGCGTAATCATCGTAGAAGCGTTTTGCATGTGCAAAGGTTTATAATGGGTATAACCCAATAACACTTCTACTCAAGAATTCCAGACCAAATAGGAAGATTAAGAGAAGAATAAATTTAAACAAAACACAATAAAAGAGAAGAAATAAAATAAGAACAAAGAAGTTTATTACACAAACAAAATCATTACAACATGAAGGAGAAGAAGAAGGCTTCGTCGAAGGGATCCTTGCTTCAAGAGCTACCCTTATTGAAATGGTTGGAAAATTGGAGTGGATCCACTTATCATCTTCCCTAACCTTCCCAATGCACGTCCCAACCCCACTAAATGAGAAAAACACCAATTTATTGAGTGGTGGGGAGGCTAGGTTCAAAGTGGTTTCAAGTGTGAATGGGGAATCTCGGACAAATATTTTATGCCAACTTTCACCGACCATTTTACCACAAAAACACGTGAATTGGCCGGACTTCCAGAAGGATAAAATGTTAGGATATGGCTCTTCTATCTCCTCTCCAAATTTGGGCTCAATATAGGCCCCGATGAAGGATTTATGGCCGAAATACAGAAGCTTCTCCATTTTGGCATGTCCAGCCCACCTTTTCCTCTATGGCCCAATTAATCCATCTAAATGCATTATTTTGATCTAGTGTCCTGAATAAAAGTTGTAGCAAATTAAGTTATTAATACTTTTACAAAATTTAAAGTTCAAACAATAAATATAAAAATATTTATTTTCGAAATACTACAGTGCACTATAAAGGGTAAAACTGGAATTTTTCACCAAATTTTCAAATGAATGATAAAATCCCAAATATTTTATAAATAAACATATTTAACACAATGTGAGGAAATTATTTCATTTATTATCAATAAAATATTCAACAAAATAGTGTTTTATCAACAACTCAACTAATACCCTCCATATCTTCTTTTGAAACCAATTTAAAATCCACTATTTAATCCATTTATAAATGGAATGGTATTTTATCTTACTCACACTAGACCCTGAGCCAAAATTCCACTAAAAATCATTTAGAAACCATAATTCCCATTTTAAAGTACCTTTTAAAAATCCATTTTAAAATCACCATGTTTTCACTTGAAATTCCTATTTAAATTTATACACTTTTTAAAATAACATTTTAAAATGACAAAGTTTTTCTCATTGAAATCCAACTCATGACCCTGAGAAAACTTTAAATAGGTCCACATGCACTCATTCATCCAAGACACCAAAATAAAAGTATTTTGGAAGTTATTAATTCCATGTTGATTATTAAGAATTTGTGATCCCACCCCAACCTTATGGTGAAACAAATAGGAATGCAACATGTAGAAAAATATAACAACAATGTAACGCAAATATAAAATCACAGATCAAACAAGTGACATAGTGAATTTATGGCCACCTACCTAAACCAATGATCATAAAATATCCCATGCTCATATCGACCTCCTATGAGTCTATAAGCACCTATCACCCTAAGAAGATGCAAAAACATATTAAATTAATCATTTAAAATTAAAAACCCAAACATGAAAAACCAACACCAAACTCACGGAGATACATCATGGCATTAAAATCATGAGAAAAAGAGTGTGGTACACTCCCAACACACACCCAAAACTAGGTTACAAAAAATACCTAAGTTAATTACCTGAAAAAATGACCAATTTCCCCTAAAATCTAAGAAAACTCCAAAGAAACTCACTAAAAATATACCTTAAGTAAAATGATAAATGGTTTCTTGAATACATCCTCAAGTTACCTTTTATAAGATTTATACAATAAGGTTACCTAAATAATTATGATTTCACCATTATTTGGTGAAATTTTCCATCTAAATCCTAACCAGCAAAAGAAAAATTAGTGGATAGAAAAAAGGAGAACAATGAGAAGAAAAGAGGATACATTACCTTAAAAACGCATTATAAAACAATAAGAATTCACCCAGATCAAATGGAAGAAAATAGAGATAATATGAGGTAAAGAATGGATCTCTCCCATAATTTGATCAACCAAAATAAATTGAAGATAAAAGGTGTTTATAAAAATAATCCCTTGGAGATTCTAATAAAAATCCCTTGAAAAATAGGATGTTAGCACTTGTTCATGGCATGAATAGGGGGTCCACTCCATGAATCCTCCTCTAGAAAGAGGAAATCCCTATATATAAATAATTTCATGGTGTGACCCATATATTCATGCCAGTAATTCTCTTGGGAAAAGGACCTAGACCTCTTCAAATCTACTCATAGATAGAATACCTCACAGAAGGTCCATTTAGTATGTGCCCACTACTCATCACATCATGAATATCCTGGTGTTATAATTTCCAGTAGCCCTCTACTACTTTAGTGTCTACTAAAACTCCCAAGGCATCAACCAGGCCTCAAAAAATTTCTAAAAACACCTTTTAAACACTTTAAAACACTTATAATACATATATGAGTACCAAATGTTAAAACAAACCTTTCACTAGATAAAGTATTATAATTTCCTCCAAAACTCATAATAAATAAAAATGTAGGTCTTTAAAACTCCCCACCATAACGATTATCATCCCCAAGAAGGTTCGGTAACCCTTTGAACAAAAACCACATAATACATTAGTCATCAATTAACCATTAATTTACTAGGATCCATATTTAATTACCCAACACACTTCAGTTACAAAACTCCAAATACCATGCTCAGACACTCAAACATTCCTCCAAAAATCACAATTTGATCCTTGAACCACCTCATCTATGTCCTAAAAAATTATCTTGATGTGGTTTCCACCTCACCAAATCCATTTTTATAAAAAATCTAGTCATCCCTTATTTGGACAACTCTCCTTGAAAATATTCAGTCACACACACCGACACACCTCCGCTTCACCACACCACCCAGTCACAATGGCTCAACATCTTAAGGTATCAATGAAGCATTGTAATATTAGCACCTAATTATAAACCCAAATATCAATTCAACTCCATGGTTGGATCCTCCATTATACCATATAATCATCACACTCTACCACTAATAACTAGTACACCACTGATCTGACTCACACTTGAAGCACACTACCACCATCTCGAGTGAGTTTCTAACACCAAGAATATATCCAACACTACACCTAAACTCCCATAACCAAGTATACCTACTTAACCTAATCCCAATAATATCTCAATGGTCAAATAACAAGATCCATCACACCAACAACCCTTCATTTAGTTTGGTCATACACCCATGACTAATTTATTCTCCCCACAATAGTATCATCATTGTTACCACCCTACTAAATTGAGCCCCCAATATATACCACCCACATCTCATTATTTACCACATGTAATGAATTTATGTGACCACTCCACTCACTCCCAAGCACTAAAAATGAAACAATTATCACTAAACACCAATATAGTGTTCAACCACACTCATCCATCCCAAATATTAAGGTGTGAAAAATCAATTCAGACTAAGACATACAATTTCCCCACTATAAGACTCTAATACCAACGGAAAATTATAGATAATGGTTCTCCCCACTATATGAATTTATTATAGAATGAACACACCAAGTGGTATAGACCATGAATTCGTCAAAACACATTATAAGGGTTCTAACCCCTAAACCCACCTACTCTCATCCAGATACTCAATCATAAGAGCATCATTAATCCCATGACATTCCCACAATAATATCTCTTAAAAAACTTATAATACTCACCAAATACATTAGCTAACACACAGGTCACTCTTAGTCTAACACCTAAAAACAATATACTAATCCTATGTAGGCATTTGTTGCTTCTACCTCAATACCAAACCAATCCAATCACACATTCCAAACTTACTTAGTAATTTCCATAGAAACACAACATATAATACGAGAACAATATTCAAGTATTTATAGGCCCTTCCAATGAAACCCACATTAATTTCCTGTAAAATTAGGTTTCATGGTATCATTATCTTATTTCAAAACCTATTAAAATCATTTTAAACACACCAAGACTCACATGAGTTTTTAATACATCCCTTTATATACAAGGGTTTTCATTGAAAATTAAAATGATAAAACCCCCAGTCTAGATGGTACTTTTTCATAAAACTGATACCACTTTTCAAAACCATTTTAAAATTAAATCTCAAGAAACATTTTTTATTATATTTACTCAAAACCAAAAAAATCCTGATCATTTCAAAACCACCATTTTTGATATAAATTTTTAGTAAAAGAAAATTATAAAACCCTTTATGAACACCTTATTCCACAGCATTATTTTCCCTTTCAAAACTATATTTCTCTTATTAAATTTTAGTTTTGAAAAAATCCAATCATCTCAAAAAAAAATTCCCTATGCGGGGTGAATAAGGACAATCCCAACCAATCAAAAAACCATAGAATCCAAATTAATTTAATGACCCCTTATAATAGAATCGAGAAAATGTAAATTATATTATAAGTTTTTTCAATCAAAAATGGATCCTGATAAGGACAAATGTCCAAAAATACAACATATAGGCATGTGTATCATGACCTAAGAAGGCAACTATCATTATTAATGAACAACTCATTGGATCTCAACCAATACATAAAACTTATCATGGATATCATTCATCCCTTATTAGGATATTTGGTCCAATCCAACACTTTACTCATCTTTGAGTTCCTATTCCTGAAACTAGACATCCATTACCAACTAAGGTTTCAATCGATGTCGTATTGGCTAATCATGTGCTTGGTATACCTCCCAAGTCCTAAAATCCTAACTCCACATAAAAATAAACAAACACATCCTAAAAGAGGCTCTAATACCATTTTTAATTCCCCATAACTCAAATTCCTAATGGTTCTTGAGAATGGGTCATCACTTGACCTCGGGTATGCCTCCCTATATACTAGAGGCTTCCAACTAGTATTGAGAAACTAAAATAGTTTTTGATACTATTACCTTTAAAACAAGGACCGTGAATCATGCCTAAATCTTTTGAAAATTCAGCCTAACTCATCCCTATAATGAACATTATAAAAAACTATAGATATAAAATAGGGAGCCCTATGAGACCTATATTCTAGAATAAGAATCAATAAATCTTCAAATATGATGCATCAACAATAATATATTAATATATTCCTAAATAAAATACAAGGAATCCATCATATAAAAATGAAACATTGGTTAGTATATGATTAATAATATATAAAAATAAAATATTTCTACCTTCAACCCAACTCACATTTTTAAATAACAAATACTCATCCTCCATGACCTCCTGACTAAACCACATGTCCATATCTTAGAGATACTTTGTTCCTTAGAGAAAACATAAAGGTTTACCCATGTACATAGAAACTCATGTCATGTACATATGTAGGTGGTGAGTCTAGTGAATAAGAAAGAATCCCCAATTCCTTAACCATAATAAGTATTATTATAGTAAAGTGTATATGTAGGAAATATGTATACAAGGAGTCAATTCATTCCCCTGCAACACACCCACCCAGAAAACATAACACACAATGAATATAAAAGAAGATAAGTCAATTAATCAGGTGAAAAAGAATCCACCATGACATCTAACCCTGCCTTCTTCAGCTACATATGGGGATGAAGAGTGTTAACTAATACAAAAACTTAAACCATACTCAAAGAATATAGGTTGAGATCCATACCATACCTTAACTCATTCTTAAGTAAACAAGGTAGGGGGTCATTCTATATACCAAACACAACCCGAAGAAGTAGGGTTGGGTGCCCTCATGTCCCAACCCATCCCTAGTCACTCAAGAGAGGTCGTATTTCCATGTATCCTAGTCATCCCTAAAATTACATGAAGACTCGGGGTAAGCGACGTCCAAGACCTCAACACACTACATGAATGAATAGGGTATGGTGTAATGTTAAAATCCCAATCCACTACCTTATTACTAAAGGTAGGTTCCATAGTCTATGTCTCATATCACATCAAGAGTCATCCCTCTCCCCTAGGGTAGTCTACGACCCAAGCCTGATCACCCATAGTAAGGTCCACTATCTCTACCCAAGCCTTCTCACTCAATTCAAGGTTAGGCCTTAGAATCCTTCTCCTCCACCATATTTTTATCCTATCATAAGTACATTTTATACAAATATAGGCATAAAAATAGTTCACATGACCCATCACATGGCTCAACAACTCATTTACAATGTACAAGTCCCTCAGGACCTTGTCCCCACACATAAGAATATTTTAATAACTATTATACCTATCTTTTTCCTTAATGGATTTTGACACATCCATATATATCAATCTATCTCTTTGATACTGAGAGAAGATTTCCTACAAGAAAACACACACAACATGCATCATCATACAATAATGAACACACTAGGAAAGCACAACCTGGATGCAGAATAAGAACTTGGGATTTAGAAAATAGGTAATCACCATCTTGAGGTCAAATCAACCAAAAAACTCAGCTAATACCTTCTAAATTTATTTTATAAATAAATTCCAAATAATATTTTTAAACCTTTTAAAAATGTTATCACAATTAAACATACTCATACTAGTCCCTTATATAAAATACAATTAAAAACTTGTTTATAAACCTCTACTTCCATTTGAAATACTATTTCAAAACCCAATTTCAAATCACCACTTTTTTCATCAAAATATCCATTTAAATCCATCATCCTTTTAAAATTACATTTTAAAAATAAAACCTTTTTCTATTTGAAATTGACTCACACCACTAAAAAATCCATAAATAGGTCCATCAGCACCTATTTGACTATTGTACCATCATCAAACAATTTAGAATATTATATGGTCTATGTTGACTATTAGGATGACATGATCTCATCCCAACCTTGTGGGAGAAAAACACAATCGTGCAATTTGAAAAAAAAAATCGATGGTAAATGATAAAAAATTACCAATAAAACAAGAGACTTAGTAAATTCAAGGCCACCTACCTCAACCAATGATCCTAAATCATCCCATTCATATAATAACCTCCTTTGAGTTTACAAGAATCTATCTCATCAATAAGAAGAAAAAAATAAAAATTAAACATTTAAAAAACCCAAACTAAAATAATCAATGAAAAATCATTAAGGGACCTCATTGCATTGAAATAAAAAGAAATGGGGTTTGTTCCAGTCTTCACACATAGATGACCCTACACTAAACAAAATCCAAAAACTAATTCTTGGAAAAACTGAACAATTTCACAAAAAATCACTAAAGCCTTTAAAAAAACTTGCTGGAAAAGTTACCTCAAGTAAAATTAAAAATGATGTAATGAATAAGTCCTCATGGGATATTTTATATTTTCTACACACAAAATACCCATTTTTTATGATGATTTCATTAAATCCGGTGAAATATTCTCTCCAAACCCTAACCAGATGAACTAAAATTAGAGGAGAACTATAAGGTAGAACAATGAGAAGAGGGGATAAAACTTTGCTCAAATTCATGTAATGAAACACCAAGAAACCACATGGGTAAAATAGAGGTAAAGAGAGGGAGTATGATATCCAAAATGTAATATCACCTATCATTCAGTTGACTAAAATAAATAGGAGATCAAGGGGTTCCTATAAATAAACCCTAGTGAAGTTACCAAAATTCCCCTGAAAAAAGGATCACCATGAATGGTTCAAAGTGTGAACAGGGGTTCACACTGTGATTCCTCTTTTATACATAGGTAATACCTAAATATAAACACTTTCATAGAATAAACATTATGGCCACACTATTAATGCTCTTGAGAATAATACTCACCCCATGGACAAACCATTCATGACATGAATCCCTCACGGAAGGGTCATTCATGGTGTAGCTGTAAACTGCCATGCAATGAATGGCTTACTGCTATAATTTTAAATATACTAAATAAAGATACATTGCTATAACATATTTAAAAAATATATAGGTTTTCACTTCACCTCAAACCACATCCAAAAACAAATTTCAAAGATGTCTAAATAATTGTAATCCCAATCTAAGTCTCGGCAGTAGAAATAAACCCCCCACCAAATTGAAATTTTAAATTTCCTTTAAAAATCACAACCCAAAATGATATGACTCATTAAGGGTTTTTTATCACTTAGATATATTATAGTTTTCTTAGGTATCTAATAATAAAATATATTTATTTGGAAAGGATATAATAATAATAATGAGTTCTATACATGTTTATATGATATCTTCAAAGTGTTAAAGATAGATGTGTATGACATGAGATATTCAAGATTTTGTATTATGTTAATAATATAGATAGGTAAAAGTTTTAGCCCAAAAAATAAGATTGGATGGCTCAATTATCATCCTAGGTATTTGAAACTTAAATGAGGTATCATGATGGAGGGGAAATTTTTTCATTAGATAGAACATCCAATAATTCTTAATGGTGGTTGTAAATCTCTGTAAAAAATCACAAAAGGTATTGATGTTATTGAAATAAATTATTTAATTTTTAAGGGTATATGATACCAAATATATATATTACAATTTTTATAAATATACAGTAGTTAAAAATCATGGTATGAATTTATGGAGATTGTAGTTTTTATTCAAATATAGTATCAAAGGTTGATGTTATGTAATAAAAAGTAATATTTCATGATCATATAGATCTAAATAATGGATGTATGTTTTTATCTAATTTATATATATTATAAAAGAATTTTTTATATAAAAAAAATTTACGAAAAACGTGAAATTATGGTTTTAATAGTTTTGTTTGATCTAATTATATAACATGGTTTAAAAAGAAGATAGGGATAAATTGAGTTTTATCCAGGATAAAAACTGTTTATCCATGATATTTGTTAAAATACGAGGGAAAGAGTTATCACCACCCATTTATGGATTGTTTAAAATTATAAAGTATTTTTAAAATAAAAATATTTCTCCACACACATGAAATTGTATATAATATATGGTTCTTAATAGTTTATTTGGAATATATTCACATTATATGAAATAAGTGATATTTTTTTACTCTAATGGGTTTGTGTACCAAAGCATGTTATTATAAAAAGGTTATAGTTTCTAAGTGGTTAAATGAACCAAAAAAACTCAGCTAATACCTTCAAAATTTCCTTTAAAAATAAATTCCAAAATACCTTTTTTAAACCTTTTAGAAATGTTATCACAAGTAAACATACTCATACTGGTCCCTTGTATAAAATAAAATTAAAAAATTATTTATAAACCTCCAATTCCATTTGAAATTCTATTTCAAAATCCAATTTCAAATCACCACTTTTTTCATAAAAATTTCCATTTAAATCTATCATCCTTTTAAAATTACATTTTAAAAATAAAACCTTTTTCTATTTGAAATCGACTCAAACCACTAAAAATCCATAAATAGGGCCATCAGCACCTATTTGACTAGTGTACCATCATCAAACAATTTATAATATTATATGGTCTATGTTTACTGTTATACTGACATGATCTCATCCCAACCTTGTGGGAGAAAAACACAATCCTGAAATTTGAAAAAACAAATCGATGGTACATGAAAAAAAATTACCAATAAAACAAGAGACTTAGTAAATTCAAGGCAACCTACCTCAACTGATGATCCTAAACCATTCCATTTATATAATAACCTCCTCTGAGTTCACAATAATCTATCTCATCAATAAAAACAAAAAAATACAAATTAAACATTTAAAAAACCCGAACAAAAATAATCGATGAAAAATCATTGAGGGACCTCATTGCATTGAAATAAAAAGAAATGGGGTTTGGTTCAGCTATCACACATTTATGACCCTACACTACACAAAATCAAAAAACTAATTCTTGGAAAAACTGAACAATTTCACCAAAAATCACTAAAGCCCCTAAAAAAACATGATGGAAAAGTTACCTCGTGTAAAATGAAAAATGATGGAATGAATAAGTCCTCATGGGATATTTTATATTTTCTACACACAAAATACCCAGTTTTCCTGATGATTTCATTAACTCTGGTGAAATATTCCCTCCAAACCCTAACCAGATGAACTAAAATTAGAGGAGAACTACAAGGTAGAACAATGAGAAGAGGGGATAAAACTTTGCTTAAATTCATGTTATGAAACACCAAGAAACCACATGGGTAAAATATAGGCAAAGAGAGGGAGGATGATATCCAAAATAGAATATCTCCTATCATTCAGTTAACCAAAATAAAGAGGAGATACAGAGGTTCCTATAAATAAACCCTAGTGAAGTTACCAAAAATACCCTGAAAAAAAGATCACCAAAAATGGTTCAAAGTGTGAACAAGGGTTCACACTATGATTCCTCTTCTATACATAGGTAATACCTAAATATAAACACTTTCATAGAATAAACATTATGTTTACACTATGAATGCTCTTGGGAATAATACTCACCCCATGGAAAAACCATTCATGACATGAAGCCCTCACAGAAGCATCATTCATGGTGTAGCTGTTAACCGCCATGCAATGAATGGCCTGCTGCTATAATTTTAAATATCCTAAATAATGATCCATTTCCCCCAAAATCTTTAAAAAACCCATATGTTTTCACTTCACCTCAAACCATATCCAAAAACACCTTTCAAAGATGTCTAAATAAATGGAATCCCAATCTAAGTCGCGGCTGTAGAAATAAACCCCCCACCAAATTGAAATTTCAAATTTATTTTAAAACCCACAACCCAAAATGATATAAGCCCTTAAAGGTTTTTTTATCACTTATAGAGACTATATATTTCTTAGGTCTCTAATATAAAATATATTTATTTGGAACGGTTCTAATAATAATAATGAGTTCTATACATGTTTATATGATATCCTCAAAGTGTTAAAGATAGATGTGTATGACATGAGATATTCAAGATTTTGTGTTATGTTAATAATATAGATAGGTAAAAGTTTGATCCCAAAAAATAAGATTGTATGGTCCAATTATCATCATAGGTATTTGAAACCTAAATGAGGTATCATGATGGAGGGTAAATTTTTTCATTAGATAGAACGTCCCAGAATTCTTATAGGTGGTTGTAAATATCTATAAAAATTTCAAAAAAGGTATTGATGTTATTGAAATATATTATTTAATTTTTAAGGGTATATGATACCAAATATATATATTACAATTGTTATAAATATACAGTAGTTAAAAATCATAGTATGAAATTATGGAGATTGTAGTTTTCATTTAAATATAGTATCAAAGGTTGATGTTATGTAATAAAAAAGAATATCTCGTGATCATATGGATCTAAATAATGGATGTGTGTTTTTATCAAATTTATCTATATTATAAAATTATTTTTTATATAAAAAAAATTACAAAAAACATGAAATGATGGTTTTAATAGTTTTGTTTGATCTAATTATATAACATGGTTTAAAAATAAGATAGGTAAAAATTGGGTCTTATCCAGGATAAAAATTGTTTATCCATGATATTTGTTAAAATACGAGGGAAATAATTATCACCACCCATTTATGTATTGTTTAAAAGTATAAAGTATTATTAAAATAAAAATATTGCTCCACACACTTGAAATTCTATATAATATATGGTTCTTAATAGTTTATTTGGCATATATTCCCATTATATGAAATAAGTGTTATTTTCTTTATGCAAATGAGTTTATGTATCAAAGCATGATATTATAAAAAGTTTATAGTTTCTAAGTTGTTAAATTAACCAAAAAAACGCAGCTAATACTTTCTAAATTTCCTTAAAAAAATTCCAATATACCTTTTTTAAACCTTTTAGAAATGTCATCATAAGTAAACATACTAATACCGGTCCCTTGTATAAAATACAATAAAAAAATCTTTATAAACCTCCAATTCCATTTGAAATGCTATTTCAAAAACAAATTTCAAATCACCACTTTTTTCATCAAAATTTCCATTTAATATATCATCCTTTTAAAATTACATTTTAAAAATAAAACCTTTTTCTATTTCAAATTGACTCACACAACTAAAAAATACACAAATAGGGCCATCAACACCTATTTTAATAGTGTACTATCATAAAATAATTAATAATATTATATGGTCAATGTTGACTATTATGCTGACATGATCTCATCCCAACCTTATGGGAGAAAAACACAATCCTGCAATTTGAAAAAAAAAATCGATGGTACATGAAAAAAATTACCAATAAAACAAGAGACTTAGTAAATTCAAGGCCACCTACCTCAACTGATGATCTTAAACCATCCCATTATTATAATAACCTCCTCTGAGTTCACAAGAATCTATCTCATCATAAGAACAAAAATATATAAATTAAACATTTAAAAAACCCAAACTAAAATAATAGATGAAAAATAATTGAGGGACCACATTGCATTGAAATAAAAAGAAATGGGGTTTAGTCCAGCTATCACACATTTCTGACCCTACAGTGCACAAAATCCAAAAACTAATTCTTGAAAAAACTGAACAATTTCACCAAAAATCACTAAAGCCTCAAAAAAACTTGATGGAAAAGTTACCTCATATAAAATGAAAAATTATAGAATGAATAAGTCCTCATGCGATATTTTATATTTTCTACACACAAAATACCCATTTTTCCTGATGATTTCATTAAATCTGGTGAAATATTCCCTCCAAACACTAACCATCTGAACTAAAATTAGAGGAGAACTACAAGGTAGAACAATGAGAAGAGGGGATAAAACTTTCTCAAATTCATGTTATGAAACAACAAGAATACACATGGGTAAAATATAGGTAAAGAGGGGGAGGATGATATCAAAAATGGAATATCTCTTATCATTCAGTTGACCAAAATAAATAGTTGATCGAAGGGGTTCCTATAAATAAACCCTAGTGAAGTTACCAAAAATACCCTGAAAAAGGGATCACCAGAAATGGTTCAAAGTGTGTACAAGGGTTCACACTATGATTCCTCTTCTATACATAGGTAATACCTAAATATCAACACTTTAATAGAATAAACATTATAGTCACACTATGAAATCTATTGGGAATAATACTCACCCCATGGACAGACCATTCATGACATGAAGCCCTCACGGAACGGTTATTCATGGTGTGGCCGCTAATCTCCATGCAATGAATGGGCTGATGCTATAATTTTAAATATCCTAAACAATGATCCATTGCTCCAACTTCTTTAAAAAATCCTTAGGTTTTCATTTAACCTCAAACCACATCCAAAAACACCTTTCAAATATGTCTAAATAATTGGAATCCCAATCTAAGTATTGATTGTAGAAATAAACCCCCCACCAAATCGAAATTTCAAATTTCCTTTAAAACTCACAACCCAAAATGATATGAGTCATTAATGGTTTTTTATCACTTAGAGAGACTATAGTTTTTTTAGGTCTCTAATAATAAAATATATTTATTTGGAATGGTTCTAATAATAATAATGAGTTATATACATGTTTATATGATATCCTCAAATTGTTAAAGATAGATGTGTATGAAATGAGGTATTCAAGATTTTGTATTATGTTAATAATATAGTTAGGTAAAATTTTGAGCCCAAAAAATAATATTAGATGGTCCAATTATTATCTTAGGCATTTGAAATCTAAATGAGGTGTCATGATGGAGGAGAAAGTTTTACATTAGATAGAACATCCCATAATTCTTAAAGGTGGTTGTAAATCTCTGTAAAAAAATCAAAAAAGGTATTGATGTTATTGAAATAAATTATTTAATTTTTAAGGGTATATGCAACCAAATATATATATATATATATATATATATATTTAAATTGTTATAAATATACCGGAGTTAAAAATCATGGTATGAATTTATGGAGATTGTAGCTTTCATTCAAATATAGTATCTAAGGTTGATGTTATGTAATAAAAAGGAATATTTCATGATCATATGGATCTAAATAATGGATGTGTATTTTTATCTAATTTATCTATATTATAAAAGAGTTTTTTATATATATAAAATTATAAAAAACATGAAAGGATGGTTTTAATATTTTTTTATCTAATTATATAACATGGTTTTAAAAGAAGATAGGGATAAATTGAGTTTTATCCAAGATAAAAATTGATTATCCAGGATATTTGTTAAAATACAAGGGAAAGATTTATCACCACCCATTTTTGGGTTATTTAAAAGTATAAATATTTTTAAAATAAAAATATTGCTCCCCACACATGAAATTATATATAATATATGGTTCTTAATAGTTTATTTGGCATATATTCCCATTATATGAAATAAGTATTATTTTCTTTACTCAGATGAGTTTGTGTATCAAAGCATGATATTATAAAAAATTTATAGTTTCTAAGAGGTTAGTGAGAGTATTTTTGGAATTATAAAAGTTAAAATTATTTCAACTAAAATATTATACCATTAAATATTCAAATTGACAGTAAATTTATATTCTAAAAGATTTTATGGTGTATTGGTAAAGATAAAAATAATGTAAATAGTGATATTTTGTTACCAAAATGTTCTCAAAAAAATTAAATGGAATAGTTCCAATGATGATGATGATGAATTAAGATATATTTCATTTCAAAAAAACTTATTAATATAGTAATATTGTATGTTGTGAAGTAAAGTAGTTTGAATAGTTTTTCAAAGAGTTTAACATTATATTTATAATTTTTGATTCATCATTATTCAAACTATATTTCTTTATATATGTTAACAATTAAAAGAGTTTAGTGGGTGAGTCTTATCATACGATCATATGGATTTGTGGCTCGAAACATATCATGATATAATGAGTTTATAAAAAACTAAACTATAGGAAACTTGAGGCATTCTAGAAGTCTTTCATATGAGATATGAGGCATGTTCTTATGTGTGGTTTTGTTAGTATTTTCTTAAAATATTTTAAGAGTATATGAAATGTATCTTACTATAAAAAATGAATTTATTATTTATTATTGATTCATTTTGGTTGTGTATAAGATAATAATTTAATAATAATTAACCTCTTGAAGTATGACTATGAGTTATTCCTTATAGATGTTCTCCATGAAGTATTATAGTTTTTGATGAAATGTTAAGGTTAGAGTGTGTAGGATTCCTTATTAAGACATGAAATTTACTTAAGAGAAACAAAATGTGTTTTGTGTATTTTATGACCCATGATATTTATAACATGGAGTGGAACACACTATGTAATTAGTATACTAGGGGTTCATATTTCATATTTTTATTTCTCAACACCTGAGGTTAGATAAGATACCTAGAATGTAAACCTTTATAATTTGATACCTTTTTTATTCAAACCTTGATATGGAGATAATCAGGGGTTGGTTTAGTATTTTATTGATCATTTCATCAATTGAGTTTGATCAAGATGATATTTTTTCACTTATATGAAGAGTATGACATATACGCACTCAGTTGATAATTTTTTAATTTATTAGTTAAGGGGAATTTGATTTAATCATCCATCAAGGTAAATTAAATGTGATAATTTTATCTATCTGGTCAGTCTATACTCATAGAATTAAGAATTTATAAGTGGATATCTTATATTCAAATACTCTATATATCATGGTCATTCATTGTCTTGGATAAATAGATCATTTGATTATATATTATTATATATGATACAGTTAGTGTACACAGTTATTAAGATACATGTGTTTAATAGAGATCATTTTGAATCCCTTTAAATATTGAATAGTATTGATGCTTTTCTAGAGGCTACACTTAACTTGCATTTTTGAAATTTATAATTCATGTTTTTTCATCACTACAAATGCCTTTGGGGTCACACTTTATGGTATACTGGATAGTGATTAAGTTTTATGAAACATATATAGTTGTTATAAATGTGTTTTAGAGTTTTTCCAAAATGATTTTTGGATACATATGCACAAAGTATTACATATTATGTGAAACATGGTGAACATGATGATATCTTTTCCAGTGTGTTTTTTAAATTTACAAAAGTGGTTTTGGATAAGGTTTCACAATTTATTATATATGATATGATATACGGTGATATGGAATAAAATCCTTATTATTTTAGTATATGTGGGAAATTAGTGGAGATATTCCCTAAATCCTTTATACTTATAGAGTATTTGGCTATAACATAAAGAATGATATTGGGTGTGTCAGATTGTATGACATCCATAAATAAAGGCATATAATATGCCTTGTATTGGTATATCATAATGTATGATAAAGAGATATCATGACACTACCTAATCATGTAATATTTTATAATAAATATATATAATAATTATTAGGATATGTATGAATTCTATCGTATGATTCATTTAGGTAGTTAAATGTTAAGTGTTAATTTTCAGATCTATTCTCTGTAATATATCATTGATCATTAAAATTTCATATGATTAAATTTATGGGACAATTAAATGATGCATTTATATAATAATTTTTTTATAGACGAAGGTTACAAAATGTTTATAATCATTTCATTACTCAAAAATTGTATAACATTCAAGTAAATATGTGGAAGGGTCGGGAAGTGTACTAGAGGAATATATAAAGAAGTTGATTTCTATGAAAATATAATTTATAGTTTCTATTGATTCTATTTGAATATAACTTATCCTTCTTCATTTATCACCTAATAGGTAATAGTATACCATGTGTATAAGGTGGATACTACCCAAACATTGAGCCATTCACCAGCCTGTGGTTTAGGAGAAAAGAACTCATTGTTTACTTCTTAGTGATCTTTATTAAAAAATGTAAGATAGAATATTCATCCAACATTATTATAAGTTCTAAAAAAGTTATTAATTTTATATTACACGTTTTTTTTGTTTCATAGCATGGTAAATATTGGTTTAGCGTTTCTTTTAGTCTTTCACTACTTGAATAATTGTTATTTTACCCTAATAAACTCATCCCTTGGGTTCATTTTATTATTATATATGAGGATTTTTATATGGTTTGTATGTATATGTGATTCCATAATATATCTTTATTATTTTTTATTTATCTATTTTTATTTATTATTATATGACAAGATATATGGTCATAATCTCTTAATTGTATAGTGTTTGTCGTTGTCGTTAATAGGTAATATCATGTGTATGAGGAGGTTCTCATGAAGCCATATATTACTTTGGATCATATATATTTTATCGATATGGAGTATTAAAAAATTATATTATATGCCTTATTTATTAATTCATTATTTCGGGCTTTGTATATTAAATATAAGATGGTCAAAACTCAGTTTGGAAGTTATGCTTGTATTCTTCCAACACCTGTGTAGTGTACAATCAAGTTACTAGGGTAGTGAGATTGATGTTATTGGTTTTGGGGTTATGGTTTATTATAATTTCCATAAGTGGTGTTGTGAATTTAAGTTTTTTTTTATTCCCTCTTTCCCGAGGTGGTGAGATATTGTGAGTTCATGCATCATGTTTGGAATTTAGGTTCACATATCAGGTTCTTACTTGTGGGTGACTGTAAAGGATTTTGAAAAGCTGTTATTAGTTAATTAAATTCTAAAAATATTTTATCTAGTGTTTTAATACATAAATTATGGGTATTTTTTATATTCATAGAAGTAATATAGCATTATAGGGGTGTAAATCATGGTATTTTAATTTCAAGTGACCATTTCAATAATCTTATTATGATATTAGTCTGGACATAATTCTCCCTGTCACAATGAAAATATAAAAGTAGTAAATTATAATATATATACATGAGATATTTTTACATGGTTCACCCACACTAGTCTATGTACAAGGAGAATACACTCATTGATTTACTAGTGTACCAAAATTCACCAAGCATGATACTTTTTTTAATGTTTATAGTTGTTGAAAATGTAGAGTTATCTTTATTTATCTAGATAACCCACTTCTCTACTCACTTAGGAATTTCACTAATTTTATATGTGATGCTTTAATATTCCATAGACTAATAATTTTAATTACATCGATGATGATGTAGCAATATTCTCCTCCATTATCAACATTATGAATCTCCATTAATTTACATGATAAAACTTATAATGTATCCTTCTTACTTTATTTATTTTACTCAATCTCTAATAAACCCCTATTTTCATCTTATCAGCATACAAAATTCTTCCCATTTTTTTATAAATGAACATACTTATTATACCTTGAGATAATGACCATATTTCCTTTATTTAAGATCTTAAATTTTCCTTGAGTATTTGATGTACATGGATTTTTACATGTATTTTTATTTTTTTTAACTTAGTTTTAATTAATTAGTTTAACCAATTTTTATATTTTTAGTTTATTTTTGTAGCTTTGTAGTAGTTTAAATATTTTAATAATTTTTAGTTAATTTATATACTAATATTAGTAATTTAGTATTTCTATTAGTTATATTGATTTTATATATTATATTTAACACTATATTATTATTATTAGTTTCTCTAATTTTAGTTTAGTTTATTTTATTAATTTTTATTAGTATGTATATTTTAATTTGTATTTTTTTATTTCATTATTTGGTTGAATTAATAAAATAGTATTTGTTATTAGTTTATTATTATATTTAATTACATTGCATTAATATATTATTATTTATCATTTTTTTAACTTAGTTAGATAATTAGTTTTATTTAATTTAAACTTTAACATTTCTTTTTTGTTTTTTCCCTTATCCCTCCACGCCACCCCACCTCCCTTTGACCATTTCTCCTTTTTTTTCCCTCAACCTCCACTCTCTCCCACGTCACCCCTCTACCCACCTTTTGAATTCCTCTCTCCAATCACTTTTCCAACCCCCATATATCCCTCCACGCCACCTTTTGAATCCCTCTCTCCAATCTCTCCCCTCCCCATCCCAACACCCCGCCACCCTCAACTCTCCAGCATCCCCTGCCTACCTATCTCGGCCCCCCTGATTCTCACCGGCCTCTCCCCACTATCCCGCTGGACCCTCTGGACCCGCCGCCCTCCCCTACCACTCCCCACAACGCCCCATATATCCCAGCGCCCCCTGCTCCCTTCTCTAACCTCGTACCCCCCTCCTCCCCTCCCCTTACCCGCTCAACCCCACGACCCCTCCTATTCCCCTACACCCTGCTCCGCTCAGCCAACACCCATCGCTACACTTCCTCCCTTCACTTCTCGGCCATTTCAACGTGCAGCAAGCAGCGACGACCTCTTCGCTGATCAGCACACCAACCACAGCGAGCAGCCCTCCTCGGATAGAACCAGCGGCAAACCATCATCAGGATCGTAGCGGAGGATCGGACACATCATCGACGTTAGTGGCGGTTCGCTTGGACTTCCGTAGATTGACATCACACGGCGAGTGCAAGCGCAGATCAGAGCATATTTTCAGCGACACGGTGGTTTGATTCGGGTGCGGCGTCAGCGACTGCACGGAGCGGAGCGATGGTTATTGTTTTGCGATCGTTGACGACATCTCGTGGTGACCAAAACAATGACACAAGCACGGTGATATCTTTTATTTATTATTTTATGCGTCGTGTCGTCGTGATGGCGGGCTAATTCATTAGTGTTGGAGTTGTGATAAATGTGATGGTGAATGCATGTCTTTAATTTATTCTTACGTTTGATTGACTTTTGAATTAATTTCATTAGGATGTTTATTTAATTAATTGTATCTGCGTTTAAATTAATTATCATTTGGGCCCTGCACACATGTTTTGGTGCCCGTTCGTGTGATACCTAATAAGTAATCACGAACGGGAGTTCATCCGAGAATTTATTTATCCGGAATTTGATCAAGCGCGCAATCGAATTTTGAATAAATAAATATATTAATTGGAAAATTAATATTTTGTGTGCACTCTCCTTCAAACTGACATGAGTGATACTTAATAAGTAATCTCATGTGAGCGAACCCAACGTAGGTAGATACTTAGACTTTGTGAGAAACGGGTCATTGTATTTCACCAAGTGATTCAGCGCTATAAGGACGCGCAAATTATTTGTCAGGACAGAGAACGAAATGATAAATAATTTGTGTGAAAATTAGAATGTTTTCTAACATCAGAGAACGAGACCAGATGACATTTTGATTAAATTTGGAATCGGTGATAATTGAATAAATAAATATTCAAATATGGGAATTAAATAATTGACATTGCATGCACTTGAACGGACATCGCGACTCTGACACTTCCATCTCTGCCAGTTTCTTTTATAGCTAAGTTCACTTAGATAGTTTTAGTTAATTTAATTAGTCATTTTTAAAATAGTCATTTAGTTTTTAGAACTTAGTTGTTAATCACACAATTAAAGCCCATCCGCCTGAACATTCCTCCAAAAGGACATTTCTAGTGTCTACTCACATTCTCTCTGTGGTTCGACCCTGCTCGCCACTTCTACAGTAGTTAGTAGGTAAATAAATATTGCAAATTTTCACGCGTTGCGACGCGCGTGCCAAATTTCTGGCGCCGTTGCCGGGGAGAATAGTAGCATTAGGAGTTCCTTTAAAAGAGTAATTTAGGTCAAAAATTAAAAAAAAAATTAAAAAAAAAAGTTTACTACTCTGGGAATTTTTCATTGCAGGAATTTTCAAGACACCCAGAAGCTTGGAATGACGTGGGCCGCATCACACAATTACAACCAGTATCCGCCCTATGCAGCCCCGACTCAAGGTATGACATATAATGCTTCACCGCACATGAGCTATCCAGGTAATCCCGTTTATTTCAATGATCTTTATTCAAGTCCATGCTATGATCCATATGAGAACATTTCATCATGCTATGAAACAAGTCCTTATACATCTGTTAATCATTTTCAAAGTCAATGCATTCCAGAAAATTTAGAACTTGACAATTCATGTCAAACAAATGATTCAATAATTGAACACATGTTGCATTGTGCTATCACTGAGACCAATCAGAGGTTTGAACTTCAAGATGAATGCAATGCAAAGTTTCTTTCCTCAACAAAAGATCTAGAAAATCAATTGAATAATTTAGTAAATCAAATGAATCATATTTCCGAACTACATGCTTCATTACCCCTTGATGATCTAATTCAAAACAATTCTTTTGAGGAGAGTGCAATAGAGGTTCCATTTGAATAACATCTATGTCCCGAGTCTGATAATGGGATTGATCTGCCTTCTTATCATACAATTGATGACTCCCCTCCATCACAAAATAATTCTTTCAATCTAATCACATTTCAAGAATATGAGATCTTGGTCTTCCGCCCTGTTGAACATAATGGTCCCTCAGAAAATGTGATTTCATGTCCTTCTGTGAATTCACAACCTAGTCATCCCAAAGTGAAAAAGGACACATTCAATGTATATCAAACTGCACCTTTTGAGTATGAAGAGGACATTGAACTAGGATCATTCTTTACCATGATAGATTCAGAATTGAACCAAGAGACAGTGGATTGCCACACTCAAGAGGACATCACTTCAAATGACATCGAATCACCTCTTTCTGAAAATCCATGTGAGTCTGAAACTTTTTCTAAAATGGAGACATCTGAAACATTTCTGGAGTCGAAGAATCAATCAGCATTGGTGGAAGAGAACACTCATAATTTTCTAGAAACAATGGAAGAATGGGATTGCTTGGAGGATCCTGAGTTTGTGGTGAAACATGTACCGACAGAGAAATATGATGAGGGTGGTATAGAAGAAAATTTTGAAAAAGATGTCATTATTGACATAATGGATTCATCTGCTCCAATTGATCCTGAGCCACTTTCTCTATGCGTCGAGGTTAAAAACACTTCACTTGAAATACCCATATATTCTAACAATATTTTTGACCTTGGCACAATCAATGAAACCATCAAGCATGAATTGAGTTGGAAACTAGTGGATTTTTCTATGCTAGTAGTTGGGTGTGAAAACGAATTGGGATACATCATCAACCCAGATACTACATTCAATAATGTGATGGATATAAGCGAACCACTGAAGGATTCTAGTAATGGCACTTTTTCACCTGTGTATGTTCAAGGAGGTAATCTTCTTGATCTTTCCATTGACAACCTTTTCCCAAAATTCAACAATTCGATGAGTCTTTCTTCAAGTGAGGTATATTCATTCCCTTGTGAGTTGGCATATTTTCATTTCATTCCACACATCCATTATTCTAACAAGATTCCGTTGAGATTTTGTGCATCTTGCAGGATAAACTCTTCTTCAATGAATGGATTCCGCGCTCCTACTGAAAAAGAAGCAGATGCATGGTTTACATTTCCGTTCGATCCTGGTGGAGTTTCAATAACGTCTGGCTGAAGACGAAGTAAACTTAGCGCTCAATGGGAGGCAACCCATCATTTGTTTGTTTCCTTTTCACTGCATTTCATTTCATTTCATTTAGTTTTATTTTAAATAAAATGGCATGCATTTACAACAATCTGTTTTCTCCCGGCACAGTAGTGGATTTAAATTCATCATAAATATTTTTATCATCCACATTTTTTTATTATGGTGTGACTTCTTTGATATGATGCGAGTATGTGCTGTCAATGTGTAGGTTTTACAGGTATACCATTTCTGGAGCTTCATCAGATACAAACAGCCTCTCCGCGTCAATCTGCACTTACACAGGGAAGTGTTTTATTTTTGTCATATTTTATGCTTCCAAAAACACCATAAAAAAAACTAACATTCTTGTCATTGATGAACCCACATAAAATCCATTGTATTTTTGTCACAACACAGTCAGGAACATAACACTTGTGTCCCTAGGCAGTTTGAGCACCTGATTCTTGTTTTGGAATTATCTGATCCTTTCTCTCATGACTTAGATGATTGCTGATATTATTTCATGCTTCAAAAATGTTTTTCAAAAACTTGTATATTTTTTACACTTATTCGCACTCATGATCATCTGTGCTGTCCAAAATTATATTTCCATACCCGTGAGGACTCTGAGCTATTTTACAATCATCTCTTATTTCTCTTATTTCTTGAGGTAATCTCAACCATGTTTTGTCTTCTAGAACTTGCCATGTTTTTCCATCAAAGCGATAGGAATTTTTGAAAGTTGTACTAAAAATATCGAGACATCTGTTTGATATTTTATCCCCGTTGACCCACTGAGCCACCCAAACATTTTCTCCTTCGTATAGCCCTTAGAAGCCATGCAGGAGCCTTTTAGGATGAGCCCAAGCCGATACTCGTCCCTACCAATTTCTTGGATTTTTTCATGATGATTACAATCTAAGTGTGGGGGAGAGAGACTTACTCATGGAGAGGGATCTTCAAGGGGCAGTGAGTCATTTGATGTACATGGATTGACATTATCCCATCCTGATCATATGAGTTCTTTTTCACAGTAGCCACATTCATTTCATATTATTTTGATATAGGAATATAGAATCCTTTTGAGTTCCAACAATGAGTACATTGGTGGTCATTACGCGGTAACCCTCGAATTTAGGGATACCTATTAAAGTGATGATCCATTACTCCAGGAACTAGAAAGTTTTCTATATGACCTACCTTCATTGAGATGTTACATCGTATACGCTACTTGTGTACCTTTCTTTGGGATTATTGTCTTACATTTATTTCATGGGGTTTTGGAACTGATACTCACTTTTTTTTCCTACCCATCTTATTTGAGTGAGTTGTGTAAAAAAAAAAGAGCGAAACATTGGATTATCAAATGCTTGGGGACAAGCAGTGTTTTAAGTGTGGGGGAGCGAGAGTTTGAGGGAGACATTTAGATTGACTAATCATGCATTTATTTCAAGATTCAACCCTCCTTTTTACCAAAAAGATGTCAATATTTTTTTAACCCACCGTCCCACAGCTTCAGAAACATTTGAACCTCATTTAAAGTCCTTGAGATTGGTACATTCTTTTGATTTCCACTAGTGGAGATGTGAAATTCATGGAAAGCCTATGGTAAGCATGCATGTGCATGAGAACTGAGAAAAACTTTGATCAAATCTTTTCGAGCGATGAGTGTAATGGCAAGGTAGGTCACATGATTGATGAGTGCACATACTTGTTTTGAAAAAAATGCAAGTGAAAGAAAAATTGTTTTTGAAACTAAAGTTTTAAATGAAGCATGATATATTATGAGGAAAGAGATTGGAAAATTTTGAACATGTAATTTTGATGTTTTGATTTTTCTATGGGTCCACTTGTTTTTTCTTTCTGATTGTTTTGCCCAGGAGTGCAAAAGTTTAAGTGTGGGGGATTTTATGTACATGGATTTTTACATGTATTTTTATTTTTTTTAACTTAGTTTTAATTAATTAGTTTAACCAATTTTTATATTTTTAGTTTATTTTTGTAGCTTTGTAGTAGTTTAAATATTTTAATAATTTTTAGTTAATTTATATACTAATATTAGTAATTTAGTATTTCTATTAGTTATATTGATTTTATATATTATATTTAACACTATATTATTATTATTAGTTTCTCTAATTTTAGTTTAGTTTATTTTATTAATTTTTATTAGTATGTATATTTTAATTTGTATTTTTTTATTTCATTATTTGGTTGAATTAATAAAATAGTATTTGTTATTAGTTTATTATTATATTTAATTACATTGCATTAATATATTATTATTTATCATTTTTTTTAACTTAG
Source organism: Viscum album (assembly GCA_963277665.1). NCBI lineage: Eukaryota > Viridiplantae > Streptophyta > Magnoliopsida > Santalales > Viscaceae > Viscum > Viscum album. Next base: position 1,041,572,031 of record OY728143.1, on the reverse strand, counting down.
TTAGATAATTAGTTTTATTTAATTTAAACTTTAACATTTCTTTTTTGTTTTTTTCCCTTATCCCTCCACGCCACCCCACCTCCCTTTGACCAATTCTCCTTTTTTTCCCTCAACCTCCACTCTCTCCCACGTCACCCCTCTACCCACCTTTTGAATTCCTCTCTCCAATCACTTTTCCAACCCCCATATATCCCTCCACGCCACCTTTTGAATCCCTCTCTCCAATCTCTCCCCTCCCCATCCCAACACCCCGCCGCCCTCAACTCTCTGGCATCCCCTGCCTACCTATCTCGGCCCCCCTAATTCTCACCGGCCTCTCCCCACTATCCCGCTGGACCCGCTGGACCCGCCGCCCTCCCCTGCCACTCCCCACAACGCCCCATATATCCCAGCGCCCCCTGCTCCCTTCTCTAACCCCGTACCCCCCTCCTCCCCTCCCCTTACCCGCTCAACCCCACGACCCCTCCTATTCCCCTACACCCTGCTCCGCTCAGCCAACACCCATCGCTACACTTCCTCCCTTCACTTCTCGGCCATTTCAACGTGCAGCAGGCAGCAAGCAGCGACGACCTCTTCGCTGATCAGCACACCAACCACAGCGAGCAGCCCTCCTCGGATAGAACCAGCGACAAACCATCATCAGGAGCGTAGCGGAGGATCGGACACATCATCGACGTTAGTGGCGGTTCTCTTGGACTTCCGGAGATTGATGTCACACGGCGAGTGCAAGCGCAGATCAGAGCATATTTTCAGCGACACGGTGGTTTGATTCGGGTGCGGCGTCAGCGACTGCACAGAGCGGAGCGATGGTTATTGTTTTGCGATCGTTGACGGCATCTCGTGGTGACCAAAACAATGACACGAGCACGGTGATATCTTTTATTTATTATTTTATGCGTCGTGTCGTCGTGATGGCGGGCTAATTCATTAGTGTTGGAGTTGTGATAAATGTGATGGTGAATGCATGTCTTTAATTTATTCTTACGTTTGATTGCCTTTTGAATTAATTTCATTAGGATGTTTATTTAATTAATTGTATCTGCGTTTAAATTAATTATCATTTGGGCCCTGCACACATGCTTTGGTGCCCGTTCGTGTGATACCTAATAAGTAATCACGAACGGGAGTTCATCCGAGAATTTATTTATCCGGAATTTGATCAAGCGCGCAATCGAATTTTGAATAAATAAATATATTAATTGGAAAATTAATATTTTGTGTGCGCTCTCCTTCAAACTGACATGAGTGATACTTAATAAGTAATCTCATGTGAGTGAACCCAACGTAGGTATATACTTAGACTTTGTGAGAAACGGGTCATTGTATTTCACCAAGTGATTCAGCACTATAAGGACGCGCAAATTATTTGTCAGGACAGAGAACGAAATGATAAATAATTTGTGTGAAAATTAGAATGTTTTCTAACATCAGAGAACGAGACCAGATGACATTTTGATTAAATTTGGAATCGGTGATAATTGAATAAATAAATATTCGAATATGGGAATTAAATAATTGACATTGCATGCACTTGAACGGACATCACGACTCTGACACTTCCATCTCTGCCAGTTTCTTTCATAGCTAAGTTCACTTAGATAGTTTTAGTTAATTTAATTAGTCATTTTTAAAATAGTCATTTAGTTTTTAGAACTTAGTTGTTAATCACACAATTAAAGCCCATCCGCCTGAACATTCCTCCAAAAGGACATTTCTAGTGTCTACTCACATTCTCTCTGTGGTTCGACCCTGCTCGCCACTTCTACAGTAGTTAGTAGGTAAATAAATATTGCAAATTTTCACGCGTTGCGACGCGCGTGCCAGTATTTCAGAAATATTATTCTATAATCCTTTTTCTAAATATTACTCCAAAATATTGAATTAAAATATATAAATACCTTCTAAAAGATAAGGAATATGAATTTGATATATTAAATATAGTTTGGTCTTCCATGACATGTATGGATGCCACTATGGCTATTTTGATGTTTTTCAAACTCTGAACCCAAAACTCCTAGCCTATAAAACTTCAACATCCCAAAAATATCATCATTTAATGAATGATATATAAATTTTACCATATCATAGGGAACCTATAACCATGGAATAGTCATATTCTAGGTGTAACTCCATGTGAACTTCCCTTCTCCATGGTATGTTTTCCATTTTCAAATAATCTCTAAAAAACTGAATAGGTTAAACAACATGCATTGTGTTGTGTCCAAATCCAGCTCCACATTTTTCTTAATCATACATGAGTCATCCATGAAAAATTGTACACCCTTTTTGAGCCTCCTCAATTCCAATAAAAATTAATACTATTTGGCTTAACGAATCCAAACTCCAATGGCCTCTTTTGATCTGAATTGGGAAAAATCCTTTGAGTGCGACGCACTAACTGCAAAAAGGGGTGAAAATCCCCCAGAGGATGCCATTCGGGATTCAAATCATACAATCAAAGGGGTTTCCTTCGTCAAAGCCCTCAAGGGCTTAGATCCACAAATGAATTCTTCAACAACCCCCTCAGGGATTAAGAAACTTGAAGATGGAGGATTTCTTGTTGAATCAGACCCTGATGCACTACAATAGAGGGAACAAATATGTAAGTTTTCTATTCTTGGACGCATCTCTTACCTTCAAGGTGATAATCCATGGTTATTTATCGAGATAAATCCTAGGATTGAACATTTTTGGGGTTCAACAAATTGTAAATTATTTTCACTTTGGAGAGGCTATTTCCATATTATCCTACACTCACAAGAGGAATTAGATCGAGTCTGAAAACATGGAAATATACATCTGCAACCAGGTGTCCTTATATTATCCACTTGATATTATGATTTTAATCCTTTTACTCATAAGAACTCCATAGCACAGATATGGGTTATATTACATGGTCTAAACTGGTACTTTTTCCACCCCAAAATCTTAAAGGACCTCACCTCTTGCATAGGAGTTCCCATGAAAATCGATCAAAGAACACTGATTGGAGAGTTGGGGAAATATACAAGAGTCATGGTGGAAGTTAATCTTGATTCAAATATGCCTCATGTCATTGCTTTCAATGCGAAGGAATATAGGATTGAGGTTAGGATTGAATATGAATATAAGCCACCGTTATGTGACTACTGAAAAATCATTGGGCATGCTGTTATCAACTGTCGAGTGATAAAAAAGAAAGCACACCCCATTAATGAGAAGGGATGGACTGAAATTAAGACGATGGGAAAAATGACAAGACTAACTCAAAAAAGGATAATCTACATATGTAGAAAAAGGAAAAATGGGTCAGGAAGGGTGATGGCACAACTAATTCAAAGGCCACTCCCAAACAATCATGGGCCGAAATGGTTGACTTAGAGGAACTTGATAAGGAAGAGAGTTCTATTTTTGAATAAATAGACTCCATGGTACTAGAATCTACCAACTATGGTATAAAAATTGAGGGTACTGGGTTGGAACTCAATAGCAGGCAACGTAGAGAGGTGAAAATAGAAGCAACACAATTCTTACATAGACCTAATGTAAATGTTACTCACCCTTTAGAAGATAAAGCCAAGGATCATAGTTTAAATTTTTTGCCTGCTAACTCTAAAACTCAAGTACACTTAAGCTGAAAGACTCTTGTTCTGATAACACTCAATCTTCCAGAAAGTTTGTTTACAGGGAACCAACTGACCAAAGCAACCTTATGGTTGCGGCCACTCATCTGGTGCATAGTACTGGAAACTCCAACTGTTGTATCCAGAAAAGGGCCAATGCAGAAGGGCCTCAGGCAACTATATAAAGCAGTGAGTCCCACTGCACTATTGGACATAGAGATACAACCACCTCTGAAATTGAGGAATTATGTGAAGTGAAAATTCATGATAACACCTTCTTCTATACTTTTTTGTATGCTTGAAATAGATATCATGATAGAATAACTCTATAGAATAATATATCCTCCCTCAATAACAACATTCAATCACCATGGATCATCATTGGGGACTTTAATTCCATTCTCAAACCTAGTGAAAAACTGGGACACCTACAATAAAATGTCTCCACTAAAGAGTTCAAATCTTGTATTGATCTTAACAACCTAGTGGATATTAATATTGTTGGTGCAAAATAAACTTGGTATAGAAAACAAAATAATAGAGTCTTATAAAGTAAGATGGATAGAGCCTTCACAAATTTTGTGGCCCTTGAAAATTGGAATACCATCTCTAGTATCACCTTGCCTAAACTTAATTTTGATCATCATCCTATTCTGGTGAGCCTAAAAATTAGATATAATAAACCTATTTTTCCTTTTAGGTTCAATAATGCCTGGAACACTGTTCTAGATTGTAATAAAATTTTTGAAATTCAATTCACTCAAATGATGCCTTTGCTTGCATTATGAAGCTGAAACTCCTGAAACAAAAATTAATGTTATGGTGCAAAGATAGAGACCAACAAACTGATAATGAAATTAACTCCCTATAACATGAACTTGATAAAAATCAAAATGACTCAACCCATAATGATATTACTAGGGATCCAACTCAAGAAATAGAGATTAGTAATAAACTCAACTCTCTTCTGGATTTGAAAGACAACCTCAGGAAACAAACCCTTAAAATCAACTGGCTTAAATATGCCGACATAAACACTAAATTCTTTAACTCTCTCCAAAGAGCTAGAAAGACTTTTAGGCCCCTATATTTTCTTAAGGATGGGGATAATATCATTGATAATGAAGAGATTTTGACCAATCAGGTCACTACCTAATTTAGTAACATTTTCAATGGACCTACTCAGAATAAGGACATCAAGCCTGACATCATTCCCCTCCTAGTAGGGAATAATAATAATGACATCTTGAACAGTATTCATATTGAGAAAGAAATTAAAGAGGTGGTTTTTAGCTTCAAGCCTGATAGTTCCCCTAGCCCTGATGGTTTCTCTAATGCTTTATTTCAACATCATTGGGACATTGTTTTCAATTATGTTTGTCTCCTTGTTAGGTACTTCTTCACTAATGGTTTCCTCCCTTATGGTATAAATGCACAATTTCTTACCCTCTTTCCCAAAGTTGATAATGCTTCGGAAATTTATCATTTTAGACCGATTTCTCTTATCAACACCGTGTATAAAATTATTTCCAAGCTCCTAGCTATGAGAATTTCCCCTATTGCCAACAAAATTATATCCTGAAACCAATTTGGTTTCCTCAAGGGGAGAAATATCCAAGATTGTATATGCATTTCCTCTGAAAGTACTAACTTGTTAAAAAATAAACAAAGAGAGGGAAGTGTTGCTATCAAATTAGACATTAAGAAAGTGTTTGATTCTATTGATTGGAATTTCATCTTCAAAATTATTTATGTATTTGGCTTTAATGATGCTTTTTTCAACAAAATAAAAACTCTTTTTAACTCTGCTTACATTTATGTTCTAATCAATGGTTACCCAAAGGGATACTTCACTTGTAAAAGGGTGTCAGACAAGGTGACCCCCTCTCTGGCATCCTTTTTGTTACCATTGAAGACTACCTCAGCAGACTCATCACTGATTCGATTAATCTGGGTACATTAAAGCCCATATTTGCCTCTAGAACTCTAACTGTTCCCTCTCATATTTTATATTCTGATGATATCATCTTATTCCTCCAAGTAGATAAGAAAAATATTAAAAATCTCAAAGGTGTTCTCTCACATTATGAGGAGGTCTCTGGTCAATCTATAAATTGGAGAAAATCTTCCATTTTCTTTAACAAATGTTTCCCTTCCAGCAGAAAAATTGATGTAATAAATGAATTGGGTATAAAAGAAGGATTATTCCCTTTTACCTATCTTGGGGTACCCATTTTCTGGTGGAATCCCAAAAACACTTACTTCCTCAACATATTTGATCAAAAAATTAACCAACTATCCTCCTGGAAGGGAAAAAACCTTTTGATCGCAGGTAGAATTTGCCTTTTCAAACACACCATTGTCTCTAAAATGGTATACTCTATAATGGTGTACAAATGGACCACTAATTTAATTAAAAAGATCAATAGAAGAATAAAAAAAATTATCTGGAGCGGTAACACGCTCGAAAGAAAACTTGTCACTGTTTCCTAGAAAGCATGTTGCACTCCAATTGAAAATGGGGGGCTTGGTATTAAAAACCTCAAGAATTTTAATGAAGCCCTCCAAGATAAACTTACCTAGAATATTGTGAAAAACAACTCTCAAACTTATGAGTTCCTTCATGGTAGATTTTAAAATAACTTTAGGAAAGGGAAGAACACTTTTATGGATTCATCAATTTGGACTTCCATCAAACATAGCTTCTCAAAAAATTTATCTAACTCTCCATGGATAGTCAATAAGAATTATTCTCTTCTTTTTTGGCAAGACAACTAGAATAGTATTCCTCTCTGTAACATGATAGACCATGCCCCTTTGTCTAATACTTACAACATCATCATAAAAGACTGTATTAACTCTCCTGATTTAGATATACCTAATTAAATCTCTTCTATTATCAACAACTACACTTTTGTTAACACTAATGACTTCTTAGTCTGGGAACCAGCCCATAATGGCCTGCTAACCTCCAAAATTCACTATAGTCATAATGTCACTACCAACAATAATAACTTTTCCTGGTTTAAGACTTTCAACCAAAGATAGATTAGACCCTCAAGTCTCAAATTAATTTGGAAAATTTATTATAATAGGCTCCCCACGGATTGCAACCTCCAAATGTGGTGTATACAACTTTGTTCTAAATGTTCCATATGTAACCAACATAGAGAGGATGCAGACCACATTTTTCTAACCTGTTCTACTGATTCAGCTTTATGAAAATATATTTTTGACATTTTTGATCTCAGATAGACAGTTTTGGACTCTATAGAATCACAGCTTCAAAGATGCACTACTATAGATGACTCTCCACAAATTCACCAGCTCTTCACTGCTGTTATGGCAGAACTGAATCATCTTATTTGGTATGAAATAAATTCAATTAAACACAAAAATAATACTTTCAATTTTTGTGCATCCCAAATAAAAATCCACACTGCGATCAAGGAAGCTGGAATCATGAAAATAGGGACTTGCCACAACTCAATCAAGGATTTCTGCATCCCGAGGCAAATTTTGGTCAAAGGAAAATATAGTCCGATGAGAGGTTTATTGGAAGTTTTCTGGAAACTACCCATTCTGGGATTGATAAAAATTAATGTAGATGGTGCTTCAAAAGGAAACCCAGGACCTGCTGGATACGGAATCATATGCAGAGATCACAATGAGAACATTCTTGGATGCTATTATGGTTCATGTGGTCATGCCTCATCCCTCAAAGCAGAGATTTACAGCGTCATCAGTGCAGTTGATTTGATAAGGCAACAAGGATGGAACAATATTTGGATTGAAAGTGACTCAACTACCATTGTTCAAGCCCTTAGACAAGGTACATCTCACATAGCTTGGGCACTTACTTCTAAATAGATCATTTTCCTACAACACCTCTCAAGACTCAATCACATCATCACACACACCTACAGAGAGGCGAACAAAGTGGAAGATGGTCTTTCCAACAAGGGTGTCGACAGCAATAGTACGTACATAGAGAACCTACCTACTGATCTCACCCCTCTTTATTATAATGAATATAATAAAATCCCCACTTTCCGACTTTTGTAATTTTCTCTTTCATTTATTCTACTTCTTTAAAAAACAATTATTAAAGTCATCATATCATTTACAATCATCCTACCAGTTCATGGTGTGCACCTACATACATCAAAACCATTTGACTCATTGTGATCACATATAAAATGAAATATTATATGACATATAATAGCATGGATTCCCCAATTTCCTAAACCATATATATCCTATGAAAGATCCATCCACCACTCTATCCATTTCCCAAAAATGTTAACATCACTTCTCCATCTCCATTACTACATCCTGGAATATATAGAGTCTTTATGCCAAACTTTGACCACCTTTTCTTATAATATTCTCCCAAATATTCTAATACTCTATGTAAATATTCTCTAGGGATATTGTGATTCTTTTAAATAACAAACATTATACATTTTCAAAAAATAAACACAAAAAATCCTAAGAGTTATTTTTGTAAACAATATCTACTTTAATATTTGTTGACGACACTCCATTAACCAGGAACTTCAACTTCAACCACTATCCTACAAGTTTTAACTTGAATTAATATGTAGGGAAATAAATTATTCACTAATCATCCACTCTAAGATCACTTGATAAATTCTCAACATGAGGAATAAAAATTAAATGAAATTCTCACTATGATACACTTTATTTTATCTTTTATCTATTGACATATCTTATTTCTAAAAAAATCAATATAAACTCTTAACACTATTTACTAAGTAGGATTACTGATCCAAACAAACATCAATTAACTACCACTAAATAAGAATTCAAGTTATTTCCCTACTAACTTCTCAAACAATTGATTTATCCCTTTTTAATGTGAGATATCTCACCATTTTGAAAAAATAAAATAAAACCACTTCATCTTATTTACATGAGTAATATTTCCCACTTTTAAATAATCTTTTAGTTTATTATACCCTTGAATTTGGGAAATATCACCCCCTTTTTCAAAGAACTCAGAGATCAATTGTTTGAAAGTTCACAAGAGAGGATTGTAAGCTCAATCAATAGTTCATTAGGGATATCATACCTTTCCAAAAAACACTTTCTAATGATAAGTATTTTTGAATTTAATTGTGTAACAACAAAACACTTAGGTGGTTGAGGGTCCCTTGTCTACACATCTAAGTGAATAAATATGGTTGAAATCTAAGAGCCAATATATGCCTCTAAAAACACTCTTTGGATAGTGCCTTGTCATTATGTCTACAACTTGACTTTATGTAAACACATACTCTAATTTAACAAAACCTTGATTGAATTTATCCTTAATAAAGTGATATTTTATCTCAATATACTATATTTGAATAAAAGATATGATTTTTTCTATGATTAATTTCACTTGATATGAAAACCCATATCTTTAATAAACATTTTTTCGTCATTTATTATATAAAGGTACACATTATACAATCCCATAAAATCATGAGGCCTAGTTTCTTTGGTAAATTAGGTACAATAATAAAAAATTTCAATATAAATACAAGGAAATTATTGGAAACTTTCTTAACATACTCCTAAAATTTCATCATTATTCTAAAACTGCATGGGATAACCTAGGGAGGTACATAAGAAATGGGTGAGCTATAAAGAACATTAAGGCAATAATCAAATAATAAAATTTGGTATAGTAGTACATGTAATCCAAGAGGAATATAAAGGTAACATAAGAGGAGTGAGAATCATAATCTTGAACAATGAGGCATAATATAACATGATAGTATAAATACAATATAGGAATGTGGCAACAACATAAAAATGACATCATAATCATAAGTCAAGGATAACCTCAAAGAAAACATAAAATAGTGTTCTCTGTATAACCTCAAAATCACCATACATGTAATCTTATGAGATAAAAACATTACCCAATGCATTATATGGCTATATAATTCTTGGCCCACCCATAACATTCATATCAGGTACATGAATAAGTGTGAAACATAGATCATACAACATAAGGATTCATTTCATCAATTTTAACCCCATTAATAAATATTGAAAGTTACATACATGAAAATCCTAAATAAGTTAATATTGGTATAATTAATTGAATATCCTTGAGTTCAAAATGAGAAGGTTATTCACTACACAAATATTTGGTATAGAAAATTATAGGATAATTTTGATAGCATTGTAACAACCCGAGATTTTATGAGAAGTATTATTTTTAATTTCATTGATGTCTTGTGTTGTACGCTACACACAAATTAGCTTGTTCTATATGCAACACCATATTAGCTTGCAGTATACGCAACACTATTTTTGGCTCGTGTTACACACAATTTCAAGTTCGTTTTAAAGAAATTATTCTACGCAACATTATGTATAGATTTTGTTTAATGTATAAATGAAATAAGTTTTGATTATGTTATACACAATAACAAAGGGAGCTCTCACTACACGCAACCTTGACTTGGCTTGCATTACATGCAATCGTGACCTTCCTCGATAGCGTGTGTAGTACGCAATACCGGGTTTTACTAAACAACGATATATAGTTATAATATTATTCTGAACTAGCCATTATGAATAGTAGTATCTACATTTTGAATTTTATGACATTATAATTCATTTTAAACATTTTATATAACATGGTATGAGAACAAAATAAATTTTATGGGTAAAATAAGTATTTTTCAAAAAATGCAATTTTGTCGCCTTTTGATGGCGCACCCACATTAAATTTAGTTTTTGAAATGTTTATAAGTTCAATTTGAAAAAATAAAATTCTTCTTTGGAATCAATATATAAAAATTTACTTTGGATAAACTTTTCATATTATTCTGATAACTTTCATATTTTAATGAATAGTAAAAATACTCTATATTTTAATTAAAAACTTTTTTCATCGCAATAATTTATATGGTTAAATTATAATATTGAATGGTTTTAAAGTATAAATAGAATATATTTTTACCATTTAATATAATTTATGTCATTACCATTAATTTTACATTGAATTCATAGGTAAAAACATTTCAATCTTTGGCAATGTTTTAACTTTTAAAACCCATTTTCTTAACGGGATTAATTTTAAATTAATTACTGAAACTTCTGTGTTTTGAATTTTGAAAAATGGATTCCATATATGAATTCAGTGGGTTCAAATTATGTTAATAAGTTACTTTTATTTTTTTATATTATGAATAGTAACTACGGTAATTTTTATTTACTGCACTTAAAGGTAAATCGGGTAATTGAGGATAAAAATAAGATTATAAAATTACCCTAACACCTACCAAAATTCTATTGGATGACTAAAAGTCGACCCATATAACCTAAGGGTCTGATTAGATTCATTTTATGAACTTTTGACCATGAAAATAATTTATTTATTATTAAAACCAAAGAAATTGACAACATGTCACTCTCTTAAATCTTATAAGTATAATAATTTTAATTTAGTGATAAACTTCATGAAACTTAGAACATGAATAGTCTCCAGAAAGATAATAAAATTATCTACATCATGTGTATTTATTTAGAATTTTTATGAATTAAATAATTATCATTAAAGGTGACACAATAGTGATGTTGAAATTATTTTATTGTTTGAAATACCAAATAAATGGTTTTAAAAATATTAAAATAAATATTATATGAACTATTTAATGTGATCCACTAATTTTATAGATAAATATGACATGTTATGAATCTATTAAAGCTTTTATTTTGAACATATCCTCTGTGAGGATTTTATTTAAATTCAAATAAATGAATAGTGTCAAAATTGACACTTGTTATTTTATAAAAATAACATAATATAAAATTGTTTAAAAATCACAAAAATATTTAAAATTTATAAATTAAAATTTATATGGTAGAAAATTTCATAAATTATCCAATTATGGAAAATTCATAACACATAAGTAATTATTTATAACAATTTAAAATTTAGAATCTCATTAGCACAAATAAAATTAAATAGATTAAATAAGGATAAATCAAGTTGATAATGTTTAAAATAAATTCCCAACATGTATAAATTTTATTGTTTGATTATATTAAAACCCTATCTCATCTAGTATTCATATTTGAGTCATTTTGGAAGTTTTTATGAGGGGTTTGAATTTATTATAAATTAATATTTCTTATGTCTCCAAAGGTGCCCCTCTCCTCCCTTATAAAAGGGCACCTCCTCCCTCTTCTATTTACACAATTTTTAGCCTTAAAACTCAACCAACACCTGCCCATTTTCCTTATCAACTTCTCTAGAAACATTATATAGGTTCTGGTCTCCTCAAAAGACCAACTCTAGTGCCTTAAGAGGAGGTTAAGAAGAGGCGCGTCAAAGAAGAGGTAATATCCTTTACCGATTCTTTCCAATTTATTTCTTCTTCTACTTATTCTTCTTTATTTGTTTCATCATAAATTAATAACATCAGTATCACTCATATACTGATATGTTATTATAAATATGAAACAACCCTATTTCATCTTCTATCCATCCTACGGAAAACAAAATCAATGCGCGTGCGTACGTACGGAATACCGTCTTCACGCCGTGGTGTAATCTGTTTTCCACCACCACCTTACTTGGATGGGTATAATGGTGTAAATAAATAACTATATATAATTATTTTAAAGTTATATTGATTCTGAAATATTATACATACACTTCAATACAATTCTACGATCATGGGAATGATATCATCGCTCGTGCGTACGTACGGACTACCGTCTCCACGAACGCGATGAGATTCATTTTCCATGATTAACCATTCAAGTATGATTATAAAGTATATATAATAAATAATCATGAAAGATATTACATAATAATGATACTGTATTTATTTACATATATGTTTCATTTACTTAATTCCATTTAATTCTATAAGGAAACGAAAACAGCGTTCATGCGTACGTACGGCCTACCGTCTCCATGAACGGTGTATTTCATTCCATTTATCGATCTATCATATATATTTATATACTGAATATATATTATATATAAATCAAGTTTTACATTCTAGAATTAATTAAATCAGGATATAAGTAATAATATCAAGAACAAAATGTCGAAACACGTACGATAAATGAAATGATTTTACCCAAAATGCTGCTTTAACATGAAATTTACAAAAGAACGGGTAATATAAAGTCATAAGTGAACCATATATGATATCATAACAATAAATATGATTCTGTAATAAGTCAATGACATTATTTAAATCATTATAAAGGAGGTTCAGATACATACGAAGCAAATCGGACATAAGGTAATGGAAAATCTCACAATCTCATTTTTATCTGAGATTGTTTATACTTCGGAATTTACTGGGGCATATTTATCATCCACATCCATGTTTTCTCAATATGTAATATTATTTATATCCTCATACAATTTTTTAAATCCAATTTTACCTATTGGTGAATTTTTAGTAAAAGATATGAAAGAAATCTTTTATCGTTTTCAGTACGAGAGACTTTTTGACTTTTCCGGCAAAAGTACGAGGAGAATATTTTTTTAACTTATACGACATGAACATATTTTTACTATTTCATAACACCTTTTCTTAATAAAACTTACTCTACAATATTTCATGACTATTTTCAACAAAATATTTTCCTTTTAAAATTGTATGGCATTTTGTGAAAATAAAATGATTTTGAAGAAGAAAGGATATTTTCCTCAAGAATTCATTTCAAGTGTTTTATCAAAACTATTTTCCATCTAAGATGACATTATTCAATATGTTTATGTTTCAAGTATAATGTATATATTGTTTAAATGGTTTTAATATTATTATGATGAAATGATATCCATTTGTTTTATATGGATTATGTTATGATGGGATGATGTTTATGAAACCCATTTTATTCTTTGGGTTATGATGAATGATTTATGTTTATTTTGTGGAAGAAGTAAGAATGATTTCATTATAAGATAGGTGGGACCTATATCTCCCTCCAATGCATTGGGTAAATATTTATATCTCATGAGATAGACATGGTCGGAACGGTAAGTTAATCTGGTTCAGTGATATAGGAATGGAACGAGGAGTGAACCCGATTCAGAAAGGGACTTTGTCCACTAAGATGGTCTTGGCAGCAATGTCTTGGCTACTATAGAAATCATATCATGTGATTAATGGTTTTCCACAATTAAATGTTTTCTTCCCATGATATTTTATCATGATTTATGTTCCATTATGATATATTTCTTACATACTTCCAAGATATATGTCTTTGCACAAGATTTTGATGTTTAGATTTTATGTTCAGGTTTTTTGCATTCAAATGTTTATGGATTGTTTTATATTCTCTATGTTTACCCTTACTGAGCATTTGAGCTCACCCTTTTTATGTTTTCCTTTCTCCAGGATATAAAGAAAGGTTTTAGGTAAGAAAACAAAAGTGGAAGATCTTTATGAGAGATGTTGAAGATCTTTCACCATGATTAGAAGATTATGTTCCAAGTTTCCAAAGATACTAAACTATTACGGTCCTTTGGTGTATGTTTTTGTTATGTATTAAGTATTACACAAAAGTAATGTAATGTCTCTATATGTCAATATTTGGGTCTCTACAGTTGGTATCAGAGGAAAGGTTTAGTCAACCATTGGAAACTAGGATGCGAGAAATTTATTGAGATCCTTAGAGATATTTTTAAGGTATGTCTAGGGATGTTACTAAGGTAATGTATAAGTATAGGTTACAGTCCTAGACTTATGATAAAGATCACGAATAACCTTTGATTAAACCTAAGATTTTAGAGATTTAAAGTACTCCCCTTGATTGTGTTGTTTTTCTAGTATGATTTTTGCCTCTCACACTATTCTTTTTGGGTTTTAGAAAATGGTTGGAAACGGGAAGATTCACGATAATGGAGGATATGATAGACAATGGAATGATATTATTCATGAGCAACCAAATGAAACGGGATTTGGAAGTCCAAACATTGTTATTATGCCTAACCAGCAATCTCATAATATGATCAATAATCTCAACTTTGGTAAGTTTCATGACTCGGCTAATAAGAGAAAGATGGAGTTTCATGATGATCATAGAGGAAAGAAAGTTCAATTTCCATCATGTAAATCATGTGGTAAGACGCATCAAGGAGAATGTTTCAAAGGAACTAGAAGATGCTTTGGGTGTGGAAAAGAAGGACACAAAGCCAGTAATTGTAAAGGAAAAGGTTCAGTTAACACCATGGACAAGGATAATGGTATTGCTAAGACATCAATAATGGTTAAATGTTTTAAATGTGGAATGTACGGGCATTATGAAAACCAATGCTCTAAGGGAAAATTTCATGAAGAGGATCAGCATGGTCGTATGGGTAGTATTTATGTTGATGATGATGAAGAGACTACAAATGATATATGAGATGAAAGAAATGATGAAGCTCAGTCGGTGGTTTAAGAAGTTAGTGGAATGATTGTATGTTTATCAAGAATAATGTATGGTACTATGGAATAAAGAAAAATCTAAGTATTGTTACACTGTTTTCTTTCCTTGAGTTTTTGAAAGTATATGATGAATGGTACCTGTAACCATGAAAGGTTATTCAAATATTTTTGGAAGGTAGATGATATGTTCATAATGAAAGGATAAGGAGATAAAGATATGTTTGATAGTATTAATGAGCTCAGGACTGGTATAAGGACAATGTGATATCATGGTTTGAGTATACAGATTTTGGGATTTTGGTATGTGGAAAGAGTTACCTTTTGACAGCATTCATGTTTTTACTATGGTTCTACGGTAATTCATGTTTCAAGAGAATACAAGATTAAGGTATTCACATGTTTGGAATGTGACCAAAAAGATATATATATCTTATGATATACGAGAGATAAATGATTGTATTCAATGCTTGGTAGATGAACTTTCTAGTAATTGTTTTATTTATACTATGAGATTGGATAGAAGTATTTTGGATAAAATTTAATATTGGAATAGATTAAGTTCTACATCAGATAGTATTGATTAAGGATAGAACTTTTTGTTATGTTATAATAGTATAGTTTTAAAAAAAGAACAACCCATAGGACGGGCGACAACTCGTCGCGTCGGACAAGGTTGCGGGAATCGAACCCACAACCGAAGTGCGACGGGCCTTTATCGCCTACCACTGGCCTACAGGAAGTCCCTGGTTAGTAGAAACTAGTTTTATTTTATTAAGCAAAATGATAGATGAAGTATAAGTCCATTTTGGAACCATATCCTATTAATCTCACCATAGATGGACTTATGTATATAACTTTTTCTAACTTATGTTTGAGACAGATGGAATGACCTATCATTCTATCGCATGATCTACTAAAACTTCGCAAAAGACAAATTCAACTTCATTTCTTTAAGAGATGAAGTGGAAATTGTTAGAGGCATGAGCAACGTTGAGATTATACCAAAATCAAGTAAGTATTTCTTTTAATTCAAAAATTCTTCAACATTTGGGAAATGATCTTGAAAACCAAAAATGTTGTCATAGTGCTCTAATATCTGATGAATCAGATGGTACCTTAGATCATCACAAATTTATGTCATTGTGACTGTTGGATTTTTTTCATAGCCCCATTCTCTACCACTCTCTATCTGAACTTGACGGTTAGATTTCTCTTCCATATCCATATTTTCACCTTTTTCTCCAATGTGGGAACCCAAGTGATGGATTACTTTGGGTATCCATTTTGTTTCTAAAGTTCATTTTTTAAAATTAAGTTTTAGTATTCCTTTTTACGAAGTGGGTTTCAATGAAAGAAACTTTCAAGTAGTAAACCATTTATAACCCCGACGAATTTTGAGGGTGAAATTCATTTTCAGGGGGGTAGAATGTAACAACCCGGGATTTTATGAGAATTATTCTTTTTAATTTCATTGATTTATTGTGTTGTATGATACACCAAAATTATCATGTGCTATACGTAACACCGTATTAGCTTGCAGTATACGCAACACTATTCTTGGCTCATGTTACACACAATTTCAAGTTCGTTTTGTAGAAATTATTCTACGCAACATTATGTATAGATTTTGTTTGATTTGTAAATGAAATAAGTTTTGATTATGTTATACGCAACAAAAAAGGGAGCTCTCACTACACGCAACCTTGACTTGGCTTGCATTACACACAATCGCGACCTTCCTCGATAGCGTGTGTAGTACGCAATACCGGGTTTCACTAAACAACGATATATTGTTATAATATTATTATGAACTAGCCATTATGAATATTAGTATCTAAATTTTGAATTTTATGACATTATAATTCATCTTACACATTTTATATAACATGGTATGAGAACAAGGTAAATTTTTTGGATAAAATAAGTATTTTTCAAAAAATGCAGTTTTGCCGCCTTTTGATGGTGCACCCACATTAAATTTAGTTTTTGACATGTTTATAAATTCAATTTGACAAAATAAAATTATTCTTGGGAATAAGGATATAAAAATTTACTTTGGATAAATTTTTCATATTATTCTGATAACTTTCATATTTTAATGAATAGTAAAAACACGGTATATTTTAATTAAAAACAACTTTTTTCATCGCAATAATTTATATGGTTAAATTATAATATTTAATGGTTTTAAAGTATAAATAGAATATATTTTTACAATTTAATATAATGTATGTCATTACCATTAATTTTACATTGAATTCATAGGTAAAAACATATCAATCTTTAGCAATGTTTTAACTTTTAAAACTCGTTTTCTTAACAACGGGGTTAATTTTAAATTAATTAATGCAACTTATGTGTTTTGAATTTTAAAAAATGGATTCCATATTTAAATTAAGTGGGTCCAAATTATTTTAATAGTTTACTTTTATTTATTTTTATATTATGAATAGTAATTACGGTAATTTTTATTTACTACAGTTAAAGCTAAATCGGGTAATTAAGGGTAACAATAAGATTATAAAATTACCCTAACTCCTACCAAAATTCTATTGGATGAATAAAAGTCGACCCTTATATCCTAAAGGTAAGATTAGATTAATTTTATGGACTTTTGACCATGAAAATAATTTAATTATTATTAAAACCAAAGAAAGTGACAACATGTCACTCACTTAAATTTTATAAGTATAATAATTTTAATTTAGTGATAAACTTCATGAAACTTAGAACATGAATAGTATCCAGAAAGATAATAAAATTATCTAAATCATGTGGATTTATTTATAATTTTTAGGGATTAAATAATTATCATTAAAGGTGACACAATAGTGATGTTGAAATTATTTTATTGATTGAAATATCAAATAAATGGTTTTAAAAATATTAAAATAAATATTATATGAACTATTTAATGTTCTCCACTAATTTTATAGATAAATATGACATTTTATGAATCTATTAAAGCTTTTATTTTGAACATATCTTCTGTGAAGATGTTATTTAAATTCAAATAAATGAATAGTGTCAAAATTGACACTATTGTTATTTTACAAAAATAACATAATATAAAATTGTTTAAAAATTACAGAAATATTTAAAATTTATAAATTAAAATTTATATGGTCTAAAATGTCATAAATTATCCAATTATGGACAATTCACAACACATAAGTAATTATTTATAATAATTTAAAATTTAGAATCTTATTACCACAAATAAAATTAAATAGATTAAATAAGGATAAATCAAGTTGATAATGTTTAAAATAAATTCCCAACATGTCTAAATTTTATTGTTTGATGAGATTACAATCATATCTCGTCTAATCTTCGGATTTGAGTCATTTTGGAAGTTTTTATGTGGGGTTTTAATTTATTATAAATTAATATTTCTTATGTTTCCAAAGGTACCTCTCTCCTCCCTTATAAAAGGGAACCTCCTCCCTCTTCTATTTACACAATTTTGAGCCTTCAAGATCAGAAAAACCCTGACCATTTCCCTTCTAAACTTCCCTAGAAACATTATAGAGGTTAAGGTTTCCTCAAAATACCAACTCTAGTGCCTTAAGACGAGGTTAAGAAGTAGCGCGTCAAAGAAGAGGTAATATCCTTTACCGATTCTTTCCAATTTATTTCTTCTTATACTTCTTCTTCTTTATTTGTTTCATCATAAATTAATAACATTAGTATCAATAATATAATTATATGTTATTATAAATATGAAACAACCCTATTTCATCTTCTATCCATCCTACGGAAAACGAAATCACCGCGCGTACGTACGTACGGAATACAGTCTCCATGTCGTGGTGTAATCTGTTTTTCAACACCACCTTACTTGGATGGGTATAATGGTGTAAATAAATAACTATATATTATTATTTTAAAGTTATATTGATTCTAAAATATTATACATACACTTCAATACAATTCCACGATCATGGGAATGATATCATCGCTCGTGCGTATGTACGGACTACCATCTCCACGAATGCGATGAGATTCATTTTTCATGATTAACCATTAAAATATGATTATAAAGTATATATAATAAATAATCATGAAACATATTACATAATAATTATACTGGATTTATGTAAATATATGTTTCATTTTCTTAATTCCATTTAATTCAATAAGGAAACGAAAACAGCGTTCATGCGTACGTACGGCCTACCGTCTCCATGAACGGTGTATTTCATTCCATTTATCGATCTATCATATATATTTATATACTGAATATATATTATATATAAATAATGTTTTACATTCTGGAATTAATTAAATCAGGATATAAGTAATAATATCAAGAACAACATGTTGAAACACGTACGATAAATGAAACGATTTTACCCAAAATGCTGCTTTAACATGGAATTTACAAAAGAACGGGTAATATAAAGTAATAAGTGAACCATATATGATATCATAACAATGAATATGATTCTTTAATAAGTCAATGACATTATTTAAATCATTATACAAGAGGTTTGGATACATAGTAAGTATATCGGACATAAGGTAAGGGAAAATCTCACAATCTCATTTTTATCCGAGATTGTTTATACTTCAGAATTTACTGGGGCATATTTATCATTCACATACATGATTCCTCATTATGTAACATTATTTATATCCTCCTAAAATTTTTTAAATCCAATTTTACCTATTGTTTAATTTTTAGTAAAAGATATGAAAGGAATATATTGTCGTTTTCAGTACGAGAGACTTTTTGACTTTTCTAGAAAAAGTACGAGGAGAATGTTTTTTTAACTTATACGTCATGAACGTATTTTTACTATTTCATAAAGACTTTTATTAATAAATCTTAATCTACAATATTTCATGAATATTTTAAACAAAATCATTTCCTTTTAAAATTGCATTGCATTTTGTGAAAAGAAAATGATTTTGAAGAAGAAAGGATATTTTCCTCAAGAATTCATTTCAAGTGTTTTTTCAAAACTTTTTCCATCTAAGATGACATTATTCAGTATGTTTGTATTTCAAGTATAATGTCTCTATTATTTAAATGGTTTTATTATTATTATGATGAAATGATATCCATTTGTTTTATATGGATTATGTTATGATGGGATGATGTTTATGAAACTCATTTTATTCTTTGGGTTATGATGAATGATTTATATTTATTTTGTGGCACAAGTAAGAATGATTTAATTATGAGATTGGTGGGACCTATATCTCCCTCCAATGCATTGGGTAAAGATATATATCTCATGAGATAGACATGGCTGGAATGGTAAGTTAATCCGGTTCAGTGATAAGGGACTGGAACGAGGAGTGAACTCGATTCAGAAAGGGACTTTGTCCACTAAGATAGTCTTGGTAGTAATGTCTTGGCTATTATAGAAATCATATCATGTGATTAATGGTTTTCCACAATTACATGTTTTCTTCCCATGCTATTTTATCATGATTTATGTTCCATTGTGATATATTCCATACGTACTTCCAAGATATATGTATTTGCTCATGATTTTAATTTTTATATTTTATGTTAAAGTTTTTTTTGCATTCAAATGTTTATGGATTGTTTTATGTTCTCTATGTTTACCTTTACTGAGCATTTGAGCTCACCATTTTTATGTTTTCTTTTCCCCAGGATATAAAGAAAGGTTTTAGGTAAGAAAAAAAGGGGAAGATCTTTATGAGAGATGTTGAAGATCTTTCACAATGATTAGAAGATTATGTTCCAAGTTTCCAAAGACACTAAAATATTTCAGTCCTTTGGTGTCTGCTTTTTTTATGTATTAAGTATTCTGCAAAAATAATGTAATGTCTATATACGTCAAGATTTGGGTCTCTACAAGAATGACGGGTGTATATAAAGGATTATTGAAGGGGTGACTGAGTGTAAAAGGTGAATATCATTACATATGAATAATAAGGAAAGTAAGAGTGGTTTATTAAAACACAACACAACTTAAACAATTTTAAATAAAAACAGAATGACATAAATAATATGGTTGAATAAAAAGGAAAAGGAGAGGATCCCTTACCTTTAGAGGAAACTTATAAAAACATGGGAGGATCATAATAAGATATTGGGGAACCTTGGGGACTATAGATAAATAAATTAAGAGTATTATAATTCTTGAAGGGTTTGGAGAAAAGAGTAGTGGGAGTTTGGGTAGTTTTATATAGAAAAAGAGAAGAGGGTTCTTTATTAATATCCAAACATAGGTTTTCAACTCTATATGATAAACTAATAAAACCCACAAATCTTACCATGGTTTTTTTCCATTTCTTATACTAAATATGAGTTCTTTTAATAATTTTATAATTCTAATAACTGAATTTATTAAAATAATACCCTTAGTGATATGTAATGAGTCATATTTATAATGAACTGGTTTTAAAACCATATAATGTAATATTATTTTTGGATGATTCGTTAGGGGTTTATAAAATTAATAAAATTACATGAAAACGTGTTATTTTTTAGTGAAATCATAATTTTAATCATTGATACCTTTTATGGTGTCACTAACCAACCCGAATCGACCCTGAACTGGTCACCCGAGCCAGTCTGCAACATAGCCCAAAGGGCGTTCCCGATCCCCACGGGCTGACATCTAGTGTCGGGAATCAAAATAAACCAATTATGAATGATTGGGATCATAACAAAGATAGTTGAATAATCATAAACTTAACAAATAGATAAATAAAAGAAAATAGACCGAAGAAACTGGTAGCGAAAAAAGAAAGAATGAACGAAGCAAAGAGACATACCTCAAGTGACCCTATGGGTCACCACGGAACACAAACCAAGAAAAAGACTAAAACCTGCAACTAAAATGAAAAGTATGCATGAGCACCGAGATGCTCGGTAGGAATGCCAAGAATAAACAATTCCAGGTGCCCTTGTCTTTAAAAAGAAACCCAATCATGCTAGTTTGAAAATAAGACCTATTAAAATAATGATTTATATTCTATAAAAAAAATTCAAGTAACCAGTTTCACTTTTATAGAAAACATTTCACCTCCAATCTTTTCAAAGTAGTAACCAAGATTTCATTAACATTTCAAAATGAAGGAAGAAAATTTAAATTCAATTATAATTTTCACAAAACAGGGAACATGCATGAAACAACTGTAACGAAAATCAGTCCACAAGCACCCAGTCATAAGTGAGCACCATGGTCAAAACTGCTAAAGTTCATCTAGATCATGTGGGTCCCTAGAACCTCACATCTCTGTGTAAGAGTATCTATAAGAAACATTCATTCTCCTGCATGATTCACTAGTAGGGAAACACATTCATAACCTAGTGGTCTCCAATCATCACAAATGTTTACTTAGTGTTGTAAGTGTCATACATTCCAAGTGAAGCAGGGGCGAACAACTCATAATCACTAGCATGCTATAACTAGTCCACCAACCTAGATACCCTGGGTTTTACATGTGCTCTATATCAAAGGGTGGTGAGGTTTTATCAAATCACATAAGTGAACACAATATTTTCTTTATCCAAAATCCATTCAACCTCTCACCACCATCCTCCCTCCTTAAGTGTCTTCCCCTTTTTATGTCATATAACATCGTATAATCCTATTCATTAGGTACATATCACAAATCACACATTTAACATACACATCATGTTTCTAAAATAATGGGGCATGCCTTACGAGGGGTTTTTCACATTCACAATTCATTTTTAAGGTGCTAAATGGGCCTTATTACTCCACAAGAATGCCTTTGATTTAGAAAACATGTTCACCCAAAACCCATTTTGGAGATAATTTTGGAACTTCTTTGGAAAACAACATGTCATTTCACTTTTACAACAAAATTGGTTGAAATAACACACGTCTTTGGAAATACCCACTTTATGTTCGAAACATCAAAGAAATCATTTTTTCAAGAACCAAAACCATTTACATATATATATATATATATATATATATATTGCATATGTATTTCATGTAGAAGCAGAAAATGAACTTTTAGTAGAACACTAAGTAATTGTGGAAATTATAATTAAATATTAGGGCATAGGGGACCTACCTCAAACAAGTCGCTATTTTCCGATGACCACTCGAACTGACACTTGGCACAAACAGGCACATGCATTTATACACATATATATATACACCCCAATATGCATTGAACATATTCCATGTGCCATAAGGGAATATGTAAAAGGAGGTCATATATATATGCCTTACCCTATACATGCACATGTACGATACCTGGACACCCGCGGCCCAAAACCATTGAAGCGAGGTCCAACTCACTACACATATAATTTAATAAAACAATTAAACACTTAAACAATCTATAATACGTTTCAAAATTACACATAAAGGGTTTGCACCAATGAAAAACCCATTTATTATAACATAAGAATCAGTCACATAAACCATAATCATCATCTGTAACAAGAGGACTCAACAAGGGCATTCAATATCACGTCACTAGTGCCATCTTGACCTTCACCCATTTGCATACTCAAACCCACCTTTTAAGACATACGCACACCAAAACAATTTGAAAACACATTTCACACCACTTGCATAGTTTTTCAAATTCCCTTTTTATAACACCAGAAAACACATATAATAAATACCAACCAAGACATTGGGCCTACCCCCCGCCCCCCTTATAAAATCAATTCTGTTTTTAAACCATTTTCAAATCAAGATTTTCAAAATTCAAACTATTTAAATGAACCATTAAACAATTTATAAAACAAACCAAGGAAACACTACACGGACTCACACCAAGAAAATACCCAAAATCCCCTTTTTAGAAACAAACTTACACTAAAAACATTTCCAAACATCATTCGCGTCACTTATAAAAATCAAAGAGCATGCAAAAATAATTAAACTAACTAACTAACTCATCAAACAAAGTTTATTAATGGAATCACCTAAATATTGTGGAGATACATCAGAAAATTGGCATGGTACTACAATTGCACCTCAAGCGAACCTTAAGAAGTCAAGATTTATCCAAACCGACAAGATCAAACTCTAACTAACAAAGTTCAACCCTAACACAAAACTCATACCTGCTAAAAAATAAAAACCCCTAAAGGAAACCAGAAGTGGACTTACCTGAAGGGAAGGAGGTGTGTTCGACACAGGGAGGAGGTGTGGCTGCTGGGGAAAGGAATTTCGAAGGTCGATTCACCGGAAGGGGAGGGAAACGCTGGAAGGAGGAAGGCTGATGGTTTCGGTGCGCCAGCTAGGGAATGAGGTTGGCGGGAGGGTAGCTGCAGGGAGGGAGGAGTTCAATGGTGGTCTTGCTGGAGATATGAGGATTCCAGCCAGATGTCCAAGAGGGGGGGGGGGTCGGCATCGCGCAACAGGAATGGGGAAGGGGGAAATCGGGTGCGCAGGGAGGGCCTCCTAAGGCTTCCAAACACAAGGGGAAAAATAAAAAGAAAAAAAACTAAAAATAATAATAATACTATTATTCTTATTATTATTATTATTATTATTATTATTATTAGACCCAAAAAAATAAAAAAAACAATGTTATAAGGAAAATAAAATACGACGCGTCAGGTTGGGGCACGACAATTCTCCCCACCATGACACTTTTTGCCCCCAGAAAGTCCCAAAAGACTCGGTCATTCAAATCTTGAAATAAGGACACAAAAATTCTCAAAACAAAACCCCTACCACTTGAGGACCGAACAATAACTTTCCACCTAAGACCTAAAACCTTGAGACCCAGCCTACCAAGCGAAAAAACCAACGACACGGGACTCACATTTCTAAACACAACCACAACCTGGAACACCATGACCCCAAACTTAGAAATCACTAGAGTCCACTCAAGTTCTCCAATGAACATTCACCATATGACCCATCATCTGGCCTGACCATCTACATTGATTGGGGGTGGGCGGAGCAAAGGAAAAGACTTACCCTGACAAGAACACCTTGAGGATTAAGTTCTCCGTGAATTTGTTCTATGTTGGTCTCATCGCCATATTAGGACTCTAGCTGAAAACTAACTTTCCCAAATCAAAACAAATCAGAAAACCAAACAAGACCCCTGACGCTGGTGTGACCCATCAACATTCTGAGTCGCACCCAACCAGCTTGAGGGAAGACATAGGCGAGACCCATAGTGGGTCTCCCCACCACATTAGAAACTGATTAGTACAGTGAAACCCAGATGGGAAATCTCAATTCAATTTCAACAATGAAAATTTAATTTACCGTCATGAACCCAATGACATGGGACGACCCCAAACATAGGGAGAAACATCAACACAGACCATCCTGAAACCCTCAGTCCAAGGGGAATCCAAACAAAAGAGATGTCAGACAAACGCCAAACCAGACCATGATTCATAAGATCCATAAACCGCATATATCTACAAATAAGCATCACCCAGAAGCTAGAATTGGTCCAAATAAAGACCAACCATTTAAATTTTACACTAATAAGGTGCAACCATTGAAATATTATAGAAGTGGCCACCAAGACCTCCAAAAAAATGCCCCCTCCCAAATAGGAAACCACATGAAGCGAAAACTTAACCAGTCTCTTCCCAAACAATAGACGACAGGTTGGAAGTGCATCTCTCGAACCTAAAAACTACATGACTATGTGAAAATATTCACTCCGAGTCCTATGGATAGAGATCTAATGTATTGATGCATCTGATGCACCATAGTTAGGAACAAACAGCCTCCAACTGAAGCTTCATCTTCTGTAAATACCACTTACAGACTTCCCCAGGTGACCCCAAACAGCCATACCATTGACAAGCCTTCAGAAGATTACGACGAACGTCTTTGAGTTCCCAAATCGACCACATTGGAATCAAACGATTGTTTATTCTTAGGAATGAGAAACAAGAACTGATGAAAGACCCAAGACAAGAACATATTCCTCTAGTTTACTCTTTGAACTGGATGGGGAACCCTTCACAAGCACCTTGAAAAATAAGATTGTCATTTGTCCCAGTCTGTGACCCCAACTTGGAAGGAGAAGATAGAAATTTCCCTTCTTTAGCCCGAACATGACCCTTAAAAAAAACCAGGACAACTTTCCCTTCACAACATCTAGATTTCCTAAAGTCCCGAAGAAACACTCGACTTCCACAAGTTACACTGCAACCCTTATCGAACCTCAACCACTACAGAGAAAACAAGCAACAATGAAAATAAAATAACCACACCACTCCACTGGGAGTCTGGGTGAAACTAACAACTGAAAATGACCCCTCAGGGAACTTTGGACTTTCCTAGGTGGAATACTTTTACCAAGAAGCACAACACCAACCCGAATCACATCACAAAACAAGCCTCCACATTTAAACATAAATCATTAACTCAAACTCAAAACATCATTTCAACCTTGAAACACCAACTCAAAAACAAGCATCAAGCCCATAGAAAAATACATCACAAAACCAAATCATAACCAAATCAAAAAAAAACCTTCTAATTTCTAAAAAAAACATCGAACACATATTTGAAACTCCAAACCAATTTTGAATACATCCCTTACAATTCCAAAATGAAGTGTCTTCAAATTTCTGTTTCCAAGAAACTCCCATTCTACATTCCACAATAACTTCCAAAAATCCCCCCAAACACTTTCCAAAACATTTTCGATTTAACTTTTCACATAACATTTCAAGATCTCAAATCATTTTCTAAAACTCTTTCCATCCCCAAAACAACTCATTACATTTGTAAACAAACCAAGATTTTCATTTTGGAAATCCAATTTCAAAAGACCAATCATCAATTTTGCAACCCAAGAAAATCACCACAAAACCAACTAAAACTCACCCCAAGAACGTCCCAAAGAAACCAATTCACTCCATAAATCAAGATTTCAAATTCCCAAATAAATAAATGCTACACAAAGTTTGGTCACACAGTTTGGTTGACCGTGCACCAACTGGATGAGCACATAGGAAGTCATCAGAGAAGATTGCATGGTCTGTGTATGGCATGCTAGGCCGTGCACAGCATCCATGCACCCCTCCAGAATGACCACCAAATATCAAATTGAACCCAAAACACACGAATAGGACTAAGGACCTTGAAAACAATCGAGATCCTAACACGGAATTCAGGCAAGACCATCCCGGACCACCCTAGAAATTCAAGTTTCATTCCAAATAGGTGGTGATCAAGCACCTACAGCAATTGACTACTTGAATTCGAACACTACTAAATCCAAACTATCGGAAATCCCCAAATGACATGGGATAAACCTATCTTTGATACTATTTTTTCACAAACCAACCTGGGTCAACCCTGAACCGGTCACCCGAGCGAGTCTGCGACATGGCCTAAAGGGCGTTCCTGATCCCCATGGGCTAGAAAATACTTTCGGGCATCAAAATAAAAAAATTAGGAATGATTTAGACCATAACAAAGATATATGAATAATCATAAACTGAAAAAATAGATAAATAAAAGAAAATAGACTGAACAAACTGGTAGTGGAAAAATAAAGAATAAACGAAGCAAAGAGACATACCTCAAGTGACCCTGTGGGTCACCACAGAACATAAACCATGAACTAGACTAGAACCTGCAACTAAAATGAAAATTAGGTGTGAGAACCGAGATGCTCAGTAGGAATGCCAATAATAAACAATGCCCTATTCCCTTGTCTTAAAAAAACCCAATCATGCTAGTTTGAAAATAAGACCTATTAAAATAATGTTTTCCATTCTATAAAAAATATTCAAGTAACCAGTTTCACTTTTAAGGAAAAAATTTCACCTACAATATTTTCAAAGTAGAATCCAAGATTGAATTAATGTTTCAAAATGAAGGGAGACATTTTAAATTAAAGTATAATTTTTAAAAAAAACAGAGGGAAAACGCATGAAACAACTATAACAAAAATCACTCCACAAGCACCATGTCATAAGTGAGCACCATGGTCAAACCCCTAAGTTTCATCTAGCTCGTGTGGGTCCCTAGAACCTCGTGTCTTGGTGTAAGAGTATCCATAACAAATATTCATTCTCGTGCATGATCAACTAGTTGGGAAACACATCCATAACCTTGTGGTCTCTTATCATCACAAATGTTTAGTTAGTGTTGTAAGCATCAGACATTCTAAGTGAAGAAGGGGCGAACCACTCAGAATCACTAGCACACTATAACTAGTCCACCCACATAGACACCCTGTGTTTCCCATGTGCTCTATATCATAGTGTGGTGAGGTTTTATCAAAACACATAAGTGAACATAACATTTTCTTTATCCAAAATCCATTCAACCTCTCACCACCATCCTCCATTCTTAAGTGCATTTCCCTTTTTATGTCATATAAAATCGTATAAGCCTCTTTATTAGGTACATATCACAAATCACACATTTAACATACACATCATGTTTCTATAATAATGGCGCATGCCCTAAGAGGGGTTTTTCACATTCACAATTCATTTTCAAGGTGCCAAACAGGCCTTATTACTCCACAAGAATTCCTTTGATTTTAAAAACATGTTCACCCAAAACCCATTTTGGATATCATTTTGGAACTTTGGAAAACAACATGTCATTTCACTTTTACAACAAAAATAGTCAAAAGACCACACGTCTTTGGAAATACCCTCTTTATGTTCAAAACATCAAAGAAATCACTTTTTAAAGAACCGAAACCATTTACACACACACACACACACACATATATATATATATATATTTCATATATATTTTATGTAGAAGAAGAAAATGCACTTTTAGTAGAACACTAATCAATTATGGAAATTCTAATTAAAGATTAATGCATAGGGGACCTACCTCAATCATGTCGCTATTTGTCGAGGACCACTCGAACCGACACTTGGCGCATACACACACATTCATTTATACATGTATATATACACCCCTAGCTTCATTGCACATATTCCTCATGCCATGAGGGAATATGTAAAAAAAGGGAATATAAATATATATGCCTTACCCTATGCATGTACATGTAGAATACATCAACATCCGCGGCCCAAAACCATCGAAGCAAGGTCCAACACACTACACACATAATTTAATAAAACAATTAAACACTTAAACAATCTATAAAACGTTTCAAAATAACACATCAAGGGTTTTCACCAATGACACACCCATTTTTTATAACATAAGAATCAGCCACATAAACCATAATCATCATCTTCAACAAGAGGAATCAACAAGGGAAATCAATATCACATCACAAGTGCCAACTAGGCCTTCGCCCATTTGCATACTCAAACCCACCTTTGAAGAAATACGCACACCAAAACAATTTGAAAACACATTTCACACCACTTTCATTGTTTCTCAAATTCCCTTTTTATAACACCATAAAACACACACAATAAAGACCAACCAAGACAACGGGCCTAGCCCCCCCCCCCCCCATAAAATCATTCTTGTTTTTAAAACATTTTCAAGAAAATATTTTCACCATTCAAACAATTTAAATAAACCATTACACAATTTATAAAACAACCCAAGGAAACACCACACATATTCACACAAAGAAAATACCCAAAATCCCCTTTTTAGAAACAAATGCACACTAAAAACATTTCCAAATGTATAATGAGGAAACCCCCTTGCCTTCTTACCTCAAAGTGAGGAGGAGGCATTCTTTTATAATGATTGATAAACTCCACATCAGACCACAAGTCCGATGTGGGATACAGACTCTAACACTCCCCCTCAAGCTAGGTGTACCTAGCTTGGACACATAATGAAAAGAAATCAACAAAAACAGACGCTAACACTCCCCCTCAAGCTGGACAGACCCAGCTTGATTACAAAACAAACGAAATAAAAAAAAGAAAGCTGCAAAAAGGCTGCTGCTCCCCCTCACGATCAAAGCTCCTCCGCAGGATGATGGATGGATGATGTTGTGGGCGCAGTAGAAGAAACCACTCAGATCGGCTGGTTGAAGGAGTGCCAGGAATGCCGCACTAGTGGGTCTGGTCGATGAAATGCCAGGAAATCCAAACTAACACCGGGAAAACCGCACTTGCGGGGCCGACAACGGGAGGCGGGGATTCCGCAGAATTGTTGCGGGACTAGCGGCGCCAACGGGCCCAAATCCTAGGTGGTCGAGGTGCTGCGCTAGCGAATGGGTGTCGGCGGACAGAGATGTGGCTGTCGGGAGTCGTCGGGAGATGCTGGCGAGGCGGGGATGCCGCAGGAGGTGCCGGAGAGCTGAAACTGAAGTTGGGCAGCCGCAGGGAGAAACTGGAGCCGGCTGGCTGCCGGAAGAGAAGCGCAGGAGGAGGCCGGCGAGGGAGCAGAACAGCGGGAGGCGGTGCTGGAAGCCGGCCGGGAATGGAGGTCGGTTGTAGCGCAGAGAGGGGCCGACGAGGCTTGAGGCCGGCTGCTGGGAGGAGCCGGCATGCCGTGCATGCCGCTGGAGAGTCCCATATGGAAGAAACGCCAGAAAAAAAAAAGGGAGGAGCGGCGACTGGGTGGAGGTGCGCCGAGGAGATCGTGCACCAGGGAGGAGGCGCAACGGGGAGGGCCCTGTCCGGAGAGGAGGGTCGCGTCAGGAGTCGCGCACCGGAGGATCCTCGTCGGGGAGGGAGGCACGGCTGGAGGAGGCGCTACGGGCCATTGGTTTCGGGAGGCCGCCGCCGAAGAGGAGGGCCATGTCGGGGAGATCGCGCGCCGGGAGGGACGGGGAGGGCTGCGTCGGGAGAGGACGCAGTGGGGCGACGAAAGTCGTGCGCAGGACGGAGCCGCCGGGACGATCTGGATGGAGCAGCTGGGACGATTGCGCGCAGGACGAGCGCGCGCTGGGAGGGTTGCCGGGACGAGGCGCGACACAGAGGCGCACTGGGTCCGATGGGGCACAGGAGGGAGGGCCTCCGGGAAGGGGATCGTCTGGGCTGGTGCACCGCATCTGGACGGGAGGCGCGCGCAAGGAGGATGGGATCCGATCCGCTGGGAGGAGCGCGCATGGAAGGAGATCCGCGTTGGATCTGGACGCCGCCGGGAAGATCCGCGGAGGACCAACGATGGGAAGCCGCGGGAGAGACCCGCTGAGGGGACCCGCGACCGAAGGAGATGCCGGGATGTGGTCGGTCGCGCAGGAGGAGGAAGCCGCCTGGCGTCGGGCCGTGCTGCGCGCACAGGAGGAAGCTGCGACGGGGAGCGGCGCTGGGGAGCCGCTGGACAGAGCCACTGGGATGGGAAATTCACCGGGAAGAGATCACCGGCAGGGCGAGCCGTGGTCTGCCACGAAAAAAAACCACAGGGAAGGAGCCGGCGTCGAGAGGGCTTGTGCGCAGGAGGAGCGTGCGCCGGGAGGGAAGGCACAGGGGAGCCGCACCGGGCAGGAGGCGCCGGGGATGGGGCCTGGTCGAGCCGGGAATTCGGAGACCGGCCAGGGAGGGATCTGCCGGGAAAAAAAAGAGCCCCGAGGGGCGGCGGTAGACAATAAACCCAACCCTACATTAGGGTGGCCGCTGCCCCCTACGGGGGAGAGTTATGAGAAACCCTAGACGGGGAAAATAAAATGGGAGGAGGAGGGTTCGGGATTAATTTCCCTCTGATACCATGTAGATTGAGAAAACCCCCTCGCCTCCTTACCTCAAAGTGAGGAGGAGACGTTCTTTTATAATGATTAATAAACTCCACATCGGACCACAAGTTCGATGTGGGATACAGACTCTAACACCAAACATCATTCTCGTCACTTATAAAAATAAAATTTCATGCTAAAATAATTACACAAACTAACTAACTCCTCAAACAAAGTTTTTGAATGGTATCACCTACATATTTTGGAGATACATCCTAAAATTGGTGCGGAAATACAATCGCACCTCAAGAAAACCTTAAGAATTCAAGACTCATTCAAACTGACAAGATCAAACTCTAACTAACAAAGTTCAACCAGAACACAAAACTCATACCCGCGGAAAAATAAAAACCCTAATGGAAACCAGAAGTGGACATACCCAAAGTGAAAGACGTGCAGACGCTGAAGGGAGAAGGTGTGGCTACTGGGAAAGGTCATCTGAAGGTCGATTTTCCATAAGGGGAGGGCAACACCGGTAGGAGAAAGGCTGACGGTTTCAATGCGCCACCAAGGGAAGAAGATCGGCGGGAGGCTAGATATTGGGAGAGAGGAGGTCGGCGGCGGTCGCAGCGGGGAGAGGAGGAGGCCATCCGGAGATCCAAGAAGAGGGGGGTCGGCATCATGCCACAGGAAGGGGGAAGGGGAAAATCGGGTGCGCAGGGAGGGCTTCCAAACATAATGGAAAAACGAAAAAGAAAAAAAACTAAACAGAATAATAATAATAATAATAATATTATTATTATTATTATTATTATTATACCCAAAAAACAAAAAAAAATGTTATAAGGAAAATAAAATACGACACGCCAGGTCGGGGCATGACATATGGCATATATTATATCATTTTTGGTTCATTATTATGTCATAATACATTTAGTGTATTTATATAATATTTAATTTTTACCCAAATACTCGACTATCTTAGAAAATTATGAAACATTAACTGTTGGATACTTTTGATATTATTATTTAAAAAATGGTATTTATTTTATAAAAATAATTATATAAATATGGTAATTCTCCCTTTTAAATAAAAAAAGCATTTATTGAGAAATACTAGGTTTTCTACAATAACCGTTTTCTGACCATTATAAAAATTAAATTTGACTTCATAAAATTATTTTATCATTTATATTTAATAGATATTATTTAATAATAATATTTTATTGAAATATAAATTATTTCAAAAATTATTAAATTTATCAAAAATATTGTCTTGATTAAAACTTTATATTTACCAAAAAAACAATTTTTGTTTCATTGTATCAGAATCTAATTTTTATCAAATTCATTATTTAATAATTTAAAAGAAATATTAAGAAGGGATAATTATAATCATTGTTTTATTCAAAATAAAATGTAAAAATTCATACTTTTAGGGTCTAGATACATATCCCTTTATTACACTAGTGAATTTCCTAAGGTTAAGTTGTGCAATGGAGAGATTTTCATGGGGTGGTGTGGCGAGCATAGTTTGGGTGGTGATCTCGATTAGCTTAAACTTCTCTCGAGAATTGTTTTACTCATACTTTAGTTATTGAATATCAACTCGGTATTAGACAATGGAAAATCTCTGTTGTGGTATCTCCCTTGTAGATTTCATATTTGGGCTTCATAGGGTTTGATTCTACTGGTCGAGGCCATCGATTCTTTAATCTGTGTCAATTAGACATTATCATAACCCTTAATTACTATTATTATTGATCATTGGGCAATGGATATATTATAAATAATTATAATAATTGAAAGTATTTTAAATCCAATAGACTATAACTTCCCAAAATAACCAAAGTAGTGCATCTGTTTTCTATAATTACATTACTTGAAAAGGAATTTATTCATTCAAAAATATAATTTTATTTATAAATGTTCAAGTCATCACATTATTCTTTAATTCATAAATTTCAACCTCTAAATGTTCATTTCATACACTAAAATACATAAAGGTACTTCAGTTTCATCACCTCTTCAAGTTCCCATGTTTCTACCTTGAACTTTTGGTTCTTCCACAACACTTTGACCAGGTGAGTTGTCTTGTTTTGTAGAACATTATCTCCACAATCTAATATATTGATTGATTGCTCATCATATGAAATATCATTCTCCAATGGTACCACCTCTTGGTTCATCACATGTGAGGGGTCTTGTATGTACTTCCTTAATAGGGATACATGGAACACATCATGTACTTGAGATAGGTTCTATGGGAGTTCTAGTTAATAAGCCACGGCTTCGATGTGGTCAAGGAACTCAAAGGGGACAATGTATCTAGGAATAATATTTCTCTTCTTCCCAAACCTCGTGAATTTATTCCACAAAAAATAGTGAAGGAATAATTTATCTGTGGCCTCAACCTATAGGTCTCGACTAAGATTTTCTACATAGATTTACTACTACAAATACGGCCTTTATCAGCGCTAAAAATGGCCTTTATTAACGCTATAAAAAGTGCTGATAAAGCCGGTGAAGATAAAGGGGGGGTTCCCTTTATCAGCGCTTCGAAAAGCGCTGATAAAAGTATCCCTTTATCAGTGCTTTTTTTAGCGCTGATAAAGGGGTCCTATATCAGCGCTTCCTTTATTAGCGCTTTCGTTTTAGCGTTGATAAAGGACCCGTTTATCAGCGCTTTTAAAAAAAGCGCTGATAAAAGTTAAAAAAAAATTAAAAAAAAGTTAAAAAAATTTAAAAAAATTTAAAAAAATTTAAAAAAAAATTTAAAAATTTAAAAAATACTGTCAATCGGGGGGGGTTTTATATTAATATATATATATAATTATATTAATATATATCTATATCTATATATATATATTTAGTTATATTCATTCGTATAGTAATATATATTTATATTAATATATATATATAGTTATATTAACATATATATAGTTATATTAACATATATATAGTTATATTAACATATATATAGTTATTTGAATATATATATAGTTATATTAATATATATATAGTGATATTAATATATATATTTATAGTAATACTAATATATATATATGTAGTTATATTAATATGTATATATATAATTATTAGATTAATATATATATAGTTAGATTAATATATATATATATATATAGTTAGATTAATATATATATATAGTTAAATTAATATATAGGTATATAAATATTCATATATTTTTATTTTAAATAAAATGGATGTTAGTTATTATTTAGATAAATCTAATATATTTTATATGTAAATATATTTTATTATTTATATTTATAATTAAATTTTTAGGTGTGAATATATAAAAAATATGAATATATTGTTATATATTTGATTATAAA
The DNA here is from genome assembly GCA_963277665.1 of Viscum album. Lineage (NCBI taxonomy): Eukaryota > Viridiplantae > Streptophyta > Magnoliopsida > Santalales > Viscaceae > Viscum > Viscum album. The sequence goes on along the minus strand of OY728143.1, from coordinate 1,041,537,156 downwards.
TAGCAGTGTATTATAAAAAATGATGAAATTTCAAAGACATAATATCAATATGAATGTAATACCTTGGAATAAATTCAGTCCCCACCAAAAAAATCCAATAATACCCCCTTAAACGAGGCTAAAAATCCACAAAATGTTAAAAAATCGGGGTACCCCGACTAAAAACTCAGTTTTGGATGCCTTCTGGGCCTCTTTTGGCCTCGAAAATCCCTTGATCAGGATTCCCTCGAGTCACAGCAACGTAGATCTTGTCGCAGGCTTCGATTTGATATGTGGTAGAGCTCAAACGGACACCCGGATCAAAAGTTATGGTCGTTTGAAGTTTGAGTTGCGTTTTCAACATATTTTGGATCTTTTTAAAAAAAAAAAAATTTAGTCTTCAAATTGTTATTAAATGACTATTACTCCATAATGATTAGCAAATTATTAATTAAAAAAAATTAATTTTTTAAGAATCCATTTTCACTAAATATCTTATATATTAAGTATAATAAGTGTAAATGTACATTTATACTTATCTAAAATATATTTAAAAATTATATATTATATTTATATATCAATATAACTATATTTATATATTAATATATTAATATATTTTTTTAATTTTTTTTTTTGAAGCCGACCCTTTATCAGCACTTTTAAAAAAAGTGCTGATAACCCCCCCCCCCCTTTATCAGCGCTACTAAACAAGCGCTGATAAAGGGGGTCCTTTATCAGCGCTGATAAAGGGTGCTTTTATCAGCGCTTTTATTAGCGCTGATAAAGGTACCCCCCTTTATCAGCGCTTTTTTGTTAGCACTGATAAAGAGGGGGCGCTGCGAAAAACTGTTTTTGTGGTAGTGATTTTTTGTCAACATTGTGTGGATTTAATATAATGATTAATGGTTTGAAACTACTTTTCATCTCTTGGATAAGATCAGGTCCCATTATCTTTCACTCTCTGACTTCATCCTATCATATTAGAGTTTGAAGTCACTTCTTTAAATAGCTTCATAAGGTTCCATTTTGATACTAGAATAGAAACTATCTTTATACGATAATTCCACTAGGGGGAGGTATTGAACCCAACATCCTTGTAAATATATTGAACACGATCTCACCATAACCTACAGATTTTAAATGGTCCTTTTAGACTATCAATCAATATAAGGGTGATAAGAAGTTCTAAATCTGAATTTTGCATCCAATTATTTATAAAGGATGCAAAAAAACCTTTATGTTAAACCTCATATCTAAATAAGATACAATATATAGAGAAACTCTATTAATTTTTACCACTATCCTTATGTATATCTTTGTTAGTAGGTTGTGAGATAAATATTCCACGATAGAAATAAAATGTGACGAGTTTGCAAGGTTTTCTACTACCACTTGGATAGCGTTATTGCATTTATGTTTCCTAAGGATTCCTATGATGAAACCCATGGTTTTGTTATAACATTTCCATAATGTTATCTGTAATGGTTGCATCATACCCTTAGACTTTTGTTGTTCTACCTTGACATGTTGGCTACCAAAAATTAAGATACAAACTCTACAATCTCCCTCTTCATGTTATCCCACAAAAAGTTTTTCTTTAAATATCTATACTTATTAGAGATTCTTTTATAAATAGTTAAGTATAATCTATTAATATCATCTAGAATTCCCCTATATATATTTTTTTTATGTGTCTCATATCAGAGTTCCAAACCTTATAACTCCATTTTTAGTAAAGTTGAACTCTGGAATATTTTATACCCTCTTCTATAGAAACGCGATATCTTTCTGGGCCTCCTTGATGCTCTCATGAATAGATGGTTGATAATTTATTTAAGATACGTAGGATGAATATCCTTTTATGATTTCCATGTCTATATTTTTCATGTCCAAGAATATTGGATCCTTAACAATACTCATTATGGATAAGGTTGTGAGATCATTTCTACATAGAGTATTTTCCACTCTATTGTATTTCCCTATATGATAATGGATTGAATGATCATAATCTTTGATCAACTCTAAACACCTCTATTGGAACATATTAAGATCCTTTTTTATGAATATATACTTAAGGATTTTATAATCTGTATATATGTCACACTTTTCTACATATAGATAATTTATCTAAATCCTCAATTAGAAGTCCATTATTTCCAATTATAGATCATGTGTTGGGTTCTTATTCTCATGGATATTAAATTATAAGGAGAAATAGGTTATCACTTTATCACCTTTCATTATTAAAGATCCCAATACCTTTTTGGATGCATCTTTGTAGATAAATTTTTTTTTCTACTGGTGGGTAATGTGAGCATAGGTGTAGTGATTAGCATTTTCTTCATCTCTTTAACGACTTCTTCACATTCATCATCCCACAAAAACTTGACTCCCATCTAATTAATCTTTATTAGTGGGATTGATAATTGTTAGAAGTTTCTAAAAAATCAATTAAAGTACCTAGTTAATCCAAGGAAACTATTGATGTTCATAATATGTCGGTTCGATCCATCCTTCAATTGCCTATGTTTTTTAATGATCCACTAATATCCCTTTTTTGGTGATAACATGCCCCAATATAGTTACTTTCTCTAACCAAAACTCACATTTACTTTACTTTTAATATAACTTTTCCTTCTACAAGGTCTCCAGTTCACTATTTATATGCTCCTCATGTTCCTCCTTGATTTTGGAGTAGATAAGAAAGTCGCCTATAAAGACTACCAAAAAAAATCATAGTAATCCCTAACGAATATATACATTAATTACAATAATATTTTATAGAATTAGTGATTCCAAATGGAATCACTAGGAAATCATAGTGCTTGTGTCTTATATAAAAAGAAGTCTTGGGGATATCATACTTCTCCACCTTTACCTGATAATATCATGCCTCAAGATTCAACTTAGAGAAGTATTGTGCTTCATTTTTCTAACCGAACATGTCATAAATCTATGGAAGATGATACTTTTTCATTATTGTGATATTTTATAGCTCATTATAATCAATACAGAGGTGAATTGACCCATCCTTCTTATTGGAGAAGAAGACTGATGCACCCCATTGTGAAACACTTGGGCATATAAACCTTTTATCCAGATTCATATATTATTGTTTCTTCATATTATCATGTTCAAAAACATTAATTTGGTTTAAATTCTCAGATATTGTAAAATTTATGGGTATGATATTTATTGAGCACTCAATATCATAGCTAGGATGAGGACCATAAAATTCTTTTGGAAACACATCAGTGAATTCCATACAATGGGCATTTCATTAAGGATGAGTGTTTCATTAGTCTCAATAATTTAGGCCACATATGAATTATTTCAAGGAAATAATATCTAATATTGATATGTTGTGACCAAATAAGATTATTCCATATCCTTGTACATGTATAGAATCATAGGGTCATTTAGAATAGAGAGGGTGATTTCATTCTCTCAAAAATTTATATTGGCTCTATACAAGGAAAGCCGATCCATGCCTAGAATAGCATCTAATTACTATAAGGGGAGTATGATAAGGTTTTATAGGAAATTAAGCCTATAAATTTGGATAGGGGATGAGTTATATACTTTGGATGCAATAATTGACACATTTACCATCTTCATTGATAACCCGACTTCCATGTTTTGAGGTAGTGTTTGAATTATTATACTAAACTTCTATAATATGAAAGAATTTTTAGAGCTATAATAAAATTATATGATCTCTATACTTAAATTAATAACTATCGTACTTTTCACCACTTCATTTTTGGTATCCACCTCAGTATTTGTAAGGGCATACACTATCTATTTCTCTCTAGGCCTTAGAGGTTGTTTTCATCTGTTATCATCAACAACCCTTTAAGAAATTGATTCAAAAAGTGTTATTATTCCTTATAGTTGAAATATTGGACGATAGGTTATAGTTTGACTAGAGAATCACTTTCTTACTTAACATTTAGAGGTTTCTCTCTCCATCAATTACTTGATAAGTTCCCTTATCGCGCCTAAATAATTTCATTTTCCCCTTCAGGTAATTTCCCGTATGTATCTTTCCACGCTTATGAAATATGGGATGATGGTATTTCTTACCCCAATGATATTTTTCCATCACTCCTCCATAATTAAAATCCAATATTCACTTATTATATCCAATACCAAGAGACCCATGAGATTCTACGATCTTCATTTTTGACTTTGAGGGCACATCAGACAATTTATCCATAGCTTTAAAAGTCTAGAATAGATATCACTTTTTGTAGATTCGGATTTTTCCACCAAATAAGTTGTAAAATTTACTTTGGGGGTAAATCACAAAGTTGGACGTATATCATGCATGTATTGTGAATTTTTCCTCATATGCCTCGATGGATTATTCATCCTTTTGATTGAGACTAAGGAAATACCTCTCTATTCTAATTATAATAGTGAAAGGAAAATATTTATTGAAAAACAAATTATAAAATTCCTTCCACTCCATCACTTTGATCTCCTCCTTAGGCTTCATATTTTTTACCAACATGCACCATTGATCGGCTTCTACCTCCATATGATAAATATATAGAATGTACTTATCTTACTAAAATCATTGAAGTATTGAGAAGATCTTTTAAATGGATTTGATTCATTTCTCTATGAATAAGATATCAAAAGATCTAATGAAATTTAGAGGCCTTTGTTAGATAAAGGACTCAACTAAAACTTGATCACTATTAAGGGGGTTTTAGTGCACCTTATAACTTATGTTTTATTCAAAACTTGAGTCAACTGATAAATTATTGTCATGAATTTTTTGATTTGTTATCTCATAGGGTTGGGCATCTCATTTGGTTCATCATCACATTACCCCTTGCATGGGTTGTTAACTCGGTTCCTCTTATTTCTAACCATTTACTAGAAATAAAGGAAACATTATGGGTGATAACTTTTTAACTATTAAATAAATAAATGGGAAACCATGAAAATTAATGGTATAACTCATAAATTACATATATTCTTTAACATATTAATCTCTCTATTTCAATATATGTTATCCATCATCTATTTGCTTAAATAAAATCTTATGGGCATTTTTGTTCCTTTAATAATGGTTTATAAGGATATTGAGAATTTACCAAATCATATACCCTTGGAGTGTAAAACTAAGTGTGTATCAAGGAATGTTTTCATGCACCATGTGATGATCAAGTCCATCTCAATGCACATTTTTCAGAGTTATTACCCCTAGGTACATTTGTGCCAGAGCCACATCCACTTGTAGTATCGAAAAAGTGATATATTTTCTTGGAAACTACTTACTCTATAATTTACAAACATTTAGGTGATGTTTTCTTATATTTAGAATTATACCTATGTATTTCACTATTTTTTCTAATCCTAACCTTAAAATAACTATACTTTTCTCTGATACCAACTATGACAACAAATACATTAATACACTTTATTTCATGGTTTATTACAAAAAGGTTCACATTATAAAATCCCAGAAGATCATAAAGACTAGTGTATTTGGGAAATTATTTATATATAAAAACTCCTTGAAATATAAATATATCTACATTATTGAAAACATCCATAACATGACCCTAAAATTCCATTGTTTCTCTAAAAATGCACGGGATAACCTAGGGATGTATATAATAATGTGATGAGATATAAAGCCTACTAAGGTAATAATAATATAATGTCATGAGGCAAATAAGTAAATGTGATCAAATAGTCTTGTTGAGGTAACATAAGATGGGTGACAATCACAATCTTTAACAATGATACATGATATAACATGATAACATAAATGAAATATTGGAATGTGGCAACAACATAAAACATGATATTATAAACATAATTCAACACTAAATATAAAGAAAATATAGCATAGTGTGCTTAGGATAACCTCTCATGCACCGTAAAACGCATATCATGAGATAAAACATTACCTAATGCATTAGAAATCTATATAATGTTGGGTCCACTCGTTAATTCATATAATGTACATCAATAAGTGTGCCACATAGATCATATAACATAAGGATTTCATTCAAAAAAATTAACCCCGTGATTATTTAATGAGGTTTAAATATATGTAAATCCCAAATCAATGAAGGATAATTAAAACTAGTTTAATATCCTTTAGGGTAAATGGATATGGGTATTTACTACACAAATGTTTGGTATGGAAAATCACAAGATAATTTTGGTAGCATAACGGGGGTACATAAAGGTTTATAGAAGGGGTAAATGAGCGAAAAGGGGGTCTCTCATTACTTGAAAATCATTTGAACATTAATAGGGATGTATAAAAACGTATCCCTAATTGAAAAATTAAAAATAAAAAGGCATGAAATAAATAAGGTGCTTGAATAAAGAGGATAAGGAGAGGATTCCTTGCCTTAAGAGGATGCTTCTAAAAGATTGGGAGGATCTTATTAAGTGATTAATGGCATATTAGGAGGAATATATAGAAGTAAAGGTAGATTAATTTCATTCTAAAAGGGTTTTGAGTGAAGCTGAATTGGATTTTAGGTGGTTTTATATAGATAAAGCAAGGAGGATTCATTATTAATTTAGAAAACATAGGTTTCAAACTCTATATGATTAATTAATTAAAAATATAGACATTTCCATGGTTCTTCCCATGATTTCTACCATAGAGGAGTGGGTGAATCGTTATATAAGTCTAATAAATGAACACATTAAAATAATTCCCCTAGTGATGTAGAAGTGAGTCATGTTTACAAATAATTGATTTTAAATCCTTAAATTATAATATTGGTTTGGAGGATTCATTATGGGTTTATAAAATTAATTAAATAACTTAAAAAACACATTATTTTAAAAGGGAAACATAATTTTGGTCATGTATACCTTTTATGTCATATATTATATCATTTTTTGGTTATTATGATGTCATAATATATATAGTGTATTTATACCATATTTAATTTTTACCCAAAAATTTGACTATTTCAGAAAATTATGAAAAATTAACAATTGGATAATTTCAGTTTGTTGATTTCAAAATGAAATTTATTTAATCAAAATATTTCCCTAAGTATTGTAATTTACACTTTTAAATTAAAAATCCCCATTTATTTAAAAATACTAGTTTGTTGACAATACAATATTTATGTCCTTTATAAAAATTACATTTGACTTCATAAAATTATATTATAATTTATATTTAATAAATTTTATTTAATAATAATATTTTATTAAAATATAATTTATCAAAAAAATCTTAAATTCTTCAACAAGTATGTCTTCATTGAAGCTATATATTTCCCAAAAAAGCAATTTGTGTTTCATCGTATCAAAATCAAATTTTAATCAAACTCGTTATTTAATAATTTAAAAATTAATACTAAGAAGTGATAAATTTAATCATTACTTTATTAAAAATTAAATATAAAAATTCATTCTTTTAGGTTCTAGATACATAAGCATTTATTATACTAATGAATGCCCTAAGGGTAAGGTGTGTGATGGTGATATTTTCATGGGGTGGTTCAGCAAACATTGTTTGGGTTGTGGTCTTGAAGTGCTTGAACATATTCTATAAATGATTTCTCTCATTCTTTAGATATGGTATCTAAACTTGGTGTTGATCAAGGGAAAATCCTAGTGATTCTATCTCTTTTGGAAGCTCTGATAAATGAGCATCATAGGGTATGATCCCACTGGTCGAGGTCTTCGCTTCTTCCATCAATGTAAATTGGACTTTATCATAACTGTTAATATAATAATCTTAATGGTCACTGTAAAATGGCTATATTATCAATAGTTATGATTCTTAATAGTCATTTAAATGCATCAAATTATAAATATCCAAAATAACTAACGTATTTCATGTGTTTTCTATAACTAATTTACTTGATAAGATATTTATTCATTCAAAAAGGGAATTTCATTTATAAAATTTTAGGTCGTTACACATGACTTATAACACTTGATTTTAATGGGAAATGTCACAGAAACATAAATATCATCAATCTATTTTATTATAAAAATATTTTTTGTATATTCTTTAGTTTATGTAATATATTCTCGCCTTTGTAGTGCTCAATTATATGTAATCACACTTCTTACTTAGATAATAAATACAAAAAAACATAGATGATATATGTTGTTTTATATTGATTTTCAAACATCTAATGAACCAACCCAATATGAATCGATAAATCCTAATGAATGTTATTGTGATGTTTCTATACAAAACAAACTAAAATACACCATTTCATTGATATATTATATGTAACATCTCATTACCCGCTTTCAGGTAATCCTATTCTCTTTTGTCATTTTACTATTTCATTGGGTGCATCTTGGAACTCTTGAGGATGGAGAACATTTTCTGAGAAAAATGACCTAAAGTTTAAGGATATATGTTTTTTTGAATTAATGGATTCTGGGTATAAATTTGTAATGGATTAATGGGGTTATCTCCATGTTTAAATAATGACTAAGGTGGTTTGGGGTTTTCTCCTATAAACTGGTGTTTTGTCGATTTCTAGAAATATACACATTGTGTAATGAGAATACACGGCATGTAATCTCTATAGGGTAGATTTCATGAACCATGTACATAGTTTTAAGGGATTACATTCCATGTATAGGTTACACATTGTTTAATGTTTTAAATCTAGTTTCTTCAAAAAATGTGATGGATTTTCCAACCTATCTGGTTCCCGAGGATTGAACGGCATATAAAGGGATTATAGACTATATAAATGTAACAGATAGTGATTTTAGGGTGCTGAATCAGATGAATCTTATTTAATTATTCAACATCAATCCTTTATCTCGATCTAGGTCTCTTCTCTGCTGATTTTTTGAGCCTTTGTTCATTTTGGATCACTTCATTCGTTGATTGGTCACCATTACGGTTGGATTGTCTCTCCGAGTGAGTAATCATTTTTGTTTCTTCATTACCTTTGACCATGGTTGTATCATTGAATTTTGTAACTGATTGTGTTAACCCATGGTGATGTTTCATTTTATTCTATCTAGATATGTTGTCTGGTCTCATTCTAGGGTCTATTTCTTTGTTGGTTGTGTTGTAGATGGTGTGCGTTCTTGAGGTATGTGTTGTTTCATATTCTCTTTCAACCTTTTTCTAAATAAAATAAATTTTAAGATGTGTGAATTGATTCTATGGCCTCTGTTGTGGTTGTGTTTTCTTTATAATCAGTGTATCCCATTATGGGCATGTGCAACCTAAGTTTTGAGGTAGTTTATTCTATCTCTATCCTGTGTTACATTGCTCTGATTTTTTATAAATTATTTTATAAATTAAATGGAATTATTAAATTATTGGATTTTAATGTGTGGAAATGGATTCTTTATAAAATATGGTTTTCCCCTTGTTTTGGTAAATGAAAATATAGGTTTCAAAACATGGTAAAATGGTTTGTGAAATGGTTTTATAAATAATGGTTTGATGATAATGGTTTGACGAATTAATCAAAAGTTGAGGCGCGGAGACCTCTTTATTGAAAAAAACAAATAGAAGTACAAGATACAGATGATCAAAACAAAACCACAAGGGTCAACACTGTAATAGAAAATGAGACACCTCAACCCACACGGGAGAGCGTGTTCATACTTTGATTTGAGAGGTGACCACCCCTACCATGAGTGTGATGGCCCCACCTCCAAATCTTGACCTGCATCCATGAGACACCCTCATCGTCCAAAAGCTCCGCAAGAAGATTCTTTTTCCAGTTATTGGCTGAGAAGAGACACTACATCTTGAAGCCACACATTTTGTGATTTAATTAACACTTATTTCCATCTTTGAAGGAGGATGATCAGCTAATCCTTATGCTTGTACAGCCATATGCTGAAATCTAGGACACAGAAAGGTCTCAAGACAAGCAGGAGAGGGGAATCCCTGCCCAGAACCAGGGTGCAGATTAGCCACAAAAAATAAAGAAAATCCAGTAGATGAAGCAGGATGCATTCCCTTCCCTGAACCAGAATGAGCAGCACCATGTCCAGTAGGAGAAGCATGAGAGACTCGTAGATTTATCTCAGAGAATTTTCAATCTCTAGTGCGCCACTCAATCCAGACCTCAAAATATGCCCTCAAACCAGACCCAGCATAGCAGGAAAATCTCCATGCATGCCAAGCACAGCAATAAAGAACAGAAGAAAATTCATGCCAGAAAAAACCTGCAACTTGCCACCATCCCTGCAAAAAAAAAACAGCTTACACAAGTCTAAAAATAGGAGATTTTTCACAATCCATTTTATGAAAATGATTAAGATCATCAGGAGCCTGATCAAACCAAGAAAAGTCAACTCCATTGATGCCCTTATTTTTAAGACCATCAGAAATCGAATTGGATTCCCTTTAAATATGGGTGATGATATGATTCAGAGAGAAAAGAGTATCCAAGAAATTGCACCAACGATTAGTTAGATTCCATACGAAGTGAGAGAGACCCATCCTGATGGAAGAGACGACCACGGTAGAGTTACTCTCAAACTATAAATTATTCCAACCATGATCCTTGTCTTGCTCCACCGCAACAATAATGCCAAGCATTTCGGCCTCAAGGGAAGAAGCAAGACCACAAGAACCATGAAAACAACCAAGAACATCCCCTTTATGATTTCTAAAAATAGCACCATATCCACAAGGCCCTGAATTACCTCTAGAAGCTCCATCAGAGTTGACTTTTATCCATCCGACAAAAGGCTCTTTCCATAAAACTTCAAAGGTTCCATGCGGAGGCCGAAAGTTCCCCTTGACACTGATCCGATTCAAAATAGACCAATCACACACCGAGTTGAAGCAATAATGCTTCTTTGGAGTTCTTGCCTCACGCACAGCAGTAAAAATGTAGGAAATATCACCACTAATGGAAAAATAGCAACTATCATGAATTTCCTTATTCCGAGCAGACAAAATAATATGAAGAAGATGGAGGCCACCCAAAAGATATCCAACAGTTATGGAGAAAGCGCAATTGAAAGCCAGCTTTGAAGAAAATCCCGAATAGAAGACACACAAGGCATAGAGATCTAAAAGATATAAAAAACAGCCTTCCAGATGGAAGAAGCAATAACGCAGCAAAGAAACAAATGATCAATGTAAAATTAGAAATCCCCCACACTCACAAGGTGAGGAGAGAGCCCTCATTTATAGAAAAGAAAGGGAAGTTACAAAGAGAAGTTACAAAGGAAGTGGGGCAGGAAGTTACAAAGGAAGTGGGGCAGGAAGTTACACATACTCCAACACTCCCCCTCAAGCTAGGTGTACCTAGCTTGGATACATAATGAAAAAAAAAAAAAAAAACAACGCAAGCAACAAGCTGCAAACACTCCCCCTCAAGCTGGACATACCCAGCTTGATGACAAAACAAGACGAAAACAGAAGAAACAGAAATAATAAAATCGTTGATGATGCCGCTCCCCCTCAAGATTGTAATGTGATGCCGCTGAAAATGATGGGTCATCGCCGGAAAAGTGCGGGGCCGGACAACAGAGCGCCGGGAAATCCACACTGGCGGGTGCCGGTCGTCAGAGCGTCGGGAAAATCCGCACTACGGGCCGGTCGTCAGAGTGCGGTAAACCGTAATGTCGGGCCGATCGTCAAAGCGCCGAGAAATCCGCTCGGGAGGGCCGGTCGGCAAAGTGCCAAGGAAATCCGCAATGGCGGGTGCCGGTCGTCGAAGCGCCGGGAAATCCGCAGGAGGAGGCCGGCGATGGGATGCGGTGATTCCGCAGGAGATGCCGGACAGAGAGGCGGGGATTCCGCAGGAGGCACCGGGCAGAGAGGCGGGGATTCCGCAGGATGCAGGAGGAGGTCGGCATGGAGGGAGCAGTTGAGCAGAGGTGGCACGGGAGGCCGGCAGGGTTGTTGGCCGACTGCTGGAGGAGCCGGCAGGAATAGAGGCCAGCTGCTGGAGGAGCCGGCAGGAGTGGAGGCCGGCAGGGGTGGAGGCCGGTCGGCAACAGAGCCGGCGGGAGACTCGCACAGGAGGCGGGCTGCCGGAAAGAACCGCAAGCCGGGGAAGGGAGGCCGCCGGCGCTGGGATTCGTCCGACAGGGAGAGCGCCTGGTCGAGGCGCTGGTGAGGGCACCGCTGAGCGAGGGGAGCCGCGCCGGGAGAGAGGGCCGTCGGGAAAGGAGTCGCGCCGGTAGGGAGAGCCGCCGGGAGAGAGGGTTGTCGGGAGAGAGGGCGGGAGAGGAGGGCCGCCGGGAGGAGGGAGCTGCGACGGGAGCGCGCTGGGGTGGAACCCGAGGGCGAGCAGGACGTCGGGGAGTCGGGACGCTGGGGAGCCGAAAGCCGGGAGCCGCGCCAGGAAGGAGGCGCCGGGACGATCTGGACGAAGCAGCCGGGACGGATCTGGACGGAGCCGCCGGCTGGGAGTGCGCGGCAGGGAGGGACGTCGTCGGGAGCCGGGAGGGCCGCGGAGAAGGGGGCCGCGTGCCTTCGTCGGGGCGGAGCAAAGCCGACAGGAAGAGGAGCCGCGTCGGGAGGAAGGCCGACGGGAGGAGCCGCGGCAGGGCGTCGGGAGTGTCGCGCTCGGGAGAAGCCGCGACGGGAAGGGCGCGCGCGCTAGGAGGGAGGAGCCGTCGGGATCGGGCCTTCTTTTTAGGCGGGCCGAGCGGCGCTCGGAAGGGAGGGGAGGGGCGACGACAGAGCTGGCCATGGAGGCCGCCGCCCCCCTTACGGGGAAAACTGCAGTTAACCCTAGAGCAGAATAATAAAAAAAAAAGATTAAAGGGTGGGGTCGGGATTAACTTCCCTCTGATACCATGTAAAATCAGAAATCCCCCACACTGACAAGGTGAGGAGAGAGCCCTCATTTATAGAAAAGAAAGGGAAGTTACACATACTCCAACAATCAATATCTTCCCTATGTTGATGGCAAAGCACACATGAAGAACAAAAAGAGATACCACGATGTTGAAGAAAATAATCCATAGGAATCTTCCTATGAGCCAGTCTCCAGGCCAAAACCGACTAAAAAGGCCTTATAAAGTTCCAGGTAAACTTACTCATCCCCTTAAAATCTGTGTTGTATGATAAGGAGTGTCTGTAGAATTTTCGATAAGATAAAAAACCATTGATAGCAGGTTTTCAGACCAAAAAATCCGCTCTATTAGAAAAACAATAATCTCGAACAGTATTAAAAAGTGAATAGGTAGATTCCCTATACTGTCTAGTTGATCCTTAATCGTGACATCCAAGTCCACATTAAGATCATCACTCATCAGCTCCTCTATAAGGGGACAACCAATCCAGTTTTCCTTCCAAAAGTATAAAGCTGAATTCTTCAAAACAAGCCACTTGGCATGAGCGTCAATAGAAGAAAAAAATGGATTTAAAAGCAGGCCAAACAGGTGAATCCAAGTGATAAAAAGCACCCTTTCTGAGCCTGTCCTTGAATTTATATCTGAGGAAGCCAAGAGACTCAGAATCACTATTGAAAACCCTCCAAATAAAATATGCCTGCAATGAATAATTGAACAGAACAAGATTTTTGATACTGAGACCCCCTGCATCACAAGGTTTATAGCAACTGTTCCATGAAATCGTGGTTAATTTTCTCTCCAAAATGTTACCACTCCAAATGAAATTTTTGATAGAAACATTAATGCTCTTGATGAGAGAGACTGGTCACTTATAGACCATGAAAGAATAAACAAACATAGAAATAATCACAGCCTTGACCAAGCAAACACGACCCGCCAAGGATAAAGATTTGCCCTTCCAAGTTGCTAGTTGTCTTCTGATTTTACTAAGAATATTAGAAAAATAACATGCTTTTGGCCTCCCCCAAAACATTGGAATACCCAAATATGTAAAGGGAAGTGCTCCCTCATGAATTCCCAATTCCCTAACAATGTCCATCTTCCTAGAGTTGGAGAAATTCCAACCAAAGTAGACGGAAGATTTATTACAACTTATTTCTTGTCCTTAAACATTTTCATAATGTAATAGGGCCCGTTTAATGTTTTTAATATTTCTCTTATCACCTTGAGTGAATAGAATAATATCATCTGCATACAAAAAATGATTAGGAGCGGCCAAACCTCTACCAACACAGATAGATTTAAGCTTCCCATTTCCAGCCATAATAGAAAGTAATCTGCTAAGATAGTCCTCCGGAATAGAAAAAATTATATCAGAAAGAGGGTCCCCTTTCCTGACCCATCTTGAACAAAAAAAACCCTCAAGAGAACCATTAATAAGAACAGAAATGTGAGCTAACTCAAAAATAATTTTGACCCAATTAATGAAAACATCATTAAAACCAAAAGAATGAAGAACCATAAAGATGAAATTCCAGTTCATAGTATCAAAATATTTCCTGACATCAAGTTTGAGAGAAATATTACCACCCCTTGTGGATTTCTTAAGAAGATTGACACACTTCGAAGCAGTGATGAGGAAATCCTAAATAGACCTCCCTTTTATGAAGCCAAACTGATTAAGAGAAAAAATCTTACTAGCAATAGAAGATAACCTCATGGCCAGGATTTTGCAAATAATTTTAAAGATTGTGTTGACCATGGAAACGGGCCTAAAAAGATGAATCTCATTGGCATTGTCCACCTTTGGAATGAGAGCAAGGAACCGAGCATTCAACCCTTGAGGAAGAAAGTCGCCTTTAAAAAACTGAGAAACCAACCTACAAACATCAACATGAATAATATCCCAATAATTTTGGAAGAAAAAATTATCGAAACCATCAGGACCAGAAGAGCTATCATGCTTTAGACTAAAGACTGCTTCCTTGATTTCAAAGTCCAAGGGAATAGATGTAAGGATTAAATTATCCTCTTGGTTAACAAGATTCAGAATAATACTCCCCACGGGTTCAGCATGAGGGGCTTGACCATTGAAGAGGTCCTTAAAGTAATTAACAACATGTTCAGAAAGATCCTTCCTGTTATCAAAAGTAGTACTACCATTTCTATGTAAACAGAGAGGCCTTGAAACCTTCTTAATTCTCTGCAAGGAGTTAAAAAATTTCAAATTTCTATCACCATCTCTTATCCAATTCACCCTAAAAATTCCTCGTTGCAAAGAATCTTTGAAATTCAACAAGTTATTAAGCTTGGAAACAAGATGGGTCTCCCCTAGGACATCACAAGAGAAATCATTAGAAGAATTTTGCTTCTACAAGTGTTGAATAGATTCCTCAAGAGAAAAAATTTCAGAGTCAAGAGAACTGAAATGAACTTTACTCCATAACTTGAGAGCTCTTTTAAGAATTTTGAGCTTGATAACACAAGCCAATTCATTCTCCCTAACATTCCAAGAATTACAGCTTTGTTCAACAATTGTCCTGAATTCATGAGGATTGAACCAAGCTTTATTAAATCTAAAAGGTAGCGGAGGATTGGGATCCTCGCCCACAAGACCCACCAAGATGGGATGATGATTCGAATTAATTCTAGAGAGAGTCATACAGGAAATGGATCCCCAGAAATCAATACAAGCTTCATTAATGAAATCCCTGTCAATTCTTCTTGCAACAACTCTATCCAAAACTTTTCTATACCAAGTGTACTTAGCCCCTACAAGGTTAACTTCCATCAACCCATTATCATCAATGCAGGATTTGAAGTCTCTTGAAGAGATGGGATTATTCACGGCTCCAATTTTCTCATCAGAGCTCATGATAGCATTAAAGTCACCAAGAATAGTACACGGGCCAGAGATGACAGAATTAAGAAAACCAATGTCCATCCATAAAATACTTCAATCCTGATATCGATTATAAGCATATATAAAAGTGCAGAAATGCTGCAGACCACGAAAATTGAAAGAACAAGTAACATGTTGTTCACTATTAGCTAGCAGAGCAATATCAGTTAAGGAACAATGGGCCATGACCCATAATCTATTAACCTCCGATTGACCAATGTTAAAATCCACAAGATGAAAGCCCAACTTTTCAAAATTAGAAATACTAGGAGAAAACATCCATTTAGTCTCAGACAGACCAATAAGAAGAGGCCAATGTTTTTGAACAAAAATCCTAAGGGACCTCATAGTTTCATGATTTTCTAGTCCCAGGAAGTTCCAGAATAGAATCTTCATTTGAATCTAAGACCGGGACGAAGTCCCCCTTTTTGACCCCTACATTTTTCTGTTTGCCTGATAAAGGAGGCCTTCCAACCTTTCTCTTAGGACTGGAAGCCCCTTGTAAGAGATCATTAATATCCGAAGTGCTAATGTTTCCTTTTCCAATTGGATTCAGGGAACCTACATCATGGATTTCAATCGGACCACTAGATAAATCAAGAGCCCCCAAAATTTGTATATCAACATCACCCCTAAATGAATCAGGAGCAACAATCACAGCAGCTTGTATTTCAGGAGTATAATCATCTGAAACATGAGCTGTGATCCTCGCTTCCTTTATTGCAGAAACTGATTTGTGTGAAGCGGGAACATCAAACCCCACTTCCTGTAACATAGAGCCTACATTTGCAGCAGATTGAACTTCAACAGTATAAACAGTTAAAACATGAGCCTCAATCATCTCTTCCTGCATTGCAGGAACTACATTGAATGAAGCAAGAACACCAGTCCCCACTTCATATGATGCAGAACCTGCATTAGATGAAACAGGATCCTTAATTAAGGTCTCTTGAACATCAGTAATACCCCTAGAAGAATTCCCAACAAACTGATCTGTAACATTGACAGGTGAAAAGTTAATCAAAATTGAATCTGTAAAGATTGGAGTATTTTCAGCTGGTATATGTTGTTCTTTTTCATGAAAAGAAACCACAAGCTCATAGAAACTCTCTTTCATGTCATGTCTCAAAAAATTGACATCCGACTACTTTTCCAAAGATTCATGACCAATCTGAGCAGGAGGACTAGGTAGATCAGGAATCTTACCTTGTTCAACATCTTCAGCGATATCTGCCCAGAATTTCCTATTAGGAACTGTAACTTTGGAAGGGCCAGGTATATCCTTTAAAGGACCCTCCTTTTCCACAAAGTCCTTCTTGTAATTTTTAAACTGGTTACCCTCCTTCCAATCCTTGTTCCTTAGGAACCTCATTCACCTTCTTCTGAAGCATCCTACAATTAACAACAGAGTGTCTAACAATCTTGAAGACATCACAAAAATGGGGAACCCGTTCATACTCCACTTTCACATCAATCGTATTACCATTAGCAATAAAGGTGATACTATTCGGTCTTTTGATTTCCAAATTAACATCAACAAGGATTCTTGAAAAATATCCTAGATCCCCCTCCAATGTTTTCTGATCCATTCTAATAGGAGTACCAGTGCATGAGGCAAGGTCATTAAGGATCTTCATATGCCAATACATCCAATTCAATCCATGTAGTTTAATCCAAATCTGAGAATTGGTTTGCTTAAGCTTGAAGGGATTGAAATTAACATCCCATTTAGATAATCTCAAAGTTCCAGGTTTAAGATGAAGACTACCAAAATCCCAAGCTCTATTAAAAGCATCCCCGATTGAAGGATTATGTTAAGGAATTCCCTTCCAATAGGAATTAGTTTCCAATTACTAAAGCCCCAATAATGAAAGATCCTACTTTTAAGATCAATGTAAGACCGGGGTTTATCCCCCTTCGAATAAATAGTGTGTCCAAGAATTGAAAACTTACAAAGATCAATATGTTGTTTCAAATCTTCTGGATCCAAAACAACAGAGAAACCACCATTTTCGAGTCTACTGATATTAGATGATCGAGACGCACCTTTTTTGCTCAGACCAAAGGACCCAGAAAGAGATTCAACAAAAGAAACCCCCTTCTGTCACAGAGTAGGGAGGTCTGCGGGATCCGATGAACCATTACCCGTGATTAAGGGACGATCGTTCTTGAAAGAAAACTCCCAATCAAGATTGAACGAATCCATGATGAGAATCAATTAAAGATCCAGAATCGAATGAGAACGTCATTGTATATTTGAGAGAGAAGTTCCTCCACTCTCACCATCGTCTCATGGTTTGATGAATTGATTTGGAAGATAGAGCACGTAATAAACCTTAGGTACTTACGTGGATGGTATAGTAATAGGTATTTTCCACTTTCACATGTTGTTCTTGGGACTTATTAAACCTATTGGGGGTTCACTTTTTTGGGTGTTATTTTTCTCTCTAGAATCGATTCATGTGTCCAGTGGTTTGATACATGTGTGAATTTCTATGTTAGATATGTGTTTTCTAGATATCCTGACCTAATGTGATCCTTGGAACAATGTTACCTATGCTTTTGGCCAATTTGGGGTGTTTTGGATTGTACTATTTTAGTTTTTATAGCCATGGATTTGATATAAGATATGATATATTCTTTTCTTTGATTTGATATATCTATTTTGATATATATGTATATGAAATTCTTTGAAACTGGTTTACCTGCTTCATTTGAAAATGTGGAAAAAGGGGAAATTAAACTTTTTTCATGATTTTGATATAAAAAAATTTAAATTGTTATCAAGCCTTTTTTCATGTTGAGAATGCTTGGATTACTATACATAGACTTGTTATAGAACACCAGGGTGAGATCCTACAATGCATGATAGCTCACAACCTATGAACCCCTTCAGAAGTGAGTAGACCTAGTTATGTATTTCAATGCAAAGAAGGGAAAGGTGATATAGTGAGGCTGTAAGGTTTTCATTAAACTGAATTTTAGGTAAATGTTGGTGAGATGGTTGGTGTTTTACCATGCTATAACATAAAGCTTTTGGAGTAGTTGTTTTTTTTTTATTTTTGTGGTCCTTTGCAGTTGGAATTGTCTCATAGAGATTGTTTTCTTCCTTTTTAGTCGTATCACTTCCTTTTTTATTTATCTGTTATGGAATTTATTTATATCTTATACTATTTATTTCTATTATGTGTATATATTCTATAAAGACCTGAAAATTAGATGTAATTTTTTTTAAAATTATTTGGGATTTTTACGAGTCTGCGAAAATTTACGACATGTGATTCTGAGGCCCGGTGTGCCCGGAATTAATTTTTTGAACATTTTTTAAGGTACGTTCAATAAACATGCAGGCGGATTTTTCTATCTCTTGAACTGATACTCAGATTAAAAATATAAGGGCAACGTTGAATCCTTAGTGTTGAGATTCTCTTAAGGGAAGCTTCACTTTGACCGTAGTAGGTTGGGAGAAAAAGTTAGTTTTTGGACTTTTTAAAAAAAAGTAAAATAACATGTAATTGTTATTTTATTTTATTTTTCTCCAACGAATGAGCGACAGTGGTTGGACCAGTGACTTGTCAAGACATTTAATGACTTGACTCATCAACTGTGTAACTCCATCGTTGTGAATTAAAAGAGGTTCATTAATTCATTTAATGAACCTCATTATTTCCCCAACGCATTACTCACATTTCCCCCTCCTATTTAAATGGAGCTCGGGGTGGGGTTTTGGCACGACTTCTTCAAGCGAGGAAACTCTGGCAAAGTTCTGCAGCAACATCCACCGACAGAGGACGAAAGCTCGGGTGGCAACGATCCGGGATCGACTAATGCCAACGACTCCATCCAACGTGGATGCTCCACCCGCCGCAACCGTGACACCTCCAACGGATCTCGAGGTAGGGGGTTTATGTTTGGTTTTGGTTTAATATTATTGAAATGAGTTTATTTAATATTTATTATTAGAAAAATATTCTCTCGCTTGTTATCATTTTAATGTGGAGGACGCGGGCTGAACAAACAAGATTTGGACCCTCTGCCGCTTCGTTCATGTTGCGTTCTTCCAGGACGACTTTCCTTAATTTTGACGTCAATGTGAGATAGAGGGTCACGCTGTGAAGACGACAGTTTAGGAGGCTCATAGGCCCAGATGACACCAAGAACGGACCACCAGAGCACGTCTGGTGGCCTGTGGAAAGAACAGACGACGCGCCATGCCGGCGGTAGTGGCCGGAGGAGGCCCACAACAACTGGTCGTAGGCGGTGAGGAGGCGGCACGTTGTCGCAAGCTACGGTGGCCAGAGGAGGCTGGCCCGAGTCGATCGTGCGGGAGAAGGGCGACGCCCGTAGGTGCTGCCGACAACAGTAGCTGCGGCCAATGGGCCACGACTGGTGGGGGGCGGCGCGGTGCCGCACTGCACCGCGTCGGCTAGAGACCTGTCGGCCACTGCGCGACCGTTGCACGTGGTGGGGTAGCACCCCACCAGCTGGACGAAATGGCCCCGCGCCCGCAGGGCTAGCTAAAGGTGTGGGTCGGGCCAGACCCGCGGCCCAGCGGGTCGGGCCGGACCCACGGGCCAGCGCGGGTACATCGAGCCCCACCCAGCGGGCCAGAACAACCATGGCTTGGGCCCACGAACCAGCTGGGCCGACCCCGACAGGCCAGACCTAGTGACTCAAGCTGACTCTTAATGGGCTAGACCCGGGCAAGGTCAGGTAGACCCCAGGACCCTTTGCGTCGGGCCGACCAGACCAATTCGGACCGGGCCCAGACCCAACCGGCCCACAAATAAAGAAATGTCTGTAACTGATGAACCGAGTGTCCGTTTGACACGCCATTAGTCGCATTGGGACCCCTTTTGGGAAGTGTTCCCTTTGGCATATTCTGGCAGGCCAGACCGAGGTGTGATCACCCCCATTTCACAGAAAGGGGTGTAACTAACAGACCGGGTGTCCGATTGACACACTATTTGTGGAATAAGGACACTTGTGACAAGGTGGTCCTTTGGAGATACTATAAGTGAGTTTTATGGATTTTGACGTGTGACCTGGGTTGGATCAGGCTTATATTCAACTGGTCCCTTTTTACAAAAGTCCCCATGTCTCATAGACCGGGCGTCCGTTCGACGTGTCGTCTGCCACGTTGGAACCCCTATGACGAGGCAATCCCATGGGTATGTTTTTTGTGGGACTTCGTACTGGTTTAAATATGATCGATGGCTTGAGTTTCATAATCTTTCAGAGATCATGCATGATTTGTGTGAGAATCCAGTGGCTGAGTGTGACATGAAGAAGAAGAGCGACCAATACGGGTCGACATCAAAAACTCCAGAGTGGGATGATCTAGCTGTATGACTAATCATCCACACCTCTGTACCAGCGACTAATACAGGTCAGCAACAGTGACCAATATGGGTCAGCACCAGAGACCAATACAGGTGATCACTAGCGACCAATACGGGTCAGCACCAGCGACCAATATGGGTCAGCATCTAGCGACCAATACGGGTCAGCATACAGTGACCTATATGGTTCAACAGTAGAGTTACTATGGATAGGATGATCTGGCTTTACAACTAGTCATCCCTATCCTAGTAACCTTGATGTTATACCATTAGAGTGATATGTCTCTTTTTCTTTGTGCTTCATGATTTAGATCATACTTGTGATATTACCTTTGTGTTATTTTTTATGATGTTTTCCCTGGTGGATTACTGGGAGACCTTTGGGGGTCTCAGGGTCTTCTACTGAGTTGTTATACTCACCCCTACACTGGCTCCGCCCGCATGTGTGTGTCTGGTGCAGACTACTGACGCACCGAGGTAGACATTGGAGGTTCGGGACTTGGTGGAGTTTGGTGCAGTAGGAGTAGTTGAGATCCTCTTCTTCAACTTCAGACTTACATCTACAACCCTCCATATAGATCTCCAGGCCAGCTGTGGTAGCTGTTTACTTTATTTTCAGTTTCTAGGGCTTGTATTCTGGCCCACTATTTTCAGTTTATAGTTGTACATATGGTTTTACTTTACTCTCGTGTTTATACCATACTTTAGTTTGTTGTTTACTTTAGTTGCCTCTTTTGAGTGTGTACATATCTCTAAGGCAATGCCTTCCCTGTTTGGGAAAAGCTTTCAGGTGCTAGTCACCAACCCCTGGCCTATGGAAGGTGGGCTTGGGGTAGTCACGTCCGGACCCCATGGGACGGGTCATGAAAAAGTGTTATAAAAGGGAGGTTGGTTCTACTAGAAGAACTAAGAGTCTACTTTTAATGATGCAATGGTGGAAAGTGTCTTGAGTTCAGTTTTCAGTATAGGGAGTCTAGTGTTGGTGCGGTGGCCGACGTATCCATACACCAGGACCCTGAATTCTGTTTTCCAACTCGATACATGAAAACACCGGTTGCTAGTGTTTTGAAATGTTTTATTGATATTTCTTGAGTCATCTCCCCAAGTATAACTTATTGACCGTGGTACATCTATTTCTTAAAGGACGCCTCCACAAAGATAGCCAGTCGGGATTTTGGTTAGAGATCGCGACAGTGGCCCACTGATCAACGAGGCGTCGGTACAGGGACCGCTCACAGTGATGGAACCTTCAGGTGGTGTACCAGCAACACCACCACCCACTGAGTAGCATATGATTCCAGTGGATCATGCACGACGGCTGAGTTCATTACATGAGTTCCAGAGACATAGGCCCATGAGGTTTCTAGGTGAGACGGACCCCCAGGCAGCAGAGGACTAGCTTGAGATTGTTTCACGGGTCTTTTTCTTAGTAAAGACACCCACCGAACAGATGGTGATCTTGGCCGCTATCCTTCTTCAGGGCTCAGCAGGATGATGGTGTAGCTCGATGCTCTAGGTGCATGAGGAGATAACCCTCACCTATCCCGACTTTTAGAGAATTTTCAAGGTGGAGTTCGTGCCAGCGACACTACGCTATGTGCATATTCAGATGTTGATGCTTCTATAGCAGGGTAGCTAGAATATGGAATAATACTCAGTAATATTTACTGACCTCTCCCGATACTCCACCGACATGGTACAAGACCCTTACTTTAGGGATCATACCTTTAAGTTCGGGATCCAACGAGAGATTAGAGCTGTGAAAGTTTCTCTCAGCATCCCGACACAGGCTGGGGTGCTAGAGCGAGATTTTCTGATGGAGAGCTTCCTTAGAGAGTAGGCACCGATAGTGAGAGCCCCTACCAGAGGATAGGTAGCAGAGTCATCTGTAGCTGGCTGTAGATAGACGACACAGAAACCCAAGTGGTCTAGACCTTCCAGAGGGAGACCCTAGAACACAAGGTCAGAGGTGCAAGGATCGAGAGGCTGAGGGAGGGACCATCGAGGCATGATATATTTTTCCTATGGGGGATAGGGTCACAGAGCTCGTGACTATCCGACTCCCCACACGGATGATCAGGAGACAGTGGAGGGTCCGCTGAGGTAGCGGTAACAGCAAGAGAATGAGTGTCAGCTAGGCAACAGATGAGGTAGGGGAACAGGTTATGCAGTGGGAGGTGTTTGGGGTTATCATGCACTACCACCACCAACCCAAGGCAGTCCACCACGAGCTCAGGGAGCAGGTGGATGGGGACAATCCCATCTACAGCGAGTAGTGGATCACAATCACTACTGGAAAACTAACCTATACCAACGGTTTGGAACTGTTGGTATAGGCCTCCAAACCGTTGGTATAGCCTATACCAATGGTTTGGAGAACCGTTTCCAAGTGAGCCGTTGGGATAGGTCTATACCAACGGTTTTCCCAAAACCGTTGGTATAGACCTATCCCAACGGTTTTGGAAACCGTTGGTATAATTAATATGAAAATCTATACCAACGGTTATGGAACCATTGATATATGTATTTTAAAAAAAAATATTCGCTGGGATTTGATCCCAGGACCCCTAGTTTATTATTCAACGACTTAACCACTAACATAACATGACTTTTGTGAATATAATTACATAAATATATATATGTATTCTCATAATGATTTTAAATTTTGATTTATATAATGTTCTGGGTAAGAAGAAATGATAAAAAAAATCAAAGGATATATACCAACGGTTTTTACAACCGTTGGTATATATCCTTTATTCTGAATTTTGATTCTGGGGCAATGTTGATTTGTGGGGGACCTTTCCCAACGGTTTTGGAAAACCGTTGGGATAGGTATACCCTTTCCCAACGGTTTTGGCCAAAACGTTGGGAAAGATGTCCACAAAGTGGACTTTTCCCAACGGTTTGGCCAAAACCATTGGGAAAGGGTATACCTATCCCAACGGTTTGTCAAAACTGTTGGGAATGGTGGATAAAATGTGGGATTTCCCAACAGTTTGTCCAAACCGTTGGGAAAGCCATACCCTTTCCCAACGGTTTGGCCAAACCGTTGGCAAAGGTGGCCTCAAAGTGGGATTTCCCAACGGTTTAGCCAAACCGTTGGGAAAGGGAACCTATACCAACGGTTTTTAGGAACTGTTGGTATAGAAGCGTTGGGAAAGGTCAGATTTCTAGTAGTTAATCCTGACGTACCTAAGATGATATGAGGTAAGATCTATATCTTCTATAATTTAGCAGTAGTGCATATCAACATAGGTGCTAGCCATTTATTTCTTTCTGCGGACTTAGTTCGGGAGATTCCGACTGATCATTTATCTTGACCTTTGCATTTGGATACTTCTACATGAGGAGATTCAACAGTCACACACTGGTTCCGATAGTGTGATCTTACTCTCATAGGAGAGATTTTCAGATGGGATATTCTAGTAGCAACGTTAAAGCCCTACAACATAATTATAGGCATGGATTGGATATCAACAACTCATGAACAAATTGACTGCTTGAGGTGTACAGTGCGATGTATAGGTAGAGATTGAGGCCAGTTTTCCTTTTTCGGTGAGAGGGAAAGCAGAGCAGCACGAGATGGACTTGCACATAAGAGGGTGTAGTTGATTATATATCAATTATATTTCATGACCTTTGACACGGTGGATGAGGCGATTCCACAGTTCCCGGCGGTGGTGGACGAGTATGAGGACTTCTTTCCAGAAGATGTCATAGGACTACCTCCTCATAGAGAGGTAGAGTTCCTCATTGAATTATACCCAGGAACAAAACCAATATCTACACCAGTATATCAGATGGGCCCTGCGGAGATCCAGGAGATGAGGGTACAGTTGGATGACTTATAGAGGAAGGGATTCGTAAGGCCTAGTGTTTATCCATGGGCATCCCCGGTGTTGTTTTACAAGAAGGCAGACGGAATTTTGAGGCTGTGCTCAAACATCCGGTGCCTAAACCATGTGACCGTGAAGAACAAGTATCCTCTTCTAAGGATCTATGATCTCTTCGACCAGCTAAAGGGAGATCATTGGTTTTCAAAGATAGACCTTAGATCAGGCTATCACCAGCTCATGGTATAAGATGAGGACGTACCGAAGACAACCTTTAGATGTCAGTATGTCCATTATGAGTTTCTATTGATTCCTTTCAGCGTAACTAACACTCCAACAATATTCATGGGGAAAATGAACAGGATCTTCTAGCCATACCTTGATCACTTCGTGGTAGTATTCATCGATGACATCTTGGTGTACTCAGTGTACGAGGATGAGCACGTTGTACACTTAAGTATAGTTCTAGACATATTCCAGGAGCACCAGTTATATAGGAATCTCTCGAAGTGTGAGTTCTAGATATAGAAGTTCCACTTCATGGTAAACTTCATTTCAGAGGCTAGAGTTGTAGTGGATCCAGCGAAGATCGAGGCAATACTTTCTTGGGATCCACCCAGGAGTGTTACATAGGAGCATAACTTCCTTGTATTAGCAGGCTACTATCAAAGGTTGATACCTGATTTATCTAGAGTAGCAGCACCTATGACTACCTTGTATAAGAATGGTAAACCCTTCTTGTGGTCATAGGCATGATAATAGAGCTTTCAACAGCTGAGGCAAAGCTTGATCGGTGCTCCCATCCTAAGGTTTCTGGAGGAGGGAACTGGCTATGTGGTTTACTGTGATGCATCAGGGACCAGACTCTGTTGTGTTCTGATGTAGGAAGATGTAGTTATTTATTAGGGATCATGATAGTTGAGGGTTCATGAGCATAATTATGCGACTCACAACTTGAAGTTGGCAGTAGTAGCCTTCTCACTAAAGATGTGGTGACACTACTAGATGGGAGAGCGGTACATTTTTTAATAGACCACAAGAGTCTCAGATATATCTTCACAAAGAAATATCTAAATCTGAGATAACGAAATTGTCTAGAGTTCCTCCAGGACTATGAATTTGGATAGTATATACTCCTAGGAAGGGGAACATAGTGGCAGATGAACTTAGCCAGAGATCGAGTTCACAACTACTGAACGAGGATTCAAAGTAGTTAACCTCGCTTCAAATATCCTATGTGGATAGAGATGAGACATTATACCTCCAGTCGATTGTAGTTTCTCATACAATACTTCAACGAGTCAGGGAGGTGTAACTTGGAGACAGAAGCTGTGAGACTACACCATCTCAGATATCCTCAGTCCATGCACATGACGGATATTCTGAAGGTGGGGAGCATGCTAACCTTTTTAGAGGATATACATTGTACCAGTGATGCTACGAGAGGAGGTGTTGAGGGAGTTACATACATCCTCCTTGGAAGTACATCCAGGCGTGATGAAGATGTATCAGGACCTCCGACATCAGTACTGGTGGCCAAGGATGAAGAAAGTTGTGGCGGAGTTTGTTTCTAGATGCCTCACTTGCCAGCAATTGAAGGTCGAGCATCAGGTACCGGCAGGCTTGACCCAACCCTTTGAGATACTGGAGTGGAAGTGATAAGGGATATCAATAGACTTCGTGACGGGGTTACCACTACGTCCAGAGAGCACAATACCATCTGGGTGATCTTTAACTGACTCACCACGTCGGGCCACTTCCCTACTATTCAAAAGAAGGTTTTGGTAGAGAGCTTGGGACATCTCTATGTTCATGAGATCGTGTGACTTCACAGGGTTCCTTTGACGATATTCTCATACCATGACACATGCTTCACATCCCGGTTGTGGAAAGGATTTTAGGAGGCTTTCGGGACTCAGTTTTCTTGAGCACATCTTTTCACCCGCAGACAGATGGTCAGACTGAGCGGACCATCCAGACCATGGAGGACATGCTTCATGCATGTGTCCTAGATTTTGGTCGCAGTTGGGGGGACAACCTACCCATGTTGGTGTTCAAGTAAAACAACATTTATCACTCCACCATTAGTATGGACCCTTTTTTAGGCATTTTACGGACAACTGTGCAGATCACCCTTATGCTGGACAGATCTAGGAGAGCCATCACTCGTGGGCCCAAAGATAGTATAGGCTACCACTGAGAAGGTGCAGGTTATCCGAGAGTAGATGAAGACTACACAGAGACAAAATAATTTCTATTCTGATAGGTGATGGAGACCACTGAAGTTCTAGGAGGAAGACCATGTATTCTTGTGAGTCTCCCCTCGATGGGGACTATAGAGATTTGGCTGAGGTGGAAAACTCTCTTCGAGGTTTATCTGACCATTCCTGATACTTTGGAGGGTTAGAAAGGTGGCGTACCTCTTGTCACTGCCACCGTAGTTGGAGAGAGTGCATGACGTATTCCATGTATCCCAGCTGAGGAGATATGTGCATGACCCATCTCACGTCATCAACCATGGCGAGTTAGAGATTGACTATGGGGTGACTTTTGTGGAGTACCTGGTGGAGATAGAGGTTTGATAGGAGTAGATCCTTTACAGGCATTCGATACCTCTGGTGTGCATTTTGTGCTAGCATGGAAATCTTCAGGAGAGAACATGGGAGTGAGAGGTTCATATGCATCCCCAGTACCCATATTTGTTTGTGTAACCTTATTTGGATTATGGGGACGTAAAGCCCCAATGTGGGGAGAATGTAAAGACCAGAAAATTTCATGTAATTTTTTTTAAAATTATTTGGCATTTTTACGAGTCTATGAAAATTTAAGGCGCGTGATTCTAAGGCCCGGTGTGCCTGGAAGGAATTTTTTGAACGTTTTTTAATGTACGTTCAGTAAAGGCATGGGAGGCATTTTCTATATCTTGAACTAGTTCTCAGATTAGAAATATGAGGGCACCGTTGAATCCACATCATTGGGATTCACTTAAGGGAAGCCTTACTTTGACCAAAATAGTTCGAGAGAAAAAGTTATTTTTTGGACTTTTTTAAATAAAAGTAAAATAACATGTAATTGGCATTTTATTTTCTTTTTCTCCAACGGATGAGCGACGGTGGTGGGACTTGTCACATGTCAAGCAATTTAATGGATTGACTCATCAACTGCGAACTCCACCATTGTAAATTTAAAAAGGTTTATTAATTCATTTAATGAACCTCATTAATTCCCCAACACGTTACTCACCTTTCCCCCTCCTATTTAAATGGATCTCGAGGTTGGGTTTTGGCACGTCTTCTTCAAACAAGGAAAATCTGGCAAAGTTATGTGGCAAAATCCACCAACGGAGGATGAAAGCTCAGGCGGCAATGATCAGGGATCGAGGAACGCCGACGAATCCATCCAACATGTACGCTCCTCCCGCTACAACTGCCACACCTCCAACGAATCTCGAGGTAGGGGGTTTATGTTCAGTTTTGGTTTAACATTATTGAAATGAGTTTATTTAATCTTTAATGCTAGATAATTAGTCTCCCACTTGTTATCATGTTAACACAGAGGGCATGGGCCGAACGAACAAGGCCCTGACCCTCCGCTGCTTCATTCATTTTCTGTTCTTCGGGGACGAATTTCCTCATTTTTGATGGCAACGTGGGACAGAGGGTCATGTTGTGACGGTGGTAGTCTGAGAGGATCGTAAGCGCATACGACACTAAGAGTCGACCACTGGAGTACGTCTGGTGGCCCGCGGAAAGAATCATTGGTGTGTCATGTCGACGGTGGGCAGAGGAGGCCCGCGGCAACCGGTCGCAGGTGGTGGGGAGTCGGCGCGCCGTCACATGCTGCAGTGGCCAGAGGTGGCTGACCCGAGCCGACCGCACGGAAGAAGGGCATCTCCCACAGCTGCCGCCAGTGGCAGTAGCCATGGCCAGCGGGGCACGACAGGAGGGGGGCGGCGTCGCGCCACGCCGCATCAACTAGAGACCGATTGGCCACCTAGCCGACCGTTGCACGCGGTGGGGCAGCGCCCCACCTCGTATAAAAACGGCCCTTCATCCGCGGGGCCAGATGGAGATGCGGTCCGCCTTCAGGGGGACCATGTCGGACTCGTGGCCCAACAGGCCAACACTGGTGGGCCGAGCCCCACCCGGTGGGCCGGGCCAACCATGGATTGGGCCCGCGAACCTGTCGGGCCGACCATGATGGGACGAACCTTAATGGGCCGGACCCGGGCGGGGTCAGGTAGACCCCAAGCGGGGTCAGGTAGACCCTAGGACCTGTTGCGTTGGGCCGACTAGACCGAGTCAGACCAGGACTAGACCCAACTGGCCCCCGAATAAAGAAACGACTGTAACTGACGAATCAGGTGTCTGTTTGACATGTCGTAAGTGGCATTGGGACCCCTTTTGGGAAACGGTCCCTTTGGCATATTTCGGCAGGCCTGACCAAGCTGAGCCGGACTGAGGTGTGCTCACCCTTGTTTCATGGAAGGGGGTGTAACTAACAGACCGGGTGTCTGATCCATGTGCCGTCTATGGCATAAAGACCCTTGTGACAAGGTGGTACTTTGGTGATACTCTAAGTGAGTATTGATGGAGTTTTTCATGCAACTTGGGTTGGATCATATTTGAATCTAACTGTGCTCTTTTTACAAAAGTTCCCTTGTATCACAGACCGAGCGTCCGATCGACGCGTCGTCTGTCACGTTGGGATCCCTATAATGGGTTGGTCCCTTGTGTATACTTTTTGTGGGAATTCTTACCAATTGAAATATGGTTGATGGATTGAGGAACAAAATATTACATATATCAGGCATTCTTCGTGTGGGGATCCAGTGGATGGCTGTGACATGAAGAAGAAGAGCGACCAATACGGTTCAACATCAGAAACTCCAGAGTGGGATGATCTAGATGTACGACTAATAATCCATACCTTTGTATTAGTGACCAATATGGGTCAGCACCAGCGACCAATATGGGTCAGAACCAGTGACCAATACGGGTCATCACTAGCAGCCAATACGGATCACCACCAGTGACCAATACGGGTCAGCATCGGGCGACCAATACAGGTCAACATACAGTGACCTATATGGGTCAGTAGTAGAGTTACTATGGATAGGATGATTTGTCTTTATGACTAATCATCCCTATCCCAGTGACCTTGAAGTTATACCGTTAGAGTGAGCTATCTCTTTTTCTTTGTGATTTCTGATTTAGATCATGCTTGTGATATTACCTTTATGGCATTTCTTATGATATTTTCATTTGTGGATTATCTAGAGACCTTAGGGATCTAAGGGTCCCCTACGAAGTTTTTATACTCACCCTTACATGGGCTTTTCCCTCACGTGTGTGTCTGGTGCAGACTAATGATGCATCGATGTAGACTTTGAAGGTTTGGGACTTGGTGGAGCTTGGTGCGATGGGAGAAGTCAAGATCCTCTTCTTCGATTTCAGACTTATAGCTACTACCCTCCAAGTAGATCTATAGGTCAGATGCGGAAGCTATTTACTTTCTTTTCAATTTCTAGGTATTTTATTCTGTCCCACTATTTTCAGTTTATAGTTGTAATTTAATCTCATGGTTATACCTTACTTTTGTTGGTTGTTTACTTTAGTTTACCCTTTTGAGTGTGTACAGATCTCTAAGGCGATGCCTTTTTTTTTTTTTTGGGAAAAGCCTTCAAGTGCTAGTCACCAACCCCTGGCCTATGGAAGGTGGGCTTGGGGTAGTCATGTCCGGGCCCCATGGGACGGGTCGTGGCATATTCTATTTTTTTGTTACTTCAAGTTAGTTAGAATCATTCCTTTTTTTTTTGTTTTTTGTTTCCTAGGTGCTACTCTCCAGCCCATGGAGATCAGGAACTCCCTTTGGGTATGTGGTGGATCATGTTAGGTACTAGTTTGAGAGGGTATTCGGGTTAGTTCATTACAAAATTGTATCAGAGCCTCGATAAAGGGTTTTTTCCTTAAGATTTCTTCTCTTGGGACGTTTGATATAATGGAGATAAGATTCTAAGGAATTGAGAGGTAGTTTATAGTGAGAGCATGTCCATCTCTTATTATGACGAGACTCAAGTTACTATGGGATGTTAGGATGTGTGTCTTCTATTTTGAGAATTGATATTAATATCAGTTTTTTTCATGTGTTTTTTTTGGTTTGAAATTGGATTAATCTATGTATGATTGTTTCTTCTATTTTGGTGTGTAGCAGTATGCCTACGAGATGTGTTTCGCAAGATCCATAGGAGGGTCCAACTGATTCTCCTCAAGGAAATCCACCCATCGGTCAAAATTTTATCGAGGATATTGTCTGGAAAGTTATTTTTGTTGACCATATTGTATTGCATGTTCGGAACACACTTATGGAGGTATATCCAATATTTTCTAGAGAAAGGGATTGATATCATGATTTATTGCATGAGAAACCACCATCCTTTAAAGGTACAAATAAACCTCAAGATGTGGAGTATGGGCTTGAAAAAATTGATCATATTATCAACTTCCTTGATACACCTAGGTGTATCAAGGTGAAGAACACAATGTTCGAACTTGAGGGTCCCAATAAGCATTAGTGGGATACCATGGTACATGTGGATTGGAACATGGGATTGGATTAGAAGGTTTTCAAGACCCTCTTCTTCCATAAGTTCTTTTCAGAATCTCTAATGATGATGAAGTCTTTCGAGTTCCTCTCTTCATAGAAGGGAGAGTTTTTTTGTGTCAGTGTATACCAATCATTTTGTTGAGCTAGTTCATTTTTCACTAGAGGTTGTAAGGAATGACCAACTAAGAGATCAGAAGTACCTGTGGGGATTGTGACCAAATATCAAATCACAGGTATTTATACTAAATATTTTGACCTATGTGAAGATGGTAGAAATTTCTATTATGCTCAAGATGAATATGGAAGGAAAATTTTTATATTCTACCACCTCTCTTCCACCTAGTGTCAACTTCAATGGTGCACCAGTGAAGAAGAGAAAATTGAAATATCATCAAAGGAAAAGTGGAGGTGGTTCTCGGAAACATGCCTCTTCGGAAACTCCAGATATAGTTAGTAGTGTGCCTCTGACTTTATATTAGTTTGGAAAGATCAAAAACACTTGGTGTTATTTTCCTTCACATGCAAAGATTTTTAATAGTTTTCGAAGTTATATTCAATTGTAATGTTTCTATCAGGATACTTATATTCCTCAATATTTTCATGGATCGTTAAATCTAAAGGCTACTGAATCCCAATCAAATGCTTCAATGACTATAGGGATCTAGCCATAGGCCTTATTATTGCATCACCTTCACATAGTCTTTGATTTTTCAGCATAGGTAGATGTGGGTCTAGTGATGGTGAGAGGTACCATCATTATTTCATCTTCAGTAACAATTTATTTTTTTGATATCGGTGCTCCCCACTCATTTATATCAAGATTTTTTTTGATATGATTAACCTTCAAATGGAGATCATTTCCTTTTTAATAGAGTTAGTGACACGTATGGAGAAGAGGAAACAATATGGGTTTCGGTTACCTTCTTGTGCACTATCAATATCTAATGAAGAGTTAGTCTAAGATTTTCTTGTTCTTGATCTAGATTTTTTTGATGTCATCATCAAGATGAATTGTCTTGTTGCTCTTCATGCTGAGTATATTTTTTATTATCAGTATGTTTCACTTGTTACAACTGATGGGAGACTGTGGGTGTTTTAGGGATAGTGGTATATGAGGTCTATTCATGAAGGACCTTCCCACTTAGAGATCAGAAGTTTGTTGTCTGTTGTAGAAGTTGTACATGATGACATTTCCTATATGTTGATATTTTCGTTATTTTTTATAAATTGCCTGATGTTTTTATATAATATTTCTATGGTATTTCTCTAGAGAGTGAGGTATAATTTGTGATTGATCAAGTTCTAGGTAAACAACTGGTTTTGATACCTTATCATATGGTACTAGCAGAGTTAAAAGAGATCAAGATTCAATTGGATAATCTGATAGAGAAGGGTTTTGTTTTCTATAGTTTTTCTCTTTGTCCATACCTAGTGCACTTTACCAAAAATATATATGTTTTACTCCGATTTTGTGTTTACTATCGAAAGTAGAACTAAGTGGTGGGTAATAGTAAGTATTATTTTCCTCATGTTGATGATTTTTTGATTAGTTATAGGGTTAAAAGTAGTTTTTGAAGATCATTTTTTTCAAGTTTCCATCAACATAGAGTTTTGGAGTGTGATATACCAAAGGAAACTTTTAGGAGGCGGTATTTCCATTATGAATATCTTATGATGACGTTTGTTCTAACTAAAACTCCAACAATTTTAATAGATTTGATGAATTGGATATTCCATCATTATATTGGCAATTTTTTGGTAGTGTTTGTGGATGATATTTTGGTTTATTCAAGAACTGAGTGCGAGCAAAAGAACCATTTGAATCTAGTTTTATAAATCCTAAGGAGTCATCATTTGTATAGATTTATTTTGAAGTTTAATTTCTATATTCAAGAAGTGAATTTATTGGGGCACTTGATTTCTAAGCATATCTTCTCAATGGATCCTGATATGGTGAAAGTTATCTTATCATGGGAATAACCGTGAAATGTCATTGAGATTCAGAGCTTCCTTGGTCTTTCTTGATGCTATCGATATTTCATCATGGATATCTCAAATTTGGTGTCACATTTGACTACTATTACCAGTAAAGGGGTGAAATTCACATGGGATGCAAAGTACCAGTCTTCTTTTGATGAGTTGGAATAAATTTTGACAACAGATCCTATTATGATCTTACCTGAGCCCAGTAAGGGGTATTTGGTTTTTTTATTATTCTAGTGCTGGTTTGGGTTGTGTTCTCATGAAAGATGGTAATGTGGTGGATTATGGGTCTAGTCATCTTTGACTACATGATAATAATTACCCCACTAATTATTTAGATATTTTCGTGGTTATTCATGCTCTTATGTGTTGGAAGCATAATATTTTTTGGGAAATGTTCATAGACATTAATAACCATAAGAGTATGAGCTATATCTTTTCTTAGAAAGGATTGAATCTTAAATAGAGGTGGTGGGTGGAATAACATCAGAAGTATAACTTTAACATCCCCTATGCCCTGGGGAATGTAAATGTATTTACATTCACTCTTATCAGGAAGGTTCCATTGCAAGATATTTTAGAATAGAAGAAAGAGTGAAACCTTAAGAGGATTATTGGTCAACTGCATCTAGATGCTCAAGAGGATGTTTCAGGTATGGTTTTGAACAGTGTTCAATTATCATCATTTCTCCATGAGTCTATTCAATAGAGTAAACAACATGATTTCATTTTCAAAGGAATTTTAGAAACCCTATATGATGAGGATACCATTTCTGGTTGGTCTCTCTCTTTTGTTGCAATTATCAGTTTTGGGGATTAGTTTTTCATCCTAAGATCAGGGAGGAGATAATTTTTTTTATTATCATAGTTTTTCATGGGTTGTTCAATTAGGAACTATAAAGATATATTATGACACAAGATAGAAATTATTGTGTCCAGGTATGAAGCATGGAATTGCTGATTATGTGTCTTACTGTTAGACCTACCAAAAGATAAAGGCAGAGAATCTGAAACCTTATGGTTTTCTTCATCCTCTTTTAGTGATGGTATGGAAATGGGATGAGGTATCCATGGAATTTTTTGTTGGATTATCATGGACTCCCTGATCGATAAATTATATCTGGGTTGTGATTGATCAGTTGACAAAGTTATCTCATTTTTTCTTGATCAAGGACACCAATAAAGTTAAAGGTCTAGGTAATCATGATGTGCATTAGATTGTGTGGTTAAATGGGGTTCCTTCTACTTTTGTTTAAGATAGATATCCTAGGTTTACTCAGAGGTTTTGGAGGAGTCCCCGAGAGGTGATGGGGACTCAAGTAATATTGAGAACAGCTTATCATACACAAAAAGATGGTCATACAGAGCATTCTATTCAGATCCTATAGGATGCACTTCATGCATATGTCTTGTATTTTGGTGGATCATAGGATAGCCATCTGGGACTGGTTGAGTATTCTTATAACAACACTTATCAATTTTCGATCATAATGGCTCCTTTTGTGGCTTTGTATGGTTTCCCGTGAAGATCAAATCTTTTTTGGGAAGAGGTGTGAGAAGCTTCTTTAGTGGGATCTAGTTTGGTTCATTGTAAAACTATGAGGATTCAAGATATACATTGGTTCCTAGTTACAACTCAAATTCAATATAAATCTTATGAGGATCAACATTGTCATCCTTTGGAGATTTCCGTAGGTGACCAGGTTTTCTTGAAATTTTTTCTTTTTTGGGTCACCATCAACTTAGAAAATATAGAATGTTGGCTCTAAGATATGTTAGGTTGTCTGAGGTCACTGAGAATCTTAAAAAGGTTGGTTATCGGTGGTCATTTTCAGTGTAGTTGATAGGAATTTATGATGTTTTCCAAGTCTCACAACTCATAAAATACCATCTTGATCCCTCACATGTTTTTAGTTTGTAGGAAATTGATTTAGAAGAAAATTTTTCTATCGTTGAGTAGCCTGTAGAAATCATAGACTCTCAAATGAAGTTCTTGCATGGGAAGTTGATTCTATCGATAAAAGTGTTATGGTGTAATAGATCAGATTCTCATGAGACTTGGGATCACGAGTCATTGATTATGGAGTAGTGGTCTCACATATTTATCAAAATTCATTCATCTACGTGATTTCTCAGAGATTGAAATTCTTATGGTGGGTTTTTTTAACATCTCGCTACCTGCTTTCAGTTAATTCTCTTCTCTTTTATTTTTTTTCTATTTCATTAGGTGTGTCTTGGGACTCCATAGGATGGATATAATTTACTAAGAAAAATTTCCTAAAGTTCATGGATGTATGTTTGTTTGAATTAATAGATTTTGGGTATATACATGTAATTTATTAATAGGGTTCTCTCTGAGTTTGGAGAACGCCCGAGGTGGTTTTGGGTTTTTTACTATAAACTGGTGTTTTTATAGTATTCTAGAGAAATACATGTCGTGTAATGGGAATACACAAAGTGTAGTCTCTATAAGGAATTTTTCATGAACCATTTATATAGAATGAAGGTATCACACTCTGTGTATAGGTTACACACTGTGTAATTTTATAAATCTGATTTTTAATAAAAAAAAGCGATGGGTTTTTCATCGTATCTCAGTTTTGTGGATTACATGATGTGTAAAGGGATTACACATAGTGTAAATGTTGTAGACAAGGATTTTAGGGTCTTTCAATAGCTAAATCTTATTTTAATATTGAAAATACTTCCTTGATCTCAACCGAGGGCCCTTATCTGATGATTTTGGGAGCCTCTATTCATTATGGATCACTTCATTCAAATATTGATCACCATTGCGGTTGGATTGCATCTCTGTGGGTGAGTAATCCTTTTTTATTATTCATTTCCTTTGATCTCAGTGGCACTATTGTGTTGATATATTGGTGTTGTTGACCCATGGTGATCTTTCTTATTGATTCTATCTAGATATATTGTGTGATCTCATTCTGAGGGCATTTTCCTTGTTGGTTATGGTCTGGTGAGTGTGCATTCTTGAGGTATGTGTTGTTTCCTCTTATATGATAACCCTTTTTCTAAATTGAATCAATCTTGGGATGTGTGCATTGGTTATAGGGCCTCTGTTGTGGTTTTTTGTAAATATTTGTTGGTGGATCCCATAGAGGATGTGTGAAACCTATGTTTTGAGGTAGGTGGTTCCATCTCTAGACTATGTTGCTAAACTGAATTACTCTAGTTATTTTATAAATTATTTTATAAATTAAATGGAATTATTTATAGATTGTATTTGTTTGTGTGGAAATGGTTTTTTTTTAAATATTATTTTCCCTTATATTTGAGAAATGGAAAAAGAGTTTTCAAACCATTGTGAAATGGTTTATGAAATGGGTTTTCAAATCATAGTTTGATGAAAATGGTTTTATGAATTGATTCAGAAAATAGAGCACATGGGAATCCATGGTTACTATGGTGGAATGTATGGTAATATATCCCATCCACTATCAGGGGGTTTTCTCATGGGGATTTCCTCTACTCCCTAGGCATTTTGTTATTGGGACTCATTATACCTATTGGGGGTTTAAATTATAGGGTGATTTTTTGCTCTCTAAACTCAATGCATATGTCTAGTGGCTTTATGAGCACATGATTTTCTATGTTAGGTATGACTTTCCAAGCTATCTTGTGATAGTGTGATCCTTGGCATGATGTTACATATTCTTTTGGCTGATTTGGGGTATTTTTCCTTATACCGTTTTAGTTTATACTATCATGGATTTGATATTATATGTGATACATGCATTTCTTTGATTCGCTATATCTGTTTTGATAAATGTATATTAATTTTTTTTAAATGATTTACCAGATTTATTTGGAATTATGTAAAAAGAGGAAATTAAACCGTTTTCCATGATTTTGATATAAAAAATATTAAATTTTTATCATGCCTTATTTTATTTCATGTAGAGCATGCTTGGATTATTATATAGAGAATTATTATAGATAACTTTGGTTAGATCCTCCATAGACTATTAGATCACACCTTGAACATCCTTTCAGTGGTGTGCATAGCTAGTTATTTATTTAGATATAGGGGAAAACAAGGATCCATAGTGAGGTAGTGAAGTTTTCTATCAGCTAGGTTTTGGGTAGCTTGTTGTGAGATTGTGGGATTTTTCCCATGCTATCACATGGAGCTGTTGGAGTATCTGTTTTTATTTTTTGGTCCTTTGCAATTGAACTTGTCTCTTGGATATTTATTTCTACCTTTTTAGATGTATCACTTAATTTTTTTCTTTTTCTATTATGGAACATATTTATATCTTATATTGTTTCTTTCTATTATGTTTATATATTCTATGTTGTGGTCACTTCTGGTTGGAAAAAATCATTACCTCTTTTTGTTGTTTGTTTCACAGGTATTAGTATTTATTCCATGGGGATTAAGAATTCCTTTGAGTTATGTGGAAGATTGGGTCAGGTACTATCTTGAAAAGGTATTTAGGTCAGTTCATTATGCTATAATATTCTTTAAAAGTCTTACATGTGTCTTTATTTGGGAAAAATTTAATACCATGTGGCTTGACATGTGAAAAACATGATGTTGGGTCTTTTAACTATTGACTATAATAGGATTCTAATTATTTGCATATACTCTGTCATATAAATATATTTTCCATCATCATTTCTTAACAAAATCATCCATATAGAAACTAACATTTTCATAAACTTGTAATACTCTATTTCAAATACTTTCAACACATCTTAATAATGTTATTATTGAGAAATAAATGTCTCATTCCTTCCTTAAATCACTTACAACCCATGGAAAACTAACAACTCTAAAATCGTCAACATTTTGAAATCATACCATATGAATATCAAAAATTGATTTCATTATGATTGATTTCATCCTTAAAATATTATTCCATCAACAAAAATAAGCACCATAATATTTGATTAATCCCTTTTTTGACATAGAGGTTATGATCAATTTCACCACATTGGAATATAAGCTTTATCAATCCTAGAATATCAAGATCTAGGTCTCATATTCATCCCACAAATTGTATTATTCAACCAAAAAAGAGGATGGAAGCTTGCGCGGGATCTTGCTCGATTTAAATTGACCGAAGAGATGGTGATTGAATCTTGGTCTAATATTGCTTCTCAATGGAATTGTTCAACCCAGCATGGGAAAGATTGTTCCCGCCTCGTCAGTTTGAAATGGAAACTCGCTCAGATCTAGGATCTCTCCCACATAAATCATTTTATTTCATGGAATCCCTTATAGAAACCTCATCCATCTTGCCACCTCAGAATAATCCACCTATAATAAAATGGTCTGGAGATGGAGCCATCACGGTTGTAGCTGACCTCGAGGCAATCAAGCAGAGACTAGAGGTCTGTAGATTCTCGGTGCTTAGACGTATCTCCAATGAAAAAGGGGTGAAGCCCTGGTCTTTCACTGAACTTAAACAATGTATTTCACATTATTGGAATTTCTACAACTGGAGATTTATTCCCCTCGAAAAGGTTACTTCCATATAATCCTGCAGATTCAGGAGGAATTGAATGCAATATGGAATCTTAGAACCCTTAACTTGAAGCCTGGGATTTTCCATCTCTTAGAATGGGATTCCAACTTTAATCCCTTCATGCAGAAACAATCCATTTCTCATGTATGGGAAAGAATCAATAGACTTCCATGGATGTACTGGCATCCTAAAATTTTCAATGATCTTGCCTCTGGTAATGGAACACCTTTGAAGATAGATCAGCGAACAATTAATGTAGATCTTGGACTTTATGCCGGAGTCCTCATTCAAATTGATAAAGAGACCTCACCTCCTAATCGGGTAGCACTAGATGTCAAATATCACCCTAGAATTTGAAAACCTTCCAAAATATTGTGAGCACTACAGAATGGTTGGGAATATGATTGACAAATGTCATATTGTTCAAAAAATAGTACAACCGACATCAAAGAATGGATCATGGAAGGAGGTTCCTAGAATAAGGGTTTCTTTCACAATGTAGTATGTTAAAATGAATGATAACATGATTTTAAAATAGGTAAAATGTGATCAAATGGTGGGAACAAGGAAGAATTGGGTGGATCTTGCTGAAGAAGAAGAATAACATTCTCTCTAAAATGACGGTGTTGTCCATAATAAAACAATGGTTATATCATTGGAAGAGAAGGTTGACAATAAGGATCCTCAAAAATTAGAAGACAAGATCTTTACTCTTGTGCTTGGTATGAAACAGGAGGAACTTTCTTTAGATCTGATTAGTTAGGGCATTAATGAGGCACTGGACATAGATTCTACAGACACTGTTGACAACATTCTCCCTTCTAATCAGATACTAATGAACAACCTTCCTCCCAACCCAAATCAACATATGAATGAGGATACTTTCTCAAAGGAAGATGTTTCCATTAAAACTGGATATCAATACATCCTTCCATAGGAAAAGTTTGGAATTAAAAATGGAGATGACATCAGAGATTGCACGGAATCCACACCGGTAAGAATTCTACCAACTACAGTTTCCAAGGAGGACCTGGGAAGGTCTGGACGAAATAAGACCCCCAATAAAAGGGAGAAGTGGTTCCTCAACCCCAAACTTAAATCAAAATGAGGATATTATTATGGAACTTATAGGGATTGGCCAACCCTGACACTCTAAGTTCCCTTAGGCTACTTATAAGTAAATATAATCCTAACATTCTTAGGGTATCTGAGCCTAAGACCAAGCAACATAAAAATGGATTATTTTATTCAAGGAAAGCTATATTTGATGCTTGGTTCTATACAGGATTCTAGTCATGATAGAATATAGCTTTTTTCTCACAACAATGTGGTCAACCCTCTTCTAATCTCTAAGAATGAACAGGCCATCACATGTAAGTTTACTCGCTATGGAAGAAACATTCTATGCTCGATGGTTTATGCCTCCAACAACTATATTACTAGAATAGATTTATAGAGTCATATTAAAAATCTGTCTATTTCCATCTCGGAACCATGGATTATCATGGGAGACTTCAATTCCATTCTACATGCAGATGAAAAGATCGGGTATATTACAAGTACCACTTCCATCACGTGCTTCAGAGTTTTTATTGAAGAATATAATCTAACTAAAATCAATTTTTTGGGAGATAAGTACACTTGGTACAAAAAACATTTGATTGGAATTAGGGAAAGAAGAATTGATTGTGCTTTTGTTAACATAAATATTCTTGCGGAATGGTAAACTATTTCATGTGTTACTCTTGCATGACATAATTCATATTATCATCCAATTATGGTTAATTTCATTGATAAGGGAAAAAAACTACCTCTTCCCTTTAGGTTTAACAATACTTGGACTAACCCCCCAGAATGTTCCCAAATTGTTAGAGACACTTGGACCATGCAGGACAACAATCACAATCTACTTTCTTGTGTTCTCAAGCTTCGGGCTCTTAAGAAGAATATGAAGCATTGGAGCAGGAAAAAGTTCAGCCTTCTTGACCAGGAAATAAATTCTCTAGAAATAACACTTCATGAGATTCACTAATCTATTACTCTCAACAACTTCCCTGGAAATGATGACCAAGATAAGAAGGTTTCCTCTGAACTCTAGAAAATCATTGTTCTCAGGGACAACATTCACAAAGATTTGTTCAAAGTTAAGTGGCTTACTGATGGTGACAGGAATACCAAATTTTTCAATTCACTTAAAAGAGATAAAAAAGTAAACAAGACACTATCCCTTCTGAAGGATAGAGACTCTATAATTTATGATAGACAGAGTCTCTCAACACATATTGTCTCATTCTATATGAATATTTTCAACGGACCCATAAGAAATGAAGAATTGATTGATGGAATTATCCCAAAGATGGTCACTGATACGGATAAAACTATTCTAACCTCGACTCCAATGGATATTGAGATCAGGGAAACAATATTTGGTTATAAAAAAGAAAGCTCTCTAGGGCCAGATGGTTTCACTAATCATTTCTTCCAATTTTATTGGGAGGTCATACAAGATGATGTGTGTAAAATGGTAAAGAATTTCTTCACAGAGGGATATCACACTCAATGCATTAATGATCAGTTCATTGCCTTAATACCTAAGGTGGAGAATGAAAGTGATATTGGTTAGTTCCATCCTATAGCTCTTATCAACACTATCCACAAGATCATCACCAAAATCCTGTCCATTCGCCTCGCTCATATTTCTGAGAGAATTGCCTCATGGAACCAATTTGGTTATATCAAAGGAAGAAGGATTTCATATTGCCTTATAAATGCCTCTGAATTTATAAACCTCCTTCATAAGACCACATGGGGTGGAAAAATTTCTCTTAATCTTGATATTAGGAAGGCCTTTGACACCATTGACTGGGGTTTCATTGGTTGTATCCTGCATGAGTTTGGCATCCACAACAGATTTATTCATTGGGATAATGCTCTGATCAACTCTGCTCATATTTCTATTTTGATTAATGGATATCTGGAAGGATAATTTAAATCCTCTAGAGGAGTGAGGTAGGGGGGCCCCTTGTTCGCTATTATTTTTTCAATTGCTGAATATTATCTCATTCAACTTATCCTCGATAGAGTTAACAAAGGAGAGATCAAAGAAATCCGTGCTGCCCGAGGTATCACCGCCTACTCTCATCTACTTTTTGATAACAATATCATTATGTTTACTCAGGGAGACAAGTGGAACCTTAAAAATATAAAGATAACTCTTCTTCACTATAAAAAAGCTTCTGGAAAAGAGGTCAATTGGAGAAATTCTTTCATTTTCTTTGGAAAAAACACCTCAGCCTCAAGGAAGCAATGCATAGTTCAGGAGATTGGAATAAGGGAGGGGTCCCTTCCTTTTATTTACCTTGGGGTCTCAATGTTCCTTGGAAAACCTAGGACCTCTTA
The DNA here is from genome assembly GCA_963277665.1 of Viscum album. Taxonomy (NCBI): domain Eukaryota; kingdom Viridiplantae; phylum Streptophyta; class Magnoliopsida; order Santalales; family Viscaceae; genus Viscum; species Viscum album. Next base: position 1,041,494,858 of record OY728143.1, on the reverse strand, counting down.
TTTTGCTTATGTTGTGAGCCAATTTAGAAGAACTCTATCCACCTGGAAGGGTAAGTCACTATCAATGGCAGGGAGAATCTGCCTGGTTAAACATGTGATTGTCTCAAAGCTGGTTTAATCCTTCATGGTGTACTCCTGGATGGCTTCCAACCTTAAAAGTATCAACACCCTCATGAGGAAATTTGTGTGGAGTGGAAGTATACTTTAAAGGAAGATTATAACAACTCTATGGAAGGGTAAGTCACTATCAATGTCAGGGACAGTCTTCCTGGTTAAACATGTGATTGTCTCAAAGATGGTTTAATCCTTCATGGTGTACTCCTAGCTGGCTTCCACCCTTAAAAGTATCAACACCCTCATGAGGAAATTTTTGTGGAGTGGAAGTATACTTTAAAGGAAGATTATAACAGCTCCATGGAAGATTTGTTTCTTTCCACATACCATGGGAGGCCTGGGTATTAAAAACATTGAACTCTTAAACAAATCTCTTCAAGCACATTTCCTTTGGTGACTTATCAATGATAAATTTGAATCCCTTGATTTCCTCAGAACTAAAATTCTATGAAGGCTGATTGCAAGGAAGGTGAATTATATCCAATCCTCAGTTTGACCAGGTCTAAAAAATACTTTCCATAAGGTTAAAATTCAGTCTCACTGGTTGGTCAACGTGCACTCCTCCCTCCAATTATGGAGGGATTACTAGACTAGTACCCCCTTTATTGATAGTGTGGATATGCAGGATCTGTATATAAACTATGATGCCACTATTAAAAACCATCTTGAGCAGTATCATCAGCTTCCACCTCAGATTGACCACATGGTCTCCTCCTATTATTTTCTGAGCACAGATGACATTCTAATTTGGGAACCGAGCACAAATAGAATCCTGAACTCCAAATACTTCTACAACAATATTCTACAAGGTAGCGGTAATGGAACTGTTAATTACAATAGAAAATGGTTTCCACCATCTAGAGATACACTCCTTTGGAGCCTCCATATCAATAAACTTATAGTGGAAAATAACCTGCAATGAGTTGGGATCTCCCTCTGCTCAAGATGAAATTAATTAAACTCTGGGATAACTTTATAACATGCAATCATAGCACCCTGCTTTGATTGATGTTCTTAAGTTAGATTGTGTTTAGTGGTTAATTAGAACACATATCCTCTCTGTAAATGAGGATTAATTGACTTTAGGTATTATATTTGAACTCTACAAGTTTATCACGTGTGGTATTGTATTACCGATTAAGATCTCACTCTCACAATTTACACAAACCTTGACCTCGCGTGTTTTTGTGTCAATTGTTCAATTGCTTGATTAGTTTTATTTAACTATAAAAATAAATTAATTTATAATATTAATTAAATTAAATTATCTCATTTATTGAAAATAAATGAATGAAGAAGGTAAGAGATAGATTAATTACTAAAAAGACTACTCTTCCATGGGTGGCGTAATCATCATAGAAGCGAATTGCAATTGCAACGGTTTATAATAGATATAACCCAATAATGCTTCTACTCAAGAATTCTAGACCAAAGATGAAGATAAAATAATAAGAAAATTGAGAAAAATAAAAGAAATTGAAGATAAAATAAGAATATTATTGAAAGAACAAAAACATTACAACAAAGAAGAGGAAGAGAAGAGAATTTTGGAGGAGATCCTAGCTTGAAATATTCCCTCCTCCAATGGTTAATTAAAATGGAAAAGAACCACTTCACCTATGCTCCAAATCCTATATGGCCTATCCCAACCCCTCCAAATGATAAAAACACCAATTTATAGAGTGATGGGGAGGCTAGGTTCAAAGTGGTTTCAAGTGTGAATGGGGAATCTCGGCCTTAAGCCATATTTCACTGCCCATTTGACCTCCAAAATGCTTGAACAAGCTGTTCTTCTAGAATAATGATTTTTTAAAAATTGGGTTGGAGAGATCCTCTAATAAGTGGGGCCCAATTGAAGCTCAGATGAAGAATTTATGGCCCAAATACAGAACTAATGTTCAATCTAGCAGGCCCTGCCCACCTTTGACTTCATGGTCTATTTAATCCAAAAAATTCATGATTTAGCTCTAATGTCTGAAAAAAGGTTCTAGACCATTAAGTTAGGAACAAAGTTACAAAATTTAAAGTTCAAATAATAAATATTAAAATATTTATCTTTGAAATACTACAGTGCACTATAAAGGGTAAAATTGGAATTTCCATCAAATTTTCAAATGAATGATCTAATCCCAAATATTTTATAAATAAACATATTTAACACAATGTGAGGAAATTTTATCATTTGTTATCAATAAAATATTCAATAATTTTTTTTATCAGTTTGGGTAGAAAACCCTTACCTTAAGTCTGATGGTGTTCTTCACTGATCTTAGTGTCCTGGATAACCAAATTAAATTAATTAATTAATATTTATAGAACCTATTTTTATGTAATTGATATATTATAGCCTTATTAATTTCATTCATGGACTTCTTGATGGGTTTAAGAGTTACAATTTTATGGTTTGGGATCATTTTCTTCCTTGGTATTCGTGGACGATTTACTTATATACATGAACAGAGAATCATGTAAAATGAGGATGGTTGTCCAGAATTAAAGTTATATGTTATTAGTGAACATCCAGAAGGTTACATGGTTGTAAATTTCATTTTGTTACTTAGAGTAAAGATGAATCATTATATAAATTATTTAATGATAACTGTTTGGGTTAATTAGTGGTTTTTGAACACATCGAACTCATTTTGTTTTATAAATGAAAATCATGTATACAAAAAGATTCCATATTCATATATGATACATAATACATATATTATAGTTTGGTTCAACCATAATAATGGTTTCATTACTATAATTGAATTCTTCCTTGAATGGGATAAATTAACATATCTCAGACAGTGTTTTCATTTATAGTATAAAAGGTGAGAAAAGAACAGATGATAATGGAATATTACATTATCATAAGAAAATTACAGTACATATATGGTAGTAGATTTTTAATAAAATTTGAATGAGAAGAGGTGAGATTAAAAAAGATAACAAAGGAACTTTAAAAGAAAACAAAAGAATTGAAAAGAAGAATTTACCTCTTGAATATATCTTCCTTTGAGAGCCTCTTTAGGGGATAGGATTTGGTATTTCGAGGAGACCAAGGGATTTTGGATGTGGGGGGTCTTAGGGAGATATTTGATTATAATTTAGACAAGTCTTGAAGCTTGATAGGTGTGAAGAAATGAGGGTGTGAGGGGTGGTATTTTTAGTGAAGGGGAGGAGGGTTTTCTCAATATTTTAATCATTAGTTAATTATTTTTCCCTAGGAAAAGAAATAGTGATGATTACATTACCAAAAATAGTAATAAGTTCATGTTATTTCGAACTAATTTTTTCTTACATCAGAAATGATGTAGTAAATAGTGTATTTATATCATAATGTATTTATACCATAATTACTGTATTTTACTATTCCAAAAAAATTCATGTATTTCAGAAAAATCCCAAAAATTCACCCTAACTATTTTTTGACGTATAGAATCCAAAAATGAACTCCATTTATCAAAAATAAATTTTTAATATTAGAAATTTAATTTTTAATTAAAATAATCATTTAATTGGAAAATACCACACTTAAAATATCCATCTTCATTTTTAAGGTGCCTAAATTTTATTTATAATTTTGTGCGTAAGATTACCATTCATAAGGGTCATATTACTATTCATAAGGGTAAGTTACTATTTATAAGGGTATATTACTATTCATCAAAAATTAAGTCTGCTCTATCAGAATACAAAAATCACGCTGAACGTAACTGTGCATGTCAGATTTTCAAAATTCAAATCAAAGTAGTGGCAAAATTATGTTTATCATCTTGGTTATAATAAAGTGTTGTTTTATAGAGACTCATTGTTTCATGCATTCAATGTTAAATTTATTTTTAAATGCTTGGGGTGTTACATTCTCCCCTCTTTAGAAAAATTTCATCCTCATAATTTTGAAATTAAAATTTGAAAGTTAATGGTTGATACTTGAAAATTATCTTTTGGGAAACCCACATCAGAAATATGGTTAAAATATACTCTTAATAAAGGGGAAAGGAAAATTCATAGGTTACTACAGAACTACGAATTATAATTGGATAACATGGTCATGTAAGAATAATCAAACCATCAAGTTCTGATAGAAAGTGATAGAGAACATGCTCAGATGAAAGATCGTTACCACAAAACCATAAAACACAGTTATGAAAAAAATGATAACAGAACAACATTTTTGTTTAAGACTCTTTTCCTAGAGATGAAGAATTATTCCACTCTATAAGAGTTTGAATATACGTTTCTATTTCATAAACACAATATTATCCTTTTTTTGTGACTTGAACTATCTGTACTTTATCTCTTAGCACATGTTGCATTGTGTGGTGACATTAAACTATAAATCCTCATATAATGATCAAATTAAACCATTTAATAAATTGTTTAACTTTTCAAAGTATCATGATCCAACACATTAGAATCATTCCCATATCAATCCTTTCTATATCCATATACACAGTGCCCTTGGCAATCCTCATTTTTTTATAACTCGATAATCCATCCTGATTAATGCATCTACTACCTTATTTGTCTTCAATCAACATGAAGCAGCCCTAAATTTTTTCATTCCAAACATGTGAATAACTTCATCACATATCCTCTTGAAATATGGTAATAAATTAAATTACCATAAAACATTATTGAAAAAATGCACTCATCCTTACACATGATATTGAATGTATTCCTTATATCCATAAATATTGTAACCTCCATCAATGATAGCATAAACCACTTGTAGACATGTCAATAATCAGTTTTGAGGTCGTGAGTACTTATCCAAATAAATAATTTCTTCAACATTATCTTAGTCATCATGAATATATTTAGGGTTTTCTTTTCCTCATCCATATACTTTCTTAGGATATTAACTTTCTACTAAGTCACATATCCTTTCTACAATTCATCATATGACCTCAAATTCTTAATGAAATAGTATTACAGTACAATACTCATATTTTCCATAATTCTTATAACCAGTAAATTGCTGATAAAATATTCAAATTACATGATTATCAATGAGGCGTATTAATCATTTCACTTCATATGTGGAAGTATCATGACATGATCATTATCCATTAACATCATTTGGGGAATATTCCTTTCACGCTTGGGACACTAATTCGCATAGTGTCCCATCTCCTTGAAGTTGAAACATTGAACATAATTTATTTGTCTCTTCCCTTTTTATTCATTAGATCGGTGAACCTTTCTCCACACTTATAACAACCCCCCAAGCTTTTCAATTATTTTCTAGGATGATTCTTTTTATAGTTATCACATGTGGGAAAACCCTTCATTCCCTTCTTCCCTTTATCCATGTTTTTATCAGCTATCCTCTTCTTCCTTGGCTACCCTTAAAATCCATTGGACTTAGAGAATTATTTAGATACTTTGTTAACACATGATATTATTTCCTCATATGATGAGGATACCTTGGAGACTATTTACCTTCAAATTTTTTGCCTAAGACCATGAAAGATATGATCCTTCTTACTCTTTTCATCACGTGCATTGGTGAAGTCCTAATTCCTTCTTCTAGGATCCATTTCTAATCAATTTCATATAATATATTATCTCATAAAATTATGAACTCTCTATAACTCTAAACATGGTATAACATATAACATAAATTTATACACCTTAAATCCAAGAACCATATACTTTGGTTACTTTGGAAGCATAAATCATTTATAATGGTTTGCAAATAAATTGTGAATTATCCTAAGAATATCCCTTGGGAGTATAAAACCAGGTGCATAGTAAATCCCATTTTCGTGTAACATGTTACCTTGAGTCAAGCCCAGAACACCTTTTCATAGTTGTTACTCCTAGGTACATCTGTTCCAGAACCACATCCACTTAGAGTATCCATATAGGGATGTATTTATATGAATACCCACATAATATCTACCTTAACATAATTATATTATTTTATTATATACATATCCTAAATATCTATCTTAGGTTTGTTCTCCCTAATCTATGTTTTCTAAATACATTTCCCAAGGTTTCTACTAAACTTCCTCTGATACCAATTATAACGCTCTGACCCCAGAAGCCGAGAGCCGGTGCAATACTTGTTATATTAACATGATTACAAGGAATAAAATCCTAAATTACCAATTAGTTTAGTATTCTTGAAGAAACTGAATACATATATGGAACCCATTTTACATTGGGAGAAGAAAATAACACATAATACATAACAAAAGCTAAAAAACTACATCCATAAAAACTAAAAAAGTAATATGTATTTCATCATCATAGGAAGGAAAACAAATTAAAGGGGTGATCTCAAATGATTAGTAAGGGTTATATATAATGGAAGCATAAAACAATAATAATTTAATCATAATCAATTAGACATAATCATTATGGCATGGTCAATAATTGAAAAACACAAACCATTAATAAACTGAGAATGAAAGTGCATCCATAGATTTTTTCATAGTGAAAATCTCTTGGATAGTATTAACTAGATAATGAATAAATAGAATGATTATTATTTATAAATCATGTATTTGGAACATGAACCATTATATCTTCAAGATGGTTTAAGTCTGTTGGTAGAAACTCATCTGATTTTTGGAAACAAACTCGAAGGGTTTTTCACCAACTAGTTTTTCTCATGAGACCTATCGATGCATCGAGGGGCTATAATGGGCCCCACACATCACTAAAAATCCAAATAATTATTTATAAAAAGATATAATACAATAAAAATATGCCTTTTCAATATTCTTATTGGGTAGAGGATACAGATTCATCAATATTTCCATAGTTAAAGAAACATTCCCCAATCATTAAACATAAACACTAACCATTCAGAGTAATATGGTGAATGGTATCAAGATAACACATCAACAATCAAACTAATTAGAAAACATTAAAAAACATATTTTATATTATATCATAAGAGATAAACATCAATATAGTAAAAGGTTCAATAAAGGATGGTGACATAGATGAAGATACTTTTAAATGATACCATTGAAAAATTATTGAGGAAATAATCCTTAAACATTCCAAAGTGTCCCATACCACCTTGAAACATTCAAATCAGAATCCCATAGAATATAATTATAATAATAATAATGTTTAAATTAAATACCAAAGGGAATTACATACACCACATGAAAGTACTAAGTGGTGAACAAGGTGTATATCTCATAAAAGTTAAATTGAGACGAGAAAAATCCTTTTTTACTTTAGAAATAAGAGTTCTTTTGGAAAATAATTTATATTTTTCAGGAAATAAAATTTGTAAACATGTATATCCCAGAAAAGAGGAGTGAATAACATTGAAAATATATTTTAGGAATAAATTTTTTCCCACCGATGTGAAATCATGGAAAAATAGTTTTTAAATAAACTTTAGAAATAAAACATTTTAGTGAGGTTTTAGAAAAATATTAAAGAGATTTTAAAGAGGAAAGGCATGTTTGATTTCATAAAATCATAAATTAAACAAGATTTTTTTTCATGATAAATTCTGTTATCTTATAAAATAATAATTTCTTAGAATAAATTACATAATGCACTTGAAAATAAGTAAGAATTCGAGAAGTTCCCTGAAAACAGGGTTGTTTATTGGGAAGATTTTTTGAAAGATCCTTTTGAAACATCTAACTACCCATAAAATAAATAAGGAATCTGATTGATACACATATATATAAAATTATAAAAAAATTGTGAGGAGAAAATAAGAATAAATAAGAATTTAATTTAGACAACTAGAGAATAAGAGTGACCCGAATGAAAATGGAGGTTCTAGTAGAAAACCCTTACCTTATGTCTGATGGTGTTCTTCACTTGGTCTTAGTGTCATGGATAACCAATTTAAATTCATTAATTAATATTTCAAGAAAATATTATTTATGTAATTTATTTATTATATCTTTATTAAGTTCATTCATGGCCTTCTCAATGGGTTTACGAGGTTCAATTTTATGGTTTGGGAGCATTTTCTTCCTTGGTATTCCTGACCGGTTTACTTATATATATGAATGGAGAAATGTGTAAAATGAAAATGGTTCCCCTGAATTGAAGTTATATGTTATTATTTAACATCCAGTAGGTTACATTGTTTTAAATTTAATTTGGTTACTTAGAGTGAATATGAATCATTATATAAATTATTTAATGATAACTGTTTGGGTTAATTAGCGATTTTGGAACACAACTAACTCATTTTGTTTTATAAGTCAAAACCATGTATATAAAAATATTATAGAACCATATGTGAGATATAATACATATATTATAGTATGTTTTAACCATAATAATGGTTTTATGACAAGAGTTGAAGATAGTAATGAAAATTGAAAACCCATCTTCCTTGAATGTAATAAATTAACACATCTCGAACGATGTTTTAATTTATAGTATAAAATGAGGGAAAATAAGAGATGATGATGGAATATTACATTATCATAATAAATTCATGTACATATAATTTATTGTATTTTTCATAACATTTTTATGAGAATAGGTGAGAATAAAAAAGAAAACAATGGAACTTGAAAAGAAAACAAAAGAATTGAAAAGAGGAATTTACCTCTTGAATTTATCTTTATTTGAGAGCCTCCTTAGGAGAAAGGATTTGGTATTTTGGGTAGAAAAAGGGATTCAAGATGTGGGGGAGATTAGGGAGATATTTGAGCATAATTTAGGAAAGGTTGAAGTTTGAGAGGTTTGAATAAATGAAGGTGTGAGGGGTGGTATTTATAGTGGAGGGGAGGAGGGTTTTCTTAGTATTTTTATCATTAGTTAATTATTTTTTCCTAAGAAAAAAAATAGTAATGATTACATGAAAAAAATATTAATGAGTTCATGTTACTTAGAAATAATTTTTTTCTTACATCACCCTTGATGTAGGAAATAGTGTATTTATCTCATAATGTATTTATACTATAATTGTCATATTTTACTATTCACAAAAAAATTATGTATTTAAGAAAAAATCCAAAAAATTCACCCTAACCATTTTACGATGTGTAGAATCCAAAAATGAACTCCATTTTTCAAAAATAATTTTCTAAATACGAGAAATTTAATTTTTAATTAAAATCATCATTTAATTGAAAAATTCCAACACTTAAAATATTCATCTTCAATTTTAAGGTGACTAAATTTTATTTCTACTTTCATGGGTAATGTTACCATTCAAAAGGTTTATATTAATATTCATAAGGGTAAGTTACTATTCATAAGGGTATGTTATTATTCCCCAAAAAATATGTTTGTTCTATCAGACTCTAAATATCACCCTAAACGCAACCGTGTATGTCAAAATTTTGAAATTAAAATCATAAAAGTGGAGAAATTATGTTTATTGGCTCAGTTATAACAAAGTGTTATTTTGTGGAGACTTAGTGTTTCATGCATTCAATATTAAATTTATTTGTAAATCCTTAGGGTGTTATGGTCAAGGATTGGGAGTTCAGTTTTGAGAGACTATCATGATTTCTTTCTCACCCTAATCCTCAAGTTTCTATGGGAAGTTGGTTTTTTTCCTTTGAATTTAGTTTTTAGATTTATAGAATTGATGGATTATGGTTTAATTCCAATGATAGTTTGTTTTGATCCCTATCAATATGAATTGAGTTTCCTTGGGGGTCATATGTGATGTTTTGGGATGGTGATAGAGTATGATGTAAGGATGTGTGGTTGGTTCATTAGGCATTACAAACTCTATGAATACCAAACACTTTATTATAGACATGTTCTAAATACCATTTCATGATTTTCATATGGATTTCAACCATGAATTTAAGTTGGGAATGGTTCTGTATCCCATTTATTACACTACTTAGACCCCTTGTCCCTTAGATTTACTATTTATAGGGAAAATGGATAATATTAAAGGATGGTATTGTGATATGTTATCATTTTTGGATTTAGTTTTGGTTGAGGCTTATGTTTTTACCCTATTTATTTGTTTTTTCATGTGATTTGAATTTTATTTTATACTGGTGAAAATAGACCTCTTGAGAAATTGTCTTCAATTTTTGTACAAGGTCTTAGGGGTTGTTTTTTAAATGAGTTAGGTTCCATAAAAGGTTTTGAAATGGTTGATTTTGTTTTTGGAGTTATGAAAAGTGTTTTACATGTGATTTATTTTTCTAATCATGTGCACATAGTGTTTCTAATTATGGGATTCCTATTTTAAGAGAAATTAGTGTTTTCTAAATTGGGGTTTTACCCCTGGTGAGTGTATTTCAAAAGGTTAAATTATTTGAAAGTTATTTTAAATAAAAAATATTTGTTTTATTTTAAATTAAATATTAGTGTTTTGGTTTAAATGAAAATTTTTGGTTGTTTTAAAATTTGTTTTGGAAATGTTTTAAATTGATCATATCAAGAGTGTAATTGGTGTTTATATTGTGAAATTGTTTCTATTTGGTTTTGAATGAAAGAATTCCCAATTTTAGTGGTTCTTTGGTTTATTAAAATGATATTTTGAGATATCCTTACTTGATTTTGTCAAAATTGTGTTTTTTTCCCATATGTGTTTTTTAAAAGCTTGGTGTGATTTTGGGGACATGAACATGTGAGGGTATATGTATTAGGTTATTTGATGTGAGCCTCCTATAAATTTATATTGTGCAAGTATAATTCTTATCTTAGGGATTCTTACTTTTTCTACTTAACATGGAATAGGCTCTGAATTGAGTGGAATGTGTTGTTTCCTTCTCAGAGTTGTGAGCCACTGTTTTATGGTTGTATTGGTGAGGATCCGTTTTCTTATATTTACTTGTGGTAGTTTTGGTTCAGAATGTTTCTTGGTTTGATCTTGTAGGTTTTTGGGGTTTGATAGTCAAGTGTTATCCTATTATTATATCCTTTAAGTGGTTGGTTATGTCTTTTTTGGATGATGAACTATTTTTGGGTTTATTCTCATTGAGTTTAGAGTATTTTTAGCTTATATAAGTTCTATACTAGTGGTTCTTTGGTTCCTATTCAGTTTCTCATTGTAGGTGGTGTTCCTTTTTTGTAATTTTTTTGCCTAATTGTATAAGGTTTTTTGTTTACCCTATGTGTTGTAGACTCTGGGCTGAATTTTGGTTTCCATCTTAGACATGTGAAGAACCTGGGGTTCATACATGGGTATTAAGGGGTGTATATTTTCTTCTATTCGGGCTGTGGATATCACTAGGCTATTTTTCCTTTAAAAATTACCATGGGAAGTTATTCTAGGAAGTTGGATCTAAACACCCCCACCTGTCGAATAAGACCCTTAGGTTAAAACCCTGACATTACTTAATGAGTCACATCTTCCTTTTTTGAGCTCATTTTTTGGATTTCATGGGTTTGTATGACTCATTTTTTCTAAAATTTGGTATGTTTCAAGGATTAGTTCTCTCTATATTGTTTTTAAATTAGTTTCATATGGTTATATTTAACCAGTGGAGTTTATAAAATTTACTTTATAGATTTAAGGAATGTGGTTGCTCGATGATATTCCCTTATTTTTTGGAAACTGGTTTTTTGTTTCTCCACCGTTTATGCCCAATTATAAATGGCAGGTAAATTGATACCCTATATATATTTCTTTAAGATATTCCCTTTGATTAATTGTTTATCATTTATTTACTGGGTTCTTCTTGAGTATTTACTTGGTTGTTTGAAGATTTCTCATTCTCCAAGATATTTGTTTAATAATTCCATTACTTTTGAACTCTAATAAAACCTAATAATTTATGAGGGTATAAAGTTTCATGGTGGGAAGATTTGAGACACACTCTATGTCAAAATGGGGTTAATTTTATGTGGTTTAATTATTTTTAGGATCATTTTAATTTTTTATATATTTTCGACATGAAACATGGAAAATTTTGATTTTTTCCTTCAGTGAACAGTAAATGCATAATATTTGAATGAAACTATATGGATAAAACTGCATGGATCCATGATACACTTATGTGTGGTCCATTTTGAATATGATGGTTTGGGTTCCATGGGTGGTGTACAGGTTTTGGCCAATCTATATGATCCATAGGATAATTCATGCGGGTCCTTGGTAAGTCTGGGATGTGGCACATAGCTTGCACACAATTAGGTAAACCATATGAAAAGCATGTAGATCTGTTATAAATTTTTATAATGCTAACCAACATAGTCATATCATGGTATCTCCAACCTTGTCAAACCCATGAAAAACTATATGGGGTGGGTTTTGTCTAGGTAGTTCCCTACACATGGTTATCATACGGTTTGGAAAACCTTATGACCAAACCATGTGACCTGCCCATATTCATTAAATGTGTAAATTCAACTTTTTATCATATTATTTTTTTAGTATAAAACCCCCTATTTTATCCCCATATTTCTTGAATGGACCAATAACATCCCATTTGGGTATCTCCTCTTTCTTTCCTCCAATTTTGGTGGTTTACACCTTGGATTTAAGTGGTTCTCTTCATGGTAAGTCCTTCTAAATTTCTCTCTCATATTTATTCTGCATTCCCCCTTGATTTAACTTCTACCATTAACCATAATATTTGTATAGACTAATTTTATACTGGTAATTGGATCGAATCATTTGGATTTGTTTTCATAGAGGTTGTAGAGGGAACATCTTGTTTTGGGTGTGTGTTCTCCATCATAAGAGAAAAATTATGACATGATCACCATTGAACTGAGGTAGGTGTTTCTTTGTTGTCAGTTTCTATTATATGAATTTAATTAATTTATGTTTAATAATGGTTTAACTTTCTAAATTATTCCTATATATAAGACCCATGAGGGTCCAAATTTATTTAAAATTGATTTTAAACCTTTTCATGGAATGTGATTTCATTCCAAGTGTTTTATAAAATAGCTAAATGGATATTAAAGAATTATTTCAGTTTTAAATGTGATATAGAGAACTAGATTGGTTCTTTAAAATGTGTTATTGAATTAAAATTTCTTTAAAACATAGTTTTTTAGGTTTTTTTAAAGTGTTTAAAATTTTTAATTTGTGTTGGGTGATTTCAAAAGGGTTTATTATCCTATATGGATTATATTTGGAAAATTTTTGTAGATTTAAATATTTTCAAACATTTTTATAGAGGGAATAATTATTTTCAATTGAGTCTCAAAAGTGATTTGATAAATTTTAGTCTCAATAGTAGATTGGGATGCCCAATGTAAATGATAAAATAGTTTGGCATCCTAGGAATGGTTGTTTTTAAGATATGGATCATTTGAATTTTATAGCAAATGAAATTTCATAAATGGGGAGAGAACCTCTTTTTCCCCTTATCAACATTTTATTCTCTTGGTGGATTGTGATCCCATTAAGAGATGATTATAATTAATGAATTGTATCTTATATTTTTATTTTTTGATTATGGGGCTTCTACTTGTGAGTATGGGAGGTGATGAGTGAGTTGTTTTCAAATGTTTTACCCTTGAGTTGTGAAATGTTTGATCGTACACACCTCCTTTGACTTATAATGTTAAACTTGGGAAATGGGGTAGGTGACTTCTGTAGTTGATTCCCTATCCTAGGTTATTGAATATTATTGTTACCCTAGGACCAATATATCCCATAGAGGAGATGTTCCCCTTGATGTGAGTGTGCTCATGGGAGGTTGGGGACTAAGAGAGCCCTAATGAGGACTAAAAGATCCCAGGGAGGACCATGTGAGCCTCTAATAGTTGTTGATATGTTAAGTGATTTGTGAACCTTGGTTCATTCTGAGTCATTCTATAGTCTTTTAGATACCACTTGTTAAATCCATGATCATAGGATCATTTTTTGGATAATTTAGTGGATTTATATTTTTGATTCTATTGTATCCCCTACTATTCATTAAATTGTTTGGAACATAAGTGCTTGTTATTTATCTATCCTTATTGTATGACTTGAAATACTAGTGTATGACTCTATTCTTTCTTCTTTCTTTATGAATCTTAGTTTTTCGATGTTTTTTAAAATAGACCGTGAAAGGTTTTTAAATAATCAGAAAAGGAAAGCATGATTTTCATGTGTTTTTAAAATACTTTTTATAATGAGTTTGATAAGTGTTATCAAGTGATAATGGAAAAATGGTTTATTTTGAAACTCTAAGTGTGTAAATTTTATAAATTATTTTTTGGCCAATTATGATTAGTTTTATGGAAATTGTTAGTTTTCAAACATTTTTTAGAAAACCATATGAAAATTTGGAACCTCCTTCAGTTCTGAAATATTTATTTCAAAAAGGGTGTTTGTGAAATGGTTTTGTAGTGGGAGTTTAAAACGGTGTTTTTTAAAAGAGGTATTTTATTGTTAAAATCATTTTCTAAGATATTGTTTTAATTTAATTAAAATATTATAAAGGTATTTTAAATTTTTTTTATGTGTTGTTTCTTATTCTATGAAACATTATAAATTTTATTTTTCTATTATATTTAAAATTAGATTTTTTAGGGTGGAATATGAAACTGGTTACATATATTTGATTGCTTGTGGTGAACCATTTGGGATTTTAGCTCACACCTATATTTTAAAGTTTTAGGTCCATTCTATCTTATTTTAGTTATTTTGGATATTATAGGAGATATGTATAGTAAGATGGTGACTATTAGTCTTATAGTGGCTCATTTGAGCTGTTCTAGGGTATTTCTCTCATTTGAGTTTGTTTATTCCATTTGGACCATTGTATCTTATATAGTTTTTTTCATTATTTCCTTTATTTTTTGTATTAGTTGTATCTTTTTTGGATATTTAGTTTTTTTATCTCCAGTTGAGTGGTTATTGTTTTTATTTACATTGCTTGTTTGTTATCTGTGTATGAAGGAAAAAAACATTACCAAGGCTTGTTCTTTGATGCTCAAATGCTAGTTTCATGCCCATGAGTATTAGTAATTCCCTTTAGGTTGTGTGAAGGACTAATTCGGGTGCTGTTTTCGATGGTACCTCAAGCCATTTCATTATAGATATATTCACAAGTTTTGAAAAATAAGTTTCTTATGAAACTAGTTATCAAAGACAGTAAACCGTATATTATTGGGATTGTGTGATTTTTGTGAGATATAATATTTAACTTATGGAAATGTTGTAAAATAAATATAAATTCCTCTCACTTTATATCAAATATGGTGTTTTGAGAAAGTGTTCTAATCATTAGATCTATGTGTGTGGGTGTATGAAACCTCAATTGGTATCAGATCGGGGTTTAGTTTGTTTTGGGGATTATTTTAGTTATTTTTTAGGATTATTATAAGATAAATTTAATTAAAATACTAAGGATAAATCTAACTATTATAACATCCTACAATTTTGGTGAAGTTTTGGGTGTGTAGTTTTCTAAGTAGTAACATCCCTATCTAGAAACAATAAGTGGATGTAGACTCTAAAACAGATTTAACTAGGGGTAGTATCCTTGAAAAGAGTTTATTGGGTATTAACTCGATCATCACATAGTTCAAGGAAAATAGGCCTAACTACACACCTGGTTTGAAACTACAAGGGGGTATTACTTGGTATATCACATTATATTTATAAACCATTATAAAGTATTTGAGTATGATTTTAACTAATTATGATATAGAATCTAATGGAAAGTGGCCATGGATAACCACAGATTGAACAAAGAGAGTCATTGGTTCAAAAGAGTATCATATGTCAAAATTTAAGGTTTCAAAGGGGAATATATCTTAGGATTGGTGTTTTCATATTCATATTTTAGAAATTTTAATAACCATTTTGGATTTAGCATTTGGTTGAAACAGGATCATGAAAATAAATCTAATAGAGGCTTGTATTTGGAACTATTATGTCTTATAAACTAATAAAGGATTATACTTAAATGGTTAGAAATTTTAGTATATGTCTGTTTTAATGGAAAGGTGATTTTCTAAGTATTACCTAAGGTAGTGTGGTTGATATCTTATTAGAAACAAAATCTTGATACTCTTATCAATTATCATTAATGAGTGATATTTATCAATGATATTCTAATATAATCTAAATTTTTTAAGGATTATGGGAAACATCTAATGATTTTTCTTTAGAAATTTTTTTTTAAATGTTTGGAAACATATATTAAATGGCACCAATAATCTTAAAAGGTGAATTATGAAAAATTTTGTATTTTTTGGGAATAACTATTTAAGAACATAATATTTAGGTATGGATAAATATTATATTTAATATAAACTTGATTTTGAGATAATAAATGGATTATTTATTTTGAAAAATTAATTTGAATAGTATTGGTAACCTTGGTATTGGTATTTGATTCATGATATTTTTTGTTAGGTTCATCATATTTTTTTGATTATGGTATATATTGGATAATGTGTGATTTTATGACCTATATATTAATACCATTTGAGGTTTAAATATAGTGTTAATTTATAGAAGAATATATGGATTTATTGTGTTTTAAAGTCTTGTAAATTCAAATGGTTTTGTGAATTTTATATTCTAGAGAATTTATTATTAGGGTATATACACACATGAGTATATGATTTCATAAAAGATTAATATTGATTGAGGAAAGATAGGAAACTTAATATAACCTAAGAGTGTAAGTTATATTTCATACTATAAGTTATATCCCAAATTATAAATATGATAAGAATACTCTTACCAATTTTTTTGAGTGAGTAAAAATTAAAATTTTGAGGATGCAATTTATTTAAGCGGGTATAATATAACGACTTGAAATTTCATTAAGGATTTTCCTCAAATAAATATTATATAAATAGCATGTTATATACTCAATATGAACTAAAATTAAATATTTATATGTTAAAATAAATGTTTTTCATTATAATATTGTAGTTAAATTAGCAGGAATAAAAGGAAGTAACCATATTGTGAAATCTATGAAAGAAATAAATGTCATCGGGTAGAGGAAGTATCCCTTATAAACATTTTTTATCTTGAAAATGATGTAGCTTCACTAAGTTTTTCTATATAAAAATCATAATTAAATCTCAAAAAATTATGCTATATAGAAAATCATATGTAAGAGAAACTTAAGGTTGAATAAATTTCCACAAGATTTATTCTTATGGAATCACCACCCTCAGCTTCCACTAGAGCTTACCTTACGCATATATATTATGTGGAAATTTTTAGGGGATATGTAACTATAAATTAAGATGATATAATCAGGTAATTATTAATGTAATAAGTTATATAGCACATTCATTTTAAATATTTATCATTTTGACTTTTAAAGGGAAAAAATTATTTTTCAATAAAAATTGTTTTTCTTTATATTTTGTATTTAAAAGAAAAATTTATAAATTTATAGATTTAAATTTTTTAAAATTAAATTAATTTTAAAATTATGTATTTCAATATTATCATAAGGTTAATTTTTTATATTTTTTAAAAATAATTGATTCTTACTTGAATTTTGAAAATATCCATTTTAATAAAAATAGACAAATTTATGACATTATCTAAACAAAAAAATGAATTAAAACTTATTAAAACTTTTTATTTTAAAATTTATATATATATTTAATAATTAATATAAATCATTTAAAAATATTATGATTAATTTATAAAATCCATGTTTAATGTTTTAAAAACTATAGAAATATTCTAATCTAATTTTTCTTTCATTCGTTTATATTGAAAATTAATTTTCATCACTTATAGAAGTTAAATCTAAAAAAATGTATCTAATATTTTAGATCATAATTTTCATAATATTTAATAATTTCACTTTAATTTTTATTCCTAAAATCATGATTACTATGATTAAAATTAATTATCTCCATAATGGTGAAACTATATTTTTTAAAAGAATTATTTTATTAACATTGTGTACTTTTTTATATAATATATTAAATTATTATATATTATATAACTACTATAATATTATTTTTAAACTTATATATAAATATATTAACACTCATTCAATTGGTAACTGATGCTAAATAAGATTAAGAACTCTTAATGTTAAAAACAACATTTTTCTACAAAAATTGCTTTTCTATATATTAAGTGATTTAATTTGAAATTTAATATTATATTATTTATAAATTAAGTTATATTATATGGAGATTAAATTTAGGTTAATAACATCAAAATTTGGTAATATTGGTTGCCTTATATGTTTAATAAAACATAAATTAGGTTGGTTAAAAGGAAGTTACCAAGGTAAAAACCAAAATGGTAAAATGTAAACAATTTGGGATAAAAGTATTGAAACATGTCTAAAAAATGTCTTAAAATGTGTGGTAGAGTCTTTATAGTCTTCATCTCACCCAAAAATCCATTATTTATCACTTTTTTATCCATTGACCCTTGATTAGTGGCATTCCATTATGGAAAAACAATAGGTATTCACAATAGTTTCATTTTATTCACTTATAAAAGGGGATCATTTCCACCATTTTAATTCTCCACTTTACCATTGAAATTTATTTTAACCCCATAACTATATTCCTCTCCTATATTTCCCTTTAATTTTCTAAGTCCCATGGTTACTAGAAGTTATCCTTATCCCTTCATTTCCAAAGATTCTTTCAAGAGAAAGTTCAAGGTCCCTGCTTGAGTATTACTTAATCCTTAACCTTTTGTTCTTAATATTTATCTTCAAAAACTATCCTAAAAATAGTGATAAAATGACATCAGTATCATTATTATTCATAATTTTTAATATATTAATGGAATAACCATTATTTATTCCTTCCTATCAACTTAGAAAAACAAAATAATGTTGATCATGCGTTTGTGCAGACTACCACCTATACTAAGCGACGCCTTCCATTTTTCACCACTATATTTATAAAAATGGTTATAAGGGTGGAATTAAATAATAAATGAAACATATATAATATAATTATTATTATTTAGAGATGAATTATAATCCACCTTTATTCAGTCTCATTTTTAGGGAAAAGAAAACGTTAATCATGCGTTGTGTGGACTACATCCACCACAAAATAACATTTTTCATTTTTTATATAGATTTTTATTATTTATAAAATCCTCAAAAAACAAGATTAAAAATATTTAATACATAAAAATAATATAAATATTCTTCTTTTATAATGATATTTTTTAAAATAATTTTTTTAACCATACTCACCCATCGAGATAGTGTGTTCTTATTTAGGTGGGTTTAATAACCTATATGAATGATGCTATAAAACTATATAATGGATGAATATGGGAACTTAAATATTAATATTTTTATAATTAAATGATAATATAATGATTTTTTATGGTTATGGAAAGGTTATATTAAGTATTTAACTTTTTTATAAAAATATCATCCTCGATTGCTAAAATTACTGAAATAAGCGGGCATTGATTCATTTTTCATGAAACATAATTAAAGAACTTATGTAATGGGATAAGGGATTTTTAAATAAATATAATTTATTTATTATAATAACTCTAATTATATAGGAATAATGAACTTGGTATCAAATAATGTGTATCAAAAATCTATATAATAAAGCATGCTCGAAAAAAATAATGTTACTAACACCTGGTGGTAAAAATAAACTATAAAAAACTAATATATTCATAATAAAATAGAATAAATTAATTATATAAAAGGTAATTTTTATTATTTACATTGTGAAATATAATATTAATATGGTTATGTTTATTTTTCATAAGGTCAGTGCACATTTGACTAATGTTGGAAATAAGGTAGTGGTTTTTTGTCTCGAATTTTCACCCCTTGAAACATATTTATTCTTATTCAACGTGTTTTCTTTAGAATGGTGTATATTATAATCGCTTAATATTTTTTTCCTGATACTATCATTATTCGTTGTTTTTAATTTATTATTTTAAATCATATCCTTTATGGGTTTTTTACTATAAATTTTCTAATGTCTTAAGGGGTTCTTTGTCTCAAATTTCAATTCATAGGGGCGTGTTTATGTTATATCCCAGGTTATTTTGTATGGTGCACTTACTCCATGAGTTTAATTTTAAGTCATGATTCTATTATATTTCTTGACATTCAATGTTCTCTTACATTTAATTTCTCTCATGTGGTTTTGTATCAAAATATAAAAAAGTTATAAGGTTTTCATCAACTCAATTTCCTATTAATTATGTCATAGTCTTTCTTGATTAAATATATTTTACAAGAATTATTTTATCCATAAACTACCCATATTTTATATTTTATTTTCTATTTATCTATGGGTAAATTTTTTCTAATCATAAAAAACTACATCTTTGTTAAAAAAATAGAACTAAAAGTATATTATTGGTATAAATAACACCAATTCTTACCAATGAATCTTTTTCTTCAATGTATATGTTTTTCCTATAATTTTTTTTATTTAATGAAATGTAATTATGTTTTTTATTTTATTTTACTCATATTTACATTTACCTCTTTTATGAAATTAAATACTTTAATAATTTCTCTGATGTGTTTATTCTTTTAAAATTTCCAAAAAATATTAACAAATTCCATTCTTTTAATTATTTACCTCTCTAGATTTTTAGCTTGATTTTTTATTTCTTCTCAGATATCCTTTATTTGTAAATATTTATATAAAAGTTTTAAAAATTATAAATTTTACCTTTTAATTTTTTTTGAAAGTAATTTACTCTTCATATTTTATAATAATTTTTAAAGGTTTTGTGATATATTTTGTATTTTCACTCCTATTTTTCCTCCAAGGTTTATCTCTCATGAAGTAATATTTTAATCACCCTATAAATTTTTTTATGATTTGATTCCTTTTGGAAAATTATATTTTTCATATACTATGATTTCTTAATTTCATTTTATGTGATTTTTTTGAATATTTTAAGAGACCTAATCTTTTTCTATAGGTTCTTTATGATATGATGATGATTTATTTTATGTGGTACACATATGTAATAATGATGATGTGTGGGGTCTTATATAACCCTCTAATGCATTGGTTTAATTTTATATATCCTAAGATAATAAATAGTGTATATAATGAGTTTTTTCACATTAGCATGTCTATAATGAGTTTTCACACATTTTTAGGATTGAACATAATGAGTTTGATCGCTTAGGTGTAAGAATAATGAATTTTATCACAAAGGTTTTCCTATGATTATGGTTGTGATAAATTTTTAATTTTTTCATCAAGTTAAACCATATTTCTAATATACTTTTTCATTTTAATATATTCCATGTTTTCATTTTATTTTTTATTTTTAAAATATTCTTCACTCTTATGTTATGCTAGGATTTTTTATGATTATTGATCTATATTTTGATCCATTTCATTTTTTTAAGTTCCTTAATGATATTTTTATTATATTATATTGTTTTACCATGCTTTATTATTAACAAATATAGTCTCATTATCTTTTAATAATATATTTATCCCCTCATCATATCCTACTTCATGTTTATGATATGATGCATTATGATAATTTTTCCCCTACTAGTCATATAATATCACCCTTTTATTATATTTACATTCCCTAGGTTATAAAGATGATTATTATTTGTCATAATTCTGGAAGGGAATCTATTGTGGTTTGAATATGGAGATATGTTCACTATTTTTGTAAAATAATCCACTTATGTAACTATAACTCCAAGACACTAAACTTTTCATTCATGGGATTGTGTGATTTTTATGAGATTTAATGTTTAAATTATGTAAATGATATGAAATAGATATAAGTTCACCTTACTTTATATCAAATTTAGTATATAAAGAGTGTGTTTTAGCCCCCAATTTGGGAGTGTGGGTCCGGGAATCCTCATATATCATATGGTGCGATTTGGATATATCTTAATTTATGACATATATGTTGAAAATGGCATGTTTTATGTCGTTGGGTATATCATTTATTATGATATTTTTATATAGTTTTATCACTGCATATCAGTTGTATAGTAAGAATTAGCTATATCGTAAGGAATTATGAATTATAATGTATGATTCACATAAAACCTTATGATTATCAAGGCAATAAAACATTAAATGGTTATTTTTCAGTTCACCATAACTATTTATATCATTAATAATGTATTTTATATACTAAAATTATTGGGATAATAGTATTATTCGATGGTTGCAAAGGGTTTATAACAACGTGCATAACCCATACATTTCATAACGCATGAGTAAATTCGTGATCACTCTGGGAGCATCCCTAATGGATATATAAATAGGATACTACCATCAAGATATGGTGGTTTTAGATTTCCCATTCTTCCTGCTGATGCTTCTATTACTCACTCCTCCTTCCTTTTATTTATAAGAAACTAGAATATCATAAAAGAAAGGAGGGTATTTGAAAAATTGTTGGTGATTTAGTTGGGCCATAGATAAAACGAAGAGAGAAGAGTATTTTCATTATCATTAAATGATCTTTATCAACCAAATTGATTGATGAAGGAGGATCGACCATCTATAGTGAAAGGTACAATATTCTTTATTTAAAATTTATACATGGTTTTAATTTCATGCTTGTTGATATTAAGAATTTGAGGTTTCAAATATCTTTTGCTAAGCTGAATAAGTGTTATTCAATCCTTATAAACCATTAAATGGAATTGATGACAAAACATTATTCTCTATTCACAAAATCACAATTTAAAATAAATAAAATGAATAAAATACTAATATCATATTTTATATCATAAAAATGATTAAAATTTTGTTATGTAGATTTTTATATGATATCAAATATTATAAATTGTGATATAATTATCCCATAAAATATGGGGTATCATATGTAGTGACAGAGTTCAATTCATTCAGCTGTTAGAGCATTGTATGTTATAATATGGGTATCAAAGGGTATGGTGTTATCGATCACTACTCTTTTATGTGATGAAAACAGAACATCATATCACTTCAGTAATATTAATGTGTATCGTGAAATGTAACTAATTGGTAGAAAAAGTTTATATCGATGATTATGATAGATTTTTTATGATAAGAACTAACTTAATTTTAGGAAATCCATAGAGTGCATATCATAAAATATTATATTCATTATAAACAATATTGTCAGTTAAGAGAGATAATTCAATCATAGGTTATGATTGATAACACCAAAAGGGATTTTTAGCACTATAGCTTGTGAGTCATTTATTATGATATAGACTATATTGTTAAAAATTATATACAAAAAATTATTTTTTTAAAATTTCCAATTATAAATTGAATTTTATGATTTATAAAATTCCAAAAAATCATGTAAAAATGTATTTTGGGATATTTATTTAATTTATAAAATAATTATAAATTAATTAATTATAAAAAGTTTATAATTAATTATTAAATGTTTATAAATAATTTATTAAATAAATATTTATAAGATTAAGTGATAATATTAAAACCCATTGATTCAAATGGAATAACTTATAATTTGGATATAAATGGTTTATATAGAAATTATAATTTGTTTTAAAGTGTGAATAAATTTAAAAATAAGTAAAAATATAAAGTATTTCATATTTAATGTTATGAATTATTTATAATTATTAATTTAAAATTTTCATATTAAAAATAATTATTTGAGAAATTATTTACACTATATAAAAAGGATTTTTGATATTTGATATGATCAAGGTTTAAATAATATTAAATGTATGATATTATGAATGTTTATATAATATATGAATAGTTTTTATAGATAATTTTCATATTTCGTATATCAAATTTCTAAATAAAATGTCATATAAAGGGGAATATAAAGGTGTTCATATTGGAAATAAATATGGCGTGTTTATGTTTATTTAACTACGAAATATTAATAATGTATGAATAAATTATAAAGTGTTTATAATTTCATTATTTTTGAATTGTTTATAAATTGTTTATCTTGTTTTTAAAGATATAAATTGTTCATTTATTTAGTTTTTCCCAACTTTATTCATAGATATAATTGTTATATTATAAATTTTAATGTATGCTTCAGTTTAAAGAGTTGACATGCTTCTATAAATTTCAATACATGTACCTAAGTAGTTACATGTTAAATTTGGATTATATTGAGTTGTGATCTTAAATTTAAAGGTTAAATATAATTTATATATATTAAGTGTTATAATTATAATTGAATTTAGGTATATATAATCATGTCTCAGTATTCTCTTGACACTCTCATCGCTCTTTCTTCTTCCCATTCCTCCAAGGGTTTTTACGGTGTTATTCGGTGGTGATGGTTCTCCTCACTTAAATAAGCTTATTTTCTCTTCCCTGTCTCAATTTACCTTTCCCCATTCTTGATTAGTGTTATTTGTTGGTGTGGGTATCATACACCTCTCACCACCCCTATTTATGCCTACCCCCATGCATCAGACCTCCATTATGGGTCTTTTTGCAAGTGCTTCTTGCAGTTTGGGTCAGCATCAGTGGTGGAACCTAGTGTTATTCCTACCCACTTCCCTTACTTTCCAACCCATCATGTTTGGCATCATTTTGGCCGACCTCAATGAGGGATTCAAGTAAAATTTGTATGGTGTTAGAGGGGGTGTGATGGTGGTCTCAATTATTGTTCTTCATTAGTGTTGGCTTCTTCATATTCTATGCTTGGTTCTTCCTTTTTTCTTATTCTAGTTCTATGGAATAAGTTTGACTTAGTTTTCCTACCTTCGGTAGGGAGGTAGTTGTATTCTCTTTTGACTTTAATACTCTTTGTGTATAGTTTCTTCCTGGAGATGTGTTTCAGATTTAATTTGGTTTATTTGTTTATATTTTAATGTTTTGTTTGGTGGGAACTTAATATGGAATGATATTTACACCTAGTCAATGTGTCACTAGGATTATTATTCTTCTAGGAGGTGTGCTTTTTGAAATGTTTTTATCTAGTAAGCTAGTAGAATAGGTCCCTGATGGAAGGGATAAAGCTCTTATGAAGGTGTAGACCTCATTGAGGCCTTCATCCAGCCAACTCTTCTCTGATATACTATTCCAAATCTCCCTTCCTAGTATTTCTAGTGCGGTGGTTTCTAAGAAGATTTTAGGATGTGTTATTCAAGTGACCAATGGTTTCTAGGAGGTGTAACTGATGTGGGATTCTCCCCCTTTGGGTCCCTATTGTTGATCCTTCTTGTATTTCAATCGATGATGATGGTTTTTTTGGTGCAAACCCAAGGAGTCTTGGAGGAAGGGATGGGTAGTCCCAAAGAAGTTCATGTATAGTTATTGAGGCCCTACCCACTTCTAACTCTACTCTATCTTTATCTTCCATCACAACTATACTATTTAAAATGGTGTAATTATTTTCATGGAAGTTTTGGGATGTGTTGTGCGATTAGTTAATGGGGTTCAAGGAGGCTCTATCTATGTAGGACCAATCCCTTCATAATGTTGAGGTTCTAGTTTAATGGTGTTATATTCTGCTTATTCATCATTGATGGTTTGGTGCATCATCGATTCATTATATGAAGGCTCACATTGTAGTGGGATACACTTTCCAATGTCTTAGGAGGTGGTGATAGTGATGACGGTCTTGTTTCTTGGTTCACAGAGTCTCTCTTGGATCAAGGAGTGATGTAGTCGATCACAAGCTATGGATTTGTGGGTCATCATTATTCTAATTGATTTTAAAATTTGAATTTATATATGATAAGTTATTTCAGATCAAGGTAAAATGGTAGTTTTAGTATTTTTTTTTAATTTTTAATTTCAAATTGTGATTGATGGTGATTTTTGAATTCTATGTGGATGGTTTGGTGGTTGGATGATTGGTTTTTGATTGGTTTGGTCTTTGATTCTTATGTTTGGTTTATTCTTATTTTTTGATTTCTAATTGCTTCCCACTAAACCTCAATGTTGTTTTATTATAAAATACCAAAAAAATATATTTGGAGGATAATGGAATTGAGGTGTCTCGTGTGTTATGTAACCTTGTGTAGAGGTACTTTGGATCTGACTGCTTATTTTCTAGTGGGATTATTTCTTGTCTAAAATATTGGGGTTGGTTATATATCACTCTAAGAATGAATTTATGGGCATTATTGATTTTATATTATTCTAAGACTTTACATTAAATGGATTCATATACCTCATACATGTGATGCATTTGGATATTCATGAACATAGTTATATTTTAATTTGGGTTAGTAACATAATCTATGATTTGTGTTAATAGTTACACATCAGTTTTGTTTAAAAATATCATTTTATTGGAAGAAATAGAGACTCAAAACTAAATCATTTTAATTTTGAATATATGTAAGGGGAATAACATGAGATAAGATGGTGAGATTAAATTACCCTAAAATACTAAGTGTAATATTACTTCTATATAAAAAACTTTTCAAGACCTCGATCATCCAACTGGATAGGTTCATACCAAATTAGGTTAACTATGTATTATTATTTGTAAGTAAATAAATTAATGCAGTTTCACTAAGATTTAAGTTCCATGTTTTTTGGAATTTTCTTTATGTTATTGTAACAAACCAACTCGAGTCAACTAGACTAGTCACCTGAGAGGGTCCTCCATGTTGTGAGGTGTAATAAAGAATGACAAGTCACATGTATAACTGAAGATAAAAAATAGTACAATGTCGAAGAAAAGAATAAATATCCATGAATCATAAAAATCTAAGAAAAACCATATAAACTCTGAAAAGTAAAACATGACAAGAACAACAAGTATCAATATGACCAACCATCACCTCCAAAACATCCTTCTATAAAGATGATTAAGAAGAGAGAAACTAGCATGTTACATAATTCCCTTACCTTTACCTGAGTCTTGAAAAATATAATTTACAACAATCCAAAGGAAAAATAAGGGCGTGAGTATAAATCCTAGTTCTATTTCACCAAAGAATCTATGAAAATTCTAAAATTAAGAATGAGGTAGTTATATCTTTAAAAAAATCCAGTTTTACAGAGAATTCTCATAAGATAAAATATTTCATAGATAATCCTTTGGTTTTTTCAAAAAAAACTTTCATATTCAAAAAGTAAGTAATATGATAAGTACATGTGATAACATAGAAAAGAATAATCATCTAACCATGGATACACCATTATATGATCATGTCAGAAAATATCCATGAAATAAACCATCATGTGATAAAACAATAATAAATGACAAAGAAAGTAATTTGGGCTCTAACATATGTGAATATATACGAGATATAAAAAATAAATCCCTAATCTAGGAAAAATTTGGATCAAACTAGTATAACCTCTAGTGGCATTTCACACACTAAAGTGACACAAAACCTCTAATGTAATTACACACACTAAAGTCACAAGTACAATTCCCAACATACCTAAGGTTACCTAATGTTTTATGTTTTCCAAAATAAATTTAAAACCCATTCTCTCTATTTATAAAACATTTTTATATATAATCATATCCTCTTCTATTCATGAAAAACCCATTTTTGAACCAAAACCTCCATTTAAGCATTTCATCAAACACTTGGTGTTCAAAAACTTATTTTTAAAGTAAAACACCTTTAAAAATATTAATCTTTCCAAAAAAATCACTAAATATAAAAATTAATCAATTTCATGGAATAAAAAAAGAAATTTACAATAACCTAAAGCAATTTTTTTTGTTATAACCTTTTAATAGAGACAACTACCTCAAGAAATGATGAAAACCCAATCGCCTCTGAAAAAAGAGACCAGGAAAGAGTAGATCATGTCCTCATGATCCTGTATCCATAAGAAACAATATCAATCCTCTATAAAATCCCTTAGATATAGTATCCACTACCCATTTGTGTTCTAATGAAACAATAAGAGAATATATATAGTGAGGATCTACAAAGAAAAGGGAAAATTGAAAAAAAACACAACATACCTCGAATTGGTCCATCAAGAAAAAATGAATTATGCCAAGAATCTAATAGATGAAGCCTCTAGAGCATGGGGTAAGTTTTAGGTCAATTTAAATTATTATTAGTTAGATATTAGGAATAAAAAAACAAGGAAAAAATGGTAAAATCTAATTTTTTATGGTTTGGAGGGTCGTGAAAGGTTAGGTTGCATGATTAGTCTAACTGTGAGCCAATCGTGTGTGGATACAATCTCTTTGAAAGAAATGTCACTTGGTCTCCTAGTATAAGCTACACAATTTGGGTAAACCATTATCAAACCATATCACACCCCTAGACAATCTCCCAGACCCCACACAATTTCCTTGGGGAGCTACATGGTTTGACTAACCATGCTCAAACCATGAAAAAAATATTTTTCACCTCACTTATCCATACTTCATGGTTACCACATGATTAGTACTAACTATATTCTAATCGTTCATCTAGCCTTCCTTCTCCAAAATTTTACATTTTTCACCCTTCTTTCCCTAAAACATATATAAATACTTCAAAGAAAAAACCAATCTTAAATTAAATCATACCTATGATTCAGTGGGTGGTATAATTCTCCCCACCATGAAAGATTTATATCCCAAAAAAGTACTTAATATCACGGACTCGAAAAAATAGAAGTTCAATACAGACTCATCAACGAATCCTTTTCCCATATATCATGTCCATCACATCAATACTTCCATATTACATAGACCAAATGGATGGTTTTACTATAAAATACCTTATCATGGAAGTCCATAATCTTAACTAGTTGCTCAACCAGAGTGGTGTTAGGATCACGATCAACATCCTGTCATTCAATCACATGGGAAGGATCTGGTTGATAACTCCTCAACTAGGAAACATGATACATATCATGAATCAATTACAAATGAGATGAAAATTACAACTGATACACTGACTTTCCAATTCATTCCATGATATCAAACCTAAATGATAACTTATCCTGCTTACCCAACTAACAATGTCCTAAGTGAGGTGAAACTCAAAGAAAGAACCAATAACTAATCTCAAACTCTAGATACCAATGAATATGGTTCGCATAGGATTTTTGATAAATATATTTCATGAAAGATATCTTTTTAATCAATAACACTTTTTCTATAATCTCCTAAATAAGGTTTGGCCCAGCCAAACACCGTTCTCCTTGATCTTCCTAATACAAGAGAGATCTACATGGATTTAGATAAAATGCCTTAAAGGGCACCATATTTATTGAATCTTGATAAATATTTTTATAGGAAAACCTTACCAAAGGGATAATCCTTTCCTAGTAACCACACAAAATCAAGTATGAATGCTCAAAACATATCCTCAAGAACCTAGATATCTCTCTCTATCTGTTCATCAGTTTGAGGATGATATGTCATGCTCAATTTTAACTGGGAACCCATCACCTCTTGAAAAACATTCTAGAACATGGATTTGAACCTCATGTCCTTGTCTAAAACAATAATAGAGGGAACCCTATGAATCTTCACAACCTCTTATATATACAATTCTTTGAGTTGTTCTACCTTCATCATCTCCTTGATGGGTAGAAAATGATCATATTTATTGTGTCAATCAATAATCATCCAAATAAAATGTTTTACACTAGGATTACATGACAAGATAATGATAAATTTCATGTAAATCTCATCCCACTTCCATAACAAAATCAAAAAATGTTTCAACAAACTATAAGGTATATGGTTCTCTTCATTAATATTATGATAGGTGAGACAATGTGACACAAAAATTTCAATCAACTTTATCATCCCTAGACACCAATATTGAAGTCTTGGGTCATGATACATCTTGGTAGTCATTTGTTGTATAGAATAACAAGACTAGTTTCCACTATCCATAAAGTCTTTATTTATATCATATAGAACAACCAACATACTACTCTAGAAACACAAAATTCGCTAAGAGATCGAAACCACTCACCTGAGGTCTCCCCACCATTAAGGGTTTTACTAAAGAACCGATACTTAGTGTTTGGTTCTTTCTCAAGATTAACCCACTCATAAAATTACAAATCATCCTTTAAAAAATCCAATAAAACTTTTCCACCTTCCTCTTACACTCCCAAGCTCATCTTAGTGAACAAACTCATTTGAGACCACTCTTTCATGGATTGGGTTGACAATTTCTTAATTAACAAATCAGTTACCATATTTCCTTTCCCAGGAGTATATGAAATATCAAAATCAAAAGTTGGAAATTAATCAACCCATTGTCTTTATCACAAGTTCATATCCTCATGAGTGAAAATATAATTCAGGATGTTATGATTAGAATATACCATAAATCACTCCCCAAAAAGACAATGATTCCTTGTTTTGAGTGCATGCATAACGACTAACAACTCAATATCATGGGTAGGGTAGCTCTTCTCATGAGAGTATAAATAGTGAGGTATATAGGCTACAAACTTTTCCCCCTATATCAAGAAACACCCCAAACCCATACCAGAAGCATCATAAAAACAACATAACCTAAACTCTGTTTTAGAAGAATCAAAACTAGAGCTGAATTTAACCTCATCTTCAGTTCCTCAAATGATCTATGAAAGTTATAATACCACCCAAATTTTATACTCTTTTAGATCAAATCTATCATTTAAGATGAAATATTAGATAATTATTAAAAAACCATTGTAATAACTAGCCAAACCCAAGAATCTTTAGATCTCAAACATATTTCTAGGATAATCCTAGGGTATAACTGGAAATATCATTTTAGGGTCCACTAATAATCCCATATCATATATAAAATGAACTAGGAACTTTACTTCATATATCCAAAATTCAAATTTGTAAATCTTACCATATATATGATGTTCCCTCATGTCTATAAGAATGATATCCAAATGATCCATGTTTTTCTTCTCTGAATTGGTGTACACTAAAATATCATCCATGAACCAAGAACCAATAAAAGATATGGTTCATCAATTATATATATACCACATGAGAATTAGTGATACTGAATCAAATAACTAGATACTCAAAATTACCATGAAAACTCATAAACATTATCTTAGGTATATCATCTTCTCAGACTCTGAACTGATGGTACCATGACTGAAGGTCAATCTTTGAAAACCAATGATCCCCTCAAAGTTGATAAAAGGGACCATTAATCCCTGGCAAGGGATATTTATTCTTAATGGTCACATAGATTAAATTTTTATAATCTATGAAAAGTATAAGGAACATGTCTTCCTTCTTAGAAAAGAGGATATGAGAAGGACATGGTAACATTATAGGATGAATTACTCCCTTATCCATAATGTTTGTAAGATAAAATTTTAGGTTCCATTATTTTTTTAGGTTTTATAAGATACGAAGGTATAGAAAGGATCATCATACCAAGAATAAGGTCAATGGTAAACTCGACCTCTCTCTTTGGTGGAAAACCAGAAAAATCATCCAGAAATACCTCAGGATATTCACACACCACTACAGGAGGTGGACATCCCAAATAAGTATTAATAGCATCGTGAAACATATCCAAAAATAGAAAATATATCACCTTATAATAAAAAAATAAGAGGCACTGACCTTTCTGATTTAGATTCCCACTCACCCTGAAAACATGATTGACCGAATCCGGAGATATAAATCAAATACATGATGATAATAGTTGATATAAGACTTAACATTGATAATACAATGCATGAAAATAATCAATTAAAACATATAAATATCATGAACTAAGAAATCCTACACCACTTCAAAGTTGGTTAGCATCACCCGACACACAGGAAATTTGAAACCTTATTTGGAACTCTTTCCCAAATGTGTGGAAAGATCCAAAAAAAATGGAATAATATCTGAATTTAAACACAACACATCAACAGACTATGATGATATAAATTAATGAGTAGAATATGTATGAAAAAAATATGACACTATAGAAAATGAAATAAACATTGTACCTCTAATAGTAGTTAGACCTATATAAGATTCCTCTAGTGCATACTCTGCTGCATAAATAGGTTAGGTCATAGGTCCTCCCAAAGATTTATTAGCCACATGAAAATCTCCCTTGACCTGAGGATAATACCCACCACCCATGGAATCATCAGTACATACCTAAGAACTCTTCATGATAGTGGATCCATCATTACTGCCTTGGGATATCCTTTCACAGAAACTCCTTAAATATTCATATTGACCACAATGATGATATGTATTAAGGGATCCTCTATATATTTAATCGTTGTATGACCAATAATTCAACATTAATAGTTGAAAACCTACTTATATCATGACAAATCCCATGAAAGTGGTCCTGAAGAAAACAAAACATCCTTACACTTCCTTCTTTATCTTAAAGACACACCCTAGATAACAACTGAACCAATTGAAGCTCTATACAAACATATTCTCAAAGATATGTATGCCACTACCATATCCAATTTATCGACTACCTACATGAATTTGATAAGGTAAATGAGAATCATCATCGACTATAAATCAGATCTCAACCCATCTCAAACCTATGATATTTCAAGTAATCATTGGTAATAAGCTCCGGCAACAAATACACCAACTGAAAAAAGGGAGACTCCAACATAGTACTCTCCCCTTGCTCCAAAGTCAAAAACTCTCTTGTATTTTCCATATGCAAAGTCTCCAGATAAAACTACTGGTTGAAGATTTTCTAGAAGAAAGACTTGGTTAGATCCTCACGAAACATAGATTGCACAATAGAGTCCTAGTACCTCCTTCTCGGTCCCTCGAGCATATACACGTAACAAATCCACCTTAGATTACTCAATAGTTTAAATATACCCTTAATATTCTATATTCATTCCTCAAATTCCTAGGGTCCATTGTCACTAGGGAAGATGGGTGGATTCTTCTTGGTAAAGTCTGATCCATGATCCACCACTCATTCTGGATCTTTAATACCAACTTGACCCAGATTCTGAATGGTGTAGATTACAGCTTCCACCAAAGAAGGATCCACTAGAGTATTTCCTTACAAAACCTATCTCATAGCTTCCTCTATTAGATTTTGAAGATCTATTCTATGAGGAATAGTATAATGAACCAACTTGGGTCAACTAGACAATCCACTTGAACCATCCCCTCATGTAATATAGGTAAACTAGGATAAAATAAACAAGTATTGAATATAAGTAAAATAAGAAATAAAACTAGAGTACAAATAATAAATAAATGATATACTAAAAATATATACAATACAATCCAAAATAGGTAAACTATAAAATTCTTCAAATCATCATGTGACCAATAGTCACCTCTAGACCAACCCGAACCAAAGGTAGCTGCAATCAGAAAATCAAGTATACTACAATATTATCTTCCCTTTACCCAAATACTACAATAAAACATATAAAAATGTCTAAAGTCCCAAGTACGGTGTTATAAAAATCCCACTAGGATACCACTATAGTTTCTATACAAGTTATAATATCAAGAAGCAACAATTATAGATTTTTTTTAAAAAGTTTTACAAGTCATTTTTATAAACTAAATCCAATTGTAAATCATTTTCCCATTTTTATCATTTGGTTTTCATAAAAATACTTTCATATTCCCAAAATAGAAATATTAAAATTAGAAGTGATAAAACAAAAAATCATATCCATGCATCGAGAGGTATGCATATCCATGAAATAACCTGTCATGTGAAGTTATGTGATACAACCTCATATAAAAATTTGTGAACAACAATCCATGTTAAAAC
Organism: Viscum album; assembly: GCA_963277665.1. Classification (NCBI taxonomy): domain Eukaryota; kingdom Viridiplantae; phylum Streptophyta; class Magnoliopsida; order Santalales; family Viscaceae; genus Viscum; species Viscum album. Next base: position 1,041,461,319 of record OY728143.1, on the reverse strand, counting down.
AACAACCATGAGATAAATAACCATACATAAAAAATGAAAAATCACCTCATATTGGGATATATCCTATGGGACAATGCATACTAGACACAAAATCCTAAATAGGCATATGTTGATTCAAAAATATATCGATTCATGCTAGTGGATATCACAAAAATTTAACGTTTATTGATACAACACGCACTAAGGATGCTCGAGTATCTTTCTTGGTTCACCCAAGGTTTCTAATGTTAATTTGTACAAATACATTTTAAATCCATGCTGACAATTTTATAAGGATTTTTCAATTCCAATTTTAACCACTTAGGAGTTTAAAAACCCAATTCCAAATCAATAAAATCCATTTTCAAATCAAATCCCATTTTTAAAAACATTTTCCTTTCCAAGAAATCATTTGAAACCACTTTTCACTTTAAATTATGAACAAATCAAAGGAATTTATCAATAATGATATGTGATTTAGATAATTAACCCATTGTATAGAAACTCTTATCTCAACATAGTAGAAACCCAACCACCTTCAACAATAGAGACCGAAAATCAAGAGAATGGCCTTCAAAAGAAAATGAATTCCAAGAAACTAAAAAGGATCAATATAAAACACCATCTCATAAAAAATATGTACAAAACCATAGCCAAAACCACAGTCTTAACCAAAAACAAAGAATAAATAGAATGATTATATACTAGTATAGAAGAAACCCAACCACAATGGTGATTAATCACTTAACATAGTGATTTGGAAAGGAAGGATTCAACCTAAATCTCCTAGGAAGACCCTATAGGTCAAAAGCTAAGAATCCTATAATGAATGAAATAAGAAATCAATCTTGTAGCACCCTAAAAACCTAATATATGACTATTACATGGTGTTTAATCCCCTTACATGTCGTTTAATCCACAAAGCTTATATATGCTTAAAAACTCATCACCTTTTTATTAAAAACCCCATTTTTACCATTACATGGAATATAAACCTCTCATGTTGTGTATCCAATTCAAATATTCTTCCCAACAGTCATTAAATTATATGTAATCATATTACATGGTGTGTAATTTCCCAGCAGACAGCAAAAACTGCAGTTGTAAGCTAAAAACTCCAACGAATCCCTAACTTCAACATTACAAGTATCCTCCCAATTTTCTTTTCGACCTTACCCATACAATGAAAAAGGAAACCAAAAGAAACGGATAAAAATACTTGATAGAAAGATAATGGGGAATTATAATCTCCCCACCATAAACACTTTCTATCCCTAAAAATCCCTCAATATACTTGATCCGTGAAAACATAAGACCACTACTACCTCATCAATGACTCCTGCTCCCGCGTCTCATAGATATCCTTTCTGAACTACCAAAGTACCATGACTAGGGGGATCATTTTACCTTTGAGTACCTTATCATAGGGATCAAAAATCTGAACTAGATTCTCAACTAATGTAGTATCATTCTCAAGATCAATATCCTCTCATCCAATCACATGGGAATTATCTAGTATATACCTCCTCAACTGGGAAACATGAAACACATAATGAATATATATCAAACCATACAAAAAATCCAACTAATAGGCCACCCTCCATAGTCATCCAATGATCACAAAGGGTCCCAAAAACCTCAGTGCCCACTTACCCACTTACCCAACCGACGATGTCCCTAAAAAGGTAAAACTCTAAAAAATACCTTGTCACCAACCTCAAACTCCAGAAATTGATGATGATGGTCCACATAATATTTATGATGACTATATTTCATGATAAAATGTCTTAGGATCAACTGTACTATCTATGTCGTCTCTTGAACAATGCTCAAGACAACCAAGGACTACTCTCCCAACTCTTCCCAACATAAGGGAGATCTACATGGCCTCCCATACAAATCCTCACAGGGTTCCACCTTGATCAAATCCTAATAATTATAGTTATATAAAAATTATACCAAAGGAAAATTATTTTCCAATAATCCTCCAAAATCAAGCATAAAATCCTAGATAATATCCTATAAAACATTGATATCCCTCTACATTTTTTAATCCATATGAGGATGATAAGATGTGCATAATTTAATCTTGGAACCAATCACCTCCAAAAAAATTTCCATAATCTTTATGTGAACCTCATCTCCTATCAAAACCAACTTTAGAAGGAACCCCATGAATCTTCACAATCTATCAGACATACATGTCCTCAATATGGTCTACTTTCTTCATCTCATGAATAAGTAGGAAATGAACTGATTTTATGATTTGATCAATGATATCCCAAATAGAATACTTCCCACTAGGAGTCTATGGTAACACAATGATGAGATCCATGAAAATATCATTCCAATTCTATACTAGAATGGGTAAGGATGAAAAAACCCCACAATTATTCAGTTTTCATCCTTGATTCTCTGAAAAGTAAGGCACCATGATACAAAATCCATAATTTTCCGTCTCATTCCTTTGCACTGATATTAAAGCCTCAAGTAGTGATACATCTTGGTATCCCTAGGGTTCATGTACCAACAATAATGGTGTCTATTTTTTAAAAACTCCTACCTCATGGAATACGGAACAACCAACCTGCTAAGGAAGAACAAAGCTCCATTGGGAGACTGAGACCCCTCACATGAGGTCTCCCTACCATAAAGGATTTCACTAAAGCATTTCCACTCAGTTTTTTCTCCTACTCGAGACAAACATGCTCATAAAAAGATGATTCAGATTCCATTGAATCCAAAAATACCTATCCACCAACCTCTTAAATTTCCAAGATCATCTCAATAGGCAAACACATCAGTGACCACTCTTCAACTAATTCTGTAATGGCTTAGGTTAGTAATTTTCTACTCAACGCATTGGAAACAATGTTACCTTTCCCATGAGAATAAGAAATATCAAAATCAAAAGTCTAATGTTACTCTACCAAATGTCTCTATACAAAATTTAGATTCATATGAGTAAAAATATATTTCATGATCTTATGATCATAATATATAATAAAATGCTCCCCAAGGAGATTCCACATTTTGAGTTCATGAATAAATTCTGCCAACTCAAGATCATGGATAGGGTAATTATTATCATGAGGGAGTAACTGGTATGATCCATAATCCCTAACTTTTTTCCCCTACATCAAGACACATCCCAAACCCATACTATAAGTATTGAAAAAAATATTATAACCTCATCTGGTTCGAGAAGAATTAAAAATTGTGATGAACTCAACCTCATATTTTGATCCTCAAAAGATATCTGAAATATTTCATTCCACTAAAAAATTACACCCTTATGGGTTAAAGTTTTCATGCATGATGTGAGCTTGGGTAAGTCCTAAAAAACAGTCTATAGTAACCAATCAAACCCAATAATATCTAGATCTAAAAAATATTTATGGGCTACTATCAATAAAAAACTGCCTATACCTTTTCAGGATCTATTAAGATACCCCACTCAGATATCAAATTCCCAAAAAAACTTCACTTCTTGGATCCAAAACTCACATGTGGAAAGATTACCATACAAACGATATTCTTTCAAGGTTCTAAGAATTTATGAAAATGGTACATATGATCCTACTATGACTCAGAGTACACCAAAATATCATCCACGAACACAATAACAAAATAGTCCAAGAACTGATGAAATATCCGTTTCATCAAATCCATAAATACTGAATCAACATTGGTGAGACCAAATGGCATAATCAGAAACTAAAAATGCCTATATCAACTCTTAAATGCTGTCTTTAGTCATATCCTCTTCTCAGAATATCAATTGGTGGTACCATGACCACAGGTCAACCATAGAAAACCAATGATCAACTCTATGTTGATCTAAGAGATCATCAATTCTTGGAAAATGATATTTGTTCTCAAATGTTCACTTGATTCAACTTTTGATAATCAATACAATGCATGTGGCCCCTATTTACCTTCTTAACAAATAGAACAGGTGAATAACATGGTGAAACACTATGTCAAATAAATCCTTTAGACTCTAGGTCCTTAAGATGGAGCTCAAGTTCCACCAACTCATCATGTTCTATATGGTAAGACAAAATAGAAATGGCCATCATACTAGAGAGCATGACTATCATAAAAACAACCTCACTATATACACTACTAAAAAATAAGCCTTTAATAGCACTAAAAATTCCTTTATAAGTTCTAGATAATCAATGACTACTGAAGCAAGATTAAAAGCCTTAGTTTTTTATCATCACTTATAGAAGCACTAATAAAGAGGTCTTTTATTAATTCTTTTAGAAATGCTGATAAAGGACATTTATCATCTCTTTTAGAAGCACTGATAAAAGGGCATACTGCATTAGGATATTATAGCACACTGCATCACAAATAACACCATGAAATTAAAAAAATCAAGTACGAATACATAATTTAAATTAATATTAAGCAATCTACGATTTTTTTCTTTGTTTTGGCGATATAAAGCACGTTTTAAACTAAAATGACACCTATATATTGAAAAATGTACTTGGAGTCATAATGGTCACACCGTGTGTCGGATTGAGGTGCATATGATTTTTAAATGTCTCAAATGACTTATGGATCATTTTCCTAAAGTATCAAAACAATACAAATTTTTTTTTCTCAGTTTTCAGTACGTCGCTTGTCTTTTTTTACTAAAATGTCATTTTAAACTAGAAACACACACTTTGAATCATACTAGTCACATCGTGTATCATTTTGATGTGATAATTATTCCTACACATAAAAAATGTCTTATTAATCTTTTTCCTAAATTATAAATACAAACCAAGTGCATTTTCATAGTTTTCAATGAGTGAAAATTTTTGAACTAAAATATTGATTTTAAATTAATAAGAGACACATTGAGTCAGACCAGACACATAGTGTATCAAATTAAGGTGAGGATGGTTCCTCCATGTCACAAATTAATTATGGATTTTTTTTCCTAAAGTATCAAAACAATAAAAACGTGTTTGCTTAGTTTTCAACATGTGAGTTGTCATTTTTACTAAAATTGATGTCAATTTTAAATAAAAAGATGCACTTCGAGTCATATCAGTCACACCGTGAATCAAATTTAGGTGAGGATAATTCTTACAAATCCCAAATAGATTATTTATTATCCTCATAATGTATCAAAAAAATACAAATATTTTTACTTGGTTTTGAGTAGGACACTTATTTTTTACTAAAATTTCATTTTAAACTGGAAACACACACTTTGACTCATAACGATCACATCGTGTATCAGTTTTGATGTGAGACTAATTCCTACATGTCAAAAATAAATTATGAATAAATTTTCTAAATTATAAATAAAATATGAGTGTGTTTGGTCAATTTTCAGTTAGTGACATTTTTTTAACTAAACTGTCAATTTTAAACTGATAGCTGACACATTGAGTCATACCAGGAACATAATGTATCATATTGAGGTTCGTCTGATTCCTAAATGTAAAAAATGAATTATTTATCATTTCCCTAAATTATCAAAACAATTTTAATGTGTTTTCTTTGTTTTGAGAAGGTTAGTTTTCCCTTTTATTAAAATTAATGTCATTTTTAAATAAAAAGACACACTTGGAGTCATATCGGTCACACCGTGCATTGAATTGTAGTAAAAATGATTACTAAAAATCTAAAATGACTTATGTATCATTTTACTAAAGTATAAAAAAAATAAAAAAAAATTCTCAGTTTTGAGTTGCTCAGCTGTTCTTTATATTAAAATTGATGCTATTTTTAAATAAAAAGATGCACTTGGATTCATACTGGTCACACCCTACATAGAATTGAGGTAAGAATGATTCCTACACATATCAAATGACTTAAATAACATTTTACAAAACTATAAAGATAATAGGAATGCATTTTCTTAGTTTTGAGTATGTTAATTATCCTTTTTATTAAAATTGGTGTCATTTTTAAATAAAAATACACACTTGGAGTCATACCGAACACACCATGCATCAAATTGTGGTACGACTAATTCCTACACATCTAAAATGACTTATGGATCATTTTCCTAAAGTATCAAAATGATATGAATTTGTTTTCTTGGTTTTTAGAAGGTCAGTTGTCCTTTTTTATTAAAATTTATTCCATTTTTAAATAAAAAGACTCACTTGGAGTCATACCGGTCACACCATGTGTCAGATTGGGGTATAGTTGAACCCTACACATCAAAAATGAATTTTGAATCAATGTCTAAAATTATCAATGAAATTTGAGTGTGTTTTATTTATTTTTAGTGAGAGAATTTTTTTGAACTAAATTATCAATTTTAAACTGATAACAGACACATTGAGTCATAGCGGTCACACCACATGTATAATTGAGGTGTGAATGATTTCTAAACATGTAAAATGATTTATGAATCATTTCCCTAAATTATCAAAATAATAAGAATATGTTTTCTCGGTTTTGAGTATGTCTGTTTTATTTTTTACTAAAATCAATGTCACTTTAAATAAAAAACTATTGGAATTATACCGATCACACCGTGTATCGGATTGATATGTGGATAATTTATACACATCCCAAAGTCTAAAAAAAATACTAACTTCCAATGTTCCCATGTTTCCATTGTCTTTTTATGTTGAACTACTAACACTGCATATTGAATTGATGTTCTTAGCTTATAAACCTTTCTCATTGTTGAAAGTGAGAAGAGTATAGACTTCCAACAATAATAAATGTTTTTCAGCTAATAACCTAAAATCAATATGGATATTTGGCAGGTCAACAAATAAAGGAAAAAAATGGAAAACATGGTAACATTGGGATAAATAATCATTTTATCTCTTTTGTGGCTTGTTGTAGATAGTTTAAATCAAAATATGACTTCCCAAAAGATCTGTGAAAAAAATGAAATAATTATTAGTTAAAAATGATAAAGAAATTAACTTTAAAATAGTAGATAAAATATTTAAAAAATTAATTAAATAAGTAGTAGGAATTTAAATTTTCCTGATGGTTGTATTTATTCTTGATGCATTTCCTTGTTGTTATTATCTCAATATCATGCTCAAAGTTCAATCTCTCACAATCATGAGCAGCTTCGAACAAACCACCTCAACTCAAACAAAAGAATCTACTTATACAAGAAAATAATTATTATATGAGTAATACTGAAAAGAAATAAATTAAACATAAATATTAAATAATAAATTAATTCTATGGATAATTATTTTACTATGAAAACATTGTTGACCACATGGATATGCCGATAGTAAAGCAAGAATGATGATAAAAAAATAGGTCTCTCCAAACAATCAATCAATGAGTGAGTATGATGAGGGGAGAATAAGATACATTGGATTAAATCTTTTAATTATTTTATAGAAATTAAATATATCCTATTGGGTTCTTAAAATATTCATTTTGTACAATAAATAAATAAATACACATAAGATATTCATTATCAAAGGTGAATTTCTACCATTTGTGAGAATTAAATTGATGGTAATCAGATATTCCTAAGGGTGGAACCAAAATGCAGTGTTAAAGAATTATATGTTTTTATATGGATTAAAGGAAAACATACATAGTGTTTATTAGATGTGTGATAAAATAAATGAAGTAATTTTTAAGAATTATTAATGATTGGTTTATCATTTCAAAGATGGAAATATTTTTATCAACTGTAAGAAATAAAATCAATGCTGAAATCAATGAATAAAATTCCATTGGTGATCCAAAAGTTTCGGTGGAAAGTCAAAGGATTACGAATCTATAAAAACCCTCATTTATTACCAATAAAATCCTAAATCATTTGGAGAGGCTGACAAGGATGATAATTAGATAAAATCTATGCATGATGATCTTGATCTGAATAAGAACAATGTGACATGAGGAGACTGATCCAAATAAAAACAATGAAGGATTCTTATGGATCAAGTTTTTGTATGTATTATTTCAAAAAGGTTCATTAGTTTAAAAATAAATTAGTTTTTTAGTTAATTTTTTGTCCTAATTCTGTAAAACTCATAACATAAAAGCTCATGGTAACTTATTGATATGAAACATTTTTTAATTTCATGTCATTGAGATGGTCACATCTATGGGGAATCATATTACCACTATAAGAACAAAAAAATGGATTTAAATTTATATTAGTAGACCATAAAATAAAATAGAATTAATAATCCACAGTGAACTTATCATGTCATTAATTTATTAAATCCAAACTAATAAAGTTTACTTGAAGTGGGATTATAAAGGTGTAATGATTTTATCCATGAAAAATAATTTTTATTTCAAAAAAATAGATTCTATTAAAACTTATTTATTAAATTTACATAAATCAATGTTAATATTTTATTTTATCAAAATTAGTTAAATCTAGTGGTATAAGATTTATTCTTGAATGATTTAAAATATTTTTTAAAATTTAAATAATAGAAAAATTTTCTCTTTAAATAAGTTACTTTTCAATGAAAATATCAAATTTAGAAAAAATTTGATCAATCCTAAAGGATTGAGAACAATAAATTCTATCAACAATTTACTCTTATTATGAACCACATAATGAAATAGTGTTTTGTTTCTTAAAAAACCATGATGATGATATTTTTCCTAGAAAATAACTCATTCCAATAGTTTATTTTGTAACTATATTTCAACAACTTAAATGAAAATATCAATTACATTTTATCTCAAAATCATTTTCCCTGTATAATATATTACAAGGATTATAAAACATTAACCCTATTTGAATTTTCTTTTTATATCATTTATTTCATATTATTTAAATTAAAATTTAAATATTTCCAAAATAAAAACTGAAAACATTATATTTTTTCAATAATTAATTAGATAAATAAGACAACAAATCAAACATATAAAATGTTTTTTCTCAACTGATTTTATAGATTCAGTAGAATAATTTGATTGTTACATTTCATAAGTGACCCCTAAGTCTATCAAGCCTCATGAAATAGTTCACAACCATAATAAATAAATCTATTAATTCTAAACCATATTTCAATGCTCATTATCCTAGAACAAAATTTCATGAAAAAATCATTATATAGTTGTTACCATGAGTCAGATATTTCATAATCCATTTCTTGGAAACAACTTCTAGAATTACCTTTCAAATATAAGGGGATAACCCTATATTTTAGTTCCTCCTCACTCAACCCTCTCAATGTCAATTGTTTCATGACATAATATAAGCCCCCAATGATGTTATATATTTCATAATCCAAGTGATTTGCAATGTAATATTCCAAACCAATGACAACACTGACCACTATATAGAAGAATTTTTAAAAATTTTATGACTGAAAAGTGGTAAATGTCATGGAATATAGGTATCGAGAGCCAATTATACCTCACAAAAACATAACCCAACCTTGTGTTTGACATATTTCAAGTATCACAATAACAATGTTGTCCCAAGGAGACCCACATGATATCAGTGAATACGATACTTCAATATATCTAAAAACAATGAATTTTGGGTTGTTTTATTATAGGATAGTGCAAATAGACTTGTTGGGATACACATATGTGGGATGATAAGGTTCATTGGATAACTGAGGGAAATTAGAGATATCGAAAAACCTAGATTTTGTTCGAATCATGGTTATGTTTAACCCTTGAATCGTTCAAGACTTGGATATGAGCCTTGGAATAGTTGGAGACTTTATTATATCCTAGATTCTATATTATATTTAAAAATAAGGAGCACTGGTAGCAGGTCTCTTCATTGGAGATCTTCAGATATCGTGAACTGGTTCATGATGGTTAGGGTTCTTAAAATAGATCATGACACTTTTATCAGCACTTTAAAAAAAGTGTTGTTAAAGATATCTTTTATCAGTACTATGTTAATAATCACTGATAAAATGAATCTTTATTAGCACTAATGTTTTAGCGCTACTAAATATTTATTTTATCAACACTTTTTTAGCACGGATAAATCTTTATTTTATCAGCGATAAAAAAGTGCTGATAAATACTTATAATACTTTTTAAGAAAAATACGTTTTAAAAAAGTATAATTATTATATATAATTATAATACTTATAATAAAACTTTTTTGTAAAATAATAATTTTATAATTCTTTGAATATATAATTATTTATTTAAAATTAAATAAATAATTTTTTTAAAAATAATATTTATATCATTATATATATTTATATAATTATATATATATAAACATAGTAAATATATTCGGTATTTAGATAAATTTATTATAATTTTATAATTGTTTATTTATAATTAGATAAATACTTTTAAAAAAATTATTTACTTATTTATAATTATAAATGTATAAAAACAGTAAATATACATTTATAAATATATTTATCTTTGAATATTTTTTTACAAATGTATTTTTAATATTATTAATGAATATTTAATCTTAAGTTCATGCATGTTAAAAATGAGTAAAATTGATTAATTAAAAATGAGTACAATATATTTAAAATTTGGATAAGTTTGATTAATATAACTCATTAAAAATGAATATATATTGAAATAAATATGAATACTTATTGAAAATATTAAGAAATATTAAATATATATATAATCAATAATATAAATTGATTAAATTCCCAAAAAAAGTATTTGTGTGTGTGTATTTATATATAAATGCATTAATTACATACATTTGAAATCAATATAATATGTTTGATCTATGTTATAAATTGAAAAATCAAACGACATTCAATTATGTCCATTACTCGATGTAATTAGTTAGTATTTTTAATTCATATTAATTGTTAATTATAAATCATTATTCATAAAATACATTGCTATTTAATGTAAAGAATAAATAATATATTTTATTATATAAATAATATTTATATACATTAATATATAAATATATATTTAATATATACTATTTTTTAACATTATCAATAGTCATCTAATTAATAAAATGTTTAATATTTTTCTCAATTTGCTTATTTTTAATTTTAATTTGTTTAATTTTTATTTTTCATATATCTATATATTTAATACATATTATTTATTAGTATTTATAATTTATATAGAGTATAATAAATTTAACCATTTTTATCAATAATTATTTAATTAATAAAATTTGTAATATTGTTTTTAATAAACTCATTTTCTATTTTTTATTTAATTATTTTATTTTATTTATTCTAACATTTATCAGTGCTAAAAACTCACTGATAAAGTATTCATTTATGAACACTTAAAATAAAGCACTAATAAAGGGTACCCTTTATCAGTGCTAAAAATAAAGCACTAATAAAGGGTTAAATTTATCAATGCTTTTTTAGCGCTGATAAAGATTCCATTTATCAACACTTTTTCCAGCATTTTTAAACACCTGTTTTATAGTAGTAATAATGGTAAACCCAAAAAAACATCTAGAAAGACCTTAGGGTATTCACACACAATTATAAGAATTTGACCACCCAAACAAGTTTCAACTACATCAAGAAACATCTATGACAACTGCTATGAGATTACCCCATCATAAGGAACAATAGGCCCTACCCTTCCCGATCAAGAGTCACAATCTTCCTAGATAACATGAGTAACCCCATTGGCAGATAATAATTGTTCCTTAGGGTGATAATAATATATCTGGGACTTAACACTAATCATCCAATCCATGATGATAATCAAGTTGAAGATTTCAATATCAAGCACTAAAAAGTCCCACTCCACCTCAATGTTGGATTTCACCACCTGACATATGGGACATCTAAAACCTTGTTTGGACCTCTTTCCCAAAAGCGTGGAAAGATCCAATGATAATGGAATAAGTTTTGAATGAAAACTCAACATGTAAACTAACTTTGACAATATAAAAGAATGAGTAGCACATGTATCAAAAAATATAGCACCAAAGAAGATGATATAAACATCTTACCTCTAACAGTAGTTGTCCCTGCTTCAGGTTCCTATAGTGAATACTCTACTACATCAAGTGATATAGTCTTTTCCACATGAACATATCCATTGGCCTAAGGATTAGACCCACCTCCCTTAAAAGCATCAGTATAAACCTACAAACCCTTGGTGTGAGTAGATACTTCCTTACTTCCCTGAGATGTCTTTTAAAAAATATATTGTATATGGAAAGATCATCTATAGAGATGACAAGTCGTAGGATCCTCTATACAGTTGGGCTTAGAATGACCATGCATCCCACCCCGGTAGCATAAAACCTAATGCTTCCCTTTTAAATCCCCTAAAATAGGTCCTAAAATATAATTACCACTCTTACATATCCTTTTCTGACCATAAGATAAACCCTATATAACTACTGAATAGATTAAAGCTCCACACAAACCTATCATCCCATCATGTTTGCCACATCCAAAGTAGACTTGTTAACTACCTCCAAAGAGTTTATATTGCATGTGAGTATCGACATTGACTGAATATCAAGACTTAGTCCTAACTCAAACCTCTAATCCTCCAGGTACTCATTAGTGAAAGTCGTTGGTTCCAAATGCACCAACTCATCAAAATGGATAGAATACTCTAGAAAGTTATGATCCCCTAGATATAAGGTCAGAAACTCCTAGGTATTTTCCTCATGCAATTTATCATAGTAAAAATACTCGTTAAAAATTTTCTTGAAGGAATCCCAGATAAGATCCTCATGAAACTTATATTTCACAATAGAGATCCATTATCTCTTTCCCAATACCTCGAGCATATACATGGAAACCCCCACCTTAGAGTCCATAGAAATCATCAAGAAGTTGAAGATCCTCCCAATCCACTCAATCCACTCCTCATATTCCTAGGTTCGACAATCAATATGAAATATTGGTGGATTTTACTTAGTAAATTGAGAGCCATAATCCACCACACATTATGGGTTCCTGACACCCACTTGACCCAGAGTCTAAACAGTGTGGATAAAAACTTCTACCAAAGAAGGGTCTACTAGAGGATTATCGTGTGGATCCTATCTTGCAGCTTCCTCTCTCATATTTGGAATAGCTCTTCTTATAGGCATTTTCTAACAAAATACAAAAAACAATTAGTCATGATAAAATTCTAAAATCATAGAACCAACTTCAGGTATTGATATCAAAGCTTTAAACATTAAGAATTTAAAGCTTCCAATAAAACCCTTACTTAAAAAAGAATAGTTTCTCTAAAATTAACTTCCCATGTAGTTCATTTAAATGACCTCAAACTCTAAGTCTCAAACTATAAGAACATGGACCTTATTTTTAGGTATGGATCTTTTTTCTGGTGTTTTTGAGAAAAAAGGTTTTTTGGAAATTTTAGGAGTACACGTCGTGTACTTGAGATTACATGTTGTTCACTCGGTTGTCGTGGGTAGCTATGTATAGGCCGTGTGGGGTGACATGGAGACCGCCTAAAATAGAGGTTGGTTAAGGCATGTACATGGAATGTACATTAAATGCGCACTCCATGTACTTTTCTTTTTATTTGTTAAATCGGACCAAGGTCACATCTAATCAATAGAACTACCTTCTTCTAGCCTGGTCTCGTCCAGGATCAACAAGAATCACCGCATCTTCTCTAAGAAACTGATCGTACATCTGTTCTATGAATCAAACACCATAGATTGTGTTGGAATCACCTCGATCAGTTCTTCCTTCTTCTAGATCCCCTCCTCTTGATTTCTCCTCTTCTGTGAGTTATTCAAGGTTGAACATTTTGGATGTTTTTATATATATACAACATTCTAGGTTGATTCAAATGATGAGGTTAAACTATATCGATCGTACAATGTCGAGGTAGGTGGTTTATGCCTTTCCATAGTTTTCTTTGAATTAGATTTGAAAAAAGTGTCGAATAACCTAGTTTAGAGTATTGCGTGTTGTGGAGATTAACCCTATTTTTTTCATGAATTGATTTGTTTGATTGAGAAAGGGATTTTGATTATTAATAGGGTTTATTACCTTGCTTATGGATGTGTTTTCCCATGTTTTCTTGATATTGGACATTTGTTCTAGAACTTCTTGTTAGGTTATTTTGTTTTCTATGCCTAGTGCTGTTGGGATGGAGTTGTTTATATGACATGCTAGTGATATGCCTTGTAGTTGTTTAGATAAGTAGTATTTGAGTTTTAATTTGGATGTTGGATATCATTTGTGCATAATTGAATTACAAAGGGTTGTGGGAACTTGGTGTAGTTAGACCATAGGGGAAATGGATGTTGAGGGCTTCCCCAGAGTATCTGTTATACTTTCACATTATAAGACCATATGGGGGATGGACGTGAGTGATTCCTCAGAGTGTCTGTAGTTCCACATTGCGATACCATAGGGGGATTTGGACAATGAGTACTTCCTCAGAGAGTATATAGTTTACTGTTACGAGACCACATGGGGAATTGATGGTGAGTGCTTCCTCAGAGAGTCTTCGTCTAAGTTTAACTATAGGGGTTAGACTGTGAGTACTTCCAATAGAGTTTTTTTTTGTGTTTATTTGGTTGATTACTTAATAAATATAAATGGATGTTGTTAAAATTGTAGGATTGTTTACTTTTGAGTAATTCCTTGTTTATTACTTCATTTTTCATATTACGATCCATATATATTCAATGATAGTTAAGCACAGATCTTTGGTAGGTTTTATACTGGGATTCGTCTCACACCCTATTTGGGTCATGATTTTGGTCCTAAATAGATTATATTATTACAGGTATATATAATGTAAAGTGACCTTTTACTTTTGGTACTTGATTTTTGTGGAGCTGGAGAGCATGGGACCAAGCTGAGGCTTGCGATGTAGTTGGAGTTTATTTACTTTTCAGTACATTGGTTTCTATTATGTATTCCAAAATTGTGACTTGTTTGGATGCTTTCCTTGATATAGGAGACATGCATCATTTATGTATGTTCTCTAGTTGTTTATTTACTTTCATTCTTCCACTTTTTTACTTATTATATGATATTACTGCTTCTGCTGTTGTATATTGTTGTTATTTCGCTGTGTTACTCTTCCAATGAGAGAATAGTTTCCCCATTATCACACCCAAGGCCCACACTACTAGTCAGCATCATCTGGCTTTTGAGTAAATGCGCTTAAGGCCATGTGACCAACTGGGTAAGGGGAACCTTTGGGCGGCACCTAGAACCAGGATGTTACAAAGTGGTATTAGATGGATTATTTTCTTCTTGAATTACTGTTTGGAGCCTATAGACAGGGATAGAAAAGAATTGGTACTTGGTAATATGTTATTCTCATGAGTAGCTAACTTGTGTATAGGGAAAATCCAATATGCCTCAATTATTACAATTTTATGGTTTTTCAATTGTTATAGTTGATTTGATTTTACCATTAGGTGATTCACATGTATTGTGCTATTATCATTGATATTATTAAGGTTCTATTTCTGTTGCAACCTAATGAGATGAGGGTGTGCCATTTCATGCATCATATAGGCACCTTCTAGAGATCACATGTCATGCATTCTTTTCAAACCATTTAGGGTGCATTATTGATTGCATGTTGTTGTGATAGATGTTGTTCTTGGTATGTATGTTTTTGTGAAAAATTCCTTGATAGAATACCTATTATTTGATAGGGTATTGATAATATGTAATGTTTCTTTTAAATTAACTCCAAACCATGGTCTATGATGGGTAATGGGACCTCATGGATCATAATTTGTTGGATCATGTGATTGATTTTACTATTATACTTTGTGATATACATGAATAAAATGACAAACTTTGATTCTCGGGGAGTATAGGCCCCAACCGATTGGGATTTGGAACTTTAATGTTTGTTTCAATGATTTTATGGGGTTTTGGAGTAGTTTATGAGGCTTACTATCTGGAAAAACCCAGAATACACGATGTGTAATGATGAATACACACCATGTATCCTTCTGTTCGGGAAGGAGAAACTTTTCTTAAGTACATGCTATGTACTGTATGTACATGCCATGTAATTCTTAACCATGTGAATGGATGTGTGGGAAGAGACATGGATTTGGGAACTGTTTGGTGGCACATCCTGTGTACTTGGAGTACACACCATGTTGTATGGACCGAGTATCCAACTGTGTGACCAATGAAATGGGTGGATGAAATCTTTGGTTGTACACACCATATCCCTTCCTTACACGCCATGTATAATCGACTGTGTCTCTGACCATGTGACTAACGATATAGGTGGTTAATATTTAAGTTGTACACGTTGTTTCTAGGAGGAACATGCCATGTGTAGGGGTGTTACATGACTAGTTTTGGCAGAAGTACACGCCCACATAAAGGCTTCAGGGAACACACTGTGTCGGGGTCATACAGACCATGTATCCATGTTTTGAAAAACTTGAATGTATTTTTTCTACTATTCCTTTCCTACACTTCTAAGTTTCAGTCCTAGATAATCTTTAACTAAGGTGTGTGATTGACCTTGTAGAGTCATGCCACCGAGATTTCCTCTAGTTTTATGCCAGATACAGGGCAGCAATTAGACACCAAACATAACAGATCAGGGACTACCATTATATCCTCACGTCGTGCCCATCTAGTCAACAACCGTTATTCTGAATAAAGGTGTCGATACATAGTTTCGAGAAAGATTCATGAATTTTACGCAGACCTTCAAAGGATCACCACATCCTTCCCTGTCCATGGAAGAGTTGACGCGGATTTTTCAGCAGTATCATCCTCCCACTTTCTTAGGGGATGAAGGGCCTCAGGCTGCAGAGTCATGGTTGTAAGCCTTGTTGTCGATCTTAGAGCATCTAGAGATTCCTACAGAGATGAGGGTGAATCTCTCTACGTATATGCTTCGGGATTCCTCCAAGATATGGTGGTATGTTATCTCGCAGGCAGGGAACCATCAGGGCATGGCTTGGGATGAGTTCCAATGTGCCTTCTATGATTACTTCGACCTAGAGACTTTGAGGGTTGACCGAGCCTGAGATTTCATGAGTTTAGAGCATGGTACTCTATTAGTCATGGAGTATTCTTCTCTCTTCACAGATCTGCAACACTTCACACCCATTCTAGGGGGTGATGAGTTATTCCTAGTGGGGATGTTAGAGGATGGTCTCAGGAATGACATCTGATCTCAGGTGAACATCTTTAGGTTGACTTCCATCACTTATATAGTCAACCTGGTGAAGATAAAAAATCACAACCTGAGGGATTCTGGGGTTATAAGCCAGAGCAAATCGGCATCCGGGGTTGGTATCCCTCTAACTGAAAGCAGGAAGTATCGTACAGAGTCTACGCGCAGAGATCCGAGTGGGCGGAATACTTCTTCTGGTGGCCAGGTGGTGTTATACCAGTGTGGGAAGAGTGGTTATATGAGGATACATTGCCTGATAGAACCATTGGAGTTCCAGTATTGTGGAAATATGGTACATCTTCAGCGTTTCTGTTAGCTTTTCTCCCCAGAAGTTGGTGACAGGTGTAACGCCTCGACCCCAGTTACCCAGAGTCGGTGCATTATTTTAATACATTGGCATGATTACAAGGAATCAAGTCTCGAAGGACCGATCAGTTTAGTAGTCTTAGAAAATAGATTACATACATGAATGTTACATTACACTTCATAAAATACAAAACAACATAAATAATCCTTTATGAATGCCATTATTCCCATGTCTTAACCCTGCATATCAATCACAATACACTTCTTGGAATCCTGGGAAAAATAAAACATAGAAAGGGGTGAGCTCAAATGATCAATAAGGGTAATCAATACAACAGAAAATGACATAAATATTAAGCATGGTAAATAATTCCATAATAAAACATAATCATGGGTATTCTACTAGTCGAATGACCACATGAACCATCAATATTATTTCCATAATGAGGGAATGTATAATGCCGGACATTCTGAAACATTTTGTCAAGGCCTCGGCCAAGATGTCTAAAATGGTTAAGGCCTCGGCCAAAACCATAAATCAAATTGGGAAAGGGCCTCGGCCAATTCCACGTCTAGTTTTCTCATGAGACCTACCGATTCATCGAGGAGCTATAGCAGGATCCACCTGTCACTTACTAAGTCCAATACATTCCTCATATGAAAAGGTTTAAACATATCATCAAAATTCGTATTAAAACCAGCATACGAAATGTCAATACTTTAACCATAATCAATGAATGGTATAAAAATAGCACATCCATAGTCAAACATATCACAAAAACTTCAATACAATATGGAAGTTTTGTATCATAATAAATCAACTTCAAATAAACTTAAAATCCATCAAAGGATGTTGACATAGATGAAATCAAAACCTTTTTTTAGAGACATATATCTTTATATTTTGAAATCATTTAAGAGTCACATAAAGAAAATATTTATTTTGAAAATATTTTTATAAGATTGTAAAGGAATCTTCGACGATTTTATAACGGCGGAAAATAGCCTCACCTGCCGTATAAGTTAAAAAAACATTCTTACCTTAATTTTGTCGGAAAGGTTAAAAGGACCTTGTTTGGAAAACGACGGAAAGATTCCTTTATAAACTTCTTATAAAAAGTCAAACAAGGGTATAAATGACTTTAACCCATATTCTGTAAAATATTAAGAATTTTTTGAAATACATTTTTAAGAAACATGGATGTGGATGATAAAGAGGTCCCAGTAGATAATTACGTATAAATAACCTCAGATAATGAAGAGATTGTGAAATAAACCCTTACCAATTTGGTAACTTACGAAACATACACCCCATGAAAGAGGTATCATACAATGAATATGTAAATACACATAAATTAAAGTGTATTGCATAAAGAATACAATTATGGGCAGTACATACACCACACAAAAGGTAATAGTGGCAATATGGCATGAATCTCATGGGAATAAGGAGTGAGATGAAAACCCATTACCTTGTACTTTTCCTTGGTTGATGGTAGGTTAACCTTCTTTATAATGGTTAAATAATTTTTATTGAATTATAAAATAATTATATATATTAATATGATATCATATATGATCTTTTAACATCACTTTGTTAATAAAATCATAGTATTATCGTCGTTTTGGGTGTTAACTTACTCATTTTCTTTTATATAAGCCGTGTTTTTTATGGATATGTTGTATCATACTCATATCTAGAATGATATTAAGTCCTCAAATATTATTTTTAATCATCCAATAAAATTTAGTCTTTAATGGATATGATGGGGAATGAATCTCACTGCGTTCGTGGAGACGGTAATCCGTACGTACGCACGAGCGACCATATCATTCTTTTGATATTATATAATTGGATGGTATATCATATAGACAGAATCATTATCATGTTATATTTATTATTTACATGAATTATTCATCATTATTATACCCATATAAATAATAGTATATTGAAGAACAATTACACCACAACGTGGAGACGGTAGGTCGTACGTACGCACGTACGGTGACATGTCATTCAAGGGATGGATAGAATAATGAATTTGTTTGTTCCATAATTATAATAACATCACAGTATATAGAAGGTACTGGAGTTATTATTTTAGAATGGAAATAACAAGGAAATAAGAAGTTAAAGAAGAAAGGAACTTTAAAGAGGGTGGTGAAGACGTTACCTCTTCTTCGGGTTCTTCCTTTTGATTTGATCAAAAGGGTTCCTTAGGTTGGATTTCTGATCAAACTAAGGCCTATATGATGAAGTGAGGGAAGTTGAGAGAGTATTTGGTCAGGTTTTGGCCAAACCAAAAGGCTTTAAGGTGTGAAGAATTGGTTAGAAGTTGGGTCCTTTTATAAGGGGGAGGAGGGGCTCTTTAGAAAAAACTTAAAGTATTAATTTATAATAAATTCATATTCAATTTATAATGGCTCAAAAGTGTATTATTAAAAGTATAATGTGGTTATGGGTATAAATATTTTCAACCAATAGATTTTAGATAGGTTTGGGTTATTATATTAACCTTATCTTTTAGTTTTAACTCTTAGTTAATTAGATTGACATTTACCATGTCACTTTGTATTTTTATATTATATAGTTAATAAACTTACTATATACATACAAGCGACCCCAAAGTCGTCCATTAATGATACAAAAATAATTATATAATTCCTTTGGCCGAACCTTATATTTTTAGGAATAGAATATAAATTAATAATATAATATTTGTTTTAAAAACTCATTTATGTCAATTTTTACACTACTTAATAATTTATTTTTGTTAAAGTCATAACAACTTTATTAATTCAAACCAAATTCATTTAAGAAATAATAACATAGAATATTAACCAATAAAATTCGTGTATGTCATCAAAACTTTCAAATTATATTTATTTTAACATTTATAATACCAATTATTTGATTCTTTCATTAATAAGGAAAATACCGCATTATTATTGTGTCATATATATTTTTACTTTTTCAATGTCTAAAAATTATAAATAAAACATAATTATGTAGGAAATATTTTTATATTTCTAATGAATATTTATAATCGAAAATATAACATATATAACCCCATGTAAAAATTGTTTTTCTAAAAGATATAAGCTTATGTCATTTTTGTATTTACTTAAACTTAATTAATATAAAGTGTCCCTATCACCTACAAGTGGCTCCATGGGGTCCCAAAATAGACCCAAAGATACCCATGGTTGGACATGTATCCAAAAATAAGGTTAGAACATGTTTTAGGGTAATTTATTGTTATTATAATATTATTTTTTTACCCTTATTTACCGGATTTACCCTTTAACCATGGTAAATAAAATATTTACCGAACTAATTATTCAAAAATGTCTAAAAATAAAAGTTACCTATTTACAAAATTTGGACATCCTCATTAAAAATATTGAATCCATTTTTCCAAATTCAAAACACAGAAGTGGTAGAAATTAATTTAAAATTAATTCCCGCTGTCAAAACAAAAAGCGTGTTTTTAAGATATAATAACTATCAAAAGATTGAAACTTGTTTATGTCCGGTTTAATTGTGAAATTATGTCCAATGACCAAAATTATATTAAATGGTAAAAATATATTCTAATTATACTTTAAAATAACTAAAATTCATAATTTATCACTATTAATTATTTTGATTAAAAACGTTGTTTTTAATTAAAATTTAGTAATTTTCACTATTCATCAAAATATAAAAGTTATCCGAAAGGTACCAAAATTTCACCCTAGGATAAATTCGATATTCTGAATCCAAAAATGAAGTCCATTTTGAGAGATAAAATTTATAAAATTTCAAAAAGTAGGTATTACTATTCATAACGGCTAGTTTGATTGGTTGTAGTGTGTGTTAGAACTCGAAGTTGCATACAACACACGCTACTGTATTATTCAAAGAGAAGCATACCGTGGAAGCTTGAGGTGTTACATTCTTCCTCATTCAATAAATTGTGTCCTCACAATTTGATATTGTTCTTTGAAAATAAGGGTTGAAAATAGAAAATATCTTTGTGGGAAAACCCACATCGGAAATTTGGTTAATAAAATTTAGTCGTAATAAGAGGAAAAGAGAAATGAAAGGGTCACCACCAAATTATGATCTCGATTAGGAGAACATTGGTGGAAGTTAGAGACATATAATTAGAGGAAAAACGTAAATATTTATAGGTAGTGATTGAGGTCATCAATCACAAACAAATTTAAATTTGAGGTTCTTAAATTCATCAATCTATGATGACTTAAAATACCATCGGTTCAACAAAATATAAGGTATTAGGATAACACATTTTTGGTTTTAAGATTACTTCAATAAAGTATAAGAATTAATTTCTTTATAGAATAAGATGAGAAGAAAAATATATACTTGAAAAGTAGAGTTCCATCCTTTAACTAATTTTTACCACAAACTCATCTTTCACTCTAAAAGATAATAGAACTTAAAAAAATATATTCTATTTATCCTATTCATTTGGGGTTAAAAAATGAATTTATAATTCATCTACTAGGCCTTATTAAAATAAACTACATTATTTAATCCAGGACATCTCATGGGCCAGTGGTAGGTGATACACCCTTCTCACCCTTCGTTTGCGAGTTCAAGTCTCGCGGCCTTGACGGTCGCGACGGGTTGCCGCCCACCCACCGGGTTGTCCTTTTATGGCAATACAAAATTAATCTCAAACTAGAATTATCCAAAATACTTCTGTCCAAACTCACAGTCCAAAATTTATAAGGAAGTTAAACACAATGAAGATCATTTTTTCCGCATAATAACATGTGAACACCTTCATCATGTATTCTTTTAAAACACTACAACATCATGAATTACCATAAAACCTTATTGATTACATTCATGATCTCTTATTCCTTATAGAATAATGGATATACTCCTTCTACCCAAAAATTTTGTAAACTCCAACAATGATGGGAATAGAAATCATTAATCAGTTTCAAGGTAGTCAAGAATTTCCAATATAATTTATTCAAATCAACCATATATTATTCCAAAATCACTACCTTATTATTAAAACAATATTATGTTTTATCTTTCTCTCAACCATGTATTTTCAAAAAATTTAACCTGCTATTGATCCACTTTTCTTTGTTCCACACAATCTCAAGTCCTTAATGAAATAGTACTTCATTACAATCCTTATATACTCCATAATTATTATAACCAGTACATTGTTGATACAACACTTAAATGACATAATTCTCTAATAAAAACATAAGAACTCTAGTCATTCCTCATCATCTTTTGTAGTATCATAACTTGATTATTATCCAATAGAATCATTTGGGGCATACTCTGGTGATTTGGACATTGGTTCGCGTAGTGTCCCAACTCCTTGCAGATGAAGCATTGTATATTTGAAACCTTTTTCTTACCATTGCAGTCACGTACATGGTGTCCTTTTTCTCTACACTTATAACAAACTCCCATTCCTTTCAGGCAAGTTCCAGGGTGTTTCTTCCCACAGTTATCACATATGGTAAAATTCTTCTTTTCCCTCTTCCCTTTATCCATCTTTCTCTCTTCCATCCTTTTCTTCTCTTGCTTCCCTTCAAATCTATAGGACTTAGTAAACTCTTTAATTATCTTATCAACACATGATATTATTTCTTCATATGATGATAATACATGGGAGACTATTTTCCTTATAAATTTTGGCTTAAGACCATGAAAGATATGATCCTTCTTTCTCTTTGGATCATGTGCATTGCTGGAGTTCTCATTCCTTCTATTGGGCGCCATTTCTAAACAATGGCATACACTAAGTCAGTTTATGAATCAAAATTCATAATTCCAAACATGTAAAATACCTAACATAAATTGAATAGTTTATGGATATAATCCATAATCACAAAAATGTTTTCTTTGAGGAGGTATATACTCATAAACCCTTCATAGCGGTTTGTAAAGAAAATGAGAATTATCTTAAGCATATCCCTCGGGAGTGTCGTAACCAAGAGTGCAGCAAGGCCCGTTGTCATGCACCAGTTCCCATTCGAGTCTAGCTCAAAGTAGTGTTTTTGGGTTTTACCCCTAGGTACATCTGTGCCAGAGCCTCCTCTACCTACTCGTATCCAGACAGGGATGTATTGCGCAGAAAACTCACAAAATCTCTACAATACCAAAATTCTAGGAAGTTCTTCTATAATAATCCTCAAAGTCTATCTTAGGGTAATGTGCTCTAATCAGAGTTTATCTAAATCTAGCTTCCAAGGTTATTTCTAAACTTCCTCTGATACCAACTGTAACGCCCCGACCCCAATTACCCAGATTCGATGCATTATTTTAATACATTGGCATGATTACAAGGAATCAAGTCCCAAAGTACCGATCAGTTTAGCAGTCTTGGAAAATAGATTACATACATGAATGTTACATTACACTTCATAACATAAAAAAAACATAAATAATATTTTATGAATGCCATTATTCCCTTGTCTTAACCCTACATATCAATCATAATACACTTCTTGGAATCCTGGGAAAAATAAAACATAGAAAGGGGTGAGCTCAAATGCTTAGTAAGGGTAAGCAATACAGTGGAAAATGATATAAATATTAAGCATGCTAAATAATTGAAAACCACACGCCTTTACCAATAATAAACATGAATACTATTATGGAAAGATTATAAGCTGAGTAAATAATGCCATAATAAAACATAATCATGGGTATCTACTAGTCAAATAACCACATGAACCATCAATATTATTTCCATAATGAGGGAATGTATAATGCTGGACATTTTGAAACATTTTTTCAAGGCCTCGGCCAAGACTTCTAAAATGATTAAGGCCTCGACCAAAACCATAAATCAAATTGGGAAAGGGCCTCGACCAATTCCACATCTAGTTTTCTCATGAGACCTACCGATGAATCGAGGAGATATAGCGGGCTCCACCCGTCACTTACTAAGTCCAATACATTCCTTATATGAAAAGGATTAAACATATCATAAACATTCGTATTAAAACTAGCATACGAAATGTCAATACCTTAACCATAAGTAATGAATGGTATAAAAATAGCACATCCACAGTAAAACATATAACAAAAAATTCAATACAGTATGAAAGTTTTGTATCATAATAAATCAACTTCAAATAAACTTAAAATCCATCAAAGGATGTTGACATAGATGAAATCAAAACCTTTTTTTAGAGACATATCTATTTATATTTTGAAATAATTTAAGAGTCACATAAAGAAAATATTCTTATAAGCTTGTAAGGGAAGCTTCGATGATGTTATAATGGCAGAAAATATCTGCACCCACCGTATAAGTTAAAAAAACATTCTTACCTTAATTTTGTCGAAAAGGTTAAAAATGACCTTGTTTGGAAAACGACGGAAATATTCCTTTATAAACTTCTTATAAAAAGTAAAACAAGGGTATAAATGAATTTAACCCATATTCTGTAAAATAGTAAGAATTTTTTGAAATACATTTTTAAGAAACATGGATGTGGATGATAAAGAGGTCCCAGTAGATAATTACGTATAAACAACCTCAGATAATGAAGAGATTGTGAAATAAACCCTTACCAATTTGGTAACTTACGAAACATACACCCCATGAAAGAGTTATCATACAATTAACATGTAAATACACATAAATTAAAGTTTATTATATAAATAATACAATTATGGGCAGTACATACACCACACAAAAGGTAATAGTGGCAATATGTCATGAATCTCACGGGAATAAGGAGTGAGATGAAAACCCCTTACCTTGTACTTTTACTTGGTTGATGGTAGGTTAACCTCCTTTATAATGGTTAAATAATTGTTATTTAATTATACAATAATCATATATATTAATATGATATCATATATGATCTTTTAACATCGCTTTGTTAATAAAATCTTAGTATTATCGTCGTTTTGGGTGTTAACTTACTCATTTTCTTTTATATAAGCCGTGTTTGTTATGGATAGGTTATATCATACTCATATACAGAATGATATTAAGTCCTTAAATATTATTTTTAATCATCCAATAAAATTTAGTCTTGAATGGATACGATGGGGAATGAATCTCATCGCGTTCGTGGAGACGGTAATCCGTACGTACGCACGAGTGACAATATCATTCTTTTAATATTATATAATTGGATGGTATATCATATAGACAGAATCATTATCATATTATATTTATTATTTACATGAATTATACATCGTTATTATACCCATCTAAATAATAGTATATTGAATAACAATTACACCACAACGTGGAGACGGTAGGTCGTACGTACGCACGTACGGTGACATGTCATTCAAGGGATGGATAGAATAATGAATTTGTTTGTTCCATAATTATAATAACATCACAGTATATATATAAGGTACTAGAGTTATTATTTTATAATGGAAATAACAAGGAAAGAATAAGTTGAAGAAGAAAGGAACTTTAAAGAGGGTGGTGAAGACGTTACCTCTTCTTCGGGTTCTTCCTTTTGATTTGATCAAAAGGGCTCCTTAGGATGGCTTTCTGATCAAACTAAGGCCTCTAAGATGAATTAAAGGAAGTTTATAGAGTATTTGGGTAGGGTTTGGACGAACCAAAAGGCTTTTAAGGTGTGAAGAATTGGTTAGAAGTTGGGTCCTTTTATAAGGGCGAGGAGGGGCTCTTTTAGAAAAGCTTAAAGAATTAATTTATAATAAATTCATATTCGGTTTCTAATGGATTAAAAGTGGATTATTCAAATTATAAGGTGGGGATGAGTCTAAATATTTTCAACAAATAGATTTTAGACAGGTTTGGGTCATTATATTAACCTTATCTTTTAGTTTTAACTCCTAGTTAATTAGATTGACATTTAGCATGTCACTTTGTATTTTTATATTATATAGTTAATAAACTTACTATGTACATACAAGCGACCCCAAAGTGGTCAATTAATGATAAAAAATAATGATATAATTCCTTTTGTGGAACCTTATATTTTTAGGAATAGAATATAAATTAATAATATAATATTTGTTTTAAAAACTCATTTATGTCAATTTTGACACTACTCAATAATTGATTTTTGTTAAAGTCATAAAAACTTTATTAATTCGAACCAAATTCATTTAAGAAATCATAACATGGAATATTAACCAATAAAATTCATGTATGTCATCAAAACTTTCAAATTATATTTATTTTAACATTTATAATACCAATTATTTGATTCTTTCATTAATAAGGAAAATACTGCATCATTATTGTGTCATATATATTTTTACTTTTTCAATGTCTAAAAATTATAAATAAAATATAATTATTTAGGAAATCTTTTTATATTTTTAATTAATATTTATAATATAAAATATAACATATATAACTCTATGTAAAAATTGTTTTTCTAAACGATATAAGCTTATATCATTTTTGTATTTACTTAAACTTAATTAATATAAAGTGTCCATACCACCTACAAGTGGCTCCATGGGGTCCCAAAATAGACCTAAAGATGACCATGGTCGGACATGTATCTACTAATAAGGTTAGGACACATTTTAGGGTAATTTATTATTATTATAATATTATTTTTTTACCCTTATTTACCGGATTTACCATTTAACAATGGTAAATAAAATATTTACCGAAGTAATTATTCAAAAATGTCTAAAAATAAAAGTTACCTATTTACACAATTTGGAAATCATGATTCCAAATATGTAATCCATTTTTCCAAATTCAAAACACATAAGTGGAATAAATTAATTTAAAATTAATTCCCGCTGTCAAAACAAAAAGCGTGTTTTTAAGATATAATAACTATCAAAACATTGACACTTGTTTATGTCTGGTTTAATTGTGAAATTATGTCCAATGACCAAAATTGTATTAAATGGTAAAAATATATTCTAATTATACTTTAAAACCACTCAAATTCATAATTTATCACTATTAATTATTTTGATTAAAAAAGTTGTTTTTAATTAAAATTTAGTAATTTTCACTATTCATCAAAATATAAAAGTTATCCGAAAGGTACCAAAATTTCACCATAGGATAAATTCAATATTCCAAATCCAAAAATGAAGTCCATTTTGAGAGATACAATTTATAAAATTTCAAAAAGTAGGTATTACTATTTATAACGACTAGTTTGATTGGTTGTAGTGTGTGTTAGAACTCGAAATTACGTACAACACACAATACTGTATTATTCAAAGAGAATCGTACTATGGAAGCTTGGGGTGTTACAACAGGGGTTCTGATATTATTCCACGTCCAGAAGCAGGACCACTAGTTTTTCATCAGTCAGGGAACTAGAGTGCATCTGGCCATTCAGGCTGAGGTGGAGGTTGTGGACGCATTGGTCAAACAAAGGATTTTCGACAACCATAGGGCAGATCAGCTCAAATATCACAGAAATATTCACAGGTCTGTGGTGTAGGTCAGGATTTTTCGCTGAAGCAGACCCATCAGAAGCAAGATCCCGAACAGTCTACGGTTAGAGGTACGATTCTGGTTGCCTCATTTTTATCTTATGCTCTTTTCAATATAGGGTATTCCCATAGTTTTATATTTGTTCCTATTATGGAGAGCCTTGGTCTCTACATCTTTACTTCTGCTGATATATTGACGCTGAAAACACCATTGGGGACTAGAACGACTAGTGTACGTTAGTGCAAGGAGTTCCCTCTTGAGTTTGGTGGGTGTCTATTCTTATGTGACCTTTATTTCATAGAGATGATGGGATATGACGTCATTCTCAGAATGGACTGGTTAGTTCCCTTCCAGGATGTTGTTGATATCTATCATTGTAGGGTGAGCTTCATGTCACTAGAGGGAATATCATTTCTACATAATGGAAAATGGGATGTCTAGGAAATCAGAGCTTGACCCAAGCATCATGGGTTGGGAGGAGTTATAGCCCAGATTTATGGTCTATATCTGGATGACAAGGGGACTTCACAGATGAATTTTCCTTCAGTGGGCGATCGCTTCAGGGATGTTTTTCCATCTGACTTTTCAGGTTTGCCTCTAGAGAGAGAATTAGACTATTCTATTGAGCTTGTGCCAGTGGAAGCACCAGTGTCCATTCCTCCTTATAGAATGGATACCCCATTGTTTTAGGAGCTTAAGAAGTAGTTAGAGGAATTTTATGTAAAGGGTTTCATTCAACCTAGTTCTTCTCCTTGGGTTTCACCTGTCTTGTTTGCAAAGAAGGTGGACGGTACCCTCAGACATTGTGTGGATTATCAGAAACTGAACTAGTTGATGGTCAATAACTGTTATCCCTTACCAAGTATTTATGATCTCTTTGATCATATTCTAAGATCCCAGGTGTTCTCGAAGATTTAATTGAGATACGGTTATCATCAGTTGCATGTTAGACCATCAGATATACCTCTTATAGCCTTTCGAAGAATGTATGATCTATACGAGTATGTGGTTATGTCGTTCAGTCTCACGAACATGCCTGCAGTTTTTATGGAACTGATGAACTGAGTATTCCATCCATACATGGACTCCTTTGTGGTGTTTTTTGTGGACGATATCTTGGTGTACTCTCACACTCGACATGACCATGCTACCCATCTTGAGATCATTTTTAGTACACCGAGAGAGCATCAATTATATGTTAATCTCTCAAAATGCCACTTTTGGATAGACCAGATTCACTTCTTGGGTCATGTTATCTCAAAGATAGGAGTATCAGTACACCCAGAGAAAGTGAGAGTAGTAGTTTCCTAGGAGTAGTGAAAGAACGTCTTTGAGGTACAAAGTTTTATTGGGATGGATGGTTACTACAAATGTCTCATACATGACTTTTCACACTTAGCAGCACCACTGACGGGCCTGAATAAGAAGGTTGTGAAGTACTTGTGGACAGATTCCTGCAACTCAGCCTTTCAGGAGCTGAAAGGGAGGTTGACTTCAGCACCGATACTAGTTTTTTCAGAGATAGGCAAGAGCTATATTGTTTACTATGATGCATCAGGTATCGGGCTAGGAGCAGTGATTATGTAGGGGGAAGGAGTTGTGTATGGGTCTCAGAATTTGATGCCACATGAGATGAATTACTTTACGTATGATCTCGAGTTGGCTGCATTTGTTCATGCTTTACACTGTTGGAGACATTATCTATTGGGAGATAATTTTGCGGTTTTCACCGACCACAAAAGTCTCAAGTATATATTCACTTAGCAATCTAAATTTGAGACAGCGAAGGTGGGTTGAGTACCTTCAGTCCTTTGATATTGAGCTTTCCCACACACCTGGGAAAGGCAACATAATGGATGATGCGTTGAGAAGGAGGACTCAGTTACATGCAGTTCAGGAGGCCAGTAGTGAGTGGAAGCTTATGGCTCTGTTCTCTGAGATTCATTTTGAGGTGAATGATAGATAGGGGTAGACGTTTCATTCTTCTATAGTTGTTACCTCTAATATAATTGATATAGTGAGAATGAGGCAACTATCAGATTCTTAAGGCCTAGTTCTACGGAAGGGTGTATCAGGAGAGGACCTTATTCCGGGATGGACCATAGGTGAGGATGATATATTTCATTTTCATGGGAACATATGGGTGTCATCAGACATACGTGAGAAGGTGATGTGGGATTTTCATTCCTTAGTTTGGGTAGTTCATCCTAGTGTCACCAAGATGTATTGAGATCTACACCATCAGTAATGGTCTCCTAGTATAAAGAGAGATGTTTCTAGTTTTGTGATTAGGTGTTCCACCTGTCAGTAGGCGAAGGCGGAGAATTAGAGACTGGCATGAATTTTGCAGTAGTTACCCATTTTTGAGTGGAAGTAGAATGTTGTCATGATGGATTTCGTGATTGGGTTACCGATATTTTCTAGAGGGAATGATGTGGTTTGGTTTTTCATTGATAGACTTACGAAGGTTTCACACTTCTTGCTGATCAAGGAGACCTTCAGTTCTGATGATCTAGGAAGGTTGTACATCTAAGAGATTGTATGTTTACATGGGGTTACACACTCCATTGTTTCAGATAGGTATGCTCGTTTTACTTCTTTGTTTTTATAGGGACTACAGAGGTCTTTGGGTACACAGGTACTTCTGAGTACAACTTACCATCCCCGGACAGATGGCCAATTTGAGTGTACGATTCAAGAGATGGAGGACATGATCCAAGCATGCGTCCTATATTTTGGAGGTTCTTGGGAGAAGAACATACCTCTAGTGGAGTTTTCCTACAATAATAGTTTTTAGGTGACTATTTAGATGTCACCTTATGAGGCTTTGTATAGTAGGCCATGACGATCACCCCTACGTTGGCTAGAAGTAGGAGAGGCAGCTATGTTGGGACCTCATCTTGTCTAGGAGACCACAGATCAGGTAGAGTTGATTCGAAAAAGGAGGAATACTGCACAGTCACAATAGAAGTCTTATGCTGATAGACGGAGACAACCTCTAGAGTTTGACTCCAGGGATCAGGTTTTCCTATATGTCATGCTGAGGTTGAGACATAAGAGGATTAGGAGACATGGTAAGCTTTCACCGAGATAAGTTGGGCCATTTGAGGTTTTTGAGAGGGTCAGTCCAGTTTTTTATCTGTTACAGTGACCTTATAGGTACTAGGATATGCACGATGTCCTCCATGTTTCTCAGCTATGGTGTTACTTCTCAGACTCGTCTCATGTTTTTTAACCAGAGGAGGTTGAGTTAGAGGTGGATGCCTCATTTTAGGAGCATCCTATCTATATTGTTGATCGAATCATGAAGGTTATTCATGTCCATTATGTTCCTCTAGTACAGGTGCTATGGTAGCATGAGCGAGTATAGGACGAGACTTGGGAGAGGGAGACTGATGTGTGATCGTAGTGGCTGGAGCTATTCGAGGATTCTTCTTCGCCACCTTCTTAAGGATATTTGAGGAAAAATTTATTTAAGGGGATAAGTGTGTAAGAACATGGATTTTCTTTTTGGTTATGCATTTTTTTCTGGTGTTTTTGAGAAAAATGGAGTTTTTAAAAAATTAGGAGTACACATCGTGTTCTTGAGAGTACATTCCATGTACCTAGTTGTCGCAGGTAGCTGTGTACTGGCCGTGTAACGGCCGAGTACATGGTCATGTGGGGTGACCTAGAGACCGCCTAAATCGGAGGTAAGTTAAGGCATGTACATGACATGTACATTAAATGAACACACAATGTACTTTCTTTTTATTTGTTAAATCAGACTGGGGTCTCATCTAATCGACAGAACTGCCTTCTTCTAGCCCCATCTCGTCCTGGAGCGATGGAAATTGCCTAATCTTCTCCAGGAAACCGATCAGACATTCATTATCAAAATAAAACACCGTCAATTGCATTGGAATTACCTTAGTGATTTATTCCTTCTTTTAGAGCCCCTCCTCTTGATTTCTCCTCTTCCATGAGTTATTCAAGGTTGAACGTTTTGGATTTTTTTGTAGATCTACCACGTTCTAGGTTGATTCAAAGGTTGAGATTCAACTATATCGATCATACAACATTGAGGTAGGTGGTTTGTTCCTTTCTGTAGTTATATTTTAATTAGATGTGCAAAAGTGCTGAATACCCTAGTTTAGGGTATTGCATGTTGTGGACATTAACCCTATTGTTTGCCTACTCTTCTTTGTTTTCTTGTGAAAGGGATTTTGATTATGAATAGGGTTTATTACCTTGCTTATGGATGTGTTTGCCCATGTTTTCTTGATATTGGCCATTGGGTCTAGAATTGCCTGTTAGGCTATTTTGTTTTCCATTCCTAGTGATGTTAGGATGGAGTTGTTTATATGACATGCTTGTGATATGCCTTGTACCTATTTAACCAAGTAGTATTTGAGGTTTACATTGGATTTTGGATATCGTCTATGCACGATTGAATTACATTGGGATGTGGGAATGTGGTGTAGTTAGACCATAGGGGGAATGGATGATGAGGGATTCCTCAGAGTGTTTGCTATACTTTCACATTGCGATACCATAGGGGGGATGGACATGAGTGATCCCTAAGAGTGTCATTAGTTCCACATTATGAGACCATAGTGGGAATTGGATGTCAAGTGATTCCTTAGAGAGTCTATAGTTTACCTTTACAAGACCACAGGGGGAATTAATGGTGAGTACTTCCTCAGAGAGTCTTCATCAATGTTGAACCAGAGGGGTTAGACTGTGAGTAATTCATAGATGGTTTCTTGTGTTTGTTTGGTTGATTACTTAATAAATGTAAATGGATGTAGTTGAAACTGTAGGATTTTTTACTTTTGAGTACTTCCTTGTTTATTACTTCATTTTTCATATTACCTGCCATATATATTCACTGACAATTAGACATATATATTTGGGTAGTTTCCTACTAGGATTCATCTGACACCCTATTTGGGCCATTCTTTTGGGTTCAAACAGATTATATTGTTACATGTATAGATCAGGGAAATCACCCTTCTACTTCATGTACTTTATTATTGTGGAGATAGAGATCATGGGGTCAAGCTGAGGCTTGCGACAGTGTTGGAGTTTATTTACTTTTTAGTAATTTGGTTTCTATTATATATTCCAGCATTTCAACTTGTTTTTCTACTTCCATAGATATATGTGAAATGCATAATTTATATATGTAATATAGTTGTTATTTACTTTCATTATTATATTGTTTACTTATTTTATGATATCATTACTTCTGATGTTGTATATTGTTATTATTATACTGTGTTACTCTTCCATTGAGGGCATAGTTTTCCCATTATCACACCCAAGGCCCTAGCTGCTAGTCAGCAGCATATGGATTTTGGGAAAATGAACTTGAGGCCATGTGACTAACTGGGTACGGGGCACCATTGGGCGGCACCCAGAACCGGGACATTATACAAATCGAGTAAAAATTCCTTTCCATATATGGAAACTCGTTTTTAGTCATAGAAGTGGGCTAGCTAGGCCCCTTTTCCGCACTTACTATCTGAATTATGGTTTTCCTAACTCATGTCTACCCAAGACACAGAACCAAACTCAATCAGTATTAATGCACTTCTAGATGAACCTCCCTTTGATACTAGATCATAACAAACCAACCTGGGTCAACTAGAAAGGCCACCTGAACTGGCCCATCACATAATATAGGTCAAACAAGATAATAGAATCTATTCTTGAATATAATAAAAACAAAGCATAAAACTAGAGTACGAAGAAAAAAATTATGAGATACCAAAAATGCATACAATTTACTCCAAAATATGCTAAACCAAGAAGTATTCTAAATCCCGATGTGACCAACACTCGCCTCTAGACCAACCTAAACCAAAAGAAGAAGCAATAAAAGAATCCATCATGCTACAAAATTCACTTACCTTTACATAAATCCAGCAATACAACATATAATAATTCCCAAAGGTACA
This sequence comes from Viscum album, assembly GCA_963277665.1. Taxonomy (NCBI): domain Eukaryota; kingdom Viridiplantae; phylum Streptophyta; class Magnoliopsida; order Santalales; family Viscaceae; genus Viscum; species Viscum album. The sequence goes on along the minus strand of OY728143.1, from coordinate 1,041,427,673 downwards.
AGTAGGGTTTGAGCCAAATACCAGTAGGATACCATCATGGTTTCTATACAAGGTCTAATATCAAGAATGCAACAATTATATCTTTTAAAACAATAACATTTTTTCAATTCATTTCCAAAAAACTAAATCCAGTTATAAATAATTTCCCCTTTTTTCTCCTTTTCTTTTCATAAAATTATATTATATTATCAAAATAGGAATATGAAAAATAGATGTTATAAAAAATCATATAAATGCATTGAGAGGTACACATACCATGAAATAACCTCTTAAGTGAACCAATGTAGTACAACCTCATATAAAAATTGGTGAGCAACAATCCATGATAAAAAAATCATGTGATAAATAACCATAAATGAAAAATTAAAAATCACCTCATATTGGGATCTAGCATATAGGAAAATTAATACTATACACTCAAAATCCTAAAAAAACATATGTTAGATCCAACAAATATTGAGTCCTCCCAGTCAATATCACAAACATTTACCTCCTAGTGGTGCAACATGCACTAAGGCTACCTATGTCTCTTTCCCGATGCACCAAAGGTTGTAAATGGTATTTTTTTGAAATAAATTTCAAAACCATGCTCATAATTTTATAAAACATTTTGAAAACCAATTTGAACCACTTTGGATTTTGAAAACCCAATTCCAAATTAAGAAAATTCATTTTTAAAGAAAACCCCCTTTTTGGAAAAAATATTCCTTTCCAAGAAATCATTTGAAACCATGTATCACTTATGATCAATGAACAAACAAAATTAATTTATCAAGAATGATATATAATTCAAAGAATAAACCCACTGTATAGAAATGCCTATATTAACATGGTAAAAACCTAGTCACCTTTGACAACAGTGACCAAAAACCAATAGAACAACCTTCGAAAGACAAGGAATTCCCTAAAACTAAAAAGGATCACAAGAAAACATTATCTAATAATAAATCCGTAATTAACCACATCCAAAACCACAGACATAACCAAAACCAAAAAATTACCAAAAGTATTACATAACCGAAGAGAAGAAACCCAACCACAACGGTGATAAATCGTTGAATGAAGCAATCTTTAAGAGAATGAGACACCCACAATCACATAGGAAGAGCCTATAGGTTGAGATAAAGGAAAACAACAATGAATGAAATTAAAAAACACTTGTGAAGCACCCTAAAACACCATTCTCTGACTATTACATGGAATGTAATCCCATTACAAGTCTTTTTCGACCTGATTCACATTATACCAGGGCAGATAAAATGGCCCGATGGATAGTAACCAATTTTCCATTATTGTGAAGGGTTTCACAGTTAGTATGATTTCCTTGGATGCTCTCTAATGGGTTTATTAATGGATCCAAAAACACCCAATGGCCATTGTATACATGATTCATGGACCTTATTTCCAAAGGTAGGTGCGTGTTGGATGACGATTTATCCCACAACACTTGACTCCATTGGTCGAGAGGATGGGAGGTCAGGATCATCACACCCATTTAGGGGGAATTATTTGATACTATGGGACTCTCTTATATATTCAAGAAATGTTCATATGTTTGTGAATCCTTGGTTCTTTCCCAAGCATGTTTCTATAGGTTACCCCTGGGTTGTAAGATTTACCATAAATATGAATAGGTCAGGAATTACAGAGATAGTGCTAGTTTAAGTCATATGCTGAGGTGCTCTGGAGTTTATCATCATGTAGGTGGGGTGGAAGTTGTTTTTCTATCGGGATCGAATCCATAACATGAGCTTCCTATGTATCCTCATGAGAGGAATCAGAACCCACATAGTTCGGTGCTGCTTAACTGGACACATCATCTTTTAAGGTCATGTGACGAGGAACCATCTATGCAGTTTAACATTATGCGGTAAGGAAATTTAGGAAAAATATTCCTAGTCAATATTTCATGTGGGACTTACACCAAAGCGTCCCAGAATGCTCATGAGAGGCATGGTCACCTGGTTGGATATAGCCTTATCTAGGATATGGCTCGGTGAACACTTGGATGGTTTGGTTGTTGGGTTTGGACCTCAGGGAGGCTTCCTACATATCCCAGTTAGTTAGGAATCAAATCCCTCATAGTTTTGGTTTATGTTGGGAATTATATCATATAGGAGGCCCATTTGTAAGAATTCAATTTGAGATTACCCCTAAAGAGGATTCCATTTTATAACGGGACATGAATAGGGATTACACATTAGATCTGACCATTTGAGAAGATATGGTTGAGGAGTACACTGTAGAGGATTCCTTTCTTGAAAGAGACGTGCCGATACTTATTCCTAAAGAGGATTCCCTAGTGGGTGGGGAATTTTTATTGAAACATAATTTTAAGGAGAATTTATCTTGATCTCGGGGCTTAAGACATGCATCCTACATATTTTGGTTAGAGTAGGAATTAGAGATCTCATAGTTCATTGAGATATGGTATATGATGTTGTGATAATCTTTAACCTCTAAACCCATGTGAGTCATGATTGGTGTGAGAAGCAAGAGGAATTAATAGATCTAGAAAAAAACACACCTTATCTTATCCTATGATGGAAAAGGAGGACAATGGTGGAAGAAGCTAGGGTGACGGCTTGATGTGAGAGAGATGGGGGATTTGAATGTGCCAATTTCTTCAGCTGTGTTAATATCTAGGCTAGTCACATATGGAAATATATCTGAACAAGTATTAGGCTGATATTGAGAGGATAAGGAGTGTTGCCTCCCCTATAATGGTTGTGGGGTAACCTAAAGGGGGGGGGGGGGGTTCTCTAAAGCTAGTTCCAGGAAGGGCTATAAGCATCACTCCTCGTCAAAAGGAAATTCAGGCAAGATTACTTTGACTTATCATTATCCCTCATTGAATGTAAAAGCCAGTGATTACCCTTGATCCCTAGAATGGGGAGGTACATGTGAGCATCCCAAGGTTGGACCTCAGGTTACCATGGGAATGCATACTTAGAAATATTTTGGGGGGTAATACCATTATAGGTATTACACACATGTATCCTCTTACCATGGGTATTTAGACTCCGAAGGGCGCACTGATGTGCCTGATGGTCTATTCATACGGGTCTGGTGGATTTGGAGGAGGTTTTGGATTGATTCCTTTGGACTGATTTGCAGAGGATCAATAGAGGGTGTGATGGGTATGGAAGGGCATGATCAGAACCAGAAAGTGTAATGGTCGAAGGAACCCAATTCCACAAACTTTTTCTTCATGAGGGTTGGGGATCCCTCTGCATAGCCCACTACTATGATGGTAGAGAGTTTTTCTACATACCTAAGTGGTACATGAACTTGGTTGTGGTTTTCATACTATAGTGGTATATGGCCTGAGGTCCTTACCACATACAGTGGTGGCATACTACACTAGATTCCATCTGTGTGGCAGAACACTACACGGGACATGGTTTTGTCTATATAGAGATGTCCTATGCGGTATGCTGGATTGAAGAATGTGAATTAATCCTATGGTTTATAAGAAGTTAATCTGTGATGGGCATATGGTTCTCGGTTCACCAATTATGTTCATGGAAAATTCATTGTTATTATTATATTCCCTTCCTTTCATGGTACACAGAGGGTTTATATCTACTAGAAACTATTCACAATTTCATACTTTTTCAATCGTTTTTTTTCAAATTATTCTATCTGTAAGCTCCAAGATCTCCCAAAATCCGATCCCCTCTCTCAACTCTCCTTGTGTTCCCTTTTATATAGTGTTGGGTAAGCTGTGCCTTTGGGTCATGCAGTTCCATTTGCAGAAGCCTATGAATAAATCATCCAGCCCACAGATGACTCAGTCAACATATATTTATGGGGTTGTGGTTCATGATGGTGTAAATCACTTCCTCAATCCCATAAACAATTTAGTTTGTGGGCCACCGCTATCCTACCCTTATCCATGAACTGTGTTTGTGGGGATGGTGTGTGGGGTTATACCTCTTCTTCACGTTTTCACCAAAGACATGGTTCATGGGGGACTAGTGTCATTATTTATTTATTTCGAAAAACTATATGGTTCACTAGCCAAAACCTCATGGTCTACATTTCTTGGGCTATCTACATACTGTTCGGTTCATAGGAAATACCATATAAATACCATTCTTGGAAATCAGTATGAGGATGGCTTTGGTCTTTTTCTAAATTTGATTTCTTTAATCTTCTTCTCAAATTTCCAAATGAACCTACGTATTATTCCTTCATCAAACTTGTGGGGGTATTTTCCTTCCCCTTGTAGAGTTTTTAGGACCCTAAAAATTCCCACCTATCAGAATGGGCTTCAATTGGGATGAAGAAGAGGCTATTCTAATGTAGAAAGTGGTCCAGAACTTAACTAGTTTGTGGTAGAAAGGTGGACCCGATGGGGGACCATGACTATATATAAGGGGGCCTAGGTCATTTATCATTTATGGGGTCTCTCAGTGAAAAGTGATCTATATTTTCTTTCGGATTTCCTTGCTTACATGTACTAGCTCTATCGCGTACTCCTTCGACCATGAACTATGCTTCACCTTCCACAAACCAAAAACTCTTCACGTTCACCTTTGTCTGTGAACCGACCTTTGAATCTGTGAACTGAACTTTAATTTTCAAACTTAAACTTTTAATTATTCACTTCAAATGACTGCGTAGTGAGGCTCAGTACATGGATCACCTAGTTCATGAACCATTCAGTTAGTTGGCTATTGCTTCACAGTCCAACGTCTTGCAGAGCATTCTGAGAACTGTCGGTTTGTGGGGAATGCCATCTACAAACCATTTTCAGGTTTAGTACGTGGAATAATCGCTATGTGGACTTCTTGTAGTACTTTGTAATTTTTTTGTCTTTCATCCAAGCATATTATTGGACTTTCATTTTGTATGGTATTTTCGATGGAGAAAGAAGATGGCCCTTCAACTTATCTCAATGAAAGTGACCAGGATGAGGGAAGACATGGTTGAGAACACTGAAGAAAACCTTCATTCCTACATCATTCCTCAAGAGGATATTCTCAGAGACCACCTTTCACCAGAGCTCACAGCCTATCCATTATCTGTCCAGTTACCACTTTATATCTTTGGCCTTCAAGATGATATTCTCTTTCCACTGGTTGACTGGAGAGGCTTCACCATTCACCTTGAGACTTCTAGAGAGTATGATTGGATGAATATTCTTTCCATGGGGGAGATCACAACTTCTTCAAGAAAGGATGATATATTTGTTTTGAATGGATCTATGTGGATGCAGATCACTCAATGGCACCACATTACATATTTTGAATTAGTCATTTGGTATTACCTAAATATAGTTAAATTGTCACAAATCAATCCCAAAAGAGGGTGGAGCACCAAATGGGACCTTCGATCTGGAGGGTTATCACTACAAGAAAACTTCCATTTAGCGGTGGTTATTTTTTCGTTTAGCAGCAGTTTAAACCGCCGCTACATGGGTTGGTGAAGGTTTACAGAAACCGCCGCTAAATTTGGTGTCGAAAAACTATTAGCGGTGGTTTTTTCCATTTAGAAAAGGTTTAAGGGAAGCGTCGTAGCTTCCTAATTTCATGGCGGTTCTTGTCACTTTAGAGGAGGTTTTTATGAGCCCGAGATTTTATTTTATTATCGGCGGTTATAACCGCCGCTAAAGTCACGAGAACCTCCGTGTAATGCACGTGGGTGATGCGACTCGGTAGCAGCGGTTAAAACCGCCACTAAACGTAAAAAATACTTATGTTTAGTGGCAGTTAAAACTACCGCTACTGTCTTACCTTTATACTCTTCACGATGGTTAAAACCATCGTGAAAATCTGAAAAAAAAATCCGCTTCCACTGCACCACTGCCCTGAAAAAAAAAATCAAACGAGACACAATCTCATAAAATAACATCAACTCAATGATGTGTTGGACTGTTCAAAGATATTTTTGGATATATTGATGAAGAGTGGACTGGGTTTATGGCCACCCATGGGGTGTTCCAATCCCTTGAACATGTGAATTTAGTTATTAAATGATAAATTGAAGGGTTTATGATATTAAACCAATTATAAATATTTTTAGCATGTCAAAATGGAATAAGTGGTTGTTTATCATAACGTTTATGGTTAAATGGGTTGTGAGATAACTAAGGGGATAAATAATGAATGGAAAATGTGAGAATATCCATGTTATAAGATGGAATTGAAAATATGTACAATGGTTTTTGTTATGAATGAATAGTAAAATAAAATAGTTATGCAATTACGTTAAGTGCAGTGAAAGTGATAAACTATGTGAATATTGGTGAAATGAAATAGGTTCACCCTTGATATTGTAATTTGTTAAAAAGGTCAAGTGTGTTTGATCTTGTGGAATATGTATTGATGGATTAGTAAATGATGAGGGACACAGTAGATCCCACCCATGGGTAAGAATTTTTTTACAAGTAATTCCTTATCTTTGATGTGGGATGGATAGACATAAAATTTGACATAATGGACTTGATATGATGTATATGGAGTTTCTTATGCTTGTATAGTGTATTGACATGGCTTTACAGGCACTAAAGCCTATGTGTATGATATGAGTGAACTGATTAGTGCACCACAATATATGAATTTGAAATGATTAATGAATTACCATTGTTGTTAATAAAAATGTAAAACCCATTTATATTAATGGAATATAATTTTGACATGGCTGAAGAAGGCTTGGTGGGATTTGATGTCATCATAAAACTGAAGGATATATAAGGTTAAATGCTTGATATTTAATTATGGAACTTGTTTACCTTTTCTTCCTTGTTCATTATTTAATTATACTTATGTATACAGTATTATTGTTATTATAATATTTATTTGTTTAGGAACTATTGGTGGTGTCCTATTAACCTATACTCACACCATTTTTAGGATGCCATTGATACCTGAGTAGATCTCATGGTTGTAGGGAAGTATAAGGGAAAAATCCTTTTGATAGATGGTTGGTTTGGGATATGGTATAGAGCATGTATGAGGGAACTGGATGGACATAGAGTCCCATTTTAGGATTTTTATAGGGTTTTTAATTTTGTTTTTTCCTTAACACATGACACTTTTATGAACTGACATGTTTACTATATTGGTTGCGGGGATTTACCCAATTTTTGGAATTGAATACATCATGCATGATTATTCTTATAACATAGATGGTTATCATTTAAATTGATTTATACTATTGTTTTACACTGGTAAAGATGGTATATTATCCCCACATACCTCATTGGACCCTCAATACTAGTAGTAAGCCTCTTGTATATGAGGAGGAATTCCTATGGTCATGTGGCACATTGGTTTGGGGAACCAGTTTAGTGGAACCTAGGTAATGGCATCACAATGTTGTATCAAAGCCATTTTATTTTCTATTGAATATTTTTTTTGAAACTTTTATATGATATTAAGGTGTTTCAGTCCTTGGTAATGTGTTTTTTTGTCGGATTATCTAACCCATATATGGGGGAAAACCCTAGTTCTCATTGTGGGATTGTTGTTCGTTAATGTTATAGTTGGATGTTATTTCACCTTGGGTGATATGCTAGCTATGATATATTATTGTTTTCTAAGGTTTTATTCATGGAACGACATGTAATTTTTTATATATTCATGAATAATTTTAGGAAATCAGGATTTATATAACATAAATCATATTAGGATCAAATAGAAAACAAGGTTATGTTTGTGTTATGGAAAATGAAAATCATTTTCTATTGGTTTCATAGAAAATATTTCATAATAAAAAGTTATCAATCCACATGTTTCTGTGACTCATGGTGTCATAGGATACCAACTCCAGAAGGGTTTACCTTATGGGATGATGATATTGAATAATTACATATTATAATATTAGGCATCGAGAATTTATTCAACACATCAACAATGGGTTTAATTCCTAGTAATCCAAAATCTCGACTACCAATTCAAACACAGGCCTAACTGGAATGATGTATACCACCCTCGAGAAATAAATACATAAAAGGAAACATCATAAATCAATAAAATGCATAAAATAAATCATGAGAAATCAAGAAAATGTTAGGACATGAAAATGTTTGGTGGAAACTATGTGCCACACATGGTACATATACAAAACCAATTGTTCTCATATTTGTACAACACATCAATAATACAACTACTCATGGTCCAATGATGTATCGTCACCCTCTCCACCTCCACCTTCACTTTCTACTGTCACCTATAAGAACATTATATTGAAAATTAAATATTGTTGCATATTTATATTAAAACTTAAAACCAATGAAAGTTTGAAAACTAAATGTTTTTTATTTTTTGTGATTTACCTACTAACCACTAGTCGATGCACTACCACCAGGGGCATATCTTTTCATCTGCTGATGTATATCAGTCATCGCTTTCTGTAAAGCGGATATCTGAGCCCCCTGGTCTTGAATTGTGGTTCGTAGAGAAGCAATCTCCCTCTGAGCATCTTCGGGTATGGACTAACTATAACCAGGAGTATATGCAGCTGGAATCCCTGGTGTCATGCCAAAGACTTAAGAAGGTATGAGTCTGAAACCCATCCCGCACACTCTACTAGGATGCTCGTTCCCAAGGACTTTAGCAATTGGGTCATCCTAGGAGACTGAGTAGGACTGCCCAAGATTGGAATCCCATAGTTATTTAATTTTTACCTATAAATAAAATATCAATATATATTAACATATTAAAAACTGATAATAAGTTATTATAATAAAAAATTTACTTCATACCCCAACTTCTTTGGCAGGCTCATTAACAAAACTTCCATCTGATTTTTTGTGAATATCCAACCACAGTTCAGTTCGGGATGCTTCATGCCCTAAACTCTGTGACTGCAATAAGAAAATATAAATCAACAATTAATTATATTAAACAGATAATATTGTATTATAAATATTTAAAATAATTAAAATATTACCAATGTCGTTCGGCTTCTAGAAAATCTTTTTGATCCCGTAGTGTGAGGGATGACTTGCTTAGCCCGGTTTGATGCATTCTATCTTGAGAGATCCTGAAATAAATAAAATTCAATTTAACATTAATGTATTCAATGTCATCTCCTCTTCATATACATGTATAAATGTAAAATGAGTATAATATAATAATATATATTTCAATACCATCCCCTTCGCATCACGATGTCCGTTAACAAAAACTTTCCACTGTTCTTTAGATACCCCACTGGGTAGCTTCTCGTACATTTGTTGCACGGTCAATGAAGTATCATTGAAATCACACCACAATCTCCATTTGAAATATTTCCATTTATTACCAATATTTTTCAACGTCCACTTCCGTGCTATCACATCAACAACTGTAAAGTGGAAGAACATATGTATACAGAAATTCATTTTGAACATATTAGTAACATGACATTCAATTAAACCATAATGTAATAAAATTAGCTTTATTTGGGAATCAAAAACTTCATTTTCCTATCTTGGAGGCATATGTCTCCAATAATCATAAGAAATAGGAAGGTCAATGGGGTCCGCTGCCAGCTGGCCTAGAATCTGGCCAAGTAACCTTGCGGCATCATCCGTAGGGACCCCATAAGAATCAAATGACACGACTATCTTCTCACCATTAATATTCAAAACATCTGAACTTTTTAAGTTTTTCTCCACAGTTTCATTTTTTTCATCTTCAATGAGAAAACAATTAGTATAAACAAAATGCGATAAATTTATTTAATTAAAATTTGTACCTATGATAGTGACACTCCAGTATGTCTGTGATAAACTGGAAGGGGCATGTCACCGCCCCACTACTGATGCTTTTGAAGGGGGAGTCGATGACTCAACCTCTAATGGGACACCCATATATGGTGTGAGATATGGTGGAGGGGGAGATAGTGTAGGGGTGTAGGCAGCCGGTGCCTCAGATGCCGTGGGGAGGGAGCCAAATGGATCGTCATCTGTCGCAGAACTAGATGAAATAGTGTACTGCTTTTTCCTTGGAATTTCTGTCATTTAATAAAATAAAATTTAGTTCATAATATATATTTCAAGAAAATTATGCAGAAAAAAACATTAAAAATGATAATAGATGCCCAGTACTAACAGACAACATATATATAACAATGATAATGAATGATTGTAGAAATGAAACAAGTGGTTGTTGAATGAATAAATAATTGTACATACAATAATTTTCCCCTTCAATCGTGTTAGTTTCCTGCTCCATTGCTTCATCCACTTCATTCATCCTTGCTAGACTAATATTTTCAATATCATGATGGACAAATAATTCCGCTTCCTGTTGTTGATGAAATTCAATTTCAAACGTCAAATATTTCACTTCATCACCCATATCATACAAATCTATTTATATTACGTGAACAACTACACTCCAACCTTCATCCAAAACAACATTCACATAATATACCATTTTTTCTTGTGATTCTAAGATATATAGATCATGTAGTTCATGATCACCAACATCCATCAAGCGAGAGAAGTTCACAGAAGTAAATTGCAAGGAATATCTTTTAACACCTCTGATAATATCGACTCATTTGAATTTGAACAAAACAATAGATAAATGTCCGTGTTAGTTTAATTAAATAATATCATGCAGCTTTCCATAGTATCCCACTTTAGCAAATGTAAATATACCACAATTCTGTGTTTTCAAACCCACTTCTCGATCGACTGTATGAAATCTAAAGCCGTTCACATTATAAGCGTCGAACTTTCTAACTTTTGTTTATAGGACCTCTAGCAAGAAACTTCAAATCTTCTGAGAAGTCATCTCTAGTATCAGTATTCATGATCTGAAAAAAGAAATATAATTTAATATATTTACAAAATGTATGTGTCAAACTAATATTCGTATTTATTGCAATATTTATGAACTTACACGTCGTGCAAACCATTCTACAAGCTCTTTATTCACAGCTTTCGTTATATCTGTCTCATTTCATGTTTAGACTCTCATTCATCTCTTTGTTTGTATCCTCAACTCTTTAATAAATGGATCTACAATTTCACTATTCAGCAGCACATATCTATGTGCCTGTAATAATTTCAATTCTGTCAGTGTCCCATTTGAGGTCCTCCCAACTGATCGGCCAATAGCAGGAAATATTTTTAATTTATGATGCATTTGAGATTGAGTTGATGTGTCGTCAACACATCAAACTTGATTAAATCTTGTCTCAATATCATCCAAATATCTAGAACAAAAGGTAATACAATCCTCATCCAAATATCCTTCAGTAATAGATCCTTCTGGTTGAGCTTTATTTCTCACGTATGCTTTCAAATGCCCAAGATATCTGTTAAATAAAATAATAATATTATGAATTTATTTAAATGCCAAAAATTGTTTACTTAAATGAAAAACATATAAATAAAATACCTCTCAATTAGATACATCCATCGATAATGAACAGGGCCTCCTAATTTAGCTTCCTCTACCAAATGCGCAGTTAAATGCATCATGACAGTAAAAACAATGGAGGAAAGATCATCTCCATTGCACAAATGGTCAATAAAAACCTCTCTTGGAGGTTGTCAAGCTGAAATGGATGTAGATCTTTCTCACATAATTGCCTAGAAAATGTGCAGAATTGGAGTACAACAACAGTAACTTTTTTAGGTAATAATGTACGCAATGTCAATGGTAGTAACTATTGCAACAAAATATGTAAATCGTGACTTTTCAATCCATGTAACTTACGATTCTTCAAGTCAACACACCTCGAGATGTTACTCGAATACCCATTAGATACCTTTAAATTCTTTAAAATTTGAAGGAATGTATCTTTATTCCTATTTTTCATTGCAAAAATGGCCGGAGCATACTTTTCATTCTCATCTGGCCAGAGATCACGTTTTATGTTCATTACTTATAAGTCTTTGTGAGCATTGAGATGATCCTTAAAATTTCCATGCTCATTAAGTAATGTGAAAATCAAATTATCACATACATTCTTCTCAATATGCATCACATCAAGATTGTTCCGCAATAAATTAAATTCCCAATACGGGAGTTTGAAGAAAATACTTTTTTTTCTTCCATTGTTGCATTCTGATTTCACCTGACGATGCACTTCGGACCCGTTTTTCTCTATCATTCAAATGATGAACCTTCCCAAATTCTGTTTCAAAATTTTCAAGTAGTGTCAATATTTCAGAACCATTTAAAAACTTTAGAGGTGGTCTACGATCAATGGAACCATTAAATTTTGATCCGTTCAGCTGAAATCTATGAGATGCATTGAGAAATCTTCGATGGCACAGGAATCACCATTTTATACTATGAGGTAGCCGTTTGGGCTCAAAATAAAAGTTACAAACTGGAAAAGCCAAAACTGTGTAAGTGTTCTAACCAGATAAATTTCCAAGCCCTTGGAAGGCACTAATGGTCCACATTAAAGCAGAATGCATTTTGAACATTATTTTAGAAGAAGCATCAAAGGTATCAACACCGTAAAGGTTCCGGGCGCAGTGGAAGCACGTGGGTGGATGTGCCCACTTGGATTTTTGTCATTAGCAATGATCAATCTGGGATCAATACGACGTTAAATGTCAGTCTCCACGGATCGAATCACAGAAAAAGACAAAGAAGATGGTTTGTCCCGGAACCACAAACAAGGATCATTACAGGTTGATTATAGTTAATTTAATTAATTATAAAGAAATACATTTTGGGTGTTCTTTCTTTATTGATGTTCTCGATCATGTTTTCGATGTGATCCGCAGTTGTGTCATAGAATCCAAGTGTAGACTCCCTCTAGAAGTAATCCACATGTGTACCTTATATCTCTGGACATTGCCAAAGGATTCTCCGGGTGCTAGCGTGGAGAAGCCTTTGCTTGCGTTGTCCGCCTTAGATCCTCTTGATCCGATGGAAGAGGATCTCTCTCGGTCTTGAGAGCATTCTTGGAGGAAGAGGTTCTTTCGGTCTTGAAAGAATTCTCCAGAGATATTGTGCACAATGATTCTCTTGTGTAGGAAAAGAGTTGGGTTGTGAGGATATTTATAATTGAGTTTGAGGTTGTAGAGTTATGACAATAAATAAACGTGTTACACGTTTCATTTATTTCATTAAATCTTATTGAAAACCCCATGTTGAATAATTAATTCCTTGACATGCACTCACACTGATTATAATAAATATCATTTAATAAAATGATATTATATCCTCAAAAACCCGACTGGAAAAACTACACGGCGTGTAATAATAAATACACGGCGTGTACTTGTTTTTCATTGAAAACTACACGCCGTGTACATTAAATGTACACGGCGTGTATATCTTGTTTTAATTTATTCATTTCCTTTCCAAAATAAAACTACACGGCGTGTACATTTAATAATACATGGCATGTACTTGTTTTATTTAATTTTTCCACCATCATTTAAAACAACTTAGTATTCCTTGAATAATTATTAAACCACGTACGGGAATAATATTTATTCAACTTGAGATAATTGGATACACTTAGTGTGTGACCCTCTAGGACTCTTTCTCGTTGGCATTAGGCAGGCTTGCCTAAAGTCCAAGATTACTGTCTAGAAACGAGTCAAGGCACCCAAGAGAAAGAAGTTGACGCCGCATTGATGTATCACCTCATACGAACGCTTACTGTGTAATTTAATCCCTTTGTCTCGATATCTCATCAAGCAGGTTTCATGGAAGCGTCATAAACCTATATGCTTGATCTGTTGTTCTTTGACTACCTGAAATAAACGCGTCGTTTACACCATGGACATGGAATTTAATGCGACAGTTCTATTTCAATCAAAGGGTCGAGATATCAACTTCCATAAATAGAAGGGAAAAATCCTTAATCAACTTATCCATTAACAATATGTCACTCGTGATGCACCCAACGTACCCTACTTCCCGCCAACTGTCTGCATGACGGTTTTCATCAGTAAATCTAAGTGCGCGAGTCATGACATGAGTTAATGATAATATTTCAGTCTAAGGACCATTACACATGCTCGTAGATAGCAATATCCTATGACACCAAGACATGCAGAATTACTACTGGCGGGTCTGTTCTCATAATCTCCCATCTTAGAGATTACCAAGTGTGAACTCCATGAGAGAGAGTCTCGTCTTCTTACGAGTACTCGCACATGACGGTCTGTATACTATGTGTCCTATCATAGTATGTCATCCAACCGCAGAACTTTATTTAAGAATATTGTTATAGCATTTCAAGGTTCTCATCATAGCGGGGATCTACTATGACCTTATTAATGCAACAAATATTCTAGGACATTATTATATTATAGTCATGCAGAACAATGAACAATATATAATAAGTGAACATTTATGTAATAAAAGTACAAAACAGTTGGTTCTGAGGACACCAACCCTTACAAACTCCCACTTGGACTAGAGCCTACTGCCTACGAATTTTAGTCCGCTAGACCTCACATGATGATCATGTTTCTGCTGAGTCAAGGCTTTAGTCAATGGGTCCACCACGTTGTCTTCCATGGAAATACTGCTCACTGCAACTTCACCTCTCTGAGAAAAATCCCTCAAGAGATGATACTTCCGAAGTATGTGCTTTGTCCACTGATGTGACCTTGGCTCTTTTGCAAGTGCCACCGCTGTAGTATTATCACAATAGAGTGTGATAGGATCTTTACTGCTCGGTACTACATCCAGCTCTTGGAAGAAGCTTTGCATCCATACTACTTCTTTAGCTGCCTCAGAAGCTGCGATATACTCAGACTCTGCTATAGAATCTTCCACCACACTTTGTTTTGAGCTCTTCCAGCTCACTGCACCTCCATTCAAACTGAAGATGTATCCAGTCTGCGACTTCATGTCATCTTTATCAGTCTGGAAACTAGCATTTACATGTCCTCTGATGACTAGTTCCTCATCTCTTCCATAAACCAGGAACATATCCTTAGTACGCCTCAGATACTTAAGGATAGTCTTTACTACCATCCAATGGTGGTCTCCTGGATCAGCTTGATATCTGCCTACCGCACTTAATGCGTAAGCAAAATCTAGCCTCGTACATAGCATAACATAAATGACTGACCCAATCGCGGATGCGTAAGGGATACTTTCCATCCTATTTCTTTCCTCATGTGTCTTAGGACACATTTTCTTGGAAAGATGAATGCCATGTGACACTGGCAACAATCCTCTCTTGGACTATTCCATACTGAATCTCTTCAGTATCTTGTCAATGTATGTACTTTGACTCAGGCCCAACATTCTCTTGGATCTATCACGATGGATCTTGATCCCAAGAATATATGCCGCCTCACCCAAGTCTTTCATGGAGAATCATTTATGAAACCATGCCCTAACTGACTGTAAGACAGGTACTTCATTTCCAATTAGCAATATGTCATCAACATATACTATTAGGAAAATGACTGCACTTCCACTAAACCTTTTGTAGACACAAGGCTCACATTCATTCTTAACAAAGCCAAATTCTATAACAGCTTCATCAAAACGAATGTTCCATGACCTTGATGCTTTCTTTAATCCATAAATGGATTTCTATAACTTGGATACCTTGTTGGCATCCTTTGGAGTCACAAACCCTTTAGGTTGTGTCATGTAGACATATTCCTAGAGGTTCCCGTTAAGGAAAGCTGTTTTGACATCCATTTGCCAAATTTCATAGTCATGGTAAGCAGCAATGGCCAATAGGATTCTGATGGACTTCAGAATTGCAACCGGTGAAAAGGTTTTATCATAGTCAATTCCTTGACACTATCTAAAACCTTTTGCAACCAGTCGTACCTTGTAGGTGCTGACTTACCCCTCCATGTCCAGTTTCTTCTTGAATACCCATTTATTACCAATAGGATTTACATCAACTGGAGGATCTACCAAAATCCAAACTTGGTTTTGGTACATGGAATCCATTTCAGAATTCATGGCTTCTTGCCACTTGGCAACGTCTATGCCTTCAACTGCTTCCTTGTAGGTAAGAGGATCATCATTGTCAACCAATAATGAGTCACCATCCTCGGTGACAAGAAAACCATATCGTTCTGGTTCTCTCACCTCTCTCGTGCTCCTACGCAGTTCTTGTGTCTTTGGAACAGATTGTTCTTCCACGGGGCTTTGTGGAATCTGTTATTGTACCAACTCATGTGTATATTGAGCCTCGACTTCATCGAAGTCTATCTCGCTCCCACTATCTCTTTTGGATATGTGTTCCCTCTCAAGGAATATGGCGTGTCTTTCCACTGTAACCTTTTTTTTCTGAGGGGTTGTATAGGTAATATACCCTTGTTTCCTTGGGATATCCTATAAAGATACACTTTGTGCCTCGGGGTGCACGTTTTTTACCTAAAGAGGCCTTAAAAAATTCTTCACTACCCCACACATGTAAATTCAATAACATGGCTTTCCGTCCACTCCATAATTCGTATGGAATACCATTTATCGATTTAGTTGGTACTTGGTTTAGTATGTGCGCTGCTGTTTGTAATGCATATCCCAAAAAGGATAATGGAAGACTTGCATGACTCATCATTGATCTCACCATGTCCAATAGGGTGCGGTTCCTCCTTTCACTTACACCATTCCACTGTGGTGTGTAAGGAGGAGTGAGTTGAGATAGAATCCCAAACTCCCGTAAGAAATCAATGAAGTCTTGATTAAGATATTCTCCTCCTCTGTCTGAGTGGAGTTTCTTAATCTTCTTACCAAGATGGTTCTCAACTTCATTCTTGTATTCTTTGAACCGATCAAAAGAATCTGACTTATACCTCATTAAATAGATATATCCATATCTACTAAAATCATTAGTAAAAGTTATGAAGTACGAGAACCCACCCCTTGATTCAACTGGAAATGGTCCACACACATCTGTGTGAACTAATTCTAGAAGCTCTTTAACTCTTTCACCTTTCCCACTAAATGGGGATTTGGTCATTTTTCCTTGTAGACACGCATGACATACACCAAGTGGTTTTAGTTCGAAAGAATCTAAATACCCATCTTGATGTAATTTTGTCAAATGTTTCTCATTTACATGACCTAGCCGGTGATGCCAAAGTTGGGTGTGGTATGATTCATGTGAATTAACTTTGTTATAGATTTCCATTACTTGGTTTGTGTAGTCTAACACATAAAGGCCATTATATAAATGTGCCCTACCAAAACAAATGCTATCTTTATAAAAGTAGAAACATTCATTTCCAAACTTGAATATGAATCCATCAGTATCTAATCTGGATACTGAAATAATGTTTTTAGTAACAGAAGGCACATAATAACAACCTTTCAAAACCAAGACCATCCCGGTAGGCAATGTGAGGTGGTAGTCTCCAACAGCTACAACAGCGAGTCTGGCTCCGTTGGCTTCTCATAGATCTACCTCCCCTCGATAAATCTTCATGAATATACTTGGTTCCTGTATTTGGATACAGATGTGAGCACCAAAAGCAGTATCTAATACCTAATTAGTAGAAACATATAGATTGCATTCGATAACAAACACACCTGAAGCTTCCCCTTGCTTCCTTGGCTGGGTGCAGTTTTTCTTCCAGTGGCCCTTCTTGCCACATGCAAAACAAACAGCATCATGTTCCTTTGCCTCCCCTTTGATCTTCCTTTTCTTGGAAGGCCTTGAAGAAGCTTTGGGCTTAAATCTCTTCGCCTTCCCTTTAATTTTATTCACCATGAGGACAGAAGGCTTTTCACGCTTCATGTCAGTGTCCACTTGGCGAATGAGGATGAGAAGATCAGACAAAGACTTCTCAATGTTGTTCATATTTAAGTTCACAACAAAGTTTGAGAAGCTCTGGGGGAGTGATGCGAGAATAAGATTGGTACCCAATTCTTCAGGGAGTTTAAACCCTAGAACCTCCAAGCGCTCAATGTAGCCAATGAGCTTGACTACATGAGGCCCAGCTGGGGAAACCTCTCCAAGCTTGTTCTGAAACAGAGCCTTGGAGATCTCAAAACTTTCCTGTCTTGCTCTCTCCTGGTATAAACCATGGAGGTGCTCGAGCATACTGTAGGCATCCATGTCTTCATGAGACTTCATGAGCTCAATAGACATAGATGACAACATCAAACATTGAACATCGAGAGCATCATTAAAATGTTGATCATAGACTAGGAAATCTTCATCACTCGCCCCTAGGGCAGGAGAATCAATAAGTGAGGACTCCAGCATGTAAAACTTCCGTTCATGACGTAGGATAACCCGAAGGTGCCTAAACCATTCCTGAAAGTTACTACCGGTGAGGATGTTGTCTTTATCCAGAATTGATCGCAGAGAAAATGTGGTTGATGTGTTTTTCATATTGATTCTACAAATTAAAAGAGCAGATTCATCAGTACTTTCTTGATTACATTTTATGAGAAATAATAAATTATATTAAGTCTCCCACTATTTTATCAAGTCCCAATGGCCCTCACCATTGAACTCGGAATGTCCATTTACTTTGACATTCTAGTGGAAAGGATCCATATTCCCCTTCGCATAACCCCAACAAGGGTTGGTCAAGATATTTGAAGGTATTTAGGTAGGCAGGTCTTTGCCAACTGTGAGCTTATAGTTCCTTGATCTGTTGAGTGGACTCCCCAATCCTGAAATCCTGACTTGGATTTCCTCAACTCTTGCCTCCAATATTACACCAAGTCTAGCAAGGGATACTTCTCTTGATGTAATATGGTTAAGTCAACCCGAAACCTTTCATAAGGGCTTCCTTTATAAAAGTAAGTGTCCCAACAAGGGTTGGTCAAACACATATTTTTATTGAATCTTGCCCTTAATCAGGTAACGGAAGGCTTGGTCTGACTTAATATGGTATTGAGTGATTTTATTCCTTTATGCGTAGTTTCACATTATCACATGTTTGTTAATATTTAGTGATTCTTGCTTAAGTGATTAACCATGTTCTGATAATGTTTACGCATAGTCCGGTTTTTATTTTATTCCATCTTTGCATGCTTGTTCATTTTATTAATTATGTGATTGTGACAACACATACATAATAAATAAACCATGCAATCAGACATAAATAAAATAAGATGGCATGATCATGAGCTTCTATTGGTTAGCTTATCTAGCGGTTTTGATAAGCTAACCCTGACCTAGGGAAAACACCTTGAACCTGATGGTTCGTGTTTTGCAGCTCCCACCTGTCCACCTTTGTATCTTCTTATGTCGGTTTCGCCTCGGCTTCGGGATTTGAACCGTCTCCTCTGGCTTGGGAGATCCTCCATTACATGGGTTTACATTAAAGAAACCATGGGCACGCAGGCCCTGCATTTTATTGGAAGAAGGCTCGCAGGCCAATAAATTTAAATTAAATAAATTTAAATGAAACAATACACATACAAAGGGTCTTTGGTCTAGCTCATGATCATCCATAGTATGTAACGATATTTACGCATATTTAGAATTCAAATTCTTTCAATCGTTCTTTTATTTAAGATAATACGCACTCGAATTCAATTAATTATGATCTTATAATTAATCAATTCTTTATCTTAAATTCCTTTCTGAATTTCCTTGAGATTCTTATCATCCATATTCCTTGTACGGGTCTTTGTACATTGGAGGAAACCTAGTGAAATTCCATTTCTGGAAAGTACACGACATGTAGTTTATAATTACACTGCGTGTATTTTTCTTTTCACCTTTTATCCAAAGTACACGCCGAGGCTTTGGCGTGTTTTCTGTAATTTGGAAATTTTAGAGTACACGGCGTGTAGATGAATCATACACGGCATGTACTTCCTTGTTACGTGGTAACCGGCCTGACGATCCCATGTACGCGGTACGCGGCTTATCTTTGTACATGTTTTCACCTAGGTTGGAACGGACTACACGGCGTGTTGTTCCAACATACACGCCGTGTATTCCGGTTTCCATGCGCCGTTCTATTTTGGTCAACACGGCGTGATTAAAACTTAGGCATAATCAATTCACACGGCGTGGTTTGGCAGACCAGTGCCGGTTCGTTGAACCTAAGTACACGGCGTGTAGTTTTAATTACACGTCGTGTAATCCCGTGTTGTACAGATAGAAAGAGAGGCTCCCCCGGATGAGTTCCTCGTTTTTATTTTAATCAAAATTAAAATTAAAAGTTAGTTTCTGTGATATGAATTGAGAAACTAAGGAAGAAGAATAGATCTCATTAATTCAGATTTATAGAACGATTTATTTCAAATTGAATCAAATATGAATGCATAAATTATCAACGAAAATTAAATAACTATAATCAACGTTGTAACCCCCTCTGATACCATTTGAAGGTTCCGGGCGTAGCGGAAGCATGTGGGTGGATGTGCCCACTTGGCTTTTTGTCATTACCAATGATCAATCCGGGATCAATACGACGTTAAACGTCATTCTCCACGGATCGAATCACAGAAAAAGACAAAGAAGATGGTTTGTCCCGAAACCACAAACAAGGATCGTTACAGGTTGATTATAGTTAATTTAATTAATTATAAAGAAATACCTTTTGGGTGTTCTTTATTCATTGATGTTCTCGATCACGTTGTCGATGTGATCCATCGTTGCGTCGTAGAATCCAAGTGTAGACTCCCTCTAGCAGTGATCCACACGTGTACCTTGTATCTCTGGACGTCGCCAAAGGATTCTCCGGGTGCTAGCGTGGAGAAGCCTTTGCTTGCGTTGTACGCCTTAGATCGTCTTGATCCGATGGAAGAGGATCTCTCTCGGTCTTGAGAGCGTTCTTGGAGGAAGAGGTTCTTTCAATCTTGAAAGAATTCTCCAGAGATGTTGTGCACAACGATTCTCTTGTGTAGGAAAAGAGTTGGGTTGTGAGGATATTTATAATCGAGTTTGAGGTTGTAGAGTTATGACAATAAATAAACGCGTTACACGTTTCATTTATTTCATTAACTCTTATTGAAAACCCCATGTCGAATAATTAATTCCTTGACATGAGCTCACGCTGATTATAATAAATATCATTTAATAAAACGATATTATATCCTCAAAAACCTAACTGAAAAAACTACACGGCGTGTACATTAAATGTACACGGCGTGTATATCTTTTTTTCATTTATTCATTTCCTTTCCAAAATAAAACTACACGACATGTACATTTAATAATACACGACATGTACTTGTTTTATTTAATTTTTCCTCCATCATTTAAAACAACTTAGGCTTCCTTGAATAATTATTAAACCACGTACGAGAATAATCTTTATTCAACTTGAGATACTTGGATACACTTAGTGTGTGACCCTTTAGGCCTCTTTCTCGTTGGCATTAGGCAGGCTTGCCTAAAGTCCAAGATTACTGTCTAGCAACGGGTCAAGGAACCCAAGAGAAAGAAGTTGACGCCGCATTAACGTATCACCTCATACGAACTCTTACTGTGTAATTTAATCCCTTTGTCTTGATATCTCATCAAGCAGGTTTCATGGAAGTGTCATAAACCTATATGCTTGATCTGTCGTTCTTTGACTACCTGAAATAAACTCGTCGTTTACACCATGGACATGGAATTTAATGCGACAGTTCTATTTCAATCAAAGGGTCGAGATATCAACTTCCATAAATGGAAGGGACAAATCCTTCCTCGACTTATCCATTAACAATATGTCACTCATGACGCACCCAACGTACCCTACTTCCTGCCAACTATTTGCGTGACGGTTTTCGTCAGTAAATCTAAGTGCGCGAGTCATGACATGAGTTAATGATAATCTTTCAGTCTAAGGACCATTACACATGCTCGTAGATAGCAATATCCGATGACACCAAGACATGCGGAATTACTACAGGCGGGTCTGTTCTCATAATCTCCCATATTAGAGATTACCAAGTGCGAAATCCATGAGAGAGAGTCTCGTCTTATTACGAGTACTTGCACATGACGGTCTGTATACTATGTGTCCTATCATAGTATGTCATCCAACCGCAGAACTTTATTTAAGAATATTGTTATATCATTTCAAGGTTCTCATCATAGCGGGGATCTGCTATGACCTTATTAATGCAACAAATATTCCAGAACATTATTATATTATAGTCATGCAGAACAATGAACAATATATAATAAGTGAACATTTATGTAATAAAAGTAAAAAATAGTTGGTTCTGAGGACACCAACCCTTACACACCGTTGCTCCATAACTCCTACAA
The DNA here is from genome assembly GCA_963277665.1 of Viscum album. NCBI lineage: Eukaryota > Viridiplantae > Streptophyta > Magnoliopsida > Santalales > Viscaceae > Viscum > Viscum album. Next base: position 1,041,405,596 of record OY728143.1, on the reverse strand, counting down.
TTCATCAATCAAAGGCTGCAAGTATACATCAATATCATTTCCAGGCATTTTTTTTCCAGGAATAATCATCGAAATTATAAAATATGTTTGTTGCATACACATCCATGGAGGTAGATTATAAGGGATAAAAAAAACTGGCCAAATGCTATAACTGGTACTCAATGTCCCAAATGGGTTGAATCCATCGGCAACCAATCCCAATCGAACATTCCTAGGATCAGCTGAGAAATCTAGATGTAATGAATCAAATGTCTTCCATAATTGGGAATCTCGTGGATGTATTATGAACCCATCATTATTTTTATCTACAAAATTCCACTTCATGTGTTCGGTGGTTTTTGATGACATGAATAATCTTTATAATTGAGGATTCAAAGGAAAGTAACGCAAAACCTTTTCAGGTGTGTTCCTTTTCTTCTTCTCCATGAAATTATGTTCATTCAGACTTCCAACATCACCCTTTGACTTCCATCTAGAAGAAGAACATTTCTTGAAATTCTGTCTACTTGAATCCTCTCCCCAATAAAGAATACAATCATTGGGACACATGTGTATTTTTGTATAATTCAGACCAATCTTGTTAACAACTTTTTTCATATCATAAAAAGATTCTAGGATTTTTGCTTCAGGAAATGCATCACAAATCAATTCCAATATCATAGACATTGCCTTATTTGTAATTCCACATAGACATTTGATATGGTAAAACTTCAGCAGAAATAAAAGCTTTGAATATTTCAAACACCCACTATACAACTCTTGATTTCCATCGTCAACTAAATCATGAAACACATTTTCCTCAGTGAAGTTTTCTCTAACATTTGGCTCCACAGAATCAAGAGGAGGATCCAATGATATGTTACAATCTTGATCTTTCTGTGTTACAGTCTCAAAAACATCACTTGTCACGTTGCAATTTGTAGCACCCTCTTATGGTTGTTCTTCTATGTTTTGATGTTGATAGTGGTGTCTTATAGTGCCGAATACATCATTTATGAGGTTTTTCATTTCATTTTCCATTATCGACGAACTTGGGACCTCATTCTGTGGATTAACATCAGTGCTCAATCTTTCTGTAACATTCGATTCTCCATGCCAACTTCAACACAAATATTGACCAGGGAATTGCTTTAGTATTAAATGTTCATAAAATTCATCTCTCTTCAACCATGTTCTAAATTTACATTTAGGACATGGAAATATTTTCTCCCTTCAACAGATCGATTAGAAATTGAAAAATCTAAAAACTCATTCAAAACCTTAACATACTGAGGTGTGTTCCTTGGTAATGTGATCCAGCTTTTATCCATGTATATCACAATGTTCCTACACAATAAAAAAAAAAATAAAACACATAGTTACTACTAAATAGAGAAATAGATTCATATATACTATAGTCTAATATTACAGAAACCTAATATTCAATGAAAGTGATTACTTTTATCCAAGGCTATACATATTAATGAAAAATCATATAGTTTGGATAAAATATAGAGAAATAAAATAAAAATAAAATTTAAATACAAAATAAACCTAGTTGAACTATCTCACAATAAAATTTTCCAAAAAAAGTCACAACCATATTCACAACTCAAAACATCTCCATGTGATCCCCAAAAATTCACAACATTCCAATGTCCATTAATGGAACAAGAGGAAACAAATAACTAGAAATCACAATCTTGGAATTAGAATGAAAAGATAGAAGTTACACACACACACATGAATGTGTATGAAAAGTGTGATATAAATAGTCCTAGAAATATTTTGTAATTCATTTTATAAAAAATATTCAAAAATAATTATTTTAAATATAGTTCAAGAGTTTATTATTCACATATAGAAGTTTTAAAATACATAAATCACATGATTTAGCCATTTTAGTAAAAAATATTCAATTCCTATATAAAACATGGGTAGATTTAACACATTATATAGTAAACATTAAACCAAAAAAATAACTAAAACAATAAATGAACATAAATAAGCACCAATATATTACTAAATAAATATATAAACATTCACCAAGAAATGGTTCCGAATTAAAAAAGAAAGGTCTATGGGTTCAATCTAGGTAGGAAATGGGATGCACTAAGTAATCATCAATGGGAACCAAGAATTATGTGTATCTCATTGGTTTATAACATGAAGGATATTGGAACACACATATGGACACCAAAATTCTTATCGGCCAACCCTATTTGAACTAAAATCCAATTTCATATGTCCAAGTGATCCAATCCCTTATATATAATCCCACCTAAATACACCTAGTCAACTACATCATACCAAGAACCCTGTGTGTAACTAGCCATCTCATCTTTCCCAAAGACACCTGGGAAACTGCATCATATCAATCACCCCACCTTGGAGCCTCAGTCTAGGCGCATTACCCCACCTTGGAGCATTATTACAATTATATTACCTCCTCTTAGATCCTATGTATATGTGAATTACCTCACCCTATAGCCTCAATATTGGTGAATTTACACTTTCATTAATTAGGGACGTAGATCCTCAGTATTACTCTTTAACCCATGCAATACTTTGGTGGTCCTACAGTATCAGTCTGATCAACCCGTTGGAGGAGCCTCAATCCAATACCCCACCCACTATTAATCCATGTGAACATGCTTATTTATCACTAACTAATATATCAACTAAAAAAACACAACCATTTAACATATTTACCATTTATAACCATAAACATTTAACACATTTATCTTTCACATACATAACCCGTTACACATATACCATTATTCCATACACCTCCTTATCATGGTTTGTTAACTAGTAAGATTCATCATTTAGTTCATTTCATAACAATTTTCACATGAAAACAAAATCCCCATGGGTTATATCTCACTAAAAAATATATCCAATTAATTATTATGGTCCCACAAAACCTTTAAAACCAAATAATGTTATAAACAAAAATCAAGTACTCATTTGAAATCATTTCGAATCCAGCACTTAAAACATGGGTATTCCACTTTTAAAACTAAAAAAATCCTCAAGGATTTCATTTCTAAATAAACCATTCAAACCAACCTTTTAGAGTTTTCATAAGATATTTTTTAAACCCCAAATTCAAATAATCATTTGAAATATCATAATAAAACCCACCTTTAAAGAATCATTTTCATCATATAAAATTCATAACTAGATTAAAATCCCAAACACATATTTCAAACCATTTCAAGAGACCATTGGGAATTTCAAAAATAATTACATATAATCATTTCATTTTACCCTTTAACCACACCCACATACCCAATTAAAATTTAGAACACATTCGCTCAAACATTTACCCCATTTTAATGTTCACCAATTTATTTCACTGTTCTCAAGGTTTTGGCAAATTCCATGGGTATCACTAGGTTTGGTATTACATCATCAACAAACACAAAAAGTTTTTTTAAGGGTTTAAAACCTCAATTTAAGTCCCTAAATTACATTACTTAACCAAGGACTCCAAATGAAATAAGGAAATACATAATCACAAACTCATAAACATATAGACCATTGAGACTGCTGGAGAATTATCAAAATGAATAATGAGAAGAAAAAAAGGATAAAAAGAGAGGTGAAGGATCAATATACCTAGGTCACCGGGGTCACAGGGGGCTGAGGGAAGTGGGGTCGTGGGGTCACCGGGGTCTGGGGTCGCTGGGGTCGTCGGGTCTCCGAGGTCACGGGGTAGCCGGGGTCGCAGGGTCGCCGGGGTCGCGGGGGGCTGGGGTCGCGAAGGATGCTGGGGGCCAGGGGAAGCAGGGGAAGCAGGGTGGGGGAAGGGTCGGCGGTGTTAAAAAAAATGTTTCATGGTAGTTTATTATAAACTGCCGCGAAACCATTCTAAAAAAAGGTTTAGTGGTGGTTCTGAAAATCGCTGCTAAAAAACCACTACTAAACACAAAATCTGTTGTAGTGTATTTTCTGTCGAGTGAACCTATCCCTTCTGGGTTTACCAAAACTATCTAGAGTTCCCTAATCAGTTGGATGCTTCCAGTCTGCATCAAGTTGTATGGGTCTCCCAGTTTACCATCTATTCACTAGGAAAAATGCTTCCTGAGCTGCTCAGTCATTGGTGTTTGAGCACTAACATCTTTCAATTTTCCCATGGTGAAGTGGGGATTAGTTTATGGGATGTCTACCAGATAGGAGGACTTCCTATCCTTGGTGACATGTATTATGAGTTTCTTCTTATGGGAAACACTTTGGAGAACGTTAAACTAGTATCTCTATTAGAGAGAGATTTTCTAGTCCTAGTAGAGGGATTTCTTGGTCATCCTTTTCATGATAGCTCATTGATTTCATTTGAATATTGGATAGGATTTTTTCTACAGGTTAGTGGGACAAAGTTGAAAGTCCATCGCAACCAAACTCATCCCACTCAGAAGTCTCAGAAAATTCCCAAATCATACTTTGCTACCCTCTAGGTGGGAAGATACACCACTTGGGGATACAATATCGAGTCAGGAATATCATCTGAGCTCATATTAGTGGGTTTGTTTTCTAGGTTCCTGAGGGGATGTCACTTCCCCTCTTGCAATATATACATCGATGTTAGAGATTGTACCCTAATTATGGGGGCCACATTGGCATAGGGGAATCTCATAAACTTATTTTTCCCTACCCTTACTTGAATATATGACCTATTGGGGAAGATACAGGAAGGGAGGCCTCATTATCATCTCAGCGGGCCATTTAAATTTTTTTATTGTTCGATAGCAGATCATTTTTCCTGCAACGAGTATCATCATACCGCAATGGTTCCCCATTATAACTTACACCCAACCCTTCTCAGTATTTCCGATGTTCGCACCCAATATTTGAGTGTTGATGGAGTGGTTGAACTGCTGAGTAATTTTTCTCAGTTTTCTTTTTCACCTTACCCCATACCTTGTGGAATAATATCAGAGGATGGGAAGGGTTATTTGGAAGCACGTTCAAAATACATGGAACTTTGGGAAGGAATATTAACTACTCGTATTGACATAATGATCATCTATAAACCTTATTCTCCCTACCGGTTTTTTAGGAAATTTGGATGTCTACAGCGAGTCGCACCCCTTTCGGTTACCTTGGTTAAGAGGGAATATCACCTGGAAATCCTTCATCATCTATGGTTGATGACGATGTGAGAGGACTTTTCCATGAATGTTTTTATTCCTCCCAAATCTTCATATACTTACTTATCATTTGAGTATACCCAATAGTGGGTAGCATACTATCCTGACAATATACTGTCCAGTACAGTCTAATGGGTTTAAATACCCTTAACTACTTCTAGTCCCATTTTTCCTATTCTAGATGCATCATCTCTCTCCATTCCTATTGCCCGAAGGTTATCCATTCATCACCACATTCATTTGGAGGGGGTTTAATCTACTCAACATATCCTTGTGGATATTGATTCAGACCCCGCACTTTCTATCGATACATTTCATGGTCTTCCTGAAGCTGGTCTGAGTAGAACATCATTGGATAAACCTGGCATTACAGTCGACCCCCTGAGCTTGGTTCCAGATATTGAATCACCCACAAGGTGGGAGGGCTCCCCCACTTGGGCGACCTAGCCTAGAGTGGCTCCATATGTCATGGTGTCATTCCCTAAATACATACCTATTATATAAAATTAATAGTGCCAAGGTTCCAATACTATCAGGGGACACTGAGCCGTATGGAGATGGTCATGGATTAAAATATATACTATTGTTTTTGAGACTCCTCTGTCAGAGTTTGATGATAAGGAGGACACCCTTTAGTAGGTATTTACTGACTTGGGTTCTAGAAGCTTAGACTACAGCCATCTGTATCAACTTTTTCACCAGCTTATCATATTTAGTGTGGATCTAGGTACTTGTGAAGACATCCTTGATCAGTTAAAAACTTCAAACCATTAGAAAAATACTTTTCAGGATCTCACTGAAGAGTTGCATCACTTAATGGTTGAGGATACAAAGTTCATGACCAAGTGATTGGCTAAATGGAAGATTTATAGGAGTTCAAAGCTCATGTGTCCAAGATAAAGGTGAAACTGTAATCAATGAGTGCCAAATTTGAATCCATTAAGCAGAAAAGGTGAGATATTGGTTCCATACTGAAGAAAGTGTGTCCCTTAGTTGAAGCTGGAGCTACACAGAGGACTACTTTAGAGCAAGATATTAATGGTCCATTTAATAAAATCATTGATCTATTTTAAAGATCTAGTAAGGCTTCATTATATTCTTTTTATATTGTCTTGTTCCATTTTTTTCTTTTCTATTAGGGAGATATTCCAGGTTGTAGACTTCCTCATTATCTGCATTTAATAGAATGAAAATGTTTTAATATCTGGTGCTTTTCTTTCATTTTCCTACAATATCAATCAATCATGATCAAATTTAATTGAAACCATAATCCCAACTAGATATTAACTTGAGTCATAATCTGGGATAAACAAAATAATCAAATCATGCCCTAATTTTTCCTGAGTGGATGGGCTCAACAAACATAGTTTGACTCTTTCTAGGGTTACATAGAAAACCCCTAAAAACTCTATTCCTTTTTCTTTATCACCCTAATTTTTTCCTAAACCCAATTTTCTGTGGGATTAGTAGGTATAAATTAACTTTTTCTTAGGCATCCCTTTGAGGTTTTTTGACCTAACAAGATTTTCATATCTTGATCTCTTTTTTTGACTGCTCAATGTCTTACCTAAACCGTATGTGGTATAGGTTTAGCAAGTAGGTACTCAACTTTTGGTTTGAGATTCCCTTTGTGGGTTTTCATATCAGTGATCCCCATGTCTATTTTGTACTGTAAGTTTATTTTCTTGAAAGTTGGACTATAATTACTTGTTTTTAGGTCGAATAGCTTTTACCATGATTTATAGGGAAAGGCCCCCAATTTAGGACTCATAGACCGAGGATGTCCTAATAAATTTCAGACATGGATAAAGAATTTTTCTTGGACCTGATTTCATGATTTTTATGGGACATGATATGGGACATGGAAGCCATGGGGCATAAATAAGTAGAAAAAGCCTCTCCTGAGGATGAATTTTTCCATGGTTGGCAGGATGTTTTGTGGATAACATATGCAGAGCCACTAGGGCATTATGTGAATAGTCAAACAAAGGTGTCCGTAGGACACTGACCCTCTATTTTGATGGCCACAGAATTTGTATAATTTTTTTGATTTATTTTACTATGGAGGGACACAATGGGTGGCCCATTAAGGGAAAAAAGTCTAAAAGTAACAGGGATATTTTTATCAGCTTTGGATGAGAAAACGCTCCCACATGAATTTGACTTGTGCAAAGGAGGGTTACTGCAAGGTGTAGTTTAATGTCGTACAACCAGGACATTTGAGATTTGTTATTTTTTTATGAAATCATTTTACTCCGACTAGAGGAGGGTAAATGATTCATCTTTTCCACATTATTTTGACCAGAAATGTATTTTATCTTTTTTCATTGAAAAGCTAAAATATGTAACCCATAATCCATGGGGTTTCTGGATCTAGGGATTGATGTGGGACATAAATTCCATAAGGGTGTATGGAGGTAGGAAAATCTGCTCATGAGGACAAATTTATCCTTGGTTGACATGCCCGTTTGTGGGAAACATATGCAGAGCTGCTAGGACATTCTGTGCATAGTCAAGAAAAGGTGTCCACAAGACAATGGCTATTCATTTCTGATGTCCAGGGAGGATCATGGGGATTCATAACTTTATGAACACAGAGTATGTTTTGTGAACAGGGGTGCCTAAACTTGAAAGGGGGCATCTGGGAATAAGTGGATCCATTTTTGTCCTATCCATGGGGGTTTGGTCCTAACGTAGGTATAACCCTTGTCCAGGTAGAGATGGGACAATTATATTTCATGGATGGACCTGAAATATGATATTTGGATGTCACTATGTACCCTTGTGATCATAAGAATCAATCTATACATATTTATTTTAAGTATCATACCTATGTGGGTTTGATTCATGCATATGAATGGGGCATCTTTTTTTAGATGATATTTCAAATGAGATGGGACTCACAGTGGACCTTCCTATTTAAATTCATTTTGTGCATGGGATTAGGGGTGGAAGACATTCTCTGGCACATTTAGGCCTAAGAATGAACATTGATTTGTGAAGGAATCGTGCAGTTTTAATGTCGTGTGATTAAGACATTGATATAGAATCCTCAAGTATCTATAGGATAATCAGGATAGGATGTTCTGACATGTCCAGAATGTGAGTGTAAGAACCCGGATCATCGTTTCAGGTATGTTTTCCTTTTCTGGTCCTTTTTAAGGAAAAGGGAAAAATCTGGAAATTTTCAGAGTACACGCCGTGTACTTTATGAGTACACACCGTGTACTTTTCTCCCCCGCGAGGCCATGTGCTGGCCATGTCCGGGCCACACACACGACCGTGTGGGGTGATGTGGAGGCCGCTTAAAGCAGAGTATGAAAATCCAAGGTACACACTGTGTACTTTAAAAATACACGTCGTGTACTTTTCTTTTTATTTCATTAATCAGACCGAGGTCATGACTTAACCCTGTTTTCGTCTTCTTCTCCGCCTAATTCCACCCAGAGCAGCCGAGGAGGCAGAATCTTATCCAAGCCACCAATCCGTCACCGGCTATCCGAATCAAACACCATCGGTTTCAATAGAATCGCAGCGGTGATTTCTTCGTTATTCTTTAGCCTTGTTTCATGATTCCTCCTCGTTTTCAAGTTATCGTGGGTTGATCGTTTTGGAAGTTTTCTCAGATCTTCAATGTTATAAGGAGAATCAATCACTGTGGTTCACTTATATCGATCTCCAAGGATTAAGGTAGGTGGTTTGTTGCCCTACATTGAATGTCTTTGAGTTTTGGTTGCAAAAGTGCCGGATACCCATGTATCGGGTATCCCAGGTTTGGGATTTTGATCCTATTGTTTAATCTCCTTAGATTTCTTGTTAGATTATAATTAAATGATACTAATGTATGCTTGGTTTCATGTTTGAGGATCACCCCATGGGTTTTTTTCCCTGTTTGGATGTTTATCGCCATTTGGCACCGTTTGCCTGTGAGGCAAACCCTATTGCAATTGCTAGTTTACTTGTTATAACTACTTGCAGGTGTTTCCTACTGTTTAAATGTCCTTGATGAATTATATCTATTAGCCAAGTAGTTGTTGAACATACTTAGGGCTGCTGAGAGTTGATTACGCTTGACTGGACTGCTCAGGTCTGCGAGAACCTGGTGCCGGAGATCAAAGAGGGAATAGACGATTAAGTGCTTCCCTAGAGGGTATGTTGGTTTTAGTTTCGTACACAGGACCTATGGTAATAGGACTTTGTGCTTCCTAAGAGTGTTCTTAGTTTACACACGTATCGAGACCATAGGAGGAATTAGACGTAAGTTCTTCCTCAGAGAGTCTGTAGCTATCGTTGCAAGACCCTAAGGGAATTGACATAAGAGATTCCCAGAGTGTTTGTGCCTTGTTTGATTACTGGACTATAGGGGTATGCTAGTTTGATCCACCCGGAGAGTCAATGTGAATTTTGTTTGGTTGGTTGTGATGAGTCCACCAAGCCAAAGAACAACCTTGGGTTTGAACTGCTTGTGGGTTAGGTAGTCTTTTAGTTACCTGTTGTGTTACTTTCTTTACCTTAGAATAGAGAGCTTTGCTAGATTCCCTGGTTGTTTAATTAAATGAATGTGATTGGTAATTGGTAGGATTTCTACTGGTGTACTCCTAGTTCATTACTATATTTATTTCCTTTACTTTTTATATATTTCTCACTGACAGTAGGGCACAAATCTTGTTGTGGTTTCCTACTGGGATTAGTCTCACACCCTGTTTGGGTCCTGTTTTTTGACCCAAATAGATTATATGGTTGCAGGTGTGGATAGGGATTGTGGCCCTTTCACCTTAGGTACTTGATTGCTGGTTGGAGCTGGAGAGCATGGGACCGGGCTTTGGCTCGCGATGCTGCTGGAGTTGCTGTTTACTTTTAGTATTTGGTTTTAGTTGTATTTCAGCACGTTGTTTTGTTTACTGCTTTCCATAGACACATGGACCATACTGCTTCATTGTTATATCAGACATTGCTTCTACTTTTAGTTTCAGTTGTCGTATGTTGTTCATGTTTCTGCTATTTTGTATGTTTGTTCTTCCACTGTATACTTTACCCAATGAGGGAATAGTTTCCCCACCGACTCACCAAGGACCTCGCTGCTAGTCGGCATCCTCTGGAATTTGGGGAAACTCTATTGAGGTCATGTGGAGAACCAGGTATGGGGCACCAGTTATGAGGCCCCGGATTCAGGTCGTTACAAAGTGGTATCAGAGGAGGTTTTCTTTCTTTTCTATTGCCTTACTGTTTTGCGACAATATACAGGGATAGGAAGAAATGGGTAGTTAGTACTTAACTGTGCTTGGGAGTAATTAACCCGTGTACAGGAAAAAGCTATATTACCCCGTAATTGCAATTTTCAATTTTTTCAAGTGTTACAATTTATTATATTTCACCATTGGGTGATGCACATGTTTTGTGCTATTACAGTTCATATTATTGTGGTTCTATTTTGTTGCAACCCGATGAGATGAGGGTATACTATTTCATGCATCATATAGGCACTGGTTAGGAAATCACATGTCATGACTTTTTTCCATGTCATCTAGGGTGCATTAGAGATTGCATGCTATTGTGATAGATGCCATGATAGATTATGCATGATGTTGTGATAGTTGCTGTGATAGAGATACCGCTATGTTGATAGGGTTTTGTTTATTTTTGCAGTTAATTTATCATGGACGCCAAACTTTGGTCTTAGAGGTGTTATGGGCCCTCAAGGATCGGAATTTGGCAGATCATTGGATTGTTATGATGTTTACTTGGTGTATGCTTTGTTATGATGCCAAGATTTGATTCGCGGGGAGTATGGCCCCCCAAGGATCGGAATTTGGCACATAGATGTTTATTTTTCAGTGTTTCTAGCGTTCGGTGCAGTTTCTGAGCTACTGCCCGAAAAAACCCAGAATACACGGCGTGTACTTTATTAATACACGCCGTATAGTTTTAAACCGTGTTACTGACTGTGTGAACAGATAAAAGGGGTTGTAGAAAGTCTTCGGGGACATTCTGTGTACGATAAATACCCGCCGTGTAGTAGTCGACCGTTTAACTGTTCGTGTCATTAACAACACGGGTTGGGGACGCTCGTGTAGTACACACCGTGTTTTGCAAGAACACACTGTGTATCCTTGTTCTAGGTACTCGGCCGTGTCATGAACAACATGGGATGGTGTTATCTTCTCCTATACACACCGTGTTTGTTCGGAACATGCCTTGTAAGTGTCAGTAGTGTAGTCGGCCGTGTAACTTGCTACACGGGTCGCCGAACTTGTCCAGTACACGCCGTGTCCTTAGTGAACACGCCGTGTGTTTTAGGATTAAGAGGACCATGTAGGTTAGTCGTGTAAAGATACTCGGGCAGGGGAGTGGAGTTCAAGTACACACCGTGTGTTGGAACAACATTCCGTGTAGTCTGGGGTGTTACACGACCAGTAGTGGCAAAAGTACATGCCCATGTGAATGGCTTTAACAAACACACCGTGTAGTTTAAATACACACCGTTTAGTCGTGTTTTGGAAAACTTAAGTGTTTCTCTATCCTGTTCCCATTTTGTACCCTTGTGTTTTTTCCTTGTTAATCCTAATTATGAGGTGTTATTTTGACCTTTCAGGGCTATGGAACCAAGATGGCCTCCCGTTGCACGTCATGAACCAAGCAGTGACCGTACGCCTGATACGACAGACCAAGGACTACCAGTAGTTCCGCTGATCATTCCGGATATGACACCTGCAGTGATTCCAGACACTGGTGCTGACGCTCAGTTCAGAGAGGGTTTCATGAGATTCATGCAGACCTTCCAGGGAGCTCAGCATCCTGCCCCATCTATGGCAGAGCTGATGTGGGTTTTTCAGCAGCAGCATCCTCCCACTTTTACCGAGGATGGAGGACCTCAGGCTGTAGAGTCATGGTTAGAAACCATGATTTCCATATTTGAGAATCTAGAGACACCCCTAGACAGAAGGGTGAAGCTTGCGAGTTACATGCTGCGAGATTCTACCAAGAGATGGTGGGATGTAGTTTCGCAGGCTGGGCGCCAATGGACTATGTCTTGGGATGAGTTCCAACGTACGTTCTATGACTACTTCTATCCAGCGACGCTGAGGGCCGATAGAGCCAGAGAGTTCATGAACCTACAGCAGGGTACTATTTCGGTTATGGAGTATTCCTCCTGTTTCACTGAGTTACAGAACTTCACTCCCGTTTCACTGAGTTACAGCACTTCACTCCCGTTCTGGGAAATGACGAGCTGTTTTTGGCAAGGAAGTTTGAGGAAGGCTTCAAGACAGAGATCAGATCGCAGGTAAATGTCTTCCAGTTGACTTCTATTACTCTGATAGTCAACCAGGCACTGATCACCGAATGAAATTTGAGGGATACTGGAGCTGTTGACTAGGGCGGTTCAGCACCCAAGGATGATTCATTTCATACTGATAGCAGGAAGCGCCACCGAGAGTCTACTCGAGGTGAGTTGAGGAAGCGAGGTATTTCTTCTGGTAGATGGGATCTCCCTTCGGGCAACCAGGTGGTATGCTATCAGTGTGGAAAGAGCGTGCATAAGAAGCCTCAGTGCCCGAGAGACCCAGTAGAGTGCCGATCTTGCGGTAAGATGGGTAATCTACAGCGTTTTTGCAGGGTTCTTCTTCCAGCGGCTAGTGAAGGAGGATCTTTTTCTACCCCTCATACAAGAGCAGGATTACCAGTTCCACATCAGACTGGGGGATGGAGTTCTTCAGGTCATTCAGGCCAGGGTATAGGTTGAGGACCCAGTGGTCAGGCTCAGGGAGGATCATCCCAGGGATATCAGGCTGCTACACAGGGCCGTGGTACTGGACAGACGTTTGCGGTAGAGCAGATTCATCAGGGGCGAGATCCTGGACCTTCCATAGTTCGAGGTACGATCTTTGTAGCCTCAGTTTTATCTTCTTCACTTTTCGATACTGGAGCTTCTCATAGCTTTGTTTCTGTGCACACTTTGGAGATCCTTATACTTACTGTCTTTAATTCTGAGGATATTATGACATTAGACACTCCCTTGGGACTTAGAACTACTAGTGTGTGTTAGTGAAAGGAGTGCCCCCTTGAGGTTGGTGGGTGTCACTTCTTGTGGGATATTTATGTCCTTGAGATGACGGGTTATGATGTCATCCTCGGGATGGACTGGTTAGTTTCCTTCCAGGCCTTTGTCGACTGCTATCGCTGAAGGGTGAGTTTCACATCACTGGAGGGTGGATCTTTTCTTCACAATGACAAATGGGATGTCCAGGCGAGCAGAGCTAGACTAGAGCATCATGGTTTGGGAAGTGTTATATCCCAGATTTCTAGTTTATATCTGGATGACTAGGGGACTTATCAGATGAATTTTCCTTCAGTAGTTGATATTTTTCTGGATGTCTTTCCAAAAGAATTTTCAGGGTTGCCTCCGGAGCGAGAGGTAGACTTCTCTATTGATCTTGTGCTAGGAGCATCACCGGTATCCATACCTCCTTATAGGATGGCGACACCTAAGTTGCAAGAGCTCAAGAAACAGTTGGAGGAGTTATAGGAAAAGGATTTTATCCGACCCAATACGTCCCCTTGGGGTTTTCTGGTGTTGTTTTTGAAGAAGGAAGATGGTAACTTACGGCTGTGTGTGGACTATTGGAAGCTGAACTGGTTGACGGTCAAGAAACGATATCCTTTGCCAAGGATTGATGATTTTTTTGATTAGCTTCGGGGAGCCAGGGTGTTTTTAAAAATTGACTTGAGATCTGGCTATCATTAGTTGCGCGTCAGACCATCTGATATACCTCTTACAACCTTCCAGAGTAGATATGGTCTGTACGAGTACTTGATTATGCTGTTTGGTCTCATGAACATGCCAGCAGCGTTCATGGCACTGATGAACAGAGTTTTCCATATTTATTTGGATTCCTTCGTGGTGGTTTTCATGGACGATATCTTGGTGTACTCTCACACTCGACATAACCATGCTACCCATCTTGAGATTGTATTGAGTACACTGAGAGAGCATCAGTTATATGCTAATCTCTCAAAGTGCCACTTCTTGATGGATGATATTTACTTCCTAGGTCATGTCATCTCAGAGACATGAGTATCAGTAGACCCAAAAAAGGTGAGGGCAGTGGTTACATGGAAGAAGCCGAAGAATGTCTTCGAGGTACAAAGTTTCTTGGGGATGGTTGGTTACTACAGGTGGTTTATACATGAATTTTCATGCCTAGCAACACCTCTGACTGGTCTGACCAAGAAGAGGGTGAAGTTTTTATGGTCAGATTCTTATGAGTCAGCTTTTCAGGAGCTGAAGGGGAGGTTGACGTCAGCACCGATACTGGTCTTTCCAGAACCGGGCAAGGTCTATACTGTTTACTGTGATTCTTCTGGTATCGGGCTGGGAGCTGTGCTTATGCAGGGATGTGGGGTTGTTACTTACGGGTCTCGACAGTTGAGGCCACATGAGAGGAACTACCCTACACACGACCTGGAGTTGGCTGCTGTTGTTCATGCCTTGCCTTGTTGGAGACACTATCTTCTGGGAGAGAATTTTGTGGTATATACTGACCACAAGAGCCTCAAGTATATATTCACACATCGTGAATTAAATTTAATACAGCGAAGGTGGGTCGAGTACCTGCAATCTTTCGAATTTGAGTTTGCCAATATTCCTGGGAAAGGCAATGTTGTGGCAGATGCACTGAGCAGGAGGACTCAGTTACAGGCAGTTCTGGAGGCCAACAGCAAGTGGCAGCTTATGGACCTGTTCTCCGAGATGCACTTGGAGGTGCATGACAGACAGGGACATACCTTTCTCTCTTCTTTGGCTGTTACCTAAACTTTACTTGATCTGGTACAAATGAGGCAGCTATCAGATTCATAGGGCTTAGTCCTGTGGGAGAGTGTGTCAGGAGAGGACCCTCTTCCTGGATGGATAGTGGGAGAGGATGAGATCTTTCATTTCCAGGGACGCATATGGGTGCCATCAGACATATGCGAGGAGCTGATGCGGGGTTTTAATTCCTCATTTTGGGAAGTTCATCCTGGTGTCACCAAGATGTATCGTGATCTACATCGCCAGTACTGGTGGCCAGGTATGAAAAGAGATGTTTCTAGTTTTGTCATGAGATTCTCTACTTATCAGCAGGTGAAAGTAGAGAATCAGCGACCAGTAGGGCTTTTACAGCAGTTACCCATTCCAGAGTGGAAGTGGAATGATGTCACGATGGACTTTGTGACCGGTTTGCTGAGGTCACCTCGAGGAAACGATTCTATTTGGGTTGTCGTCGACAGGCTTACGAAGGTTTCTCACTTCTTACTGATCAAGGATACCTTCAGTGTTGATGATCTGGGATGACTTTACATATGAGAGACTATACGTCTGCATGGAGTTCCACACTCCATCGTTTCATACAGGGATGCATGCTTTACTTCTCGGTTCTGGAAGGGGATTCAAAGGGATTTGGGTACACACGTACTTTTGAGCACAGCATACCATCCCCAGATGGATGGCCAGTCCGAGCACACAATCCAGGTGCTTGAGGATATGCTCTAAGCTTGTATTTTGGACTTTGGTGGTTCTTGGGAGAATCATATCCCTCTTGTGGAGTTCTCCTACAACAACAGTTTTCAAGCGACTATTCAGATGACACCTTAAGAGGCCTTGTACGGTAGGCCATGATGATAACCTTTATGCTGGCTGGAGGTAGGAGTGACATCTTTGCTGGGACCTCTTCTTGTTCAGGAGACCTCAGAGCAGATAGATTTGATTCAAAAGAGGATGGCTACAGCACAGTCTCGGCAAAAGTCTTATACTGATTAGTGGAGATGACCTTTGGAGTTCGAGGTCAGGGATCAGGTTTTCCTGTGTGTCGCACCGAGGTTGGGACACAAGAGGATCCGGAGACAGGGTAAGCTTTCGCCGTGGTACGTTGGGCCATTTGAGGTGTTGGATAGAGTTGGTCCGGTTGCCTATCGATTGCAGTTACCTCAGAGGTACCTGGCTATGCACAATGTCTTCCATGTTTCCCAGCTCTGATGTTACTTTTCATACTCGTCTCATGTCTTTCAACCTGAGGAGGTTGAGCTTGAAGCGGATGCGCCGTTTGAAGATCTTCCTATCAGGATTGTCGATCGCAGTACGGAAGTTCTTCTTGGCCGGTCTGTTCCTCTAGTACGGGTTCTATGGAAGCACGAGCGAGTGCAGGACGAGACTTGGGAGTGGGAGGCCGATGTACGATCGTAGTGGTCAGAGCTGTTTGGGGTTTCTTCTTCTACGCCTCACTAGGGAAATTTGGGGATGAATTTCTTTAAGGGGGGAAGTTTGTAAGAATCTGGATTGTCGTTTCAGGTATGTTTTCCTTTTCTGGCCGTTTTTAAGGAAAAGGGAAAAATTTGGAAATTTTCAGAGTACACGCCGTGTACTTTATGAGTACATGCTGTGTACTTTTCTCCCACACGAGGTCGTGTGATGGCCATGTCTGAGCCACAAAAACGGCCATGTGGGGTGACGTGGAGACCACTTAAAGCTAAGTACGGAAAACCAAGGTACACGCCGTGTACTCTAAAAATACACTCCGTGACCGGGGTCGTGACTTAACCCTGTTTTCGTCTTCTTCTCCGCCTAATTCTGCCCAGAGCATCCGAGGAGGCCGAATCTTCTCCGAGACACCGATCTGTCACCGACTATCCGAATCAAACACTATCGGTTACAATAGAATCACAGCAGTGAGTTCTTGGTTCTGCTTTAGCCTTGTTTCATTATTCCTCCTCGTTTTCAAGTTATCATGGGTTGAGCGTTTTGGATGTTTTCTCAGATCTTCGATGTTATAAGGAGAATCAATCATCGTGGTTCACATATATCGATTTCCGAGGATCAAGGTAGGTGGTTTGTTTCCCTACGTTGAATGTCTTTGAGTTTTGTTTTGCAAAAGTGTCGGATACCCATGTATCGGGTATCCCAGTTTTGGTATTTTGATCCAATTGTTTAATCTCTTTAGATTACTTATCAGATTATAATTAATTGATACTAATTTATGATTGGTTTCATGTTTGAGGATCACCCCATGGGTGTTTTTTCCTATTTGGCTATTTATCGTCGTTTGGCACCGTTTTCCTATGAGGCAAACCCTATTGCAATTGATAGTTTACTTGTTATAACTGCTTTCAGGTGTTTCCTGCTATTTAAATGTTCTTGATGCATTGTAGCTATTATCCAAGTAGTTTTTGAACTTACTTAGGGATTCTGACAGTCAATTACGCTCGACTGGACTGCTCAGGGCTATGAGAACCTGGTGTGGGAGATCAAAGAGGGAATAGACGATTAAGTACTTCTCTAGAGGGTCTGTTGGTTTTAGTTTCATACGCATGACCTACAGAAATAAGACTTTGTGCTTCCCAAGAGTGTTCTTAGTTTACACACGTATTGAGACCACATGAGGAATTAGATGTAAGTGCTTCCTCAGAGATTCTGTAGCTATCGTTGCAAGACTATAGGGGAATTGACGTAAGAGCTTCCCAGAGTGTTTGTGCCTTGTTTGATTACTAGACTATAGGGGTCTGCTAGTTTGAGCCACTCAGAGAGTCAGTGTGAATTTTGTTTGGTTGGTTGTGATGAGTCCACCAAGCCAAAGAACAAGCTTGGGTTTGAACTACTTGTGGGTTAGGTAGTCTTTTAGTTACATGATGTGTTTCTTGCTTTACCATGGAATAGAGAGCTTTTCTAGATTCCCTGGTTGTTTAATTAAATGAATGTGAATTGTAATTGGTAGGATTTCTACTGGTGTACTTCTAGTTCATTAATGTATTTATTTCCTTTACTTTTTCTATATTTCTCACTAACAGTAGGGCACAAATCTTATGGTGGTTGCCTACTGGGATTAGTCTCACACCCTGTTTGGGTCCTGTTTTTTGGTCCAAACAGATTATATGGTTGCAGGTGTGGATAGGGATTGTGGCCCTTCCACCTTAGGTACTTGATTGCTGGTTGGAGCTGGAGATCATGGGACCGGGATTTGGCTCATGATGCTGCTGGAGTTTCTGTTTACTATTAGTATTTGGTTTCAATTGTATTTTAGTACGTTGTTTTGTTTACTACTTTCCATAGACACATGTACCATACTGCATCATTGTTATATCAAACATTGATTCTACTTTTAGTTTCAGTTGTCGTATGTTGTTCCTGTTTCCGCTATTGTGTATGTTTGTTCTTCCATTGTATACTTTACCCAATGAGGGCATAGTTTCCCCAATGGCTCACCAAGGCCCTCGCTGCTAGTCGGCAGCCTCTGGCATTTGGGGAAACACACTTGAGGTCATGTGGAGAACTGGGTACGAGGCACCAGTTATGAGGCCCTGGATTCGGGTCGTTATAGCGAGTAGGAAAGAAATTGTAAACCATGGTTTCTAGAGTTCTTGGTTCAAGAAGGATGACATGGGGATTATAAGTTGTCTGACATACGGATATAGGAAAACCCTCTCTTGAGGATGAATTTTACCTTGGTTGACATGCCATTTTTGTGGGAAACATATGTTGAGCCACCAAGTAATTGTGTGCATAGTCAATAAAAGGTGTATGTAGGACACTGACCCTCCATTTCCGATGGTCATGACTGATTATGAAGATCCAAGATCACACAAAGCACAATGTTTGATACATGAAAGGAGTGTGTCTAGATACATTAGAAACATTCGGGTCATGATTTACCCATAGATTTGGGAACTCCCCTACATAGATCTGACTCATATGTAGGGTGATTCATTTCAATTCTCTCGATGGGGATGGACCCAGGTTTGTAGATCCTAGCACCCTGAGATTGGACACCCTACCTAGGTCTGATATACAAGTAGAGGGAGGGGAATTTTTTCTATATTTGGGATACCTTATAGTTTAATGTTGTATGATTGGGACCTCGGTCTCCCCAATGTGGGGGAAAAGAAAAATAATGTCCCTTTTATAGTCATGTCTCTAGGACTAAAATAATGTATTGGCATACCATAATGTCATGATGAATTCCGTACTGAGGTCCCTAAGCCCACGTGATTTATGCTTGGTGTGAGAAACAATGGATGAAAAGGATTTCACATCACAACCTGATGATGAAATGATCAATAGAAGGGAGCATTTTATACTTGAGAGTGATGGTGTGTAGTTTATCATCATATAATGAGGACGTCATATTGGGTAGTTTATTTTTGTGCAGTCAGAAAATTCCATAATATAGTTTAACGTCATATGATTAGGATGACATTCATACATTTTAACATCATGTGGAAAGGACATAGATGGATAGGGGTGAAATAAGGAACGTGCGGTTATTCTCGATATGGTCCTACAAATAGTACTTTTCTACGATTCCTTGGCTTGGACTTAGATATCATGAAAAGTAGGGGACAATTCTAGGATTTTTTGGTGGTTCTCAGGTCATCAGATCTAGGTTTTAGTATGTATCCCATGAGTCGGGATTCAAACCTCCTCTAATACTTTATAGAATTCCCCTGTACGAATCTGGACCATTCACAAGGGGGAGGAATTTTCTTTTCCATATTTTGGGGTGGTTGTGCCAGGATGAATGTTCAAGAATCTTTGTGTATCCTACGAGGGTATGAATCAGGCCAGTCATAGTCTTAGGGCATGGTATAGTAGGTGACCAATGATAGAGGAAATGTATTCTTAGGTGAGAAAATTTATGGGCCATGCAGTTTAATGTCATGTGGTAAGAACATTGGTGGCCTAGTTTAGATTCATGTTGCAAGGATGAATTATTATATAAATATTGGCTAAGTATGGGATAATCAAGTCAGGGTATTCTAGAATTCCCCATACACGAGGGGGGAAGAAGGTGTAAACCACGATCTCGAGGACCCTCAAATCAAGAGAAAATATGTGGGGCTTGGAATCCATTAGGCTTACGGAAGTAGAAAAATCATCTCCTGAGGAAGAATTTTCCCTTGGTTGATAGTCCATTTTTGTGGGAAACATATGCAGAGGCACCGGGGAATTGTTTGAATTGTCAAACAAAGGTGTCTACAGGACACTAACCATCCATTTCCGATGGTCATGGATGTTTATTGGGATCAGAAAATTCCCAGGTTATGGAGTTTGATCGATGAAAAGGATATGTTCAGGTATACAGGGAACGTACAACTTCTGATTAACCAAGAAGCATGAAGTCCCCCACACATATATGATCCATTCACAAGGGAGAACATGACCCTTTATCAAACCCTTGTCATAGAAAACAAGGTTTGGGATATCTTACTTGGATTTTCATTCTTGCGTGGGACTTAGGGGCATTTTTATTTCCCCTTTTTGCATAGTTGGACCCAGGTATGTAGAACCCGGACATTAATACGTACCCTGGAATGAAAAAAAATCAATCCATATGTATTTATTGGGGTACCCTATAGTTTTATGTCTTGAGGTAAAGACTTTGGATATTAGTGAGTTGGTATACCTATAAGAAATCCCTTGAAAATACTCCTAGTCCCATGTGAGTAATACTCAGTGTGAGAAACAAGGGCTAGAAAGGGATTACTCTACCACACAGGGGGGTCATGAAGAATGAAAGGGGAATTTTCCTTCAATACTTTGTTTCATCCAGGCCTAAGTTTTAAGATCTGGGTGCTTCTTGTATATCATTCAGGGGAAGTAATCAATCCATATGTGTATTTATGAAGAAAATACCTACATAGTTTTGATCCTTGCACAGTGAAAGGAGGCATTTGTTTGGATGGCGGCTGGACCAGGATGAAGAATCTGAGCGTCACTACGTATCCTGTGAGGGAAGGAATCAAGACACGTGTATTTTTAGAAACTCCCTAATTCGGTCTAATCCATATACAAATAGGTGTAATTTTACATCATTCTTTGTTTGATGGTGACTAGATCAGGATGGAAGATTCGGGCATCACTATTTATCCCATAGGGGCGGGAATCAAGCCACACGTAGTTCTAGAGTTTCCTCCTTGTATAAGTTTGGATCATACACAGGGAGTGGAAGCATTTTTAACCATTATTTTAATGGTCCTATAACATACCTTTATCCTTTTTACATCTAGGGGGAACCTTTACCTCCATTCATAAGCTCATGTGAGCTCTGCTCAGTGTGAGAAACAAGGAATAGTCAGGGTCCTCTATCGTGATATAGAGGCAATTAAGAGTACAATAGTGGCATTTTTTTACCATGTGGTGGTTGGGAAAAGATCTAGGATCAATTAATATCTACGTATCTCATCATAATATGGGAATAAATCCATATGTAGTTCTAAGACAATCTGTTCCTTGTACCAGTCTAACTTGTGCACAGGGAAGGGGGTCATTTTTTATAGTGCTTGGACCATGATGAAAGATCTGGGTGTCCCTACATATCCCATTGGTATATGGGAATCAATCCATACGTAGTTCTATAGTGTGGTATGGTAGGTGACCAATGTCGGGGAAAACATCCCCTCGGGTGAGAATATTATTGGGGTCAGGAATTTTAACGACGTGTAGCATGGACGTAGATTCTAATTATTTTAACATCATGAAACATGGATGAAGATTCTAATAAGTTTAACATCATGCCGCATGGACATAGATGCTAAGTATTTTTACATTGTGTAGCAAGGACGAAGATTCTAATCAGTTTAACATCATGCTATATGGACGAAGATGCTAAGTAGTTTAACATCGTGAAGCATTGATGAAGATTATAATTATTTTAACATCATGCATCATGGACAAAGATTCTAAGAAGTTTAACTTCATATTGCATAGACGAAGATGAAAAGTAGTTTAATATTGTGCAGCATGGATGACTTCATCATGTAGTTTTATATCATGCGATCAAGATGACTTATCTGCTTTTGGATACATGAAATATTTCTTTAGAAACCTCGCATTGGTGGGAGCTATGGTGAGATGTCCATTCATTGAAATCAGGTAATATGCTTTATTGCAGTAAAATTTGTGTATGGCATACAGTCCTTCCCATTTCAGATTTAACTTTAGAGGTTTCTTCCTAAGTATCATTGGGGTTCTGAGGACCAACACTCACTACTATAAATCTACGTTATATCCACATATTTATATCCATGGTTTATAAAAACCGTGGATGTATCTAACATAAAGCCAAAACCCTAAGTATGATCATGGTTATACCCTCCACCCCTTAGGCTTACTCTTACCCATCCCCCTCCCTCCCTCACGATGCCTCGCATCTCGCATTTCTTCCTTACCCCATGATCCCTCCTCTGTGATTCCTCCTCCCTCTCCTCCCCTCATATGACACAGCCTCCCCACATCCCCATCGATGAAGCTCCGACACACATAGGCCACCTACCCACCTATGCAACCTCCCTACCTCTCTGTCTACAAATCTTTGATGACCCCCCACCTCACCGCTACCCTCCTCATCCATTGTGGCTTGTTGTTTCTCAAACCTGCTTTGACACAGCTACACCACCTTCCACAGTCCTCCTCTGATGTGGCCACCCCCACCTCCTAGAGACGTTTCTCCTCCGACGTGGCCACCCCACATCCATCTGATTTTTTCTACAAGGTTTCTTTGATTTCAGATCATTGGCCTCTTTTATTTTCACTAGTAATATTTATTTTAGGATGTTCCTTTATATCCTACATGAGAACTAGTTTATGGTAGTATATCAATGTTAATATTTTGAGTCTAGGAGGTTTCTATCAGGGGAATGTAATATCTGAACATGTTTTTGGGGGGATTCCATAAAGTGGGTTGTCATCAAGTTTATTATTGTTGTATCAAATTTTATCAAGTTAATGTTGATCAGCATGTGTCAGCAGGCTTGATATATCCTTTGGAGATCATAGAGTGATAGTGGGATTAAATATCTCTTGATATTGTGATGTAGAATCCATAGATAGTGATTGGTTGTGATGTTATATTAGTTATTATTGACCAACTTAAAAAGTTGTCATATTTTCATTAAATTAGGTAGAAATATTTAGATGATATCTTTGGGTATTTTTATGTAGGTGTTTTCATTAGAATTCATGTTTTACCCTCAATTAATATATATGACTATAATTCTTAGTTACTATTACATTTTTTAGAGTCTTGTAGGATGATTTTGGGACCCATTCGATGACGAGAACATAAATTAAACCCCAAATTTATTAGTAGAGTGAGTTCACTATATTGGTATTATAGGATATGTTTAGATCCTTTGTTTATGACTTTGGATGGATGTGGGGGTCAATTTTTATTGGTAATGTTTTCTTAAAATAAAATACATCACTCTAAAATCAGTATAAAACCTTTAGAAGATATATATGAGAGACCCATCATGTAAATATTTTTTTGGACTTTGATTAGTGAGACATCACTTAATGGAATGAAGATTGTGAAAGGTATAGAAATGAAATAACAAGTGAATGTTGAGGATATGGGGAAATCCCAGGGAAGATAGATATCTCACATAGATTGAAATATCTAACCTTTGGAGTTAGACCATGGGGACCATTTTATCTTGAATTTCTCACCATGATGATTATTATGGAGGCTTGAATGGGGTAGCAATATATCCCCAATGGTCATCAGTACATTCATGATCCTATGGGTAAATGTGAGTATTCTATCCATGTGGAATTTACACCAAAGTTAGACCATGTTCATGATCTCTTCCATGTGTTACAACTAAGGAAGTACATGAAATAACTGATACACATTATTGACATGGTATATCTAGACATTGATGATGGATATTACTTTACAAAATACCTAATGTTGATCAATGATCGACAAGATATTTTCTTATGGTTTTAGTAGACGTTTCCTTACTGTTGAACTCTTTAACTTCCTTATACACACTCATATAGTGTTATCACTTCATCACTATATTTTTTGAGTTCTACTTACATTAGTTATACTAGATATATAATGTATTTTTATAGTAACACTATTATCAATCTTCATAATACTAGTTATAGTTTTCAAATGAGTTTCTATAGTTTTTGGCATCCTTCTTATGATATAAAGATCATCCTCTAGATTCTTAATCCATATCTCCTTCTCCTCTAGTTGTCCCTTTAAATTCTGAATTGGATAATTCCTTTCACTTTATGTTATCTTAATTTGTTCTTCATACCATTCCTTATAAACAATCATGGATATCTCATGTTTTCTCCTCATTCACATTCTTTACTTCTTGAACAAGTGACTCAATAATATCACTTTTCACTACATTTTCTTTCCCATGTTTTAGATGGTTACCTAAATTCTTCCATGAGATCGCAATTCATTTATTCTACAGCTTTCAAAACTTTCAATTCATTTTCCAAGACTTTAATTTTCTCTTGTGGGTTGTACCAACAATTTATAGATTTACCACATAGTTGCTTCATATTTAATATATTGAAGTGATATAGAATCAGTATTTTTAGTTTTTCATGAAGCATATTATATATGGTTAGAAACAAATATGCACAATGAATCATTTTTTTAACTAGATAGCAGTATCCAATTTCTTGGTGTCCCTCTTTTGGATCTTCTTCATTTAAATTTTAAACAAATTAAATTCTTCATTAATTGAATGTTCTTCATTAGAAACAACCCATATTCCCTTATTCAAGATATATTTTTTACCATACAATTCTTTGAACTTTATTTACATGTCTTTGGAATACTTGTAGTTATCTAAAATTTAAAATACATATTATTCTAAAGAATTTTTCAATACCTTATTATAATGACCATAAATTTAAATATTTCATTGATCAAACTGATAAAAAACCCCATACTTACTTTCAAATAAATTCCCATCCAATAAAACATGATAAGGAATTCCAAAATATTCATCAAAATATAACAATAATTCCTTTTTTCCAAGGGGAAGGGGTAGGGTGTAGGGGGTACAGGGGGAAGGGGGTGTGTGAAGGGGGTGAATGGGGTGTGCAGGGGAGGGGAAGGGGGTGTAATAGGGGTAGGGTGAGGGTCAAGGGTAGGGTGCATGGGGTGTGCAGGGGGAAGGGGGTGTCCTAGGGCCAGGGAAGGGGGTGTGATGGGGGAAGGGGGTACATGTGGTGTGCAAGGGGAAGTGGGGGTGTAGGTGGGGGTGCTGGGGGCAGTGGGGGTGAAAGTGGGTGGGGTGTGTATAGTGGGAAGTGGGGTTGCATGTGGGGGTGCAGGGGTAGTGGGGGTTCAGGTGGGGGGTGCAATGGGCAATGGGGGTGTAAGTGGGGGAGTGAGGGTGTAGGTTGGGGTGGGGGTGCAGGTGGGGGTGCAGTGGGCTGTGGGGTTGCAGGTGAGGGGGTGTAGGGGGAAGGGGGTTTGATGGGGGTATGGGAGGGGTGTACTGGGTGCATGGGATGTGTATGGGGAAGGGGGTGTGCTGGGGGTAGGGCAAGGGGGGTGTGATGGGGGCAGTAGAGTGCATGTGGTGGTGAAAGGGGCAGTGGGGTGTAAGTGGGGGTGTTGGGGGGGCAGTGGGGGTGCAGGTGGGGGAGTGGGGTGGAGGTGGGGGAGTAGGGGTGCAAGTGGGTGGGGGTGTAGTGGGTAGTGGGGTTGTAGGTGGGGGTGGGGTGCTGGGGCAGTGGTGGTGCAGGTGGGGGAGTGGGGGTGTAGGTGGGGGTGTGGGGGTGTAGGTGGGGGTGTGCAGTGGGAAGTGGGGTTGCAGGTGGGGGGTGCATGGGGTAGTGGGGTGCAGGTGGGGGTGGGGGTGGGGGTGCAGGTGGGGGGTGCAAGGGCATTGGGGTTGCAGGTGGGGGTGTAGGTGGGGGTGGGGTTGAGACTTATATTATTTCCACTTTCCAACCTTCAAACTAAAAGACATACTTCCAACATTTTGGATGATCTATTAGGTTTATATTAAATAATACCTAATCACCCATGATCACATAGGTATCATTTCTATGATAAAAAAGGAAAATCACTACCTTAATTGAAGAAAGACAACTTATGTCTCCATATACCACTGAAAAAACCAAACCAAAGATAGGTCTATGGATATTGCTTAGTTTATAGCCACAGGTTTAATTAAAATTGTGGATGTATTATTGTTTAAACCCATAGTGGGATCAATTCTATATGATGGGGATTTCATGTGCGGCATATAGTTGAGACTTAAAAATCTTTAAATCTAATTATTACATGTCATTTGAGTTTATTTTTACTACTCAGTGGATTTATTTATGGGTTTTCAGGAATTTTGATGAAATTTTAAGTTGTTTTGGTTTGATAAATTTGATTTTTTGTGTTTCTTAGGTTTGGGAGGGTGTCCAAAGTTGACCCCACACTTGTCTTGTTGCTTGAGTGAAGTATATTACCATGTGAATTTAGTATAAATTATACCGATAATAGTTCTAATTTTAAAATTTATTATTGTTTGATTCATATTTATTCATGGATGATACAAGGGATAGAAAGATCATTGGTGGTTGGTACAAGCTTGAGATCAATTCATGGATTTTCATTTGGGGTAGGTGTCTTTTATATTTCTAATTATCTTGATAATTTGGATTATATTATGCTTGTGTAATCATTAATATTATCCTTTTGATCATATTTTTATTGCAATCATGTATCATTTATCAAGTATAGTTAACACACCGATCATGTATATTTAAGAAGTCTTTATATCTAACTTATTTTCCTATTATTTCCTTATAGGTGGTTTCTTATGATGAGGCCAGATCTATCCACCACCATCAAAGGTAGTGAGTTAGACATCATATTTGGGTAAGTTTTCTTCTGCTTTTATTCTTTGGCCTAATTTTAAATAGGTCTTTTGTGATTTTAGGGTTTCCTATATTTTTGTAGTGTGTTTTGGATCTCGTTGAGGTGGATTCGAGCCACTTGTCGAAGGAGACTCACCGTGTATGCATAGGTAAGAATATATATAATAAGTTCCCCTATTATATGTATGTCCTCCCATAGCAGTGTGATTACATATAAGGGTATAGGTGTGCTTATGTATATATATGAAAAATTCATATGTGTGTGGGTGATATCAAGCTTATGCATGTGAGAATATATATAAGGATCCCCTTGTGCATGTTCAAGGCATGCAGACATTTACATAGGGGTTATGGTGTCCTTATGTATATTAAAAGTCGCATATGTCCGGAGGATGGATGGAGCATCTTAGAGTTATCGCTGATAAAAGTGTCAAACGTCGAGTGTGGCTTAGCTCTTTTGAGGTAGGGTCCCTATCTCAACCTCTTTAATTCAAAATGTTTTAAATTGCATTTCACTTTTTTCTTTATTCTTCTTGTTTATATTAAATTTAATTTATTGAATAAGTATTAGTTAAGATAATTGTTTTTTTTGATAAACAATTCATGGTTTTATAATAAAACCCCTCCAACGGAGGTGTGCTATCTGCAAAAACTCACAGTGGTATTTTATGCTTATATAGATTGCATGACATTATTACATTGATGTTTTCCATTTTAATCCTTACCCTATCTTCTCTCATTTGAGACAACTTGAGAATCTTTAAAGAATTTTTTTACTCACAGTTTCTTATAGAAAAATTATAATTTTACCATAATCACCAAAACACCCCTTAGTAATGAGATTCCTGATAGATGAGCTCTCAATTAAGAAAGATACAATGACCATTAAGGCATGAATAGTGAGGTCAATCCTTTAGTGTCACAAGGGTAATGGGTTAGTAATTATCTTAAGGGTGGGATAAAGGGTTGGTTTATTGATTGGATCACTAACATTCATAGTTGAATGAGCTTGTTTTGGGAATATACCTTCAGGTTGTTACCACTATATATGTAGTACTTAATTGATGATATTAAGAGTTTGATTTCAGTATTACTTTTGAGATGAAAAGGGGTATGTTATATAGTCTATATAATAACCAAGGATGAGAAGGATATGAGTCTATTATAATAGGTATGGAATTTAAATAGTGGTGATGTCTTCTCCTCAATATTGTGTTCCACAGCTGAGGGAGCACAAACTCCCATAGAGGATCCGATCCAAACCAGAGCTCAATGATAGTGGATTACCAATCCACAGATAGAGGATATTTACCCTGCAATTTTATGGTAGAATACCACATCATCCTATAAGAATAGTGTGGGGGACCCATTCCCTGGTGCAAGAAGGTAGTACGAAACCTATCATTTCTCTAATGGTCAATAAGGGCCACTGAAGGATGATTCACACTTGTAACACATCATGTCATATCTATAAATCCAAAATGTGGTCCTCTATTATGTACTATGAGGATAACCACTCAGGATACACTAGTTTCTAGCACAAATCCATGTCTAAAGTGGGTAATACACATAGTATAAGTTCTTGAGGAATGTACATGAAATGCATAGGGTGTAAACAACCTCAATTGGATACCCATGTTCTGCCTATGTAATCCAACCCCTTCTCATGTATGATGGCTCATGACTATATACTATAGTTTTTCCCATGTACCAGGGTTTTTTTGGTATACTGATCATGTCTGTGCCAGTTTTCCAGGCCATGCCCATATACCTCTCTATTCCTATGCAAGTGTATCTTATGGGTACATTCCATGTCTATAGCTCTGAGTAACACATCATGTATAGAGTTACACGACATGGATTATTAAATATTTTCATAAATCTTGCTTCCATAACTAGGGGACCATACTGAGTTTATTCTCTACAGTACATGTCATGTATATTAGAGTTTTCAATAAACTACTAAAATCTTCAAGTGTCTCACCCGCACAACCAATATCGTTGATTCTTCCATGAATATGGATAAAAAACTCATATATATGGTTGCCTTCACCCGATTCATCATTGTTGGATAGATTTTGGCAACCCGATCTTATCAAGAATCTATCTTATCCTACTTATCCAATGAACTATGAAACTGGTGGATAAGAAACCCCCATCCACCTACATTGTATCTTTGATATCCTATCACACCATAACACAACTTATTCATTCTCTTGATCCTGAATGAGGACCAATAGTTATATATGTTCATTGGATCATCCCTAGTAGGCTGATTTATCATCTCATCTCCATTAAGGGCATGGTTTTAGTTAAGGTATCCATTCTTGAGGATATAAAATTTCAAATCCTTTAAAATCATTAAATATTGAAAGGGGGTTCATTAACTTAGCACTAGTGGAATCAAGTTTCTACTATCTTCTTACAAACATAGGAATTTTTTTAGAAACTCAGCCTTAGAGAAGATATTAACTTATAGGGATATGATAGAGTTTTATACCATTAATTAATGATTAAGGTCTGGTATGAGGCATTGTAAGGCTGGTCTGAGGGGTTGCAGGGCTAGTATGAGGGGCAGTTGTCTTCTCACCAACATAGGATTTTTTTTAGAAAATCAGCCTTTGAGAAGATATTAACTTATAGGGATATGATGGAGTTTTTATACCATTAATTAAGGATTAAGGGTTGGTATGAGGGGATTCTATCTTCTCACCATCATAGAATTTTTTTTAGAAACTCATCCTTAGAGAAGATATTAACTTATAGGGATATGATGGAGTTTTTATAGAATTAGTTAAGAATTAAGGTCTAGTATGCGAGGCTACAGGGGGTAGCTGGTATGCGTTGTAGGGAGGGGGTTGTTTGGGGGGGGTTGTTCGGGGGGTGTCAAGGAGGTTTCCAGGAGGGGGCTGTCTAGGGGGTGTCTAGGGGGAGGGAGATATCCAATAGTGTTCAGGAGGGATGGGGGCTATCTTGGAGGGATGGGGGCTATCCAGGGGGTGCAAGGGGGTCTATAGAGGATATGTCCAGGGAGGGGTGGGGTCTATCCAGGGAGGGGGTCTATCCAGGGTGGGGGATGTTTAGGAAGGGGGGTATATCCAAGAAGGGGGAGGGGGTCTATCCAGGGGGTGTCCAAGAGGGATTGGGGGATGTCTAGGAGAGGGTGGGGTCTATTTAGGGAGGGGGTCTATCCAGGGTGGGGGCTGTCCAGGAAGGGGGGTCTATCCATGAAGGGGGTGGGGGTCTATCCAGGAAGGGGGGAGGGGGGTCTATCCAGGGGAGGTTTGTCTAGGGGGTGTCCAGGAGGGATGGGGGGCTATCCAGGAGGGGGGGTTTTCAGGAGGGAGGGGTTGTCCATGGGGTGCAAGGGGGTCTATAGGGGGTTATGAATGGGGGATCTATCCAGGAAGGGGTGGGGTCTGTCCAGGGAGGCGGTATATCCAGGGGCTGTCCAGAAAAGAAGGGGGGTCTGTCTAGGAAGGGGGTGCATGGGGTGCAAGGGGGGTCTACCCAGGAAGGGGTTGAAGGGGAGGTGCAAGGGGGTCTGTCCTGGAAGGGGGGGGGGGGTCTATCCAAGTGGGTGTACAGGAGGGATGGCAGTTGTCCAGGGGGTATCCAAGAGGGATGGGTGCTGTACAGGGGGGTCTACAAGGGGGAGGGGGAAGTGCAGGTGGTCTATCCAGGGAGTGGGTTGGGGTCTGTCTAGGGAGGGAGGGGGTTTTTCCAGGGTGGGGGTCTGTCCAGGAAGGAGGGTGGGGGGTGTGCAGGGGGGTCTATCCAGGGGGGTGGGGGTTTGTTCAGGGGTTTTTTTGTTATGAAATTGGAAGGTATATCAACATGATTTCAAACTATTGATATAGTTCTATATTCATGGTTCCAACCATGGCTAAAGATTCATATCCACATTTTTAAATTGTGGCTATAGCCCCTGTGTGGCTTAATCTTTTGCCACATTTTGAAACTATGGCTACAAATCTTTAGCCATGTTTCAAACCATGGATATAGTTTTTTCCTTATATCTACTCTAATACTAGCCAACATTCATTAAACTATGGATATAACCTATATACAGGGTTTTTGGGCTTATATCCATGGTTTAGAACTGTTTCTATAGCCTAAATTTATAGTAGTGACTATTTCTCCTTTGAAGAAAGACTTGAGGCAAACCTTTTTATTGAAGGCTTGTGCAATCTGATTTTGGTAAACTTAAAAATGGTGTAAATTGTGAAATATTTTCTCATCCAACCACTCCATACCATCAAACCTTTTTTGGGATTTCTCATCTATAGATAGTTGATCATAGAAAGTGATGTGGAGCGATGGTAGTTGAATTTCAATGGAAAAAACGGCCTCTATCCCTTATACTAACAAGTATGGGGTTTCTTGAGTGGTGGTGCGGTTTTTGGTCCAGTAATCCCAAATATCATGGAGGAAATTTTCATTGCATGGTTTATTATCCTTGTATACCATCTTTTGGATCATGTTGGGTAGGGTCTTGTTGAAAGCCTCTATCTATCTGTTGTCCGCCACGTGGTAGTGGAATGAATGGTTGGCCTTGATATCATACTCTTGGTAGAGTTTTTCCAATTAAATAGAGAAACAATTGGTGTCATTTTCCATCAACATTGTGTGAGGGACACTAAACCTAGTGATGATATTGGATTTTACCAAGCTAACAATGATATTTTCTCCGAATTCGTTAAGGGGTACAACTTCTTCCCATTTGGAAAATAAGTTGGTCGTTGTGAGAATAAACTTGAATTTTCTGGTAGCGGTGGGATGATATGGTCTCATGATGTCCATTCCTCATATGGTGAATGTCTAGGAGTACTTAGCTATGTGATGTAACTCCAAGATTTGATGGATGAAATTTGCATGTACTTGATAGGAATGGCACTTTTTGGTGAAATTGGCACAATCCTATATCATGGTGGGCTAATAGTACCCAAGCCTTCAAATTTGATGAGAGAGTTTGGATGCTTATTTTTGTTCCCCACAATTTCTGGCAGGCACTTTTTTCATGACAGAGGCGGTCTCTTCTCCATAAATTCATCTAATAAATACTCCATCAAGGGATATCTTGTAAAGAACCTTTTGTTGATTTATACCTTCGTACATCATGAAGTTGATTTCTCATCTCTGAATTTTATCCCTTCCATCCCTATCTGGTGGGACTTCTCCTTTGTGAAGATAGTCTACAATGGGGTCCATCTAGCCAGCAGTATGATTGTATGGATCAAATATGGGATTGATTTCATTTATTTCTTACATCTTGGCATGAACATATGGTAAAACCATCCAGAAATGGGAAATGCTGATGACCGTTTGATTTCTATTCGGATCGACAAGAGTTGTGGCTGCATTTTCTAATGCATCAGCCTATGAATTCTGTGACTGAGGGATATAAGCTAGTGTCATCTATGATGGGAAATACGGCATAAATTCTCATACATGTTTCATAAAAGGAATCATATCTTCTTTCTTGATATCATAGTCACCATTGACTTGATTGATGACTAGTTTTGAGTCTTATTTTACTTTTAGGTATTCATCATGCACTTGGAGTGCTAACTCTAGGCCAGCAATGAGGGTCTGGTATTCTTCTTCATTATTTGTTCATCCTTCTAATAGTCAGAAGGAATAAGGTAGGATGTCCAATTCTGTATATATGAGTATAACTCCAAAACCCACATTGCTGATTATGGGGTCTTCTTTTCTTTAACCTGTTGAGATTCTGGACGCATTGTCGAAATGCATCTCCCATATATAGGGATCCTATTGAATATAAAATACCTCTTCATTATGTAATTAGACATCCAATGGGGTCACTTCTATTTAGGGGAGTTCTACCGGGATGTCTTCTAATACCTGACCTTTGGTATCCTTCTAGGGTATGAATCACATATTGAACTATCGTAGGATGACTTCCCACCATGACAGGTATCTAGTTAACATTGGACGGTTGAGAATGTACTTGAGAGGGTTGCTACGTGAGATCAAATGGAATTCATGGTGCTGCAAGTAATGACTCATCTTCTGGACTACAAATATTAATGCAAGGTAGATCTTCTCGATATTCAAATTACGAGTCTCAATATCGATCATGGTTCGACTAAGGTAATAGAGACTATTCTCGCTACCAACATCATTCTTCTATGTGAAGAAGGCACCTAGGGATTTCTCCAAGGAAATTATGTATAGAATGAGTGGTCTTCCTTTGATAAGTAGCATTATCACTGGTGGAATTAAGAGATATTTATTTATATTTCTGAAAGCTTCCTAAAAATCATTAGTCCAGTGATATGTAACACCTTTCTTCATTAACTTGGTGAAGAGAAGACATTTTCCAAAAATGTTGTCTATGAAACATTTAATGTAGGCCAAATTTCCTTGGAGTCCTCTCAAATTAGTATGATTGTGAGGAGGTGACATTCCAAGGATATACCTTGTCTTCTTGTGGTATAATTTGATGACATGATGGCGTATGATGAAGCTGAGGAATTGTCCTGAGGTGACGCCAAAAGAAAATTTTAGTGGTTTCATTTTCAAACTGTGTTGTCATAATTTGATGAAAACTATTTCAAGATCTAATAGGTGGTCCAAGAACTTTCTTGAAATAACCAAGAAATCATCCAAATAGAATTTAATGAATTTTCCCAAGAAAGTTTTGAAGATGTGATTCATGGAGTGATGGTATGTGGTGCCGACATTTTTCAAACCAAAGGACATTACCTTGTAGAAAAATACTCTCTGTGGGGATATAAAGGTAGTGTCTTGTTCATCTTCTTGGGCCATTTGGATCTGGTTAAACCCTGAATAATCATCCATGAATGAGAGAACCTCATATCTGGCAGTTTTATTAATCATAAATTCTATGATCAGGACTGAGAAATCATCTTTCAGATAGTGCCAGTTGAGGTCCCTGAAATCGATGCAGACCTTGATCTTCCCGTTCTTATTTTTAATAGGGACTATATTTTACATATATATGGGATATTGGACCTCCCAAATGAAGTTATATCTGATGATATTGTCATCTTCATACTCTATCTCGGTGGCATGCTTTGATTGAGTCCATCTGGTGGCTTTCTTGTAACCACAATGTGCCTCTAATAGGTCGAGGTGGTGAGTGGCCACATCGAGATCAAGGCCTGTAATTTTTGTATAGTTCTAAGTGAAAACATCTTGATTCTACTTTAGAAGGAGGTGTATATCTCCTTATCTTAGGAATACATGGACACAATAATCAGAGTGGTCTGTAGGTCCTCTTTAGTACCTAGGTTTATTTCCTTGAGTTCATCAATGGTAGTATAGACACCTTATTCAAAATAATGAGGGGGATCCCTAATATATTCTTATTTTTCTTATTCAACACCCCCCTCATCATCCTCTTCCTCTTCCGATTGGGAGACAATTCTCAAGATGAGCTCTTCAGAATTGGGAAAGGAATTATAATTCCAGTATTTGGAGGCTGAAACATCTTCTTTTGTCTTGGTTGAATGCTGGGAATTTTATAAAGGGGATATATTTAGGGGAAGAAGAGTGTCCTCACTTTCTTTTAGTGGTGATAAATCATCTTTTTCCTTGTTGAGAAAGGCCGGAATTTTTTGAAGCCCTGAGAATGGGTTGGGGCATTTTTTTTTGAACCTTCACCATCACCCTGAGGGACAATGCACTTTTCAACGCTATCAGACTCAGTATCCCTGACTGAGATCGTGAATATGGATGAATCTTTATATGAGTATGGTCTCATGCACTCCATCTGATTGATGGGGAGTACGTATTCTTCTTCGATATGCATGAGAGGATCAGTAGGGGCTATTTCCAACCCATTTTGGGAAGCGACCCAATCGATCTTTTCAGTTAAAGACTTATTCCCTTCATGCTCATAGAATATCGCATCGATGTAGTGTTATCTTCAAGATGAAATTGGGTATTTATCAGTGTACAACATTCCATTTTTTCCATTGACACTATATTTGACACATTGATGGTATGACTAGGGAATTGTCACATGTTGATGTAGTCAGGGCCTTCCTAGCAGGACATTGAAGGCTGTATTTTTTCAAACCACTAGAAATTATATGTCAGCCATGAGGTTGCCCAGTAAGATTTTGAAGTTGATTTGGACCAACAACTTCTTCTCATTTTTATCATACACCAAAAAGGTTTTTGTGTAGGGTGTTATATTGTATTCATCATAGCCCAGCTGGCGAAGTGTCTGTAGTGTGATGAGATTAACCCCAAAGCCATTATTGATGAAGATTCTTCTAATATTGACACCATTTATCTTTCCATACATACATAGGGGCTTAATGTTCCCTTTTATAATGGTTTCATCATCTCAATCAATGAAAGAAATGACTATATAAAATTATGTGGGACCATTCTCTTTTAGATAGACTTCAACATTGGCTACTTTGGCTTCAAATTCCTAGGGACTCAGAAAAGCTTCTATGAGTGCCTCCATGAGATCAACTAACAAGTTCAGTGCATCCATGATTGATAGTTTGGTTGGTACCAAAGATAACTATTTTAGGATGTCATATTTTTTTTCTAAAGGCTAGTGATTCCCTACTTAGGGTTTCTCTTTCATAGGTGCCTTAGGGACTTGAGCCTCAGATGTAGATGGTTCGACCCCAAAAATAAGAGCTAGTGGTGCTTCTGCACTTTTTGGACTTGGTTGAGTATGTCTATCAGCATACCATGGGAGGTTAGACATCTGTTCCTCTTTTTCATGGGTACTCCAGGATGATTGTAATAGTGTTTCTTCTGAAGGGGGTAGAGAAGCTTTCCTATTCTTGTTTGGTTTATTGAAGGGCTCTTTCATGAGTCTCTGCAATATTGATGGTTTGAGTGAGAGTGTGGTTAGGGATTTAGTTTCTTTTGTGATTGTGTCTTCCTGGGTAACCTTGGCTTTTTGGCCTATTCCTTCAGCTCCCTGATTGGGTGGTGGGAACTCAGGTTCATAACCATATTCATCATCCGATAATGAATCTACTAAGTGGATTACATTTATAGGGCCTAAAATTAGTTCCTCATCTAATAATGAATCTACCATATTGACTTCTTCTGATGGTGTCATTTGGCGGGGTAGTCCCCATTATACCATTTGGAAAGGTGGTGTTTTTCAATTTCAATACATTGGAATGAAATATGAGAGTGTCAAATCTAGATTTTTCCTTGGTGTAGGCTCATCTTCTTGCATATTTTCCCTACCTTCTCAGCCCTTAGAGGATTATGGGGCTGAGGATGTTGGTCGTGTTGCATTAGGAGTTGTTGGAGGAACAATCAGTTGCTTCAACTATACTTAGAGTATTCCATGATCTCGGTTGACTGTCTTCCGATTCATCCAAATATCTAAGTTCTACTCCTTGATAGTGACCTTTTTCCACTCCCCTCCTTCATCCAGGTTGGTGGAAACATACACCACTTGTGCTAGCGGTGGTTCCAACTTAACTCATCCAGAATATATCATTCTTTTAATGAGATATTTGAAGAAAGAACACTCTTGGGTTGTGTTTCCTAGTATCCATTGATAGGGACAATAATATGGACCATCATCTATACCTACTTCATCAGGCCTATTTGGATTTGGTAGTCAAAAAAATTTGAAATTCATGTTAGCTAATAAGTATCCACAAACTTGATAATCTTTGAACAAGTAGACATTATTTCTCCATTCTATGAATTTATTTATTCCCCACCCCCTCAATCATCTTGTTGAGGAAGGGGTGGCTGATGGAATCCAATGGGCCCTGCACGGTTTGGTGGGGGTCTGGGAGCTTAAGCTGGTTGAGGGGATTTCTTAAACATAACGGAATTTTCTTCAGCTCTTTCTACCCTTTTTCCCAGGGCCGATGGGGCTACCTAGGACTTAAGAATAGTATGTTGCAAGGAATCCTATATCCAATGAGAAATGGAAGAGTAATCTCGGAATCCACTTGTATATTTCACATAAATGAGTGGTGTTTGCATATCATCTCATAGATTATCGATGCACATGGAAAACATCACATCTTGGGGGAGTGGTTGGTTCACATAGTAAGTCAGACCTTTCCATCTTACAATGAAGTCTGAAACTCTCTCATCATCGCTCTGTTTGTAGTTTATGAGATCACTGACTATTGTATTTGGTAATGTTGAACTGAACTGGAAGAGAAACTACCACTAGAGGTCTTTTCATCCTGTGATTTAATTAGTCGGTAGATTGGTATATAACATAAAGGCTTATCCATGTAGAGTCTGCCTGAAGAATATGAGTTTCACTGCTTCTAATTGCTCTGGGGTTCCCATCATGGGGTCATAAAAAGAAGAGTAGTGCCTTAGTTGCTGATCTAGGTCCCCTGATCCATTGAACATTGGGAATACAGGATTCCCAAAATTTAGTGGATGCGGGACGTTGCTCACCCAGTTAGGGGAATCCTTCCATTCTGGTTGTATGGGAGAGTGATTCCCCCCCATTGTTTCCATTCGATTTTTCAATAACTTGATGGTATTCAGGATCCCTTGATGAATGTACTAGTGGACCTGAGCATGAGTAGGTGTAGTGGGGGGAATTATTGGATGTGTCGTCATTGTGGGAAATTGAGGCGGATACCTAGCTAGGGAAATCTTTTTTGGATTCGCATGAATCTGTTATGTTTTCTTCCCCAATGGAGGGAAATATTTATATCTTATTGATATTGGGTTCAAGTATACTTATGGTCCTGGAACTACCTTGAATGAGCTTTCCAAACTTGCTTCATCCATAAAGATGATCCCATGAGGAAAAGTTACATCTAATGGAAGTGTGTGTTGACACTCCACCTAAGGAACATACCCAGTAGGACATATTTCTCGTAGCATCTCAGCATTGATTCGCCTTATCTCTTTCATTTATTCCTCCTGTTGAGTGAGTCTCTCCTCAAGCATGGTGGAATTATCTTCATGGGGAGTAGGAGGTGGGTTATAGACATTTCTCTTATTATTATCCTTATTGGGGATTCGTGTGGGAGGTAGTGGTGGATTAAATTAGGGGGCTCCCAAATTTAAGAAAACTCTCTGGCTTCCAGTGTGCACACCTCCAGGCTCAGTGTGGACCATATCCAGGAGGGAACCCTCTTCTCCTGTTTCCTCATTATTTGTATCATTTTCAGTGAGGTATATGGGATTTATGTTCATGAAGTTAATCAATTCATACCACCTTGTGGGTGGTGTACCAGGTGCTGAATGGTAGGAGAGATTCTTGCATCCATTGTTGGATCTTCTCCGACCATTCTATGATACTCTTCAGGTTTCTTAGTGAAAAGTGACTTGAAAGGGTCCCTGATATGACCTTGTAATATGCCTCCATTCCAAGGGATGTGAGTCATGGGATAGTATGGAATGGATAACCTTTTTATCCATTGTTCTCCCTAGAAAAGAGAAGACAAAAGTCTGCTGAATGGGAATTTGAGGTAAAAATACCCCCAGCCCAATGGGATGGGGTTCCTCCCATTCTTCTATTGATGTGCCTCAGCCCAGATTTATTGGTCTTATGGGGGAATTTTGTGTTAAAAATTTCCCCATCCTTATGGACTAGGGTTTCTCCCGTATTATGGAGGTGGCTACTACTATTATCACATTCTTAATCTCATGTATTCCCATGCGGGTGTGAGTCAGATATGGTGTCAGGTCTACATGTGAATTACTTGCTTCTGAGGACATGACTAGTTCTCATTGATTGGATTACCTTATATGGGAGGCCTACTGTATGTTTTTTGTAGCCTGATTCAAGATCTTATCTATGGCCTTCTCTCATCGGGCCCGATGCTTCTGAGACTTACTCAAGGTCTGTTCTTATTGAGCATTCCACCTTTCCTAAATAGGGACTTCATTTAACTTCCATATGGGGATGATGACATTGCAGGATTTTAATTATAGTGGGTTATGATGGACAAAAAGTGGGGTGAAGTGTAGAGATCCATGTTCTCCCCATCCCTAAATATGAAAATCAGATAGGGTGTTGCTGATAAGGAAGCGCAGCTTGTGCAACACAAGGAGGCATGCCATCTCAAGGTCTTTTGTCCACCTTTCTTATTGTGGTTATTGTGCAGATGGATGGGATTCTAGGTTGATTTGATGGAGAATCTCTCCCAGTGCATTAACATGG
Source organism: Viscum album (assembly GCA_963277665.1). NCBI lineage: Eukaryota > Viridiplantae > Streptophyta > Magnoliopsida > Santalales > Viscaceae > Viscum > Viscum album. The sequence goes on along the minus strand of OY728143.1, from coordinate 1,041,366,667 downwards.
TATGCATACCCATTGTAGGGTAAAAACGTTTCTTTTAACTGGAAGATAGTTTCCCAGTTATTAAGGTGAATTTTATTCTTACATTCTTCTGAAAACTGTCTTGGTATGTTGAACTGAGAAGTGGTTATGGGACAATAAATCATTGGTGTGTAATACCAAGCTAGTTTTATTCTCACAATAAATATATCTTGTTGTTTGTTTTAAAAGGACTCTTTTTCTTGATTCGCCTAGTTTGATTTTTTTTTAATGATTTCGTTCCAAGTAGTAGGGATGGTGAGAGTCTTGTTACCATGTGAATGGTATAGGGGTGGATTAAAAGATGAGAATGGACTTGGGTCGTCCTCTAGTTGATAAAGGATATCACTTGTCAGGGAAGAAGTATCTATTATGTCATACTCCATTTTGTCAAGAACCTCATAATATGAGGGTTTTCTTGCATTTGACCCATCGAGGGGAGGACCTTATTAATGGTGTGAATTTAGATTGTGGGGAGGACCTTTGTAGTCAGTTACATTATAGAGAGGACTACCATAGTAGATTAGTGTTCAAAAGTAGAGAGGAATTCTGTAATGCATACCCTGGGGAGGACCTTCAGGGCAGACTGCAGCAAGGGGAGGACCTTCTTGCTGCTTAGCATCATTGTGGGGAGGGCTTTCACAATGACTGCTATCATGGGCAGGACTACCATCATAGATCTAGCTATATGGAGAGTATCAATAGTGTACATTCTGAGTATGGCCTTTAGTATGTACTGTAATGAGGGGAGGACCTTATCATTTCTTTATGTTTCTAGGGGAAGGGCCTTCGTAGCGACTTCCATCATGGTGAGGACTACCATCACAGCTTCACGTCTGACTACAAGTAGAAACATATCTTCAGAATATACCCTGGGGAGGACCATCAGGATAGATGATAGTAAGGGGAGGGCCTTCTTCTTGTTTGATCTTCTAGTAAAGGGGAGGGCTACCCTAAAAAAAATCAGGAGATAAGATCTCATTATTGATCATTTCTAGCCCACATAGTAATCCCGCATGGGTGCTCTAAAGAGGACCTTCAGAGATACTAGTAGCAACGATGTTAGGAGAAACTTCACAACTAATAATTTCACTTGCATTATTTGTTAATGGACTAATAGGATCTTGAGTCTCTATTGATAGATATTTTATGGCATCAAGAATTATAGAATTCAGTAGAGCATAATCATGAATATGCTCTTTATTTTCCAGTTTCCTTTGGTGCGTTTCATTTTTGTGCACTCTCTTGCGGGGAGCTGGGGTTGCCTACTGTTAGTAACGACCTTCATATATGGTTCATTGTTTGGTTAGTTCATGTGATGAATCCAGGATATGCCAATGGATATCTTGAATTTTGGTAGGGATATATTCTTTCCCTGGAGTGGCCACCATGTTGGACTGGTGTACCCCAGTTAAAATGGGTATTTGTTCCTAATCCAGTTGTCCTTGTATCATGGAATATGGTCGTCGACCCTCCTAGAGTGGAGCAAGGATGTGGTTCTACTCTAGGGTGACTATATGATTTTTTAGATGAATAACCCCACCTGAGGAGATTGATCCATGGGCCTGACTCCTCACTTTTTTTTTCGACACAATGATTTCTTAACACAACTATAGGATATAGTCTGGGATCGATGTCTGATCCTCCATCATGGCCCATAAATGTTGATATATTAATTTGGATGGAATGGGTATGAATTCCCATTATGATGTTGGAGCAGGAGTTTATGCATGCTTCAGTCCTCCATGGGTTTCTAGTGGGTACCAACAGTTCTTCTATTCCGGGATAGAGAAACCAGTCTGCCGCCATCTATCTTCTCTAGTTACCGCCATATTTGGATGGTGGTCTTCATATGCATTAGTAGTTTTATATGAATACCCATGGTTTTCCTCCCTATTTATATGGTGGGATTGGTTTTCATCATTAGGGATTTGTGTCTTATTATAGCTAGGTTCTGTCTTACTTAGATCAAGATATTCTTTTGCATTGGCATAGATTTACATCTGCCTATAATTTGATGCTCTGTCTGTGTGGTGGGATCGGCAAGAGTTTGCGGGAATTTGTGTTGTCTTGTGATGTGCCACCATTTATTAGTGGTTGTATTCATAATATCTAGTGGGAATATACATCCGATAATAGTTTTTCATTGTATTTATATGATGGGATTGAGAAGAGGGGGAAAATTTGTATTCTTGCTCGTTGTATGCCGATGTGTTTGTGTGGAGGATCTCCTTCTCGGGAACCAAGGTGACAACCTTATCCCTATTGTAAATTTTTCACCCTTGGAGGGAATCCTAAGGGGGCCATGTCCATTGGAATTTAGTAGGCTCCCTCTGCATGATATTCTATTCATAGAGAGGATATTGGGTTATACGTCACTAGTGGCGATGTCCTCCAGTAGGATCCCTTGAACGGGGTTCCCGTGCAGTTGGGATGAAGTCATTGGTGTCGACTTCATCTGCCTCCCTAATATAAGGGAGGTACTCATTGTCGTGTTCTAGGGAAAGGCTCTTGAAAAAATTTGAAATGGCCAGCGGGGTGGTCCTATGTTGGGATTTCAGTCGCGGCTGAAGAGGTAGCTGGTGAGATTTCACCGATTGGAGGGCATGCCTCGCAGCCTCCACCGTGGGGAGCATACCATTTCGGTGGTACTCTTAGATCAACATTTTTGAAACCCAACATTGAAGATGTTGGGTAGGTGATGGATTCTTATTCGTCAGGGATCTGGTCACCTATGCAGATGATAATGTGTGTGTTTGAGCAATTTAGTGAGATTCCATTTGGATCGAAGATAGTTTTGCGAAATACCTATTGTATATATATTACGTATATAGACAAAAAAACAGTCAAAGTACCATCCCATGATCACATGCGTTATTGAAAATATCACTTGTCCCTCTTCCTTCTTGACTAAAATGGGATTGTGGTGGGATAATACTACCACCTTGGTTAAGGTTTCATGTCAGGTTCACCATTTTTGTTTCGACCCAATTCGCATCATACCAGGGTAGAAAAAATGGCCTAATGGATAGTAACCAATTTTCTTTTATTATGAAGGGTTTCATGTCAGGTATGATGTTCTTAGATAGTCTCTAATGGGTTTATTCATGGAGCCAGAAACACCCAACGACCCTTGTATCCATAATTCATGGACCTACTTTCCAAAGGCAGGTGTTCGTTGGATGGCGATTTGGCCAAAAAAACTTAAGGAATCCATTGGTCGAGAGGATGGGAGGTCAGCCTCATCACACCATTTTGGGGGGAATTTTTTCCTATTCTAGGACTCACTTACAGATTTAAGTAATATTCATATGTTCATGAATCCTTGGTTCTTTCCCAAGAACGTGTCTATGGGTTATCCCTAGGTTTCAAGACTTACCATATATATTCATAGGTTGATAATTACTAAGACAACATTAGTTTAATCCGCATGATGAGGTGCTTTGGATTTTATCATTATCTAGGGGGGGCGGAAGTTGTTTCACTGTCAGGATCGAACCCATAAGATGAGCTTCCTATGTATCCTTATGAGAGGACTCATAACCCATGTAATTAGGCCCTGCTTAATGAGACACATCACCTTTTAAGTTCATGCGATGAGGACCCATCCATGAAGATTAATGTCATATGATAAAGACATCTAGGTGAAATATTCCTAGTCAAGATTTCATGTGGGACTTACACTAAAGTGGACCAAGATTCTCAAGAGGTTCATGGTCTTCTGGGTGGATATGGCTCTACTGGGTATATTTCCTAGTGAACACTAGGGTGGTTTGGATGTTGGGTTTGGACCACATGGAGGCTTCCTACATATCCCAGTTAGTTATGAATCAAATCTCTCGTAGTTCGGTTTATGTTGGGGATTATACATTAGAGGAGGGAAATTTTTAAGAATTTAATCGAAACTTTCCTCTAAATAGGATGCCCTTTTATGAGAGGACATGATTGGGGATTACACATTAGAGCCTCCTATTTGAGAATACATGGTTGGGGATTACACCATAGAGGAGGCATTTTTTACACCATGATTGGGGATTATTACTGAAGAGGAAAACCTAGTGAGTCGAGGGGAATTATTATTGGGAATGACTTTTAAAATTAATTTCTTTGGAGATCAAGCCTTCATACAGGCATCCTAGATATACTGGTTAGAGTAGGAATCAGAGTTCTCATAGTTCACTGAGATATGGTATATGATGTTGTGATCATTGTTAACCTCTAAGACCATGTGATTCATGCTTGGTGTGTGAAATAAGAGGATGCAGTATATCCAGTAGACCACACACCTTCCCTTCTCCTCTGATGGAAAAGGATGATGATTTTGGAATAAGGTGAAGTGACGAATCGATGATAGAGAAAGAGGGGGGTATTTTAATGTTCCAATTTCCTCACCCGTGTCGATATCTAGGATAGTCTTGTTTAGAAATCTATTTGGAAATGTCCCGAGACAATCTTGAGAGAATCAGGAGTTCCACATCCCATAAAAAGTATATGGGGTCACCTAGAGGGGGTTCCCTAAATCTGGTTCTAGGAAATGGGAGAATCATTGATACTCGTCAAAAGGAAAAGTAGGCATGATTCCTTTGACTTATCATTTTACCTCATTGAATGGAAAATATAGTGATTACCCTTGATCCCTAGAATGGGGAGGTACATGTGAACATCTAAAGGTTGGAACCCGGGCTACCATGGGAATGTAGACTTAGAAACACTCCAAGGTCATGTATCGTTGTAGGGATCACCCACACATCTCAGTTTACCATGGGTATGTAGAATCAGAAGGGCATGCTGATGCACCCGATGGTATGTTTATATGGGTCTGGTGGCTTTGGAGGAGGTTTTGGCCTGATGCCTTTGTACCATTTTGTGGAGGACTCATGGAGGGAATGATGGGTATGAAAGTACATGATTGTAACCAGAAGTTTAAATGCTCAAAGGAACCCCATTCTGCATACTTTTTCTTCATGCACGATGGGAATCCCTCTACATAGTGCACTATTATGTGGGTTAATAGGTCATCTGCGTACCAAAGTGGTATGTAGACGTGGGTGTGGTTCTTGTACTATAGTGGTATGCATCCTGAGGTCCCATCCACATACCTTGGTGGTATGCAGCACTGGATTCCATTTGTGTGGTGGAACGCTATGCGGGGAAGAGTTTTGTCTACATAGCGAAGTGTTATGTGGTACGCCGGATTGAATAAGGGGTATTGATATTGTGGTTTGTAGGATGTTCATCCATGAAGGGAATATGGTTCTCAATCCACCAATTAGTTTTGCATCCAATTAATTTCTATTATTATGTTTCATTCCTTTCATGGTATGTTGTGGGTTTATAACTAATGGAAACCATTCATAGTTTCATACTTCATCAATCGTTTGTCTTCGAAGTCTTCCATTCGTAAACTTAAAGATCTCCCAAAATATTATCCCCTATATTGGATCCCCTTATGGTACCTTAAATAGAGTGACAGGGAATCTGTATCTTTGGGTCATGTGTCACCATTTGTGGAATACCATGAAGAAATCATTTGTCCCGCGGACGACTCCATCAATAGTGATTTGCAGGGCTACGGTTCGTGGTGGAAAAAATCACCACCTCGATCCCGCGAATGATGCAGTTCATGGGATACTTCTATCCTCACCTTATCCATGACCTAAGTTTGTGGGGATGGTGTGAGGGGGTGTTCCTCTCTTTCATGTTTTCTCTAATAACACGATTCGTGGGGGACCGACACAGTTCTTCATTTATTCCATGAACAACCTAGTTCACTAGACAATGCCTCACAGGCCATCATTTCTAAGGTTGTCCACATATAATTCGGTTTTCGGGCAATACCATACATGTACCATTCCTAGAAATCAGTATGTGGACCGCTTTGATCCTTTTACAAATTCGATTTCACTTGTATTATTCTCAAATTCTCAATCGAACCTATGTCTTATTCCTTCATCAAACTTGTGGGAGTATTTTTATTCCCTTTGAGGAGTTTTCAGAACCCTACAAAGTCATGTAATCTATGAATATTATATATCCTGAAAACTCTTTTACCTTTTATTAAAAACCATATTTTTACATTATATGATGAGAAAAAATTACACATCATTTAAACCTATCATGTTGTGTATCCATTTCATATCTTCTTCTTGGCAGCCATCACACGGTATGTACTCTTATTACATGGTGTTTAATTTCCCAATGAATAGAAAAAATGAAGGTTTAACATAAAAACTCCAAAAAATCCCTGAATTCACCATTAGAGGTATCCTCCCAAATTCCTTTTAGGCATTACTTATCTAAAAAAAATAAAACCAAAAAAAAAGGTTAAAATGTACCTAATAGAAAGATAATGGGGTGTTACATGTTGTCTGAATAACATAAGACAAAATCTAATCATCTCATGAGAATATTCCAAAATCAAAGGACCATATTTATAAATCCATATTAATGCCTTTAAATAATAATAATTTAAAGCATTGTAAATTTTTGAAATTAATGACAAAATATAAATAAAGGAACTGGTCCATTTAAATAAAACCCATGTTTGGCTCATTCAAATAATCTCAAATTCCAAGTCTCGAGCTTAGAAAAAATCCCAATCACCCATGGTAACTTGGTTTGAGATGGGGAAATGAGTTGGTCAGGCACCCTCCTGCAAATATTATCTAATATTAGATGGTCCTAAATACTATCTATCTAAGACATCAAACCATACCCAAGATTTTTCAAATCACTTCAGGATAGGTATTCCCGATGATACTATTCTATAACGAACCAACCTGGGTATACTAGACATGTCACCCAAGAGGGTCCGACATGAGGTGAGGTGAAACAAAGAAAGGAAAGTCTCTTGCATAGCTGAAGATTAAATAGAGGACACCATGAAAAAAATACTAAATATCCATGAGATATAAAAATCCAAACCAAACCATTTAAACTCAAAAAGTAAAATAAGATAAGAATAATAAGTCTCCACATGACCAATTTTCACCTCCAAAACATCCTGTAATGTAGACGATGAAGACAAAAGTAACCATAAAATTACAGAATACCCTTCCCTTTATCTAATTCCTACAAAATAATTTATACAACTTCCCAAATGAAAAAGTAGGGTGTGAGCAAAAATCTTTCTAGGATTTTACCCAAGAATCAATATAAAGTTTGAAATCAAGAATGTGTTAAAACTAAATTTAAAATAAATCTGGTTTTAGAAATAATTTTTATAAGATAAATGTAACGACACAAAGTTTTATCTATAGAAATTACCTTCTTGTAAATATTTCATATGGTATAAATACATAGATAAAACAATTAAATACTTAAAAATGATTAATGAATGAAATAAGAATCTTTTCTAGAAGTTAAAGAATCATACCAATAGAATAGTTACATGACCTTCATAATAGTAACATGGACCTTATGAATAGAAAACTCACCAATTAAAGTATAAATAAAATCTATCCATACTATAAGTGACAATATGATATAATTATATCATAGTATAAGTAAATAAATATTTTAAACACTATTAATTAAGTGTTGGTTTTTTTAGCTCATAAATATTTAATTACAATTTTATGAATAATTTAATAATTTAAAAGAAATTTTATTTTCATAAAATTTATTCATAAAATATTTATTTTATTTCTTATTATTATAATTTAATTTTATGGGACCTTAGTTAAATTTTCAATGTGATATAAAATCATTTATAATTTAAAATCTATATGTTTTTTAGTAAATTATGATTTTAATTAAAAATTAAATTTCTCATATTTAGAAAATTATTTTCTTAAAATGGACTTAATTTTTTAATTATAAACAACGAAAAATGGTTAGGGTGAATTTTTGGTATTTTTCTAATATATATGAATTTTTAGTGAATTGTGAAATACAGTATTTTACAGTATAAGTAAATAATGAATTTTTGAGTCATTATTGAGTCATGGATGATGTAAGTGACCATTATTTCGACTTCACATGAATTAATTACTATATATAGTCTCAATAATCCTCACTATGTATTTTCTTGAGAAAAATAATAAACTAATGAATTAAATAATAAGAAAACACCCCTCCCCCTCCTCCACTATAAATACCACCCCTCGTCACATATTCTCCTCACACTTATCAAGCCTTGAAACTTTTCAAAATTCTACCTAATAATATTCTGAAACCTCCCCCCATATCCAATATCTTTTTTTCTTAACAAAATACCAAAACCAATTCCATAAGGAGGCTCTCAAGAATAAGGAATCAAAAGGTAAAACCCTCTTCCTTTTTCTTTTAATTTTTTTCCATGTTCCTTTCTTTTCTTATATTCTCCACACTTACCCTTGTAAAAGTGGATTTCAAACCCTATTATCATACATATACTATAATTTTATCATTTTTATTGAATAATTATTCATAAAATATTTTATACACTCTCTTTTATTTTAAGAATGAAAACATCGTCTGTGAGGTTTTGATCTACCACCTTTGTGGACAAAGTGCTTTAATCATTAAATTACACCTTCAAGTATGGTCATGAAACAATTTTTATTGTTGAAAAAGATTATAATATATGTACTATATCTTATTTAATATTATTAAATCATTTTTTACACATGATATTAATTTATAAAACAAAATTAATTCGTTGTGATCAAAATGCGCTGAATTAATATAAACGATTATCATTAATTATTTATCTAATGAATCATCTTTGATTACAGAAATAAAATGGTATTTTATTATTCTATAATTTCATTAATAACATATTTGTTCTTTTATGGAAAATTATACTCATTCTACATGATTTTTCATACACATATACAAGTAAACCAATCATAAAAACCAATGAAACTAATTCTTCCGAGTGATGAAATTTAATTTCATAACCCATCAAAAGGGAAATGAGTGAACTTAATAAAATTATATGAAATAAAATACATGTATAAAAGGTTCATAATTAATTAATTATTTTATTTAATTTCATTATTCAGGACATTAAGATCAAGTGCATAATCGTTTCGGACATAAGGTAAGGGATTCTACCCAAACATCCATTATTCCTTCAAGTTACTCTTCCTCTCCTTTTACCCAAATGAAATTATCTTTTATTTTTATGTATATCTTCTAAATGTTATTTATATTTTAAAAATTCATGTATCAAGATCCATTAATCTTTCTTTTTAGGGATATACATGTTTTTAAAAGGTTCTCAACTCAATTATTCTCGATAAGCAAGCCTGATGTAAGGTAACTTCCTAAATTCTTACCCAATTTCAAGTGCACTCTATAATATATTTTAAGTCACAACTATTTTTCTAAAATCACCCATTTTATTATTAAAACTTTCCTGGTTCACTTTTGGTTTTATATAAATATTATTCCATTTTATTCTTTAAATTATCTTTAATATTTTATTTAAACCTCACTAAAATGTTTTAATTCTAAGGTTTCTTAAACACTCTTTTTACATGTTATCACTTTAGTTTGACATAACTAATCATGATATATAAATATTTTGATTTATTAATTTCCATGTATGATTTAATTACTTTCTTTCAAGGACACTTTTATGATATTCCCATTTGTTATGATTTATTACATGATTATGATACCGAATTCCTTCCATGGGTAACCCTTATGCTTATGTTTGATTACTTTTGTGTGATTTTTCATGTGGAACAAATATTCATGAGCATGTTGTGATGGGTTCACCTAGATAGCGCTCTAATTCATTGGGTAATTTTTAGTCTCATGAGACGTTTTGTTCAATGGTCATGGTGGTTATCCTTGACTCGTGCTTCATGTGCAATGGTCTTGGTGGTTAGCCTTGACTTGTGCTCCTCTTTGTGCAGTGGGCTTTGACTCATGATTCTCTATGTGAAATGAGCCTTGATTCATGCTAAAGTTATGTTTTATATTTCTTCCACATTAATATGAATCCATGATTATTATGATACCATGTTCTATATGTTATGATTTAATATTTTTAATCATGTTCCATGCCTTTTTTATGGTTTCTAACCCACATGTTAAGCTTAATTTTAATGTTTTTTACTTACTAGGATTTTTATATCATCTATTTATTCATTTTATCCCCAATTTATCATATGAATATATAAGGTCTCAAATTAATTTAGGAGCTCATAATGGATGATAAATAAATAAATGTTTTATTTAGTCCCATGTTTTCAATTTTATGTACCTAGTCTACCAATACACTAGAATTTTTGATCCTTGTCTTGTAATTCTATATTTAATTATGCATAAAATCATGTAATGACATGTTTAAAAGGATTGGGTCACTATAGTTGGTATCAAAGGGAACGTTTAGTTATTTTTGGAGAGTAAGAATAGATAACTTTAGTAAGAACCTTAAGGATAAGACTAAGTCTAAGAATATGGACCTAAATTTTGGTAAGTATAGAGTAAGTGGTTTATAAATAAAATAAACACATGTCTGGATACTACAAGAGGATGTGGTTATGGAATAGATTTACCTCGGAGTAACAACTTTGACATTGTGTTTTGGGCCTGAATCGGGGTAACCTATTACATGACAAAGGGCCTTACTGCACACCTGGTTTGACACTCTTGAGGGATATGCTTTGGTAAATTTATAAGCTCATTACAAAACATTATTAAGGTGGAAAATCCCATAATAATATATGTTATGAAATATATCATGGATAACCTAGATTTAAACCTAGGGAATCACAAGTTAGTATATACTTTTCCTTTAAGAGTTTACCATTTTTTTATGTTTCCTTTTTATACTTATTAGATAAGTATTTAAGCCTTGTAATTGTACTTTATTTTTTATTAGTTAATGGTGGGAAATATAAGAACACATTCCAACAATCAATGTTATAGTAAATGTGATGATTGACCTAATGAAATGAAAAATATAATGGGAATTGCTGCTCAAAACTTCATGATAGTACTTACTCAACTGGGTCAGGTTATTAATAGTAACTTGAATCATGTGGAATGCAATCATTCTCCTAATAGAGATCAAGTTGTCTTAGAATCCTTATTACGGAATAGGCTCCCTTATTTAGTGGATATTCTGATCCCCTCCTCGAGAAATAGTGGATTAACTCCATTGAAAATATATTATCTATCCTCTAGTGCTTAGAATAAGAGAAATTTTTACTGGTGGTCTATTGTTTTGATGGGGAAGATAATCAGTGGTGGAATCTGATCAAAAATACAAAGTTCGAGTAGTAAATTGATTCCATGTTTTGGAAGGAATTCAAGAGAATGTTTTCAATAAATATTTTCTCCAAACCCTCCATCTCAAGATAGAAAGAGAGTTCCTCAGACTTAAGCAGAAGTAAGATGAGTATATCAAGGTGTATGAAGAAATCCTTACAAGGCTTTCAAGATACTCCTCCAGTTTTTTCATGAACACAAAAAGCAAGGTGGATCCCTTCTTTAGAGGACTAAAAAAAAGTCTACAAAAATCATTGGCAATTTGAGACTTTGACAGTTATGAGAAGATTTTATATTGTTCCCTCAAGGTTTAAATGGAGATCGGAGACTCTCAATGGTCTCATGGGCCCAGTAAAAAAAAAGAGGGAAAAGAAGTCTAATATGGGTGGATCAGTAAATAAATCCCATGATGGAAAAAAGACTTAATATCCAACATGTTAAAATTGTGGGTAGAAGAATCCTGGGAACTTTCTAAAGGGAACTAGGAAATGATACAAATGTGGAAGAATGGGGCATCTTTCTAAGAACTACCAAAGGGATATAAATAATCCCACTAATGTAGAAGATCAAAGGAAGTTTCATATCAATGCTTAGCTAGTAGTGTAGTGTTTCATATATAAGTAACATGGGAATTTTTCAAATCAATTCCCTAATACCATGGTTTTTGGAGGAAATCAACAAAAACCTCAAAGGATATAAGTAATGGTTTATGATATCACAACTACTGATGTGGATTTAGATAAATATGTGGTGATAGGTACACTGGTTATTCATTAAAGAATAGAAAATGTACTATTTGATTCTGGTTCTACACATTCATTCATATCTTGAAATTTTAGTGTAACTATTCAAACACGACCTCAAAATTTAGAGTTATCTATGAGAACAGCTAATGGGGAAATTATTTCAACCAAAGTATAAAACTCCTCCTAGATTAATTTTTGTTGACTAAACCTCCCAGAAAATCTTTTCATACTCCCATTGGTGGAGTTTGATACTATATTGTAAATGGATTAGCTATCTTTATACAAATACAACATCAAATGTTGGGAAAATGAGACCACTCTTCACATCCCAAAGAATCCACAAATTCTTTACAATTATAAGGAGGAAGATGAATCTACTTAATAATAATAATCTCAAGTGTGGATATTAATGCCTTATGAAGAAGCATATATTGCTCAAATTATTGAGAAAAATGGATGATCATGCTCTAAGACATTCCCATCATGATGGATTACACTGATGTATTCCCTGAAGAATTTCCTAGTCTTCCACCTAATCAAGAGGTTGATTTATCAATTGAACTTATTCTTGGATCTCTTCCTATATCAAATACACCTTATATAATGGCCATTGTTGAGCAGGAAGAACTAAATAAGAAGTTACAGGAGAATCTGGACAAGGGTTTTATACTCTCAACTGATTCACCATAGGGTGAGAAAGTCCTATTTTTTCATAAGATGGATGGATCAATGAGCCTCTACATCGATTATTGTGATCTCAATAAAATCATGATAAAGAAAAAGTATCACCTTACACAGATAGATGACTTGTTTGATCATCTATGTGGGGCTAGTTATTTCTCTAAGGTGGACCTTCGGATGAGATATAATCAATTAAAGGTCAAGAAGTAAGATATTCCCAAGACTACCTTTAGAGCGAGGTATGGAAACTATGTGTTCATAGTAATTCCCTTTGGACTCACTAATGCTCCAGAAATTTTCAGGGATTTAATGAATATATTATTTAGATATTTCCTCAAAAAATTCATGGTAGTCTTTATCGATGATATTCTGATATACTCCAAGAGAAAGGAGAAATTTGAGGAGCATTTGAATAATATTTTGAATACTTTATGAAGGGAGAAGTTATATTAAAGGTACTGTAAATTTTAGTTCTAAATAGAGGAAGTATCATTCTTGGGGAATTTTCTCACTAAAAAAGGAATATTTTTGGACCCTTCTAAGACAAAGGTAATCAAATAGTGGCCCAAGCCAACATCTATAATGGAGGTCCACACCTTTCTTGGTCTATCTGGGCATTTTAGATGATTTTTGAAGAACTTATTATAGCATCTCGCCTTTTTATACATAACATTTCATTACATTTTACAAACAGAGGATCTTTAAAGTCTAGTGTCTTGGAAATCAGGAACATAAAACATGAGAACAACATAAAACATTCTTCTAAACCACTTTTAAGGATTCTTCATTGTTAATACTAAGTTAATTAAAGCATATAATAACCTAGGATCATACATCAAAGGAAAGGTTGAGCAGAAGGCCCAGTAAGGGAAACAAGTGAAACATTTTACATGTGAACTTGAGATACATCAATAAAGTCATGATAAATAACTTTAAGGCATGAGAAAGATATCATGAGGTATATCATAAAAAAAATAACGTGTTTCATAACTTGAAGATGTGGCTACAACATTTAACTTAAACAATCATATTCGTATCACCAAGGTCCATCCCCAAGGTGTCATTAAAAAAATTACCAAGTTTATTCACCAAGGTATCGTTAAAATGGTCATCTCTAGAATTAAGTCTTTACCCAATGAATTGAATCTCTATTAGGGTTTACCCTTAATTTTTATTTATTATCATGTGATCCAAATATATCATCATAAAAAATTTTATAAATAACCCATATAGTGTAAAATAAATGGGTTTCATTTCATAATCATAATGTTTTAAAAACTGCTTTAAAGACATGATCTTTATGTCACTTTAAACCCACGAAAAAGGAAAGCAGGTTTCATTTATGTAAATACAAAAATTAAAAAAGAACATTTTTATATATATGTGAATACCCCTGTATAGGAAATATCTTTGAGTATTCACTTAATAAAATAATAGAATTTGAGAAAAAGAGAAAGACATTTTGAGACGAAAATTATGCAGCATAACAGCTATGTTACAGGGTTTTAGAAAACATTGAAAAGAGAGGTTACATGGTTAAACCACTCATAAATGATCTATAAAACAGTAGGGGGGATAGAATATAAAGTATTTAAGAACATAGTAATGAAATTTTAAAGTTATACCATATGAAATGAAGAACTTGAAAGGAAGAAAAAAAAATATTTCTCTTATGAAAATTCGGCACCCTAACGTCATTACTTAAAAATTAAAAAAAATGAATTAATGAGATCAAATAGGGTATCTCATAATATTAACATAAAAAGTACAGTATGATAGATATATAATATCATAAACCAACATAAGAAAAGTAACCTTAAAGAAATGACATGAAAATCGAACTTGAAAAATGAGAAGGGTGGAAGAATCCCTTACAGAAATTCAGCAACCTAACAGCGCCACTTAAACATTCATAAAAAAAATGATGAGAGTAAGAGGGGATATCTCATAATATTATCATGAAAAGGGAAGTAATAGGAATATAAAAGAACATCCCCCAACATAATAACATGGGGCTTAAATGAAATGACATGCAAAAGGGTACTTGAAAAGAAAGAGAGAGGTAAGATCCCTTACCTTGAAGAGTAACTTCAAAAGATTGAAGGTTGGGACCTTGGGAGGCTTGAGGGAACCTTGGTAGGACTCCTTGGGAGATAAAGAGACCATAAATAAGTTTTGGAGTATTTTTAAATGAAATTAATGAGGGAAAGTCTTGGTATTTATAGGAGAAGTGAGGGGACAAAGTTTTAATTGCCAAGGGACACCTCATCGGTGGTATTGGAAAAACCATGGGCTTTCCCATGGTATTTTCCCATGGTATTGGCCACTTGAGACACCTTATACCTTATCTTACTATTCATAAGTCGACCATAATTATTGAATAATTAATACATCCTTAATGATGTCATTAAACACCAGAAACTCAAAAACTGTATTTTCACTATTCACCGAAAATTCAACTTGCTAAAAAAACCCAAAATTTCACCTTAACCAAATATCAATGCTCTGATTTCAAAAATGAACTCAATTTTATGAAAATAATTTTCTAAATATTTTAAATTTAATTTTTAAATAAAAAACACTATTCACCTGAAAAAACTAATACTAAACCAATAATTTTTGAAACAGTCATTTGCCTATTTTATTGAATCGAATTACTTAATCAAGGTGCCTAAATTATATTAATACTTTCTTTAAGTGAGATTACTAATCCATTTTGTCACATTACTAATCCTAAGCGTAAAATCACTATTCATAATTTACTATTCATCAAAAATTAAGTTGATCTTATTAGACTCTAAATTTCATACTAAACACAACTGTAGAAGACCATCTTTTGAAAATCATAACAAATTTTTAATTATTTAAGGTTTACATAAATATTTTTAAAATATCATTTTTCTAAAATTCATCAATAATATGCATACTATATTTATCTGGACATTTGAAAATTCACAAACTTCATCATAAGAAGAAATCACAATTTTTATTTAAATCAAAGGATTACACAAGGCAGTTACAGTCTCATTACATAACCCCTTATAACACCAGCATAGGAACTAAGAGTAATGTGTGCTAGGGTGAGAGAATCTTGGGGTGGATCAGCCAACATTTCCCAAGTAGTGATTTCTATCAGCTTGAACTTCTCGTGAAGGCGATTCTGTTCCAGCTTCACACGAGGAAGTTCAGCTTGGGTTTGGTCCAGAGTAAATCCCAGAGGTGCTACCTCCTTCCCGAGTTCCGTCATATGGGCTTCGATCGGCCTGAGAATACTGGATGGGGCCATTGAATCTTCTTCCTATATTAATTAATCAATATCACTTGTATTTATAGACAACAATCGCAACATTTAGTTTCCAACAGTCATATTGACCAACGATCATATAACAGTCAAAACCCAACGGTCTTATTTTAATTATACTCATTTTATTAAATGAAATAGTTTTGTTGAGTATAAAATAAAATAACACAAAAAGTTAGGAAACAAAATTTATCCAAAATTTCGGGTCGTTACAATCTTCACCCCTTAAGAAATTGCTTCCTCGCAATTTTAAAATTGGGCTTATAAATTTCGTTGAAAGTCCCACATCAGAAAAAGAGTCAGTAAAACTATTACTTTAAAAGAAAGGAAGGAAAGTACAAAGGTCACCCGAGTTAACCCATACTAGGATTCCATGTAAGAAAACATGGATATGGAAGAGAAAAAAAGGGTCAAGTTCTGATGGAGAGTGATAGAAAACATGATTAGGAGAGAATTAACCACAAAAAGATCACAAACTTAAGATGTGTTAAACGGTCTTTGATTACCCAGTAGGAAACGTAAACCAACAACGTTTTTGTTTTACGATCCTTTTCATAATTTTGAGGAATTTATTTACAACATAGAATAAAAACATAAGGAAATATATTTTTCTTTCAAGTAGAGTTTCATCCCTTAATAAGTTTCTACCAAGGCTAATATTTTCTCCAAACAGTGAGCATTCAAAAAGACTTGGTCTCATCAAAAGCACAAGAATCATCTTCTAGAGAATCACATAATCCACAAAATAATAACTATATTTTTCTCTTATCTTTAGTCATCAACTAAAACTGAACTAGTTAGTACAAGATCATATAATCCCAAAAATGGGTAATCCTATATAAAAAAAATGACTACAAATCTCCAAAATTCAACAAAAGTACCCAAAGTTCCAGAAAGCCCATTCAATACACAACCATCCTTAAAATTCTTCAGAATAATCCAAACTAAGATTGGAACCCAAAACTCAGAAGGATTTAATCACATAGTCTTACCCAATAAATATTAACATTTATCTCCAAATAACATCGACTACTATTAAAGTCTCATAATAAAGTGTAATTAACCTATTCACATATTCTCTATGCTAGGTTCATCATTTTCCAGAAATAACCCAAATCACCATATGTCCAGAATAAATACATAAAAAAATCAACCATTCCTCCTCAATTTAAATCCTATAGTATTTTATTTCCCTTAGTCATATAGTACTCCAAAAGAGAAAACATCATCCAAAATAACCTTTATCATTTAATCACCAAATAATTTTCTTATACAAAGGATATCCATTTGATATAAGTTTCCAAAATCAACTTATTCTTGATCCATAAAAATATCATGTTCATTAGTCTGAAGGGCATAACAACAAACTCATAATTCCCATATCTTGATCGAAAGGAAATTTTTGGAATATCATCATTCTTCACCCTCAATTGACGATAACCAGAACGAAGATCAATCTTAGAGAATAATTGAGTCCCATGAAGTCGGTTAAATAAGTCATCAATTCTTGGAAGAGAGTATTTGTTATTCACTGTGATCCCATTTAGTTTTCTATAATCAATGAATATCTGCATCAATCTATCCTTCTTCTTTACAAAGAGAACTGGTGCTCCCCAATGAGACACACTTGGTCGGATAGATCCATTCTCCAAAATATCTTGGAGTTGTTTCTTTAATTCCTCTAGCTCCACATTTTCCATCCTATATGGGGTCTTTGACATCGAATGAGATCCTATAGGGGGTCTTTAATTCCTCTAGCTCCACATTTTCTTTCCAATAGTCATATTGACCAACGGTCATATAACAGTCAAAACCCAATGGAATTATTTTAATTATACTCATTTTATTAAATGAAATAGTTTTGTTGAGTATAAAATAAAATAACACACAATGTTTGGAAAAAAAATTTATTCAAAATTTCAGGTTGTTACACTTATCATGATTGTAAAACTCAATAATCAAGATAACATGTAAGGGAGTGAAATTTTCTAGACTCAAGAATGTGAGGAAAGTTTAAGGATATCAAAAAGAGGCATATCACAATGCCAGTACTCACACTCCCAATAAGTGGATAACTCTTTGTTGTGTACATGTATGCTTCAAGGAAAGGCTTAGTATGGGTACTGATTCAAAATGATAAAGTGATAGACTATGACTCAAGGAAGTTGAAAATTAAAGAGAAAAACTATCCTACGCATGATCTGAAGTTGGCAGCTATGATCGTTGCGTTGAAAATAAGGTGGAATTATCTCTATGGAGAGAAGTGTGAGATATATAATGATCACAAGAGTCTAAAATATATATTCACACAGAAGGATACTAATATTCTCTAATAAATATGGTTAGATATTGTCAATGATTATGATTTCTCAATTCACTGCCATCCTGGTAAGGAAAATAAGGTGGTGAATTCTCTAAGTAGAAAGGATCATGCATCTTTATCAATGATGATAATTGAGAACGATTCAATTTCCTTAGACTTACAAATGATGGAGATGGGAATCATTAAGGGAGGGACATCATCGATCCTTTATCAAATGGTTTCTCAACTATAGCTTGTGGAAAAAATAAAGGATTCTCAAATAAATGATGTAGAAATTCAAAAAAAATTGAAGATATCTGAAATGGGAAATCCTCTAAGTTCGAGATCGATGAGGATGGATTCATAATATTTGGGTCATGAGTATGTGTACCATCTAATACAAAGATAAATAAAGATATTTTTAATGATACATATAGCTCAAACTTCTATATTCCCCTATGGATCAAAAAGATATATCGAGGTCTCTAGGAGAAATTTTGGTGGGACAATATGAAAAAAGAGATCATTGAATATACATCAAAGTGCCTTGTATGTCCGCAAGTGAAGGCTAAAAGGAAAAAATCAAAAGGGATGATGAAATCATTACCCATAGAAAATTGGAAATGGGGAAAAATCACCATGGACTTTGTCACTAGACATCCAAAGACATCTAGAGGAAACAATTCTATACGGGTTATTTTGGATCATCTTACAAAGATAGATCACTTTATTTCAATGCGATAGGACTTCTCATTTGATCAACTGGAATGGATATACATAAAAGAAGTGGTAAGGCTGCATGGATTAGTACTATCTCTTGTATCCAACCAAGATTTGAGATTCGCCTCCATGTTCTGGAAAACTATCCAACATGGGAACCAGAGCAAGAGATGAAAGAGAAGTACCCCCACCTGTTTTCAACTTAGAATGTAAAAAAAAAATTCAAGAGAAAGATTTCATAAGGGAAAAGAATGTAACGACCCAAAGTTTTATCTATATAAATTACCTTATTTTAATTATTTCATATTTTATAAACACTTAGAGAAAACAATACAAGCTTCGTAAATGATAATTTAATGAAATACGAAGTTTTTCTAGAAGTTAAGGAACCTATACCAATAGAATAGTAACTTGACCTTTGGAATAGTCACATGAACCTTATGAATAGTAAACTAAAAAATTGAATAGTAACCTAACCAATAAAAGTATAAATAAAATTATCTATCTTATAAGTGAAAATATGATATAATTATATCATAGTATAAGAAAATAAATATTTTAAAAATTATTAATTAAGTGTTGGTATTTTTATAAGTCATAAATATTTAATTACAGTTTTATAACAAGTTTAATAATTTAAAAGATAATTTATTTTCATAAAATGTATTTATATATTAGTTTTTTTATGTATTATGATTATAAAATAATTTTGTGAGACCTCAGTTAATTTTTTAAAGTGATATAAAATCAGTTATAATTTAAAATCTGTATTTTTTCAAATAAATTATAATTTTAATAAAAAATTAAATTTCACATATTTAGAAAATTATTTTCAAAAAATAGACATAATTTTTTAATTCTAGATTTCGTAAAATGGTTAGGGGTAAGTTTTGGTGTTTTTCTAAAATACATGAATATTTGGTGAATAGTGAAATACGGTAATTTACAATATAAGTAAATAAATGAATTTCTTAGTCATGTTTGAGTCATGGATGATGTAAATGACCATTGGTTAGAATTCACATGCATTAATTTCTGTATTTAGTTTCAATAATCATCATTATTTCTTTTCTTGAGAAAAATCATAAACTAATGAATTAAATAATGAGAAAACACCCCCTCCTCCACTATAAATACCACCCTCACCAACTCTTCTTCTCACACTTATCAAGCCTTTAACCTTATCCAAATTCTTCCCAATAATCTTCCCAAACATCTACTCCATGTTCAGGAGATTTTTTTCTTAAAAAATACTAAAACTAATTCCCAAAGGAGGCTCTCAAGAAGAAGGAATCAAGAGGTAAAAACCTCTTCCTTTTCTTTTAATTTCTTTTTAAGTTCATTTCTTTTCTTATATTCTCCACAATTACCCTTATCGAAGTGGAAATAAAACTCTATAATCTTAAATATACTAAAATTTATCATTTGGATGGAATAATTCTTCATCAAATCTCTTCTCCTCTCTCTTTTATTTTAAGAATGAAAACATCGTCCATGAGGTGTCGATCTACCACCTTTGTGGACGACATGCTTTCATCTTTCAATTCCAACTTCAAGTATGGTCATGAAACCATTTTTATGGTTGAACCAGATTATAATATATGTATTATATATTATTTAATTTTATGTAATCATTTTTTACACATGATATTAATTTATTAAACAAAATGAGTTTGTTGTGATCAAAAAATCCTTAATTAATCTAATTGATTATCATTAATAATTTATCTAATGAATAATCCTCACTTATCGAAGAAAAATTGTATTTTAATATTATATAAGTTCATTAATAACATATAAGTTCAGTTCTGGACAACTATCCTCAATCTACGTGATTTTTGAGACACATATGCAAGTAAACCGATCATGAAAACCAAGGAAACTAACGCTTCCGAGTGATGAAATTTGATTTCATAACCCATAAAAAGGGACATAAATGAACTTAAAAAATTATACCAAATAAAATAATTGTATAAAATGTTTTGATTTAATTAATTAATAGATTTTATTTCATTATTCATGAAATTAAGATCAAGTGCATAATAGTTTCGGAAATAATATAAGGGATTCTACTTAAACATCCATTATTCTTTCGGGTAGCTCTTCCTCTCTTTTTACCCAAATGAAATTCTATTTTATTTTTATGTAAATATTCTAAATTATGTTTATATATTAAAAATTTATTTATCAAGATTCATTCATTCTTATTTTTTTGGATATACATGTTTTTAAAAGGTTCCCTACTCAATTCTTCCCGAAAAGCAAACCCGGTTTAATAGAACTTCCCAAATTATCACCCAATTTAAAGTGCACTCTATAATCTGTTTTAAGACTCAATTATTTTTATAAAATCCGTCATTTTATTATTAAAAAATTCCTATTTCACTTATTATTTTATATAAAATATTATTCCCTTTTCTACTTTAAATGCTCTTTAATGTTTTCCTCAAACCGCACTAAAATGTTTTAATTCTACAGTTTCTCAAATACTATTTTACATGTTATAAATTCATTTTAAAATCACTAATCATGGTTTATAAATATTTTATTTTATTAATGTCTATGTATGATTTAATTCCTTTCTTTCATGGACACTTTTATTATATGCCCATTTATTATGCTTTGTGACATAATTATGATACCCAATTCTTTTCATGGGAACCATTATGTTTATGTTTGATTCCTTAAGTATGATTCTTCATGTGGAACACATATTCACATACATGTTATGATAGTTTAACCTAGATAGTTTTCTAATAAATTGGGTAATGTTTAGTCTCTTGAGATGTTATGTGCAACAGTCTTGGTGGTTATCCTTGACTCGTGCTCCATGTGCAACGATCTTGGTGGTTAGCCTTAACTTATTCTCTTCTATGCGAAATTATCCTTGAATTATGGTAAAGTCTTGTTTTATGTTGCTTAAAAATTACTATTAATTCATTATTATTATGATAACATGTTCTATGTTATTATTCCATATGCTTAATCATGTTTCATCCCTTTTTTATGCTTTCTAATTCATGTGCTAAACTTTATTTTAATGTTTTTTTTCTTATTGGGATTTTTAGCTCATCCCTTTTTTCATGTTATCCCTAGGTTTTCCTATGCATATGTAAGAGCTTAAAAGAAGTTATGAGCTCAAAATGGATGATAAATAAAGAAATTTTTTATTTAGTACCATGTTTTCAGTTTTATGTACCTAATCTTTCAATACACTAGACTTTACGATCCTTAGCTTGTAATTTGATGTTTAATTGGGCTTAAAATAATGTAATAATATGTGTAAAAGTCTTGGGTATATGTAGTTGGTATCAAAGGAAAATTTTAGTTATTTTTGGATACTAGGAATAGAGAACTTTAGTAAGAACCTTAGGGATAATACTAGTTCTAAGAATATGTCCCTGAATTTTGGTAAGTATAGAGTAAGTGTTTTATCAGAAAAATACATCCCTATCTGAACACTATAAGTGGAAGTGGTTCTAGAATAGATGTACCTAGGAGTAACAACTCTAACAAGGTGTTCCAAGCCTGAATCAGGGTAACCTAGTACATGACAACGAGCATTATTGTGAACCTAGTTTGACAATCCCAGGGGATATGCTTTAGTAAATTTATAAAATCATTACAAACCATTATTAAAGGAACAAAAAAATTCCCATAAGAATGTATGTTAGGAAATATATCATGGATAACCTATATTTAAACCTAGGTAATCACAAGTTAGGATATTATTTTCCTTTAAGAGTTTATCCTTTTATGTTTAAAGTTTCCTTTTTATATTTTTTAGCTAAGTATTCAATCCCCATAATTGCACTTTCTTTTTTATTAGTTAATAGTGAGAAATAGAAGAACAAATGCCAATAATCAATGTGATAGGAAATGTGATGATTTCCCTAATAAATGTAAAATATGATGGAAACAGGTGCTCAAAACATAATGACAATACTTACTCAACTGGCTCAAGTTATGAATAATAACTTGAATCGTGTGGAATGCCATATTTTTCATAATATTGATCAATTTGTTGTCAAATCCTTCATACGGAAAATAAATTTAATGTATAGTATATTGTCTTATCTCCTCCTCCTGGAATAGTGGATTAACTCCATTGAAAATATATTCTCGGTCCTCTAATGATTAGAAGAAGAGAAATTTGTGCTGACAGTCTATTGTTTTGATGGGGAAGCTAATCAGTGGTGGACACTGATCAAAAATATGAATTCCAAGGAGGAAATTCATTCCATTTATTGGGAGTAATTCAAGAAAATGTTTTTCAATAAATATTTTCCCTGAACCTTCCATCTCAAGATGGAAAAAGAGTTCTTATAACTTAAGGAGAAGGATGAGTCTATTAGGGCATATGAAGAAACCCTTTCAAGGATTTCAAGATACACCTCTGGATTTTTCATAAAAACCAAAATCAATTTGGATCGCTTATTTAGCAGACTAGAGTTGATTCTATGAAAATAATTGGTGATTTGAGACTTTTAAAGTTATAAAGAGATTTTTCGTTGTGTCCTCAAGGTTGAAATGGAGATTGGAGATTGTCAATGGTCTCATGGGCCTGGTGAAAAAAAGTGAAAAATGTAGTCTGATATGGGTGGATCAGTAAATAAATCCCATAATGGAAAAAATACTTTATATCCTACATGTCAAAATTTTGGGAAGAAGAATCATGGGAACTATATAAAGGAAAATAGGAAATGATTCAAATGTGTAAGAATGGTGAATCAGGCTAAGAACTATCGAAGGAATATGAATAATCCCACTAATGTGGAAAAAGAAAGGAAGGTTCATATCAATGCTTATCTAGTAATGTAATGTTTCAACTTTAAGGAAAATGGTCATTTTTAAAACCAATTCCCTAAGCCCAGAGTTTTCAATGTAAATAAAAAACAACCTCCGAGGAAATAAGGAAGGGATTATGATATCACTACTATTGATGGGGAGCTGAACGATGATGTGGTAACAGGTATGCTAGTTATTCATTAAGGAATATTGAATATAATATTTAATTTTGGTTCAAAAAATTCTTTCATATCTTTCAAGTTTAGTAGAACTATTCAAACAACACCTCAAAATTTAGAAGTTTACTTATCTATGAGAATAGATTATGAAGAAATTATTTCAACCAAATTACACGACACCTCCCCGGTTAATGTTTGTGGACTAAACCCCTCAGAAAATATTTTCATACTCTCTTTTGTGGAGTTTGATTCTATATTGGGCAGGGATTGGCTATCTTTATATAAAGTCAACGTCAAATGTCAGGAAAGGGAGATCACTCTTCACATCTGGAAGCATCCACCAATTATATACAAGTGTAATGAGGAAGATGAATCTCCTTCAGAATCATCATCTAAAGTGTGGATATTACTGCCTTATAAGCAAGCATATCTCTCTCAAATGATTTAGACAAAGGATATGATCATGCTCCAAGACATGCTCATCATGAGGGATTATACTAATGTATTCCCTAAAAAATTTCATAGTTTTCTTCCTGATATAAAGGTTGATTTCTCAGTTGAACCTATTCATGGATCTCTTCCTATATCAAAGACACCTTATAGAATGGCCATTGTTGAGCTGGAAGAACTAAAAAAGAAGTTACATGAGAATCTGGACAAGGGTTTTATATGATTGAGTACTTCACCATGGGGTGTTCCTGATAACTTTTTCAAGAATAAGGATGGAGTAATGTTCCTCTATATCGATTATCATGATCTCAATGAAATCATGATAAAAAATAAGTATCCCCTACCATAGATATTTGACTTGTTCAATCAGCTATGTGGGGCTAGTTATTTCTCTAAGGTGGACATTCGGTCGAGATATCATCAATTAAGGGTGAGGAAGGAAGATATTCCCAACATTACCTTTGGAACAAGGTATAAACACAATGAGTTCATAGTGATTCAATTTTTACTCACTAATGCTATATTATTTTTCATGGATTTAATTAATAGAGTCTTTAGAGATTACCTCAAAAAATCTGTGGTAGTCTTTATCGATGATGTTTTGATATACTCTAAGAGCAAGGAGGGACATGAGGGGCATTTGAATATTATGTTATAGAATTTTTGAAGGGAGAAACTATATGAAAATTATAGTAAATGTGAGTTCTATATGGAGTAAGTATCGTTCTTGGGGAATGTTGTCACCAATAAAGGAATATATGTGGACCCATCTAATACAAAGACAATCGAAGAGTGGACTAGGCCAATATCTGTAACGGACATCCATAGCTTTCTTGGTCTAGTCAGGTATTACTGATGATTTGTGAAGACCTTATCTTGATTTTCAAAACCAATAAGCAAGCAAACACGAAAGGAAGTGAGGTTTTTCTAGACTCAAGAATGTGAGGAAAGCTTTAAAGAGCTCGAAAAGAGGCTTATCATTATGCCAGTACTCATACTTCCGACAAGTGGAGAAATATTTTTTTTGTATAGTGATGATTCAAAGAAATTATTAGGTTTTGTAATGAGGAAAAATGATAAATTGATATCCTACACCTCAAGGTAATTAAAAATTCACGAGAAAAACTATCCTACACATGATCTGGAGTTTTTAGCTGTGATCTTTGCATTGAAAATCTGGCGGCATTATCTCTATGGAGAGAGGTGTGAGATATATACTGATCAAAAGATTCTTAAATATATATTCACATATATGGATATTAATATGCACCAGAAAAGGTGGTTAGATCTCATCAAGGATTATGACTGCTCAATCCACTACCATCATGGTAAGGTAAATAAGGCGGAAGATGATCTCAGTATAAAGGATCCTACATCTTTATCAATGATGATAATTGACAGGGATCAAATCTTCTTAGAATTACAAAGAATGGATATGGTAATCATTAAGGGAGGAATATAATAAATCTTTTCTCAAATGATTTCTCAACTGTCCCTTATGGATAAAATAAAGTATGCTCAAAGAAGTGACGTGGGAATTCAGAAAAGGGTGGAAGCTATCCGAAATGGTAAATCCTTTATGTTCAACATCAGTAAGGATGGATTTGTAAGATTTGGGTCATGATTATGTGTTCCATACAATCTAGAGATAAAGAAATATATTTTGAATGATGTTCATATCTCAACCTTACCTATTCATCGAGTGAGCATAAATATGTATCGAGATATCTAGGATAATTTTTGGTGGGGAAATATGAGAAAAGAGATTTCCAAATATACATCAAAGTGCTTGGTATGTCAGCAAGTGAAGGTTGAAAGGAAAAATTATAAATAAGTGATGCAACCATTTTCCATACCAACATAGAAATGGGAAAACATCTATATGGACTTTGTCACTAGACTTAAAATGTATTCCATAGGAAACAATGTTATATGGGTAATTATGGATCATCTTACAAAGATATCTCACTTTATCACAATTTGAGAAGAATTATCACTAGATCAACTAGAATAGATATACATCAAAGAAGTGGTAAGGTTGCATGGAGTACCACTATATATTGTATCTAAATGTGATCTGAGATTTACCTCCAAGTTCTAGAAAAGTCTCCAACATGCTATAAGAACTAAGTTGATCTTCAGTATGACATATCATCCTCAAATTGAAGGTCAATCTGACACTACTGGAAAACTCACCTTTACCAACGGTTTGGAACCGTTGGTATAGGCCTCCAAACTGTTAGTATAGCCTATACCAACGGTTTGGAGAACCGTAGCCAAGTAAGCCGTTGGGATAGGTCTATACCAACGATTTTCCAAAAACCGTTGGTATAGACCTATACCAATGGTTTTGGAAACCGTTGGTATAGGTAATATGAAATCTATACCAACGGTAATGGAACTGTTGGTATATAAATTTCAAAAATAAAACATCCGCTGGGATTTGATCCTAGGACCCCTCGTTTATAATCGAACGACTTAACCACTAAGCTAACATCACTTTTGTAAACATAATTTCATAAATATATATTTGTATTATCATAATTATTTAAAATTTTGATTTATATAATGTTCTCGGTTAGTAGATCTGGAAAAAAATTAAAGAACCTATCCCAACGGTTTTCAAAACCGTTGGGATAGGTTAGGGGTGGGTTGAGTTTTTTAGGCCGAAGGTTGGATTTTTGGGTGTTTTTTCCCAACGGTTTTGGTGAACCGTTGGGAAAGGCCACTCTTTCCCAACGGTTTTGGTGAACCATTGGGAAAGAGGCTCAAAACACACCCTTTCCCAACGGTTTCGCATAAACCGTTGGGAAATGTGGGGAAATCTATGGCTTTCCCAATGGTTTTGGTGAACCGTTGGGAAATGGTAGCTATACCAACGGTTTTTACAAACCATTGGTATAGAAGTGTTGGGAAAGATCATCTTTCCAGTAGTGTGAGTAGACTATTCAAACACTGGAAGACATATTGAGAGCATGTTCTATGGACTTTAAAGGGGGATGTGGCTAACATCTTCCACTGGTCTAATTCTCATAAAACAATAGTTTCCTCTAAAGAATCCAAATGGCTCCATATGAATCCCTTTATGGGAAAAGGTGTAGAACACTGGCATGCTGGGATGAAGTCAGTGAACACAAGCTTCTAGGACTTGAAATTGTCAAAGAAATTGTGAAGAAGGTGAAAACCATTCAATATCACATCAAGGAATCCATAATTCAATAAAAGAGCTATTCCAACAACCATTTATGGGACATGGAGTTTATGTTTTGATACATGGTATTCCTCCGCATATCTCTATAGAAGAGGATCATGAGATTTGGGAAGAAAGGGAAGTTAAGTCCCAGGTACATAATCCCCTTTGACATCCTTGATCATGTCAGAGTTGTGGCCTATCAAATATAACTTCCATAAACCATGTATCAAGTAAATGATGTATTCCATGTATCACTATTAATAAATTACATATTGGATCCTTCACATGTACTTACTTCATAGGTGGTACATTTGGAGAATGATATTTCTTACGAGTAGCATCCGGTGAAGATCTTAGATCGTAGAGATAAATTTCTATGCAACAAGACTACTCACCTAGTCAAAGTAATTTGGTGGAACCATAAGTATGAAGAGACAACATGGGAACCAGAGAAATTTATGAAAGAGAAGTTCCCGAACTTTTTTTCAACTTAGAATGTAAAATGAAATATCGAGGGTGAAATTTCATAAGAGGGGAAGAATGTAATGACCCAAAGTTTTATCTATAAAAATTCATTTCTTGTAATTATTTCATATGATATAAGCACATAGAGAAAAAAATACAATATTTATTAATTATTAATTAATGAAATATTAATCCTATCTAAAAGTTAAGGAACCTATACCAATGGAATAGTAACTTGACATTTTGAATAGTGGCATAAACCTTATAAATAGTAAACCAAAAAATTGAATAATAAAATCACCAATAAAATTATAAATAAAATTGATCCATATTATAAGTGATAATATGATATAATTATATCCCAGCATAAGTAAATAAATATTTTAAAAATTATTAATTAAGTGTTGGTATTTTTATAAGTCATAAATATTTAATTACAATTTTATGCATAATTTAATAATTTAAAATAAAATTTATTTTCATAAAATTTATTCATAAATTAGTTTTTTATGTCTTATTATTATAAGATAATTTTATGAGACCTTTTTTAAGTTTTTAAAGTGATTTAAAATCAGTTATAATTTAAAATTTTGTAATTTTTTGAGTAAATTATGATTTTAATTAAAAATTAAATTTCTCATATTAAGAAAATTATTTTCATAAAATTAACTTAATTTTTTAATTCTTCATGTCAAAAAATGGTTAGGGTGATTTTTTTTCTAAAATACATGAATTTTTGGTGAATAGTGAAATATGGTAATTTACAGTATAAGTAAATAAATAAATCTTTGAGTCATGCTTGAGTCATGGATGATGTAAGTGACCATTGTTTGTAATTAACAAGAACTAATTACTATATTTAGTCTCAATAATTTGAATTATTTCTTGTCTTGAGAAAAATAATAAACTAATGGATTAAATAATGAGAAAACACCCCCTCCTCCACTATAAATACTACCCCTCACCACCTATTCTCCTCACACCTCTAAAGACATGTGCCTTGTCAAAATTATTCCCAAAACTCTTCCCAAACCTCTCCCTGACGTCCATGGGGTTTTAATATCAAAAATATACCAAAACCAATTCCCTAAGGAGGCTCTCAAGAAGAAAGAATCAAGAGGTAAACCCTCTTACTTTTCTTTTAATTTATTTTCAAGTTCCTTTATTTTCTTATATTCTCCATGCTTCCCCTTGTCAAAGTGGCATGAAAACTCTAGTATATTACATATACTATAATTTTATCATGTTTATGGAATAATTTTTTTATTAAATATCTTCTCCTATATATATTATTTCAATAATGAAAACATCTTCCATGAGGTGTCGATCTACCACCTTCATGGACGACGTGCTTTCATCTTTAAATTACACCTTCAAGGCTGGTAATGAAACAATTTTTATGTTTTAACCAGATTATAATATATGTATTATATATTATTTTATATTATGGAATCATTTTTTACACATGATATTAATTTACAAAACAAAATGAGTTCATTGTGATAAAAAAATGCTAAATTAATCTAAACGATTATCATTAATGATTTGTCTAATGAATCATCCTGAATTATGGAAAAATGGTATTTTAATATTGTATAAGTTCATTAATAACATATAAGTTCAGTTCTATACAACTATCCACATTCAACATTATTTTCCACACAAAATTACAAGTAAACCAATCCTGAAAACCAAGGAAACTAACACTTCTGAGCGATGAAATTGAATGTCATAACCCTTCAAAAGGGACATAAATGAACATAATAAAATTATAACAAATAAAAAAATGTATAATTTTTTTTGAATTAATTAATTATTGGATTTAATTTCTTTATTTAGGATATTAATATCTAGTTCCGAATCATTTCAAACATAAGGTCTCAGATTCTACCTGAACCTCCATTATTCTTTCAGGTTAATCTTCCTCTATTTTTACCCAAATTAAATTAAATATTATTATTATTTACATATTATGAATTCTATGTATATTTTCTAAACTAATTTATCAAGATCCATTCATCCTTATTTTCGAGGATATACATGTTTTTAAAAGGCTCCCTACTCAATTCTTCTCGATAAGTAAGCCCGATTTAAGGGAATTTGCTGAATTCATACCCAATTTCAGGTGCACTCTATAATATTTTTTACGCCACAATTATTTTTCCAAAATCACTAATTTTATTATTAAAACTTTCTTGGTTAAATTATATTTTTATATAAAATATTATTCTCTCTTCTTATTTAAATTTTATTTAATATTTTCCTTAAACCACGCTAAAATGTTTTGATTCTAAAGTTTCTTAAATACTCTTTTTACATGTTATCACTTTAGTTTGACATCACTAATCATGATCTATAACTATTTTCTTTATTAATTATATATATTATTTAATTCCTTTCTTTTATGGACACTTTTATGATACACCCATTTATTATGCTTTATGACATTATTATGATACCAAAATTTTTCCATTGGTAACCCTTATGTTTATGTTTGATTCCTTATGTATGATTCTTCATGTGGAACACATATTCATGAACATGTTATGATGAGTGTGCCCAGATAGCACTCCAATTAGTTGAGTAATTTTTAGTCTCATGAGATGTTATGTGCAACGAAATTTGTGGTTAGCCTTGACTCATGCTCCATGTGCAACAGTCTTGGTGGTTAGCCTTGACTTGTGCTCCTCTATGTGCAATGAGCTTTGACTTGTGCTCCTCTATGTGCAATGATTATTGACTCATTATAAAGTAATTATTTAAGTTACTTCCACATTACTATGAATCCATGATTATTATGATACCATGTTCTATATGTTATGATTCCATATGTTTAATCATGTTAGATTCTTTTTTTATGCTTTCTAACCCATGTGCTAAGATTTATTTTAATGTTTTTTCCTTACTGGGATTTTTAACTCATCCTTTGTTCATGTTATAATCAGGTTATCCTATAAATATATAACATCTCAAAGGAATTTAGGATCTCATAATGGATGATAAATAAAGAAATTTTTTATTTAGTCCCATGTTTTTAATTTTATGTACCTAGTCTTCCAAGACACTATACTTTACGATCCTTATCTTTTAATTTGATGTTTAATTATACTTAAAATCATGTAATGATATGTGTAAGATTCTTGGTTATCCATAATAAAATCATTTCATAAATCATCCTTTTTTCCAAAAAAAATCCTTTCATATTAAAAAATAAAGGAATACAACAAGTGTCTATGATAAAGAGGGAAAGAATAATCAACTAACCATAGATAAATTATTAGATAAGCATGTGATAAAATAACCATGAAATAAACCATCATTTGATAAAGCAATCATAAATGAAAAAGTACACAATTTGGTCTCTAACCAATGGGAATATGTATTACACATGAAAATAAATACCCAATATAATAAAAAGGTGGATCAGATTAGTATAACCTATAGTGTAATTACACACACTAAAGGGACACAAAACCCCTAGTAGTATTACACACACTAAAGTGACAAGTCTAATTCCTGAAGAACCCAAGGTTACCCAATTTTATAAGTATACCAAAATCTATTTAAAAACCATTATCACAGTTTATAAAACATTTTCATAACCAATAATATCAACTTTCTTGCATGAAACCCCATTTTTTGGACCAAAACCTCCATTTGATTGTTTCATAAAACACTTATTATCAACAAATCTATTTTTAGAGAAAACCCCTTTAAAACATGAATTTTTATGATAAAATCACCATAACCAAAAATCAATCAATTTCATGGAATTACCCAAAGTTATTTATAATAAACTAATGTAATTCATGTGTTAGAACATTTTTTTAGAGACACCTACCTCAAGAATAGATGAAACCCCAGTCACATTTGAAAAAAGAGATCTGGAAATAGTAGATCAAGTCCTCATGATCATAGAACCATAAGAAAAAACATCAATACTCTATCAAAACAATTAAATTTGGTATCCACTACACATTTAGGTTCCAAAAATATATGAATAGAAGATATATAGTGAGTATCTACAAATAATATGTAAAAATGGATTGAAAACACAACATAACTCAAAGTGGTCTGTTAAGAATGAATAAATTCTTCCAATAATCCTAAAGAAGAAGACTCTAGAGTGCTGGAGAAGGTTCAGGTTGAGACAAATTAGAATTAGATGGATGTTATTCATAAAAATTACAAGGTAAAAATGGTAAAATTTAACTTTTTAATGCTTTGGAGGGATGCTCATTCTTACGGTACATGGTTATTCTAGTCGTCCAATAACCATGTGTGGATATTATCTCTTTGAAATAAATATTTCATGGTATCTTTAGAAAATATGCATGGTTTGGGAAAAACATGCTTAAACTATGTGACACCCATGGAAAATCAACATTACCTTGCACAGTTTCCTTAGTGAGCTGTACAATTTGACTAACTAAGCTCAAACTGTGTAAAACAATTATGTCAGCTCATAGATCCATACTATATGGTTACTACATGGTTAGTACTAACCATGTTCCTAGCCTTCCTTCTCTAAAATTTTACATTTTCATCCCTTTTTTCCCAAAAACCACTATAATTAGATCAAATAACAACCAAACTTAAATAAAAGCATACCTTTGATCCAGTGGGTGTTACAAGTTCACTTAGATTGGAAACCCTAAGAGTTAGGATTCAAGATAAATATTATTGAGATTATCCATATTATGTATTGGTTAAGGAGTTATCTACTCAACCATTAAAGAGTCACATATGATATGATTAACATGATTTTATACCTAAATAGATAAAGTGATGAGGTTCATGCTAAAATGGGGTCATTTTGTCGTAAGGTATGGATCATTTCCTACTAATGTATATGGTGAATTTTAAATTGGTTATCATTTTAATGGTATAAAATTTAATATAATTCATTATTAAATTAATTTAAATCATTATACTCATTTAATAAAAGATTATGTAACAGATATGATGGTATTATCAACATAAAAAATGAATTTTAGATTAATTCTAGAAAATAATAAACATAATGTAATAAACTTATTAGACTAGTACAAAACTGAATAATTGTTCTTGAACCTAGGAGAAAATTCAATATGTCAAATAAAACCCTTGTATGAGTAACCAACTATCAAAATTATTCATCATGTGAATATAGTTTGTTATGAGAATCAGAGAATTATTCACTTATGGTTTAAAAAGAATACTATACAATATGACATAAGTAACATTTGTATTCAATCATATATTAAATAAGATTGAGTATGATAATGACTTGTAGAGATTGGGGTTTTTATTTTAGATTATTTTGGATATAGAGTTTATTCTATAATAATCATTGGAAATGTTCCAAAAATGAAAATGAGTTCAATAATATTTTACCCTATTTCTCAAAGTATTTACGATAGATGAGAATGGAATGGGATATCTAGGATCTTGTATTATGTTAACGGTATAGAAGGGTAAAAGTTTAATCTATGAAACAAAGTTTTGATTTATCAAATAGTTATCCTTATTCATTGAAATCTAGATCTATCAGGAATATAATGAAATGTACCATATGTGATGGGATTGTCCAGGAAACCTAAAGGAGATTGGGAAACTCTATGGAAATTTCATGTCAGGTATAGGTGTTATATAAATTAATTATTCATTTTAAGGGTATATGATATCAAATGTATATTTTATAATTTTTTTAAATATATATGAGTTTAAAAAAGTAATAATTGAATTATATTTTAGTTTTTATTAAAATAATTAATTAAATGGTTTTTTAATATTGGATTTGAATATAAAATAATATATGAATCCCTGGTGAATCTAAATAAAGGATGTGTATAGTTATCTCATTTCTCTTATGTGATAATAATTTTTTTTGTAAACAAGGATTTGTTATAAAAAATAAGAGATGTTATAAATCATTTATGATTCATAAAATTTGATAACATGTTTAAAAATGAGACATGAAAGAATAAATTTTATCCAGGACAAAAGATTTTATATGAGATATTTGCTAAAATGAGAGGGAAAGAATTCCAAACACATTCGGTGTAATATTTAAAAAAATAATGTCTTCATTTATGAATTATGTTCCAAATACATATAATTTCATATATGATATAAATATAATAGTTCATTTATTAAATATTCCCACTAAAATAAAATAAGTTTTATTAACAAAAATATGTATTATCATGATATTTAGGAAAGAATATAGTTTCTAAGAGGTTAGTGGGAGTATATTCAGACTCATAGAAATATAAAGTTTAAAAAATAAAGGATTAAACCTGAAAAAACTCAAAGTTAATATCACATAATATCCTAAAAGAGGATAGGATATATCTATAAAAACAAATTTAAATATTTTTTTTTATTTAACATAATGAAGTGAAAATAACTTTATATCATAAAATAGTTTAGTATGTGTTGGTAAAAAAATAATATAAAGTGTTATATTTTTTACCAAAATGATATCAAGGAAAAAAATTAATGGAAATGGCTCCTATAATGGTGACGATGATGAACTTAAATAGAGTTATAAGTATAAAACATAATTTATTAACATTATAACATTGGATAATGTGAATTTAAACTGTTTTAATACTATATTCAAGGATTTTAACATTAAGAATATGATTTATAAGTCTCACCATTATCAAAAATAATTTTCTATAAAGATGTTACTCACTAAAATAGTTTCATGAAAGGATTTTATCAAATTTTCAGACAAAGATGTAGTAGGGGGTATATATAGATGTAATGAGTTTAAAAACCCTTAAAAGTACAGAAAAAATAAGGCATGTATAGTGTTGTATCATATGGGATATGATTATATGAGTGTTTTTGTGTGGTTTTGTTAATGTTATTAAAACAGTTTAATAATAAAAAAAGGAATCATTTTATACAGGTGTAAGTCTCCACTTTATCATTATTTCATGATGGGTTCATATATTACATGAATTAAAATGATAATTGATCTCTCAAGGTAATAATTTTAGTTATCCCTAACTAATGTTCATCGTAGAGCTTATAGGTTGTGATGAAATTTTATGGTTAGAGTGGGTAAGATTTTTTATAGAGATACAAAAAATTTTCATGAGGCACTCAATGGGTTTTATGCAATGGATGAACCTCGTTTATAAGATATAGAGTTTAATATAGTATTTCCTTAGTATATTAAGGGTGTGTGCTTTTATTTTTTTTGGAATTTTCCATCAATTATGTTTTCCAGATACCTAGCATGAGAACCTTCATGCTTTAATACCTTTATTATGCAAGCCTTAAGGCTTAGCTAGTCATGGGGTGTAGAGTAACTAAAGGAATTGGTTTATCAGAAGCATGGTTGGTGGACCATAGTGACATTTTGGAAGAAAGGAAAAATGTATGGATTTATAAGTTACTAGAGGACTTGGTTAATCCTTGAAAATACTCTTCAAATGATATATTTTTAGGATTGGATATAAAGGTGATATTTTTTATCTATGTGTTAGAAATTTTCAAAAGGGGTGATTTTAGATCTTATGATGTGGAAATATATGGAAGCATAGTATTGAGAATATGGTCTCTATGTTTTCATTGGATGAAATATCCTTCTAAAAGTGAAAAAGGGTTTGAAGGATGAGTTTCAAAAGCTTACACTATTCACCAAAATATGAAGGTGGGGTCGATGCATTCAATATGCATCTGAAAATGGGAAAGATTGAGTAGTAGTCATCTATAAATATCTTATGGTGGTGGACCAGACATAAATAGTAAGTTGATGCATATATTTTCAATAAATAGATTGGTGAGGTCACTTGTTCTAGTAATGAATTTTTTTTGTTCTTTTAATATTTCATGTTATATCAATGATAACATGAGTGATAGGTTTTTATCATGATTATTTTTTTACTTATTCTATTTATTCTTCTCCTCAATAGTGAATTTGTCTTATTTCTTTTATATATTAAGGAAATTCCCAAACTATATAAATTATATGTGATCGTTTTTTATTAATTTTGTTTCATATAGTTTGTTTTGATTTATAAGGTACTATTTGGATCATGTTTACAATAAAATGTGTTTATGGGGTGAAAATTATTCTTAGTTATAGATACATAAATATTTCATAACTTTATATTTTGGGATTTCTTAAAATTTTTAAGTGTTCGAAGTTATAAATATTTTCTTCTAAATCGATGGGATATGTCATAAACACTAATGACTCTCATGAGATGTATTTTTCATACCTAGATAAACTCTATCATTATGGTGTTTATTAATTATATAGTGGTATATTATCAAAATTTAAATTTTTATATTAATAATATATAGATCATATTTATTATGCTTCAAGTGCAATAGATATATTCTAGGTTATCAAAATTCTTAAAGGTGTGCTTTCTCTAACATGTCATATTGGAGTTGTGAATTTCCATTGACTTAGAGAAAGTGGAGGTTGTGAAATATTTGGATAAACTCAAAAATGTGTTTGATATCAGGGGGTTCTTTTTCTTTATTAGATATTAAAAATTATTCATTTTTTATTTATCTCCCTTTATATAACTTATGATAGGACCGGCCAAGAATGGGTGAAATTTTAGTAG
Organism: Viscum album; assembly: GCA_963277665.1. Lineage (NCBI taxonomy): Eukaryota > Viridiplantae > Streptophyta > Magnoliopsida > Santalales > Viscaceae > Viscum > Viscum album. Next base: position 1,041,330,040 of record OY728143.1, on the reverse strand, counting down.
ATCATTCTGTGTATGATTATATTTTAGGATTCGAAAGGGCTAATGATGTTTTCTCTATTTATGATTCAACATGAACCAATAAAGTTTTATATTTTATATTATAACACCACAATATTTTTATTTGTGTGGTATTGATTGAATAGGATTAGGCGGTCACTTATGGGTCATTTCATCTATAACCCCAAAAGTGGAACTACCATAAACATGATATGGAGTTGGCTATACTATTCCATGCTCTAAATTACTAGTGACGCAATATTTTTAGGGATAAATTTGTTTTTTATAATAATCATAGTACCATGTGATACATATTATCCCAATAGAACATAAACCTATGGTAGAGTTGTTGGGTTGAGTACTTTCAGACAATTGATTTTGAGATTTCTTACACCTTTAGAAATGTAAATGTTATGGTGAATTCTTATAGCAGTAAGAGTCATGAGCTTGTGGTTCAAGAATCTAGTGAGGAAGAAATGTTAACTAGTTTTTTCATATAATTACAATTGTAAATTATATAGGTGAAGTAGGCTATGACTTTCAATCCTCTTAAAATTTATTCATCGATATTCAATTGGGTGAATTCTATCCAGGAGTCTAATTCATATTGTTTTATGATGAGGGGTGGAATCTTTGATATATAAATAATTCTTGGATGGACCTATGATGAGGAAGAGGGAATAATGTATCACTTAATGGGTATTAAATTTAGTTATAATGAATATGTACCATGATATCAAGTATTTTATTTTTTATCTTAGTATGAGGAGATACATTGTAGGTTGTGTGGATTATTACCTCCCTTGTTAAAGGGTGAAGGTAGATCATTAGAGGATAAGAAGGTTATTTTATCTACTTCTAGTGATCATATAAAAATTAGAATAGGTTAACATTGTCTTCCTCATTAGTCTTCCTGGAACCCCGAAGGGATAATATGTATTATGGTTATAGTTGATCGATTGATAATGGTCTCTCAACTTTTTTCTATTAGAGAGACCTAATCAATGGATGATTTGGGAAAGATATATGCATGGTAGATATTTTTATTACTTGATATACCTAAGATTATTATATGATATTGATATAATTTTCATGTCATTGTTCTGGAATAGGCTGTATAAACCCATATTTTTTTATTTTCCTTTTGTGAGAAGAATGTGGAGTAAAATTTATGAAATATTTAACTATAAGTTGCGTCCTGACAATAGGATTTCAGATTTGATGAATTTTATCACTAAAGTAGTATTTAGTGAAAAATAAAAAATTTCTTCTCATGGTTTTTGTAGATATTATTTCATTGATATTGAAAATAATTAATGAATTCATATTTTAAAATAAAAATGCCTCTTTCTATTCTAGTGTAATATCAGTGCACAAAGAAGTGTAAGTGGTCTCCATGATTCAAAAAGGTGGCATGAAAAATTAATTTGATTACCTTACTATTCTATATATCCATGGTGTTTCAGAAAGTATAAATAAGACACTTTTCATGAAATATTTTAGATTTACTCCACCAATCCTAAGCTGGGTTAAGGTGAATGTTGATGGAGTGGCTTCAGGTGAACCTGGTTTCCCAGGTTATGGTGGGGTTTTCCAAATGCCTCGAGGATTTTTCAAGGGATGTTTCTACATATATCTTAGTATTTAGACTTCATATAAATTAGATATTTGGTAAATGATCTATTCTCTAAAATATGAAATGCAATTTGGATGGAATCAATTATGGATTGAATAAAATTCAACTCTAGTTGTGGAAGCCTTAAGGAACTGATCTAGGGGGTCTCATAGAGGATTATGTTAGACTAGCTTAGCTTGATCCTTATATGAAGTTGGGCTAATTTTTAGTGGCCCATACTATACACCATGACATAAATGTTGTGGTTCAAACTCCGTGGTGAGGTCTCTGGGGGTTATAAGAGGCATCTCTCACCATATAAGGGGTATATGGGTTGAAGGCCCCTAGCCCAAATTTTAGGCAATGTAACAAATCTGACTCAACTATATCAGAGCTGACCAATGACACTAATAGAGAATTGTATCATTGTGGATTTTGACATTGTTACTCTAGAATATCATACCTTAGATACAGTGTTAATCTAGATCCACAGACTTCCAACCACCTATAATTGTATAAAAATGGACTTACTGTGTGGTTGGTGGCATGGTTGAACCACCTTATTTATGAGCTCATTTGAGATATATTTTTTTTGTGTGATAGTAAGAAATTTCCCTGTAATTATTATCCTAAATTAGTGAAATTTTTCTCTCTATGAGCGTAGGGATCATTTATGAAACCATGTAAATCTTTGTGTCTTGCAAGTGTGTCTTATTTTACTTTTTTTCATTTTACTCCCATTTTTAGAATCATTTTTCAATTTTACTTCTAGTGTTTCTATAACATCTCCTCCCATAATTGATTACTTTTTTTGAAGATCTCAATGATAAATATTGTAATGTGACTCATGTCTATATAGAGGCTCGTTAGTTAGCTGATACACCCTCAAAGAGTGTGATTGCATAAGATTACTTGTAGTGGTCTTTTATGCACCCCTCTTTATGCACACCTCTTATAGACTTAGAAATTAGGGGTGACTCACACAATCATCTTTATATGTAATAGCCCAAAGTTTTTTAAATAAAATTACCTTTTTCAAATGAATAAATATCTTTATAAGTAATAGTGTTATAGAAAACACATGCACTGATTTGATTATTTTGGATCATTATAAGTTATATACAATCAGATTTAAAAGACCTTTAAATATCATAACTATTGATAATATAGTCATTGTGCGGTGAATGTTAATATTATTATATATTAAGGTTAATGACAAATTCTAATCAACATAGATAAAATAAATGACGGTATCGACTAGTAGGATTGTACCCTATGAAGCTCATTTATCAAGGCTTCTGAGGGAGATGGAATCAATGGGATTTTCCCTTTACCAAACCCAAGATGATATTCAACAACTAAAGCTTGATAAACCCCGTTAATGTGAGAATTTCAAACTTATAGAGATCACGTCCCAAACTATGTTCATCAAACCACCCCAAGAAAGTGTCACAACTGCACACATTACCCTTAGGGCATACACCAGTGTAATAAGGGGTTATGTATCTAGACCCTAACAATATGGATTTAAATATTTTTATTTTTAATGAAATAATTTATAAATTTATTTTTTAATTTTTACTTTATAATGATTAAATAAAAAGTTTGATAAAAATTAGATTTTGATACGATGAAAAACAAATTTTATTTTTTGGAAATATATAGTTCAATCAAGACAATTTTTTGATGATTTTGTGAATTTTTTAAATAAATTTTATTTTAATAAAATATTCTTATTAAATAAAATTTATTTAAATACAAATGATAATATAATTTTATGAATTCAAATGTAATTTCTATAAGGTTTGGAAACTGTTATCATCCTAAAAACCTGTATTTTTCATTGAATAGATATTTTTTATTTACTAGTCAAAATTTTCATATTTAAAAAATTATTTTGATAAAATAAATATTATTTTTGAAATAATAATTTCTAAATTATCCATTTTTTAATTTTTCATAATTTTCGGAGACACTCAAATTTTTGGGGAAAAATTAAATACAGTATAAATATACAATATATATTATGACATAATAAAAAACAAAAGTGATGTTGTTAATACTATAAAGAGTTTCCATTACCAAAATTTTGTTTCATATTTAAAATAATTTATTATTAAGTTTTTTTTATTTTTATAAACCTTTAATGAATCCTCCAAAACCTATATTATAATTTATGGTTTTAAAATCAATTCTTTACAAACATGACTCACTTCCACATCAACAAAGGTATTATTTTAATGAGTTCAGTTATTAACCTTAAAAAGTAATGAAACACACTCAAATTTGGTTGAAACCATGGTAAAAACCATGGGATAATTTTTTCGGAATTAATTTATCATTTAGAATCTAAAACCTATGTTTAGAAATTAATAAACAATTCCCGTCCCTTTTTCTATAAAAACCCACCCAACCTCTCAATTATATTCACTCAAAAATCTTGGATCATGAAGTTGTTGTAACTTTACCTATCTAGATCCCTCCCAAGGTTCCCCCATCCCTTAATAATCTCCTCTTGATCTTTTATAAGCACCCTCTTAATGTAATGGAACCTCCCATTCTCCTCTTTATTCAAGCACCTTCTTTACAATATGCCTTTTTATTTCTAAATGTTTATGTTGGGATATGTTTTTATACATTGTTTTTTATTTTATTATGATATCCAAGTGATTATATACCTCTTACACTTTAATTAATCCCTTCCATGAATCTTTATGTACCCATGTTATGCTGCCGAAATTATTCTATGATTTTTTATCCAAACATTTGTATAATGAATACCCATATCCATTTTCAATCAAATGTATTCACCTAGATATACCTATACTTCCTTAATTAGGTACTTCCATGTATGTAACCTACACTCTTTAATCATGGGATTAAAATTTATTAAATTTATTCTTATGTTTTATGATCTATATGGCACACTTATGCATGTACATGATATGAATGTGATGGGTGGACCCAAAATTATATAGACATTTAATTAATTGGGTAATGTTTTTATCTAATAATATTATTGTAATAATGGGTTCTTGATACCCAAATTTATCATTACTTTTCAATTATCATAACATGTATATAGGTAGTTATACATAATGTAACTTACCATTATAGTATTGATATTTCTAACCTCACTATTTAAATGGTAATGTTCATAGAATATTTTTCATATCAAATGGTTAGAGAATTTCCTTGGCTATAATGAAAACCTCGAGATACTATGAAATTAATCATAAAAAAATTCTTATAGTCTAGATATATTATACTGACTGGGAACAGTTTATTTATGACTATCAGGTGTTTAGGACTCATAAGCATTGAGAATTTTTCTCATGAAATTCACACTTGGTGATCTCTAGTAAGTGAGATCAAGAGAATATACCCACCAATAGAAACACCACATGTTTCTAGTTTCATTATTTTTTTATCTATAAACATGTGCATTGGTCTCCTAACTTGAGATTATTATCAGTGTGTTTTATTTGGTCAAATACTTAGATGCAAGGAAAAAACCATGATAATGAAGTCGTGGTGAGGTGACTTATTTTGGGTGTATCATTGGTGGTATGAAATTGATGGAATGATCAAGATTGAATTTTTCACTTTAGAGTTAAGGAAGTAATATCTCAATTATAGTTGATTAGGATAGAAGTAAATTCATAAATCCTTGACCAAAATAGTCTAAGGTAAGTCCATCCAGTTAGGTCAAAAACAATAAATCTAGAAAGGACTATGACACAAGTGTGCATCCTGTTTTATGAGATATTTCAATACAGAGAGATTATATTCCACAGTACATGTTCTTATTATGGTTCTCCTTTCTATAACTATTCCTATCTCTTTAGGGGGCTTGATGGGTTGCTAGACTCTACTCTTAGTCTGTAAATAATATTCACGGCTATCGAGATAAGGGCGTAGATAGTAATAGACAATATACTAATCAAGAATATTTCATATTATGGGGAATAGGTATATAGGATATAGTGGGACCCACCAGGGGGTTTGAGAGATTTCCAAGTATTAATGATAATTGATGAATAAAAAAATTAATTATTATTGGATTATAGAATAAATAGTTTGAAGATATTTATTAAAAGTATTCACAAGGTATGAATTGACTGAAAATTATTATTATTATTATTATTTATTTTTTTATTAAGAAAACACTTTTGTGGAAAAAGTGAGAAACCAAAAGTCCAAAAAAACAGCCAAACAAACCCAAAAACCACCAGAAAGAGCAGGAACTACCACATACACGCAACAACAACACCACCATCCCTAAGCTGGGCACTCGGCGATCCCATGCAAGCATGGTCCCTCCCGATGTTGCCATCCCTCCGAATCAGCCATGTCCCAAATGACCTACCAAGGAAATGGTAGAGTGCTCTAGCCCGATGAGGAAGCCCCGACTACACTTCCCAAGTCAAATTGGGGGCGAAGCCTCATAAGAAAAGGAAATGTTACCAAAACACAACCTTAGCCTATTATTGCTTTCTTCCCTATAGAGATTCCAATGTATTATCCATACCTTAGCCCCATGATCTTCTCCAATAACATCTTCCAAATAGTTTTCCATTTTTTCCCAAGTGCGGATATATTCCTCTTTGCTTATTTTCTTGTCATTGAAGCCTCTCATTAAGATCAAGTCTTGCTTGTCAATCCACTTTGCCTGTTCATGATCGACTTCCACTCTTACCGCCCTTCCCATCATGTCAGCCTCTTCCTGTGGAATTTCAACATACAGGAACTCCTCGACCATATCCTCCTCGGAACTAAGGATGGTTTCCTTTCTAGTCCCTATATTCCCAGTAGAAATTTCCATTTCATCTATGTTCCCCTTGCTTAAAGCCTGGTTCACCACATTGGACATTGTCACCGGTAGTTTCTTCACAGAGCGGGTCTCCAATGGAGGGGGAAGAAAGGAGTAATCTTTTTCCCCTTCCTCTTTTTACAACTCATACTATGCTTCTGAGTTGTAACCCCCTCAATCACCTGATCCGATGCAGCCATGTTGACTCCCTCCGAATCAGCCACACTACCACCAGACTGTCTAACCATCATTCCATGGGAAATACCACAATTAGTTATATCACCTTCATTCTGTTGATGGCAAGGTATTGGTTCATCTTCCCCAGCATGGTCCACTACATTATCTGAATTTTCCAGTAAAGCAAAAAGGTTTGGGGAACAAGGAATATCCTAATCTAACCCAACCTTAATCAGACTTGTTGAGGTGTTCTGGTTTAGCATCTCAGGCTCACCCAAGCCCCGCTGAAGTTCAAGTCCCCTTCCCATATACTGGAGATTACATACCCCATCCATGTCCCGGCCCTGTATATTGATTGAAGCATCAAGGCTCAGTTCATTATGATTACCATTCTCCCAGTTGGCCAATCCAGAAACCTCTGGAGGGGTAGACACCACATCCCCTGATATGGTCTCATTTCTCCTAGATTCATTCACTTCCACCTATACTCCTACCAATGGAACATCTACCTCCCCTGAAAGCACCCCCTGAACCATCGGCTCAATGTCCCCAACTGATTTGGAGGGAGCGTGACAAACTTGAGGACTGCCTGCAGGTGAAGACTAATCGTTTCCTTTCTCGGCACCAATGGTGACCACTTCTCCTTCTGAGGGAACACCCGCTGGTACAGCTGGAACATCAGAACTTCCACCACCCCTGAACCTCCTTCGACAACAATGTTCATCATGGCCCTGCTTGTGACAAAAGGAGAAGAATGGGATCCAGGATTCATAGACTATTGATTGAGCGTACCTGTACTCTTCTTCAACTACAATCCAGACAAGCTCCGGAGGCACTCTTGCAAGGTCCATTTCCACACAAATTTTAGCCGAAAAGGGATGAGACATGGAAGCTGTTCTTTGATCAATGCATACAAAAAGCCCTATCGAGTTGCCTATTGATCTCAATAACCCAATATTCTGAAATGGCAGAGGAAGTCCAGGCAATTGAATCCAAATTGCCATGTAAGACGAGTCACGGTTCATGTGCGCCTCAAAGGACCAACGCAGTAAGTGGAACTGGAGGCCACAGAAAGGAATCCTCTTTCACGACCAAGCCATTCCCAAATATTCCTCATCCGAAAATAAAATAAGGAATTAACACGGTCCCAGTATACTTACAAGTGCACGGTGTTTCAAACCCCACTCCGTATTGATTGCTTTGTCGAAGTGCTCCACCAGAGGTCGCCGCTTCGTAAACCTCACGATTAGCGCCGAGGAAAGTAAAGCTGAAGCTTCATGGAATTCCTTCACTGAGACCGCTTCAATTCCTTATTATATTACAAAGTGAAAAAATATAAATTATGTTAGTAATATGGTTAGTTTTTTATAACGTTTCATTTACTACTTATTTAGTGGGAATTTTATTTCTGGTGGTTGGGGAACCCTTTTAGGTATTTTGAGCCTTCCACTATATAAGCAGGATGAGAGGATCATTATAATAACTTTACATTCCAATGGAATGATATCTCATCTATCCTTAAATATATTGGAGAGATAAATTCTCGTTCTAAGTGATCTATCCAAGAATGCCTTCAAGAGATTGAAGAGATGGGATCGAGGTGATCGTTGTGACGCCGAAGGAATCATAGAAACTCCATGCTAGTACCTAGGAGATGACCGTAATTATTCACATATATTCTTGAAGTGTGTGGAGATGACTGAGAGGGGTTAGAATTCAGATCCTTTGAGAAATAGTCTTCGGTAATGAGCTGTAGTCGAGTGAGCTTTGTTTCGAACAAATTATTTGTTTTGTTTTAATTTTTATGCTTCGATTAATTCACGTGAGATCCTCAGACCTCTACCATGTCTTGAGTCTCTAGAGATGATAAGTTTCATCATTATAGTAATAAAAAAATTAAATCTCTGGCCCATTTTCTTCTATTGAGATCCATGGTACCTTCAATGGTATCAGATGGATTTCATGAATTTTCTAACCCAAGAAAAAATTGAAATGATTTAAATTGTGTAGGTGGTTTAAATTTGGTCTCAATGTAACAAATTGCGCATCAATTCAATATCATATGTACATGTTATGGCCATCCAAAAAATTTATTTTAGATCATTTTCAATTTATTTTACTAGTATAAATTTTGAAGATAAAAATTAATTCCCTAACAACTGGTGTCCTATGACAATTACAGTAACCTTTAGTATTTCTTCTAGTCTATGGACAAATTCTAATCATAATAATAGTTCCATGTGGTGTAGATATTACACATCCTTATATAATTTCCTAATAAATCAAATGCATATATTAATCAATCATAAAAAAAGGAGAAACCAGTGTGGAATTATGCAAACAAGACAACATAAAAAAAGGGCTTTCATGGGGGCAATGTCTTAACTTGAGTATAATATAACAAAAGTTTTAAAAAACTTTTTGAAAATTTTGAAGGTGGGGTAACCCTTCCTTCCTATGTAATCCACATCCCACTGTTATTCCCAATCTCCTCTCCTATCCAGCGTGCCTCCCTCTCTCCATCCACCCTCCTCCAACCAGTCCTGTGACCACCCCTTCCATGTATGTTGGTCAACCATGCCTAACCTCCTAGTCATAGTTGTTATATATTTTATATATTTTATTCAAAATATTTTTTTTTATAATTTTATCAAAATTTTTTATTAAAATAAATAGAGTGTTTTTAAAATTTGAACCAGTGTGCCTCTCACCAAGAGTTGTGTTATTTCAGTTTAACCAATGTGTTCTTTGATCGAAATGGTGAGATTAAAGCAGTGTGTCCCTCACCAAGATTTTTCTTGTTTCGGTCGAACCAATGTGTTATTTGATCTAAATGGTCCAATTCGCACCATTTAAAATCTATAAATAAGAGATGATGAGATCACTTATGATAAATTAATTTCAATTATAGAAATTCCCTAGAGTTCTCCCAACATCAGTACAGCAGGAAAATCAGAAATTGGTGTTCGATTTTTCTCCAAAACTTGGTGAAATCCTTGAGGGATACTTCCACTGAGAACCCTACACCATCAACCTGGGGGTGGATCAAACTCTTTTGGACAGTGAATTCAATTCACACATCATGTTTCTTTCCATATTCTCTTTCTGCCAACCTATTTTTCTAACAATCAAAAGGGTTTGAAAAGGAAGTACCAAGAATATGGATTCCGAATCTCTCAAAGTCATGAACCAAGATATGGTCAAACTTGATCCTTTTGATTGAAATAACTTCTCTAGGTGGAAAGACAAGATGAAATTTCTTCTCATAGTGTTGAATATTTCATACATTATGGAACCAAATCTTCCTCCCATACCCGATGAGCCCATTTCAAATTTTGAAGGCACACCCGTTGACATGAATCAAGTCGAGCATATTTGGGAAATGAGGAAGAAACATGAAGATGATGAAGTCTTGTGTCGATGAAACATTCTCAATAATTTATCAATTCTTCTTTACAACTACTTCCTCAAAATGAAGACCGCTCGAAAGATTTGGGATGCACTCGAATTCAAGTATAAAGCAGAGGAAGAAGGTACCAATAAATTTCTTATTGAAATGTATCTAAACTACAATATGGTTGAAAACAAGCCTGTGTTAGAGAAAATTCACCAACTTCAAGTTATAGAAAATAAAATTCTTTCCCTTAAGATTAATATATGAGAAATTTTTTAAGTGGGTGTAATTATTGCTAAATTGCCACCTATGTGGAAATATTTTAGCAAGTCACTTATTAAAAAAAGTGATGATATTTCCTTGGAGAAATTGCAAAAGCTTCTTCGTATTGAAGAAGAATCCATGTTGAGAGACGTGGGTATGGCATCTCAATTTGATACCAAGGTTAATATTGTTGAGGGAAATCCACAACCAAATTCTTCCTTAAATTTCAAGAAGAAGAGTCAAAAATTTAAGAAGAAAGAAAATCCTTCCAAGAAGAAAGGAGATTGCTTCATGTGTGGAAAACCATGGAATTTTTCAAGGGAATTTCACTATCAAAAGAAAGTTGATAAACCCACTGCAAATATGATGACTGAATAAAATATAGTCGCAATGATATATGAAGTCAATATGACTTATATGAAGATGCGATGGTGTCTAGATTCTAGAGAAATAGTGCATGTGTGCAAGGATAGTTCAATGATAAAAACATTTGATGATTGTACTATCACAAAGGAATTACATCATGGAAACAATGCATGCATCAAAATTAGTGTACAAGGAAGTTTGGAGACTGACTTTACTTGTGGGAAGAAGTTGACCCTTATTAATGTGTTGTATGTTCCCAAAATTCGAAAGAACTTAATTTCTGTTGATCTTTTGTGTAAGAAGAGATTTCAAGTTTCATTCAAATCTGACATGGTTATCTTATCAAAGGGGGGAATGTTTGTGGAAAAAGGGTATTCAAATGATGGGACGTAGAAACTATCTATTAATAATATGATTGAATCTTCTGCTTATTTTATTAAATCTTCTAATTTTTGGCATGATCATTTAGCACATGTTAATCATAATTCATTAAAAGTAATTAAGAATTTAAACATGATTAATTTTGAAAATGATTTCAAAAAATGTGAAATATTTTTAGAATATAAAATAGTTAATAATCCTTTTCATTGTGATGAAAGAAATTGTGATATATTAGATTTAGTAGATTCTGATATTTGTGAATTAAATGGATTGTTAATTCATAGAGGGAAAAGATATTTTATTAATTTTTTTGATGATTGTTAATGTGTTTAATAATTATAAAGCAGATGTTGAAAACCAATTAGAAAAAATATTAAAGTATTACGCTCAGATAGAGGTGATTAATATTTTATGAACAAGTTTAATGAGTTTTGCGAATAAAATAGTATAATTCACCAAAGAACTGCTCCTTACACACCTCAAAAAAATGGATTAGTTGAAAGGAAAAAATCACACTTTAGTATAAATGGTAAATTTCTTGATTAATAAATCTAATTTTCCATTAAATTTCTGGGGTGAAGCTTTATTGGATGCATGTCATATTCATAATAGTATTGTATCTCAGAAAACTAAGTTATCTCCTTATAAAATTTGGAGAGGAAGAGGACCTACTCATTATTATTTCAAATTGTGGGGGTGTTTATCATATTATAGAGTTCTTGATCCTAAAAGAATTAAAATTGGTCCTAGAGAAATTAGAAGTGTTTTTGTTGGATATGCAAAAAATAGAAAAGCATATAAAATTATGGATTTAGGTGCTAATATAATTGTTGAATCGAGGGATGTAGAGTTTTTTTGAAAATAAGTTTTGTAAAGATGATGTGGAGGAAGTGATTCCTCATATCCCTATCTCATGTACTCCATCTAGTTCAAATACAGTAGTAGATAATTATGACGATTCTTGAGTTGAACCTAAACGGAGTACAATAATTATAAAGGAGAAACTTCTACATCCAGATTTTATTTCTCCTGATTCCATAATTTTTCTTATTGAAGGAGATCAAAATAATCATCTTTTGAATAAGTATCATATGGTATTGACTATAAAAGATGATCCGAAGAATTATAAATAGGTCATGCCTTCTAGATATGTTGCTTTTTGGAAGGAATCAATTAATGATGAAATGGATTCTATTATAGGGATAATACTTGGGTTATTATGGATTTACCAAGAGGTTCAAAACCTATTGGTAGTAAATGGGTATTCAGAAATAAATATGATTCTAATGGAAATATTCAAGCTTTTAAATATAGATTAGTTTCCAAAGGTTTTAGACAAAAATAAGGTATTGATTATTTTGATACATATGCCCCTGTAGTTCGAATTACATCAATAAGGATATTATTTTCTTTAGCTTCAATTAATCATTTGTATGTTCATCAAATGATGTCAAAACTAATTTATTAAATGGAGAATTAAATAAAGAGATCTACATAGAAAAAATAGAAGGGTTTGTTTTACAAGGTAATGAAAACAAGGTATGTAAACTAGTGAAATATCTTTATGGTCTTAAACCAGCTCCGAAGCAATGGCATGATAAATTCAATTCTATTATTTTATCTAATGTATTTTATCATAATAATATGGATAAATGTGTTTATTCAAAGTTTAAAAAATAATATGGAGTTATTGTGTGTTTATATGTGGATTATATGTTAATTTTTGGAACCAATATTATTGGTATAGTCAAGACAAAGAATTAATTATCTTCTATATTTAAAATGAAGGATCTTAGAATAGTTGATACTATTATAGGTATTAAAGTTAGAAAACACAATGGGTTTTTTTCTTTAAGTCGGTCTCATTAAATAGAAAAAATGTTAAATAAATTTTATCATCTTGGTTTCAAGGATTTAAATACTCCATTTTATTCTAGTGTTAAACTTTTTATAAATACAGGTAGAGCTATAGAACAACTTGGATATGCTAGTGTAATTGGTTCTTTAAAGTATGTGATGCATTGCACTAGAACTGATATTTCTTTTTTAGTATGTAAAATGAGTAGATATACTAGTAATCCTAGTGTGGATCATTGGAGATGTATAACGAGAATTTTTGGATACTTAAAAAAACCAAATATTTATGTTTATACTATAATGATTATCCAGTTATATTAGAAGGAGACACCGATCCAAGTTGGATTACAAGTATAGGTGATAACTAATCCACTTATGGATGGTTTTTTACTCTTGGAGGTTGTTCTGTTTCTTGGGTGGGCAAAAAACAAACATGTATTTTACATTTTACCATGGATTTGGAGTTTATCACCTTAGTGGAATGTGTAAAGGAAGCTTAATGGATTAGGAATATATTATTAGATATTATATTTTTGCCTAGTTTGATGCCTCATATCTCTATTAGTTGTGATAGTAAATCAAAATTATCAAGGGAATATAGTTGCATGTACAATGGAAATTCTAGACATATAAGTTTGAGACACGATTATGTGAGACAAATGTTACAAGATGGTACCATAATAATTTTTTTATGTGAGATCGTGTAAAAACCTTGAAGATCCGTTTACAAAAATCTCTACTGAGAGAGGTTATTCGTGCAACTAATAAAGAGATGGGGTTAAAACTCATAGAATAAATCATTTCAGTAATGGAAACCCAACACTTTCTCTAGGTATATCCTAATCAAAGTGTTTAATGGGTAAAAACAAGTTACAAAGATGATTGTTGATATTGGCAATTATAACCCCAATTTTTTGTGTCAATATCATCTGTTATGACAAGAGGTTGAGTTTTAAACTCTTAATAAAATATTAATACTCAGTGAGTTATGTGATCTAATAATGGAAGCACATTGTAATATTTTTCCTATGTTAACTTAGAAGTGGTGTCACTTCTTATAGGAGTTAATGGGTTTACTCCTTAGAGAGTTCATGAAAAGGATATAAGCACATGGCCATAGAAGTGCTACAAAATGAGATGTTGGATGAAATTTCATTATATGTATTATTTCTATGGTTTATATTAAATATTAATAAGTTTAATGTTTCAATAACTTATAAATCTGATAAACTTTGAGATAATGATGTTAAGTAAAGTTTTAAATCGAAAGATACTTTTATTATGTATAATGAATCACCTGTGATTTGGAGATTTAATATTTATTAAAAAAAGTAGGGGATTGTCATATATTTTATATATTTTATTCAAAATATTTTATTGTTATAATTTTATCCAAATTATTTATTAAAATAAATAGAGTGTTTTTCAAATTTGAACGGGTGTGTATCTCACCAAGAGTTGTGTCATTTCAGTTGAACCAATGTGTTATTTCATTGAAATGGTGAGATCCAAGCAGTGTGTCCCTCACCAAGAGTTATCTTGTTTTGGTTGAACCAATGTGTTTTTCAATGAACTGAGGCAATTCGTACCATTCCTAATCTATAAATAAGAGATGATGAGATCGCTTATGATAAATTAATTTCAATTTTAGAAATTTTCCAGAGTTCTCCCAAAATCAGTACAGTGGGGCAATCAGAAATTGGTGTTTGATTTTTTCCCAAACCTTGGTGAAATCCTCAAGGGATACTTCCATTGAGAACCATACACCGTCAAAGTGGGTTTGGATCAAACCCTTTTGTATAGTGAATTCAATTCACGCATCAAGGTTTTATTCGTCTTCTCTTTCTACCAAACAATTTTCCTAACAGTAGTACCACCCCTCACATCAGTTGGTCGCCTCCACCTCATGGATTCTCCACTACTGTACTATGATTTTACCACACCCCTACCTCAGGTAGCCATCATTCTCCACTCTCGGGCAGGCCAAAGAAGTTTCTTGTCGTGAGGACACAACCTCTTCCATGTCATTCTACTACCTTCGGTGTCGCTACTTTTGGGTGATGGCGATTTGGCCAACCTCATCAGGGCCCAACATGCATAGGATTTCTTCCTAGGATTCCACCACCTCATTGACACTTGTTTATTCAAAAACTATCCCACATCCAATCATTCATAAACCCAGCAAACGTCTCCTCCGACAATCCCACTATCGCCACCTGTCACGGTTGGCCCCACTTGCAACACATTGCGAGATGCCTCAACCCCAAGAAACGCCACCTCTAGCCAAGACTTGGCCTCCCGTCATATGTACTCCCATCCAACCAGACACTCTCACCCTAGCTAGGATGGTCGACCCCTTTTGAGGTACTCCTATCAGTTCAGCTGACCCAAAACATTTCTACGAGTATTATTGGACCCGATTCACACTATGACAGACTTAGATGGATCTACCCAACCTAGAAGGGGTTTGAGCAGGTCTTCCTAGCCTAGATAACCCTATAAGAGATACATACCAACTCAAAATGGGACTTGTTGGGGTTTTTAGGCCCGAAAAATATTTTATATAATCAAAAATTAAATTAATTAATTTTTGGATTAAAGATAATAAAATTTTTATTATTTTTTAAAAAATTTATTTAATTTTGGTATGATAATTAAAGTAATTGGTTATTTTAATTTTGATATAAAAAAATTAAATTAATAATCAAACTGAATTAAATTAAAGTATATGGATTGAAATAATTCATTTAATTTATTTAAAGACCCTCATACTATATTTATTACATTTAATTTTTATCATGTTTTATTATTAACCACTACCTGGTCTTGAATAGTGACAGACCCTTGTATTTTTTATTTATTTAATTTAATTATTTATTATAACTATTTTCAATGCTTATAATAATTAATTAGTTTTATTGACAGTCTGTGCATTATAATTTTTTTATTCAATATGTATAAGGTGTTGTGTGTCTGTCATTATTTTTAAAGTATATTGTGCTACTTGATATCACCTCACCTGTGTGTGAGTACATTTATATTTTGACGATGATGTTGTAAGTCATAGACCATGCCAAGTCAAGGTGAAATCCATATAAGAAATGGACACAATGGACGGGGATGAGCTGCATCATGAGTTAAGACGTGTATCAGGTATGATTCCCCTTGTTCGTGGTTGATCTATTAAGTTTAAATGGATAAACCAATATTAGATTCTCTAGACCAATTGATTTTTCTAATTATTTTATGCATTTTTTATTATTTTATGCATTTTCATGATAGTGGGAAACACATAAAATTATAAATAAGTAAAATGCATAAGGACACAATGAATTTTTTTTCTATTAATGTTCAGTTGTGAGAATGATAACATAGAATTAACAGATAAATATAAATGTATTACATTCATCAAAAAATATTAAAACCACTCATATAAATATTAAGTCACAAACACCTTCCACTGTTTTAATTTAAATAAAACCAAGTGTATGGGGTGCCCGTCAGCCAAAGTTGAGGGTGCCTCCTACTTCCGAAGATTTTTTATGAGATTGATGGGTCTAATTAACTGAAGTTGGTAAAAAAAGTATCCATATATATATTTTTGAATATTCAAAGGTAAACATTGATTAAATCATGTTTATGATTTTAGAAGCTGGGTATTCACTCAGCAGATCAAGGAGCCACAAGTTAATATGGTTAGCCAGACAAACACATGCCTTGAACTCTCTGAGTAGTGGTATAGCCATATCTTGTATAATATGAGGGTGGATCAAGGATCCTTTCCACTAGAATAATCAAGAGTCATTTTATTCTAATTCTAATTGTGAGGGTTTCTAGATTTTGATAAAATAGTATGAGACATTTAATGATTTAAATAGTCAGTAATGTCTAATCAGTAATCAGGATAAAAATATTAATCTACTAGATTTTATTTTCTGAATAAAATGGAAAGTAATACCACAATTAGACTATGATAACTATTGGAAAAAGATAATTGTTAATCCGGAATGAGTTTTTAATGACTATTATAGGTGCTTGTGCAAATTACTACGATATCATAAATTCAAGGTTTTAGTGTCCCAAATACCTATTAGGCCTCCTCAGAAAGCGAGGGTGAGAAAAATGATTATAAGAGACTCATGTTTCATGTATATGATGGTTATGTCAAATTTTTATCATCAACGCTCAATGTAAGTTATGGATTCAACATCTGGACATGGATGATTTCACATGTTTTCTCATCTCTAAGAAGATTATGTGAAGAAAGTGATGCAAGATGTGAGTAAGTGATGATAACACTAGATATGTGTAAATTTAAATATGGATCGTGATCTATCAACATATACCTTTCTCATATCATTTCCACCCATTTACTACAGTCTCATTTAATATTATAAAAAGAATGGTATGGAGAAAACTCTTTGTTGCCTTCTAAGTAAAACTCTCCAAGAAATAAGAACATTAAACAAAGATTAATATTTTATTATTATGGTGAATAGTTTGAAAGAAAAGGTGAAAAATCCAATGGTAAATGTAACACTAAAGGCATATTCACAATTTATTTTGATTTAAAAAGATTTTTTATCATATGGGAGGTTATTTTCTTCACATAATTCTATGTATGTTTAAATTCAATGAACTGAATTGAAGAATCAAGTAGTTTCTTCTTCTTCAAGAATATTCATCATTGTATGTAATGTTTCTATAATACTTTTTGGTTATTGAATATAGTATACCTATCACATATCTTTATTTTAATATAGTAACCAAGTAAGTAATGAAATGTTACTAGAAGTAAGGTTTGTTCTCTATGTAGATGAGAAAGGGTGGTTCATAAGTCAACAGTGAAGAGCTCACAACTTCTAATTTATATGTAAATGATTATAGTTGAATTGTTGCTAAGTATTACCAAAACATTTACTCATGTGTCCTTTGTACACACGGATACATTATTCCATTTTTGTAATGAATATTGTTTGTGGTGTTTAA
The DNA here is from genome assembly GCA_963277665.1 of Viscum album. NCBI lineage: Eukaryota > Viridiplantae > Streptophyta > Magnoliopsida > Santalales > Viscaceae > Viscum > Viscum album. The sequence goes on along the minus strand of OY728143.1, from coordinate 1,041,312,187 downwards.
TACTAAAACAATAGTTATGTAATTCTTAAATCATTGGAAATATGTGATGAATATTAAATATAGGACTTATATACCCAGTTATAGAAAGATAATAATTTTTCAATAAAAACTAAATAGTTTTCAAGGATATACAAAGTATGGTTTTAGAATCTTTAGATTTAAAGTCCTTAGGTTTTATCACCACACTTATGTACTTAGTTTTGTAAAATGAAACCTTTATAAATAATGTTAAGTCACAAAAATTTCTTAATTAGTTCAACTAGTGTGTGTGAACTATTCCAAGTGTAATATAGTGGGAAATATACTTCATTTTATTTATTTAATTGTTTATTAATGAATGTGAAACTGAATTATAGAATATGAATGGTCATTAAATATACGAGTTTCGTCGGGCCAGTGCGTTGAAGAGTATCTTGACCAAGCATTCATCGGTCAATATAATATAGCATGGAGTAATTCCTAAATGCACATTACATTACCCACATTAATTCTATGATGTTAATAAGGAGGATCTATGATAAGTCTTACATGTTAACATTGATTAATAAAATGTAGTGTCGAGTAATTCTTAAATGTATATTTCCTTATACACATCTAAATCATGATGTAAGTAAAAGGAGTATCAATGTTACAACTTATATTCATTGCAGATACTTCCATTATTTTACAATATATCTATCGTTAATAATGGAATTATCCCATAACCATATTCCATATATTATGGAAAATGAATATCATATAATTTATAGTATGTTTCAAAATCCATTATTCTATAATAACATGTGTTTTAATTAAAAGTTTTTGCTAAGGATATAAAAAATCTTTCATTAATAAAAACACAATGTGAATATAAAGTAATTATCCTAAAATTTCCTTGGATATTATATAAATCCCTATGATAGATAATCTATAGTCAAGTTATAGACTACATTTCTATAAAATGGTGAACATATCTACTTGAGATAGTGGGAGGAAGATTAAATTGGGTTTAGTCAATCCTAGAGATACACAAATAGTGTAAATAGAACAATTTCCACAAGAGGTGTGGATTAGGAATGTTTTAGAGGCACATACTATGTAAGATGTATAAAACCAAAGTGATAGTTTTATATTCACTGTGAGTGGTGATAAATTATTCATTGAGAATAATAAATACTATAAGTAAGCAGTATATGAAAATTAGCTAAAATGGAAAATATCAATTAAAATTAAATAATGGATTCAATGTATCAAACATGGGTATTATTATTTTGAATACTGTGGTGGATATTCAAGTGAGACTATACATGGATCGTACAAGCATGGTATGAATAACAATTGATTGGTAACATAAATTTATTATGCCCAAATCCATTAGAATTTTACGTGTTATAGCTACATTCTATGATCATTAATATTGAGAATTGGATGTTAATATCACCAATCATTGGAAGTGTCTATATAACACAACCAGAAAGGGATGGAGACACCATAGAATGCTAATAAGGGGTGAAAGTTACTGAAATCCAATTTTGGATTTAAGTAAGTAACAAGATCATAGAATATTCATTTGGAATGAATTTTTTCCATGTGACTACAAGAGGATAGTGGGATTGCCCCTATTTTTTAAGTAAAATATGTTTGGAAAACATATGGAAACATCCATCAGTCTTACAATTAATTAATACCATTATTAAAGTAATTCTATAGGGATTAACTTAAAGTAGCAACATAATTTCTAGGGAACATGATCTATTGAGGTAGATATAATGATTACATAGACCAATTCAATAGTATATATACTAAAAAGGTATTGAAAAATACAAGTTGGAATAATTTGAGAGAGAATTGTTGCCAGAGCCCCATGGAATAAATATCTCTAAGAAGACATGCATGGGAATACGAGGTGATTAATGTAGTGATTTTAATTACATGCACTTCAGCGATGGATCAATCATGTATTCCATGATATTTACAAGAAATGGTATTTCCAACATAAATTTTATCATAGGAAAATATCTATTATATCTAGGAGAACTGTAAGGGAAGAAGTCAAAACCATATGCTTTTACTTGAGCAAGTACAAAAGATATGTACTTGGTATGTGGAGATGAAGGTATAGTAGTTACAAGTGGACAAAAACTAGAATTCCTTTAGATCAATATGATATTATATCATAGTTAGGATAAAGTAATGATCAATATAAGCTCATACAATATAGTGGTATCTATATCTACAAATATCGAGTATGTTGAAACTTCTAAGGAAGCTAAGAAGCATTGTGTTAAATGAAATGATATGTACCAGTTCTTGGAATAGCATTTAGTAAGTAAATTTATATCATGATGATAATTATTTTATTGGTACTATCCAAGATTTTAAGTTTAGATATTTTAAAAAAGAGATATACTCAGGGACATAAACTCTTTGGAAGTTTTACTCAAGGAGTTAAAGTCCCACATAGCGGAATATTTGTGTAGTGGAGATATGGCAGACCCAGCAACTAAATCCATGCCTCTACAAAAACATTATCTTATCATGTGAGAACTAATAAGGATAGTTATAAATTTGGATCTAGTTAAAGTGGGGGTGTTGTAATAGTGGGTTCCCTATACCCAAATTTATCAGTACTTTTAGATTATCATACAATGTATACATAGAGTTATACATGATGTACACTTACCATTATAGTGTATATATTTTTGTTCCCACTATTTAAATTTTAAAGTACATAGATTATTTTTCATATAAAAAGGTTATAGAAGTTCCCATTCTATAATGAGAACCTCAAGATACCATGACATTAATATTAAAAAAAATCTTATGGTATATATACATCATACTGACTGGTAATAGTTGATATCTGACAATTAGGTGTTGAGGGTTTATAAGCATTAAGACTTATTTGCATGAAATTTACACTTGGTCATCTCTAGAAAGTGAGATCATGAGGATAGCCTCGAAAATAAGAACACTGCATGTTTCAGGTTTCATTGATTATTCTTATCTATAGACCTATATATTGGTATCATCACTTAATATAATTATCAATGTGTGTCATTTGATTGTATACTTTAATGTAAGAAAAAAACCATGATAATTAATTTGTGGTGAAGTAGCTTGTGTTGGGTGTATCATTGGTGGTATGTCATTGGTTGAATGATCAAGATAGAATCTTTCTCTTATAAGTTGAGGAAGTAATATCTTGAGCCCAATTTATCAAGATGGTAGTACCTTTATAAATCCTTGTCCAAGGTAGTCAAAGTTAAGCCCATCTAGTTATATAAAAAAACAGTAAATCTAGAATAGATGATGACACAAGTGTGTTTCCTTATTTATGATATATCTAATGGAAAAGAGATTATATTACACAATACATGTTCATAGGATTGTTATTATTATTATGGAAATTACTTATCTCTTTAGGGGCCTTTATGGGTTTTTAGAGTCTTCTCTTGGTATATGAATAATATTTACTATTATTGAGATAAGGGCCTATAGGTCCAAACATAATAGTGTATTCAAGAATCTTCCATATTCTAGTGAATTGGTATATAGGAAAAGGTGACCCCCACCATGAGATCTGAGAGTTTTCCAAGTATTAATGATCACCAATGAATAAATAAATTCATTATTATTTGATTATAAAATAGTTGGGTTGAATATTTATTAAAATTATTCACATGGTATTAAGTGAATACAAGGAAAAATATTATATGAATGAATATTATTTTAATATTCAAGGTTCATTTAATATTAGTGGGAATTATAAGTCATGTTAATGAATCAGGTTTTATTATGTAATATATTTATTATATTACAAGGAGGTGATAAAACATAAATTACATTAATGATGTAGTTAGTTCATTATAATGCGTCATTTGTTGATTATTTAGTGGGAATTTTATTACTGGCGGTTGGGTAACCATTTTAGGTATTTTGAGTGTTCCATTATATAAGAAGGAGGATAGGATCATTCTAACAACTATTAATTCTAGTGGAATGATAGATTCTCTCACCTTCCGCATCCTATAGATATAAAGTCTCTCTCTCCAAGTGAACAATCCAAGTATGCCTTTGATGGATCTAAGTGATGGTATTTAACCAATCATCGTGACGCCAAAGGAATTTTTTTAACATTTTGCTAGCACCTGGAAGATGAAAATCAATATTCATGTATATTCTTAAAGCATGTGTATAAAATATAGAGGGTTTCGACTTCGGATCTTTCGAGTAATGGTCATTGAAAATGATTTGTAGTCGAGGGTGCTTCATTCCAAACAAGGTATTTGTTCAATTTTAATTTTTGTACTTTGATTAAATCATTTGAGATTATGGAACCTCTATCATGGCTCAAATCACTAGAGATGACAAGTTTTCTCATTATGATAATAAAATATTTTAAATACATAGCTCACCAACTTCTACTGCATGCCTCGGTACCTTCAAAGATACCATGTATGGTGCATGATAGGTTATCCTAAGAACACTATATTTTATTGTATTTATGGTTAACTTTGACTTATATTTATGATGTCATGTTTTATGTTATTCCCACATTCCTATATTACCTTTATGTTATCATCTTATATCACGCTTCAATTATCATGTTTATGATTCTCACCCTTTTTATGTCACCTTGATATGCCTATTGACTAACATGCACTATATCTATCATGTTATACATTAATTAATATCTTACTTAACTTTATAGCTCACCCCTTTCATATTTACGACCCCAGGTAATCACAAGGTGTTTTAGAAGAGCAGTGAAATTTAAGGGAATGTTATGGAGATTTAGTTTATGTTTTTGAATTTCTATTGCAATTTTTTATGCTTTGTACCCAATTACCCAAATACACCCAGCCTCATGATATTATAGAGTGTATTAAGTGTATCCTTATTTAATAAATCATAAAATTTATTGTTTTAAATATATGGGTTATCATAGTTGGTATTAGATAAAAGGATAGTTATTTATGGGGATTAAGATTATAAAACCTCAGTAAAATACTTAAGGATAAGACTAAATATAGGAAAACATACCTAAATTAATGTAAAGTATATAGTAATTGGTTTCTAAGAAAATAAATCCCTGTCTGAATACTATAAGTGGATGTGGATTTGGAATAGTTGTACCTAGGGATAATAACCACAAAACGTGTTCATTAGGATTAACTTGATCATCACTTAGTGCATGAAAAAGTGGTCTTTCTAAACAACTAGTTTGAAACTCTTGGAAGATATGATTTGGTAAATTCGTAAGCTCCTTACATACAATTATTAAGGGAGAAGTAATTCCCATATGATTTTATTTTATGAAATAGATCACAGATAACTTATATTGAAATATCAAAATTCATAGGTTAAGGAAAATATATAATTTATGATGTATCCCTTAAATGTTCATAGTTACTCTTTTTTTATATATTTTATTTAAAGTTATCATCCCTAATTTTCCCTTTATTTTAGTCAATGGATAGGAATAAAAGAAAATGAGTCAACAACCAACATGATGAGCAATGTAATAGCTTCCCAAATTAGATAAGCAACCCTATAATAGTAGGATTTGGTAAACTAATGAAAATTATTTCTCATCTAAATCATTTTTTGAACAAAAAATTAAATAATGGGAAAATATAACATCCCCATAAGAAATAGAATGTTTCAATTGAGACCTTTATGTGACAAAGACTTATGAATTTTAGTAGATCTTTTGATCTCTTAATCACAGAACAATGAATCAACTCCATTGAACATATCTTCTCCATCATTCAATGATCAGTGTAAGATAAGGTCATGCAAGTTATTTATCATATAGAGAGAGAATATGATCAATGGTGTATGTTGATTAAAAATTTGAAACCCAAGGAAGAAATAAAAGTGATGGAGTATAAAAAATTTCAGATTTTTTTTTCAATAAATATTTTCCTCTCACTCTCTGACTAAAAATGGAGAGGTATTTTCTCATACTTATGAAAAAGGATGAAAAATACTTCAGGGTGTATGTGGAGATCATCAAAATACTTGTAGGATATAAATTCATCTTTTTCATTTCCCCTAAAAATATATTTGATAGATTCTTTGGTGTGTTAAATCAGAGTCTTTGAAAAGATTTAGCGATTCAAGACTTTAACAGCTATGAGAAAATTTTCCAATGGTCCCTCAATATTGAAATGAATATCAGTGAATCTAAAGGGTATCACAAGTCTATATTCATGAAGTAGATAATAAATTTTAATTTTTTAAATGTGATTGAGAAATATTATGGGGAAAGAAATTCCAACATCTCACTTGTCAAAAGTGTGGGAAGAATCAGCCCAAAAATTACCCAAAGGGGACAAGGAAATGATTTATGTGTGGGAAGGAAGGGCACCTAGATGGTGATTTTTGTTAGGATAAACCCAACTATGTAATGGAATAAATGAATTATTTGGTTAATCCTCTGCATATTTTCCAATATTTCAACTAAAAGTAATATGGACATTATACAAACCAATGTACTAATCTAGGGGTTTTCAACAATAATCGATAAAAAAACCTCCAAGGCCTAATGATAAAGAGAAGACTTATGCAATCATAATTGGTGAGGTGAATACTGATAATGACATGGTGGCATGTACACTACTTATTCACTCAAATAGAGTGAGCATACTTTTTAATTCTATTTCTATTAATTCTTTCATATAACACAAAATTGTTATAATATTTTAAACAACATGGAAAAACATAGAAGAAGAGTTATCAGTGAAAATAAAAAATGGATAAATTATTAAATCCCAAGTATATAACTCCTCCCCAATCCATATTTTCAATCTTAACTTCCCAATGAACCTTGTGATACTCCCTTTAGCATAATTTTATGATATTCTAGACATGTATTGACTTTCATTATATTGAGCCAACATAAATTGCTGAGAGAAGGAAATCACCCTCTGTAGCGCAAATCATCGTCTAGTTATAAACAAGTGGGAGTAGGAGGATGAATCTCATTTAGTATCATCATCTCAAGTATATATATTATTTCCATATGAGTAATTTTATCTATATCAAATGCTTAAGAATAAGGATAATATCATCCTTTATAACATTCTCATTGTAAGGGAATTCACTGATGTGTTTCCTAAAGAATTTTATAGTATTACTCCTAGTTGAGAGGTTGAGTTCTCAATAAAACCTATACTCATATATTTTCCAATATCCATGACTCCATGTAGAATGTCCATTATTGAACTTGAGGAGATGAATAAACAATTATAGAAGAATCTGGATAAAGGGTTTATATAACCAAGTGCTTCACCATGTGGTGCACTAGTCTTTTTCTTCAAGAAGAAGGATGGATCAATGAACCTATACATTGATTATCATGATCTCGACAAGATCAATATAAATAAAAACTATCCAATTCCATGGATTTATGACTTTTTTGGTCATCTATGTGGATCCAAATACTTATTGTTGAGTCAATAAGGTTTTCCTTATGACTTTTCCATTCCTTCTTGTTTTGAAAATCACAAACACCTTATACTTACGCAAATCTCTATTTCACTTCTATAAGGAAAATTTCCTTTCCAAATGAATTTACCCCTACCATGTTTTCATTGTTCATATCAATATTTTTTCTTAAGTATAAAAATCAGATTCATATATAAAACCTCGAAATCATATAATACTTATATATGAAGCATTCTATTTTAGGATTCGAATTCTGGATACGAACTCTAATGAAGTTCCACTTCAAATTCTGGATACAAACTCTAATGAAGTTCCACTCCTAATTATGGATACTAACTCTCATAAAGTTCCACTCCAAATTCTGGATACGAACTCTAATGAAGTTCCACTTCGAATTCTGGATACGAACTCTAATGAATTTCCATTCCGAATTCTGGATACGAACTCTAATGAAGGTCCATTCCGAATTCCGAGAACGAACCCTCATAAAGTTCCACTCTGAATTCTGGATACGAACTCTCATAAAGTTCCACTCCGAATTCTGGATACGAACTCTCGCAAAGTTCAACTCCGAATTATGGATACGAACTTTAATGAGTTCGACTCTGAACTTCTATGAGTTCGACTCCTAACTCCTACTAGTTAGACTCTGAACTTCTATGAGTTTGAATCTGAACTTTTACGAGTTCGACTCCAAACTCTGTAAGTTCATATTCCAAATTCTAGTGAAACCAGACTCTGAATTTCCTTATAAATTTAGACTTCGGATTTCTACAGAATTCAGGTTCCGAATTCCTACAAAATAGAATCTGAATATCTCTTTATTATAAACTCTGAATTACATTTTGGTTAGACTCCGAACTTTTATTTACTTATATTCCAAACTTCAGTTTTACTTATGATTACACTCATTTCATTAAAAAACGATGTCATGCTTTCAGTTATTGACCAACTGTTGGTTGAGTGACATGTGTACAAGTCCATCCGAAATTCAAGGATAATTATGACTGTTGGAGGAGGGAGCCGACCGTTAGAGCTTCGCCTATAAATAGAATCTCATTTAAAAGTCGACAACAACTTTGACAGAACTCTGACATCTATGCTTACATGTTGTTGAAGTAATTTCTAGAGATATAGGCTCTTATCAACTCTCAAATCTTTGTGTAGAAAGTTTGAATAGCTTGTTCAAACTTTTCTTTGTGAAGACTTGCCTCGTGCGACTCTGATTGTTGCTGATTACAATCGAGGGATTCCGGGGATAGGAAGACAGAGGTTCCAACACCTTGAAGTTGAGGGATTCCTTGCTGAGGAAGATAGAGGTGCCGACTACCTGATAGTTTAGGGCTTACGGGGATAGAAAGATAGACTCCGATCTTCATATCGAGGGCTTACACTGGTGTGGGTAAGACTGAATTTCTTGAAAGTATAAATCAAGGGACCTCTTATCCAAGGTTGTTGGATACCCTTCTCTTTGGGTTAAAAGAGTTATTGTTTGTTACTTGTAGTTTTACTACTTGTTTTTTCGCTGCATTTTGTATTGTTAAGGAAAGTATAACTTTCTTATACTTCCTTACTTGTACTCTAATATAGTTAGATTCTATACACTTTAAGGTAGAATCATAATATTTGTAACTTTTGTTAAGTTCCATTTTCGGAATCACTTTTCCGGAATCTAGAAAGTCTTTAGTACTCATAGAGCTCTTGTGAATTATCTTGTTTAACCTTGTTAAACATAACCATCCTAAAAATTTCATAAGAGAATTTTTAAAAAGTACAATTCACCCCCCCCCCCATTTGTGACCCACATCGATCTCCAAGCTCTCACGTCTTGAACCTCTGCCTCAGTTATTAAAGCCCATTCTGAATATCTCAGTGCTCCTCCATTCCAAATGTCTATAGAAGCCACTTCTCAAGAAATGTCTACCACGAATCCAATTTCAAAATGGCAAGTGTACAGAGAAAGACCGGTCTATCCAAACTTTTACAAGTATGATTCTATCATCTCTAAGAACATCAAGTTGAATGATTGGGAAGATGTATGTATATCTAAGACAGGTGTTCAATATGTGGCCTATCCAGAGTTACTTGTAGAGTTCTATGAATCAGAATGCTTCTATGAGGAAGAGGGAAGAGAAAAATTTTCTTTCAAGTCTTATGGGAATACTTACAAACTTACTTACACCAAGGCAGCAATCTTGGTGGGGCTGACATATGATGGAGAAGCTAAATTTTTCTCACATAAACTTCTGGATGTTCAAGGAAGTTTTGTTAAGATAAAGGCCTTGGAGTGTCTTGGGATTGATGATATAAATACAACCAAGATTTCTCACCTATATTCTAATAATCAGATCCTTCAGCTATGGGTACAAGGTTTCTTGGTTCCGAGAAAGGGTGACAAAGATACCCTGAAGAAAAGTGATATATATTTCTTATAATTCTTGGTGAATCTAAGAAAATTCAATCTGATGAGGCATGTTCTTGTGACAATCAAGAACATCAAAGAGGGAAATTTGAGAGATCAAATCATCATGTACCCTTCCTTACTATCCAAGCTGATAGTTCGGTGTCTGGATTCTTTCAAAATTGCATGTAAGTCTAAGGCTCGGAATTGCAAGTTTATGCTTGTTAGTGATGATACCTTGAAAAGGATGAATATGGCCTATACCAAGGAAACACGAGAGTTTTATAATTTTCCAGAGGAAGAGGCTGAAACCAATCCAGAAAATGTGGAGAGAGCTGAGCCAGTGAAGAAGGTTGGTAAGAAGAGGAAATTGAAAGAACTGGTTGCTGAAGACAAGACTCCCAAAACTAAGGAAACCCAATCCGCACCTCCCAAGCCGAAGAAATAGAAAGCATATCCATATGAGGTGGCTGCTAGATGGAGGGAAGATAAGGAGAAAATAAAATAAGGGGAACCTCAGTTCAAATTGGACCCTGCTGAAGCTAAATCCTTAAGAGAGAAGACGACTGAATACCTTGAAAAGGTAGAAAAAGAGAATAAAATGAAGAAGAAGAAGACGTCTGAAGCTGAAGTTGTACAATCCCTTTTGAGAGACACAGAAATAGCTTCTGATAATATTCCTGTACTGAAAACCTTTCTTGTTGATCCATTACTGGAGACCCCTGGAAAAAATTACTTCACTCTGGAAAAGTCTAAAGGGAAAGAGGTTGTTGAAGGAGTAGAGAAAGGAGCTGGTGAAGAAGTAGAGGAAGAATTTGTTGAAGAAATAAAAGAATAAGAGGAAGTAGAAGAAGAAGAAGAAGTATAAGAAGGAAGTGGTGATCTATATGACTTGATTAAACAAGTGTAAGATTATCAAGATAAGGCAAACCTATCAGAAAAACTACCACTCCGAACTTCTGAGGCCGAGAACTCAAAGCTTGTCACTCTGGGAAAGGGAGATGAAAAAGATGGTAAGGAAGATGATGACTAGGAAGAAGATAAATAAAATGAATTTTTTGAGGAAGAAAGCTATGAGAAGCACTTTCTTGAAGAAGGAGCAGATAAGGGGAGACCTGATGAAGACAAGATAGTTCAACTATTTGAAAGTGAGGAAGAATCTCCTAGTGAAGAACCCATTCTTAAAGTTAATAAAGGTAAGAAAGTTCTTATGGACACCCCAACAAAATATGTTATAAGGAAGAAGGATGTTGGTGTCTCTTCAAGAAGAAAGTTGGTGGAAATTAAAGAAGAACAATCCCCGAGCAAGGTGTCTGATTTGGAATCATCAGCACTAGGTCGTGATTTTGTTGTTGAATCATTGAAGAAATTGGTGGACACCATTCCGATCTTTCCCACCATAGACTCCAAATGCTTCAACACAGCCTAAATCAGAAATCATAATCCTTATCCATGGTGATAGATAAGTGTGTGAAGATTGAGGCTGATCATAGAAATTTTCTCATCAATTATGATGTTTATAGAAAGTCATGCAGCAAAATGACTTTATGGTCAAAGAAAATTGATGATGACATGGTAGAGCTTGATACCTTTCAGAATGATGTTAAAGAATATTTTGACACCGAGGATGCAAAGATAAAGAATCTTTAGGATAATCTAACCCTTGATCAAAATTCCCGAAATCAACAAGTGAGGGATCTGAATGGGAAGCTTAACTCGGTTGCTCAAAACTGGAAAGGGGAAAGAGATATCCAGATTTAGATCAAAGAGAAGCTAGAAAAGCCGGATGAATTACTGAAGATGCAGGAAGAGGCCATGAAGGCTCAGGTAGAGTTCCTGAAAGCTCAAGATGATAGGATTAAATCCTTATAGAAACAATATGAGGAAGACCAGAAAGACTTGAAAAAGATGAAAACCCTGTTGAATAAGTTAATCCCCAAGGAAAAAGAAAACAAATAGACCAATCCGATTTTTTTTGTAATTTCTTTCCTTGTAAAAATTCTTTCAATTCTAATGAAATCTCTTGTTGTTTGTATCTTGTGTTATTATGTACTAATGTTTCAGGAACTTTATTTCTTTTCCATTCCCTTAAATTATTTTTGAAAATCACAAAGGGGGAGAAGGAAAAATAACTACTCAAAGGGGGAGAAGGAAAAATCTAAAAGGAAGAAGAAAAATTTCTAAGTTAAGAACTATCCTTAATAAAGGGGGAGTTTCTCATTACTATTTTTTTTATTCCCATGATAATGAAAACTCTTTTCCGGAAATCCAAAATACAATCCTTAGAGTTCCTAAGCCTAAGGAGGAGTTAGTTGTATTTATCATCATCCATGAACAAAGGGAGATAAGTTTTAATTTCAAAGTCTAAAGAAATTTTTCTAAGTCCTTATGTTCTTTTTTGAAAGGTTGTTCGTGATTTCCAAAAAGGGGGAGATTGTTGAGTCAATAAGGTTTTCCTTATGACTTTTCCATTCCTTTTTGTTTTGAAAATCACAAACACCTTATACTTAAGAAAATCTCTATTTCACTTCTATAAGGAAAATTTCCTTTCCAAATGAATTTACCCCTACCATGTTTTCATTGTTCATATCAATATTTTTCTTAAGTATAAAAATCAGATTCATATCTAAAACCTTGGAATCATATAATACTTAGATATAAAGCATTCTGTTTTAGGATCTGAATTCTAGATATGATCTCTAATGAATTTCCACTCCTAATTCTGGATAGGAACTCTAATGAAGTTCCACTCCGAATTCTAGATACGAATTCTCATAAAGTTCCACTCCGAATTCTGGATACGAACTCTAATGAAGTTCCATTCTGAATTCTGGATACGAACTCTAATGATGTTCCATTCTGAATTATGGATACGAACTCTAATAAAGTTCCATTCCGAATTCTGAGTACGAACTCTCATGAAGTTCCACTCTGAATTCTGGATACGAACTCTCATAAAGTTCCACTCCGAATTCTGGATACGAACTCTCACAAAGTTCAACTCCGAATTATGGATATGAACTTTAATGAGTTTGAATCCAAACTTCTATGAGTTCGACTCTGAACTCCTACTAGTTCGACTCCGAAATTATATTATTTTGACACTGAACTTTTACGAGTTTGACTATGAACTCTATAAGTTCATATTCTGAATTCTAGTGAAACCAGAGTTTAAATTTCCTTAGAAATTCAGACTCTGGATTTCTATAGAATTCAGGTTCCGAATTCCTATAAAACAGAATCCGAATATCTCTTTACTATAAACTCTGAATTCCATTTTGGTTAGACTCTGAACTTTTATTTAATTACATTCTGAACTTCAGTTTTACTTATACTTACACTCGTTTCATTACAAAACAATTTCGTTCTTTCAGTTATTGACTAAATGTTTGTTGAGTGACACGTGTACAGGATCCTCTGAAATTCAAGGAGAATTATGATCGTTGGAGGAGGGAGCCGACCATTGGATCTTAACCTATAAATAGGAGCTCATTTGAAAGTCGACAAAAACTTTGACAGAACTCTGAAATCTATGCTTACATGCTGTTGAAGTGATTTCTAGAGAGAGGGTCTCTTATCAACTCTCAAATATTTGTGCAGAAAGTTTGAATAGATTGTTCAAACTTTTCTTTGTGCAGACTTGCTTTTTGTGAATCTGATTGTTGCTGATTACAATCGAGGGCTTCTGGGGATAGGAAGACAGAGGTTCCAACACCTTGAAGTTGAGGGCTTCCTTGCTGAGGAAGACAGAGGTTCGAACTACCTGATAGTTGGGGGCTTGCAGGGATAGCAAGACAGACTCCAATCTTCGTATCGAGGGATTACCCTGGTGTGGGTAAGACAAGCTTTCCTGAAAGTATAAATCAAGGGACCTTTATCCAAGGTTGTTGGATACCCTTCTCTTTGGGTTAAAAGAGATATTGTTTGTTACTTGTAGTTTTACTACTAGTTTTTCTGCTGCATTTTATATTGTTAAGGAAAGTATAAATTTCTTATACTTCCTTACTTGTAATCTGATATAATTAGATTATATATGCTTTAAGGTAGAATCTTAATCTTTGTAACTTTTCTTAAGTTCCATTTTCGGAATCACTTTTCCAGAATCTAGAAAGTCTTTAGTACTCATAGAGGTCTTGTGAATTATCTTGTTTAACCTTGTTAAACATAACCATCCTAAAAATTTCCTAAGGGAATTTTTAAAAAGTACAATTCACCCCCCCCCTCTTGTATCTGAGAATCTCATTATTATTTCGATCCTAATTTTGGTATCACATAGTATATCATACTCAGAGTCATACCATCCTAACACTTATATAATGTGGATCTTAAGTCAAGATATTATCAAGTAAAGGTAAAGAATGAGGATATACCCAAGTCTATTTTTTATACAAGGTATGGACACTAATAGTCCATAGTGATTCAATTTGGACTCTCTAATTCTCCATAAATATTCATAGACATGATGAATATAGTATTTATATATTACCTTGATAAATTTATGGTAGTCTTTATCGATGATATTCTTAACTACATTAAAATTTATAAAGATCATGAGGATCATTTATATGTTTTATTAAAAACCTTGAAAAAAGAAAATTTATATGATAATTATAGTAAATGTGAGTTCTGGATGGAGAAAGCAACATTCTTAGGGAATGTTATCACCAGTAAAGGGATATCTATTAATCTTATAAAAATAGAGAAAATTGATGGATGACCTACACCAATATCTATGATGGAAATCCATATTCTCCTTGGATTAGATGGGTACATCACCAATTTGTGAGAAACATCTAATGATTGTTAGACCCGTTAACTAAGCTTACTCAAAACGGAGTCAAGTTTTTCTAAACTGGTGAATGCAAACTGAGATTTAAAGAGTTAATGAAGAGACTAATCTCTTCACCTATACCCACATTACCCACCAATGGGGAAGGATTTGTGATATACAGTTATGTGTTCAAAAAGGGATTGGGTTTTGTACCCATGAAAGATGAAAAGGTTAAATCATATACCTCCCACTAATTAACAAACCTTGAGCAGAACTGCCCAATGCATGATCTATAATTGGATGTAGTAATCTTTGTATTAAATATTTGGTGAAATTTTCTATATGGGGAGAAGTATGACATATATATGGATCATAAAATCCTCAAGTATATATTCACACAAAAGGATCTCAACATGTCCTAATTAAGGTGGTTAGTGACGATCAAAGTTTATGATGTCTCAATCCATTACCATCCTAGTAAGGTGATCAAATTGGAAAATGCTCTGGGTAGAAAGGATCCCACAGCCCTATCCATGATGATAATTATAAGGGATCCAATATTCTTGGACATGAAAAGTATAGACATGAGAATAATAAAAGGATATTTATCCTAAATTCCTCAAATAACTGCTCAACCATATCCATTCTAGAGAGTATCAAGGAGGCCCAAAAATATGATGAGGTTCTATAAAAATGTAGCAAATATTCAAGAGTTCAAATTTTCTAAATATGGATTTATGAGGTTTGGAAATTAGATATGTGTCCCATAAAAACTAGAGTTGAAAATGTAACTTCTGGATGATGTGAATAGATCATCCTTCTCTATTCATCTAGGATGCATTAATATGTATAGTGATCTGAAGAAAAACTTATAGTGGGATAACATGAAGAGGGAGATTTGAAAATTTGTATCTTGATACTTGTTATTATAATATGTAAAGTTTGAATGAGAAAATTCTAAGGGTATGATACAACCATTTCCCATACCAGTTTGGAAATGGGGAAACATAACCATGGATTTAGTTGTAGGAATCCTCATGAAATCTAAAGGAAATAACTTCATCAGGTATTAATTGATCTCCTGACAAAGTCAGTAAATATCAATACTATTAATGAAGATTTATCTCTTAACCAACTCACCAGGATATACATTAGGGTACTGGTAAGACTGCATGGAGTGTCACGCTCCATTATATCGGATTGAGATCTAAGGTTTACCATGAAATTATAGAGAAGCCTTCAGTAAGAACTATATATAGAACTGAGTTTTTGTACTACATATGACCCTCAGATTGTTGTTCAGTATGAAAGAACCCTTCAAACTCTAGAGGATATGTTGAGATCATGTTCAATAGATTTCCAATGATGATGGGATCATCACCTTCTCCTAGTGGAGTCCTCATATAACAATGGTTTACATTCTAGCATTCAAATGGAAACTTATAAGGCTCTATGTGGGAAGATGTGTCAAACTCTAACATGTTGGGATGAAGCTGGAGAGTGTAAGCATATGGGATCTGATCTTATCCAAGAGATTAAAGAGAAGGTTAAAACCATTCAACATTATATGAAATTTACAAAAAGTTGATAGAAAATCTATGCATGAAATCGTCAATGAGACCTATAGTTTAAGGTTGGAGATAAGGTGTTCCTTTTTATATCACTGTGGAATAAATTCATGAGTTTTGGGAAGAAGGGAAATATTATTCCAAGATACATCATCCCCTTTGAGATCTTTGGCCGCATCGGAGTTGTGGCCTATTGACTAGAACTCCCCCTAACCTATCTCAAGTATATGATGTGTTACATGAGTCCATACTGAGGAAGTATATACCATAACCCTCACATTTATTAAATCCAAATATAGTACAATTATAGAATGATATTTCATATGAGGATTAGCTGGTGAAGATATTAGATCATGGTGACAAAGTTATATGAAAAAACAAAATTCACCAGGTCAAAGTGCTATGGAGAAGCCACAAGTTTGAGGAAGTGACGTGGGAACCAAAAGAGGTGATGAAATAGAAGTACCCTCGTATGTTTTAGTTTATAAAATAAAATTTTGAGGGAGAAATTTATTTAGGGAGGATAATATAACGACACTATGTTTTATAAATAAAATTCCATTTTTCAAATGAATAAATGCCTTTAAAAGTAATGATGTTATAGAAAATACATGAAATGATTTGATTATTTTTGACTATTATAAGTTATATATTATTATATTTAAAATACTATTAAACATCATGCCAATTGATAATATAGACATTTTATAGTCACCGTTAATATTGGTATATATTAAGGGTAATAATAAAATCCTATTGACATAGACGGAAGAAGTGATAGCCTCGAACAATAGGATCATACCCTATAAATCCCATTTATCAAAGCTTTTGAGGGATATGGCATCACTAGTATTTTTCCTTGACCAATCAAAAGTCAAGATTCAACAACTAAATCATGAGAAAAAGCGTTTATGGGAGAAGTTCAAGATTATAAATATCACAACCCAAACCATGTTCATTAAACCACCCCAAGAAAGTGTCACCATCACACACCATACCCTTATAGAATATGCTGGTGTAATAATGGGGTTATGTATATAGACCCTAATAGTAATAATTTGTATATTTTTATTTTTAATAAAATAATAATTATATTTTTTTTATTTATAGTTATTAGATAATAAGTTTGATAAAAATTATATTTTCATATGATTAAAAGCAGATTTTATTTTTGGAAAATATATATTTCAATCAAGACACTCTTTTTTATGAATTCAATAATTTTTAAAATAAATTTAATTTTTATAAAATGTTATTATAAAATAATATTTATTTAAATATAAATGATAATATAAATTTTTGAAGTCAAAAGTAATTTCTATATGGGTCATAAATTGTTATCGTCATAAAAACCCATGGTTTTCAGTAAATGGAGATTTTTTATTTTAAAGTATAAATTTTTATATTTAAAGAATTATTTTTATAAAATAAATATTATTTATGAAATCTTCATGTTGAAATTAGTCAATGGTGAATTTTTTCTAATTTTCTAATTCAATTGAATTTTTGGGTACAGATTAAATATTGTATAAATATATAGTATGTATTAAGACAAAATAAAAGTCCAAAAGTAATTTAATTAATACTATATCGAGTATCCATGACCAAAATTATGTTTTACTTTAAAATAATGTGTTTTTAATTTTATTTGATTAATTTTATAAACCCTTAATGAATCCTCCAAAACCTATATTATATTTTAAGGTTTTAAAATCAATCCCTTATAAACATGACTCACATCCAAGTCACTAAGGGTAACATTTTAATGAGTTAAGTTCTTATACTTATAAATTATTGAAACCCAATACACTTTATTAGAAACCATTTTAAAAAACATGGAATTTTTTGTGGTTTAGATTAATTTATCATACATATTTTAAAACATAAGTTTAGACATTAATATAAAAAAATCCCTCTCTTTTTCTGTAAAAACCCACCCAATCTCCCATTAATATTCACTAAAAACCATTATATCATATATTTAATCTATATTTCCCTCTCTAGATCCCTCCCAAGGTTCCCTAAAGATCTTAATAAGCTCATATCAATCTTTTAGAATCACCCTATCAAGGTAATGTATCTTCTCATTCTTCTCTTTATTCAAGAGCCTTTTTTTATATTATGTTGTTTATTTACCAATGTTCATGTTGGTATATATTTTTACACATCCATGTTACTTTCCTTATAATTTCCAATTGATTATATTCCCCTTAAAATCTCATTAAACTCTTTCAAAAATCTTTATGTACCCCCGTTATTTTGTTGAAATTATCCTATAATTTTCCATGTTAAACATTTGTATAGTAAATACCAATACCCATTTACACTCAAATATATTCACATAGATGTACATATCCTTAATTTTTGGTTAATTCCATGTACATAAAAAACACTCTTTAATCATGGGATTAAAAGTTATGAAATGAAATTATTATGTTGTATGATCTATATGGTACACTTATGCATGTACATGATATGAATGTGATGGGTTTGACCAAAATTATATATCCCTCCAATGCATTGGGAAATTTTTTTATCTCCTAAGTTACCATGTATGGTGAACATGAGGTTAAACTAACCACATTATGTTATGTTTTCTCGGTTTTTATCCTTGAATTATGAATATGATGTCATATTTTATGTTGTTTTTACATTCCTATGTTTCCTTTATGTTATAATTTTATATCATGATTCAATGATCATGTTTATTATTCTCACCCATTTTATGTCACATTGATATGCCTATTTACTTACATGTATTACTTCTATCACATTATGATTTGATTATTCCTTAATAATATTTATATCTCACCCCTTTCTTATGTTCGTCCACAAGTTATCTCTTATAGTTTTATAAGAGCAATGAAATTTAAGGGCATGTTACGGAGTTTTAGTTTATGTCTCTGTATTTTTGTTGCAAGTTGTTATTCTATGTACATAATTACTTGAAGACTCTAGTCCCCACAATCTTTGTGGATTATATTAACTTTATCCTTATATAATAACTCATGAAATAAATTTCTTTAAATATATGGGTTATCATACTGTAAACCTATATTGTAACATTTTGCCTTTTTCTTTTTGTTAATGATTTTATGGTTTGGGATATACCTGGTACCTAAGTTCTTGATTGAAGATATGATCCGAGAATTCTTGGTAGACTTTTGTGGAGTATGGGATGTTTTTTTGGCATTATAATTTTTTTTTATAAAAAATAGTTATTAGTACTAAATGTAGATAGGTCCCTGTGATGACTTATATGGTTGGAAATATCGATCACTTTTGTGTTGGTTGGAGGTGGGTTAGTTGGTGGTCATTAAGAAAATATTGGTGTAGGAGGCCATCGAGGAGGTGTAGTTGATCATAAAGTGACATATTACCACTTAAAGAATACATTTATCATATACTAGCCAAACAATTTTACCCTTGTAGTTCTCCATTGGTGATTTTGTATTCTTATGATTATTGCCCCATTTAGTTCATCATCAATTGAGGAATAAAGTAAAGATTATACCATGGTTTTTTTGTCTATTCAAGATAAAAGAGTGCATCGATATTATAACTTATTTATTTGATATTCCTTTAGGACATTAGACTATGCCTGTTATATTTAATATGTCGCAACTCTGGAAATATGATCTATATCTCATTCATGTGAGGGATAACGAGGATTTTAAATTATAGGAAGATGCAACTTTTGAGGATAGATCAATGTGTATCATAGAACAGAGTGAGAAAGTGATTCGGGTAAATATTATACCTATCATATACATACATTGGTAATATGATCCTATTTAGGAAAATATCTAGGAGTGGTAAAATGATATGCGGTCCTAGTGGTTGAGTTTATTCTATGAGGATCATTACAAACACTTCTTGAGAATGATATTCCCTTAGCAAGAGTTTTTAATAACCCCCCATTTTTTAAGGTTCAATTCGTGGATTATTTTTTTATAATTAGTTAAATCATAAGGACTAGATCATGATGTTTTTAGGTGGTGTCGGGAGTTTTTAGAGATTTAAAGCGGGGTAATCAGGGTCTTTCTTTTGAAATATAATATTAGGAACCATTGAGTACTCAGTTCTCCTACACTAAATTCCTAATGACATGTCCAGGGGGACAGTATCCCCTGGACCCTCATCAGCCAGCCGATGGGGTTATACCAAGTACTAGTTGAAGTTAAAATAGGAATCTTGTGGTCTACCTAAGTTAATTATATAAAGGTAATTTTCTATATATCACTTTAGCTATTTTACTATATGTATTATGAAGAAATTATTTTTCATAGAAAGAATTTGAGGGATATTGTGGTACACATTAAAATATTAATTTTTCTAAATAGTACATTTGGTTTATTACAAGATGTGATATGAGGAATAAGAGGAAAAAACTCAATAGAATTTATCTATCACATACAATGATATAAGGTAGTGATAGTGGTGAGTGATACAAAAATAATTAATTAGTGAGTTGAAGGTCACGTAAAGTGCTCAACCCATTTAACATAAAGTTTTAGGTATTATTGTTTTTTATGGATCAACCACTTTATATACATCACTATTATCATAGGACACATTTCTATTACAAATGGTTAAAATAAAGTGTTGTAGGATTTGAAAAATCTCATAACCTATTTGAAAAGAGGTTACATAGAGTTAACATTGTTCACCATTTAATTAAACTAATGATCGATATTATTTTGTGAGAAATGACAGATACATATCATAATCCATGGCTTTATCACAAATATAAATTGGTCATATTTCTCATTGATATATAGTGATCTTTTTAAAGTACACTTTTGGATTATTTGGTTTGTTATGTGGGTGTAGAAATTCCATTTTGTATCTTGATAAAGATTGCTGATGATTTTTGGGGAGTCTGGGTAGAAAAAAAATTACACATAGATCGATCATATGTGTAAGTTTGTTTCACTTCACTCTAATACATTAAGGAATAATATCAAAATAATGGGATGGTGATAATATAAAAGGGATATTGTGGGTTTGTGGCTTGTTATAAAAATGTATATTGGTATTTGAATGTAATTAATACCATTAATATGGTATAAATAGTGGGATGTGCATAAATATTATAAGGGGTTTGTATAGAAACCCGCAAATGGGACTGTCTAATTACATAACATAAATAAAATTTCTCATTATAATATATTCTCAAGAAATTTTAGTTTTATAGTTTTAGAGAATTGTGAAAAAAACATTAACAAACAAAACATCTATATTTTCAACTATTATACATTTTTACACTATATAAGAAAATACTTAATCCCTAACAAGTATTTAATATCTCCCCAAAATCCACCATACAAGATACTCTTCTAGACACATCTTACGTAATACATTTCTTCATAACCTAGGGAAATATAAATATAATAAAGTAGGGGTAAAATAATTTATAACAATCAAATATCATAAGCGAACATACGATTGGTATATGGGTATAATCAAGATATAAAATAAAGATATACCCAACAAAGTATAAATTGTAAATTAGGGCATAAGTTCTAGTATAATATAACATATAAATTAGAATGGTATAGAAACATGATTCAATAAACATAATTCATGATATCATAACATAGTCATAGAAAAAATTATAAGACTATGGAAAAGACAAATAAATGTAGCATAAATTAAAATGAAAGGCATCATAGAATTGTGGCACAACTATAAGCATATAAAACCTTATAAACAAAGCTCCTTTCATCATGTTCACACAATAAAATGTGAACAAAAATTGGGGCATCTCATTCACACAAAAAACTTATGAACAAAGATTCATGCATACTATTCACATCAAAAATTGTGAAAAACATCCCCCACATCTCATTCACAAAAAAAACTTGTGAATAATGATTCCCACTTCTAATTCACACAAAAAAACGTTTGAATGGAGCTTCTCGCATCTCATTCACAAAACACTAGTGAACAAATATTCTTGTATCTCATTCACAAAACATACTTGTAAACAAAGATTCCTACATCCCATTCACATAAAAAACTTGTGAATAATTTAACTTCCCCAACCTAATGCTCCCTTATGTGACTGATTTGATTGGATATATAACCTTGAGTGTGCTACCCCATATGCCAGAGGCTAATGAATAGTAGTGAGTATGTAAGAAATATAGTGGGGAGACTACACCCTCTAGTACAAAATTTCTATAACAGTAAAAATAATAAAAATGTAGTCGTAAAAATATAAGAAACAACATGAATAATCAAACAAGCACCTATAGAAGAATAAAGACAAATCAAACAATCCAATAATAACATAACCATGTAATGTCACGATGAAATGTATCAAAATTACATGTTCTAAGTCAAATAAATCAATACTAGATGAATCTATGAAAGACTCCAAAGTACATGGTCCCAAACCCAATGTCGGTCCCATATCCAAGCTCTAACCCATATAGTAAGAAACAATCAAAAACAAGGTCTCTTTCCCTTGTTCATACTTACATCCATGAAGTATGTTCAGATACCAAATGGAGGCCTGAACAGGGTGTGAGTACAACTCAGTAAGACACCACCAATGGTATCTAAAAAAATATTGTCCGAGTATATAGTGAATACAATAAATTGATTAAAAAGGGTATTAATTTAATAAATCAACGATTTAAAATAATTAAAACCATTAACCCTTGATTTCTGGGTTGACACCCATGGTCATCCAAACCTGATTTGACATCATGTTGGATATCTCTGTCTAGGGGTGGATTCTTTTGGATTAGAAATAATTAACCAAGTCTATTGTAGATTCAAATTTTTAGTATTAATTCCACATAATATATCATGAACAAATGGTTCATACTCTTAGGCTAATAAGAATATTTCCCTCAGGAATATAGTTATTTTGTAACTTACCCTCAAGGAGTTTATGTCCCATACATCTTACCATTAGGTGGTGATAAGAACCATACATATTACCCTCAGGAGGGAACATAACCATGCACCTTAAACTCATGTGTCACTCATGGTTCTCCCCAATTTCAACCGAAAACATAAGTCATGAATAGAAAATTCTCAACAATCTATATAACATCTCACCCTTAGGAATCAATAACAAACAGTGATATATCAAGATTGAATTATAAAAAATAAAGACACATAACAAAGTTTCAAATGTATCAGACATATCATCATAAACCATAGGGGTCAATTCACCCAATTACCATTTATTAATCCATTTATGTTCCATAAATTCAGTTTCCCAATTATTAAATCAATTACAAAACTTTCTGTTCTATTCTTCATTTTATCACAAAAGTCATTAACATGCCAATATATATCCATACCTAATCATTTCAACATACCAAATCAATTATATTACAATATATTCATTTTAGTCTATGCGACTCTATTTCAATAAATCACTAAAAATCAGATGTTTTTCCGGTTCGAAATATTAATACAATAATCAACTCACATTTTTAAGACAAAATATATATTATCAAAATAGCTCATTAATTAAGATTTAAAGGGTAGGATCACCTTGCGGGTGGTATAAAGATTAATCTCAATGCCAATGGATCTGATGGAATACAATGGGAGGTCTAAATATAGTACTTTATAGTTAATTATCCAATTATTTAGGTCATGTGCATGTCGTGTTGGTGAGAACATAGTTATTTCAAATACTATAAGAAATTGAAACATACAATGGGATTTTTTCTATAACACCTTCCTCAAAAGTGGAGAAGACGTAGAAAAAATTATGATGTCCAAAGTAGTGCATCATTCATTCTCCCTTCCCTTTTATCTCTAGGTCTGGAACACCAAGACCCAATGAATCTTGCATTTGGTTTAAGAATAAGCTCATAGGGTGTCACTGGAAGATATTATATCTCCATATATTGATCATTAGAAGGAGTGGGTTGAATATAATTGAATGATTTAATCACCTTTGAAAAGTTCTCCAAGACACCTAAGGTTCAAGTGAAAAATATGGGAATAAAAGGAGTTCAGATGGGTTTTGGGGGTCTTTATAGGTAGACTAGAAAAAGAAGACCATGGTACAGTCTCTTGGACCACACT
This sequence comes from Viscum album, assembly GCA_963277665.1. NCBI lineage: Eukaryota > Viridiplantae > Streptophyta > Magnoliopsida > Santalales > Viscaceae > Viscum > Viscum album. The sequence goes on along the minus strand of OY728143.1, from coordinate 1,041,287,952 downwards.
GCATAATTGGATGGCACAAGGGAAACTGTGGCATAGTATAAGGTCCCATGTGGTAGCCTCCCTAGTCAAAGCGTTTCTGAGATCCATGTCGAGGACCGTGGCACATATCATCATTATCTAAGGAGGGACTATCTTACAGCCAAGGAAACTGTATCCATACCATTTCCAAGTAATGAGATATTCCAAATAGGTAAATGGCATGAACTGACTCTCCAACCTCTAACTAGAAAATAGGTAAATGGCACGAACTTCCATACACATCCTTGAAAGGATCCATTTAGATTGATCCCTTGAATCTATTATTATAAGATAACTACATGAGTGCTATCTTCTTCTCCAAAGAACCATTGAATTCAATAACATAGGCTCACAAAATATCCTCTAGAATTTGAATTTTCCATTCAGATTGGCCATAATTTTGAGGATGATAGGATATACTCAATAGAACCTATGATCACATATCCTTGTAAAGACTTTTCTAGAACTGAGATATGAAATAATGATCTCGATATGAAATGATACTCTTTGGAACATCATGAATCCAAAATATATCCCCCACGTAGAGACTAACTAGATCATCAATTGTGAAGGTCTCCCTAATAGGTATGAAGTGGGATACCTACATTATTAAACCCATGATCACCCATACTACATTATTCTTACAGGTTTTCTTAGTTAATCCTATCATGGATTCTATATTAACATCATCCCACTTCCATTTTGGAATGGGTAAAGGCCGCAACAACCTATCAGGACATTTATGCTCAACCTTCACCTATTGATTGGTGTAACATCTCATCTTAAAGCCTTCAATCTCCTTCTTCATCTCTGGACACTAGTATTTTTTACAGAGATCAGGATACAACTTTGTTAGACACAGATGTAACACCCATCTATGAGAATAAAATTCCAACATCATCACTTTTCGTAAGCTCATAAGAACTCATACATAGACAAGGATAAGAATAAAATTACTGATTCCAAGAGACTATCTCAATGGTGGATCCCCACCATATAACAATCCCTCAAAGATAATCCCTCTGGATCAAATAACTATTCAATGTTAATCTTCTCTATAAAAATGAGTAAAATAGATGTTGAAGTCAATGATACTTTTCTCTAAGACACTAAAACATTTGTATTCATGTCTATAAATAGTTTCATCAATCATCACTCATCACAAGACTCTCTCGCATCTTTTGTCTGTGTCTTCTTTCTCAAATCATAGTAACAAAATTTCACTTTCCTAGAGTGTATGCCAACTAAAAAACAAAAATTGTAGATACTCAATACACCACCACTTCTAAAGGTTCATTTCTTGATGAGAAAATATATACTTTAGGCTCTTGTGCTCCATGTACACCACAACCCTATATCCCAAAAAATAGTGTCTCTAGTATCTTAGGGTATGCTCCACCATATCTAACTCTATATCATGTGTAGGATAATTCCTCCCATACAGTCTCAACTATCTAGAGCCATAAGCAACCACTTGATCCTCCTAAATCAGAATTACACTAAGTCTAGCTCTATATGCATCATAGTACATGGTATAATTTTTTCCTAGCATAGGAAATGTGAGGATTTTTTTTGAGTTCAGCCTAATCTTCAAATCGTGGAAAGATATCTCACAATAATCTAACCAAAAAACATCACCCCTCTCTTGGTCATCCTAGACATCGGTGCTACCAAATAGGATAAGTCCTTGATAAAGCACCAATAATAGGCCGTTATACCAACAAATCTCTAAATCTCGAATAAATTATTGGGTTTATCCCATGATTCTATGGATGAAACATTCTATGGGTCTACTACTACTCTATACTATGAGATAACATGTCCCAATAAGTTCACTCAATAAATCAAAAAAATTATTTAAAAAAATTGATGTAAAGTTGATGCTCTCTTAATGTACTCAAGATGGTGTCAAGGTATTAGGAATGATCTTCTATAGACTGAGAGTACACTAAGTTGTCATCAAAGAAGATTACCAAAAACTTATCTAGGAAATTATTAATGATTCTATTCATCAAATCCATAAACATCACTGTTTCATTTTCTAGAATCAATGAAATAACAACGAACTCATACAATCCATATCTTCTCTTAAAAGTAGTTCGAGGTATGTATGATGGTATCACCCTCAACTGATGGTACCCTGACATCAAGTTGAACTTGGATAATATCTTGGAACCTCTCATCTAGTTTAAGATATCTTCAATGTGTGGAAGGGGATATCGGTTCTTGACTATCATCTGGTTCAGTCTCCAATAATCTATACCCAAGTGAAAAGTCTAATATACATTTTTAGAAGAAAAAAATAGGAGAAATCCATGGAGAAGTACTTGGACATAGGAATACATTTTCTTCTAGATATTATTATTAAACTTTTAACTCATTAATCTCTATTGGTTTCATCCTATAAGATGGGATAGAAACTAGCTCAACTCCTATAACTAACTCGATATCTTTCTTGGGTGGTAAGCTTGAGAACTCTTCAAGAGAAAAATCTTGAAAACTATTCAAAGATAGAGGAAAAGTGTGATACTATATTTTTATATCATCCAAAATAAGGATATATATTTGAACCATGATACAATCCTATATAAATTGAATTGGTTATACATGACCAGCCAGAATATCCCACTCACCTTAGTGGGTATAACTTCCCCTTCTAGAGATAGGAAGGAAACTATCCTCCAATAATATTCATTATGATCATGGTATAGATATAGTTAGTCTATAATGAGAATCAAATTGAATCCTATCATTTCTATTATAAAAATATCCTAGATAAAATATTAGCCACCAATTTCAAGAGGAAATTAATTGAATCATTTGATATCCTTTGATTACACTCCTAATGGTGTGTCAATAGTCATAAAATCATCCCACCTCTACACAAACAAACCCAAAACATTTTCAAAATGATAAGATAGAAAGGAATGTGATGATCCATTATCAAAAAAACATAGGCTAGGGTAGATGATATAATAATTATACCTATGATGGTAGAAGGTTTTGCATCCTAACTAGTCAGACTAGACTGTATGGTGTTAATTTGACTCACCCCTATTACCTGGGATCTAGTTTGACTCTCATGTTTTATTCCTATTGGATGGTACTATCACTTCTACACTAGGGTACCATATCCTCTACCTCATCCTGAACATCCCATGGAACTCTAGTTACAACTCTGCTAAGGGGTAGTTGAGTCCCTCTCTAACTCAGATTCATACCCTGATCCCTATCCATTGATCTTACATAAAAAATATCATGTTGAACTTATTTAAATGTCCTAACATTCCAAAACACAACACTTCACTGTATGGTAAGGAGACTGAGGGAACTTATGGATAGCCTTGTTGTATTGAAATCACTGAAATAGACTATAGCTCTAAAATGACTACCCAATGCATTGGTTGGTCTTTCCACTACTGACCTGGTGATAATTATCATAGATTCACTTATTTACACCATAATAAACTACTTGTCCAATACACAGGGCCTCTATCGGGTTCTCTTCCATTATAAAGACCTAGTTAATCACGTTTTCAAGGTTTATTGGGTGAAAAAAAATCACCTATAAACTTATCTCATAGAAAATTACATCCTATAAGATTCTTTCCTTAGAGATCTAATCAAAAACCTAAGATTGATTAAATCACTGTATATCAATGAATTTTACCACATAGTCCATCACTAATATTCCCTCATATGTCAATTTTATGAAGTCGTGATCCATATCATCCCTCAATGTCTCTGGATGGCTTAAGAACTTCACCTCAAAATCCTTCTAGGATAAATTCTCTTGTTACCTAGCTTGATCCATGACATATCACCAATTCTTGAGTATTCCTATAACCATGTAATTAAAAATCTTCAACCTCCTATATATGGGTGTATCAAGATGTTTTAATATCGTTTAAACTAACTCAATCCACAACTCAGCTTCCTAGGACCCTTCCTCCCTAGTGAATATAGGCGGATACTACTGATGGAACTCTCTTATCATTTCATAAATTGATGGTAAAGTGTGAATAATAACCCTTTAAATTGATTTCATGACCCTTAGGGAGATATCATAGAGCTGATCATCCTTATGATTCTCTAGAGCTATAGGAAGTTTTAGCTTAGCTGTGTTAGGAGTATACTATTTTCCACTCTCCTAATGCTTAATTTGAAGATGATGAGGAGGCATTTTATCTATAAGAGTCAAAACACTCCTTATAAAACATGTTACTCAATAAGATCAACCTAAAAAGGTAAAAACATCAAGAACCACCATCCCATGGTTCCTCTTCACTTGTCTTAACAAGTACATTTTCATAACATAATATTTTATTTCATTTCTTTTATCATATATATCAATGGATTTCATTTCACAATTCATATGGAAAAATATATCACATGCAATAAATGTGTCCCTATAATGAAAAATGCATGTCAACATATATCCCTACATGTCTACCATGATGCATGAATACTTATATCATTTTATACCATCCCGTGAGTAAAATATCAATAAACTATAATAGCACACAACAATTGAATCACCAAAGGTTTCATAACATCAAAATTGTAACCCACGAACAACATGAACAAAACTCCCATCCCCAGCCTCTCATATGTTGCCCTGTGCATGGATTAGATACTCCCATTCAAAATCACATTACCAATTCTCAACACATCCTAGTATCTTTTCAATCTTTCCTAAATAATAAATAAATAAAAAATAAACTCGACTCTCTGATAACAATATGTAACATTGAAAACATGGTGATCCTTAATGTGATCAATTCGATTGGATATGTAACCTCATGAATTCCATCCAGTACACTAGAGGTTTTGAACTAGAAGCTAGGGTGTAAGAAATATAGTGGGGATACTATACCACTTGGTACATAGTTGTTATAATAGCATAAATAATAAAAACAAATTAGTGAAACTATTGGAAACATAATGTATAATCAAACATAAACCCATAGAAAAATAAGGAAAAATCAAAAATTCCAATAATAATAGAACCATGTAATGTCAGGATGAAATATATCTAAATTAAATACTATAATTCAGATAAATAAAGACTATAATACTATATGAAAGCCTTAAAATCTCCCAGTCATAAACCCCTTTTTTGTATCATCTCTAAGATCTAACCCATCCAGCAACCAATAATCAACAAAAAGGTTTATTTCCATTGTCCATACCTGTATCCATGAATTTTGTTTGGGTAACAAATGGTGGTCTAAATAGGGTGTGAGAACAACTCATTAGGACACCACTAATGGTGTCTAAAAAAATATGTTATGAGTATATAGTACATGGAATAAAGAGATCAACAAGGGTATTAATTTAATAAATCAATACTTACTAATAATTAAGCTTGCTAACCCTCAAGTTTGAGGTTAACACCTAGGTCCAACCAAAACCACTTCAACATCATGATGGATATCTCTGTTAAGTGGTGGATACCCCTAAACAAGGACAAATCACCCTAGTTTGTGAAATATTCTCATGTCAAGGATGAATTTTCAATAATATATCATGAACAAATGATCTCTTCCCTTATGATAACAATAATTTAACCCTAAGTCATCCATTGACTATGAAAATTTCCCTCATGTGGTTCATATCCCATTCATCTTACCCTAAGGTGATGTCAAACACTATGCATCTTACCCTTAGGTGGGAATGTAACCATGCACTTTACCCTCAGGCGTCACTAGTGGTGCTCCCCAACACCAACCACAAACATAATTCAAAACTCAATAAATCACAAAAATCAATATAACATTCTTCCCCCATGCATCAATCACAAATAGTATCATATCAAGATAGAATTTTAATCAATAAAAACTCATAACCAAGTTCTAAGAATATTAAAAATGTTATCATAAACCATAGTGGTAAATTCAATCAATTACCATTTTTCAATCTATTTATGTTATATAAAGTTAGTTTCCTAATTATTATATCAATTAAAAATCTTTATATTCCATTTATCAATTTATCCCAAAAGTAGTTAACATGGGAATATATATTCACAACTCATCATGTCCATGTGCCAAACCAAAGATATGCTAGTATATCCATTTTAGTCTATGTGATTCTATTTCAAGAAATCACCACATATCACATGTTATTCCAATTCAAAATATTAAGATAATAACCAAATCCCATTGTTAATCCAAAATTCATATTATCAAAATAGATGATTCATTATGATTTAAAAGGTAGTCTCACCTCATAGATGGTCACATGTTATCAACACCAATAGACCCAATGACATCTAATTAGAGGTCTAAATATGGTATTAGTCCATGAATTCTCTAATTATTTAGGTTACATTCATGGCGTATTAGTGTGAACACAGTTATTTCACATACTATAAGAAATTGAAACTAATAATGGGAGTTTGCCTACACCACCAACCTCAAAAGAATAAAATATTAATAAAAACTCCCAAAATATAAATAAGTTCTTTGTTACTTCTCCATTCCCTTATAAATCAAGGTCTGGAATTCCAATATCCAAGGAATCTTTCTTCTGGTGGAAGAAGACACTCATAGGTTACTACTGGAAGAGCATGGATCATAACATATTTATCTCTAGAAGGTGAGGGTTTAATATGATCAAAAGGGGACTCAATCACCTTTAAAAATATCTCTAGTGTGACTAAGGTTTGAGTGGAATATATCTGATAGAAAAGAGTTTGTATATGATTCCATGGTATTTATAGGTAGGATAGAAAAAAAGACCATGAAACAGGCTCTTGGACCATGCCACAACTTCCATAGTCAAAGCATGTTTGAGATCCACACTAAGATCCATGGCCTAGATTTTCTTTATCCAAGGAGTGACTACACCATATCTAAGGACACCACATCATAGACATGTCATTTCTAAGGAAGGAGCTACATCACAGCCTACCTCTATGCCACAAGGGGTACCGATTTAGCATAACTAACCAAACCATCCCAAGGCCCTTTGCACTGCAACCCTATTCTCAACATGTAAGAGAATAAACCACCAAGGTAGGGCCTATACTGCATCCAAACTCCATGGAAAAATTATTCATTAATTGGTAGTATCCCCAATATCCCTTCCCTCAATCCACTATACTACAACCTAGATCACCATTCCTCAACCACCTAGACTATAGAAATACCCATATTTTCATGCTATAGGCTAATATTTTTTATATCAACTTCTTTCTTCCACTGATAGAAACTCATCCCGGCTAAGGTTCAATAAACATGGTTCAAATAGAAAACAACCAACTCAAAGTGGTTTAGAAAAAACTTTAAAGAGGGTCATACATTAAAAAATATGAAATCTTTCAAACAAATCTTACCACATATCATTAAAAAAACAAGTAAAAGAATCTCCCCACATCTCATTCACACAAAATTTCATTATCTAATGTGATATGAAACCTTAAGAAATTCATTGTAGGGTGATACAGAACCCCACCCATCATCATCCATACATATGAGTTCCAAATAAAATCAAATCATTCATATTATCATGAATTACCCATGTAAATAAAATGGGTTTCTTAAATTTTCTAAATGGTATCACATAAAAACCCGTGATCATTTGATACTAAAATACATGATCACCCAAAAAACTACTTACAAAAATATATGTTGTCATGACCCATCCCTCCAAATATACCTTTTACTAGGATGGAAATGAAGAAAGGAAGATAATTACCCCATAGTCTCACCTATAGTTGGCCCTGGGGTGGTGACCATCACCAAGGGTATACAATATCACAAATTGGGATGTGTTGACCTTTTTAGAAAAACAAGATCGGGAGATAAGATGGTCCATACAAGATTGGGAGATAGGGTGGTCCATCCCAAAAAACAACCCCCCCCCACACACACACAGAGATATATATATATATAAAAGAAATACCAAATACATCCCATATGTATTTTAAAATAAAACAGTTACAATGAAATAAAAACTCCAAAGTAAGTACCCAAAGTAAAACTAAGTAGTGTCACAACAACTGTCCAAAAGTCTGATCTATAAAGGTCCAGCACGGTCCATGTAATCCTCATAAAAACCTGAAATTAGTTTATATACATAGGGTGATCATACAATTATACTCAGTAGAAAAACCATAGTCTCTCGTGCACAAGTGAGAGAAGCATACTAATACTCTTGTGAGAAAACAGTAGAACCAACAACACCTAACAAGGTATACTAACCATCCCCACCTCACCAAGGAATTCTCACCAAGTAACTCAAGTCAAGTAAATTAATATAGTAATCACATAGATGATAGGGTTTTCTGCACCACTTTCCCACTGATTATCTGCTCTCATACCCTAACAGAAAACTTCTTGGCCCTCCCACCTCTTCCGAACACACCACATCACAACCTACATGTGCACACCTGGGACTCATAATCACACCTCATCCCATAATCGGAGATATTTGACACATCACATCTCACCCATAGACACCTGGTCCCCATACCACATCACATACCACCTATAGACACCTAGGCCACATACCATGTCACATCCCGAAAACACTTTTAAATCAAAACACATCTCATCATGAAGAAACTTCGGAAAACACAACACACCTCATCCCTAAGACACCTAGGAAAACACAATACATCTCATCCTGAATACACCTTAAAAAAAACTCACCCGCACACACCTGGGCCCCACAAACCACAACTTTCTGGAAGAATATTGGGCTACCTCCGCCTTGAAGAAGAAGCAGAGAAGAGCGGGTGGCCAATCATCCATCCTCCCACCGGGATGTTTGGGAAAGACACCCTTCCCAATGACAATTGTGGTGTTTTGCACATAGTTCTCAACTAGGGTGGGGTGCATATAGAAAATCACAAAGTAAATACATGTATATATAGGTATAATATCAAACACTCTTTCCCAACCTATGGGTTCTCAAACAAACAACCATCTCACAGTACTACCAACTTTAATACTACCTTTAATGCAATCACCACACTACAATCCACAAATTCTTTCCAATACCCAACCAATTTTGTTATAACATTACCATTATTTATTCAAAACTCATTTATTTATCTATTCCATTACTATCCAACCAACTACCAAGCACATCACATAACAAGCAACACAACAACACATCACTGCACAACCTGATCGTAGCCCCATTGTGCAACACTTCTCATCTATTCCACAATCAAACAATTTCTTAACCTAAGATTTCATTACATGGTTAGTTTGATGTATCATCTACAAGTTCATCCACCACACTTCCCAAACCAACCCACAACACACACTTGTGCTTCACAAACATACCACAACACAAACCAGAGCGTATCCACACATCACAACATGGCCACTTCACATTCCTTCTTCCTTGCACACACAATCACATTATCCCACACAAAACATCACCCCACATAACAAAGTATAACAAAAAATAGGATTTAATGAGGCATCCCTTTTTAAATCCCATTTTTTTATTTAGGGGTTTTCACATAAAGTAGGTAATCTAGTGGCATCTGTTTATTAGACAAGTGTATGTGATTTAAAAATTTCAATATAAAAGTTTTCAATAGAAATAAAGCAACATGAAACTTATTTAGTGCACAACCAATGACCACCAATGACCGTGATTTTTAGTGAAGCATTTATCCATTATAATTCACAACAAAAACCAAAAACAAATAACAAGAAGACCATGCGTCACTTTTCCCTAACCCATGCATATTGATCTTAAACCAATACAATTGTATTTATTTAATTTAGATTCAACTATATTCACATGGGAAACATTCATACATCCACCCTGCATTATACACAATTAATAGGGACAAAGGAAACCTACTTGGAAGAAAGGTGATCGGCACTTCCTGATTTCACCAAGATAGGGGCGCGTATGCAGCAGGGAACTCCAAGGAAAACATGAACTAACTGGTGGAGCTCAATGGAACGACTCCTATGGAGCAAAAGGTTTTGGTAACCTCACACTAAGAGAGAAAAAAAGGAAAAATAACAAGATGAAATGTGTTTCTTCCCTTGGAAGATCTAAAAATGGGCCACAGTTTAGATACATCTTTAATTTTCTATTAAAGTTGGATCCAGCCAAGATTACATGATTTGACTAATTAAAATCCCCCAAAATCTTAAAAATTTAACATATGACTCATATCCCATGAAAAGGTTCCAAAACCACTTAAATATGGTATTAAACTCATTTTACATCAAATAAAGTCATCAAAAAGAAAAAACTAGAAAACTGGAAAAACTAGAATTTAGAATGACTCACTGTTAGATGAGTTACCATTGTGAGACACCGGTGTGACTCCCTATCACAAGTCACCATCATGATTCATCATCGTGAGTCATCGTAAGAAGTCACCATTGGAAATCTACCATCATGGGTCACTTTTTAAATTCACCATCACGAGTCACCGTTGCGAGTCACTGTCGCGAGTCACCATCGTGAGTCACCTTCAGAAGTCACCGTTGGTGAGATACCATCACAAGTCACTGTTTCAATTCAATATCATGAGTCACCATCATGAGTCGCCATTGGAAGTCACCATCGTGAGTCACTATCATGAGTCACCATTAGGTAAGGCGCTGCTTGGTGAGGCACCACTCAACGAGTCACCATTCAGTGAGATACCATTCAAAGAGTGACTATTTTTCAAGCTACAGTTCGGTTAGTCATTATTTGGTGGGTCACCATTGTGAGTCACCCCCATGAGTCACCATTTTAGAAATTAAAAAACTAGGAAAACTTTTCAAAGTGTTGAAATAAGTCACTTTGACCTCCCAGAACACTTCAAACACCAAAGTTTCAAAGAGTAATGGATCATAGAGGTCTGATCAATACATCAGATGCTTTTCAAACCATTCTCTCCCTTTTTAATTTCAAACCAAACCCATAAGGTAAAATGGGTCCGAACAACCACCATGTGAGATACTTATCAAGACTCTAATCACTTCTGAAGAACTACCACCAACTGAACACACCAACCTAAATGATCACAAGACACACCACACAAGCACAACAACCACATCATCTCAAACACATGAATCGTATAATCCCATCCTTGATGTTAAGATACTATCTACTCTGGGCAGCACTGAATATTCTACACGGGTTTAATCGCATTCCAGTTAATGCGTCTCAATTAAGAGTTTGGTCTTCCCCTTTTCACATGTCAGGTCATTATCACACATTGTACCACACACATCTCAACCCAAGTGAAAATAAATCATTTCATAAAAACAAGGTTCAAACATTACATTTCAAAACAAAACTGAATAAGGAAAACTCAAAATAACCCCAGGTACTGGGCACGCATATGTGTTTCTCTCTCTCAATTACTATCCTCCAGGCCACCATGCCTCCACAACATGTGAACCAAAGGAATGGTTCATCCACATGGAACCTTCTCCCAAAAATCTTGGATCTCTATCAGTTGTACCACATATGTCACATTGTCCTTGATATCTAACTCTCCCGAGTCAAGGACATAGGAGTCATTGTGATGATACTGAGGAAGTTGAGATATGTGGAAGACGTCATGGATCCTCTCCAACTTCAGTGGAAATGCCTACTATTATGCCACTTCACCAACTCATCCCAACACCTATAAGGGTCCAATAAACCTGCGAGAAAACTTTCCCCCTCTTCCAAACCTATGCTACCCACATCAAGGGTAAACCTTAAAGAACACATAGTCCCCAACCTAGAAATCCAAGGTCCTCCTCCTACGATCAGGATAAGACTTCTTCCAGTATTGTGCCACTTTTATCCTCTCATGAACAAGATGAACCTTCTATGTCATGCTCTGTACTACCTTGGGACCAAGAACATCTGTATCCCCAACCTTCGTTTATCACAACAGAGAATGACACGGTCTCCCATACATCACCTCAAATGAAGTCATTCCAGTGGAAGAGTGATAGCTATTATTATAAGCTAAATACACTAAGTGTAGGTGTTGTAACCAAGATACTCCAAAGTATAAGATGTGTGCTTGCAACATATCCTCCAACGTCTAGATAGTCCACTTTGTCTGCCCATCTTTCTGAGGTTGGAAAGTAGTTCTGAGGTTTAACTGGGTTCCAAAATCATGTTGTAATACCCTCTAGACTTGTGAGGTAAAACGTGCATCCCGATTTGAGAAAATGGATCTTGGGATTCCATGAAACCATAACACCTCATCCACATACATCTTGGCTAAAAAATCCACTGTGATCGACTCCTTGATCATTAAGAAGTGAGCCAACTTCGTCATCTAATCCACTAATACCCAGATAGAATTGTATCCTACCTAATCCCTGGGTAACCCTATGACGAAATCCATTGATATGTCATCCCAATTCCACTCAGGCACATATAATGGATGCAAAAAAACCACTAGGAACATTGTGTATGGCATTTACCAGCTGTCGGACTAAGAATCTTGCCACAAACTCTTCTACTTCTCGTTTTATCCAGGGCCACCAAAACTGCATCCTCAAGCCACAGTACATTTTATAAATTTATGGTTATACCACTAAAGGTGATTTATAAAACTCATGAAGAACTTAATCATGAATTTTTACCAAAACAAACAACCTACCATGAAATATCATCTGATTCTAACTATCCTCCAATCATCCCTTCAGAGCATCACTATGGACAACATGATTGTGAAACACCTCTTCCTCCGAGTCTTCACCCTGAGATTCCTCCACTAGCTGCATCATAGAATACTAGAATATCATATAGAACAAACAGACACTATCACTATCCATTCATACATCAACGTGAAAGGCTTACAACTCCTCTATTGCTTTCCAAGTGTCTTCATATTCCCAAACAACATTCTTCCATGAATTTCAACTAAAATCATCTTCCATGAAATTACAATTTCCTGATGTGTAGGAGACCTCAAAATATAGTGCTAAAGAAACTCCATCTACCTTCATTGTCGAATATTCAGATCACATTGGGAAAAGATGTACCTTAAGTTCTTGTGGTCTGTGAAGTCCACAAAGCGATCTCCAATGAGGTAATTCCTCCCACAACTTCAGCTCAAAAATGGATACTGATAACTTTAGAACATGGTTGGAATAGTTACACTCATAGATACATAACTTCCTGGAACCATAAGATATCACTACTTACTACTTCATCACTACATATCCCAATCCTTGATGGTAAGCATCAAAAAACACTTCAAACAACACTCCTTACTCTGGAAACTAGATCACTAACCAACTTCCTCTTTAGATAGATAAACATTTCTTGAAATTGATTGCTTCACACCAAAACTTGATACTTCCTAATAAAATATTTCAATGGAGCTTCAACATAAGTGAAATCGGGTAAAAACCTCTAATAATAGCCTATGAGACTAAGAAAACTGCGAGATTCTGACACACTATTGGGTTCTACCCAAGAAAAAACTACTTCAAACTTCGATGGTTCCACTGATATACCCTAATGAGACACTACATGTCCAATTAAATGTTCCTCTCATGTCCAAAACTTGAACTTGGACAATTTTCCGTAGAGATGGTGGCATTGAAGAACCTACAGGATGGTTTTGAGATGCTCAACATGCTCCTTCTATGACTTCAAGTAAATCAATATATCATCAATGAATATGATGATGAACTGATCTAGGAACTCACTGAAGACAGATTTCATGTGTCCCGTGAATATGGCTAGAGCATTTGAAACACCTAAAGGCATGACTACAAACTTGAAGTTCCCATATCTATATCAGAAAGCAATCTTCAGGATATCTCACTCCTTCACCCTCAACTGGTGATATCCATACTACAGATCTATCTTAGAAAAACAACTTTCCCCTCTCATATGGTTGAAAATATCATTTATCCAAGGAAGAGGCTAACGGTTCTTGATCGTAACCTAGTTCAACCTCCAATAGTATATAAAAAACCTCAGACTGACATCCACCGTCTTTGTGAACAACACCGGAGCACCCCATAGTGACACACTGGGCTGGATAAATCCCTTCTTCATCAGATAATTTATCTGAATCCTCAAATCCCATAACTCAAAAGGTGTCATCTGATAGAGATCCATTGAAATCAGAGAAACATCGGGCTACAAGTCTATCCCGAACTCAACATCACGTCGAGGGGGTAGAGTCACAACCACCTCAAGAAAAAAAATACAGGAACTCCCCAACAAATCTAGGAACCTACACCATCCCAACATCTAATGATTCCACTGACAGCTCATCCAACAAGGAAAGAAGAGTCTCTATATGCTGATTGTCCACCTGACATCTCCACTGAACTATGAAAACCACACGCTGACCATACACATTTGAAAACACAAATCATATCTATAAGTAGTTGATAACATCACGCATGGAATACAACTAGTTGATTCCAAGAATGACATTGTATGGTTTCATCTATAGAAAGAAAATATCCCCATGAGACTGATGTGGTCCCATCATCAGTTTAGATCCCTGGTACACATCAAACAAGTTTGTCTAACCTCCATCTAGCGTACTTAGAACCAGGGTCATGGGAAGCCTCTCTATGTCTTGTCCCAGATCATAGGCTAGAGCGGGTTCAAAAAAGGAGTGTGAATCTTATGAATCAAAAAAAGAAAAATAAAGGGTACTAAAAAAGATGATTGTACCTATAATGATATTTGGTCCTACTGTAACTCCTACCTCTACTACATGAAACTGACCACACCCAACTCCTCTACCTCTATACTTATTATCACCTCCATGACCATGCTTAGGTCTATTGGAGTTGGTGGACTAGAACCAAATACTTTGTACTTTATTCATTAATAAATACCTTATCACATCTTGATTGTTCTTCTACGTGACAATGAATGTGATAATGTCCTAAGGATAGCTGTTGCACTAAAATTTCATAGCAGATCCCTGCTATGATGAGAACTCAGAATTCCCATAACACTATTCTTGAATATAGGTTATATGGCCGGATGATGTTATTTGAGGGACCCAAATAATACAGGCCATTAGGTGTGATGACTCATAAAACTTTGAGGCACATTCTCATGGTGTGCGCCCTTGGTAATATCTAAGAGGATATTATAAGAACGAGACCCGCCAGTAGGAAATCCACATTTCATAGTGTCATTGGATGTTTTTATCTACGGACGTGTGTATTGATCCTCAGATTTTAAGATTATTATTAATGGATATTACAACTCATGCACTTAGATATATTGAAAAAAACTATTATTACACGTTGTTCACTACAAGATAGGATTTGTGGGGTGCGTCATGAGTAATACTGCAATAATAGATAATGCAAGAAAGGATTTGTCCCTTCTGTTCTATAATGGAAGTAGATAACTCATTCCCTTTTATGGAATTGATATAGCCTAAATAAATCCATGGCCATGGTAAGGAATAGGAAAGTTCAATTTCTGAAATTAAAAGAAAGAATAATCAACCACATGGGTTGATGGCAGTAGCATGCAACCCACTTGATCAGAGATATCAAGACAAAGGAATTATATTACACAGTAAGATTTCGTAGGAGGTGACATGTCATTACGACATTAACTTCTTTCTTTATGGGTGCCTTGGTGTGTTTATAGATGTTGACCATGAACTTTAGGCAGGCTTAGTCTAATTACACTTAGAAATAGTTCTAGAGGGTCACACACTAAGTGTTTCTAAGTATCTCAGTTAAATATTAATTTAACAAGTTGAATAAATATTATTCCCAATTGTGGTTTAATAATTATTCAAGGATGCCTGATCGCATTTATTTCGACAGTAGTTATTTGAGAGAATATATTGTGGGTGAAATAATATATTTATTAGCGAGTAATGTAGTAATATTTATCTAAGAAATAAATAGTCATTGTTCAAGGTCTAATAAATATGGTGGATGAAATAAAGGGAATGGAAAAAACAAAAGTACATGTCGTGTATATTAATATACATGCCATGTAGTTTTTCTGAAGACTTTTGAGAAATAATATTATTTATTTAATTAAATAATATTAGTTGTAATTCGATAGGTGCATGTCAAGTAATAATAATAGTCAACTATCATTATTAGACATGGGGTCTTACTAAGAATTAAATGAAATGAATAAATGATTTTGGGTAATTAATTCATTTTATTATTCTAAGTAATTAAAATCCTAATTATATAATTCTCATTAGCCTAGCCATTCATTTTGGTTGTGCACAAAGAATTTAAAGAAATATCTCAATCTAAGAGAGAATTATTTACTTCCAATAACGCTCTCAATCTATGAGAGATATCCTCCTCCAATGGATCAAGGAGAGAGTTTTGCAAGTGTCTCTCAAGGAGATCAAAGGCGGAAATCACAAGTGAAGGATCTTCCATGCTAGCACCTAAAGATCCCTTCAGTTACATCTAGAGATACATGGAACACATGTGGATCACCATTATAGGAGTCCTACACTCGGATTCTACGATACAATGACGAATCACATCAGATCGTGACCGGAAACATCAACAGAGAGAGAATTCCATCAAGATAATTTTTGTCTTTTAATTAAATTAATTATAACCAACATATGATGATCCTCTCTATGGTTCTGGTGCTCCCTTACTTTTTATTTCATTCTTCATTCTATTCTAAATATCTGGTGTTTTATTATCGTGACAGATCTCGGATTGATCATTTTTTATAGAAAAATTAAAGTTCGGTACACCCACCAATGCGCTTCCACTGCACCTAGAACCTACAAGTGGTATTAAAGGGGTCATATCGTTGATTATAATTATTTAGTTTTTCATTGATGATTTACGCTTTTAATAATTTAGTTTTTTCAATTCAAGTTAATCGTTCTAGAAATATGAATCTTAAGATATGTTCCTCCTCTCTCGTTTCTCGTTCACCTTATAGAAATGACTTTTTCTTTTAATTTTTGATTAAAATAAAATAGAGGATCTCATCCAGAGGTGCCAAATGTTCCTGGCCATACAACACCAGAACACACGATATGTATTCAATAGTACACACCGTGTATTCAAGATTCAATGCATCATACCAGTCTGCCAAATCAGTCCATGTGTTGGAGTCTATCTAAGTCTTAAATGAAACTATGTGTTGACCAGGAATAGGTGGCACATGGTTTCCAGATTACACGCCGTGTGGTCCACTGAACATGGTGTGTAGCCCCTTCGAGTTAGGGTTGGACCATGTACCCCGTACACAGATTGCCCGGCTGGAAACCGTGTAATGCAGATACTTCACGGTATGTGTCCCACTGAACACATCGTGTACTCTGAAGATTTCTGAAATACATCTACATGTTATGCCCTAGGTGTGTACTTAGAATGGATGGTGAACAAAAGTTCATGTCGTGTAGTCGGAACTACATGCTATGTACTTATCCAAATTACGTAGATATATTAAAATTTATTATTATATTATACAAACCATTGAGATGTATACCATAGTTTGGGTGTAAAGTTGAGGCACAACACATGATAGGTGTTTTATATATATGTGTTTAATTTAACATCTATGTAATGTTCATTTATACTCATTAGGTAGTTATGAACGGTAATTCACGGGGTTTCATCCTAGGTACAAGTTACGTACAAATATAATTTTAAATAAATTTATTTGTTTAAAATTATGATGGATGAGAATCTCAAGGAAATTCAAAAAAAGGGTTTAAGATAAAATTATTGATTAATTAAAGATAATTAATTGATTCAAACATGATTTATCTTAAACAAGAATGATTAAAGAATTGAATGATAATTTTATTTATGCGTAAATATCGTTGCATATATGTATGATCATAAGCCAGACCAAGACCTTTGTATGTGAATGGTTTCTTTTAATTTATTTATTTAAATTAAATTTGTTGGTATGTGAGCCTTCTCCTCATTAACATATAGGGCATGCGTGCACAAGGTTTATTTTATGTAAAACCCCATTTTACCTCTCACCTTTGAGTGAGATAAAACGATATGTAATGGATGGAGCCCCCAAGCTAGTGGAGGTGATTCAAGTTAGAAGCCAAGGTGAAACCAATTCAAGAATATATAAAGGTGGATAGGTGGAAATTTGTAAACACAAACCTAAAATGTTCAAGATGTTTCTCCCCTAATTATTGGGTTAGTTTATCAACTTCTAGATAAACTAACCAATAAAACAACCTCATGATCATACCATTTATTTTATTTCTATCAGTTTCATAGTTTATTTATTGTGGGTGTGTTGTCAAAGTCAAACAATTAATGATTTAAAAAAGCATGCAAGATGGAACTAAAATAAGACCGAATTATTTGTAAATATCATCTTAGAAATGGTTAATCAATTAAGTATATCACACTTAATATTAAAAAGCATGTGATCAAAGATAATAAAATGAAAATTTACATATACGGATAAAATCCCTCAAATAAAATATTAAGTTGGTATAGCCTTCCATAATCTTGGTTAAAATCGAACCATAGTTCAAAGTGATTGACCAACCCTAGTTTGGGTGCTTTTAATTATTGGGGAATTATAATTCAAGGTTTTGGGTGGACTCGACTTGGTTCACATCAAGGTTTGAATTCTATAACAAGACATGGTGTTACCAAGAGGCAAAGGTTGAGTAAATCCAAAATAAAAGGATTTCAGGATTGGGGAGTCCACTCAATGGATCAAGGATCTGCAAGTTAATGCAGTTGGAATTTGGAATGCCTACTTAAAACCCTTCAAGTTTCTTGACCAACCCTAGTTGGGGTAATGTAAAGGGAAATATGGATCATTTCCACTAGAATATTCAAGCAACAGAATATTATGAAGTAAATGGAGAGGGATATTGGATTTCAATAAAATAGTGGGAGACTAATAAGTGTTAAATTATTTATTTGTCTCAGTTTTATCATGATAAAGTACTAAAACTTTTCTCATATTAATTTTTAGAAACAACTAGAAAAATTACTTCAAACATATCATTAATAACCATACTCGATAAGTAGAACCATCTCCCTGACACCAATTTCCAAGAATGGAAGAGGTGTTTACGTGTCATCCTTCGCCACGAGAGGAAATTCTATGTGCTGGAAGATCCTATTATAGTTGCGCCTGGAAAAGAGGCCAGTGATGAGGAACTATCTCTCTATATGAAACATATGGATGATTCCACATATGTCAAATGTTTCATGCTATCAACCATGTCTAATGATCTCTTGAAGTAACATGAAAACATGGATGTTTATAGAATAATGTCTCACCTTAAGGATCTCTATTAAGGGAAGGCAAGATATGAGAGATATTAGATCTCTAATGATTTGTTCACAACTAAGATTAGAGAGTCTACGCCAGCTGGGAATCATGTATTCAATCTTATTATCTACATTGAACACCTGGACATCTTAGTGATTAAGTTCTCGAATGAGTTGTGTACAGATCTCATCCTATCATCACTACCTAAGACCTTCTCTAGCTTTATTTTCAACTACAACATGAGAAAAAATGAGAATAGTCTATCATAACTTATGACATAAATTCTCTAGGTAGATAATTAAGGACATGGGGCATGAAAAACCCATAGTCCTTATGGTGAATAAGAAAAGGAAGGAAAATGAAAAGGGGCCAAGGACTCATAAATGGTCTTAATCCCATGAGCACTATCCCTCCAGGAAGGGGAAGATCCAGAGGTAGGGAAAGTAACATGAGGTGGTATGTTTTACATGTGGCAAGAAAGGCCACTAGAAGAGGAACTTCACCCAAAAGCATGGGGATGGTAAAGTTGAATTCGTTATCGAGTGTAATATTTTCATTTCTACAAATTGGGTATTAGATACATCTTTTGGGGATCACATATGTATCTAAATGTAGGAACCAATTAGATTTAGAAATATTTCTAGAGGAGAGGTGGATCTTTGAGCTGCCAATGACATGAGGCTGGCTGCATTGGCCATTATCGATTACCATATCTCATTGCCAACTGGTATGCTTTTTGTTTTACATAACTATTATTATGTGTCTAGTGTTACAAAGAACATAATTTCAGTATCATGTTTGGATATGTATGGATTTATTTTCAAGTTTGGAAATAAGGGTTTTTTCTATAAGAACAACATATGTTATGTTACGGTGCATTTAAATAACGGTTTTCATGTATTAAATTATGAAAAACAAGTTTTGGCAATCGATAACGAAACAAAATCACATGAATCATACATCACCTAGTTGTGGCATCACCGTCTCGGTCATGTAAATGAGAAGCTCTTGACAAAGCTCTGCCAAGATGTCTATTTAGACTCTACTGAGCTAAAACCACTTGATATATGTCATGCTTGTTTACAAGGTAAAATGACCAAGCCACCTTTCAATGGATAGGGTGAAAGAGACACAAATATTCTAGGATTAGTGCACAGGTATGTATATGGACCATTTCTAATAGAATCTATGGGTGGATATTCTTACTTCATTACTTTTACTGATTATTTGAGTAGATATGGTTATGTATACTAAATGAGGTATAAGTTAGAGTCCTTAGAGAAATTTAAGGAATTCAAGAATTAATTATAGAATCAACTTGGTAAGAAGATAAAGAATCTTCAATTGGATCGAGGTGGATAATATCTAAACCAAGAGTTCATCGATCTTATACGGGAGTCTGGGATTCTATCTCAGTTCACCCCTCCTTATACACCACAGTGGAATGGTGTTAGTGAAAGGAGGAATCATGCCTTGTTGGACATGGTGAGGTCGATGATGATTTATGAAGATCTTCCATTATCCTTTTCAGGATATGCATTAAAAAATACAGCATACACATTAAATCGAGTACCAATTAAGGTGTAAAATGTAATTCCCTACAAGTTATTGAATGAAAAGAAACCCATTTTTTTGCACGCATGTGTATGGGGATACAAGGAATTTTTTAAGGCCTTCTTAGGAAACAAACTAGCACCCCGGGGCACGAGGTGTATCTTTATAAGATATCCCAAGGAAATGAAAGTATATTACCTATATAACCCTTCAGAATATAAATTGATTGTTTCTAGATAATTCATATTTCTTGTGATGGAGAATAACCTCAAAAAGGATAGAGGGATCAAGATTGACTTTGATGAAGTTGATGCTCAAGATACACAGAAGTTGGTATAGGAAAAAGTTCCAAAGGTCCCTATGGAATAGGTTCTAGAAACACAAGTACAGCTAAAGAGATTAAGAGAGGTGAGGGAATAAGATAGATTTGGTTTCTAGTCACTGAGGATGGTGAATCATTGTTTTTGGAAAATGATGAACCTCTCTCTTATAAAGAATCAATGGAAAGCTCAGAAGTTGCAAGATGGCTAGAAGCTATGAATTCTGAGATGGATTCCATGTATCAAAACCAAGTCTGGGTTCTGGTAGATGATCCAATTGATGTAAATCCTATTGGATGAAAATGGGTATTCAAGAGAAAGTTGTACATGGAATGTCACATTAGCACCTATAAATCAAGGCTAGTTGCTAAAGGATTCAGACAGCATCAAGGAATTGACTATGATGAAACCTTATCGCCAATTTCCATGTTTAAATCCATAAGAATCATACTTTCCATAACATCTTACCATGACTATGAGATTTGGTAGATGTATATCAAAACATCGTTCCATAATGGGAACCTTTAGAAGATGTCTATATGAAACAACCAGAAGGCTTTGTGACACCAGGTGAAGCCAAACGGGTTTTCAAGTTGCAGAAATCCATTTATGGATTAAAGAAAGCATCCAGGTCATGGAAAATTCGATTTGATTAATCCATAAAGAAATTTGGTTTTATTAAGAACAAATGTGAGCCATGTGTTTATAAGCAGTTTAATGGGAATGCGGTCATTATCCTAGTAGTATATATTGACGACATATTTCTTATTTGAAATGATGTACCAGTCTTACATTCAGTTAAGGAATGGTTGAACAAGTGTTTCTCCATGAAGGACTTGGGTGAAGCAGCCTACATTATAGGGATAAAGATCATTTGTAATAGATTCAAGATGCTACTTGGACTAAGTCAGGGTACATACATTGACTAGATACTAAAGAGATTTAGTATGGAACAATCCAAGATGGAATTAGTTCTAGTGTCACATGGCCTATATATTTCTAAGAAAATGTATCCTCGTACACAACGGGAGAAATATAGAATGAGTAAGATCCCATACGCTTTGGCTATAGGATCCATCATGTATGCCATGTTATATACCATTATTGATGTTGCCTATGCACTGAGTATGGTCGGAAGATATCAATAAGACCCAGGAGAACAACATTGGACTACTGTTAAGACTATTCTTAAGTATCTGAAAATAACTAAGGATATGTTCTTGGTGTATAGAGGAGACGAGGATCTTCTCATCATAGGGTATGATGATGTTGGTTTTTAGATAGATCAAAATAATCTAAAGTTCAAATCTAGATATGTTTTTTGTCTCAATGAAGGAGATGTGAGTTGGAAGAGTTCAAAGCAACTAGTTTTTTTCGATTCTATAGTGGATTCTGAATATATAGAAGCTTCTGATGTATCCAAGGAAGCCTTTTGGATTCATAACTTTATCCAAGAGCATTATTTCATGCCTAGAAGTAAATATCTTATCATGTTGTATTGTGATAATACTACAGCGGTGGATCTTTCAAAAGAACCAAGGTCAAATTAATGGAAAAAAGCACATACTCTGGAAGTATGACCTCTTGAGGTATTTCTATAAAAGTGTTGAAGTTGCAGTGAGAAGAGTGTCCATGGAAGAGAATGTGGCAGACCCCATGACTAAAGGCCAATCTCAACAGAAGCATGAATATCATGTGAGAGCTAGTAGGTTAAATTTTGTTAGCAGTCGCCTCTAGTCCAAGTGGGAGTCTGTTGGAGTTAGTTTCCTAGAACCAACTACTTTTTACTTTATTCATTAATAAATAACTTATCACATCTTGATTATTATTCTATGTGATAATTCATGTGATAATGTCCTAAGGATAGTTGTTGCACTAAAAGGTCATAGTAGATCTCTGTTATGATGAGAACCTGGATGTTCTATAACAATGTTCTTGAATATATGTTCTATGGACGGATGATGTTATTTTAGGGACACAAATAATACAAGCCATTAGGGTTAAGAACACATAAAACTTTGAGGCACCTTCTCATGGTGTTCTCCCTTGGTAATATCCAAGAGAATATTATGAGAACAAGACCCGCCAGTAGAAAATCCACATTTCATAGTGTCGTTGGATGTTCTTATCTGCAGACGTGTGTATTGGTCCTTAGACTTTAATATTATTATTAATGGGTATTAAAACTCGTGCACTTAGATATATTGACATAAACTATAACGACACACTATTCGCAGAGAAGTAGGATGTTTTGGGTGTGTCACAGGTAATACTGCATTAATAGATAATGCGAGAAAGGATTTGTCTCTTCTGTTCTATAACAGAAGTAGATATCCCAGGCCCTTTGATGGAATTGATATATCCTAAGTAAATCCATGTCCATGGTATGGAATGGGCGGGTTCAATTAAAAAAAGTCAAAGAAAGAATAATCGATTACATGGGTTGATGGCACTATCATGCAACCCTCTTGATCAGAGATATTGAGACAAAGGGATTATATTACATGGTAAGCAGTCGTAGGAGGTGACATGTCATTGCAGCATTAACTTCTTTCTCTATGGGTGCCTTAGCGTGTTTCTAGATGATGAACTTGGAATTTAGGCAAGCTCAGCCTAATGTCACTGAGAAAGAGGCCTAGAGGGTAACACACTAAGTGTGTCCAAGTATCTTAGTTAAATATTAATTTTACAAATTGAATAAAGATTATTCTCGATTGTGGTTTAATAATTATTCAAGGATGCATGATCGTGCTTATTTCGAAACTAGTTATTCGAGAGAATATATTATGGGAGAAATAATATATTTATTAGTGATTAATGTAGTAATATTTATTTAAGAAATAAATAGTCATTATTCAAGGTCTAATAAATATGGTGGAGGAAATAAAGGGAATGGAAAAACAAAAGTACACTCCATGTATATTAATATACATACCATGTAGTTTTTCTTGGGATTTGTGAGAAATAATATTTTTAATTTAATTAAATAATATTATGTGTAATTGGGTGGGCACATGTCAAGTAATAATAATAGTAAACTGTTATTATTAGACAAGGTGTATTACTAAGAATTAAATGAAATGAATAAATGCTTCCGGGTAATTAATTCATTTTATTATTCTAAGTAATTTAAATCTCAATTATATAATTCTCATTATCCTAGCCATTCATTGTGTTTGTGCACAATGGATCTAAAGAAATCACTCAATCCAAGAGAGAATTATTTTCTTCCAAGAATGATCTCAAGCTACGAGAGAGATCCTCCTCCACCGTATCAAGGAGAGCGTTTTTCAAGCGGCTCTCAAGGTGATCGAAGGTGGACATCGCAAGAAAAGGATATTCTACACTAGCACCTGAAGATCCCTTCGGTGACATCCAGAGATACATGGAGTACATGTGGGTCACTACTAGAGGAATCCTACACTTGGATTCTACGACGCAATGATGGATCACATCAAATCGTTATTGGAAACATAAAGGGAGAGATAATTCCATCAAGGTAATTATTGTCTTTTAATTAAATTAATTATAACCAACATATGATAATCCTCTATATGGTTCCAGGAATCCTTTCCTTTTTCTTTCATTCTTCATTATATTTTGATGATCCTTCATTTTATTATTGTGATGGATCTTGGATTGATCATTGTTAACGGAACAATTAAAGTTGGGTACACCCTCCAATGCACTTCCGCTGCCCCCAAAACCTACAGGGTCAAGGTCCCTAAGGAATACCCTGAGGTTGGCCCCTACCTACACCATCTTCCCTTAGCAAAGCAAAAGCCTACTATCCCTACTACTAAAACTGCATGACTGGAAACTATTGTTGAGGTTGGCACTGAACCTATCATCCTCCACCAAACTGAGCTCGAGAAGCCACCGAGAACTGATATTGAAGATGGAAATGGACCCCAGAGAAGAAACACCTCAGCCCCAAGCCCACAGAAATGGAATGGGAACCACTGGCACTGGAAAGCCTGAAGGGAAACTACTAAGGTTGAATCCCTTCCTATTGAAACCTAGAAGGTCCTAGCATATGGAATTTTCCACTGAAAACACTGCCCCTTGAAGAACTCTACTGGATACCCTCTCTTGGTAGACCTCATTGTGAGTGCATTTGATCGATTACCTCTACCTTCTTCGAAACCTCCAGATACTTTGGAAACGTAAATGGAGAAACAAAATATTGGATAGAAGGGTGGAGGGAATCCTCAAGACATCTCGCATGTGACTCCTTATCAAGAAAGAGATCTGGGGTGAAGAGAAGGATATCCTTGAACTTGATCCAATGTTCCCACACCAACATAATCCCCTTATAAAGGGATATTAGCCCCATCCTCTTCTCAACCTTCATAATCGATGAAGGGGACTCCACCTAGAACTCCTTCAGAAATTTGACCCACAACACATCTACCTCCTTCTTCTCCCCTAGATAAATCATCCACCACTAACACACAAATCCCTGAATCTAACTAACCACTAAATAAACCTAGTACTCTTTAAGATATCAGATCAAATTGAAGGTGATATCAAGATCCTTGAGCCATCTCTCCATATCCATGTCTGAAACACTGCCCTCATATTTTCCCAATTACTACCGCTGGAAAGTGAATAATATTATCTTCCACTATTTGTTCTCCTCCACTAGATCAACCATCCACCGATCAACTAGATCAGCCTACTGAGCCTCAACCACCTGATCCACACATGGAAGATGACCAGGTTCCATAGTTGAAAGGTAAATAAGTAATTCCTAACCCTGGGTAGTATGGGATTTTATTTAATATTCATTTTAATTAATTCCTTTCATCCTATCCATTTTAACCTTCCCAAAACAACCCAAATAAAACAATAACACAAGTCATTATGATTCATGTACCTTTCCTAGGTCTCTACCTTGAAAATGGTATAGTATCACTTGGTTGTTTAGTAGGCTCAGAGTCCTTGCATCGGATCACGGGGGACCATAAAATCCTATGTCTTATTCGGTCATCCCTGGACTATGTCATGCAACAAGATCACTTGACATCGTTTCCCTACTAACCCATGAAATCCTAACAGTTCCTAACTCCAAAATTCATCCTATATCTCAACCAACACCCCTGTTATCATTCTGTTACAACCCCCTCCCTCCAAAGATACCACTTCTTGGGATAGCAATGAAGAAAGGAAGATAATGACCCCTGAGTCCCACCTCCAGTTGGCCCTGGGGTGGTGACCAGCACCAAGGGTATACAGTATCACAAAATGGGAGGCATTTCTCTTTTTATAAAAATAATACTGAGAGATAAGATGGTCCATACAAGATCAGGAGATAATATGGTCTATCACAAAAACAACCCCAAGGCACACACACACACACACAGATATATATATATAGGAAATCCCAAGTCCATCCCACGTGAATGTTTAAATTAAAACTGTTATAATGCAATAAAAACTCCAAAGTAAGTACCCAAAGTAAAACTATACAGCAACACAACATCTGTCCAAAGGTTTGATCTAGAAAGGTCTAGCATGATCCACATAATCCTTCTAGAAACCTGAAAGTATTTTATATATGTATGTTGATCATACAAGTATGCTCAGTATGAAAACCAAAGTCTCTCATGTGAAAGTGAGAGAATCATATTAATGCTCTCGTGAGAAAATAGAAAAACCAACAACACATAACAAGGTATATTAACCATCACCACCTCACCAAGTCATGCTCACCAAGTAACGTATGTCAATTCAAGTAATAAAGTAATCACATCCATGATAGGGTACCCCTTACCACTTTTCCACTGATTAGACGCTCTCACACCCTAATGGAAAATGTCCTGGAACTCTCACCTCTTCCGAACACACCACATCACAACCTAACTACACACACCTAGGCCTCACAACCACACCTCATCCCATCACTAGAGCTATGAGCCACATCACATCTCACCCAGAGACACCTGGTCCCCATACCACACCACATCCCACCCACAGACACCTGGGCCACATACCATGTCACATCCCGAAAACACCTTGGAAAGTAAAACACATCTCATCCTGAAGAAACTTGGGAAAAAACAACACACCTCACACCAAACACACATAGTAAAACATAACACATCTCATCCTGAAGACACCTAGGAAAACTCAACTCACCCGCACACACTTTGGACCCACAAACCACAACCTACCCAAAGAATCTTGGGATACTACCACCTTTAAGAAGGAGCAGGGAAGAGCGGGTGTCCAACCATCCATCCTCCCACCGGGATGTTTGGGAAAGACATCATCCCCCATGATGATGGGGGTGTTTAGCACATAGTGATAAACTAAGATGGGGTGTGTATAGAAAATCACAAAGTAAATATATGTATATATAGGTATAATACCAAACCCTCCTACCCAACCTATGGTTTCTCAAACAAACAATCAACTCATAATACTACCAACTTTGCTGCTACCTCTAATCCAATAACCACACAACAAGCCACAAATTATTTCTAATACCCAACCAATTTCATTAAACCGTTACTATTATTTATTAACAAACCATTTATTCATTTATTATATTACTATCTGAGCAACTACCAAGCATAACACATAATAAGAAACAAAACAACACATCACCATACAGCCTGATCGTAGCCCCAATTTTCAAAAAATCTCATCCATTCTACAATAAAACAATCTCTCAACCTAATATTTCATTACATGGTCTGGTTGATGTATCATCTACAATTTTATCCACCATACTTCCCAAAACAAACCACATCACACACATGTTCTTCAAAAACATACCACAACACAAACTAGATCATATCCACACATCACAGCATGGACACTTCACATCCCATATACCCCGCACACACAATCACATTATCCCACACAAAAAATCACCCTGCATAACAAATCATAACACAAATCCAAATTTAATAAGGCATCCCTTATTAAATTTCACTTTCTAATTCAGGGGTTTTCACAGAAACTGGGTAATCTTGGGCAATCCGTTTATTAACCAAGTGTACATAATTTAAAATTTTCAATATACAAGTGTTCAATAAAAATCAAACAACATGAAACTTGTTTGGTTTAAAACCAAGGACCACCAACAGTCAAAATTTCCAGTGGGGGCTTTTAGCCAGTATAATTCACAATAACAACCAAAAACAAATAACAAGTAGATCATATGTCACTTTTACCCAGTCCCTTCATATTAATCTTAAAATAATTTCATTATATTTATTTAATTTGTATTCAACTATATTCACATGGGAAATATTTGTACATCCACCCCGCATGATACACAATTAAGAGGGGTGAAGGAATACTACTTGGAATAAAGGCTATCGGAACTTCTTGGTTTCTCCAAGACAGGGGCGTGTATGTAATAGGAAATTCAAAGGAAAAAATGAACCAATTGGTGAAACACAATGGAATGACTCCTATGGGAAGAAATGTCCTATTAACTCCATACCAAGATAGA
Organism: Viscum album; assembly: GCA_963277665.1. NCBI lineage: Eukaryota > Viridiplantae > Streptophyta > Magnoliopsida > Santalales > Viscaceae > Viscum > Viscum album. Next base: position 1,041,259,401 of record OY728143.1, on the reverse strand, counting down.
AAAAGAATTAAAATAACAAGTTGAAAGTTGTTTCGGCCCTTGGAAGATCTAAAATAGGGTGGCGGTTTAGGTACATCTTTAATTTGTCATTAATGATAGATCCAGTCAATATTACACACTTTGACTAATTAAAATCCCCTAGACTCTTATGAATTTAGAGATATGACTCATATCCCTTGAAACAGATCCAAAACTACTTAACTATGGTATTAAACTCATTTTACTTCAAAGAAAGTTGTCAAAAGGGAAAAATTGGAAAATTGGAAAAGGTAGAAATTTGGAATGAATAGAAATTATATGAGTCACTGTTGAAAATCACTAGTGTGAGTCACCACCGCGAGTCACCATCGTGATTCACCATCATGAGTCACTATTTGAAGTCGCCATTGGAAAGCTACTACCGTGAGTCACTGTTGGAATTCACCATAGTGAGTCACCATAGTGAGTCACCATCACAAGTCACCGTCGCGAGTCAACATCACAAGTCACCTTCAGAAGTCACCATTGGTGAGATACCATCACAGGTCACCATTTGAAGTCACCATCATGATTTACTATCATGATTCATTATTGGAAGTCACCATTGCGAGTCACCATTGGAAGTTACTTTTGGCGAGCTACCATTACGAGTCATCGTCGCGAGTCACCGTTATGTGAGGCACTGCTCAGTGAGGCACCGCTCAATGAGTCACCATTCGGTGAGCTACCATTCTCCAAGTCACCATTAGGTGAGCTACTGTTTGATGGGTCACCATTTGGTGAGTCTCTGTTAGGATTCATCACTAGGAGTCACTGTTGGAGAACTTGAAAAACTGGGAAAAGTTTGCAAAGTGTTGAAATAAGTCACCTTGACCTCCCAGAACACTTCAAACACCATATTTTCACAATGTAAGGGACTAGAGAAGTCTATTTCATTACATATCTAGGGTTATTTATGAACAATTAATTCATTGGAGAAAAATTCTTTAAAAATGGAAGAGAAATCACAAAAATAATTTTTCTTAAAAATAATTTATTAATATTATCTTAAAAAAGATGTGATTTTTAAGTCACATTCCAAAAAACATTATTTTAAAAATAAAATAGAAAAATCTTGAAATATTAATTCAAAATAGATTCCAAAAAAGATACCTTTATAATAAATAAAACATATGTAAAAATGTGAAGTATATGTGAAAATATAGGATCATGATGAGGAATAAACCATTTAAATATTTTAAAATGCCTTTATCTAAAACCAACATCAATAAAAGGATAATTAAACCTTTGTTTTAAAATGAATAAAGGGTAATATATGGATCAATGGAGATAAAAAAATTGATTTTCTGCTGGATAAAGGATAAAATTGGTCATAAGTAAAAACATGGATAGGGAAGAAAAATCAGTTAAAATATATGGTAATTATTCTTTAAAAAATTATATTTTGTTATGAAACAATGGATCTATCAAGGAAGAATACATAATTTTAAAAAATTAATTCCTTATAAATCAAAATGGGAATACAATATAACATAATCATAGGTTTGAATAATTAAATCTTGATAGATTATAATCTAAGTGGAGTGATTATAACTCAATAAAAATATTTGAGTTAAGAAAACCCCTTACATCTTGAGTAACATTTTAATCAAAACTCTTTGAAGAAGTGGGCTTGTAATTGAACTTCAAATATAATGATTAAAATATAATTCATCATGTAATATATAAAAAATATTGTATGTGAGATTTAGAAATTAAATTAGGTTTATAATAAAAAACATGTCTCAAAGGAAGGAATTTGGGTTGAAAACCCCTTACCTTGTTCAAGATTCATTTTGTGCATGCTCTTAACATTGTTAGGGGTTTGAATTTTTATTTAAATTATCCTTGGAAAATAAAAGCCTTATTATAACTAATGAATACCAAAATATTTTGAATCTAGTAGAGGGATCTAAGAAGAGTAATTGGGAAAATTTTCAAGGAGAAATTTAAAGTAGGGTCACTACAACAGAATCGCCGTTTAGCGGCGTTTTTTTTTTGCGTTTCGCAGCGGTTTCAACCGCCGCTACATTTTTTGGTGGTGGTTTATAGAAACCTCCACCTAATAGGGCGTCTTCAATCTATTAGCGGTGGTTATTTATGTTTAGCGGCGGTTTCAGGAAAGCGTCATGGCTGCCTCATTTAGCGACGGTTGTAAGAGCCCTGGATATCACTTTATTCGTGGCGGTTATAACCGCCGATAATAAAATCAAATTCCAGCAGCCGTAAAACGGCCTCTAAAGTCACGGTAACCACCACAGAATGAGGCAGGCACGATGCTTCTATTTAGCAGCGGTTATAACCGCTGCTAAACGTAAATTTTATTTTACGTTTATCGGCGGTTTTCACCATTTAGTGGCGGTTTAAACCGCCGCCAATATACATTTTGTGGCGGTTAAAACCACCGCGAAAAGCTACCCAGAATAAAAATAATAATTCTTTGTTTCTGCTGCACCACTTCCCTGAAAAACAAATAAAACCAGAAATATAAACCAACTGAGAACAACCTAAGAAACAACACCAAACATGGGGATCAATAAGAAGGAATCACATATCATATCAACCAACCAGGTCACTACACCTCCTGTGTAGGAGGACAAAGTCATCAGCCTCACAAAAAAATGTTTCAACATAGACCCACATAACCTTCCATGAAAGTTAATTATCTGTTTATGAAGGCTCAAAGGACTCCTTTGTCATTAAAATCACACACTAGAAAATATATATGATGTGAATCATGCATTCCAAATATGATGCATGGGAGTCCTCTTTATTCCCCACCCAAGAGTAAAAAACCATCTCTGGCCTCCCACCAGTGACCAAGAGCTGAATATCCAGAATAAATCACAACATCCAAAAAACATGTTTTTCTCTCAATGAGAAATAATATACAACTTTAATATTTAAAAATAGAACAAAAATCTGAAACCCTGGAAAATAAGACTTCCTATTAGAGAAAGTATTATTAACACAATAGTCAGATATCCATCAAAGGTTCCAACACATTCCTCATACTCATGTATACAATATCCTAAATATTAAATACTAGGAAGATAAAACTCCACTAATACAACATTGTAACATCCCAAACTGGATTCCACTAAATCTTATAACTTCACTTTCTTAGGATAGATCATCCATAGCGATTCCACTCTACTTATAAAAATTTATAATTGATGAATTAGTAGTTATATTAGTACCAACCCATTTATATAATGATTTTTTTTGGTTTTGTGGCCTAGAAACCATCCTTAATACTTATAATAAATTTGAACTGATGAAATAGCTTAAATAACACATTAGAAATATATTGTTATAAAAAATCCTATTGTGGGAATAGTTTTAGAGTTACATTGGGAGATAGATTTTATAGGAATGTGGTTATTTCCAGTGAGTCTTAGTTGACATCTTTTTATTTTGGAATATAGGTTAGGTGGGAGATTCTAGTGACCTTTTAGGAATAAACCTAGAATTAGAGTTGATTCCTCGTGTTATGTGAGGGGTTAACCTAGTTTTTCTATCATCCTTGGAGATATTAAGCATCATTGGATGCATATTTTTAGTTTTTGGTCATAGAATTTATTTTTTTATGTATTTTGGGATTGAGTAGGACTCTAGTTGTGGAATGATTCCCCAAGTTGGTAGGCAATCATGAGATAAGTAAAACTTCTAGGTGTTATGAGCATCTTTAATGCTTGAGATTAGTGGGACTAACATGAAAATCTAATTTTATTTAGTTTAGTTAGTTGTGTGAGTTTAATTTCAAAGGTGTATGACTCAAGAAGTCATCATCCATGTTAAATGGTTATGTAGGATAACGTGACCCTTGGGTTTGATTTTTTGAGTAGGCTAGAAAATACCAAGAATACACAGTGTCATTGGTCCTATGAATTATATGAAATGGGTGTTCCCATTTCATTGATGTAACATCAATTTAGTATTCATTATCATATAAATTTCCTATTTAACTAAGGTTTTGTGGAGAGAGTTGTGTGGTGTTTTGTGAAAAAAATTCTAGTCTCTGAGAGTTTGAGGGATGAAATCACAGGTAACACCTTGAGGGGTATTATCACATAACTACTTGGTTTAGGGTTGTGGGATCTAAAAAGGTTGTGTTAACTAACCACTCTCTGAGTGAGGTTACCTAGGTATTAACTATGTTGTGGTGAGTGATGTAGACCAGAGTTTTTAGTAGAAAAGCTAAGTTATCCTAGTTCTATGGATGACTATGTAAGAGGATCGAGTTTTATAACATCATCAATCTGGGTTAAAGTTCAAGATGTAGTTATTGATGTTGATTGAATGTGTGTGGATGGAATGAGGATTACATAATGCATGTGATTATGTATAGACCATTTCTATTTATTATTAAGTGGATGATGTAAATCTATGTGGTAGGAAGTGAACCACAGGTTGTTCAAGGATGGAATATAAGTTCCATATGAGGCTTCAGCGTATGCCAAGTATGGATTGTCGTTATGGAACATGGTATAATTATGTTGACTCACATCTAGAAACCATGTTTAGTGGTGGACAGAGTGTTTTTCATGGGAATTAGATTCCTATTTTTATTAAAATGATGAATATTAAAATCCTATGGTGGGGAGAATCATATTGGTCATGGAAAATGTAACCTTTGGGAGAGTGGTTGTAGAAAGAATAGTCATGAATGGTCAAAATGACTTTCAGAAGTCTGTGAGCTATAAAATTCAAGTTTTCCAGACATGGAGGAGGTGTTGAATTTAAGACTTAGGTATGATTTTGAATCAGGTTTGGAAATTATATTCAGAATCGGGCTGCATGTGAAATCTAGGAAATGTGATAGATTGATATCGCATATTTTCTTGTAATGTAGCATGATGTTGAAAGGGTTGGTTGAGTATGCACCCATTAAATCACACCAAGAGTCAATTTTGAAATTCAGTGGGTTCATCTCAATTATCATGATATAACTTTTAAATTTATGTTAATATGATTTAGTTTTCAAATAAAGGCATTGGCCATCAATTTGGATGTCCTCTAAGCAGGTCAACCTAAAGCGTTCTGACTAGAATTTCATTAAACAAGTGAATGTTGTGAGCTAAGATTTCTTTGTGTAATATGTATTAATAATGAAGAGTGTATTTTGGTTATGACCCTTTAGTTTAAATTTTTAGGACTATATTAACAGTGATGGTTGATTTGAAAATGGAGGTAGCGGTTTTCATGTGGAACCGCTTCATAATGAGTTTTCAAGTGACCTCAAGTGAGATATGTCTTAAATAAAGAAAGCAAATCTCGAACATGTCAATGTGAAACTAGAAGTGATGTATAGTAGTATAGTGCTCATGCTTTAGTGGTTTGAGAATTACTATGGTGGGAAGACACCATGGACCTATAAATCATGTGGTTCTCGCTTTAAGTAGTTTTCATTGTTAATGTGTCTAAGTGGTGTCACTTGGTTTAATGTTTCTGGATTAAATTCATATGGTAAAGAAACCTAGGGACACGTTATGAGAGGTGGTTTGGGGGGTCTTATTAAATTAGAAATCCTCTAGATGTGGGTGTTGGTAAAATTCAATACGATCATTACACGGAGTCATGGGAGTATAACTATGGTTTCTTATGAGTATGTTTGGATAGAAGTGTTTTGTATCAGACCTATGACATCTCCCTATAAGTCCTAGTGTTGGTAAAGAAGAAAGTTCTGGAATTCCATTAATTAAAGTTTCATGACCGGATATCTTGTAATGAATCAAAAAATGGAATTAAGAATCATAATATAAATAATTTAGGGATATAATGATAGGTAATATTTACCATACAGACCATGATTAAGTGGAAATTGTGTTGGGAATGCAGTTCAAGTCATGCAATAACAGTTCAGTGATCAAAACAGTTATGGTTGGAAATGGTCCATTGTAACCGGTCAGTTTTATTTTGTTTTTCTAAGTTATGTTCAACAATTTAAAGGGAATTTCATGGGATAATCATAAATTGAAAATTGAGGTATGTTTGGTTATATTATTTTTAGAACTTATACTCCCTGGGTGTTTGGTTTGAATGTGAATTTTGAAATTTCATATTCTAACTCTAGAGAGAAGGTTGGGTTTATAACTAATCCTCATGATGTAATTCTAGACTTTGTAAGACCATCATTTATGGTTATGGGAATCTCGTTGATGTCTCATTAACCCATCATTTTTATTATCTATAGAATGAAACTTCTTGTGTTTAGTGGTTTTCGATGACATGAATAATATTTGCAATCGAGGCTTTAAAGGAAAGTAATGCAAAACCTTTGCAGGTGTGCTCCTTTTCTTCTTCTCCATGAAATTATGTTCATTTAGACTTCCAACATCACCCTTTTCCTGCCATCTATAAGAATAACATTTATTGCAATTTTATCTACTTGAATCCTCTCCCCAATAAATCATACAAGCATTGGGACACGCATGTATTTTTGTATAATTCAGACCAAGCTTTTTAACAATTTTTTTCATATCATAAAAAGATTCTGAGATTTTTTTCTTCATTGCCTTATTTGTAATTCCACATAGACATTTGATATGGTACAACTTCAGCAGAAATTAAAGCTTTGAATATTTAAAACACCCACTATACAACTCTTGATTTCCATCATCAACTAAATCATGAAACACATTTTCCTTAGTGAACTTTTCTCTTACATTTGGCTCCAAAGAATCAAGAGGAGGATCCAATGATATGTGACAATCTTGATCTGCCTGTGTTACAGTCTCAAAAACATCACTTGTCACGTTGCAATTTGTAGCACCCTCTTCTGGTTGTTCTGATATGCTTTGATGCTGATAGTGGTGTCTTGTAGTGCCGAATGCATCATTTATTAGGTTTTGCATTTCATTTTCCATTGTCGATGAACTTGGGACATCATTATGCGGATTAACATCAGTTCTCAATCTTTCTGTAACGTTCGATTCTCCATGACAAATCCAACACAAATATTGAGCAGGGAATTGCTTTAGTATTAAATGTTCATAAACCTCATCTCTCTTCAACCATGTTCTAAATTTACATTTAGGACATGGACATTTTATTATCCCTTTAACGGATCAATTAGAAATTGCAAAATCTAAAAACTCATTCAAACCCTTAACATACTGAGGTGTGTTCCTTGATAATGTGATCCAGCTTTTATCCATGTATATCACAATGTGCCTAAACAAAATATACGATAGTGTAAGATTACAGAAACATAATATAATAAAGATGACCCATTGATCATATAGTATGCATAATATAATAAATTTGATTCATTGATCACATTTACCACTTCAGACCAACCAAACTAGTCTGGTCCATAGGAGACAGCGTCAACACCTCATTGAGGAGCAGTAAGAATATCGTTTTACAAACATATCATAACACGGTCGATCACACATTTATGTTGCCTCAAACAACACCCCATTGATGTGTGATCGAAACCGATCATAGTGCATTTTAAACCTGAGACATTATGTGATTGTTTAGGCTTGACCTTATATGTCTTCCAAGAGGAATGATGTTTCTCAATGGTTTCACACACAACCAACCATATCAAAGTTGTATTTCCAAGCAATAACTGAAGAAATTTAAGACATGAGGGATCAAAAGAAATTCTAGAAAAAAATTTCCATTTTTCAATTGACATCTTAGGTTGTGTTCATTCTACCGGGAATGACACATGTTTAACAAAAACGAAAAGATTCTCCCCACTTATAGAGTGTCCTAGTTATCAAAATTAGTGATATATCAGCCACTAATAAGTTATCTATATCATATTCACATCAAACATACATTTGATTCTCCCTTCAAGCACACTCATTACGTCATAACAATCATAAAGAGGGCCAAAACCAAACCGACCAGCATGCCAAAACACCTTATTATTTTTTAAGTCCTCCAATGCTTTGATACATAGTTGATTATTTAATTCATAGGTCACTCAACTCCGTAGATGACCCGACACCTTAAATACAACCCATGGTTCAATGATTTAACCGAACTCCATACATTCATTACAACATTTAGAACTCGATAGGAAAAACATTGATGTAAGCATGTTACCATAGGTTCCATAAGAAATTGGATGATTGGCGATCATGAAGTACACTATGAAACATTGTCGAGTGTCTGAAAAAAACACCTCCATTATATTATTCATCAAAGTGTGGTTTAATCGTAAAATATGAAGACAAATTGAATAGAAAGTATGATATAATATTGTATTCTTGGACGATTTCCCTTTTAATTTCATTATATAGATCAGGATTGAATATCATCAATTGAGATCCATGAAACAAATTGTGTAGAAAATTGATTTGTGGTGGTGAAGAAAACTAATAATTCACAATATTCAATAGTTCAATTATCTAAAAATTGATAATATATTAGGGAGAAACATTTAATAGTAATCAAAATGTTGTTTTCCAAATAATGGAGATATTATTAATATAATGTCATTAGCCACCTCAAATGATAATGGTAATCATGGATGATCTATATATGATTTTAGATGACATTGAGCCATCAATAACCTCATTTTGATAATATGAATATTTGTCATTGTCTCTAAAACTCAAATAGTTATAATAATAAATTTATCAAAAAAATTCTCACAAAAATGACTTGAACATGAATCAAATCCATAAAATAGTTTTATTATATCCATATTCATCATTGTATCAAAATAATTTATTGTATAAAGACACAAGTAGTAGTAAAATATCTTTACATGAGCCTCTAAAATAAATCACAAAATATTTTATAATTTACTATAATGGTTGTATAAACCATTTCAATTGTGCATACAATTTATGATGATTAATATATTCCATTGAATACTATGCACATAGAGATTACATTAATGCATACCAAAACTGATATATAATCCTAGGAACCTGGTTAAACATAATTGATGGGGGTAAATTAATTTCTAAAATATTGAATTTGTAAAAATCTACCACTGTAATATATATAAAAATAGGGATGTGGTGGGACACCATTTGGAGACAATCCATAGTCACCCAAATGTAATTTTGTTTTCATTTTATTCTTTGTAGACTAATGATACCATCCATAGTTATATGATCCCATGTCTAACTGAGAAATAGTAAGGAGATGAATGTACCCACTGTGAGTTGGCTTGTTTCCATGAAAGATTAACATGGTTGGAATCATGATACGAACCCTTGAAAATTCCACATTTCACCATCCCACCAATATTCATTTTTAAACCCTTTATACACCTTCTGGAATCCTAGATGAACAAACCAAATAAAATAATTGTAGCTATGAAAAATCTATTCCTAATAATCTATAAGAACAAATATTTGATATATAAACTACAATTAATATTTCTTATATAACCACCTTCCCTCAATGTTCTCCTCATGATTTAATTTTAGCCAACTATTCAATCATTTTAGGTTTAGTGGTCTGAGCATCAAAAAACATATCATTCAAATCAGTAGAGAGATAAACATGATATAAAATAGTAGAATTTCATTTTAAAACTTAATCCAAATAAATATCAACTATATAAAATATCATATTTCATTAGCCTAAAGCTTATTTATCAAACTGATTATATATATTCAAAATCAATTAATTTATTAAAAAATTACCTATACCCAATGTATATAAATCAATTCAAATTCAAACATCTATATATAATACATTAATAGTCATTACCTTTGATTAAAAACCATTTATGATAAAATGTGTTTCATATACTTATGATTTTTGAACACTGTTAATTTCTCACAGAAAATATAATGATGACATGTATTCAAGGAATGATCCTCAGTATCAAATTCAAAGTCTTGAATCAACTAAATTTTATATGGTCATCATTATCGACATGATCCATAATAAATGACATAATCTCCTTATATTATAATACATCCCAACCCAAATCCTAATGAATCTCAATAGACGATATATGATAGTTCTGACTTTTTCAATGTAAGGAGGGGTGTTGTTATAAGATGAACCGACAACTATTTACAAGTATTATGTAATTCATCATTCCAATTTTATCGAATTCCTTTACTCATCAAATAAATCATAGAGGATAAATGTTTTGAAATACCATAAACAAAGAATATATAAGTATTTCTAGATTCATCTTCTTTATCCAATTCCTTTAACACATGGAATACAATTTCAATTAAATATGAATTAGGTATCAAATTAACAATTTTCTTTAAATTAACATGATAAAACATAAAGTAACAAACATTATAATCAAATAATAAACATATATTCCACAAAATCTTGTAAAAAAAGATGAAAAATGTTGGAAAATTCACTTTGGGGTTGCGGTCGCAGTGATAAGGGTCGCCGAGAGAAGGGGGGTCGCGTGTTTCTGGGGTCGCCGGTCGTCGGTCACGGGCTCCGCCGTAGGCGTTAGTCGTGGGGTCGCCGGAGACGGAGGTCGCTTGTTCGCCGGAGTCGTCGCGGGGTCGCCGGGGGGGGGGGGGGGTTGCGGGAAGAAGGGCGGGTCGGGAGGGTTGGGGAAAATGGGGGTCAGGGTAAGGGTTGTGAATTTTTAAAAAAAAATATGGGTTTAGCTACGGTTTATTAAAAATCGCCGCAAAACCTTTTTTGGAAAACATTTAGCGGTGGTTTTGTGAACCTCCACCACAAAACCGCCGCTAAACCCTATTTCTATTGTAGTGGGTGATTCATGAAGTGGGGAAAGTGTCAACTTTTTATAAGTGAAGAGCATTGTAATTTTGGAAGTAACCATTACATTTTAAATAATATAATGTTACTATTCTGAGGTAAATGGATCCAAAAAGAAAAAAACGTTGATGGAAAAGTGATTGTGGCTCAAAACTCACCTCATACACTAATTTTTTATACAACATTTATTGTTTTATTTCTTTTTCATTTAAATTTTTAACTTTTACCCTAATTTACATTTATATTGGTAATTAATTTTAAACCATAATAATTAATTTCAATGAAAAAAATTAATGTTGAATATTTTTTATTAATTTTTTCCTTCTTATTTCAAATTTTGAAATAATTTTATCAAATATAATTTCTAAGGGTTTGAAAGTATAATTTTAATATTAGTGTTCAAAACACATAAAAATAGTTTTTAGAAAAAGTGTGTTTTAAAGAATATAATTTATGTGTAAGACATACTTATTAAAATTATTGATTACCCTGGAATAAAATGGTTTATTATAAAATAATTAGAAGTTGTGAATCTTTCAGGAACATACAAAATTTAATATAATTTTGAAAATACTTGATTCAAAGAAAGACCAAAAATAGTTTTTATTAAGTAACATTTTACTTTAGTTATAAAAATATTTGACATAGGTATATAATTTAAAAAATATATTTTAAAATAAAAAATTTTATTCCATAGATTCACATTTTATCATCTAAAATATTTTTTTAATCTTCTAGTTCATTCTTATATAATGATAAAGTCATAAAAATTACAAGTTTCGTGAAAATTCTGTTTTTAAACTAAAAACCAACCATTTCAGAAAAAGATCATAAATTTATACTAGGTCAATTTTGAAATGAGGAATTAAAAATTTTAGTTTATTATATAAAATTAAAATTCTAACATTTTTTATTTTATATTTTAAAATAAAACACAAAATATAATGAAAGTTGTTTTTATTAAAATTAACCCTTTCAAAATTAAATCATACTAATAATTTATCCACTAAAGGTAAGAATTTTTAATTGATTTCTATAATAGAAAATTTATCATAGTTTTTTTAATAATCATAATCCAATATTTTTTAACTTTTTACATCAGTTTTTGTGTGTAACAAAAGTTATAGAACATAGAATATAATTTTAATGATCTAAAATCTTGGATCATCATATTATATCCCCCTTAAATAAATTGCATCCTCAAAATTTTAATTATTACTCATAGATTAATTTGGTGAGGGTGTTCTTAACATACTCATTATTCTATATATAACTTTCAATGTAACATCTAACTTGCTATCATAAGCTAGATCTAAATACATATCTTTCCTCACACAATATTGATTGTCTATACCCTAATTATATATTCTCTTGAGTATACCTTTCCCAAAATGAACTAAGTCTCCAAATCCTAAAACAATAGTAAAACTTCATATTCTTAAAAAAAATCTTTAATCCTCAAATGTTATTATCCACAACTTCATCAAATCACACACTAGACAATATATACCATAATCCTAAAAAATGTGATAAACTTAGCAAAAAATATCACGAGTTATCATCAATCCCAAGGATATCGATACTACATAAATTAAATTTTAAAAATTATTCAACACTTTATTGTCTTGAAATATAACATATACTAAACCTAAAACTTATCCATCCCTCAAACATGTGTTCTTTAATATTTATCTCTAAAAATATATCATTTCTATAAAATAATTTCTCAAGGTTATTGATTCCATTTAATATATGATTTAAAATCATTAATGAAAAAATATTTAAGAGCGATACTTATATGTTTAACATAATACTTAATAACTTTTAGAATATAATAAAATTCCATCGATAAATATCACTTCACTAATTAAAATAGAAAATAGCATCAAGATTTAATTTATATTAGGATATCAATCTCATTACCTTATGTAAGACTTGAAAACTAACTTTTCCATTATAAAATATGTATAATAGGATTCATCTATTAAATTATGATCCCTAATTTAGTTATAATACACAGGGATTTCTATATACATACCTTTATTAGATTCATTTTCATGACCCTATTTCAACCAAATACTAAAACCCAAAATGGTTATTAATAAAATATGAGTAAATGATCATATGAATATGAAACATTGATCCCAATATTTCTTCTCTAATGACACCTTCATTTATTTTAGAACCAAGGTTTTTTTATAAATGGAAATGGAGTGTGTTTTGTGTTTGTTTTTAATCCATAAAAGGCTTGATCATGGAGTTGGAAAGGAAAGTGTTCTTATAGTGTAGCTGGATTTAGTATTGAAAGTGGATTCATTTTGTAGTGTTCACCAAATTTTTGGGGCTCAAAATATAGAGGAAGGTACAAGCATCAAGAATAGGAATTTATAGGATTTAATCTTCAAAAATATGGTAAACTCATGGATTTTTTGAAGATTGAAGTTTCATGAAGATATGAAGCTTCATGAAGGAATCTGGTGTCGCGAAGGTTTGAAGGTTCGTGAAAATAGCGGATTCACAATGAGAAGATGGTAATCCTATGCGACTATGATAAGTTTTGAAAACAGAATAATTTCATTGGTGCTTCTTGAATAAAAAATCTTCATGAACATGACTGAAGATATTTGTGAAAATTCCACTAGGAGCTTGGGATCTTCATGAATGACCAAGTATATAAATAGGTGTTCGCCCCTCATTTAAGACAGAGAGAATTTGAGAAAATGATTAATTGCTCTGAATTTATGAAGGATGGGAGTTTCGTGAATCAAGAACTCTTAATAATAATAAGAATCGTAATAGGTTTGTTTAAGACATAATTGATGATAAATATTTTCAAAAAAGATAATTTTGTGAAGACTTGGAGTTTCATGAAGACTTAGAGTTATACGAAGGCTGGGAGTTCCGTGAAGCCTGGAAATTTCACAAAGGTTTATATCTTTGTGAAATTTTATGGGTTCGTGAATGTTGGTGTATCTTTGAAACATAATGGGGTTTCTCAAAGGTTGGGATCTTTGCAAAAAAATATCATTGAGCATCTAGTTTAAGTGAACAATGCTTTCAAGTGTATAAACTCATGAATACAATGAAAGAAGATTCTCATGATTATCAAGTAAAAAGACTTTAAATCTCAATCTATTGAGGCAAATTTCAAGTCATTAAATTGATTAAGACTTCACCAAATAAAGTGAGATAGGGGGATTCGATGGAAGTTCTCTAGGGGAGGTAGTTTTTTATCCGTAAAATTCTTTTAAAGGTGGTGTGGATAGCACGGAGTGACTGTGTCTGACCTTCTATACTCCACAATAACTAGTGAAGCTAAGTGGATTTAGGTATGAATGATGCACTATTGGTGTATGTTCCTAGGACTAGCCCTTAGCATGGAACCAATTAAAACTAGTGTGTTGTCTCTTAGCATATTAATGCTTAATAAATACAAAATTCCATAAAACAAGTTTTACAAGTTCCTACCAACATGGGAAAAAGATCTGTCACTTTAAAAGAAAAATTTGATACCCTGATTCTCCCCTCTCCTCTCAAGGTGTTCTAGGGTCTTACAATTGGTATCAGAGCATCCAAGTTATTGGTGTTAAATCGGTCCTCTTTTGTTTTTATGTATAATTTAGTGAATGTTAGGGGAGTTCCCCTCTTTGATTGAATAAAATTCCAGATTTGGAAGAATAGAATGTGATATCATCTATGATACCATGGGATGGATGTTATATTTTCTATAGCTCAAGGGATACACTTCAATGGTGAAATAGGTATTTATATGACTGAAATATATAAGAAAATGATTGATCTAGATGAAAAATCAAAAAAATTCCTTTACTATATCTCTATCTGATCAAATATATTTTAAGGTGATGAGTTTCCCTTCATCCAAGTCTATGTGGGAGAAATTCGAAAATATATACAAAGGAAATAACAAATTGATGGATTTCAAACTCTGTGTTTTGAATAATAAGTTAAATTATCTAAAAATGAATCCAGATGAAAATACATATTTCTTTTTTAACCATATTACTAAAGTTGTTGGAGAAAATCGAGTACTAGGTGAAAAAATTAAAGATAAAGACATTGTGAAGAAAATATTGAGAATGATTCCACCTATATAAGATCCAAAAGTGTCATCCCTTAAAGAAAGGGATATTTTTAAACATTATCATTATGATCTTCTAATTAGTCTCTTGGTTTATGAAATGAGAGTTAAACCAAAATAAACACAAATTTGAGAAAGCAAGGAAATGTAATTCAAATCCATGTAAAATCATGAAATTTAAAAAGGTAGTGATCATAGAGATAATGTGGATGATGAATTTATTTATATTTTTTCCATAAAATTTAACAAAATAGAATGCATATTTGAAGGAGAACATCCCTTGTCTTTTTTCAATGTGTAAAGTAGGTCACATTTCTATTCAATTCCCAAAGAAATTTGATGATATAGAAAGTGAAGAAAAAATTATGCAGAATAATTAGAATAGATTCCCCAACAAGGGAGTATTCAATTAAAGAAAAAAATTACAGAAATTAACTTCTTCTACAAATAAAAACAAGATGATAATGACTTTTTGTAGGATGTAGAACCAGATTTTAAATCTAAACCTGAAGCATCCATGATGACTGTATTTGAAAAGTTATAACCTAAAAAATATGAAGATAATTAGTTGATTAGTGTTGGTGTTATCAAGGTGGAATATGAAGGTTCTCTTGATGTGTTTGACATTTAAAGAAAGAAAAATAGAAATATGGGAGTTGTGCTGAAAGAGTTATCAGAGTATGTTGATCAACTTGAAGCATAAATTGATCAATTGGAAGGAGAGGCAGAAGAAAATTTAACAAATATTGAATGCTAAGAAGAGGTTGTGGAATTTAAGATCAGGATATAAGAGTATCAAAAAGTAATCAATGATATTACCTAGATACTGGATGAAAAGAATAATATAGTTGATGGAATTGTAGAAGAAGTTGTTACTTTAAGGAGTAAACTGGAAACTAAATCAAAATCAAGATAAACAAAGAAGAAATTATAGTTTAAAATATTTTTAGATTCAAATCAATTATAAATAGATAAACATGGTTCACAAGGAGTAGAGAAGGCCTTGAATGATCAGATATCCATGTTTATGGGAAAAAGTGTAATTGGATGTGATGTAGAAACATCAAATGCTATAAATAGGATGATCCAAAATAAAGGGAGTCTTAAAGTTTCACATATCGTAAATGCACCTCATGTCCCAATAAAGAAATCTCTGAACCAATTAGAAAAGAGAGATAAAAATAATCTTAAAGTATCCAAATAGGATCTCTGGTCAAATACCTTTACAAAATAAGGGGTAATATGGGGGAATGAAAGTGAGAAGATATCTATCCTTATAAAATATTATTTTTTTGGATTTTTGGGCCATACCATGTCTTAATTTGAAGAGGTAATGAGCTATCTAAATGGGGAAGTGCCTGGATATTAACAAGGGATAATGAGACCATATCCTTCATCCAATATAATACATATTTTCTAGATATTTTTTTCACTATTCTAACTATGTCCATAAACCTATTCATTGAAGGCAGAGGAAAGCCATGAACAATACCTACAAAACTCAGAGACAATTCAATACTCATCAACCGAGCACATTTAATCTTGAAAATAGGTATTATCCTTTCGAATAAGAATATGATCATGATGAACCCATGCATATTGAAAAGATATTGGAAAGGCCATCATTAGACTCCACTCAATAAATTATCTCAAGGAAGGAAAAGAAAAAGACCGAGCAAGATATTCTTGAATAAATATCTCTAAAAGATAAAAATAATTGTAACACATATATTATAGATAGTATATTCTCATATCACATGATAGGAAATGAATATTTGTTGAAGAATATTAAGAAAAGGGTTTATGGAACAGTAATTTTTGGCAATGATGATGCATAAAAGATCAAAGGTAGTGTAAATATATAATTAGAAAATGATGAGCCAAGGAAAACTATAGTTCTCTGTGTTGATGGTCTGTGTCATAATCTATTGAGTGTGATTCAACATAGTGACTCAAGACTGGTAGTGAAATTTAATCAGAATATGTTCACTATCAAGGGAAATATTAGTAATTCTCTCGTGAAAGGATACAGAATAGATGGAAACCTATACTAGGTTAATAGTAAATATAACACTTGTTTCTTAACAATTGAATAAGAAAACAAATTTTAGCACCAAATATCAGGTAAAATTTATTAATAGATCATAGAATGCATATCTAATATTAAGATTGTTTTTGATATTCCCAATCTAAATCATGATCTAGAAAAGACATGCGATGCATGCATGAAAGGAAAGATAGTCTGGAGTTCATATCAGACGAAGAGTAAAAGGGAATAAAATATAATTGATCTCATCCACACAGATGTATATGGTCCAATAAATATGGTAGGCACATATGAAGAGAGGTACTTTTTTCTTTTTATTGATGATTATAGTATAATGGATTATGTGACATTTATACAAAATAAATGGAAAGTTCTTGATTTCAAAAAGAGTTATCGTAAAATAGATGAGAATGAAACTAGCTTCACAATCAAGATTCTATGATCTACAAATGGAGGAGAATGCACATCCATTGAATTTGAAAATTACCTCAAAAAATGGGATAAAGTGTGAGGTTTATTTCATGAGAACCCCTAAAAAAATGGGGTCATGGAATGCAGAAATAAATAGGTGAATAGTATGGCTAGAACTATTCTAATTGAGAGTTGTGTTTCTTTTCATTATTAGAAATATTTTTTTCAAGTAGCGGTGTAGACTGAAAATTGAACAGGGATTTTTATAGGAGAGACTAGGAAACTATATGAGACATGGTATGGAAGGAATCCCTCTATGGAGTATTTTCATGTTTTTGGAAATAAATTTTTATCCAAAATAAAGAAGGCAATCAAGGAAGGTGTGGTGATTTGGCAGATGAGGGGATATTCCTTATATATTTAATGAAGAGTAAAACCTAAAAATGTTACAATAATCATCTTAGAAAGATTTTTGGACACAATTTTTCCAATATCATTTAGGATAAAACCATAAATACCTCAAGGATCTCATATGTTGATATTGTAATGTCCCAAATTTTTTCTGTGTATTATTTTTAAATATTATATGGAATTAATTTTGAGACTAGGCGCTAAGACAACATGTGATTCTTAATCCCGATGTGCCTGGAATAAATGTTTGAATAATATTAAAATATAAAATAGTATGAGCACGTAGTTTTCCTGAAAAAACTATAATAACTTCTAAATGGGTTCCCAAATCAAAAATATGAGGGAATTATTGTGTTCAAAGAAGCAACTTTACCGTAAGTGGGGCCTAACATTGGCCAGCATGGGTCAACTGTGAAAAGTAGTTTTTGGACATTTTAAAGAATAAAATAAATTCAAAATTTATTTTATTTTTGATGTTTCATTGATGCAATAACAATAATTTTGAAAATAATCCTTTAATAAGGGTTCCAGGGTTTGACTCATAACCTTGGAATTTCCTAGAGGCTCTAGAGAGAAACTTGGAGAATTATCTCGGTGATGAATGATGATGGGATTATGGATCGAATATCAAAGGACGCCATTCATGACGGATTTATTCAAAAGTGATGATGTGGCAACCGATCTTCTTCATAAATCGATCCAATCCCTAGGTAGGGCATGTTTTTTTATTTCTTTTCCCCATTCTTAGATTTAACAACGAACATGGACCAACCAACGAATAGGTTTATCTGCGGTTCAATCGCTCTTGTGGTATGAGATTTAAATATGGGATTAATGGGTTTGATTTATTGTTTGAATTGTTGGTCATACTTACAGGAATAGATTGATACCTAAACAAACATTAGTAGAGCTACGTTCCTTGGGTTTGTTTCCTTGTGCATATTTCTCCTCCCCCAAATGTTCTACACTTTCTTCGTTCTTCATGGATTATGAACGATTGATTCTTATGCCTTCTTTTCTTGGAGAAACAATTCTAAATTGAAGATCTAGCATCAGGGTGACCTAGAAGAGGTGTGACGATGATGGTGGTGGATGAATCGAAGTGATTCAGAAGATATCATTCTTTGGATGATTTATATACGAGTGATAAAAATCGGATTTCAGAGCCGATTGAAGGCATGAAACTCACTAATTAATTCTTATAATGATCAGGTAACCCTATATTTGAAGTTTTGAGGTGAATGGATCACTGAAATGAGGTTTTTATCATTAACTGATATGTACAAAGGAACAACAACAGACTCTGTAAAATTGTGATGAACACGGCATGTAACCCGGGGTTACACGGCGTGTGGCCCCCACTGAGCAGTGACTAGGGTTTTGTGAGTTATTTAAATGTCACATGGAATTTGACCCTATCATATGACATGTAGTCCCTTCCCAGGGACTCTATGTGTAACTCAGGAGATGCATGGACATGGGGTGGAGTACACAGGTTTCCTACACAACGTGTACCCCACCACAAAACTTGTCCTGGACCAAGTACATGTACTACCCCATGTACTGGTACATAGGCAGAGCTACATGGGTTGACATTGTGTACTGGCACATGGCCAGAGTACACGAGTGGATCCTGGATGGAAGGATACAACATGTGACCCTTCTACATGGTGCATACCCCTCTTCTATATGACATGTACTTCTGACATAGGCTGTTGTACATGGGCAGTACCCAGGGTCAAGGGACACGACATGTGACCCTACTACACATTGTTTAATCTTTTCTACATGAGTCAAGACACTTTTCCATCATATCTTGGACAAATTTTTTTAAGTTTTAGTTCCAATATCCTTACCATGAAGGTTATTTGGCATCATTTCCTACTCATAAGAGTATGATTCCTTCATCCAGACTTTCTGGATATAGTTGTTGGAATCCCCTCAGAGAGGACCAGAGTAGGATCCTCTATTAATTTTTCATTCCCTAGGTAGATTACTTTGTATTTACGTGACCAACTTCACTGGGCATCGATCCTCTACTTACAAGGTTAATTTAGATGGAGTTGTTGGTATCACCCCATAGCCTGGGCTGTAATCTACATCTATTTATTGTATCTCTCTTTAGATCTATTATTGTATTTCTCTCATGAAGTTTCCTGAAAAAAAGTAATTCTTAGACAACCATCATCAATGCTATCAGAATCAGGAGTGTGTTCTCCTAGATGAGTGATTATGGAATCTTCAGACTAAATCCCTAGTGTTGGTATGCAGTATTTGTGACTTACCTCTAGAATTTGTGTCTTGGTTTGAGTATATATGAATATTCTTGTTATATATGTTGTATACATATACTATGTAGATATGATTGTACCTTTTTATTTGTGTGTTTCTTTGATGTTTTGGGGTGTCCTACTGAGTATTGTTATAATCACCCATGCATGGGATTTTCCCATATGTGTCGTGTCTTGTGCAGATGAGCCACCTTTTGACAGAGTCTAGGGTGGACCAGGATTGGATAGATCTTTGTGAGTTTAGGATAGCTGAGGTGTTTCTATGGCCTCAAGCAGTATTCACAGTACATATTTTGTTTATAGGTTGTACTTGGTAGTTTATAGACTCTTTATTTTGGTGGGATTATATTCTAGACCAGTTTACTTTAATACACTTTACTTCCTGCCATACTCTATTGGTTGGGGTATTGGTATGCATGAATTTTTTTCTTAGTGGTTTTTACATTTCATCATTTGTGGTCTTGTAGATGTGTGTGTGAATACAAGTACATAGTTAATTCCTCTCATGTTATAGATATGCCTACTCGGTGTTATTCACCATCCCCAGGCCTATTGGACACAGGCTTAGGGAGTCACATAATGAGCCCCACTGGGATAGGTCGTGACAGAGTGGTATCAAAGGTGGTCGGTTCTACCTTAGGACTGAGAGTCTGTGAGATTGGTTTGGAGCAACAATGTTAAGTGTTTCTATTTTAGATTTCAGGCCAGGGACTCAAGTGTTGTTGTGGGCAATCGATGTATCCATACACCATGACTCTGATAAACTTCTTTTCGACTCGTTACATGATAACACTAGTTACAGGGAAAATAATGGTACATGCATCATATAGGAATGTGTTGTGGTTTCATTTCTTTCTTGATTCAGCTCTTTCGATATACTCATTGACTGTGGTACATCTTGTTTTCTTACAAGATTCCCCCAAGATACATACCAGGTAGGATTCAGTAACTCGATCACGAGGATGACCCCCTTAATAATGAGGCTTCAATACAGGGACCAGTTCCCCAGATGTCACCTCCAGGTGGTGTAACAGCTATACTACCACCAATGGAGTAGCACGTGGTACCTATAGTACCAGTAGATGAGGAGCGCAGGCTAAACATGCTTCATGAGTTTCAGAGATAGAGTCTCCTCAGGTTATGAGGCGATCCTGACCCTCTGGTGACTGAGGTCTAGCTTGAGTCAGTGACCTAAGTTTTCCACCTAGCCCGGACACTAGCAGATCGGATGGTGGTCCTGGAGGAAAGCCTTCTACATGGATTACTAGGGTGATGGTGGAGTTTTTCTATCCAGACTCACAACAAGGTGACTCTTTTGGGTACAAATTTTGAGAATCTATTTAGAGAATAGTTATCACCAGTTAAATTGAGATTAGTTCATATACAAGAGCTTCTTCAGCTCCAGCAGGGTAGCTTAATAGTGGATAACTATTCATCGAGGTTCACCAACCTTTCCAGGTACTCGATCGATATGGTCAGAGATCAGTACTTCAGGGACCAGACCTTTGAGAGAGGAATACATATAGAAATCTAATCCATCATTATCCCTCTATGCATTCCAACTTATTCAGGAGTTATCAAGTGATATTTGGTGGTCGAAATCTTCTTGTCTGAGTAGATCCATCTAGTGATAGTCAGCAGTAGGCAGGTAGGTGTAGAGACCATGGAAGTGGGGAGCTGACATCATACTCAGGGATCTAGACATGGGAGACATTTCAGGAGGTCCCAGGATAGGGGATCTGTAGTTTAGGTCTCTCAGGTTGCATCCAGTTATCCTATAGAGTGGCGATTATACTCATGTGATGGAAGGGAACATCTCACTCAACATTGTCCAACCTATCAAGTTGTTTACAAGGAGACAGTTGATGGAACAATGAGGTAGAGGCAGTAACAAGATCAGGTAGATCCATTGGGTGGTAGACTTGTTAGAGGAGCTGTGAGAGTGGCAGGTTGTGGTCAACATTTCAACTTGTTACCACCACCACCCCTAGGAGGTCCATGTCAGGCTTAGGGAGCTAGAGGACAGGGGAGAGTCTAGCTTCATGCGGTCAAGGAATATGAACTAGGGGCTCTGATAATGATTCAAGGTATGATCTATGTCTTTTTTACTTTAGTTTTAGTACTGATAGAAATAGGTTCTAGTAATTCCTTTCATACAACGTATCTTTTTTGAGACCTAGAGAATCCTATTGAACCGTTGACTCGACCCTTACGCTTGGAGATAGCAACTGGAGAAGACTCATTGATCAAACATCTATGCCGATAGTGTAACAAGACCTTTGTATATGAGAGTTTCGATTAGAACCTCTTGGTGATATCATTGAGGCATTACAATGTTATTCTTGGTATGGATTGGTTATCTAGGGTCCATGCCCAGATTGACTATTTTAGGCCAAGGGTGCAGTGTGTCTACAGTGATGGAATGTGGTTTTCCTTTATCGGTGAAAAGAAAACCCAGGTAGAAAAGGATGGAATCATGCATAGGATGGTACAACCAATTACTCATGAGTTGACTATCCTGACACTCAGAGTATCAAAAGTTATGAGTTTTCAGTTCCGAGCAGTAGTGGCGGAGTATGAGGATGTCTTTCCAGAAGATGTGCCAGGTTTACCTCCCCAGCAGGAGATAGACTCCTACTTCGACTTACACCCCATTATGGCACTGATATCAACACCAGCATATTTGATGGCTCCCATAGAGCTTCATGAGTTGAGGGTGAAGTTGGAGGACTTGTAGAGAAAGGGATTTGTGAGACCCAATGTTTTACCCTAGGTGGCCCCTTTTTGTTTTCCAAAAAGGAAGAAATCATATTGAGGTTGTGTTTGGACTATCTATGCTTAAACTATGTTACCATGAAGAATAAGTATCCACTACCAAGGATCAATTAACTCTTCAATCAATTAATAGAGGCATGATGGTTCTTGAATTTTGACCTTAGATTAGGCTATCACCAGCTGTGAGTACAGGATGATGATATACCAAAGACATCATTCAGATGTCATTATAGTCACTATTAGTACTTCGTGATTCCATTTTTCATGATGAACACCCCAGAAGTGTTCATGGGACTCATGAACTGTATCTTCCAGCCTTACTTAGACCGGTTAATGGTAGTCTCGATGATACCCTTATGTACTCGATGTATGATGAGGAGCATGCGAGACGCCTAAGGATGGTTCTGTACATACTCCGAGAGCACCAAATTTATGGGAAACTCTCAAAGTGAAAATTATGGATCCAGGTGGTCCACTTTCTGGGATATGTTATCTCAGTAGATGGAGTGGTAGTGGACCCGGCCAAGGTGGAGGCAGTGTCAGTATGGGATCCACCTAGGAGCGTGATGGAGGTGTGGATATTACTTGGGCTAGTAGGCTATTACTATAGATTCATACCTGATTTCTCCAAGATGTCAACACCTATGAAAACTTTGACACAAAAGGGGAAGACTTTTGTGTGGAAAGATAAGTGTCAGCAGGATTTCCAGTAGTTGAGGTAGAGTTTGACGAGCGCTCTGATATTGAGATTATCGGAGGAGGGTGTTGAGTACATAGTGTTCTGTGATGCATCAGAGACTAGATTTGGTTCTGTCCTAATGAATATTCAAGTAGTTATTGCCTATGGTTCATGCCAGTTGAGGCCACATGAGCAAAACTACATGACCCACGATCCTGAGTTGGTAGTAGTAGTCTTTGCATTGAACATGTGGTGTCACTACCTGAGGGGCGAGAGGTTTATCATTTAATCCAATGACAATAGTCTTAAGTATATATTCTATCAGAAGGATATGAACTTGAGATATAGGTGACATCTATAGTTCCTCCAGGACTACAACTTTGAGATTATCTATACTCTTGGGAAGGGTAACATGGTGGTAGATTCTCTAAGCAGGAGATCTAGCTCATAGTTTTTGAATGAGGTGTCAGAGTAGTTGGCCTAATTACAGTTATCCTTTATGGATGGAGATGGAGCATCTTACCTCTAGTCGATTTTTGTCACCCGTCTACTCTTACAGTGAGTCAAGGAGGCACATCTTAAAGATACTAATTATGAGACCTTGTGTGCTTATATTTCCATAGTACATGCACCTGATGGATATTCACAAGGTGGGGAGCACATCATCCTTTTCAAAGGATGTATAGTTATACCGGTAGAATTATGAGAGGAGGTTTTGAGGGAGTTTCATACATCCCCTTTGGTGGTACATCCTAGAGTGGAGAAGGTGTATCAGGACCTTCGATATCAGTTTTTGTGGACAAGGATGAAGAAGGCAGTGGCGGAGTTTGTTTCTTGATGCCTTATGTTCCAACAGGTGAAGGTTGAGCACCAGGTTCTAGTGGGTTTAGCTCAGACCCTTGAGTTTCTGTAATGGAAGTGGGATGGGATATCGATGGTATTCATGACAGTTTTACCATGTACGTCCAGGGGACATGATGCTATCTGAGTGATCGTTGACCAACTCACCAATTCGGCCCACTTCCTAGCTATCTGGGATCACAGTTCAATAGAGAACTTGGTACGCCTCTAAATTGAGTATATGTTTTGACTCCATGGAGTAACATCTACAATAGATTATGATCATGATTCTCATTTTACATCTTGGTTGTGTAAGTGATTACAGAAGGTGTTTGGTACTCAATTATGCTTGAGAATGGTGTTTCTCCCCCAAACAAACGGCCAGACAGAGTAGACCATTTAGGTCTTGGAGGACATGTTGTGGTCTTTCATGTTGGACTTCAGCTATAGTTGGAAGGATCACCAACCTATGGTGGAGTTTTCATAAAAAAATAGCTACCATTCCACCATTGGTATGAAACCATTCTAGGATTTGTACGGGAGACCCTTCCGGTCACCCCTTTGTTGGACTAACCTATGAGAGTCAGCACTCATGGGCCCAGAGTTAGTGTGAGATACTACTGAGAAGGTGTAGATCATCCAGGAGAAGATGAAGAAAACCAAAATCCATCAAAAATATTATGATGACATGTGGTGGAGTCCTTTGGAGTTTGAGTAATGAGACCATGTGTTCCTTCGAGTTTCACCTCGATGGGGATTGTGGAGATTTTTCCAAGGCAGAAAATTATATCCGAGGTTTATAGGCCCTTTTTAGATATTGTGTAGAGTTGGCAAGGTGGTGTACCTCTTGGCTCTACCCCTGTAGTTGAAATGGGTACATGATGTCTTCTACATGTCACGACTGAGGAGTTACGTGCATGATCCATCGCATGTCATCAACTGGGGTGAGCTGGATAGTGATGATGGAGTGACTTTTTTTGAGTACCCAGTGGAGATTAAGGATCGGAAGGAGAGGATCCTACATGGGTGAGAGATTCCCTTGTTGTGTGTCTGGTTTTATCATGGGAGTCTCTATAAGAGAACATGG
Organism: Viscum album; assembly: GCA_963277665.1. Taxonomy (NCBI): domain Eukaryota; kingdom Viridiplantae; phylum Streptophyta; class Magnoliopsida; order Santalales; family Viscaceae; genus Viscum; species Viscum album. The sequence goes on along the minus strand of OY728143.1, from coordinate 1,041,234,057 downwards.
GAGCGGGAGGCTTAGATTCATGCATAGTACCCATATATTTTTGTATATCCTTTGTTTTTTGATTTTTTAGGATGTAAATCCACAAGGTGGGGAGAATGTAATGTCTTGGATTTTTTCCATGTATTATTTTTAAATATTATATGGAATTCATTTGAGACTAGGAGCTAAGATGGTGTGTGATTCTAAGGCCCAGTGTACCTAGAATAAATTTTTGAATAATATTAAAATATTAAATAGCATGTGTGAGCAGTTTCCTGAAAAAAGTGAAATAACTTCTAAACGGATGCACATATCATAAATTCGAGGGAACCATTGCATTAAAAGAATAATCTTTACCCTATGTGGGTCCTAACATCGTTCAGAGTAGATCGACTATGAAAAGTATTTTTTGTAAATTTTTAAGAATAAAATAAATTTGAGTTTTTTTTTGACGTTGTATCGACGCAGTGATGAAGCGGCAGTTATTTTTAAAATAATCCTTTAGATAGGGGTCGAGTGTAACATCCATGACCCAGAATCCACTAAATCGGTGCTCTGATATGGGTGGTTACAGGACCTTAAGCACACCTCATCGTATGCCAAAGGTTGACGACTAGTAGCAGGGGTCCAAATAGTCAATTGGGGAGACTATACCCCCTTTTTATCAGAGTGATCCACAATAGAAGATAAAAAAAAATAGCAGAATAACAACCAATAATACCAGAGTATGTATAAACAACCATTCCATAAACGGGGTACAACCAGATATTTTGTGGAAGTTCTATGTTATAATATAAAATAAAATTTTGATCATGATTCTTATGGGGATAGTTATTTTTGGGGATTAACCTCCCTTTATTTAAAAACATCAAAACATTACCCCTATGTGATATTAAAAATAATACCCACTCTAAATCCTCAAATTTGTGAACAAAACAATGATTATCAACATAACTCTTCTATTGATTCGTAGATTCTATGATGTGTTATTTTATTCATCAATCATTATCTAAAATTTACTCCTTTAACTCAGGCCCTAATAAAATTTATTATCAAAACAAATGTTAGGAAGTTATATTTAAGAACATATTTCCATAGACAAATTTATAACGTTCTATTAAAATGATCTAGTGAATTTAATTTTTCTAATAAAATTAAATTATTGGATGGTTCCAATCACAAAATCCTATGAAATTCAAAGATAAAGATCTCATCATATCATTAATAGTTTTATTATTACTCTAAAATTGGTAATCTATCTGAGAATTATATGCCATCTAAATTATCACTTCATATTAAATTATTAATGATAACTTCTCTATAACATTGAGGTAACCCACTAATTTGGATTATATATGATTGATATTATTACTCCATGAAACCTTAAATCAACCTTAATTTTAATCATATAAGGATCATCAAGAATTAAATATTATATGATAATAATGATATTTTTTTTACTTCATGTGGTGATCAATAATAAATATAATACATTTATAAAAAATTGATATCTTCGGGAGTCCTATAAAGGAATCTATGATGGTATTTTAGAACTTCTATAAAGTTATGGGTAATGGTTATATCATCCATTAATTCTAATTAAATTATCCCTTAACATTATGACATACCATTCATAAGTATATATTATTCCAAATATCCCTATTCATTCTTTTTCACCTAAAAATTCTCTTTGATATCTCTATAAATATTTTTACTCCCATTATGGATACTAAATGATGAGATATGTGCTTCATCCAATAGATCATTACCAAATTATGGTATTGATTGAAAAAATGTTCATTTATTTATCCAGATCATTCCATTATTATCATATTTTAATTCTATAATATTATTTAACTAATTATGTATCCCCATTTCCTTATTTTGTGCTTCTTTAATCGTCAAATAAATTGATTGTTCAAAATTTATTTGATAATAATGTTATTTATCCCCATCTATCATGATTTCAATATCAATTTTATTCAAATACCAATATATTTTATCTCTTTCAAAAATAATTTTTGAAGCACTATAATGATTCTTCTAACATAATACATTAAGAACATTTTACCATTCTCATGGTAGTATTTTGATAATCCATAATAATATTTATTCAACTCCAACCATCTCATTTGGTCCATATTCAACTCTTTATAGGTGATTATATAATATATGATTTTATGATCAGTATATGTTTAACACCATTCACCACAATGATAATTGTTATATATAATTAATTAAAAAATTACAACTTCCGACTCTACATCATGATGTGAGACGGTTTTCTCATGAAGCTTCAACTAGATAGAGGAAATGCTGCCATATTGTAATTTTGTATAACAAAAAATCCCATTCTTGTCTTTGATGACTCAATATTGATCAAGAACCCATCACCACTATATGATAGTGTGATTATAGGTGCACTAAATAACCTTCACCTTCGTTCCTCAAGATTTTCTTCACATTCATCGGTACAAATAAACATACCTATATTTTGGGTAAACTTGTTTTGTGGATTTGATAGGCATGATAAATTTTTCATAAATCATTTTTCACCACCATGTAAATAAAAAACAATGGATCCCACTCACCATGGTTGGTATGGTACAATGTTCAATAAGTATTAACCATGAATGATCCAATGATATTCTTTCTCATATAACTACATGACCCAAGAATTATACTTTCTACATAAAACAAATTAACATGTTATAAATTTTTTTTACATATATATTATTTTGATATAAATAAAACAAAATAATGAAATTATAATCATGATATTACTTACTCATGAAATATATATAAATATTTACTATAAATACTACATTAAACTGATTAGGGTAATCTTCAAACTCTAAATTAATAAAATCCTTAATTATTTTGGAGTGATAATATGACTAAATTGAATCAATAAAAATTTATAGTGTCCATACCTCATAGGTAAGGATGTATTGTGTATGTAGTCTCTATTAACCATTAATATATTTGTATTCATATAAATGACCAATGTTATAAAATTGTTCATCTCCTCACTTGTGATCAATAAAATCACTAATATGCGGTATAATATACTTATTATTGATCATTATCTTATTAAGTTCCTAATAATCAATACAGAGACGCATTAGACAATATATATTTTAAACAAAAAGAATATATTCACCCCATGGTGAAGCATATACCTTAATGAATCCATTATCAATATTCACCTAGATATACTTTTTTAATTCGTATAACTCTACCCCAACCATTCTATAAAGTGTCACTATAATAGGTGTAGCATCATGTATAAGTTATATTGAATACTCAACCAAAAAACATGGGTTAAGTCTATAAAAATATTTAGTAAATCTATTTTTATAGTTTTTGAAAAATAGAAATATGTTCAATGTTGATTTTCTCCACAACTATTTTAGTTCACACCCCTCATGAATAGGTACTAATACAAATATAATTTAAGTAGACTCAATTGAAAGTTTATGTTCATTCAGGTACTGATATACGATCATAGGTTGATTAAGAAATTCAAATGTGACTTCACATCCTTGAAAATTGATTTTGGCCTTATAAAACCATAATATTTTATGATATAATTCACTTTAAATAAATTTAATTTATTTGTTAGCTTTATTAACATGTAATATCAGGTTTAAATAAAAAATGATATACTATTAAAATATTGTTATTTATTTTGAAAATGTTCTCCTAGTTGTTGGATTAGTGGGTAATAGTAGGATTATACACATTAATAAAACAATTTATGGTTATTTTTGTTATTTTTAATTTATTGATTAAATCAAAACAAATAAGTACTCAATTTTTTATAATTTCATTTCATTCTTCAAAACTATGTTTTCTTAAAAAATGGTTTTAATGAATTTTGTGAATAGTTATTATAATTATTTTATAAAAAATATAAAAATTGAGTAGTATTAAATTGATATAAATTTTGAAAACATCGTTTCAAACTTGTCATGTTGTAAATTTTTCGGAATTTTCTACCAAAGTTGACTTTTGGTGGAATATTGAAAATGTAGAGTTTAAAAAAATCATCCTTTACTTTTGAGAATTTTTGAAGCCCCCTTTTGATTTTATTTGGATTTAAAATTTAGATGGATTACTTTCACTAAAATTATTTCAATTTATACATATTTACCAATATTATAACAGTTCTTAGTATAATAATACTTTTAGACTTAAAAAAGAATGTTCCATAAAAAAGTTTTTTATCATGATTTTTTAGATTATTTTAAACTTAATTTATGCCACTTATAGAAATTTAATATTTTGAAATTAATTATATTACTTTAATAATAATAATAATTATTATGTAATAACATAAAATTTATTTATGGTTATAATGAATATAAAAAAAGTAAAAATTGGGTTGTATATTAAAATGGTAGATCAGATTAATCTAACAACAAAATAATTTAAAATTCCAAATATATTCATCTTACTAGTTATTATATTAATTTATTTAATCTATTATTACCTTTTTATAGATATATCACTTTTTATGGGACACTTTTTTATGAAATTGTAATAATATTATTTTAATAATTCAAAATATTCAAGGTGTATCCCCCCCTAATAAAGGACACCCCTCATCTCTCTTCCTTCCACCTCATTATTCCTCCTATCATGACCAAAACGTAAATTAATATCTTTTAAAATTCAATATCCTTGAATTATTGGATTTTTTATTTTCAATTTACCATTTCAGGTGTCCTTTATAAGGATCTAAATTATATATACAGAGGTAGAGGTAATCATTTTTAATGAATCATTCATATTAATTTATTCTTCAAATTCATATAAATATATTATAACCATAAAAAATTATAAATATAATATCATAAATATATTTATATGTTATTATTATTATGGTACACCAATTTTCTACCAATATTCCATCCTACAAAAAAGCGAAATCATTGATCGTGTGTATGACTTACCATCACCAAGTGACTATGTAATTTAATTTTCATCAATATTTTACACAAAAAAAGTAATAAATTTATATGATATTTATGAAATAATAATTGTGATATAATCATTTATATTCTTACACTTCCACTAGTTAAAATTGAAAATGTCGCTCATGAATACGTGTAGACTACCACCTCTACGAGATGGTGTTATTCATTTTCCATGTCTTCCATTTATGGATAATTCTAAATATGTATATAAATAATATTTGTATATATATATTATATTTATATGTGGATAAAAAATATAGATATCATGGTAACATGATTAATTTTCATGTATATAAACTCAAAACCGAAACATACATGAAAACAAAATTGTTAAAACTTATGAACACTGATTTAAATAAATAATTATAAATAGCTGGGTGTACAAATATTGTAAGTGGATTATATATTATATTATAAGTATAAATATGATTCTAATATATATATATATATATAATATTTTTAAATTTATTATATAGGATATTAAAATCAATTTTGTAAAATGTTGGACCCAATATAAATGTGTATTTAAAAACCTCATTCTTATTTGGGATTGTTTATATTTAAAATAACTTTATGGGATGTATATGATATTTTTATCTTAAGAAATAATAATTTTCTCCTCCTATAATTATTTATGAAGTTTTCAAGTATATTTTCAACTTTTACCTTATTTTTCTCTAAAACTTTCCAAAATAAATTATTAAATAAAAACCAACTTTCTTTTATGATTTGGTCAAGAATATTTTCCATCCATGTATATATTTTCATGAAAATGTATTCAATAATTTTTTTATATACTCCAATTATTTATTAAAAATATTCATAACTCTTTTATTTTATATAAAATGGTTTGAAATTAATCTTCTTGTTATTTTCTAAACAATGCACTTTTTACCGATGGTGTGAAAAAAATATTTGTTTTAACATTCATCGTACAAACATATATTCCCATCAACATGGATACACTATGATATTAGGATTAATTTAAATGTTTAAATGGTTTTTTCTAATGAAAAAAATCATAATATTTTTGAAAAATCATATCTTTTAAATAAGTTATTTTTCAAAATTGTTATTTTCCTCAAGAAATTTTACAGTGGTATTTTAAAATTATATAAATCTATGTCAAAATAATTTTTTGAAACGTATATTTAATTTAGAATATATTCCAATTATACCATCAAACATATTTCTCTAAATGTCTTATGATCATTTTTTGGAGAATTGTTTGAAATTATTTTTTCATTTTTTCCAACATGTAAATATGTTGACTATTAAGGATTTTTATTAAAGCTATATTGTTAGTACAAATGATGAATGCATTATAATTATTATTTAATGAGTATCACAAGGAATTTTATAGCCCCGTTATGAATTAGAAGGTCTCATGATATGAAAGGTGTTTTTTATTCATCTAAGGCCTTACCCATTTATATAATATTCATGAGCATTATGCCTCTACAGTAAGTCTCAAATGTCTTATTATTGGTACTCAGCTTTTCCAACCAAGTTTTTGAAGATCTTAAATACAGAATTTATCAAACAAATGATGAATAATTCATATTCAATATAAGTATAATCTTCCCTATAACACTTAATGTTCACACAAGTAATGATTTTTCACAACTCCATTGTGACTAGTACCTCCTGAAAGTGCCAGCTACAAAGATCAATTGTGCGAACATATATCTTAAAAATATAGACCATGTCAATTATATTTTTTTAATTTATTACTTTTCCCAACATCCCAAATTTTCCATTCAATATGAATCATGGGCTCTTCATTTACACTTTTTAAAAGAAGTAGAGATAGCTCAAATATCCACTCTCCTAAATCTCTTGTCCAATACCTCAAAGATTTATATACATTATTTAATCATTATAATATTATGGAATTATCCATAAGATAGGTTTTTTTGTATTCCCAAAATCATTTAAACACCACAAAACATTACGTGGTACCACTTCCACCCTAGTAAATTTTCACTAGGGTGAATGACCCTTACTAAACCATATACATGAATGTAAATTTTCATAAATAATCCATTGATTACTCTAATAATTATGAAAATACCTCACCCATGTGGTTTCAGTAGGATAACATGTCACACATGTATCACTTGGGGGAGGCCTTCAAAACTTCATGCAAGTATTACTTGGGAAAAGATTGAATCACATCAAAATGGTATCACTTGGGAGAAGCCTTCATCACTTCACCCAACTATTATTTGAGTGAATATTCATCCAATATATTTAATTCACAGAATTGCATTCCAAAATAATAGAAAAATCAATTACCACATATTCCCATATAGATATCCAATTATCAAGATCTCTTTCAAAATCACCAGACTCACATGACCAAGGTATTATATAACACCAATGTGTACTCCCTCAACAATACATTCACATGGTAAATGGTATCCTACACATAACCACCATAATATAAAGTGCCCCATGGTTATTGTGATCATTAATTCCCATGGTAACAAGGTACATTATCCCAGAGGTAGCGGTGGGGAACTTCACATTTTATGTTTTGTCACTTACTTTGTTCATGACCTGAAAATTATTTTTTATTTTATTATCAAATCACTTTTAAAGGAAAGTGAGCAACCCCAAGTCCATCAAAATACAGACAACAACAAAAAACTCCAAAAAAGTACTGGTCCTGCCTCTACCCAGCAGCTCAGCATTAAAAGGCCTCCACCAAAGCATGAGACTTGGAAAATAGTCCCATGCAAGGATGCACGGGCATGGTACCTATGGCCAAGCCATACCCTCTCAGTCTTCCGCTCCAAGTGACATGCAGAGGCGACGACCTTGTGCTCTAAACCTCATCTAAGGCAAGACCATAAAACTTGTTGGAAAATTCAGAAAACACCACGATACACACAAACTGAAGAATCACTTCCACCTATCCAAACATCTCAAGAATAAGAGTGCACCCTAGCATTAGTCAAATAATGGTAAAGTATCTTTGTTGAAAAATATCTCTACTCTACCTGTAACCGTATCTCTAAACAACCTCCAGGATATAGCAGATATCTGGGTGTGCGGGTCTCCCCTTACCAGGGCTTCAAGCGACGAGGTCAATTTGTCCCAGACCTATATATACTCCTCCAGTCTAATTATCCCCTTATTGAAGCCCCAAACCAGGATCATGTCTTGTTTGTCGACCCAAAAATATTGTTCTTCATTAAGCTTTACTTCAATGTCCTGACCCATCATCTTGGCTACATCCTCTTCCGACGCATTGAGAAATAACACCTGCTCTGTCACCTCATCATCCGAACATAAAATCAACTCCAAGGGAAGTGCAGAATGGCCAGAAGGTTCCAATTGAACCCTAACCCCATTGTTCAACTTCTCATCCAATTTCTTTTTTGTTGACCGAGTCTTCATGGGAGGTGGTAAAGATGTGTGATCCTTCCTACCCGTCCTCCTCCTATTTCTCTTATTGCTCCTCGGACTGGACTCTCCAGCAGATAAACTCTTGCTGTTTGCAATTTGTTCCTCCACCCCAAAGCCAACGAGATTCTTCCTGCTTGTCTCCTCTCCCTCAACCGCAACCTGTGCTACATCTCCCGATCCTACCTCCACCAAACCGTAAAACCTATTACCCAGGGGGATTGGGGTCTGAGTTGAGGAGCCCGCACCCCCTTTCCTCCCCTTACTGACATCTACCCTTCCCTTCCATTCTTTCTCAGTATCCAAACCAAGTTACTCCACTTGCTCACTGCCGGATGTGCGGACCAAGAACTGACCCCGATCCAACTCACCTTCCACTCGGACCTCCATATGCTGGGATTTACCTTTCTCCTTCATCCTAACGTAGGGAGTTCCCACGCGATCTGCCTTCAGCCGGTTGAAGGGGGAGTCTGGAGTGATCGCCACATATTCCAAATTTTCAGGATGGTCACCAAAGGAGGCAACAATATTCCCATCATTTTCCCCTGAATTAAATTCCTCATTCTCCTCCTCCTCCAGTGCTGAGAACCGGTTCGAGGAGCATGGATTAGCACTGACCAATTCAGTGTTGATCAGTAGGGGCTGCTCAGACCCAGTATTAGTTTTATAAACAGAAATTAATATTAGATTGGGAACCCCTCTAGTAGAAGGCCTCTTGTAATTCTTGGGGTATTCTAGGCTACACCCTCACCCTTTTCCACTTCTAGATGAGGAAATGACTCAAATATGAATATACCTATATTAAGATCCTAGTATATATTAAAGGATTTAATATACCTACTTAATTAAATATCACCTCCCTCATCCACTAGTGGATGAAGATGATATTTCACAAATTGGATTCCAATTCTAGAGTAAGTACTAGTTGAAAACAATCATCTAATGTGATTAATCTATTATAATTCTATGTTTCTCATAGTTATCATGAGTCATATGAGAATAGGGACCTGATTCAATCATATGATTATCATAATTCTATCTTCAGCCTCCTCCTTAGGTGTAATCCCAAACCTAACTAAACTACGTTGGATTTGATTATAGATTTTATGGGATATGTATGATAACACCCTAAGGTTAAAACATAAAAAATTCAACCCATCAAATTCCTCATCGTTAAAACCTCCCTATGAGATCATATAACTACACATAATTCTACATTCATTTCAGGTACTCTTAAATATAAATGGATTCTCATGTGTATGTCCCCGCATCGGTCTTTGGTAGGATCATTTTACATCGATTCCATGGTCATATGATGTTAAACTTAATGGTTTGGTCTTTGTTAGACGGCCATTAAATCTATGATGTGACTTTTTAAATGGAAATGAAAAATGTTGTATTATATTTCTATCACAAATATATATAGGAAAATCATATCAAGGGATTGATCACAACATCAAAAAAAATGATCCCAGGATAATGATAAATTTAGAATACCAAATTGTGTGGATTTAAACTATAGTAACATAAATTTCATCATCAGAAAATAATAAATGAAACATGATGTATAATGTATGATACATACCGATTGTACCATTGATGGAGAACCTTTGATATATATAATTGGAAGTATTTATGGGTATCCCCAAATATATATAGATGGATCTGATAATAATGAACCTATGATACACTAATAAGGTTACATACACATGTGTTAACAACTAATTGCAAATATAAAGGGAAACCAGTCCCATATTGGGATTTGGAAAGGATTCATGATGATAAATTAAATACAATACACAATCCTAGAGTAGGAAATAATTCCCCACAATAGGGTGCAATGAGGGTGACCTCCCATCCTCCTACCCAATGTGCGTTCCTAAGTGTCAGTAGAAAAATCCCTTGTGATAATCCACCATTAGAAAGTAGATTTGTATCCCATCATAGATATAGGAACTATGGCAACCCTGCTTTTATTACAAACATAAACATGATTGATTACATAAACTATTCACTTGATACAACATGGAAGATCGAGAGGTCTATTGTCTTTGGGGCTTTGGATCCTTACATAAAAACTTAAAACATGAAATACAACATCTTTATTGAAAACTTCCTTTACATGACCACTACATTCTCTCATACTTAACATTGCATGGGATAACCCGAGGACATGTATAAGAAAAGGGTGAGCTATAAAGCCCAGTAAGGGAATAAACACGAAATACATGAAGAGTAAAATACATGTTAGAAAATACGCATATCAATAGAGCACAATAGAAACATGAACATAAAGGCATGATAAATCATGGTAATCATAACATGGAAATGTGGAAACAACACTTATCATGGAATTTGCATGAGTCAAGGCTCATTGCACATGGAGCATGAGTAAATTATTATTGAACATGAAGCATGAGTAAACCCTCATTTCACTTGAATTAGCATGATTCAAAACTCACTTCAAATGACAAATCTTGATACTATACGTTACCCAATGCATTGGAGCGCTATAAGGGCACACCCTTCTTAAACATTTCATTTCATGCATAAGTGTGCCACATGGATCATAAAACATGGATTCATAAAAAATAATCATTTATTCCACTATAAAGGAATATGGAGTTCATACATGAAACTTTATAATCAATAAGTAAATGTGCATAAAGGTGAATACCCTTGATGGAGAAATGGGCATGGTATTCACTACACAATGGCATTGGATTAGAAAATCGGTGCGATTTCGGTAGCGTAACAACGTGACATAAGAATTCATAAAAATAGTTGATGAGAGAGAAAGGTGTTACTCATTATATTTACAAGTAATTGATAGTAAGGAGGTTATATAGATACATGTCCCAACAATTGTAATGGAATTTAGATTCATGATACAAAAGTATTTCTTGAATGTAAATAAGGAGAGAGAAGTTCCTTTCGGAATTTCGGCATAGTAACAGGTGTACATGGGAGGCATTTAATGAGAGAGAAAGGGTCTCCCATAATAAAAAAAAAATAGGAAATTATGAGGGAGGTTCAAAACCATACCCCAACATTCATAATTGAAATAAAAAGGGCAAACCAACTTAATGAAAATTGGACAAAAATGAGAAAGGAAGAAAAAAACCCTCACATGGAAGTGTGCTTCTAAAGGCTTGAGAGAGGCTTCTTGGGAGCTTGGGGTACCTTGGGAGGATGCTAGAGAGATTAGGGTAGAGGTTGGACAAACTAAAAAGGCTTTGAGTGAGGAGGAAGTGGGAGCTTGAGTGGGTTTATATAGGAAAGGTGAGTGAATTCTTTATTATTTATGTTTGGGACCCCTTACATTAAACTAATCCAAACCACAAATCAGCTCATGGTTTTTGCCATGGTTTTTGGAAGAGGGAAGAGAAAAAAATATTTTATAAATCCAATGTCTGAACTTCTTAAAATAATGGGGTTTCTTATGTGGAGGTGAGTCACACTCCCATGGAAAATAATTTAAAAAGACAAGATGTAAAATAAGTCTCGAGGGGTCCATTAATGCATTGTAAAATAATTCAAACAAAACCAAAATCACATTATGTTAATGGTAAAACATATATTGGCCGAACATAAAGCTTATACTATTTTATTACATCACTATTGGGTCATTATGATGTCATAAAACACATTATATATTTAAACGGTATTTAAGTTTTACCCAAAAATTTGGCTGTCTCAGAAAATTATGAAAAATTCACCGTTGGATAATTTCGACGCCCTGATTCCAGAAATAACATTTATTTTATCTAAATAATTTTTTAAATACGATAATCTTCACTTTTAAAATAAAAACCGACATTTATAAAAAACTCACGTGTTTTGAAAAAAATGGCTTTCAAACCTCAATAAAAATTAAAATTGTATTCATAAGATTATAAGATTATTTATTTTTAATAAAAATTAATTTAATAATAAAAATATTATTTAATTGAAAAATCCCTTAATTTAATAAAATGGAATTCTGAATTAAATAATAACTAAAAACACTATTTGTACTTTAAAAACTATTTACAATGTATCAATAATGACAAGAAAGTATATTCATTATTATATACTAAAATAATTTACATGAAGATAGTACTAGAGATTTGTTAGATAACCCATTAAAATAGCCGCATAAGACCCAAGGGTAATGTGTGCGATGGTGACAGACTCTTGGGGTGGCTCAGATATAATCGCTCGAGTGGCAATCTCTATCAACTTCCACTTTTCCCGTAGACGGTCTCGTTTGAGCTTGAAATTGTGAATCTCAGCTTGGGATTGGTCAAGAGTAAAGCCCAAAGATGCCACCTCTTTTCCGAACTCTGACAAATGGGCTTCGTATAGAGCAATTCTACTGAATGAGGCCATCACTTCTTTTGTCTGAGTAAATTGGGTTCATTAAAGACTTATATTTTTACTAATCACATGGTCACTGTTCAACGGCTATAAAAGTAACGGTCACAAATTTTAACATAAAACTAAAGAAGATGAAATTTATATAGACATTTTACATAAAGAGACATTTAACTAGATCAAGAAAAATTTCCATTAATGAAACTTTGGGTCATTACAACACCTTGAGGAGGGGCAATGTCTTATTTCATAGAACTTTTTCTCTACGATCTAAGATCTTCACTGGTTGCTCCTCATAAGAAAGATCATCCTCCAACTGTACCACCTCAAAAGAGAGTACATGTGAAGGGTCTGGTATGTACTTCTTTAAGAGGGATATGTGAAAGACATCATGTACTTTGGCCATTATTGGTGGAAGTGCTAGTCGATAGGCCACAACCCCGACATGATCAAGAATCTCGAAGGGGCCGATGTACCTTGGACTTAACTTCCCTTTCTTTGAAAATATCATGACCTTCTTCCATGGATATATGCATAGAAAAACCATGTCTCCAACTTTAAACTCAAGGTCTCGTCGACGATTATCTGCATAACTCTTCTATCGACTCTCGGCTGCCTTGATATGCTGCTAAATGGTTTTCACCTTCTCCACCATTTCCTCGACCATTTCTGGTCCAAGTAGCTTACGTTGACCGACCTCATCCCAACATGTCGGTGTTCTGCACCTTTTCCCATACAAGACTTCATAAGGTGCCATTTGGATGCTCGAGTGGAAACTGTTATTATAAGAGATCTCAACCAGAGGAAGATGTTGATCCCATCCTCCTTTAAAGTCCATTTAGAATGATCTCAACTTGTCCTCAAGTTTTTGGATAGTTTGCTCGGATTGTCTATCTGTTTGAGGATGATAGGCCGTACTGAAGTTTAGTTCTGTATTCAGAGCATGTTGAAGACTCTTCCAAAACATAGATGTGAATCTTGGATCTCGGTCAGACACAATAGATAGTGATACTCCATGTAGACTTACCACTTCCCTAATATATATCCATACCAGTTGATCCAATGAGAAATCCTCCAGAATAGCAATGAAGTGTGCAGTCTTTGTAAGATGATCCCCCACAACCCAGATTGCATTGTTGCCTTTGGATGTCCTTGGAAGTCCAGTGACAAAGTCCACGGTGATGTTCTCCCATTTTCATTCTGGAATGGGCAATGGTTGCATCATCCCCTTAGACTTCTTCCTCTCTTCCTTCACTTGCTGGCACACCAGGCACTTTGATGTATATTCAGTGATCTCCCTGTTCATATTATCCCACCAAAAATTTTCTCAGAGATCTCGATACATCTTTGTGATCCCTGGGTGAATAGAGAAATTTGAACTATGTGAATCATCCAAAAGTTCCTTCTTCAGCTCCAGACTTGATGGAACACATAGTCGTTTCCAAAATCACACAATTCCTTCTTCATTAACATTAAAATCTGAGGATTTTCCTTTTTCGATAGCTTCCACTTTTTCCTGAATTCCCACATCACCCTTTTGAGCATCCTTTAACCTTTCCAAAATAGACGGTTGAGCAATCATTTGTGAAAGGATTGATGATGTTCCCTTCTTTTTGATTCCCATGTCCATATTCATCAAGTCTAAGAATATTGGATCCTTATCAATTCTCATCATTTATAGAATTGATGGGTCCTTTCTACTTAGGGCATCTGCCACCTTGTTCACTTTCCCAGGGTGGTAATGTATTGAAAGGTCATAATCCTTGATGATATCTATCCATCTTCTCTGGCACATATTAATCTCTTTATGTGTGAATATATATTTAAGACTCTTGTGGTTAGTATATATCTCACATTTCTCCCCATAGAGATAATGCCGCCAGATTTTCAAGGCAAAGATCACCGCTGCCAACTCCAGATCATGTGTTGGATAGTTTCGCACATTGATTTTCAACTTCCTTGAGGCATAGGATATCACTTTATCATTTTGCATCAGCACACAAACTATTCCCTTCTTCGAAGCATCACTGAATACCACAAAAATTTCCCCACTTGTGGGTAAAGTGAGCACGGGCATAGTGATAAGACTCTTTTTCAACTCCTTGAAGCTTTCTTCGCATTCATCACTCTAAGAAAACTTTAATTCCTTTAGAGTTAGCTTGGTAAGAGGGTTGGACAATCGTGAGAAATTTCTCACAAATCATCAATAATGTCCTGCTAACCCCAAGAAGCTATGGATATCCTTACCGATGTTGGCCTCGACTATCCCTCAATTGCATCTGTTTTGGAGTGATCCAGAGATATTCCATTGCTTGTGATGATATGGCAGAAGAATGAGCCCTCCTTCAACCATAACTCACATTTTTTGTACATTGCATAGATCTTCTCCTAACGGAAAGTCTCTAGTACAGTTCTTAAATGCTCCTCATGATCCTCCTTGGTTTTGGAGTATATTAGAATATCATCTATAAAGACTTCCAACAATTTGTCAAGGTAATCTCTAAAGACTCTATTCATCAAGTCCATGAAGATTGTTGGAGCATTAGTGAGTCCAAAAGACATTAATATGAATTCATAGTGCCCGTATCTAGTACAAAAAGTAGTCTTGGGGAAATCTTCCTTCTTTACCCTTACTTGATAATATCAGGACCGCAAATCTACCTTGGTGAAGTATTGTGCTCCGTGCAGGTGATAGAACAAGTCATAAATATGTGGAAGAGGATACTTGTTCTTTATCATGATTTTTTTTAAGTTCACGATAATTGATGCAAAGCTGCATTGTACCATCCTTCTTCTTGACGAAGAGGACTGGTGCACCCCATGGTGAAGCACTTGGGCGTATAAACCCTTTATCCAGATTCTCCTGTAGTTGTTTCCTCATCTCTTCATGCTCCACGACAGCCATTCAATATGGAGTCTTGGATTTTGGAAGAGCCCCTGGTATAAGATCAATTAAGAATTCAACGTCTCTTTTAGGTGGAAGACCAGGCAGTCTGTAACACCCGAGACTTTTATGAGAAATATTTTCTTTTTATGTTATATAAATCATCAAAGGAATCTTTCACTACACACAACACTAGATTGGCTTGCTTTACACGCAACCGTGGCCTTCCTAGATAGCTTGCGTCGTACGCAATACCGGGTTTCACTAAAAGACGATATGCTATTAAAATATTATTAAAACTAGACGTTATGAATAGTACTAACTGAATTTTGAATTTTATAACAGTTTAATTCAACTTATACATTTTCTAGAATGAGGTATAAAAGCAAAATCAGTTTTTTTGGATAAAAGAAATATTTTTCAAAAAATACAGTTTTTCCGCCTTTTGATGGCGCACCCACATTAAATCTAGTTTTTGATATGTTTATAAGTTCAATTTGACAAAATAAAATTCTTCTTTTGAATCAGGGTATAAAAATTTACTTTGGATACTTTTTTGATATTTTTCTGGTAACTTTTATATTTTGATGAATAGTAAAAATACGCTAATTTTTAATTAAAAACAACTTTTTTCATTGAGATAATTTATATGGATAAATTATAATATTGAATGGTTTTAAAGTATAAATATAATATACTTTTACCATTTAATATAATGTATGTCATTAGCATTAATTTCACATTGAATTCATAGGTAAAAACATTTCAATCTTTGGAAATGTTTTAACTTCTAAAACCCATTTTCTTAACAACAGGATTTATTTTAAATTAATTACTGCAACTTATATGTTTTGAATTTTGAAAAATAGATTCCATATTCAGAATCAGTGGGTCCAAATTATGTTAATAGACTACTTTTTATTTTTGGGCATTATGAATAGTAACTACGGAAAATTTTATTTACCATAGTTAAAGGTAAATCGGGTAATTAAGGGTAAATATAAGATTATAAAATTACCCTAACACCTTCCAAAATCCTATTGGATGACTAAAAGTCGACCCATATCACCTAAGGGTCGTATTAGATTCATTTAATGGACTTTTGTCAATGAAAATAATTTAATTAAAACCAAAGAATGTGACAACATGTCACTTTCTTAAATCTTATAAGTATAATAATTTTAATTTGGTGATAAACTTAATAAAACTTCAAACATGAATAGTCTCCAGAAAGCTAATACAATTATCTACATCATAGGAATTTATTTATAATTTTTAGGGATTAAATAATTATCATTAATTATGACACAATAGTGATGTCGAAATTATTTTATTAATTAAAATATCAAATAAATTGTTTTAAAAATATTGAAATAAATATTATATGAACTATTTAATGTGCTAAACTAATTATCTAGATACATATGAAATTTTATGAATCTATTAAATCTTTTAGTTCGAACATATCTTCTGTATATATTTTATTTAAATTCAAATAAATGAATAGTGTCAAAATTGACACTATTGTTATTTTATAAAAATAACATATTATAAAATTGTTTAAAAATCACAAAAATATTTAAAAATTACAAATTAAAATTTATATAGTCTTAAATTTCATAAAGTGTCAAATTATGGAAAATTAACAACACATATGTGATTATTTATAATAATTTAAAATTTAGAATATTATTACCAGAAATAAAATTAAATTGATAAATAAGGATAAATCAAGTTGATAATGTTTAAAATAAATTCCTAACATGTCTAAATTTTATTGGATGATGAGATTAGAACCCTATATCATCTAATCTTAGGATAGGAGTCATTTTGGAAGTTTTTAAGTGGGGTTGGGATTTAATATAAACTAATATTTCTTATATTTCCAAAGGTGCCCCTCTCCTCCCTTATAAAAGGGCACCTCCTCCCTCTCTTCCTCACACAAATTTGAGCCTTCAAGATCGGCCAAACCCTGCCCATTTCACTTCCCCACTTCCTTAGAAACCTACTAGAGGAACTGGTCTTATCAAAAGACCAACTCTAGTGCCTTAAGAGAAAGTTTAAAGGAGGCACTTCAAGAAAGAGGTAATACCTTCTACCGTTTTCTTCAAGTTCCATTCTTCTTCTACTACCTCTTCTTTAGTTGTTTCATTATGAGGTAATAACATCAGTATCACTTATATACTGATATGTTATTATAAATATGAAACAACCCTATTTCACCTCTTATCCATCCTACGGAAAACGAAATCACCGCGCGTGCGTACGTACGGAATACCGTCTCCACGCCGTGGTGTAATCTATTTTCCACCACCACCTTACTTGGATGGTAATAAGGGTGAAAGTAATGAATATATATGATTATTTTAATGTGGTATTGATTCTGAAATAGTATACATACACTCCAATACAATTCCATGATCATGGGAACGATATCATCGCTCGTGCGTATGTACGGAATACCGTCTCCACGATGTGATGTGATTCGTTCTACATGATCTTCATTGAATAATGATTATATAAATGAATTTAATGAATGAATATGATATATATTACACTAATACCATTCTGGAAATGAGTTATCTATAACCTAAAGAGAAGAATAAGAATTTATTCGACAAACACGCGTAAGAACAAAAAGTAATAAACACCTGAATAACAAGTAGTAAAGAAATATTACTAATAAGAAGCTAAGAATATGACCATATATGATATCATAACAATAATTATGATTCTTTAATAAGTCAATAACATTATTTAAATCATTATACAGGAGTTTCGGACACTTACGAAGCAAATCGGACCTAAGGTAAGGGAAAATATCACAATCTCATTTTATCCGAGATTGTTTATACGTTGGTATTTACTGGGGTGTATTTTATCATCCAGATACATGTTTCCTCAATATGTAATATTATTTACATCCACCTAAAATTGTTTGAATCCAATTTTACCCTTCGGTGAGTTTTTAGTAAAAGATATGAAAGGAATCTTTTGTCATTTTTCGTACGAGGTACTTTTTGACTTTTCCGACAAAAGTACGAGAAGAATGTTTTTTTAACTTGTACGGCATGAATGGATTTTTAAAACATTATTTCCAAGAAGATTCCTTTACAAGTTTTTAATTTTATTTTTAAACAACTTCTTTTAGTTTAAAATTGTATGACATGTTAAGAAAGGAAAATGTTTTTGAAGTAGAAAGGATATTTTCCTCAAGAATGGAGTACAAGTGTTTTATCAAAATTATTTTCCATCTAAGATAATATAGGGTTCTGTTTCTATCCCTATTATTACATTGATTTGATTATGTTGTGATGGAATTATTTTTATGAATTCCTTTATCTTATATGAATTGTTTGATGATGTCACGATGTTTAAGATTCCCATTTTTATTACATGGGTTATGCAATGATGTATGATTTATGATTTTGTGGCACACATAAGAATGGTATCATTATGAGATGGGTGGGACCTATATATCCCTCCAATGAATAGGGTAAAGATTTTATATCTCATGAGATAGACATGGCTGGAATGGTAAGTTATACCGGTTCTGTGAAACAGGACTGAAACGAGGAGTGAACTCGGTTCAGAAATGGACTTTTTCCACTAAGATATTCTTGGAAATGAGTATTGACTAATATGAAATGATTCTCTATGATTATGTGTGTATGCCACAAAGTTTCATGTTTTAAGTTATGATTATTGTGATTACATTTCACTGCCATGATTTATCCCATGTTATGAAATTATGATTTCTTTTGCAGGTTAAGATTTCTAAAATGTTATGTTCTTATGAATATGATGTGATTGATTTTTGTTTTGTTTACCCTTACTGAGCATTTGAGCTCACCCTTTTGTATGTTTTCTTTACCCTAGGTCAGGAAGAAGGTTATTAAGTAAGATATGCCAAAAGGGACTATAGATATGATGAAATAAATGGGAGACAGTGTAGACGCTTTATGAACCAGTTATTTATGTTTCCCAGTTTCTAAAGACACTATACCTATATGGTCCTTTAATGGTTTTGTTATATGTTGTAATAAGTATGCTTCAATTTTTAAGTAATAACAATGTATGTAAAGTATGGGTCGTTATACAGTTCCTTGGGAAACACTTCAGAAAATTCCCTCACAATAGGCATTTCCTAAAGGGTGGTTTCTTCCTTGGACTCAATCATCTGAGCCAGATACGTGTGCTCATAGGGAAGTAATATCTATGCATGAGATGATGGAGCTAAAGGAGATTCACCTACCTCTATACACTTTTAAATAATCGGGGGTCGATTCTCCATATGGAGTGTGACTTCCCTCTCCCGATAATTTATGTTGGATCCATATAAGGAAAACCAATCCATGCCAAGAATTGCATCAAATTTCACTAAAGGGAGTATGACATGGTTCTCCGGGAAATTCAATACACAGATTATAACAGGGGAGGACTTATATTCATGGGATGAAATGATTTCCCCATTTTCTGTACTCACCAACATCTTCGCTTCCATGATTTGTGGTGGTGCTGGGATTGTTCTACTAAACTTTCGAGATATAAAAGAATGCGTAGAACCTGAATCAAAAAGTAAGTTCGCTATTATTTAATGAATAACTAGTGTACATGCGACCACTTCGTTGTTGGGGTTCACTTTGGGAGAAGTGATGACCAAAGCTCTTCCTTTCTACCTTGGAGGTTGTTGGTTGCCTCTGAAAACCATTGGATTAGGGCACTGATTTGAAAAAATCCCTCGTTCTTTGCAGTTTTAGCAATGAACAATGCGTTGATGTTCGAACAGAGAGTACATCTCCTCTGTCGCAGCCGTGGATCTTTCTTTCCGACAGTTAACAGTTAGGTGCCCTTCTCTTCCACACCTAAATCATTTCCTCGTCCCCTTGAGGCAATTTCCAGGGTGCTTCTTTCGGCACTTTTGGAAAGTGGGGTGATGTATCTTCTTAGCACTGTTGGATTTATCCATCAGACCGCCTGCATTGAATTATACCTTACGCCTCTTGTCCCCATGATACCCCTGTGATTCCCTGATCTTCATTTCGACCTTGAGGGCACATCAGACAATTTCCTCATAGCTATCAAAGTCACGGATTGCTAATTCTTTCTGCAGGATAGGATTCAACACACCAAAGAAGCGGACAACCCTGCATTTGAGGGTAATGACAAAGCCGGAGGCATATCGTGAAATCCTTGTGAAGTTTGCCTCATACTCTCCTACAGATTCTTCTCCTTTTTTCATGATGGAATGGAAGTTCGTTTTCATCTTAAGCCGGAGGGTGCGTGGAAAATATTTATCGAAAAACATCTTCCAAAAATCCTTCCATTCCAACGCCTCGATCTCTTCCCCAGGATTCATATTTTTGATCAACGTCCACCGTTGATTAGCTTCACCCTCCACATGATAAGCTGCCAGGATAAGCTTCTCTTGTTCAGAACTTTGAAGGATGGAGAAGATCTTTTCAATGGAGTTGATTCATTGTTCAGAGATCATGGGATCAGATGATCCACCAAAAGTAGGAGGCCTTTGTCTCATGAAGCTCTCGATATCAACTTGTTCATTCTTAGGGGGGTTTGGTCATTCCTCTTGACCCGTGTTTCTATTCAATGTTTGAGTTAGCTGAGAGAGAAGCATGACAAAGTTCAAGATTCCCGCTCCCATTGGATTGGGCATCTCATTAGTACCGTCATCACACTGATCTTCACATCAGTTGTTAGCCCGAGTCCTCCTATTACTGGCCATTGCCTGGAATAAAAGGAAAGTTAGGGGTAAAAACATAAAGGGTAATCCAAAAACAAAATTTTATGACTTAAAAATAAACTTTTTTTCCTTAACTCATGAGTATATAGGCTTCAATCTTGGGTTTTCATGATCTACTTTCTAATATATATTCTTAGGGGCATTTTTTTAATTCCCTTAATAAGGGTTCATACTAAGCTTGTGAATTTATCAAAATGTATCCCCCGAGAGTGTCGTAACCAAGAGTGCAACAAGGCCCGTTTTTGTGCACTAGTTCCCATTTGAGTATAGCTCAAAGTGGTGTTTTCGGGTTTTACCCATAGGATACATCTGTGCCAGAGCCGCCTCTACCTGCTCATATCCAGACAGGGATGTATTTGTTTGATAAACCACTAAATCATTACTTACCAAAACTTCGGGATTTTCTTATTATACTTAGTATTGTATCTAAGGCTTTACTAGGGTTTTCTAATCCTAATCCCAAAAATAACTAAACCTATCCTCTGATACCAACTATGACAACCCTGCTTTTTTTACAAAATTAAACATGATTTATTACATAAACTATTCACTTGATACAACATGGATGATCGAGAGGTCTAGTGTCTTTGGGGCTTAGGATCATTACCTAAAAACTAACAACATGAAATACAACATCTTTATTGAAAACTCCCTTTACATTACCACTACATTACCTCGTACTTAGCATTTCATGGGATAACCTGAGGACATGCATAAGAAAAGAGTGAGCTATAAAGCCCAGTAAGGGAATAAACACGGAATTCATGAGGAGTACAATAAATGATAGATAATAGTAATATCAATATATCACAAGGGAAACATGAACATAAAGGCATGATAAAGCATGGTAATCATAACATGGAAATGTGGCAACAACACTTAACATGGAATTAGCATAAGCCAAGGCTCATTGCACATGGAGCATGAGTAAATTATCATTGCACATGAAGCATGAGTAAACCATCGTTTCACTTGAATTATCATGAGTCAACAATTATTTCACATGACGTATCATGATACTATACTTTACCCAATGCATTGGAGCGCTATAAGGGTGCACCCTTCTTAAACATTTCATTTCATGCATAAGTGTGCCACATGGATCATAAAACATGGATTCATAAAACATAATCATTTATTCCATGATAAAGGAATTTGGAATTCATACATGAAATTTTATAATCAATAAGTAAATGTGCATAAATTTGAATACCCTTTATGAAGAAATGAGCATGGTTTTCACTACACAATGGCATTGGCTTAGAAAATCGGTGCAATTTCGGCAGTGTAACGACGTGACATAAGAATTCATAAAAATGGTTGATGAGAGAGAAGGGGGTTCCTCATCATATTTACATGTAATGGACAGTAAGGAGGTCATATATATACATTTTCCAACAATTTTAATGGAATTTAGATTCATGATACAAAATTATTACTTGAATGTAAATGAGGAGAGAGAAGTTCCTTTCGGAATTTCGGCATAGTAACGGGTGTACATGGGAGGAATTTAATGAGAGATAAAGGGTCTCCCATCATTCAAACATAAAGAGGAAAGTATGAGGGAGGTGCGAAACCATACCCCAACATTCATAATTTAAATTAAAAGGGAAAAACAACTTAAAGAAAATTGGACAAAAATGAGAGAGGAAGAAAAAAACCCTTACATGGAAGTGTGCTTCAAAAGGCTTGAGAGAGGCTTGAGAAAGGCTTCTTGGGAGCTTGGGGAACCTTGGGAGGATTCTAGAGAGATTAGGGTAGAGGTTGGACGAACTCCAAAGGCTTTTAGTGAGGAGGAAGTGGGATCTTGGGTGGGTTTTTATAGGAAAGGTGAGTGAATTCTTTATTATTTTGGTTTGGGACCCCTTACATTAAAATAATCCAAACCACAAATCAGCTCATGGTTTTTGCCCATGGTTGTTGGAAAAGGGGAGAGGAAAACAATATTTTATAAGGCCAAAGTCTGAACTTCTTAAAATAATGGGGTTGCTTATGTGGAGGTGACTCACACTCCCATGGAAAATAATTTAAAAAGACAAGATGTTTAATAAGTCTTGAGGGGTCCATTAATGCTTTGTAAAATAAGTCAAAAAAACCCAAAATCACATTATTTTAATGGTAAAACATATATTGGCTGAAAATAAAGCTTATAGTATTTTATTACATCACTATTGGGTCATTATGATATCATAAAACACATTATATATTTAAATGGTATTTAATTTTTACCAAAAAATTTGATTGTCTCAGAAAATTATGAAAAATTCACCATTGGATAATTTTGACATCCTTATTCCAGATATAACATTTATTTTATCTAAATAATTTTCTAAATATTTTAAATTTCACTTTTAAAATAAAAACCGGCATTTATCGAAAATTCACGGGTTTTGACAAAAATGACTTTCAAACCTTAATAAAAATTTCAATTGCATTCATAAGATTATAAGATTACTTATTTTTAATAAAAATTAATTTAATAATAATAATATTATTATTTTAAAATACTATTTAATTCAAAAATACCTTAATTTAATAAAATATAATTCTTAATTAAATAATAACTAAAAACACTATTTGTACTTTAAAAACTATTTACAATGTATCAATAATGACAAGAAAGTATATTCATTATTATATACTAAAATAATGTACATGAACATAGTACTAGGGATTTGTTACATAACCCCTTAAAATAGCCGCATAATACCTAAGCGTAAGGTGTGTGATGGTGACAGACTCTTGTGGTGGCTCGGATAACATCGCTCGAGTGGTAATCTCTATCAACTTCCACTTTTCCCGTAGACGGTCTTGTTCGAGCTTGACATGGCGAAGCTCAGCTTGGGCTTGGTCAAGAGCAAATACCAAAGACACCACCTCTTTTTCGAGCTCCGACAAATGGGCTTCGTATGGAGAAATTCTACTAGATGAGGCTATCACATCTTTTGTCTGAGTAAATTGGGTACGTTAAAGCCTTATATTTATACTAATCATGTGATCACTATTCAATAGCTATAAAAGTAATGGTCACAACTCTTAACATAAAACTAAAGAAGTTGACATTTTATATAAACATTTTACATAAAGATACATTTAACTAGATCAAGTGGAATTTCCATTAATGGTCACCACTCTTTGTGGGAGAAAAAAATGTGAACCCCACATGAGTCTCTTATTGGAATAGAATAACTAGGATTCACTCATGTTAAGTCATTCCATCATTTGAAATAAGATAGACCAAAACTTGACCCATCAATGACATATGCCATGTATATTTTTTGTTGTTGAGCTTAATAGGTTCTACAATGTATTTTTAATTATTGTGGTTATATTATTACTATAGAGGATATGGTAAAATATTTTTTCTTTTGTAGTCAATATATAAATCTTATTCTAAGTGAAATAAAATAATTTCATACAAAATTTCCTAGTTTCTATAAATCATAGTGGGTGTTCATGAATCTAATAGAATTATCAGAGTATGATTACATGTTATAAATATTTTTACCATGTTGTAATAGGTTAGAATACATTATAGCACAAGTGATCATGTTTTAGTGAAGTCAGGATAATTTTTTTGTGGCAGTTTTAAATCTGATACCTCCATGATGTAGGAATTTTTGATGCCTCAATACATGTGTAAATTAATTTCAATGGTTCTGACTATTTCATTTCCTCCATACCACAGCTTATTGACCATTTTGTAGTAAAAAGAATCTGTATTAGAATACACTTTAGTATATATACCATATTGTAGATGAGTGATTTCTTGATTATAATGGCTCTAGACATTTTTTGATCTCCAGACTATATAACCTTCAATACATAATATCCATGGGTAAAATTTATGGGAAAATCATTGAAAACCAACAAGATGCATCGTAATTCCCCGGACCACACCATAAAGGTTATTTAATGGTCACTTTTAATAATTTGTGTTGACTTAGCTTCATCTGGGGACATTGGTGTCTATCTCGGTTTACCATAAGTACCAATTTCATTTTTTTAATAATGATATTTTTTAAAAACTGTAATTAACTAATTTTAAATGAAATGTTAAAAGATGTGGGTGGATTGAATTTTAGTTGTGTTGAATAAGAAGAAGTGGTAGTGAATATTTTCACAGATTTAATAGATCCTTCCTATGTTTCGCTAGATTGATGAAGAAGAAGGGAAGGGATACATGAACAGTTGAAGTCTATGTTAGGAAAGATATGTTCTTATTTATGTCATATATTATATCATTTTTTTTCTATAGGTTTCACTATCAAATTCTAGAGAATTAATGTAACATAAACTCAAGGATAAACCCTTCTAGTTTTAATATATTTTGAAACTAAGGGGTCATAGGATCTTGGTGGAATATAAAAATTTCAATGGAAATGTTTCCTTGTTTATAGAGATGAACCTTGAAAGTCATATATTCCCATATTGTGTTTTTTTATTGAATAGTTTTTGAACATTCACTTTAATCAAAGAAGACACTTATTTCACTGTGAAAAATAAATATAAGTATAACCACTAATTCACCCCCTTCCCCACTTAGTTATTCCTCACTAATATTGTAGGTTTATTTTCATGTGGTATCAGAAGTAAAGATTCCCTCATTTGTGATTTTCAATATGCTCTTTGATAATAAGTTTCATTCTATTTGAAAAGATTTGGATCTGTTTCATGGAAAATCATAATTTAGTGAATAACAATGGGATTTTCAATCATGATAGACAATAATCTCATATATGAAAGTAATATATGTTGAATCATCTTTTTTCAGAATTTTTTTTAAGTTATTGATTCTACTAATGATGTATTTATACGTCATGATAAGAATTATTCTTTTACAACACATGCTAAAAGGAATACTGAGAATTATGTTCATGTTAGTAATTATTTACAGTCCTCATTATCTAATAAAGAATCTTCCAAAGGTAGAGGTATAAAGATATCTAAATGAATTTTTGATAAAAATTTAAATATCTATGAAGGTAGTATTAAGGTTAATAAATATATTCTAAAAATCTAGATATTAAAATATGAATATAAAAAAATCAAAAAGAGTAATCTATAGATGAATTATTCAAAAGAGTTAACAACAATGTGAGTAAAATTATATGATATGGTGACAAATGGGAAGATATTATAGTCTTTTAGAAGATAAATCATATCTTACTAATGATGTTTTATTCTAAAGATTTATATCTTGAAGAAACTAATTAAAATCACATACTCTACATGATTTTCATATAATTCTCACTGTGTTTGACTTGAGGAAAAATGTGTTATAAATAATCAATGTAATTATGAAATAGTTATCTCACTCATTGAATAAATGTAAGAGAAGTATAAAAATATATTTTTTGATAATGATGTTTTTTATTCTAATTCCTAATAAGATTTGACTAATATGTTGGATAAAATGGTGTCTTGTTATGAAGAAAACTTAAATATTCTCAATAGAGAGTGATTAATGGTCCTAAAATAAGAAGGTTAAATGGAAAGAAAAAATCTATTTATTTTGAAATTTTTTACAAATCATCTAATGAATAATTTACATATATTTTAGATAGCATTTTTTCATCACACATGATAAGAGATATGAATCTTATCATGGATGTTGAAAAATATTAATAAGACTTGGTGGCCTTTGGAAATGATGAATCACTCAAAATAAAGGTTGTTAAATCAGAATTTGTTGGTAAATATCAATTTAAATCCAATATCACATTTTATATTGAAGGAATAAAACACAAATATTTTTAGTTTGTATGAGTTATGTTATAAAGGAAATGAATTTATAATTTAGAAGTATGGGTTTTTTGTGAAGAGTTTTTAATGAGGGAATATCTTTATCAGAGGATAGTGAGAAAGAGGTAATTTGTTAGAGATTTATGATGTTATAAAATACTTTTTATGAGTGAAGGAAGAAATTCATGGACATTGTTATCTTGGTCGAAGGATAATATGAATGACTATTTATGTTAACATTGTTCAAAATGATCCAATATTAAACATAGAATAGAATAGGATGTGTTTTGGTTATTAAAAGGGAAATATTTTGAATACTCTAGACAAGATGGTTGAAATAAAAACTACTCTCCCTTTATATTTGATTAACACCTACATTTTTCAGCCTACTTGGAATAAATTGAAAAATGGAGATGATTATTTTTATTATTTTATTTATTAATTTAATCTTATTATAGGTATTATGTTTATGAAATATAAATAGTATTCATAAAAAGGTTTAAATGATTCAGTAGAATTATAAAAAATAATTTGGTTAGTCATTCAATAAGATTAGAACTGATAATGTTGTTGATTATACTAGTAGAATATTTGAAGAATGTATTAAAATCATGGAATTATTCATGAACTCAGTGCACCATACACTCCAAATAAAAATGGTTTGTTTAAACAAAAGAATAAATTCCCTTTGGATATAGATCAATATTTGTTTCAATGGCTTGACACATCTCATTATTTATGCATATAATCAATTGGAGCATTAATTCATATAAAAAATTGTTGAATTTATAAGAAATATCTTTATAAATCATCTTATTAAATGTATCAAAATATATATCCTTATTTTAAGTATCTAAGAGAGTTTGGATGCCCATTAATTATCAATTCTATTGGTGAAAAATATTGGAAAATTTGACAGAATGATTGTTGAGGGAATTTTCCTTGCTTATACCCTAAATATTATATGACATCATTATTACAATAAATATAAAATAAATAATATTTTTTTTTGTTTGAAATTGATGGAAAAAATAAATAAAGTAAATCTCATGGAAAATAATGATTGACAAGAGATAAGGATGATTCTCTTTTTATAAAAGATCAATATGAAGATTTATAAAATATTGAGAATAATGAGGAAGTTATTGGTGAAGAATTTGATTCATCACATTCGAGTGATTAAGAACAATCTTTTTTGAATCATCCGAGTTGAAAATAAAAGACCATGCCCAAAATAACATTGGAAATTAGAGATGATAGATTTTAAATTGAAGAAATTTTAGAAAAAATTATCACACATAAATTTTCTCCAAATTTAACCCAAAATATGTGAATGACGTAATGAAACATCAAGAGTTGATTGATGTGACGAATAATGAGTTGGATCATATTTAAAAGAATCATACATGGGATTTTCTAGCCAATCCTAAATAAAAAATATATATTGGGAAAAGGGGGTGTTATGCATCTAGATTAATAAAAAATTATTAGTGATAAATAAATAATTGTTGTTGGGTAGAGGAAATTCAAATGTCGTAGGATTTAAATTTAATGAAACCTTTTCACTGGTTTCAAGACCTAAAACCATAATAATTTCTCTTTCAATGTAGAAGAAAAGAACTACCAGATATTTAAAAATGATGAAAAATATCCCTTCATAAATGGTGAATTAAAAGGGGAAGTATATATTTAACAACCATATGTTTTCATGCTTGGTGAAGATTAGAGATGTGTTTTCTAGTTAAAGATAATATATATGGGATAAAGTAATCAATATGAGATTGGTATACTATGCTTAACAACATGTTGAAGGTGTTTCATTTATTTAAATGGAGAGTAGATAAACATATCTACATCAAATATGATATATATATATATATAATTGTCATTTTTTATTCGGATTAAATTATTTTTTTATAGAAATGATGAAGGTGTTTTTGAATAATTTCATAAATAAATGAAGCAGATTTCTAAAATTACCATTCTTAGTGAGATGAGATACTATCTTATCTTGGAAATTTCCCAAGGGATTATATGATTATATCTCAATATAGTTATAGTAATTATATTTTTAAGGAAATTGGAATGTAAGATTGAAATAATATTTTTTCACAAATTTAAATACGAATGATTTTGAACGAAGATAAATAGGAAAATTTTGTTAATCATGCGGAATTTATAAAGATTATTAAAATTTTACATTACATGACAGCTTTAGGATTGGATATAGTTTATACTGTTACACTTTTTTCTAGTCACCAACAGACACTAAAAGAGACATATTTTATGAAAATAAATATAATACAACGATACATCTAATGAACACCATATTTTTTGGTCAAGATATGCTAACAAAGTGTATCTTTATCAATATATTTATTCAGATGTGAATTGAGAAGGATGTGTTTATAACATGAGTTATACAACTTTGAGGGAATTTTTAGGAAAAAGAATATTTTTTTTGGAATTCAAGAATACAAATTTGGTTACCTTGAACACTATTTATTCCTGATGTGTGGCTTCTAGCCATGCCTCAATGAAAATTATTTTGATAAATACTTAGTTAAAATATTTGAATGTTTAAGTGATGTTTCCATTACTTTTGGGATTTCATAATTAAAGAAAAACAAACATTTCAAAGAATCTAATTTAGAATTAAATATCTAAGAATATTGATATAAAATATCACATCATCAAATATGTATTATTGCAAAATGATATAATTTTTGAATTTGTCTCTCTAATGGAGAAAATAAAAAATATTTTTATCAGGCTAGTGTTGAAAGAAGCATTGCAGAATCTATGGTTAATGTTAGTTGTTCAACATAATTCATCAAAAGGCTAACATACAGTGTTATTTTCCCCTCTCACATATTTTCTTTGGATATTTTTATAAAGGGGAAATTATTTCATAACTATTTATTTAATTTTTATCTTCCGATTTTTTTTTGTCAAAAGGGGATTATAGAATGTAGGGGGATCATCAAATGATTTGAGTTACCTTTTGTGTAATAATATATTTATTTATTATTATTAAAGGTGTAAGATATAATTTCAGCCTATATAAAATATTTCGAAATATTTTTTTAAGTTTTCATAGAAATAATTCATTCTTTATGGTATTTTTGATATGATGGTGAAGTTAAATTTGATGGTTGTGAAGTTCATGTTTTCTATGATCCACATTAATAATTATCTTCTGAATGGAAAGGTGTCAATTATTTAATGGTTTTTCCTTCACTAAGTTTTTAAATATAGAAATATAGTTTAGGAATGGTGAACCTTTTATATCTTTTCAAATTTTCATTTTGATTTATGGTATTCGGATGCAAAAAAATCCAAAGGGAATACTTTTGAGAAAAAGAGGTTCTTTGATTGATGTCTTGATTTGGGAGGGTGAAATTTTGGTGAAGATGATATGATTACATATATTTTCTTTTACTTTCAATATGTAAATGATATTCTTAGTGTAATCATACTATACCATTTGAAATTTTCATAGTGTTTTTATATCATATATGGAGTTCATGGTTCTATATGATTTGAAGGAGTAGGCTCCTACACTACGTAGTTTGGTACCATATTGTCGCATCTTAGACTACATCATAGAATGAGTGACAACACCACATAGAAGAGTGGATCAATATTTAGTTGAAATGGAAAATAATTAACCACCATAACATAGTGATGTTCTATAAAATAGATATGTATTGATGATTTCAAGTGGTTATTGATATTTTTTGACTTCCACACTATAACTTTTTTTCTATATTGTAGTCAAGAGAATGAATGTTAGACAATTCCACAATAAAAAGAATTTTCCAAAGAGTCATGTTGGATCGATTTTAGTGTCTCTAATTTTTTTTACCTCCACACCTTAGAATCTTGGCCACACCACAACCCTATGTTTCAGTAGTGATAAAACAAGTAAAACAATTAGGTTGCACTGTAATCCCTATGAAAAATCCATTGAAGTTAATTTTTTATGTTTCAAATAGATGTACTGACTTGGATTATTTCAGGGGCTTTGGTTTTTATTCACGTATATAATAACTCCCTATTTTAAAATATATCATTAGGATCTTTTAGAAATTGATATACTGGATAAAATTAGCAGATCATTTAAAATAAGATTGTGGATCAAATATGAATTTCAAATACAAATTAGAAAAATAAATTTAAATGTTTTTTGAATTTCTGAATTTTATATTTTAAATATATTCATAGAAATATTAGGTAATTGATGAGAATATGAAAAATTATACGAGAAAAATAATTGGTTGTGCAAATTGGTATAGAGTAAATATATCCTTTCTATGTTTCTATATGTAGAATTAGTATAATTAAATCAATTAATCAATAATTTAAGGTTGTGTTTAGAAGGAATTGTGCATGTTGATATAAAATTTAATATCATTGTTTCAGTGTGAGATTAAGTGCCTCATTTGAGAGACTTGATGTAATACATATTTTTGGATCAAACACGAAAATTGAACCAAAATGTTTAAACTTTTAGGTCTTATAATCCTTCTAGAATTCATCCCTAATCCTGGAGGTGTCCTTTCATTTGTTTAGTTTTTATTCTATGTTTCTAAGTTTTATTTTATTTTATTTTTTCATATTTTTTAATTATATGAACATATACTAGAAATCCCTTCAATAAAAATGGTGTCCTAATAATCATGAGAAAACTATGCATCAACTATCATAAAATCAAGGTCCCCGTCGACCAAGTGGACTCAATCACCCATCTAATATCTTTAAAACTAATTGAAAGAAACATTAATTATGGAGTACCACCTGAATGGTACTAACCCAATATTGTGGGTTTCTCACAAATCACTCCATGAAATGAATCTGCACCAACAATCATCCAAGACATGAGTGGTGGTGAGAAAAATGTGGTTTACATTACTCTCTCAAATAGTTTCAAGAGCCTCTCCTAAGAACACAATAGAAGATATAGCCCTTTATATAGGTAGGTGTATCAAGATGTCGATAAGGACCATTCCTTATCATAGGAGTCACAGGAAATGGATCCTACAAAAAATATTTTATACCAATATCATGTGGCACCGACCCCTCAGTCCATGGGGGGTGCCACCCCATAGCTTCTAGATGAGATCACCACCATTAAATTGTTCACGAAGTCCCATCAAGTGTGGAAATGCATCCACAACTAGTAGTGGTACTACATAACCACTTCTACCAAATAAGTCATCTAATAAATTATGGTGGAAATATGTAAGTAGGCATAGATCCCTCCTCACATTTAGAAAGAATTCCAACACATTCTCACAGTAAATTGATAAACATTTCAACTCACCCCGATAATAAATAGGGGATGACCCACGTTCCCACCCCCACATGTGAAGCTCATGGATATATGAAAATAATAATAGGATAAAAGGAGTAAGAAAACATAACTTCTATAATCAATAATGGAAACACAATAACCTTACATATTTAGAATAACTTTGGATCATCCTTTAAAAAATAAAGGGGAATGAACACACCACTAGACATATTCTACAAAGCTATTAAAAAATCTTCTCAACATAAGTTTTATGTTGATAGGATCACATTAATTCCCCCACCAAGAAAGTATTGCATTAATGTAAATCATAGACTACTCAAGAGTATTCACACATTCCTACTTCATTCCATAAGGGTCATATGTACACTCCCATGATAAATTTTCCAAAATATGAGGCATAAATTCCCATTCCAAATGGGGATCATCGAAACATTCCAAAGAAAAACTCAGGGTAGGTATATATCCCTGTTTAATCCTTGGAATTGTTTTTAAAACATACCGAAATAACATGGGATTCACCCATGTTGGCTTTCACCCATGAAATTTTGTATTCATAGTACACGACTCTTACTATACGACACCAAATATCAAAAAGGAAGTCTTGCCATGGGTGATCTATATTCTATAAGTAGGCCCACATTCCTTCTATTATTAATATTGGTGTCCCTGAGGTCCTCATACAATTAATAATAGTGGCCAAAGATCCCGATAAATACTTTCTAGATCATGGAATTATGATTTACAGTCATGAAGTTCCTCTTTAGATCTTTTCTACAAATAGATAGAGTGGTCCTCTAAAGATAATTTTACATGAAGGCCACATTCTCAGTATTATTGAGTTTTATTATGAGAACTCATTCCTTGAAGAGTAACATGGAATACCTAATCAAGTTGAAAAGATAAAATTGCTTAAATGTCCTCCCCTTTCCACTGTCTACCCTAAATTACATCCAAAAGGAATGTGCTACAAGACTCCTTATGGATAGACATCTATCCATGGTGGTAGTCCTCCCCATGATGGGGTTTGTTGTGAAGGTACCTTTTACTATGATATTAAAATTTTATCATAATCCCCACCCCTTTCCCAAAAGAACTATGAGTAAGACCTCATATCATGAAGCACTTCAGATGATAAAGAAATCTATTATTAATGTTTTTTTCATTGAAAATTGACATGATTTCATAGAATAAATACATCCAGTGCTAATGGCCTCTCTCTGAACCACCAATTCCTCCCTTTTCCTCTATAATTATAGAGAACATTTCATCCAAACCTTCCTTCTACAATGAGGAAACAAAGAAATGGACACAATATTTAGAATAAATAAATAATATCTCACATAGGATTAATATAACACACTGATAATGATGAAACAATTTTCCAAAGAAAATATATGTGTTATGTTTTGTCCCATGATCACTCCTTAGTAAGTAATTCCAATGAATTGTTAGAGAAAAGTATATATAATTTTTATATAAAGATGTAGATAACACTTCAAAATTTTAAAGTGAAATTCATTCAGTAACATTTTATTTTAATCATGTTAGTGAAATTTAATAATTTCACTAGTATATATACATAGATACATTCTCAGTTGTGAGATTTCTGGAATTCAGAATGATTTAAAATGGTCTTTAAAGTGTGTTCCATGATTATTTGGGAAACCTATACCATTTTATCGTTAACACATCATCCATAATGAACATAAAAGGGTGTATGAAATATGAAGTGATTCATTTCACATTTCTCCTAAACTAGAAAATACCACTAAAAATGGAATCATGTGAAGTCATCATTTTAGGAGGACTGATATAATAAATATCTAAAAACTATTAACTATATACAGTGATGGGATTCACCATGAATAAATATAATAAGAATAAAATATGATAGGATTTACTATTGAATGGGTCTTCCATCAAGAATATGAGTATATTGAAAAATCTTCTCAATTGAGAATATTCAAGCTCCAGGTGGAAGCATTGTATCTGGTTGAAATCCACTAATATTCAGATAATGTACTGTACACATTTCAAGATCACAAAAATACCTATGAGATTAGGAAGACAAAATTAAAACCTCCAGTAGAATAAATCTAGGATAGAAATTAATCCATTGTAAAAGATTCATTTTTATCATTTAATCCTCCTTCACAGTCAACAAAATCTGGAACAAAATGTTTCCAAAACATATCCAGAGATTCCCCATCCTATGGGGCTGTGGATATTTCACCATTATCTTCACCCCTAGAGATCTAGATTTTCCAATTTAGGATATTTACCTTAAAAGGAGTCTCTATAGTCTATCCCATATTCTAACATGTCTTTATCTTATGTAATGTGTATAATAAGGATTTCTAGAAACTATATTAACATTTCTATTTTAATAAAAACTCTATGAGAATCATCTAAAAAAATGAATCCCCATAGAGTTCAAAATTCAAAGAGACCATCAATGATACAAACTACTCACTATGATCGTGAATTTTAAATCCAAACATGCCCCAAGTGTGAAAAATACTCATATAATTCTAGGAGTGGAATGAAACATTCAAAAAACAATAAATTTACACATTTAAATCATCACTGTTATTTTAGAGGTTATAAACCATGAATCTAGAAGATAAGAAGAAAACGAAATTTTCTATATTTAATACATGGTCTATAACAAAATGACTCAGGAATGTGTTTATACCAAAAACTCAATAGTCAGCTAAAAACATTAGAGCTCCCTCGAGTTCTTGACAACCACATCTCTGATAGTATATGAAAAAATAATGGGTAAGAGGTCTTACTGTTTCTAAATTATAACCAAAAGAGGAATACCCTCCTATATTTAAGGAATGATTCAAAAAATAAGACTTATAAGTAAAATATTTGAAGAATATCAATTCTAAGTTACTATGTGTAAACATCCCTCATGGTTATGTTGTTAAGATTGAGCCTCACCATTATCTTTGAAAAGACCTCCATTAACTAAAGGAGCATGTCATTCCAACTAAAGAGGAGTTGGGAAATGTATGAAATCATGGGTCTAGAAAAATTATTTATTTTTATACAATGGAAAAAGTATTCCTTGAATTGCCTACATTATGATATAAGTTTGAACTGAATATGGTGAACTACCACAAAACATTTGAAGCTAATTTCCATCCATAAATATTGGAAGACCCAGTATGTTAAGCACGTCATATTACTACTCCTAATTAAGAATATTCCCTAACAACTATCCCATAATAACTCATTAGCATTATTTAATCACTGATAGTCATACCATAACCCATGTTTGGAAATAATGAACATATTTTTTCCTAAGAAAGAACCTTACCAAAAATGGTTAAATGAAAATAATTCCCCAACTAACTGTTGTAATCCTACATTTATAACCTCAAATGATTCATGATACTAGATATTCATTGTCACGATCCATGTCTCAATGTAGTCCCATGATGGGGACCAGAGAATAGTAACCTAGAACCAATGTCAGGTGCCATGTATAGGCCAAATAGGGGGTATCCTTTTCCAGGTATACTAGTTTACATGCTTGGGCTATAATGGGATGGGAAGATCTCTTCCAGAAATTTATTTACTAATTCATCTCCATATAATAAAATAAATTATTCTTTGACTTATCAAATTACAAAAAATTTAAAATGAGATTGTCTCAAATTTCATTACCATGTATAAGGGTTTTACATACTCCTTGAATCTATATCTACCATGTATAGATTATTTGGTTTTGTGTCTAGGTAAAATTGATGACAAATTATAGACTCTACTTTCTGTCGTGAAATATCTAGGTGAATTTTTTCAGCTCATCATGTGTATGTAATGATTGAAGTATTTTATTATTTTATCTCAATAAATTTTTTGATTAAATTTGATAGCTCAAGGGATGAGAACAGGTAATGTGGAAATTATAACTATCATGCTTATGCTAGATCAAACATTAGCTCTAACTCATAGTCCCACAAAATATCAAGATACACCTCCACCTGAATAGATACACCTTTAGTATTCCCTTCATTATTGAAAAAATGAGTAGATACAACCACAATAAGAATATCATAGGAATAATATTTATTATTTTTCATATTGAAATGTTTCTAGTTATTTCTAAGAAGGTGTTGAGAATAATTTTATAAAATATAAAGAACCTAGATTTCCCAATCAGGTCATTATCAATGATTTTTCAAAATTATTTCCCCATTCACTAAAAATTTGGGAACACCATAGAATATTTGTTTGTTTTCAAATTATTCCTTAGAAGATTTTTGATTCTAGGAATGTAAAATTAGAGAATCCACTAGCACATATTCAATGTTTTTATACTGATGTTTTAGAGGATGAAATTAAATTGAAGAAAGCCACATGTAGGAGTTCATAAAATATCATAAATTGGACAAAAAAAAATCAATAAATCAATCTCATTTTATTCATGGGGAATAGTAAAATCAACCAATTGTTCCCCTAGTCTCATCTACCTTGTTGCAAAGAACCATATCAAAACCATAGTATTCTATGAAAAAATCCACTAAGAAATATTATTAATAGAAATAAAAAATTACACTAGAAGAAAAATAATGAAAAAATTAGTGAATATGGTCCTAACCTAATTATACATCATGCTTTCAGTCCCCTTACAATATGTGATGTCCCACGAATTTGTTCAATGGAAACCATCCCACCAAACAGAATCATTATCAGATGATAAATTTATCTTCGGTTCTATTAATTAAATTCATTTGAAGGATCCATTATCTAATGATTAGAATTATTATAAACCCAATTACCTTATTATTGATCAAGTATTTGTAGATAGAGGCCATTGGAGATGAGGAAAGATGTGGATAAGTGGTTTTTTCGGGCTTAATTCCCCAACCATATCCCTACCAAAGCTATATATGCATCGAAATCCCTCGTGAAAGAACTTCAAGAATCCAAAAAATAGGATCATAGAGACACTTAGTTATATATAAAGGTTCATACAAAAAAAATTATATTGGAAGAATAAATTATTATTGTGCAATCAGCCAATAATATTAGGTGAGGGGTAGACCAAATAAAAAATATTCATCAGTGGTAGCGGTGCCCTCAACTTTTTATCAAGTTCCTGACCCACCTACATTAGACATATAAATCCATAATGAACATACTAAGTGTAAACCTTTTATTGGTAAATGAATAACTTTACATAAAAAATATGATATCTTAAAGTATTTTTCCATGGCTCAATCCATGATTTCAATATTTCATACTCTTAGTTAGACAAAATCTAATCTGGAATCACTTGTGGAATCCCAATTAAGACTTCAATAGGTCATGGTCGAGGTTAATGTTTCATGAATTTTATATTTTAGAGACTAATTATATGGATTTTTGAGTAGTCATGTCTTTCATAGTGTGGGACTAGGATTTTGTTATAAAGGGACACAATAGACCTTTGTATGTATTTGGTAAGATTCATGATATTAACATCTAAAAATATATCATTTATAATAACTCATGAAGAAACCTCATTCTTGTATGGACATTTAATATTTTGGTCTATAACAAATAATATTTGACTTCTTATTCTTTAAAAATTTTGATTTATGATAATAGTAAGTGGAAGTATTTCAGTTGAATCGAGATCAGAGATCAATTTAGGGAACTTGTATAAGACATTGAATTCTTGGATGTTTGGCATGATACCACATTAAATTTCCTATGAGGGAGACCTTGGTTACATCAACACTTAGTGATTCCTCCATCATAAAATAAATGCCTCAAATAAAATATTGTTGGATATATTTAGGAAAATAATTATAAATATATTCAATTTAAATCTTGGGATTATTAGTATATCAACACAAGATTCTATTGGAGAGAAGGAAAAATAACCAATGATTGATGATGTCACAAAGGTTACATCTAAGAATGGGTTTTAAATGACCTTGGATAACCCATTTAATGAGTTAAGAGTTCAATATGTATATAAAATCAATTACATATAAGACAAAATTTTATATTTGGTTATTTATTCATCAAATATCATGATATTTATCACATTATACATAAATGATATGACAGAAAGTGTGTATGATCCCAATAACGGTTACTAAAGCCCGAGTGGAAGATCCCTTGAATTGTCTTCTGAGCATTAAAAGACCAATAAAACATCAACTAAATTTGAATATACTTCTATATAATCAACAAAGAGTGGGAATACTCTTGCTTTATCTTCTGAATTTCATGATATTAATGGTTTTCTATCTCTAGTAATGTCACTACATCACCCATTCCTCCCAGGATTGGTATTAAGAAATAGGGAGAATATGATCTCTAAAATGACCCTTATAAAATTGAGGAAGCTGTCTTCATAACTACTGATGGTATATAGTTGTTAAATATATATACATAGAATGAACCATGACACTCAATGATCAGTGTTACTCTTACTTCCGATGAACATGATGTCTGCACCTCTTACCAAAAGTGGCACATACATATTTTTGAAATGAATTATAAAAAACTATAGCCCTATATATTAATGCATATACCATATACATGGTATTTTATTAGGATTTACATTTTACCTAGAAATTCCATGAACCGGTCAAAACTGGTCCCATGAAAAATTTATTAAGTAGAAGAAAAAAGAGTCAGAAAAAATGGATTATTATAGAACTCAGAGTACATAACACCATGCAAATCTGCCTCCACCAGTGAATAGCAATACTTAGGAGCAGTAAAGGACCATGTAATATACTTTGTTAGGATTTATTTCTTGTAAAAAGAATATTCCACCTAATTGGCCTCCCTATAGGCATGCGAGACAATAAAATTTAGACGATTTACTTGATTGAGACACTAAACCCATTTTGAGAGTACCCGCCAAGGCACATTCTGTGTTCTTGTTTGAAAATATTAGACCGCAAGTTGAGAGTCTGATTCAATCCCTAGCATGATCCAGTTATAATAGACAGCATACATGACTGTATGAACTATCACCAATAACTCAGCTTGAAAGCAACACCAATGCCAGGGAACTGATAAAAACATCCTTTCACAATACCACAGAATGTGTGGAAAACACCACCACACCCTGGAGGGCCCAGTGCACCAGAAGCAGCTCCATCCACATTGACATTGAGACTTGGACTAATCGGGGGTATCCAGCGAATGTACCTGAGCATATGGGGCTTCTATGACTGCCTAAAAACACAAAGTAGCCACATAATCTGCAATTCGGAGACACTGTTGTACATTGAACCAGATTGAACCTTCGAGTAAGTGCAATCCTCTTGATAAATTTCCATCATTCTAGACCGAATGTGCTTCTTCCTGTTTTCAAAGACTGTAGTGTTTCTAATAGCCCATATGGCTGTAATCACAATCACAACATCTACAATGAAAAAGTTGTGCACCTATTCTCTATAGCAAGTTTTAGACAGCCCTGTCAGCAGATCAAGGAGAATATTTTGGTGCAGTTGCATCTCGAACATGGTTCCAACATAAGACCCCAAATACCTAGCATAGGCACAATCCATAATCAGGTGTTGGACATCCTCCTCTATGCACATTCATAAATGACAGGCTGATGCAAAATTAAAACTAGACCTCTTAAGATGATCATGAGTGGGAACATGATTTTTCCAAATTCGCTAGATTAGATAGAAGAGAGAGGGCCAAATGAACAAAGACCTGTATTTCGTTAGCAAGGTAGGTGAATGACAATAATCCCCCACAATCCATATGATTGTAATCCCTAATATTAAATTGACCATTCCTGTTATGTTTCTATATGAGAATATCACAATCCATAAAATGATAACATTTTATTTCCAGCTCCATCAGAGAGGGGATCAAATTGTCAAAGAGATGCTTGTCAGATAAAAAATCAATAATGGAAAAGTGCCCAGCACCAGAAGGAATGTCAATGATGTTCTGAAGAGGCCGCTCAAGCCATGTCATGCTCCAAAAATTAAGATTAGAGTTACAACAGACCAACCACTTTTTATCATTTGTGATATGCATGAAAGATTTCTTAAGAGATGCCCAGAAATAAGATGCAAGATAGTAATTATAACCACTAATTAGCCTGCCTTTGAGCCGATTAGCTGAAAAATCACTAGAATTGTCTTTGGAAATAAGACCCCAAGTAAACTTCCCAATAAACCCATCATTAAAAGTTCTTAAATCCTTGA
Source organism: Viscum album (assembly GCA_963277665.1). NCBI lineage: Eukaryota > Viridiplantae > Streptophyta > Magnoliopsida > Santalales > Viscaceae > Viscum > Viscum album. The sequence goes on along the minus strand of OY728143.1, from coordinate 1,041,193,433 downwards.
ATCCAATGCCCCTAAATTCAACTGGAATGACACATTCCTTCCAGGAAACAGTAATAATCTTGCGCTCATGAATTGACCCCATCCAAATAAAGTTTCAGACCAGCCTTTGAATATCCGTGATGAGACCCCTAGGCCACCAATAAATAGAAAATGAGTAAACAAATTTATATGTTATCATTGAATTAAAAAGGCATACCCTCCCATCCATGGACATTGCATTCCCTTTACAACTAGCAAGTTGATTAAGAATACCAGAGTAGATCCCCTCTAAGTATTGCCTCTTCACCATTGCCCAAAATAATGGACCACTAAGGTACTGAAATGGAAAAGACCCCTTTTTCACTCCATGGTCTCTAGTTATCCTGTTTTTCTTCCTAGTAATAAAACAATTTCTAAAAATAGTGAATGATTCATCCTAACTTATTGCTTGGACAACAACCTCTTCATAATGTTGAAAAAGCGCCTTGATAGAGGAGATAGTTTTCCTTGAGGATTTCCCAAACAAGAGGATGTCATCAGCATACACCAAATGAGATGGAGTAAAGTTTTTCATACCATCCAGAATTTACATACCCATGTGTGCAAGGTCAGCGATACATCTGCTAAGATAGTCCTTAGCAATGGTAAATAAAAGGCTAGAAAGTGGGCCCCCTTGTCTCACACCTCTGGTAGAAGGGAAGAATCCTATGGGTGTACCATTAATGAGAATGGACCACCTTGATGAACAAATACTGGTGATGATCAACTTGCAGAACGCATTAGAGATGCCATATCTTTTAAGGACCTCCAAAAGATAGCTCCATTCGAGTGTGTCAAAAGAACTGTGATATGTCTATTTTTAGTGAAATGTTTCCTTCCTTCGTCTTCTTTCTCATGAGGTTGACACTTTCCAATGCAGTAAAGAGGAAATACTAAATAATTCTTCCCAGAACATACCCAAATTGGTTTTCAGTGATCATATCACCAACCATCCATCCCAGCCTATTCATGATGATATTACTGATCAGCTTAGGGATTGTATTCTCCAGATCCACTGGCCTGAATTCATTTATGTCAAGAGCATTCCCTTTCTTATGTAATATGGAAATGAAACAAAAAATCATCCCATATGGTAGGTAAGAGTGATTGAAAAAATCCTTTATGACAAGGGTAATATCATCCTGCAAGACATCCTAATAAGACACAAAATATTTATTAGTTAATCCATCTAGACCAGGAGCACTCTCTACATTGAGGGATAAAAGAGCTGTTTGAATTTCCCCCTTGAGAGGAGGGGTGAAAAGAAAATGGTTATCATGGTCCCCAATGAATGAATTGATGTTCCCCATCATTTTATGTGTATTGACCTGCCCATCATCAGAATATATCCCCTTGAAGTGCTCCACAACCACCAATGTAATCTCATTTTCAGAAGTATATAATTGACCATTAATGTGGATTGCCTTGTCTCTTTCTCCTACTATTTTCTCCTGATGAAATATATTGAAAAACATAGAATTCTTGTCTCTATCTTTTATCCATTTAACATTCAATTGATTTCTATCCAATATCTCCTTAATGGTTAATAGATCATCCAATTTGTTATGATCCATTACTTCCTCTTAGGATGTGTTATCCTGATGCTAATTGTTAATATGAACACAGGAGAGCTCCTCCTCAGTAGCCTTGATATCAGAATAAATTTTAGAAAATGAATTTCTACTCCATTACTTAAGGGTGACCTTGGAATATTTCAATTTCTCAGCAAACCTCTGAAGTGGGCTTCTAATCTGATAAATCCTTCAAATTTCTAACACCATTTCCCTGCATCCTAGCTCTATGATACACCCATTATTAAATAGAATAGGAAAGGGGAATAACCTTTACAAATGTGTGTTAATGTCCACAATAATCGGGTTATGATCCGAGTGATGTTTGGGGAGTGTAAAATAAGAAATCCAATGAGAAGCATCATGATCAGCCATCTGAACAAAACCTATATCATGCTTTCTTGGTTGCCTCCCATTCTAGGTGTGCCTACACCCTATAAACTCAGCTCGAGAAAGTGGAACAACAAAAAGACTACACTGATCAATTCATATGGAGTAGTTAGAAGCATCAATCCTATTAAAATTCCCACCAATTTTTTCCTCAGGCCTCAACCCTGTGTTAAAATCTACCACAGATAACCATGCATGATCCATGCACCCAGAAGTCTCTTTGAGCTCCTCCGATAGTTTATTTCTCCTAATATTGTAATTGGGAGCATACACAAAATAAACTGAAAACCCATAATCATCTATACTGCAAGATAGCATAATACTTTGAGACCTGTCCAAACTAGAGTTGATTCTGATGGATTCATGATGAAACACCCAAAAATGATCCATCTCAGCTTCATGCAAGTCATGTTCTAAAAAATTGTACCCCATAGAGTTCCATTTGAAACCTTTACAATTGTAAAAGAGAAACATTGGTTTAGCAATTCCAAAAAAAATAGGATTATGGTCCATAATGAATTGTCTAAGGGATTTGGCTGTCTGGCAGTTTCCCAGCCCTTGAAAATTCCAGAAGAAAACCTTCTTTGAAGATGGGTCTTTCCCATTGTCTGGGTTCCACCCTGTGATTCCATAGGCATTTTGCATTTCCCCTTCCTCCCTTTACCCTTTTTCTTGGCCCCTGAAGATTACTACCAGCTCCAAGAAACTAGCTGATAGAAATTCAAGAAACCTGCTTTATAACAATATCTGTATCTCAAGTGTCACCAATCTGATGGGGCACCTAGGAAGAGATGACAACCCCTGTGCTAGGAGGATCTGCCTTCACATGTGGTTCAGCCACAGGAGGACCTACTATAGTGATAGAATTGATATCAACTGGATCAAGGGGCTGTGAGTCATCAGCATCATCTAACCAGAGGATACCACTCAATGGTATGAATTTATTTTTATCCTTAAGATGAGAAGGATCACTGAACACTTGTTACTTTATTTTAGAAGCTTTGGAGGGTGATTTATGAACAATGTAACCCCCCCGGATCAGTTACAGCATATGCCACAACAACACCATCACCATGAGAAGATGGCAGAGGTGGAGCAGCCTCTACTAACTGAGGTGTGCCTTGCCCTACATGAACAACTTGTGCAACAGTCACTACAGGGACAACATCACTAGGCCAAGCCCCAGCTTCTAGCATATGCACATCCACATTGCAGGTCACCACACCTATATCCCGAATTGGAGCAGGTTGACATGATTCCTCTGGTTCCTACCTTTCAAGAGGCCCAAAAGACTGTCCATGAACATACCCTTCTGGGTTCGAGTTCATAGTCGAGGGAATCCCCTCTATCACCCCATGTTTAGAACCTTCTTCAATCTTGTAATCACGTGAAGACTTATCCTTTCCCTTCATCCTCCTACATATGGCATTATCAGGCCATTTCATTTTTCACATAGTTCATTCCTTATTCCTTTTACATTCAACCATGAGATGGAAAAAAACATGCAACCCAAATAGAATTTAAGATTCCGTTTGTATAAAATGTCCAACTTCATACTTTCATCGCGTGTTATGAGAACATCCTCCTCTACAAGAGTGCTTGACATGTCCACTTCCAGCAATACCCATGAATAATTTCAAAACCTCAGGTTGATTTTATACCGATCCAGTTGAATTGGGTTTCCAACAGTCGAAGTGATATCCCATAAAATCCTTGGATGCCAAAAGAACCAATTCAACATACAAATCTGAATCCATATCTAGGTGTGCGTGTTCCGGACAGTCATGGGATCAAAATTTCAATCCCACTACTGAATATTAAAAAAACCAGGCTTCAGAGAGACGGTGTCCTTGCTCCACGCCCTTCTCTTACACTCATGCGAGGGGAATACAACAAGGTTGTACCCCATTCCCATTGCATTCATTCTCCATTCATTAAAACCCCACACCTCCACAATGATTTTAGTCAGCTCATTGAATTTATAGAGAATCTCACCTTTGGGAATGAGGACACGAGCAATGATCGAGTGACGACAAAGGCGTTACCTTTCTTCAACCGCCTCCTAGTTTCCAGAACCATGGGAAAACCTCCCTTTCTTAATAACCCAACCAATTGGGGGTGCATCAAAGAAAAATGATGGCCCAAAATGTTCCTTCACAAAGTCCGCAATGTTCCGCCCCATGTCAATGGCCTCGGGAAGAGATGAACCTAGATCCCTGAGATGTTTCATCGCAAGCGAGAACATCTTCTTATAGCCAATACATTCATGAGAGAATCCTGATCTATGATCCTCATTTTTAGATGCACCCAAAACAATCACTAGGTAATCCCCTGGATCCCAAGGTTTTGGGTTTTCACCCACCTCCCCCTTCATTTCCATCTAGGATTTACATTTTCATAATATGGAATCTAGAAGAATTCATCTAACTCACACTCACAAGGTTAAAGATAAATATTATAAGCTTATCAAATATGAATTCATTCAAGAAGTACAGTGCCTGTAACAACCCACTAATATTTCTTTTATCAAGACTAATAATGGGAATATTATATTTATCATCAACTTCAAAAATCCCAATCGACATTTTACAAAATATAATTTCTTAGTCTTGATAACAAAACATCTGATGGATAAAATTTCCTACAATCAATACACATCCTTTATGCACAGCTATTTAGGATACAACCATAATGAATGGCCCCAAAATGTAAAAAATACATTTCTTTCATGTAACCATAAGTAATATATTACTATCAGGTAATGAAATTCTCTTTGAATAATTCTTGAACCACAAATCAATGTGTCATGCAAATAAATTTTAAACCCATCAGAGTAAAGAGTGTTGAATGTCACATCAGCAATGTGGTTGTCAAATCCCAATATTCTTCTAGTAATCAAACAAATCTATCGGTGGTTTTCAATAATATATGAAAACATATATGGAATATAAACCCCTTAAAATGTGATTTCTGGGTCCGCCCTGGAATATTTCTTTTTTTAATAGCGTATCAATGTGGTATTGAATTTTTTTCCTATGAAAACCAACACTACCATTAGCATGTCACCTCCTCAAAACCTCAAAGAGTTTAGAGGACATTAGGGGGTAATCATTGAAATTCCATGATTTATAGTGATCCTTATAAGAATCATTTTACCCCTCAACAAGCTAATTATAAGGGATTAACCTACAAATGTAATGAATATTTTTAGGAATCCTTTGACATTCTCATGAAATATATTCTGAACCCACCATTTTTTATTCCCCAAACTGAATGAAAGCCACTAATTATATATGTAATAACTATAAAGATATCATGAGGTTGCTTATTAAAATAAAAATAACATATATAATAAAAATAGTCTTGATTATATTAGTAGAACTGTAGTAATGACTAGAATCTATCATTCTGATATTGTGAAAAATATACTTATGTTAATATTTTCATTCAAAATAATGATGAACTACTTAAATAACCATGAGTAGTAATTGGATACTCATGATGACCACAAAACTATTTTTCCTCAATCATCATATGATGGATATTTTTTGGAATAATGGGTTATCATTTTTAAACTGTAGAGAATTTAATTCATACTATAAAAGAAAATAATAGTAACTGTATTATTAGATGTTACTTAGGGAATAAATATGAATAAAAATATTAAATTGGAAACATATTCACCTAATGAAAAGTGTTTAAACGTATAAGAATTCCCCAATAAAATAGATATGTACTTTTATGGTTCTTTTAGAATACCAAGAGGGAAAATATTGGATTCCCACAATATGAACAATGTAGGCTTGGGAATCAACCATATATATCTAGTCAGGAAAGCTATACCTTATTTATTATTACATTCTTATGGTTGCACCAAAAATGGGGTAGAATACTAATCCCTCATTATATGTTTGGAATTGTAACCACAAATATAAGTATTCCACCTAAGTGTCAAAGGTGATTCAGAGTTAGTGATCAATTAGATCAATGGTGGTTACTCAATCATATTGAATGATCTAATTACCCTACAAGATTATGTATGATTATTGATGGTATAATTACCTGCATAACCAATACTAACACATGAACTACATTAATAGATAATCTAGGTAGATTCATTATCCATCGTTACTATAACCATAAATATCCATACTTGGATGATACTTTCATCAATATCACGCATCATAGAATAGTATCACCACTCCATTCTACTAGCACAGATGAGATCAATGATGTCAATTCAATCATATAGAAATGTGATTTTCCTAATGGGTGGATATCTCATTGAGTGAAATACATTTATAATGTAATTATTCCATTTGAATGTGTAAGAAAATATAAAATATGACAATAGGTAGTAAACATAAATATCTCAAATGTAGTGAATTATCATAAGTTCCTCATGAAATGATGCTTTCAAATAGTTATCCTCTGACACATTGATGGATTGGAAACCCTTACTATTATTAAGGAATTCCATGCAAGTTAATATAGTGCCCATCGGTCAAGGATTATGATTTCCCAAAAAATGAAATGGAATTAGTATTTTTGGCCATTTTTTAGAGAGCCTTGTATAGAATTCTTCAAGAAAAGTCATTATTGTTAAATAAAAGTCTTCTTCATTCATCATACCCCCATAATTGTTGCATACTTCTATATATATAAATATAATCCACCTAGGGAATTAATTTTATTGGGATATAAACCTTAGTAAGATCCAACTAGTTCAAGTACATCTGTAATGCTGCTGAATTATTTTCCAATTAAATCTAAGATATATTGCTAAATGAAATTATTAGAAATTATAACATCATTTATGTGAATAAAGTCATCATTGCTAGATTTTGTGTGCCTCATATCATACTGAAATATGATGGAACAAAATTCTTCTCTTCCTAATTAATTTTTTTTATTGGAAATATAGAATTCAATATAACCACTCATCACCCTAAAATGTAGTGGAAAATGTATAGATATTAGTTATTCTCCAAAAAATGGAGGAAAAATTCAAGAAGTATTATCTTGGAAAATTCATCCATGCTTTGTGGTCCCATAACACCATAACTCCCACTATAACATAGGCAACCTCATTTTCCCTTGTATATGTAACTGAGGTTATTTTACCAGTCAATGATCAATTTATATAACTCTGAACTATAATTTGTGAAAAAATATTCATGTAATTTAAATTTAAATGGTTATTGGATGAGTTAGAATGTCTTGATGATAAATGATTATGTTCTATTCAATATTTGGAGGCCCACCAAAACTGGTTAGTGTGTACCTTTGACAAAATAATTACCTCTGTTCATTCCTCTATAGATATTTCATGTAGGATCTTAGAACCATGATGATAATTGGGTAGAAACTTCCGTATCTTGACCAAAATTAGGCGGGTCTTTATGTCATACACAATGTCTACTCCAACAAATTATATTCCTTTATTATAATATATTCGGAGAGAATACACCCCTACTAGTTGAATATTTCTCATCATATTCTTAAAACAATCAATTCCATATAGTCCTTGTCACATAACCCTAATAGGCATGGCCCATGGTCTTAGATAGAAGACCATAAAAGACACAAAAATTGGTCAAAAATGTGATACCCTAATCATAAAATGTAGTTTTGTTCATCATATTATATTAAATGCATGTACTTCATCCTTACCAAAATAAATTAAACTACATAGTCATCCTTTTTATCATATGATGTAAAACATCATCTTTATATGGCCAATCCAAGATGATACTTCAATTCATAGTTTCATTCTCCTACCACACTACTTTTTTAACTATGTTCTAGTTGATTCCCATACATTGGATACATAGTGATGCCCAGACCAACTATCTCAGGTAGAAAGATGAAAAATATATTCTATTAGTGGGTTTTTATTTACTAGAACATGATCCATCTATCTCCAACTATTCACATAGATATTTTTTTTCCTTAACTAGTAGTCTAACCTCCCCATGGTACAAGATTAAATACCAAAAAAATAACATCAGCAATCAAAGCTATGTGACCCTAAACTTCAACATCCCCATCACCTGAAAATGACATTAATCATTGTGGTAAATGTCCTAGTCACATGATGTTATACTGTATGGATTCATAGTATTTTTTGTATGATATTAAAAAACCTAACACATGTCTTGATTACATTATACTAAACTGTAAGACAACATCTCTATAATAATAAAACCAAACGAAGTGACCTTCATTGTAAATAATCAAAGGATTGATCTTAATACATTATGAGAAATATTTTTATTTAATCATACTCCTCACACTGAGAATTAATCACATGATCATAGTGGTTTGGAATGACTACTTCAATCTACATGATTAAGGCTCACCAGGGAACTTTTAGTTCATTATTCATGACATTATATTATATAGGGTGAAATCCCTTAAATATTTGACTTCTTACTTTATTATGAGTGAAATATATCTAAGGAATTACCTTACCGAATAACTATTTGAATATCTATTTTCATCCAAAAAAGATACATAGTCCCATAAAAATCCATTATCCTAGACCCCTCCCTAAACCAAAATTATAAATTCACCCACACTTCCTAAATTCTTGACCCTTAACTTTATTATGTTGGGTATTCCCTTTACATATAATTGTTACAAGGCCCTCATTCTTTTCACTTATATCATACCTTTATAGAATAACATGTCATCACCAAATAATGTTAAACTTCGAGGTGAAACTACATCATGTGTGACTATAAACCGCTCAAAGTAGCCAATTTATTATAAGCTCTTTAATTTTTTTCTTCTCCCTATATGAGATCTTATTCCATGGAGTGGTCTTTGTAACACAACTCATACGTTCCTAAAAGTGCTAATATTCAACTCTTGTGGACAAGCCAAACCAATACAATAGATTCTAACAGGAGTAGTCTCAGTTATATACTCGTGTTCAAAATAAAATTCCACTTACAAATATGAAATGCTGTTCATTATGGGTACTTTTCCTACTAATATCTATGTATGACTTGATTATCATTCTGGTGTGATATTTAATAATTATTGAATCTCATATTCTTGGACCAACTGTGAAAACCATAATTTTCACACTCGACCAAACGAGTTAGATTTTTACTAGAGATATTTTTCTTCAAGTAACTATGTGTGGATTATTCATGTCTCATCCATATACATAATTAATACTATATCCCTAATATGAGGCTCATGAATAAGAATAGAATACCCATTTTATTTCATGTAAGTAGAAATTATATGAGGAAATATTTATGAGAGACACATAGAGTTTCAACCCTACCTATAGATAAAATAATAATCCCCAGATCATTGTAATATAAAGTCAATATGTTTCAATAATTCCTTATAACTATCTTATTTTCATAAATTATACTTAATTTATTAATAGGCTCATATAATCTAAAATGTTCCAAGGGTATCAGTAACTAAAGAATTTTACATCAATGTACACCTTGGATTCAACAAAAAAGACCATTCACCTGATATGGATCTGCTTATGCACCACTCATATTACCTATAAACTATTGTAATTTTAATATTAAAGAGAAAAATATTTAGTATCAATATGCCTTGATAGTAGTGTAATGAAAACCATTTTCGAACATATTTTGTGCACAATTATTATGTTCATGTCCAATGAAACCACCTTAGATCTAAGAACTCCCAGAGTATGATTTATAATTTTATCCTCTAATTAAAAAGATATTGAATATTTTTTGGCTTTTAATCAATATTTAGTTTTTTTATCCAAATTCTATTAGTTAAACATATGTAACATTAAATTGCAGAAACCATTGTCCCAACCACAACGAATATAAATTATCTATAAACAAACATGGGATTGGTTCTAAATGACCTACCCACTTTTAATGTGCATTCGATATAAAATTACATAGTCATTGATATGTTTAAATCCTTTCTAGAATACTTGTGTTCTTTATAAACACACATCATATCTCTAATGCCTTATTAAATATCATCCAAACCATGAGTTGATCATTCCTCTTGTTTTTCCCTTTTATAAAAAACATGGTAAAAATAATTACGTGCTTTTTGTAATGTTCAGACTAGTACATCTATTCTTTACTTTACCTCCATATGTTATCCTTATACTTTGTGTGGTAATAGCTGACCTAAAACCAAAATTCCACATTTAGTGAGCATGGAATTATTTTTCATCCATTACTAAAGGATATTAAACTCAAACCACAATACATTTTCAATTGACTTATAACATAAAGGGGAATGATTTAAACATTGAATTATCCAATTATTTAGCAACATTTATCAACCTCAGTATTTAAAACATGCGTATTATACTCATTTTCTATATGGAAATATTGGTCAAAGATAAATAACCTTCATGTATAAAAACCATCAATATAACTATTATGAAATTAAAATCCCTAATTAAAATTAACATTAAAATTTAAAATGGAATCCCACAAAAGGGAATTTTTGAAAAAAAAATTGATTATTTTCTCACTAGAAATTCACTTTTTATGATAGAAGAATAATTCTATAGTTGAAATTGAAAAGGAACAGAACTTATCATATTGAAACCCCAAATACGATGGACTAAAAAAAATAAATGACTTTCATACTAAGTACTATCTATATTGGACTTAGGAAATATATAATACAATTATAGAAGAGATATAATGCTTGTAGATCCAACCATATTTTCCCTGAAATAGTCAAGTTGTTCTTATTTGGCCCTGGTCCATGGAAAATGTAAGAAAATCCTTTGTTTCCTGACATATTAGTTCTGATTATTCCATATAAGTATGAAAATATATAATATCATCTCCTATAACATATAAAATCTATAGTAATTGTGATGGTAAAAATAATTATTCCCATCTCTGATCACAATTAAGAGGAGATAATTTTGACCTAATTATTATAGACTAATAACTTTGTCATCATTTTAATTCCAACACTCAAATGATTTGAGATGTATTGAAATCAAAATTTATTATAAAAATTAATGCTAGGTCCATATATGGATAAACTAATAATATTAAATTCCAATTTATTATATTGAAATAAAATATATAAGAGAATCCACAAATTGGAGTTTATATTTCCAAAAAATAGTGGAAAAAATAATAACTAAGTCAATAATCAGTCTCTAAGATAGCACAATTTAGTTACTTCATAGAGAGATATACCAATATATTACAAGATGAGTATATATTTATCTGGTTTTAACAAATCCAAATATTTCAACTCTTCAATTTTATTAGATGGATCCTTTATCCATATCATAGTGACTCCCAACTCTATTATTACTTCTAACATTTTGAACCTTATTTTTAGCACAAGGGAATCATATTGCAATAATTCCATGGTAATGTAACATTTCTCTTAGAGTCCTAATTCTATAGTGGATCATTGAGTCAACTACTAAGTAACTAAATCTACAATTCTAGGTTTATAATTTACAGATTTCAGTTTTTGAATATATATCTTATGATTCAATGATTTTCTCATGGAAAATCACCATCTGACATGTATGGGTATTTTCCTCTCTATCTAAAGAACACAGCCCAGTGATATCAATGTCCTAAGATATTTAATTATCTTGTAATTCTTCTTCTTAGGTCTCCCCACTAACTAGAAATCATGGATTGCATACACATGGAGTGGAACCCCTTATAGACATGTTTTGATAAAATTCAAATTGTGATTGATCATACACAAAGATATCCCAATGTCATATTCATCTTCTTTAGAGTAACTGAAAGATATATTTCATACTACATCATGTTTATACAAAATTAGTGTAGAATAATTGGGTGACACTCACCATACACTCTACAGATGGAGGATAATTACATCCCCTAAACATATCAAAATTGGTTCCCAAACCTAGATTCCTAATAGGATTGAATATTTTGAAAAATTAAACCCTCATTATCAGAACCTTGGGTTACAGTGTAATGTAGTATAATTTAATGAAGGATATTTAATTAATTTTGGAATCCAATGTTCATAATATGTATTTATAAGAAGTAAAGGAAACCAAAAAATGGTCCCATGAGAGATAATATATATTTTCAATATCCATGTTTAGGGGTTGTATGACTAAAATTTCTAAAAATTGAGTTTATCATCATGTTAAGGAACCACGGTTTTGTTTCTCAGTTACTAATCCTTGAGATTGATTATAATCCATCCATAAAAAATTTATATTGGGATATATGTTCGATGAGGAGATTCACCCACGCTGAACAATCCCTAAAACATGATAGAGCCTCTCTAATTATAGAAAATAAAGTATCATTTCAATTCCAAATTCCAATTGAGTTTAAATTATTAAATTTCTTTCCGTTCCTCTTTTATGTTCATCATGAGAAGGTAAAAGCCATCTTCAAAGAATAACATCATGAAATCCCCTGAAATAGATATTTGAGGCACACTATATCTTAGGTCGATATACCCATGTCATATTTTGAATGTCATCTAGTATGAAACATTAGTTACTATGAGAACCAAAATATTTTAGGGTAGGGAAATCCCATTGACTTTCTTATCTGGAAATCGGTCAATGTGGGATCATGATAATTTTAATATATATACTAATGGGAACATTTAGTGAATGAAAAGGTTACATATTAAATGAAATATCGACCAATTCAAGTAAATCCATTTCTAGTAATGGATTCTAATTGATGTTTTCCCAAACAATATAAGGAGGAATTAATTAATTATGTATATCCCTGGGATGTGGTGTCCCTAGGTTTTATGAATATTCCACAGGCTAATGAAAAAATTCCTATATGGCTGATGAAATGGGTTGGTCTGAGAGCACCATTAACTAACAATATTATTGATGAGATATTGATGATGGTATAATAGTAACTATGAAGTCCATGTATCTTCATAATCTTCAACGGATCCGGGATGACCTTATTGCATGAAACAACATTGGTTCACCCAATATCGCCATACCCATTCCTTAGAAATTTCCCCCCAATAAGAAGGTACCATTTAAGACTCCATCATTTTTTATGACTCCACAAAATAGATTTTTTAATCATAAAATGAGATAAAAATCTATATTCATTTTACACCAAATAATGGACCTTATGTTACTACATTCTACTATAAGGTCCATGGATGACATAAAAATTAAGATAAATAATTACTCTAAGTTTACCCTGAGTCAAAAAATTATAAATAAAAAAAATTGTTCTTAAAGAATAGGGGCATCAGTTGGAGGTCTTAATTCATATAAAGGAGTTCTATTTGACAATATATAGTTAAGAAAATTTTGGTTTCATTAGGATTGTATGATTTAGATGGTATGGTTTGAGAATATTTAATGAGTTTTCTCTAATATTTGTAAACATCTTTATTATTTGAGAGTAAACCTTATCATCCAAAATTTGTATCATTTTTTCATCCATTAGAATTCTAAAAATAAACATATTGGTTTACATTAGAGACAAATTATCACTGTAAATATAAATTTTTTATCCGAAAATTTGTATAGTTGTTAATACTTGGGAAGATAATTTGATAACTCCAATTTTCCTCACCAATGGAATTTAAAACGTGTTCTCTCCAAATTTTAGTCCACCAGTAAGCTCACACAACTTGCATCATGTAATTATATTCACACTATATATTTAATAAGAATTATCTACTCAAAAAACATTACTCAGTTAATCTACCTTAAACAACCACCCAGCTCATGGTTTTTTCATATTAATTTCGTCCCAAAACTATTCACAACTTTGGTGCAATAAAGTTATGGAAAATAATGGTGAATCAAATACATTAGAGCATCATGTATCTCTTGAGTGAGTATATAAAATTAATTCTCCATTTTAAATAGGAAAAGAAAAAATATATGGATGATGGGACCACCCACCCCCTGATATTTATAGAATCAGCTAAGTAATGTGCAAAAATTGACCTTGTAATTTGGTCATATTAGTTATGAGATCCATTTAGTTGAAAATATTTCACAAAAGAAAATTCAAAATAAAAAATGTTATCCTGGACCATCCTGTGGAAAAACATCATTCTATTTCAATAATTAATTCACTCTAGAGTTAATATTACCTTATGATAAAATTTAACTACTTCTAGTCAGATCCAATCCTGAGGTGGGGGGTTTTTGGGTGCCCCATTTACCCACCAGAAGGATGAAGATCATAAAGTAATAATACCTCAAACACATAAATAACAATTCATAAGTAATGGAAATGAAATCTTCTATAAAACCATTTATTTGTTCCCTAGTAAACCATGGACACATCTCTAGCATGACCAACACCTCAGACATGTAGTCACTTCAAATTTCACATACCCGACCATCTAAATTGTGCAAGTTTGAAATTCATGGCTCACTTATGAAAGGATCCATGTTAATTTAGGGTCACAATTTTCTGTATAAATAGCTACATGACGAAGTGTCTCACCCAAGTCCCAAAAACACTGATTTATATTATATAATCTTCAAAATATAAGGTAATTAAATAACTTAAAATAGTTCTTCAGTTACCAAAATTATTAAATCACCACTAACTATTTTGAGGAACCACTTACTCTCTAGTCTAATATCACTATAAGAAAGGATACATAATTAACCATATACATGCACGTCACTATTCCAGAAGAATATGAGGAGGCCCTTCATCATTAAGAAAAAGAATCTCCTATGTGTTTTTTCTAGTATATCTCTTCAACCTCATATCACTTAGGTGAATGTTTCATTACGTTACACAATTATCACTTGGGGGAGTGTTCAACGCATCTTCCAAGTATCACTTGAGTGATGTCTCAATTACTTTTCCAATGTGTCACCAGGGTGAAACCTTCCTCACTTCTCAAAACTGTTATTCAGTTCTATAATCCAACAACATGCTTAAGTCATGAAATTTCATTATTAAATTATTAATCCATCAATTACCCAAGATTTCCACCTGGATATCCAAATATCAAGACCACTTCCAGAGCTACCAAACATTCATTCTAATGGTGTTAGATCACACTATTGTTTTCTCCATTAATAATGAATTCACTTACTAAAAGGTTACAATAAAATAACCTCCATAATATTTAGGGTCTTAATTTTGGTTTTGAATATGTATTTCCCTCTTAACAAAGGCCTTGATCCTAGAGGTAGTGGTGGGGACCTTCCAATTTTAGGCAGGGGCACCTACATCCAGCATGATTCTTGAAATATGATTTGATTCATGCAACATCATCATTATTTTTTTTCTAATGTGTTGATCCATATACCCAAATAAGGGTTTTATAAGCATAGGTGAAGAAGTTTTTAGGAACCACTTATAGAGTAACCCCTTATTCTTTTCATAAAATATCTCACCATATCCTCACCTCCCCCCTGAGCGGACAACGAGAAACTTCGGCATGGAATTTCCCAAGAGTAAACCATGAGTTCTTCCTATAATATTTCATATATTTCATGCCTTACCTATCCCCTCCCTCATCCATTAAGGAATTAGGACTTATGTTCAATCATTTTATTCTAATTCGAGGGTAATTTCCAGTTGATATGAATTATATAATGTGGATAATCTATTAGTGTTCCTTATTTATAACAGTGAACATGTCTCATGTGGGATTATAGACTCAAGTCAATCATATCACTTGAATAATTAAATTGTGTTCCTCATCATCATGTGTAATCCCAAACCTAACTAAACTATGTGGTATTTGATTTACATTTTGATGGGATATATAGTAAACATCATTAAGGTTCAAAACCAACATATTCCATCAATCACCATCCTCATTGGTACATCTTCCAATTTTAATAATTTCCTTACCTTAATTTATGCATTCCATTTAGGTTCTTTAAACAGGAATGATCTCATGATTCATGTATCCCCACACCAATATTTTCTAGTAACATTTCACCTAAACATCCATTCTCTATGAATTTATTATTCATGGTTTATTCCATATCATAAGACCTTAAAATACATGGTGTTACTAATTATGTGTCACTGAATCGTGTTGGTTTTGATTATATTCACAAGGATAAATAGGAAACCCCAATCAAGAGCTTGATTACAACATAAAAACAAAAAATGTTTCACTCCATAATGATAAATTCTAGAGAGTCCAACTATTTGGATTTAAACCATAGTTACATAATATCCAGAGTCACAAAATAACAACTAAAATAAGATATAAAACCTTTGATATATATTATTTTTAATAATAATGGAGAACAATGTATTCATATAGATGATACCATTGATGGGGAACATATGGTCGATAGAGATCAATCCATAAATTTGTAACTGATGATATATATATATATATATATGATCAAATATTCATATGTTCAAAAGTGTTTTAAATATAAAATGTGACTAGTCCCATATTTTGATTTGGAAATGATTCATGAACATGAATTAATTACATAATAAATTCACGATATAGGAAATAATTCCCCACAATAGGTTTTAATGTGTCAGAACTCCAATTCTCTCATCTAATATTCTTTATAAGAGTTATTAGAAAGAAATTAGAGTCCACCATCCATCATAACATAGATCAACATCCCATAAAATATAATGAACTATTTGTTGTCACTAGTACCATGAAGAAACCCCATTATATACCATCCAAATAGCAATTTTAATTTCTATATATGAATTAATTTACCAATATTGAAGGAATAAAAATACTGTTATAATTCATTCCATCATTAAGAAATAATTTACTGACCAATGTTATTATTTTATGTGTTTTGTAATGCATGGATATGTTTCACGCTCAGTGATTAATTATATAATTATTTTATAAACATTTATTTATTCTATATTATTCATTATACATTAATTCAATAATGTCTACAATTGTGTTAATTCCCTTACTGATAACATAATCTAACCCCTTTTTTATGTTTTCTTTTCCATGAGATATTAGGAAATTTATTTTTATTAATATTAATATATATTCGAGAGGTACTAATGATTTTTTCAAAGAAAATAAAGTTTTTTATTTTTTGTTTGCAATTGTAATGTGATATTCAATCATGTATCATGTTATCCAACGATACTAAAATAATTGATACTTTGGGATGTGATCTATTATATGAAGTTCCAATGTATTAATGTGACCACTAGATCGAGGATACTGCATTCAGTGTCTTTATATTCCGCATATAGAGAGATCCAATCCATACCCAGAATCACAAAAAAATCTATAATGAGAAGAATAAATTTTCAAGAAGATGATACTCAAAAAATAATATCATAGGGTAGCTATAGACATGAGGAGTGATCCTAATTCCATTATTAGTTTTCATTGAAAATTCAAATATCTACTCATTGAAGTAGTTATATGACACTCTGAGTAAGTTCTTCAAAAAATATAATAGTGGGTCGAACCTAACTCAAATAATATTTTTTTTATTAGAGTTCATGGTATTTATATATTTCAATACTTTATTCCCATGACCTTGATATGCGGCGGTGATCACATGTTCCTTATATTTGACTCTTGTATTTTGATCTCGTTGAGACCGATTTTCATCATTATTTCTCATATACAAACAATGGTTGCAATACTTTCCATACTATTTGTAATTGAAGAATTTGGGTATGGGTGGTAAATTTTCATGATATATGTCTCCATTCAATCTATTTATCATCCTATTAATATATTTTTATTATTCATTTTGGAATATATCTTCTTTTCCACACTTAAGAAATTTACAAATCAGCTTAATTGAATTTCTACTATGATTATTTACACACTTTTCATATGAAGGTATATTTTTTTTCATGGGTTTTAATAATATAATTTCATAAAATTTCAATTTTTCACTTCTTATCCCTAACACTATAATTGGATTATCTATTCTCTATTTCTACCTTGAGGGTGCATCAAATGATTTCTTCATAGATACTGAATTACTTTATGGATAATTCCTTATAGAGTCTTATTTTTAAGTCACTAATGAATCAATAAATTTTTCTTTGTTGTTTCAATAATAAAACTAGAATCATACCTCATAAGTCATGTGAAAAGTTCCTCTTATATACCAATAAATTCATCACCAATTCACATTATATCAAGGAATTCAATTTCATTTTTTTTGCAAATAGTTTGTGGAAATTACTTAAAGAAAAATAAACTATTAAACTCTTCTAATTACATGGTTACAACGTCATTATATTTCCTTATATTATTAATAAGGGATCATCATTTATCATATTCAACTTCCATTTGATAAACACCCAAGATAACAATTTCATATAGTAATAACTAGATATTGTAAAATATCATTAAATTTGTAAAACTCCATTAATTAAAAATTAGTGGCTCATAGTACCCAATAATGGAAGGAATATTTTGGGTCATGATTTACTCAATGATAAATTTCTCCTTATTTTGATCATTTAGAATCTTTATATGATTAATTTATTAAGATATTGGTGTAATAATTGAAATAATATTTTTCATGCCAACATTCATTTCATTAAGTTTCCCATTAGAAGAATCATTACATTAACTACAAAATTTGGTGTTAATATAATCACTCCTAGTTATGACCATTGACTAAAATTAAAAAAATTATAACATAATCATCAAGAATCACTGATCAGGGTGAACAATCATATACATTATTCTTAAGATTTCATAAATTAGGAGGCTATTTAATCAATCAATGACAATTTTCTTTCATCCTATATCACATTCATTTTGTCATATGAATTCATAAGTTTGTCCCCATGTTCGTTATAATATAATATCAAAAAATAACTAAACCCTACACTAATTCCAACTTAGGAAAAAAATCATTCATTGGATAAGTATGACAAAATTTTATAAAAATATTAAATACATATCACTATAATACATTTCCAAGACCCATAATGATTTATTTTCTATGATTAATAGAAACATAATCAGTTTATATCATAAAATATATTGAACATATTCTAAAAAATATCTTCTTATATAATACACTTTCTTGAAAATTCATACAAAATACCTTTCCTCATAGACCAAGAAAATTTAACCTTAAGAAATTGTGAGCTTAAATGATCAATAAGGGTAATTGAGAGACACATACATATAATGTCATTAGTGATCTTAAGATAAGAATAATGGTATGATATCTTGATCATAACTTATGAAATTCAAACACAATCAATCATAGATCAGAAATCATGATTCATGTTACAAAACTTTATTATAAAAAATTAAATGATTCCTAGGTATGTGGAATCATCATTAATCAATCATAATCTAGGAGTGCATATTATAACCATAAAATAATTTTATATAAATTTAGAATAGTGTAAACCATATAATATCAAATCATTATTCAAGGATTATTAATAATACTATGGTAACTTAGTAGGTAATGTATCATAGTCGATTGTGTACACCCCCTATTCCATTTTCATTTATAGGGGACATAATCACATATTGGATTATGTTCACTCACAATTCCCTTTAATAACATCTCATGATTTATAAATATTAATAAAATCCATTGGAGAGTCATATAATTTCAGAACCCTAATTCACTTATTGGAACCCATATTATGTGTCCCATAAGAACATAAAAAAAGTCATAATTTCCTCACAACAACAACCATATAAAATAAATAGGTTTTATAAAATTACATCATCTCACAATAAAAATTTGTCCATATAAGAAGAAGTATTTTATTATTAAAGAATATACCACTAAAAGACTATGATTCCTTAATATATGTTTACATATTTGAAAAATAATTTCATAAAATCATTTGGAATGTTCTTTGAAAATATGAGAAAACTTTTTTTTATTTTAAATGTATTGAAAACTAAAAATTCATAAAAAAGAGTAAAATTGTTTTTTTAAATAATGAAATCTTGTAAAAAAAGATTATAAAAATAGTCATTATGGTGTTAAAATCCATTCATTACTTAAATTTATAAAAAAAATTATTCTCATAGTTTTTTAAAAGATGAAATATAACCTATACAAAAACAATTGTAAATATTTTTTTGAAAAAAATTGTTATGAATGTCAAATACAGTTGAAAGTGACATTAATAAATAATTGTATAATATAAAAGAATATTCATCCAAAAGATTAATTAAATTTTAAATGTGAAATAAAATACCTTCCTAAAAGGATAACTAATGTTAATTTCATTAAAATGAATTATTTTAGTGTTTTTATGTACTAAAGAGGGGAAAATGTAAATAAAAATTTTAACCACAGGGAGTAACCCAAATATAATAAAATATATGTGGTTAGGGAATATAAATTTTACAAGTTATCCAAAGTATATTAAATAATAAAAAACACTATTAAGATATTTTGGAATATACTTGGTCATGTTTGGCTAATATAGAGTGCTCAAAATGTTAGAATAAGTTACAATAAGATGTTCCCTTTTAGAAGTGAGTAGAGTTTAACCCCTATATATATTCAGCTTTTTAAAATAATATGATGTCATTTTCTTAGAAAATATGATCAAAATAGAAAGTTCTAGAAGATATGATAAGGTATTGTAAAACTCCACTCAAAAATAGATATTGAGGCATGTTTTAGATATATGTGAAGCCTTATCTCTAAGTTGAACTACTATTATTAACCCTTCTAACCCATTACATATTGATTAACATTTCCATGGTAACTATTCATTATGACCAAAAATATAGTTGATCGTAATTAATTGTATTTATAGTTCTGATTCCAAATATAGAATCCATTTTTCATTCTAAAATTAATATAAGTATATGAAACTAATTCCAATATCTATACACAAATTATTGAAAAAAAATTCTTTTTAGAAAAAAATGAATTTTTTAGAATAAAAAATAATTTATCTTCATTACATTCCTAATAATTTTAAAAAGATTAATTTTAGCTTGATTTATTAAATATATTTTCCAAACATAATTATAGTAAGTCATTTATAGTAATTAATTTAACCTATTAATAAAAACAAATTATATGCATTAAAATAATTTTTAGAAGAGATAACATATCACTTTTAAGCATCAAATGATTTTATATTAATTTTTATACATTTGATAATAATTTAATTATTGATCAATAATTTGTACATATTTGTAAAAATATAATTTTCCATAATTTTAATTAGTAAAAATTAAATAAAGTGACTATTAAATACAAAATAATAATTAAAAAAATGATTATAAATAAAACATTATCATTTATATAAGAATTACTATACTAATATTCCTTATAATATGAAATATATTTAAATAATGTAATTAAATTATCTTTTCTTTAATTTTATGTATTTAATTTTAAATGTATTTAAAGGTATTTCATTCTTTCTTTTAATAAGGAATTATTTACTTAAATTTGGTGTTGTGTGCATCAAAACCTATTGAACACATAAAATTAAATTAAGAGAAATATATTATGAACTCATGGGGTGCTATATTGGTCCTCTATAAGATAGAAAATTAAAAAAAGTGAAATTCCATTCTTTTATAAACACCTAAAATTGAAAAACATATGAATTTCTTCTCTAGAGTGACCCAGAAATAAGCTTAAGTGGAGGTCCTACACTTGATGGAAACTAAAATTTTTGCAACCATGGACGTCATACCAATATATATAACCCAAAAGGGGGAATTAATGTTCTTATAAAAAATATAAAACAATAAATACCTAACTCTTGAGATCCTCTACAGGGTAACTATTCAAAGGTCCTCCTCATGATAGTGAAAAAAAATTAAGCATACCATGGATGTTTATCTCATGAAGATTAGTCGACTATAATTAGTGAAGGTCCTCCCAAAGATATAGACTACTAAATAATCAACCATAAATTTCCACCACATGGTTATCAGTAAACAAGTCAATGTCGGGGTCTTCCCATGAATGAAACCAATAATTAAATAACTATAGTGTAAATCCCTATGAATTATAATGAAAAGTTTCTCTCTAAGTTAAAAATCATAAAATAAAAAAATAAAGGTAGTCCCTAAGATGATATTATTTAAGATCCTCTAAATAATAATAAATATTCAATACTAGATTTCCTCTTTATGAAACTCATCGAGTAGGTCCTCCACATAAAGAATCATTTATCCATCATGGAGGTCCACCTCATTAAAATAATAAATAAATTTCAAAACATGGAGTTATTCCACAAGGTACCTTCCCTAAATGTCCAAATAAATTTACTTTGTCTCCTAAACACAATGGTCATCATGTCCCAACCTTCCAAAACATGAACTCTTATTTGGAGTCTCTTTATCAACTAAATCCAACTACACTAGGCACTCCAATATAGACTATATGTGTATCATCATAAATAATGGTTGAGTCTTTCAAATTTATAATACTTAGTTCCCTTTCCAGAACATTTAATCATGTAGGTGGTTAAAAACATTCAAATCAATTTTTTTCGTTGAATTGAGTGGCTTAAAATTGTCCCTTTATGGCTATAAGAAGAAGAATAATCCATTGATAAAGACACAAAAGGATCAAACATCTGGTTAAAAGTGTTATCTAAAGAAAATATATTATTCATTCTCTTTCCCTTAGCTACTTTAGAGTATTTTTCATTAAATTGTAAAATATAAACACTTATCATACATTCATCACAATCATCAAATATTTCCCAATTATTTAATGTTTAAAAAAATACATTGCAAAATATATATAGATTATCTCAAGTTGTTACATGAGAAATAATTCTAGGTAAATTTTTATATTTTCTTAGTAGTTTTGGTCTTTAAATGTATAAAACATGTTAAAATCCTATGATGGTCCTTTTCAAATGGCATTGAAACACATCACCAAACAATTAATGGAATTTCACTCCATGTACTCATTAGAGTTCATGTTGATTATAGGTTGTTGAATTTTATCTCAGTTGAAGGAAATTAAGGTTGTTATAATAAGAAATCAAAAAAATTCATTACCTCAAGTCTCATACTGTAATAGTAATTTGGGTATCTCAGTTGGTTATTCCAAAAAAAGATTATCCCTATAACACAAAAAATAAATACTTTGTGAGAATGGTAAATTAATATTATTATTAGTTAAGGAATAATTATTGTTAAATAAGTTTAGAATATTCATCGATCATATATTATTAACAAAAATATGTATACTAATATGATTTTTTAATCAAGAGAATTCATCAAATGTAATGTTACATCCATCACATGTCTGAGTGGGAGCTTAAAGGAAAAATATGGATGTGGAAAAAAATATAGTTACCTCATGACAACTATAATCCATAGTGATGGGGAAATTTTTAATCCCACAATGACCCTTAGTACTAAAAATTTTATATAGGGATATCCAAATTAATGATACACCTCCTCTAGGAAAGTTAGTTTTATATAGACATGTGGTAGCACGAAAGAGGTATTCTCATAGTTCTCTCTACTGAAGAATGATGACCCAACCACTAAAATGGATACATTATGTTTAAATTAGTGTAGATTAATTCATAACAGTTATTCTTGAATATCCTCTCTCCTTTCTCAATATGATTGTTTAATGGTGAAATAAACTACTTCTAGATGTCATAAATCCAAAATATTCAGCTAAAAGGATAATTTAAATCATGATTGTGAAATAATCATTCGTGGTTACAATAAAGATGATAAGGCCCCATAATTATCTAAAAATAATATAGAATTGATTATAGAAAAGTGAATCACATCAATGAATGTTTTTATACAACCCCCAATTATGTCTCAATGCATGGCCTTGAAAATGTGATATAAAACGAAGAAGCATCCATTGAAAAAAATTATTTAAATGGTGGTTTTTGAAGATTAGTTATGTACATGGCATTGAAGTTGACCCTTGATATAGGAAATCTTCATAAAATTGTGATTCTTCCATCTTTTTAATTTATTTCAATAGGCAAGGAAAAATATGTGCCCAGATCAATATCACATAATCCACTTGAACATATCAAGATCCTTTCTACTAATGAATGGTATACCTAATAAAAATCATGGATTCAAAAGCTAGAGTAGATTAATAACAATCTTCTTTGAGGGAAATATACCTTCTAGGTAAAAATCCTATGTTAAATCTACCATGCCTCCTCTTTTTGAACTTATTTGATAAGATAAGGTCACTCATCCTACCAAAGTATAATTAGTCCTTCCATATAACTTGATATCATACCATAATATTTGTTTTATTACAATTCTAGTTAATTATCATGAATTATCACATCCGTGGAAAAATAAAATACATTTTTTTGGAAATTCCTCTATGGATAAATTATAATAGCTACCAAATACAAGTACATAGAAGATAAAAATACCAAACTCAAGAAAATACCTAGTTAAAAACATTGTCTTTGGTTGTAACATCACATACAAAGATACTGGATTCTCTAACTTCTCAAAACAAAAGTCATGGATGGCCATCATACACCGATGTAACTAAATATTAAATTGTATCTTGCATTCAGGGTTTGAATCCTTTTCTACTTAATTTTTAGAATTCAAACATCTCAACATTTAGTGACATGGTAGATATACAACAATGTCTTATATACTTCTCATCCCATTATGACCCAATGTTGGGAAAACAATAAGAATAATTATAATATCTTATTTGTTTCATATAAAGTATACAAAGGAATAGTTTTTCTATTATAGAAATATTTCTATTGGATCGTTCACAATTTATGAATACCTATTATTTACGCTCTTCTGTACATTCATCTATATTCTAAGGATGAAATGTATTTATGAAAAATTTAATAAATTTAAGAATATAATCCTGAAATTTATTTGATGGTAGTTTTTTAACCTATTTCGTAAATATATAATTCAAAAATGGTTAATTACATTAAATTTTCCAGTAGAATATTTAGGATGATTTATTCATAAGTCACATTCCCCAAAACTCAAAACATGTTTTAAGATCTTGTTACAATATAATACATTTTGGAAAATACAAATTTTTAGACTAGAAAAAAAATCAATAAAAAATTTTGTCTCAGTCAATGAAATACGGTAATATGGAGACAACTGTCATCACTATCAAACCAAAACTAATAAATGATCTGAATCCCAAACCATCGAAATTTAATGTGATGCCTCATCCGATATAGTAATAGAAAACCATAAACTATAATTCCAAAATATTGGATGAGAACAAGGAGAAATGTAACTATAACATTGAAAATAAGAAAAACTAGGTATATTTTATTGAGGAAAGAATAAATTTCTATATATTTCATCTCATATATATAGGGAAACAATATCATGTTTCTGGATTTTAGGAAGCCTGATGATACTAGGATTACTGATACCATAAATATTGATCATATCATAAAATGTTGGGGAATTTTCTCTAGTATTACTTTTTCATGAATTATTCACTCCAGAAGATATAGATAATGATTTGGTAACCTTACAAACTCCCCCAACACATGTGACCTATGTGCTAAATACTCCACTAGAATATGAATGGGAATAGGGGGAAATCATCAATAATAATTAATATAATTTTATTTTCTCTATGATTAAAAACATGGTAATATTTTCACATTATGTCTTTTGGGAACTATTGAATCAACATGTTATGACACCAATTATCTCAATAACCCTTGGAACACAACCATATTTATTGATTCTAGCCAATTGAGAATCACAAAATCTACACTATAATAAATAATCGAAGTATGGGTATTATTTTCTATACAAATAAATAGAATATAAGGTGGCCAAGACATGTAGATCATGAAACCCTTAAAATGACATGGGATCTCATGAACATTAGAAGGAAATTTGAATTATTCATGAACAATGTATGTTCTATATAATACATTATTCAAATGAATATTTACGAGAACTAGTGATAGAGAGAGGGATGTCGTGTGATCACCTTTTCACCATGTAACCTATCAACTGTAAGTCACCGAAAAATCACCAAAAACCCTTGTAAAATAATGGGTAAAAATATAAAGAATTTGGAGACCTTATGTGGTTATTGATCTTCATGCGACATGATCACAAGGTTCACAAGACCTCATGAATCATCTAGTTACTCTTCCACCTTAACACACAAGAATCTGTTGACATGTCACATTCATCAAATGAAGGGTCTCATATATGTCCATTATGAACATCCACTCCAACTTCAAATAAAATAAGAGGTATATTTCTATGAAAATTATCATGCAACATCGTTGGTCCCATTATTGGTCATAGGGAATATCACAAAAAATAAGAATGATTTTATTAGACAATAATCACACAACTTCACAAGATCCCTAACACTTGAAACTAAATAATGAAATAAAATGTGGAAATTACAAGGATTCTCTCAAAGAAGATATATGTTTATCATCATGAAAAAATGGTTCCTTATCCCATGTGGTCGCTATTTATCCCACAGATCCCCCCACAACATGTTATAATGACCCCAAAAATATCTCTAATCAAGATTAATTTGTATCATGGAAGACACATGATAAGTAATCTTTAGTCACATATAATTATTTCTACAAGAAATATTATATCTTGAATTCCCCAATACATGATGGTCAGACCATGAAGATGTTTCTTGATGTGTCTACATTGAGAGGAGAAATATATTTGATCAGTCTGGGCCTAATAAAAATTGGAAAGGAAGAATATTATCACATTCACTATCTTCTAGTGGCACCTTGGATGACCCATGGAAGGATAATGCGAAGTGAATGAATCCAAAACTCCACATCAAATTTTGTTCAATTTAATGAGATATATGTCATGTATGGTGGTGTATAATTGGGAATGTGAGGCTTATAAATACCTCCCCATCCTAAAAAATATTAATTAATCTCCCAATCATTTGTCCATCATGCATGAGACATTAAGGGAAAAATTTTAAAGCATCTAGTCATGCGATCATAGACGTATTCTACTAAGTAAAATCTGTGGAATGACCTATGAAATCAATCAACATGCATATAATCTTCACATGTTAATTCTATAGATCACATGAAGGAATGTTGTTGTGTAAGCCAAATTATGTGAAGGATATCTCACATGTCACCTTGGTCACACGAAAACTAAAATAATATAACACTAGAAAAACCTAAGGAACATGTTCAATAAATTCTGGAATTAAGAAAAAATAGTTGGAAGACTTATGTGAAGATAGATTCACTAATATTCAAGAACTTTTCATGACTCACCTAAGTAATGCGATAGCACTGAGATGTGTCTCCCAAGTCATGATATTCTCACTTGACTTGCAATTTGGATCATGTGATACCCCTTGGGAATTTCTAAATAGTCATACAAAATCCTCCAAGAATTCCACCCGAGTCTTCAAAAGTCCTCTGGGATTTACAGCCAAATATTTCCATGTATTCTATAGATGTTTCTCAAGTTTTATGTTGACACAATGAAATACTAGCTGGGTATCAAAATTTTCCTAGGACATGTCAGCCAAGATCAGGAGATCATCTTTCTACATGTTTTCTCGACACCAACACATTCCCATTCATTCTCTTCCAAATAATGTGATACCCTACATACCATTAATCCTTGATCATGTGATGGTCTCCAATCAAGTGATTCATATTATTTAACATCCCTCTAGAAATTATACTGAAACATGATATTTTCCTTATACATGTTTGCTAAGAAACCATGACATGTCCAGACATAATTAGACATGTCAAAAAGAAAATAAATACATGTTAGGTAGAAAATCAATCCATGTCAAATAAACATCCCTATATAATATATCCTTTACTAGAAGAAAAATAAATGAATCCTCAATGTGTAATACCAAATCAAACTAAACTATGAGAGCTCTAGTTCCTTCCATAACCAGGATACATAGGATGGATTCCTAAGTCCTAGATCATGAGGGAAACCAATGTGTGAAATCCCTAATCAAGATGAACTTTATGAACTATTATTACATACATAACCAAGATAAGTAGGATTTCTTCTTAAGAATCAATCTCAAATAGGCATCCACCTCGGTGTTAGTTTGGCCATGTCTCTAGTAATCTAACCATTAGGGTCAAATCTATCTCATTGGCTGATCATTTTTCTTCATACACCAATGGATTGAGTGGGAAACCTCAGTGTGTAAGACCAGATCAAAAATAAACTATGAAAATTATTCCATCCATAAAAAGGGTGTGATGTATGACTTCTTAAGTCCTGGGATCAAGAGGAAAAACTCAGTGTGTAATACCCGATCAAATGACCCATGAGAACTCTTATTCCTTTCATAACTAGGATACATAGGATTTATTCATAGGGCCAGACATCAAATAAGAATGCACATCAGTGTAGGTCCAATAATTTTCCTAAAATTCAAACCATTGAGATCCAATCTATCCTAGGTTCTGATCATTATTCATCATCTATTAGCAGATTGAGAGGGATAACTCAATGTGTATTCCCTAATCAAACTGAACTATGAAATCTCTATGTCCTATTATAACTGGGATATGTAGGATTTTTTCTTAGTACTTGTGCTCAAATAAGTATCCACCTTAGTTTTTTCCCAAAATGTACCCAATATTCCATCCATCGAGACCCAATATATCTCATGGTTTGGTCATTATTCTTCATCCTCCAATGGATTGAGAGGGAAACCTTAGTGTTTAAGACCTGATAAAATTAAAAACAATTTGAATCTAATTCCTTCTATAAACATGAACCACAGGATTCATTCCTTGGTCATGACATCCATATCAATCATATTATGAGGGTTTCCCTAGTGGATAGGTCCCACATCTATATGTAGTGAGACTATATACTTTCCCTCCCTTTTTTCTCACGTCTAGCATGGATCATGTGGTATTAGGGACTCAAAATTTTCATTTAAATTTCATAATTATTTTTCACCATCTATGGAAAACATATTTTGTAAGGCCCGATTAGGGACACGAAATAATTACTATTATATTTGGGCATCTACCTCATGGTAAGTACCAAGGGTGTGATCAAACAACGACGAATCTAATTCTTTCCATAACCAGGATACATTGGATGAATCTTTATGGATTAATCTAAATACCTTGTGCATATGTTCCCACATATATTTTCTTTTATCATGATGTTAAACTGTAATGTTTTAAAAATCTACATGGGTTTTGATTCATGTTATAAACAGGATACATAGGATGCCTCGTAAAGGTCCAATCCCATTCTCCAAAATTTAACCACCTCCTTAGATGACATAAAATTCTAGAGTTTATGATTATAAAAATTCAACATACCAGTATATACATATTAATGGGAAATGGATAAAAAACTTCAAATAAATACAAATTGACTCATTAATTGACCACCCACCCCTTAATATATATAATGTTTCAACACATGACCATTTTTAGGGTAATTGGTTATGTATCAGGATGATGGATATATTCAAAAACATGTATTAAATCTATGAGATAGTCCCAAAGTATGCAAGAATTCCCCCTAAAATAGTGTGATGAGACCAAACTCCCTTCTTCTTGACCAATGTGTCTTCTTAAGTGTCGTTTAGTCTAAATAGCCAAAGGAACACCTACTTTTGGAAGGAAGGTATGCACTCAATTATGGATGAGGGAAATCTCAAGAGTTTCCAATAAAGGCAAATATGTTAAAATTGATGTGGATAATTGGGAAAAACTTTCAACCCCCTAAAAACAATGTTTTAGGAAAAATGCCTTTTTGGATTTTTTTCATGAACAAAAATGGTGAAACCTATATGAATCTCTCAAATAAAAAATTATGGGTTCATCACGTGTCCAGACATTTTTTTGGCATATCATACACTCACAATATGATTTATACTATCATAATCTACAAAAATAATAAAAATAATCAGTCAATCCAATGTAATAGAGGCTATCCTAAAATATGTCCATCCTCTCTATGACACTTCAAAGAGAGAAGAATGGTGGAAACAAGAATAAAAAATAAAAATTATGTTAATTTTTCATATCTGACTAAGCTTTTCTCATTCCTACAATAATGCATTGATCGGTTACATTATTAATTTTTTTCACGATGACAATAGATATTATTCTCAGATGTAACACTTAACTTAAAACATGTATTAATCCATAAATAATTATCAAAAATAAACTACGGTTCCAACCATTGTGGGATGCATAACGACCTCAACTTCATGATACCGTCAACATAGGGTGGAGAATGAAATCATCCAAGAAGACCACCAACACTATATAATCTTAACACATGAGACTTCCCATGAAGGTCTCTAAATTCTGAAGCCCATGAGTCTAAATCATCCAAATAATGTTGTAGTAAATACAGTGGTGCTCAATCGTAGTGGAATTCTATCCCCATGGAGTAAAAATCACCAACATTATTATCTCATGAATGAAGATCTATAAATCATCTACGTGTCCCTTATATTTCAGGAGCTACCAAGGAGGGAACCTATCTACCACTATAACCGACGTTGTCCCTCTGGTGCCCCTCAATCACCTATTGAGGGAACCACCTAGAACATTACCATCTCTGACACCCATACATGGGAAACTCCGAAGAAACACCAGGAATGGAAAACTTTGGATAACTAATATTGGGATCATATCCCTTCTTCTACGGAGAAATCCCACAAGCATATTCTGACAATTTCCAGCAAGATAGATCATATCCCATCTCCCTCAAAATAAGTCTAGATACATATTATTATAGTTTTCGTGGGGGAGGAACATATACAAACCCTTGTGTATGAAGTCCATTGTAATATTCTAATGGAAAAAGGAAGAAATAATGGGGCTCATATCCCATCATCAATCAAAAACATATGAAAGTATATTGTGGGAGTGAAAATGTTTCTAATTATATTATGGAACCCACATTTCTAAAATGCCATTACATATTTGTAATAATTGAATAAATCTTCCAATATATTTTAGAACTGATATAGATACATGGATAGGTGGAAATTCACATCCCTATAAACAGGATAGAAAAACACTCTGTTAAGTATATAAAAGTCATTTCTTTAAATAATGATCACATTATTACTTCTATCCTATAGAATTATCATCAAATTATAGTAATGGATGAGGAACTGAGAATGTCTCGTTTTCCTATTCCAGCCAGGGCTTACCAAGTGAGAGTAGAACATGCCTTAGTAAATTTTCACATTGTTTCTGAAAAATACTTTTGGTATTCTCCAAAGGCTCAAGATCAGTCTCATATCCCTATTCTAACTGGGGATCACCATGTCAGATTGAAACATGCCTTATGGCAGGCTCATAGTCCTTCCAAACAAGGATGATGGAATACTCCAAATGCTCATGATCATGCACAATCCCCATTCTAACCAAGGACTACCAGTTGAGAGTGGACCACACATCAAGCTAGGATCATATTAATACTGGTGAAACTAATTATAATATTATAGAATCTAATGGAGTAGATATCATATCCCTACTTCCATTAATGAATGACTGATCTATAATCCTTAAGCTCATATATAAGATAAGGATCATATACCTTTTTTCATTTTAGAGGTGTGCCGCCATATTCCAATGTAGAATTAATATATGAACGGATTTCATATCCATGATTCATCCCGGGTTGAATGACATATTTTTTGTAAGAACCCAAGGGCAAGCTCATATTCTAGTCAACAATGGAGAATTCCATTTTCATTTTCAAGAATCTTTTTATAATAGGGATCATACTCCCATAACACCATAATGTTATCAATAAATTATGGAAACCATCATGCAGCAAGATCGTATCTCGACACAACCCCAAAAGGTAAGTAATTATATTCTAGCCATGATGTTGAACAAGGCCCATATTCCTAATCTCCTAAATTCATGTATCCTTGAGGTTGTTCTAGAGGCATTCCTAACACCCCAAGGGTCTGTCAAATCGTCAATTGAGGAATAAGGTAATCATTACCCTGATAGTCCTCCTTATGGTAGTGTGGAGTTGGATCACAAGGACTCTACTCTTAACATCTGTTGTGGTCAACCTCACCATGGTGATATATCCCATATAAAAGGAAATCCATCTCTACCCTAAAAACCTATATATATAGATGTTCTCAAAAATAATATTCCATTTTATAGATTGGCTATTGAAATATATTTGTCAACTATATATTTTTCCTCATCAACTTCTATAAAAACATCACCCCGGTCAATCGGGGACCCCAAGAAGTGAATTTTATATTCTAAATAGGTGGTGTTCTATAAGTATAATAAAGAAGAAGTTAACATGGACATATAGAGATATTTATCTAGAAACAACCTCCCCACATTGTTCTATCCCCTTTACACATCTATTTTAAATATCATTGATGAATTGGAATGGAATTACATGCACTTCTAATGTTGAAATTATTTGGAAACTCATCAGAGATTGACAGTTAGAAATCTCCCTTATCCAAAATATGAGTATCACCTTCAGATCATCAATACCATCTACTGTCTTTTGGATATTGAGGCATTTTTTGTATCCTAGATCCAAGGAATAGGGATCATGAAAAACGATAACATAGTGTTTGTCACTATATCATGAAAAATCCCTATTGGATAATTTATAGAGCCTCTTCATAAGTACCTATCTAAGGATGGGGATATATAGAGAATTTAAAATGAATATTTCTTCAAAATAGAAAATCCCCCAAACCTCATATATGTCGCCCTGTAATTTCATAGTCTATGTTGAAATAAAGGGATCAAGTTACACCTGAGCTAGTTAGTCAGAACAATGAAATTCCCCCCACATGAAAGATAAAAATACATCACAAAAAAATGTATATTATAACCAAATGATCTTTAAACAATTCTAATAAAAGAAATAGTAATTCATTTAAATCATGAAATATGAATTTGTAGTCAACCCAAAAACTATGTAGAGAGAATGAATTCCATCATGGGATTCCATTTCACCCAACTCATACATGATCTTGTACACCATATCAAATAGGCCGTAATTGTAGCTTTCATAGAAGGAATTTAAGAGAAAATATAGTCCACCAGGATGGGGGTAATATCTACCACTGCCTTAAAAATCCCTATGAGGATTCAAGACATATTGTGAGCAGTTACAAACCAATAATACCCCACTAGACTGGGGGAATTTTTATCTCATTCTCAATCACCATGTTGATCTCTACCTGAGAGGGTCTTAGAGAAATCAGTAGCAATTCTAGATCAACCTCATACCATTGGGATGGGGGTATTTATCTCTCAATTCAGATTCAAGGATTCATAAAGTCCTCGAAAAAAATCATGATGTTCTAAACAAGATCATCAAAAAAATACTAATTTCAGTCACAAATATTCCCAAGACCATAGGGCTAGGTGAACTTTCATCATCATCTCTACCACATAGATAATCAGTTTCACACCCCAATTTTATTATATTTTTTAAAAATTAATTTAATCATTTTTATATTTTTCAAATCACGAAACACTGACATAGATTTTTTTTATGAATGTAATAAGTTGGTCTTGTCATACATGAAACACCAAGTTATATCTTTCTCTACAAGAATAATGAGTTTAGTCTTGTGCTAAATCCAATACAAATCTACTATTATGCTACAAAAAATCCTTCCTTAGCATAAGATACACACAACACAACTTTTATCTTGATATATATTGATCTATGAGTTTAAATGATACATAAAAATTCTTGAAATATTATTATTTAATAAGAAAATTCTCACATAGAATTTTTATTGGATTGTATGAATATTATTGATTAAAATTTTAAAATAGTCTTTACATGTGTATATAATTTAAATTATTTGGTGACCAATTAATAATAAATAAAAATAAACCCCTTTCAAAAATATTGGAAATCATTTGAGGGAAAAATATTTTTATAATTTAATTAAAGAACTTTTGGTGAATAATTTCAATGAATGTAATATATTAAATATTCAATAGACTATTTAGAATTCATCCTATGAGTTTATTAGAAAATTTATTATAATAAATCCAACATTACATGTAAAAATGTATTTCAAAAAAAGAGGCTTTTTCACCTTTTTATGGAAGACTAATTTTAGAAATGTTTTTTGAGACTTATAAAAAATTAAATTTATAAAATTAACTTCTTTTTTGAAATATGAATTTCAGAATTATCATCGGGTGAATGTTTGGTATTTTTATGAGATGTTTAATCTTTGGTTGAATAGTGAGAAATACTGAATTTTAATTGAAATTCTATTCCTCTTTTAGATTATATATATATACATATTATTTTTTATTTATATTTAGATAATTTATACATCTATGAATCCATTTGTTTTTCATTTTAATTAATTTCAAAATGAAATTGGATATAAAAACATTTCAATATTAAGAACTCTTACACATTAAAAACTTTTGTTTCATCCCTTCAGTTGGATAATTTTTAAAATAATTTCTACCACTTATGATATTAGAATAAAATAAAATGGATTCCATATTTTTAATCATAATTAATAATAAAATCTTATAATTTCATCTTAATTTTTTCCCAAAAATATTAGTGAAAACATTTAAAATTAATTACAGAGATTAAGTGAAAATTGAGTTTACAAAGGGACTAATCATTAACTTAAGGATCCAAATAATGTAGGCACATTTCCAAAACCCATTTTATGTCCATATATTGAATATATACCCTCTCTATAAAATATGGATAATTATTGGAGGCACATGATGTATTGTATACCTCCCAATAGTGTTAGCCTTTTTTCAATTTACATGAATTCCACTCCCCCCACTATAAAAGAGAACTCAGCCCCTCACTTATTCACACAACTAAATCCCATTGTATCATTGAAAACTAGACCAAATTAACTCAAAAATTACTACTTATCATAATCTAAGCCTAAATTTGGGAATAAATCCAACCAATGAATCAATTAAGTGAAAAACAAAATGAGTTACCTTATGAAGAGGTAATATTCTTCAGTGAGAACATTTGTTTTATTACTTTCTACACCACTACAATTTATATTATACCATTATTATATAGTATGATCAGTATACTAAATATAAATATATTTTGTTACGTTACTTTTATCACCTAAAAATATCCAAAAGTCAACTTAAAGGGATAGACAAATATCATTTGTGTGTATTACAAACTACCGCCACACGAACTGTTGTCGTTAGTTTTTTCGATTATCACCTCTATGGGTTGGAAATAATAATTTAATTACTAGGTTTATTTGGTATATGTGATATTTTAGATTTATTTATTCTTATTTAATTATTATATAACACATAAATTCTTGGTTTCCGTTTTGTTGGAATACGATAACATCGTTTGTGAACATGTGGACTATAGCCTCCTTAGTGTCATGTGATTCATTTACACTTTGCGTATAATCTATTTAGGAAGGTTTTATCAAAAATATATAATTTTTATGAAATAGTGGTTATATTTTTATGATAATATATATATTACATTTACTTTTCATTATTTCTATATGAATTGAAAATAGAAGCATTATTCTGGCGTATGTACCACCAACTGTCTCCATGGATGGTGTATTTTATTTCCTATTTCAATAATTTATATATTACTATAATTACATATATATAGAATATATATAATATTAATATCATGGTTTACATTCTATAAATAATCAAATAATTTTCCATATAATAGGACCATGAATATCAAGTTTAAACATGTATGGAAACCAAATCGATTATTACCCAAAACATAATTCATCATGGAATTGTTAAAAAAAAGGTTAAATTAAAACATAAGTAAATAATATATGGTATCATGTATATGAATAAGTTTATATGATATATATTTATAATAAATATATATTTATTATACCGTAGGTTTTAACAAGTAAAATGGGATTCAAGACATAAGGTTTGGAGATTTATAGTCTTATTTTTATATCTTTGAGACTTATGACATATCCACGACTCGTTTCATTTATGTTGTATATATAAATACCTATGACATGTATTATAATGAATTTAATTTATTTAATGACATTAAAAGATTCAATTTATTCTATTCATTCATAAATCTCACAGTTCAAATGTAACTCAAGTAGTAATAGATTTCTTCTCACTTTTGAGTTATGTGACAAACATGTCATATTCACCACTATTTTCTTATATGTGGAATATATATTTCCCATTAATTTATTTTATGATGAATATTAATAAAAAAATTATTTATCCATTTTTATTTATATTTCATGGGTTTTATTATTTAAAAGTTACAAAAATTATAAAGAATGTTTTTCTCAATTTTGCATTCTTTGAGACACATGTTATGTTATGCACCTATATTATTTTACAAGATGTATATACTGATACATTGACATCTTATATAATGAGTATAATTATTTTAATGATATTATATTTTTAATTTAGTGTTATTGTTTCATGGTGACTATACATCAAAGTTAATAACTCTTAAAAAAAATTATACAGTCTCGTCGTTTATCATGATTATTTCTCATTGTGATTCCATCGATGAAATATTATGATCCATATATCAAGAATGATCATTAATGTTTTTCAAATATTTTTATTCATGATAGATTCAGGTAATGTTACAATTTTTTTTACTCTTTTGTAATTAATATAATTAACAAAATGTTTTTAAACAAATCTGGTTGTATTCCTCTTTTCGGTCTGAAATTGATTTTCATTCAAAAACATTGTTTTTTACAATTGTTTTTAAATGAAATTATAAGAATATTTTCTTGATAAATGACTTTAAAAAAATGTTTTTTTGTTGTTAAAAGTGTTTTAAATTATTTATAATGATTCCATTATAACTTCTCAAGGTTATTTTCAATTAAAAAATATTTTCGAATGATTTATAACTTAAAAAGAATTTTTAAAGAAGAATGGAAACTTAAGTCAAAAAATATTTTGAATGATATAGTAAAAATTATTATCCATATATGATTACATAATTTTTTGTTATTTATATATTTTGTTAAATATTATACCATGATACAATTGATATTCATTCTAAGAATAGGTTCTGTTTTTATGGAGCCAGTTTGTTTTCCACTGGTCAATCATGTTTCAAAGAGATTCCTACAAAACCCATTTATTTCTCAGGGGTTAATATTATTTCAGTGATACTGAAATGAAATAAAATTTTTACATGGGTGAATTATATTATTAAATAATAATGTTTTTCTGGGTTTTTGATGATATACAAGCTCATTGTACATTATTCATGGTGTGGTTTGTGGAAATTTCTTACAAAATGGAGTTGTCCACATAGCATTGGGTAATCATGTTATAATTTAAATTATGGGGTGTCCTAGATATAATACATTTATCCAATTACATTTTATACTATGGGGTGTCCAGGATAGCATCAAGTAAGCCTGTTAAATCTTATATGAGATTGTGGCCTAGATAGTGCTATGTAAGCCTGTTATATCCAATGTTATGGGGTGGCCTCAATAGAATTCAAATTAATTTGGTAATAATTTATATATCACGAGATACTTATTTTAAACTGGGTGATGAACCTGATGCACTATGGGAAGAAGTTGTAACCTAATCAACTATAGAGATAAGGTGTAGGATGATATATTATAAGCAAATGACTATGAATGAGGATGGTGGTGTAGAAACCATATTCTTCCATTGAGGTATGGATATTTTATTATCTATTTGTGTTTAATAAAAGTGGATAATAGAGGTTAAGGGATGAATACAAGACTATTTATCAATGTGACTGAGGGTTAAACAATGTGAAATCCCATTACACGGTGTGTATTGATGACGGCAGGCCTTTTTATGATGTGTAAATGAAGTTGATGAAAGGATAAAAAAATAGAATATACACAGCTTGTATATTAAAAGTACATTCCATTTATTTTTAAAAATTCTCTAAAATGGGGTCTGGGAATGTCTTTTGTCATTTAGACAGAAGCGATCATCGGATCATCGAACCAACAACGTCAGTCCTAGATTTTCTTCCCGAATCTCTATCAGAACTCTGATTCGATCACCAATGGAGGTGTTAGAACCCTATCAGTTAGATCTCAATTATTCATGAGTCATTATTCATGATTTCATCTCTTGAAATAGTTATCGATGGTTGATCATTTATGCTCAATTTATAGACCAACTCTATTCTAGATCAAATTACAGGTCGGCACTGGATGATGAGAGTCATATGAGTATGAGGTTGGTGGTCTCGTGTCTTTTGCAAAATGTCATGTTTTTTTATATGTGTCAGATTTCTACTCGCCTATATTTAGGGTGTTTATTTGTTGATAATTGAACTTTATTGATTCCTAATTTTGATTTTGTAATTTATTAAATATTTTAAATCATTTTTAAGGTTGTTTTCCTTGATATGGGGCCACCTCCTGGGTGTGTTTTCCCTTTAATGACCAATGTTTAGATGTTTATACTATGTTTTTGATGGTAATGAATTTTATTCCCTTTTATGGGTTGTTTAAAATAAAATTTGTTAATTAAATGTTTTTACCACGTGAGATAATTAATTGTTGTGCCTTGTGATAGATTAATTTAGATATCAGGTTTGTTGTGTGAATTGTCCATGTGAGTTTATAATTTTTAAAGCCTTGTAGTGAATTAGATTACTTGATAGGATTGTGAAATAATATATGCACACAAGATTTAACGTTTTTGAACCATTTAATTGCGTAATTTACATTTTTTATATGAAATTCCCATGTGAGTTGTTTAATACTAAACCCATGCCATAGTGTAGTTTTCTTCAGATGGTTGTTATTTAAAATATGCCCAAATTATTTGATTAATGTTGAACCATGTAATAGTGTATTTTACATTTGTTTATTGTTGCCTTTATAAACCATGTGAGTAATAAAAATACCCAGCCTTATGAGGTTGGTGTAGTTGTTACGTTCAAGCTATGAGAGATCCACGAATGTAGCAGTCAGGCTCATTGAGGCTTTACTTATATACAGAGTGAAACATGGATCATTGGGTGATTCCATGGAAGGAATCTATTGGATCTATTTACATGTCATGAGTGATACTCGGGGCTTCCTTATAGAACCTCCAATAAAGAGATTAGTTGACATGGACTTATACCACACCTAGAGTGATACTAAGATTCTAGAGAGGTTCGTTGTGATGGTCTTGTAAGATGTTGGAAGGTTTGAACATAGAGTGACACTAGGTTTCCAGAGTGGTTCACCAGGATGGCCTTGTGGGTTTCAGATAGGCTTTCACCTAGAGTTATACTTGAATTCCAACTTTGGATTTCCATGGATGGGATGGTGCTATAAATTGAACATTTAATGGAAATGAATTATGAATAATCTTCCAAGACAAAGAAAAATCTTGGGGTTGGTCTTCAATTACTTGTTTAGATAGCATCCTATGTTATACATTTTTAATTTTTTTACAAAGGGGTTTTCAGGCTTAGGATGGATCCCGATACATATATAATTCAATGTAACTAAATTAATTAATAAAAATAAACTGAATGTAAATGAATAATGGTGCTTGTAGGGATATTTAATTTTTAGTATATCTTAGCTTACTAATTTTATTATGGTATATTGAATTCTATATATATTCACTAATAGACTGGCATAGATCATGGGTGGTTCCCTACTCTGGTTTAGTCTCACACCCTGTTTGGGTCATGCTTTTGGGCCCAAACAGTTTATATTGTTGCAAGTGTCGATAATGGTACAAACCCTTCTATAGGTACTTTATATTCTATTAAGAGAAAGAGTTAATGGGACTAAGATGAGGCATGCATTTCATTTTAGTATTTTTTGTTTTTATTTACTTTTGATACTTGTATCGTGTATTACTGCAATGTATCATGTTTATATGTTTTCATATAACCTTTGACAAGTAGAATATTCCTTTTAATTCTATGGTATCTTGTTATTTATATTATGTTGTTATTATTTCTTTTGTTCTATTCTCTTTAATTGAGTGCCTAGTTTCCCCACTATCACACCTAGGCCCTCGGTGCTAGTTTTCAGCCTATGGAATTTTGGGAAATGCACTTGAGGTAATGTGGCCAACTAGGTATGGGGCACCTTAAAGTGGCATCCTGATCTAGGATGTTCCAAAGTGGTATCAGTGAATATTTTTTCTCTAGTTTTCCTTACTATTAGTGACATTACATAGGTATTGAAAGGAAATGGAGTTTGATAATAAGATGTTCCTGAAAGTAGCTACACCGTGTGTAGGGAAAACCCAATTTCCCTCTAATTGAATTATGATTTTTGGATTTTGAGCTATTATAGTTTATTTTATTTCACCATTGAGTTAAAATTTGTCTTCTGTTGTTCTAATTGATATAATATTTTAATTTAATTCGATGAGATGAGGGTATTACATCTCATGCATCATGTAAGTACTTGTTAGAAATCACATTCCATGCATTCCTATGATGCCATTTAGAGAGAATTACTGATTTCATACTGTTTTTATAATAACATTGAGTGATATGACTTCTATTATGATAGGTGAATTGGTAAGTGTTATGGTTTGGTTGGACTCATCTTATATTAATCTTGTTTTAATGATCACAAATCTTATTACTCTTAATAAATCTTATTATTCCTTACAAATATTATGCATGATCACAAATATTACTTATCTTACCAGACCATTCTATTTATGTTTTATGTTCTCTTACCTTATAATGGTTAATATTAATTCACATTATGCATATTACTGTTTATGTTTGAATACAATTATTTTTCTAAGTATCAAGACACCGTGAAGTTTGACACAGTAAGACAGACTGTGTGTAAGACACAAACACCGTGAAGTGTAAGACATACATAGTAAGCCTAACACCATGGATTCTAAGTCTCAGGCACCGTGACCAGTGAGACACCATGACCTCAAAAAACTATGATAGTAAGCCAGACACCGTGAGTCAGACACCGTGACTCAGAGACCGTGACTCAGACACTGTGACATGGAGACATCGTGAAGGACACACCGTGAGCCACATACCATGAAGGATATACCATGAAGAACAAACCGTGAAGGAGACACCATTTGCATAACTACTGTGACACTATTTCTTAACATTTTTGTCAATATTATTTAAATAAAGTTAACTGTCATATTTGATGTTTTTAATGCAATTAATGTTATTTAATGATAGTATTTGCATGTCAACAAAACCGTACCTCGTACCTATGGAAAGGAAATCATTCCTATTGCCAAAGCTCAAGGAATATAAGGAGGATTGAGATGAAATAGAGGGTGACACAAAAATACACATACCAGAATATACGCGAAGCTATAGACAATACACACGAAGTGATCTGTACTGAATTGAAGAGAAATCCTGAGCACTGAAGAACACATTGCAATATCTTCAAAGAACTCTCTGGTGTGCAATCCATAACAACTGAAGAACACACAAAGAATGAAGATAATTTCTTCACATGTGAAAGACACCAAGTTGAACCACGACACTCTTTTTTTCAATAGAAAAACCAGAGAAGTACTCAGAAGGATTTCTCCTGAATCCAACGAGTCCAGAGCTGCACTGCCAATCACTAGAGCTTTCTAAACTTTCATATACTCTCTCTAAGTGATTTCTTTATTTAATTCTTTTGAGCAGTGTGTGTACTCTGTATATATTACACACACACACTGTCTCCTGCGCTGAACTAGAGGATACTGAATCCCCATTCCAATCTTTCTACACCTTCTTGTGTCCCACTGAGGATAGTGGTAGAGGTCCAGTAGGATCTGGACAGCATGTGCGCTATTGTCTTTGTTTTCCCCTGAAGAATAGTGGTAGAGGTCCCTGCGTGCCCTGGACAGTCTTGTACTGTTATTAACCCCGATCCAGGGTGTGGATCACTTTTATATATAAATTTGAGAGGACTAAGTCTCGGCTTGATACCGATCCTCTTGGTTATATCTGCTCTGATTTTTAGCTTAAGTTTAAAGTATTATATATATATCTTATATATTCTGCTACTATTACATTGAAACACAAACTATTTTAAAGTTACTTTGATAGTTAATCTAACAAGTGTTTGTAACTACTATAAATCAGTAGATTATTTTCAAAATCCAATTTAATCTTTGGATTAAATTGACTGAGACCTAATCAATCTTTGAGAACCTAATTGAACCTTTACAGTTTTACAAATTCACTATAGTTTAACTTGTTTTATAAATTGGGGGATTTTAATAGACATTATTTTTAACAGAAATTTTAATTGGAACTCAATTCACCCCTCTTGAGTATCCACTCTGACCAACATTTGGTATCAGAGGGTTTGTTTTTTTATCAAATTTTTCAAATACTCTATTTTGAAACTGTGATTTCAGTTTTATTTTAAAGATCTTAAATTTCTGTTAGTTCTAAATTTTATCTCTTTAAATTTATTGGCTAAACTCTAGTTATGGATAATAGACTAGAAGGTGCTGCTACCAACAAGCCACCATTCTTTAATGGCACAAATTATGCCCAGTGGAAAATGAAAATGAAAATTCATTTAGAAAGTATGGTATTTGATATATAGACTGCCATAGAAACTCAATATAAAATTCCAGAAAATGGTAGAACTACTTGGGATGAACCTACAAAGACTGATTACAATAATAACTGAAAAGATATGAATTCTTTTTATTGTGCATTAGGAGATGAGGAATTCAATGGAATATCTTCTTGTAAAACTTCTTATTAAATCTGGGATACTTTAGGTGTTTCTCATGAGGGAAAAACTAATGTTAAAGAAATGAGATTAAATACTTATACTATTAAATTTGATAATTTAAAAATGAATACTGATGACCCTATTTCTAATATGTATCTCAGGTTCAATGAGATAGTCAACACAATGAGTTCACTTGGAAAGGACATTCCAACAAAGGAACAAATCATGAGGATACAGAGATGTTTTCCAGATAGATGGAGAGGCACTTCTGTTTCAATCAAAGAATCATGTGATGTTGGAGATATTCCTGTTAAAGAACTAATTGTTAAGCTTATGATGTATGAGGAATAACTCAAGGTGAATAAGGATGAAGATGATGAACCAAAGAGAAAATATGTGGCAATTAAATCTACTGATTTGAAGAGAAAGAACAAAGAAAAAGTTCAAATACAAAATGAAAGTTCTACAAGTGACGATTCAGACTCTAACAGTGATGCTGAAATGACGTAGATAGCCAAGAGGTTTAAGAAATTCTATAGGAAGAAGAAATTCTTCAGAAAAACAAACTAAAAAGGTAAATATGACAACAAAGGTCACTAGAAAAAGGATTAGAAAAAGCCAGATAAAATTGATGAAGTAGTCTGCTATGAATGCAAAAGAAAAGGTCACATAAAAGCTGATTGTACAAAACTAAAGTTCAAGAAGAAACATGACTACAAGGATAGTAAGCATAAGAAAGCTATGAAAGCTACATGGAGTGCTTCAGAAGACAGAAAAAGTGAATCTGAAGTTTCTGATTCTGAAATAAATCATGCCAACATGTGTTTCATGACCAACACATCCGAGGTAACCTTAGATACTCATGTTTTAAATTCCAATTATTCTGGAGTTGATGATGAATCTGATTCTGATTATGAAGACATGACTAATGATGAATTATCTGAATATTTTAACATGCTGGAAGAAACATGCAATTAACTTAAGGACAAATATAAGTCATTAAAGAAATATCATTCTCTCACTACTACTGTTAAATCCACCCTTGATATAGAAAAAGAAAATAATGCTCAAATGTTGAAGGAAAATACTGAATTAAAAATGTATAATGAGCAACTTAGGAAGGATATAGAAATATTCACTAAGGGAAAAGATGCAATTACTCAAATGTTAGTTAATCAAGTTGCACCAAAATATACTACTAGTTTGGGATACCAACCTGGACAGAGACAATTTACCAAAACTAGATTTATTCCTAAATCTGGACTAAATTCTGCTTGTTCCAGTTCTATAGATTTATATGATTCAACTAGTTATTCACATAGTTATAGATGAAATGGATTTTATCTTTCAAAATATTTTGATTCTGTAAATTATATGAAACCCATAAGACAAATTTGGGTACCAAAATCATGGATTGCTAACCTGTCTGGACCTAAGAGAATATAGGTACCAAAATCATATTCCATCTAAAACAGTTATGTAGGAAACCTGCTTGAAGATTTCCCATAGGAAGATTTGCTACTTGGAAATTGGATGTCCAAGGCATATGAATAAGGATTACTCATGCTTCAAGAGCCTAATCATGTTTGATAGAGGCTATGTCACCTTTGGTGATAATTATAACGGAAAGATCATCGGCCTAGGCCAAATTGGTAACAGTAACTCAGTTTTAATTTCTAAAGTTCTATTTGTTGATGGGTTAAAATATAACTTGTTAAGTATATCTCAATTATGTGATGATAGCTTTAATTTTACGTTTAAAAATGATTCTTGTAATGTTTTTAATTCTAATAATGTTTTAATATTTTATGCTTTGAGAAATGAAAATGTTTATGCAGTTGATTTGAATTCTTTAGCTAAACAAAACATTACTTGTTTAAATGATTTTCATAAAGAATCATGGCTTTGGAATAGAAGATTTGGACACTGTAATATACATTCATTTAGAAAAATGACTAGGAAGAACTTAGTTAGAGACTTACTCAAACTTGAGTTTCCAAATGAAAAGTTTGTAATCCCTGTCAAAAGGGAAAACAACACAAAATCTCGTTCAAACCAAAGAAAGAAGTGTCAACTTATCAACCCCCCGAGTTGGGTCACATGGACTTGTTTGGAACTTCTAGAGTTTCAAGCTTAAATGAGAAGCACTATGTCTATGTCTTAGTAGATGACTTTTC
This sequence comes from Viscum album, assembly GCA_963277665.1. Classification (NCBI taxonomy): domain Eukaryota; kingdom Viridiplantae; phylum Streptophyta; class Magnoliopsida; order Santalales; family Viscaceae; genus Viscum; species Viscum album. Next base: position 1,041,148,686 of record OY728143.1, on the reverse strand, counting down.
TATATATACTTGGGTATACTTTTTAGCTCACAAAAGTGAAGCCTGTTCTTATTTTATTAAATACTCCATGTCTTTAGAGAGCCTTAGTGGGCTTAAGATTAAGACCCTGAGAAGTGATCATGGCCGTGAGTTTGAAAATCATGATTTTGACTCCATTTTATCACAAAATGGCTATACTAACAATTTCGCTGCCCCTGGGACACCTAAGCAGAATGGTGTAGTATAAAGAAGAAATAAAACCCTTTAATGAATTGCAAGAACTATGCTTAATGAGAATGACCTGCCTATTTAATTTTGTACTGAAGCTGTAAATACAGCTTGATATATCATCAATAGAGTCTTAGTCAGACCTATTCTCAAAAATACCCTTTATGAGTTGCGGAAGAATAGGAATCCTAAAGTTAATTACTTTAGAGTCTTTGGCTATAAAGTATTTATTCTCAATAACAAGGATAATCTGGATAAGTTTGCTTCTAGGAGTGATGAAGTAATATTTTTAGGATATTCTATAACTAGAAAAGCCTATAGAGTCTTCAATAAGAGAACCAAGTGTGTAGAAGAATCTATTCACATCAAATTTGATGAACCTTATCCACATGAACCTAAGTCATCTCTTGAAAATCTTGAAGAAGATTTATCTGTTCTGAATATTAATGATAAAATCAATGAACCTGCTGTAATGACAACCAATTCTAGAAATATTTCAGAATCTTCTCCTAATGAACCTGAACCTAGAGAAGAACCTGAAATTTCTAGCCCTACCTTTACTATATCAACTATGATTCTAAATAATCATCCATTAGATACTGTTGTAGGAAATTTGGATAGAGGGACACAGACTAGAGCTTCTCATAGAAATCAGGTTGAACATCAAGCCTTCTTGTCACAACTTGAACCTAAAAACATTGATGATGATATTAAAGATGAATTTTGGGTAATTTCTATGCAAGAAGAACTCAATCAGTTTGAAAGAAATAATGTTTGGAAACTTGCTGAAATACCTGAAGAAACTTTAACCATAGGCACAAAATGGGTGTTTAGAAATAAAGTAGATGAATCTGGAAACATAGTTAGAAACAAGGCTAGATTAGTTGAACAAGGTTATAGTCAAGAAGAAGAAATTGACTATGAGGAGACTTTTTCTCAAGTAGCCAGACTAGAATCCATTAGGATCTTACATGCTTATGTTGCACATCTAAAGTTCAAACTATATCAAATGGATGTCAAGAGTGCATTCTTAAATGGGTATATAGATGAGGATGTTTTTGTTGAACAACAACCTGGATTTACAAATCCACATTTTCCAAATCATATTTTCAAATTATCATAAGCTTTATATGGTTTGAAACAAGCTCTAAGAGCTTGGTATGTCGGATTAAGTACTTTTCTTATTTCTAAAGGTATTAGAAAAGGTATAGCTGATCCTACCCTTTTTATAAAACGAATTTATAAAGATGTTTTAGTTGTTCAAATATATGTAGATGATATTATTTTTGGATCTTCAAAAAAATCTTTGTGTACTAATTTTTCTAAAATGATGCAAAAAGAATTTGAAATCAGTTTAATGGGTGAACTAAAATTCTTTCTTGTATTTCAAATCATTCAAAACAATGATGGAATTATTTTGACTCAAAGTAATTATACTAGAGATATTTTAAAACGGCTTGGATTGGATAGCACAAAAAGTAGGGATACTACCATTAGTACCACCTGTATGTTGGATATTGATGAAGATGGTAAATCTGTTGATCAAACAACTTATAGAGGAATGATTGGAAGTCTACTCTACTTGACTGCTAGTCATCTTGATATTATGTTTAGTGTGTGTATGTGTGCTCGTTTTCAAGAAAATCCTAAAGAATCGCATTTAAATGCTGTAAAAATAATTTTCAAATACCTCAAGCATACTCCCAATCTAGGACTATTCTATCAAAAAGGACAATCATTTGAATCGGTTAGTTATTCTGATGCTGATTTTTCTGGATGTAAGTTAGATAGAAAAAGCACCTCTAGAACATGTAACCTTTTAGGCAAGTCACTTTTATCATGGTGCAGTAAGAAAAAAAATTCCATTGCATTATCTACTGCAGAAGTTGAATACATAGTTGCTAGAAGTTTTTGTGGAAAAATTTTGTTGATGAAGAACACATTACTAAACTATGGATATCAATTCAGACATGTACCAATAAATTGTGACAACACAAGTGCTATTAACATTTCAAAGAATCCTATTTCACACTCTAGGACAAAACACATTAATGTAAGACATAACGTTTTGAAGGATCATTATCAACAGGGTGATATCACTTTAGAATTCATTGGTACTGAATATCAACTTTCTGATATATTCACTAAACCATAAAATTATGAGAGATTAGATTACATCATTCATGATATTAGTATGATAAATAGTAAATAGATATCTTACTGGTCTTACTGTTTAATATTTTATTATACTTTACTTTACGGTTTCATGATTCATGGTTTCTCAGTTAATATTTCATTCTTGCGGTCTCATAGTTAACACCTTGTGTTCACGGTCTGTCACCTAACTGTCTCACCGTGACGAATCGGTTCACTCACTGTCTAACAGTGACTGTACATAATAGTCACTGTCTCACCGTGACAACCACCAACTATCTCACTGTGAGTACTGCTTTTCATCGCACCATAATTCCTACTCACGGTCTCACCGTGAAGATTATTTATACTTTTACTTTAACCCGTGTCTTGGTAATTTTTATTTCACCACTATTTGATTTCCCACATTTTTGTTTTTATGACGTTTGAAATTCCCAAATGATAAAACATAAGGGTTTTCACTCGATTCCTTACCCGAGCTCTCTCCTTCTCACTCTCTCGAACCCTCTTTACCATGAGAACCTTCTCTCCTTTTCTCTCGCTCGAATATTTAGTAGATTCCCTGGACGAGGCGTCCATCTTCACCCTCATCTGAGAAGTTCCACATGAAGAAATAGAAAAGAGAACCGAAGATTTCTCCCAATGGTCCCCTGAATCCTAACCTAGTAAGAAGTACTGTAGTTCTTGAGAAAGAGATTTACCCTGAGAGGCTGCTATCTAGCAAGTCTTTGGTTCTAAAAATCTTAAGAGAACAAGGATGGATCGAATGGTTCTCTAGACAATATATACCTATCTACCCGAGGTTGGTTGCACAATTCTATCAGTATGTAAAGTTTTCCTTTAAGGATGGAGAATGTTTTATGGTAATATAGCATCCCGCCTTATTATACCATAAACGTTCATTACATTACACAAAACTGAGGATCTTTATGGTTTAGTGTCTTGGAAACCAGGAACATAATACATGAAAACAACACAAAACATTCTTCTTAAACACTTGAAAGGATTATCCTTAAGTTCATCCTAGGTTCATTACTGCATCTCATAACCTGGGGACATACATCAAAAGAAAGGGTGAGCAGAATGCCCAGTAAGGGAAACAAGAGAAACATTTAACATGTGAACTTGAGATACATCAACTATGTTATGAAAAAGAACTTTAAGGCATGAGAAATAAATAATGTGGCGTATCATAATAAAAATAAAATTTTTCATAACTTTAAGATGTGGCTACATCATTTAACATAGAAAATCATGAACATATCACCAAGGTCCATCCCCAAGGTGTCATTTGAAAATTACCAAGGTTATTCACCAAGATATCGTGAAAATTGTAATCTCTAGTGGTTACATCATTACCCAATGCACTGGAGCGCTATCAGGGCACATCCTTAAATTTTCATTTATTATCATGTGATCCACATATATCATCATCAAAAATTTCATAAATAACCCATATAAAATAAAATAAATGGGTCTAATTTCATAATAATAATGTTTTAAAAACTGCTTTAAAGACATGATCTTTATGTCACTTTAAACCCACGGAAAGGGAAAGCGGGTTTCATGTATGTAAATCCCAGAATTGAAAATAGAAAATTTTGATATATATGTGAATACCCCTATATAAATAAGAGATTTTTAGTATTCACATAATAACATAAAATAATTTTGAGAAAAAAGAGAGAGGCATTTTGGGACAAAAATTCTGCAGCATAACGGCTACATTACAGGGTTTTAGAAAACATTGAAAAGAGAGGGGACATGGGTCTCCCACTCATAAATGATCTATAAAAATAGTAGAGGGACAGAATATAAAGGATATGAATCATGGTAATGAAATTTGAAGGACACACCATTTGAAATGAAAAACATGGAAGTAAGACAAAAATAAGATTTCTCTTATGAAAATTCGGCAGCCTAACAACGTCACTTAAACTTCAATAAAAATGAATTGACGAGATGAAATAGGGTATCTCATCATATGATCATAAAAGATCATTATGATAGGTATAGAGATCATACCCCAATAGAATAAAAAGGAACTTTAAAGACTTGACATGAAAATAGAACTTGAAAATGAGAAGGGTGAAAGAATCCCTTAAAAATTCGGCAGCCTAACGACGTCACTTAAACATTCATAAAACGAAATAATGAGAGTAAGAGGGGATATCTCATCATATATACATGAAAAGGGAATTAAGAGGAATATAAAATAACATCCTCCCACATAAGAACATGGAGAATAAAAAGAATGACATAAAAGAGATTACTTGAAAAGAAAGAGAGGGGTCGGATCCCTTACGTTAAAACGTAACTCTTAAAACTCAAAGGTTTGGACCTTGAGGGGCTTGAGGGCACCTTGGGAGGACTCCTTGGGAGGTAAGGAGACCAGAACTTTGTTGAGAATGATTTTTGAGTCCAAAGGATGAGATAATGGCTTGGTATTTATAGGGAAAGTGAGGGGACAAGGCTTTAAAGGCCAAGGGACAACTCATAAGTGGGTTTCTCAAAACCATGTGCTCTCCCATGATATTTCCCATGAAGTTAGGCCACATGGGCCCCCCCATAAAATAATTAATCACCTTTGGTCGGCCAACCCATAAAATATCTCATGACATCATCATGACACAGTTATGATGTCATTAAACATACCGAAACCCTAAAACTGTATTTTTACTATTCACTGAAAATTCAACTTTATCAGAAAAATCCCAAAATTTCACCTTAACCAAATATCAATGCACTGATTTCAAAAATGAACTCCATTTTATAAAAATAATTTTCTAAATATTTTTAATTTATTTTTTAAATAAATACACTATTCACCAAAAATTCATTTTTTTTGAAAAATCCCCAAAAATTACCTTAACATAATATCGACGCTCTAAGTTCAAAAATGAAATCCATTTTATAAAAATAATTTTCTAAATATTTTTAATTTAATTTTTAATTAAAAAACACTATTCACCCGAAAAAACTAATACTTGAATAATAATTTATGAAACCATTATTTAACCATTTTATTGAATCACATTACTTAATCAAGGTGCCTAGATTATATTAATACTTTCTTTAAGTGAGATTACTAATCCATTTGGTCACATTACTAATCCTAAGCATAAAACCACTATTTATAATTTACTATTCATCAAAAATTAATTTGATCTTATTAGACTCCAAATTCATTACTGAACACTTTTGCAGAAGACTATTTTTTAAAAATCATTACACATCATTAATTATTTAAGGTTTATATAAATATTTTAAAATAACTTTTTTTCCAAAATTCATCAATAAAATACATCCTAAAATTATCCAGACATTTGAAAAGTCATAAACATCATCATTAGAAGAAATCCCATTTTTTATTTAAAACAAAGGATTACACAAGGCAGTTACGGTCTCCTTACATAGCCCCTTATCACACCAGCATAGGACCTAAGTGTAAGGTGGACTAAGGTAAGAGAATCCGAGGGAGGCTCGGCCAACATCGCACGAGTACTAATTTCTATCAGTTTGAACTTCTCGCGAAGGCGATCCCGTTCTAGCTTCACACGATGAAGTTCAGCTTGGGTTTGGTCCAGAGCAAAGCCCAGTGGTGCTACCTCTTTCCCAAGTTCTATTAGATGGGCTTCGATCGGTCCAAGACTACTGGGTGAGGCAATCAAATCTTCTTTCTATATTTATTAACCAAGATTACTTGTATTCAGAGACAATAATCAAAACGTTTAGTTTCCAGCGGTCATATTGACCAATGGTCATATAACAGTCAAAACCCGACGGTCTCATTTTAATTATACTCATTCTATCAAATGAAATTTTTTTGTTGAGTATAAAAATAAAATAAAATAACACATAAAATTAGGAAACAAGATTTATTCAAAATTTCGGGTCGTTACAATCTTCCCCCTTAAGAAATTGCGTCCTCACAATTTCTAAAATTGGGTTTTGAAATTTCATTGAAATTCCCACATCGGAAAAGGAGTCAGTAAAACTATTACTTTAAAAGAAATAAAGGGAAGTACAAAGGTCACCCGAGTTAACCCACACTAGTATTCCATGTCGGAAAACATGGACATGGAGGAGAAAACAAAGGGTCTTGTTCTGAGGGAGAGTGATAGAAAACATGATTAGGAGAAAGTTAACAATAAGAAAATCCCAAACTTATTATGTGTGTAAACGGTCTTTGATTACCTAGTAGGAAACGTAAACCAACAACGTTTTTGTTTTACGTTCCTTTTCATAATTTTGAGGTATTCATTTACTACATAGAACAGAAACATAAGAAAACATACCTACCTTCAAGTAGAGTTTCATCCTTTAATAAGTCTCTACTAAAACTAATCTTTTCTCCAAATGATGAGAATTCAAAAACACTTAGTCTCATCAAAATAACAAGAATCATATTCTAGAGAATCACATAATCCACCAAATATTAACTATCCATTTCTTCTATTATCCCAAAAATAGAAAGGGTAAGATAAAACAACTCTTCAAAAGAAAGAATCCCATAGGAAGGGAAACTTCTTTAAATCTTCAAAATTCCATGGTACTACCCAAAGTTTTTCATAGACCATTCCATAAATAACCGTCCTGAAAATTCCTCAAAATAAACCAAACTAAGATTAAAACCCAAGTACAAGAAGGATTTGATAACATAGTCTTCCAAAATAAACTTCATCGTTCATCTCCAAACAACGTAAACCACTCCTAACATCTTATAACAAAAGTAACTAACCTAAACATTTTTTACCCAATATAGGTTAATCATTTCCATAAGTAACCTATAATACCATAAGTTCACCTTAAATTCATTGATTCTTCAAAATATAAGTCAACCTTACACCTCAATGAAAATACCATAGTAATCTATTTACCTCGATCATATAGGGTCCCCAAAATAGTGAACGTCTTCCAAAATAATAATCATCTTTTAATCCCCTAATCATATCTGTCATATTAATACAGAAATCATCACATTTCCTCTCACATTGGTTGTTGGGACATGTTCTTCCATTTCTCACCATTAACTAAGAAGAGAAAGTATAAATAGAGGCTTAAATAATTAGCCAACAATCATGAAAAGGAACTTAAAGCTTATAAGGATAACTTGTAGAAGATAAGTATACCCTAACTTGTGATCCCCTAGGATCCAAACTAGGTTATCCATGATCATATATTCTTATGTGAATCTTTATTTTATTTTATCGTTGTTCCTTTAATAATAGTTCATACTAAGCTTATGAATTTACCAAAGCATATCCCCCGGGAGTGTCGTAACCAAGAGTGCAGCAAGACCCGTTGTCGTGTACCAGTTCCCGTTTGATTCTATCTCAAAGCGGTGTTTTCGGGTTTTACCCCTATGTACATCTGTGCCAGAGCCACCACTACCTACTCGTATCCAGACAAAGATGTATTTTCTTGGCAACCCCTTACTCGATACTCACCAAAATACCAGAAAGATTTCCTATATTTAAAATTTTCTATAGGGTTCTTCCTAAATTTTTCATATCATAATTTCCAAAAATAACTAAACCATCCTTTGATACCAACTATAGTATCCCGCCTTATTATAACATAAACTTTCATTACATTACACAAAACTGGGGATCTTTAAGGTATGGTGTCTTGGAAACCAGGAACATAAAATATGAAAACAACATAAAACATTCTTCTTAAACACTTGAAAGGCTTCTCCTTAAGTTCATACTAGGTTCATTACTGCATCTCATAACCTGGGGACATACATCAAAAGAAAGGGTGAGCAGAAGGCCCAGTAAGGGAAACAAGAGAAACATTTAACATGTGAACTTGAGATACATCAACTATGTCATGAAAAAAAACTTTAAGGCATGAGAAAGAAATCATGTGGCATCATAATAAAAATAAATTTTTTCATAACATTAAAATGTGGCTACATCATTTAACATAGAAAATCATGAACATATCACCAAGGTCCATCCTCAAGGTGTCATTTGAAAATTACCAAGGTTATTCACCAAGATATCGTGAAAATTGTAATCTCTAGTGGTTACATCATTACCCAATGCATTGGAGCGCTATCAGGGTGCACCCTTAATTTGAATTTTTTATCATGTGTGCCACATATATCATCATCAAAAATTTCATAAATAACCCATATATAATAAACGAAATGGGTCTCATTTCATAATCATAACATTTTAAAAACTGCTTTAAAGACATGATCTTTATGTCACTTTAAACCCACGGAAAAGGAAAGTGGGTTTCATGTATGTAAATCCCAGAATTTAAAATAGAAAATTTTGATATATATGTTAATACCCCTATATAAATATGATATTTGAGTATTCACTTAATAACATAAAATAATTTTGATAAAAAAGAGAGATTGAGACGAAAATTCTGCAGCATAACGGCTACGTTATAGGGTTTTAGAAAACATTGAAAAGAGAGGGGACATGGGTCACCCACTCATAAATGATCTATTAAAATAGTATAGGGAAAGAATATAAAGGATATGAATCATGGTAATGAAATTTTAAGGACACACCATTTGAAATGAAAAACATGGAAGTAAGACAAAAATAAGATTTCTCTTATGAAAATTCGGCAGCCTAATGGCGTCACTTAAACTTCAATAAAAATGAATTGACGAGTTCAAATAGGGTCTCTCATAATATGATCATAAAAGATCAGTATGATAGGTATAGATATCATAGCCCAATAGAATAAAAAGGAACATTAAAGACTTGACATGAAAATAGGACTTGAAAATGAGAAGGGTGAAAGAATCCCTTAAAAATTCGGCAGCCTAACGACGTCACTTAAACCTTCATAAAACGAAATGATGAGAGTAAGAGGGGATCTCTCATCATATAAAAATGAAAAGGGAATTAAGAGGAATATAAAAGAACATCATCTCATATAATAACACGGAGCATAAAAATAATGACATAAAAGAGATTACTTGAAAAGAAAGAGAGAGGTCGGATCCCTTACCTTAAAACGTAACTCTTAAAACTCAACGGTTTGGACTTTGAGGGGCTTGAGGGCACCTTGGGAGGACTCCTTGGGAGGTAAGGAGACCAGAAATTCGTTGAGAATGATTTTGCAGTCCAAAGGATTAGTGAATGGCTTGGTATTTATAGGGAAAGTGAGGGGACAAGGCATTAATGGCCAAGGGACACCTCAAAAGTGGGTTTCTCAAAACCATGTGATCTCCCATGATATTTCCCATGAAGTTAGGCCACATGGGCCCCCCATACAATAATTCATCACCTTTGGTCGGCCAACCCATAAAATATCTCATGACATCATCATGACACAGTTATGATGTCATTAAACATACCGAAACCCTAAAACTGTATTTTTACTATTCACTGAAAATTCAACTTTGTCAGAAAAATCCCAAAATTTCACCTTAACCAAATATCCATGCACTTATTTCAAAAATGAACTCCATTTTATAAAAATAATTTTCTAAATAATTTTAATTTATTTTTTAAATAAATACACTATTCACCGAAAATTCTTTTTTTTAGAAAAATCCCCAAAAATTACCTTAACATAATATCGATGCTCTGAGTTCAAAAATGAAATCCATTTTATAAAAATAATTTTCTAAATAATTTTAATTTAATTTTTAATTAAAAAACACTATTCACCCGAAAAAACTAATACTTGAATAATAATTTATGAAACCGTTATTTAACCATTTTATGGAATCACATTACTTAATCAAGGTGCCTTGATTATATTAATACTTTCTTTAAGTGAGATTACTAATCCATTTGGTCACATTACTAATCCTAAGCATAAAATCACTATTCATAATTTACTATTCATAAAAAATGAAGTTGATCTTATTAGACTCCAAATTCCTTAATGAACACTTTTGCAGAAGACCATTTTTTGAAAATCATTACACATCATTAATTATTTAAGGTTTACATAAATATTTTAAAATATGTTTTTTTCCAAAATTCATCAATAAAATACAGCCTAAAATTATCCGGACATTTGAAAAGTCATAAACATCATCATCAGAAGAAATCCCAATTTTTATTTAAAACAAAGAATTACACAAGGCAGTTACAGTATCCTTACATAGCCCCTTATCACACCAGCATAGGACCTATGTGTAAGGTGTGCTAAGGTAAGAGAATCCGAGGGAGGCTCAGCCAACCTCACACGAGTAGTAATTTCTATCAGTTTGAACTTCTTGCGAAGGCGATCCCGTTCTAGCTTCACATGATGAAGTTCAACTTGGGTTTGGTTCAGAGAAAATCCCAGTGGTGCTACCTCCTTCCCAATTTCTATTAGATGGGCTTCGATCAGTCCAAGACTACAGGGTGAGGCCATCAAATCTTCTTTCTATATTAATTAACCAAGATTACTTGTATTTAGAGACAATAATCAAAACGTTTAGTTTCCAGCGGCCATATTGACCAATGGTCATATAACAGTCAAAACCCAAGGGTATCATTTTAATTATACTCATTCTATCAAATGAAACATTATTGTTGAGTATAAAAATAAAATAAAATAACACATAAAATTAGGAAACAAGATTTATTCAAAATTTCAGCTCGTTACAGGTAACAAGGTGGATCAATGGACAAAAATGCTCATTCTCTTCGAGGCTATGAGTTGCATGCCTGAGGATTCCTCATGAAGGGATCTATGATGACTACCAGAGAGATCCTCCTCCAACAATCGACATCTTTGATCTGGAAAATTCCTTGGAAATCTTAACTGGAAATGGAACCAAGAGAAGTGCCATAGCTGTAGAGTTGGATGGGGAGACAAGGCTCCTATTTAAATTTGATCATAATTTGATTAGCCGAAGGAAGGGTGATTTTTCTGTGTTGAAGTATCAGGATTTGTTCCTGATTCATCTAATGATGAATGTCCATAAGATGAATATTTTCAAATATATCACTCCCCACATGTGTGAACTGATTAAGCTCACATCCAAATCTACCTCCTTATTTTACTCAAGGATGATCTCAACTATGCTAGTTTCCAAATGAGTTGTTGGGATGAATGAAGAAAAGATTATGGATTTTGATTTTTTTTTTCCAAGCCTACCATTAAAAGGATGAAAATTAATTGGAACCCCTGGAAGAAGCAATGGGATGAAGATAATGAAAAGGTTTATGAGAAGTATAATCCTGTTGATTATCCAAGAAGGCCAAAGAATATTACTGATCCTGGTTTGGAACCATATGAAGTGGCTGAGTATCCAGAAGAGGTAGAAGAATAGGAAGTGGCAGCTGATGTACCACCTAGAGAAGAGGCTGAAATATCTCTTGAGGAAGTAGCTCCTGTTGAGAAAGAAAGGACTGTTGTCCTTGCTATTGTTCCTGCCGAAATACCTCTTAGAGAGGAAGTTTCTGTTGTTTTTAGAGAAGAGGAATCTCCTACTGTTCTTGGAGAGGAAGAAGCTCCTACTTCTAGAGACGATGTAGATCCAAAAACCCAACCTCAGGATGCAAGATATTTGATTATCCCTATTTTAGAACAGCTAGCCATGGAAGTGTCTGATGGTGCAGAAAAACTCCCTGAAAATCTAGAAGAAAATCTAGAAGATCTCACCTCTGTGCAAGAAGAATGTCTAGAAGCACAGCCTATGGAACAGTCAATTCCTGAGTACATACCGTCTGCTGAAGAGAGGATAGAAATTTCCTTTCAGTTGGCAAGGCAAGAAATGGCTGAGGAGAATAGAGTTGATCCTATGGATCTTGACCATGCTGCTGAGCCTATAGTTCCCGAAATGGAAGCACCTGTTGAGGGGGAGGAACCTCAAAACCATGAACCTATTGTAGCTGAGTTTGATGAATCTGAATCTGAACCTAGTGATGCAACTCCTTCCACTAAGTCATACTCTGTGTACACTCGGTATGAATTCCCCAACTTTTATGATGTGAGTGAATCACAGCAAGTGAATGCAACTGGAATGGATCTCTCCACCTTGTTTCAATTGAAATCTTTCATTCACCCTGAACCAGCATTTGAACCTGAGCCTCAACCAGAATCTGCACCAGAACCTATACCACTACCTTCAACTTCACTCTTACCTGAGAAACTGTCTTTTGTAACCAAAGATGATTTGAAAGTCTTTGGAGAGACTATCTTAGCTAGATTTGAGAAGATTATATCCTCTCAACCTCGTTATATGACTCAACTAAGTCAGGAAGATGCCTCTATTATTTTATAAAATATCATTCTGCATATTCAACCAAGGATGATCCATGAAATTCAAGAAGTCAGGGTTGAAAACAAACTACTTAGTGCTGATGTTTCAACTTAGAAAAGTATGGTAGCCGACATGAAAAAAGAACTATCTTCAAGATCAGATCTTGCTTCTGTTGTTACTGCTCTTGTAGCTGCTGCTACTTCTCCTGAACCAAATGTTTCCATCATTTCTAGAGAGATTTTATCTCATATGCATCCCTACCTATTTTCTTTTGATGAGAAGATTTGAGAAAGGCAAACAAATATTCTACAACGCATGAGAGAGCTTGTAAAAAACCTAAATAAGCTCACAGATGAGTACACTAGATGAATTCAAAAGGTTTTGAAATAGCTCAAAGCTCTAATTGTAGCTATAAAGGCTTCTCCTCCATCTGGTCAATCTTTTGTTCCTTATTTGGATGATTCTATGATCAGATCCCTAATCAATGAAGAAATTCAGACTGCCCTTAATGGTTTAGATTTGTCTTGTTTATCTGAAGTTGTGAATAACAGTGATAAAACACATGACTTGGTTCGCATTCATTCTGAGATTTCCAATGATGCTCAACAGGAGATCACCAAGAAGATAGACTTTTATCTCACCTGGATTTTCTATAAAAGTGACATGACCAATCACTTTAAGTATCTTGTGGAGAATTTGAAAATCCCTCCACTGACTCAAGCTTTTAAAGCTCAAGTTCAGAAACATACAAAGTTGACCATATTTTTGGACAAATTCATGGAGAATAAAGATGATTTTGAGAAGGCTATGCAATATGGTGGATAAATAATTACTGATTTCATCAATCTTTTGAAGCAGTATCTTCATGTGCAGAGTACAGTTATAGTTGCCCCACCTGCTGCCCCTCTTCAACAAGGTCTACCTGCCCTTGCCTCAACTGCTTTGTCAGTCAGCCAAGACCTTTCTCAAATCAGACCAGTCATTCTTGATCAACCACAGACTAGATCTTCTACAACTCCTACTTTGGCTCCCTCCATATTTGAAGGTCTACCTTTACCTTCTTTGTCTACTACCTCCATGCCTTCTTCTACATCAGCTTCAGATCCCGCTGATAAAGGAAAATAGAAATCCAATCCTTGATGCCAACAAATGTTTCTTAATTTTTGATGGGATGTCTTTTGTTTTTTACTATTTATATTTCTCTTGTATGTTTTATTCTGAATGTTCTTAATGAAAAATGTAGTGTTTCACTCCATTCTCTCTACTTTTTGATAATCCCAAAAGGGGGAGAAACAGTGAGAATAGTTATCTCTTAGTCTTTTATCTATTATTATTATATATGTAATTTTCTCTAACGTTGAATTTAATTTATATTCTAACTATACATGATTTGTAATCATCAAAAAGGGGGAGATTGTTGGACTCCTCAAGTATTAATCATGTTTTAATGATACAAATCTTATTACTGTGAATTAATCTCATTATTCTTTACAAATCTTATGCATGATCACAAACCTTACTTATCTTATCAAACCTATGTATTTATGTTTCAAGTTATCTTACCGTATAATTGTTAAGCTTAATTCACATTATGCATATTACTGTTTAAGTTTGAATACATTTATTTGTCTAAGTATCAAGACACCGTGAAGTTTGACACAGTAAGACAGACTGTGTTCAAGACACAAACACCATGAAGTGTAAGACATACACAGTAAGCCCGACACCATGTCTAAGTCTCAAACACCATGACCAGTGAGACACCGTGACCTCAACACGCCATGATAGTAAGCCAGACACCGTGAAGGACACACTGTGAGTCAGACACCGTAACTCAGACACAGTGACATGGAGACACCATGAAGGACACACCGTGAGCCACATTCCGTGAAGGACATACTGTGAAGAACACACCTTGATGGAGACATCGTGTTCACAACTACTGTGACACAGTTTCTTAAACTTTTTGTCAATATTATTTAAATAAAGCTAACAGTCATATTTGATGTTTTTAATGCAATTAATGTTATTTAATGATAGTTGTTGCATGTCAAGGAACTGTACCTCATACATATGGAATGGAAATAATTCCTATTTCTAGATATCGAGGAATATAAGTAGGATTGACCTCAAATAGAGGGTGACACAAAAATACACATACCAGAATATACGGGAAGCTACAGGCAATACAGGCGATGTGATCTGTACTGAACAGAAGAGCAATCTCGAGCACTGAAAAACAAATTGCAATATATTCAAAGAACTCTCTTGTGTGCAATCCAACACAACTGAATAACACATGAAGAATCAATAGAATTTATTCACATGTGAAAGACACCAAGATGAACCACGACACTATATTTTTCAACAGAAAAACCAGAGAAGGGATCAGAAGCATTTCTGCTGAAACTAACGAGTCCAGAGCGGTACTGCCAATCACTAGAGATTTATAAACATTCATATACTCTATCTAAGTGATTTATTTATTTACTTTTTTCGAGCAGTGTGTGTACTCTATATATCGTACACACACTGTCTTCTAAACTGAACTAGAAGATACTGAATCCCCATTAAAAACTTTCTACACCTTCTTATGTCCTACAGAGGATAGTGGTAGAGTTCAAGTAGGATCTGGACATCCTATGTGCTATTGTCTTTGTTTTCCTACGAAGAATAGTGGTAGAGGTCCCTCCATGGCCTGGAGAGTCTTGTACTATTGTTAACCCCGATTCAGGGTGTGGATCACTTTTATATATAAATTTGAGAGGAAAAAGTCTCGGCTTTAGACTGAACCTCTTGGTTATATCTATTGTGTTTTTTATCTTATGTTTAAAGTATAATATATATATCTTTTATATTCCATTGCTATTACTTTGAAATACAAAATATTTTAAAGTTACTTTGATAGTTAATCTAGCAAGTGTTTGTAACTATTATAAACCAGTAGATTAGTTTCAAAAGCCAATTTAATCTTCTAATTAAGTTGACTGAGACCTAATCAATCTTTGAGAACCTAATTGAACCTTTACAGTTTTACAAATTCACTATAGTTTAACTTGTTTTATAAATTGGAGGATTTTAATAGACATTATTTTTAACAGAAATTTTAATTGGAATTCAATTCACCCCCTCTTGATTATCCACTCCGAACAATAGGTTCTAATTAGATGAATTCTATACTTTGGTCACAGTGGTGTATTGTCCGTCTTGGATCCTAATTTTTTGGATCATGTTTTGGACTTAAATTATGTTACGATGTGATATATGTGGATTCCAAACATTTATTCATGAGGATTATGGGCCCCATAGATTGGAATTTTGGAAAACCATTGGTTACTTTTCAAAAACCAGGGTTTTAGGGAATTTTCGTAGAGTTACTAGACTTTTTTTGATAGCCTAGACAACATGGTGTGTGGTTATATAAACACACACCATTTTTTATTTTGATTGGGATGGAAAAACTTTCTTAATTACACTCTGTGTACTCTGAGTATGTGAAGTGTGGCCAAAGACCATGTAATTGTCTGTGTGAGAATAAACATGGAACAATGGTCTTAAAAAAATACACAGCTATTTACTTTAGGTACACACCATGTAGTGTTATTTAGTCAGAACCTGTCTAGTTATGGCTATCTAAAAGTACATGGTCCGGAGGGGAGACTTGAGTACGTGCCTTGTACTTTTCAATCATGTTGTGTATCTTGGGTGGTTACACACTTAGGATGGTATAAGTACACACCTCAGTAAGAGATTAAGGGTACACTACGTGTATGGTTTATATATGTCGTGTACTCCTATTTTGGTAATGTTGGAAGGTTTTCTTCTCTTATTTAGTTCTTGTACCCTTGAACTATGAACTTTGGAAATGAACATGAACAGAGGTGTGTGATTGTTCTATTAGAGTCATGCCTCCACACAACCTCTAGTTTTATGCAAGAAATGTGGTTAGGATCATACCCATGATAAGTTAGGCCATGGGACACCATTGGATCCCCAAAATCGTGCCAGCTGTGTTACCATCTGTTATACTGGCTGTAGGAGTTGACACACAGTCTTGTGAAGGATTTATTAGATTCATTCAAACTTTTCTAGGAGCACCATAGACTAAAACATATATGCAAGAGTTGGTGTGACTGTTCTAGCTGTAGAATACTCCCACATTTTCAGTTGATGGTGAATCATAAGATGTAGAGTCAATGATAGAGTTATTCTTACAATCTTTGAGCATCTATAGATGCCTCCTGAGAAGAGGGTAAATCTCATGACGTATATTCTATGGGATTCCACCAACAGATGGTGGTAAGTTATCACTTAGGAATAGAATCATCGGTATATGGAATTGGTTGATTTTTAGATATTCTTATTTGATTATTTCTATCCTGAGACACTAAGGGATGAAAGAACCCAAGAGTTCACACGTCTTGATCATGTCTCATTATCAGCGATGGACTACATGACATGTTTTACTAAGATCTGGCATTTTCACCTATTCTTATGGGTGAAGATGTATCGAATTCTAGGTGATTCGAAGATGGTATTAGGATCGATATGTGATCACATGTGAATGAATTAATGTTTCCTTCTCTATGTGCTATTCTAACTTAGGAACTGATTACCATGCATGATATGAGGGAATCAATAGGTGTGATGTCGGGCAGTTTTGCACCGAGATCCAGTACTATCTCGACCTGTAGTATGAAGCATCATCTAAAGATTTATTGTGGAGATAGTAGCATTTAGAAAGTATCTTTTGGAAGCTAGGTGAGGTGATACTAGTGTGGTAGGATGGGGAATACGAGGCCACAGTTTCCGCAGGACCTGTCCAAGTGCCTATCTTGCAGAAAGATCGGTCAACTTCAGCACTTCTGCAGGATGTTACCATAGGTATCTAGTGACATAGGGTCTACACTGACACTACATTCAGGATCTAAGTCAGTATCTTCTTATCAGTTAGGGAACTATAATGCATCAGGCCACTCATGCTGAGGTGGTGGTCATGGTCGTCTTAGAGAAACCACTGGATCTTAGCAAGAGTAGGATGGAGTAGCTATGGGTAGCCAAGTAGTGTCATAGGGCCATGATTCATGATAGAATTATGTTGTGAAATAGACCCTATAAGAGCAGGACCCTAGCCCCTCTACTATTAGAGGTATTATTCTTGTCATCGCCATTTTAGCTTCTCCACTTTTTGATACAAGGGCTTCATATAGTTTCATATATATGCCCATTGTGGATATGTTAGGGATTTGTGTATTTACTTATGATGTTTTTATGATTCCAGACACTCTATTAAGGATTATAATGGAATTTTTTCCTCAGTGAAAAGAGTTACCATTGAGGTTGGTGGGTGTCACTTCTTATGGGACCTCTACGTCTTAGAGATGAAAGGATTTGATCTCATCCTTGGAATGGACTGGTTTTTCTCCTTTCAAGCCTCTATCTATTTCTATCACCACATGGTGAGTTTTATGTCACTATAGGGGGAATATTTTACACACAATGGTGAATGGGATGTTTAGGGGAGCCGAACTGGACCCGAGCATCGTGGGTTGGGCGGGTTGATAGCCCAGATTGCAAGTTTATATCTGGATGATTAGGTAACATGTTAGATGGATTTCCCTTTAGTGGTTAATTGTTTTAGGGACATGTTTCTGGATAAATTTTCAATTTTAGCTCTAGTGAGAGAGGAATAGTTCTCTATCGAGCAAGTGGTAGGATCTTCACTGTATCCACACATCCTTATAGGATGGCTACGATAGATTTGCAAGAGCTCAAGAGGTAGCTAGAGGATTTTAAGGCTATTGGTTTCATCTGACCCATTACTTATCCTTAGGGTCAACTGGTCATTTTGTGAAAAAGGTGGATTGTACCCTCAAGCTATGCATGCATTATCATAAATTGAACTTGTTGAGCCCTCTGGAATATTGTTGATTTCATATCTATGATTGATGTTTTAATAATCACAAATCATCACATATCATTAATGCTTAATCTGGTTTGATTTCTCATAAACTTAATTACAATTTGTTAATGAATCTGTTATCATGTTTTTGTCTATGCTTATTGACTTACAAAGTATTTTGGAAGTCTTCTGGATTCAACAGACATCGGAAGCACCGATCCAATATCAAAGGACAACGGTCGCACCGAACCAATATCAAGAGACATCGGAAGCACCGATCCAATATCAAAGGACAACGGTCGCACCGATCCAATATCAACAGACATCGGAAGCACCAATTCTATATAAAAGGACAACGGTCGCACCGATCCGATACTGAGCAAATGACTCACCGATGCAAAATGAGTCACCGATGCAAAATGAGTCACCGATGCAAACTGACTCACCGATCAAAATGAGTCACCGATGCAAAATGACTCACCGATGCAAAATGAGTCACCGATGCAAAATGTCTCACCGATGCAAAATGAGTCACCGATGCAAAATGACTCACCGATGCAAATGTCTCACCGATGCAAAATGACTCACTGATGAAAATGTCTCACCGATGCAAAATGAGTCACCGATGCAAAATGACTCACTGATCATCAGACTCACCCATCATCAGACTCACCGATCATCAGACTCACCGATCATCAGACTCACCGATCATCAGACTCACCGATCATCAGACTCACCGATCATCAGGCTCACCGATCAAATGACAGACCGATGCGGATCAAACTGACTCACCGATCAAATGACAGACCGATGCTAATCAAACTGACTCACCGATCAGATGACTGACCGATGCTGATCAAACTGACTCACCGATCAAATGACAGACCGATGCTGATCAGTCTGACTCACCGATGCTGATTTAACTGAGTCACCGATCATTAATCACTAATGCTGATGACCTACCGATCACTTGATTCTTCAATAGTCATAAACAACTGTTTGAATTTCTTTATCTTTCTCTTTATTTTATCTAACCAACGGTCATATTAGGTATATTTTAATGCTCTGTCAATTAATTAATAAAGGTTGTTGGATGTCAGGAACCCGTACCTCGTACCTGCGGAAAGGAAACTTTTTCTGTCTTCCGAAGCACATGACATAAATATGAGAAGAAGACTCTGCTGAAGAATGGTGGTGTGGATGAAAGAACACAAGAAGAATATAGAGGAAAGAAATAAGAGGAAGAACCAAGAAGAACAGAAACTCATACACAATCAAGCCTACTCAAGAAGAGTTCTGTCCATACAAAAGAACATTGAAGAACTTCATTGACTACATCTCACTGCCTTTGAACCT
The DNA here is from genome assembly GCA_963277665.1 of Viscum album. Lineage (NCBI taxonomy): Eukaryota > Viridiplantae > Streptophyta > Magnoliopsida > Santalales > Viscaceae > Viscum > Viscum album. Next base: position 1,041,128,884 of record OY728143.1, on the reverse strand, counting down.
GAAGCATACGACACTCTTCTTCTCAAACAAAAAACGAGAAGAGGACTCAGAATAAATTCTGATCAAATACAAAAGAGTCCAGAGCTACACTGAAATCACCAGAGCCATTTCTAAACTCTACATCTCTTCTCTGTGATACATTTGTTTTACATTTCGAGCAGTGTGTGTTATTTGCTGTATTAAACACACACACTGACTCCTATACTTTCACTGGAGGATCTGTAAATCCTCAGAAAACCTTTTTACACTTTATTTCCCACTATGGATAGTGGTAGAGGTCATGTGAGACCTGGACAGCTCTAAGCTGTTGTTTGTTTCCCCACGCAGAACTGTGGTAGAGGTCTTGTGACCTGGACAGTGTGTTCACTGTTGTTAACCCCGATCCAGGGTGTGTATCATTTTTATATAAACTTTTGAGAGGACTAAGTCTCGGCTTGAGACTGAACCTCTTGGTTAATTCTCTGTGTTTATAGCTACATACTATATCCATACTATATATTTATTTCATATTCCGCTGCTATTACTTTGAAATATAATTTTTCTTCAAAGCTACTTTGATAGTTAAACTCGCAAGTGTTTATATATATTATAAACCAGTAAGTTAGTTTCAAAAGTTAATTTAATCATATGATTAAGTTAACTGAGAACTAATCAATCTTTGAGAAACTAATTGAACCTTTATAATCTGTATAAATTCACTACAGTTTAATCTGTTTTTGAAATAGGGGGATTTTAAATGAACATTGTTTTTAACAGAAAATTTTAATTGGAACTCTATTCACCCCCCTCTTGAGTATCCACTCCGACCAACATTTGGTATCAAAGGTTGGAAAATATTTTCTAAAGTACTCTGTTTTTCAACTGTGATTTTAGTTGTATTTTAATGTTCTTAAAATTTCTGTTAGTTCTAAATTTTTATCTCTTTAAAATTCTTGTTGTGATATCATGGATAATAGATTTGAGGGTGCTGATACTAACCGACCACCTTTCTTTAATGGAAACAACTATGCTCAGTGGAAACTTAAAATGAAAATTCACTTAGAAAGCATGAGTTTTGATATTTGGACTACTATTGAAGCTGAATAAAAAATTACCACTACTGATAGATCTACTTGGGATGAACCTACAAAGACTTCTTACAATAATAATTGTAAAGATATGAATGCCTTGTACTGTGCTCTAGGAGATGAGGAATTTAATAGAATTTCTGCATGTAAAACTGCATATGAAATTTGGGATACCTTAGTTGTTTCTCATGATGGAACAACTAATGTTAAGGAGATAAGATTGAATACCTATACTATTAAGTATGATAATTTTAAGATGAAGCCTGATGAACCCATTTCTGATATGTATCTCAGGTTCAATGAAATTTTCAACATAATGACTTCTCTGGGAAAGGATGTTCCAGCAAAGGAACAAATCATGATAATTTTGAGATGTCTACCTGAAAGATGGAGAGGAACCTCTGTCTCCATTAGATAATCATGTGACATTGGAGAACTTCCTGTCAAGGAACTAATTGGTAAGTTGATGATGTATGAAAAAGAACTCAAGGTAAACAAAGAAGAGGATGATGAACCTAAAAGGAAGTCTATTGCCTTCAAGACTACAACCTCAAAGAAAAAGGATAAGGAAAAGCCTCAAGCTATCAATGAAAGTTCAAGCAGTGAGGAATGTGAGAATGATTCTGACAGTGATGCTGAGATGGAACACATTGCTAGAAGATTTAAGAAATTCTATAGGAAGAAGAAGTTTTTCAGAAAGTCAAACTACAAAGGCAAGTATGATAACAAAGGACACTGGAAAAAGGATTGGAAGAAGTCTGATAAATCAGATGAGTTGTCTGTTATGAATGCAAAAGAAAAGGACACATAAAAGCAGACTGTCCAAAGCTGAAATATAGAAAGAATTATGAATACAAGGATAATAAGTACAAGAAATCCATGAAGGCTACTTGGAGTGCTTCAGAAGACAGCACAAGTGAAGCTGAATCTTCAGACTCTGAAAGGAATCGAGCCAACATGTGTTTCATGACAAACACTTCTGAGGTAACATCAGAAACTCCTGCTTCAAATTCATATTATTCTGGAGATGATTCTTAATGTGATAACATGTCTAAATCTGAACTATTTGAATATTTTGATATGCTCGAAGAAACCTGTAATGAGCTTAAAGATAAATATAAAGGTTTAAAGAAACAGTATGCTTTAAGTGTTAAGCATAAATCTGATCTGGATATAGAAGTAGAAAAGAATGCTCAGTTGCTTAAAGAAAATACTGAACTAAAATTGTCTAATGAGAAACTCAGAAAAGACTTAGAGAAGTTCACAAATGGCAAGAATACTCTAACATAAATGCTAGGAAAGCAAGTTGCACCTCGATATACTACTGGTATAGGATACCAACCTGGACAAAGAAAAGTTGCCAAAACTAGATTCATTCCTAAATCTGGACAGAAGATAGTTAATTCTGGAAATTCATATGCCTCAACCAGTTATATTCATAGTTATGGATCTAATAAGGTTTATCTTTTAAAGAATGTTAATTCTACAAATTATATGATACCCATTAGACAAATATGGATACCTAAAGTATCATTGGCTAACATGTCTGGACCCAAGAAGATCTGGGTACCAAAATCATCTTCCATCTAAATCTGTTTTGTAGGAGACCTGCTTGAAGAGCTGTCACAAGAAGATATGGTACTTAGACAGTGGATGTTCAAGACATATGTCAGGAGACTTTTCATGTTTCAAAATCTTAGTAAAAGTTGATGGAGGCTTTGTCACTTTTGGTGATAATTCAAAAGGAAAAATCTTCGGCTTAGGCCAGATTGGTAACACTGATTCAATCTTGGTTTCTAAAGTTTTATTTGTCGATGGACTTAAATATAACTTTTTAAGCATTTCTCAGTTGTGTGATGATGGTTTTTATGTGAAATTTAAAAATGATTCTTGCAATGTTTTTAACTCAAAAAATGTTTTAGTATTTTCTGCTTTAAGAAATGAAAATGTTTATGCTGTTGATTTAGATTCTTTAGCTAAACAGAATATTCCTTGTTTAAATGATTTTCATAAAGAGTCTTGGCTTTGGTACAGAAGATTAGGACACTGCAACGTGCACTCTCTTAAAAAACTTTCTAGGAAGAACTTAGTTAGAGACTTACCCAAACTTGAATTTCCAGCAGACAAAGTTTGTAATCCCTGTCAAAAAGGAAAGCAACATAAAGTTTCTTTTAAAACAAAGAAAGAAGTGTCAACTTCTCAACCTCTCGAGTTGGTTCACATGGATTTATTTGGACCTTCTAGAGTTTCTAGCTTGAATGGGAAGCACTATGTCTATGTTCTTGTAGATGACTTTTCTAGATATACTTGGGTATATTTTCTAGCTCACAAAAGTGAAGCTTGTTCTTACATTGTTAAATACTCCAAGTCTGTAGAGAATCTTAGTGGACTCAAAATTAAGACCCTGAGAAGTGATCATGGTTGTGAGTTTGAAAATCATGAGTTTGATACTTACTACTCACACAATGGCTATAGTCACAATTTCTCTGCCCCTAGGACACCCCAACAAAATGGTGTAGTTGAGAGAAGGAATTGAACCCTGCAAGAAATAGCTAGAACTATGCTCAATGAATATGAACTGCATATTTACTTTTGGGCTGAAGCTGTAAATACAGCTTGTTATGTCATTAATAGAGTCTTGATCAGACTAGTTCTTAAGAGGACCCCTTATGAGTTGTGGAACCATAGGAAACCTAAGGTTAACTACTTCAAAGTTTTTGGCTGCAAAGTCTTCATTCTCAATACTAAAGACAATCTTGACAAATTTGCATCCAAGAGTGATGAAGGAATTTTCCTAGGTTACTCTATCTCTAGTAAATCCTATAGAGTTTTCAATAAAAGAACCAAATGTGTGGAAGAATATGTTCACATCAAATTTGATGAAACTGATCCACATGAACCTAAAATCTCTCTTGAATATGATCTCTCTGGTTTGAATCTCAATGATAAAGACAATGGACCTATAGTTAAAACATCCAGCTCTGGAAATTCTCCAGAACCTGCTTCTGTTGAACCTCAATCTGTAGATGAATCTGAAATCTCTAGCCCTATCTTTTCAAGACCATCTAGGACTCTAAAGAACCATCCTTTAGATGTTATTGTAGGAAATCTAGATAGAGGAACACAGACTAGAGCTTCTCTAAGAAATAAAGTTGAACATCAAGCTTTTCTTTCACAGTTAGAACCTAAAAATATCAATGATGCTATCAATGATGAATTTTGGGTAATGGATATGAAAGAAGAACTAAATCAATTTGAAAGAAACAAAGTCTGGAAATTAGTAGAAAGATCTAAGGAAATTTTGACCATAGGCACAAAATGGGTGTTTAGAAACAAAGTTGATGAATCTGGAAACATCATTAGAAATAAAGCTAGGCTAGTTGCACAAGGTTACAATCAAGAATAAGGAATTGACTATGAGGAAACCTTTTCACCTGTAGCTAGAATAGAGGCTATTAGGATCTTACATGTCTATGCATCACATCTGAATTTCAAGCTATATCAAATGGATGTCAAAAGTTCATTTCTAAATGGTTTTATTGTTGAAGATGTTTTTGTAGAACAACCACCTGGTTTTTTAAATCCTCATTTTCCAAATCATGTTTTTAAACTTTCTAAAGCTTTATATGGTTTAAAACAAGCTCCAAGAGCTTGGTATGAAAGGCTTTCAAACTTTCTTATCTCAAAAGGATTTACAAAAGGAGTAGCTGATCCCACTCTTTTTATAAAAAGGATTTCAAAAGATGTATTAATAGTACAAATCTATGTTGATGATATTATTTTCGGATCTTCTAAAAATTCCTTATGTACTGATTTTTCAAAGATTATGCAAAATGAATTTGAAATGAGCTTAATGAGAGAGCTTAAGTATTTTCTTGGTTTTCAAATTTTTCAAACTAAAGACGGAATTATTTTAAATCAAAGTAAATATACAAAGGATCTTTTAAAACGTTTTGGATTGGATAGTATTAAGGAAAGTGATACACCTATGAGTACTACCTGTAAATTGGATACAGATGAAGCTAGGAAACCAGTGGATCAAACCAATTACAGAGGTATGATTGGGAGCTTACTTTATCTTACTGCTAGTCGACCAGACATTATGTTCAGTGTATGTATGTGTGATAGATTTCAAGCTAATCCTAAAGAATCACACTTACTGGCTGTTAAAAGGATTTTTAAGAATCTTAAGTATACTGTAAATTTAGGTTTGTTTTATCCAAAAGGACAATCATTTAACCTAAATAGCTATTCAGATGCTAACTTTGTTGGATGTAAGTTAGATAGGAAGAGCACATCTGGAACATGTCATTTTCTTGGAAAATCCCTAGTATCATGGTGTAGTAAGAAATAGAACTCAGTTGCATTGTCTACTGCCGAGGAAGAATACATAGCTGCTGGTAGTTGCTGTGCACAAATTCTGTGGATGAAACACACTTTATTAGATTATGGATTTGATCTTAAACATGTTTCAATTAACTGTGATAATACTAGTGCAATCAATATATCTAAGAACCCTGTGTCTCACTCTAGAACTAAGCACATTGATGTCAGACATCACTTTCTAAGAGATCATTATCAAAAAAGTGATATTTCTTTAAAATTTATTAGTTCTGAACATCAATTAGCTGATATCTTCACAAAGCCTTTATGCTCTGAAATAATAAAATTTATTAAACAAGAGTTGTGTATGATTGATCTGTGAAACTGATCTGTGAAACTGATCTGTGAAACTGATCTGTGAAACCGATCTGTGAAACTGATCTGTGAAACTGATCTGTGCAACCGATCTGTCATACCGATTTTGTCATTATATTGTAATTAATTAGTAAATTTCTTTTATACGTTTTATGGGAACCCTAAATGATAAAATAAATGATACGCAGCTATTTATCTTCCCTAAACCTTTGACCTTTCATTTCCAACCGAACCTTTCAACCTCTCTTCCCTTCTACTTCGAACCTTCGAACTCCTGCCTTCCCAAAATCCTCGAATGGCTAAGAAAAAGAGACCGAGCAAAGGACCGGATAGCCCTGTACCTTCAAATCATGCTCGAGGCGAGTCGAGTAGTACCTCTCAACAATCAGTAAATCCAAACCTGGAAACTCGGATTGTTGCTGTAGAAAAAGAATTCATCTCTGCGTGGCTTTTATCAAGTAAGTCACTGTTGCTGCAAGTTCTTGAATCGCAAGGATGGATAGACTGGTTTTCTGACAACTCTCGAATAGACTACCCGAAGCTGGTACATGAGTTCTATATGAATCTGGAAATCACTTTAGATGGTGTGGAGGCTGCCAGGATGTCGTCTGTGGTAAAAGGAAAGAAAATATCCTTCTCATCTAAGCAGTGGGCTGAGTGCTTGAATGTACCTCATGAAGGTCGATATGAGGATTATGCTAGGAATTTTCCTCCAACATCTGATTACTTCTCTTACGAATTAGCTCTAGAGCTTCTGACTGGAAATAGAGAGTCACGGAGAATCACAGCTTTAGAATTAGATGGTGAATGTAGACTTCTTTTCAAGTTTATTCAGCACCAACATTGCCCTAGGAGAAGAGATTTTGCTGCTGTAAAGTACCGGGATGTTTTCCTGCTGTTTCTTCTAAAAACACATGAGAAGATCAATTTGTGTAGATATGTGATGGTGCACATATCTAGAATGGTAAAACCGTCCAAGAAAGCCACTGCCTTGTTTTATTCAAAGATGATATCTACCATGCTCAAGAATCTAGAATGTATTGATAAAGATGATGAAGTTGATGAAACAGATCATACCTTCTGTCTCAACAAAGAGATCTGCAAGAGGATGAAAATCAATTGGAATCCATGGAAGAAGTGCTGGGTTGCAGATGAAGATAAATTGTATGAAGCCTACAATCCCATAGATCATGGCAAGAGGCCAAAGGATTTGAGAGACCCTGGCTTGAAACCAAATGAGGAACCGGTTTATTCTGATGATGATGAGAAAGAAGAAGGAAATGATGAAGACACCGAAGCTCAAGAACAAGAATAAGCTGCGACTGAGGAAGGAAGTATGTCATCTCCTGATGATAGGAGTGATCCTGACACTGCTAGTCCCAAGAGAAGAATAGAATTTGGACCTGCTAGTCCACACTTAGCCCTACCAGAATCAGAACATATTCTTGGTGATGAAGAAGATTCTGATACTGAAGAATATCACAGTGAAGCTTCTGAGAAGAGTGATAATGGACATGCTGATGATGATGAGGCTGCTGTTGATGGTGATAACAGACCAGTGGATGGTCTTTCTGAAGATCAAATAGAATCACCTCAGTCAGAACAAGTAATACATATCAGTGACAAGGTTGATTCCCCAAAAATCAGTGGAACAACAAGCTATGAGAAAACAAAATACACCCTGTGTGCTGCTGTTTGGGATGACTACCCTGGTTATGCTGTGTTGGGATTATATTATTCTAAAGAAGAAGAAGCAATGCCAGAATCTGCTGCAGCTGTGAAGAGGAACCTCCGAAAAGAAGCAAGGTCTGTTCCTACTGCTGATCCTACAAATGTTAATTTACATGGTTCTGGAATCTCTCAAGCTGATCTTAATAAGTTTAAGATTGAATTGCTAACTGCTGTGAGAGCCACAGTTAGAGAAGAAATTTCTAATGCTCTTACTCAAGTGTCTTTACAAGTTTCTGAAAATTCATTGGAAGCTTTCTCACAAAGAGTATCTAATGCTGTGAAGCCAGACCTGGCCAATACTGGTGAACTTCTTGGCAGGCACATAGCCTTTTTGAATCAGACTATGAAGGATCTTCACACCGGCTTGGTATCTCTATCCAGCGAATTCCGATCAACCATCTCTGGTATGATGGAAGTTTTGAGAAATTTGATTGACCATCTCAACAAGTCTGACCTGAGGAAGTTGAAAGCTGAGTTAACTCACATAGTTGGCCAAGCCAGTACATGCAAGGTAACCAAGATCACTACCCGTGAGCTAGAAGCTCTAAGAGAAGTTGTGCATGATGAGTTAGCTACTGTTAGACAAATTCTTGATTTAGAATATTTGAGGAAGATGAAAGAGCTCTGTGATAACAGTCATAGGATGGCATCAGCGTATTCAGCAGATGCTAAGAAATCCCTGCAAGAGATCAAAGAGAAACTTGATAATTACTTTTCCAAGATTTATACAAAGCATGAAATGGCTGAAAACTTCAAGGTGTTGGCAGAGAATCTGAAATTACCTCCAGTCACTCAGGCCTTCAAAACTCAGGTTCATCAGTTGCAAGATTTTACCCCTTCCTTGGCCCAGTTCATGGAGAATAAAGATGATTTTGAAAAAGCTATGAAGTATGGAGTAGAAGTCATTCAGGACTTCATTCATCTTTTGAAGCCCTATTTGAATGCCCAGGCCACTGCAATAGTAGTTCCTACTTATGAACCTCTCAGTGACTCTGATGTAGCTCCAAATCAGCTATCTGTTGCTCAAGCTCTATCTCAGTTAAGACCAGTCCCTCAGCAAACTTCTCATCCAGCTCTTGTTTCTCAACAACAACTCTCTATGGCACCTGCTCCTACACCTGCCCGAGTTGTCCTACCACCACTTCAGATTCGCCGAGTCCAGCCTGCCTCCAAGCCTTCAAACTTACCCACTATTGATCCCAAAGACAAAGGCAAAGCCCCTTTGTATCCCAATAAATAGTTGTGTATTGTTTTTGATAGGGTGAACAATGTGATGCTTATAATATTCTGTACTTTATCAATTTCTCTTTTCCTCTCTACTCTATGCTGACTGCTTTTACTTTCACTTTCACTTATCTGTTTTCCCTCCTTTTTGATTATCCCAAAGGGGGAGAAGAGAAAGAATGATATATGGGAGAAGAAAACGAATGATATATGGGAGAAAAGATGCATATATCTCAGGGGGAGAAATCTGTATAATATATATGGGAAATTTAAATTAAGGGCGAGATTTATATATCTCTTTATATTTATTCTCCTTATGGTTTAATTCTCATTATGTTTTTGTTAATGATATATCATATTATTTATATTTTATGATAAAGATTTGTGATTATCAAAAAGGGGGAGATTGTTGAGCCCTCTGGAAGATTGTTGATTTCATATCTATGATTGATGTTTTAATAATCACAAATAATCACATATCATTAATGCTTAATCTAGTTTGATTTCTCTTAAACTTAATTACAATTTGTTAATGAATCTGTTATCATGTTTTTGTCTATGATTATTGACTTACAAAGTATTTTGGAAGTCTTCTGGATTGAACAGACATCGGAAGCACCGATCCAATATCAAAGGACAACGGTCGCACTGATCCAATATCAACAGACATCGGAAGCACCGATCCAATATCAAAGGACAATGGTCGCACCGATCCAATATCAACAGACATCGGAAGAACCGATTCTATATCAAAGGACAACGGTCGCACCGATCCGATACTGAGAAAATGACTCACCGATGCCAAATGAGTCACCGATGCAAAATGAGTCACCGATGAAAACTGACTCACCGATCAAAATGAGTCACCGATGCAAAATGACTCACCGATGCAAAATGAGTCACCGATGGAAAATGTCTCACTGATGAAAAATGAGTCACCGATGCAAAATGAATCACCAATGCAAATGTCTCACCGATGAAAAATGACTCACCGATGCAAATGTCTCACTGATGCAAAATGAGTCACCGATGCAAAATGACTCACCTATCATCAGACTCACCGATCATCAGACTCACCGATCATAAGACTCACCGATCATCAGAATCACCGATCATCAGACTCACCGATCATCAGACTCACCGATCATCAGACTCACTGATCAAATGACAGACCGATGCGGATCAAACTGACTCACCGATCAAATGACAGACCGATGCTGATCAAACTGACTCACCGATCAGATGACAGACCAATGCTGATCAAACTGTCTCACCGATCAGATGACAGACCGATGCTGATCAGTCTGACTCACCGATGCTGATTTATCTGAGTCACCAATCATTAATCACTAATGATGATGACCTACCGATCACTTGATTCTTCAATAGTCATAAACAACTGTTTGAATTTCTTTATCTTTATCTTTATTTTATCTAACCAACGGTCATATTAGGTATATTTTAATGTTCTGTCAATTAATTAATAAAGGTTGTCGGATGTCAGGAAACCGTACCTCGTACCTGTGGAAAGGAAACTTTTTCTGTCTTCCGAAGCACGTGACATAAATACGAGAAGAAGACTCTGCTGAAGAATGGTGGTGTGGACGAAAGAACACAAGAAGAATATATAGGAAAGAAAGAAGAGGAAGAACCAAGCAGAACAGAACCTCATACACAATCAAGCCTACTCAAGAAGAGTTCTGTGCATACAAAAGAACATTGAAGAACTTCATCGACTACATGTCACTGCCTTGGAACCTGAAGCATACGACACTCTTCTTCTCAAACAAAAACGAGAAGAGGACTCAGAATAAATTCTGATCAAATACAAAAGAGTCCAGAGCTACACTGAAATCACCAGAGCCATTTCTAAACTCTACATCTCTGCTCTGTGATACATTTGTTTTACATTTCGAGTAGTGTGTGTTATCTGCTGTATTAAACACACACACTGACTCTTGTACTTTCACTGGAGGATCTGTAAATCCTCAACAAACCTTTTTACACTTTATTTCCCACTGTGGATAGTGGTAGAGGTCGTGTGAGAGCTGGACAGCTCTAAGCTGTTGTTTGTTTCCCCACGCAGAACTGTGGTAGAGGTCTTGTGACCTGGAAAGTGTGTTCACTGTTGTTAACCCCGATCCAGGGTGTGGATCATTTTTATATAATCTTTTGAGAGGACTAAGTCTCGGCTTGAGACTGAACCTCTTGGTTAATTCTCTGTGTTTATAGCTACATACTATATCCATACTATATATTTATTTCATATTTTTCTGCTATTACTTTGAAATATAATTTGTCTTCAAAGCTACTTTGATAGTTAAACTCGCAAGTGCTTATATATATTATAAACCAGTAAGTTAGTTTCAAAAGTTAATTTAATCATATGATTAAGTTAACTGAGATCTAATCAATCTTTGAGAAACTAATTGAACATTTATAATCTGTATAAATTCACTACAGTTTAATCTGTTTTTGAAATAGGGGGATTTTAAATGATCATTGTTTTTAACAGAAAATTTTAATTGGAACTCAATTCACCCCCCTCTTGAGTATCCACTCCGACCAACAGAACTAGTTGACGGTTGGGAACCAGTATCCTCTACTATGAATAGATGATCTCTTTGATCTGCTCTGGGGATTTTAGGTATTCTTTAAAATATATTTGAGATCCAATTATCATAAAGTTCATGTTATATCACCATACATACCTCACATATCTATTAGAAGTAGGTATGGTCTATATGAGTACTTTGTTATGTCTTTCAGTCTCATGAATATGCCTACAGTATTTATGGCCATGATGAACTGAGGGTTCCATCTTTATCTTGACTCATTCATTGTGGTTTCATGGATAATATATTGGTTTATTATCATAATAGAAAATACCATGCCAAATATCTTAAGATCATTTTTTGTACATTGAGAGTGAATCAGTTATATGCTATTATCAAAATGTTTCACTTATGGATGGATAACATTCACATCCTAGTCACTTTATCTCGGAGATATGAGTTCCAGTGAACCCAAAGAAGGTGAGAGAAGTAGTTTTTTGGGAGAATCCCAAGAATGTCTTTGTGGTGTAGATATTTTTGGGGTTGGTTGTTTACTACAAATTTTTTATACAGGACTTCTCACACATAGTAGCGTCATTGATGATATTGACTAAAAAGGGTGTGAAGTATGTTTGGATAGATTCCTATGAGACGACCTTTCAAGAACTAATATAGAGATTGAATTCAGTACCGATAATGATTTTTCCATATCCAGACAAGACTTACACTCTGTATTGTGATGCATTAGGTGTCAGGATAAGAGCCGTTCTAATGAAAGGAGATAGAGTCATTGCGTAAAGATCATGGAAGTTGGGGCCTCATGAGAGGAATTACGCAACACGCGATCTCAAGTTAGCGTTGTTTGTTCATGCTTTATGTTGTTGGAGACATTACTCACTAGGAGATCATTTTCGGGTGTACATGGAACAAAAAATCTTCATGTACATATTTTCTCAGTGTGATCTGAATCTAAGGTAGTGAAGGTGGGTGGAATACCTTCAATATTTTGACTTCGATCTTGTCTACATTTATGGTAAAGGAAACACATTGGTTGATTCTTTGAGTAGGAGGACCTAGATATAGGAAGTGTAGTAGTCTGGTAGAGAGTGTTAGCAAATGGAATTTTTCTCAAAGATGAACATAGAGGTGAATGAGAGTAAGGGGAAAACATTTCTTTAATCCTTAACTCTTACCTCCAACCTACTGGGCAGGGTGAGGATAAGTCAGATATCAGACCTCGAATGCCTAGTTCTACGGAGAGTGTGCTAGGTGGGACCTTCCCCCTGGTTGGATCATAGGTGAGGATAAAGTTATATGACTACACATACATGTTTGGGTTCTAGAAAACATGTGTGACAAGCTGATGTGGGACTTCTGACTGTGTATGGGTAGTGCATCTGGTGTCACCAAGATGTATCAATATTTTCATAAACAATATTGGTGGCCAGTTATTAAAAGGGGTGTGGTTGGTTTTGTCATGAGATGATCCACCATCCATTAAGTGAAGGCGGAATACCAAAGACCATCCATACTTTTATAGCTGCTACACATTCCTATGTGGAAATGGAATGATGTCACTATGGATTTAGTAACAGGGTTATCAAGGTCGTGTCGAGGTAACGATTTCTTATGGGTTGTTAATTGTAGGCTAAAAAAGGTATAACATTTTCATCCAATCGAGGAAAGCGTCAATGTTTATGATCATGGGAGGTTGTACATCAGGGAGATTGTATTATTTCCTGGGGTCCCACATTATAGCATTTTAGATAGGGACACTGGATTTACTTCTTGTTACAGGAATGAGATAGTGAGGGTGCTGGGTACACAGGTGCTCCTGAGCACTGTATACCACCCTTAGACTGATGGACACTCAGAGAACTATATTTAGGTGTTGGAGGACATCGTTCGAGCTTTCATCCTATATTTTAGGGGTTATTGGGAGAAACACACACCCTTGGTTCAGTTCTCCTATAACAATACCTTTCATGCTACTATTTAGATTGCGCCAAATGAGGCTTTGTATGGTTGACCATAACGATCACCCTTTTATTGGGTGGAGGTAAGAGAGGTTGTTTTGTTGGTACATTATCCTATCTCAGAGACCACTGAACATGTATAGTTGATTTGGAAGCATATGGCTACTGCGTATTCAAATCAGAAATATTTTTCTGATCAACACAGATGAGCTCTGGAGTTCAAGGTTCAGGATTGAGTTTTCCAACATGTTTCACCTAGTCTGGGACATAAGTGGATCATGAGACCGAGTAATCATTCACAAAGATGCATCAGGCCATTTGAGATTTTGGAAAGGGTCCCACCAGTTTCCTGTCGGTTTCTATTAGCACATAGGTATCAGGATGTGTACCGAATCATCAATGTTTCTTAGTTAAGGAAATAATTTTTGGACTAGTATCATAACTTCTAACTCATGGAGGATAAGTTATAGGTAGATCCCTGTTTTGAGGAGTATCTTATTCAAATTGTGGATCATAGAAAAATGGTTATACATGGATAGTCTGTTCCTTTAGTATGGGTACTATGGTAGCACAATTGTGTGAAGGAAGAGACCTAGGAGAGGGAGGCCAATATACGACCACAGTGGATGAATTTTTTCATAGTTATTTCTACACTAACATTGGAAGGGAAATTTAGGGACAGATTGATTTAAGGGGGATGTTTTTAAGAACCTATTTATTCTATTAAGGCATGAATCCTTTATTTTTAGTTTTTTTTAAGAAAACTGAAGAAAAAAAGAGGTTAAGGTATGAATGTTGGACTATTAGACAATGTGACTGAGGGTTACATGTCGTGTAATCCCAATAAATGTTGTGTAATCATGTGGAATTGACTTGTTATGACGTGTAAATGAAGTCTGTGAAAGGAGGAAATAAATGAAATATAAACAGCATGTATATTCAATGTAAATACCATGTATTTTTTAAAATTTACTAAAATGGGATGTAGCCTCATGTTTTTCAATTGGACATAAGGGCTCACTAGGTTAGTGAACCAACAACACCAAACCTTTTTTTTCTTCCCGACACTCTGTCTGAACTCTGATTTGATCGTCGGAGGAGGAGTTTGAACCCATTCTATGAGCTCTTGATTCATCTCAAGTCATTCTTCGTAATTTAATCTCTTGACCTAGTTATCATAGGTTGAGTTTTTATAACTATTTTTTATATCTACACTTTTCTATCTTGAATTAGAGGCCAACGCAGGATGAGGAGAGCTGTAAGAGTATGAGGAAGGTGGTCGCGTGCCTTTCTCAAAATTTCAAGTTGTTTTTTATGTTCTAGAGTGCAACATGTCCATTTTTAAGGTGTCTATTTGCTGATAATGGATCATTGTTGTTGCCTAATTTTTTTTATGAAATTAATTAAATATTTTAAAGAATTTTTAATGTATTTATTGTGATTTAGGGCCACCCCATGGTTGTGTTTTCCCTTAAATGACCAATGTTTAGCCATTTGTCCTAGGATATCTATGGGCATGCCTTTGATTTCCTTTTATGGGGTTTTAAATGAAATTGGTTAATTGAGTGTTTTTCCAATATGAGATAATTAATTGCTATTCCTTGTGATAGTTGAATTCACATGTTAGGAGTGTGATGTGAATAATCCATGTGAGTTTATAATTGTTAAAGTCTTGTAATGGTTTAGGTTACTTTATAGGCTTGAGAAATAATTGTTGCTCATGTAAGTTATTTTTTTTCAAACCATCTAATCGTTTAATTTTATTTTTTTTGTTTATTATATGAAATACCCACTTCATTTGTTTAATGATAAATCCATGCCATAGTGTAATTTTCATGAGTTTCTTTTCATTTTAAATGTGCCCATGTGAATTGATTAATGTCAAACCATGTAATAGTGTAATTTACATGTGTTTATTGTTGTGTGCCTCAGCCATGTGTGTAATCAAAAGTCCATGCCATGAAAGGTTGGTCTGGTTGTTATGTTCAAGTTGTGAGTGATCCATGGATGTAGTGGTCAGGCTCATGGAGGCTTTACTTATTTGTCGATTGAAACTTGGATCATTGGGGGATTACACAGAAGAACCCTATTGGATTTGTTTAAATGTCATTAGTGATACATGGGGCTATCTTATAGGACCTACAATTAAGGTTTAAGTTGACATGGACTTATACCACACCTAGAGTGATACCAGGATTCCAAAGAGGTTTTTCGTGATGGGCTTGTAGGAGGTTGGTAGCTTTGCACCTGGAGAGATACTGGGTGTATAGATATGTTTTTTGGGACGAGCTTGTGGGTTGCAAATAGACATTCTCCCTGAGTGATACTTGAATCACAACTTATGAATTTTATTGATCGTCGTGGGTTATAAATTGAATATTTAAATGAAATGTCTTATGAAGCATATTCCAAGACAATGCACAAGCTTTGGTTCAGTCTTCGCTTATTATTTTCATTATTGTACACTGCCTATTACATATATTCACTGATAAACTATAATAGATCTTGGGTGGTTACCTACTAGGAGTTAGTGTCACACACTGTTTGGGACATGTTTTTAGGCCCAAACAGATTATATTGTTACATGTGTCGATAAGTGTAAGAACTCTTCAACATGCTATTGATTTGTTGTTTGGAGAAGGATAGCATGGGACCAAGAGGATCCTTGTGATGCGTGTCATGACCTGAACCTACCCGAGCTCGAGCCACAACTACCCCAAGACCGCCTCCATAGGCCAGGGGCAGGTGACCAGCGCCGAACGCACAATAACTCGGGGAGGCCTTTGCCTAAGCACCTGTACACACACACGCAACAAACTCAATGCAACAGTGCAGAGTAAAAGTAAGACAAGAAAAGTAAAGAGAAAATGCTATAAATAAACCCCAGAGTGCATCGACCTCTACAAGTACAAAGTACAAACTGAAAAGAAAAAAAGAAAAACACGCGCCCAACCAAAAAGTTCCACAACCCGGCAACAGGTAAACAAAAAGAAACAGCTGATGGGTCTCCCGCCTGGAACCCGGCCACGACCACCACACGCGGTCCAAACTCCCGAGCTCCTACGCTCCACTGAAGTCATGCTCCACCTGTTCGTCGTCTGCAAGGGCACACCAAGTGCGGGCAAAGCCCAAGCAGGGGTGAGTATAAAAATACTCAGTAGGATAACCCGAAGGCTCAAGGGAGAAACAAAAGGAGGTACCAAAGGGTGAGCAGTAGAGTGAACAGGAAAGTAAAGGGATACAACAGAGAGTACAATAAAGAGTTCAACTCAACCCAATAGGAGGAAAGAAGGTAGACTCGTCCAGACACAACGAGCTGGAAACGGTGAGAAGACGAACTTCCCATCGATTCTTCGCTACCTATAGTAGGAGAGTAGACTCGTCCAACCATGAGAAGCTAGACACAGAAAGCACATGGAATACCCCACGCGTCTTCGCCTCTCCTGGAAGGGGAGTAACCAAACCCAAGAAGTGGGTACCAGAAACAAGGTATATACATATCTGTATGCTCAACCAGAAACCCGAACAATGTTGTAAGGGGATCTCCATCCCGTAGCTCATCCCAAGAAAAAGTATCCAACAGTCCCAGAAGCAAACACCATCGATGCCTAGAATCCCACACGTCTGCCCCGAATCGCAATTCAAGGGGCTCAAACCACCGCACCTAGAAACTATCCGCTTTGGGCGGCACTGAATCACCTGCACGGTTTTAGGTCACGTCACAAGGACGCGTCTCGGTGGGGGATA
Organism: Viscum album; assembly: GCA_963277665.1. Classification (NCBI taxonomy): domain Eukaryota; kingdom Viridiplantae; phylum Streptophyta; class Magnoliopsida; order Santalales; family Viscaceae; genus Viscum; species Viscum album. The sequence continues at coordinate 1,041,111,886 of OY728143.1, read as the reverse complement.
GTGCCCCGCATACTTGAGAGTTTTTGGTTAAGTCAAACCACAACTCTTCACTCCCCCGTAGTTGAGAGGTCTCCTCAATGTCAAAGTTGTTCCAACACTGACCCGTACAACCAAGGGTCCCACTCCGGTAATCACGGAGGAAAGCCACAGACTAGCCTAGTAGAAAGGACTGAGTCTTGATTATCAATGGGTGTCCCACTGCCCAGCCCTGCTGGAGGGTAATTCATAATACATCATCAGGTGACCCACTACCCAGCCTCTGCTGGAGGGTAAACCATAATACATCATCAGGCGACCCACTACCCAGCCCCGCTGGAGGGTAAACCATAATACATCATCAGGAGACCCACTGCCCAGCCCCGCTGGAGGTTAAACCATAATACATCATCAGGTGACCCACTGCCCAGCCCCGCTAGAGGGTAGACCTGGAATAAGTCGACAGGCGACCTAGTGCCCAGCCTTGCTGGAGGGTAGACCTGGAACTAGACGATGGGCGACTCACTGCCCAGCCCTACTGGAGGGTAGGCCCTAAGAGGTCGTCGGGTGACCCACTGCCCAGTCTCTGCTGGAGGGTAGACCCTAAGAGCGTCGGGTGACCCACTGCCCAGTCTTTGATGGAGGGTAAACCCTAGAAGTCAGTGAGCCACCCACTGCCCAGCCCTGCTGGAGGGAAGGCCCTAAGAGGTCATCGGGTGACCCACTGCCCAGTCTCTGCTGAAGGGTAGACCCTATGTGCGTCGGGCGACCCACTGCCTAGTCTCTGCTGGAGGGTAGACCCTAAGAGCGTCGGGTGACCCACTGCCCAGTCTCTAATGGAGGGTAAACCCTATAAGTTAGTGAGCAACCCACTGCCCAGCCCTGCTAGAGGGTAAACCCGAAGAAGTCGATGAGTAACCCACTGCCCAGCCCCACTGGAGGGTAAAACTCAGAACTGCCATGGCCATCTCTAATGGAGGGTACAACACTAGCCAACCGAACATGGAGTGGGTGTCGCGCAACAACCCAACTCCAAAACAACTCTCCCAAAAGAGGTTCCGCGCCTGTTCCATCACGGGGTGCCACCAGCACCGCTACTGACCGATCCATTGAAAACGAATCCAGGGGGAGACCACTCAACCCTGCTGGTCAACAAACGAGCATAGAGCCAGGGGTAAAACTCCACCCTGCTAGTCTAACAAACACACAGAGGGACCCTCTACGTCGCGAGAGGTCAAAGTACGCAAAGCAGAACCCAGCACGCACGTGGGGCCCACACGACGTGTGGCCCCAAGTCAACCCCGATTGAGCACACAAACATCTCAGGTACAAACTACATGTACCTCCAAGCGCTGTCGTATACTCCCAGAGTATACCACGTCTCCAGCCCATGGGCTATCGTGAATACAACACCCAACGTCAACGCGAAGGCGTGATGTAACAACTCCACCTCAAAGGCCTAGGCATGGTCAACCACATCTTGTGAATCATTTACATCACTCTCCCAAGAGTGCGCGATCACACGCCAAGGGTCCGCTACAGACATGGTAGGATGAACCACCACTGGAGCACCTTTCATGTTTCAACATTTAAAAAGATCGCGCAAGAGTCTCCGCACAACCAAACGGTTCACACCGCTGTAATCCTCGCAGAAAAACACGCGAGATAGACTACTTACTTGCCTGAAACGGTCAACCGGTGAAAAAGGTACTATTCACTATAACCAAACCTGTGTGAGGCCCACCCCAAGATCCCGAAACTGAACCAATGGATCACGCCACTGTGATCCCCTCGAAAAAACATACGAGATTGAGTACTCAATCATCCAAAATGGACACCCGGTGAAAAGGATACTGTTCACCGTAGCCGGGTCGGGTGGGACCCACACCACATTCCCGAAAAAGGTCGGGCAAACTGCACCATCACAATGCTCTCAAAAAAGCACGTCAAAAGCACTACCCACTTGAGTGCAATGGATATCCGGAGAAAAGGTGCATTCCGGTGCACTGCACACGAGCGGTGCTTCGGGGGACCCGCAACCCTGTCCCGAAACTCCATGAACGGATTGCACTGTTGCGATCCTCTCGAAAAAGTACACGAAATGGATTACTCACTTGTCCAAAACGGTCGCCCGGTGATAAAGATGTAAAAATCACCGTCGATGCCCAAACGACCCACATGGGCCCTGCACCATCATGCTGAATTAGGGCGGGCAGATTGCACCATTGCAATCCCCTCAGAAAAACACTCAACATCGACTGCTCGCATGCCCCGAACGGACGTCCAATGAAAAAGTTGTGAAATGCTGCATGCAGCTCAAGAGACGGGCCTTGGGGCCCATGCCTCAACTTCAGCCTCAATGCCTAGAACCACACTGGAAACCTCCGCCTCAGTGCCAGGGTCACAACGCCACTGACGGTGCGCAAAACGGACGTCGGACGCGTCCGCGCCGTCTCAAACAAGAATCTCGGGAAAAACGCTCGTCCACTTAAAGACGCGTCGCGCCTCCGATGCCCCTCGTTTCGGGAATTTAAAATTCCCGAAACCAACTCAAAACATTCCCCTCAACGTCAAGAAGACACTGCCCCAGACGGTAAGTAAAACGGACACCCATAGCGATATTTACGGGTGTCTGAAGCCGGAAGAGACAACCCTTGGGCTGGACCGGCCTAGCTGACCGGTCCACCCGGCCTGGGCCGGCCCGAGCCGGCTGGCCCGGCTTCCGGCGCCGGCCCGCGACTTTGCCGCATGGGCCGACCGCGGACCCACGGTCCCCTTGCGGTTCCCTCTTCAGCCGACTGGCCGCGAGGCTGGTCTTCGGTCCTCGAGGAGACCCGCTGGAAGTGGGTCTCGGTTCCTCGCGAGGGGTCGCACCGCGACCCCTACCTACCCGGACAACCACGCCCCACTGTCCGTGCGAAGCGCCGCACCGCCGCCTGCACGCCATGCCGACACCTACTCGCCGTGCCGCCGCCTGCTTTCCGTGCCCCTGCCTGGAACCGGGGCCGCCGCCTGCGAGCCGCTGTGCCGGAGGTTGCCGCCGTCGCGCCTACCCGCTGGAACACCCCCGAACTCCTCCAAAAACCCTCAATCTTTGGCGAATGATTGCGGGTTCCTCAGAACTCCGAAACCGAAACCGAAAGATGCGTCGGAGAGCTTATAACACGTGATACACATACATGGACTTTGTTCGAGGATCAAACAACAATTCAATGCAATAATTGGGATTCAAAGGGGGTTCGGGAACAAAAAGAAACTCAAAACGTAACTCCTACCTCGCTGGGCTTCGCCCAGAGCTTCGCGTCGATCCGCTGGCATCAGCGTACCTCGCCGGAGTCGCCTCGCCGGATGTGCCTCGCCGGAGATGGAGGAGGAGAGAGGAGAGGCTGCCACGCCAGGGAGAACAACCAAGAGGGGGGGGGGAGAAGTGTTTAAAAACAAAACACTTAAACCCCCGCCCGTGGGCCCCGTACCCGAACTCCCGACGGGGTCGGGATTTATCCTCCCCTAGGCTAAGAACCATGCTCTGAGCGCAACGGCGGTCTCATAATTTTATTCCGAGACCCCGTTGAAAAGTTATTAAACTTAGCGATCGAGGCCGCCAAATTACGAAAATGCCCCTGGGGCCATTTTTCACAGACAGGTCGTGCCCGCAAAACTTATACCCCTCCTAGGGTAAACGACACGCTCCGAACTCAACTGTGCCCTCAATTTTCCAATCAAAGCCACCGATTAAGAGATAATATTGTTTCGCCATTAAACGAATAAATTAATTTATTAATTTATCCGTTTAACCTTCTGGAAGCAAGTGAGGGGTCCAAACATCCAGCGCCGACATGTTTTATGTCATTCCTAGGGTAAACACCCCATTCTGGACCCATCTGTACACTCAGATCTCTGATCCGGAACTTCGTTTAGGATGTATCCCATTTATTTGGCGATTCTAGTGTGAATGCCCTGAAAATTTAATTCCAGCCACTCCGGGGCTCGGAATCGCACGCCGTCTGAAGGCGCTGCTCTGGAATATGATCAAAAATATTCCAAAGTCTTTCATAGAAAAAACCAGGTTCTTACAATGCATCTACGTCTATTTTTTGATACATTTGATACATGTATAATTTATTACTACAGTGTATCCTGTTTTTCTGTTTTCCTAGAACATGTGACATGCACCATCATCCTTGGAATTATATGATATCTGGTTATTTATATTATATTGTTATTATTTCTGATGTGTTTCACTCTTCCAACAAGTTCATAGTTTCCCCACTATCTAACATAGGCCCAAGCTACTTGTCATAAGCCTCTGGTGTTTTGGGAAATGTGCTTGAGGCTATGTGTCCAACCATGTATGGGGCACCATAAAATGGAATCCGGATCTTGGATGTCATAGGTGGTGTGTCCATCCCAGTAGTTGTTTCCAACTTGAAGTTTCTATATTTGTTTTGGATATAATCCCCGACTTATAGGAAATTATTTTCCATGTTTTTGTGGCATTGATAGCTATATACCATATTCATATTTTATTATATCATGGATTATATTCGATGATTTTTTATGAATCATGTATTATGAAATTCCAATTTCTATGTCATGATTTATGTTTATAATCCTTGATATGCATGGTATTGTCATCAAATTATATGATCACGTTTTCATCACCTTATGTTATTATTATGATTACATATCACTATTCCATAATAATATTTAGAATTTGAGGTCACCCTTTCATAACTTTCCATTCCCCAGGTTATGAAGAATAGTTTTAAGTAGAAGTACTAAAGGGTAAGATCCTTATAGGAGATGTTGATGACCTTTCACCAAATTAGAATATTTTTTTAAGTGTTTCCAAAGAAACTAAAATATTATGTTCCTCAAACATGTACTTTTTTAATGTGATGAATATTCATAAAAATGACGCAATATACTAGTATGTTAAGTAGGGGTTACTGTAGTTTTTATCAAAGTAAATATTTATTAAATAGTTGGAACCTAGGATGAGAAAACATTAGTGTTATCCCTTAGGATATTTCTAAGGATATGTTTATGGATGTATCTATGGATAAGCCAAAAAATAAGTTAAATTATAGTAAAACATCCTTGAAATTTGGTAAAGTATTTACAAAGTGGTTTCCAAGAAATCCCTATCTAGATAAAATAGATGGATGTGGCTCTATAATATATGTGTACAGGTGTAACAACCTCTAAAACACTATATTGATCTTTATTCGATTGGGAATGAGTGCATGAAAATGGGAATTATAGCACACATGGTTTGACACTTCAAGGGATATGCTATGGGAATTTGAAAACCATTTACAAACCAACATGAAAGATTTAAATAGAATAGGAATATGAATAACCAAGGATAAAACCAAGCTTTCATTGATTTATCTATTTTGATTTATGATATAGACATACTATAATTTATTTTCATTATTATGTGTATTTCTACTGTGATAAGATTTGGTCACAATATGATTTCTTATCATAGAAAATGGTTGGAACCAGAAGGATCAATTTAAACATTTAATATGACAGAAATGTTATTGATGAGTACAAAAATGTAATAATGATCGCAGTAAAGTATTTTTTGATTATCCCAAATCAGTTTTCACATAACCATATTAACAATGTATACCAAACCAAATCTCAGACTCCCCAAAGAAGAGAATAATAGAGATAATATAGAGTTTGGGTAATATAGACCATGGTCGAAACAAAATTTAGTTTCTTATATTTCAATAATTCTGGATGAATAAATAAAGGGAATGTTTCCAAGGAATGAGAAGTTGTATTATGGGTGGTGATGTAGGCCCCAGAGTAAGTAATTTCCAAGAAAAAAAATGAAGTTTCTAGTTTATGTAATGAATAGGAATATTTGTCTACCAAAGCTGTTCTCAACATTTTAATGTTTTATGGGTGGGATTTATAAGAATTATTCAAATAAATGTCTTAGGGAGAAATATCATGAAGGAACTCAACAATGTTGTATGATTATTTTTTTACTATAGTTGATTTAGAGACTAAAAATGATATATGAAAGGTATGTGTTGTTCTAATAGTTTTTTATAAGGTTTATTAAATTTATTTTTATGAATGTTAATACAAAACTCATATATTATATTTTAGGGAAGGGGCATTATGGAATAAAATTATGATTCATAGTTATTTTTTTGACATAGAAGTTGGATGAATTAAGTATTTATGTTTTGGAATTAAAAGATTATTTTATATGAAACATAAAATTTATTAGTATTTCATGTATATGTTTTCATTAAGGATTTTAAGGGATATATTGAATTGTTTTAATTAAATATAAAATTGATTTGATTGAAAGGTGGTATTTTGTTTAAGGAAAGGTAACCCTTAATGTGTTCTTGATGTTGAGAAATTTTGTTATCATGGATAAAAAGACTACTCACTTAGATAAAGTGACTTTGATAGTACTGATTGCCTTGTAACTACTTAATAATATTTTTTCAAAATGTTTTTTTCATTCATCAATAGAGTTTATAACATTTTTGGATGTATGGAATATATCCAATAATTTTTTATCTATGCAAGGAATTATGATGCAACTATTCTTTGAAATATGGTTTTATCGTAATTTATATTATTATTATGTTTCAAAAGAATACATGATCAAGGTATTACCATGTTTGGCATAAGAAAATAAAGAGGTCATTTATGATATATATGGATCAATTTTATTCTAATTCTATGAAATTTTGGGACCATATTTATAATATATTGTATTTTCATCATTTAGAAAGGGTCAAAAGGTTAACCATTTAGGAAATGGTTTTTGATGATGTTTGAATAAAGTTTTAGAGATTATTGTATTACATGAATATATTATGAATTATTAATATTGGATAAAATATTCTAAATATTATTTTATGATAACTAAATACATATTTAATGACTTGTCTTTCTATTTATTGATCCCATTATTTTTTAGTGCTTCATGAATGAAAAAATTTACCTTCATTTTATTGAGTATAAGGGGAAGTGTAAATTGATCAATGAAAAACCAAAGGGTGAGGTTGTTGATGTGGCAATGTTTTCACACTCTTTGCCACATATTTTTTATATTTTTATTGACTTTTTTATACAAAAATGATTGATTTTAGTAAATATTTGATAATTGTTGTGTTTTGGTACATGTTGTGTAGAATAATCAGTTTTTAGTTTAAAACATGAATTTTAATGTGCATTAGTGTATTTTTAAAAAAATATTAAATTAAATTAGTCCTGCAAATTATACTTTTATTATTACAAAAAATTTAATTCTAGTTAGTTTGTTAATTTATTTATTTAATTAATTATTTATTTATTCCTTAAATTGTAAATAAATAACTCATTTTAGTTGTTATTATTTTAATAAATTAATTAGTTATAAAAAATTAATCTGATTAAATTAATATTTTTTAATTTTTAATTTAATTAATTATTTAATTAATTGGTTAATCAATCTAAGCAAGTAACAGTATTTTTTTAATATGTTTTAAATTATTAAACCCAAATAAATTCATTCTTTTAAATAAAGAATTTTAAATTTTATTATTTATTTTTGTTTTATTTATTTATTTTTCAATTCCCTTATATTTAATTTAATTTATTAATTGATTAATATATTTTTTGGTCTATTAAATTATTAATTTATTTAATCTGTTCTTTTTAATTTGCAGGTACTCGCAGTGGCACATCCAACCATTTTCACCCCACGCTGCCAGAATATCATTCACGGTGAGACTGTGAGCATCACTCACGGTGCCACTGGTTTTCCCTCACACTGCTTCACTCTTTACATCCTCACTCTCTCACGGTGACACACATCCAGTGTTCCACCACATACTATCACACAGGAACCGTGATTCCACCTTCCTGGTGCATGTCTCACTGTTCCACCTCTGCTGAGCACCCAGCTTCACGGTGCCTCTTTTATTGTCTCACCACCTCAAAAAAACCATCCACCATCGCCACTGTTCCACTCTTCCATCCCACCATTTCTTTGCACAGTTGGGGCCACCATTAGTGTTCCACCACATCTATCCCACAGTCTTCACCCCTTATTATCCCACTCACCGCCACGAGCCGGTCTCACCTCCTTCATCCTTTATGCTGCAGCGAGCCGGTCTCACCTACTCTATCCCCTGCGCTGCAGTCCGAACCTCCCAAAACCCTGTCGATTCCCCTCTCACCATCATGGGAAACACAACTCCTTCACCGCTTCGCCCCGCACACCAGCAAAAAAAATTCAACACACAACAATACATATAATTTTGAACAGACAAAGCTGATTGAACCGGAAATTCACAACAAATTAAAGATCAAAGAACCCCAAATCAAACTATAGATCCACCTAAATCTATTAAAACTAGAAAATCTAGATCCAAACCCCCTTGTTGATACCTCACATGAGCATCTTGCTTCAAAAACTTACTTCATACCATGCTGTTTGGACCCCCCATCTCTAGTCTCGGCCGCACCCCTTGATCCACAGCCACGACACACCTCCACAGCCGCGACACACCCGCTCCGAGATGCCTCTCTACTTCAAGACGATGTTGCTAGCGAAACATCCCAAACCCTAACCAAGTTACCAACTCATCTTGCCACATCTTGCACTGCCCCCCTTGCTCCTGATTGGCACCGCACAAATCCTCACGACACACCCGCATCCCATCATCACCGCGAACCAGTTGTCGAAACCTCCCATGTTCGAACCCCCACATCCTGTGCATAAACCCTCTCCCCCTTCAGTTCTCCGAACAAACCGCCCCCTCTTATTTGTGTTATATTTTTTAGTTAGTTTTTATTTTATTATATTATAACATATAATATAATATATATATATAGTATTTAATATATATGATATATAATACAATAATAATAATAGGCATAGTAATAAATAGAATATAAGCTTTTATATATTAGACCAATATATGTAGTAACTAAATAAAATAGTTATTAAATATATATTACTAATAATTGAGGTATAATATATATATATATATTAATATGTTGTTATTATAATTAAGTAGTGATATTAATATATAGTGTAGAAAATTATTTAGTTATACATAGCGGTTACTTTTTATTCGGCTCACATGTGTTTGTTATTGTGTCATTGATGGAGGCAGGATATACTTATAGAGACTTCACTAAAAAGTCGTGAAGTGCACCTAAAAATCATTCCATGTGGATCTGTGTTTCCAGGGAAGATTGCAGTTTGCTGCGCGTACACATTATTTTCATTCAGTTAGGAGCAACTGCTCCGTTGACAAGCACGGGAGGAACAACACAGTGAAATATACACGTGGAGGCCTGGGAACACTTTAGATGAGATTCCAGAGACTTCTAATGGGTGATTAATGCGCTGGAGGCGGGAGAGGAATTGATCTATTCAGCGGAATGGGAGACGTGCAAAACATAATTGGGGATAGGGGGAACTGGAGACAAAGCAGCGAGACTTTGATCCAGACTGGGGGAGTAGAGTAGGAGGAACATTCAATATCTTCCTTCGCGAGCATATTGGAGTACTGAGAGCAGTAGATCAGCACCTTTCATACCTCTATTTCCAAGGCAGGACATCGAGCGCATTTCTGCGTCGCGTCCACCATTGAGCAACAAGAATTAGTACCTTCATATGAATTGGTATGGAGTTTGAACATGTTAGTTATCCTTGGGATTTTTTTTCTCAAACTTATTTCAATATTAATTTCATTGATCTTAATTCTATTGTTTCATTAAAATCAACCATTATGTACAGCTAAATTTATTTGGGCGGGGGGGGGGGGGGGAGCTGGTTGATTAGGTTTCTTTAGTCTAATGTATGCACGACATCATTTCCTAGAATGTCTCTCTTACTCGTATTTATGTTCAAAACAACAAGGTTGAATGAAAACCAATATTTATTGAATTTTAAGGAAAACTATTTCAATTTGGGGAACACACTAAGAAGTGAGTTATGCTCGAATGAGAGAGACACGCTGAACTAAACTGACAAGTTGAGCATAGTGACAAATTACCTTTTATCTCCATTGGATGGAATGCCTTTTACAGTCTAAGGAGTGTAAGAGTTCTTTCATCACAAACGGACCAGATGAAAAATCTGGCCAGTTACTTTTAGTCAAATCAATATTTTTAAAATCTCAGTGCATGGACAAGGCTAAGCAATATCAATTCGGCCAGTGGACTTTCCCCCTACTCATCTATTGGTTGTTTACACCATAATTTTCCCTTGATGCTCTGTCTACTCCCTTTTCACTCACCACCTCACCTTCATTTCCTCACACACCAATTCTCACTGTCTTCACTTCACCACCACCAACTATTTTTTCTTGTTCTTGTGTGTCTTTTTGTTTAGTTTATTTTTTTAGATTTCCAAACACAACATAAGGCCTCCCTGTGGTTTGAACCTATCTTGACACTGTCCTAAGTAGTAAGGAGGTTATAAATTTTAGTTTTTCTCACATGCCAAATGTTACACGAGCGTGCAAATTTTGGCATCATTTTTGGGGAGGCTAGGTGAGATAAAAAAAACAAACAAAAATTTAAATATTAAAAAAATAAAAAAAAATCAAAAAAAACTAAAAAAAGCTGCAAAAAGAAAAAAAATTGAAATTCAAAAACAAATTGTGAACCTGCTACATGCAAACCAAGTCTATGTTTGAATACTTAGTACCTGGTACCATGTAATTGATAAGAACCTCATGGAAGTTAAAAAGAACAAAGACAAGGTCAAAATGAAAGATAACAGAAATGAAAAAATGACAACGCACTTCATGAGAATTTGAACCAACCTAGAATGATGAACCCACCTAGGAATGAGATAGCTGAGAGGCACGACTTGAGAGAGTTCTTATTACCTTCAGTGTCTAGCAAACCTTCATGAATTAGACTCTCTCCTAGGTCCATGAATTACGTTATCCAGAAATCTATGCTTAGTCAACTGCCTACCTTAAATGGAATGCATATTGAAGACTCTCTTGAATTCATTAGAGTCTTCTATTGTAGTTTCAATCAACTACTACTTAGGGGTCTCACTGAGGAAGAGCTTAAACTGAGAGTGTTCCCCTTATTCCTTAAGGGAAATTCTAGGTATTGGATCCAATAGTTATAAGAAGAAATATTTGACACCTTGGATCTAGTTTACAATGCCTTCATAATGAAGTTATATCCTAGGAGGTTAAAATCTGTAATTAGGCACAAAATAATTGGATTCCTTCAGGATGAAGGATAACTGTTTCATGAATCCCGAGATAGGTTTAGAGGTTTTCTTAGGCAGTGTCCAAACCATAAATGTACACCTCAATTCCTTATGGACACCATCTACAATAGTCTCACCCCTTACCACCAAATCTTGGTTGATAAGTCTTCTAGAAGAGACTTTAGTGATATGATTGCTGAGGATCTCAAACAGATCTTTAACACCTTAGCTCAAAATTCCTAGCAGAAATGCTCTTGGAGAACCACGGTGAGAAAGGAAACTGCCCCTGTTCCTCAAGCTGATTCCCAAGCTGCTAGGGTTCTGTAATGAGAACCCACATCAAATCCTTAAAGACTAGTGCCACCACTATGGCATGTATGGCCATTCTGAAACCTATTGTCCAAACATTGATATGCCTGTCCAGCCACATGAGAGTAGCACCTTTTTTGGCTATGGACCACAGATGCATCCAATGGACAATCCTTTTTCCAACACCTACAATCAGGGGTATAGTAACCTTCTGAACCAATCATAGAGGGAGTAGGGAGTACTCCGACCTACTGCCCCTCATGGATTCCAATAGCCTCCTATGAAGCAATTCCAACCCCAACACTAACCTAAGACTGACTCATCCAACTCAAAAGATGTGGTGAGAGACATGTTCCATCATTTTATAGGGAGGTTTGATGAAAAAAAGACCAAAAATGATTATGATAAAGTTCAAATGGACGCCATAATGAAGAACATGGAAACCCAAATGGGGTAGTTGGATAGGGACACTAGTAATTGAGAAAAGGGGAGGCTGCCTGGCACCACTGAGGACAATCATAGGGAGAATTCCATGGGTGTGACCACCAGAAGTGGTCTCCAAACTCACCAAGAGCCTAGGAATGAAACCCAAAATGATGAAAATGAGAAACTGGATGAAGTTGGACACTCAAATATGAAAGAACCTGAATCTGGAAAACGGGACAGCACTGTTGGAATCCCACTAGTTCCGGCTTTCCAAACTCAAAAACCCAAAGAAAATGGTTTGAAAAAAAATACAATAAATGAATGAATATTTTTGAAACAGAAGCTATAGAGAATCCCCCAATTGTGAGGATTGTTTCCCCTGCAATCCCCTTACCACAAAGAATTAAGAAACCAATTCGTGATTCTGACATGTTAAATTTTTCAAAAGTGGTTAAAAAGTGGAACATTGATATTCCATTCATGGAATCATTGAATCAAATCACATTATATCTGAAATTACTAAATAAAATCTGTTCAAAAAAAAAAGAAATTAGAAGAATTTGCTGGCTATAGCTTAACAGAGGTGTATAGTGCAGTCTTGAAGAATAGGATACCTTCTATGTTCAGGAACCAAGAAGCTTTGTAATCCCTTGCACTTTTGGGGATAGTGGTTGTAAGTTCAATTTTTTGTGTGATCTTGGAGGTAGTATTAATCTGATTCAATTGTCACTTTTTCAGCACCTAAGATTAAGAGTTCCCCAATCCACCACTGTTGTGTTACAGATTGCTGATAGGTCCATTACTCATCCAGTGGGTAGGGTTGATATTTGTTTAGTGGGAGTAGGAAAACACTTTTTTCCTACTGACTTTATTATCCTCGATACGGAGTGTGACCAGGAGGTTCCTTTCATTCTTGGTAGGCCCTTCTTCGCCACAAGGGGAGTTTTGATAGATGTGTCTAAGGAGAAAATGATTTTCAATTTGGGTAAACAGAAAGAAGAATTAAATGTGATTAAGAAAATCCAAGAAACCACCCACCCATTCTTCCCCAAGGATGAGATGTTAGTTGCTGAGAGTAGTGTTGATAAGGAGGAAGGAGAGTTTCTGAGAATGGTAGCTGAAATGAATAATGAACCTGAAATCACTACTACCGCTTGCATGAGGATTAGCTTAAACAAGGAGAGAGAATTCCTGGAGAACCTAGGTGAGTTTGTTTTGGAGCACATTCTTACCGCAATAGAGGATTCTGCGTTTGAGGATATATCTTTTGGAAGCACTTGCACAGAGGAAAAATCCTTATCTATTGCCTTCTTCAAGAGGCAATATTAAGACCATAGGCCACCAAGGCCCAAGAGTCTTCCCTCATGCCAGTCACCACCCACCCTTGAACTCAAGCCCCTCCCTACCCATCTCAATTACTCCTTTTTAGGAGACAATTCCACCCTTCCTGTGATCATTTCATCCAATCTAGAGGTGAGTCAAGAGAAAAATCTACTTTCTATTTTGAATAAATACAAGTCAGTAATAGGCTAGTCAATTGCTGAAATCATGGGGATAAGTCCAGCCTTTTGTATGCATAAAATTCCCATGGAACCTGAGGGGAAGCCCAGAGTAGAAGCCCAAAGAAGACTCAACCCCAACATGAAGGATGTTTTGAGAGAATAAGTGATTAGGTTTCTTGATTTTGGAATAATTTTTCCAATTTCTGATAGACCCTGGGTCTGTCCTGTCTAGGTGGTACCCAAAAAGAGTGGAGTGATTGTGGTCATTAATGAAAGGAATGAGCAGATACACATAAGAGCGGTGAATAAATGGAGAGTCTTTATAGACTATAGAAAATTGAATGCTGCCACAAGAAAAGATCATTTTCCCATTCCATTTTTGGATCAAATGTTAGAGATATTGGCAGGCAATGAATTCTTCTGCTTTCTTTATGGTTATTCTGGTTACAACCAGATTTCCATTGCACCTGTGGACCAAAAGAAAACCACCTTCACCTGTACATTTGGGACAATTGCCTACCGGTGGATGCCCTCTGGCTTGGTGGTGTTCATTCTAATTTTAGAGGTGTTTGATGGCAATTTTTTCAGACATGATTGAAAGGATAATTGAAGTGTTCATGGATGATTTTTCAGTTATGGGAGATAACTTTGAGAACTATCTGAAAAACCAGGAACTAGTGTTAGAAAGATTCAAAGAGACCAACTTATCTTAAACTGGGAAAAGTGCCAATTCATGACCACTAAAGGAATATTTTTGGGACATAAAGTTTCTATGAAGTGGCTAGAGGTTGATAATGCTAAAATTGAGGTCATAAAAAAGTTTCCCCCACCTGCAAATGTGAAAGGAATTGGATTTTTTTGGGGTCATGCTGGGTTCTACAGGGGGTTCATTAATGTATTTTCTAAGATAAGTAGACCCATGTTCTCCCTATTAGTTAAGGACACACCATTTTTCTTCGATGAGACATGTCTAGAGGCCTTTAATTTTCTCAAGGAGAAGTTAACTTCATCACCTCTAATCACTGCTCCTAACTGGAAGCATCCTTTTGAGGTTATGTGTGATGCTAGTGACTTTGCAGTATGAGCTGTGTTAGGGAAGAGGAAGGATAGAAAATTACATGTTATTTACTATGCAAGAAAGCTGCTAGATGATGCCCATAAAAAATATTTTAACACTGAAAAGGAGTTGGCTGCTGTGATGTTTGCTTTGGAAAAGTTTAGGCAGTATTTGATTGGATCAAGGATCATAGTTTTCACAAATCATTCAGCCCTAAAGTATATGCTGGCTAAAAAGGACTCAAATCCCAGACTCATGAGGTGGACCTTGCGGTTACAGAAGTTTGATTTAGTGATTAAGGATAAGAAAGGGGCTGATAATGTAGTTGCAAATCACTTGTCCCGATTGCATAATTCCCTAAGTAAGGAACCAAAAGATATCAACACTTCTTTCCCTGATGAATTTTTTTTTGCTGCTTTTGTGCAGTAGTATGCTTGGTTTGCAGACTATGCCAACTCTCTGGAAGTTGGAGTCATGCCCAAGGATCTCTCACACAATCAGAGGGAAAGGTTTATATCTGAAGTGAAATATTATTTTTCAAATGACCTTCTTCTCTTTAGATGATGTGCTGATGGGATTCTAAGAAGATGTGTGGCTGAGGATGAGAATTTTCCCATTCTTGAGAGCTTTCATTCATCAACTTGGGGTGTCCACCATTGAAAAGAACGAAATTCTCAAAAGGTAATACATGATGGTTTCTACTGGCCAACACTGTTTAAAGATGCTAGGAGTCTGGTTATTGGCTGTAAAAAATGTCAAATGTTGGGTAATTTTGGAACAATGAAGGAACTACCCCAAAAAGGTATTCTGGAGGTTAAAATCTTTGATGTGTGGGCTTGGACTTCATGGGACCATTCCCATCATCTTATGCGAATGAGTACATTTTGGTTTCTGTGGACTACGTATACAAGTGGGTTGAGGCAGTAGCTCTGCCCGACAATTCGGCTGCTAGTGTTGTTAAATTCATCAATAAAAACATCTTTTCCAGATTTAGTGTGCCCCGAGCATTAATCACTGATAATGGAACTCAATTAAAGAATTATAATTTCAAATTTTGATGGAAAAGTATGGATTCTCACATAGGACATGCACTACTTACCACCCACAGTCTAGTGGGAAAGCAGAAGTTTCAAACAGAGAGCTCAAACAGATATTAGAGAAAACATTGTCTAGCTCTAGAAAGGACTGGTCAAGGAAGTTTAATGAGGCCATTTGGGCCTATAGAACTACTTATAAGACTTCGATATGGATTTCACCATAAAGGCTACTCTTTGGGAAAACATTTCATCTACATGTGGAGTTACAACATAGATCTTATTGGGAAGTGGAGGCACCTAACTTTGATTTTATGTCTGCTGAAGAGAGGATACTGTTAGATCTGAATGAGTTGGAGGATATTATAAGAGAGTCCTATGAGAATGCTGAAATTTACAAATAAAAAACAAAGGATATTCATGACTCAATCATTCAAAATATGAATTTCATGGTTGGTGAGAGGGTCCTGCTTTTCAATTAAAGATTGAAGCTGTTTCTAGGAAATTTAAAGTCAAAATTGTCAGGACCCTTTACCATTGTTTGAGTCTTGGTTAATGGAGTTGTTGAGCTGGTTTTAGAAGAGAGCCGAACTTTCTTAGTCAATGGTCAAAGAATAAATCACTTCTTTGAAGGGCAGCCAAAGGGCTTTGCTGCCATATCTCTATTGTAAAAATTAGCTAATTCAAGTCTAACTAAGGACTATAAACTCAGTGTTACATGGTAACTTACCCATGGTTTCTTAGTTGTTTCCCTTTTATTTTTTTAATTAATAATGTTAATCCATGCTGCTTGTTCTCCGGTTCAATTGCTTAACTGCTTGATGGTGATTCATGATCTATTTTCGTTTTAGAAAAAGTTGTTACTGCCAGAAACTCAACCAAGAAAACCCAAAGGATAAATCCACTGCATTATATGGATAACATTTCATTATACTCACTCTCTTGGGTTAATTATCTTGAACTTCTAACTCTGCAATATTATTTTACTTATTTTAACTTGCAGGTTAATTATGAGGGGTAAATAACCAGCACTGCTAAAGAGAGTCTATTTATAGAAGCCACTGTTAAAGGTCCAATAATTTGGGGAAGTATTGTTCTGCCTTTTTTACTTTCAATTACTTGCATAATCATTACTGTGAACTATGTATAGGGGACTTCCCCCTAATCTATGAGAAAATTAACTGTGTTTTATTGCATGAGTGTTTAGGTTCAAGTATCTAGAGAGTTTAAAATGTATTTTTAGATGATTTGTTGACACATGCTTCCACCCACTGCTTTCAATGTCATTATGCTGCTGCTGCACATCACTACTAATAATGCAACTATTTGAAGTAAATTGATACAATATTTTTTCTGCACATTAAGAAATTCAAAGCATGAACATCTTAGAAATAGAAATGTTCTTGGTTGCTGGTGATGGTTGGTGGGGTTGGGTTCTTCTGTTTTTGTTTTTTTGGGTTTTTGTTTTCTTTTACTTTTTGTGTGGAAAATAAAATTTTTGAACTTCATTGATACCCCTCCATATCCTTTTTCAGCTGAAATGTATATCTATTTTGAACATAAACTGTCTTCCACCGTAGAATACAATATTGGGGACAATTTTGGGTTTTATGTGTGGGGGAGATGGGTCATTCTAGTGTCATGTTGAATTCCCCCTTCTTGAACCTGAGTTTCTGTTTGTTAAAAAATGGTTAAATTGTTTTAAAAAAAATGGTTCCAAATTACTTCAATTTTTTTTTCAAATTCTTCTATCACTTGATGGTCATTGGAGGTTCAATGGTACTTCATTTTTGTCCTGTTTAGTGGATAACTATTTGCTGGATGTTGAGAGTGGCACATAGTCAAAAACTGTTAAGTATAAATGATTACTGAGTGAAATTGTTCACTGTCTCTATGGATATTTCTGTTTAGGAACTGAGGATGAGAGTATGATAATATTGGTTTTGTGGGATGATGATCATGACTTAGGGTAACATGATGTTCTCACTATAACCCATGTGACTCACATTTTTATAAAATAATATTCAATCACTTTTGTAATCTAATTAGAATGATTATTAATTAAGTCCTTTCTAACTGGATTAAAATGGGAAAATGGGATCCCACTGTGAGTATCTGAGACAAGGTGCATTGGGTGAATTTCTGTGAATAAATAAATCCAATTTAAATTTTAATAAGTTCTATACATAGTGCTCTACACATGGAATATGGCTGGGAAAGATTAAAATAAAGTTCCCTTGTCATAAATAAACTCATTGAGGTGAGGGGAATTTTGAACCTAGATGAAAAAGGGTAAATTGACTTGGTTAATTTTCATTTGAGTTGAGTCAATAAAGTGATCAATTTAATGGACTTTAATTTTTGGAACTTGGGGGAAGGTGAGAATGGAAGGCGCCCTTGGTTATGTTTTGAGTTCCTTTTCATTGGACCAGTCAACACTCCTTGAATTTGAACTTTAATTGGAAGGTGATGTAGGACAGTTAATGAATATAAATAAGAGGCATGACATACTTGACAGTGTATGAATTTTTCAGGTTATTGACTTCCAGTGATTTTTTTTGAAGCTAGACAGAACATCATTTTTTGAACACCTTTGAAAAGACCGTCATACCTTTGGTCTTGATCTTGTGGGTATTAAAGTTTAATCATTCATTTTGTTTTGAACTGAATCTCAAAAAACATCTTTCTGTTTTGATGTCAAAGTCCTGTAACTATTTGAGGACAAACAAAGTTTAATGTGTGGGGGAGTTTGATGTGGTAGTGTTTTCACACTCTTTTCCATATCCTTTTTATATTTTTATTGACTTTTTTATACAAAAATCATTCTTTTTAGTAAATTTTTTATAATTGTTGTGTTTTTGTAAATGTTGTGTAGAATAATAAGTTTTTAGTTTAATACATGTGTTTTAATGTGCATTAGTGTCTTTTTAAAAAATTCTTAAATTAAATTAGTCCTGCGAATTATACTTTTATTTTTACAATATTTTTCATTCTAGTTAGTTTGTTAATTTACTAATTTAATTAATTAATTAATTATTCCTTAAATTATAAATAAATAACTTATTTTAGTTATTAGTATTTTAATAAATTAATGAGTTTTAACAATTTAATCTTATTAAATTAATATGTTTATTCATTAATTTATTTAATTCTATAATGAATTGGTTAATCAAACTAAGCAAGTAATAATATTATTTTAATGTGTTTTAAATTATTAAACCCAAATAAATTCATTCTTTTAAATAAATATTTATCAATTTTATTATTTAACTTTGTTTTATATATTTATTTCTCAATTCCATTATATTTAATTTTATTTATTAATTGATTAATCTAATTTTAGGTTTATTAAAGTATTAATTTTTTTAATCAGTTCTTTTTAATTTGCAGGTACTCGCGGTGGTGCATCCCTCTATTTTCACCCCTCGCTACCACTGTATCATTCATGGTGAGACCATGAGCATCACTCATGGTACCACCAGTTCCCCCTCACACTATTTCACTCTTTGCAGCCTCACACTCTCATTGTGACACACAACCTGTATTCCACCACATGTTGACTCATAGGAACCATGAGTCCACCTTCATAGTGCCTATCTCACTGTTCCTCCTCTTCTCAGCACCTAGCTTCATGGTGCCTCATTTATTGTCTAACCGTCCCAAAAAAACCATCCATCATCGCCAATGTTCCACTCCTCCATCCCACCGTTTCATTGCACAATTGGTGCCACTGTTAGTGTTCCACCACATCTGTCCCATAGTCTTCACCCCTTACAATCCCACTCGTCGTCGCAAGCCGGTCTCACCTCCTCCATCCCATGCGCCGCCGCGAGCTGGTCTCTCCTCCTCCATCCCCTACGCTGCTATCCAAACCTCCCAGAACCCCATTGATTCCCCTCTCACCGTCATGGGAAACACACCTCCTTCGCCGCTTCGCCCCACACACCAGCACAAAAAAAATTCAACACACAACAATAAATAAAATTTGAAACACACACAGCTGATTGAACCAAAAATCCCCCACAAATTTAAGATCAAAGAACCCCCAAATAAAACTATAGAGTCACCAAGATCTATTAAAACTAGGTAATCCAGATCTGAACCCCCTTGCTGCTTCCTCACCTGAGCATCTTGCTGCAAACCCTTTCTTTGAACCTCGCTGTTTGGACTCCCCATCTCCAGTCTCGGCCGCACCCCTTGCTCCACAATCGCAACACAACTCCACAGCCGTGACACACCCACTCCGAGCTGCCTCTCTCCTTCAAGCCCAAGTTACTGGCGAAACGCCACAAACCCTAACCGAGCTATCGACTCATCTCGCCACAGCACGCACTGCCTGTCTTGCTCCAGCTTGGCACTGCATGAACCCTCACAACACACTCGCATCCCTTCATCGCCGCGAACCAGTTGCCGAAACGTCCTCTGTTTGAACCGCCACATATTGCGCCTAAGCCCTCTCCCCCTTTACTTCGCCGAACAGAACCCCCCTCTTATTTGTGTTTTACATTTTTTAGTTAGTTTTTATTATATTATATTATAACATATAATATAATATATATAGTATATTATATATATAATATAAAATTCAATAATAATAATAATAGGAATAATAATAAATAGAATATAAGATTTTATATATTATACTAAAATATTTATTAATTAAATAAAATAGTAATTAAATATATATTACAAATAATTGAGGTATTATAATATATATATATATATTAATAAGTTGTTATTATTATTTAGTAGTGATATTAATATATAGTGTATAAATTTATTTAGTTATACATGGAGATTACTTTTTATTGGGCTTACATGTGTTTGTTGTTGTGTCGTTGTAGGAGGTGGGATATACTTATCAAGAGTTCACTAAAAAGCCGTGACATGCACATAAAAGAATGCCACATGGATCTAGGTTTCAAGGGAAGATTGTAGTTTGTTGCGTGCACACATTATTTTTATTCAGTTAGGGGAAACTTCTCCGGTGACAAGCGAGGGAGGAACAACGGAGTCAAAACTACACATGGAGGCTGGAGAACACATTAGATGAGATTTCAGAGACTTTGACTGGGTGATGAATGCACAAGAGGTGGGAGATGCATTGATCTATTTAGTGGAGCAGGAGACTTGTAAAACAGAATTGGGGACAGGGGGAACTGGAGACAAAGCAGTGAGGCTTTGATCTAGATTGGGGGAGTAGAGCAGGAGGAGAATTCAACATCTTCCTTCATGAGAAGATTGGAGTACTGAGAGAAGCATATCAACGCCTTTCATACATTTATTCCTAGGGCGGGACATCGAGCGCATTTCAACATCACATCCACCATCGAGCAGTAGGAATTTGTTCCTTCAAGAGAATTAGCAGGGAGTTCAAACATCTTTCTTTTCCTTGTTCTTTGTTTTTCTACAACTTATTTCAATATGAATTTCATTGATCTTAATTATATTGTTGCATTAAAACCAGCCATTATGTCTAGCTAAATTCATTCGGGGGGAATAAGCTGGTTTATTAGGATTGTTTAGTCTGATTTACGCACTGCATCATTTCATGGCATGTCTCTCTCACTCGGATTTATGTTCAAAACAAAAAGGTCGAGTGAAAACTGATCTTAATTGAATTTTAATGAAAAATGTTTCAATTTGAGAAACTCACTGATAGGTGAGTTATGATCGAATAAGAGAGACAAACTGAACTCAACTAACAAGTTGATCCGAGTGACATCTGTCCTGTTATCGCTATTGGATGGAATGACTTTACAGTTGAAGGAATGTAAGAGTTATTTCATCACAAACCGACCAGATGAAAAATATGGCCAGTTAATTTTATTCAGATACATATTTTTAAAATCTCAGTGCATGAAAAAAGTAATGAAATATTAATTCAGCCAGTGGAATTTCCCCTACTCATCTATTGGTTGTTTACTCCACAATTTTCCCTTGCTGCTCTGTCTAATCCCTTTTCACTCACCACCTCACCTTTATTTCCTCACACACCAATTCTCACTCTCTTCACTTCACCACCACCAACTGTGTTTTCATGTTCTTGTGTGTTTTTTTTTATTTTATTTTTTTAGATCGCCAAACACAACATAAGGCCTCCCTGTGGTTTGACCCTGTCTTGCCACAATACTAAGTAGTAAGTAGGTTATAAAGTTTAGTTTTTTTCCCGTTCCCAACGATGCGCGAGCATGAAGTTGTGCATCTAAAATGGAATGAAATCAAGTTGGTATACCTCCTTGTGAAAATTATTCAACGTTAGGAAAATTATATGTAATTAAAATAGTGTCTTGTTGTCCATAGTTTGGTGATATCAATGACCTCTTTAACAATTATTTTTGGTGGAAGTTAAATTTATCTAAATCACCCACTTCTATTGATCAACATTCTCTATCAACCTCAATCAGTATTTGGGAGCTTTCGTTATCTTCTATGTATATGTTTTTTGTTTCCTCCAATGTTGTATTATTTGGAATCCTATTTATGATATACTTTGGGTAACCATTATGTTTCTAAAGTTATCTTTTAAAGGATGTTTTAGTAATAATTTTTATGAATATCAGTTTCTATAAATGAAAAATTTAAGTATAAAAACATTAATGAATAAAAAACATTTAGAGAGGTAAATTAATTTTATGGGGAGTAGAATTTAACACCCCAATATTTTGTTAAATAGGTTTTTAAATTAATTTATCTTTCCTTATATTTTTCATTAGGCAAAACATTGAATGTAGATTGTTTTATATGAAAAAACTAATCTTGGCTAGTGTAATACCTATTTACACCGGTATGTTAGAATAGTGGTTATGAATATGATTAATTAAATTATGAAAATATGAATTACACATTTATATAAGATGAATTATTTGGTGACCAATTAACTAGAAATGAAATTAAAAGCCATTAAAAACTATGATAAATCATTTTATAGAAAACATTTTTATAAATTAATTAAAAAAATGTGGGGAATAATTTTATCAAAATGGATATATTATATATTAAATTTTCTATATAACATTAATCCAATAATTTTCCTATATATGAAAAAATAATGAAACAAAATTTATATTTAAAAAACTAAATTTCTTGAAAAAGTGTTTTCTTGCCTTTTTTGTGGAAGACTCGTTTAAAAAATTATTTCAACCTCGGTTAGAAAATTAATTTTTAAAAAATAAATTTCAATTTTGAAATCATTTTTTCAAAATTATCTTAGGGTTTTATTTTGGTATTTTAATGAAATGTCTATTTTTTGGATGAATAGTTAAAATACTAAATTTTAAATGAAAATTTATTTTTCATTTTATTTATTTATATACCGAAATATTTTTTTATTTTATCTAAATCATATTTAGATAAATTATAAATATGTTAACCTAATTTAGGTTATTTTAATCAATTTAACATTTAAATTTTATATAAAAATATTATAATTATTTTAAAATTTTCACATTAAAACCCCATTGTTTTTTCCCATCTCTTGGACTATTTTAAAACTAATTTATAAACATTATGAGATTAAAATTTAGAAAAAATGATTAAATATTTAACATAATAATTATTTCTAATTTATAAAAAGGTTAAATATTTTTTTACAAAAAAAAATTAGTGAAAACAATTAAAATTATTTATAGTGATTAAGGGAAAAACGAGTTCCATAAGTGACTAAACAATAACATTAGGAGCCAAATGACCTAGAGACATGTCTAAAACCCAATTTATAGACATATTTCGATCATATACAATCTTTTATATAATATTTACCATTATTGGTGTCACTTTATGTATGGTATACCTCCCAATAGTGTTTACCTTTTTGTCTTTACAAGAATGTTACTTCTCCTCCACTATAAAAGGGAATTAACCCCCTCACTAATTAACAACCATCAAACCGCTTTTCTCAACAAAACCCTTCCAATATAAGCTCCCAAATTCTATTATATCAACCTATAAGTCTAACATTTCTTATAAACACATCCCATGAATCCCTATGTTGAAAACCAAAAGGAGCTACCCAAATAAGAGCTTACATTCTTCAATGGCCACTTTTGGTTTATTTCTTTATCCACCCCATTATTTTATATTATGTCATAATAATATAGTAAAATATTTATCTTAAAAATACTAATATTTATTTATTTTTTGTTTATTACATAAAACATCACACACTTCCATCAAATGGTATACTCAAACCTCGTTTATGTGCATGACGGACAACTACCTCTCAACTGATGTCATTAGTTCTTCCATTAAAACTTATCATGATTTGGAATAATGATGAAATTACTAATGAAATATAATATATATACACAATATTTTTGATTTAATTATTATTATTTAACTGTTATATAAAACATACCTTAATGATTTATATTTTTTTGAAATACGATAACTTCATTTTTGGATGTGCGAACTATCACCTCCACAAAGCAATGTGATTCGTTCTCTATTCACATGGAATTTATTAAGTATTTGCTTCTTACAAATATTTGATTTTTATGAAATAATAATTATAATGTAATTATTATATACATATCTTTTATATTTACATTTTTTTCTATACCATACGAAAATGGAAACAATGTTCATGTGTACGTACGTCCTGTCGTCTCCATGAGTGGTGTATTTAATTTCTTATTTATATATTTTATATATTGAAATAAATAGATATATAATTAATATTTTTTTATTTTTATTTTTATTTATATTATATAAATAATAAAATCATTATCTTATTAAAAGGAACAGGAATAAAAACTCAAACCATGTAAGGAAAACAAGGGAGTTATACTAAAAAACATAAATTTTAAAGGAACTTTTAATAAACAAGTAATATAAAGTCATAATTAAATAATATATGGAATAATTTATATTAATATGGTATTTAATTCTATTTAAAATAAACTTATATTTATTAAATAGTATTTTTGAAAAAGTACAATGAGATTCAAGACATAATGTAAGGGTATTTCTAGTCTCAGATTTATTTTTATTATATTTATGCCACATTCATAACTCATTTATTTTCTATAGTGTATATAATTTTCTATGACATGTTATGTCATGAAATTAATTTATATAATTATATTAAAAGCTTTAGTTGATGTTATTATTTTATACATCTCAACGTTTAGAAGTTACTCATGTAGTATGGGATTTCCATCTCACTTTTTACTTCTATGATACACATGTCACATTCACCAACTATTTATTATATATGGAATATATAATTCCCATGAATTAATTTTATGATTCCCCTATAAATTTTTTTTTAATTATATATCCATTTTTGGTTCTCTCTTTGATGGTGTTTTCAGTTCAAAAGTTAACAAATCTGTTAAGTATTTTTGGCTAAAATTGCCCTCTTTAAGACACATGCTATGTTATGAACCAATATTCTTTTACACAGTGTATATAATAGCCATATTACATTTTATATCATGATTCTCATTATATTAATTTATTATATGATTCATGTAAGGTTATTATTTCAGGTGTATTATTATTCAACGTTACCAAAGTTTTATGCTTTTATTTCTACAATCTCAACATTTATCGGGATTTTTTATGATTATTCTTCCACTAATGAAATCTTATGATACATCTCTCATGAATTATAATGAATTTTTTTATAATCAAGTGTTTCATGATATAATATTGTAATGGTACAATTTTTCCACTCATTGGTACTTAAGATAATTAATAATATGTTTTTAATAAAATATAATTTTAGTTATCTTTTCAGTCAGAAATCCATTTTCTTTTAAAAACAAGTTTTAAAAATTGTTTTCAAATGTCATTTTAATCAAGCATTCAAGGATAATAATTTTTTCACATATTTTTTATCTTCTAAAAATTTCTTAAAATGGTTCTAAAATCATCCATTGTATATTTTTGTTGTTATTTAAAAAAAAGATTAAAAAAATTGTATGTTTTAAAAAGATTTTTTCTAAAGATAATAGGATAATTTCCTCATGAAACGATTTAAATTATCCTTTTAAAATTATTTTCCATCTTGGATTTCATAATTTGGTGTTACGTATTCCTTAGTTTATATATAATACAATTTTACCATCTATATTCTTTCACTGAATGGTTTATGTTTTGATGGAATGATATTTATGGAACCCATTTCTTTTCCATATATCAATAATCTTCCAATGATATTTTTATGAAAAACATTTATTTACAATGTGTTAATATTGTTTCAAATATAATTATCTTAAAAATATTTATTTTCCATGGATTAAT
Organism: Viscum album; assembly: GCA_963277665.1. NCBI lineage: Eukaryota > Viridiplantae > Streptophyta > Magnoliopsida > Santalales > Viscaceae > Viscum > Viscum album. Next base: position 1,041,086,116 of record OY728143.1, on the reverse strand, counting down.
TAGGTTTTTGAAGTATAATTTTTATGTGTTTTATGATGATATGCGTGCTTTTTATACATTATCCATGTTGTGGTTCAAAGAATTTTTTTATAATATAGGGTGTCCTAAATAAAAAGGGTAATCTACTAATAGATTATAAAAAGAGGTGGACCAAATAGTTTCAGGTAATCCAAATATATAATATATGATGGGGTTTCCTATATAGAACCAGTTAAGACCATTACAGCTTATATAATGGGTAGCCCAGATAGCACCGGGTAAGCCCCTAAGAACTTATAGGATGTGGTGGACTAGATATAACTTGAATTAACTGGCTAATGATTTATATATCATTAGATATTGATGGGAAATAAGTCAATTGGCTTGATACACTATGGGAAGAATATTTAACATGGCCCACTATGGGAAAAATGTGTAACCTAATCTAATATGGGAAGAAGGGTTTACCTGATCCATTATTAAGAATGGATTATGACTGGGGATGGTTTTTGTCCTTCCTAGTAGGACCAAATATCATAATGTTCCATGATATGTCATGGAAATGATCCTTCACTTATAGGGAATTATTTTTCATTTTAAATAATTATAAATATTATATTTCATTCCAATTATATGATCTCAGGGATTATGTTCTAAAATATTATTATGATTCTTATCTTATAAACTTATAATATTTACACCATGAATTATGTTTAAATTCCATGACATGTAGGGTATGACCATCAAATGTTTTTCATGTTATCATTCTATTATTTATATTTTATACTTATATATCTCCTTTCATTAAACATACTGTGCATCTGAGCTCACCCTTTATTATGATTCATTTACCTAGGTTATGAAGAGAGGTTTTTTAGTAGGTGTACTGAAGGGGGAAGATAATTAAGGAAGATTTTTAAGATCATACATCTAATTATAAGAATGTGTTCTATGTTTCCAAATATACTAAAATTTTATGGTCCTTAGGTATGTAATTTTTTATTCTTCTGAATATTCATAAAAATTGATGTAATATCCATGTATGTTAATTGTTAGAGACTATAATCATTCATCTCTAAGTTGGGGGTAAATATCAATTTTTTTCATCCCATCTGTTCCTCCATCTATAAGAATCAACTCTTCTTTTTGGGTCTCATTCGACCATCATGAAAAGAAACTAGATCAAGTTTACTACTCATAGTCCAAGATGGGAAGAATATATGGAGTAGAAAATCAAACCTCATTGGATTCGTATTCGAAAAAGATCAAACATAACCATGGGTTCAAAAAATGAACCTAATGCTTATAGTTTAGAATCATCATATTGCATCAGGTTAATGGGACAACTACTATTACCGTATATAACTTTGTGAATGTAATTACTGTCAACATAGTAGATGATGTGGATCAAAGCAAAAATTTAGTGGGACGCAATCAGGAAAATATATCATGAGAGGAGGTTGATCAGGATTCTACAACAAAGGCAACATGTATTCGAAACCAAATGATAATCCAATACATAGCCCTTTAGAATACTGAATTTCTACCTTTATAGTAGAACAATTCCATAGATAAATGGAAAAATGGAAATATCTCACTCATCCAAATGATCAATAATTATTTCCATCATGTATAAGTTGGAACGACATGAGAATGAGATACAATCTCTCAGAAAAATCAACAAGGATCTATAGCGAGAAAAACATCCCACTGGGTATCATCTTAAATAAAATTATAATACCACTACACCCATATATCTGGAAATATATGATCCACCTATAATATAGACAAATTAATATCAGGATGGATTCAGATCCTAGTAGCTGTTATACATCCATAAGGAAGTCAAAGATGATTGTGACTTCCTTCCATTACATAAAAGGTATCTCCCTCACCAGGGAAATAATTCCATCTTAGAATATGTTGAGAATAAATTATAATGAAAATGGGGCCACCTCATCAAACCCATCATTCTCCATGTAGATGGAAGGGGGATCAGACAATAGTACCTCCGAAACAGCTAAATACCATCGATTATGTGGCTACTATAATTATAAGGACATGCCCATTAACATTATATAATCTAGCTATTTCAACTAGATTTCACTTATTTACATTCCCAAATATTTTTTTGCTCTAGATTTTTATAATGTTAGTCCATAACTCATACATATCATCCCACAAGCATAAAAAGTGGGTACTATTAAATTTGTAACCGTTTATTCCAAAACATAATGTTTTTAAAAAATTATTTCTCTTACACATCCTTATATCCTAAGAAAAACATTTCAAAAATATCGGATGGGCATTGAAATATTATTTAGAGATATAAAAAGAAATAAATAAACCATTGGTCCATGAGTATATATAATCAAATGAAATCATTTCACAATGACATACTTCTCATTCATATATACTTACTTTGTGGAACGTGATATTTTCATAAACAATTCAAGAAAATATATATATAAATATTTATATATACCCATAAAGGTATCTTGGTGAATTTATTACTTATATTTTAACCCTCATGTCTACCTTGTGATTAGTAACCCTCAGAGATACCATATAATTTAACACTCATGGCTACCTTATGGTGTAACTTTTACAGTTACACTTGGCGTAACCATACAGCCGATCTCCAAATAATGCATAACAAATTAATTGGAGGGATATATAGGTCCTAAAATGCATCATAAATAATTTCCAAAGACCATAAGATAATCATTAAACATTAATAATTGTATAAAAACATTGCTTTTGAATTTCATAAAATATAATTTCAAAAGTTGATTTTTATAAAAGAGCCCCTTAAAAATATCATATAATAGACGTGGGAAATTAATATAATTAAATTAATATGTATATAAACTATAAATACACATTATACAATATAATATAAAAAAATTCATCACACAATTAATATTACTACCACATAATAAATAATATAGAAGATTAACCCAAAGAATGGAAATTGGGTTAACAATTCCCTTACACCAGGTTCTTCTTAATTCAAATGTTCTTTACCATCCTGTAATGATGTTTAAAATAGTTTTATTAATATTTTAGAGAAACATATTTATGATTATAACACCTTATATGATCATTTAATAACATCATTCCACCCATTCATTAATAAAATTTTGGTAATTACATTTTTCAGGTGCATTATTTACATGGTTTCCATGGTTGGTTCATAACAGATTTTCTTTTCGAAAGGAAGAGAATCTACCTAAGTGGAATGAGTTGTTATTAATATGTTTCAATTATATTAAATTATTCTATAAATAATTATGGTTATATTGTATGAGGATGAATAATTTTATAAATCAATAGTGATTTTCATTTAGATCATTTTAATGGTTCTTCGGTAATCATGAACTTATTTCATCATATACCTTCAATATTATGAATATAAGCTAATTATAGAACATAAGAGAGTTAATATCATATAATTAAAAATAATTCAACTAATAAATTTGTTTTACAACCTATGTGGGGGGATTTAATGGAAATTGAAAACACGTCATCCATGATTTTGGTAAATTGGCATATCGTGGATGGTGTTTTTTATTTTTAGAATAAAAGGGGGTGGATAAGAATTAATTTGATGATTTTTTTCCATAAAAATGATAACATCTAGAATATATAATATTTTTGATCTTTTATTCCTCTTGGATAAGTGAAGGGGAATAGAGTATAAGAAAAAGAAAATAATTGAAAAAAAACAAGAAAATATAAGATGATTTTTACCTCTTCATCTCATCTCATTTAGATCATCCTTAAGTCCTTTGGTTTTGGCCTTTTGGTGGGACTAGAATGTCTTGGACATCGTTCAGATCCTTGGGAAGCAGATTTCAAGAATTTAGTCAGTGCTCAAATTTTGAGAGTGTGAGAGGAAGAGGGGGGTGAGGGTGGTATTTCTAATAGAAAAGAGGATGGGTTTTCCATTATTTTAATCATTTGTTAAATTTTTTTGTTCCGGACTATGAATGGTCTCAATTATTGTAACAAAAAATAGTAATAAATTCATGTGAGTTCAAAGAAATGTATATTTACATCAGCCATTACTCAATCATGATGCATAAATTCATTTATTTTTCAGTTTTTGTAAATTATCGAATTTAACTATTCACCATAAAAATCAAGTATTTCCGAAAAATCTAAAAAATTCACCCTAACCATTTTTCAACATGTAGAATTCAATAAAAAAATGCATTTTTTTAAAATAATTCTCTATATATGATTAATTTAATTATTAAATAAAGTCATAATTTATTCAAATAATAATAATTTTAAAACTGTAACTCATTTTATATCACCTTGAAAAATTAATCAAGATATCATTATCTTATAAAAACATGAATAAAAAATAATAATATGATTTATTATTCATAAGGGTCATATTACGATGCATATTTGTATTCATAAGGGTATATTACTATTCAACAAAAAACAAGTAGGTTTTGTCAGACTCTAAATAACTTATAGATCACAACCGTATATGTCTGTTTTTCAAAATTCAAATCATAGAAGATGAAAAATTATGTTTAACAGATATTTTATAATTTCTATATACAAAAATGGGTCATTATGTAGATAATAAGTGTTTCATACATTTAAATTTATTTTTAAAACTGTTGGGAAGTTACATTCTCCCTACCCTCTGTAAATTGTGTCTTCGGAATTTTATTTACTTATTAAACAAATGAGGGTACCTTTACCTCATAGAATTTTAATATTATTATTTTTATTCATTAACCATGTGGTTTCTCCAAAAACCTTTACCTGGTGTATTACCTTATTCAAAAGTACCAGTTCTCTTTGATCAAGAATCTGAACAGGTTTCTCTTCATAAAAAAGATTCTCTTCCAACTCAACTACTTCTGGACTCAAAACGTGAGAAGAATCTGGCACATAATTTCTCAACATCAAAACTGAAAAAAATTGTGTACCTAAGATAAACTCATAGGAAAAGCTACATGGTAGAAAATCAATCCAACATTCTCCTTGATTTCATAAGGTCTAAGAAACTGTGGGCTCGGCTTCCTTTTCTTACCAAAATGCATAAAACTTTTTCATGGTGAGATATTAAGAAAAACATAATCACCAACCTCAAAAGAAAATTATTTCCTGTTATTATATTCATAAATTATCTGCCTACTCTAAGCTATCCTAATTTATTGCAAGAACATAATCACTTTCTCAGCCTCTTCCTCTACTAATTCTAGTCCCATTTACTATCAATCCCCGACTTCATCCCATCAAGATGGAGTTCGACATTGATTCATATATAATGCATCAAAAGGTGAAATATTTATACTGGAATGAAAAATTCTATTATAAGAAAATTCAACATAAGAATTTTATGATCCCAACATCCTTGGTATTATATTGAACAAGCTCAAAGCATTCCCTCCAAAATCTGAATCGTCTATTTTGACTAATCATCTGATTGATGATGAAAAGATGTACAAAACATTTATTCTGGTCCCAATGACTTTGGAAGGCCTTTCCAAAAATTATATGTGAACCTAGGATTACAATAAAATATATTAGAAAATGCAACTCCATCTAACATTACAATCTATTTGATGTACAATCAAGAAATCTGGTCCAAAGACAAAGTATCTCAAATAGGACAGAAATGAGTAGATTTAGTCTGTCGATAAATAATAACCCAAATTTCATTTTTACCTCAAGATATCTTTGGTAGTCCCACAACGAATTCCCTAGATATATATTCCCATTTCCACTCTGGTACTGGTAATGGATGAATTATCTCCTCTAGTAGCTGCCACTCTTCTTTAACTTGTTGAAGTGTCAAACATTTCATGATAAAATTTTCAATATCTATTTTTATTCTATCCCACCAGTAATAACTCTGAAGGTCCCTATACATCATTGTGATGCCAGAATGAACTAAAAATAGAGAACTATGATCTTCACACAAGAATTAATCTTTTAGATGAGAATCACAAGGCACACATAATCTCTTTCCAAATATTAGAACACAATCTTAATCAATGATATATTCTGAAAACTAACCCATTTTAACCAATTATACCTTTTTCTCTAACACCAGGTATTTATTTTTATCTTGCTTAATTTTTATAAAAAATATGAATGCACTAAAAACTAGATCAAAATAGAGGAATTTCTTTCAACGACAACTTCCAAGATAATATTCATCTAATCATTAATCAAAGGGGTTTGTTCCATCCGTATCATACATAATGAGGCATGACATTTTCAATTAAAGGCATCTTCCACTTTGTTTTCTTTTATAAGATTTTTATTGATCATGGAATAAAAATCTTTTATCAATTCAAGTCATCTTATCTTCCTTATTTTTAACTTCTTTTGAGTGAATATATACTTTATATTTTTTTTTGTTCAGTATAAATTTCACATTTGGCTCGTATAAATGAATCCTCCAATTTTTTAAGGCAAAAAACCATAGATTTTAATTCCAAATAATATGTGGGATAATTTAACTCATGAGTTTTTAGTTGTCTTGAAGCCTAAACAATTACAAGATCATTATGTTTTAGAACACAACCAAGTTCCATTAATGAAGCATCACTATAGATGACTAGTTCAGCATTTCTGGAATGTAGGGTTAAAAATAGAGCATTCACCAATTTTATTTGAATTCCAAAAAAAATCATCACATTATTTTTTCTAGATGAATTTAACTCCTTTTCATGTTAACTTAGTCATTGGACTCGATATCAATTATATTTTTTCAACAAACATATAGTAATATCCTTCTAAACAAAGACAAATACAAATATCAGTTATATTTTTGGGTCTTTCCCATTATTCAACAACTTGTTTTAGCGGGAAAATCAATTATTTAATATTTAGAAACAATGTGACCATGGAAGTTAATTTTATGTAACCAAAATTGAAACATTCTGAATTTTACAAACAGTTTCTTTTCTTTTATGGTTTTCAAAAAACCCTTAGATGTTTTTCATGATTATCTTTACTTCTAAAATATACCATAATGTCATTAATAAACATAGCCATAAACATATCCAAGAACTCATGAGATATTATATTCATAATATCGGTGAATACATCCGGTGTATTAGTTAACCCAAATGACATAACAACAAATTTATAATGACCATATCTACTTAGAAAAAATGTTTTTTAAATTTCATCCTCTTTCACCATCAGCGGATGGTACTCGGATCTCAAGTCAATAATGGAAAAATAATGAGTTCCTAAGAGATGATCAAAAAATTAATTGATGTGAGGAAAATTATACTTATTATTAATAGTTTTTTTATTTTAATATCAATAATCAATTCAAATTCTCATGGAACCATAATTATTTTTAACTAAAAAATAGAAGCTCCCCATGGTGATGTGCTAGGATGAATGAATCCTTTAACAAGAAACTCCTGCAACTGATCATCCAATTAAAGATGTTTTATTTGAGTTTTTCAAGAAGGGTTCTTTGAAATCAGATTAGCATTAAGAACTAAGTAAATTGTGAATTTAAAATTTCGATCAGGACTAACACTAGGTAACTCATCTGAAAAAAATCAAGGTATTCATTTACAAATAGCACGTCATTAATATAAATAGTTCCATTTATTTTAATAATATGAGAATGATAAATTTCAGTTCTATATTTCAATATTTTATCATCTTCTAAATTTGTTATCAATTGTATGGGTTATTTATTATGTGAAAACAGAATTTCTTTCTAAAAATCCACATCTTTAGCTCTACAATCAATATTATCATGATAAACATAAATCCAATCCGTACTTAGAATGACATTAAACTCTACTAAGTGAAAAACAACATGGTTTCTAGGTAATGACATTTCACCGATAATTATATGAAGAATCTAAAAACTCATTTTTGTTGTGACATTGTGTTTAAAAAGTTAGTTTTTGTCTCATTTTTTGAGGTGATAATTTTAATTTACCAAAACATTTCCCATAAATAATGGAATATGTAATCCTGGTATCAAAAACGAGTTTTGAAAAATCTGAGAAAATAAACAAATTATTTGATATGATTTCATTTTATGTCCCTACATCAACTAACATAGTCAAAAAGGATCTCACAATACCTCTCTGTCTATATTCTTCTTACTTTCCATTACTCAAATCTTTCTTTGGGTAGACATTTTCATAAGTAAACATATCATGACATTTGAATCACATTACAATTTTCTTACCAGGATTGTTATTAAGATCATTTACATTAAAATCTCTGCCCATATTTCCAAAATTACCACATTGAAAAAACTTAAAAGTACTGGTAATACATTCCCCATGTTTATTTTTACCACACTTTTCAGAAACTGAAAACTGTACTCTTTTACAATAACATTTCATTGATTTATTCTTACACATCACATTCTATCTGGACCTATTATTTTGTTTGTTGTCAATATTCAAATGATCATTAGAAAAGTCTGTTTCTACCCTCTCAGAACATTGTATAATTTATTCATAACATTTTAATTCATGTTAGGCCAATTCCCTTGGGTATCTTGGATTCAATCCTGAGTAAAAGTGATTTATTTTTAAATCAAGATCCTTAATAATATGCGGAGCATACCTTGCTTGTTAGGTGAAGTTTTCTTCATACATGACCACTTAATCATCATTCATTTTACAAAATTAAAGTAGTTTCTTCTCCATTATATGTCGAACCACCTTAGGAAAATATTTTTCAAGGAAAATACCATTAAATCCATCCCACTCTAATGCATTAATATCCTCTCTATACCTCATATTATTGACTATTCACATCCACTAATCAGCTTCTCCTTCAAAACGATAAATTTGAAGACACAGATTTTGATTATATAAACATCCAATAATATCAAATATCTTTTCAAGGGATTTAATCCATCATTCATCTGCTATAGTGTTAGAAGATCCAAAAAAAGCAGGAGGGTGTTGCCTCATAAAATGTTCCATTATAATCATATCTCTTTGTGGTAGCTCTGGTTGTTATCTTTCATGGATGACACCACCATTTATTTCCTCCATCAACTAATTCATTACCATCACAAACTGTTCAGTTCCAATATCCACCATTCCCAGTTGAGGATTTGGAAATATATCAGCCTTTTAGTTACATCAAACTTCAGCTTCCCTATTTATTCTGTGGAAAATAATTCTGAACAGACATATATTATATAAATCATCATGGTAATATTAATAATATTTAAAATTTAATCATAAAATTAAGTTAAAAATAATTTATTGTATTATATTAACATCATCCCAACGCTTAATGTTATCTAAATCATTCTCTGATACCAACTACAAAGACCCACCCATAAACATTATAAAATTTAGCTATTTCAACTATATTTCACTTCCTTACATTATCAAGGATATTTTTGTATTAGAATTTAATAAAGTTAATACATAACCTATACATATCAACCCATAATAATACAAAGTGTTTACCATCAAAACAATATCTATTTCTTTGAGAACATAAAATTTTTAACAGAAAATAACAACATGATTTCTTTGATAAATCTTCATAACAGTTACCTTGACTTCCTTATTTATCTTACACATCCTTATAAACTTTGAAAAACATTTAAGAAATATGGTATGATTATAAAAATATTATTAACTGAGATAATAAAATGGAAGAAACCATTAGTCCCTTAGTACTTATAAATATATGAAATCATTTTACAAAGACATACTTCTCACCTATTTATACATACTTTATGAAACATGAGATTTCTATAAAAAATAATGATTATATATATAAAACCACAAACTTATCTTGGGGAATTACTTATATTGTAACCCCTCAAAACTACCTTATTATTGGTAACCCACACATCCACCTTATAATGTAATCCCCACGGCTACCTTTGGGTATAACTATCACAGTTACACTTGTAGTAACCATACGAAAGACCTCTAACTTACACACAACCAATGAATTAGAGGTATATATAGGTCCCAAAATTCATCATAAACAATTACCAACAACCATAACGAAATCAGTAAACATGAATAATTGCATAAAAAAATTTATTTTGAATTTCGTAAAATAGAATAATAAAAGAGGAATTTTAAAGGAAAGTCCCTTAAAAATCATATAATTGATGTGAGAAATTAATATAATTAAATTAATATGTAAATAAATTGTAACTAAACATAATAAAACATAATATTAACAAAAATTCAGTATCCAATTAATCTTTATACCTCATAATGGCTAATGTATAAGGTAAACCCAAAGAGTGGAAATTGGGTTAAGAATTCCCTTACCTTAGGTTATTCTTACATTAAATGTTCTTATAAATCCTGTAATAATGGTTAAATCATTTTTATTAATTTTTTTGAAGAAACGTATTCCTATTTTCTACACCTTATATGTTCATTTTATAACATAATTCCACGCATTCATAAATAATATTTTGTTATTTGCCTTGTTTCGGGTGCGTTCTTTACATGGCATCCATTGATGGTTTGTAACAAATTCTCTTGTCAAAAGAAATAAAATCTCCCGAAGTAGAATGAGTAGTTATTAATATTTTTTCATAATATTAAATGATTCCAAAAATAATTTTGGTTTTACAGTATGAGGATAAATCATTAGATAAATCATTAGTGATTTCTGTTTATATAATTTTGGTGATTCTTCGATAATCACAAACATGTTTCATCATATAACTTCAATATTATGAGTATAAGTTAATTTAAGAACATAATATTTGTCATTTAATAGACATTAAAAACCATTTCAACCATTAAAATGGATTTATAACCATATTTGACTGATTTAATGTAAATTAAAAACACTTCGCCTATGATTTTTGAAAATCTGTACATTGCGAATGGTGTTTTTATTTTTGTAATAAAAAGGGGGAGAAAAAGTGAATTGATAAATTTTTACTTAAACAAGTTAAAATACAGAATTTATAAGATTTTGGATATTTAATTCCTCTTTTATTAGGTAACCGGAATAGATTATAAGAAAATAATATAATTGAAAATAAAAAAGAAGAAAATAAACGTGGATTTTTACCTCTTGATCTCTTCTCCTTGAGATGCTTCTTAAGGCCAGTTGTTTTGGCCTTTTGGTGACAATAGAATGTATTTGATGTGAGGAATAGCCTTGGGAAGGTGATTTGGTATAATTTAGATAATTCTCAATGTTTGATAAGTGTGAGAGGAAGAGGGGGTGAGGGTTGTATTTATAGTGGAGGAGAGGAGGGGTTTCATATTATTTTAATCATTGGTTTAATATTTAGGATCATGACATTGAATATTCACAATTCCTATTAATAAAAATTGTTTCTAGTGAATGGTAGTTATAAAAAATGGTCATTTACATCATCTATGACTCAATCATGATGCAGAAATTCATTTATTTTTCATTTTTAAAAAATTATGGAATTTCACTATTCACAAAAATTAAGGTGGCTTATAAAGATACCAAAAATTCACACTAATCATTTATCAATGTATTAAATTCTAAAATGTACTCCATTTTTTGAATATAATTATATAAATATGATTAATTTATTTTTTAAATAAAATAATAATTTATTCTAAAAAAACCAATTTTTAAACTATAACTCATTTAATATCACCATGAAAAATTAATCAAGATCTAATTATCTTATAACCATAATAAAATAAAATAATATTATTATTTATTAATCATATGGGTCATATTAATATTCATTAGGGTATGTTACTTTTCACCAAAAAACAATTTGGTTTTTTAGACTCCAAATATCATACTAATCACAACTGTATATGTCTGTTATTTTGAAATTCAAATCATAGAAGTGGAAAAATTATGTTTGATGACTAGTGTATAAATATATCCTTAAAAATGTTTCATTATGAATAGAATCAGTGTTTCATTTATTTAAATTTATTTTTAAAACCATCGGGGTGTTACAATAATGGAAGAAAAAGAAGGGAGACACACACCTATGTAGGCAGAGAAGAAGCCATATTCCAATTGTGTATATGGCACATTTCCCACAGTCAATTTAAATAATCCTACCTTATCTATTATTTATGATGTGGGATACCTTAAATATAATCTATCAACCTTCATTACTATATTTTATCAAAAGATGAGACCTAGATATTAGTTGCAGGTGACCAAGATGGGTAATTGTTTATAGAATTGGATTGGATTGGAATTTGTCTGGTAGATTAGTATTCCAACATTATCCATTACGTGATGGGAATACCATTAGCATCAAATCCTTTAACAATTCATATCCACACTGAAGAAAACAACAATAATCAACCTAATAAATGACAAGATACAAACAAATTAAATGGTGATTAGCTTCATAAAAAAAATTAAATATTTAAATTATTCACTCAGCATCCCTATCTCAAATGACCAATTTTTTGAACTCTCTACTGAGAATATATGGGATAAACTTAAGAGACCTTTCATACCGATGAAGTATCTAGGTAGTTTTTGTGATTCTTCCTAAACAACACAACCTTTGGAAGATTCTATTCAGAAATATCGATCTATGTATTAACTCATATCCTCATCACAAAGTAAAAGTATTGGCTACAAAGAAACATTTACTGTTATCCTCAAGCTGGTAGTAGTGCCCATACAAGAACCTATGTAGGTCATGAACCACACACCACCCCCTATCAAGTGGTAGAAATAACAAAATCACCATTATCTAAAAGAAAAAAGATATCAAGGTCATGTGATATTCGAGTAACTGATAAACAAATAATACTTATTCTTCAATGATAATTCCTCTAGTTATTTCCCTGCATTCATGGAAAATATCCTTCTCAAGATTCCACAGCATAGGAAACCTGATGAGATTAATGTCACTGATCTCTCTAACTACATCCTTTTTCTTATGGGGTCTGGTCACCAAATCAAGGATTTATTCATCTTCAAAGTAGTTCTCTAAGGCATAGTTGATTATGTACATGTGATTTTGGAAAATTATCTTGTTCAAGTGACCTATGTTACTATTTCTTAATTATAATAAGAATGTGATTAGAAATTTGTTCTAGCTAGGCATGGGTATAATTTTGCAAACTGGATGACTCGAAAGGCAGTCGACTGAGTTTAAGACACCTAGAGGGAACAACATCACAAATACCTAATGGTTATAACATCGAGGTAAGTGAACTTAGATATGACTCCCATATATTGAATTAATCACTAGGAATAGGAAAAGACATATGAGGAAGAGTTATATCGATTTTGGACACAATCTTAGACTCTTGTATATTTCTTCCCTGTACAATATGAAGCATGGGAACCAGACCTCCAAATGGAATCCTCATCAAATTAATAACTCATCTTTTTTTATTTAAACATGATACATATGGAAGAAGCATTATCTAATGACGAATATTCCTCCAATTATGAGTTCCATATACTGGACTAGGGAGCCGAAGGCCAGATGAGAAGAAACGGTGTATATATAGGATATATCCAATGTGTTTAGATTCAATATTTCAGTCACATTAACTTAGAGTACATATTTAAAGCTGATACCCATGGGAAATAACTCAAAAAATCCCAACAGAGACATGGAGGTGTCTTAAAACCCTCTAGTGTTCATCCATGCATATTTATCTTACACGACCTACTAGAGGGGGTGTGATTGTCTAATATTCCTGTATAATTAGGAAGGTTAGAACAACCTTCAACACTAAAATAAATTTATCACGTTACCTCTTCACAATCACTAGGACTTTTTACCTTAGATTTCGTTTCTTTTGAACTAAAAAATAAGAATCAACCCCACCTTAAGAAGCGGTGGAATTGGCCACAGAAGTACAACATTATAAAGAATATAGCGTTTTTTCATAGCCGAGATCTTAATCCTAGATTTGATATATATTTCAAAAGAATATAGAGAGTCAGTTATTGAATACCTCTAGAGAACATGGGAGTCTGTGATAGAATATGTTGTAGCTGAGTTTTATCCAGTGGAGACTTTTCATTCAAAACTCAAAGTCGGCATCTAGTTAATAGAGGAGGACTAGGAAGTGTCTATCAAATGACAAAACATACCCCTATATGATTCACCTAAAATAAATAATACTTAAAAAAATGAATATTATTGATAGTGGTTCTAGGATCAACCTCATATTGATTTATACTATTATATACTTGGGATATATCATGGTAGATTTATCGCAAACAAATATGACCATTCAAGGGTATAATAAGAGTGAGAAATACCTCATAGAAATATCAATTTCAAAACTCAATATGGCTAAATCACATATAATTTAGAGTTCATGATTATCCAAAAAGACACTAAATATAATAATATGCTCTTAAGGCCTTGTATTCATAGAAAAATGGTGTTACCTTCAACATTCCATCAATGCTTGAAATACCACATCAATGGTATGGCCAACACACTACATGGTAAAAGTTCTCCCTTTGGGTATTTCAAATCCTTATACACTGATTCAGGTTTCAATAAAAGGGTGTAAAAATTACAAATGGTGGATGAAAATATAAAGTTTCATCCCCTAATGGATTTTCAACCATTCCCACAAATCCCTTGAGTATGATTCAATGCAATTATGTTTTTCAAATGACTCAGATTTATGAAATAGAATCAATCTAACATATTCAAGATCATTCTATACCCAATAATAGTGTAAAAGAAAATCAACCCCAAAATCTCTATGTAATGAATCTTCCAGTAGAGGATGATAATTTCTCTCCCCATGACTTCTCTCACTCGGTATAAAATAGAGATGTCCTCTGAATTTATACCCTGTAAAAAAGTTAATCAAAATAATCAGAGGTGGAAGAAGAAATTGATGACCCCAAGGATATCCCTCTGGAAATTTAGCATTGATTCTCCACCACCATAGATGATCTAACATAGGTTAATCTTGGAATAGAAGAAGTCTCATGGTCAACATTGAATAGTGTATCTATGCCACTTGATGATCAAGAGAAGTAAATTTCATTTCTAAAGAAAAATTGATATAGGTATTCTTGTACTTTTACATAAATTTATGGACTGAACCCAAATTTGTGTATAAACTATCTTGGATTACATAATGATAATTAAGTTTTCAAGATAGAATATAGGAGGATTCACCCCTCTCCTACCACTTATGTAGAGGTGGATGCTGCCAAATTACTCAAATTATATTTTATCAATGAAGTTAAATACCCAATATGGATCACCAATATCATCCCTATAAAGTAAAAGAATGAGAATGTTTGTTTCAGTATTGATTTTAGAGACTGTAATTGACACTCTCTAAAGGATGACTTCCCATTTCCGATCACATAAATCTTGATCGATTCAACTACTATCTTTCTAGACCTTTCGATCATGGATGGGTACTCATGGTACAATTAGATAAATATGACCCCTGAAGAAGAAGAATCCATTTTTTAGGGACCAACATAGTATCTTTTTCTATGTGGTCATTCCCTTTGGAATAAATAATACTATAACTTATTATAAACATGTATAGCCGCATATCTTTAAACTGTGACAGATATTAATAGAATAATTCTATGTTGATGACCTGGTGGTAAAATATAAAAATCTGTGCGCACACATCAAGAATCATCAAATAGTTTTCGATAAGTTGTGGAATCATAGTTTGAATATGAATATACACAAATTTGATTTTTGCGAAACCTTACGGATATTCCTTTGATTTTTGGTATGCCATTTTAGCATTGAGGTCAACCTAGAATAGACTATTGGAATTCTCGAAATTTCAGCCCCTCAAATTCTCAATGAACTGAGGGGGATCAAAGGTAACCATTCATACATTTGTAATTTCATAGAAAACCTGGATGGAAAATATCTCCCCTTAACCATGATACTTAATGAGTGAATCTATGATGAATTGGATGGGGACTTCCATGAATCCTTCTATAGTCTCAACCAGTACCTGCTTCACCCACCAGTATTGATGCTACTGGTGGAAGTAGGGACACACATATTATATTTTTCCAATATTTAATGACCATTTGGTTTTCAAATCACATGAAAAAATAAACTGGGTAATGAGAATGGACTTTAATACATCATCTAAATTATTCTCAGTACTAAGACCCACTATTCAGATGTCGAGAAGAGCTTCCTCACACAGATTTTTGTTGTGAAAAATATGAGGCATTACTTGCTGAATAATGAATTCCACCTGGTATCTCATGTTGATCTTCTTAGGTAAATACATTCATTTATTGTGTTTACTGGGAAACCAGATAGATGTGTAGTCATTCTAAAATACTATTCCATCCAATTCATGTCATAGAATCAAGTGAAAGGGGAAGCCCTGGTTGATTACTTCATGGTACATCCCACCCCAAAAGGAACTCCAGTGCACACTGAACATCCAAATAAGGAGGTATTTTATTCGCCTAACACTACCCAAATGTATCGTATATATTTTTATGAAACCACCCAAAGTCATATTTGAAAAAGAAAATAAAACCAAAGTCTCATTCAGGTTGTCTTAGAGATTGTATTCGTTTCTCTACCCAAAGAAAATTTTCCCTGATCTTTCCTACTATTTGAAGGCTTCATGAAAAATGAGTATTAATACAAATACCACTTCAATAGATTTTTACTAGACCTATAGTTTAAAATATCCAACTAAATCATCAAATGGGATTCAAATCTAGTGATAAATCAAATTAATGGTGAATATTCCATTAAAAAGGAATAAAATTCCATTTTCAATGGCATTGTGTAGAACCCCAAATTTCTGGTATATAACCCTTACATAATGGTTTTTATGGTTATAAATTGTAAGGTTGATATTGGAGTGATTTTGGAGAAATTTGGCTATGTTTTTAGAAATAATGGGAAGTCACATAGGTGGCGCATGATTTCTCTAACCGTGCGGCCAAACCATGAAAAATGGCATGTTTGAGGAAGACAACTTCAACATAGTGTGTTCATGGTTAGGGAGACTTTGCGAGGGGTCCATGAGGGGGTATACAAAGGATGTTTCTAATGAATGTTTAGAACATGGTTTGACTAACCATGAGAACTAACTGTGCAAATGGTTTAAGTGTGATCCTAAAAAAGTGGATCTCAAACATTTTCCCCTTGAGTGGGTTGTTTTTTCTCCTAAGTGGGCATAACTCAGTATTTTTCTTCTTTCAAGGACATATAAGGTTCTCTAATCAATTATAAGGATATAGAAGTATTCACTTGGTGTGGATGGAAAAAATGATGATATTTTTCCCTGATCTTTCTAGGAGAATAGATCTAAGGTGTGTTCTTGGAGAATCAACCTGGTTTTCTTGTGCATTATTCATTCGTTGGGGTTATCATCAAAACCTTTGAGGTAGGTAGCTTCTCTCTCGACTTATATTTCAATAATTTATTGGATTAGATAAAAATTATTTATTTAAATGAAATTGTGTTTTAAAATCATGAAATAAATATTCTTTATTGATGATTTATGGTTTTTGTGAAATTGTATGATCTTGGTGAATTTTTGTGAAAATGGTATTAGTTCATGAATTTAAAATGATAATTTTAAATTATGATTTTTTTAGAATTTCTAAATGTTTGATGAAAAGGTTGCTTTCGATATAAATGGTTTTCAATAAAAATTGAGTTTTATTGAAACAGTTTGACATCAAAATGGCTTGGAATTGAAATGTTTTTTATGGAAATGGTTTTCAATGAAAAGGTGTTTTATTGAAAGGGGTGTTTTGAAATGATCGTTGGGAATATGTGGTGTCTGTTCATGTTTCATATACGGGTCTTGGTTGAAATATGACCTTGTTCTTGGTGCCAAAAGGTTAATGGAAACTGGGAAACAATTACCTTGTGACGACTTGGTATATCAATGAGAAATAGCTCATGAGTATGGAACTGTCATAATGTAGCATGCATGGCTGATAGTTTGGATGTGTGGAATGGATTGGGTATGAAAATAGAACATTTATTAATTGTTTTAAGGTTTGTTTAGTTATTTTTAGCAAAAAATAACTTTCCAGAAAAATTGATTTCAGTCGCACTTGTATGCTTTTAGTTATTAATGGTTTTGGAAACTTGTTTATATTTTGTAAGAATTTTTTTTGAGGAAATGTTTTATATAATTTTTTATGTAAATGTTTCTAACTATTATATCATAGTGGCGTGAGTATGGAAGTCATTGGGGAAAACCTACTAAGTTTTATACTCACCCCTACTTTAGAACATTGGTGATTTTACAGATTCTATCTTCTAATATATGAGAAAACATAATGTTTTACACATGTATAGAACTACCTCATGATGTTTTGGTTGTTCAATGATTAAGGAGCTCGAAACTTGTGGACAATTAAGTATTGTGGTCTCTTGAGAGTCTTTAGTGGTCTATCCCCTATGTACATTCATACTTGTTTGATCTTTTATTGTTCTGTACTTTGATTTTGTTTTAATATATATGAAGTTGTTTAGTTTTCCTTATTTTTTCCATGAATCATTTAGTGTATGGTTTGGTTATGGTTGGTTGTTTTATTGGTTTATTTTGTAAAGGTTAAACCATCCCCCACTTGTATATGAAACCCTTCAGCATTTATTATTATCCTTTGGTGTCTTGTGAATGTCGCTTAAGGCCAAGTAATGACTCATTATACCTTTATGCCAATGATAATTATAGAGTTATTACAAATGGTATCAATTTGGTCCTTCCTTGGTGGTAGAATTGATATCATCTTGTTCGTTCCTTTCCTAACAAGTAGTCATCAGTGTTCTTGGCTTTGGAGTGGAAATTCCTTCTTGTCTATCCTTTGGGCGGAAATCATAGACGGGAGTAGGATTGTCAGAACATGAAATGTATGACATAAAATTATGTAGCTAACCCTTTTATACTGAACTTCAAGTTACCATGGATTTTGGGTACATAATTTTTTGGAGACACTTCCTAGATATATGAATCTTATTTTCAAGGGTTTATCCAATGAGAAAATAATGACATGAATTGTAGAGGAATGACATGCCACTATGAGTGCATACATCATTTCGAATAATGATTCATGTTGTAAAAAACTACTGATTTTTGAAAAATAATGAAATTATAATTCCGAATGAAATATTTTGAAAAAGGGAATTCTTATGGTATTTTTAAAATGGTTTAATTTTAAAAATCATGTTGAATGTTTTAAAAAATGGTTGAACATGGAAAAATTTGTTTTGGGAATCAATGTTGTGATAGTTAATGTTATAGAATTTTAAATGGTAAGGAATTAGTTGCTAGAGATTAGGATTGAAGGAGTATGTTGTTGGTTTCGAAAATATCACCTGATAGGCGTCATAGGAACTAGTCAGAAGTGGCTATTGAGAATTTGGTTTCACCCGAGCCACAAGTGAACCAATAGTCGGTCCAAAGCATCACTATGGCTTTTCAAACTGCTGAGTTGGGGAAGTAATAGTATATTCCCTTTATAATATTTGTCACCGCAAAAAATACATGTGGGAGAAGTACAATTGTCTTTAGAAGAGGATCTGATAACTCTATCACTAAGAAGTAGAGGAAGTGGAGAACCTATTCACTATGTTTAAAACATGAAATTATTACTTCTATTTTAAAACTGAAAAATCCCCTCTGTGAATGAGAATGTCAAGCCTTCATTTTTAGAACATGTGCTATAAGTGTAGATTAAGTTGAGATGAAATGAGACTTCTCGGTGTTGGACATGAATGTATATTATTTAATCATTTGAATGAATTGGTTGACAACATTTAAGGATGAAATCAACTGTAATAATGGAAAAGTGAGTTTCCTAACTGGGGACGACATCAAAAATCTCTTTAGAGTCAAGGGGATGGTAAATATAGGTGAAAAGTGCTTGGTGGCACCAATAGTGCGAACTATCTCATACCAGTTGGAGGCTTTGTCTTTGGAATTGATGGATGAGATCGAGATAATTAGTTTTCCAGATGTTCTAGATCTCTTTCAAGATGTATTTCTCGATAACTTCTCAGGGTAACCACCTATAAGGGAAGTCAAGTTTACGATTGATATCCTTATGAGGACGAGTTTTATTTAACATGCATCATATAGAATGGCCCTAATAGAGTTACATTAATTGAATGTATAGTTGGAGGAGATGGAAATTAAGGGTTTCATTTTACCAAGCACTTCTTCGTGGGCAGAACCAGTTTTGTTTGTGAAAAACATAGATTAATCTTTTTGGCTATGTGTTGATTATCATAAGCTTAACCAAGTTGCTATAAAGCACATATATACAATTTCACGCATTAAAGATATGTTTGATCAATTAAGTTGAGATCAGTGGTTCTCAAATATTGACTTGTGATCAAGATATCACCAATTGCGAGTTCAGAAGGAAGATATTCATAAGACCACTTTCAGAAGCAGATATGGACACTAGTAATCTGTAGTCATACCTTTCAATCTAATGAATGAATCAGTGGTCTTCATGTATTTGAGGAATTGGATATTTCATCAATATCTAGACTCTTCTAGGTGCTGTTTGTTGACAATATTTTAGTGTAATCAAAGATAAGGGATGATCATGAGGTGCACCTGGAAATAGTGTTACAAATATTGAGAGATAACCATTTGTATGAAAGATTACAACGTGTGATTTTTTATATAGGAATTAAGTTTCCTTGGCCATTTCATTTATGAGAAGGTAATTTCTGTTGATCTTGAAAAAATATAATTCATTAACTCGTGGAAACCACCGAATAATGTTTTCAAGATACCATGTTTTCTTGTTCAAGCTAGTTACTCCCAACACGTTGTGCGTGATTTCTCAAGACTAGCTTCGCCAATGACAGCTCTGACAAAGAAGAATTATTTATTCCAATGGATGGAGGAATTCTAGATATCCTTCTAGGAATTAAAGGTTATTCTTACATTGGAACCTATCTGGATCTTTCTAGAATCAGGATAAGGGTATGTGGTGTACTGTGATGCTTCAGGATTTGGGTAGGGATGTGTTCTCATGCAAGGAGACCGTGTGGTTGCATATGGTTCCAGATTGCTAAGGGTGCATGAGAATAATTACCCAAAATATGATCTGGCGTTAGCTGAATTCATCCATTATTTGAAAACAAGGAGACATTACCTCTTTGGTGAGAAATTTACTATTTTCACAGATCAGAAAAGCTTAAAACACATTTTCTTATAGAAATATTTGAATATGATGAAATAGAGATAGATGGAGTATATTTAAATTTTTGACTTTGACTTGGTGTACACCCCAAGGAAAGGAAATTTGGTGGCGGATGCATTGATTAGAAATTCATATTCTTGGTTGGAAAAAGAATTATTAGAGTAATGGTAGTTGATGTTGGTCCTAGACGAAATTCTTGTGGAATGTGAAGACCTAGGTGTTGTTGCTTTTTTATTTTGAGCTATGCTTGTTCCTGATTTGGTAAAAATGGTCAAAGAGGTAGAAACATATAATGATGAATGTGTATTTTTGACTTTAAAACTCAATGGTGGAGAGACCATTGAGGGTTTTGAACTTGATGGGAGTTCAATTTTGTGTTTTAGAGTTCAGATGGTTGTACCTACGACTTGTTAAGAAAAACCCATTCATGCTTACCACCATTCAAAATGTGTTGTACATCATGGTATGTTGAAGATGTATATGGCATTAAGGGAAATTTTTGTGTGGAACAACATGAAAAGGAAAATGACTGAGTTTGTCTCGCGATGCTTATCTTTTCAGCACGTTAAAGCAGAGTATCAGAGACCAAAAAAATATTTTGCAATCTTTAACTATCTCAGTGTGGAAATGGGAGCAGATAGTGATGAATTTTGTTACAGATCTTCCATAAACACTTCAAAAACATGATTCTATTTGGGTTATAGTAGATCAACTTACTAAGTCAACCCATTTCATACCAACTTGTGAAACTCCTACGGTGGAGGAACTGTCAAACATCTATATCCAAGAAGTGGTAAATAGGTCTAGAATACTAGTTTCAATAGTCTCAGATAGAGATCCAAGGTTCACATCTTGTGTCTAGAAATTTTTACAATAAGCACTTGGGAATCAGTTGACTATGAGATTGGCGTGTCATCCACAAATGGATGGGAAATCTGAGAGGGTGATAGAAATGTTGGAAGACATTTTACCATCTTGTGTAATGTATATAGGTGGATCATGGAAGGAACATATACCCTTTATAGATTTCTCATACAATAAAAGCTATCCAGACTCGATACACATGTCTCCGTTTGAGGCACTGTATGGTAATCCTTATCATTATTCACTAAATTGGGTGGAAACAGGTGAAATTCACTAGTTCAGATGAGCCTTTTCCAAGAAACAACAAAAAAGATCTAGTTTATTAGAAGGAGGATGGAGATGGCTCAGAGTCATCATAAATCATATGCGGATCACCGTAAAAGGTCACAATCGTTTTTTATGAGTGATCATGTGTTCTTGATGATCTCTCCAAGAAATTGACATCGTCATTTTGGGATGAAAATAATGTCATCTCATAGATACATTGGCCCTTTTGAGAAACAGGAATGTGTAGGAGAGGTGAAATATAGGTAAGCATTACCACCACAGTTCAATTCAGTGTTTAATTTGTTCCATGTATCTCAGTTGAAAAAGTACCAGCCTGATCTTCACAATGTGATCAAATGGTATCACATTAACCTTGAATGGGATGTGTTGTTGATAAATATCTTGTTATGGATTATGGATAGGCAAGATAAAGTAGTTCATTGAAAGCGAATCAGTTTAGTGTGGGTTTTACGGAATGATGTTCGGATTCAAGAAGATAGATTGGAACACAAGAAAGATATGAATAAGAAGTGCCCAGAACTCTTTTAGATGGGTGAGGGTTTACTACTTATCGATGATGGGAAGACCAATGGTGGGGAGAATTTAGTACCCCTAGTTTCTGTTATGTAACCCGACTTAATTATTTTATTGTTATAAAATGTAAGGGTGATATTTGGGAGATTTGGGAGAACATTGGATATGTTTTTAGATTTAAATGGAAGTCGCACAGGCGGCGAATAGTTTGTTTAACCATGTGGAAAAACCACGCAAAATGGAAAGTATGAGGTAGGGAGATTTATAATGGTGTGTGCACTGTTAGAGAAACTATGTGGGGAGACCATTCGAGGGTCTACCTAGGAAATATCTAATGCACAGTTAGCACATAGTTTGTCTAACCGTGCGAACTAACAGTGCAGATGGTTTATGTGAAATCCTAAAAAAGTGGATCTCACAAGTTTTTCCCTTATGTGGGCCTTTTTTCTCATAATCATCCATAAATCAGTATTTTTCTTCTATTAAGGTCATGGAAGGTTCTACAATCGATCTGAAGGTGATCCGAAGGATTCCATTGGTGAATCAAAGCCAGATTCTTGTGGTATGTGATTGTTCTTCTCCATTCTTGTTTGGTTTCTATGATATACTTATATCTACTTATCATATTCCCTTGGTTTCATAGATCAACAGTCATTATGGTAGATATACCTATGTGGATTCCAAATATGATGAGATTCCATCTTTATCTTGCTAGGTTAAGAGATCTAAGGTGGGTTCTGGGAGAATCGACCTCGTTTGCTTGTGTATTCTTTGTTTATTGTGGTTTTCGTCGAAACCATTAAGGTAGGTGGATTTTCTCTTGAGCCCTATTTCTAGAATTGATTGTATTAGATTCAAATTGATTTATTTAAATTAAATTGATTGTAAAAATCATGAAATAAATCTTCTTTAGTGATGATTTATGGTTTTTGTTCAATTGCATGATATTGGTGATTTTTTGTGAAAAGGTGTTTAGTACTTGAATTTAAAATGATAATTTTAAATTATGGATTTTATGGAAATGAGAAATAGTTGATGAAAAAGGGGTTTTCAGTAGAAATGGTTATTAAAAAAAAGTTGTTTTTATTTAATTGGATTGACATCAAAATGGATTGGAATTGAAATGGTTTAGACAGAAATGGTTTTCAATAAAATGGTTTTTTTATTGAAAGGGATGTTTTAACATGATCGTTTGGCATATGTGGGCTGTGTTCATGTTGCATATACAAGGATTGGATATAATATTACCTTCTTCTCGGTGCAAATGGGTTAATGGATCATGGGAAACAATTACCTTGTGACCACATGGTTGATCGATGAGAAATCGTTCATGAGTATGGAAATGTCATGATGTGGCACGCATGGTCGATTGTGGGGATGTGTGGAATGGATTTGGTAATCCAAATGAACATTGAGAAATGGTTTTATGGTTTGTTTAGTTATTTTTATTGAAAAATCACTTTGTGGAGAAATTTATTTCAATCGCACTTGTATACTTTTTGTTACTAATGGTTTTGAAAACTTGTTTATATTTTGTTATAAACTATTTTGAATAAATGTTTTATGTAAATGTTTCTATCACTTATATCCTAGTGGCGTGAGTTGGGATATAAATGGTTAAAACCTACTATGTTTTATACTCACCCCTTCTTTGGCACTTTGGTGGTTTTGCAGATGTTATCTTCTAGGACAATGGAAATGGTAATGTTTCACACGTTTTTTTCACTACCTTGTGATGTTTGGGTTGTTCGGTGATTAATGAGATTAGATTTTGTAGAGTGTAAAGTCTTGTAGTCCCTTAAGGGTCATTATTTGTTTATCTACTATTTACTTTGATACGTGTTTGGTCTTCTATTGTTGTGGACTATGATGTGGTTCTGAGATACATGAAGTTTTCTAGTTGTCTTCCTTTGGTTCATGAATCATTTAGTGCATGGATTGGTTATGGTTGGTTGGTTTATTGGTTTATTTCTTAATGTTAAAATAGTCCCCCCCCACATGTATTCGAAACCATTCGGCATTTATTTCTAGCATTTGGCACCTTAGGGATGTTTGTTAAGGCCAAGTAATGACTCGTTGGACTCTCAAGACAATGAGAATTAGCATGTCATTACACATTGTCTGGGGACTAATTGAAGAGTTACCCTATTAGTCATCATTTATTCATTTACTATAATAATATAATTCTTGTTTCAGTTTGTTGTCTAATGCAACTACATTTTTTGATGCCCTGCTCAGGAGGATGCGATCTTATGTATCGCACATGAAAGGATGGTCTCATAGATCATTGTCTGTAACATGGATGAAATCAATCAGGTCAAAACCAACCAACAGAATGTTGAATCATTATACTCTCATAAATGGATAGAGACTATAGTTGATTATCTCCAAACTTTGATCCTCTTGACAAAATGATTATAAAGGGAATAGATTTGGTTCCATGCAGCGAGCATTACCCTTATAGATGGTTCAAATGGGGAAAACCCCATCTATAAGTGAGGGTTTAATGGAATACTACATAGATAAATATCATAAAGGTATTTTTAATCATAATAGAATATTTACATGTAGTCTCATGTTTAACTCATATTTCTATGATCAGTATCTCCTACCAAATCAAGAGGCTGGGATTCTACTGGAAAAACATGATACAAGATTGTGTGGAATTCACTAGGAAATTTAATGAATTATAGATTCATAAAAACTTCATCCATAAACCCTCATAATGTATATATTTATTTATTAATTTATTCAATTATTAATGGATGTTTTTTATGTGGAATGTTGGTTTTGGGGACATCTCCCCTAGTCATCACTAATCATTTTAAGTACATATTTACTGCTACTAGCATCTTCTACAACTCGGCTAAGGAAATATCACTCAAGGAATTCAGGATGAATATTTTCATCAAATTTATAATGTCTAATACCATCACCATTTTTGGAGTCCCCCATATAATAACGATAGACAAAAATTCCAACTTCATTTTTACGGAGTTGAAGAAACTATACAATGAGTATAAAAAATTGTCAAACCTTTCATCCCGTAATCATGTAAATAGAAATAGACAGATATAGGCCTTAAATAACACTCTATCGAATATAATCCTTAATATGGTGAATAAGGGAAACAAATCTTGTCCATAAAATCTCCTCCATGCAATATATTTTTACCATACCATCACATGTAATTCTACATAAGCAACCCCATATTCACTGGTTTATGAAACAGAGTAAGTATTTCACATAGAGGTCAAGTTTTCCTCAAATAAAATATCTATATGTGGAAAACTCTTGGATGATGATCAATCACTAAGTGGTTGGGTGAATTGTTACAGATTAATAATAAAAGGTCTTGTGCAATGCACAACCTTGATGTCGGTCAGGATTGGGTCACATAATCCATTAATAAAATGATTCACTTCCATTAAATCCTTCAATGAGAACTGGTATTTTCTCTTCGAACCTTAACGATACCACTTAAGAACCCTCATAATATGGAAAAAGGGAATTTCCATATATCATACATAAGGTCTATCATAATGGTGCTCCCTCACAATCCATAATGGATGGGGATCATGTCACACCACCCTCAAATGTGAGGTTTCTCAAAAAATTATTTATTTATCTAAAATCAAACTTTATTCATGCCCTAAACACATGATGTCAAAATATATGGAACACATCTTTACCACATTATTTAATAATATATGTAACATTTACTAACCATAAGATGTTTAAATTTATAGAAGAAGTCCATATAGTATGTGTTTAAACTGCACGACATCAATCATCATGGATCAATGATGTTATACTACTTGAACTCATCCAATCCGCATAACATTAAATTGTAAAAAACACATCCTAACCTCATCACATTAATATACATGGGATACATCCTTACTAAATTATGTTAATTTAGATGGTAACCATCATCTTACAAAAAATTCATCATTCATGTGCTACATATTTAAAATTGAGAACTGAAATACCTTTTTCCATATGTGAGAGTCAAATCTACATAGGTAATATCCCATCGAAGAACTATTTGTGGATTGATTCTTACCATCATAGGTTACATAGTGACACACATACCACAATTATTTGTCCCAGCCACAATATTCAACTTCACTCACATCATGTCACCTTATTCTTGACTCCATGAAGTTAAACTAGATAGCTTATTTCCTCACCACATGAAACTAAACTACATGTTGTTTCTAGAACTACGTATGCATTGATTCTCATAAAAATGAGATATGTATAGTACCTAGATCATATATCTTGTCTCATCCACTTCATGATACAAAATTATTTTATCCCTTATATAATTTCCCCCATGTCGTGAAAGTAACTAATATCATTCCTTATTTCTTACACCAAGAATGGATCATATGGGATTATGAATTTTGGTAAGGTATTCCTTGCATTACTTAGAAAATTAGTTCATAACAGGGTTATCATTGACCTGAATAAAGACCTTATAATGAACACCATGAGTTCTCACTGTGTTATGCTAAATTATACATTTTACATCCCTTTCAAGACACAAACCTGGACATTACCATGGACCTCACCTGATAGGACCATTATCCTTGGTGTTGGTGTCACACCACACCTCCATTCATGAAATTTGTGTGGTTTTATTCCTATCATCACATTATACATAGTGACACCTGAATCACTTGTCAGGGCTCTAGATTAAATAATAAATGTGAAATGTGGATCCCTATATATATGGTTCATCCTTGTGTAGAGAGATTCACATTCAAGAACTATGTGTGCCTAGATTCCTACCATTACAATTTGCACAGTGACACCCAAAACTCCATTCTTTGTGATTTCACAATATTTCCTTTTTACATCAAGAAACCTACATTCTTTCCCTTTGATTCTAAACTACATGGTTTCTCATGAACTACAAGTGGCTAATTAAATATCATCATAGGATACATAGTGACACTTAAATAACTAATACCATTCCAAGATACAATAATCAATGGGAACAATCCCCCCCCCACCTCTGCATATGGTCAATGCCAACATTGATAATTTCCCATTAAAAAATTCATGTTCCTTAATTCCTATGATTTAAGGATGTGTAGTGAAACCCAAACCTCCTTTTTGGGGCCCAGACACAATATTCCATTTTTATTTCAGGAAACCTATATCCTTTCCAAATGATTTTAAACTACATGATTCCTCAAGAACTATGAGTGGCTAGATTTCTATCATCCAAGTAAATTTAGTACTTCCCATATTAATAATCATTGGTCCGTAAATAACAATAAATGAGAAAATTTTTCCCTATTTGAATGTGTCAGGCCTACTTAAAGTGTTTCTCATTCAAAAACTATATGTTCCTTGATTCATTCCATTATAGGATACATAGTAAATCCCAGACACCTATTGTTTGTCTGAATTTTATATTCTCTTTTCACATTGGGAAACCTACAACAATTCCATATGAAGTTAAAATTTATGGTATCTTAAGAACTACATGTGGCATGATTATTATCATCATAGGATACACAGTGATTCTTGGATCACTAATCCTGGGTCCACCTCAAATAATCAATAGGAAAAATTCCCCATTCTATGTACTGGTCAAACCTACATATTGATTTACCCATTCTATAAAAATTTGTGGCTTGATTCCTATTATTTTAGGATAGGTAGTGATTCCAGAATAGCTCATTCTTTTGTCCATACCTGATAGAAATATTCCCCCCATACATGTTTGTGGGTCAGACATACACTCACAGAATATACACAAAAAATATGCATTATTTGATTAATAGCATCCCAGGATACATAGAGATGACCATATTTCTTATCGTAGGTTTAGATGCAAAATATGAAAGATAAAAATGAAAAAATTACTTCATATGGGATTGACCTATATTGAAAACATTCTTATCATATGACATTAAAAATCATGTAAAATGTCATGGTCACTTGACATTAAAACTGTACAACAAATATGTCCAAAATACAAGACATTAATATGTTTGGACCATAACCCATAATAATAAATCATCAATTGACGAAACATTCATGACCCCTATCTACCATGGTATGGGGTGTGTTCAATATATGTTAATCAACTCAACCTATAAATCACACTTCGTGTCTTGAGCACCTCATGTTTTCACATACCTTCCATGACCCTTAAAAAAGGAAAACTAGCTTTCAAATGCCCATTGTTTTGTTATGCATGTTTTATAATGGATCCTTCATATGTTTTTATAGTCTTCAACCAAATTCCTTATATCTTGAAGAAATGGTTGTTTGAACCTTATTATCCTTGAAATCACTATGGAGTAACTCAACACCCTATAGTTTTTTCCCCATCCCCAGCATGATCATCTCATATTATTACTCAAGGCATGAGAATATCAAACCATAACTTAAATTTTTTTCAACTCCCACTCATAAGGGTATTGGAGTAATCTTGACCATTTGTATCCTAATTAAGATCTTGGGTAAATATTCCCCTCATACTAGGTCCAAGTGAATCATAACTTTAAAATACCTTCACTTTTTTCAATGTCGTATGAACAAAAATTGTATCATTTGATTGTCCAAATAGAAATACCCTAAACTGCTTGTGAAAGAGTAAAAAAAAACGCGTCTGTTCAAAAATATGAAAAGGTCGTCCTCATTTAGATTCATGCCTTTTCTCGCCAAACTCCACTAATATAGAGTTAAGGAAAAAAATAGAATTAAAATAAATAAGGAATAAATCTCATAGGGTACACATTATGGACCTATTAAATTTAAAGACATGATTGTTGGACCACCTGGTTGAGGAAACAGTTAGAGTCATTATTTTTAATATCTCCCCACCCTTAAAATGTGTTAACTATGAGGATACCCAACATTTAGGATTCACAGACACTTTTCAGAGAGTAAATTTTCCAAAAATAAAACTTCTTGACTTTCGCACATAGAATCCCTAAAAAACTTCTATGGCCCATGGAAAAGGATACCTAGCTTCAAGAGACCCTTTGTTTGATTATGAATGTATGTATATAGCTCTTTATTATGCACCTATGGTCATCAATGAAATAATATATACATTGGAAAAATGAGTTTCTGACCCTTGTGATCCTTGACATCACTGTGGTGGATCCCAACACCTTAGGGTGTTTTGGGTCATCCCCAATATCTATGTCCCATATCAGCTTCATGACCCGAGCACATTAGACTATGATTTAAAATAACCACTGATAGAAAATTCAAGTGGATTATGCATCCTCAATTTTTTTATCGTGTTTTGTATCTTCTCTCAAATAAGGAATGTGACACTCTGTTATTAAACCTTTTTATGGCCTATAGCTTGTGACTTAGAACTACAGGGTGTAGGGATCAAGCTTCACAACTAAGTACCTAACATCCATAGGTTTTCAGAACCATTATAGGATATCTTTATCTCCAAATACAAATTTATTTCTAGCATGTTTTAATCATTGAATATATTTCATCTCCATCAGAGAAGAGTGGGGAAACCTCTATTTGATTATTATATTGATGAATACGAGATGTGACCTACTAACCAAAGCCATATCAT
Source organism: Viscum album (assembly GCA_963277665.1). NCBI lineage: Eukaryota > Viridiplantae > Streptophyta > Magnoliopsida > Santalales > Viscaceae > Viscum > Viscum album. The sequence goes on along the minus strand of OY728143.1, from coordinate 1,041,055,782 downwards.
CCTTGTAGGAAAGGAACTCAAATCCTCATGATCCCTAGAAACACTGTGGGATAACTCAGCACCTCAAGGCTTTATGAGTAATCCATAAAATGTCTTCCCCATTATATATTAATAAACTCAGGTATTGTGTTTTGATATACTAAACCCATATTCCAACTATCTAGGTGGACCTATTATCACTAATATTAAACCATCAATCAATGAAACCCCCATAAATTATCCATGAACCTTGAAAAAGAATTGGGAAAAAATTATTTGATCTTGCTATCAATGCATAAGATTTTGACCCACCAACTAGAGGCATCTCCTTATTATAGGAAACGAACAATAACCCTCTTGAGCCTCAGCAACAACATAAATGGAACTTAGCACCCCAGAATGTTTTGGGTCATCCCTAGTGTGTATTCCCCATATTATATATTCACCAATGATGTCCTCACAACAATATTTAAACATCATATAATTTTATGTCCAAGAAGAAATATTTTAAACTGCATATCATATTTTAAAACCTTATTTCATTATGTTAAAATAATCATCATATTTATTTATGCATCATATTAATCTATATAGAATACATCCTTATCTAATGACATTAAAATTCATGGAAACTATCCTTACAACATGATGTTAAATAATAAGTTCAATATTACTTCATGAATAGAGTATTACCCATGGTGGAATTTTCGATCAAGAAATCATGAAACTATCTATAATAGAAGGTATGAGCTAGATGACCCTAGACTATAGCACAAAGATGGTCCAGTTAGCAATAATAAAAGATACATAATGATAACAAGGGTGGGAACGTGATAAGGGAATCCTAGGAAAAATTTCATTCTCTACTCACTAGACACACACATTAAGTGATCTATGTAATATTTATTATTAATAAATTAGAGAAGTACCAAAATAGGTAACATTGAAAACATGTGAGAGGGAATCCTATGAAATAAAAGATGATTCTTTTAATACTACACATTCAATTATATGAGGAATATGAAAAATTGGGTAAATAAGAATAAAAAGATATAAATCTTCTGGGCCACACCATATGGCCCTAAAAAAATAAACATATGATCACTAAGTCCACTAACATCAATAAAATACATATAATTCCCCCTTTAAGATATATATTCTACCCAAATTATCCTTTTTTGAATCAGTTAAAATTAAGATAACTAGACCAGATACATCAATGAGGAATGTCATGTAGGTGGTCATTCATGTGAATTTCTTGAGAAAAAATTTATATGGATTAAACATTAAAATATAGGAATTCATGTGTTCATTATGTTATAAATTGGAAGGGTAACATTGATGACTCTTGCAACATCAGATCAAAAAAATATCATGAACATTGTGAATGAAATAAAACTATAAAATGATATATAAAGTTCAGAATATCTATTCATTGATAGCATGAAAATTAGGGATCTACAAATTATAGATATTCTAAGAGGATTTAATAAAATCAAAAAATAATTTATGATCAAACTAATATATTATTTGATCTGTTGAGCTTCAAAAATGACAAGATTCTAACAAGAAGCATTGATTGAGCAGCGAAGTGATGCATGCCCTGCCTAATCTTCTTATTCTTGGGGGTTAAGAGTCTCGATCATAGTAGATAGCTCCATAGAACTTATATGGTTTATTTAATGAGGATGATGATTATGAAATATCATACATTAAGAAAGCTATAATATCCTCATCTTTCTCCATCTGTGTGATCATGAAATCTATTTAGGCATACAACTTAAATATGATCTTAGGGATCTATTCCAATCCATCTGAATCTTCCCTCTTTAGTTCATCCATGGGATTATATTTAAAATCAAACAAGCCCGACTAACTAGTATCCAACTCTTGTTCATTAGGATGACTTGAAACATGATTTCATATAATCACAAGTGGTCAAATACACCAATCCTTAAATCATGAAAAAAATATAAGGAAGGAATTTTTCATCATTATGAAATATTTCAAGGAGATTTCAGGGATAATGGTGTGAATATACAACCATATTATAATATTTCTTATATAATCATTTGAAACAAATGTAGTAGGTACGTCAAAATGGGGAAAACTAGATGAGATGAAGAAGAAGCTGGAGTGGAAGCCCCTTATACTATTATATAAAAAGGTGCATCATCTTTTTATCATTTTCAAGTACTATATTCCTCAATAAATTGTTTTATATTGATGGGATCGTCGCCACGAGAAGTAGGAGGCTTTTAAAAAGACTCACCTGAATTTTGAATCAGCTACATTGTTGTTATGGATGAAGGGGTCGGTGTGGACCATGGTCTATCAAATTGTTGGTACATTCTATTTCGAACACCACCAGGGTAGTGTTCTACCCACGACATGAAATAATCATAAGCTAACAAGATAAGGTAACCAATAGGTAGTATAATAATCACATTGTCGGTATCCTCATGGACTAACATCAACCAAAGCTGGCAGATAAACCCAGAATGTAATTCTATAAGAATGTCATCCGAGGGGAAAGGTGAAACCCTTTGAATATAGACTTATTGGTGGGTGAATTGGTAAGGGGTATTTATCTCACAAATAACCAACTCATCCAACATAATCATTAGAACCCCATCTTGAAGAGAGATCTTGTATAACAGTTCATTAACAGAGTCATCACCATTATCAGAAATTGGATCACATATTGTGGGATATGGTATGGAATTGATTCGATCAAACCATATCTAAATGTAATACATCTAATAGTGTCCAAAAAAATTCATCATCCCCATAGATGTTCAAAAGCCTGGGGAAAACAAGGCACATGGGATCTTGGTGGGGTTGTGATATCTATAATAGGGGAAATGATCCCTAATCTAGAAAAATAAAAACTGCAATGGACTACCAATTATATAAGTGTTTTTCCTTATTTAATATATAGAAAAATTTTTTAATGGTGTTTCAGATTTTGTACATATATATTGAGATGTCATCCCTCAACAAATCGAGATTCCATCACCCGCATGTTGACTTGGATTAGTGACCCTCCATCACTAACTGGGAAAAGCCACCTGTTCAATATCATATTGTGAATCATACCAATGTAGTGCTCAAAGATATTTCCTTCCTTACCTAGTAGACCTGTGTATTATATTATTTGAATTCCAGGATTGACCAATATGAGCTTGTGCAATCACAGACTATCCGAGAAGGGAACTGTTCAGGGCATATGGTGTTTGGCCAAGGTGTGTTCTGATATTTAATGATTTCAATACTACCATTAATGGAGGTGATTGAAAACATATTCAACTACTTATATACTTTTTTATTTTCAATTTTTACCATGTACCTTTCCAAAATCAGTGTCTATGAGTGGACAAACTAGAAATTTATTGTATGAAGGAACTCATTAAACATATCCAAAAGGGTGTGTATCCCACCAAATAAGTAGATATCCCAATGGATGATTCCTTATTCATTATAGGATAGATAGAAAGAAATAATTCCTAGGAACCCACTACTAATAAATTTCCTATGAAGATATCACTAATAGTTGATGATTAAATATGAAACCCATACGACCTCATAAAAATGGATAACAAGTATCAGTTCATTAAAAAAATGAAAAACTCTACCTAACCTAGAATATTGACACCCATTCATCATCAAAATCATCACTAGGACACTTGTACAATTTAATCCTATTTACTTCACCCTGATTATTCAAGTAAGTGAAGAATATCTTTGAATTCCTTTATGAAATAAGCAAGTTTGTGAAATTACAGCCATCAAGACCCGGAGGGGTGTTCTCTAGAGTATAAGACAACCCCTGGGGTTGTTATACAACTAGTTGGACATATTTAGATACTATATTATGAATAAAATTGAGGTAATTGGATACAAAACATGATGGAATATTGTAGTCATATTAAGGAATGGAAGCTTATCCAGTGGGCTGGATCGATACTATGGAATTCACATTGATTACGAATAGCTTTGATGTTCGTACAAGAGAAGCCTATTCAAAACCTCATAGTTAAAATAAACATTTTATCCTGGGTCAATATTAGAGTTACTATCAATCATGGGAATATGGATATCCATAGCGGATTATTTATGGGAGTTTCAATCCATCTATTCAAAAGAAAAAACTATATGTTTGATGAGGGAGAATCTCCATCAACAGAGATGCATGATTCCAACAGCATCATATATATCGCATGAACCATATATGGATTCATGATATCATGAAATTATATTGGTCTCCTGAACCACATGACCCATGGAGACCATGTGGCCCCTACAACTCATAGTACATCTCCTCACTTCATGACACATTGTAAGACATGTGACTGTGTGACCCTAACATGGTCATCCAATCCTCATGATAGTCGAGTGGTCCTGAGACCAAACTAGCGGATCATGTGAAACATAAAAAATAGACATGATTCCATGTACATAGGCTAAATACCATGAAAATAAGTAGATTTTATTTGTTAATGGTCAGATAGACTTCTATAAGAAATTAAACCTCTCAAAAAATTTCTCTTCAAATAGACTTGTGTATAGGCCTCATGATCTGTTCTCATATAAGGTCTTTTGAATGGGTCACTAGATTGGATAAAATATCAAGAGTACTAGTGAAATTATTTTATCCATTTAATGAACTCCCCTATACTCCCTTATTTATAGATAATTCTAGGGAATAGAAATATTCACATGGAATACCAAACATTGTGCAAGAAAAAGATTCGAGGAAGCCCCAACGAATCAGTCTGGAATTTACATTCCTTAGAACCGATCAATTGTCCATAAAAACAACACACATAAGGGGTTGGATATTTTGAAAACTATCAAATGAGCATCAGAATAACTAAATGGGAAGAAATACACCAATTATATGAATTGTTTTCATTGTAAAGAAAAAGAAGAGAATGTTTCCAAAACATGTGGATTGCGTAGGCTTCAAAAAAATGCGATCACATGGCCTTTGGAAGTTCATGTGAATGGGTCATGTGTAGAACATGAACTATATAACATCACACAATACCCCCTTCAAAAAACTCTTTGTTCATTAAAAGGATCCCTAGCGACAATTTCTAATGAGAGAGGGCTACCAATTGAGCTCCACCATCCCATGTGACCTCTCAATTGGAATTCACATAAAATCATCCAAAATCCTTGTAAAATAAGTGGTGAAAACATGAATAACTCATAGAACATATGTTTTAATTTATAAATATGCAATGCACCCATGTGGTTAACAATACGTAGCGATTCCCTTTAAATATTCATGCCTTATCAGGAAAGATCATGTTTACATGCCTCCTTCATCATACGAAGGGTCTTTGAAATGGCCATTTTAAACTGCCACTCTGAATTCATAGAAAATTTGATGTTTTTCCCATGAAAATGATTATGCATAATTATAGGACCCATTATTGTTTATATGATGCAAAACAGGAATGAAGAGTGATTATATTCTAAAACACTATCACCAATTTGGGAGATCATTGGTACTTTGAATATAAATACAATAATAAAAAGGGAAATAGAAAAATCATCTCATGAATTGGAGATATGATTATTTCCACACAAAAGTGGTTCTTCACCCCTGAAAATTACCATTAATCTCACAGAATAACACTCAACATGTTTGTATAATCCTATATAACCCTTCTTGGAAAGATGCATTTGTCTCACTGAAGACACCATACAAGTCATTTTCAGTAATGAGAATTCCTTTCCACAATAATCCTAATCTCAAAATGGAGCCTAGAAATATTGGTATAACCTTTTGGATTTTTATTAACATTTTCACATGTCCATGATAAATCCCAATGACCATCCTAGGTCTATTAAAAACACAAAATTGGAACATTCTCATGGATGATGTCAACATGTGGAGCCATGGATAACCCACCACTGCATCATGAAAAGCATGTAATGCTAAAACCCTCCACTGAATCCATTTGAATTCCCATAAAATATTCATCAAGAAAGGTAATGTATATTTGGGAAAGAGGGGCTTAAAAATCCTCCCCCCCCTCCATAGCATAAAAAATGTATCCATCACCCGATTTGAGGTCCATACCACATGGGATCATAGGAACATACTTCTCAGAGTAGCCATTCACATGATCACAAAGGTCTTAATCCAAGTATAATTTGGGGAACAACCTATGAGATCACACAAAATTTATAGGATCTTAATGTGGTCACTCTATAAATCACATTAATGACTTCTAGCATATTATTTAGATTATAATAAAGAGGGACTACATGTTGGTTGGGTCATATGAAACCAAAAATAAGAAAAAACTTGAAGAACTAGGGAAAAATGAAATAAATGCTAGAATAATGGCCAAAATGATGGGTTACTTATGCTAATATAAATTCTATTATTTTTATGAACTTTTTATAGCTTACCAAGGTCAAGATACAACAATGGGTCATGTCACCCAAATCATACAATCCTCCCTCAACCTGCGATTTGGATCAAGTGAGAATCCTTGGACTTGTCAATAATGTCACATGATGCCCTTCAGGAATTTCACCCATGTATTTCGATGTCCTATAGGATTTGAAACCAAATGATGTGATCTCCTCCACATATGCCACCCAATTTATGTAGTGACACCCAGATGTATGAGCTAGGCCTCACGATGACACCAGGAAAAGTCAGTTTGGTTAATGTGATAATCTTAATACATGTCTTCCAGACACCAATACATTCCAATACATCCTCGTTAGAATCATTTGATACCCTCCATACCTGTTTGTCTTAATCATGTGGTGGTCTCTAAAAATGGCATTCATATTATGCATCATCCCTTGGACAAGTCAAATAAATCATGCGATTGTCCTTTGACAAAACTTCAAACCAACCAAGACATGTCTAGATATACTCATACATTCAAGGTAGACAATCAAGACATGTGAGATAGAAAAATAAGTTATTTCAAGAAGATTTATTGAGACATTATAGCCTTGTATGGTGGATCTATAATGGAAACCTCAGTGTGTAATCCCTGATTAAACAGAACTACAAGAACGTCAATTCCTAGCATAACCGATATATATAGGATTCCTTATTATGTCCTGAGTTTAATAGGTAAACCTAAGTGTGTAAGCCTCCATAAAACAAAACAATTAAAACTAAGATTATTTAAATTTCTAGGATACTTAGGATGCCTTCTCTAGAATATAGCTAAAATTGGAATCCACCTCAGTGTAAGTCCCACCATGTCTCTGACATTACAAACATCCGTATCCAATATCTATCATCATATAATTGTTATTTTTCATACACCACTATATTCTAAGGTAAAACTCAATGTATAATCCTTGATCAATCAAAACAACAAGAAAACAAATTCCTGTAATAACCAGGATACGTATGATGTGTTCCTAAGTCCTGATCTCAATAGTGTAACCTTGTTCTATAAGACCCAATCCAAATAAACAATGAGAACCATGGTTCCTATAATAAATAGCATACCTATGACACCTTATTATGGATTGATCTCAAACTGGAATCCACCTTCGTGTCATTACATCCATGTCTTCAACATTCCAACCATCATTCCCCATCTATTTAATGGATTTCTCATTATTTCTTTATCCATTAGATCATTGAGTGTGAAACCTTTGTGTCTAAGCCCTAATCAAACTAAACTATGAGATTATTGATTCTTTCCATCACTAAGATGTGTATAACAACTTCCTAATGCCCGAGCTCATATAGGAATCCACCTTAGTGTAAGTCACACCTTGTCCCTGACATTCTAACCATTGGGACCCAATATATATTATGGGATGGTTATTATTCCTCATTCTCAATAAAATTGAAATGGAAGACTTAGAGAGTAATCTCTAGTCTAGTTGAACTATGATGAATCTGATTCCTTCCATAATCTGGATATTTTGGAAGTCTTTCTAATGGTGTATCTCTATATCAAACATACTACAACAACATCAAACTCGGGGAAAGTCCCAAAGGCATGATAAAAGTATGATGACTCTGATTCCTCCCATAATAAGGATACTTAAGTATCTTCCTTGATGCTCGATCTCACCTAGTTCCTATTTAAACTCATATATATTATTTGTTCATGAAGTTAAACTATAAGGGTGTAATGAACCATGTGGGTTTTTATTCATATTATAAACATTAAATTTAGTATTACTTATAATGGACCAATCCCATCCTCACAATATTAACCACCATCTGGGATTACATGAAAATTTATAATGTCTTATTATATGGATTAAATATAAAAGAAGCCACACATTAATGGGAAATGGATGAAAAACATTAGATGCATACATATTGACTTTTTAATAGACCCCATTTTGCATATGGAAAGATTAAAAAAAAATGATTAATTTTTTCGATAACTGGTCCCATATTATGATTTAGGACAGATTCCTGAACATATATTAAATATATAAGATATTACCATAGTATAAAATAATCCCCCCAAGGGTCTGATGAGTCTAAAGTATTATCCTCTCTGCTAATGTGAGTTCTTATCCTCATAGGTTCTAAATTCCAAAATGACTACCTAACTCTAGAAAAAAGATGTTGACTCAATTATGGATGTGGGAATCATTGGGATTTTTCCTTAAGGAAGAATATTGTAATCTGTAAGTGTGTCATTTCGAATAACCTTCAACTCCATCATAACTAATAATCTGGAAAAATTAATTTTCAATTTTTTGGGAAACAATACACCTTATAAACATAAAAAAATAACTGAAATAATCATCAAAGAAGTTAAATAAATGAATTAGAATCTTAGTGGTTACATAAATCTACCTAGGACCAAATATACTTCATGACCTCTCATCTTTGTCATAATGACAACGACCACATTAAATTAAATCTCCCTCCAATGATGAATTAAAATATGGCTTCTTTAATGAAATCCAACTAATATAAAAAATTTACTTGTGAATACGATTCTTATAAAATATAATTCCACATGAATATTCACTTAAGAGGATATACATGTTGTTGGACTGTAATCGAGTTAGATCATATATTCTGATAAATATCCAAAGAAATATAAACCATCTTGTAGAAATGATGAAAAAAGTACTTCAATAATCCCAACATGAGCACTAATGTAATTATATATCTTATACAAAATGTTCTATTCAAATTTAATCGGTGTATATATTGATAGATGGACATTCATTTAACTAACCAAAAAAATGTAATGTCAGTTTAAAGTAGACTGTTGGCAATTGGAACACCACAACATTCTAACTCAGATAGAGAATCATTATCAGTACAATAGACTCAATCTCTTAGAAACTAAGATTGATAATAGAAAAACAATATTATGAAATAGACATTGTCTACAAAAGATATAATGTTAAATAATAACTATGTTGTATCGACATGACTTTCAATTCTGGATAGTATTTATCTATCCATTGAACTCAAATAGGCCCTTATTGAAATTTTTTCTAACCTTAATATTTTGATACTGAAGTGGTCGCTATTGAGATATAACAGGTTAAAACATACCCAATTTAATGTTATACCAACATTTTATTCCTAGAAAATGATCATTATATATCCATATATGGAGACATCTAACCCTTTCAAATATCTAGAAATATTGACTGTGTCAATATTCATCGACCTTAGGGGCCATGGGATTATTAATCAACTTAATCCTACCACAAAAATTATATCATTTTGGATAAAAGGAGGATTATCTAACCATGATTCCATCAAACATTAGGAATTGTTTATTTAAAATACAATATTGGGGTCTAATTGCCAAACATTCCATGGGGGTCTAAAATATCAAAGGCCCAGGGAATCAACCTATACATTATTAACACACTCATAGGGAAGTAATCATGTACAATTAAAGATGAAAGTGAGCTATCCTAAATAACCTATGAACCTATGGATTCATCAACCTTATTTATATATATCCATGTGTGCGTTTGATTCATGCTTTGGTTGAGAAAACCCCCACAATTGTAATCTAAATATATGATATCATAAGTAATTAATTACACATATTTGATTGAACAAACTTATGAAATTCAAAATAAAATATTAACTTGGGGACCTCGTGTATAATGTTTAATTCCTAATTATTTATTATGATAATACAATCGATTAAATATTAAAAATACTCTCTTTAAATGAAAAAAATAAATTCCATCCACCTATCACCAATTTATGAAGTATTCTATTTATGGATAATAAATCATATATTTAGGTAAAAAAATGCCCTTAGATTCATGAAAAACATGATATATTTATAGAATATATCAAAAATAGGGGATATATAACTTACTAAATAAAAAACATAATTCAATTCCATTATTTGGTTAAACATTTATCTCATTAATCCACTAAATAGAATGGATGATATTTTTATACTTTCTATCAATTGGATTGAAATTAATATCCTAGATTTGGGAATTTATAGGATCATAATATCCCTTTAAGGGGATTACTCGGCCACATTATTCTCTTATAATGGAAAATAGAATGTCTCTATTGATCTTCCTTCATCAATAGAAAGAAAATTTACCATGTATTATATGAAGATGAATCCTTCCACCAAAAGAAAAATACCTAAACAAAAAATTAACTAAATTATGGTCAACACAGACATAGTGTTTTGATTAATTGGTAATATATCGTCTAAAAAGAAAACATGGGTTGGACACTTTCACATATTTGAATATTTTTTTTATCTAAGTATATAAAATATTTATATTCTTTAGATAAACTTAACCCCAGTTGTGATGTCAGTAACTCTAACAAAGGTGTTGGGGATGATCTTGGATATTCCCCTAATGCATTTGTTTATGGTGTTCCATCAACCATTAAGAAAATAATAAATTCAAGTACTAAAGAAGACCCTAGACACATAATAATTTTTGAATCAATGAATATCAAATAGAAGAAGAAATATATTTCTTCCCCAATTCAACAATATTATTTATTCATAAAGAATTGAATAGAGATATCAAGCATACAACCTTAGGTAGTTATTTTCCTCTTAGGCATTCATACTATAAACCATAGTTGAATTAATTTATTAAAGATAATTCACCCAGCTCATGGTTCCATGTATCAATACCATGTTAAAAACATGATCAGGGAATATTTATTTTGAGTGTTCTAACATCCCAAATTTATTTCCAATATTAACCATGTTAAGAAAAAAGTGTAAAAATCAGAGTTTGTATCATATTTAGTTATTTAAACCATCATTTTATAAAATATAACTTCCCTATTCCAAACATAGAATTGAAAATTTCCGAAAAATAATTTTATTAATCCATCTTCATTATGGATATTTACTCTAGAAATATTAAAATCCATATTATCCCTAAAGAAGAAGAATTCATATATTTCCAAGAATCCCAAGGGATGTATTTTTAATACATGACATATTTTGGTATAATTAATAATAAATCCACTTTCAAAGATTACATCTACATCATTTTTAAGTCTATTCATAATAAAATAACAGATTGTTATTTGGATTACCAATTAGTAAAATCCTAATATTTTTGTGATATCATCACTAACATTAATGAATTGTTTACTATATTTAGACAAAAAAACATGAAGATAAAATTTTTGAAGTGAAAATTTAGTGTTATAGAGAGAATATTTATTTTATTTGTGGTTTCACATCATTTTATTTTAGTTAACCCTGATATAATCAACGAAATAATTGAAATCCCACCTTATTGAAATAATTGCGCAGAATTAAATGGTACCTCACTAATATTAGGTTCCTCATTGAAAACAATAATGGAAAATGTATCTCCTTAATAATAATTATGAAAAATAAAAAACCCCACTAGGTGTATATTTATTGAGAAAATTATTTTGACATTATCAAGAAATATATATTTAACCATTTATTTTTTATGTATCATGAATAAGGGGAACCTATAATCCTCTATGTAAAATATTTTTAGAGATAACTTATAAGAATTATAACCTAGTTTTTAGATAAATCAATGGAAAAATATATATGATCACTGTCAAACAATATTGAAATCTTATATCTTATATAGAAAAATCAATAATAATACCCTTTCTTGGACCATTTCAATACCAAAGTTACGACACTTTTAGAACCTGTATAAGTTCTATATGATCTCACAAATGGATCCAATGAAATTAATTATTAGATATCCAATGATGACTAGAATACAACATATATGTTTTTATCCATAAATAAGTTGATATTTATTTTTTTCCAAAATTTTAATCAAAGTGAAATCAATGAAAAATATACAAAAGGTATATTGTTCCCATGAAGAGTCACCTTTGGATGTGGAACTCCCCCTTGAGATGTTTGTTACCATTTATGAAACATATTATACATTGTAAATGTATTTCAACAATTATTCTCAACATCCAAAAAAATGAACATAAAAAACATGTGGATCAACTATGTTAGTTTGTGAATTGTATTAACTTTCTCTTAAAAGAAACTATATCCCTAAAACTTACTCATCTAATAATGATTTACCCACAATGAGTAAGAATTTAAATCCCATTATATTTGAATAAATATTTCCTTTTACAGAACAATTATCCCAATTCAATGTCAATGTTGAATCATATTTATTGATTAATCGTATAAATGGAGAGTTTTCCAAGAAAAATGAAGAGTTAGTACCCTAACATGACTATACTTTGGAACTAATCCGTCAATTTCCCTCAAAATTAGTGTTATCCCAAATTCAATGATAAAATTAGGCTCAAATATATGAACTAGGTAATTTATTAGTTTCACTTGTTGATCTAGATCTAGATGATTAAATCATCTGTGTTTCACAACAAAGAGTTTAATTTCTAATTTTTTAAAACAATATTCATGAAATCAATTGATTATATACCAATTTTATTTGAGTCAGAACCTCATATCAATAAAATTACATAGAAAACAACTATATGTCTCTCATAGTATATTGTCTTTACAATATTGTTGTTATATAAGATAATTATATAATAAAGAAAATCCATTGACGGGTAGTAAATTTTATACTTTAATATATCCCAGTTTCTCATTATTCTTACTAAAAATGGACATGTTATGGTGTTATTCTTAGAATCATTGAAGATGATAAATCATTACTATCATGTAAATAGGTTTATTTTATCTCCTGAAATTGAAATAAAAAATATACCAATCTCTTTCACTAAATTAATGGGATTGGGTATTTTTTCCCATTTTTAAATCATGATTTTATAGTGTTCAAAAGGAAATACCTAGAATTTTATATACATGTTAAATTGAGTAATAAAACCTCGAGAAAATTCACACATCTAAATAAGCTTAAAGTTATTATAATTAGGGAATATATATCATGGATCTGTAACCTATAACAACTTTTATGTACATCAAATTCATCCTTAATACAACTGAATTCTTTTCCAAATTATTTTATGTTGTACCCTTAATGGATGTTTGAAAAAATGCTGTGATAAATTTTTGTAATTCAAAAGTCACAACTATATTTGTTCCAATTGACACAATCATGAGGGATAATAATACCACCTTTTCTAAATTCAATCTAAATATTATGTTTTTAGAGTACAAATTTTAGTCTATCTATATATAACATTATCATGTATTAATTAATGGAGAAATATTGGAATTCAAAAAGACCTTATAGATTATCCAATAAAAAATAGTAGACATGGATAAAAATTAAATTCCAAATAAACTTATTTTTTATTTAAAATATTACCATTTCACTACCGAAAATTCTATAAAATAGAATCGTTATTTTATATCTTACGGTGGATATGTTTTTCTTTCCATATATGTTCAATTATCATCTCTCCTGAGATCCATTCTTAACTAACTAAATAGATACGAACAATCAAAAAACTGGCATAATGGATTGAAATTTATTTATTAGAAAGATTTAAATGATTTACCTAAAAATGGTTTACATCAGGATCATATATCATGTGTTCTTAATAAAAATGTTTTAATCTACTTATTTTTCTATGGAGATTTTGTGTTGGCCCTGAAAATTATATTGATACAAAGGAAGAATACTCTGATGCTTGAATAAAAATGTGAATGAAATTATATGATATATAACGTCTACTCAAGATATGAAATTTCATAATAATAATGGATGTATAGATTATATAACCTCCCACCAATATCATTTTTCTCAGGACATACTATATATAACTTTACATTGGATTCCAATTTAATCATTATATGACCATAAACTTCATGAGGTATAGTTCCCATTTGTGAATCTAAATTAAAAAACACATAGTCCCATCTATATGGAGTTTAATTGTATGGTATTTAATCTGTGTACTACAATTCTAAACTGAACATCATCAAGTTCTTATTATAAGATATTAGACTCTATAACAAAAGTTCATTACCACATGGCCTAAAAACCATATGGTGTATAGTCCATCATTAATAAAGCCTAATTTTTTGGGTTAGGCCTATTCATTGTGACCTGATTTCCTTATATGAGAGGTTTATTAATATGATATTTCCTAGTTTAGGATTTATTTATCCATTTAAGGTTTCTTTCAAACAATTTCATTGGAATAAAAATTAAACTTTTTTTGAATAAATACATGTCTCATGATTCAAGATCCATAGTATAAGTAAAAATTATTAAGACTCCTATAAAATATCCATTTATTTATGGAATAATTATTTAAATACTCTATGTAAACCTTCCTAAATTATTTTTATTTTCTACACCATCTTCACACAAGGTCACCATATGATGGAACATAGATCTCTTATTCTGGGTTAAACCACAATTTTAATTATACAGTTTGTCTCCTTATTAATTTTTGTCACAATTTCCACACTTAAACCAATATTAGGATATCATATTTATTCTCCTATGAAAGATCAAGGTATCAATAGAGGCCCCTAATCAAAAAATATGCATGGATTGATTCAATTTTTCCCATAATATATGGTTTCATCTGAGTAACCTAACCAAGAATTTCAGTTTCATTGTTCACATCATTCTATTATAAGAGTTTACAATCTCACATTGGGTTTTATTAAATTTTATTTTTTTAGGTGTAATTTTCTCCCTTCTAGTGAATATGTTTTCCTTTATTCCTATTCTCACAAAATATGTAGTGAAATTGCATCTTCCTAACCGAAGTTAAATTTAAAATCCTAACCCAATTTCATTCTATTTTTACCTTGTTACAATCCAATTTAGTAGTCTTTGAATTAAAATATTCCAGGCACCCTTCAAAATTAGTCTCTGAGGTTATAAACTTTTTACTTTGAAAATTTTAATTAATATAAATTTGTTAAGATGATTAGTAATGAGTACATGAAATATCAAGGTGTCCCTCCACATGCTCATGGATCAGATTGAAAATAAATATTCTACTCAAATCCACAAATGGCGTTCATTTTTCTATAGTGGATGATATTGCATCACGATTGACCTTTAATGGAATTTTTTTGGAACTAATAATTTGAAATTGTACAGATCTCGTCCTCATTATTCTTACCCTCACAGTACAATAATGTATCCATAATTCAAATATGGCTAGTGGATATCTGTGTTTTTTTATATTCATCCCATTGTTTTCTAATCTAGATACCCCAAAATATAATTTTTATTACCCTCAATCCTATGTCTAAGGATGAATAAATATTTCTTTTTCTTAGCCCTTCACATTTGTTTTAAAATTTCTCTCTCTCTTTTTGTAAATCATACTAATTATATTTTGATTCAAATTCATTCTTTAATTTGTGAATATACTCCCCTATTATTTCACCTTCATTTTATTGGTTATATGATAATGAAATATATATAAAAAAATTTAGAATCTATGACTTAAAACATTGAGTCAGATTCTTGTTTTTGTACCATATTTATATGCTTTGCGTGTTGTTGCCTCTCAAGTTGAACAATAATATCATTGAGCTCACAGTCCAAGAAAATTTAGTTATTCCATAATTAATTAATTTACCATATTTTCTTAGTCAATGTGGTATAATATAAAACAATGTCCATAAATTTATTAAAATTGTACAACTATAATATCCTTGCATACATTGGTCAAGGTTGTACAACCTTAAACTCCAATAATACATTAGTAAAAATTCTATAGCCATAAACTTAATCATTCTGTAGATCATTTTTATGTACAATTTATGTTGTTTTAATATGAAATAGCCTAGAAAATCAAAATAAAGTTACATGGTACATGTTATATTGAGAACATGTAAAGTGAGACTACAGAAAAATGCATTTATCGAATCGTTAATGCATCTATTTTAGAGATTTGGTGAAATTTAGAAATTAAAAGGGAGTAAAAAATATAAATAGTTAAAAAACATAAATTTATACTTATGAAAATTTATATATCTTCTTTATAAACCTTTTTCCTATGGGTTATAAAAATTATAGATCATAAATGTCAAAATACACTAAATTTGTAAGGACCATAATTTGACCCTAAAAATCAAATTTATGCTAATCTGATCTATATATCTATGTTGAATAATAGAGCATATTACGTCCCATAACAAATACTCATTCATATGATTTTTCTAAAACACATAATACTACATAATGGAATCATCTATTCAATATCAAAGAATATTCCAAGTATAAGAAAAACAGATAAAAGGTTAGAATGTTTTTATTTTTGCATTATTGTCCTTATACATCATCATTAGAAAGTACCATCACATACTGGTAGAAAATTTCTCATCATTTACCACAAAATTGAGAAATATATTGGCCCTCTATACACATTTCGACTATCATTTAAATAATTAGTTAATGAGTAAATCATAAATTAAAAAGAAATCAAACCAATTTACAAACACTCAATTTTGGATGGAGATTACATATGCATAGTCATCCACAATACCCATGGTGTAATTAAAAAAATTTGAATAGTAAAACCATATTGGATAAACATAAATATAGGGTAGTGATTGAATATAATATCAAGGTCCTCATCATCCTTGGTTATTGATAGTATTGTTGAAATATGTAATAACATGATCATATATTTGAAGTATGGATATAGAAAAGTATTTCAAGAAACATAAAATTGTTGGTTTATTAATTTCTATGTAACACCACAACACCAATAACACAGATCCCATTGTTATCATACTATATTAGAACAAGATACAAGTGATTAAATCTTAATGTATCAAATAGTTAAACAGTACTGGGATACTAGATAAAATCATTATTCTCACATTACATTTGAAAATAATAAATAACACTTTTATGGGACCTAAATGTAGATTGGAATGGATTTTTTTTGACTAATTGGGATTTTTAAAATATTATTTCTATAGAACTAGAGAATGGTATAAATTGTTTATTCTTGAAGAAATTTTATATATGGACAATAAAACTACATGAGAAAATTAGTTACATGGATTGAAAATCTATATAAATTGGGTATAAGTAAAATTAGTACATGGAAAAAATAGTTGTGTAATCAAATCTACTATGTAGAATAAACAGCTAGACAAATAAGGTATATGGTTATATTTTTAATGTGAATCGACTACCTAAAAAAATTTAATACATGAAAAAAGTGGAAACGTGAACATACTCTACAATTAGAAGCATAAAAAATTAGGTACATTGATTTTAGAATCATGGATGTTTGGCTCTGTTGATTCGGTTATACAACAACATCTCTACTTGAATTTGGTTACATAGACCAAGTATAATTATATATCGAAGTTGTAACATCCCTTGCTACAAGCTGAAGCATGAATCTATATATTTTTCTATAACTGAATTATTAACCACATTCAATGGCTGTTTTATGATCATGGGCATTGAAGAGTTTTAATTCTAAATAACACGGTCTTAGTGGATTAAACATTTTCTTTTCTATAATTAATGGAAATCAGTCCTTTGAAGGTGGAAGTATACTCATGGATTTATTACTTTTAAAAATATTCATACAGTTTCATATTGAGATATTTTGAGATATTTTAAGAGATCTTTATGTATTCTAAAATGGATGTTACTTCCCATGTGATTTTTACGGTATAAAAACATAAGATCTTCATCATAAGAAATCAACATAAAAAAAGAAAGATAGGTGAAAATATTGGGATAATTCTTAGAGGTTTTTTCCAATATCATCTAGATATTCGATGGTTGATGAAGTAGTTTTTATATAAGTGCATTTATCTCAAGAATTCAACATTAATTATATAAAATAGAAACACCAACATTGGTGTATGTTCATATCATCTTCATATGAAGAGGTTATATTCAACATATGGTATTGTTAGTTTTATATTGAATGAGAGTGATGAGTTATCCAATGGTCTGTGGTCATTAATTTTGATATCCAGTGATTCCAATCCAAATTATAACTATAAATGTCGTGAAATTTTAATAATATAGGGAATAAACACATTTTTATTTCATGATCCTTTGAATATCCTAGTGTAGGTGAACCATGGAAAAACCATTTTGTTATTTACAACATTAATTTCTCATTTAAGGGAAAATTAGAGAGAAGTTAAAGTGTCCCTATAGTTGGTTTGGGAAAATTCTTTTTTAAGGAATAATTTTTTAACATTAATACCCCAATTCACCCCCTGACGGTGTAATCCTATATAGAAATCTAAAAAGTGGTGTTAAAGGAAGGATCATTATTTATTTATCATGGAAGCATGGAAACAGTTTTATACTGTCAAGTTATCCCAATATTTTAAGTATATAATTTCAAGATCATGAAAATATTGATAAAACATTACCTCAAATGCATAAGCATGGATGTGTACAAGGTTTCCATTTATATAATCACTTGAAATATTGAAATCATATCCTTTCCGTAGAGTAATCATTGAGAATTCGATAGAAATGTAAAATATATTAATGCCTTAGAAAATTCCCATTCAAATCCCATTATAATATTATTAATATCATGAAAAAACTCTCATGTTATGTGGGAAAGTATTATGAATATATTTTATGGGTATTCAAAGTGTTGGGATTCAAATATGTATGTTATATTAAAATATTATAATGATTCGTGATTGAAAGGAACTGAGATATTTGGTTTCTTTTTTGATTGTCAAAATGTTCTTTATGAAGATATTTGAGGCCTTTATGAAGATTTCAAACATAATAATATTTTATAAATAATATTGGGAAGACTCCTTCATAATTTCAATGAAACAAATTTTAATTTAGAAGATAAAGGACTGAATGAGGTATCTCTTTATAGGTTAAAAATTACTCATATGTCTTATGAAATGATAAAAAAATAAGATAATGAGTAATGAACAAAGGAAACTCTTCAAGAAGTGGAATTTAATTTCGTGAAGAAAATATCAATCAATAAGAATCTAGAGGCTGATGAATTTTAGGATGTTATGTCATTTTTATCCATTTATATTAAGGGGGGAAGATAAATATTTATGGTTAATATCCTTATTTCATTCTTAAAATTTGGTAAGGTGACAAATTGTGAAGAAATTTTTTTAAAAAAAGTTTGTAAAGTGAATATGAATACAAAAAACCAAAGAAATTGTAAATTTTGGGAGAAAAAAATTCTTAGTGGCAGAAATTCAAAATGAAAACATTTCTTTATAAATAATAAGATAGTTATAGATAAATTGTTTTAAAAGAAGTTAAGAATGGTATATATGAATTTTTGTTAATGGTTGTTGAAAATAAACTAATAAATAGCGATAGTGATGATTAGAATTAAGGTACTGTTGTAAGGGTTGATCTGTAGTGGGAACATGAGGCATCCCTTAAATAACATGATGTTTAGTGCAAAATATTAAGAAATCCAATATAATAGCCTATTATTTTAAGCTCTATGTGTGACAAAAGGAAGATGAAAAGTCACTTATGAAGTCAGAGATTAGGAAACCCAGTAATAGAAATTCAAGAAAACACAAGGAAGGAAGTGGAACTAAATATCGAAATCGATGAACAATCATGGATCATTAATGACATAGATAAAACTATTAATGATATAGTTAAGATAGTTGAGGATATAAAATAAGATGATATGAATGTCCATTAAAGGCTTGATGATCAATAATGATTATTGACACACAGTATGAATACTGAAAACAAAATGGAATCATCATCGATTTAGGCAATGGAATTTTGGAGGCGGGAAACAATCTTATTCCTCATGTTCATCAATTTAAGGATAAAGAAAAATATTTGGTTATCTCAAGGCCATAAGAACTGATACTATGAAATAAGGTATATCTTTAAAATAATGGATATAAAATCATCCATGTGTCTATGGTAGATTATAATGCTTCAAGAGATATTTTTTGATAGAAAAAATGTTGGAACAAAATTATTATGTGTGATATTTTTCATAGAGGTACTTCTAGGAGAAACACCAGTACAGACAGAAAAGTAGAAATTATAATCATTAATTTTCATTAATTGTATTCCAATTTATGTGAATGGTATGGGAATAATAAAATTAAATTTTCATCAATAATGTAATAAATTTCATCAAAAATCCCTCAAAATTTATAAATTAATAAGCATTAACATTCATATAAAATAATTGAGACTCGAAACATATTTTATATTCTACAATAAGATAAAGAGTTAATATGGAAAACTATTAAGGAACATTCATTACCAATATGAAAATTTAAACACCATTTGTATAAGGATAATATTTCATAGATTAGCATAAGGAAAATGGATAATTCAAGTTCAGTGATATTGAAAATAGGGTAAACATCAAATATTACTAGAAATAAAGATCACATATTAAATTTAAACCATAACATATATGGGTTCATTCATTTTAGAAATAATGAGGTTATATAGTTTTTTGGTTTTGGAAATGCCTAAATTAATAGAAAACATCATAGTTAAACTGATGTTATTTGGTTTATAAGATAATTTATAATCTGTCTAGTTTCAAATAGTTATATGAACATATATATGTAGTGTTTCTCACTGAAATGTTATGTACTATAAATTACAATGATGTTACATTTATCCTATAAAGAAAAAAATCAAGGAAAATTTATATCTTGTTAGAGTGTTAAATTTCTGCACAATATCAAAGGAGGGAGAGAATAGGTTATCGAATATAAAGCCAAGAAATATTAGATAGACATATCTAGAGAGTTTGGAAAAAAGTAATTAAGAATGTGATATTCCTCATCTCATGTATTATAACACACACATACATGATTCAGGCCAAAAGGGGAAGATTATTCAGATGTATTACATGCCATAAACGATTACGGCATCATGATTATTGATTTTGTATATGTGGATGATTCTGGGATGATCTCACATAATTAAGTGGATTGAGTAAGGTATTATTTATTTCTTAGTGATAATTTCATCATGATGTCATAGATTATTCCAATCACACAAATTATTGTGATGTACAAATGTATAATTATAAATCATAAAAATAAAAATAAAAATGATGACTGATATGATGAATCAAAAATTGAAAATGGGAAATAAGAAATAATTAAAAAATCATAAATTTTAAAAATATCTAGGAAACCATGGAATTATAAATCAGCTTTTTGATTTTAGTACACCCTAGAAAAACGTGGTAGTGGAAAGAAAAAATTGGAGAATCAATAACGTGGATCAAAAAAATTTTATTCTAAAGTCTCCACTATAAAGAAACTATAAACAACCTATTATTATATCCGTATACATCTCCAGTAGATATTTTTTATTTTAAATTGAAGGGATACCTCTATATTAAATTTTACATTTATAGAAGAAAATACTCAAGTAATTATAGGAATATGGAAGTTTGTTTTTTATCCTCAACATGGAGAAGATAAAAAAACTTATGATTAGAGAGATGAAGAAATATTTTTTGGATAATCATGAAGTACTAAATCTTATAGGTGTTACAATAAGGGATTTTAAAATATGATAGGTAAAAAGGATTTTTCTTATGGCCGAAATTGGAAAAATGATAGAAGAAAATGAAAACATTTCATGTGATAATCAACCAATTTATGAATCAGAAGGTGATGGGGAAAGAAAATATTTTAGTAAAGTGATTGCAATTGATGTGAATTATTATGAAGAATCGAACTAAGAAAAATGTTCATCAATTCCATCAGTCTTAGCTGAAAAAATGAGAAGGGTTGAAATCACTAAAAGAACCATTTTTTGAGTATGGAAAACCTCGGCCAAAAAAATCAGTAAAGGATAAATAGTTGGTATCCTTATTAGCATCAGTGGATCAAAAATATTTCAAAGAAGCTGAAAGTGATGAGGGATTGTTCATGTTTACAGATGAATTTCTTGTCCAAATAGAGTATAATGTAACATAGGAATTGTTTCCAAGACCATGTGAAACAAAATTCATCAGAACCAATAGGTTGTTTTGAAATAATCATAATGAACATAGAAAATTGGTTTTTAATAAATCATATAATTTATGAAAATGGTATTCCCAAATTGAATGAATTAATTTCAATGAGACATTCATTCCCATATCATGCCTTGAAACTATTTCATTATTCTTAACCAGGGAAATGAAAAAGGTCTTCAAAATAAATCAAATAGATTTTAAATATTCCTTCTTGAATGTTTTCCTTGAATAGAAGGACTATATTGAGAAACAGGATTGGTTTATCTTTAATGAAGATGATGGAAAAGGTTTTCGACAATGGAAGGATTTGTATGGCCTCAAATAATAACCAAGGTCATGGTATTCTAGGTTAGATCAGTTCCTAAAAGATATTTTTTTATAGAGTAAGAGTTAATCAAAAACTCTACATAAAAAGGTGAATGATCAGTGATTTATTTTTTATTTATGTTGATGATGAAATTATTAGAGGATTTGATGAAAAATAATTAAAGATGTTTTTTTAATTCATGAGATGTGAATTATAGATGTTTATAATTGGTGAAATTTATTTATTTTACTTGGATTGCATGTTACTCAAATATTATATAGGATATTTATCTCCCAACTAAATAGGACAAGTTGATTTTAAAAAATATTTTAGATAAAGGATTCCAGGCCCACTAAAATTAATATAGAGACAAAAGTAAAATTATCAAAAGATGATAAATGAAATAAGGTCAATGTAACTACGTATAAAAAATAATTGGTTTTCTACTCTATTTTAAAACCATTAGACATTATATTTTGATTTTTTACATGTCATTATGATCACATTCAGAGGGAGCCTAGGGAACTCTATATGGAAACTATGAAAAAAAATACATTGATATGTCCATAAAATGATGGATTATAGGTTTCTATATTCTAATGATTCATAGAATATTTTTTTTTGATTTCGTGATGTCTAATGGTATGGTTTGGTTTATTGACAAAAAAACTTCTTCTGGTGGTGATTTTTATCTTAGGAGTTCATTCATATCATGAAAAACCCAATTGTTATTATTTCATATCATTGAGTACTATGGTGGCTGAGTATATTTTTTCCAATAAAAAATTCACCCAATTTTTATGGATAAAAACATCTTGATGATGTGGGTGTTGGGGTGATTTATCTTTTTTAAATTATGTGTGGAAACTCAAGCGTGATAAATCTTTGGAAAAATCCTATATAACATTCCTAGACAAAGAAAATATACATCAAATATCAATTCATAATGTAGAAGGTGGTTCAAGGAATTTTGGTTATGGAGTTTTTGTAAACATAAGATCATGTTATCGATATATTGATAAAGGAAAGACTCAACATGGTATTTAATAAGCATCGATCAGCTCTAAAATTATAACGGTTTTCCTCCACATAATTTTTTCTGTGATAGAACCCCACTCACCATTGTTTCTTTTGTGAGAAAGGTGTATTTTCTCATTCCAACTTTTGGGATTTGTAATCTTATCTTCTAAACTTATTTATGAAGTGATCTATTTTTTTATTTCATAAGGGGTATAAATGTTCAACTATGTTTGATACAGGGATAAGTGTTTAAAAGGGGGAGAGTAGTATGACGAAGGAAATTCATGGGGAGATGTGAGCTACATGAAAATCCTTTTGATTACTAGATAATGACAACTTTCCTTACACTAACCCAAAGATTATTAGGAATATATAATTAATTAACATCTCAAGTTCTATGTAGTAATTTATCTCTCTAGGTGACTCATTGTATTTTATTTTCCATTATGGGGAGAATTTTAAGTGGATTTTTAAGGTGATATTTTCAAAAATAAATTAGATATTGTTAACTAAATTCAAGGGATAGATTATTAAACCCCAAATTTATTTTGGAATGAATTTATCAAAAAATTTAACTTGTTAACAATATGAGTTTCATAGAATTATAGAATTTCATTAAGGTTCTATGGAATGGGAAATTGGTTAAATGGTCCAAAAGGATATTTGATAAAATCAATTTTGTGGTTCAAATGAGTACCTGAATTGTGTATGAGAAAATCAGCTGTGTGTCCAAAAAATCTATGTGATAAAATTGGGTATGTTTCTAGAATAACTACTTTAATCGGGTGTATATATAGAGTGGCTATGTGAATAATCTATAAATAATCAATTCAAATTTTAAAAAAAAATTTATGTGACCATCCTTTACAATTGGCTATGTCAACAATCAACTATTTTTATTTTTTCCCTATGGATATTCAAAACTATGGATTCAACTATGCAACAACATTTCTTTTTCAATTTGGATTCATACACCATGCCTGATTAGAGGAAGAATTTATGATATCTGTTACTAATAGTTAATGAATGAATGAATGAGGTCATCTATTAATATATGGTAAACTGTATTTTATGGTGTTTTGGGATCATGGTCTTTAATATTTTTAAAATATTAAGAACATGGTCATGGTTCACTACACATTTAATTTTCCATAGTTTATATAAATTAATAATCCCTAGGTTGAGATATTTTAAGGGATTTATTTCAATAAAAAATATCCTTGTTGTTACAACTCAAGATATGTGGAGACACTTAATATTCATTTATTTCATTTTAAATGGAAGTTATACCACATGTGAGTTTTATAGTATAATATCAAAATATAAACATAACATGAAATCACCCTTGTAATAAGAAGTAAAGATAGTGAAATATATAAGGATCATTCTATTAAGGTTTTTCAGATCCCATATGGAGGTTTAAAGTATGTATAAGGTTTTATTCAAGGATAAAAATTATCACTACAAGTAATCATTACTTATGAAAAAGAAAAACATCATCATTGGAGTATTTTTGTATAATATTCATGTGAATAAGGTAAATTCAATAGATGGTGCATAAAGTTCCTTTTCCAAAGAGAGTAGTGAGTTATAAAACTATTTTTTAACTAAACTATGAGGTTGAATAAGTGTTCTCCAAATTTTACTCAAAAACATTGTGAGCTTTAGTAATATGTTTCACAAGTTAATTTATTATACATTCTCCTTATATTATCCCAATTCAGATGATCGAACTAAAAAACATTTTCATTTTTTATTACATCCATCTCTCATTGAGGGGAAATATAGAGAAATTATGAAGTTTTTCTCAAGTTCATAGAACAAGATCCTCAATCAAGGGAATTTTTTTAAAGCCAATACCTTCATTCAACCCCCCCATTTAAGTATTATCTACTATAAGAATTTAAAAAATATATAATTATAGTTTGAACATTAGTGTTTCTATTAAAATATCCATAAAATTCTTTATATATCCCCTCTTTGTATCATGGGTAATGTAAATAATTAAAAAGGGGGAGTTGGGATGCTTGGTAAGGGAATGAATAAAATCTAAGCTATCACTGAATTAACAAAACATGAATAATGATGAAAGATAAACAATAATAGTATATGATATATAACTAATATCATAAAAGTGTATGATATCTATGGATGAAATAAAAATATAACAAATCTCATGGATAACAGAAACATATTTTTTAGCTATATAATTTATTAGTTTGAACATCATAATCTTACCATCATGGCCTTGTGCTAAGACTTCATATATAGATAGCTATGTTTTATGTCAAATACCAAAACTATTTTGCCTCATGAGACATACTAATTCATTAAGGGGATATAATGGGTAATTTACATCACATACTAAGTCTAATTAATTAATCATATAAAATTAATGAATAAAAATTTAGAACATAATTGAAATTAATAATCATATTAAAAGTTTTATAATATAATATATTAATATTTACCTCGGTAAATAAATAGAAAAAATGACCATAAGACAAAAAAATAAATAAGGTGTATTTTAACATTAGAATTTATCCCCATTAAATTATCATACTCTTCAAATTAAATTTACCTACATAAAATTACATTTAAAATAAAATTTAAGCATTTCTATGAAAACAAAAACAAAAACATCTTTTTATTTTGATAAATTTGTAGGTAAAAATTTCATGCTTATTGAGTAATTATATTTATTTGGAAATATAAATATAATATTTTAATTTATACTTTATATAAAAGAATATTTATGACAATGATACATGTCATTAATTTGGTAAATAATAAAACAATGATTCCCTTTAAAATTTGAAAAAAAAACCCAACTATAAATTATTTTGGAAATGATAAGAATAGTTCTTTTAAATCATTATGAAGAAGTTTGAATATAGTTTAAAATTACTTCAAAAACATATTTTATCTATGTAAAACAATTCTTGAAAAAATAATAGATAAAATTGTTGTGGAGTACAAAAAATCCCAACCCAAAGGATAGATAATGTCATATTTCCATTAAAATATTTTCTCAGTAATTTTAACAAAAAAAGAGTGTAAATTTAAGTAAAATAAGTAATATATATAAATATCGAAGAATAAAATATATGGAATTTTAAATATTATGTTCGTATAATTTCCTTCAATGGAAATTTGAACATAAACAATCCTAGATAAAAATGAGATTATATAAAAAACCGTTACCTTAGACTTCTACATAGTCGAATGAATAATATTCTCAGGAAGAATAATATATCTTTGTTAAATAAATTCTTAATAACCACTGTCATTTATATTTAATTTTTTATATCCTTTTATAATCATTTGGAATCCATTAATTGAATAGTTCTTGTTTTAATTTACCACTTACATTTGTTCAGCTAAATTCTCCAAAATTACTTCTATATGTTGATAATGGTTAAATGTTTCATTAAATGATTCCATAATATCTAGAATGTTAAAATTTTAATTAATATAAATTTTTTAATTATATTCTCTTTTATAATCTTTCATTCATAGTGGTAAAAAACATCACTTCAAGGAGGTGGTAGTACACTTGTTTGCACAAATGATGTAATCATTTTCCAAATGATGAAAGGGGAACAAGATAACCGATATAATATACTTCTAGAAGAATATATATGTTATAATTATAATATAAATTCATATTCCAATATTTATGACAGTCCAAGTAAATTTATGGGGAAAATTAATTATACCTCGTTGTGGAGACAGTAGGTCATACCTACACAAGAGTGATGTTTTTATTTTCCATAGGATGGAAAAGAGATAAAAAAATGTTTATTACAAAAACATGTTAACGTTTTTTATATTTATGATATATATTTATCATATAATTACAGTTGTACAATATTTAAATAAGGTGGAAGATGAAATAAACTAGAAAACACTTTGTAGTTATACACATCCTTTGAAAAACATACTTTTTCTTACACCTAATGCTTTATATGCTCGAAATTTTGGTAAAATAAGGACCTCTAGGACATGGGGATGGATTTTGGTAAGTTAGTTTCATGTATATTCATCAATATAAATAGATAATGTTGTGTGACCCATAGGGGAGGTTAGTCCACATTTTAAAAGTGAGGTGATTGGCACACTTGTACTAATGTTTAATTATTAAATATTATAAGTATCTTACTTATGGATAAGTGGCAGTAAAACAATTTAATTTCAAATATTATGTTATATGGGTCGAAAAAATCTCACACAACAAGAATTAATAGGATGTTTTATAAATTTATTATAAGGGTTTAATAGTAATTGTACTATTTTACAACTTCTCTATGGTTACAACATATTTACCAATGTTACTATTAATAATGACCAAAAATATTAAGCACATCCCTATATTTTATCCCCTTGATTTAAAATATGGTAACCATATTTCAAAATAGGTTTTATATATTTATTAAAAATTCATTTTTATATAATTTAATAATGTAACAAAAAATCATTTTTAACATGAAAATTCATTTTAATGTATAAAAAAATATTATTCAAAAATAATATATATAATATTTATTATTTTAGTATAAATTATATTATTTTCATTAAAATATAAATTATTATACTTAAAACCCAAATATAAAATATAATGGAAATGAATATAAATGAATGTTTTGGGAAAAATGGCATTTTCACTATTTTCCAAAAAACCAATTATTTTTAAAAACCCCAAAGATATTACCATAAGATAAATTAGACATTATGAACTAAAACAATTATATACATTTAATAAAAAAAATTATAAAATTTAAAACTTTTAGTAATATATATAACTGTGAATAAATTTTATTATATTGTTAAAATAGTAAGATGTAAATTTAGATAGTATTATAGGGATGTAATATTTACCTATTATAGGATGATCATCGAATTACATTATAATCCCATTATATAATTGTTTCCTTGAAATTTTGATAAAAGTAATTTCTTAAATAAATTTGGAAAATCATTCTGCATAGATTCTCTAGGATTCCATGTCACCTCTTCTAGTATGTTATATCTTCAAAGAAAATTCCCTACCCATGAATTTTGATTCCAAAAAACTTATCTGTATTTTCAACAATCAGGGTAGGATCGTCATTTTTGGAAAAATTAGTTTCCAATTATATTTAAACATAGGTGAGAACATGCATGGGTTTTATCATGTACTTCCTAAATAATGAGATATGGAATACTATATGAGATTCAATGAGGCTAGGTGGATTTTCCAAATTGAAAGCCACAACTCCAATTCCCTCTATAATATCAAAAAGCCCGGTGTACCTAGGTATTGTTTTCCCTTTCCTTTGAAACCTTATAATTCCCTTACATATATATTCCTTCATGAAAACATGTTAACCCACTTTAAACTATTAACCCTTCATTTGAGTGGAATCATATCTTTATTTCCTTCTTTAAGATACCATAATAGGATTCTGAATATGTTATAATTTCAATGATATTAAATGGTAAATAATTATCCCACAAACCATGATATTCAATTTATAATTTCCTAAATATAGATTATAATGTATGAATAGTCTTTTGGAATTCACATCATTTTGATAATGATTGGTGGTGCTCTAAATTATCTCATTTTCAAGAGCCTTATGAATCCATCTCAATAATTTTTATATAAACTATCAGTTATCATTAGATTAATTTGAAAGTAGTGCACCAAAAAGACTCAAAAATTCATTATTAAACATGTATATGAGGTTATCAAAAGGTGTATTTGACCATATATTGATCAAATGTGTTGATTAGGTAAGGTGTTTGATAGAAACCAAGATGGAATCACTATTTCTATGAAATTATTTAAATCTAGTGAAAAAGTATATTGTAAAATCATCCCATTTAATCACAAGAATAGGTAGAGGATTCATGAATCTATTAGGATGTTGTCTCTTTCTTTTACCTACTTTAAAACATAAAATCATGATACAAAGTAATCAATTTTTATTCCATATTATCCCATAAAAATCGTTCCATTAAATCCTGATATATTTTTGTTATACCATGGTGTATAATGAAATTTTACGTATGATATCTATCTAATAATTGAATTTTTTTGTTCATTCATGGATAGAACATATATCCTTTTTCCAAATATAAATATACCATATTCATATAAGATTCTTAACAACTACTAATCATTCTCCATTTTTATTTCCTTTTAAATACTTATATCATAAAGCTATGGCATTTATATTATCAACAATAAGTGATGTTTATAAATCATTATAAATATATGTAATGACCCGGTATTATACATTAGTTAATATTTAGATAATTAAAGAATTCACTTTGAGGATATTTTAAATTTTAGAGTTTTAGAGAATTAGTCCATAACTCATACATAACAAAACCATATAAATACAAAGTGGGACATCCAATAGTATCCATTTTTATCATAATACAAAATATTATAAGAAGAAATGTGGTTTCTTTTCATGATAAATCATAACTTTTCCTCAATACCATATTTGACTCTATTATTCATTAAAACCTATGAAAAAAATTTAAAAAAATAGGATAAGAATAAAAATCATTATAAGGGATACATAAATAAGGAAAACTGTTAGTTTTGAGATAACATGTAAAGCATAAATCTTTTATCATAATGTAATACTTTTTAGCTTTAAGAAGTAGTAAAATAACTTCACTGAATATAAGTTCATGGTTACCCTTTCTATAACCAAATTATTACCATAAATCCATAGAAAGAAACATATAACATATAAAGGTAACATGGTACATAATCATACATAAATGGAATACCCATATGATAAACATCCACACATATCATTAAATGGAATAGCCATACATCCAACTTCTATACACAATGAATTTGAGGATATAATGTAACCACCCATCCTTGGATTATCATGGAACCACAATTATTTGTTTATCATGTACCCACCCGTCTTGTGTTTATCACATAACCACCCATAAGATATCCAAGTACCATTATATAATCATAACACATAAATGATTGCAATTAACAACATTTTACTCATAAAAATTTATTTGAAATCAAAATAAATCATTTCAAAGTATTGAAATAGCCAATAAAAATTAAAAACAATTTTCAAAAACAAAATTCTCAAAAAGGGAATAAGGAATTTAATTATATTTTTTTAAACATTAATTCATATATAAGAAGGCAAATATCAAATAATGGTAACAATAGTAGAGTAGTCATCATCACCAAATATGTTAAAACATTCATTTTGTCATTTAATAAAACACTTCATATAAAAAAATATTCCTTATGAAAACTATTGACTTAAATATTATTTCAAGGGGTTGATTATACACCTTATAAAATAAAGTAGTGTATATTATCAAAATATGAATCAATGAAACGAGATTGAGACAATGTCCCTTAGCAAGATCATATCATTAGATTGAGGATAAATCAATGAAATAATTATGTGTGAAAAATATTAATACACAAAAAATAAGTGGATGTTCAGTGTAAAAAAATAATAGGCCATTCACACATATTATTGGAAAAATGAAACCAATGACAAGGATATTTAACTCAATGAATGGAGATTGAGTTAATATTTCCCTTACCATGAGTTAGATTGATCGCATAAAATTGTTATATTCTTGAATTATAAAATTAGGTTGATTTATAATAGAAGTAGAACTATTTTCATGTTCATTATTCCTTTTATATCACATATTACCATGTTAAAAAAATTACATAATTATTTATGCTTGTATCCGTCATTTTGTCAATATTTAGTATATGAGTCCAAAAGATCTTATTTTGATGTAAATTTTCCATTTCATCAAATGTTCATCATCTACAGAATATTATTCATGATGTAAATATCATATATATCCATTATACATGTATTTAGAATAGTCCATAACATTTTCAGATAAGGAATGAAATTCATCGTTCAGGGAGACGTAGTTCATACGTATACAAGAAAGATACTTTATTTTCATTATCATATTAAAGGAATCAAAACTAAATGACACATAGTTATATAATACTTAAATTATAATATATATTTTATATATGTTACATAAGTTCATTAATTCCATCCTATATACCTTCCATGTATGGCATGAATGAGTCATATCACTTTGATGGGGAAATAGTCCACCCTTCCTCAATTGAATTTATCGTATTGACACATTATAGAAAGAGTAAAGGTATGATATAAATAAAAATTACATAATAATAGAGAAAATATAAATTATATATATATATATATATAGTGTCATAATAATGGCCACTATTAGAGGTGGTTGTAGAAAATTGAGCAATCATCGTTTCATGAGGCAGTAGTTCACTGTACACAGAAATAATATGTTATATATCCATTAGATAGAGGTGTGTGTAAGTGTAGGATTAAACCGTACTCTAACAAAATCCGAATTTATTCATGATACATTTTTTTATAAATGAATGAAATAAATAGAGTTTATGGGGTTGGATAAGGAAAATAAATGAAAGAAGCTTGAGAGAAGACGTTACATCTAAATCTGGTAACTCCTTTTGATTTGAGCCAAAACACTTTCTTTAATTACCTTATTCCCAATTTAAGGCTCTATAAGGAATTGTTTTATTTTTTGAGCTTATTTTTATCAAACTTTTAGTGATCCATGGGGCTTTATAGGTGTTAGTAAATGGGTATAGGTGGTGGCCTTTTATAAGAGGGGGGGCACATTAGGAGTGTCTTGAAATATTATTTTATTATAAATTTATTTTTGATTTATAATTTCTCTTAAGTGATATATTCGGTGTATAATATGAGTATGTATATAAATACTTTAATACAATTGGTTTTAGAAAAGTATAGGTCACAAATTTATCTTTATCTTTCGGCTTTAACCCTTTGTTAAATAAATTAACTCTTAGCATGTCTTATTATATTTTTACACTATATAGTTAATGTATTTATAGTAAAATGACAAGAAAACCTCAAGTGGATCACTAATTACATTTTTAACACTATATTATTCATTTGGAATAATATTATATTTTTATGACTATTATATCACTTACTAAAATAGTATTTTTTTTAAACTCATTTATTTCAATTTTGACACTATTTAGTAATTTTTTTTAAGTCATAAAAACATGATTCATTCACAAAAAACAAAATTAAATCAAATATAATATTTAATAATCATACATAAAATTATTTTATGGAAAAATAAATTCAAATTACATTTATTTTAATATTTATAATTTCATTTATTTGAATCATTCCTTAATAAGGTAATCAATGCATCATCATTGTGTCATAAATAAAATTATTATTTAATGTTTAAATTTTATAAATAAAATACCATGATGTAAGAAGTATTTTTACATTTATAATTAATATTTATATTAAAATATATCAATTATATATCCCATGTTTAATTTTTTTTAGAAAAAAGATAAATGTTTATATTATATTTCTCTTTACTTTAAAATTATTATTATAACATGTCATTATCACACTCAAGTTGTTCCCAATGCCAAAATTTTAGCCTAAGGATTATTTTGTCACCCATTTCTGATAAAATAATATTAGGACATGTGTTAGGGTAGTCTTATATTATTTTAATATTAGTTTTACTAAGATTTACATAATTTACCCTTTAACTTTGGAAAATAATAATAATTACTGAAATTACTATTCATAATTTCCAAAAATAAAATGGTCCTATTTACACAACTATTAAATTATAATTAAAAACATGGAATCCACTTTTAAAAATTCATAACATATAAATTATAGTAATTTATTTAAAATTAATTCCCAATGTAAAAACCAGAAAGCGGGGTTTTAAGTGGTAAAACTATCAAAAGTCTGACATGTGTTTATGTCCAATTTAAATGTGAAATTTCATCTAATGAAAAACATTGTATTAAAATAAAAAAACATAATCTAATTTCATTTTAAACTCAATTAATAAGATAATATAACCATATAAATAAATTAATCAAAAATGTAGAATTATTCACTATTCATTATAAAATGTATTTTATTCTAAAAATGTAAAAATTAAAACTGTGTAAAATTATTTGTCCCAGTTCTAAGAAAGAAGTTTATTTTCACAAATATAACATATCAAATTGACCAAAAACTATATTTAAAATGGGTTCACCCTCAAAAGGCTGAAATTTTTTATTTTTTTTGAAAAATACTTCTTTATCAGAAAAATTAAATTTGTTCTTATATAATGTCTATAAAACATGTAAGATGAATTTTAAACATTAAATTTAATATAAAACAAATATTTATCCTTAAAAAATCCATAAATAGTTATATGATTTTATAAACATAATTATTCTATTTTAAATAGGCTTTCATAAAAACACATACTTTATATTCAATTGGTTTTTATTTCCATTTATAATAAATTTAGTAACCAATGAATCATTATTTAAACATGTGTAAAAATTATTTTCATAATTCAGTTGATATTATTAATTTTTACAAATTAAACAACTAGGTTATAATGGTAACATTTAAATAATAATATTTAGTTGTCCGTTTAAGCTCGATGTAGCGTATCATGTATGCTATTGAACATAGAGTTTCTCTCCTAAAACTTAGGATGTTACATCCTCCCCCATTTAATAAATTTTTTCCTCAAAATTTAAATTTTGTTTTGGTAAGTAGGTTATGAATTTTATAAATACCTTTTTTATAAACCCGCATCGTAAAAATAGTTAATAAAACTATAACATTCAAAGAAATAAAGATATGTATAAAGGTCGCCCAAAATAACACATAATATGATTCCATGAAGTATAACATGGATATGAATTAAAAATGGACTATCAAGTTTTGATGAAGAGTGATATAAAACATGATCAGTAGAATGTTAACATTTTCAAAACCATAAATTTTTTATGGTTTAAATGGTCATTGATTTCATAGTTGGAAAATTAAACAATTTTTTTTATTTAAGATATTTTTAATAAAGGTGAGGAATTTATTTACTTTCTTGACTAAGAATAGAATGAAACAAACTTACATGTTAATTAGAGTTTCATCCATTAATAAATTACTACAAAAACTCATCTCTTATCCAAATGATGTATATTTAAGATGACTTTGTCACACATAAATAACTAGAAACAACTTCTAGAGAATCATATAATCCACAAACTCTTAACTATCTATTAATATAGTCTTGAAATGTTAACCAAATACAAAAAGTATAGGATAAAAACATATAATTTCCCCAAAATAATATCCCATTTCAGAAAAAAAACATCTTTTAATCCCCAAAATTCAACAGTAATATCCAATGTTCAAAAAAGACCATTAGATAAAAATTTCTATTTTAAATTCCTCAAAATATTCCAAACTATGATTGAAACCCAAATATTAGAAGAATTTGATAACATAGTATTCCAAGGTAAATTTTAACATTTATCTCCAAATAACATCAAATACTCTTAATGTCTCATTCCAAAAATTAATAAACCTAATCACATTTTCCCCATGATAGGTTAGTCAATTCAATAAATAACCCAAATCTCCATATTTCCTCGATAAAAACATAGATTTTTATAAAATATATTACAACCATTACTACTCAAATAAAATACCATAGTATTCTACTTTCCTTAGGAATATAGGGCTCCCAAAATATTTAATATCTTCCAAAATAACATGTGTCACTCAATCCCCATATCATATTCAAATACCAAGGAAGTCTATTTGATAAAAATTACGGTCCCAAAATAAATATTATCTTATTACATAAATTTGTTTCACTAAAAATAAAAATTCATACAAAATAGGGACTTCACGAAGGTCAGTGGTAAGTGATGAACCCTTGTCACCCTTCAGTTGTGGAATTGATTCCCATGGCCTTGCCAAATGAGAGGGGTTACCACCCATCCAGTATGTTTTCCTTTTTCAAACACTACATAATTCTTATAACATTCCAAAAAATATATAAAATCCTCAAAATTTACCATAACATATAATAACCTCAAATTTTATTTCATACCACACATTTTGCATCCCAAAAACTAAAAACTCATAATTCCTTCAAAGGTGAATGTCACTAAAAATACCATTATTAACCTTAATGTTTCTAAACATATAGCCTCAAAATGGGTTTATAAGACATTGAAATTATGATAAACATTAAAATTATAAACTCATAGTTATATACCTAACTCTTAAGAAACATCTCAAACTTAAAATTTCTCTAAACCATCCTTTAATACAAACTGTAAGGAACCATAATTCAACACTACTTAATCTTGAGATAATTAAAGAATTAACATTGATGATTTTTTCAAGTTAAGAGTTTTGGATAATTATTCCATAACTCGTACATGAGAAAACCATATAAATTCAAAGTGGAAACTTGCAACAGTAACCATTTATTCCATAAAACAAAAACTATTAAAAAGGGAGGTGGTTTATTTTCATTATAAATAATAACATTTTCTTTGATCCCATCCTTGACACTATTCTTCTTTATAACATTTGAAAAACATTTCAAAACATGGTATGACCATAAATAGATCAATAAGTGATAAATAAATAAGGAAAACTGACAGTCTTGAAAATACATGTAAACCATGAATACATTATCATATATAAATACCTTTCACCTTTAAGAAGTAGTAAAATACACTTCACTGAATATAGGTTCATTTTTTACCCTTTTTTAAGAAAAATATTATCAAAAACCCATAGAAAGAAACATATAACATATATATGTAACTTTGACCACACTCATACTTAAATGGAATAACCATACGGATGACGTCCCAACATACCACTAAATGGAATAGCCATATGGCTAAATTCCATACCGAATGCATTGGATTCTATAACATAACCAACCATCCTTAGTAAATCACGGAACCACACATCTTTTCTTTATCACATACCCACCCATATTTAGCTTATCAAGTAACCACCAATCAAATGTCCAAGTACTATTATATAATTACAAAACATAAAATATTGTAATTATAAATATTTCACTCGTAAAATGTTATTTTCAATCACAATAAATCATTTCAAGTTATTGAAATAGTAAATGTAAATTAAAAACCATTTCAATACCAAAATTCCCAAAATGGAATAAGGTATTTTTTTTCCTTTTCTTAAAAACATTAAATCTTGTAGAGCAATCCTAGTATCAAATAACTGTTATGGTGTAAGAGAAGTTGTTGTCACCACATATGCTAAAAACATTATTTTTTTCATTTAGTAAAACACTTCAAAAAAAATATATTTCTTTTTGAAAACCTTTGACTGAAATTATAATTCAAGGGGTTTATTATACACCATATAAAATATTGTACTTTATATTATCAAAATATGCCTCAACGAAAGGATATTGGGACAAAGTCCCTTACAAAGATCGTATCATTATATTAAGTATAAATAAATGAAATAATTATGTGTGAAAAATATAAATAAAATCAATGTAAGTGGATAATCAGTGTAAAATCAGAGATTATTCACACATATTCTTGAAAAAATTCAACCAATTACATGGATATTCTACTCAATGAATGGTGATCGAATTACAATTTACCTTATCTTGAGTCTGAATCATCATGTAAAATAATTATCTTCCTGAATAACAAAAATAGGATAATTTCAACTTTCTTGAAAACCTTTTTCATGTTTATTATTCCTTTTATATCAATTTTTACCATTATATAAAAATTACATCATTATTTAAGTTCATAACGATCCTTTTGTTGATATTCAGTACTTCAGTCGAAAATGAACTTGTTTTGATGTGAATTGTCCATGTGGTAAAAATTCCATCATCTCCAAAATATTATTAATTATTTTAATATAATATATATATCTATTATATATGTATTTATAATATTCCATAAAATTTGATGATATGAAATTAAATTTACCATTCATGGAGACGGTTCGTTGTATGTATGCATGAATGCTACTTTCTTTTCATTGTCATATTAAAAGAATGAAAAAGACATGATACATATGTGTATTATAATTATAGTATAATATAAATCTTATATATGTTACATATTGTCATTAACTCCATCCTTTATATGTACTATATAAGGCATCGAAGTGTTATATCAATTGTAGGGGTGGTAGTCCACACTTCCTCAACAGAAATTACCGTATTTACACATAATGGAAAGAATAAATGTATGTTGTAAATAAAAATTACATAATCATATAGAAAATATAAATAAAATATATATCATGTATAAATAAATTTCCCTCATAATGGCCACTATTATAGGTGTTAGGAGAAAATTGAACAATCGTCGTTTCATGATGTGGTAGTCTGTCATACACAGAAACAATATGTTCTATATCTATTAGATCAAGGTGTGTGTAATTTTATGTCTAAAAATTATTATAAAAACACACTAGTATATTTATGATACTGGTTTTGTTATAAAATAATTGAATAAAGATATAATATGGGATTGGGTAAGGAAAATAAATGAAAGGAGCTTGAGAGAAGACGATACCTCTAAATCAGGTAACTCTTTCAGATTTGAGCCAAAAGGATTCCTTGAGTTTCCTTCTACCTGATGTAATACATCAAAAAGGAATTGAGCGATACAAAGATCTTATTTGAGTAGAATATTTTTGATCCAAATGGCTTGATAGGTGTGAGTAAGTGGGTAGAGTTGGTGGCCTTTTTTAAGAGGGGGAGGGGCACTTTAACAAAGTCTTGAAATATTATTTTATTATAAATTGATTTTAGAATTATAATATCTATAATGTTATATATTTATAGGATAATATGATTATTCATCTAAACCCTATCAACCAATAGGTTTTATAAATGTTTTGGTCACAAATTTAACCTTATAGTCTGGATTTAACCCTTAGTTAATTAAATTATCTCACACCATGCCTTCTTGTATTTTTAAACTATATGGTTAATATATATATTATAAAATACCAAGGGAAACTAAATTGGATGATGTAAGAAAATTTTAACACTATATAAGCTAGTATTCAAAATATTATATTTTTATGACTATTATATAATTTAAGAAAATAGTATTTGATTTAAAAACTCATTTATGTCAATATCGATACTATTTAGTAATTGATTTTTATAAAATTTATAAAAACATTATTAATTATAAAAAAATACATTAACTCAAAGATCAAATATAATAATCATCCATAAATTTCCTTTATGGAATAAGAAGTTTAATGTTATATTTATTTTAGTATTTATAATATCATTTATTTGAATCATTCTTTAATAAGGTAATCACTGTATCATCATTGTGTCATAAATAAATTTATTTATTTAATGACTAAAAATTATAGATAAAATACCATGATGTAGGAAATATTTTTACATTTAATATTAACATTTATAGTTAATGTGATAAATTATATAACCCCACCATAAAATTTGTTTGGTAAAAATATATGTGTTTCTGTTGTATTTCTCTTTACTTTAAATTTATTATTATAAAATGTCATTATCAGACCCAAGTGGTTCCCAAATACCAAAGAATTGTCCTATGGATTTTTTTGTCTACCATGACTCATACAATAATATTATGACACGTTTTAGGGTAGTTTTATATTATTATAATATTATTTTTACCCTTATTTACCTAATTTACCCTTTAACCGTAGTAAATAAAAATTATTACGGAATTTAGAATCCATAATGTCCCAAAATAAAACGATAGTATTTAAATAATTTGGAACATATAATTCCAAATATTTTATCCATTTTTCAAAATTCGAAACACCAAAATTTTAGTAATTAATTTACAATTAATTCGCGCTGTCAAAACCAGAAAGCTAGTTTTTAAGAAGTAAAAACTATCAAAAGATTGGCACGTATTTATGTCCAATTTAAATATAAAATTACTTCCAATGAAAAAATTGGATATAATTATAAAAAAATACAATTACACTATACAAAAAATTAAAAATATAATATAACTATATAAATAAATGAGACAAAAAGGATGTTCTGAATTAAAATGTAGCATTTTTCACTATTCATTAAAAAAATGAATTTTATCATAAAAATACCAAAATTAAACCAAAGTTAATTTTAGTGTCCTGATTCTAAAGAAGAAGTTTATTTTTAAAAAAAGAATATATTAAATTGGAAAAACTATATTTAAAAATTGTTCTCCATCAAAAGGTGATAAAACTGTGTTTTTTTTGAAAAATACTTCTTTTATCTGAAAAATTTAATTTGTTCTTATATCATGTATAGAAAATATATAAGATGAATTTTAAACATTAAATTTAATATATAAAAAAAATTAATAATTAAATAAAAATAAATAAATATTGATATGGTTTTATAAATACATTTATTCCCTTTTAAATAGATTTTTATAAAAACGTGTCTTTTATATTCAGTTAGTTTTTAATTCCATTTCTAATAAATTTGGTAACCAATGAATAATTATTTAAACATTTATAAACCATATTTTTATAATTCAATTGATACTATTCATTCCCACCAATCAAACACCTAGGTTATAATGGTCACATTTAAATAATAATATATTGTTGTTCGTTTAAGCTCGATGTATCATATCATATACGGTATTGAACATAGGGTTTCTTTATTAAAACTAGGGATGTTAAAATATATGTGATGTTTCACATTTTTTAATGATTATAATATCCAAAATTACTAAATCCCTGAACATTGGATCATTTTCAATCATCATTTTAGTCACAACTCTATGATAATTCCTACTAAATGCATCACTCATCATATTTTCCTTCCCATGGTGGAATTTTATTAAGAATTCGTCATCCTTGAAAAGTTATAATAATATCGTTGTAATCATTTTTAACTCTTAACAGTAGAATATGTATTTCATACTTTTTTTATCAATATAATTTTTAAATCATTCAGTATAAAAGTAATTCTTACAAATCTTCAATGTGAATTTCATGGATGACAGGTCAAGATCATTGGGTAAATATTTATATGCAAAAATATTTAACATCATTTATTCATTATAAAAAACCCTCCATAATTATAAATTAGGACACATCTGTGTTCTTTATTTTATGAATCAATATATATCACAAATATATCCCTTCTTAATGGTAAAAATAAATATTGATGAATTGACCAATCTTATCTTTAAATTTCCAAAATTATATTTACATTCTTATGAAAATATGAACATAATCCCTTTTCGTGTCAAGATGGTTAATAGGTTATGTAATCAAGAAATGTTTTGAACATATCAGTAATATTAATCCACTAATAAATGGAAAATAGATACCTTGCCTATATTATTTAGTGTTTTCCATTCCATCAATACTTTTTTCGTTAATGGATCCACTAATATTTTGTCCTTAAATAAATCATGGATCAGAATTGAAACACACCAAATCCACAATTCACATATTTTGATTATTCCATATAAATACGTTTATTTATGAATCTCAAGAATAATTTTAAAATGACTTTTTATACTCATCAAATAATTTAGTGTATACTAAGATATCATCGATAAATACCATAATTAAAATTATTGAGATAATCCTTGATTATTACAACCATAATATACATAAAAATAAAGTGTGTTTTATTCGATCCAAAGGGTATTTATATAACTTTTTAAGTACAATACATCATAGGAGAATAAATCATTGGTTTACAATCTTTATCTAATTGTAGTTGATGATATATAGAATAAATATGAATTAATGAAAAATATTGACCTCTTTTATGTTGATAGAATAATTCATCATTATAGGATATAGGATACTTGTCCCTTATATGAATAGAATGGATTTCTCTTCAATAGATTTATAACCTCATATAGCGATGTTTATTCATAACAAAAAAATATAGGCTCTCCATTCTGATTCACTAGAATATATAAATCACCCATCATATAACACCTATAATTGTTTCTTCAGTTCTACTAATTCCTTAGTGATTACCTTATATGGATTTGTAGATTTAATTTTCTAAACATGGATGAGATCAGCAGAAAAAATAACTTTACCCATATGTGTATGTGAAAGTATTAATTCTAGAAATACATCAATGTATTCTTTAACTATAATTGTATCCTATATTCTAATCATTCATTTACCATTTATAGGTTTTTTCTACTCCTCTTCCCTAATAATTTCATTACGAAGAGGCACTGAAGGTGGATCTAGAGACGAATGGGATATCTTTATCTTCCCATTGTAGACAAAGGATTCCATATCTCCATCATTAATTATAATCTACCTTCCATAGAAATAAATTTTCACTTAATAATTTTAAATCAAATCAATACAAGGGTTAATATAAAATTTTAACATATGTATAATAACCAATTTTGTAAAAATAGTATTTCCATGTTTCATAATGGGAACTAACATTCATATCCTTTTTGTAAAGATATTTCTACTAGAAATCTTAATTGAAAACATTCTTTTTAAGGTTATAAGGAAATATAAAATTTTATTATCAAACAAAGAGGATATATAAGAGTATGATGATCTAGAATCAAATAAACCATTAGACAATTCTGAGGTTACGATCAATGTACATGCCACCATAGAATTAGAAAATTCAACCTCAACTATAGTGACTAAAAAATATTTTCGCTTCTCTCTTGGTATTATATAATAGAAATTACCATGAGACTTTTTTCATTCCATTGAATAGTAAATTATCTCATTATAGTTTAAGTATTAAAAATTTTAAGATTCTTTCGTTCCTTTTCAATTATGTTGCAATGGTCTATCTCTCCAACCATGAAAAACAATCTCTTTCCTATCATGCATGTTTTATAGTGTTTCTTTCCAAAAATTATTACTAGTTTTATATTCCACAATTCCATTAATCCCCTTTTCTATATTTATTTTTTTCAGAGTTATTATTCTCCCACAAATTTTCTTGTTTTCCATATAAAACATATGACCTAAAGAATTATTTTCTTTTCTTTATGACATTTGATAGTATATCCTCATATACTGAAAATGTCTGAGAGACAAATTACCTTCAAATTTAAGGTTTTATTCAATGAAATAATCAATAAATATTACTTTATAAATTTCATGCATAATCCATAATTAGATTTTATGACTTTATAATGTTGGTTTTATATTTAATAATATTTTACTCTGTTTTTGGATGAGACGAAGGAATTATATCATTATATCATCTCTTTAATCATGATTAAATGTTTTCTCTATGAATGTGTCCTTTAAAATCATACAATCTATACTATATATTTCCTATAACTTCTTAGTGTTCTGAATTGTTGAAAACCATTGATATGTATCTCTATTAATATAATAAACTACCATGATAACATTCACTCTTTCCCTACCTACCAAAGATAAAATTATATACTATATGTACTTGATCGATTACTCATCTATTGATGGATTAGTTGTTCCAATTAATTATAGAGATTTTATGCTCATAAATAATTCTAACATTTTTTACACCATGTTGGGGATCAATGGGATGCTCCAAATAGGCATCGTTATTAGTCGTAACCTTTTTTAAATTCCCAAATATTGTTATATTTTATTCAAAACCAGTTCCAGCTCTATTGTATTTCCAAGTATAGAAATACTAATATATCTTACTTTCATTGATATGGTTTCAATTCTTTCTCTAATGTGTTATTTCTAATAAGTGTCACATAGTTAATTAACTCAAAAAATTATGAATTTTAAATCATAGTATATGATTAAAAATATTCAGTAACACTCAATATAAATTGAAAATATATGCATAGATAATCTTATAATAATTAGAATATTATCTTCAGGAATATCTATAAATCACAAAAAAATCATTCTTGGGCCCACTCAGCATTCACCATGTGAAGACCCCGTTGAAACTCAACCATCCTTTTTCTATATGTTTACCCCTAGGTTTATATGTTTTACAACCGAATCCAATTTCTAGAATACAAATAAGTATGTCATTTCTACAAAACCACACCTTCTATAACATTTCAATACTTCATGATAATCTCATAACTAGACTTATACCTAGAATCTTATATAGGTTTTTATTATATAATCTATGGTTTCATAAATATATTTCCTAATTATTATAAAAAGTCCAATAATAAAATCTATAAAACCCAGACTCCAATAACCCATATTTGGTGGTCGTGATTCTATATGAGCACAAGATATAATAGATTACATTCTGAAAGATCGAATATTTTAGTAGTCTTGGGAGACAAGATACATCCATTAATCTTACATTACATTTAAAAACATGAAATACAACTCAAAAGTAGAGTGAGAAAAATAGTATTTATTATATTATTTGTTTAAAATCACTCATAATTCTTTTGTTGGTATAATATGGAAATGAAAATAGAATTAAGGGTGATATTAGATGCACAGTAAGTTAAAACATACAACAAAGAT
Organism: Viscum album; assembly: GCA_963277665.1. Lineage (NCBI taxonomy): Eukaryota > Viridiplantae > Streptophyta > Magnoliopsida > Santalales > Viscaceae > Viscum > Viscum album. The sequence continues at coordinate 1,041,011,714 of OY728143.1, read as the reverse complement.
ACCATAGAATAAATAAATCTTGAATAATATTTTATAGATATACAATAATCGAACTCTTCATATAAGTAATATAATAAAATGGGAATATATCCATGGATGAATAATACATAAAATTTATGTATTTGTATTTTATATTAAAACACATTACTTTTATGATTAAATTGATTTACTTTCTATATATTAATGATTTTATTCATATTTGGTATGATACGAACATTTGAATAAAAATAACAAAATGGGTTGAGCATAAATGAATTCATGTTGAAAAAGGTGTATCGTGACATGGGATAAGTGAGGACTAGTGTGAAGGCTCGTAACTGAAGAAACTGGCCAAAACAGAGCTTTTAGGGATGGAAATTTTTCATTCACGTCATGAAATTCATATTGGTGCTATTAGATTGAATGTAATTCAATATTTTAATATAATTCATGAATCAATTATGTTTAGTATCATCTCAAACATTTCATATTATTACACATATTTCATGCCATGTCTTTTTTCCAGAAACCCTAAATTTGGCTATTGACATGGGAAATTCTATGAAAGACCCATATTAATAACCCATAATGTCCTTATACCATTAGAATTAACCTAGTATATCTTTATAAATCATTTATGATTGATTTATGGAAAATTAAATCAAACCATAGAACCATATAAATTTATAAATAGATTCACAGTTAGATGCTATTATGAATTGATCTATGGTTCAAAGTCTGGGGTGATTTACTATATTGTTAAATTTTCCTACACCAGTCCTTTTTCTCCACCTTCATATCTTTTTTAGATTTCATGGAACATTCATTTATGAATATAAAATTTTAATTTTATCTTAAAATTTATTATCCTGGATTATAAATGACCGCAGAGTGGTCTAATAAAATTAGGTTTAAAAATGGTATTGAGACAAACATGATTTTGTAGTGCCATGAATTGCCTAATAATCGGTAAAAAGGAATAGTTTCTTCAAAGAGGGGATACCATGAACAAGGGTTTCTCACACCTCATCTATTACACCAATAATGATAAAAACTACTATAATTTCTAAATACACTTTCACATAAACATGAAATATAAAAAACCCTCATATTCATTCCACTAACTTTCAAAAATAAAACCTTATTTCTATCTTTTTTATCATTTAATAATAAAAACCAGCTTATTATTTTATTTATTTTTTAAAATAAAAAATAAATCATTTTAAATTCATAATGTAACTAATTTCATTATTTGATGATTTTGACCATTAACTTACATATATATATATTTTATTAATTATCTAAAAAAATATAATACATTTAAATGATTAAATATATTTATCCTTATAGGATTCTATAAACACCCTTTCCATGGTAAAAATTCTAGAAATGTTTTTGGGAACGGTTTCCATTAGGTTTTTTAGTTGTAGTAAGTTTTTATTATTTAAATTTAATTTATATATTTACACCTTGTGTGTTTATTTTTTGGGTTTAAGTTGTTTAATTTTTTTTATGAATAGTCATTAAAATTGACCCAAAGGCATAAATCCTTTTGAGTTCAATGTGGAACCAAAAAAATCATAAAAATACCATAGCTACAATTTTGGCTTGCAGAGAGATAAATCAAATCATTAAAGGTGTGAAACACAATGATCCATGATTAAGAGCACAAAAGAACTATGAAAACCCATCAAACATTGGCATAAATCTAGGAATACTAATAACTCTAGAATCTACTATGCACTTTGATATCAATCTATAAATTTTCTATATGATCTCCATCAATCAACAATTCTCTTTCCTACCACGTGAATACATAAACATGCATCTAGGAAGTTTTCTTGATCTCTAAGACACATCCCAATTTTCAAATGTGTTAGGAAATGTGGTAAGACTTCAATTGTTTGGATTTTCATTATGATAGTGAGCACATGAATTGATACATTGTTTTCCAACACTTTACATAACTATATTGTATGAGTTGTAAAGATACTTTCTTACCATAATCTTTCCTCCATCTATGTCTATGTACATTCACATAATGATTATTAATTTCAATCAATTTATGGATGAATAATTATAGAGTTCATGGGATCACCTGAATGTCTTAGTTAATAAATTTCCACATCATGGTAAAAAACATGATTACTAACCCAAAATTTCTATAAGGAGGATTTGTAGGCAGACACATTTATTTTGGATGCTATAATGGGTCGGTCACTAATGAAAAAATTAATAAAGGAAATCTATATTCAACTGGATGATATGGAATAGAACTTCTAACAATGGTAATCTGGGATAATTCAGAAAAGTGGCATCCCTAGAGTAAATGAAAATGAATGGATGGTAGTCTAAATAGAAATGATAATGAATAAAATGGACACAATGATGGGAATAAAATAACCCCACGTTACATGTATGAAAAAAAGTAAATTATGATGACTTTAATTGTATGAATAATTTTTAGGTTTGTTTGTTTCAACAACATGGTCATGGTTGTCATCATAGGGTTTCAGTCATTCAATTACAATAAGGAAAATGACAAAATAATCTATGTTTATACACAGTAGGAGACCTTAGAAAATTTAACGACTACCATGGGGGAGGGTGTAACAGAACTAAAGGCCTATTAAAAAATCAATGGGAGGAAAAAATATATTTAAAGGATGAATCAAGTGATAAAAAATTCCACACTCCAATACTTCAAATTATAAGTATAAAAATTTCATATTATATTCGAGAGTAGTCAAGATAAGTACAACAAACATGGATGATGTGCACTCATAAGAATATTTTAATTTCAAAACTCAAAGAATTGGATAAAATAGACGAAAATTATGATCCAAGTATGGTATAAGAGAAAATTAATATAGGAAAAAAATCTTAAATAAATAAATTGATAAGTATGTCGATGTAATAGATGATGAAGTATTAGAAGAACCACAAAAATATAATTCAAGAAAACCTTTCCTAAAAAATCAACCATAATATATAATTGAATCTCATAAATGTAAATTACTTGATGATTTTAAAAAAAATATATTAACTTCCCTTTTGAATAGTGTCTCATGAAAATGATGGAGTGTGTAAATATATGGGGGATTTATTGAAAAAATAATAATATTTTCATGAAATTGGTACAAATCCACTCACATGTGATTATTTAATTATTGTATCTATGTACTCACCAAATGAGAAGGAGGACCTCATTTGGTTTTCCATTCAAAATAATATCATTTCTAAAAAAATTACAATAATATGTGATTTTGGTGCCTTCATGATCATCATGACTTACAACTCATACAAGAGATTAGGTTTAGAAAAAATAAATAACACCAGATTTTTACTTATTATAGAAGATTCAATTATAAAATTCCCATTAGTGGTTAATGAATATAACATATTCAAATGAAGAAAAATTCTATTTCCCAATTTATTTTCTAATTTTGTATATCGAGGAAGAGAGGACTACTCTATTTTCAGGAATATTATTTATGGATACTAGATGAGAACTGATAGACATACAATGTGGGAAACTCTATGTGAGAGTTTGTTGTGAATATGTAATATTTTATATTCAATGGATGATGAAGAATTATGATTTTAAAAATAATGATGATATGGTAGAGTAATGAACAACTGAATTTTGGGATGTTTATGACACTATAGATGTACATGAGGTGGGTGCTATCATACAAGAGGATATTCAATGTAAACATTCTAAAAATTAGGAATGAAAGATGAGGTATCATACCAATGACGCTGGTGGAATTGACGATTCTAGTACTATTGAAAAAGACCAATAGTTATTGATGGTACATGACCTTATATTTAGTTTTTTAGGTGTAAAAAAAGATATGTTGGATCAGCCCAATTGAAACTATAAATATATTTCCTCTAAGAAGATTTAATATATCTTTTGAAGAAGGAAAGGGGTTGAGAAATATGGATAAGTCACATATGATGTTGTTGTGTGACCCTACCATGTTCAAACGTTTTAATAATATAGAACACAAGATGAAATAGGTATGTTCAATCTAATAGAATTAAAATAAATTATTTCCATGCGGAAATAGAATTTTTTTTAATCCTTAGATCTATACACACCCTCTCCCAAATTTTTTTAATTTTTTGTGAAAAGGTCTTGTTATTTCAGTTGTTTAATTAATTTTTTCTTATATAAGATTAAATAACAATAAAAATAGATTAAATTAATTTCATATAATTTTTCATAAGATATGTGGTGTGACATATTGATTCATTATATAATCCATGTTCATGACATGAATTGGTGAAACAACCAAGATTAATCCATCATAAAAATTAGATTAAGTGTTTCAATTATATAATTTTCTATTGTACACTCAACATTTATTTTTTATAACATTTAGTGAAATGTTTCTGGTCTTCCATGATTATTTCTTTAAACAAGATTATATAATATATAAACTTCTTAGGATACATTCCATCCCATATTATTTAATTCATTTTCCAGTAATTTTGAATTATAAAAATTGGGGAAATAATTTTTAGGGATAAGCATGTGGTTCTATATTTGAAAAATAATGACTTAGGGGTATATTTTTTCTGTAAAGGAAAATTTTCTATGAATTGGCATGCGCTTAATTTATGATATTTTCATTATTTCTTTGTATTATTATTATGAATTTCAAAATGTGATCACCCCAAACATTTATATCATTCTTGATACATTCTTTATGCCCAATATTTTCCCATTTTTATAGTATATTTTGTGAGGGTCTCATTCATGTTCTCTTCTATAGAATGTTATCAAAGTTATATATTAACTGAATAAATTTTGAAACAATTGGGTAATTTTATTTTGTGTCCCTTTTTCCTTGGAAACAACATAAATTAATCCTTATTTTTCTTATAGTATCCATGTATTACCATTATATAAGAAGAAAAACTTTTAAAACCTATTATATTCTTTAGTTCCCTACTCTCAATGTGTTTCATGATATTTCAAAGAATAAGTGTGGCGGAGATGTTGTCTACAGTGAATGGAGTATGCAATAGTGAGGAGAATTTTTTGGGGATTTTTCTTTTGATATTTGGAGGGTTCATGTTATCATTCAATTTAATTTATTATTAATCTATATTTCAATAACAAACCAAATTAAAAAGGGTTGTTTCTTAGGTGTATATAAATAAAAATTTTCAAACATAGGATATTTTGATCCTATGTGGTTCAATGGTGGATGTGTGATTTTACATTGTCATAACAATAAAAAAAGATTAAAGAACAAAAAAAACAAACAAAGGGGGGATGTTTATTCAATACACATACTTTTATCATGTGACCACTTTGAGCTTCAAATGATGGGGAGATGACATATTTATCACTATAAAAGTATTTTATTGATTTTATCTTTAGATATCATTCATTTTGATTTATAGTAAAACATTTATTTGAGGTTTACTTAATTAATCACTCACTTACCCTACAACCTCAATGGCCTTAGAACCTCAATGAAATGTCCTCATGATTAACTGTAATCTTTGAATTTATGTGGTGGGGATTCTAGATGGCTTATAATCCTATGGTAACTAAATTGTATTCTAGGTATATTCCTAACAATATTGAAAAACATTTACCTTGATAATTGGTGGAAAAACATAAAGTGAGTAAAATTAGAAGTATAATTTATATAAATAACGAATTGAAAATTAAAATATATAAATTAAGAGATGTGGATAATTCAAATGGAGAAAAGTAAAATTAATGTTTTACTTGTTTCAATGAATATTCAAGAGTTAATTATATTTTCCAAAATGATGGTGCATCATTTAATTCCCCATTTAATCAATAAATTTTATTGAAATTTCATTTTAATCATGGTAAGGTGAGTTTCCTTTATAATATTTTGAGATTTCATACTTGAGGACAAGTCAGAATTGATTCATGGGGGGATTTGATACTTAAATTTCATTCATATATTTTTTATATTAAATACGTTAATTTTATGAATTAATTGATATTTATTTGGAATATTAATGGATTAATTCATCAATATAATGATAAAAATTTAATGGATAATAATAAAAATGAGCTAAACATAAATTAATTCATGATGAAAAATATTCCCCATAGTATCCAACAAGCGAGGAAAAGTTTGAAGGATCATAACTGAAGAAACTAGCTAAAATCGAACTTCTACATATGGAAATTGGTAAAACATTTCTTCAATATCCTATTATCAATGTCTTAATTAATAAAATTCTAGATTTGAATATAATACATGAAGAAAAAAACATCAGTAGTATCATGTACATTTCATAACATGACACATATGTCACACTAATACTTTTTCTTGACATGCCCAGATTTGGCTATTGAAATGAATATTTTGACATAAGACATAAATTAATGACTCAAAATGGCCATATATCATCAGTATTAACCTGGTATATTTTATGAATAAATTATGGCTATATGCATAGGAAAATTAAATCAAACCTAAGAACCCTATATATCTATAAATAGATTCTCATGTTTTTTCTTCCAAGAATTTACCAAGAGATCAAAGTCTTTTGTGAGTTTTTTCACTTCTACAAGGTCCTCGACTTGTACTTTTACTTCACCTCTATTTATGATTTCATTTAATTTTCTCCTCCCATACTCAATCATTAATTGGATGAGTTGGTAACTCTCTCCATATTTTTGATGATTTAGATAAATGGGGAATGTTCTGTGGTTTTATATTTCTATTTTACTCATTTTCCCCACAATATTTAGTTTCAATTCCAATCTCTCAATTTTTTTATTTCATGAACATTGATTTATGAATCTAAAAAGTGAATTTCAGTTTCACAGCTGATTATCCAGAATTAGGGATGGCCATTAAATGGTATAGGGTTTTTAGGTTCCAAAACAGTATCGAGACTTTCTTGATTCAACAATTTTGATTATTATATGGCCTAGGGAAAAGGGAAATTTTCGGTTAAAGACGGGATACCAACACCAATGGTCTCTCTAATACTGACTCTAACACCAATCATGTTCAAAGTAATTTCAAAATATAAATCCATTTTTTCCTGAAATGAATATCTATAAAACCATTTCATTCCTCCCAAATAATGTCCAGAAGTCAAACATCCTTGCTCAATTTTTCTCTCTTTCATTAAAAACAATCAACTGATTCTTTTTCTATTTCTCAAAAACATCAAATAAATAATTTTAAATTTCTAAAATAACTAATATGACACTCTCGTGGGTTTGACATCGATCTTACTATTTCTGATATTTAATTAATTATTTAAAATTATTTGATTCTAATAAATTTTTAAATTTGGTTATCCACGTTGGAAGATAACAATTCCCTATGGGTTGTAAACAAAATAACAACAGAAATATTCACAGGGATAATAATAACATGTTTAATAATTATTGAATCTATAAGTTTAGACAACATAATCTTTTTATCAAGATGCGATGCCAATATATCATACATATGTAGGTTTGGTGTATATGAAATACCCAAACTAATTATCCCTATGTGTCACAACCCATCCCCCAGGGCCCGTGATGTGACTACACCAAGCTTGCCCCTGAATGCCAGGGGATAGCGACTAGTGATGAAGGTGTCAAACTGTAGGTGGGAGGAATTTTACTGAGTACATGTATGCACACTCGTGCCCAACCAAGTACCACACACTAAAAGGGGAACATGTATCACTAAAACAAATCCAAGTACAAGTACATCTGATATAAGTGGTCTAGAATACAATCCCAACAAAAGAACTGAAAACAACATATTACAAAAAGGAAACTCTTATGGATATCCACAGAAACCCCGCCTGATCATGAGAGTTGTGTGACTACTAGAAACTAAAGTATAATGTCCTGTTCACCCGATCCTTCTGGGCCCCTCCTGGTCCTAGGATACAAAGTCCACTCTCTTAGTGTTCATCTGTCCCATCTTCCAGAACACCTATGGGTCCGGGTAAACAAAAATCTATCTTGAAACGTTAATCTTCTACACCGGACACGACATGCGTTGGTGAAGCTCGTTCATGGATGAGTAACAAAATACTCAGTAAGGACCCCAAAAAGAGAAAGACCACATATAAATCTTCAAAGTAAAGCATGAAACACAAGACAACTCACACTAGGTATACATTTAGGGTAGTGATATAAGAATCATCAGTCACTTCATTGAACACCTCAGATTTTGAAGAAATCCTCGTCTATCGAGTATATTGGGCCTGTAAAGTCACAAATAATTTCTTACCACTAACCACTAAATGCTTAATTAAACCTCCAAATCACATATTGTGAGATTTAAAAGTTACATAGAAGTGAATCCCACTAATCTTTTCCAATTGAGGTACTCCTTCTCATCGTATAAAGTGGTCCTACAATGTCACAATGAAGTAATTCCAACAATGGGCATGTAATATCACACAGAATTGCTTCCTAGTAGGCCATAGTTGAGTCTCAAATAGTCTAAATTAAAGAGTCTTCATGTCTCAGCCAACTGTAGGGTTCTGTAAGTAGTTCACTTGGGAGAACTGGTCCTCAATCCATTTGTCGCATCTCAACTTACATGAAAGCCTCCTCAACGAATTCTAAATGATCTGCCTTGTCGATGGGGTCCTAAATTCATAGAAAACTTATCAATAAGATGCTCAGTTATCAAGATATAAGTGTTTTATTAAATAGGTTTTGGTTTCTTTTGGCCTGGTCCGACCCAGTCGGTCCGACCCGGTCCGACCAACCCGACCAACCTGGCCTAGGGGTCCCACATACCCTTGTTTAAACTTGAATGAATCGACATGACTTGGTTTGTTTATGGGTCATTCTAGTCCACCCTAGCCATTGGGCCAGGCCCAATGGGTCTCGCTGAACTAGGCTTGGGTTGGCTGAGGGTCCAACCCACTAGGTCAACTGCTGACAGGGTCTAGTCCGGCCCAGCCCGAAGGGCACGGGTTCTGCCCACTGGGTGCAATCCTGGCCTAGTGGGACATGGAACTGGCCTGCAAGGCCATGGTTCTGGCCTTCCGGCATGGGGGCGCGGCCAGCCAACCTGAATCCCAGGCCGTGTGGTGCGAGTAGGAGGTGTGCCGCCTGGCCGGGATGTGGCCAGGTGCCACGTTAGGCCCCCACAAGCCCCACAGATGCATGGGGCCCCTTCTGCCAAAATCGAGCGACCAAAACTCATTAAAGAACCATGGATTGCCTAGATGCGGACCTTCCCTTCACATGGCTCTTGCCTGGCACTACGACACACTAACGAGAGCATCACCGTCCTCCACCCACAGCCTTCGTCGTGGCCCCCTAGAGTTGCTTTGGTGGTCCGTTTCTTGAAGTGCTTGTGTCTACGAGCTCTGTCGGATTCCTCCTTCACTATGAAGCCCTTTTAAATGTGTTGTTGACATGTTGATCATAAATCCATGAATAACTCGCAAAGAAAAACTACGACGGAGGGACCATGCCTTGTTTGTGTCATCCTGTACCCTCAGCGTTAGAGTTTTATAATCATAGGAGGTCTGAGGATTACAATTAAATCAACAAATGATTATTTCAATTACTAGATAAAAAAAATCCCAAAATAAATTTACCCTCCTACATAAACGCACGATTCGCAGATCAACCTATTCATGAGTATATCTGTGTTCGCAATTTGTAGGAAAAAATAATGGGGAAGAACATTGAAATCAAATACCCCTTACCTTATTAACTCTCAATGCCTCAACGTTTCGTCCTCGAGGTTTCAAGATGTCGACGTAATTCATCGCTTATGAATCTATTCTTCGAGGTGCAAGAAATATGTTTGACATTCTTTGGCATTTGTCGGTGTTTGTTGGATATGATGTTTATAAGAGTTTCATCCGAAAATCCTCACAGTTTAATTCCCCTACTCTAAAATATATTTGATTAATAAATGAAACATGTCATAGTGTTTCTGTTACACCATGACATTGTGTTGTTACGATGTTTCATTTATGAAACAGCGTAGCGGTTACGCTGTCATAATGAGCCATTAAGTGGATTCCTTAATTGTGCCTCATCATCACCACATGTCCACACCATAGTGTCATCGTCTACCTCTCAATGGTGCGAAAGAAAAAAATAACTTTTAAATATATTTTATTATTTTTCCTATATGTCCCAAAAATGAGAATTCTGCTCATCCATTTCCTACCAAAGATAAGTTATTTCTAGGTGAATTTCGGAATTCTGAGTTCAACAGTGCCATCATATTTTTTATCCATGCATCGGTTAAAAAGTCAAAAAACCTCGCTTACACGTTTATTGAACAGACCTTAAAAAAATTAAATATCTTGTTCCTAGATCAACGGGCCTCGGAATCCCTTATCAAAAAAAAGCATGTGGTCTTAGAATAATTCCGTATAATTTTAAAACCCCCAAAATTTATGAGACATTATATTCTCCCTGCATTTGTTCTTTAAGTCTCCAAAATCCAAAATAAAAACTAATCAAACATTTTGGGTTATTAAGCATGAATCTGAGCCTCCCACTCTCATATGCTCTATTGGAAATTCATGTACTGCCACAAAGCTCGCACTAGAGAAATCGACCACCCACGTAGGACCTACTCTTATCGATCCTCTATCTCCACCAGGAACTCAGCAAATCTTTTCCCATTGTCAATGTACATCTCACCCTAGTTGATGACATGTGATGGATCATGCACATACCTTCTTAGGTGCGACACATAGAAATCATTATGCACTCGGTGCTTCTGTGGGGGAAGATATATGTGGTACGCCACCTCTCCAACATTTCTCAGGATCTGAAACAGTCTGATGAATCTTTGGGATAGCTTGCCACCCCGGCCAAATCTCTTCAATCCTCTCCGGGGTGAGACCCAACAGAATACATGATCTCCCTTCTCAAAATACAAGGGTATACAACTCTTTTCACCATAAGACTTATTCCTTCTATGTGGAGTCCTCATCCACTCTTGGATGATATTCACCTTCTCAGTGGTAGCTCGTACCAACTCTTGACCCATGAGTGCCGACTCGCCTAGGTATATCTAGTATAGGGTTGAGGTGTAAGGCCGCCCATACAAGGCCTCAAATGGAGAAATTCCAATAGTTGAGTGATATCAATTGTTATATGCAAACTCTGCTAGTGGAAGGTGGTCCTCCCATGTGCGACCAAAATATTAAACATAAGAACGAGGCATGTCCTCCACATTCTGTATTGTCTGCTCCATCTGACCATCTGCCAGGGGATGAAAAGTATTGCTCATACGTAGCTGTGTACCAAACGCCTCATGTAATCGCCTCCAGAGATGGGGTGTAAAGAGGGCATCACGATTTGAGACGATCGTTGAAGGAACCTCGTGAAGCTGCACTATCTCCTCAACCTAGAGGCATCCAAATACATCTATCAGTCCCTGCTCTCGGATGGGTAAGAAGTGAGCTGACTTGGTGACTCTATCAATGATCATCTAGATAGATTCATGTCCCCTAGATGTACATGGTAACCTCATCACCAAGTCCATCGAGATACCATCCCATTTCCACTTTGGTACCTCGAGTGGCTGGGAAAAGTCCGTTGGAACCTCATGCTCAATGATTACTTGTTAAAAACTAAGGCCTCGTGAAATGAACTCAACCACCAATTTCTTCATCCCTTGCCACCAGCACTAGAATCGGAGGTCCTGGTACATCTTAGCCACTCCAAAATTTACCTCCAAAAGGGATGTATGTAAATCCCTCAAAAACTCCTCCTTCAATGTCACTGGTACTATGGTGCGCCTTCGTAAAAGGATGACGTGCTACCCACCTATCGAAAATCAATCAAGAATATATCCTGAGGATAAATGAGCACATCGGGCCTCGAAGTCAACATCCAACAAGTGATCCTCACTGACATGCTCTAAGAGTGGGGGAGTAAAAGTATTAAACTGAAGGTAAATAGATTCACTCTCATCCAATAAGGATATCTTCATTGCGGTCAAATGATATGGTTCCTCAATTAGCAACTACAACCCTATCCTTCTACTAAGTACATCTTCCACCACGTTCTCCTTTCTAGGAGAATACACTATCTCAAAGTTACAGTCATAGAGGAATTCTAGACATCAATTCTATCTCAGGTTCAGGTCCTTCTGGGAGAAGTTATACCTGAAAATATTGTGGTCAGAGTAAACCATAAATTGGTCACCCATCAAGTAGTGCTGCCATATCTTCAAGGAAAATACCACTATTTCTAAATCTAGGTCCGGGGTCACATAGTTACTCTCATGATGTCTCAGCATTCATGAGCCATAGGTTATCATTACTCGCTCCTACATCATAAAACAACCCAGACGGGTCCCTGAAGTGTCGTAGTAAACTGTAGGTTCCGGGCGCAGCGGAAGCGCGTTGGTGGGTTTGCCCAACTATGATTTTAGCGTTAAAAAACGTTCAAACCGAGATCCTTCACGATATAAAATGCCAGATCATTGGAATAGAACGAAGAATGAAAAACAAAAGAGGGAGTCCTGGAACCATAAATATAGGACAATCATATGTTGGTTATGATTAATTTAATTAACACACAAGAATTACCTTGGTGGAATTTTTCTTAGTTTATGTCTTCGGTCATGATCTTGTGATCCGTCATTGCATCATAGAATCCAATTGTAAGATTCCCCTAGAGGTGATCCACACGTGTGCCATGTATCTTTGGACGTCGCCGAAAGAATCTCCGGGTGCTAGCATGGAAGAACCTTCGCTTGTGATGCCCGCCTTTCATCACCTTGATCTGATGGAGTAGGATATCTCTCAGTCTTGAGAGCATTCTTGGAGGAAGTAGTTATTTTAGCCTTGAAATAATTCTTCAGAATTTTTGTGCACAAATATTGGGAAAAGTGTTGGGGTTGTGAGGTTATTTATAATCGGGTTTGAGGTTATAGAGTTATGACAATAAATAAACACGGTACAGGTTTTATTTATTTCATTAACTCTTATTGAAAACCCCCATGCTGAATTATTAATTCCTGTACATGTGCCCACGCTGATTATAATAAATATCATTTAATAAAACAATATTATATCCTCAAAATCCCAACTGGAAAAACTACACTCCATGTAATCCTTAATACACGACATGTACTCGTTTTCCATAAAACTACACTGCGTGTATATTCAATATACACGGCGTGTACTTTTATTTTCCACTTTAATTTATTTCCTCCACCACATTTATTAGTCCTTGAGTAATGGATATTTATTTCTGAAATAATTGTAACTACATTAATAGGTAATAAATATATTATTTCTCCGACAATATATTCTCTCGAATAACTAGTGTCGAAATAAATGTGAGCAGGCATCCTTGAATAATTATTAAACCACAGTCGGGAATAATATTTTTTCAACTTGTTAAATTAATATTTAACTGACATACATGGAAACACATTGTCTGTGCCCCTCTAGGCCTATTTCTCATTGGCATTAGGCGGATCCTTCCTAAAGTCCAAGGTTAGCGTCTAGAAACATACCAAGGCACCCATAGAGAAATAAGTTAATGCCACAATGACGTGTCACCTCATACAAATGTTTACCCTGTAATATAATCCCTTTGTCACGATATCTCGAATCAAGAGGCTTCATGCTAGTGCCATCAACCCATGTGCTCGATTATTCTTTGTTTGAATTTCGGGAATTGAACTTTCCCATTTATTACCATGGAATTGGATTTACTTTGGATATATAAATTCCATTAAAGGGTCTGAGATATCTAGTTCTATTATAGAACAGAAGGGAAAAATTCTTTCTCACATTATCTATTAATGAGGTATTACTCGTGACGCACCCAACGTATCCTACCTCACTACGAATAGCGTGTCGTCACAGTTCTCTCCAATACATCTAAGTGCATGAGTTGTAATACCCATTAATAATAATCGTAAATTCTAAGGACCAATACACACGTCTGCAGATAGGAATTTCCAATGACATTATGAAATGTGGATTTCCAACTGGAGGGTCTCATTCTCATAATATACTCCTAGATATTACCAAGGTCACACACCATGATAAGGTGCCTCAATGTTTTATGAATCCTCACCACTAATGGCCTGTATTATTTTTTTCCATCAAATAACATCATCCGTCCATAGAACATATATTCAAGAATAGTGTTATGGAAATTCCGGGTTCTCATAATAGCAGGGATCTACTATGACCCATTAATGCAACAGTTATCTTTAGGAAATTATCACATGAATTGTCACGCATGAGAACAATCAAGATGTGATAAGGTATTTATTAATAAATAAATTACAAAGTAGTTAGTTCTAGGCCACCAACTCCAACAGACTCCCACTTGGACTAGAGCCAGCTGCTAACAACCATTAACCCGATAGCTCTCAGATGATATTCATGCTGCTGTTGAGATAGGCCTTTAGTCATGGGGTCTGCCACATTCTTTTCCGCGGACACTCTACTCAATGTAACTTCACCCCTATGATAGAAATCCCTCAAGAGGTGGTTTTTTCAGAGTATGTGCTTTGTCTGTTGATGTGACCTTGGTTCTTTTGCAAGAGACACCACTGTAGTATTATAACAATACAATGTAATGGGATCTTTTCTGCTAGGCGCCACATCAAGCTCATGGACAAAGTTCTAAATCCAGATGGCTTCCTTGGCTACATCTGAAGCCGCTATATATTTGTACTCCGCTGTAGAATCGGCAACAACTGGCTGCTTTGAACTCTTCCAGCTCACAGATCCTCCATTGAGACAAAAAACATATCCAGATTGCGACTTCAGATCTGTCTAAAAACCAGCATCAACATACCCTTTAATGACAAGCTCCTCATCTCCTCCATACACCAGGAACATATCCTTTGTTCTTGTGAGATACTTAAGGATAGTCTTAACAGCAGTCCAATGATGTTCTCTTGGATCTTCTTGATATCTTCCTACCATGCCCAGCGTATAGGCAACATCAATCTTGGTACCTAACATGGCATACTTGATCGATCATATAGCTGAAGCATATGGGATCTTACTCATTCTATCTTTCTCCTGTTGTGTCTGAGGACACATTTTCATAGAAATATGTAAGCCATGTGACACTAGAACCAATCCCATTTTGGATTGTTCCATACTAAATATCTTTAGTATCTGGTCAATGTATATACCCTAAATTAGTCCAAGAAGCATCTCGGATCTATCATGAATGATCTTGATCCCAAGAATGTAGGATTCTTCACCAAAGTCCTTCATGGAGAAACACCTGTTCAACCAGTCCTTAACTAACTGTTAGACTGGTACATCGTTTCCAATAAGCAATATGTCATTAATATACACTATGAGGATAACGATCGCATTCCCATTAAAGCACTTATAAACACATGTCTCACATTTGTTCTTAATGAACCCAAATTCTTTTATGGATTCATCAATTTGAATGTTTCATGACTTGGATGCTGGATTTAATCCATAAAATGATTTATGCAACTTGAAAACATGTTTGGCTTCACATAGTGTCACGAACCCTTGTGGTTGTTTCATATAGACATCTTCCTGAAGGTTCCTGTTAAGGAATGCTGTTTTGAGATCCATTTTCCAAATCTTGAAGTAATGGTAAGCTGTTATGGAAAGTATGATTCTTAAGGATTTAAAAATGGAAACTGGTGAGAAGGTTTCATCATAGTCAATTCATTGATGCTATCTGAATCCTTTAGCCACTATCCCTGCTTTATAGGTGCTAACATGCCTTCCATGTCCATTTTTCTCTTGAATACCCATTTGCATCCAACAGGCTTTACATCAACTAGCTCATCGACCAGAACCCATACTTGGTTCTGATATATGTAATCCATCTCGGAATTTATAGAATCTATCCATCTTTCATATTCTGGGATTTCTACTACTTCCTTTTAGGAGAGAGGTTCATCATTTTCCAATAATAATGATTCACCATCCTCAGTGACTAGGAAACCAAATCTCTCTGGTTCCCTTACCCCTCTTGAGCTCCTATATAGTACTTGTGTTTCTTGATCCTCTTCCACTGGGACTTGTGGAACATGTTCCTGTACCAACTCCTATGTATCTTGAGCATCAACTTCTTTGAAGTCAATCTTGCTCCCACTATCCTTCATGAGGATGTGCTCCCTCTCAAGAAATACGACTTGTCTGGAGACAATCACTTTCTTGTCTAAAGGGTTTTATAGGTAATATCCTTTCGTTTCCTTGGGATATCCTATAAAGATACACCTCCTCCCCTGGGGTGCTAGTTTTTTGCCTAAGAAGGCCTTAACCAATGTCTCGCATCCCCATACACGTGTGTGCAACAAAGTGGGTTTCCTTCCATTCCATAACTCGGATGGAATTCTATTTGCTGCCTTAGTTGGTACTCAGTTTAATGTGTACGTTGCAGATTGTAATGCATATACCCAAAAGAATAATGGAAGATCAGCATGACTCATCATCGACCTCACCATGTCCAACAAGGTGTGGTTCCTCTTTTCACTAACACCATTCCACTGTGGTGTATAAGGAGGAGTGAGCTGAGATAGAATCCCAGACTCCCGTAGAAGATTGATAAAATCATGGTTTAGAAATTCTCTACCTCAATCCGATCGAAGTTTCTTTATCTTCATACCAAGCTGATTCTAAACTTCATTCTTGATTTCCTTAAATTTCATTAAGGCTCTTGACTTATACCTCATTAAGTATACATAGAAATATATACTCAAATCATCATTAAAAGTAATGAAGTAATAATATCCACCTCTTGCTTCTACTGGAAATGGTCTACACACATCTGTGTGCAACAATCCTAGAAGCTCTGTAGCCCTTTCACCTTATCCACCGAAGGGCGGCTTGGTCATTTTACCTTGTAAACAAGAATGACATCTATCAAGTAGTTTTATCTCAATAGAGTCTAAGTAACCATTTTGGAAGAGCTTTGTCAAGTGCTTCTCGTTTACATGACTGAGACGGTGTTGCCACAACTGGTTGATGTATGAGTCATTTGAGTTTGTTTCGTTATCAATTTCCAACATTTGGTTTTCATAATTTAATACATACAAACAGTTATATAAATGTTCCATACCATAACATAAGTTGTTCTTATAAAAGAGACCACCCTTATTTACAAACTTGAAAATAAATCCATCAATATCCAAACAAGATACATAAATTATGTTCTTGGTAACAATAGGCACATAATAACAGTTTTGTAAAACCAAAATCATGCCAGTTGTTAATGAGAGGTGGTAATCTCCAATAGCCAACGCAGCCATCCTTGCGCCATTGGAATCTCGAAGATTCACCTATCCTCTGGAAATATTTCTTAACCTACTTGGTTCCTGTATTTTAATACATATGTGAGCTCCACAGGCTGTATCAATTACCCAATGTGTAGAGATATAAAGATTACAATTCATAACAAACGCACCATTAGCGCCCCCACACTTTTGGGTGAAATTCCTCTTCCAGTGACCTTGCTTGCCACATGAAAAACATACTGCCTCTCATTCCTTGCCCTGCCTCAGGATCTTCCCCTTCTTGGAAGTATGACGCTCGGGGGCTTCAGACCATTTATAAGTCTTTGGCCCTTTTCCCTTTTCCTTCTTTTTCTTATTCACCATAAGGATTGTGGGTTTTCATGCCCCAAGTCTTTATTTACCTGGTAAATTAAGGCCTTAAGTTATTATAGACTCTTCTCATTGTTGCTCAAGTTATAATTGACAATGAAGCAAGAGAAGGTCTTGGGTAGTGATGATAGGATAAGAACTGTACGCAACTCATCTGGGAACTTAATCCCTAAGATGTACATGAATTCAATGTAGTAAATAAACTTGACTACATGAGGCCCAGCTGTAGTAGACTCTCCAATCTTAGTTGTAAACAAAGCGTTGTAGATCTCATATCTCTCCTGTCTCACCTTCTCTTGGTAGAGATCCTTAAGGTGAGACATGATGCTATACACGTCCATGTTTTCATGTTTCTTAAATAGATCATTAGACATGGTCGATAGCATGAAACACTGGACAACTGTGGTATCATCCATGTGTTTCATGTAGATAGATAGTTCTTCATCACTATCCTTCTTTCCAGGTGCAACTGTAATAAGCTCTTACAGCACATACAATTCCCTTTCGTGGTGAATGATGACATGTAAATGCCTCTGCCACTCTTGGAAATTGGTGTCGGTGAGAAGGTTTTCCTTCTCGAGTATGGTTCCAAATGATATGTTTAAAGTCATTTTTTCCCGTTTATACAATTTAAGATGAGCAAAGGTTTATTACTTTTTTTATAATATGATACAAATATATAAATTAATACTTATTAGTCTCCCACTATTTTATCGAAATCCAATAGCCCTCACCATTGACTTCGGAATATTCTGTTGCATGAATATTCTATTGGCAAGGAACCATATTTCCCTTTGAATTTCCCCAAATAGGGTTGCTTAAGCAACTTGAAGGGTGTTAGGTAGTCATTCCAAACTCAAACTACATTAACTCTGAGATCCTTGATCCGCTGAGTGGACTACCCAATACTGAACTCCTTTTATTTTGGATTTCCTCAATATTTGCCTCTTGGTCACACCAAGTACTATTATGGAGGTCAACCCTTGATGTGAACCAAGTCATGTCAACCCAAAACCTTGAATTATAATTCCCCGATAATTGAAAGCACCCCAACTAGGGTTGGTCAGGCACTTTGAACTATGGTTAGATTCTAACCAAGATTATGGTAGGCTATTCCGACTTAATATTTCTTTGATGAATTTTATCCTTATACGTAAATTTATATTTCATTATCTTCGATTACATGCTTGTTAATATTAATTGGGATATACTTAAGTGATTAACCATGTCTAAGAAAATATTTACGCATAAGCCGGTCTTTATTTTAGTTCCATCTTGCATGCTTTTTTAATTCATTAATTGTGTGATCGTTGCAACACAACCACATTAAATAAACCACGAAACTAACAAAAATAAAATAAATGGAATGATCATGATCTTTTTCTATTGGTTATTTTATCTAGTGGTTGATAATCTAACCCAAGACTTAGGGGAGAAACACCTTGAACCTGTCGAGTTCGTGTTTATAGCTTTCCACCTATCCACCTTTGTATCTTCTTGGATTGGTTTCACCTTGGCTTCTGAATTGAGCCACCTCCACTAGCTTGAGAGCTCCATCCATTACATATGCATTTATCTCACACGCAGGTGAGGGTTAAAAGGGGTTTTTAGATAAAAGAATCCTTGGGCGTGCATGCCATACATAATAATGAGTAAAAGTCTCACAGGCCAAAAAATTTAATTTAAATAAATGAATTAAAAGAAACCATTCACATACAACGGTCTTGGTCTACCTCATGATCATCCATACATGCAACAATATTTACTGATAAATAAAACTATCATTTGATTCTTTAATCATTCTTTTTTAAGATAAATCATGCTCGAATGAATTAATTATATTTAATTAATCAACCCTTTTATATTAAACCCTTTTCTAAATTTCCTTTAGAATGTCATCCATCATAATTTTAAAAAAATAAATTCATTTAAAATTATCTTTGTATGTAAATTGTACCTTGGAGGCAACCCGGTGAATTCTCGTTCCTTACACAGATGTTTAATTAAACTCATATTTATAAAACACCAATCACGTATTGTTCCTGAGATTTACCCCTGAACTATGGTAAATGTCTCAAGGGTTTGTTTAATATAATAATAAATTTAAATAAATATGCATAATTAGGGTGAGTACACAGCGTGTAGTTCCAACTACACGGCGTGTACTTTTTTTCACCTTTCATCTGAAGTACACGCCTGGGGACTTGACGTGTGAATGTAATTTGGAAATTTTCAGAGTACAGGGCATGTTCAGTGGGACACACACCGTCTAGTTTCAATGTTACACAGTTTCTAGCCGGGCAACCCGTGTATGGGGTACACGGTCCAACCCTAACCTGAAGGGACTACACACTGTGTTCATTGGACCACACATCATGTAATGTAGAAACCATGTGCCACTTGTTCCTAGTCAACACACGGTGTCATAAATGACTTAGATATGATCAATACATGGCTTGATTTGGTGGACTAGTCCGATGCATGAACCCAGACTATAGAGCGTGTACTTTCAAATACACGCCGTGTATTCTCGTGTCGTATAGCCAGGAACATTTGGCTCCTCTGGATGAGATCCTCTATTTTATTTTAATCAAAAATTAAAAGAAAAAGTTTTTTTTGTATGGTGAATGAGAAACGATATAGGAGAAACATATCTCGAGATTCAAATTTAAAGAATGATTAACTTGAATTGAAACAACTAAATTATTAAATGTGTAAATACCCAATGAAAAACTAAATAATTATAATCAACGATATGACTCCCTTTGATACCAGTTGTAGGTTTCGGGCACAATGAAATCACATTGGTGGGTTTTCCCAACTTTGATTTTAGTGTTAAACAACATTCAAACAGAGATCTGTCACGATATAAAATGCCGGATCTTCAGAATAGAATAAAGAATTAAAAAAAAAATGGATTCCTGGAACCATAGAGATAGTACCATCATTTGTCGGTTATAATTAATTTAATTAACTCACAAGAATTACCTTGGTGGAATTATTTCTTCACTGAAGTATCCGGTCATGATCTTTTGATCTATCATTGCATCATAGAATCTATGTGTAGGACTCCTCTAGCGGTGATCCACACTCGTGCCACGTATCTCTAGACATCACTGAAAGAATATCTGGGTGCTAGCACGGAAGAACCTTCGCTTGCGATGTCCGCCTTCGATCGCCTTGATTTGATGGAGGAGTATCTCTCTCGGTCTTGAGAGCATTCTTGGAGGAAGTAGTTCTTTCAGCCTTGAACAAATTCTCTAGAATTGTTGTGCACAATTATTGGAAAAAGTGTTGGGGTTGTGAGGATATTTATAATCGGGTTTGTGGTTAGAGAGTTATGACAATAAATGAACGTGTAATTCGTTTTATTTATTTCATTAACTCTTATTGAAAACCCCCATGTCTAATTATTAATTCCTTGACATGCACCCACGCTGATTATAATAAATATCATTTAATGAAACCATATTATATCCTCAAAATACCGACTGGAAAAACTACATGTTGTGTAATCATTAATACACGGTGTGTACTCGTTTTCCATAAAACTATATTGCCTGTATATTCAATATACACGGCGTGTAATTTTATTTTCCACTTTCTTTTATTTCCTCCACCACATTTATTAGTACTTGATAAAGGGTTATTTATTTCTAAAATAAATGTAACTGCTAATAAATATATTATCTCTCCCACAATATATTCTC
Source organism: Viscum album (assembly GCA_963277665.1). Lineage (NCBI taxonomy): Eukaryota > Viridiplantae > Streptophyta > Magnoliopsida > Santalales > Viscaceae > Viscum > Viscum album. The sequence goes on along the minus strand of OY728143.1, from coordinate 1,040,990,428 downwards.
TCAAATAACTAGTGTCGAAATAAATGAAATCAGGAATCCTTGAATAATTATTAAACCACATTCAGGAATAATATTTATTCAACTTGTAAAATTAATATTTAACTGTGATACATGGACAGACATAGTGTGTTACCCTCTACGCCTCTTTCTTAGGGGCATTAGGCGGAGCCTGCCTAAAGTCCAAGGTTAGCGTCTAGAAACATGTCAGGGCACTCATAGAGAAACAAGTAAACACTGCTATGATGTGTCACCTCGTATGAATGCTTACCATGTAATATAATCCCTTTGTCATCATATCTCGAATCAAGCGGGTTGCCTGCTAGTGCCATCAACCCATGTGCTTGACTATTCTTTCTTTGACTTTCTGGAATTGAACTTGCCCATTCCTTACCATTTATATGTATTTACTTAGGCTATATCAATTCCATGAAAGGCCTTGAGATATCTACTTCTGTTATGGAACAGAAGGGACAAATCCTCCTCTCGTATTATCTATTAATGCGGTATTACTCGCGACGCACCCAATGTATTATACCTCGCTGCAAACAGTGTGTCATCACAGTTTTTGTCAAAAAATCTATGTGTGTGAGTTCTAATACCCATTAATAATAATCTTAAAGTCTAAGTACCAATACCCACGTCCCTAGATAGGAACATCCAATGAAACTATGAAATGTGGATTTCCTACTGGCGGGTCTCGTTCTCATAATATCCTCTTGGATATTACTAAGGGTGAAAACCATGAGTAGGTGCCTCAAATTTTTATGAGTCATCACCCATAATGGACAGTATTATTTGTGTCCCTCAAATAACATTGTCCGACATTAGAAAATATATTCGAGAACAGTGTTATGGCACTTCTGGGTTCCCATCATAGAAGGGATCCGTTATGACCCATTAATGCAACAGCTATCATTAGGACATTATCACATGCATTGTCATACATAAGAACAATCAAGATGTGATAAGTTATTTATTAAAGAATAAAGTAAAATTTAGTTGGTTCTAGGCCACCAAATCCAACATAAACTACATACCCAACTCCATCCTATGGTAGTATCAAGATGGGGGCAATAGTAATTCTTTGCCTCAGCTCCTAGAATCTATGAAAACATTTCTCCGTCCACAAGAACAGTTTTACCTTCTATTCCAAAATAGATAAGGTTTTTCCTAATCTATAAATTTCGGGCATGAACCTACGATAGAGACCAACCAACCCCAAGAAGATCGGCACATCAGTCATTCTCATGGGTGGCTCCCAAGAAAGCATCACCTCTATCTTCACCGGATCCACTACAACTCCAACCTCTCAGATGATGTCTCCTAGAAAGTGAACTTCCCAAATCCAAAACTAACACATTGAGAGTCTTCAATTAAGCTGGTGAACTCAGAGTGTATCTAGTATTATCGACATGTTTTTTTCATGCTCCTCCTCTCACACCGAGTACACCAAGATGTAATCATTGAAGACCACAACAAACCAGTCAATGTAAGGATGGAAGATCATGTTCATGAGTCCCATGAACACTACTGGGTTGTTGGTCATTCCGAAATTCATCACTAAAAACTCATTGTGGTCATACCATCATCTAAAGGCTATCTTCAGTACATCCTCATGCCATACCTGAAGCAGGTGATAGCATGATATGAGGTATATCTTTGAGAACTACTTCACCCACTTCAGCTAGTCAAAGATATCACTGATTCTTTACTGTGGATACTGGTTCTTCATCGTCCCCTAGTTCTGGTGCCGTTAGTCAATGAAAAACTTCAAACTCCTATATTACTTCTTGGTAAAAATCATCGGGGCTTCCCATAGTGAAACACGAGGCCTTACAAAACCCATGTCTTTCAAGTCCTCCTGTTGTACCCTTATCTCGCGAATCTTAGTAGGATCCATCCGATATACTGGTGTGGATATCCGTGTTGTATTGGGGTATAGTTCGATGCAGAAGTATACCTCCCTTTGAGGAGGTAGTCTCGAAACATCCTCCAGAAAAATAACCCTGTACTCATCCACCACTACAAGAAAAATTTGGACTCCTCTCATCCACTACACTGAGGGTGAGGCTAGCCGACTGGTGAGTGATCGGCTATATTCTCCTCCAAGAAATTCTATCATGCACTGCAAGGGTTTACTTATCACCTGTGAAGGAAAAACTAGTCCCATATTTGTGGACACATAACCCTTTACGCCTGAAACAGTCGATATGATTATGAGCTTTGGATAACTAGTCCACACCCAAGATGACGCTGTAAGGCTTGGAAACCACTACTATGAGATCCTAGCTGAATCTATCACCTCCTAAAGTAATCTAACACTGCTGTAACTGGTATTTAATTGTCAAATATCCTCCTGTAGGAGTATCTAGCCATAAGGTTCAAGCCAACGGCTCCACTAGATACTTTGAGCTCTAAATAAGAGTTGTGGTAAGGAAGGAGTCTCTAAAACATGTGCCTATAAGAACTAAAACTGGGGTGTAGAAGAAATATATCATACCTCAGATCGTCTCTGGAGCATGGCCATAAGCCTTTGCTGAATGAAGTTGTGCACTCCCATGTCTGCCTGCTCCCTAAGGTCAGGATGGACCAGATGAGGGTGGTGGCGGTAACACCTAAAAACCTCTCCCACCACCTTCTCCTCGGCCTAATTCCCTTCAATTTCTTCCACCCTCTAGACCTCATCACTTGAACCACTACCTCTTACTATGATGACCCTCGACCTTCTGGTGGTCATCTTTAAGGTGGTTCAGGTAGTCACATACCATGTGTCACTGCCCACCACATGAGAAGCAAAGCCTGGTTCCCAGCTAACTCTGTCTAGTCTGGGATCCCCACACAGCCGACCCTATGTCCTGGGGTTGTCCTCCGAAGGATCTGGAATGATTGGGTCCTTTCATCTTGTGTCTGATTCCTGTCAAAGACTCCTCCACCTAGGGTATTCTGGTAGATCTAGTTTTGGGCGCTTGCTCTATCATGAAGTTCTATACTACAAGGGCGTTATCCAGCACCCTATCCTGAGTAGGTATGCTGAGAGACAATACCGATGTGCTGATCTCCTGCCTGAGTCCCTAATCAAAGGCACAATCCCTAAAGAAAGGGTCTGGTACCATATCTTTTGAGTATCAAGATATCTCAGTGAACCTCTCTGAGTACTCAAACACCGTAATGCTACCCTACTATTTGTGAAGCAGCTCCAGAAAGAGCATAGATCGCATGGTCGTGGGAAAAAACTCATCCCAAAAAATTCACTCAATGCTTTCCTAGGTGATGGTCACCTCATCGTGTGTCTAGGTGGTCAAGATCCACCATATCCCTGCTGAGCTCTAAAGAAGGATCATTACCAAGATCTTCATCTTCTCAGTTTGTGTCCTCACTAAACAGAATACCCACTTCACTACCTCCATCCAGTCCCTAGGGACCTGAAGATATATCTCTCACCTAAAACTAGGAGTTCTGTGTCTCTCAAATAGATACAGGTCATTGAGTCTACACACGTCCTCTACTGGAACCACCGATAGTAGAATCTAACTATTGGGTTGTTGTAGCACTATCGCTCCACCCGGTGGGGCCATCTCTATAACTAGTCCCTGAACGGACACCATGTCACTGGGTAGGCTATCCTCACAACCTCGTATCAGGATCTTGGCTAGTTGTCCACATAGATCCATCCTGAGATAGATAAATATGTTCCACAGTTATACTGTTATACCTGGTGAGATGAATTTTATTCAATATAACGTATTGAGACACTTATGAAACCATTATTTTCATTTAGTTAGATGAACATAAGAATTCAAGGTCTGGGTGTATGGATATGTCGGTTGCTGCACCAACACTGGACTACTCGAATCTAAAAGTCAAACCCGCAACACATAACATTGTTTTCCCAAAATAAAACATAGACTTCTTATCTTTTTTGTAGGACTGACCTCCCTCTGATACCACTTTTTCATTACCCGTCCCCCAGGACCCGTGTCATGACTACCCCAAGCCCATCTCCCAATGGACAGGGGATGGTGACTAGCCTTTAATGTGTAAACATGCAAGTGGGAGGCATTATCCTGAGTAACTGTATGCAAAAAAATCCCAAAAAGTCCCACAAAAAAAATTGAAAAATTATCACTAAAACAATGCCGAGTATAATTAGAATTGATATAAGTAGGCTAGAATAAAAACCCAACAAAAGAAATGAAAACAACAATGTGCAAAAAGGAAACTCGGAATATCATCCCTGGAAAACCCCTCCTAATCGTGAGAGTAGTGTAGCTACTGGAAGATGAAGTGGAATATCTTGTACACCCAATCTTCCTAGGCCCCACCTAGTCTTAGGCCACCAATTCCACCATCATAGAATCCATCGGTCCCGTCTCCCTGAGCACCTCTAGGTCCGGGTCCACCATTTTCTATGTCGAAACATTGATCGTCTGCATCAGAAATGACACATGAGGGAAAATACCATTTAGGGTTGAGTAACAAAATACTATGTAGGTACCCTCAAAAGATAAAGACTAAACAGAAATCCAAAATGTAAAGAAATAATCACAAGAATGATAATACCTATTATATATTTAGGGTACTAATAGAAGAATCATCAGTCTAATTATCAAACAACTCAATTGCTGTAAAAATCATCCTCTATCGAGTATAGTGGGCCTCCTAAGTCAGACATAAATTCATTCCACTAACCTCATACTTCTTAGGTATACCTCTTTATCACGTACCGTGGGCCTGCAATGTCACGCAGAAGTGCTTCCCACTAATCTTTTCCAACAAAAGAACTCCACCTCATTGCATACCATGGGCCTTCAAAGTCACACAGATGTGCTTCCCACTGTGAGCCTACAAATTCACACAAGAGTGCATCCCACTAGGCCATAGTCGAGTCTCACAGTGTTGAAATTCAGTAGTATTAAGGTCTCAGCTAGCCGCAAGATTTTGTACCTAGTGGTCATGGGATAACCCCAACTCAATCCATTTTTCAGAACTCAACATCCATGAAAGCATCCTCATGGAATTCGAATAGACATGCCTTTCCAAGAAGGTCCCAATGACGAAATAATCACTTCAACCAGATGATGGGTTTACAGGATACATGTGCTTCAGTAAGTAGAGGCTGGTTGCCTCTGCGCCCGGTCGGACTGTCCTGACCAACCTAGCCCAGGGATCCCACATACTGAGTTTAAACTCGACCGACTCAACCTGACCTAGTTTGGGTATGGGCCGATTCGGTCTGGCCTAGCCATTGGGCCAAGCCCAATGGGCCTCATTGGACCCGGCCTGGGATGGATGAGGGTCCAGCCCGCTGGGTCGATAGGCAACCCGGTCTAGTCTAGCTCGGCCTGTAGTGTGTGAGGTTTTCCTTCCAGCATGGTTTTGGATCACTGGGTCTGGGTCCGGCCTACTGACATGGGTCTAGCCCACTAGGTGTGGGTACAAGCCTCTGGCGCGGGTCCGACCAGCGATCCCGAAGCCCGACCCCTACAGTTCATGCTAGTGGTGCACCACCTGGCCAAGACATGGCCAGCAACTGCATCTGGCCCCACTGGCACTGAGGATGCATGGGGCCCCTCCTGCCACATTCGTGGGACATCGGCTTATCGAAGCACCTAAACAACAAAAACGTGGAATGTCCCTCCATGCAGCGCCTTCCAAGCGCCACGCCCCCCCATAGGTGCTATGACCTCATGGTGTCACATCGCTCATATGGGTGCGCCGCTATCCTCTGCACATGGCAGCTACAGCGGGCCACCTCCAGCCGCCTCCACCGGTGTCGGCACACCTACAATACCTTCGACAGGCCACCAGATTCACTCCAATAGTCCATTTCTCGAATCGCTTGTGTCTATGGGCTCTCTAGGATGCCACCTTCACTATGAAGCCCTTGTAAATGTGATGATAACATACTAATCATCCAACCTTGATGAACGCCCAATGAATGACTATATATAAGGGACTGGGCCTTGTTTGCGTCGGCCCGCACCCTCAGTGTTAAAGGTTTGTAAACATGGGAGGTCTATGGATTACAATTAAATAATCAAATTATAATCTCAATTCTTGAATAATGAAAAATTCAAAAGAAATTTACCCTCCTGCATAAATGCTCAATTTTCGATTCAACTTGTTTGTGGGTTGATCTGCATTCTTCATTTCGAGAAATAAATAATGGGGAAGAACATTAAAATAAAATAACCCCTACTTCATTTTCATTTGATGTTGTTGTGTTTCGTCCTCGAGGTTTGAAGACGTCGACTTCGTTCATCACTTCCAACTTCATTATTCGATGTGCGTCAAAGATGTTTGATGTTCATCTGAATTTTTCAATCTTTATTAGATAGGAAGTTTGTTAGAGGTTCTTTTGATAATCCTCGTAGTTTAATTCCTCTATTCTCAAATTCATTCGTTTAATAAAAGAAACATGTCGCATCATTTAAGTTACGTTGTGATGTTTCATAATTACGCTTGCATAATGAGCCATTAAGGGGCTTTCTTATTTGTGCCTCCTCGTCACCACACCAAAGTTTCACCGACCGCCACTCAATGGTGGGAAAGAAAAATGAAATAAATTTTTAAAGTTATTTTATTATTTTTCTGAAAAGTCCCTAAAATAACTTTTCCTCTCAACCCTTGCTGACAGAAATTAAGTCATTTATAAACTAATCCTGGTGTTCTGAGTTCAACGGTGACCTATGATTTTCAATCCGAGCATTGGATCAAGATTTAGACAACCCGCTGACACGTTTACTGAACGTACCTTAAAAAAGATCGAAATTCCGTTCTGGGCTCACTAGGAATTGTAATCACATGCCGTCAAAGCATGTGGTCTTATAAAAATTCCATATAATTTAAAAAAAATTACACAAAATTTTAAATAAATTACACCATGAGACCTCTAGATTCATTAAGTGGTTATAATAGTCCCCTTTTGTAACTTACTATGCCTTATTCATTGATCAAACTAATAAAATGTATAAAAATTTGACACATTATCAAAAAAACATTCATATCAAAAAACTAGTATATGTCTTGTTAATATTTTCACTAGTAATTAAACTGAATAATATGATTATAATCCATGAAAAGGAATATTTTTCATGGAATCATTAGATTAAATACCCATTAAATTATATGAATCATCAATATTAATGAAAATAACATTAATTGATCATTCAATCCCTTATTTTAAAAAATTAGAATATATCATTTTATTTTGATACGATTTTAAATAAAAATTTATATAATATTAAGATACTTAATTTCATTAAAAATATCTAGGGAAAATTTTGAATTATATTTCAAAGTAAATGTTAGTTATAATGGTGAGAAAAATAGTTCATTCATTAAATGTTAAATTAATGAATCTCTTCACACTTTTTTGTAGATACTTAAAATTTCCTTATATAGAAAAATAAAAATAAAATTCTATTAAAAAACATTTTAAATAATGTAAAATTTATTAGGAAATTACATTAAATAATCATTTAAGTGCATTAAATACATTTTTTACAACATTAAAGAGATCATGGATATGGTGGATAAGGATTCCCTTCTAAAAGGGGAATTAAAGATGGTTTTCTAGAAAAACATTTTGTAATAAATTTTAAATACAAATGATAAAATAATGGAAGAAAAAATGGTAAAATACATTGATAACTATATAAGAATAATATATATTGAGTTTATAATACAATGTGATCATAATTTCTATTTATGTAAGTTAAAACATAAACAATCCTGAATAAATATAATATTTTATATTAAACTCTTACCTAGGAATTCTTCTTGTTTATTCATGTTATATCATCCTGAATAATTAATTTAAATTTATTAAATGGTTTCTAGAGATAAATTTTATTATATATTTCATTTTTAGGTATATTTATAATCAATTATCATTCATCTGTTGATCAATTATTTTTAAAATTTAACACTTAAGGTAGTTTATTCAATTTACCTTAATTTACTTTAGAATATTTAAAATGTTTAAAGGTATTGTAAATTGGTTAAATAATATAAAAATGTTAATAATCACATGAATATATTTTTTTATTGATAATTAATTTTATAATCATCCATGTGTGGTGGTAATATAAAAATAAATTTCATCACAACCTTGATTTGGTAGTCAAAAAATACAAAAAGAATATATTTTCATTCTATAATGGATTGAAGGGTAAGAAGGTGGAAGATATATTATATTTCTAGAATAATAATTATTCCTTAAATATCATATATATTAATTATTTCTATTATTATATCCATCCATGTAAATTGGTGACAAAAATGAATTATTCAGCTATGTGGACACAATAGGGTGTACTTACACACGAGTGACGGTTTCATTTTCCATCGGAAAGAAATGTGATTGAAAAATGGGTCTCTTGCTAATATAAATAGATTTTACTATATTAAAATTACTAATTTTATCATATCATCCTAGTTATTGGATGTTGGGATGTTATTTTTGAAGAGGTTGATTGAGTTAAATGGGTTATTTTTTGTGATGATGAGGGTTGGGGAGGTTCCCTTTTATAAGTGATGTGAGTGGAAGACTTGTAATTATTCATAAACATTAAATATTATATGTGTATTATAGATTGATTAGAGGAAATTATAAAATTAAATTAGATTATAAAATTATAATGGTAAAAAAATTCATCAAATAAGAACTACGATGATATTTTATTACATTCTATAAGGTTTTAACCTTATTTAACATGTTTTACCCCTTTATTGTGGAGGCATCATTTTTAATAATGTTACTAGACCTAATTTAAAAAAACTAAATTCACCTCATTACTAAATTTTAACATCCTAATTTTAAATTTTAGATCCATTTTACAACGTTCAATTTGTAGAAGTATAAAAAAATTTATATTATAAAAATGGCCTTAAATGCAATGAAAACTTTATTTTTAGAAAATATATATTTAAGAATAAAAAAAATCCTACAAAATGTAAAATATAATTTTTATCGATATGAATTTAATTAGATTTTAATTAATAAATTGGTATTAAATTACTTAAAAAATACAACATATAATGGGTAATAAAATAAATGAAAGTTTTGTAAAAACTGCATTTTTTACTATTCACCAAAAATAAACTATTTCTGAAACAAAAATCAAAACTTAATGGCAATATAAATTCAATCTTATATGCAAAATAATGATAACAATTTAATAAATTTTAATTTTAATTTTTTTTAATAAAAAATTAGATTTTTGACCATCAAATATTTCTGTTATAATTATAAAATAACTGGATATGCACTGGATAATAGTCTAGGGATGTAATGTTTACCATCTATATAAATATATCAGGTATTAAAATCATGGAATTTGAAATTTTATTTGGGTTAAAAACCATCTATTAGGACTCACCCCGTTAAACCAAACTAGATACCAAAAAAACTATTCATAATGCTAGTACATCATATATTTTCAGTATTCCTAATACTTGGTGTACATCCATAATAAAAATAATATCTCTTACACCATAATGAGAATATAAAATTGGTAATAGCTATCCATTATGAAATTTCACCAAAAATACTAGGAGTTTTTGTCCTGGGGTTAACTCAAATCTAACTTGATAACCACATGTTCTATATTATCCTTTGTCTAAGATTGAAAAATAAGTTTACTAGGTTCCAAAAACAAATTTATATAGATAGATCAAAATCATATTAATTTTTTTATTTGTCAAATAAGATAAAAAAATGGAATTTAACCATGTCATAAAAGGAATATTGGGAATTCGAAGAACCATTCACTACTGTTCACATTAAAATATATATATAGACTCCCTCGCCAATGATGGAGTTCACTCAGAATCATCCCAGCACCACAATTGGTTATTAACTCATTTTAAATCTCACGACGTATAGAAAATGGTCATAACTTATGGATTTTAAAGAGGTTAATTCCAATTTCTATATGTATTAAATGAATGATGTCTTTTTCTATGAACTATTGAAATAATAACTTTATAATGATATTTGGATGATAATATATTGAAAATTATGTACTATTAATATCTTTATATAGTTTTAAATTCATTAATTTAGCATCATACATGACATGGATAATATTTTCCCACTACATCCATGACCAATCTTAAGATAAATTTTCACAGGGTGAATATTTCATTAGAGACCCCATCGCTTGAAATAAATTTTTATAAAGGATATCATGATATTTAAAAACTCTAAAATAATAGGTTCATGTATTTGAGTTAATTTATTCATTTTTTGGATAATATACAAAATAATATTATTCCTCATAACAACATTCAAAAAAATATTCCCATATAAAGGGATATTCAAAAGATTATTTGTAAAGAAAAATAATCCCATGTGTAAATGTGGTTTCCATATGATCCTAGATTGAGTGTATCTCAGATAAAGTAAAATATATATAGAGGGTTCCTATTAGATAATTTATAATATCATATATATAGTACTTATATTCTTAAAATTACCTAGTAACATGGTGAGATAAGGCATCATCAATTAGTCTTAATATCATATATCAATACTATAATATGATTATTTATAAAATAAATCAGGGTTTCCATTTAAGCAATTATCCATTTCTTATAAAAATAAAACAATGGATCATTTGATATATTACATAATATAATATAATATGAGGAGAAACTATAAATAAATACATGAAATTGAGCATGTAAATGAAGAGCGGGAAATTTCAGAAAAAAAGAAAAAAATCCAAACATAATGTGAATGTCTTCACCCAACCATCCATGGGATTCTCAAGTTGAAGTTTAATGGTTAAGCCACAAAAATTTCATAAATACTATAATATGAATATATTGGAAACATTTTAACCACACCATTTCATAAAAGTATAATAGTTTATATTTTTAAAATAAAACAATTATGCACTGAGATTAACATGGATGAAATGAGAGAACCCTAATATTTAGTATTTCCCTTTCTGATTCAGGAACCATGATCAGGTTGGTACCCTCCAAAATATATAGAACTACAATTCCACATATATATCAACAAAAAAATTTATATTCTTAAATATAGTGCATATACGCAACCTTTTTAAAAAATTTACAGCTTCAAAAACACTATATGTCACCACTATCACTCACACCCCCTCACAAAACCTAGTTACACACCCTTAATAAAGGTATTTTCATACCTAGAACTAATAATTAAAAGAAATTTACACCTTTAATTCTGATGATATCAAATTTTCCGGGAGGGTTATTGTAGCTAAAAATTTTAAATTGACCTGACGAATATTTAATAGGATATTGAAAAAAATTGAAGGATAAGGGATGTCCGGGTGCCCGAACTCTTTCCCAACCATCATGCCATCTCTCATAAATGACCCATAAACACTTATTTATTCCAAGTTAGTGTTACTTTCCACATTCAAACCCCACACACACTAATAATCTCACACCCTATTACACCAACCCACAAATGACTTACCACTCATGTATGGTCAAGCTCTCAAAGTATGCCTCATTCACCCACGCCTTATACATGGCTGGAAAAGTGGCTGAGGTTTGATACCCCATATACTAGGTTTCATTTTTTCTATAATCCCTCCTATAACACCCTAATTTTTATGAATTCTTTTTCAAATACATTAAATATCCTTGATGTCATGTGTTATATGCTACGCCAAATTATGCTTGCACTACACGCAACACCAGCTTAGCTTGCTTTACACACAACACTGAGTTTATAAAAGAAATCATTTTTTTATACTTACTAAGAAATTAAAATTATAACCTACTCATTTGAATGGATATTATGAATCTGATTACCTGAATTATGAAATTATAGTTTACCCATAATTGTTTGATTAATTAATTATAAATGACTATAAACCACCTTTTTAAAATAAATAGACCTATTTTCTAGAAAACTGTTTAAATTACCACAAGTATTTTTTATAGAAATAAAATTAATTAATAATACTTTTGGATTATATAATATTAAATATAATTTTTAACATTCTTTATATGTGTTTTGTAGACATGATATGCCTAAATGAAGAATTTTTCTAAAAAGACAGTGTTCTGGCCTTTTAATGGCACAATTATTTTAAATATAGTTTTTAAAAATTTTATCAATTACAATTTAAAAAATAATATTCTTCATTGAAATCAGCATTTTAAAAAGATTGGTTTAGTTTTTGGTATTTTTCTGATAGGATTCATGTTTTCATGAATAGTGAAAATTACTGAATTTTAACTTAAATTGGATTTTTAATAAAAATATTAATGAGTAATTTTTTAAATTTTATTAATTTTGAAGTATAATTAATTAAAAAATTTATCAGTTAATCCAATTCAGTTCATTTGAATCAATTTTATATTATATTTTGATATAGAAACATTTCAACATTTTGAACATTTTCACTTTAAAGACTCATTGTTTCAATCCGTTTGTGGGATTAATTTTTAATAAATATCTGAAATTTAAGTGAATTTAATTTGAAAAAATATATTCCATATTTGGATTCACATGTTCCAAATTTTTTATTAAGTTTCTTTTATTTTTTGACAATATGAATAATAATTTTTTTTAAAATTTTTCTTACAACTTTTATGGGTAAATCTGGTAATTTAGGGTCAAATAATATTATAAATATTAAAAAACTAACCTAAAACTAGCCCAAAAATTATTGGATGTATGTAATTCTAATAATAAAATATAAGGATCAAAATTTAAAATTTTAATGGGCACATTTCCATGAACATGACTTCGATATTATTATAATTAAAGAGAGTAACAAAATTCCACACTATAACTTTTAATAAGTATAATTTTTTTAATATGGGGATAAATATAAGATATTCTTGACTATATTTATTATTATTAAATATAATTTTTTTTATATATCATATAAATTCATTTTTAGATTTTAGTGAAGAAATAATTATCAAAAATAATTACAAAATGATGAAGGAGTAATTATTCAATTAATGAAACAATTAATTAAATGAGATTATAAATATATAAAAAAATAAAATTTGACTTAATCAAGGTTATCCAAGAATTTTATAGCTGAATATTACAATTTATATGTGGATTAAATGAATTTTTTTAAGTTATATTTCTCTATTGATTTTTTTAGCTAACTTAATGAATAATGTCAAAAACCGACACTTGTGATATTTTATAAAAATAATATTCAAATAAATAATTTATAAATCCTAAAAATTTTAAATAATAAAAAATTATATTAAATATTGTCTAAAATATCATACAAGTTCCATTTATGGTCCAATTTAATCTTTATTTTTGAAACATACATCTTCTTTGTGTTGAAAATTTTGTTACCTTATATAAAATTAAAATTGATTAACTAAGGGTTAATCAAAATGATAAGGATTAAAATAATATCAAAAAATTTCTAAAATATTGTTTCTTCTCCCTAGGAATGTGTGTTCTAGTTAAGAATCACTACTTATGGATAGATTCCATTGGATTTATTTACGAAACCAAAAACATCAAACGATTCATTACCCAAAGGGACCTTCTTTCCAAAGACAATCATTCGTTAGGTTAGGTCCTACAATAATTAAAAATGTACATTTTTTGAGTGGATGGGAGGTCAGAATCATCACACCCTTTTGGTACTCTCTTATTTATTTAAGATATTTTTAAGAATCCTTATTAATTTACCAATTATAACATATGTTTCCCTTGAAATTTTCAATAAATTATTACATTGTATGACATTTAGAATCATCTGTATGTATTCAAGGTTATTTATTAATGGAGAAATTTGTATGTATTCAAGGTTCATCATCAATGGTATCTGCTCATATATAGTTTAGATATTATTTTAACTATTGTTATAATAATACTGGTTTTTATGCCACTCAGTGGGGAACTCTAAAAATTATTATTATTCAGTGAGACAAAATTTTGTTTTGATATTGGGATCATACCCATAAACGGGCTACCAACATATCCTTTTGAAAGGAATCAAAACCCCATTGCTTGGTTACACTTAATGGGACAGACCATACCTTTAAATGTTGTGTGATATGGACTTAACCGTACAGTTTAATGCCATGTGTTAAGTTTATCTAAGAGGAAGGTTCTTAGTCATTTCTTGGTGTGGGAAATAGGGTAATTATCCCAAGGAAACATTAAAATATATGAGTTTCCATGTTCTATTAGACCTTATTAGGAATATGGACTAGGAATAGAAGGGTTGTTTTGGAGAGTTGGGTCTGAACCAAATAAAGGCTTCCTATGTATCCCACATTAGTTGGAATCAAAGATCATGTAGTTTGATGCGTCTCGCAGGGGTGTAAAACCCTTTGAGATAAATAGATCTTGGATTACTCTTAAAAAGGATTCCCAAATTAAAAAAAAAATTGGTTGGTTTCCTGAAGAAGATATCCAATGATCTCGGGCCCTAATGAAGGATTCTTATGTATCCCAATTATGGTGGGAATTTGACTTCTTTTAGTTCAAGAGGTGGTAGATTGTGTGGATTTTTTAATCATAACTCTTCTATAACCCCATGTGAGTCATGCTCGGTGTGATAAATAAAAGGATGTGAAAAATTAAAAAAACTACAATCTCTCTCTTCCACTAATGGTAGACGGAAGGCCTACGGAAAAAGAAGTTGAAGTGGTAGTGGGAGAAGGCAGGGAGCAATGAACCTTTCATTGTGGGATGACATTAGAGGTCATGTGGCTCGACTCTCAAAATATTATGGACATACCTCAGTGGGAGTTCCTTGATTGGATCCCAAGAGATTAGGGAGAATTCTACATTGTTTAATAGAAAATCAAGTTTGACCCTCACTCTTCTTATTGGGAACCAGAGGCACCGAGTCTTAGAGATGAGAAGGGGATGTTAGAGTCACATTCCCAAAATCTAAGATAGGGAAATTCACAACATTATCTCTTGGGTAAGGAGCAATCAGACTAAAGATATTCAAACCTGAAAACATCACTAGGGTCTTGAATCCCTTATAAAAAGAATTTAGGAAGCCTCTGAATATAGATATAAAAACCCAAAATAGGAGACACGCTGATGTTCCATTCCCAAAGGTTTGAAAAGTCAGGAGGTTTTGGTGGAGGCTACCACTTAGTCCCTTTCAGATAAGGTAACCAATGATGTACATACCCATACATGAGTAGCATTTAAGAGGGTATACAAGTTGATATGCGTAGGCCTTAATCATAGCTATGCAGCATAGTTATACAACATAGGTATGTAATGTAGGTTCACCGCATAGGTATGTTGTGTAGGTGTGTCACGTAAGTCTTAGAGATGACTGATAAAAAGTTCTTAACATAGGAGAACCAAGCCTATAAAATCATCACACATTGAATTTATTTCAAAATGTTTGTATCCTATTTAATTACCTATTCTATCATGTTTTGGAGATCATCGGGAGAAAATTTGGGGGATATTGGCGATCGAGCTACGCAATGGGATCTTCAAGAGCTCTTCAAATTTTTTCCAATTGTCAATTAGGATACCAAGGGTCCTATTTATAGGAAAGGAGGGGATCTAGTCTAAAGGAGTTCATCAGAATAGGTTTTTCACGTAACTCGTCCATGTCGCTCCTCTATTTAGGGGTATAGAAAATATCTTGTCGCATATCTCTACCATGTTAGTCCTTTGTGCTTGTCTATTGTGTATCTCCTCGACATGGATCCCTTGAATTTTGTTATGACTTTTACTACTTTTAGATTCATCTTGACAATTTTAATTATCAGTAGGATGTCTTTATAATCTTTTTGTCTTACTAAGGACTGTCAACAAATTCCCCCCCTTAGAATTTGATTCATTCTGAAAAAATAATCTGTTTATAAGTTATTAGTCGGGCACTATGACACATTATAAAATCATTTTATAGGTTTTAGAGCTACATCGTGTTTTGAAAGATGCACTGATTTTTTTCTTAATCCATGTGTCCTAGCGAACATTGATTGATTTTTACTAGGGTAATATAGAGGACCCCACAAACATTGTATCTTTTGGATTTTTATTGTTGAATATTGCCTAAACCATTAAAAATTTAGGTTTAGCAAGCTGAGACTCAACATTTATTCAAGGTTTTATTTGGGGGTTTTCAACCTAATCAGTATTATGTCTATTTTATTTTTTGTTTAAAGTCATGGATGTTGGAATAATAAGGCTAGTGTTTAATTTTTATTAACATTGAATATAAATTTTGAAATTAGATCCCAAACAAGGCTTAGTGGTTAAGAATTTCTCTAATTTTATTTAAATACTTCTATGGGAGAATCTTGTGTAATGATTTTTTTATGGACAAAAAATCTAAAAATTGAAGTATAAACATACATGAGTTATTTTCCAGGAAAAAAGTTACCAGCATTTGACAAACTCGTTATGGGGGTCGTATCATATAGGGCAAATATAGGCATGTGTTCTATAGCCAAATAATGGTATCCATTGACTGGTAGTCCCTTTATGTAGGTGCATTTTATGCAAGGTCACCTAAGAGCACGTACTGCATATGCATTCAATTTATATCACAAAAAATTGACATTTTATTGTTTATAGACATGAGAATTTAATATTTGGTTGACTTAAGTCCATTGTGGGTTTTTTTCCAATGAGAGAGATATAAGAGTAAAGGTCCATCTGTGCTGACATAGGTCTTGAATGGTGAAACCACTTCTATACAAATTTGGTGTGTGAGGAGTGGTTAAAATTTTTCGTATAGGGGGATTTATGCTATCATGCTATACAGTTTTCAAGTCATGTAGTGAGGACATTATATTATGTAGTTTCAAGTCATTCATTGAGGACATTATATTATGCAGTTTCATGTCATGCAGTAAGGACATTATAATGTGTAGCTTCAATTCTTGCAGTGAGGACACTGGGGAGGTTTTAATTTAAGGTCTTCAGCACTGAAAAAATATTTACGTCATTCCAATTTAATGATAATTGGTCTGGAAACATAACACAATGTTCAGGTATGGAATGAGAGAATTCTAATCTATGATTTGGGAATTTATGGATCTAGGGAGTGGTATGAGACAAGTGATAAATGAATTATAGAAAGTATTTTCCAAGAACGAAGTTACCATTATTTAACGAACCCATTATGGGGGATGTAATATGTAGGTCCAACTAAGGCATATGCTGCATAGCTAAATAGGGGAATCTTCTGAACTATAGGCCTATTATATAGGAATCTTATGCAAGACCACCTAAGGGAATGTATTTAATAGTCAACAAAAAAACTCTTGGGTATCAAACATTCTATTGCTAAAAGCCAAAAAAACTATATGATTCAAATTTTATACAACACAATGTTTGGTTTTTGGAGAAAGGTACCTAAATACAAAAAGAGTATTTTCAATCTTGATTTCCAAAGAATCAGATGAATATAATTACTAGGAAGGTCTGACCCAAATGTAGGTTATTTGGAATTTGTAGTTTTAGTTCATTCTACTAGGACCAAAATATAATGGAAATAGTAAATGATATGTGGTCAAATGATATAAGGTTATTTCAATATTCTTTGAACACATTGATAGGTAAAATGTGTAAACCATGGTCCTGGAGACATTCTGATCGAGGGAAAGGTTATGGTAAAAATATACATGGATGACTGCTTTAAGATATATTTTCTTTTATATTGTCATCAGAGTTTGAAAGGGACATAAGATGCTTTTACCCATAATAAAGTTACCCTTATTTGATGAAACCATTATGGGAGATGTTTTATGAAGGGGCGATTGGGGCATATGATGCATAGCCAAAGAGTGGTATCTTTTGATCGATATGACTACTATATAGGTGAATTATTCAAGGCCACCTAGGGGCACACAGTCTAAAATCAAGAAACAATATCTCAGGTATCAAAAATTAAGCCACCAAAAACCGTAATAAAGATTATTAAGATCTGAATGTATTTATAATTAAGAGTGTGAAATACGAAAGGAAGTACTGATCAATGAAAAAGAGGAATATTTTATTAAAATTGGCCATGAGTTTGGATTCCCTTACATAAGTCTAACTCATATGTAAAATAGGGACATTTTGTGTTTCCTTGGTGGGATCTCTAGGAGAGGACCCAAAATAAAGACACCCCCATATATTGTCAATTATATGTGGAAGAGAGATAAACATTTATCCCATGGATGGGAATAGGAGCTAATGCCTATTTTTTTTACTATGTATCTCAATAGAATGAGAATCAATCCATGCATATTTCTTTGGGTACATTGCAGTTTAATATTGTTCAATAGGACATGAAGTGATTCTGACGTGAAGAGGAATAGAGCGGTTGGATCAGAGAATGGATCTCGGGTGTGACAACGTTTCTCATATGGATGATAATCATGCCAAAAGTTTTTCTTGAAACATTCCATATGCAGGTTTGATTCATAAAAATAGGGAATAAAAGGATTTTTCTTGGCTAGTCCCAATAGTGGAGATCCGGGTGTCTCTCCATATCCAATTGGAATGAGAATCAAGCCATACAGAGTTCTTGAAATGAGGTCTCTATGAAGATATGATTCAAACAGATGGATAAATAGAACTCATGTGACGGTAAGGATTAAAAATAACGTGACTAATTCTTGCGCATAGAAGCTACTCATTTTTTTATGGAACCAAAAGGAATAATTTTTTTTTGGAATCTTACGGGATTTCATAACCTCAAATGAAGAATACATTAATCGTACTGTTTCATGTCATGTAGAGTGGAAAAATGATTTCATGAAATTTAACTTCATGCGATAAAGAAAAAATATGTTTTAACGTCGTGTAGTATGGATGCATATGGTTGTTATGTAGTTTAATGTCCTTCAACTAGGACATTATGCTGTGCAATTTCATGTCATGTAGAGATGACATTACTATGTGTGATTACAAAAAGTACTTCCTTAATAATATTACATTGGTTAGAGTTGTAAAAAGTTCTCCATCAATTGAGATTAGGGAATAAGCTCCATTTGAGTAGACCTTATCTAAATAGTAATGTCCTTTCCACTTTGGCTTAATATTTGGAGGCTTCTTTCCTGGTATCATCACAGTCCTAGGGACTAATACCAATTATCCTTGAACAATTGAAAGGAGGTGAATTTTTTTTAAAAGATCATAATATTTTGTTCCTATATACATCCAAATTATGTAATATATGAATTCTCGTATCATCTAATCATTATAGTTCCTGAAATTGCTTTTGATACTTTTCATATGTAAATAACTGATCATATATTGCGACTCGGAGTGAAGGAACTTGAATTTCAATAGAAAAAAATGCTTCTGTTCTATACACAAATGAGTATGGAGTTTCCTAATTGGCAGTACAAGTAGTAGTATGATAATCTCACAAATCATGTAAAATTTTATTAGGCCAAGATTTCTTATCATTATCCCCCATTTTCTAGAGTATATTTGTTGGGGTCTTTTTGAAAGCCTATATCTGTCCATTGGATTCTAAATGATAGTGTGATGAATGGTTGCATTTCATATTGTGATCCTGATATAACTGTTTTACCTTAATAGAATAAAAATTGGTTTTATTTTCTGTTAATATGGTGTAAGGGACACCAAATCTGGTAATGATATTATACTTGACAAAGATAAAAAATATTGTGGCCCTGACTTCATTGAGAAGTATTGCTTCATCCCATTAGGGGAAGAAATCCGTAGCAATAAGAATATGCATGAACTACTTATCCCTATCTAGATGATAAGGTCCTACTACATCCATTCCCAATGTAGCAATTGGCGAGCTGTATTTAGCTGTATGTAGAAACCCTGGGGGTTGATGAATGAAGTTGGAATTCACTTGATAGGGATAACATTTACTGGTGAAATATTTGAAATCCTGAATCATTGATGTTCAGAAGTATCCAATCCTTCAGATTTGATCAGAAATCCTATGCCCAGACTAGTGAGCACCCTAAGCTCCTATAAGAACTTATTTCATGATAGCTACAATTTCTTCTCTGTCAATACATCTGAATATGACTCCATAAAATCCACATTTTTAGAGGTTATTCTAGTAATCTAGGCTATCATAAAGTGTGAAATTTACCACTCATCTCCAGATATGCTCTTTCTCATCTCTATCTGGTGGAATTACTCCATTTTAAGGTATTTTGTG
This sequence comes from Viscum album, assembly GCA_963277665.1. Taxonomy (NCBI): domain Eukaryota; kingdom Viridiplantae; phylum Streptophyta; class Magnoliopsida; order Santalales; family Viscaceae; genus Viscum; species Viscum album. Next base: position 1,040,970,308 of record OY728143.1, on the reverse strand, counting down.
ATCGATGTCATCCATCCCATTGAATGACCCTACGTCTCATAAATAGGGTTGATTTCATAAATTTACCCCATTCTAGTTTGATCAAAATGTGAAACCACAAGAATATTGGAAATACTGATGATTGTCTCATCCCGATATGGACCAGGCATGGTTGTGTTTGCATTATCCAATGCATCCTCTTGGGAATTTTTTGATCGTGGTACATATGAAAATTTTGGATCTGAGTGAAATTTTTCCATTAACACACTGACATAATCATACAAATAAATTAAATCTCCTTTTCTGATAGCATAATCCTCATTGACCTATTTTATTACCAAATATGAATCAACATTCACTTTATTGTGGTTCACTTCTACCTAGGTCACCAATTCTAGGCCTGTAATAAGAGCTTGATATTCTGCCTCATTGTTGGTACCAACTTCTGATAATAGAACAGAATATGGAAACACTTCCTTTTCTTAAGAGATACGAACAATTCCTAACCCAACTTTTTTTATTTTAGGGTCTATCATTCTCTTACCTGTTGGACTTATAGATGTACCATCATTGTACATTTCCCACATTTGGTGATTTTCTGGAATAGAGAATATTTCTTCATCAGGATGTTCAGTATTCAAAGATGTGCCTTCTGTAGATGGGAGTTCAGCAAGGAATTCATTCATGGCATGGAATTTTATTGATTTTTCGGCACAAAGTGGCTATCAAAATATTGGAAAATAACATCCCATCATGTAAAACATCTTGTAATCATAAGACGACTAAGGATAAATTTGATCGAGTTATTGCGAGATACAAAGTGGACCTCGTGATGTTGTAGGTAGTGTCTCATTTTCTTAACTAAAAAGATTAATTCTTGGAAACACTTCTCAATACAAGAATATAATTTATTCATGTCGATCATGGTTTTAATGAGATAGTAATGGCTATTTGAAATCCCAACATAATTATTTTTTTCAGGGAAGGCCCCCAGCGATTTCTTTAAAGCTGACACATATAGAATAATCATATTTTTTTCAACAGGTGGAATTAGTACCGGTAGACTCAATAGATATTTCTTGAGGATATAAAATGCCTACTTTCAGTCTTTGATCCATTAATATGTAACTCCCTTCTCCATTAATCTAGTGAATGGTAAACACTTTTCTGCCAATTTGGAGATAAAGAGATGAATATAGGCCAAGTCTTGTTGTATTCCTCATAATTCTTTCAAATTATGAGGATGTTTCATTCCATGTATTTCTTTTGTCTTATGAGGATCAATTTAGATGCCACCATGGCATACAACAAAACCATGAAATTTTCCTAAGGCTACACTAAAAGAACATTTCATGGGATTCATATTCAAATTATGTTTTTGAAGTATACTAAATATGGTCTTCATATCAGTCATGTGGTCATAAACATTTTGAGATTTAACCCCCTAGATCATCGACATAACATTCGAAAAATTTTCCTTTTAAGGATTTGAAGATATGGTGCATGGAACGTTGATATGGTTCACTAAAATTATTCAATACAAAAAAAAATACTTGATAGAAAAATATGCAATGAGGGGCTCTAAAGGAATTATATTCCTCATCTTTTAAGGCCATTCGAATTTGGTTATACCTAGAGTGGCCATCCATGATGGAGAGAGCATTGTAGCTAGTTTTTTCATTATTAAAGCGTTCGGTGATTGGAACTGAGAATTCATCCTCAGGATAATGTCGGTTAAGATATTTGGAATCAATAAAAACTATGATTTTTCTATCCATATTTTTTCACAGGGACAATGTTATCTAGCCATTGGGTATGCTTCAGCTCCCTCAAAAATTTACCATTGATAAGCATGTCGACTTCAGCATCAATTTTAGAGGAGGGAGTTGGGTGCATTCTTCTTACATACTATTTAAATCCTTGATGATATTCTAGAAAACCCAAATGATGAGTGGCCACATCAGGGTTACGTATGGGAATTTCTATATTGTTCCATGCAAATACATCTCGATGATTCTTTAGAAATAAATTATACATGTCTTTCTCTTCATAATTCATGGATGCACTAATTAATTTGTGGTGTGGATGTTCTTATATACCCATATATATTTCTCTAATCTCATCCAATGTGGTGGAGGCTCCTTCGTCAAATGCTGGAGAAGTGGCCTTGAGATCATATTATTATTCTTCTTTATGTGATACTTATTCTAATTATTCTTGAAGGTTATGTGATGAATCGATACTTTCAATCTTAGGGGAGGAGTCATTATTTTCATATCCTATTTAATATGCAACCATTTCTAACCCTAATAATTATGAAGGGTCCTCCTATAGAATTTAATAGAGAATTATGTGTTGTGAATAAACATCATTATCTTCCTTTATTAATGCAAAAACGTCTTCCAGCCTAACTGATGAATCAAGGAATTGTTGATGTTCAGTGGATGAGATTAATACATATCCATTTATGCTTTCAACACTGCTTGGTAGATCAATAATTCCTCCCATGGCCTGAGGTTTGATTTCTACAATTAACATTGTGGAAGTCACTGGACGAATTCTTGGATTTGGGTATATCCTTTATGTTTTATTAACAAGAAACACATAATGTATAGTTAGATGTTTTAATGGGATATCCAGTATCATTTCTAGACTATTTGGAGCATTTATTCTTGTTACATATTTTTCCACGGACCTTGTTACCATTGTGTGATAGAATTATACCATAATGTACTGATATTCATACATTTTTAATGGATCCTTGTAACCATAAAATGTTCAAATTTGACCATTGAAGAGATACATGAGACATTGGTGATATGAAGAAGGAATGGTCGCATGTTGATGTAGCCAAGGGCTTCTAAGAAAAATGTTAAAGGATATTTCCTATCAGACAACCATGTGATCTGAATTAGATACAGGATCCCCAAACTGAGTTCTCAGTGTAATTCCATCTAGAGGTTCCTGCTAATTCTCTTCCTAACCATGCAACATCAAAGTGGAATGAGATAAGTGAAATTCAGTGATACCTAGTCGAAGAATTGTATGAATAGGAATGAGGTTGACTTCTGATCCATTATCAATAAAGGCTTTTCAGATGTCTTTATCATTAACCATGCCAAATATATATAGGGGAATGATGTGTCCATGTACAACATCATCCTCTACATCATCTATGAATGAGATGACTGTATGAAATTCAGAAAGATCATTTTCTATATGGTAACACTCAACATTAGAATTTTTTGTTTCAAACTCTTGAGGACTTGATAAAGCCTCAAGAAGTGATTCTCGAAGATCTTTTGAAAAATTTAAGGCTTCCAGGATTGATATCTTGGCTTGTACTTGGGCTATCTGTTTCAAAACATCAAACTTTTTATCCAGAGGTCTACATTTTCTATCATGTATATATTGTTTTTTAGGTGCCTTGTAAGTTTATTCCCCTGATGTAGATGTACCATGTGTCGGGGAGAAGTGGTAAATAATTCTTCTCTTGGTAGATTAGACTTACTAGGTCTGTCTTCCTACTGAAATAGTAATGGTGTAACATCTAATTGGTCTTCTAAGATGATCATGTTAGGGTTAATCCTATCATGTGTGGGAGAATTTACATTTTCTTTCTGAGCCCACTGAAGGGATCTCCTATGAGTTTCTGCCGCATAAATAGATTGAGAAAGGGTTTAGTCAAAATAGTTGTCTCTATCAGATCCATGTCTTCCATTGTATCCTCTACCTTGGATTCTTCCTCTATTTCTCAAATCAGGTATATGGATGTTTAGCTCATCATAACCAGAATAATAATTTGTGTAGGGGTCCATTATGTGGATAAAGTTAATGGAACTGAAGGTCAGTACTTCATCTGATGAAGATTATTCTTGACAGGTCGGTTCTGGTTAGGACATTTGGTGGGGTAGTGCTTGTGCTTTTGAGACTGATGGCATGAAATCTTCCAAATTCAAGGACAACATTGTCCTTGACACGATATTGTCTTCTTCTAAATACTCTTTATCTTTTTGATCATGTTTATTTATTGAGGATTGACCTTTGGAGGAATGATCTTTTTATGAAGATGACCTTTCTATAGTGGAAGTGAGAGGATGCACAATTAGATTTTCCAACTATGTTTGTACAATGTTATGAGTTTAGTTGATTGTCTTCCTGACCATCCAATCATCATACTTCTCTTCATTTTTTCTTTTGAGTTCCTTCCATCCACCTTATTCCACTAGATTGGTAGAAATAACACATGCTACTTGGGTTGATGAACCTTTTAGTTTCACTATTCTAGAGTTTACCATTTATTTCAGGAGGACATTGAAAAAAAAAAAAAATCCTAAATGGGATGCCAAAATATTTGATGAAAGGGGATATAATTTTGGAGATCTTCATCTCCTTCTTTTTTTAGTTTCTTCGGCCTTGGAAACTGAACTAAATTATTTTCCAAATATGAAATGAAATACCCAAGAACCTATTTATTCCAAAAAGAATATAATTTTTTCCATAACTCCTCAATCTATCTCCACATTTGATCTTTTTGATTATATTGATAAGGAGGTCATTGATGCTGATGCTCGATAGGTGAAGCCCTTTTGTATGATGAAGGTTTTGAAGTACAAGCAGGTACAAGTTCTTGTTCGAGTATGATAGTAGCATCATCTTCATTCCCTATTCTCCTTCCCAAATCTGATGGGATTATATGACATTTAGTTTTTTTCCACAATGGAATCCTACAATTGTTTCAAAATTAAACCAAGGTCTCAAAACCCTCATATTTATTTCATAGGGATTAGTGGTGTCAATAACTCATCAAAAAGATTTTCCAAAAAAAATTGGCATTAACTCTTCTTGAGGGAGTGGTAGATGTAATGAATATGATAATCATGTCCATCGAGCAATGAAATATGAAACTATTTCATTATCCTTTGTTTTTCAATTTTTAAGATCAACAATTGTTGTCTCTGGTATCGTTGAGCTGAATTAGAGAAGGAATTTATGAAAGAGGTCTTCCCATCCATAAATTGATCAAGATTGAAAAATTAGTTACCAGACAAAGGTTAGCCCTTGTAATGATTGGAAAAAGTATCTAAGTGTTACTTATTATTGTTGTATAGGGTTCTCCATCATGTAATAACAATGAGATACAAGAAGTGTTAAGTGCTTCTCGGGATCTCTTGAACCATTAAATATTGGAAATGTGGTATGCATAAAGATTGGTGAGGGAGGGATCAGATCTACCCATTCGGAGTAAGCTTTATTATCTAGTTATATTGGTGAATTCTATTCTTACATATATTCCAATAGATTTTTTAGTGACTCAATTGTATTCATAAGTATATATTGAATATCTGGATGAGATGGGACCCGTACAGGTACATCAGTTGGAACATGAACTGGCGTGACGACTGGAAAATCCACTGGTGGTCGTACTAATATTATTTGTCTCAAATTACCCATAGAGATAGGCCTATAAGGATGTGTTTTATATTTTCATTTCTATGTACACAATTGATGTAATTAAATATCATCGTCTGTATTTTCAATAAACCCTATTTGCTAAAGAGTTTCTATAGGATGTTAAAGCTCAGGATAGGCTTGTGGAGCATATTTGGCAGAAATGCTTCTTCAAAGTAACTCTTAATTGAGTCTTTTCTTCTCCTTCATATCCTATTATTGATGTTAAAATATTTATTCAATAGAATGATATTGACCTTCTCTAGTGGAAAAGTGAGAAATGATATGTCCTTTACCTTTCCCCTTGTTAGATGCCTTTTGAAGGGGTGGGAAATGGTTACCTGAGAGAATTCCTAGATTCTGGGTAAGCCTCTGATTTCAGGTATGCACACCGCCTTCATTTTATTTAGTGTGTACCATATGATGAATAATAATTTCATCCTCCAACTCTCCTAAATTGGACCCATTTTATGTAGGATCTTACATAATGGTTTTAATGATGTTTACTGATGCATAATGCATTGGAAGCATTATATCAGTATCTATGTAAGATAGACTCCTTTTATGTCATCCATGAGACTTAGTTCTCCTATATTCTGAATTCTTGTGAAGTGAAAGAGAATAGAAACATAAAGGGAATCCTTGGATAGTTCATTTGGGATTTCACTTTGTGTCTTCTTCCCTAATCAGGAGAAAACTGACTTCCGTTGAGGAGGGGATTTTATATGGGAAAAATTTCCTTGCCTTACATTTTGGTGTTGTTATTGTTATTATTCTTCAAACCTTTGAGAGTTGTTTATTATATTCTAAGGTGAGTTAAAAAAGATACCAATCCTATAAGATGGGGTGGATCCTTAAATTCTATGAATGATATTAGCATATCTTCTCTTCTGATTTTGTGAATTTTGGTCAGAACATTGGCTGGATGGATTATCTGACAACAACTTAAATCACCGGTTTCAGAAGATAGTTGTTTTATTTTGGGCATTTGCGTAATTCAATGGTTGACATCCTATAAGTGGTATACCTTATAAATGTTCATATATTCTTGATGCAAATGTATCTCAATAGAATTTTGTCTTTGGGAAATGACTTTTATAAGAGCTTGATGAGTCCTGTTCTTTATTATATCATTGATTACACACAAAATCAATTGATTGTTGTTAGCCATGGGAAATAACATTGCATGAGACCACTTTTGGTGGGAAATTTTGATTTTCGAGTGCAGTGAAATGAAATGCTCTGTGTGAACCCCATCCTCTGATACAAACACCCAATGTGTTATCTGTAATCAACTGATGCATCCTCTTTAGTGTATCAAGGCATTCACGTGGAAAGTATCCTGGGTGGTTCTTGACCATTGAATGTCGGTAAACTAAGGGATATTCTATGTCAATTTGGCATCATAACCCTTTTATTACCTTTACATGTTTTTTATATTCATTATATTTCAGTACATTGACTTTCAAATGATGATGTGTTTTCCATACGTTGTTTCAGATATCATGTATTCATTCTTTTTTCATCAATTCTGGAATTTGCTATTGAGAATTTTCCAAAGGCCAGAACATTACTGGTATTTCACCATTTTCTAGTTTTTTTTCTCATATTCAACATATCCTCATAATATTTTTCAAGAGGTTTCTCAACTATATCTTACTAGAGTGGATACTTCTCAATTTTTTATAATAAACAATAGTATTATTTGTTGTATCAATTTTTTTTCCTCTGCTATATTAAAAGAGAAATTACCCAAGGGAGGTTCGGATAATTACTATAACCTTGGGTTGAATTATGGTTGATAAATTATATAACATGTTTGTAGTAAGGAATCAGACTTGAATAGCCTTATGTTGGAATGTAAATCGAGATAAGAGGGTTTTCTCAACACTAAATTTTCAATTCGAGAATTATTTTTACTGTGTTAAACACAACTGTAGTGAAAACATTCACAGTGAATTCCATCATGTGGAGAACCACCATGGTGGTTACAGTAAGGGATAAATCTTTTTTCTCCTTCGTATTCTTTACACATGAAGGGTTTTTGTGGCTCTCGTCCAGATATAGGTTTTCTATATTGACTGAATTTTCATGAATCAAGCTTTCATGATGAAGTTTTCGATGGGGAAATTCAGAATTACTATTACCACCCCCATAATTTAGTAATGGGTGGGTATGATCTTCAGATGTAGTAGATAAATGTCTTAGGGATTCATGAAATCTAGCACTAAGAGAATCTAGATCAATGATTGGATCCTTATTTTCCAGCTATGTTTGGAGAGAATTCGTCTTATATAATCTTTTACTTGTAGTTGGGACCACATTATAGGATAAGTGGTTATCATAGGAAGGTGTGTGTGCCTACCTTGGAGTGGTCATCAGTATAAGGAACTGGCCTTAAACATTACATAATATTGAATTAAATTAATAATTCACATTGAGGATCTTTTCAGGTTTAGAGTTTTAGAGAGTTAGGCCATAACTATTACATAACAACATGAATATTACATATAGACACATCTACTTAGTTTCCATTTTTTTCTAAAAATAAAAACAATTAAAAAAATTCATTTCTAATTCAATGTTTTAGACACCATGATATTTCCTTGATCCCATCCTTGACCCTATTCCACTTTATGTCCTGTGAAAAACATTTCAAAAACATGGGATGAGCATAAAAAGCTCAGTAAGGGATATACCAAGAAGGAAAACTGTTAGTTTTTCAAAAATAAAAAGTAAACCATGAATACTTTATCATAAGTAATACGTTTCACCTTTTTGATGTAGGAAATACTCTTCACTGAATAAAATATCATTTCTTACCCTTTTGTAACCAAAAGATTAACATAAAACCCATATAAACAACACATAACATATAAAGGTAACTTGGGACATAAACATTTTTAAGTGGAATAACCATACAGTCGACTTCCACACATATCACTAAATAGAATAGCCATACAGTCGACTTTCACACCCAATTCATTGGAGTTTGTAATGTCTCCACCTGTCATGGTTTATCATGGCATGTCCTGTCATTTGGTTTATCGAGTAACCACCCATCAAATGTCCAAGTACCATTATAAAATCATAACACCTAAAATATTGCAATCATAAACATTTCACTAATAGCATTTAATTTGCAATCACAAGAAATAATTTCAAGATATTGAAATAATGAATCCATTTCAAAAACCATTTTCATTACTGAAACACCCAAAAACAGAATAAGGGATTGCCTTTTCATTTTAGAAAACATGAAGGCTTATAGAGGAATCCAAATAACAATTACGGCAGTGGAGAGGTCATTGTCGCCACAAATGTTAAAACAATTTGTTTGTCATTTACTAAAATTCTTAGTATAAAAAATATTCCCTTTGAATGAAAGTAAAATTCAAAGGGTTTTGTTATACACCGGGTAAAATAAGAAGGTATATATTATTGAAATATGCCTCAATGAATGGAGATTGAGATGAAGTCCCTTGCCTTGTGTCTGATATGACCCATCTGTTCTTTAATTTCCTAAACAAGAAACTAAAGATAATTTTAACTTGCTTAAGAACCTATTTCAAGTTCATTATTACTTTTATATAAATTATTACAATTTTATAAACATTATTTAATCATTTAAGTTAATAATGGTCGTTCTGTCGATATTTGGTACTTGATTCAGAAATGAACTTCTTATATTTAAAAGTTGTTCATGTGGTCAACATTTCATTATATCCAGAGTGATATTCATTATTTATATATAATATATATATAATATATATTCAGTTTATATGAGTATTTATAACAGCACATAACATTTGTAGATAAGAAATGAAATGCACCGTTCATGGAGACGGTAAGCCGTACGTACGCATGAATGATACTTTCATTTATTTTTTGTATTTAATGGAATGAACACATAATGATAAATGGGTATATTATAATTAAAGTATTTTATTATATATAATATCATTAAATCCATTCTTTATACATACCACGTATGGTATGAACGATTCATATCACTTTGCGGGGCCGGTAGTCCACACTTCCTCAAATGAAATTATTGTTTTTACGCATTATGGAAACCATAATGGTAGGATATAAATGTAAAATACAGAAGCATAAATAAAACATAAACATAAAATATATCATAGAGTAAAATAGTGTAATCTTAATGGCCACCATGAGAGGCGATAGAAGATAATAGAACAATCATTGTTTTGTGAGGAGTTAGTTTTCCTTTCCCAGAGACAGTATGTTCTTCACCAATTAGATAGAGGTGTGTGTAAGTATAGTTAAAATAATTTTCATAACAACATCCTAGTATATTTAGTATACAATTTTTTTTATAAAAGAAATGAATAAAAAGAGTTTGGGGTTGGAGAATAAAAATAAAATAAAAGAAGTTAAGAGGAATCGTTACCTTCAATTTGGGTAACTTCTTTTGGTTTGAACCAAAAGGACTTCTTGAAGTGCCTTCTTGCCTAAGAAAAGTATTCTAGGAGTAGGAGAGGGATTTTGAGAACTTATTTGTTCAGGGGTTGGATGAGCCAAACGGCTTGAGAGGTGTGAGGAATGAGTTAGAAGTGAAGGATTTTTATAAGGGGGAGGAGGGGCTCTTTAGAAAAGTGTGTAAATATTATTTTATTATATAATGATATTCATTTTATAAAGGTACAAAACTAATTAAAGTCAAGGATATGTTGAATCGTTGTCGGAATAAAATAATTTATAAGAATTTAATAGTTTTGGATATTTTTTTTAATATTTATAATCTTATTTATTAAAATCTTTTATTAATGAGGTAAGTACTACATCATTATTGTTTCATAAATAAATTAATTTATTTGCTGTCTAAAAATTATAAAAAAATACCTTGTTGTAGGAAATATTTTTATCTTTCCAATTAATATTTATATTCCAAAATATAGCCTATATAACCCCTTTTTAAAATTTATTTACTAAAAGATATTTTTTTGTGTCATTTTAATCATTACATTATTTTAATTAATCTAAAGTTTCATTATCACTCCCATGCGGCTCCATGGGGTCCCAAAATAGACCCAAAGATGCCCATGGTAGTAAGTGACTCAACCAATAAGTCTAGTACATGTGTTAAGGTAATTTTGTTCTATAATATTCTTTTTACCTTGAATTACCCAATTAACCATTCACCGCGGTAAATAAAAGTCAAAAGTTACTATTCACCCAAAATTATTTTGATCATATTGAACCACATTTTACTTAGTAATAACAACCATTTATGTTAAATTTTCTAAATTCAATTCACAGAAGCGGTAAAATTTCATTTAAATGAAAAAGTTAATTTTTCAACTACGACTATGTGGTTCCACTATTCATCAAAAATTGATGTTTTTAGAAAAATGCCAAAAATTCAGCCTAAGATATATTTCATATTACAAATTAAAAAATAATATCTATTTTACCAAATTAAAAACACATAAGTTGCATTAATTAATTTAAAATTAATTCCCATTTTCAAAACAAATAGAAAGTTTTTATGAAAAAAATAACTATCAAAAGATCGAGACTTGTTTAAGTCCAATTTCAATGGGAAATTAATTAGAATGATCAAAATTAGATTATCTTGTAAAAATATAATGTAATTAAACTTTAAAACCAATTAAAAAGATAATATAATCATATAAATAAATTATATTAAAAGGAACTTTTTAATAAAAATACAATATTTTTTCTTATTCATTAAATAAATAAACTTTACCAGAAAAATACCAAAAATTTAACCAAAGTAAATTTTGATGTTTTGAATCTAAAGAAGAATTTTATTTTGTCAAATAGAACATATAAAAATTACCAAAACTATATTTAAAGAGGGTTCTCCATTAAAAGGGGTTAAATCGACCATTTAAAGTAAATTATGCTTAAAATTAGATTCATTCACATTTTAAGTCTCTAACTTTTATTTATCAAACATGTATAATCATATTATAGTTAGTTTTGTTCATTACATCCAATATAATGGCTAGGAGTTAAGTACCATTCAAAATAATAATATTATGTTATTAGTGTGCAATGTAAGATTTCAAAGAAACCAGTTGTTGTGTATCGGGTAAGCCATCGAACATAGAAACCCCTTTAAAGTAAAATTAAAATTTAATTCAAAAACTATTAATAAAAAAGAGAGTTTTTATTTCTTTATTTACCTAGGATATTACATCCTTCCCCCTTTTTTAAATTAAATCCTCACAATTTTATTCACTTATCAAATTAGTGGGGATATTTATCCCTTATAGCATTTTCAGATTCCGACGTTGCAACTTCAACCGTATGGTTTTTTCACAAAACCATTACCTGGTGAATTACCTTATTCCACAACACTTTCTCTCTATAGTCAAGAATATGGGCTGGTTGTTCTGGATAAGGTCGATTCGCTTCCAACAGAACTACCTCTGGGATCAAAACATGAGATGGATATGGGATATACTTTCTCAACATTGAACCTTGAAAAACATTGTGTACCAAGGATAAACATTGAGGTAAAGTCATTATGTATGAAACTGATTGAAATTTCTCCAGGATTTCATAATCTTCAATGAACCTCAGACTCAACTTTCCCTTCTTACCAAAAAGCATCACACATTTCCATGGAGAAACATTGAGAAAGACATGACCCCCTACCTCAAAAGATAGATTCTTCCTCTAGTTATCTGAATGAATTTTCTTCCTACTCTGAGCTATTCTCATGTTCTTCTGAATCAACTGAACCTTTTATGCAATATCTTCTACCAATTCTCATCCGATCAGCATATTTTCAACTACTTCATCCCAAAAAGCTGGAGCTCGACAACACTTTCCATATAATTTCTCAAATGGTGCCATATGTATAATGTTGGTCCCAACTTCCCTAGTAATCTAGTAATGAAGCCCATAGCATATCCTCTAGGGTCTGAATTTTTCATTCTGACAACCCATCTGACTACAGATGAAAAGTTGTACTAAAATTTAATTCGGTACCCAACAACTTTTGAAGGCCTTTACAAATGTTAGAGGTAAACCTGGGATCAAGATCCGATACAATGCAGAGGGGAACTCCATGAAACCTGACTATCTATTTAACATCCAACCGATAAAGTTGATCTAGAGACAAATATCTCGAATTTGAAGGAAATGAGCTGATTTAGTCAACCGATCAACAATAACACAGATTGCATTATTATTTCGAGATGTCTTTGGTAATCCCACAATGAAGTCCATGGATATATTTTTCCATTTCCACTCAGGCACTGGTAAAGATTGAAGTATCTCTTTTAGTAACTACTGTTATACTTTAACCTGCTGACAAGTCCAACACTTCACAGTAAAATCAAGAACATCTCTTTTCATTCCATCCCACCAGTAATACTCCCAAAGATCTATGTACATCCTTTTACTACTAGGATGAACTCAAAATGAGGATTTATGTGCATCAAAGAACAACTCATTCTTCAATAGTGAATCATAAGGCACGCATAATATTTTTTTCAAACCTCAAAACATAATCATAATCAACGTTAAAATTAGGTAACATACCCTTCTGAAACAACTCTACCATTTTCTACAAATCACTATCTTCTTTTCTGCGCTTGCTTTATTCTGCCTTATAGAGATGATTTTACTAACACCTGAAACAAAAAAGAATAATTTTTTACACCAAAATCTTCTATGCCATAGTTAATCAAATCAAAAACCAAAGGATAGCATTCTAAACATATCATGGTTAATAAAGCATTGCATTTTCAACTCAAAGCATCATCCACTTTATTTTCCTTTCATGGATGGTAATGAGTCGTGCAATAATAATCCTTGATTAATTCCAACGATATTTTTTGTCTCATGTTCAATTATTTTTTAGTGAATATATACTTAAAACATTTGTAGTCAGTATATTTCACATTTTACTCCATACAAATGATGCTTCAAATATTTTAAAGCAAAAAAACAACAACATCTAATTTAAAACCATGTGTAGGGTAATTTAACTCATGAGGATTGAGCTGACCTGAAGCATAAGCAAGTGCCTAATCATTCTGCATAAGGACACAACTAGGTCCTTTCAATGAAGCATCACTATAAAAAACAAACTCACCATTTCTAGAAGGCAGTTCCAAAACTAGAGCATTCACCAATCTTCTTTTCAATTCCTAAAAACAATAATCACATTATTTTTCCCAAAATAACATAACACCTTTTCAAGTTAACATAGTCATTAGACTAGAAAACCATGCAAAATTCTAAACAAACCTTTGGTAATAACCTGTTAAACCAAGAAAACTATGGATCTCGTTTATATTTTTGGGTCTTGTCCATTCTTCAAAAAAATGTTTTTAACAGGATCAACCGTTATTCCATTTTAATAAATAATGTGTCAAAGGAAAGAAATTTGTTGTAACCAAAACTCACAGGTGCTGAATTTCCCAAATAGTTTCTTTTCTTTTATGGTTTTCAAGACAACCCTTTAATGACTTTCATGGTCCTCTTTAATTTTGTAATAAACCAAAATTTCATCAAGGAACGCAACCACAAACTTATACAAGAACACAGAAAATATTCTATTCATAATATCTATGAATACATCAGGTGCATTGGTCAATCCAGAAGGCATAACTACAAATTTATAATGGCCATATCTAGTACGAAACGTGGTCTTCAGAATGTCTGCTTCCTTTACTTTCAAATGATGGTACCCCGACCTCAAATCAATCTTCGAAAAATACTAAGCTCCCTGGAGCTAACCAAACAAATCATCTAAATGAGTAAAAGGATACTTTTCCTAACAGAGATGTTATTCAAGGCTCTATAATCAATGCAAATTCTCATTGAACCATATTTCTTTTTAAAAAATAAGACATCAGCACCCCATAGTGATGTACTAGGATGAATGAATCCTTTATCTAATAACTCTGGCAATTGCTTCTTTAACTCTAAAAGTTCAAATTGAGCCATTCGATAAGTGGTTTTTGAAATTGGCTTACCATCATGAACTAAGTAAATAGTAAATTCAACTTCAAAATCAGGTATAATACCAGACAAATCATCAGGAAAAACATCAAGGTACTCATTTACCACTGGCACATCATTAATCTCAACACTTCCTTTATTTTCAACAATATGAGCTAGGTAACATTCATTTCAATATTTTACTAGTTTCTCAGCTTCCTGATATGTTATCAATATCAAGGGTTCATTCTTGTACAAAAAATGAAAATCTTTCTGAATAGAAACCTATTTAGCTATGCACTCAATATTAGCAGGATAAACATAATGAAAATCCATACCCAAAATAACATCAAACACCACTAGATGAAAAACAATAAGTTTTACGGGTAGATTCTTCTTGGACACAAGGACATGCAAGTTCTTATAATTTTTTCTCTAAACATTTCCCCTTGGTATTTTTATTATAATTTTAGGATTCATATCCTGATATGGAATTTACAATTTACTAGAAAAATTCTACGAAATGAATGAATGTGTATGCTCTGAATCAAACAACACATTAGCATAATATGAACAATCCAACAGTGTACCTGATACTACTTCATTTAATGGCCCAACATCACTTTAAGTGGTTTCAAAGGATTGCACCACCCCTTTCTACTTGTATTCTGGTTGATTTCTCTCAGTTGAGTTCTTCGCTGGAAACTATTTTTCATAATGGTCGATTTTATTGCACTTAAAGCATGTTACCGTTGGCTTTTCATTGCCTGCTTGATCATTTTCCTTACAGTTACGAGCAATATGACCAGACTTACCACACCGGAACACTTCCCAAACATTGATAAACATTCTATAGGTTGATTTTTACCACACTTCTCAGAAGATGGATATTTAGTTTTCTTACCTATAGGCTTCTTTGATGAATTCATTCCCTTTTCCTGCCAACTATACCTCTTATTCTGTTGTTCGTCAAAGAACATCTGATCATCGGCAAACTCCATTTCCACCTTCTCCTCACATCGAACAAGTTTTTCATAACTTTTGAACTCATGAAAGGCTAATGATCTTTGATATCACGGCTTTAGTCCTGAGTAAAATCTATTTATCTTACTATGAAGACTTCAGATGAAATTTGGTGCATACCTTTCCAGTATAGTGAACTTTCCTTCGTAAACAGCCATTGAGTTATCCTCCTGCCTCAATTCCAAGAATTTTTTTCCATCATAAATCGAACCACTGTAGGAAAATATTTCTCAAGTAACATACCATTAAATTCATCCCAAAAAAGAGCATCAATATCCTCACTATCACTAATATTTTTCACCGCTGACCACCACTGATCAGCTTCACCTTTAAAACGGTAAATAGTGAGACTAACCCTTTGAGGTTCTGAACAACCCATGACATCGAAAACTTTCTCTGGTGCTATAATACACTATTCTACTAGCATATGGTTAGATGATCCTCTAAATGATGGGGTATGTTTCCTCATGAAATGATCCACTACATACATGTTCCTATGTGGTTGATCTGGCTGACCTCATGCATGGATACCACCACCATTTATAGCTTGAGTCAACTATGACATCACTACAACAAACTGTTTAGTTCTGATTCCACCCATCTTAGGTTGATGATTTGGAAGGTTTTCTTCCTCATGATGTTTTCCCAACATATCTTCCATGTTTACGCTATGAAAAACCATTCTAAACACATAAATAGCTTAGGAGAAGTAACATGGTAATCAGTAAATGCTATATCATTTCAATGTTAACAAAAATTAATTTATGGATATAAATTTAACAATACCCTAACTCCTAAAGTTGTCTAAACCTCCCTATGATAAAAACTATAAGGCCCCAGGCTTAAAACATTACATAATCTTGAATTAAGAGAATAATTCACATTGAGTATCTTTTCAGGTTTAGAGTTTTAGAGAGTTAGTCCATTACAATTACATAACAACATAAATATTACATGCAGACACATCAACTCAGTTTTACATTTTTTCACAAAATAAAAACTATTAAAAAAAGTATCCTATCTAGATCCATGTTTTAGACAGCATGACATTTCCTTGATCCCATCCTTGACCCTATTATACTTTATGTCCTGTGAAAAACATTTCAAAAACTTGGGATGAGCATAAAAAGCATAGTAAGGGATACACAAATATGGAAAACTGTTATTTTTTCAAAACAACATGAAAACCATGAAAACTTTATCATAAGTAATACTTTTCAACATTATAAAGTAGTAAATAATCTTCATTAAATAAAAGATAATTTCTTACCCTTTTTTAACCAAACTATTCCCATAAAACCCATATAAATAACACATAACATATAAAGGTAACTTGGGACATAAACATTCATAGGTGGAATAACCATACGGTTGAATTCCACAAATATCACTAAATGGAATAGCGATATGGCCAACTTCCATACCCAATGCATTGGAGGTTATAATATAACCACTTGTCCTGGTTTATCATGGCACCACCCGTCATTTGTTTTATCACGTGACCACCCGTCAAATGTCCAAGTACCATTATAAAATCATAACACAGAAAATATTGCAAATATAAACATTTCACTAATAACATTTAATTTTCAATCACAAGAAATAATTTCAAGATATTAAAATAATCAATCAATTTCAAAAACCATTTTCAATACCAAAACACCCAAAAATAGAATAAGGTATTTCCTTTTAATTTTATAAAACATTATGGCTTATAGAGGAAGCCAAATAACGATTAAAGGGGTGGAGAGGTCGTTGTCCCCACTAACATCAAAAATATTTCATTTTTCATTTAGTAAAACACTTCGTAGAAAAAAGAATCCCTTCAAATGAAAGTAAAATTCAAAGGGTTTTATTATATACCGTGTAAAACAAGAAGGTATATATTATCGAAATATGCCTCAATGAAAGGATATTGAGACGAAGTCCCTTACCTCATGTCCGACATGACCCGTTTGTTCTTTAATTTATTGAATAAGAATCTCAAGATAATTTATACTTGCGTAAGAACATTTTTTAAGTTCATTATTCCTTTTATATAACTTATTATCATGTTATAAACATTATGTAATCATTTATGTTAATAACGGTCGTTTTGTCGATATTTGGAACTTGAGTCAAAAATGAATTTCTTATATTTAAAAGTAGATCATGTGTCCAAAATTTCATTATATCCAGAGTGATATTCAAGATTTAGATATCATATATATAATATATATTCATTATATATATGTATTTATATCCATACATAAAATTTGGAGATAATAAATGAAATGCACCGTTCATGGAGATGATAAGCAGTACGAACGCATGAACATTACTTTCATTTATATAATGACACATAGTTTTATTATAATTCCAGTATAGTATCATATATAATATCATTAACTCCATCCTTTATACGTACCACGTATGGTATGAATGAGTCATATCACTTTGAGGGGGTGGTAGTCTGCACTTCATCAAATGCAATTATCATGTTTACCCATTATGGAAACCATAAAGGTAGGATATAAATGTAAAATACAGAAGAATAAAGAAAAAATAAACATAATATATATCATATATAAATATGGTGTCATCTTAATGGCCACCATGAGAGGCATTAGGAGATAATCAAACAATCATCGTTTCATGAGGTGTTAGTCTGCCATTAACACAAACAGTATGTTCTTAATCCATTAGATGAAGGTGTGTGTAATGGTAGTTCAAATAAATCTCATAAAAACATCCTTTTATATTAAGGATACTTTATTTGTTATAAAAAATGAATAAAAATAGTTTTGGTGTTGGGAAAGTAAAATAAATGAAAAGATGTTAAGAGGAATCATTACCTTTAATTTGGGTAACTTCCTTTGGTTTGAACCAAAAGGACTTCATGAAGTGTCTTATGCCTATGGTAAGGATTCTAAGAGGATTATAGGGATATTTAGAGATTATTTGGTCAGGTTTTGGATGATCCAAAGGGCTTGAGATGTGTGAGGACTGAGTTAGAAGTGATGGCTATTTATAAGGGGGAGGAGGGGCTCTTTAGGAAAGTGTGAAAATATTATTTTATTAAATAATGATATTCAGTTTATAAACATCCAAAACTAATTAAAG
This sequence comes from Viscum album, assembly GCA_963277665.1. Taxonomy (NCBI): domain Eukaryota; kingdom Viridiplantae; phylum Streptophyta; class Magnoliopsida; order Santalales; family Viscaceae; genus Viscum; species Viscum album. Next base: position 1,040,951,804 of record OY728143.1, on the reverse strand, counting down.
TCAAAGATAAGATGACTCATGATCTAAATAAAATCATCCAATAAATATTGGACAGGTTTTAGATATTTTCTTAATATTTATAATCTTATTTATTTAAATCTTTTATTAATGAGTTAAATACTACATCATTATTGTGTCATAGATAATTTCATTTATTTGATGTCTAAAAATTATAAAGAAAATAAAATGATGTAGGAAATCGTCTTATCTTTTATATCAATATTTATAGTCTAATATATATCTTATTTAACCCCATGTAAAAATTTATTTACTAAAAGATATTTGGTTGTGTCATTTTTATCATTACTTGATGTTGATTAATCTAAAGTGTCATTATCAATCCCAAGTGGCTTCATGGGGTCCCAAAATAAACCCTTAGATGCACGTGATTGTAAATGACTCAATCAATAAGGTTAGGACAAGTGTTAAGTTAATTTTGCATTATAAAATTCCTTTTACCTTGAATTTCCCTATTTAATATTAACCGCGGTAAATAAAAGTCAAAAGTTACTATTCAACACACATTATTTTCAACTTATTGAACCTTATTTTACTTACTAATAACAACCATGTATGTTTTATTTTTTAAATTCAATTCACATAATTGATAAAATTTCATTTAAATGAAAAAATCAGTTTTTTAACTACTACTAAGTGGTTTCACTATTCATCAAAAATTGATGTTTTTATGAAAAATATCAAAAATTCAGCCTAAGATATATTTGATATTCGAAATTAAATTTTTTTGTCTATTTTACCAAATTAAAAACATAGAATTTTCATTAATTAATTTAAAATTTATTCTTATAGTCAAAACAAATAGCGTGTTTTTAAGAAACAAAAACTATCAAAAGCTCGACATTTTTTTATGTCCAATTTCAAAGTTAAATTAATTACAATGACAAAAATTGGATTAATTGGTAAAAATATAATCTAATTACACTTTAAAACAAATTAAAAAGATAATATAACCATATAAATAAGTTATATTAAAAGGCACTTTTGAATAAAAATGCATTATTTTTCAGTATTCATTAAAAATCATATTTAACAGAAAAATACCAAAAAAATTACCCAATGTAAATTTCCATGTCCCTTATATAAATAAGAATTTTATTTTTGGAGAATATAACATATAAAAATGACCAAAACTAGATTTAATGAGGGATCATCATTAAAATGCGGTAAATCGACCTTTTAAAGTAGATTATGCTTAAAATTATATTCTTTCACATTTTAAGCCTATAAATTTAATTTAAAAAACATATATAATCATATTGAAGTTAGTTTTGTTCATTACCTCTAATAAAACTGCTAGGAGTTAACTACCATTGAAGATGACAATATTATATTATTAGTGTGCAACATAAGATTTCAATGAAACTCGTTGTTGCGTATCGGGTACACCATCGAACATAGAAACCCATTTAAAGTAAAATTAATATTTAATTAACAAAATATTAATAAAAAAAGAGTGTGTATTATTTATTTATTTACCCAGGATGTTACAATCAGAATAGGCCAATTATATCCAATTGAAAAGGGTGTATGTTCTTGATCTTCTTGTTCATATGATATAGGGGAGTATGCCCCCATAAACCTGATGGACTATAACAGAGGTGTGTATATACTCTAGGATGGAATTCTGACAACTCATCCTAGGTATGGGAAAAAATTATGGGTATGTACCTCTGGTACTGCTGAATTTATCGTTATGATATTCTGGCAAGCTTCCAAAAGATGGGCATGAATTTGTATCTTCCCTTTATCCATTATGAAAATGTGTTTGGTGACATAAGCGGATAGAATATAAATATACATCCATTTAGTATCTGGAGTAGGGGTATGTTCCTTCTATTTTCCACCGTTTCATGTTAGTGGATACTGATATTTCTCATGTATGGTGGTAGAGAGTTGAGTCTCCACTAGGTTTTTCGTCAGATCATTTCGACTAACCTTTCTGGGTGCAACCAAATGAGACTGATGGAAGGCATGATGAATGATAGAAGGTGTATATTCCTGATGGCTATTTTCCTCCATGAATGGTTAAAAAACTTCTTTCAATGCTGACAGATGAGACTGCTAATAGGATTTTTGAGTGTAGTCATATGTATGTTCCTACTTATCATCTTTCTCCTTATTTGATTACTGGGCATCATTGAATGCATTCAAAAAAGTCTGATCACTGTATGATAGTTTTTAAGTAGGTTTATGTTTTTTCTCATTTTTCACCATCGTATTTGAATATTGGGATTGGTTGGGTGCCGCCGGATGAGTCTAGTGGATGGAGGAATTAAAGAAGACAGGTGTATATGCAGTTTCATTCTTTTCCACCAAGTTTGGTTGATGGATTTATCCGGAGGGGGAAAAAGTAAGAACATACTCTCTTTCAGTCAAATTTTTTCTCTAGTGGTTTTTCTTGCATGCCTGGGTATGAGGTTCCTAGAACTAACAACCAAATCCAAAACCCCCATCATGTTCGGGGTTGGCTGCCGCACGATTCTATCGGTGGAGATTATTGGGGGGAGCCCTCCAGAAGGACCCCTCTATCTTTGAGTTGAGTCAATGAGTGACATCTTAATTCACCTCCCTATAGTATAAAAGGTACTAGTTATTGTGTTTTGGGGAAAATGACCTGAAATGGCTGAATAAGGTGGTTGAAACCATCTTCTTCTTGACCAATAGTCATTGATGACCGAATAATCAAGGGTTGTTGTTAACACGGATATCCTATTGGGAAGCTTCCTGGTTTGGGATAGTACTATGATAACAGTATTCCTAAAACAATACATTGGAGACCCAACATTGAATATGTTGATTAGGTGATGACATCCTTCAAGTAGATGAGCATCCTTCTTGTGTAGTAGCCAAACCATTCTCGGGAGAAAACATGAAGGAATCTATTTTATATGAAGGGAGTTCTATGAAAATTGAGAAAAATTACAAACAATGAACTCCATTAAAGAAAAATCTTTTAGATGGACACATCTGTGATTGATTCATTTGTCTGGACATATTTTATCAATCGATAGGGGCCTGATAGATGGGTAACACTGTCAACATGAATAAGGATTCATGTTGGGTTCACCATTTTTGTTTTACCTCCCTCAAAATGTGTTTTTTGGTTATATATCACTACATTCTTGTAGTTTCCATGGTATTTGTTTATGGAACCAGAAACATCCATTGGTTATTTATCCAAAGGGACCTACTTTCCAAAGGAAGGCATTCGTTAACATTGGACCAACTATACATAAGATTGTACATTGGTCGAGAGGATGGGAGGTCGGACTCATCACACCCTTTGGGGGGAATTATTACCTACTCCGGAACCCTCTTATATATTTAACATATTTTCATGAATCCATATTAATATAAAAATTATAACACAGGTTTATCTTGAAATTTTCAATCAATTATTATCATGTGGTAAATTTAGAATCATCCTTATATATTTGAGGTTCTTCATTAATGGAGAAATTCTTATGTATTTGAAGTTCTCTGCCAATTGTATCCTCTCATTTACTATTTATAGATACTTTTAACCAATGATATGATAAATTTGGTTTCCAAGACACTCAGGGGGCACTATAGAATTTATTTTTATCTAGGGAGACATAAGTTTGCTTTGTTTTTGGGATCATACCTATTAAAGGGATACCTATGTGTCCTTTTGAAAGGAATCAAAACCCTTGTAGTCGGTTTCCACTTAATTGGACACATCATACCTTTTTAGTTCATGTGATAATGAACTAAACATATAGTTTAATTTGATGTGGTAATGACATATAATAGGAAGGTTCTTAGTAATATCTTTCTATGTGACTTATGTAGAGAAGCCCAAGTAACCTTGAACAAATAGGAGTTTCCAAGTTGGATTTGGCCCTATTGGGAATATGTCCCAGGAAGAGTAGGGTTGTTTTGGAGTGTTTTGTTTGAACCTCATAGAGGATTCCTATGTATCACACATCGATGAGAGTCAAATCCCACATAGTTCGATGCATCTCGCAAGGTTTTATGACCCTTTGATAGAAATATATCTTGGATTACTCATATGTAGGATAACCAAATTAAGTGAATTAGGGTTTTTTTCTAAAGAGGGTACCCAATGATCTCAAGCCCTGGTAAAGGCTTCCTACAAATCACAATTATTGTCGGAATCATAGATCATGTAATTCAATAGGTTGTAGATTGTGTGGATGTTGTAATCATCATATTTCTCTAATCCCACATGATTAATGCTCGGTGTGAGAAACAAGATGATGTGAATGATTCATCAAACCACACACACTCTCTTCCGCTGATGGGAGAGGGATGGCCTATTGAAAAATAAGTTGAGGCGATGGTATAAAGAAATTAAAATTTCAATGTGGGAAGAAATTGGAGGTCATCTGGACCATCTCTCGAAATATTAAAGACTTACCTCATTTGGAGTTCCCTGATTGGATCCCAGGATATGAGGAAGACTTCTCATTTTTTAATAGAAAATCATGCATGTCCCTCACACTCTTTATTGGGAACCATATTCTTCAAGTCGTAGAGATTAGAAGTGGAGGTCAGAGACCCATTCCCAAAATCCATAACGGGGAACATCCCATCATTATGTCTAGCGTAAGGATCCATGTGACTGTACATATACAATCCTACAAATATCACAAGGATCCTAAATCCCTTAGAATATAAATGAGTAAAAACTATGACTATAGATATACAATCCCATAATAGGAGACATGTTGATGTTCCCTTTACAAATTTTTGAAAAGTCGAGAGGTTTTGGTGGAGGCTTTAACATAGTCCCTTTTAGATAAGGGAACCATGGAAGGAAATACCCTTCCATGAGTGGATTTCAATAGGGCATATAAGGTGATATGCATAGGCCTTGATTGAAACTATGAATCATAGATATATAGCGTAGGTAAGTCACATAGGTACACCACACAGGTTTGTTGCATAGTTGTTCCACGTGGGTCTTAGAAATGATTGAAAAAAAGTTCATAACATAGGACAACCAAGCCTATTGAAGCTTCAAACATTGAAAGGATTTAGAAACATGATTATATAATATAATTCTAAATTCTTTCATGATTTTAGAGCGATACTTGAGAAAATTTGGGTGATCTAGGTGAAGCATCTATGCAATGGGATCTTAAATAGTTCTTCTAATTTTATATACTTTTTAAATGAGGAGCCCAAGGGTCTTATTTATAGGCTAGGAGGGGCGCTAGTCAAAAAAAGTTCATCGGTGTAGGTCAGCCATGTAACTCCTCTACATAGCTCCTCCATGAAGTGGTAAATAAAACATATTTTCACATAGATCTGTCACGTAGGTCCTATCTATAGGTCTGTTGTGTAGCTCCTATGTGTAGGTCCCTTTATTTTTTATGCCTTTTTCTTCTTTTAGATTCATCTTGAGACATTAAAATATCATGAAAACTTCTTTATAATATTTTTTTCTTACTAAGAAGTGTTAAAAAATATATTCATTTATTGTATTTCAACTATATAATATATCATATTATAATCCCTCTCTTTTTAGGTATTTTGATTGAGATGTAATTTATAATAAACTACTCTTTTAAGAAATTCCAAAAGTTCCCCTTCCCTCTCTTATAAAATGACACATCTTCTTATATTTTCTTCAAAATTGAGAAACTATTTTTTAAAATTTATCTCTACTCAAATATCATAAACAAATCCTTGAAATAATTCTAGATTACTTATATTTTCACAAAAAAAACCATATAAGTCCTTTTGTGAAATCATAAAAATATACATAAAGAATAGGTAATGTTCATTAACAAAAAAATTGTTTTATTTCTTCTTTAAAATACATAAATTAATTATTATTTTATATTTATATAATAACATTATATTCCTAAATATATTTATATCTTTTTATATAAATTGTTATACCTACACTCACACATACTTCCATGAAATGGGATACACAATCATCGTTTATGTGTATGGCAGACTACCTCCTCACAAACCGACGTCAATTGTTATCCCATTTCCACCGTTAAGGGATGGGAATAATTATGTGAATTATGTTTTTATATGATATATATCTTATTTAATATGTATTTCTGACTTCCTTTAATAACAATATAACACATACCTTTATTGTTCCTATTTTTTGTAATTATGATTACTTCGTTTGTGGACGTGTTGACCACCACCTCCTCAAAGCGATGTGATTCATTCAAACTTTACATGTTATGTATTAAGGATGGTTTTAGTAAATTTATATGATATAAATGAAATAATAATTATAATATAATGATATTATATATGTTTACCTTCTTTTCATTCAATTGGACAATAAAATGGAAACGACGTTCATGCATACGTACAGCCTACCATCTCCATGAATGGTGTATTTCATTTTCTAATTCTATAATTTACTAATTATAATAATTACATATATAATAAATATATATGATACTTATCTCATGTTTATAATTATATAGATAATGAAATTATCATATAATTAATAGGATAAAAAATTATATATCAATACACATACAAGAAACAAAGTTGATATTACCCAAAACGTAATATTAACATGGAATTATTGATAAATGAGTAATATATATTCCTAATAAAATAATATATAGTATTAGATATAATAATATTGTAATTTAACAGATTTATTATAAATTTAAATTTATTAAACAATAATTTATTATGAGTATAAATAGATTCAATACATAAGGTAAGGTATTTTTGTTTCACTTTTATTTTTCATGAGGTACAAGACATGTACACCACCTATTTAATATATGTGGTGTATATAATTCCCATAAATGTATTTTATGAGTCTTATATAAAAAATAATGGTTATTAAAAATCCAAATAATTTCAATTTTCCATGGGGTATACAATTCGACTGATTAAAACGTGGAAAGTCTATTTTTAATCTCACATTATTTTTTTAGACTTCTTTTATATTAACCAATAATTTAATATTTGTGGTGTATATAATTACCATGGATTAAAAATATGACCATTATCATTAAATTTATAGTTATTTACATCTACATTTTATTATCTCCCTTCAATGGGGTTTATGGTTCAAAAGTTTCTAAATCAGTAAGGGAGTTTGTATGAATTTTCCTTCATTGAGACACAAGTATTTTTATCCACATGTATTAATTAATGAGGTTTATATAATGCAATTTGACCTAATATACAATGAATCTACTTACTTTCATGATTTTATATGTTTTATGTAATTGTATTCTCTCTTCGGTTGTAAATTTCTGTTCCTAAAAATAAATGTTTTCAAATAATGTTTTAAAGATATTTTAAATTACCCTTAAATAATTATTAAGGAAAAAAGGATTTAAAATATGTTCAAAATATTTTTCATGGATTCCTTTATAATTTTAAAAGTTATTTTCCGTGAAAATGTTTCAGAAATGTTTTTATGATTTAAAAATAATTTTTCAAAATGGAAAGGATATTTTCCTCAATAATTATTTCAAGTGATCTTTTAAAAGAATTTTCCATCCAAGACAATGTTATTTGATGTAAAATATGTTTTACTGGGGATATAACCAAAGGAAACCATTATTATTATTTATATGAATGGATTATGTCAATGAGAGATTAATACTTTTGATATTTTTCCTTTCTATGAGTTATGTGATGAATAAATTCTTATCAAATAATCTTTTTTAAGGATGCTAATATGATTTATGTTCTTGAGGAATATGTCTGTATGGTTTTAATTATGTGACAGGTGGGACCTATATCCCCCTAAAATTAATTGTGTAATAATTTATATCTCATTATATTATTATGAAAAAAAATTAATGGGCCTGATCCACTCTGGGAAGATGGGGAAACCAGATCCACTATTGGAAGATGGGAAACCTGATCCCTTAAATGGAAAGAAATATGACTGGGGATGGTGGTGTGTCTTGACTCTTAGGTGTAGTCCCCATGAATTTCCCTATTATGTTTTGACAATGTGCATTCACATATAGGGAATAATACTAAATTTTTTATGTGTCTTCCAAAAATTTCATATCTTATTCCTTTGTAATGATTTCATTGATTATGATCTTGATTCCCCAATAATTCATGTCTAATTAACTAAAAATATTTAATTCAATGATTTCAATATTATGACATTTTATATGTAGGGGTTTCTTTTCAATATTATGATCTTATTTTCATACCCTTATGTTCATGATATGATTATATATCTTACATGTTTACCCTTACTGATATACTAATACCACCCTTTACTATGTTTCATTTTCCAATGTTATAAAGAATGGTTTTAAGTTGGAGTATTAAAGGGTAAGTTCTCTATGGGACATTTTGATGATATTTTACCAAATTAGAATAATATGTTCCATGTATAAAAATAAAATAAACTATTACTATCATATAGTATTTATTTGTGTAATGTAATAAATATTCATCTAAAAAAATTTAATATCCATGTACAAAAAGTTAGTGTAATTATAGTTGGTATCAGAAGAAATATTTAGTCAAACATTGGAAACTCTATAAAGAAATTTTGTGAGATCACTATGTTTATTTATAAGGATATGTTTAGGGATGTATCTAAAGATAAGTCTAAGTATAGGTTATAATCATGTAGTTTTGGTATAAAAAATAAAATAGTATTAAACATAAGGTTTCCTAGTTTGATTATGTAAAAGTAATTTATCTTGATTATATGTTTTTACACAATGATTAGTGTTTCCCATGATATGATTTTTGGTTTTAGTCAATGATAATTACTAGAGGTAATTTAATTAACTTTAATGCGATGGAAATTTTATGATGAGTAGTAAAATGGGATGATGAGAGAAGTAAAAGATGCATTGATTATGCCTAATCATATTTCACTGTATATAATTAACGATATGGAAGTTGGTGAGATTTCTAAGACATATAATAAGAGTAATATAGACTTTTATGAATGTTATTATGGTTATGAACATAGAGGAAGTAATAATTGGCTTCATACATATCAATTATGTGGGAAGAAAAACCTAGAGGAATATCTGAAATGGAGGGGAATAAGTTACTTGTGTTGAAAAAAACTTCAGAGTGAACAATTGTCAATGAGTCTGATGTCTTATGTGTGGGGAACATGGAAATTATCCATATAAATCCCCAAAAAAAGTATAAACTAATAGGAAAATGGAGTACATATACTGTGTCTATCATTAAAGATGAAGGATTAAATTTTTTATGTATTTAGATTCAAGAATAATATTTTAGAAGAAAATTTATTGTATTATGCGATAATTAAACATATAAGAATTGGTCCAATATAGTTTTCCTTTATGATTTAAAATAATATGTTGAATGGTATTAGTAACCATTAAAATTAATTAAGGTTTTAAGGTTGAATTTTTGTAGAAAACAATATTAAGGGAAAGATAACCCTAAATATGTGCATGATGTTGGGATAATGAGATAAAGGTATGTTTGAGTTTTATAAATTAAGTGGGAGATTATTTTTGTCCTTGGGAATAATATAATGAAAAAGTTTTTTATGATATCATTGATTGAGTTTATATTTTTTTTTTATGGTTTTAGGAAAGAGATAGATTATGAAATAATATATGTTTTCAGTACTGTTTAATGGTAATTTAGGTTTTTAACTTGTTTCATAAGAATAAATTATAATGGTCTTCACATATATTTGTGTGAAAATTAAGTGATCCATCTTTTTATTTGTAGGATTAATGATATATTTATTTTTGAAATTTATTAACCTTATTTGAATTTTTTTCTTTTAATCTTTTCAAAGGCTCATAATGGTATACATTTATGATTTTTTTTGTTAAACATTGGATTAGGTTTTAGATATTAATGTATTACTTCACCATATAATGATTTGTCCCTATTATATTACATGTACTAACAATTATTTTTTGATAATAACTAGATATAGAATAAATGACTTTTCATCCTATTATGGGTCTAATGATACACAAGTTATTCATGAATTATAATTTCAATCTCATTTCATGGAGTAATTGATGAAAGGAAAATATATCAAGGAACAACCGATGGATGAGATTGTTCTGAAAAATGGAATTAAAACCAGTAAGTATTTATTCTCAATTTACTTTGAAATATAATTTTATTCTATTATCATCATTGATGACGGTAGTAATGATTTTTTTATGATGTATTTGCTCTAGATATTTCTTTTCATTGTCCTTATAATGACCATGTTCTCTATTATTATCCATCATATATTGATAGTTATAATTCTTCCCCATGTCAATGTTCTAAATTTCTACTAATTTCCTCATAAATGGAAACCTAGTTATGTGTTGATTTTCAACTTTTACTATCCCAACTTCATATGAGGATTATTTATTGTCCTTTTTACATTATGGTTTTCCCACCATGAAATTATCAAACATCCAGCTTGGATTTTCAAAGTGTTATTTCAAATTGAAAGGATGTGATTTCCTTTAAAAATTATTGATTATAATGGAATGGTGTCGTATAAATTGAAACTTCCACAAAATATCTCTCATATTAATGATGTGTTCCATGTATCTCTTCTATTGAAGAACAAACCTCCTCTATTATATGTACTAAACATAGAGGACATGCCACTAGAGAGAGATCCCTCTTATGAAGAGAAATCAGTAGAAATCTTGGATAGTATAGATAATTTTCTAAAAAACAAGACCGCTCACCAGGTAAAATTTTTGTGAATAAAAAAAACTTTTTGAAGAAACTTCATGGTAAATTGATGATATGTTGATGTTAAAAGTATCCTTTTTTATTTTAGAATGTCAAATTTTAATGGTGAAATTCATTTTAATGGGAGATAATGTAACACCCAATGTTTTTAAGAACATTTTTGTCAAATAAATTTAATTTCATTGATGTATTTTTTTATACACTACACCATGTTAATCTTTCACTAGATGCAACATTGTCTTAGCTTGTTGTATAGGCAACGCTATGTTTCTAAGAAACATTTTTATTATTATTATACTTTTTTTAATAAGGAAATTAAAACCAATATGTTCAAATGGAGGGTATAAATAGTATTAAATAAGTTGTGAAGTTATTGTTTACAAATAATTCATTGACCAAGTAATTATTAATTAATTTAAACCCCCTTTTCTTTAAAATGATTTTCTAAAAAATTATTTAAATGCGCACATGTGTATTTTATTACAATAAAATATTTAAATCACTCATTATGGATTATATTGATGAGTTATATATATATATATAATATTCAATATAAATTTAAACCTTAATCCTATGTGTTTTTATGGCAAAATATAAGAAAAAAATACAATTTTACGCATTAAATACATATTTTTCTAAAAAAGAAGTTTACCGCCTTTTAATGGTGCACTTGTTTTAAATATTTTTTAACACTTTTATAAATTATATATCACCAAAATGAACTTATTATTTGAAATAGGTATATCATAATATCTTTTGTATTATTTTTTTATGCTTTCCTGGTAGGTTTCCTCTTTTGATAAGTATTAAAAAATAATGAATTTTAATTTAAAACTTCATATTCATCAAAATAATTTATAGTTTTTAATTATATTATTGATTGGTAATAATGTATAATTAGATCAAATTTTTATCATTTAGTCAAATTTATGTCATTGGAATAAGTTTTATATTTAATATTTATATAAAAACACATTAATGTTTTAAACGTTTTCACTTTAAAGACACGTTGATTCATTATTTTAGTGGTATAAACTTTTAAATAATTTATAAAAATTAGTTGAATTGAATTTAGAAAAATGGATTCAATATTTGAAATCATTATGTCTAATATAGTAGCTATGTCCCTTTTATCTTTGTACAATATGAATAGTAATTTTAGTAATATTTATTTATATAATTAATAGTAAATCGAGTAATTAAGGGTAAAAATAATATTATACTCCAAAAATGTTTTCGAAAATTTTACAAAAGAAACATTATGGTTCAGAGGTAAAATAACACTTCATAATTTAAATACAGAAAAATTTAAAACATGAAGAACAAAAAAAATAGCACAAGTAATCAATAGTGACCAGATTCAAAAAATTAGAACGCACCCGAGAGTCAACTGAAATCAACGCCATCAACCCATCACATCCATTTTTTCCTCATCAGCAACATTCACATCCAAAAATTTTCAACCGTTGGTAACTTCAAAAAATGATCTTAGAAATTCAAATTTCAAACAATATTCATCATACTAACGGATCCACCTCACACCGCACACCATGACCCAAACTATAACAATCAAAATTGAAAATCAACAGATCATGCATTGACCTTCTGCTATCAATTATTATTGGGACATGAAAACTTGAGTGGTATGCCTTGTTCCACAACCCATAACATTTCACCACACCATTGATAGCACAAATTTTAGTGAATACCCACCGAAGAATAGCCCTCTGCATAATCAGGACACTATTATAGAACTCATCCCATATTGCTATCGTCACAATACCTTATGTAGAACTGAAAAACAGTTTATTTCATGATGGGTGATGCATCCATCGCTTGAACTCACATTGTATTAATTGATTCCATCATGAAATTAATGTTGGCATCTTTTCCATTAGGAACAAAAACCAAACACCATACCTTTGTAAAAGTGATAAATGAACAGTAGAAAAATCATTCTGATCAACCAAAAAAAATATGAGAAATAACACAGGAATATAGTGAACTAAGAAACAACTACGTAGCCAATGAGTAAGGAAACAAAACCAAATACAAAGTAAGTAACTCTGGTGATGAAAATGCATTGAGGCCACTATTTTCCCCCCTCCAAAACCATCCCATGATTTCTCAAAACCCACATAGATCACAACCAAGATGAGGTTTAGAATGATGTATCAGAAAAAAAGGTAATATGATAAGAAGAACCTCAAACACCCCCACTAATGTTGACCCAAGACACCTGAAGCACCCACAAAAATACCCAAAATGTAGGTCTAATACACATGGGAAGGAATAAAGAAGGGCGAAAAGAGGTGAAAGAAGTCATACTTGTGAATATAATTAGGAATTTTGGGGATGCGGATGATGTAAAGAGATTAAATAACAAGGTGGAGGGAGATTAGGAGTGACTTCTCCGCCAAAAGGAATTGCAAAAACCCGAGGAGAATGGGGAGGAAGGGGGAGAGGTGGGAGTGTTAGGAGCACCGAGAGAAATCATTGATGGAGGGAAGTAAAGAGGGAAAGTATTAGGTAATATTGGATGGGGATACAAATCAAGAGGCAACATAGAGGCCTCGTCCCTATGAATCACCTCTAGAGGAAACCCTAGCTTGAGTATAAGGGAGAGTGAAGCTGCTCCAAGGCCTCATGCATGTTCATATGAAAAAATATTATAAATATTATAAAAGTACACTAAAACTCAACCAAACATTATTGAATGATTTAAATTATTCCCCTAACAAACAAGGATCAAAATTTAATAATTTAAGGGAAACTTTTCCATGAAGGTGACTTGGATATTATTAAAATCAAAGAGATTGAAAAAATGTCTCCCATACTTTTAATAAGTATAAATTTTTAATATGGGGATAAATTGAAGATATTATTGAATATATATATATTCTCATGAAATATAAAAAGTCTATATACACCATATAAATTTAAATTGAATTTTTAGTGAATAAATAATTATCTAAATAATTACAAAATGATGGAACATTAATTATTTAATTAATTAAATAATCAATTAAATGAGGTAATAAATATTAATAGAGGTATACTTTGACTTAATTAATGTGAAAAAAAAATTTATAGGTTAATATGACATTTTATTTGTTTATTATATTAATTTTTTATAATTTATATTGATGTGTTGGTTTTCTAAAATTATAAGTAATAAATAGTTTTAAAATTTATATTTATGGTTTGAAAATAATATTTATTAAATTATTTAACAATAAAAAAAAATAAAGAAATATGATGTGGTATATGGTCAAAAATATCATAAAATTTCCACTTACAGTAAAATTTACACTTTTTATTTAAAAAAACATCTTCTTAATATTAGAAATTTTGTTATTGTACTTAAAATTAAAATGTCTTAACTAGCGGTAAATCAAAATGATAATATTTAAAAAAACATCAAATCATGTATAAAAGATATTATTTATTTTATTAAAACCTTATAATATCTTGGATTCGAATCCCTTTCTAATTCTAGGTATTTATACTGAAATTTAATTTCTTATAAATTAATCAATTTTAAAATTCCAAAAGTTCCATGTCCCTCTCTTATAAAATGGAATGTATTCTTATCTTTTCTTCACACTTCAGAAACTATTTTTTTCAGAAACCTACACCAATGTCCTCCCATATTCATTCACTTACTCCTAAAAGCCTTAATTTTGGCATAAATCAAACCAATTAATTCATTTACTATTTATCATAAGCAGATACCCAAATAAGAGATAACATTCATCAACAAACATTTTTTATTCGTTTCTTCCTTAAAAACCTTAAATTATTTTTATTTCATGTTTAATTAATAACCTAAGTTCCTTAAATATACTGATATTTTGTTATATTGAGTTATCTACCAAAACATACACACACTTCTAATAAATTGGATACCCAGTCATCGTTCGTGTGTATAGAGGACTTCCCCATCATGAATAGATCGCTCATTAGTCCATTGTCATCGTTATGGGTTCTAAATAATGATAGAATTTATATTTAAATATGATATATATATATATTATTTAAAATATTTTTAATCTTTTTTAAATATTATATAACACATACCTACATGATTTCCATTTTGTGTAAGTACAATAACTTCAGTTGTGGCCGTGTGGACTACTGCGTCCTCAAAACAATTTGATTCATTCAAACATTACAAGGAATGTATTAAGTATGGTTTTAGTTAATTTATATGATATATATGACATAATAACTATAATTTATTGAATTTATATATTTTTATCTTCATTCATTTAATTTTAGAGGAAAAAAGGAAACATTGTTCATGTGTACATATGGCCCACCATCTCCATGAATGACATATTTCATTTTCGAATTCAATATTTAATATGTAATTATTAAGAAATATATACTAACCATATATTATATTTATATCATGGTTATAATTATAGATATAATTATATAATGATACGATTAATAGAAAAAATATATATCCAAACACATGCGAAAAATAATGTGAATAATACCTGAAGCGTAACATTAACATGAAATTGTTAATAAATGGGTAATATAAAGTCATAATCAAATAATATACTGAAATATATATAATAATATTCCTCCCTAATTTATTTATAATACACTTATATTTATTATATTGGATGTTTTTCTAAGTATGACAAGAGTCAAGACCTAAGGTAAGGGATTTATGTGTCACTTTCACATTCTGTGATATACTGTCCATGTTCACCAACTGTTTCTTATATGTGGTCTATATACTAAAAATGATTTTATTTTATGAGTATTATCCTGAATATTATTATTTTTTTAAATATCCATATAATTTTATTCCTTTCATGGGGAATACGATTCGATTGATTATAGCGTGTTAAGGGGATTTCTAGTCTCACTTTTATTTTTGTGGGACTTATGCCATATTCACCACTTTTTTATTTTGTATGGTGTATATAAATCTCTTTAATTTAATATATTATCATTATACTTAAATTTATCTATATTTATATATCAATTTTCTGATCTATCTTCCATGGGGTTTACGATTAAAGGTACTAAATCAGTAAGGGATTTTCGTCTTAATTTTATTTCTTTGAGAGACATATTATGTTATTCACCTATATTCTTTTAAGAGGCATATATAATGACCTTGGAAATGTTTTATAATGAAAAAAATTATTTTAATGATATTATAAGTTTCAAGTAATTTTATTCTTTCTATATTCCTAAATCTATGTTCCTAAAGATAAATTTTTTAAAAGTGATTTAAAATATATTTTAAGAATTTTTAAGGATAACGGATTTCAAAGATGTTCGAAATATTTTTCAAATATTCCCTTAAAGGTTTTTTAGTTATAATGGTTTGATTAATTTTTTTATGATTTAAAAATTGTTTTTTAGATGGAAATGATATTTTATTAATGAACTATTTCATGTTATCTTTTAAAATTATTTTCCGTCCAAGACAATATTTTTGGAAGTTACTGAGGTTTTAATAAGGGTATTAACCTAGGATACCACTATTATTTTTTTCTTAAATGGTTTATTTTTATGATGGATTCATATTTACGATTTCATTTTTATTTTCTATGAGTTGTGTTATGATTAAATGTCTATGGCCACAACCTTTTTATGAGTTCTGATATGATTTATCTTATTGTTTCACATATATGAATGGTTTTCATTATTCTATTATAGGGACCTATATCTCCCAAAAATTAATTAGGTGGAGATTTATCTATCATGAGATAATGATGGAAAATTTTCATCTAGATTGATCTGTTATAAAAAATGGGATACCCAATAAAATATGTGAAAATTGGGAACCCCGATCCTATACAAGGAATGGACTATGACTAGGGATGGTGGTGTATCTAACCAAGTACTTTTAGTCTACATGAAGTTCCTTATTAAGTTTTGAAAATGCGCCCTAACTTATATGGAATGATATTTCAGGTTTATGTATCTGCAAAACATTTCATGTCTTATTCCTAGGTTATGATTTTATTTCTTATGCTATTGGTTCTCTTATGCTTCATGTATTATGAAATTCTAATACTTAATTCAATTGTTTGAATATTATAATATTTCATATTCATGGTTTTTTCATCAATGTTATTCTCAGGTTTTCATACCCTTCTGATCAGTATAAGATTATATTTCTCCCATGTTTACCCTTACTGATCATATGTGCTCACCCTTTCTTATGGTTCATTTCCAAGGGTTATAAATAATGGTTTTATGTTGGAGTAAAATAGGGGATGATAATTATGGGAGATTTTTAAGATCTATCACAACATTAGAAGAATGTGTTCCAAGTTTCCAAAAGCACTAATCTATTATCGTTCGTAAGAATGTGTTTGTGTAATGTAATTAATATTAATATAAAAAATTTAATACCTATGTATGAAATTATGGGGTCTTTATACCACCTCCCCCCTCTATGTCTCTAATTTTTTTAGTATAGGTACCCATTGAAATAAAGTGAATATTGGGATCTTCCCTTTGAAATTTAATGCACATTTACACCCCCAAGCCATCAAAAAATTATACATCAATGAGTTTTCTAATATGAAACCTAGGTAAATAGGTTTATATGATTCATGTAACATACATAGCTTATTTTAAATTTATTTTAATTTTAATTTACATTAATGCTTTGTCTTGGGGGTTTCCAATGGTTTTATGGAGAATAGGTGAGTTTTCGTGAATTGGGCCAAACCGTGAGCTCAATTCCAGATTTAAAAATAAATTTTGTTTCTTTTATAACATATTCATTTATTAATATTTTTCACTCATTCCAACTCCTAAATGTCCTCCCCTGATATATTAACACTACAATTAAAATTCGGAGCCTTTGGAAATCCATAACCAATGTTTAGATGGGTTTTTATTTAAGGGATTGGGCCTTCCCGGAAGCCCATATCCAGTTTTAAAAATTAATTTTATTTATTTAATAACATATTTAATGTTGAGTATTTTTCGGTGATTCCAAGACTCATATGCGGCCCATACACCCAGCCGCTCCCCCAGCCTATTTACCCCCTCTTTGGAGCTCTTAGGATCGCGATTTAGGGACGAACATCTTAGGGTTTCTAAAATTGGGCAGATTTGATGAGGTATGTTCATTCAATCATAACTCTCTCAATTCATACTATTTTCTCTCCATTACAATTCCTAAATGACCTAATAATTCTTGTGCGAACATCCCCTAAGTTTTGGACGTTTTCAATTTCAGATACTGGTGTTTTGGGGAGATTCATTCTAGATTTCTCAAGTAAGTTTGTCCATTTCTTTTCCCCTTTCAAATTGATTAGGGTTTCATTCTATTTTTTAGGGTTTCCTCCCTTTTTATTTAAGTGAAAAATGACCCGTGGGTAGGGGTTCGAACGTAAGGTTTATCCTTGGGTTTTCTTGGTCCAATTTACTATTTTTAGGTTTGATCTACCCTTCTTGAGGTGCGGCGGTGGGGTGTTTGTGTTTTCGCACAAAGGATTCAATGGTTTCATTTGATTTGGTAGGTGATTCCAATGTTGATGCAATATTTGTGTATTAGAATGTTGTATTTATCATATTTTCATATTTATATAATTTTTTTATGGCTGAAAAAATTGGTTCTAATGATGTTTCTATTGCAATTGAATTTAAAATGCCAATTTGGTGTGAAATTGGGGGTTTTCCAAAGAAGTGTTTTGTTTGTTTATTTGGGGATTCCCTATAAATACATAGTTGTTTTTATTGATCTGTAATAAGGCATAAAATACTGTTTATAATTTTTATCCCCTTTGGTAATTGCTGCAAAAAATGGGTTTGAATTGTGTTTGTAAAGAAAGTGATGTTTTGGTTCCACTTTTGTGTGAAAATGAAGGTTTTACAAAGATAACACTTCTTGTTTAACATGGGGATGCCCGAAAATTGATTTGCTGTTTTAATTGATATTTATTGGGCTGACTTTACTGTTTTGGTAACTTACAAGTGTGAACATCATGTAAAAGTGGGTTTCTTAAGGGGTTTTGTGTGCAAAACTACACGAGATTTTGAGAAATTGATTTATTCAAATTTAATGAGTTTGTTGTGTGTATTAAGTGGTATAAAATGAGATAGCTACTATATTTGGTGTATGTGACCATTAGTGGTGTTTTACATTAAAATGGATATGTGTTAAATCCGGAAATTGTTTGAGCACAAAGGGAGAAGCCCGGGTACCTAGGTGGGGCAGATTTGTACTAGTACGGCTAGTGGACTGGATGGGTTTTGTCCCTGTTTCACTTAGAATTTGGATAATGAAAACTCTAAATAAACTATGTGGATGATGATTGGGGACCACTTGGTTATGGGTATGTTCCCTACTAGTTGCTTGTGCACTAGAAAAGATTTTACTATGGTTACATTACACTGAGGTATGAGGTACATGGGGCCTGAGACTATCTAGGGCCTAGGGGTGTTCCCGGTTTTGTTGCTCGGTGGATTTGTGGTATTTTACCTTGTATTTGGTGTCTTTGGAATCATAATGCATTATCTGATATTCCTATTTAAATGTGTTAACATTCTTAAAGTTTTATCTTGAAAAATGTTTTCAATTTAAATTTTCATTTCGTGGAATTTGTCACTGATTTTAATTGCATATTAAAACTGCTTGCTTTTTCACCTTGTGTTGCATGCACCTTGGAATCATAGGGTGGTATCCTATTGGGCTTAGGCTCAAACCCTACTTACACCCCTTCAGTGTAAGTAGACCTTTTTTTGACCTAGGTAAAGGAAAGGCTAAGGGTGATGGTGGTTCAGGGTGTTAGTCCTCATCCTTGGGGCGGAGTAGTGCAGACGACTTGGGGGTGATGAACCCTTGTCATGTGGAGTCCATGGGGCTGTTTTGTATCTGTTACATTGTGTCTTTGGACCTTTTGTATTGACTCTAAACCTATGCATTCAGTTCTGGTTTTTGTTTAAACATCGTTTGGTATAAATTTTTCAGATTCAGTTTATTGATTGTTTTTAATGGTTTATGCCTTCATATTCGGGTAAATCATTCCCAAACCTAAATAAATGATACTCGGGAACTTGTACCAGCCCATGGGGATCGGGAACGCCCTTCGGGTCATGTCACGGGCTGGGTTTGGTGCCGGTTTTAGCGGCGACCAGATTCAGTTCGTGACAAAATGGTATCAGAGGAGGTTCATGTTAACTCTTTGGGTCATGTTATTTCGGGAAGAGTCAGGATATCATGGAGTTAGGATTGTAGGGACTTGGTATAATAGTTATGGGTAGTGTGCTTGATCACCACACCTCATGACAGGATTCATTTTTCCTAGGGAAGTCAGAATTTATCTAAGTCTTTTGGTTTTCTTGTTTTAATGATGGTTAGGGGAAATGAAAAGAGAGTTGGGTTAATGGTCTCAGTAAGATCGTAGGGCCTGAAAATCCATGTGGAGCTGGGGATATTCCCTAGAACACTCTCTGTGACAGTGAAGTGATTGGAATATGGCCGCCAACCATATGTCCAAGTCACCCACTGAAACTAGTTTCCTCTCGCATTGTCTTGTGTTCTTTAGTTTTGAAATCTTGGAACTTTAGTTTTAAACTGACTTGGTTTTAAGAATTGTAAAGTTTTTGTGAAATGATTTTCAAATAAATATGGAATGTTTTGATTTATGAAATGGTCGAACTGAATTTTCAGAATTGTTTTGAAATGGAAAATAGTATGCTTACACCTCTTTTGAAAGCCGAAACCATATTGAAGTTGGTTTTCAAAAGTGTTTCCAATATAGTTTTCTAAACTATTAAAGGGTGATTTAATGGGATGCGATGTTTTGAAATTGATGTGAATAACTTGAAAGTGAGGTCTTTTTTAAATGTTTGCGTCCTTATGAAAAGTTTTGTAAGATGTGAATTCGGATTTTGATCTCATTGTTAGCAGTTTTGAGAAAAAGGTTGGGTTGGTTGAGCATTTTGTTTTTGAAAAGTGGAAGGAATTTTTTTTTACCCTTTGGTATTTCCATGAGTGACCACATGCATGGGGTTATATGGGATGATGGATGGTTGATGACATGAATTGATGAGTGCTGGGATGGATATGAGGAGGGTTCCTGGTGTGGCACAAAAACATGCATGTGTGAGGCCCATGGGGTACCATTAGTGGATATGCTTACTGCTAAATAGTTTGTTTTCAAAGAAATAGTTTTAAAGAAAAACGTGATGTATTGATGAATAGTTTGGTATAGTTTTTATTATGGGTTTTTGATAATGTTGATGTTGTGGGATGTTTTGAGTCCAAGAACCCCTCCTATTTGAACTGTGTTTTGGGTTTGTGTTTGGTCGGTGAGCTGTGTTGTAGGGACGGTTAGTGGTCTCTTTTGAAAAATTTTATGGGATGACATTGTGGTGGTTACCTTCATGTGTTTGGATCTGGATTGTGGTATATCGTGACCAATAGACCAACTTGGTTGGGTCCTTTGGTTCAATCGTTGGATAAGCTACACCCCATTAATGGTTAGTGCACAACTAAAGTGCAACCCGGATTGTTTTTCCTTTTGAAGACCCTCCAGTTGATCAATATAAGGAATATCTTTCTTGAGATTTTTAGATTGAGTCTACACCCATTCTGTTCTTTGATTTTTAGATCCTCTTGTAATGGGAGAGTGCTCATGGAAGGTTGATAGAGACCTTAGTTTCTTATGTTTCTTGATACGTCGAAGGTGGATGTGTTCTAGGGTTGTAAGTGTGGATGAGTGTCTCGATGGTGTCTAAGAGAACCTTTGGGTTCTTCGAAGTTTCTTTGATGTATTAATTCATGTTAAACCACCGGTGTGGTAAATATGGTCACGATAGGATATTGTGGCCACTTTCTAGAATTTTGTGTTGTTTGGGGATGTTTTATAAGGTCCCTCTCCATGAATTGTTTATATCAGTCTCAATAGTCATGTTCGGTGATGGCTTATGATGTCATGTGCTCGATTGACCATAGAGGTGAATGTCGTGAAATCCTATGAGAGTCCCTGTTATCTTGGGCGAATGTCTACCTTGGAAAAACATCAAAATATTCCATTTTAGATGAAGGTGATTGTTTGTGTTCTTTACTTATATTGTTTCTCACCTAAAGAAACAAGGTGTGATGTGTGTGTATCTTCTTAACCCTTGTTTCAGTGAAATATCGGGATCGGGTAAAGTGATTTTGGAATGTGTTATGTCTGAAAAACTTATCTGGGATTGCGTTGTAGTTGTTGGTTTCATTGAAAGAAGAATTATCGTTCATGGGGTTTCCAAAGCCTAACTGCGAGGCCGAAGATGCTTCAATCATTTGAGCTCCAGCCATAGGTCTCGAAGAGAAGCTGGCTCGTAGTCAGGGGAAATCACAGGGTCATTTAAACCCTTGTAGAAAGTCATTTCCTCAGTATGAAAGTTAGGAAGATTTTTAAACCTATGGTGTCATAATCATTCTTCTGTTTTCCATGTTCAGTGGAAATAGGTGGAGGGTTGTGTGCCCATGTCATCACCCAATGTTATTCCCTCCCCCTTTTTGGTTTCCACTGAGTCTTTAGAGAAAGGTTTGAAGTTTTTCTACACTATTTGTGAACACAGTTTTCACTTGGATAATAGTGAACATGCCCCAGAAAACCATGTGGAAAGAAGGATCCCAACAATTAGTGTATGGCTTCCCAAACCGTGCAAACTAACCATGTGGTCGCCCCAACTCTGTAAATTTTGGGGTCTTTCTTTACCGGCCAGTGATGGTTGGTTAAGATGGTTGGTTCTTATGGTGGGGAGACCCACTATGAGTCTTATATAATTTCTTTTGTAAATTTCTGATGGAAGAATATCCTTTGTACCAGTGAGTCCATTTAGGCCTCCCCCTGTTAGTCTCCCGATTCTGTCTCGAAAAAAAATATTGGTTGTCTGTTATGGTGGGGAGCATATTTGTGTCCCCCCGTACTAGTAACATAGATTTTTCCATGTTATTGTCTTGGTGTAGATAGTATATTTCGGAGCTATATAGATATCAACATCTTTCCTGAGTAATCATTAGGACTGGAGAGTGCCCAATGGTTTAGTTAATGTAAGGTAAATGTAACATTGTTTGAAGTTGTTGTTCGTTTGGGTCAGTTGCTTGAGTCTTGTTCGGATAGTGTTTGAGGAGTTTTATTTTGGGATAAACTATGAATGTGCTTGATTTTTTCATGAAAGTGGTGTAAGTTAGGTTTGTGAGAGTATACCTTCCTTCATTGATCACTGGAGGTGTTTTGGACTTTGGGAAAGAAACCTGGCAAGATAGTACTTCTTGGTTTCTCAGTTGGGTTTGGTTGTTGATTTGGTCTTACTATGACCTTCCGGGGCAGAATGTTTTTATGGTGGGGAGAATTGTCACATACATAGCTTATTTTAAATTTATTTTTATTTTAATTTCCATTAATGCTTTGTCTTGCGGGTTTCCAATGGTTTTATGGAGAATAGGTGAGTTTTTGTGAATTGGGCCAAACCGTGAGCCCAATTCCAGATTTAAAAATAAATTTTGTTTCTTTTATAACTTATTCATTTTTTAATATTGTTCACTCATTCCAACTCCTAAATGTCTTCCCCTGATATATTAACACTACAATTAAAATTTGGAGCCTTTGAAAATCCATAACCAAGGTTTAGTTGGGTTTTTATTTAAGGGATTGGGCCTGCCCAGAAGCCCATATCCAGTTTTAAAAATTAATTTTATTTATTTAATAACATATTCAATTTTAAGTATGTTTCGGTGATTCAAAGCCTAATATGCGGCCCTTACACCCAGTCACTCCCCCAGCCTATTTAACCCCTCTTTGGACCTCTTAGGATCGCGATTTAGGGACGAACATCTTAGGGTTTCTAAAATCGGGCAGATTTGATGAGGTATGTTCATTCAATCATAACTCTCTCAATTCACACTCTTTTCTCTCCATTCCAATTCCTAAATGACCTAATAATTCTTGTGCGAACAGCCCCTGAGTTTTGGACGTTTTCAATTTCAGATACTGGTGTTTTTGGGAGATTCATTCTAGATTTCTCAAGTAAGTTTGTCCATTTCTTTTCCCCTTTCAAATTGATTAGGGATTCATTCTATTTGTTTTAGGGTTTCATCCCTTTTTATTGAAGTGAAAAATGACCAGTGGGTAGGGGTTCGAACATAAGGTTTAACCTTGGGTTTTCTTGGTCCAATTTTCTATTTTTAGGTTTGATCTACCCTTCTTGAGGTGCGGCGGTGGTGCTTTTGTGTTTTCGCACAAAGGATTCAATGGTTTCATTTGATTTGGTAGGTGATTACAATGTTGATGCAATCTTTGTGTATTAGCATACTGTATTTACGATATTTTCAGATTTATATAATTTTATTATTGCTGCAAAAATTGGTTCTAATGATGTTTCTATTGCAATTGAATTTAAAATGCCAATTTGGTGTGAAATTGGGGGTTTTCCAAAGAAGTGTTTTGTTTGTTTATTTGGGGATGCCCTATAAATACTTATTTGTTTTTATTGATCTGTAATAAGGCATAAAATACTGTTTATAATGTTTATCCCCTTTGGTAATTGCTGCAAAAAATGGGTTTTAATTGTGGTTGTAAAGAAAGTGATGTTTTGGTTCCACATTTGTGTGAAAATGAAGGTTTTACAAAGATAACACTTCTTGTTTAACATGGGGATGCCTGAAAATTGATTTGTTGTTTTAATTGATATTTATTGGGCTGCCTTTACTGTTTTGGTAACTTACAAGTGTGAACATCGTGTACAAGTGGGATTCTTAAGGGGTTTTTTGTGCAAAACTACACGAGATTTTGAGAAATTGATTTATTCAAATTCAAAGAGTTTGTTGTGTGTTTTAAGTGGTATAAAATGAGATAGCTACTGTATATGGTGTATGTGACCAGTAGTGGTGTTTTACATTAAAATGGATATGTGTTAAATCCTGAAATTGTTTGATCACAAAGGGGGAAGCCCGGGTACCTAGGTGGGGCGGATTTGTACTAGTACGGCTAGTGGACCGGATGGGTTTTGTCCCTGTTTCACTTAGCATTTGGATAACGACAACTCTAACTAAACTATGTGGATGATTATTGGGGACCACTAGGTTATGGGTTTGTTCTCTACTAGTGGCTCGTGCACGAGAAAGGATTTTACTATGGTTACATTACACTGAGGTATGAGGTACATGGGGCCTGAGACTATCTAGTGCCTAGGGGTGTTCCCAGTTTTGTTGCTCGGTGGATTTGTGGTATTTTCCCCTGTATTTGGGTGTCTTTGGAATTATAATGCAGTATCTAATATTCTTATTTAAATGTGTTAACATTCTGAAAGTTTTATCTTGAAAAATGTTTTCAATTTAATGTTTTATTTCGTGGAATTTGTCACTGCTTTTAATTGCATATTAAAACTACTTTCTTTTTCACCTTGTATTGCATGCACCTTGGAATCATAGGGTGGTATCCTATTGGGCTTAGGCTCACACCCTACTTACACCCCTTGGGTGTAAGTAGACCTTTTTTTGACCCAGGTAAAGGAAAGGCTAAGGGTGATGGTGGTTCAGGGTGTTAGTCATCATCCTTGGGGCGGAGTAGTGGAGACGACTTGGGGGTGATGACCCCTTGTCATGTAGAGTCCATGGGGCTGTTTTGTTTCTGTTCCATTGTGTCTTTGGACCTTTTTTATTGACTCTAAACCTATGTATTCAGTTCTGGTTTTTGTTTAAACATCGTTTGGTATAAATTTTTCAGATTCAGTTTATTGATTGTTTTTAATGGTTTATGCCTTCATATTCGGGTAAATCGTTCCCAAACATAAATAAAAGATACCCGGGCACTTGTGCCAGCCCGTGGGGATAGGGAACGGTCTTCGGGTCATTTCACGGGCTGGGTTTGGTGCCGGTTTTAGCGGCGACCAGATTCGGTTCGTGACAATTCATATTATGGTTATCATCTTTAAATTTTTTTTGATAGAATAATTATCCTATTTATTTTCCTATGAAATGGTAAAATACACTTTCCAAGAATAACACTCATCTAAGAATAGTGAAACCACATATAATATAATCTTACAATTAGTGGATTTTTCCCACCCATTTAGGGCGACACCCATGTTTTTATTCACATATAATTCCTTTTTATAGAGTATGTCCCTACCTTTAGAGGATAACTTGGTTATCCTCTCTTATAGTTTTCCTTTTTGGATATGGTCACCTCCCTTAGAAGTAACGAGTCGGGTTTCCCAAGAAACCTCATCTATTATATCTTTTATCAACCCATAAGTGGTCTACCGTACTTCCCTATTTACCTAAGTTGTGTGCCTAGACTAATATTTAGCCTCTCATACATGATTATTCATTTATTTTCATGGAATCATTTCACCCATGTAAAAAACCCTAAAATATTACCTAAAACAAGCCTATTACATGGTAGACAGATATACATGATTGGTTTATTATATACATTTACATAGCCCTTGTTATCATGTATTCTATTTATAATGGGTTCTCAAATATTCTATATTTCTAACTATTAATTTCCTTGGGCTGTGGTAAATAATATATCACATTGATAATTAGGATCCCCCCTCTCATGGATCTAAGGGAATTTGTTCAAGCTTTGATTTCCCTTTTTACCCATCCAAGATGTTCTCAACTCGATCTCATGTGCATAAAGTTTCCAATAAACATAATTGGGTCAATATAATGAGTCATGTCCATATATCTAGTTCATATATAGCTCTATCTCAAACTTTCTCACACCCCAAATGTATTTAGTATTTTTTTAACCTTACCTAGAAACCAAAAAGTAAATGATTTCCTATGAATGGGAAATTCAGCTTTTGTAATCAACCAATACCCTTACCTTTTTCATCAACCATAGAAGACTATAAATGAATGATCATGTATAATTATAACACTGAACCATTATAAGATAATTTTTTCATGTATTCCATTCCTCACGATTTCAAACTATGAGGAATTGTTCCTATTCTAATAACATTAAGCAACCTGAATTATTTTCTGGGATATACTTCAAAAGTGGATCTCATATTATATAATATACCCATATTAAATTTCCAATGATAAAAATGTGGTGAATGTTAGGATTAAGGTTTCATTTCATACTAATATACCTTTTAAAAGTATCTTGATGATATGGTATAATTTATATAATGTTATATTAATATGATTAATATCTTAAGGGTGTGTTTCCCTGATCTATGATAAGCATATGGATTTCATTGTATGGAATGTGACACATTCTTCTTTTGGTTTTATCATATTATGAATCCATGATATTTATTTTTATAGTTCATGATAATCCATATGAAATGTTCAAATGGATTTTAATGTTCATTGATGTTTTCAATGAATGAATCATTATAATGATCATTAAGGCATCGACATCCATAACATGGAAATCGATAATCCAGGAATTATGAATGTAATAATTAAATGAAGAGGTTTTGTAAAATGGATTGGATACATCCTATTAGTGGAACTATTAATGAATAAAATAAATTTCACCACTCATTTTGTTCTCATATAGCCATTTATCTCATGGATAAGGCACTATCACCCTTTTAATGATATCGAACCCCCCTGATATGATTGAGAATCCACTGGTTGGTGTAATCCCATAGGGGTAGGATGAATTTGGATACTTATATGGAGGCCCCAATAAAATTTACTCCATTAAATAGTTTGTATGAAGATTATGGTTGTTTAAGTACATATTATATTTATATTATACATATTCATCATATTGGATATTTTGAAGATAGATCAAAAATATATAATTTTTCTTTTATTTCCAAAGTTCATGTCATGAAAACTCCACTCCCATCAGTGGTATCAGATGATTGATTTTTAATTGATAAATATTATTTTTCTATATTTTTTCAAAGAACATATATATCATAAAATGTTTAAATCCATTTTGAAAAATTTTATTCACGAAAATGATTTTATTTTGTTCAGACATAACATTTAAATTTCCTGTATCATTGTGTAAAATAAAGTGGAATCATGAATATTTGAACTAAACAACATGATATGATATATGATATCATAAAATGTGGTTCACCTTTGGATTATTGGCAAAATAGAGCATTGTAACATGTTAAAAATATTGATCATATAATTTAATATAATTGGGTCCTTATGATATCATTAATAATAAATTGTAATATTAAGCGTTTTTGATTGGTTTATATCATAATATAGGATTGATACATGAAATAGACTTTATGTATCAATCATATAATATAACTAAAAAATATATTATTAGTCATAAAATATAATATAAGGAAAATGGTTAGAAATTTTATATTTTTCTATATTTACTCTAGGTTTATAAAATTTTAAAAAGGCTAATTGTTATGCCATGTAAAATGATATATCTCATTCCAATATTAAATGTTATAATTTTATATTTAATTATAATGTTTTAAAAAATAACGAATGGGTTTATTTATTTATTAATTAATTTATAATTTTCATGTTAATAAATTGTTTATGAAATATGAATAATTTGTATTCATAATTATTTTTAAGATATTTATTCTAAATGATTGATATGTTTTTAATTATATGCTAGGTAAGTCATCATTAAATTCATTTTCTATATACATTAAAAAATGTTTGTAATCAATGTTATAATATTCAATTTTCTTAGTGAATATTACATACACATTTTCCATTTTATAATTATTATGAATTGTATTATCTCCTTTGTAAATTCTTCCCATGAAGATGGATTTTGGGTTAGACTGTCCACTACCCACGAAGAATATGGATTTTTACACAATGGTTGGGGTTTATTATCTATCACTTCAGGATTAATCTTACTAATATTATAAACCTCATATATCTCTAAACATTTTCATGATGAATTTATATACCTTATTAGTGGTATTTATTTACATTTATATTCATATTTAGGGATTCTATATTTGGTAGAGTAATATGGACTATGGGTTGGGTAAATAGTAACCCATTAATATATATGAATCAGTCATCCACTATTTTTATGAGTTCATCCATTTTCAACTAAACATATTTAAATGTTAAATTTCATGCTCCACTTAGTATACTATTTTAATCTCACCTCATAAGTAGTAATAATAAGAAATATCACAACGCATGATATTTACAATGTTCAACAAAAAAAGGTTACTGCTATACATTTTGGTTTAACACACCAAATTGGATTATCCAATACTATATTCTTCCGAATTATATTAGTATTGATGGAAACTAGTTTCACACTCTGGAAATTGATAATACAATTGACGTTGGTTCTATACCCCATCCACTAAATCTACTTCCAAAGTTTGTTATACACCCATACATTCAATATCCTCCTCCACTTATTAGATTAGTTGTACACCCTAGTCATTGAGTCACTTTTATAATTGGATAAACTACCTAGATTTATGCTCCTCTTATTTTTTGTTGATCTAATAGTAGAAATTCACTCTTCTTATCCAAATATATCTTCCTACATGACTATGTATGATCTATATTTCTTATATCCATCATCAATATCATTAATAGATAATTAAAATAGAATATTTTTTCTTAAGAATTCATCTATATCTTGTATGATATGGATTATCCTTCATCTCCAAATACTCAGGTAGATATCCTTCCAGGGAACTTATCTTATTCTCAGCTTCTATCTTTGATACTTTCTTTTATCAAGTTCTATAAAAATTACCAATGTATACAACACACATATATTTCTTAAAAGATATCTACATCACATTCATTTCATTTTATATTCACAATAATAATATCATGAATATTATTCTCACAATTTTTGTAGTAATTGTTAGACGAATATTCAAAACACTAATATCATTTCAATTATATAATTTATTCTTATTAATTTCATCAAATTATCTGAATTATAACTTAATTATTCTAGATAATAACTCATGATTAACATCCCAGAACTTTTACACATCAAATAAATCTTCATTCATGATTCATGTATTTAGATATTCTATCATTATAGGGTCATATTTATTTAAGCCTTACATATAAATACCCAAAAAACATGATTCCTTACTTATTTATTCACATGGTTTATAAATAACCACGATTTCATTTATTATCTTTATCATAACACATGAAATTAAAGATGTTCAATCCATATGTTAGTACATTTATAATAATAATCAATATTACTCTTTATTATTCCACATAAACAATATGGAAAATTCTTTTAAACATACACGATGTTTTACGAATCATATTCTATAGAAAATGATTGGTCTCATCACTATCTTATATGTTCTGTTTTCCCATTAAACAATTGATTCAAATGCATGCATGAAATCATTACTTCTAGAAGCTTCTATATTTTCTTCCATATACTATTCACTAAATTCTTGCAATCATCAGTTATTTTTTACAATAATATAATCATTTATAAATCAAGAATTAGTGCATATATGATGTTTTCTTAAAATCACCTATAAATGTCTTGGACATTATATATTTTTATTCTTCAATAAATTTACACGAATTCAATGTGAATTTTCATGAATGTATCTTTGGATCTTCCTTCTTGAGATTCTCTTATTCTAATTTTTAGTGAGTATCATGATTATGAAAAATGATCATGATACAAAAATCCATAAATAAGAGAAATACAAAACAGAATATAACATGTTTGGTGTCCACAACTCAGATTATCGTGTGCCGTAATCTTCTTTATCACACAGATGGTAATTGTTGAGGCATCGAATATCTGTACACTTCATTACAGAAGATAGATACATGTGGTTATCATTTAATATATATATTCACATAATATCTAAAATCTTCTTACATAATTTCCTTTCTTCGTGGAATTTTTTCGTATTATTCATGAAATCTCTTTATCTCATGGAATGTATATTCCATTTATAGCATATTTCTTTCATACATAAGATTAGTTTATTATCCCTCCTTAATTATTATTCTCACCGAATAAATGCATTAAATTTTATCACCACAAAATATTTTTGTAGAGATTATCATGAGATATCATCTTCCCATACTCATGGCTGATCCTCATATTGAATGTGAAATTGATTTATCAATCATGTCATGAATAGACCCCTTGATATATGATGGTAGAAGATGATATTGTCGAGGATCATCATTCAATGCAGTAAAATGTTCTTCATTTTAATAAGGGATGAGATGTTTCCACATATGAGGTTTTCCCATATCTAAAATCATTTTTGTAATGTGATACTTAATAATATTGAGTGCTTCATCATATGTCCAGTTGTAAGTATATGAGTTTTCTCAACTTATCATCTATTTCATTATCATTTTACCACATGTGTGAAGGATCTCCATAGCTCTTTTGTATTCCTTATTCTTCTTCATTCCTACTCATACTGGTTCTCTTATATGGATATGTTCACCTATCACCTCATGCTAGTCATACTAGCTGGCTCCCTCCCATGTCTGTTCTCTAACAGGAATCTTATCTTGCTTATGGAAAGCCTGATTTTTCACTATACTCTTCTAAATTGTTATTAAAATTATTAATTTATTTTATTATGATATAAAATATTCTTCAATTTATTCATTAAAATAAAAAATTTGTTTCCATATACTTCAGATCACATTTCTCAATCTTTATCAAATAAAGATGATACCTCATTTACACACATCATAGGATGGTTTCATAACGATGTAAAAATAATTATATCTTAAAACAATTATCAGAAAATGACATTAAGAGTTGAATAAAAGTAATCAAATTGTTATATATCTAAGGATAATTTCTCATTCATGACATCTAATGTTATTTAATAAATTAATAAAAAACCTAAAAGCATCATCACTTATTTGATACTCACCAAAAACATATAGAATCATCTAATATAAAACAATCATCCAACTATCATCATAACCCCATCTCCATTGAATAAACAATGATTGAGACATTGAAAAAATTTCAACACTTTCTTGGGACAAAAAAACTCACCCTTTTTACTTTGTTCTCAATATCTCCTAACATCATAAAAGTCAAAATGTGTTCTTGTTCCTTTATCCACCTAATTAAAAACTAAAAAAGATAAATGTAATGGTTTTATCATATCTTCTTCAACCTATAAATGTATGCATGATTCTATTTCCCCATTTCTCTAAGAGGATTATGACACCACATGAATCTCTTAACAAAGTTCCTTTACATAGCCTTCTCTAAGACAATGTGCACTATCCTAGCGTATAAAAAAAGAGATATAAAAGCAAGGTTTTCTATGTTAACCATACACTACCATGCATGATCTATATTTCTCAAAACATTATAATCTCTCAACTTAGGGTTGTATAAAATAGATTCATCAAGAAACATGTAATCCTTCACAATTCAGCAAATACATTATAATTTTAAAGTGAAATATAATTAACTCACAAATTTTCTTATAATTTTCATTAATCAACACTACCCCATAAAAAGAATGAATGATATGAAATAAAATAAAGGGTAAAAAATATATTTATTCCATTATTCTTATAGTTTCAAAAATTTTCTATAATGTTTAGGTTCAGTAAAAATATTATTAAATGAAACATTATTCTAAAATGTTCTAACCCTCATGGGAAGAATACCAATTATACAATTTTTTTATCTATTAAACTTAATAAAGTATAATATAATCATGTTATCTAGTAGTTACAACCACAAACATCCCCTTTAATTCCATACATGTTAGAATAAATAAATTATAAGGATAATGGAATAAGGTGGTAATTTTTATCCCATTAGAATAAAAATTTAGAGTATGTGATTGCTCCCATCAATCTTTTCTTCATCATTCCATTTTCATTATGGGATGTTTTCTCTCCTTTATTAACCTCCTATATAAGTTTTTCAGGAATATTATTTTCTTGATTTAACTCTTCATGTAGAGTAATTTTTTCCATCTCATATTTGAAGACATCTATTCTGGACGAATTCTCTTGATTCTTAACTCTAATTTCTAATTACTCCATTTTTTACTCTTGATCAATTTTCATCGGAAAAAATAAAATTTTCTTTAATTTCATAAAATTTTGTTATTTTCATATACCTTCTTGACTTATCTAGCCTTATATTAATTTCCTCTAACTATATTATGAATTTCCATTCCATTCATAAAACAAGGATCTTGTTATGTAATACTAAACAAATACCACGTAGTATTATTAGATGTTATCCTCATTTTCTAAACATTAGTCTCCTTATCTTCTTATTTCATTCCGGGTAAATATAAATTAAACCATTATAAATAATATTTTTCTCCATTTTTAAACAATTAGAGAAAAAACATTAAAATTGTTATCTTCTAAACACGTTTTATTACTCTCTTAATAAAATATAATCCTTGTATAGTTTAAGGAGTTGTGATATATTTTAAATATAATCATAAAATTATTTTGGGTAACAATTCCCCTCATATTTTTCAGCCTTAGTTTCTTTAAATTTCGTTTCAAAGAATTCACTATAGGAAACAAAATATTGACCTTGTTCCTTTCGACATTTCATCTCACCAGCCTGAGAAAAATTTTCTTTTATATCTTCCAAATTACACAAGTATTCTCAATATATGTTTATAATATATATAAATTGGTGGATAATTAATTTTCTTGTAGATAGATCATTTTCCCTAATGGTCATATTCTTCATGAAATCTCTTTATTTCTTCTCATTGTTAGACATACTAATTTTATTCTTATTAATCACATTCCCAATAAAATAAATGAGACTGATATCATCACTATTTTGTTTTAATAATGATAATGAACAAATTTTATCCTTTATTCTCAACATAATTTTATTATGTAATTTATGTAAATATAATTATTACCATTATAATTTTAATACTTTGGTAATTATTGGTTGTCTTATTTTACTATTTCATTTTTTAACATTCTTGAAATAAGGGTAGTAATATAATTATAGTACTTTAAATATTCCATATTAAATAATTCTTGGATAGTTATATAGAAACTAACTCTGATACCAATTATAGAGTCTTGGGATACATTAGGAACCAAATATATTATGGTGAACCAGTGGTACACTCTTTTAATGAATTTTTCCTTTTTAAACTCATCCTCTTAAAACTATTGATGTTATTCATACACTCAATATGATATCTCAAAATCATCACATATGAATTAATAATAATATATATCACAAAACATGATATTTAAATAGCTTTGTATAAATCCATACTCATGTCCAAGTTGGTTAGACACCCGAACAAAGATTCCCCCACAATAATTTTCATTTAGATTAAAAAGGCATAAGAAATAATTTAAAATAAGGAATAATACTCAATCCTCTACCTGAACCTAGTTATAAACTCAATACACTAACTCTTCATCCATATTTGGTTATACACTCCAACTATCCTTTTACTTGTCCTCTTAAATGACTAGTTATACACACTAGTCCTTGATCCTATCCAGCAACAACTTACAATCCCTGGTTTCAAGTTCCCCTTAATTTTTAATGATCCACTAGAATAATTTACATCTTATTATCTATAGTGATATTTCTATATGAGCCTATAATATCAGGATTTCTCATGTATAACTTCACGATCATCATGATTTTCTTATAGTAGAACATTGAAACTAAATCTGGATCTAGTATGATCTGGATTATCTGTAATCTTCAAATGATCGGGTAGATCTCTTACATTTGGCACACCTTATACCCTCAATAATTTAGTGTATCATATTCTCTTATAATTCTAAATGTTTGTAAGGCACATGAAATTACCAAAAAATATCTTCATTAGCAACATTTTATTTTAAATTATAATTGTAATATCATGAATATTATTCTCATTGTTATCATAGTAATAATTTCATTGATATTGAAACACTAAAATCATTACCATAAGGTGTTTTCTTTTTGTTAATTTAGTTAAATGATTTAATTATACCACATTTATTCTTGAAAATAACTCATGTTCAATATCCTTTTATTTGTCATCATCATATTTTTTATGAATCAAGATTCATGTATTGTGACATTCTATTCGAAAAAAATATCTCAAGGAAAATTTTATGTTTTTTGTGTTGATTTTGTTTGTTGAAAAAGTATGTAGATAAGGTCAATTGTGGATTTCCATGATGTTTTTTGACTAGTTTTGTTGAAAAAGATATGAGATTGTGATATAAAATCACTGTAAATGTCACTAAATATTGTGTTTGTATGGGGGTGTTGTTTCCAATTGATTTCTAAATTGTTAGGGACTAAAATATGGAGGAAGAGATGAGTTACAAGAAAATTGAATTTCCAGGGTTTCCTCATAAAATAATTACAAATTCATGGAATTCTTGAATGATTTATTTTTCATGAAAGTTTGGTGGAATGATTTTTTGGATATTTATGAAATAATATTTCATGGAATATAGAATAATTACAAACGAAAGATGGTATGTTACCCGATTATAAGATGTTTTGAGGATGTAAACTTCAATAATGTTTCATGAAAAAGGTGAGTTTCATGAATAATAATTAAGAGTTTTTTGAAAAGGTAGTGTTGATATTGAATGTTTCTTGATGCGGAGGAAACATGTATAAATAGGTGGATACACCCTTTATTTGAATATAGGAATCCTTAACTTTTATCCAAAGGCTATGAATTCATGATGTAATTTCACGAAATATTTCCTTACGCAAAATATTCATAAGAGTATTAGTTTTTAGAATGGGGTAAGTTTTGATAATTTAATGTTTTGTGAATAGTTTTGTGTTTTATGAGATATTTTAAAGTTTCATGAAATGTTGTGTGTTTTGTTAAGGGAAAATTTTCAGGATGTTTTGAAAAGATTGGTGAATGATTGGGTAGTTTTATGAATGAAGAAAAAATGTTTTTTTAAGTGAAACATATATGAATCCAAATGGATTACTGAGTAATTATATGGTAATGTAGTACTTATAAATGAGATTAATGTGGAATATAATGAAGCACCAAATGAGTTTTCAAATATTGTGACTCAAGTTATCAGTAGAATAATATTTAGAAGGATTTATGAGAATAATTCAGCTGAGGTAGAAGTCATATTTCATATTGTGATTAGTTGTGAACCAGGAGCGAAAGTGACTTCACTCCGAACATTGTAAAAAAGTAGTGTTCCTTAGTGTATTTGGTACATAAGAACATTTTATTTGTATGGTACTTGGATGTAGTCAGGTGTGTGTAAACCATGTAAAATTTTTGTTCCTTGTGAAAGATTTTAATTATCCTTATATTTTGATACGAGAAATGGTGATAAGAGTGCTTTGTTTAACAATTAAAAAATATCTGAAGGTGAAGTAGTTTTAATATGTCATACCCTATTTCACCCCCACCCCTCTTGGTATTTGACCTAATTGGGATAATAATTTTTATATGATAGAATTCATAAATGTTTTTTTACTCTTATTGGTTTCATTGGAGGTTTTTAAACACAAATGGATTTTGAACATCTATAAAATCAATTTTCAGTGGTGGAATAATCGAATATAGAACTACTTAAAATCATTAGGTATTGATATCTTTATAGTTATGATGTATGTTTTTTTTATTTAGTGTTGATTGGAGAATTTTATTATAATAAGACTAAAGTGAATTAGATTATAATTCCAAATGAATTAATTCTTATGGAGAATCATTATCTAACAAAATATACATGATGGTTATGTTAGGTAAGTCAATCAAATCTTTGTGTTAAACCAAGTTAAATATCTATGAATGTGATCCATGATTATGATAAACAAATTTACTTGTTCATTGGAATAAATATAGGGAATTCAAAATACACCACCGTCAGTATGTAGATGCATTTTTTGACCGGGTGAATGTTATAACGTCCCGGTTCCGGGTGCCTCCCAGTGGTTCCCCGTACCCAGTTCATCATGTGGACTCAAGAACATTTCCTCGAATGCCAGAGGCTATAGACTAGTAGAAAGGGCCTTGAGTGTGATGGTGGGAAACATATGCCCTCATTGGCAGATTAAAACAGTGGAAACAAACGTATAACAGTTGCAGAAGTAGTAATAATAACATTCAACAGTTAATAGAGAAAGACTTTATGTAGATAAACAACTGGAGAATATATATAAATAATGATACATGTCACAATATCTAGGAAATCATCCAAAAAAGTCACAATACAGAAATACATTATTAAACCAAAGTACAAATTAAAAACATATAAATAACTCCAACAGCATCACAAGCCTCAGCTTGGTCCCATGCTCTCTAGCTCCACAACAATCAAGTACCTAATGTAGAAGGGAGCTTACCCTTATCCATACTTGCAAAAATATAATCTGTTTGGGAATAAAAACATGACCCCAACAGTGTGTGAGATGATTCCCAGTAGGCAAGCACCCAAATATATGTGCCTAACTGTCAGTGAATATATATGGAAGACAATATATAAAATGAATTAATAAACATGGAAGTAATCCAAAGTAAATTGTACTAAATTTTTAACTACATTCATTTACATTTATTAATTATTCAACCAATCATTGACAAGTAACCATATGGGAGATTTCTCACAACCTGACCCCTCTTGTTAATCTTATCATTTAACAATAAAGTTATAATGACCCCCCATGGGATAGATCACACAGTCTAACCCATTTGGTATCATTCTAACAAAGACTCTCTGAGGAAGCACTCGCTATCAATTCCCTTTATAGTCTTTTAACAATAAACTACATACTCTCTGAGGAATCACCCAATCTCAATTACCCATGTGTTCTCGTAATTATAATTATAGACACTCTAAAGGAACACTCACTGTCAATATTGGTCTTGCAGTGTGAAAAGTACAACATACGCTTTGGGGAATCACTCAACATCAAATCCTTCTATGGTCTCACTACATCAGGTTCCCACAACCCTGTATAAAGAAATCATGCACAACGATATTCAGCAGAAATAGTGAATCAAAATATTCTACTTGGCTAAATAGCTATAAAGCATCGAATAAGCAAGTTTGAAAATATCAATCCATCCTATCAACACTAGTAATGGAAAATAGAGCATCCTAACATAAAAAACTAGGCACAATATCCAAAATCCGTTCAATCATGGGAAAACACATCCATTGTAAGGTAATTAAACCGTATTATCAAACAAGATCCCTAACTCAAGAAATCAATGCATAACAGGCATTAAAGTCCTAAATTCTCTAAATACGCAATACCCTAAACAAGGTTATTAGTCAATTGTTCACATATAATTCAAATAAAAACTATGAAAAGTCACAAACCACCTGCCTCGGCATTGTATGATTGATATTGTTGAATCTCACCCTTTGATTCGACATAGAACATATTATATCTACAAAAAGTCTAAAACATTCAACCAATGATATCTCAATAAATAAAATGAATCAGTAGATGAGTCTCTAGAATAAGGAAGAACTCACTATGGCAATTCTAATGTAATTAAAAGTGATTTATTCACATTACGGATGGTAGATCGGGGACCTCGGGAAAAAATGGTGATATTCATCACTCCTAGACGATACTTGCCAAGAAGAAGATGTTTCTGTTGATTAAAATTGACCCTGGTCCATTTAATCAATTAAAATAAAAATTGCATGGCATGTATATGACTTTACCAGTCCTTTCTTTAACTGGTCTCTAGGTCACCCCACACGGCCATGTACTTGGTTGTCACACAGCCAATACACGGCTACCTGTGGCAACTGGGTACACGGCGTGTACTCTTAAGTACACAACGTGTACTCCTAAGTACACGACCTGTACTCCTTAAATTTACAGAAACACCTATTTTCATCAAAAACACCAAAAACCAATATCCATACCTGAAATTAAGATTCACATACTTAAAAACATCACCCCTTAATGAAATTCATCCCCAAATTTCACTAAGAAGGTGATGAAGAAGAATCCTTGAATAGCTATGGCCACTGCGATTGTACATCGGCTACCCTCTCCCATGTCTTATCTTGTACTCTATTGATCTGTGATAAGACTCATACCAGCGGATCAGACTTGCCACAAATAAACTTTGTGATTTGATCAAAAATCCTAATTGGATGCTCCTTGAAAAATCCATCCACCTCCAACTCAACCTCATCGGGTTAAAAAACATGAGATGGGTCAGAGAAATGACATCGTAGCTGAGAAACATGGAATATGTCATGCATATCCTGGTACATCTAAGTTAAATACAACCCATAGGAAACAATATCAACTCTCTCCAAAACCTCAAACAACCCAAGATATATTGGAAAAAGCTTACCCTACCTCATTATCCTCTTATGTCCCAGCCTCGGCATGACATGTAGAAAAACTTGATCTCCGACCTCAAACTCCATAGGTCATCACTATTGATCAGCATAATGCTTCTCTCTTGACTTTGTAGTGTCCATCCTCTTCTGAATCAACTCAATCTACTATGTGTTCTCCTAGAAAAGATGAGGTTCCATCATAGCTACCTCTTCTACTTTCAGCCAATATAGGGGTGATTCGCATGGCCTACCGTACAAATCCTCATAAGGTGAAATGTAAATAGTTTCTTGAAAACTATTATTGTAGGAAAACATCACCCGAGGTATGTGATTTTCCCAAAAACCTCCAAAATCTCAGACGCATGCTCAAGGAATGTCCTCCATCACCTGTATAGTATGCTCGGACTGGCCATCTATCTGGGGATGGTAAGTTTTACATAGAAGTACGTGTGTACTCAGAGCCTTTGGTAGTCCCTAACATACTGAAAAAGTAAAACGGGCATCCCTATCTGAAAAAATGGAGTAATTAACACCATGTAAATGTACAATTTCTCGGATGTACATCATTCACATCTCATCAACACTGATGGTATCCTTGATCTATAAGATGTGTTTAAACTTCACAAGTCTTTCAACAACAACCCAAATTGCATCATTCCGTTGAGGATACCTCAATATTCCCATTAGGAATCCCATCGTGATAACATTCCACTTCAACTCTGGAATGGGTAACTACTGCAAAATCCATGTTGGTTGTTTATTCTCTATCTTCACCTGCAGATAGGTGGAACACCACATCACAAAACCATAAACATATCTCTTCATGCCTGGACACCAATAATGACAATATAGATCTCTATACATCTTGGTGACACCAGGATGAACTACCCAAATTGAAGAATGAAAATCATGAATCATATCCTTGAATATGTCTATTTACACTCATACGCGACCATGAAAATGCAATATCTCGTCCTCGCCTATGATTCATCTTGAAATAGGGTCCTCTCCGGACACACTCTCCCATAAAAATAGGCCTTCAACATCTGATAGCTACCTCATTCACACTCGATCAAACATGGTAGAGGTAATAGGTATAGAAGAAAGGAAAATTTTTCCTTGTCTATCATTTACCTCCAAATGAATCTTAGGAAATAGAGCCATAAGATGCCCCTCATTGTTGGCCTCATGAACTTCATGTATCTAAGTCCTCCTGCTCAACGCATCATCCACTACGTTGCCTTTCCTAGTTGTGTAGGAAAGCTCAAAGTCATAAGATGAAGGTACTCAACCCACCATCCCTGTATCAAATTCTGATCGCACTGAGTGAAGATATACTTGAGACTTTTGTGGTTGGTGAAAACCAAAAAAATTATTTCCCAAAAGATAATATATCCAATAGTATAGAGCATGAAAAACTGTAGCCAAATCAAGATCATGTGTTGTGTAATTCCTCTCATGTGGCCTCAACTACTAAGACATGTATGCAATGACTCCATTACCCTACATAAGCAATGTTCCCATCCCAATACCCGAAGCAACATAGTAAACAGTATAGCACTTTCATGGATTTAGAAAAACTAGTATCAGTGCTGTATTCAACCTCCCTTTCAACTCCTGAAAGGATGAATCACTGGAATCTGTCCATAGATACTTCCCACTATTCTTAGTCAGGCGCGTCAGTGCCACCGCTAAGCATGCAAAAAGTCCTGTATAAAATTTATGTAGTAACCATTTAGTCCAATAAAATTCCATAACTCAAATAAGTTCTTTGGATGCACCTAGAAAACTTCTTCCCTCACTTTTGATGTGTCTACTAATACACCTATCTTTGAGATAACATGAACCAAGAAGTGGATTTGGTCTATAAAAAGTGGCATTTTGAGATCTTATCATATAACTGATTCTCTCTTAGTGTACTCAAAATGGTCTCCAGATGGGTAGCATGGTCGTGTTGAGTGTAAGATTACACTAATATACCATCCAAAAAAACCACCATAATGGAATCCATGTTTGGATGGAACACTCTGTTCATCAGTACCATAAATTCTGCAGTTGCATTCGTGACACCGAACTACATAACCCCATACTCTTATAGACCATACCATATCTGAAAGCCAGTAAGATGTACATATAATAGTCTAATGTGAAAATGATGAAAACCAGATCTCATGTAAACCTTAGAGAACACCCTTTCTCCTCGAAGCTAATCCAATAGATCATTAATCCTCGAAAAGGGATATCGATTCTTGACCATCAACTAGTTTAGCTTCCGATAATCCACACAAAGTTTGATGTTACTGTCCACCTTCTTCACAAATAGGATAGATGAACCCCAAAGAAAAGAACTGGTTCAGATGAAACCCTTTTCCTATAACTTTTCTAATGGCTTCTTGTGCTCCGGTAACTCTGATGTAACCTTCCAATAAGGAGGAATGGACACCGGTGCTGCTCCTGGAACAAGCTCAATAGAAAAGTATACCTCTCAATTTGGAAGAAAACATGAAAATTCCTATGAAAATACATCAATAAAATGATCCACCACTTGAGGAAAATACATCTATGAAGTCCCCTAGAAATCCAGATATAAACAAGCAATTTGGGTTGTAACTCCTCCCAACCCATGATACTCGGGTCCATCTTTGCTCGCCTGGACATCCCATTCACCCTTATAAAGAAAAGATCTTCCTTTTGGTGACATGAAACTCACCCTACGGTGATAGAAATCAACCATAGCCTAGCAGAGAACCAACTAGTCCATTCTATGAATGACATCATAGCCTGTCATCTCTAAGACAAAGCGGTCCCAGAAGAAGTGACACCCTCCAACCTCAATAGGGAACTCCTTGCACTAACCTACACTAGCCTTTCGTGTCCCAAACAGAGTGTCCGACATTAATAAATCAGCAAATGTAAAGATACAGAGCCCAGGGATCTCCACAATAGAAACTAATATAAAAATATGGGAAGCCCCCATATCGAAAAGAGAGGAAGATAAAACTGAGGCAACTAGAATCGTACCTTCAGTTGCATAGGGTCCAAAATCTTGCACCTGCTGGGTCTACTCAACTGCAAAATTCTGACATATACCGAAGCCTTGTGACCCAGCCTAACCACCATGATCTGTTCCACCCTGTTGTCATTGA
The DNA here is from genome assembly GCA_963277665.1 of Viscum album. Taxonomy (NCBI): domain Eukaryota; kingdom Viridiplantae; phylum Streptophyta; class Magnoliopsida; order Santalales; family Viscaceae; genus Viscum; species Viscum album. The sequence continues at coordinate 1,040,909,726 of OY728143.1, read as the reverse complement.
AATCCTGGATATTGGATACCACAGCCACAACCTCCACCTCGGTCTAAAAAGTCGGATGAACTCCAGTTCCCTAACTAATGAGAAACTGGTGGTCGTGCTTCTGAACGAGGAGGCATAAAATAACCTCTTCCACCAGCTGCTTGGGCAAAAACCTGACAGAAATGCTAAATATGAACCATCATTCCACAATATCAGCACTCAACTAGGTCTCTTTTGAAATGTGTCCCCGTATTCCCACTCTTCCGGCACTGGTAGCATACTACCTGGATACCTGAAAAAGTATCCTGTCAACTCGGATCACCATACATAGATTCAAAATGGAGCTTCTTGTTGTCAGTCGGAGGGGTAACAACTCTAGATGTCAATCCAGCCTAGCTCACATATCTATAATCCCTCAGGTTGCCCTCTGTGATCAGCTTCAGGTTGACTGTAGAAGTGATAGAAGTCAACCGGTATATGTTCACCTAAGATCGGATGTAATGCCTAAGACCATCCCCAAACATCCTTTCCAAAAATAACTCATCACTCACTAAAATGGGTGTGAAGCACTGTAGCTCTGTAAAGTGAGAAGAATTCTTCATGACTGAAAGAGTACCTTGTTCCAGAATCATGAACTATCGGGCTCGATCATACCTCAAAGTCTCTGGGTAGAAGTAATCAAATAAGGAATACTAGAACTCATCCCACGCCATACCCAGCTGGCGTCCCACCTGTGAGATCACATCCCACCATCTCTTGGCAGAATTCCAAAGCGTGTATGTAGAAAGATTCACCCTCCTCTCTGGAGACTTCTTGAGATGATCTAAGATAGACAGCATGGCTTCTAACAAAGACTCTACACCCTGAGGTCCTCTTTCTCCAAAGAAGGTGGGAGGATGTTGCTACTGAAAAACCCGCACCAACTCTTCCATAGACGGGGCATGATGTGGTGCCCCCTAGAAGGTCTTCATAAACCTGATGAACCCTTCTTGGAACTCTACATCAACACCTATTTCTAGAATGACGGGTGGTACCAAGATGGTCATGAAGAGAAGATCTACTTGTAGTCCCTGATCATCCATGTCTGGTGTCTGATTGTTTCTTTATATCTAGCATACAATTGGAGGACATCTCGGTGGAATGAATCTTCATGGTCAAGCGCACACCTCAGTTCAAGATTATAAAGGACTGAAACATAGATGTTCTAGAATGAAATAGGTGAAAGAAACAATTCAGGTTTTTCAAAACATGGATTCATGGTGTGTATGACCCCTACACAGTGTGTTCCCTTATGCTTTCACATGGGTGTGTACTTATTCCAACCCTTGTCATGTAACACCCTTACACATGGTGTGTTCTACTTCAGACATGGCGTGTACATGAATATTTTTCACCTACCTCAGTTCCAATAAATGGTCATAAACACATCTCATATATGGGTAACTGTGCATAGTGAGTTTGCCCTTGACACGACATATATCCCTTAAGTTTCAACTGCCGGTGTCGTTAGTCACTAATCCAGATATATGGTCACTATAACACAGACTGTAAGAGCAAAAAAATGTGTGTACAAACTGATATTAATCTATCCCGGGCATTGGTCACACGGGTGGATACACGACTCTTAAAACATGGTGTATACCCTAAGTACAAGACATGTGTCGCCAAACATTTCCCAACCCCATTTCTTTTCCCACACAGTCAGTCACACGGTCTTGGATTACACGGCGTGTACATATAGTACACCCCATTTACTTAAGAAAAACATTTCCTTCCTAAATAGAAGGATACATGGCGTGTATTCATCATTAAACACGATGTATTATGGGTATTTCTGGACAGTAAGCCTCAAAAATTTCTCCGAAATCCCATAAAAAAACTAAAAAAACATTTAAGATCCAAATTCTGATCCGTGGAGCCCCATACTCCCCGTAAACTGAAGCATGGCATCATGTTCATGTCATATAGAAGGTATAAGAGTTTAATCAATAAATTATCCACCCAATTCTGATTCATGAGTGCCCATAACACCTTAGGGATAAAAGTTTTTTCACTCATTCAAATGAAACATTACAGAATAAGTAATACCCTATCCAATAGTTGGTATTCTATGAAGGCATCTATCACAAGAGCATGCATATGTAGCACAAAATCTATCACAAAAACATGAAAATGATAGTTCCCCTTAAATGGAATGACAAGAATGTACAACATGTGATCTCTATAAAGTTTTTAAATGATGAAAAAGATGACATGCCCTCATCTCATCGGGTTGCAACAGAAATAAAACCTCAATAATATCAATAATAACAGCACAAAACATGTGAATCATCCAAAGGTGAAAGCAAATCAACTGTAATAATTTAAAAACCAGCAAAATGTGTAATATATGAGGTAAATTAGCTTTTACCTATACATGGGATAGCTACTCCTAGGAATAGCTTATTACCAACTACATATTCCTTTTTATCCCTATCTATAGTCTCCAAGTAATAAGTCAAACAAGAAAATAATCCCTCTGATACAACATTGTAACATTTTAGTTCCAGGTGCTGCCTAGAGGTTCCCCATACCCAGTTGGTCATGTGGCCTCAAGAGAATTTCCCTGAACTCTAAACGCTACCAACTAGTAGTGAGGGCCTTGGTTGTGATGGTGGAGAAACTATTCCCTCATTGGAAGAGTAACACATCATAATAGAACACATAACAATAGCGGAAGCAATAATAATAACATAAAATAGTGAATAGCAGAAGAATTCAAGTAGATAAACAACTAGATCATATATATAAATAATCTTGCATGTCACAATATCTAGGAAATCATCCAAATAGTCCACAATTATAGAATATAGTACAAGAAAAAAATTCAAATGGAAAACATGTAAATACCTCCAATAGCATTGCAAGACTAATCTTGGTCTCATGCTCTCTAGCTCCACAAAAATCAAGTACTTGAAGTAGAAGGGTGCTTTACCTTATCTATACCTGCAATAATATAATCTATTTGGGCCCAAAATGATGACCCAAACAGGGTGTGAGATGAATCCCAATAAGCAACCACCCAATGATATGTTCCTAATAGTTAGTGAATATATATTGCAGAAAATATGTAAAATGAAGTAATAAAAAAAGTACTCAAAAGTAAATAATACTACAGTTTAAACTACATTCATTTACATTTATTAATTATTCAACCAATAATTCACAAGTAACCTTATGGGGTAGTTATCATATCCTAACCCCTCTGTTTCAACTTATCATTTAACAATAAAGATATAAAGACCCCATGGGATATCTCACACAGTATAACCCCTTGGTCTCATGAAAACAGTGACTCTTTGAGGAAGCACTCACCGTCAATTACCCCTATATTCTTTTAACGTTAAACTATAGGATCTCTGGGGAATCACTCAACATAAATTCCCCATGTGGTCTCATAATGATAACTATAAACACTTTGAGGGTTCACTAAATGTTAATCCCCCCTATCGCCTCACAGCATGAAAAGTACAACAAACACTATGGGGAAGCACCCAACGTCAATTCCCATTATGGTATCCCTACACTAGGTTCCCACATCCCTTTGTAAAGAAATCTTGCACAAGGATATTCATCAGCCAAAATAAATCACAGAATACTACTTGGATAAACAGCTACAAAGCATGACACAAGCATGTCAGAAAATATCACTGCATCTTATCAACACTAGGCATGGAAAATAGAGCAACCTAACATGAAAAACTAGGCCTAATGGACAAAATCAATTAAATCATGGGAAAACACATCCATAACAAGGTAGTTAAACACTATTCTCAAACAAGAGCCCTAACTCCATAAATCAAGGAATATAAGTAATTAATGGGGTAAATTCCCTAAACACGCAATAACCCAAACTAGGGTATTGGAAAAATTTGCACATATAATTCAATGAAAAACTAAGGAAATACACAAATCACCTACCTCAACATTGTAAGATCAATATAATTGAATCTCAGCCTTTTATTTTACGTAGAACTCCATATATATAAAAAATGTCAAAATCATTCAGCCAATTATATCTCACGAAATATGATGAATCAAGAGACTAGGCTCTAGAAAAAGGAATAACTTACCGTATCAATTCCAACATAATTTACGGTGATTGATTCAGAGTACAGATGGTCGATCGGTGGATCCGGGAAGAAATAGTGATATCTGTCACTCCAGGACGAGATGATGCGAGAAGAAGATGTTTCTGCCGATTAGACGTGGCCCTGGTCCGTTTAATAAATTAAAAGGAAAATTACATGGTGTGTCCTTTAAAAGTACACAGCGTGTATATGCCTTTTTCATTCCCTACTTTAAGCAGTCTCTAGGTCACCCCACACGTCCATGTACTCGGCCGTTACACGGACAGTACACAACTACCAGCGGCAACTGGGTACATGGCATGTACTCTTATGTACATGTCGTGTACTCCTTAAATTTCTCGAAACTCATCCTTTCCTAAAAAACACTAGAAAAAAAGTTCAATACATGAAATGAAGATTCAGGTTATTAAAAATGTTGTTTTTAAGACATGCATGATCTCATAGATATTATTAAAGATGTAAAGATCATTAAGTGCATATTGAGAATACTGCCATCTGGATTCAATATGAAGTTTTCTTTACTGGAGTATAACGATCCAAAGGAGATTATGTTGCATACTTTTCACAATACACTTGTTCCATCCAAGATGAGAAATGATGATAATGTTTCTATGGAAAAACGGAAGTCCAAAGGGGTGTAATTAAAGGAAATTAATAATATCTCTATTAAAGATGGAAAGGAAGAAGAAGAAATGGATAAGGTCATGTCATTACATTACTCACACATATAAATGGTAAAAGGAATGTTCAAAGGGAAACATCAACTTTATTTCTTTTGACATGGAAAGGTTGGTTATCTTGTAGCAAGGTGACCCCAGAATATTCAATATAATGATGAAGATTATGTCCAAATACCCATGAATAATTTTTCATCCTATGATAATGGTAAGATATATTTATGGAAAACTTTTATAAAAAATAATCTTGTTTCACAAGAAATTTACAACTTAGAGTAATTTGAGGTTGAAGATATGGATAACTATAAGGATGATGGATAAAATGATTTGGTGGAAGTTTTATGTAACCCCCAAACAGGGTAGGAAAATGAAAATAATGAAGGATAATTTGAATGAATGGTTGATCTATCATATTAATTAGAATCATATCTTGAGTTGATATTTGTTTTGGGAGCCAAAAATTTTGAATTTCAAAAGAGTATTTCATGATTGAAATCTCTAAATTCCACAACAGGAAGAAAATAAATATGATTTTAAGGATGAAATTATAATATTAAGTATTTATATCCATAATAACACTAAAATTTTATTGACAAGAATATCAAAGTGGAAAATTTTAAAAGGGTGATAAATGGTTTGAATCACATAGAAAAAGATAAAATCAAAAAAATCCATGGACTTGAGGATGACATTATAGACCTAAGAAGAAATTGTAAAATCATGAGAGAATATTGACTCTTGTTATGATATTGGAAAAGTATAACACTCTCCCAAAGTAGATAATATTGGTCTATAAAAGAAGAAGAAATAGTCATATAAAAATGACAAGGATGGTATGTGATTTGATCAGAAACATAAATATATTATGAATGATGGGAGGACGCAAGCACCCACTATGAGGATGAACATAGATTTGGGTAAATGTCATAATCATATGGTTTGAAGATTCCATGGAATAATTGTTATTTAAATAATGACTCAATTCAATTCACCTACTATTAAGTGTTATTACAATAGAAATATGGCTCATTCTCAAAAATTATGTTCCATTTCCAAAAGGTAATGAATGGAATTAGAGAAGCAATAATGGCTGGATATAGTTCAATATTTCAAGAATGATATTAATGTACAATATTTATAATGTAGAGGATATAAAAATATATCCATATATATCCCATTAATAAAGAAAATATATCTATCGAAGCATATTCAAAGTTTTTATAAACAAAAGCTCAAATAATCATTGAATGATATGAAAATGAAAAAAAATTCTAACTCTAAAATATGAATTTGTTCCATCATACTTGGAGGAATATCAATAATTTTATTACAAAAAACATATTAATTCAATGTCTTGGATCAAAAAGAAAATATCTTAGCTAGTAATTTTTTTGTGATTTCCCTTAAATTATCAGATCATGTGGTTGTATGGATCATTGTAGGCAATTCACATCCAAAATGATGGGAAATGAGGATCTTGATACATGAATCAAATTTTACAAGGATGGTTTTGTCAAATTTGAAAACGATAAATGCATGAAGATCATTGGATTTGGAATGGAAACTTTGGGGGGGGGGGATGATATGAGACATGTTGATGTCTTGGTTGTCAAAGGAGTCACTCACAATATCTATAGTGTTAGTTAATTGGGTGACTCAAGTCATTCTATGATCTTTAACATGAATATTTGTTTCATCATGGTAAATGGTAGTACGTTTATTTTATAGAGAAAGTGCATGAAATAGAAATTATAACTTGTGAGTGGATAATATTATATGTACTTTCTATAAAAATTGAAAGAATACATGTTTGTGGAATATATGGCTTGGCCATCTATGCTAACCATCCCCTAATGATTTGGTCAAATGTGATGGAGGTCAAGAACTCCCCAATATATCACATGATCATACTCACACATGTGATGATTTTCATTAATGGAATACTATTAGAAATAAGTTCAAGGAAAAATAAAAAATGCTAACTAGAGTCCTTTGATTGGTACATACAGATTTGTGTGGCCCTATTATACTACGATCCATTGACTGGAAGAGGTACTATGTTCTTTTCATTGATGAATTTGGTGGGATGTAATGGATATTTTTCATTTCCATATACTCCATCATGTTCAGTTGCATAACACAATATCATAGGGTAATTAAGAGGATTATTTTATAAAGGATTCTGATGTTTTCAAATTATAACAATATGTATTTCACAAATAGAAAAGTAGAATCTTATATCAATAAACACATGATATGGAACCATGTTTCAGAATTTAAAACATTTCAACAAGATTGAATGATTGGGAGGATAAATAGGAATATAAACAACATGTCCAGAACAATTTTTATTGAAAAGGTCCTACCAGAAAAATTCTAGAAGGAATTAGTATTAACATTGTTCTACATTTCTAATATGGATTTTTTGAACTTAAATAAGAAAATAAATTGTACGGGTTATGGTCTGGAAAGAATCCAACATTGAAATACTTTTTAATATTTTGGTATATGTTTTTATTATTAATATGTATAAAAATAAGGTGTTTGACTCTTTTGGAAGCGAGGGGCTATTCTATGGACATTTTGGAAAAAATAAAAACATATAAACTCTTCAATAAGTGGATGGAAAAATTGGTCGAAAGAAATGATGTAACTATATTATAGAATAAATAAAATCTTCAACAATATAGTGAACAGTTCCCCAATGGAATTGATGGGGAGGTATGAATCTTAGGGAGACTAGAAGTGGAAAATTATAGTTCAAAATAAAATACTGATTATCTTCATGATGATTCCAAATATATATCTACATGGAATCTGAATATTTGATCTAAAATTAATATGAAAAACATCAATGATGATGAGGAAGAACTAGTTCAATCATGTAGAATGGATTATTTATATTTATCATCCTTCCTATCTCAGGTAGAGCATAAATATTTTAAATAATAATCTATAGATGAAAATAGGGTTCAATATATGATTGAAAAACTTGAATAAATTGATTATATCCCTACATAATAGATTTTTTGGAGATGAGTAGATAATAATTTCATTGATACCAAAAGAGTCTTCTGAAATAAACTAAATGAAGATGGATTTTTAATAAAATATATTTCAAGAATAGTGTTCAAGTGATAATCCAAGATTGAGGGAATAAATATGGATGAAAAAATTTCACCTATTTCAAGGATCAATACTATTATAATATTCTTATCCATAACAATATAGAAAAATTTCAAAGTTTTCTTGATAGATGTAAAGTAAGAGTTTCTGAATGGGGTTATAGAAAAATATGTGTATATTTAGTAGCTATATGTTTTCTATTTTCATGAAGAAGAGAATACCGTTTTTCATTCTAGAAATTCTTTTTATAGATTAAAGTAAGCACTTAGACCATGGTATTGAAGACTTTATCAGTTTTGGAAGAAGATCAATTTCCATCATGATGGGTTGATTACAATTACTATGTCAACACCTATAGTAATGAAAGGATAATGGTACAGATGTACGTGAATGAAATAATAAATATTTATTATGATAAAGATCAGTGAAAATAGTTCACATAATTCATGAAAAGTGAGTTATAAATGTCCATTACTGGTGAAATGGTCTTTTTATTCATTTTATAGGACAGACAAGGAATGAAAGAAACATTAATTTTTCAATGAAAATATTTTAAAGAGGTTTTGATAATATTTGGAATGGATAATCACATGTTTATGATGAATTTGGGGGATACCTAGCAGAATCTATCACGAGATGATATATTCAAAGTGGTTAATGTCAGAAAATATAGGAAAATCGTTGTATTTCCATTGCATTTAAAAGTGACACAATCTAATATTTTCTCCACATTCCAAGTAGCAATGTATCAACAGAATCCCAATGAAATTATTTTACCTATAGTAAAAAATAAAAATCCATTATATCAAGAAAATTTTGGATTTCAATTTTTTGTATAATAAAAAATATCAACAAGATTAATTGGGCTATACAAATGCATATTATCCTATTTTAGCAGATGATAGAAAATAAGATTCAGTTGGTACATTATATCTTGGAAGATTGTTTATTTCTTTGATAGTAAAGAAAAAATATTTCATTTCATTGGTAACCAAAAAAGATAAATATATTATGGATACTCAAGAATTCACATAGTTATTATGGATGAATTAGCAACTTGATGATATGGGAGTTGAAGTGAAGTCTCTAAATGGAATCCATTATGATAATTCAAGTTATAAAATACTTATAAAAAATCTATTCTATCACTCAAAGAGAATCAACAATGAAATCACATACCATTTATCAAGAAGAATGTGGACTATGGGCTTGTCACGTCAGAGTACATGCTTACAGACCTACAGTTTGCATACATTCTAAAAAATCTCTTTCTCAAAGAAGTGTTTGAGTGACATAAAATAGATATTTGAGTTTATTTGACTCTATTTTCATTAACATGTGTGAAAGTGTACCCCCCCCACTCCCCAAGGTATGGTGTGTTTTTCTTTAATGGGTTTATATGTGTTCTTTATAATGTTACAACTACAAAAGAGTGACATTTGGGTTCATTTTAAAAGTGGAAAAAATATCATGATCTTGATAGGGGAGAAATTGATATTGTGTAAGTAAATTAATGGGTGAATTAAATATATTGATTCTAAATATTATAAATAAAAGGAAATATATCATGATGGATGAGGTTCTTGATGAAAGAGGTTAACTATTTTGGAATGGAGTGATATATTGATGAACTTTAAATACTACTCTTGTTTCTCATGCTGAACATACCTCACATGGGATTAGAGTTTGTGTTTATTAAATCATTGATAACAATATGGAATCACCATAAGAAAATTATAGATAAATATGGAGGAATATCAAATGTTGTATCAAAGCATAAAGAGTTTTCAATAAACCCAAAGGGGACTATTGTTGGACAAATTCACTCAAAGTAACACTGTAGTGTTTTTTTTTTATTATTTTTGTTGAAAAAAGGGTTTAAATATTTATTTATGGATTTCTAACGACATATTTGACTATGTATGATTAAAAAACTTCAATACAAGCGTATTTAAGCTCATGAATTGGTTCATCAAATTGTGTTTAAAAGGTATAAGTTTTTCTTATTATTTACCAATGTTTTTGGGTCTAAAATTTGGAGGAAGGGAAAAGTGTTTTGAAAGATATGATTCTAGGGTTGCCTCATAAAAATATTTCAAAGGCATGAAATTAAGAAATTTTTTGGTTTTCATGAAATTTTGGTGTTTTGAAGGTTTGTAGATTTTCAAAAAAATGATTCAAGAAAGATATATGAGTTGTATAGAAGATATGGTAATTTATGAAATTATCATAAATTATGAAAATGGAAAATTTCACTGAATATTATCAAAAATGGTTGTTTCATGAATGAGAATAAATAACAATGAAAAAAAATTGTGGTGGTGAAAATTAATGGTTCCTGATGGGGAAACAATGTATAAAAATAGGAGACTATCCCCCTCATTTGATGATAGTAATCCTTAACAAAAATCCAAAGGCTTTGAATTTGTGAATGAATTGCACTAAATATTTCTTTTAATAAAGGATATTTAAGAATATTAATTTCAAGAAAGAAGGATGTTTCATGAAATTTAATTTTTGGGTAATAGTTGTGGATTTCATGAAAGTATAAGCTTCGTTAAGGATTAAAAATATTCATGAATTACTGAGTAGTTTTTCTAAAGTTTATAAATAAGTTTCATGAATGTGAAGCTTAACTGAATCATAATGGACTACCTATTAATTTTTTGGTAATGTGGTATTCATGAATTAGATGAATGTGGAATGTATTGATGCACCAAATGAGGTGTAAAACATATTGATTAAAGTGATCAAAACAATATTCAAAATGGGAAGTTCCCACACTTCTGTTTATAGAGAAGTGATAATTCAAATTAAGATTGGTTTTAAACATGGAAGGAGATTGAGTCCACCCTGAAAATTGTAAACAGTAGTGTTCTTTAGGGGATTATGAAAATAATATCATTTCCTTTGAGAGAAACATGGACATATCCAAGTAAGGCTAAACCAAGTAAATTGTTTTTTTCTCATGCATGATTTTATTTCTTCTCCAGCATTTATAAGGGAAAGGGATAGATGATAGTTTTGTTTAATGATGAAACAAGATCTGAAATAGTAGTAGTTTTTAATCTGCCATACCACATTTCACCCCCCATAAAGATATTTAACATAGTTGGTCTAAAATATTTCTTCATTGATGGATTTGATTTATTTCATCATAACATTTAAATACCTAAGAAATTGTTTTTTTCTCCTTCACACTGTTTATAAATAAACATGATCTCATTTGTCCACTACATTATAATAAAATGATACAGATAATATTTCACCATATTTATAGATATTTCTAATACTCCTCAAACTATCAGTTTATTTTTCCACATCAGTGGTACATTTAATTCCTTAAATCATGCATGATGTTTCATTTAACATCTTGTTAGGACATGAAATAGGCTCATCACTAATCCTGATGCCATGATTTCCCATTAAACACTCAATTCACAGTAACATTACAACTCATTACTATATGTGGATTTGATATTTTCATTGATGAAAAAAGTCTCTGAACGCATACATTTATCATTTATTTTACACATGCACTAAAACTCATATGATTCATGCATTCGTTCATCAGTGGAGTTGCCTCAAAATAATATATAATTTTTTTCTTCAATATATGCATTCTTAATTTCATTTACATTAATATAATGTGAAGCTTCATGAATGTATCTTGAATCTACCTTCTCGAGCTTTGAAAATTCTAATTTTTATCTAATATCATTTTCATGACCAATTATCATCATATATAAATCACTATTGGATAGAAAAATATAACATTGACTTATTTTTCTAGTGACCGGAACTCAAATTGTAATGTAATAACATATTATTCACCACATAGATGATCATTTTTGATGCAATAATGATATATTCCTTTCATTCCCCATGGAATGTAAGTGTGGTTCTCATATAACTCCATATTCCTGAAAAATATATGGCTTTATAAAGGAATATCCTATATTCATGGGAGATTTGGGTGTTATTCTTAGATGGTCCTTCTAACAAGGAATGTTTGTTCCCTTCAAGGGATTTCATCAAAAACTCATATAAAATTTTATTCATACCGAATATATTTTAAGTTTATTTCTTAAATTATCCTTGGTAAAGATGATATACAAAAATGATCATCCTTATTAATGATCCATGGAGATATTATCATGGATGTTCATCCACTAAAACTCACGTTCGATCCTCATCTTGAATGTGTGATCGATTTATCAAGTGGATCATGAAGAGAAACATTGAATCTCATAAGGTAGAAGTTGATGTCATGGAGTATTCTAATTTATTATACTATAATTTCCATCTTTTTAGCTATGGAATAACAGTATTCAAATATTTGGTTTTCCCACATCAAACTTCAGTATAGTATGGTTCAGATTAATAATATTGTGTGCTTCATCATCCATCCATTTGTGAGTATCTGAGTCCACTTCAAGAACCCTCACCTACATTGTCGATCTACTCGATATGGAATTTTTCTTCCACACATGTGCACCCTCATTCCTAACCATGTACAAAATCATTCCCTATTGTGCTCATCTTCAACAACTTTCTAGTCATCCAAACGGGATACCATGTAGAGATATAATGTCCAACATTTGGGATTGAGCTAACACCGTATCTTGATTGGGAGTGGATTGATCTCTTCCTACACTCTTTTAAAAAGAGTTATTAAAATTGTAGATAAATTATATGGCCATATCAAATATTATTCAATTTATTCATAACAAATAAAATATTTTTTCCTATCCATCATATACAATTTCCCAATTTTCATCCCATCTTGATGATAATTTATTTACACACATCATAGGATGGTTTTTTCATGATTTAAACATAGTTATATATCCAAAGTCTTATTAGTAAATGTCATTATGAATTGGAGAATATTACTTCAATCATCACATATGTATGGATAATTTCTAAATAATAACATCCAACTGAATTATTTGAATCTATAAGAATACTCCAAAAATCATTATCCCATATCTATCACCAAAAACATATTGACTCATTAAAACCATGAAAACCTCCAAGAATAATCACTTCATATCTACTAAATAAGATAAAATTGACACATTAACAAAAAACGTAGCACTTTATTAGACTCAACATGTATATTGAAATATTTTTTAATTTAATATGAATTTGAGTTCTATTAAGTTGGTGAGGCTTTTAAAGACTACCCCTTGAAATATTAAGTGTGAAATTCCTTACAAATCCACAATTTTTAGGAACAAAATAATTCAAACAAACATATTCATTCAAAATTTGAGTTCCCATGGATTATCTTATGTAAGTAACAAAAGTTTTCAGGATACCCTAGAATTTAGGGCCTTGTTTAGGGATATGGTTTTCATTACAAATAGAGAAGAAACATTATTGGTAAGGAGTATTGAAGAGTACAGTTCAAGAAATCCATATGACATATTTAGATAAAAATATATCTACCCATATATTAAAGATTCGAAACAATTATGATTTCCATAATGGCCCAACTACATAAACATTTGGTGAGGTTAACACCCTAGAATACTCATCACACAGTGAACTAAAGATAATTTCTTACAAAATATATATTATATATGGGATTATCATTTTCAGTGGGTGTATAGTAATTAAAATTCTTTTATAAAAAGATATAAAATTTATTATTCTCCTATAGATATATTTTTATTATATATTTTTTATTACTTTATAGTAATCATTTGGAGTTATCATATAGCTATAACTTTTAAAATAATTTAATTTTGGTATTTGATATTGAGAATTGTTCTTAGTAATAACCATTTTTATCATCTGAAATGTGAATTTTATAGAGATCAATTTCCCTAAATCTATATTTGGGGTATTAGATACTAGTTTTCCATCATAAATTTGTGATGATAAACTTAGAAATAGTTCTATGAGATAATTGATGAAGGGATAAGTGTATTAATGTCTCAGTAATGTACTATGATTTAATGCATTAGAATTTAGTGCGTAGGATCTCAGTCTACCCAATGGATTAATTCATCAATGGAAGAAATATTATTATTTTCCCACCATAATGAAAAAATTTATTTGTGTATTATATTTTTGTAAGATAGAATTTTTATCCATAATTAGAGGAAGGAGTTGTTATATATATATTAGAATGAAAAATTTTATGTCATTGGTAATATGGTAAATTATTTATACATTCTAGATATAGATAATTATTCTTATAATAATAATAATAATAATGTTAAAAGGTTAATTTTAATCCCACCGATATTTGGAATTGTCTTCTTTGATATATTAATGAGAAATGATTCCAGAGACTGTATATAGATGGATTGTTAGTTTCAGCAGAATATGAGTCATTTAATATATGATAATATTTTGATTAGTTAAGATGAACAAAGAATCATTTATTAAAAAATGCGAAAGGGATATAGGATTGTTATATCTCACACATAGTGATTTATATATTCCAATTATTGAACAAGTAAGTAGTGGTTTTAGGTAACTCATTATTTTTAAAAATGAATTTAGTTGGAATGGTAATGTGTATCTAATGATACACAAGTATAAATATTTTTAAAGGTTCTAATTGTTTCAAAGAGTATTACAAAATAAATTGGGAAAATGTAGTAAGACTCTTTGATCAAATTGGGTTTTGGAAAAATTGATCCAGTAATTCAATGAAAATCAATAAGTTTGTGGAATTTTTTCACAACATGTTCTTCTAGGAAAACTAAGTGTAATGTTTCATTGAGAGGAGTAATCGTAACTTTTGTACTTGGTTCGGTGTAAAATGATCCAATGTGACCTTCCTATAATATTATATGGTAATGCTCTAGTGGTAGCTATATTCCTATATAAAAAATTAAATATAAAGTAATCCAAACTACACCATATGATATATGGTATAAGAAACATCATATATTAGATTTTATAAGTATTTGTGTTTTTTATTCACTTATATTTTAATTGATTCTAGCAAACTTATCTCTATGTTTGAGAAGTGATTATTTTTTTTATCCAATGGGAAATGGGTGATATTATTTCTAGAATCCTACTAAACACGATGTTTTTATATCAAAAAATTATTTACATGAAATGGAATACATAAGGTGAGGTGTTTTTTGTATTAAATTTAAACATATAGAAGTTCAATACCAATAAACTAGAAGTGTTCCAGAGAATTAATTCGATTCAGTCTCACAAAATATTGTGTATGATCAACCAATTTAAGTTAACAAATGACCTAAAATGTCAAGTAGGATGAATCAAGATCCCAATATATAAATAATTCACATGGAAAATGATAATGAGTTAACATTTATTGGATATGAACATATAGCCTATTGTGATCCCTTTTAGAGTTCTGATTCTATGAAAATTTAAAAATCCATATAATATTAAATACACTCCATTTACTCTAACGATGTCTATAAATTGGTGGATAAACCTAAAGGGATAAGAATGGCATGGTTTAAGTGAGGGTTTTAGTATTTATAACATGTATAATGTTAGAATACACCTTATCTAAAATGATATCATGTCTCTACTCTCTATAATGATATGGTTGTGTAAATTAGTATTTATGAAATACATCGGTTAATTAGTTTAGATACTTTGTATAAATATCTATAGATACATAACTAAATTAATTCTTGGACTTAATCTGGATAAATACATTGGTTAAATGATTAAGCGGTTTATCATAGAGAACTCTAATATGTGGTCTTTACCAGTATTAAATGAAATTAATCATATGATGATTCAGCATCGTTCTATGGAGTTATCAAGGATGATAGACTTCTATAGGCATCCTCTATAGGATCTAACATGTATTCCTTGTTCTATACACCACTTAATGTCACCTATTCACTTATTAATATCATTATATACCAATAAAATCATAGTGAGAACCAAAGGAACATTGTGCATGTAACACCCGAGAATTTTATAAGAAATATTTTGTTTTTATCAAAGTAATCTTTCACTACAGACAACACTAGCTTGGCTTGCTTTACACACAACCGCGGCCTTCCTCAATGGCTTGCGTCGTACGTAATACCGAGTTTCACTAAACAATGATATGCTATTGAAATATTTTTAAAACTAGCCGTTATGAAAAGTAATAACCACTTTTTGAAATTTTATAAATTTTATTTTTCAAAATTGACATCATTTTTGGATTCGGAATATTGAAATTAGCCTAGGGTGAAATTTTGGTATTTTTCTGAAAACATTCAATTTTTGATGAATAGTGAAACCACTAAGTGGTAGTTAAAAAACTGAATTTTTCATAAAACATAATTTTACCGCTTCTGTGAGTGGAATTTAGAAAATCCGAGAGACATGGTTAATCTCAAGGACTAAAATTTGGTTCAATGAGATGAAAATAATTTTGGGTGAATCGTAACTTTTTACTTTTTTTACCACGGTTAAAAGTAAATAGGGTAATTAAGGGTAAAAGTGTTATTAATATTACCCTAACACATGTATTAATTCTATTGGATAAGTGTAATTCGACCAAAAACAACCTTAGGAATAAAATATGACCATTTAGGCCCACTTGGATTAGATTAGGACATTTATTATTAATTTATTTAAAGAAGGGTTAAAATAGTTAAAATCAATGTTTAATAAGTATAGCATTTTTAATATAGGGTCATACATAAGATAAATTCGACTATAAATATTCATTAGAAAGATAAAACGATTTCCTACATAATGGTATTTTATTTGTAATTTTTAGACATTAAATAATTTAATTTATTTATGACACGCAGATGATGCAGTAATTATCTTATTAATGAAATATTGACATAATTGATGTTATAAATACCCAAATAAATGTAATTTGAGACTTTTTATGAATTCCACTAATTTTATAGGTTACTATGACATGTTATTATTGATTTAAATAACTTCGTTAGAACTAATAATTCTGTTATGATTTTCACAAAAATCAATTAATAAATAGTGTCAAAATTGACATAAAATAGTTTTTAAAACAAATATTATATTATTAATTGTTATTTTATTCCTAAAAATCTAAGGTTCGGCCAAAGGACTTAGATAAGGTTATATATATTAATAATAAACAACTTGGGGTTTGTTTTTCCTGATATAGTAAGTTTATTAACCTTATAGTGTAAGAAAACAAGAAGATACAGTAAAAGTTAAATTATCTAACTTAAAGTTAAATCTAAATGATAAGGTTACAATTGATACCTAAACTTGTCTAAATTATATTGGATGAGAGGAGTTCTACCCATTCCCACCTTATTTTATAAATATATCAATTTGAAGCTATTAAAAACTGAATTTTACTTTATAATAAAATAATATTTTTAGTTATTCCAAAGGTTCCCCTCTCCTCCCTTATAAAAGGGCACCTCCTCCCTCTCTTCCTCACACCACTTTGAGCCTTCAAGCTCGGAAAACCCCTGAAAATATCTTCTCTCCACTTCCCTAGAGACATACTAGAGGTTCTGGTCTTCTTCAAAGACCAATTTTAGTGCCCTAAAAGGAGGTCTCAAAGAAGCGCTTCAAAGAAGAGGTAATGTCCGTTACCGATTCTTTCAACTTTATTTATTCTTCCACTTCTTCTTCTTTAGTTGTTTCATTATGAAGTAATAACATCAGTATCACTCACATACTGATATGTTATTATAAGTATTAAACAACCCTATTTCACCATTTATCCATCCTACGGAAAACGAAATCACCGCGCGTGTGTACGTACGGAATACCGTCTCCACGCCGTGGTGTAATCTATTTTCCCCCACCACGTTACTTGGATGGGTATAATGGTGAAAATAATTACTATATATTATTATTTTAAAGTGATATTTATTCTTAAATAGTATACATACACTCCAATACAATTCCATGATCATGGGAACGATATCATCGCTCGTGCGTACGTACGGAATACCGTCTCCACGATGTGATGTGATTTGTCCTACATGATCTTCATTGAATAATGATTATATAAATGAATTGAATGAATAAATATGATATATAGTACATTAATACCATTATGGAAATGATTCATCTATAACCTAAAGAGATGAATAAGAATTTATTCGACAAAACACGCATAAGAACAAAAAGTTATAAACACCCGAATAACAAGTAGCAATGAAATATTACTACTAAGAAGCTAAGAATATGAAAATATATGATATCATAAAAATAAGTATGATTCTGGAATAAGTCAATAACATTATTTAAATCATTATACAGGAGGTTCAGACACTTATGAAACAAATCAGACCTAAGGTAAGGGAAAATATCACAATCCCATTTTTATCTGAGATTGTTTATACTTTGGTATTTATTGTGCTGTATTTTATCATCCACATCCATGTTACCTCAATATGTAATATTGTTTCCATCCACCTACAATTTTTTAAATCCAATTTTACCCTTCGGTGAGTTTTTAGTAAAGGATATGAAAGGAATCTTTTGTTGTTTTTTGTACGAGGTACTTTTTGACTTTTCCGACAAAAGTACGAGAAGAATGTTTTTTTAACTTATACGGCATGAATGGATCTTTAAAACATTATTTCCAAGAAGCTTCCTTTACAAGTTTTAAAGTTTATTTTTAATCAAATTCTTTTAGTTTAAAATTGTAAGAAATTATAATAAAGGAAATTGTTTTTGAAGTAAAAAGGATATTTTCCTCAAGAATGGAGTTCAAGTGTTTTATCAAAATTATTTTCCATATAAGATAATATAGGGTTCTGTTTATATCTCTATTATTACATTGATTTGATTATGTTGTGATGGAATTATTTTTATGAATTCGTTTATCTTATATGAATTGTTTTATGATGTCATGTTGTTTAAGAATCCCATTTTTATTACATGGGTTATGAAATGATGTATGATTTATGATTTTGTGGAACACATAAGAATGGTATCATTATGAGATGGGTGGGACCTATATCTCCCTCCAATACATTGGGTAAATATTTTATATCTCATGAGATAGACATGGCTAGAATGGTAGGTTATACCGGTTTAGTGAAACAAGACTGAAACGAGGAGTGAACTCGGTTCAAAAATGGACTTTGTCCACTGAGATAGTCTTGGAAATGAGTCTTTATTAATAATAAATGATTCTCTATGATTATGTGTATATGCCACAAAGTTTCATGTTTTAAGTTATGATTATTGTGATTACATTTCACTACTATGATTTATCCCATGTTATGAAATTATGCTCTCTTTTGCAGGTTAAGATTTCCAAAATGTTATGTTCTTATGATTATGATGTGATTGATATTTCTTTTGTTTACCCTTACTGAGCATTTGAGATCACCCTTTTGTATGTTTTCTTTCCCCAGGTCAGGAAGAAGGTTATTTAGTAAGATATACCAAAAGGGACTATAGATATGATGAAATAAATGGGAGACAGTGTAGACGCTTTATGAACCAGTTGTTTATGTTTCCCAGTTTCTAAATACACTATACCGATACGGTCCTTTCCTGGTTTTGTTATATGTGGTAATAAGTGTGCTTCAATTTTAAAGTAATAACAATGTATGTAAAGTATGGGTCATTATAGTTGGTATCAGAGGAAAGGTATAGTCAACCTTTGGAAACTAGGATGTGAAATCCTTATTAAGAACCCTAAGGATAAGTCTAAGCATAGAACACAATCTTAGTGTTTTAGAAATGACCATGAATTACCTAAGATAAGACCTTAAGTGTGAAATTTTATTCTCGATTATGTGGTTTTCCTATTATAATTATTGTTGCTCACTCTATTCTTCTTGGTTTTAGTCAATGGTTGGAACCCGAAGGAACCGTGTTAGTGCGGAATGCGACAGGAAATGCAATGATTGTCTCCTTGAGCAACCAAACGTTATGGGAGCTGGAATGCAAAATCTTGTAGCCATGCTCACACAAGTTTCTCAAGCTATGAATCATGCAGGACTTCCAAACGAGCAAAGGAAGGATCAACATTCTGTTGAATCCTTCATGAGGCAGCGTCCACCCTCATTCAGCGGGTCTACTGATCCATTAGTTGCTGAACAATGGATCGGTACTACTGAAAAGATATTTTCAGTTCTTCAATGTTCTGAACATGACAAAGTCATCCTAGTAGTGTATCGTTTGGAAGGAGATGCTGATCAATGGTGGAATCTTATTAAGAATACGAGGCAAAGGGATGAAATTGAGTCTATGGAATGGGACGAGTTCAAGAACTTATTTTTCAATAAGTACTTCCCTCGTATTCTCCGAACAAAGATGGAGAAAGAGTTTTTGAACTGAAGCAAAAGGATGATGAATCTATTGGTACCTATGAAGCAAATTTTACAAGACTTTCAAGGTACGCTTCTGGTATTATTATCCAACCTGAGAGTAAGATCGATCGATTCTTTAGTGGCTTAAAACCAAGTCTTCGAAGGGCGTTATCCATAAGGGACTTTAATAGCTACGAGGAAATCGTTCGATGTGCTCTCAAAGTCGAGATGGAGATTGGAGTAACCCATCAGTCATATTGTTTTGATAAGAAGAGGAAAATGGAATTCAAAGGAAAATCTAAAGAGCACACTGAAAAGAAGATGAGCTTTCCCTTATGCTCAATGTGTGGAAAGAAACATGGAGGGAGTTGTCATAAAGGGACAAGTAAATGTTTCAAATGTAGAAAGGAAGGTCATCGGGCATTTGAATGCCGCAATGATGGGAAGAAGATGTCTAATGATGCAAACAAGGGAAGGGACACACATAATGAACCTACTACACTTCAATGATTCAAGTGCAAGGAGATGGGGCATTGTGCCAATAAATTACCTAATCCAAGGGTTTTTGATGATGATCGACATCAAAAAAATCTTAAGGCTAAAGACAAAGGAAAGTCACGTGCAATTTCTATCAGTGATGTGGAGTAAGATAACGATGTGGTGAAAGGTACACTTACTATCCACTCTAAAGAAGCAAATGTTTTATTTGATTCTGGATCCACCCACTCTTTTATTTCTAAAGATTTTTCAAAGGGTATCACTGTATTACCTCAACAATTAGATGTTGAGTTAGTTGTGACAACACCTAATGGCACAGCAGTCGCATCAAAAGTTTATAATTCTTCCCCGATTGAAGTTTGTGGGAAAGTTCTTCCTGCAAATCTTGTGATCCGTCCTATAGTAGAATTTGATGTGATTCTTTGCATGGATTGTCTTTCTTCATATGGATCTCATATCAATTACCAAAGAAGGGAAGTCACATATCATATTCTAGATCAATCTATGATCGTCTATCGATGCAAAGATGAACATAAACTTCTAGTGGAAATTTATTCCATCTTATGGGTCTTTATTCTACTAAATGAGGGTTATTTATCTCAAATGGTTGGTGAGAAACTAACGATTAATAGTATGCCCATTGTACGGGAGTTTTATGATGTATTTCCGGAGGAATTGTCGGGTCTTCCACCGAATCGTGAAGTTTAGTTTTCAATAGAACGCGTATCGGGTGCTTTGCCTATTTGAAAGACACCTTATAGAATAGACCCAATTGAGTTGCAGGAATTGAAGAAGAAACTCCAAGAGAATCTTGATAATGGATTCATACACCCTAGTGTGTCACCTTGGGGAACACCTATTCTATTTGTTAAGAAGAAAGATGGATCAATGAGACTCTGCATTAATTATCAAGATCTTAACAAGATCACTATCAAGAACAAATATCCTCTCCCACGCATTGATGACCTATTTGACCAACGACGCGGAGATCAATACTTTTCCAAGATTGATCTTCATTCAGGGTATCATCAATTAAGGGTTAAAAGGGAGGATATACCAAAGACGGCTTTCCGTATGAGGTATGGACACTATGAATTTATAGTGATGCCATTTGGTCTTACTAATGCCCCTTACTATCTTCATGGATCTGATTAATAGAGTCTTTAGAGACTACCTTGATCAATTTGTGGAAGTCTTTATAGACGATATTCTTGTCTATTCAAAGAGTAAGGATGAACATGAAGATCACTTGAGAATTATATTAAAGACCCTGAGAAAGGAGAAGCTTTATGCCAAATTTACCAAGTGTGAATTTTGGCTTCAAAAAGTTGCATTTTTGGGTCATATAATCTCAAAAGAGGGGATATCTGTGGATCCAGCAAAAATAGAGGTTATCGAAAGATGGTCGAGACCAACAACAGTAACTTAGATCTGAATTTTTCTTGGTTTGGCTGGATATTATCGACGCTTTGTGAAAGATTTTTCATGATTATCTATTCCACTCATCAGGTTGACTCAAAAAGGAGTTAAGTTTATTTGGACGGAGGAATGTGAAGAGAATTTCAAGGAGTTGAAAAGAAGGTTATCCAGTGCACCTGTGCTCACACTACCTTGTAGTGGAGAAAGATTTGTGATCTACAGTGATGCATCCAATAAGGGGCTCGGGTGTGTTCTTATGAAAAATGATATGGTTATAGCTTATGCCTCACGATAGTTGAAAATCCATGAGCAAAATTACCCAACTCATGATTTGGAGTTAGCTGCGGTAATTTTTGCATTAAAGATTTAGAGGCATTACCTTTATGGTGAAAGGTGTGATATTTATACTGATCATAAAAGTTTAAAGTATATTTTCACACAAAAGGATCTGAATATGTGCCAAAGAAGATAGTTGGAGCTGATTAAGGATTACGACTGCTCAATTCATTACCACCCTGGGAAAGTAAAAAAGGTGGAAGATGCATTAAGTCGATAAGACTATGCTAGTTTATCCATGATGAGGATCACAAAATATCCAATATTTATGGATTTACAAAGGATGAATCTTGGAATTATAATGGAAGGGGGAAATAGTATCTTTCTAAAATGAATGTTCAACCATATATACATGTGAAGATTAAAGAGGCACAGAAAAAGATGTAGTGTTACAAAAGAAGGTGAGAAATGTTCCTGATTTCAACCTTGTTTGTGATGGGATAATAAAGTTCAGGAATCGGGTTTGTGTTCCTCCCCTCCCCGAATTAATGAAGGAGCTGCTGGATGAGGCTCATAGTTCTTCATTCTCTATTCATCCTAGATGCACGAAGATTTATAGGGACCTGAAAGAGTACTTCTGGTGGGATGGAATGAAAAGAGATGTTGCTGAATATGTCTCTCGATGCTTGGTTTGTCAGCAAGTTAAAGCTGAGAGACAGAAGTATAAGGGGATGTTACAACCATTACCCATACCCGAAAGGAAATGGGAAAACATTACTTTGGACTTTGTCACAGGACTTCCTAAAACATCTAAAGGCAATAATGCTATCTGGGTCATAGTTGATCGTCTTACAAAGTCTGCACACTTCATTACTATTAGAGAGGATTTCTCTTTGGATCAGCTTTCCAGGATATATGTAAAGGAAGTGGTAAGATTTCATGGAGTACCACTTTATATTATATCTGATCGGGATCCGAGATTTACCTCGAAGTTCTGGCGAAGTCTTCAGCATACTCTGGATACATAGTTGTGTTTCAGCACTGTTTATCATCCTCAGACAGACGGTCAGTCTGAGAGAACAATTCAAACTCTAGATGATATGTTGAGAGCTTGCTCTATGTATTTCAAATGTGGTTGGGATCAACACCTACCTTTTGTGGAATTTTCTTATAATAACAGCTTTCACTCCAGTATTCAGATGGCTCCTTATGAATCTCTCTATGGAAAGAAATACATGACTCCAACTTGCTGGGATGAAGTTGGGTAAAGAAAGCTATTAGGACCTGATCTCATTATTGAAATGGCCGAAAAGGTCAGATCTATTCAACAATACATAAGAGCAACTCAGAGTCGGCAGAAAAGTTATGCCGACAACCGAAGAAAAGACCTAGAGTTTGAAGTGGGTGATAAAGTGTTCTTACGAATATCTTCCTGGAAGAGGGTCATGAGATTTGGAAAGAAGGGGAAGTTGAGCCCTAGATATATCGGTCCTTTCGAAATACTGGATCGTGTAGGAATGGTAGCTTACAGATTGGCGCTTCTACCGAATCTCTCTCAAGTTCACGATGTGTTCCATGTATCTCTCCTGAGAAAGTACATACCTAATCCTTCACATGTACTCAGCTCAGAAGTTGTACCGCTGGAGCAAGATCATTCTTATGAAGAACAACCGATAGAGATTTTGGATCGTAGCGAAAAAGTCCTATGAAACAAGACCACTCGATTGGTGAAAGTTTTATGGAGAAACCACCAATTAGAAGAAGCTACATAAGATCTTGAGGATATGATGAGGGAGAGGTATCCTCATCTTTTTGTTACAAAGTGACGAATTTCGAGGGCGAAATTAATTTTATGGGGGGGGGGGGTAGAATGTAACGCCCGAGAATTTTATAAGAAATATTTTGTTTTTATCAAAGGAATATTTCACTACACACAACACTAGCTTGGCTTGCCTTACACGCAACCGCGACCTTCCTCAATAGCTTGCGTTCTACACAATACCGAGTTTCACTAAACAACGATATGCTATTGAAATATTAATAAAACTAGCCGTTATGAATATTAATAACCACTTTTTGAAATTTTATAAATTTTATTTTCCAAAATGGACATAATTTTTGGATTCGGAATATCGAAATTAGCCTAGGGTGAAATTTTGGTATTTTTCTGAAAAATTTCAATTTTTGATGAATAGTGAAACCACTAAGTGGTAGTTAAAAAACTGAATTTTTCATAAAACTTAATTTTACCGCTTCTGTGAGTGGAATTTCGAAAATCCGAGAGACAGGGTTAATATCAAGGACTAAAATGTGGTTCAATGAGATGAAAATTATTTTTGGTGAATAGTAATTTTTTACTTTTTTTTACCACGGCTAAAATTAAATAGGGCAATTAAGGGTAAAAGTGTTAATAATATTACCTTAACACATGTCCTAATACTATTGGATAATTTTAATTCGACCAAAAACAACCTTAGGAATAATATATGACCATTTAGACCCACTTGGATTAGATTAGGACATTTATTATTAATTTATTTAAAGAAGGGTTAAAATAGTTAAAATCAAAGTTTAATAAGTATATCATTTTTAATATAGGGTTATAAAAACGATAAATTCGACTATAAATATTCATTAGAAAGCTAAATGGATTTCCTACATAATGGTATTTTATTTGTAATTTTTAGACATTAAATAATTTAATTTATTTATGACACAAATATGATGCAGTAATTATCTTATTAATGAAATATTGACATAATTGATGTTATAAATACCCAAATAAATGTAATTTGAAACTTTTTATGAATTCCACTAATTTTATAGGTTAATATGATATGTTATTATGGATTTAATTAAGTTGGTTCGAACTAATAATTCTGTTATGAGTTTCAAAAAAATCAATTAATAAATAGTGTCAAAATTGACATAAAATAGTTTTTAAAACAAATATTATATTATTAATTGTTATTTTATTACTAAAAATCTAAGGCTAGGACAAATTACTTAGCTAAGGTTATATATATTAATAATAAACAACTTGGGGTTCTTTTGGCTTGATATAGTATGTTTATTAACCTTATAGTGTAAGATACCAAGAAGACACAGTAAAAGTTAAATTATCTAACTTAAAGTTAAATCTAAATGATATGGTTAAAATTGATACCTAAACTTGTCTAAATTCTATTGTATGAGAGGATTTAGACCCATACCAACCTTATCATAGAAATATATCAATTTGGAGCTATTAAAAACCGAATTTGACTTTATAATAAAATAATATTTGTAGTTATTCCAAAGGTGCCCCTCTCCTCCCTTATAAAAGGGAACCTCCTCCCTCTCTTCCTCACACCACTTTGAGCCTTCAAGCTCGGACAACCCCTGCCAATATCTTCTCTCCACTTCCCTAGAGACATCCTAGAGGTCCTGTTCTTTTTCAAAGACCAATTTTAGTTCCCTAAAAGGAGGTCTCAAAGAAGCGCATCAAAGAAGAGGTAATGTCTGTTACCGATTCTTTCATATTTATTTCTTCTTCCACTTCTTCTTCTTTAGTTGTTTCATTATGAAGTAATAACATCAGTATCACTCATATACTGATATTTTATTATAATTATGAAACAACCCTATTTCACCATTTATCCATCCTACGGAAAACAAAATCACCGCGCGTGCGTTCGTACGGAATACCGTCTCCACGCTGTGGTGTAATCTATTTTCCCCCACCACCTTACTTGGATGGGTATAATGGTGTAAATAATTACTATATATGATTATTGTAAAGTGATATTGATTCTGAAATATTATACATACACTCCAAAACAATTCCACAATCATGGGAACGATATCATCGCTCGTGCGTACGTACGGAATACCGTCTCCACGATGTGATGTGATTAGTTCTACATGATATTCATTGCATAATGATTATATAAATGAATTGAATGAATAAATATGATATATAGTACATTAATAGCATTCTGGAAATGATGTATCTATAACATAAAGAGAAGAATAAGAATTTATTCAACAAAACACGCATAAGAACAAAAAGTTATAAACACCCGAATAACAAGTAGCAATGAAATATTACTACTAAGAAGCTAAGAATATGACCATATATGATATCATAAAAATAAGTATGATTCTGAAATAAGTCAATAACATTATTTAAATCATTATACAGGAGTTTCAGACACTTACGAAACAAATCGGACCTATGGTAAGGGAAAATATCATAATCTCGTTTTTATCCGAGATTGTTTATACTTTGGTATTTACTATGGTGTATTTTATCATCCACATCCATGTTACCTCAATATGTAATATTGTTTCCATCCACCTACAATTTTTTAAATACAATTTTACCCTTCGGTGAGTTTTCAGTAAAGGATATGAAAGGAATCTTTTGTCATTTTTCGTACGAGGTACTTTTTGACTTTTCCGACAAAAGTACGAGAAGAATGTTTTTTTAACTTATATGGAATGAATGGATTTTTAAAAAATTATTTCCAATAATCTTCATTTACAAGTTTTCAAGTTTATTTTTAATCAACTTCTTCTAGTTTAAAATTGTAAGACATGTTAAGAATGGAAAATGTTTTTGAAATAGAAAGGATATTTTCCTCAAGAATGGAGTTCAAGTGTTTTATCAAAATTATTTTCCATCTAAGATAATATAGGGTTCTGTTTCTAACCCTATTATTACATTGACTTGATTATGTTGTGATGGAATTATTTTTATGAATTCCTTTATCTTATATGAATTGTTTTATGATGTCATGTTGTTTAAGAATCCCATTTTTATTACATGGGTTATGCAATGATGTATGATTTATGATTTTGTGGCACACATAAAAATGGTATCATTATTAGGTGGGTGGGAAATATATCTCCCTCCAATTCATTGGGTAAAGATTTTATATCTAATGAGATAGACATGGCTGGAATGGTAGTTTATACCGGTTTAGTGAAACAAGACTGAAACGAGGAGTGAACTCGGTTCAGAAATGGACTTTGTCCACTAAGATAGTCTTGGAAATGAGTCTTGAATAATAAGAAATGATTCTCTATGATTATGTGTGTATGCCACAAAGTTTCATGTTTTAAGTTATGATTATTTTGATTATATTTCACTACTATGATTTATCCCATGTTATGAAATTATGCTCTCTTTTGCAGGTTAAGATTTCCAAAATGTTATGTTCTTATGATTATGATGTGATTGATATTTCTTTTGTTTACCCTTACTGAGCATTTGAGCTCACCATTTTGTATGTTTTCTTTCCCCAGGTCAGGAAGAAGGTTATTAAGTAAGATATGCCAAAAGGGACTATAGATATGATGAAATAAATGGGAGATAGTGTAGACGCTTTATGAACCAGTTGTTTATGTTTCCCAGTTTCTAAAGACACTATACCTATACGGTCCTTTCCTGGTTTTGTTATATGTTGTAATAAGTGTGCTTCAATTTTTAAGTAATAACAATGTATGTAAAGTATGGGTATTTATAGTGAAAATTATCCTAAAATGGTTGATAATAATTAAGGATATGTTTCTAGTAATTTTAGGAGAGGATGATAACATTGTAAGGGGTTATATATAATCTTGTTTCCTGTCTAATAAAGATTAATTGAAATCTCAATTTGGTTTGTTATTTTTTTAAAAACATTATAGTTGTTATTTGGAAGATTTTCATACAAGCTTTTGTGGAGGACCTGAAAATTGAGGTAGAGTAAATAACTACAACAAATACTTCAAAGGATGATTTTTGTATTATAAATTTCATCAACGAACTTGGTTGTGGTCCTAGAATTTAGGGATTGGTCAAGATTTACTATGCTTATAATGGAACCATTTCTCAGACAAAGGAAACCTAATATAACTATGAAACTAAGCACAAAATTCATAAATACCATCACATATAAGAGATTATTATGATGAGGGAAATTGTGATTTTTTTTGTTGGGTATAGTGGAAAATTTAGTAGATCCATTGATAAATCCACTACCACAAAAATTTAATGAGGGTAATGTTGAATCTATTTATATACAATACATATGAGACTGAATGAAATGTTTTAAATGTATCATGATTTTATAAATAAATGATATCTCCATTTATCATTAATTCAAGTATGTTATATGTTGGTCAGAGTGGATACTCAAGAGGGGGGTGAATTGACTTCCAATTAAAATTTATGTTCAAAAATATTTCTCTTAAAGTCCACCAAATTAAAAGAAAGTTAAACTGTAGTGAATTTATATAGATTATAAATGTTCAATTAGTTTCTCAAAGAGTGATTAGGTCTTAGTTAATTTAATCTCAAGATTAAATTGACTTTTGAAACTAATTTACTGATTTACAATAAATATAAATACTTCCTAATTTAACTATCAATGTAGCTTTAAAATAATTTTTCATTTCGAAGTAACAGTAGCGGAATAAATATATATTATACTTATAGATTTAAATTAAAATGCACATCAGAGTTAACCAAGAGTGTCAGTCTCAAGATGAGACTTAGTCCTCTCAACAATTTATATAAATTGATCCACACCCTAGATCAGGGTTATCAATAGTGAACACACTATCCAGGTACAAAGACCTCCACCACAGTTCTTCGTGGGAAACAGACAACAGCTCACAGTTGTTCTATTCTTACTCAACCTCTATCACTATCCATAGTGGGAAACAAAAAGTTTTGAAGTTTGAGTGAGGATTTAAGAATCCTCCAGTTTTTCTCAAGATACAGTGTGTGTGTAAAATAAATAGGGTACACACACTGCTCGAAATGTAAAGATATAATCACTAAAGAAAGTGAGAAAGAGTTTATAAAAGCTTTAGTTATTGGCAGTGCAGCTCTGGACTCATTTGATTTGTCAGATAAGCTTCTGAGTCCTTCTCTGGTTTTTTTTCTAAAAACAGAGTGTCATTTTCTTCTTTGGTTCTTGGTCCAGCTTAGCAGGCTGAGTGCATGAAGTGTTTGTTGTAGTTCTTCACTCAAGGTGCAGCTTGTGTTCTCCTTGAAAATGAGTAGCTTCATGTATGTCCAGTGTTATTGGAGTATGGATTTAGCCTTTCACAAATGCACCACGTTTGATTGATGTTCAACCCTTTTCTTTTTCACCCATGTGCCTTCTTAGTTCCTTGATGCTTTTCATATGCACATCCAGTGCTCTCTACTTCTCATATTTTCAGCTAGGTCATTATCTTCCCTTTTGTAGATTTCATCTCAGGCAAAAAGGAATGATTACTTTTTTCATGGATACTAGGTATGTTTCCCTGACATGGTAATAGAATTCATTAAATAACATTGAATTCATTAAAAAAATCAAATGTAACTATTAGTTTAATAAATAAATAGTATTGAGAGTGTAGAGTTTGACTGGTTGGTCAATTAGTAGCTCGTATTGGTAAATGTGTACGGTGGACTTTGTGTAGCAGGTCCTTCCATCGGTAGCTCTTTGATCTTGCATCGGTTGCTCTATATACCAGTGAATTCGTTCCATCGGTTTCTCTAGTTCCATCAGTAGCTCGACGTATCGGTGACTGTACTTGTATGGGTAGACTTACTCTATCGGTAATTATCTTTGAACTGGCTCTATTGGTAGACTTCTGTCTATTGGTATCTATTGTATGTCGGTAGCTCTGGTTTGTCAGTCGGTAGCTCTAGTTATTGGTGATTGTCTGTGCTCATATCAGTAGACTAACTCTGTCGGTAACTACTGGTAGACATATACATCGGTATCTCTATACATATCGGTGACCTTTTTGTATCGATGACTCTGTATATCAGTAGACTAATTCTATCGGTATACTGAGTACCGGTAGCTCTTTATCAGTAGCTATACGCATATCAGTGACTTACACGTATCTGTTTTTATGAAAAACACATCCGATTGGGTTAGAATTACTTCAGAACTCATATAAACATGGATAAACAATGATTAACATATTCTAGATATTATTTTAATATTATTATCATCTTGATTGTATAATATCATAGATTTTAAAGAATTAATATACAAATAAACATTAATTTGGATTATCAAAGTATATAAAAGAATAATTGGGATTATCAAAATAGGTGAGGTCAACAATCTCCCCCGTTTTGATAATCACAACTTATAATATTACTATTTTAAAAAAAGTGTGAAATTCTATTAGAGGATATATAATTAAATGAAATTATCTCAGAGAAACAGTATGTTATAGAACCTAATGGATTAGAGGTGGAAGAAAATTTGATAGTATCCGAGATAAAATGAAATTCAATGATATCAAAAGTAAAATTTAGTGGCATCAGAGAGTTAGAGAAAATGGTATTAGAGAATGAAATGTAACAGTATTAGAGGGGAAAAGAAAGATATTTGTTCCTTAGATAAAAATTTCTCCCCCTTTTATACTTTCTCCCCATTATTTATTCTTCCTTTAATACTTCTCTCCATGGGTGAAAGCTTGGTAAAATATTTCTCCCCCTTTGTGATAATCAAAAAGTGGGAAACAATAAGAAATAGAAAAACTAGAACAATGAGAAATAAAGGAAATCCAATTGCATTAGATGTTTCAAAAAGGTATAGAGACATAAAAAAAATACAACGGATTCCTATCATACAGTCTAGCCACTTATTCAATCCACATCCTCAATGTGTGACTTTCCCTTGGGAGTAGAAGAGGATTCAGGTGAAGTGGAAGCATGTGAAGGCTTAGGAATTCCGGAAATGATAATAGGAGGCTTAGCCAAAAAAATTGTTCCTGTTCTGTACTAAGGAGTCCTTTTTGTGATCATAGGTGTGAGGCTTTGAATTGCTTGGGCAGGAGTCATCTGAACTGGAGAAGTAGTAGAGGAAGAGGCAGGTAAGGCTGGAGGTATAATCACTGGCCTAGCATCAACATTCAGAAAAGGCAGCAACAGATTTCTGAAATCCATAATTATTCCTCCTCCTCTCTCCATAGCAGATATAAAGTCATCCTTGTTCTCCATAAACTTCTCCAATGCTGGAGTCAATTCCGTTAGCTTGCTAACTTACTCTCTGAAACCTTGATTGACAAGAGGCACCTTCATATTTTCCAACAGAGGTTTGAAGTGATTTTTGAGTTGATTCTTGGTGAAAATCGTAGAGAAATAGGAGTCCACCTTTTCTTTCACATTATTTTGAGAGGAAGAAGCGTATCTAATGTTGTCATGGAATATCTTCATTATTTCTCTAGATGAATCTCTGGTAGAAAGCACAACTCTGCTCAGCTCGGATGAGTCCACAGAGCCACTGGTTGAAGCTGAACCAAGATCCTCCTTCATCATAGCTCGAATTTGATTCAACTCTACTGAGGGTTTAGAAGCAATAGAACCAACAAATAAGGTTACTGTTTCCTTGAAGTTCTTGGTCACCCCACTGATAAGATTTTGAACTTTAGAATCCTGGTTTTTAACATGATCTTTCATGGAAGTTTTAAAACTTTTGAACACTGAAACCATCTGGCTTACCACACTCTTGACATAGGCTAAGTCCCTATCTTCTTGGGATTTTGAGCTCATGTAAGATTCCAAAGAGATAAACAATTTCTTTAAAGCTTAAAGATCTGCTTGAAGTCTAGAAACATAAGTCTGACAGTCTTTAACTTCTTCCACTATTTCTACCATGAAGGTTGACAAATTACAACCTAGAGAGAGTTCAATTGATCTTTCCAACTGTAGACCCCGAAAAACGCGTCCCCAAAATTTTCCAAATGCTTCCATACATAATCCAAGAGCGTAGTCCGTTTCGCAAGCTTCGATTTGGTAGGTCGTAGGGCCCAAACGGAGTTACGGATTAGGAGTTATGGACGTTTGAAGTTGGGATGGAAATCTGGTTCGCGAAGCCCATCCGCGAAGCCCCCCTCCGTGATCGCGGAGCGCCGCCGCGAAGCAATGAGGCGAGAGGCTCCGCGGACCCGTTTGACGTTTGCGATGCGCCACGAAGACCCCTCGCGAAGCTCCAGAGGCGGTGATGCTCCGCGAACGCATTTGACATTCGCGAGCCGCCGCGAAGCTCCTGAGGCGGCGCGGAAGTTCTGCTTCGCGGCGCCCCTTCCTATAAATACCCAGCTCACCCCCCTTCTCGGGAGGACGGCCACGGCCACTTCGCCCCTTGGGCGGCCGAGCGGAGCTCCGCATTGCGGCTCCGCGAAGCCATGCTCCGCGAGCAGCTTCCTTCGCGTTGCTGCTCCGCGAGCCGAGACTCCAGGAGTCCATGCTTCGCGAGCCTATGCTCCGCGATGCTGCTCCGCGAGACCAAGCTCCGCGAGAGCCCTTTGCTCCGCGAGCCCTTGCTCCGCGATGCTGCTCCGCGAGACCAAGCTCCGCGAGACCCCTTTGCTCCGCGAGAGACCATTGCTCCGCGAGGCCATGCTTCGCGAAGCTACTTCGCGAAGACCCATACTTCGCGAGGATCCCACCTTCGCGCCCACCGGTCCATACCGCGGGGGCTGCGCCCCCGCACCCCTGCTCGGGGTCAGTGCCGGGCTGCGGTCCCGGCCCTCCGGGCCGGTCCCTTCGCTACCGTCACAGACCCCCATGACAAATGGAGAGTCGCACTGCAAACTTTTCGGGCCGGGATGCCGGGATTTTCCATTGCTCCTTTATGCGCTCCCAACTTCCACCTATGGAACACCATGATTCGAGATACTCCTCCACACACCATGAAACACCTTGAGTTGACATAACCTCTTGGTTTCATTCCATGTCGTCAGTCGAGATTCTCATCATCAATTCCCCGAGTACCTTGAGTCGAACCATCCCTCAGGAAACTCCTCCAAACCCGATCACCTGGCTCCTATGCCAGGTTGAACCAGAAAGGGCTGCTTTGCGTAAGTCCCAACACCAACCATTTCTAGGCACCTTCTGCCTAATAGTCCTATCTACATGACTATAAACTGTAGTACTCCCTATCTAACAAATGATAGGATGCCTCTCGCTTCTAACGAGAGATGCCTCATTCTCTTATCATGAGATGCCAATAGTCCTATCTACATGACTATAAACTGTAGTACTCCCTATCTAACAAATGATAGGATGCCTCTCGCTTCTAACGAGAGATGCCTCATTCTCTTATCATGAGATGACAATAGTCCTACCTACATGACTCTAAACTGTAGTATTCTCCCTATCTAACAAATGATAGGATGCCCAATTCACCAGTGAGTTGGGATGCCCTCATGGCCAGACATGAGGAAGACATTACGGGCAGCTTCCTTGCGTAAGCCCCATTCACCAGTGCCACTCCTTAGTGGCACCCGGGCAGCTTCCTAGAGTAAGCCCCATTCACCAGTGCTGCTCCTTAGCGGCACCCAGGCAGCTTCCTAGCGTAAGCCCCATTCACCAGTGCCGCTCCATAGCGGTACCCGGGCAGCTTCCTAGCGTAAGCCCCATTCACCAGTGCCGCTCCATAGCGGTACCCGGGCAGCTTCCTAGCGTAAGCCCCATTCACCAGTGCCGCTCCATAGCGGTACCCGGGGAGCTTCCTAGCGTAAGCCCCATTCACCAGTGCCGCTCCATAGCGGTACCCGGGCAGCTTCCTAGCGTAAGCCCCATTCACCAGTGCTGCTCCATAGCGGCACCCGGGCAGCTTCTTGCGTAAGCCCCATTCACCAGTGTCACTCCTTAGTGGCACCCGGGCAGCTTCCTCGCGTAAGCCCCATCCACTGTTGCGACCCCCATCCAGCGGTAAGCCTTTGTGATCCTTATCCAGCGGTAAGCCGTTGTGATCCTATCCAGCGGTAAGCCGTTGTGACCCCATTCAGCGGTAAGCCGTTGACATCCTCATCCAGCGGTAAGCCGTTGTGATCCCTATCCAGCGGTAAGCCGTTGTGACCCAATCCAGCGGTAAGCCGTTGTGACCCCATTCAGTGGTAAGCCGTTGACATCCTTATCCAGCGGTAAGCCGTTGTGATCCTATCCAGCGGTAAGCCGTTGTGACCCCATTCAGCGGTAAGCCGTTGACATCCCTATCCAGCGGTAAGCCGTTGTGACCCAATCCAGCGGTAAGCCGTTGTGACCCCATTCAGCGGTAAGCCGTTGACATTCTCATCCAGCGGTAAGCCGTTGTGATCCCTATCCAGCGGTAAGCCGTTGTGACCCAATCCAGCGGTAAGCCGTTTTGGGCCTCCATCCTGGAGTAAGTCCCAACACCATGGGCCGCCCAACGCATAAGCCCCTCTTCGCTTCTCACGGACGCACCCTTCGCGACGTGATCGTCAGGTCCTTGCAACCTCTTGTTTCTCACCCCGAGCATGACTCACGTGGGCTTAGAGTGAGCACCGACCCTGACAAACCCCATCTGAACTACGAGGTATTTGATCCATGTCAAGGCATGGTACGTAGGAAGCCTCTACGAGGTTCAAGCCCACCCGTCTTTCACGTCGGGTTTCACCTACGTCCAGCACGACGTTAAACTGCACCCCGGTCCAGTGGTAAGCCATTGCGACCCACCATTTGAACTACGAGGTCTTTGATCCATGTCAAGGCATGGTACGTAGGAATCCTCTACGAGGTTCAAGCCCACCCGTCTTTCACGTCGGGTTTCACCCCCGTCCAGCACGACGTTAAACTGCACCCCGGTCCAGTGGTAAGCCATTGCGACCCACCATCTGAACTACGAGGTCTTTGATCCATGTCAAGGCATGGTACGTAGGAAGCCTCCATGAGGTTCAAGCCCACCAACAGTGGACCAAGGTCTGCTTTCACGTCGGTTCACCGGCGAAACCTTTTGAACTACGAGGTCTTTGATCCATGTCAAGGCATGGTACGTAGGAAGCCTCTACGAGGTTCAAGCCCACCCGTCTTTCACGTCGGGTTTTACCCCCGTCCAGCACGACGTTAAACTGCACCCCGGTCCAGTGGTAAGCCATTGCGACCCACCATCTGAACTACGAGGTCTTTGATCCATGTCAAGGCATGGTACGTAGGAAGCCTCCATGAGGTTCAAGCCCACCAACAGTGGACCAAGGTCTGCTTTCACGTCGGTTCACCGGCGAAACCTTTTGAACTACGAGGTCTTTGATCCATGTCAAGGCATGGTACGTAGGAAGCCTCTACGAGGTTCAAGCCCACCCGTCTTTCACGTCGGGTTTCACCCCCGTCCAGCACGACGTTAAACTGCACCCCGGTCCAGTGGTAAGCCATTGCGACCCACCATTTGAACTACGAGGACTTTGATCCACGTCAAGGCATGGTACATAGGAAGCCTCCACGAGGTTCAAGCCCACCAATAGTGGACCAAGGTCTACTTTCACGTCGGTTTACTGGCGAAACCCCATTTGAACTACGAGGTCTTTGATCCATGTCAAGGCATGGTACGTAGGACGCCTTTATGAGGTTCAAGCCCACCAATAGTGGACCAAGGTCTACTTTCACGTCGGTTTACCGGTGAACCCCATTTGAACTACGAGGTCTTTGATCCATGTCAAGGCATGGTACGTAGGAAGCCTCCACGAGGTTCAAGCCCACCCGTCGCTCATTCACGTCGGGTCCCGTTCCGGTCCAGTGATAAGCCATTGCGACCCACCATTTGAACTACGAGGACTTTGATCCATGTCAAGGCATGGTACGTAGGAAGCCTCCACGAGGTTCACGCCCACCAATAGTGGACCAAGGTCTACTTTCACGTCGGTTTACCGGCGAAACCCCATTTGAACTACGAGGTCTTTGATCCATGTCAAGGCATGGTACGTAGGACGCCTTTATGAGGTTCAAGCCCACCAATAGTGGACCAAGGTCTACTTTCACGTCGGTTCACCGACACACACCACCAATAGTGGACCAAGGTCTACTTCCACCTGAACTACGAGGTCTTTGATCCATGTCAAGGCATGGTACGTAGGAAGCCTCCATGAGGTTCAAGCCCACCACCAGTGGACCAAGGTCTACTTTCACCTGAACTACGAGGTCTTTGATCCATGCCAAGGCATGGTACGTAGGACGCCTTTATGAGGTTCAAGCCCACCAATAGTGGACCAAGGTCTACTTTCACGTCGGTTCACCGACACACCCGCCCGTCGCTCTTTCACGTCGGGTCCCATTCCAGTCCAGCGGTAAGCCGTTGTGACCACCTGAACTACGAGGTCTTTGATCCATGCCAAGGCATGGTACGTAGGATGCCTTTATGAGGTTCAAGCCCACCAATAGTGGACCAAGGTCTACTTTCACGTCGGTTCACCGACACACCCACCCGTCGCTCATTCACGTCGGGTCCCATTCCAGTCCAGCGGTAAGCCGTTGTGACCACTTGAACTACGAGGTCTTTGATCCGTGTCAAGGCATGGTACGTAGGAAGCCTCCACGAGGTTCAAGCCCACCCGTCGTTTATTCACGTCAGGGTTCACTATCGTCCCGCATGACGTTAAACTGTATTCTACGAACTACGAGTTCTTTGATCCGTGTCAAGGCATGGTACGTAGGAAGCCTCTATGAGTTTCAAGCCTACCACCCATTGGACCAAGGTCCACTTTCACGTCGGCTCACCGACACACCCACCCGTCATTCCACGTCGGGTCCCATCCTGGTCCAGTGGTAAGCCATTGCGATCATCACCTTTTGAACTACGAGGTCTTTGATCCGTGTTAAGGCATGGTACGTAGGAAGCCTCCACGAGGTTCAGGCCCACCCATCACCCAATTCACGTCGGTTTACCGGCACCATCCCGAACTACGCGGACTTTGATTCCCTGCCACAGGGATACGTAGGAAGCCTCTTCAAGGCTCAAGCCCAACTCCACTGTCGCCCCCCTGCGATGGTCCTATTTCATTCCCCCTCCACTTCATTCATTCATCCACCACCCATCCTGATTCTCACCCGGGCCGCCACGTCCCGGTGGAATCATGCCATCCACCTCCTCGCTGCTCCTAGCGGCGCATGGGCCGCATTCCATGTGTAAGCCCCATCATGTCTCCGGGTCGCTGTCCTCTGTGTACACCCCGATTCATCGCCCTTTTCCCCTATAGGGAGTGCACCACCTCGGATCCGTCCTCATTGGGCGTTCTGATCCGTCTCTATGGGACCATAGCCGTCTCTATGCGATATACCAATCTGATCCGTCTCCATGGGACGTTCTGATCACCCTCATTCCGTCTCCGCAAGACGTTAAACTCGCGGCCTACCTTGTGATAAACATGAGATGCCTGAGGAAAACCTCGGATGGAACGCCTTTGGTGTAACCGTCTCTTCTAGACGTTAATCTTGCAACATACCCTGTGTTAAACACAGGAAGCTGAGGAAAACCTCAGATGTACGCCTCGGGTTCTGCACCCTTGAGATGCCCTCTTATGAGGAAGAATACAGGTTCCCATATGTCCACGCACCCAGAGATGCCCCGACATTCCTGATGTTGCCGTCTACTCCGACCGAAGGTCGCTACCATGTCAAGACCCTATGGAAAGTCTTGACGGAAGTAGTGTAATTAACCGGCGTCCATGACGATATGGCACCGGGAATGAGATTCACGAACAACGTATTAAATATATGAGGGAGACCCGGACTAGGTGACGAGTTCCGAGGAGGAATCCACAGAAGGAAGAACCGACATCCCATCATCCCGTTTCGATCAAGGGGCAGACGTACCTGAACAAGGAACGAATGCCGCCCGCCTTTGGAAAGCGGGAATGCGGGGCAACAGCCGCGCGTCCTGATGGACGGATGCGCGCGCGCCCCGGCGAAAGCGTTGGAAACACCAACATCCTCATCTCTTCAGCAAAACAAAGCTTCATCTCAGCAACTGAGGCATTAAAATATTCTTTCAGCTCATTTTTCAAGGATTCTAGATCATCCCTTGTGATCATATTAGCAGGTGGAACTGCAGTGGGTACTCTATCAGATGCAAAACTGACCACTAAGTCAGTCATGATCGATTGAACAGAAGAGACCAGAGAGACTTCCATCTTCTTTACCTCTTCCACAAAACTGTCCTTAAGCTTTTTCTTTAAAGTATCCAGGTCATGCATTCAGACCAAATCTTCAGGAAACAACACAGATTCAATATTATAAACAATATTTGGTCTATTGTGAGATGCCTCATTATCTGAATATGGATAGTCTAAACCAAAGACTACAAAACCTGGGTCTTCTGCCCAATCGTCAATTCCAGCAGCCACTGTAACACTTCCAACATTAGTTTGATGCTCCCCCTAAATGGGTTCATCCTCAAGTAAAACAATTTCATTCTCAGAAGCATTCTCAGTAGGTATTTCATCCTGAGGAGAATCTTCCACTATCAATTATTTCTCTACAACAGCTTGAGAGTCTTCTAAAATAGGCAAGGGTATGTCAACTTCATTTGTATCCATAGTAGGCACTAAAGATTGTCCAATCACTAGACTTAGGCTCAAATCAGGGGACAGAGATGCTTTAATTTCATGAGAATCTTCTTCATTTTCTACAGTAGCCTCTTCAACATCCTATAAAAAAACTTCTTCCTTATCTGATTTATGTTGATCTAGATCTTCAGGAGTTGGGCTAGGAGGTATGTCAGGGTCTCCTCCTTCATCAGCAGAGGACACTTCCTCTTCTGAATCATCACTGTATTCTGGCTCCTCTTCGTCAGGTCCCAGAGCTGGATTCCTCACATCCTTAGGTATTGAAGGATGATTCACAAGATTAAATTTGTCATACACCTTCTGGTCATCATTGACCAATTCTCCACTCCAAGGGTTCTAATTTATCCTCATGTATTTGCAGACTGTGGATGTAATACAAAATTTTTTCTTCACTACCACTGTCCCATCTTGAGACTCAACTACCCATTTTACTTTAATCATCATAGAGATCAATTTATCAAATAATAGGGCATTTGTCTTTGATTTTGGCCTTGTCATTTATTCTATTTGGATCATCACCAATCTACACAGATTAACTTTTACACAATGTCTTAAGAGATGCAGAAGATAGATATCATGATATCTCAAATTTGCAATGTCTCCTCTCCTCAGTATCAAGACATATAGAACAAATTTGAAAAGTAATTTGTTCTCTCCATCCATTTCTACAGCAAATACTTGTTTGACATCCATCACCAGTCAACTCTTCCAAAGCGGTCTCATAGTTGAAAATATCACTGGTAGGTGGCATGGCTCTCGAGACATATCCAGATACACCGTCATGTGGATCTTTTAAGCACTCAGCCCATTCAACAAATGAAAATGATATCTTCTTTCCTTTCACAAAAGAGGTTACTCGATTTTCATTCTCATATTTTTCAAATCTCACAAACTCTTAAAATTGTTTCACTAATTTTGGAAAGTAGGGAACATTGTTGTTCAAAAAACACTCTAGCCATTTTTGATCTTCAAGTACTTCGAGCACTAAGGACTTTCTAGGTAGCAACAATTCTACACACAGCTCCTTTTCAATCACAATAACTCGGTTTTACAGATGAGGATTTACTGGTCATCTTCTTGATCTTGTTCTGCTAGCACTTCCACTTGCTTCCAGCTCAGACTTTTGCTTCTTTGCTTTCGACTCATCAACAACATCTCTAACAGAAGGGAGTTTGGTTTTTTCCATCTCGGATTCGGGGGATTTATGGTTATATAAGGATTCAGGAGCTAAGGTTTTAGGGTAACGGTTTGAGGCTCAGAGGATTGAGAAGTAGCTTAGACTTTAGTTTTATCATTTAGGAATCATAAAATATATAAATAAAATGAAATAATGCAAAAAGGATTCAGATTCTTGAGGCAGATGTTTAAAACAACACACTCATCGGTAGGGTCTATCAGTGAGAATTCCTATCAGTGAGGTTACATCGGTGAGGATTAACATCGGTGAGAGTTTCACATCGGTGAGAATTTTACATCGGTGAGAATTTTACATTGTTGAGGATTTTACATTGGTGAGAATAGCTACCGATTGAGGTTAAACATTCAAAACTCGTGTCTAATGTATCATAACCTATCTGAACTCAAAGGTTTAATTAAGATGTCAGCTAATTGATGTTCATTACCTATAAATGCAAGAATAATATCACCCTTTTGGTAATGATCTCTCAACAAATGGTACCTTACATCAATGTGTTTGGTACTAGAGTGAGACACATGTTTCTTCGAGATGTTTTTTGCACTAGTGTTGTCACAGTTGATTGAAACGTGCTTAAAGTCATATCCATAGTCCAAAAGAGTGTGTTTCATCCACATAATTTGTGCACAACAACTACCAGCAGCTATGTACTCTGCTTCGGCAGTGGACAATGCTACATAATTCTTCTTTTTACTCCACCAAGATACTAAGTATTTTCCAAATAAATGACATGTTCCTGAAGTTCATTTTCTATCCAACTTGCAACCAGAAAAGTCAGCATCTAAATAACTCATTAACACAAAGGACTATCCTTTTGGGTAAAACAAACCTAAGTTTAAATTATGTTTAAGATACTTAAAAATTATTTTAACAGCAAGTAAATGAGATTCTTTTGGATTAGCTTGAAATATTTCACATATACACACACTAATAATAATATCTAGTAGACTAGCAGTAAGGTAAAGTAAGCTTCCAATCATACCTCTGTAATTGGTTTGATCCACTGGTTTCCCAGTTTCATCTGCATCAAATTTACAGACTGTACTCATAAGAGTTTCACTTTCCTTAATACTATCCAAACCATAATGTTTTAAAAGATCCTTTGTATATTTACTTTGATTCAAAATAATACCATTTTCATTTTGGAAAACTTGAAATCCAAGAAAATATTTAAGTTCTCCCATTAAACTCATTTCAAACTCATTTTTTATACTCTTTGAAAAATCAGTGCATAAAGAGTGTTTGGAAGACCAAAAAATAATATCATCAACATAGATTTGTACTATTAAAACATCTTTAGAAA
This sequence comes from Viscum album, assembly GCA_963277665.1. Classification (NCBI taxonomy): domain Eukaryota; kingdom Viridiplantae; phylum Streptophyta; class Magnoliopsida; order Santalales; family Viscaceae; genus Viscum; species Viscum album. Next base: position 1,040,868,540 of record OY728143.1, on the reverse strand, counting down.
TTATTTTAATAAAAATAGTTGGATCAGAAATCCATTTTTTAAAACTTTTTGAATTTATAAAATTACTAAGTCTATTATACAAAGATCATAGAGCTTGTTTTAAACCATATAAAGCTTTAGAAAGTTTAACAACATGATTTTTAAAATGAGGATTAGTAAATATAGGTGGTTTTTCAACAAAACATCTTAAATTATAAAAACATTTAGAAAAGAACTTTTGAAATCCATTTGATATAACTTGAAATTCAGATGAGCAGCATAGGCAAGTGAGATCCTAATGGCTTCTAATCTGGCTACAGGTGCAAAGGTTTCCTCATAGTCTATACCTTCCTCTTGACTATATCCTTGTGCAACTAGTGTAGCTTTTTTTCTAACTATGTTTCCATATTCATCAACTTTTTTTTCTAAAAAGCCATTTAGTGTCTATTGGTAAAGCGTCCTTAGGTCGGTCAACTAATTCCCATACTTTGTTTATTTCAAATTGATTTAACTCTTCTTGCATAGCCATTACCCAGAATTCATCATTGATATCATCATTGACATTTTTAGGTTCTAGTTGTGAAAGAAAGGCTTGACGTTCAACCTGGTTTCTTAGAGAAGCACTAGTCTGTGTCCCTTTATCAAGATTACCAACAACTTCATCCAAAGGATGATTCTTTAGAATCCTTGTTGATCTAGTAAAGGTAGGACTAGAAATTTCAGTTTCATCTATAGGTTCGGATTCTATAGCAGCAGATTCTGGAATATGTCCAGAAATTGATGTTTTTATAGGAGGTTATTTAGATTTATCATTAAGGTCGAAAACAATCAAATCTTCTTTAGGATTTTCAATAGAGGTTTTAGGCTCATGTGGATCAGTTTCATCAAACTTGATGATAAAAGATTCTTCCGCACATTTGATTTGTTTATTAAAGACTCTATAGGCTTTTCTAGTTAAAGAACAACCAACAAAACTTCCTTCATCACTCTTAGAAGCAAACTTGTCCATATTATCCTTTGTATTAAGAATAAAAACTTTTCAACCAAAGTCTCTTAAGTACCTAAATTTAGGTTTTCTATTATTCCACAGTTCATATGGGGTCTTCTTGAGAACAAGTCTAATTAAGAATCTATTAATAATATAACAAGCTTTATTTACAGCTTCAGCCCAAAATTAAATAGGCAGGTCATATTCATTAAGAATGGTTCTAGCTATTTCTTGAAGGGTTTTATTCCTTCTTTCTACTACACCATTCTGCTGAGGTGTTCTAGGATCAGAAAAGTTGTGACTATAGCCATTCTATGAGAAATAAGATTCAAACTCATGATTTTCAAACTCACGTCCATGATCAGTTCTCAGGGTTTTAATCTTAAGTCCACTAAGATTTTCTAAAGATTTGGAGTATTTAACAAAGTAAGAACAACCTTCACTTTTGTGAGCTAAGATGTATACCCATGTATATCTAGAAAATTAATATACTAGGAAATAGACATAGTGCTTCCCATTTAAACAAGAAACTCTAGAAGGTCCAAACAAGTCCATGTGAACCAACTCAAGAGGTTCAGAAGTTGAAACTTCTTTCATTGATTTAAAATAAACTTTATGTTGCTTTCCCATTTGACAGGGATTACAAACTTTTTCATTTGGGAATTCATGTTTAGGTAGGTATCTAAATAATTTCTTCCTAGTCAATTTTATAAGTGAATTGATGTTGCAGTGTACTAATCTTCTGTTCCAAATCCAAGATTCATTATGAAAAGCATCTAAAAAAGCAACACTTTGTTTGGCTAAAGAATTTAAATCAACAGCATAAACATTTTCCTTTCTCAAGGCAGAGAATACTAAAATATTTTTAGAATTAAAAACATTACAAGAATCATTTTCAAATTTCACATTAAATCCATCATCACATAATTGAGAAATACTTAACAGGTTATACTTAAGTCCATCAAAAAATAAAACTTTAGAAATTAAAACTGAATTAGAGTTACCAATCTGGCCTAGGCCGATGATTTTTCCTTTAGAATTATCACCAAATGTGACATGGCCTCCATCAGCCTTTATTACTCTTTTGAAGCATGAATAATATCCAGACAAATGCCTTGAATAGCCACTGTCTAAGTACCATACCTTCTTGTGAGAACTCTTCAAACAGGTTTCCTACAAAACAGATATACATAGAAAATGATTTAGGTACCCAAATCTTCTTGGGTCCAGAGAAGTTAACAATCAAAGCTTTAAGTAACCATATTTTTCTTATGGGTCGCATATAATTTCCACAATCAATAGATTTTTAAAGGTAAACTTTATTTGATCTATAACCATATGAATAACTAGTTTAAGCATAGGAATTTCTAGAACTAGAATAAGTAGAATTTTGTCCAGACTTAGAGATAAATCGAGTTTTAGTGAACTGTCTCTGTCCAGGATGGTATCCCAAATCCGTAGTGTATTTAGGTGAAACTTTCTTACCTAACATTTTAGTTAGAGTATCTTTTCCCTTTGTGAACTTTTCTATGTCCTTTCTAAGTTGTTCATTAGACATTTTCAGTTATGTATTTTCCTTTAACAGTTGAGCATTCTTTTCTTTTTCTATACTAAAGGCAGATTTAACATTGGCTGTAAGAGCATACTGTTTCTTTAGTGACTTATATTTGTCTTTAAGTTCATTACATGTTTCTTCCAGCGTGTTACAGTATTAAAACATTTTATCCTTAGACATATTTCCATCATTGTCTGAATTACTATTATTTCCAGAATAATAATCATTTAGAACAGGGGTAACAGGTTCCTTGGATGTGCTAGTCATGAAGCACATGTTGGCACGATTCTTCTCAGAATCAGAAATTTCATATTCACTTGTGTTGTCCTCTAAAGCACTCCAGGTTGCTGTCATAGATTTCTTGTACTTATTTTCCTCATAATCATATTTCTTTTTGACTTTTAATTTTGGACAATCAGCCTTGATCTGTCCTTTCCTTCTACACTCATAGAATACTATTTCATCATCCTTGTCAGATTTTTTCCAATCCTTTTTCCAGTGTCCCTTGTTGTCGGACTTTCTTTTGTAGTTAGATTTCCTGTAGAATTTATTCTTCCTATAAAACATCTTGAATCTCCTGGCTATTTGAGCCATCTCAGCATCACTATCAGAGTCTGAATCTTCACTTATTGAACATTCAGTTTGTATTTGCATTTTCTCCTTATCTTTACTGTTAGAGGTAGTAGACTTGAAAGCTATGGATTTTCTCTTAGGTTCATCATCTTCCTCCTTGTTCACCTTGAGTTCTTCCTTATACATCATAATCTTACCAATAAGATCTTTTACAGGCAGTGCTCCAATGTCACATGACACTCTGATTGAAACAGAAGTGCCTCTCCATCGGTCTAGAAAACATCTCAGTATCCTCATAATTTGTTCCTTTGGTGGAACAACCTTTCCAAGTGAACTCATTATATTGACTATCTCATTTAACCTGAGATACATATCAGAAATAGGTTCATCGGTCTTCATTTTAAAATTTTCATATTTATTAGTATAAGTATTCAATATCATTTCTTTAACATTGGTTGTTCCTTCATGAGAAACACCCAAAGTATCCCATATTTCATAAGCAGTTTTCCAAGAAGAAATTCTATTAAACTCTTCATCTCCTAAAGCACAATATAGAGCTTTTATAGCTTTAAAATTATTATTGTAAGTAGTCTTTGTAGGTTCGTCCCAAGTTGTTCTTTTAGTTTCTGGAATTTTATATTGAGACTCTATAGTAGTCCAGATATCAAAACCCATAGTTTCTAAATATATTTTCATTTTTAGTTTCCACTGGGCATAGTTGGTGCCATTGAAGAAAGGTGGCCGGTTAGTAGCAGCACCCTCTAATCTATTATCCATAGGTAGATTTTAGAAAATATTTTTAAAGAGATAAAATTTGGAACTAATAGAAATTTAATATTTTTAAAGATGAAACTAAAATCACAGTTGAAAAACAGAGTATATCAGATATCCTTTAACAAAAACAAACCTCTGATACCAAATGTTGGTCGGAGTGGATACTCAAGAGGGGGGGGGGGGTGAATTGAGTTCCAATTAAAATTTCTGTTCAAAAATATTTCTCTTTAAATCCACCAAATTAAAACAAAGTTAAACTGTAGTGAATTTATATAGATTATAAATGTTAAATTAGTTTATCAAAGAGTGATTAGGTTTCAGTTAATTTAATCTCAAGATTAAATTGACTTTTGAAACTGATTTACTGATTTACAATAAATATAAACACTTTCTAATTTAACTATCAAAGTAGCTTTAAAATAATTTTGTATTTCAAAGTAACAACAGCAGAATAAATATATAGTATACTTATATATTTAAATAAAATGCACAACAGAGTTAACAAAGAGGTTCAGTCTCAAGATGAGACTTAGTCCAGTCAACAATTTATATAAACTGATCCACACCCTGGATCGTGGTTAAAAACAGTGAACACACTGTCCAGGTACAAAGACATCTACCACAGTTCTTCGTGGGAAACAAACAACAGTGCATAGCTGTTCAAGTCTTACTCGACCTCTACCACTATCCACAATGGGAAACAAAATGTTATGAAGTTTGAGTGAGGATTTAAGAATCCTCTAGTTTTTCTCAAGAGATAGTGTGTGTGTAAAAGAAACAGGGTACACAAACTGCTCGAAATGTAAATATTGAATCACTAATGAATGTGAGAAAGAGTTTAGAAAAGCTTTAATGATTGGCAGTGCAGCTCTGGACACGTTTGATTTGTCAGATAAGCTTCTGAGTCCTTCTCTGGTTTTTGTTCTAAAAAAAGAGTGTCTTTTTCTTCTTTGGTTCTTGGTCCAGCTTAGCAGCATGAGTTCATAAAGTGTTTGTTGTAGTTCTTCACTCAAGGTGCGGCTTGTGTTCGCCTTGAAAATGAGTAGCTTCGTGTATGTCCAGTGTTCTTGGAGTATGGATTTACCCTTTCACAAATGCACCACATTTGAATGATGGTCAGCCCTTTTTTCACCCATGTGCCTTCTTAGTTCCTTGATGCTTGTCGTATGCACACCCAGTGTTCTCTACTTCTCATCTTTCCAGCTAGGTCTTTATCTTCCCTTTTGTAGCTTTCAGCTCCATAAAAAAGGAATGATTACTTTTTGCATGGGTACTAGGTACGGTTCCCTGACATGGCAACAAATTTTATTAAATAACATTGAATGCATTAAAAACATCAAATGTAACTGTTATCTTAATAAATAAATAGTATTGAGAGTATAGAGTTTGATTGGTTGGTCAATTAGTAGCTTGTGTTGGTAAATGTGTACGGTGGACTTTGTGTAGCAGGTCCTTCCATCGGTAGCTGTTTGATCTTTCATTGGTTGCTCTATATACCAGTGACTTCGTTCCATTGGTTTCTCTTGTTCCATTGATAGCTCGATGTATCGGTGACTGTAATTGTATTTGTAGACTTACTCCATCGGTAACTATCTGTGAACTGGCTCTATCGGTAGACTTCTGTCTATCAGTAGCTCTTGTCTGTCGATAGCTCTAGTTTGTCAGTCAGTAGCACTGGTTATTGGGGATTGTCTGTGCTCGTATCAGTAGACTTACTCTATTGGTAACTACTGGTAGACATGCACATCGGTAGCTCTATACATATCGCTGACCTTTGTGTATTGGGGACTCCGTCTATCGGTAGACTAAGTCTATCAGTAGACTGAGTACCAGTAGCTCTTTATCAGTAGCTATACGCAGATCAGTGACTTACACTTATCTGTTTTTATGCAAAACACATCTGATTTGGTTAGAATTACTTCAAAACTCATATAAACATGGATAAACAATGATTAACATATTCCAAAGATTATTTTAATATTATTATCATCTTGATTATAGAATATAATATATTTGAAAGAATTAATATATAAATAAACATTAATTTGGATTTTCAAAGTATATGAAAGCATAATTGGGATTATCAAAACAGGTGAGGTCAACATTATAAATTATAGTACATGAATTGTGGAAAAAATATCCCATAAATGTATGGCATCGAGTTGTCCTTAATGTATGTTTATCAAGGAGTATTATGTGTTATAATGATATTCCAATTAAATCTTAAGTACAATCTTCTAATTGATAAAAATTAAGTATATGATATATGAATAATAGATTAATGAGGTAATAAGTTGAGTCTTATTACATAGAATGGACCACCAAAGTATCGCACATATAATTTCATATAGTCATTGATATACATAGTAGTGGTATTTTATTATTATACCATGTTTCCTATGGTTATAAATATTAAAAGAATGAAAATATTCATAAATTGATTCCTTACACAATCCTTGAGACTTATCAATTGAAAAAGTTGTTGGGTATAATGCTAATAATATCATTGGTTGGACCTCAAACATGATATGATTTTTCCAATTGTTTGATGAGAAAATACATTCGAGACCATGACTGAATTAGACAATAGAAATACATGTAAATTCTTAGTTGAGTCACATATGATGTGTTCAGCTACATGAGTGAGGTACACATGATGTTCTCATCGATGAGATAAATAAAATATTATGTATTCATCGAGCTAGTTAGTCTATTTTTGAGAATCATGAATAGACGAGATTGACTATACTAGATTGACATTTTTTATGTCTACTGTTCACTCGATGTCATTGAAAATGGGATTGTATATGTATAAATATGATTTATATGATATTTTTTTTGAAATGTTAATATAAATATATTATTACATTTTATTGATATCACACCATACACCTCAGTATCTTATGTTGTATTGATGTTTTTCCAATAGTTACATTTTTCATGCATTTAATAAATTAGATTTAATATTTATTGTCTATGGTATTAAGGACCATGGAGTCACATGGTTAAGATTTTGGATAAATATTATGGTTTTATAAAAAAATTATTCAAAATTTAAGTGATTTTGATAAAATATATTCTAAAAAATTAGATGAATTAATAAAGAGCTATGTTGTTTTCCATAAGACACTTATAGATTTAACTCCAAGTGGTATGTTATTGTGTGGGAACTAAAAGGGGATATTTTAGTAATTTATATACTCAACTTCATAGCCAATTATATATATATGATCTGTATTAAGCTTAAAGTTATGTTTCCCTCTAATGTAAACTTAGATGTTACTAAATAATATGTTAACACCGATGTAATTTGATAGGCATTTGATTCATATAATGAGGATATGTTTCCATAATTTATAATGAGATTATGGATTTGAGGGAATGGAAAATTATACATTTCTCACATATCTTCATCAAACTATGAATCTAATATATTAATTCATTCACTAAATCTTAATTCATATAAAATTTTCAAATGATAATAAATATTTATTTAAGTATTTCATGAATGAAACTATCAAAAATATAGGAAAACATAATCAATAAAGATATGGAAGCTAATATTTCAAAAATTATATCTCTCTTCATTAAATATAGATATTATATATAAGGGATAAAGTCCCTCATTTTAGATGTGCCCTATATGCTTTAAAAATATTGAACTCTCTTCATTCATGTTTTTCCATTGTTCTCACATAGAATAATTTAGCACCCTTTTATTGATTTGAGATCCTTTTGACACAATCTAGGATCCAATTTCTTCTGTGGTCCCTCAAATATAAGGGCCTTTTTTTCTACTATGATAGTCACCGTCAAACATACTCCATTGAAGACTTATCATGGAGTTATACTTTCTAAGTCAGAACTATATTTATGTTATAAATATAAATCATGGTGAATGTTTTAATGATAAATCATACATATATGGGATTTTTTTATTCTAATATTAATATGATGAACACTAAAACCCATAATTTTTTTTATGGTTGCATGGACTTAAAAATACATGACTCTTTATCATGGTTTCATAATATTAAAAAATACAATATCATCATTTTCACATAACCATAAAAGTATTACATGTCTTCTTATATAAAGCCAAACAACATGGGTTATGATTTTCATCATGGGGATATATAGGAAGCCACTGTAACGGAAGCAATCCCAACTCCATAAATAATTTCACCTCCCTGAAAGGATATTAATTCCAGGGTTCCTAGTTATAATAAATTTAAATATATCATTATTAACTGATAATGAGTGATAAATAACCTCTCATAAAAATAATGTTCTCAAAAAAATTATAGTCTCAATCGATCACTTTCACGTCACGGGTAACATGTTTTGGTATTAGTAATAATTTCATTAAAATGGCTTAGATGTATAAAATATTTCTATAATAGAAAATATGATCTTTTAATCGATAAGTTGACCTATCATCCTGTTTAACATAATACATAAACCCTATAATAACTAAAATAGTCTTATATTAGGACACTATGTATGAAAAATAACTAATGTTATTTTACCATTAGTAATATATTTTTATCAATTTAAACTCTACTCCTTGAATTAATTTCTATAGAGTAACCTGATATACCATCCTCATTATTATTTATTTTATTTGAATTAACACTATGATTTTTAATCCCTTTGAACAACTTATGGTGAAATATTTTTCCTATATATTTTTATTTCATCTTTGATGAAAAATAATCCAATTCCATACCACAGTTATGTCTTGTATATTAAAAAAATTCCCAATAATTTTTTAAACAACCATTGGATTTTATATTATAGGTATTTTTAAGAAAAACACTATCTCATTAAGATATTAGAATATCTTACAGATTTTATCCTTATGAAGAATAAAGATTTAATTCCAAATATTCAGAAATATTTTAAATATTTCTTCTTCATAGACATATGTCATATGTGTTTTTGTCTTCACCATGATATAATAAATATCTATTTTTAATAATGATCAATGAAAAGACCATTTCTATATAAAAAATATTTTATAGGTCCTTAACAATATGATTCATGTATTCCATAATGTTTATTACTTTATTTTTTCACTCAAATACTAAATTATATTAAGGAGTTCTTTCAAATGTAACATGATTCCATATCTAGTTATTCTCAAATAACGTGTTACGAAATAAGACATCTCAGTTTTATGAGTAATCATAATCAATAATTTAATATCACCTAGACTAAATCCATCTCTCCCTATCATTATTCAATGTTTCATGACTTTCTTATTTCTATGTCACTCTCATTTCTACTTGATGCCTCCTATATTGGATTCTTGTTTGGGAAATATTATAACTCCATTTTGATCAATGCCAAATTATTTCTATCCCCATTAATATTTTTATAGATTTTGTTTCTTTGTTTATCTATTCTAGTGTTTCATTTCGTTAGAAGTTTTCATGTTCTATGGGTGTGGTTTCATTTCAATAGTGGTCTTATAAATGTCATCAAATAATATTACACACCATTTTTGGATGATCCACTATTATTATTTTAAATGTGCTCATGATTTTTTAGGACGATATAATTGTTACATCATTATTACATCATATTTACCTATTAATGTATTTATTTACTTATATAATTACTTATTTATATATTAATTTTTTTACATTTATGTAAAACATTAAATTTTCCCCCAAACTTAATTTCAATTTTTCAATTACAAATATAATTCTAATTTTAAAAAAATATTTTTCTAACTATGAGAAACTCTATTTTTAAAAATTCTTTTGGTATCCTAAAAAATAGGTTCTTTAGTGTAAAAAATTTCATAGTAGAATAAAAAAAATTACGATTAATACTTTATTATATATATATTTGAAATAAATTTTAACATTTTAAAATAATTCATTCTATAATTAAATTAATTTTTAATTTTTTGAAAATTTTATTGCATGTATTGTATAATGTATTATTTTATTCATATCAAAATCCAACAATATAGTTAAATTTAAAAAAACACAATTAATTATTTTTTATATTCATATTATATATTTTTAATGAATTTTATGATAATATATTTTTAAATTATATAAATTAAATATTTAAATTGAATATAAAATATTAGTGATTTTTAGGTAATGAAAAAAAGTAATTAAAATATAATTTATTTGATTGTGTAAAATTAATTAAAACATTATATTTTTTATATTAAATATTCTTTTATTCTATTTTTATGCTATTATTTTTAATTTAATTGAATTTTTATTTAAATATTTACTCATAATAGTTACTCTATTATTCCAATGAGCATGTTACATACACATTACAAGAGTAATATTTTACTTTAAAAGTATACACCTTAAATTCGACTCACTTCATTAACTTAGTTATATCATATGGTTCTGCATATTTATTTAAAAATATGGTTACGTTATTTATAAACATTTATCTCTTTACTATAGATTTTTTCATGGTTGGGGAATTTATGGAATAATATGACACATTGGATATCCAAAACATGGTTATGTTTTTTACATGTACATATTTTAACGTTGTATTAGTATTAATATTATGAAATATACTTTTAATTCATTTATAATGTATATTTTTGTGGAAATAAAATATTGTTTGTTGTGTTTTGTGTCTCATGAGATTTATTTATAAAATGCATTATATTGTGATCCACAAAGAAATTTTATCTAAGTACGAAACAAATATGTTTTAAGAAAGAAAAGTTGTATTGAAAAGTCATTATTACATTGTAATTTACCATATTATAAACTTCATCCTATAAATGTTAATGTATCCTAAGTTGAGAATAAATTTTTGTACATATATCTTATAATATCCACAAGGGACCTTGTTGCCTAATATAATTTATGTTTTTTCCATATTACCTTAATTCATTTAGTTTCATTGTTTTGTATAACATTATCGCTTGGATCTAAAGTCCCCAACAATTTCTTCCCTTAAGTGAGTTCATGCTCTAATTTTACCACCTTAAAATTTAGTACATATGGGAGATCTATTATTTTATTCATTGGGGTAGATACATAGAATATTTTACACTGGATCCAATTTTTTTGGTAGTTATATTCAATGTCCTGAATATAGAAGCCCAAAAATTTAGAATATTATACTTGATTGTTTTCTTGACATGCAACACCAAGGATTTAGTGAACCGCGAAATACAATAAAAATATTATTATGTAGAATTCCTTGTTTAGCCATTAGAATAGATGGAATTAATTGTGTTAACCACTTCATGAAAAATATTTATGAATTTTTTATATAATTTATATGTACATAATTTTCGGTAAAATAAATTTATACATTAAAAATAAATTTTTTAAGAATGATTTTTAATTCATTTTGTTTTTGGAAATTATAATTAATTTATAAAAAATTATAAATATTATTTATTGAAATGAACATATTTTTTAAAATCCTTATATCAATATTAAATTATGGTGAAATGTTATAATTTTTTAAAAAGATTACTTTTTGTGAGAATAGTGAAAATATGGATTTTTCAAATACTCTCATTTATTCTCATTAAATAATGTAATTTAGAAGTACCATTATATATTTTATTTTGTATTAAAGTTAAATATGATCAATTTTAATTATAAAAATATAATTAAAATCATATTAATCATTAATATTCATGATTTCTTAATAATTAATTTTTTATGGTGTAGAAAATTCTGTTTATAAAAACTATTTTTTATTGTGTTTTATGTATTTATATTGAAATTGATATCTTATAATTTTAGGTATTGAAAATTTAAAAAATAATAATGTGTTTTTAATCCTGAGGTTCATGTTTTGTACACAGGTCCCTTTTTATTATGAATACTAATATTGGTAAATACATGCCACCTTAGTAAGGGTAAAAAGGGTAAAACAGGGGTAAAAAATAAGATAAGACTTTATAATTTCAATAAAACATGAATGCATAATATTTTATTAATATATTTCGTCCAATACCAGCCAATTTTAAAAAATATGGGATCTTTGTGCCATTTTTAATTGATTTTAAACATTATAATATTTAATTAAAAGATAAAGTAAAAAATTAATTTTTTTATATTAAAATATATTGTATTTTGTGATAGAGATAAAAAAACTTATGTCCCATTTTAAATTTTTATATTCAATATTAATTAATTTTTTAATCATGTTAATTTAATTTTAATTTCTAGTGACAGACCAATTACCTTATATTCTACTGCAATGCTGACACCGTGCTTGTGCAGACAATAGAAAAATAACATAAATTAATTAAAAAACTCTAAAATTAATTTCTTTGAGTAATTTATATTTTGAAACAAAGTAAATAGATAAATATAACATAATAGTGATGCTTAAAATGTTTATATTTTAATTACATTTATTTCATGTAATTTTGTATGACATATTAAATGAATTGTTCTAAAAAATATATTAATGACATTATATTATAAATAATATTTTATTAAATTGTTCGAAATTCATAAAAATATTATATTCATCCAATTAAATAGGATATGTCTAAAATATAAACCATGGTTCATTTACGGGTCTCTTTTCCTTTTATGGTAACATTCATACCATTGAAGTGTAGAAAACATTGCTATTATTGTAATTATCCAAGGCTTAAAGGGGATTGAAACTACAAGATAAGGGTTTAAGCATAACCAAAAAATGTCAACAAAAATTAAGGGATTATTTCATCTAATAATAGAATAAAATTTCAATTATATAAATTTAATACCATTTAGACATTAAAAATAGTTATTTTTGACATAATACATTAATAAATTCTTTAAATTCCACTCCCCCACTAACAAAAGGACACACAATATCTCTTCGTCTTACACCACATTGAGAAAACTAGAACAACTAGCCCCTAAAAATTCCATTATCAACTAACTTAGATAAGAATTTTTTGTTATAGTATTCTTAAATTATTTTTATAAGGATCCTTAAGAATGGATCTAATAAAATTTTACTAACGAATAGGTAATCATGTTTACTGAATTTTCCATGTTTATCTCTTCTTATAATTAATATAAATATTTAATACCCATACTAAAATAGTGACTATCAAATAATAAATATATAGAGATTTTATTATGGTAATGGGAGAACTATATCCCATCTCTTTTACATCCTACAAAAAGTGACATTACCATATATATATATATAATTGTTTTCTAAAGGCTAATTATTATTTACCTATATTTTGGTCCATCAATTCAAAAGTGACATAAACTTTCATGCAAACATATGGCCAACCAAATCCATGAATAGTGTAATTAATTTTTGTATCTATACATTATATGGTTGGATATATATATATATATATATATATATGTATAATATGTATATATTATATCATTATCATTAATAAAATTATATATATGATGTAATGATAATCAAATTATAATAATCAGAACTATATTTGACCAAAATTCTCATGAAAAAATAATATGTTAACACACAAAATAATTATAAAAAATATATATTGTTCACAAATAGGTAATAATGTGAGATAAATGGATCATATATGATATTTTAGATATCTATATGGTTATGTAATGTATTTAAAATAAATATAAATTTATTTGTCAAAATTTTAACGGAATTTTGACGCATGTCATGTTTAAGGTAAGGGGTTTCTAAACTCAATTTCCATTCATTGGTTAATACTTCTACATCAATGACTATGTTAATGCCATGATTTTTTTTAAAATTAACTAATATTGTATTATCTTCTATTTTCAAATGTTTTTTGTGATTTAAATTTTTTAAACAAAATCATTTGATATAAAAATTATAACTTAAATGATATGATCTTTTTAAGGTATTTCATCTCTATTACATCCCCACTGATACATGTTTGGTATTATGCACCTATTTAATATTATGTGGTGTACATTATATCCCTCTGATATTTTTAACACTAATATATTTTTATTCAAGATGATTAAAGTTCCAATTTAAGTTTACTCTTCCAAGTTGGAAAAATTAAAAAGATACCAATTAGTTAATAATTCATTTTGTAATCTAATTTTTTCAGTATTTATATTATTTTAACAAAAGGAATTATTTATGCTTCAAAAAATCAATCCATTCACTTATAATATAAATATTTAAGTAGTTTCCATATTTTTATTTTTATTTTTTCACTCCTTGGAACTTAAATCATGAAATTAAATGAATAATAAAAAAGGTGAACTTATTTATCTTTTTGATTGGGTATATTTTTCATTCATGTCCATATTTTTTAAAAAACATTAAAAAGTATTTTTTATTTAGTCACCCTATTTATTAATGATATTTTATGTTATGCATGATTTTTAAAAAAATTTAATGTAATATTTATAATGATTTATGAATGTTTATTTTCTAACATTCTTCATAAAATTCAAAGGGAATGTTTATTTTTAACATATACGACATTAATCTATTTTCCAATAGGAATAATTGTTTTATAATATTTAGATACTTCTAGAAAATTTCAATGGTTTTTCAATGAAAAAACATTAACAAAAACTTATTTTAATATTTTTCTTCCATTTTTACTAATTTCTCTAAGTGATATGATTTTATTGCAATACCAAAAAATTTTTATCAATTGATGGTCATATTTAATATTTTAATAAGTTTTTGTTCATCTAGTTTCTCTTAAATAATTCAATTTATTATGATAATTATAAATTAAATTTCTCATAAATATCCCTATTAATTTAATCATGGATATATGTATTTTCTAAAACAAATACCATATATATATATATGATATTTTACAATAAATTTTATTTAATTAATGGGGGAAATAGTTATATTCCATATTCTTTATTCAACAGGGACATTTTTTATAATCTATAAATTGATTATTAAATATATTAATGATGAATTGGATATTCATTGAAAGGTGGGTACCAATTATAGATATCCCCTTGAAGCATCTATGGGTATCATGATAAAAATTAGTTTTCCATATTAAATGGATTTTTAGTGTATACCTACACATTGATTAAAATATCTTGGAACAAGATTTGATTGAAAATTTATCATGCTGTCTGAAATCATGAAGTCTAATATAATGAATTAGCATCATTTAGAAATCAATTATTTTTGTTATATTTGTTATTAATGTATTTATATTGTCCATGGATATATTTCATGTTCTCGTTATTAACATAATGTCATGTTTTTTCAGTTAATTACCATACCATATTAATTATACCTTATTTAATCAAAATAGTATTTGTTGAACTTAACCATTTTTGAGCACTTGAGATCACCCTCATTTTGTTTTCATTCCCCGATAAATTTAGATGTAATCTTTGAATTTATTCAAGTACATAGAATATTTACATTCAATATGATTTATATTTTAACCTAACATGTGTATAAACCTATTTTTTGATACTTATCCGATCATGGGATTCTTTGGGTCAAATTTGAGACCCCATGGAGCCACATGGGAGTAATAATGAGAGTTTATTTTAATTAATTTAAAGTAAAGACAAAAATGACATAAAAAATATCTTTTAGTAAATCAATTTTTACATGGGGTTATAAAAGTTATCATTTTGACTATAAATATTCATTGAAAATATAAAAATATTTCCCACGTTATGGTTTTGGTTTTATAATTGTCGGACATCAAATAAATTAAATTATTTATGACACAATAATGATGCAGTATTTACCTCATTAATAAATGATTTACATAAATAAAATTATAAATATTAAAACAATATCTAAAACTTTTCCAATTATTATTGGATTTTTTTATTTAGACCATGAGTCATCTTAACATTGACTTTAATTATTTTTTGACCTTTTGAAACCAAAGATGAGTTTATAATAAAATAATTGTTGCAAACTTTTCTAAAGAGCCTCTCCTCTCCCTTATAAAAAGCCCTCATTTCCTACCCATTTCTTACACTTATCAATCCGTTGGATTTTACAAACTCTACTCCTATAAGCTCCCAATATCCCTTTCTTCATCCTAGAAGCCTTACCTTAGGCAGAAATTACTTCAAGAAACCCTTTTGTTTCAAACCAAAGGGAGTTACCTGATTTAAAGGTAACGTCTTCTCTTAAGTTTTTTGTTTTATTTTACTTCTCCAACCCCTAAACTCTTTTTATTACTTTTTTTTATAATAACACCAGTATCCTCAATATACTATGATGTTTTTATGAGAAGGATTCAAACAAAACTTACACACATCTTCATATAATGGGTGAAGAGCATATTGTTTATGTGGATGGAAAACGAACGCCCTGTGAAGCGATGATTGTTCAATTATCTCCTACTGCCTCTCATGGTGGCCATTATGTTGGAACAGTATTTATATATGAAATATATTATGCTTTTGTTTTCTATATTCTTCTGTAATTTTTATTTACAAACATACCTTTATGCTTTCCAATATGTGTACACAGGATAATTTCATTTGAGGAAGTGTGGACTACTTCCCCCTCAAAGTTATATAATTAGTTCATGATATACATAGAACGTATAAATATGGAATTAATGAAATTATGTAACATATATATCATATGATATTATATTGGAATTATAATATACACATTTATCATTAATTTTTATTTCTATTAAATATTAAATAGAAATGAAAGTAGCGTTCAATTATACGTATAGCTTACCGTCTCTATAAACAGTGCATTTCATTTCTTATCTCCAAATTTTATGTACTATTATAAATATATATATATATATATATACTGGATATATGTGATATATATGATATCTAAATCATTAATATCATTCTGGAGATAATGGAGTTTTGACCAGATGGACAAATTGTAATTATAACAAGTTCATTTTTAACTCAAATTCCGAACATCGGCAAAATGTCCGATATGAACTCAAATAATTATCTAAATATTATTGGAAGGTAATAAGGGATATAAAAGGAATAATAAAAATTAAAAAGTTTTTGATCTAAGTATTAATTAACTGATGTTTATTATTCAGAAATAAAAAGGAACATTCGAGTCAAGTTGGACACGAGGTAAGTGACTTCTTATCTCACTATTAATTCCATGAGATTTCCATTGTTCACCACTTATTTATTTAATGTGGTGTATTGTGTAATTACATTTGATATTTATTGTCATGATTATTTTTATATTCAAGGTATTCTTTGATTCATTTTGTGGTTATTAACTATTGCTTATATGACTCGATTGATTACAATGCGGTAAGGATTTTTCACCTCACTTTTTATTCCCGTGAGATTCATGATATATTAGCCATTATTTCCTTTTGTGTGATGGATGTAATGCACATGATTGTATTCTTTGTGTAATATAATTTGATTTATTGGTATTTAAATATTCATTGTGTTATCTTTCTTTCATGGGGTGTATGTTTAGTAAGTTACCAAATCGGTAAGGGAACATTTCACCCTCCTCTTTTTTCATCTTGTAATGTATTTTAATTTACATCTTATTTTGTTTGGATATGTTATTATATATCTTTGTTGATATAAATTTCATTTCCATTTGATGAGATATCATTTTCTCTCTAATCAATTTAGTTTTTGAATTTCAAAGTGACGTTGTTAGGCTGTCGAATTTCTGTACGAAAACTTCTTAACCCAATTGCAATATTTGGGTCAAACATCTAATTATTGATTATGTCATGATATGAATATGTGTGAATAACCTATGATTGTTTTACACTTAATATCCACTTATATTGGTTGTATTTATATTTTTCACACATAATTATGTAATTGATTTATCCTTAATCTAAGGATACCGTCTTTATAAGGGACTTCATCTTAATCTCCTTTCATTGAGGCATATTTTTTTTATTCTCAATTTTCATTATACGATGTATAAATACCTTTAAATTTTCCTTTCATTTAAAGGTAATATTTTCCTATGATAATTTTTACTAAATGACAAAAAAAATAATGTTTCTTTTTAACGTAAGAGGTGACAACGACCTTTTCCGCCACCGTGAGTTTTATTTGATCTTTAGCTTCCTTAACAAGCTATAATGCTTTTAAAAGAAAAATAAATATCATATAATCTTTTTATGTATTTTGGTTTTGAAAATGGTTTTGATAATTAATTTTTTATGTCAATATATTTAAATGACATATTGTGATTAAAATGTAGAAATGTTATCTTTCCTTTATTTTTTTTTGTGTTATTAATATGTTATGGTTCTTGGGAATTTTTTGGGCATGCAGGTGGTTCCGTGAAAAACCTAGGGCAGGTGTGCCTGAGATAGCTCTCCAATGAATTGGGTATCATGATAGAGGTAAACTTTAATGTTTCTCCTATAAGATTTAGGTAATATGATGTGATGGGTATTCCAAATGTGACTCCCTATGTAGCTGTGATAGCTACAATGTAAGTTTGATATAAATTCCACAAGTTACCTTTATGATTTATGATTTTCTGTGTGTTATTCATAAATCTTATGATTTCATGAGGTATTTTATGATTGAAAAGTATGGTTTCATTGTTTTGTATTTATTGATGGGCTAATGTTTTCCTTCCTTATTTTATATCCCTTACTGAGCTTTTTATGCTCATCCCAAGTTTTTGAAATGTCTTCCACAAGACCTAAAGATGAATAAGGGTCAAGGATGGGATCAAAGAAAATTCATGCTATCTAAAACATGGAACTATACATGACTCTTTTTTTCAAGACTATTTTATCTTATGAAAAAATTGATACTGACTAGAATGTTCTACATGTTATATTCATATTGTAATGTAAATGTTATGAACTAATTTTCTAAAATTCTAAACCTGAAAAGCTCCTCAATGTGAATTATCCATTTAATTCATTATTATGTAATGTTTAAGGACGTATCCTTATAGTAACACCAGTATAACACCCTCTGGGGTCATCTCTAGGTCTAGTCCCTAAACGGACACCTCATCACTAGGTGGACTCTCCTCACAACCACGTATCGGGAACCGAACTGGTTGTATGTGTGGATACGTCATGAAATAGATCAAGATGTACCCCGATCAATAGCTTCTATATGGTGTGATGAATCTTATACAAATGAACATAAAGTTATTTTTATGTAACCATAGTTTTTGTGTTTAGATCCAAAAAATAATAATTCAGGGTCCAGGTGTAAGGATATGTTGGCTGCCGCACCAACACAGAACTCCCTGGATCTAATACTGAATGTGAGACAGTCAACACTATTTCCCAAAAACAAAACCATAGACTCCCAGTCTTTTGAGTTGTAATAAAACACCTTTGAGACCAAATTTTATTGACCCGTCCTCTGGGTCCCATTCCTAGACATACCCCATGCCCGCCTCACAAAGGACAATGGATGGAAACTATCATCGAAGGCATCAACCTGCAAGGGGGATACATTAGCCGGAGTACCTGTACACACACACATGCCCAACCATGTCCCAAAAACTTGATGGGGAAAACAAGTATACAAGGAGAATTGATGAGTACAAGTATAACTAAAAACAATTAGTCCAAAATAAAAACCCAACAAAATACTACTGAAAACTAAAGAGTACAAGTAAGAACTATGAAAATGTTGGCTGTTGAGAACCCTGTCTGATGGTAAGAGTAGAAGAGCTACTGGAAGTTGGGGGAGAACACCCAATATGCATGATATCATTGGGCCCCACCTGGTCCTAGGCCACCAAGTACACTGTCGAAACATCTTTCATCTGCAAAAGATACAACCTTTGTAGGAAAATCCCATGTAGGGGCGAGTAACAAAGTACTTAGAATGGTACCCCGATCCACTAAGGAGAAATACCACAAAGCTACCAAAAAGAAAATCCAACAAGTAAGGTCCACAAAGTAAGACAAAAAAGTAAGATCAAAACATACAGATAGCTCACACTAGGTATAATCTAAATCATTTGAATATGGTTCATCGACTATTGTGTTGAATATTTAATACTGCGGGGGAACTCATCCTTGAAAAATTGATGCTCACCTGTCGGGCCACTAAGGATCCACATGGTTGTTTCTCGTCTACTGGGCCATGAAGGATCCAAACAGTTGTTTCTTGTCTGTCAGGCCACCAAGGATCCACACAACTAATGCTCGTCTGTCAGGTCACTAAGTATCCACAGGGCTGCTGCTCGTCTGTCGGGCCACTAAGGATCCACATGGGTGTTGCTCGTCTATCGGGACACTATAGATCCACCTAGATTATCTTCAAGCCATCACTCATACATAAATTTCCATGAAGTCCCACATAGAATAACCCAAAGTATCATCTCATTGTAATGATTCAAACGCAATAGACAGCGCTTCGAACAGATGTATGGTCTGTAAGATATGGGAATTTTATTAAAAAGGGCGTGGTTGAATTTGAGTCCGATCCAAAATGTTCATATGGAAACTCCCGTAAAAACTCTCATAGAGTATCTCAGTTGGGTCTAATAGTCGAAAGGGTCCTCGTGCTGAAGACGATGCATCAATCAGATACCTAGTCTGTGTGTTATTGATGTTTCAGTTAAACGGGGCCAAGTGGGGTATGGGTCTGGTCCGACCCAGTCAGACTGATGCCACCCAACTCGAGTTGGGTCTGGTCCCGCATGGATCTTGCCTGGCAGGGACATTCTAGCCTGATAGTGCAGGTCTAATGAGGTAGTGTGAGTCTTACCCAAGAGGCGGCTCGCGCCCTGCCCATTCCGCCAGTGTTGGACCTGTTCATCTGTCTGGCCTAGAAGCGGTCGGATGCCATGTCTGGCCTCTTGTGGCCCTACGGGTCACCTAGGGGTCCATTCTCTGCCGCGGTCAAACAAATATGTCCTTGTGCTAATGCCACTGGACAAGATGGTCAGCTGAAATTCATGCATGCGGCTGGATGCCTCATTCTGTTAGCTCCCCAAAGTGGCCTGCACGCAGGCCGCTCCTCCACGTCGTTTCGGTCGGTGTTGTGTCTCCACACTACCACGACACACCAACAGGAACACTGCATCCCTCTACCTATTTCCACCACCACGGTCCACCACCAGCCGCCACCATGGGCCAACTTCAACCACTTCCACTGGTGCCGGCATGCCAAATGTTCCTTCAGTGGGCCACCAGAGTTTTTCTGGTGGTCCGTTTCTTGATCTGCCTATGCCTAGTGGCCTCTCGGGTCTCTATCATCCCTAACATGGCCCCAGATTCTTCTTGTCACTGATTTGAGGATACGTCCATGTAGAACGCACATGGGGATTTACCCGAGAATTTTTTGTGTCAGCCTGCATCCTCCACTTTAAAGGATTAAAATGGGGGATGGCCCAGAGATTACCATTCTACTAGTAATAAAATTAATCCCGAATAGAAAACCCATGAATGGTACCCTCCCGTAAGAATGCATGATCTATGTATTAACCTGTTCTTGGGTTAATCTAAATTCTTAGTTTATAAAAATAATGTGTAATTCATAAAACCAAAATCCAACCCCTATCTCGTTGACTTTCATTGCTGTAGCGCTTCGTCCATCAGTGTCTAAGAGGCCGATGGAGTTCACTATTCTTCGAGGTACATCAAAGTCGATGACATCCCACCAGAGTTTCTCATTATTCTTTAAGGATGAAAATCCTTTTTAGGTTCATTATATAATCCTTAATGTTTAATCTTATTTTTACCAATACATCAATCTATTAAAAGAAAACACATTGCAGTATTTATGTTTCGCTGCGGCATCGCGTTGTTACGCTGTTTCATTTATGAAACTGTATCACTGTTATGCATCATTAAACAGTCGTTAGATTTATGTTTAATGATACATTAATTATATTCATTAATGCATCTCATCAATTCCTCATTTCTACACCACACCATCACCCTGTTTCCACTCGATGATTAGAAAAAATAACTTTTTAAGTTATTTAATTATTTTTCTCGAAAATTCTGAAAATTAACTTTTCAGTTCGGCCCTTATTGGCCAATGTTAAGTTCTTTCTAGATGAATCTCAGTATTCTACGTTCAACGGTTCCCTCAGATATTTAATCTGATTAACTGTTCAAAAGTTATAAAAACCCACTCACACGTTTACTGAACACAACTTAAAAAAAGTTCAAACTTCCATATCGGGCTCACTGAGCCTCGGGATCATGTGCCTTCAGAGCATGTGGTCTTGTAATAATTCCGTATAATTTTAAAAAATTACATGGAAATTCTTGGAACATTATAATATTATATAATTTATAAGTTATCCATAATTTTTTATTGGTTTGAAATGAATATTTACATTTTTTACCAAATGTTCATTTTCAAATTTCTTTATAAATGAAAAAAATCAGTGTTGCTTCTTAACATATACATCATTAACATATTTTTATTCCATTTTAACCATTTTATTATATTTTAACTAATTCTATATGATTTAAATTCTTTTACAAATTAAAAACATTAGTGATATATTATTTTAGTATTTCTCTGACATTTTCATTGTTTCTCTAATGCATATTATTTCATTATAAGACCAATATTTATAATGAATTGATTGTCATATTTTATCTCTTAGTAAATTTTTATTCATTAAATCTCTCTTGAAACATTCTTTTTATTTTGATCATTGGACCTTAAATTTATATTAAAAATCAATATTCATTATATCATGAATATGATTACTGATTATACTGTATACCAGTTCTATATTAGTGTGTTACATTAAATATTATTTGATTGACTTGGCAAATATTGATATTTTTTATTTTTTATTTAGTACATATTTTTGTTTATATGATTATGAACAAAATTCATCATTCAATATATGAGGAACGAATTGGACATTTAATAATGGGTGGGTTAAAGTCATAGATATCCCATTAATGAATCAATATGTCTCATGAGATAAATTAGTTATCCAAATTAAATGGGTTTTATTGTATACCATCACAAGGATTAAACTATCTTAGCACAATGCATTTATAGTAAAGATATCATGATGTATAAGATAATGATATTTAATATTATGAATTAACTTCATTGAGAATTTATTTATTTATTATTTTCTATGATATTTATGCATTGATGTTATCCCTTGATTCATTTCGTGCTCATGTTACTGATGAAATGGAAAGTGCTTTCAGTTATTTACCTTTTCGTATTAATAATGACTTATCTACCCATTATTTATTTCAATATACTTAACCCTTACTAATAATTTGAGATAACCATTGAATTATTTTCCACTACTAGGTATATTATGAAGGAATAATTAAATGAGATCATGGATGAGGAATATTTACTTTCACTATGTTTTGTATTTGATTTCCAAAGTAAAATGGGAATCATTTTTGTATCAAGTTCTCAAAGACTGTAAAATTGGTCATTTATTTAGGATGAGATCTATGTTTTTAAATAATAATGTAATCAAATAGACACTGGAACTAGGTTATTGGATTTGGTATTGTCACATTGAAGATATTATATAATAAAAAATCATGAAGCTACCAGTATACCTAGGGTTAAAATTTCCCTTCTTTATAAAACATATAACTTTATTTTGGAGGGATATATGAAGGAATATTATATCCCCAATAACAGACTCTTGGACATGTTAACTATTTAAATCATTTATATTTTTTCAACTTTATGACACTTCAATTTTTTTAATAGATGGAACCTTCTCCATAATTACTTTAGCAATTTTGGGTACTAAAAAAATCAATGCATCAACATTATCCCAACATATTAGAGTTATAAATATATTCTTATATTGAGATTACTATTGTTTTTACAATATTATTATGTGCAATCTATTATTTTTTTGATAACTCAACCAGTGGAATATATTGATATCAATCTTCCTTTAATTTCATCACATAAAGTCACTACATGACATCAAGGGTTAGAATAGTAATTTCAGATTTACCATATTTCTAGGAATAATGGCCATACTGAAGATTAATTTTTATTCAATAATAGTTAAATATTTCTCAAAAACATCTAATTTCACTGTATATCTCACGTAGACATAATTCAATGTTATTCTCTGTGTAGCCTCTACATTTTCTTAACAAATATAATGGAGGTTTTATTGATTGTGAAATATTCTTGAATATTGATTAAGTGGGTAGTATTTTAAATTCATTGAGACATAAAAAATATATCACTGTTACCTTTAGATTCCTTTATAGTACCCATGAATAAATTTATAGTGTATTTCTCTCAATTCCTTCTCTTTTATGGGTAAATTTTACATTGTCCCCAAAGACTTCTATTGTTCTACATTATCATGTTGGCATGCCAAAAATCTTTACTTGTATTATAAGATCCAATTTTTCATGTTTTCCATCTAAAATTTCCCTTAAATAACTTGATACATCTTTTTATATATTTTATGGATGTAGGAATATTTATTATGTATACCATCAAATGGTTCCTTATTTCTCTCTTGTTTTGATAGTGCGCATTGTCTAGATAAAAACCTAATAAAACAATCTTTATCATTATTTAGCATAGGAATTTCCCCTTCCTTATATTTTTTCTACTTATTTTATGTCTAAAAGTAATTCAATTATTCTTCATTTATTTTTACATAGATTGATGATTGGGAATTTTATAAAAAAGGATGGATAGTATTCATACCTCTATGATTTTTAAGTCTTTCATTTTTATTTAAATGAAGATTTTCTATTTCCCAATAGTCATCGTGGATATGGTAGTAAGTTCATTTCCCTTAATATAATTAAATACCTTATTCACCTACCAATAATTTTAATTCACTGAGTTATAAAAGTTCAATACTAACTCCAAACAACTTCTTTGATATAGGTTTGGGAAATTTTAACAAAAAGTCATGATTTCTTTCATATATTTATGACTTCCAAATCAATCATTTTTATGTTCATACGGATATTATCTCTCTAAATAATAATACTAAAGATCATAGAAAGTTCCTTTCCTCTAACATAATTTTATACCTTATTATTCTTTCAAAAATGGAAACGAATTTAGTTATCATAGTATTTTGTTAACTCCAAAAATCTTCCTCGACACTTGTTTAACACTTTTAATATGTATATAAACATTAAATTTTATGATAAATATATGTAAATCATTCTTATATCAATTATAAAAATTAATAAAAATTCATTAATTAGGAAATATTTTTTAACAAAAAATTATGTGTTATGTAGTTTTTCTTATAAATAATTAAAGTTTATACAACATAGGATATAATTTTATCATTTTACATGAATATATAACCCAATTAGTGTAACATCCTAAGTAATAAAAAAAGATGATTTTTTTAAAATTGATTTACATTTATTAATTAGATATTAATTTTACTTTAGAGGGGATTCTATTTATGATAGCGGACTTGACACACAACAATGAGTTTCTCTAAAATCATATGTTGCACAGAAGAGTCAGTTATATCGAAAAATAATATATTATTAATATTTTTATTATAAATGGTAGTTATCGCCTATTTTTTTGTATTGGAGGGAATTAATATAACTAAATAAAATATTTTTACACATTTTTATTCAATATTTTTACTTCTTTCCAATACATTATAGAGTCTTAAAATGATAATAAATCTAATTTTATGTTTAATATAATCTAATATTTTTAAAATGTAGTTTTACCCCCTTTTAATGGAGAAACCTTTTTAAATATAGGGTTTGTCGCATTTAAAATTTATATTTGAAAAAATATACCTCTTATTTGAAAGAGGGACATAAAAATTTACTTTTATTAAATTTTGGTATTTTTCTGATAAAATTATTTTTTTAATGGATAGTGAAAAACATTGAATTTTAAATAAAAAATGATTTTTCATCATATTTATTAAATAGTTATATTTTCATTTTAATTGGTTTTAAAATTTAATTAGATTATTTTTTTATCATTTAATTCATTGAAGTTCATTAAATAAAATTTTATATTAAAATTGAATAGAAAAACTATGTGAACGTTGGATAGTTTTACGAATAAAACATGTCTTCTTATTCCAACAATGAGATTAATTTTAAATTTAATTTTTCCACTTATATGAATTTAATTTTCAAAAAAAAACATACCTGGTTGTACTAAATATGAAAACTATGGTTCAATAGCATCAAAATAACTTTTGGTGAATGGTAACTTTTGTATTTTATTTACCATGGTTAAAGGTAAATGGGGTAATTAAAGGTAAAACTAATATTAAAAAAATATGAAACTATAGTAAAACTTATACTAATCATATTGGATGATTTATAATCGACCAATACAATCCATGGGTCGAAATTTTGTCCTTTTTAAGGTACATGGGTGTGATTCTGACATCTATAACATTTAATTTAAATTAAAGGTTAATATATCATAATCATGTCTCTTATTACTAAAAAATTTAAATATCAGGTTATATAGGTGATATATTTTACTATAAATAGTAAATATATATATATAAATATTTCCTATATCATGATAATTTATTTATTATTTTTAGGAATTAAATAATTAAATTTAATTTTCATACAAAGATTATGCAGTAATAGCTATATTAAAGAAATAATCTTATAAATGATATTAATAATATTAGAATAAATATTTTTTGAAATATTTTTTGGCATCCAAAATTTTTATGGTAGACAATGGCATTTTAGGATTGTGTTAATATAGTTTTTCAAAGGAAACAAGTTATTGTTTTTTTGAAAAGTCTTGTAATGAGTAGTGTCAAAATTGACATAATTCATAACTTCAATTATAAAATATCTAATTAAATTAGATATTATTTATAAAAATATAATATTCAGAAAACAATTTTCTATAACTAAAAAATTTCCTTAATGAATCATTCATTGGTATTTTTTCATGTTTTGATAATTATTTTAACTTTAAATGTTTATATTACTTGATAAAATAGTACGAGTTAAGAGGGGTTTTAAAAAACACAAGGATTGAAAAATATTCACAAAATTTAAAATTATTATTTAATGATTATATTTTGACCCCTCCTCATCCAATATTATAACTAATTCAACTTTTACCCATTTTAAATTGAAATTGAATTAATATTAATTTAAAACATTTAATAATTCCAAGGGTGCCCCTCGACTCTCCTATAAAAAGACACACATTCCTCTCTATTACTCACACTTTCAAAACCATCAAGTTCTTCCATGATCAGCCCATACCCCTTCCTATAATCCCTCCCCAATATTTTCAGATTTTTTAGGCAGAACACCCTCCCTTGAGGTGCTAAGGTGTTCTGCAATAATAATCCACTAAAGAAGATGTATCTTTTTCTTTAAATATTTCCATTTTATTTCTACTTACACTTCTATAAAATATTATTTTTCCTATATGAAATAAAAAAAGGTATACTAAATATATTTAGATGATATTATTATTATATCATCAACTAAATCCGTCTCTAATTCCACTAAATGAGAATGTAATTAATCTTTTGTGACTGCGTGTGAACTATCACCTCCACGAACCAATCTAATTTTTTTCATAATTGTCTCTCATTACTAGTTATAATAATATAATTAATGGTCATATATTATATTCATGACATATTAATCATTTTAATATAATAATATATCATTTACGTTCTTACATTTCATGCGCGTAAAAATGATAACATCATTCATGTGTATGTGTCAACTATCACCTCTAAGAAGCGATGTGACTCGTTTTTATCCATTATATCACTTATATGATGTATATATAAATATATTTAATTGATTAAAATTATATTAATTATTTTATGATAATATTGGAAATATAAAATAATACACACCTTTTTTCAATAATGATCAATGAAAAATCTAAAATGATACTCATGTGTATGTACGGATTACCATCGCCCTTAATATAAATTTTTTCATTTTTCAAAACCAAACTTCATGGTTTAATTTAATGGGATAATTTATGTATAAAAATTATATTAATTTCATGAATATTATTTTAAATATTACTTAATTATGAAAACATGGACTAGTGAAATCAAACCATGTTTATTTTCGAATCAAGTACCGAATATCGACAAAACGTCTAACATGAACATAAATAATTAAGCAATTTCCCCAAAATTATAATTAAGTGAAATAAAGGGAATAATAAACTTGAAAAATGTTCTTAATAATTTATAAATTTTCTTATGTTTATTATTCAATAAGAATAAGGAACAAACCTAGAAAATCGAACTTATGGTAAGGGACTTTGTCTCAATCTCCTTTCATTGACGCATGTTTTGATTGTATATACAAAATTATTTTATAAGGTGTAGATTCATCCCCTTTGACTTAGTTACATTAAATGAGTTTTCAATGAAATATTTTTATATGAATCATTTTACTTTCTTTACAAAATGAAAAAATGAATGTTTTTTAACATATACAGAAACAAGGACTTCTCCAATTCCATAACTGTTAATTGATATTTTGAGTCCTCTTTAAGGATAAATGTTTTTTAAATGCAAAATAAATAACTTATTTTATTTTTGGGTGTTTTGTTATGGAAAATGGTATTTCAATTTTATTGATTGTTTTAATATCGTGAAATTATTTCGTGTGATTTCAATGGAAGATTTATGAGTGAAATGATGATAATTGAATACTTTTTTGTGTTATGATTATATAGTGGTACATAGATATTTGATGGGTGGTTACATGATAAACCAAAGATGGGTGGTTTTGTGATAAACTAAGGCTATGTGGTTTTTTCATTTTTCTTTTTTTTTGTTATGATTATATGTTTCTTTCTATGGGTTCTAAGTTAATATTTTTATAAAAAAAGGTAAGAAATGAGTTAATATTCAATGAAATGTAATTAATAATTCATAAAGGTGAAAATAATTACTTTATGAGAAATTATTCATGGTTTAAATGTTTTCACAATACTAATAGTTTTCCTTATTTTTTTATCCCTTATTGAGTTTATTATACTCATCACATTTTTTAAATTTTTTCCTAGGATCTATAGAATAATATAGTCATGTATGGGATCAAGGAAAAGTTATGAAGTTTAAACAAGAAATAAAACCTTGTTTCATTTTAAATGTTTTAAAAAAACGATTATGGGGTTAATATTATAGTTTGTAATATTTGAGTTATTATGTATGAGTTACGGTCTAACAACCTAAATCTCTAAAACTAATAAGATCTTCATTGTGAAGGAATATAAAATTATTATTTTAACTCAAGATTAAGTAATGTTTATGTTTGGGTCCTTATAGTTGGTATTGATGGTTTGTTTACATAAATTTAGGAGTTAGAATATTTTTAATATAATATCTATAAATGATTTTTACTTTATAGTCAAATTTAAATGATATATAATTTGAATATTTCCTTGTTTATTTATCTATGATATGTTTGTCCAGAATGGTTTTTCATATAGGAAATATGGAAGTTGTGTTGGGAGGGAATAATGAGGGAAAACCATTCTATATATAAATCTTACGATGATAAGAAGTAGAAATGAATAGCTTGTTGTAGTGATAGATCAGTTGAATAAGGAAATAAATAGTGGTGGTTCCCATGCACAAGATCAACCAGATCAACCATAGAAAAATATGTCAGTAGTGGGGAATTTATGAGGTCACACCACCCATCATTCATAGGATCATAAGACCTTGTTCAAGTAAAAGGGTGGATTAAAAAATAGAAAATATTTTTGATGTAATGGGGTTTTTAGAATATCAGAAGGTTAGTTTTCTTTTTTTTTCATTTTAAAGGTGAATACGATCAATGGTGGTCACTGATTAAAAATATCAGAGGAAGTGAGGAGATTTATTCCTTGGAAGGGGGTGGATTTTTTAATATATTCCTTGAGAAATAATTTCCAATGGATATTTGACATAGGATGGAAAAAAAATTCATTGAATTGAGAAAAAATAGGAATGTTATTTGGTTGAATATAAAGAAACTTTTTACCCATTTTTTAGGGTACATCCAAAATTTCATCTGGGATATTGATAGTAAGATATATCAGTTTTACTCAAGATTCAATCCAAAATATTTAAGGTAATTTTATTCTCAGGAATTAAAAAGATATGGGAAAGTTTTCTGATGATATGAGAAGGTAGAAATGGAGTTTTTTTATGATCATGTATTTTACGAGAGAAATCAAAAGAAGCGATGCAGTTGGTAGGCAATGGGAAATCATTCATCAAAGAAGTTTGGAGGTAAGAAAAGTAAATTCACATCTTGTGAGAAGCATGGTAAAAAGCATTATGGATAATGACTCTTAAAGACTAAGATGTTCTCATGATGTGGTAAGATTAGTGATATTTTCTATGACTTCTACAGAGATTATCATGCAAGCAATGACAAGTTAGCATAGAGATATTTTATTTTCAATGAGTTAGGGTATTATGCCATTGTCTTCCAAAGCTGATTACCTAGGGTGGAAACCAGTAAGATCAAAAGCATAAGGGAATAGAAAAATTATTTTCTACTACTACAGTTGATGTAAGGCCATCAAATGATGTTTTTAAAGGAATGTTATAGGTTTTTTCTCTAAAATTACAATACTCGGTTTGACTATAGATCATCACATTCATTCATTTCTAAGAGAATTATAAGTAAATTAGAAATATTTCCTCATGAATGTGATATATAAGTTTTGGTAAAAACTCTAGGATGATGTACTAAAGAAACAAATATTTATTGTAATCTTTATATTATCATTAGTGTGATGGTTTTTCCTATAAATATTTTTTAACTTCCAATAGTGAAATCTGATTTCATTTTGGTCATGGATTGGATTGCAGATTATCAGGCTAAAATAAATTGAAAAGATAAAAACATTTATCCAATGATTTCATAAATTTGATAATATACAAATAAGTTGAGAGATTGATTAATGATGTTATTTAAAGTTATCTAACTCATGTTGTTGAAAAGAAAGAAACAGTTTTGATTAGTGACATCCCATTAGTGAATGAATTTATAGAAGTTTTTCCTGATGAATTGTCTATTACTACTCCAGATTGGGAGGTTGAATTTACTTTTGATTTAGTTCCTAATTCTAATCCTATTTCTACATCCCATTATTAAATGACTCAAATTGAATTTTGGAATTCAAAAAAAGTTGTAATAATTTATTGATAATGGTTTCACTTGACCTAGAACATCACAATAGGGTGATCTTGTTTTATTTGTGATAAATAAAGATGGTTCTATAAGAATTTTTATTGATTACAGATCCTTTAATACCATCACTATTAATAAAAATTATCCATTTCATTGTATCGATGATTTGTTTGATCATCTCTAGGGACGGAAATATTTTTTTAATGATTTATTTGAGGTCTAGGTACCATCAGCTGAAGGTGAAGGAGGATTACATTCCAATGACAATATTCCAAACTAGATATGGGAATTATGAGTTTGTAGTTATTCCCATTGGGTTATCTAATTCGCTCGTCGTATTTATGAATCTCATGAATGAATTCATTCATCAGGTTTTGGAGTATTTTATTGTTTTTTTATAGATGATATTTTGGTATATTCTAAAATTTAGGAGGAATATGAAAGTCACCTAAGTATTGTTTTTCAAACATTAAAATAAAAGAAACTATATGAAAACATTAGTAAGGGTTAATTATGGTTGCAATTTTTTTTACTTGGTCATATTGTTTATAAAGATTGCATTATTATTGACCCTTCTAAAACAAAAGTTGTTGAAGAGTGGCCAAGACCTACAAATATCGTAGATATTTCTAGTTTTCCTGGATTAGAAGGTTATGGCCAAAGGTTTTTTGAAAACTTTTCTTGGTTATATAACCCACTAACTAAGTTAACATGTACAAAATTAAATATTATATAGGAAAAATAATGTGATAATTATTTTCGGGAACTGATAATAAGATTGGTAAATGCTAAAATTTTGGACCCGCCTTCCAAGAATGGTGAATTTTTTATCTAAAGTGTTGCTTCATGGAAAGGAATTGGTTATGTAATAATGCATAATGATCAGGTAATTGTTTTTTCATCACGTCATTTGAATTCTCATGAGTAAAATTAACATACACATGATTTTTAATTAGATTCTATTGTTTTTTCATTAAAAATTTTGTGGGATCATTCATCTAGCATAAAGTGTGAAATATATACTGATCAAAAAAATCTGAATTATATATTCACTAAAAAATAATTGAACATGGGATATAGGAGATGGATAGTATTAATAAAGGATTATGATTTTTTTATTAATTTCTATCAAGGAAAATAAATAATGTTTCGGATTCTTTTAGTAAAACATTAATGCCACATTAACCATGCTATGTTTGGAATGATATCCTTTGGTTAATTATTTGATGAATTTGTTCTTGGATGTTATTGGTTTCAGAAATTCTTCTATTTTGTTTTAGGTGTTAGTGAATTCATCTTTATCAGACAGAATTTATCAAGTACAGAAGGAATATAATTAGTTTCAGAAAAAGGTACAATTAGTTCATAAGGGTATGTTACTTGAATTTAACATTAATAAATATTATGTTTTGAGGCTTGGAAAGATAATATATGTTCCTTGTGATTCAAATTTGAATAATTATTTGTTATCTAAAGTTCATGGTTCTCTATTTTCAGTTCATCCAGAAATCACTAAGATGTACAGAGACATTCAGGGGAATTACTGATGGGATGTAATGAAAATAGATAGAGATAACATCACCCTGAGATGTTTTAATTTCAAATGGGTCAAAGAAGATAATAAGTTTCCAAAAGGGATACTTTAGCCTTTTCTATTTCCAGAGTGGAAATGGGAAAATATATCCATGGATTTTGTAGGGGTATTACCAAAGGCGTTTATAGGTAACAATATGATCTATGTTAATGTTGATTGATTGACTAAATATTTTGGTTTTCTTCCTATTTGAGATAATATATTTCTATATCAACTTTCTCAGTTTTATATTGAAGATAGTCAGGTTACATGAATTTACCCTCTCCATTGTATCTGATTGTGATCCCAAGTTCATATATAACTCTTTGAAAGGCTTTCATAAGTCATTGGAAACTGAAGTAAATTTTAGTAAATATTTTCATCCATCATTATATTGGCATTCATAATGAATAATTAAAACGTTTTAGGATATGATACGTGAATTTTCAATGGATTACCAGGGAAGTTGGGATCAACATATTTCTTTGGTTGAGTTTTAAAATAATAACAACTTTAATTCCAGTATATAGATGGATCCATTTAATTCATTATATGGAAAGCGGTGTCGAACTACAACTTTTTGGGATAAAGTGGGTGAAATGAAGATGATGGGACCATAAATGATAAAGGGAATGGAAGAGAATGTTTAGTTGATTATGAGATACATGAGGACAAAAAAGAGTAGGCAGAAGAGTTACAAAGATAACCATATCAAGGATCATTTTTCTAGGTAGGTGATCATGTTGTTCTAAAACTTCTTCCATGAAAAAGTGTGATGTGTTTTAGTAAGAAGGGAAAGATGATTCCACAATTCATTAGACCATATGAAATCTTGGATAATGTTCAATTATTTTTCAAATAAGTGGATTTAACTCTGATTCTATCCCATGTACAAATTTTTTTTCCATGTTTCAATTTTAAGAATTTATATTATAGATCCATCTCGTGGTTTGAGTCCAAAAGTAGTTCAGTTGGAAGAGAATATTTCTAATAAGGAACAACGAATCAAGATTCTTGATCGAAAATACCAGGTGTTGCATAATAAGGTGATTCATTAGGTTAAGGTTTTATAGAGAAACCATATGGTTGTAGTGGCAAAATGGGAATCTGAAAATACTATTATAGAGAAATATTCCAACTTATTTGATAAGTAAAAAAAATTGCAGGGATGCAATTTCCAAAAGGGTGAAAGGATGTGACATCATGGATAATTATAGAATAATAATTTTTCAAAAATTTATAAATATTTATGAATTAGATATTAATTTTCCATCAAATGGGATTATATGTTGGATAACTTACTCGACCTGCAACAATGAGTTTCTTTGAAATCTTATATTTCACACAAGACTGAGTTATACCAAAAAAATAATATATTATTTATAATATTATTTTAAATGGTAGTTATCTCAAATTAATTTTATTTGAACAAATGAATAGAACTAAATATATTATGTTCAAAAATGTTTATTCAATAATTTTAATTTCTTCCAATAAATTCTGGTGGCTTAATATGAGAATAAATCCAATATTAAGCATAAAATACTTTAATGTCTTTAAAAGGTATTTTTACCTCTTTTTTATGGTAAACCCTTTCTAGATAAAGTTTTTGTAACTGTTAAATTTTGTATTTGAAAAAATAAACTTCTTCTCATGAATAAATACATCAAAATCTTATTTGGTTGATTTTTTTGTCTTTTTCTGATAATATTCATTTTTTAATGAATAGTGAAAAACAATTCATTTTAATTCAAAAATTCTTTATAGTCTAATTTATTTATATAGTTATATTTTTTATTTAACTGGTTTTAAAGTTTAATTATATTATATTTTTATAATTTAACCCAATATAGTTCATTGGAATCAATTTCTTATTGAAATTGAATACAAAAACTATGTAAACTTTTGAACGTTTTACTTAAAAACTACTTTTCTCATTCCAACAATAGGATTAATTTTAAATTTTAATTTTCCACATATATGAATTGAATTTTCAAAAACGAACATACATTGTGGTACTTAGTATAAAAAATATGGTGCAATGGGATCAAAATAACTTTGGGTTAATTGTAAATTTTGTATTTTATTTACCATGATTAAATGTAAATAAGGAAATTAAAGGTAAAATTAATATTATTATAACAAAAAAATACCCTAACATTTGTTATTATCTTATTAGATGAGCTTTTGTTGACCAAGAAAATACCTTGGTCTAAATTTTGTCCTTTATAAGCCACTTAAGTCGGGTTATGACATTTATAACATTTAAGTTAAAGTAAAGGCAAATTGTCATAATCGTGACTCATATTACTAAAAAAATTAATATGGTGTTACATATGTTATATATTAGACTATAAATAGTACATAGACAGTTAAAAATATTACCTACATCATGGTAATTTATATATACATTTTAGTAATTAAATAATTAAATTTAATTGTCACTCAAACATGAAGTAGTAATAGATATATTATAGAAAGAATCAAATAAATGATATTAATAATATTAAAATAAATATAATTTGAAATATTTTATGCCATGGAAGAATTATATGGTTGACTATTTCATGTTATTATTGATTTAATATTTTATTTAAGAAATCAAGTCGTTAAGATTTTTTTAAGGTCTTGTAATTAATAGTGTCAAAATTGACATAATTCATAACTTAAATTATAAAATATTTAATTAGATTATATAAAATTTATAAAAATATAAGATTCAGATAGAAACTTTATATAACTCAAAAAAATCATTAATGACACATTTATTGGTTGTTTGGCAGGTTTTGGTAATTATTTTAACTCTAAAAGATTAAATTACTTGACAAAAAAGAAAGAGTTAAAAGGGGTTAAAAAAGATAAGGATTATAAAATATCCAAAACATATATAATTTTTATTGGATGAATGTTTTTATACCCCTTATAATTCTATATTATTACTAAATCATCTTTGACCCATTTGAAATCTAAATAGATTTTTTTATTAATTTAGTAATTTTAATAATTCCAAGGGTGCCCCTCCACACATTTATAAATACACACTCATTCCTATAATTTACTCACACTTCAAAAATCTTTTGGTTCTATAATTCTCCTGCAAAACCCCTTTCAAGAATCCCTCCCTAATTCTTGAGGATTTATTTTAGGCAAAAACACCACTTAGAGGTGTTAAGGTGTTATTTAAAGGTGATCAATAGAAGAAGAGGTATCTTTTTCTTTAAGTATTTCTATTTTATTTCTTCCTTAACTTATTTCAAATATTTTTCTTTATAGGTGAAATAATTACTCCAGTTTCCTCCAAAAACATAGATTTCATCGTGATTATACCATCACCTAAATGAATCTCAATGACATCCTAAACCCAGATGCCACTTAATAGGTGCCCGAGCCTGGTGGGCCACTTTGCCTCAAGCACATCTCCCCAAAAACCAGATGTTGTATACAACCAGTGAGGTCATAGGGTGTGTCCATGGGGATATGATGACCTCATTACTAAATTATATTACAGTAGATCAAATTAAACATAGGTATATTTTTGAAGCAATATAAGTAAACTGAAGTCACAATGGAAAATAGATACAACAGTAAGAGTAACTGAAACAACTGGAATAGAAATTAGCAACTGATGATATGTCATGTCACTATAAAATTGGAAAAACATTGAGAAAAGACAAGTGGAATAACACATTCCATAAAGTAAGAATAAAATGAAAGACTATCCCAAGCATCCTGAACTCAGAATCAATCATCTGTTCTCAAGATCGATCTTAAATAATAAGAAATCAAGTGTTTGAAGTCGTATTCTTCGCTTTGTCAAAACCTTCAAACATGTAATATAATACAGGTACCAAATAGGATTTGGAGAGGTTGTGAGATAAATCTATGTTGGCCACCACAAATGGTGTCTATAACATCAGGCACATGTAATGTAAATTTAAAGTGTGCAAGCATGCATATATAAAGTAAATCAGTACAATGTAACAAAATACCCAAGTACCTACTTCATCCCTTGTCTGGTGTGTGAACATAACTAGTAAATTATTCGATTATTACTAGTTTTTAAATAAGACACATATTAACAATCGTGAAGGTTCCATTTCATGATAAGGAAACCTATAATGACATTTAATAATGAAGTACCAAGGTAATAACCAAGGCAATGTAGACCTCAAGGGTCTCCAACATAGAAATAATTGTAGCCTTGCTAAGGATACGAGTGTAATCCAAGGATAATATTCTAATTCATTCTACAATAATATTCCTACCTAATCTAAGGTGATCGTACAAGGTAAAATGGAGATAATAAGTGATAGGGACCTACGGGATGTAACCAGGGCACCTAATTTTCACTATTGGATCCAAGGAGTGTATCCAATGCATCCTATAATGATATGTAAGGGATCCTACTGTGTCATACCGAATATAGAAGGAATATAAAATGATCCATATCTAGGTGGGTATCAACCTAATCAATCTATATCCTTGAATCAAAATGGGTTTCCTGAGTGCTCATGGAATTCTCCGATCAGAATCCAAAGCGTGGTTGAGTCAGGACAGTTCAATTTCATATTTCTATCATGTAATATTTCATTTGGTTCAATCCTTTCCTTTAATTATTGTGACAAGTTCATGTAGCGTGAATCCTTTTAATCAAGTCATTTGGTTCAATCCTTTCTTTTCTTTAGTGTGACAAGGCCAAGTAGCATGAAACCATTCATTTAGTCCATTTAAATAGTATTCTATATTCAAGGTTCATTATACTACCTTAGATTAATGTGGAACGGGGTACTATGGATATTCAACCTACTATTCACTGACATTTATGTCCAAGTCATATACATGTTATACTTTCAAATTCACATTTCACCTTTCCTTAACAAATTGATGCACTTACCTTAGGCGAGTCAAATGGTGATCATACATGTAACTTTACATTATTAAATTATCTTTATAAAAAAACCATTTAATATATAAAGTCTTACCATTATAATGGTCAATCAAGGTCACCCCCAAATAGTGGCTCAAACATGTCAAATACAAAAAACCCAATTATGGTAAGATATCCTACTTGGGATGGATGGATTTGTGGGCATAACCACAAAAAATTAAACACATATTTGAAAAAACAATATCTATATAGTTCCAATGATTATAGTCACGACAAATAAATTCTACAAACGACACCTGATGAAATTGGAGGGCCCTACATGACCAAATCCAAACACAACGAACTTGAGGGATGAGTTATAGACCACCCACCATAGGTTTGTGTGACTCTCCTTTTTTGGAATTATCCCATTGTTTTGATAGAATCACAGTAGATCTAATAAAAGGATAAAAATACACACACCATGATATTGAGGTTGAGAGAAAAAGAGATGACAAAAGGATTAAACTAACTTGAGTACCTACCGTTATGCATCCAACATGATGAACAAAAGATCGATCAGATCCCAGATGAAGGAGATCTCTGGAATCCTACCTTAGGTCATCAAAAAGCTCCAAAATTAGAGGTAAAGGGTTTAATCCCATTAATTCTCATACTAGGAGGAAGAAGTATGGTTAATATATCCTAAAGGGAAAATTTGTAAAATTACCCAGAAAATGGCATGTGTGCAGTTTTTCTACACGGTTTGACAAATCATGAAAAAACATTGCACGGTTACTTGGGTAGATGGGGCACATTCACGGTTAGGCTCCACATTCGTGCATAGATATTTAGAGGTGTCTATGTCCGGTAAAACACCATCTATAAGGTTTTCCTAACTGTGTGGTGTTTTTACTTGGTTTACTCTTAACCGTGCATGAAGCCTATTTCTTCCCAAAAATAATGGTTCTGGGTTCCGAACAATCGCCAAACACCCCCAAGGCCTTTACTAGCCCATTACGCTTATATATTAACTCCAAAATAAAGTATTACACCAAAAATAAAATAATTCATTCCTGAGTGAAAAACTGGGTCCTTACAGTCTTCTCCCCCTAAAATAACTTGTCCCTGAGTTCACCTTCCATGGGTGGAGAAACATTGTACTTGAAAAATTATAGACACTGAGCACATATATCATATTACCTCTCCAATGTATCATCATGCACCTGTCCATACTACCATAGCAATAGTACTAGAGGTTCAAAAGGAGTCCATAGAGTCTTCATGATCCAGTTTAAGATGCACACTGAATACTCCTCAAAGGTAGCATCAACATCAAACTCCACCTTATTTGGATCTAAGGTATGAGACAGGTCAGAATGATACTAGTGAAGTTGTGAAAAATGGAAGACATGGTGCACGGAATGGTACCTCTATGGTAGTAACAACAGATAGGATTCTAGATAGAATCTTTCGAGAATCTCAAACAATCCTACACAATAGGGAGACAAATTCCCTTTATTTTGTAACCATATATACCCATGCATCGGTGATACCCAAATATAAACACGATCCCCAAACTAAAACAGTAGAGGATGTCGTTGGTGATTAACAAAATATTTCTTTCTAGATTTGGAAGTAATCATACAATTTCTTATCATCTGAACCTTATCTGATGTTTCCTGAACAAGAAAATGGCCTAGTAGGGCTGCCTCACCTATCTCTATCTAGCACAGGGGTGAACGGCATGGCCTACCATACAAGGCATCAAAAGGATCCATTTGAATTGTCGACTGAAAGCAGTTATTATAAGAGAATACAACCATAGGGATATGATTTCCCCAGAACCTTTCAAATTAAAGAAACATGCCTAAGGCATATCCTATATAACCCATATTTTCCATTCTAATTAAACATTGTTCTGAGGGTGAAAATATGTTTTTAGTCTAAACTATGTTCCCATATAATTCTACAATCCCTACCATAACTGTGATTTGAAACAAGCATCCCTATCAGAATTGATAGTGTGTGGGACCCCATGGAGTCATATGATCTAACAGGCATATTTTATTCGTAGATAATCAAAAGATAATTCCTCCTAATTAGGAATGAAGTGGGATGATTTCGTTATTCGGTCAATGACTACCAATATAGCATTTCTTCCCCTCATCGAATAAGGTAATCTATCTAACAAATCCATGGAAACAACTTCCCATTTCTATTTTGGTACTGGAAGAGGTTGTAGCAAGCTACAATTCGCTGGATCTCCACCTTCCCCTACTGACAGGTGGAACACCTAGTGATAAATCATGTTATCTGAAATTTCATCCCAGGTCACCAATTATGTCATCACACGTCTCGATACATCTTCGAGATTCCTAGACGAACTTCCCACTGAGAAGTGTGGGACTATTTCATCAACTCTTTTCTCTTATATGTACAAACCCAGATATGTCCACATAGATGTAGTATTTCATCTTTATCCACACACCAATCCGAAGGTAGGTTATATCCTGATATACTCTCATAGAGAACCAAGCCTTACGGATATGAAAATTTTCTACCCTTCACCTTCTAATTGAGGGAATAGGTAATTGTCAAGGATGAGTGGTAAGCCTTCTCGTAACTATCAGGGAACTCCATATGTAGCTTATAAAGTATGTCCATTAAATTCCTTTCATCACTTTCTTCACATATGGCCTATGACTGATTTTTCTGACTTCAGGCATCTGCAACCACATTTCCTTTCCTAGGAATATTAGAAATCTCATAATAATGGGATTGTATATATTTGACCCATCTCCCCTATCTAAGGTTCAATTCATGCTGATAAAAGATATATTTGAGGCTCTTGTGGTTTGGGTACAACACAAATTGATCACCCAATAGATAATGTCCCCATCAACGTAAGGCACTGACTAATAATGCTAGATATAGGCTATGTGTTGGGTAATTACTCTCATGAGGACTCAAATACTAATATCCATATGCAATGACTCTATCTTCCTACTTCAGCACTCCTCATAGGATGATTCATGCTGCATCATAAAAAGATGGTATAACCTACACCTGGCTTCAGAAGAGTCAAAATTGGTGTCGATAAAATCCTCCCTTTCATCTTCTAAAAGGATTTCTCAAATTATCATAACAATATGAACATGACATAATTCTTCTTAAGATGAGTAATAGGTAAAGAAAGTTGTCATAAATCCTCTACGAAACACCTGTAATATATAGCCATCCATAATAAACTTCATATAACAGACACGTTATTGGGATACTCCCAATGAACTACATCGCTAACCTTTTCTATGTCAAAAGATACTCTATATTCTGATATAATATGACCCAAGATGTGGACCTTGTTGATATTAAAGTGGCACTTATAAATCTTGGTGTAAATATAATGCTCTCTCAGTGAGATCAGAATGATCTCAATATGTTTGTAATGGTCGCTATGAGTAGGAGAATACACTAAGATGTCATCCACAAAGACTATGATAAAAGAATTAAAATAAAAGTGGAAGAAACTATTCATCAGATCCCTAAAAATGGTCAGAACGTTCGTATGACCGAATTGTATAAAAAGGTACACATATATACCATACATGCTATGGAATGTTTTATGTGGTATGTATGATGGTCTGACTCACAACTAATGATAACTTGATCTTATGTCAATCCTAGAGAAGACCTTTTCTCTATATAGCTAATCGTAGAGATCATATATTTGAAAGAGTTGATATCTATTCTTGAAAATAATGTGGTTCAACCATCTATAATCCATGAATAGATGTAAGGTTTCATCCTCCTTATTATCAAAAAGCACGAGAAAACCCCAAGAGGATGTACTAGTCCATATAAATCCTTTTCCCTCTAAATCCACTCTATGTCGGTTCATCTCTTGATGAATTTTAGGTTCTATCTATTAAGTATGAATTTACATTGGAGTTTCTCCTAAAACAAGTTCAATTATAAACTTTACTTCTCTCTCAGAAGGTAAGATAGAAAATTCTCCAGGAAGGACATCCCTGAAATGATTTACTAATGGAGGGAAATAAACTTTTCATAAACTGTAATCCTATATGAAGAGATTTTCAATTTGGGTGGCCACTCCACCTATCCCATGATGATTTGGTCATGATCTTCCATCTTGGATGTCCCACAAACCCTTATGAAGATATCTTAAACCTTCTAGTTATTTTAACAATACTATGCAGTGAT
This sequence comes from Viscum album, assembly GCA_963277665.1. Lineage (NCBI taxonomy): Eukaryota > Viridiplantae > Streptophyta > Magnoliopsida > Santalales > Viscaceae > Viscum > Viscum album. Next base: position 1,040,827,003 of record OY728143.1, on the reverse strand, counting down.
AATAGTCTAAAAATTATTGATAGTGAACCAAAACATCCATCCCAAGAATGAGATTGAATCCTATCATCCTGATAACTAAGAGGTTCTATAAGAAAGGGTAACATCCTATAAAAGTTTATGTCCTAGACACAACAGGTTTTACTTTGATTGCATGGATATTTAATTTATTATTACATATTTTTCATTGTTATTCATGAATATGATGTAATAATGACCTAGAGTGTTTGTTGCATTGATAAGGTCGTGTAAGTTCCCCGCTATGATGAGAACCTTGAAATTCTATAAAAATATTTATAAATATAGTTTTGCGGTTGGATGACATGTTATGATGGGACACATAGCATGCAGAACGTTAGGTGTGAGTACTCATAAGAATATGAGACTTCCTCTCCTGAATTTTTCACTTTTTAATCACCAAGATAGGAGATTTTGAGAACAGACTCGCTAGTTGTAATTCTGCATGTTTTGGTGTCATCAGATATTTCTTTCTGCGATCATGTGTAATGATCCTTAGACTTTAATATTATCATTAATAATTTTCGTGACTTACGCAAATTTATTTATTGATGAAAACTGTCACACAAGAAGTTGGCAGGAAGTAGGGTATGTTGGATGCGTTACAAGTGGCATGTTATTAATGGATAAATCAAGGAAGGATTTGTCCCTTCCATTTATGAAAGTTGACATCTCAACCCTTTGATTGAAATATATTTTTCACGCTAAATTCCATGGCCATGGTGTAACGACGATTTTATTTCAGGTATTCAAAGAACAACGTATCAACAATAAAAGAGGATGATGCAATCATGGAACATGCTCTATGAGATATTGCGAAAAAGGTATTATATTACATAGTGAGTGTTCTTATGTGGATTTCATTTTTGAGACTTTACTTTCTTTCTCTTCGGTGCCTTAACCCTTTTCTAGAAAGTACTCTTGGACTTTAGGCGATCCCACCTAATGCCAACGAGAAATAATCCTTAGAGTCACACACTAAGTGTTTTTGGTGGTCTTGGTTAAAATCTATTTTAATTTAATTAATGAAATAAGTATTATTCTCGAGACTGTGGAAGAATTTTATTCCAGTTAAAATGATCGCAAATTTAATTAAAATTTATTTATTTATTTTATTGAACATTTAATAAATATTTATTTACTAGTTTGTAAATAAAATATTTATTTAAGAGAATAAATTATTTATTTATTTATTGGAGTGTTCAATAAATAAAAGTGGAGTTATAAAGGACCAAGGTCGGTCTGGTAGTAAAATAATTATTTTCAAGATGGTAAATAATAATTTAACTAGTTGGGACAAAATAAAATAATGCTGCTATTATTTTGTGACACATTATAAATCCGTTTTGCGCAAGTTGGTGCATCATAAATAATGACACAGTATTATTATTAAATGCATGGGTTTTCTATAGGTTCATGAATTTATTTAATTGTTTCTATGCAATTAAATATTGTAATTGAAATTCCATGTATATAAATAGACAAGTACGCCTATTTTGCCACACACCACACCACACGCCTGGTGAATTGAGAATTATTGAGGTGGACAATTTCTCCCTCAAATAATTTTCTCTACCCTCCCATGAATGAGAGACGTTCTTCATGATTGAAGAACAAGTGATCAATAATGACTGACACAAGACACTATCTTTGCCGTGCTAGCACCTGGGGAACGAGCGGTGTTGATCATAGGCCATCAGAGCATGTGTGGCTCACCGCTAGAGGGATTCTAGTTTGGATCCTTACAAGAGAAACAATATAATCCAAAGGTTCATTCCAGATGATCAACATCATCAATGAATAAAATAGCGAAGATCCAAGTATTATTTTCATTATTAAATTAATTAAATTAATTATAAACATGATGTCCAAGATCCTCTCTAAATATTTCGAACCTATTTTTTATTTATCTAAATATTTTATTATATTTCATGGAGAATAGAATTCATCATCGTATTGATCTATACATAATCATTAATCATGGTAAAAATCAAAGTTGGGTACCGTCCCAAACACGTTTCGGTTACACCCAGAACCTTCAAGTGGTATCAGAGGGGTTACATCATAGTTTATAATTATATAAATATTTCATTGATGAATTACACATTTAATAATTTAGTTGTTTCAATTCAAGTTAATCATTCTGTAAATGAAAATCTTGATATATGTTCCTCCTCTTTTGTTTCTTGTTTACCTTACATAAATGATTTTTTCATTTAATTTTGATTAAAATAAAAAAGGGGATCTCATCCGGAGGGGACAAAGCTTCCTAGTCATACAATACCACATGGAGTGTATTTAGAAGTACACGTCGTGTAGTCAAGATTCAATGCATCAGACTAGTCCACCAAACCAAGTTGTTTGTTGGAGACTTTCTAAGTCCTAAATGAATCCATGTGTTGACTAGGAACATGTGGCATGCGGTTTCTGGAATACATGCCATGTGGTCCAATGGACATGGTGTGTAGTCCCTTCGGGTTAGGGTTGAACTGTGTACCCCATACACGGCTTTCCCAGCTGGAGACCATGTAACGAGGAACTACATGGTGTGTGGCCCACTAGAAACACCATGTACTCCGAAGATTTCCAATGTACACTCACATGTCGTTTCCCCATGCATGTACTGTATATGTATGGTGGAAATTAGTACATGCCATGTAGTTTGAACTACACATCATGTACTCATCGAAATTACACAAATTTATTAAATATAATTATTATATTATACAAACCCCTTGAGATGTGTACCATCATGTGGGCATAAAGATGAGGCACAACATGTGATATGTGTTTTATATATATGTGTTTAGATTAACATCTGCGTAATTTTCATTTCTACTCATCGAGTAGTTATGAATAGTAATTCATTGGGCTGCCTCCATTTTAGAAGTTGCGTACAAAGATAATTTTAAATTAATTTATTTGTTTAAAATTATGATTGATGAAAATCTCAAAAAAATTAGAAAATAGATTAAGATAAAAGGATTTGTTAATTAAAGATGATAATTAATTGATTCGAGCATGATTTATATTAAACAAGAATGATTGAAGAATTTATTTCTAGTTTTATCTATGCATATATATCATTGAATGTTTCGATGATCATGACCTAGACCAATACCATTGAATGTGGGTGGTTTATTTTAATTTATTTATTTGGATTAAATTTTTTTTCCATACGAGTCTTCTCCTCATTAATATGTAGGGCATGTTTTCCCACAGATTCTGTTTTGTAAAACCCTCTTTTTACCACTCACCTATATGTGAGTTAAAAAAGGCATATGTAATGGATGGTACTCCCAAGCTAGTGGAGGCAGTTCAATCTGGAGCCGACACCAAACCAATCCCAGGAGATACAGAGGTGGACAGGTGGAAGCTGTAAACACGAACCCAAAAGGTTTAAGGTGTTTCTCCCCTAGGTCATGGATAGTTTATAAACCAATAGATAAACTAACTATTAAAAAATCTCATGTTCATGCCATTTAATTTATTTTATTTCTTTCTGTTCCATGGTTTATCATTATGGATGTGTTGTCACGATCACATAATTAATGAATTAAAAAAGCATGCAAGATGAACTAAAATAAAACGGAATTATGCATAAATGTTATCAATACATGGTTAATCACTTAAGTAAGTTCCAATTAATATTAAAAAGTGTTTGATAATAATAATATTCAATTCACGCATAATAGATAAAAATATCTCAAATAAAATATTATGTCAGAACAATCCTTTCGTTACTTGATTAAGGGAAAAACTCTATAAAACTATCTGTTTGACCGACCCTTATTGGGACACTTACTTTTATACAGGAATCCCTTATAAAAGGTTTCAGGTTGACTTAACCATATTACATCAATAGGAGTATCCCTTGCTAGACATGGTGTAATATTGGAGGCAAGATTTGAGGAAATCCAAATCCATGATTTCAGGATTGGGGAGTCCACTCAACATATCAAGGAGCTACAATCCCATTGTTGGAAAAGACAGGCCTACCTAAATACTTTCTAATAGCTTAAACATCCCTTTCTGGGGTAATGCGAAGGGGAATATGGATCCTTTCCGCTAGAATGTCATGGAAACTAAACATTCCGAGTTCAATGGTGAGGGCCATTCAGACATGATAAAATAGTGGGAGACTTAATAAAATTTATTATTTATTATAAAATGTAATCAAGAAAGTACTAATGATCTTATCTTTTCATTGTAGAATAAAAATGAAAAACTCATCAACCACTCTATCCCTATAATGAATTCCGGATAATTACAACATCCTCACTAGTAGTGAAATCCATGAAAAAGATAGACATCTTCGGGTTATCCTACATCATGAACGGAAGTCTTACATACTGGGGTTGGCATTACCGGATCTGCCTACAAAATAGGCGATTGATGAGGATTTCTTGGGATATGAGAAACATATGAATGACGTAGTATACGTTCAATGTTGGATGTTATAATCCATGTCTATTGAGCTCATGAAATCTCATGAAAACATGGATGCTTATAGCATGCTCGAGCACCTCTGTGGTCTTTACTACAAGAGAGAAAGACAGGAAAGGGTTGAGATCTCTAAGGCACTCTTTCAGAGTATTATTAGAGAAGGTTCCCCTGCTAGGCCTCATGTAGTCAATCCAATTGGCTACATTGAGCGCTTGGAGGATCGAGGGTTTAAACACCCTGAAGAACTGGTCACCGATCTCATTCTCGCATCACTCCCTAAGAGATTATCTAACTTTACTCTTAATTACAATATGAACAACATTGAGAAGTCTCTATTTGATCTTCTTACCCCCATTTTCCAAGTGGACAAAGATATTAAGCATGAAAATCCTTATGTCCTTATAGTGAATAAGAGGAAAGGGAAGGTGAAGAGATTTAAGCCCAAAGCTTCTTCACGACCTTACAAGAAAAAGAATATCAAGGGGGGAGGGAACATGAGGCTATTCGTTTCGCATGTGGAAAGAAGGGCCACTGGAAGAAGAACTTACCCATCCTAAGAAGCAAGGGGAAGCTTTATGGGAGTTTTTAATCAAATATAATCTATCTGTTTCTTCAAATTGTGTATTGGATATAGCTTGTGGTGCTCACATATGTATCCAAATATAGGAACCAAGTAGATTCATAAATATTGATCAAGGATAAGTAAATATACGAGCATCCAACAAAGCCAGAATTGATGCTATAGCTATCAGGGAATACCACCTCACATTGTAAACTGAGATGATCATGGTGTTAAATGGTTGTTATTATGTTCCTTATGTTACTAAAAACATTATTTCTGTATCTAGATTAAATAAAAATTGAATTTTTTTCATGTTTGGAAATGAATTTTGCTTCTTTAACAAAGATAACAATTTTTATGGTAGGGAACATTTATATAATAGAATTTACATGTTGGATTTTACAAACCAATTAATGGAAATCGAAAACAAAGATACTTCACATGACCCATACCACACCAAACATTGGCATCACCAGATAGGTCATGTAAATGAGAAACGCTTGACAAAGTTACATCAAGATGTATATTTAGATTCTTCAGAACTAAAACAACTTGGAATATTTCATGCATGTTTACAAGGAAAATGACCAAATCCCCATTTAGTGTGAAATTTGAAAGGGATAAAGAACTTCTTGAATTGGTTCATACCAATGTGTGTGGACCATTTCCAGTTGAATCAAGGGGAGGGTACTCATACCTTATAACTTTTACTGATGATTTTAGTAGATATGGATATATCTACTTAATGAGGTATAAGTCAGATTCTTCTGATATGTTCAAAGAATACAAGAATGAAGTTGAGAACCATCTTGGTAATAAGATTAAGAAACTCCACTCATATCGAGGTGGAGAATATCTTAATCAATACGTCATTGATTACTTACAAGATATTGGGATCCTATCCCAACTCACTCATCTAAACACGCCCTAGTGGAATGGTGTGAGAAAAAGGAGGAACCGTACCCTGTTGGACATGGTGAGATCAATGATGAGTCATGCGAGTGTTCCATTATCCTTTTGGGGATATTCCTTACAAACAGTTTCACACATACTAATCCAAGTACTAAATAAATTAATAAATGGTACTCTATATGAGTTCTGGAGTGGAAGAAAAGCCATGTTATCGAATTTACAATTTTACGGTAGCGAAGAGTTTGTTATGGCCTCTTCAAGTAACAAACTCGCACCTCGAGGACAAAGTGTACATTTATAGGATACCCCAAGGAATCAAGGGGATATTACCTATACAACACCTTAGAGAAAAAGGTCATAGTGGAAAGACATGAAATATTACTTCAGTGGGAGCACATCTCCAAAAGGGATAGTGGGAGCGAGATAGACTTCAATGAAGTCAAGGCTCAAGGTACACAAGATTTGGTACAGGAACATATTCCAAAAATCCATGTGGAAGAATAATCTGTTCCAAAGACACAAGTACGACGTAAGATTACAAGAGAGGTTAGAGAACTGGAACAATATGGCTTTCTTGTTATCGAGGATGGTGACTCTTTATTAGTTGATAATAATTATCCTCTAACCTATAAGGAAGTAGTAAGTGGCACAGACTTTTCCAAGTGGCAAGAAGCCATGAATTCAGAAATGGATTCCATGTACCAAAACCAAGTCTGGATTTTGGTTGATCCTCCAGTTGATGTAAAGCCTATTGGTTGCAAATGGGAATTCATGAAGAAACTAGACATGGATGAAAAAGTCAGTACCTATAAGGCATGAATGGTTCTAAAAGGGTTTAAACAACGTCAAGGAATTGACTATGATGAAACCTTCTCAACTATTGCAATGCTGAAATCCATTAGAAATATACTTTCCATTATGGCTTAACATGGCTATGAGATTTGGAAGATGGGTTTCAAAACAATATTCCATAATGGGAGCCTTCCGGAAGATGTCTACATGAAACAACCTAAAGGGTTTTTCACTCCAAAGGATGCGAATAAGGTATGAAAGTTGCAGAACTATATATATGGATTAAATAAAACATCTAGGTCATGGAACATTTGTTTTGATGAAGCCATAAAGGAATTTGGTTTTATCAAGAATTAATGTGATCCTTGTGTCAACAAATGGTTTAGTGGGATTGTAGTCATTTTCTTTATAGTATATTTTGATGATATATTACTTATTATAAATGATATACCAATCTTACTATTTGTTAAAGAATGGTTGAATTAATGATTCTCCATGAAATACTTCGGAAAGGTAGCATATATTCTTGGGATCATGATACATCTTGATAGATCCAACATATTGTTGGGCCTAAGTCAAAGTATATACATTGATATGATACTGAAGAGTGTTATTATAGAATAATCCAAGAGGGGATTGTTTCCAGCATCACATGGCATTCATATTTCCAAGAAAATGTGTCCTCAAACACATGAGGAGAGAATGATAAAATAAAGGACTTCATATGCATTAGCGATTGGGTTAGTCATGTATGCCATGATATGTACTATGCTAGATGTCTCCTATGCATTGAGTGCGGTAGGAAAATATCATGCTAACCTAGATGACCTCCATTGGATGGCAGTAAAGACTATCCTAAAGTATCTGAGTCGTACTAAGGATATGTTCCTAGTTTATGGGGGAGACGAGGAACTAGTCATCATAATATATGAAGATTCTAGTTTCTAGACTTATCAAGAAGACATGAATTCACAAAAGGTATACGTATTCACTTTGAATGGAGGTGCAGTGAGATAGAAGAGCTCAAAGAAGAGTGTGGTCGTAGATTCTACAGAAGATTCTGAGTATATCGTAGCTTCTAAGGCATCTAAAGAAGCAGTTTAGATGTGAAGATTCATCTAGGAGCTAGATGTGATACCTAGCAGTAATGATCTAATCACACTGTACTGTGATAATACTACAGCGGTGGCTCTCACAAAATATCCAAGGTCACAATAGTGGAAGAAGCACATACTTCAGAAGGATCATCTCTTGAGGTATTTTTCTCAGAGGGGTGAAGTTGTAGTGAGAAGTATTTCCACAGAAGACAACGTGGCAGACCCCTAGACTAAAGCCTTGACTCAGTAGAAACATGATCATCATGTGAGTTCTAGAAGACTGAAAGTCAGAGGTAGTTGTCTATTGTCCAAGTAGGATTTTGTAAGAGTTGGTGTCCTAAAACCAACTAGTTTTACTTTTATTTCATGGATATTTAATGTATTATTACATATTATTCAGTATTCTTCATGACTATGATTTAATAATGTCCTAGAGTATTTTTTTCATTGATAAGGTCATGGAAGTTCCCCACTACGATGAGAACCTTGAAATGCTATAAAAATATTCTTAAATATAGATCTACGGTTGGATGATATGCTATGATGGGACACATAGCATGAATACTGTCAGGTGTGAGTACTTATAAGCATATAAGACTTCCTCTCAAGAAGTTCTCACATTGTAATATCCATGATAAGAGATTATGAGAATAGACATGTTACTACGAATTCCACATGATTTGGTGTCATCAGATATTTCTATCTGCGAGTGTGTGTAATGGTCCTTAGACATTAATATTTTCATTAATACATGTTACGACTTACTCACTTTTATTTATTGACAAAAACTATCACGCATACATTTGGTGGGAAGTATGGAATGTTGGGTGCATCACGAGTGGCATGTTATTAATAGATAAGTTGAGGAAGAATTTGTACCTTCGATTTATGGAAGTTGATATATCGGCCCTTAGATTGAAATAGAACTATCTCACTAAATTCTATGTCCATAGTGTAACAACGAGTTTATTTTAGGTAGTAAAAGAACAATGTATCAAGAATAAAAGTTGATAACACAATCATGAAACCTGGTTGATAATATATTGCGACAAACGGATTATATTACATAGTGAGTGTTCATATGTGGATGTTGTTGTTACGACTTTATGTTCTTTCTCTTGGGTTCCTTGACCCGTTGCTAGACAGTACTCTTGGACTTTATGCAAGACCGCCTAATGCCAATGAGAAATAATCCTATAGGGTCACAGATTACGTGTTTTTGGTGGTCTCAGCTAAATTCAATTTTAAATTTATTTAATGAAATAAATATTATTCTCGAGACCATGGAATAATTTTATTCAAGTTAAAATGATCGCATAAATTAAATAAAATATATTTAATTATTTTATAGATCATTTAATAAATATTTATTTAGTAGTTTTTTATAAAATATTTATTTAAGAGAATAGATTGTTAATTTATTTATTGGAGTGTTCAATAAATAGAAGTGGAGTTCGAGCGGACCAAGGTCAGTTCGGTAGTAAAATAATTATTTGCAATATGGAAAATAATTATTTAACTAGTTGGAACAAATTAAAATAATGTTTCTATTATTTTGTGACACTGAATTTCTAATTTTGTTTTGCGAAAGTTGGCGCGCCATAAGTAATGACGCTGTATTATTATTAAATTCATGGGTTTTATCTAAGTTCATGAATGTATTTAATTTTTTCTATGAAATTAAATAATTTAACTAGAATTAAATTTATATGAATAGACAAGTACACCTATAGTTCCACACACCACACCACATGCCTGGTAAATTTAGAATTGTTGAGCCAGACAATTTCTCTCTAGAATCATTTTCTCTCCCCTCTTAAGAATGAGAGACATTCTTCAAGATCTAAGAATGAGAGATCAAGAACGACTAACATAAGACACATACTTCGCCATGCTAGAACCCAAAGAATGAGCAGTGTTGATCGGAGGCCATCGAAGCATGTGTGGATCACCGCTAGAGGGGTTTTAGTTTGGATTCATACAAGTGCGACGAGATAATACAGAAGGGTCATTCCAAACGATCAAAATCATCAAAAAAATTACCAATAATCCAAGTATTATTTTCTTTATTAAATTAATTAAATTAATTATAAACATGATGTGAAAGATCCTCTCTAATGTTTTTGGGTCTCTTCTTTATTTATCTAGATCATTGATTGTATTTTTTGGAGACTGGCGTTCATCATCATATTGATCCCGGAATAATCATTGATCATGGTAAAAATCAATGTTGGGTATCGTCCAAACTACTCTTCCATTGCACCTAGAACCTTCACTGCCAACCTCAAGGGGATAGTCCCTACACTAGAATATTCCCTATGTTCATAATAAAAACGGTGTATCTAGGCTCATTACACCATAGTAATATTGTGTCTCAAGTCCGAGACTTTCCATGATAGATATAGAGATAAAATAGTTTGAAGCACCTATATAAAATAAAGTAGATACTATAGTAGATACCACTATAATCATACCTCATACTGTATATGGTCCCAAAACCAGATCCTCATATATAGGCTATAATGCATTCAACTTGCCTGATCCAAGGCCCTGTGCAGCAGATGGACTACCACGATCATAACTCTTCTATAGGAACTCCTAGTAATCAGGGGTCTAGCAACCATGGACCTGACCTCAACATTAGCTAGACCTACTGGTTCTATTCAAAGTCTCTATATGACTCGGTTTAAATGGACTCACTCTTGGACGTGGATCATGTGCGAATCCACTCGCACTCAAGGCTGGTAAAAAAATATCATACATAAACACTTATGATTCCCCATACGACCATAAGACTGGAACTCCACTAGGTCTCTATCAAATTGAGGATTCATGTTCCCCTATAATCTACAATAAGGAAACTCTATAGAGATACTTAAATGGGCACTGAGGTTTTCATTTCCCTAATGAGAAACCTCAAGAGAACGTTTCCTACCACCGAAAGAATTACTGGCCTGACGTGGCACTGTTCCTCTATTCTCGGTATTATTTTTATTTTCAAGGTTACACTTACTGATAAGATTTGGATTAACTATTGAATAAAATTTAGGCAGGAGAAAGACATTGACCTGTGTATGGATGGCATACTGGATCCCACCCTCGAAACATGTGACACATGAAATCTCATCACCAGCTAGAAGCGATGAAAAGCACTAAAACTCAATGAAACGCACTGAATATTCCATAACTAGCATATAACCCTTCTCTAGATGCATAAACTATCTTTCTCTTTTGGATCTCTGTGTCTAAGGGAAGAACTGATCATAAAAGATAGTCTAGAAATCAACCCATAACATGGCTTGACGACGACTGGGCTGGGTAATAACATTCCCCCAAACCTTGGATGAATCACAAAGCATGTTAGTAGCAAGTTTGACCCTCCAATCTAGAGGCATCTCCAGATGATCCATGATTAACATGGTGTCCTCTGGCCATGATTCAGTAGCCAATGGATGGCCATCCCCTGACAAATTAGGATGATTTTATTATTGGAACTCACGATCTAAATCATTCGTCATTGGTGCAAGCTATGGATCACCACACATAGACTACGTCAGATGTAGGAAACTATCATGAACATGGGTTTCAGTGCCCAAATTGGGTATAGTAGGTGGTGCCTCATGTGGAACTCCTAAAGATAAGACCGTATGATTCAGGTCCACTGCGTCTAGAGCATGGTCATCACCACCCTCCTAGCGTATGATAGGAGGAGTTCATGGTGGCATTGGTATAAAATGCCAAGAACATGCCTCAGAACAAGCTTAAGAAGAAAGTAGGAATCACTAGAGAAATATAACTGTAATAAAACTCACTACCCAAGGCATATTAACCCAACTACCCAATTAAATGTCCATGTATCAGTAAATGATCAATTATAAGTTTCATTTCATTTTTCACTTAATTTCTAGGTTCACTCTTTTACCTTTCATAAGCATGACACAGATGGATAAGGATGTGAAACCAATTCATTTTTTATGTCATGATTCACTTTATACAGGATATCCATTTTAGATCAATTGGTTCCCATGCACATATCACTAGAAATGAGACCCATTTATTTATAGCATAATAGCTCAACTTGGTAAATTATTCATCCCAACCCTTGAGGGGCCACACACCTCATGAATTGAGATAGAAAATCACTCAATCTCAAACAAGAATAATAAATGCATAATCAAAATATCACAACATCACTTAACAATCACTATATTATCAATAAATGTAAATCAATGAACTGCACCTATATATCATGGTAATATGAATGAAATGAAATTCTAGGTTCCTATAAGGATGCATCTGTCAATTCTCCATTCCATTATATCATCGGGCCAATGATGAATAAAAATTCCCAAACATATTAATAATAAAAAACTCCACATAGCATTTTCATCAGCCAATGGTGAAACAATATCAACTATAATAGGAAAAGGTAGAACAACAATTATAATTTTGGAAAATTGGTTTTTACCCCGAACATGGGTTCCTGACACCCAATCACAACTTATGACCTAGTCCCAAGAGTTCCTAATCTCCAAAAAAATTTCTCCCAATAGTAAATGAAGAAAAGAAAACTATATCTTATACCACATTGTGATGTCCCGAACCCAGATTCCACTTAATGGGTCCCCTGAGCCCGGTGGTCCACATCGCCTCATGCACATCTCTCTAAATTTTAGAGGCTTCCGACAAATAGAGAGGGCCTAGGGTGTGTCTGTCGGGCGACTATGCCCTCATTATCTAAGTGTGTTGCAGTGGATGAAAGTAAACATAGGTAAATAGCATAAGAAATATAAGAAAACAGAAGGTGCAATAGAAAATAGATACAACAGTAAAAATATCTGAAAAAATGGGAATATGATTTAGCAACTGTTGTTATGTCAAGTCAATAGAAAACTGAAAAACATGGATACAAGTCAGCAAGCATAACATGTTCCAAATAAATATAAATGAAATAAAAAACTAACCCAAGAATCCTAGGCTCTGGTTCGATCATCTGCTATCAAGCTCCATCCTAAATAGCAACCAATCAAGTGTTTGAAGCTATATGTTTTATTTTTTCAACACCTAAAACCATGTAATCTACTCCAGGTACCGAAAAACAACTGGAGAGGTTGTGAGATAAATCTCGGTGGGCCACCACCAACTATGTCTATAACATCTGTCCCGTGTAAAGGAAATTTAATGTTTTCGAGCATGAATATATAAAGTAAACTTGTTCAATGTAACTAAATACCCAACAACCTATTTCATTCTTAGCTAGAGTCTAGACATAACTAGTCCCTTAATTTATTGTTACCAATTTATAAATAAGTCACATATTAACAATATTGAAGGATCCAATTTATGACAAGGAAACCTGTAATTTATTCTAATAATAAATTTACAAGGTAATCACCAAGGTAACATAGACAACAATGGCAACCAACTCAGTAAAACCAATATTATCACTAAGGATAAGAGTTTAATCTATGGAGTATATTCCAAGGCATTACACAATAAGATTTCAACCGAATCTAAGGTGATCATCCATGGTAAAATAGGGCTAAGCAGAGACATGGCCTTGTGGGTTGTAACTATGGCACCTACTTGTCAATGTTGGATAAAAAGAGTGTATACACAACATCCTTAAATTAAATGTAATGAATCCTATGACATCATACTAGACATCCAAATAATTTACCAGGATCTGTATCTAGGTGGGTCTCAACCTAAGTAAGAAATATATTTGAATCGGAATGGGGTGCTTGAGTGCCCATGGAATTCACCATTTAGAGTCCTAGGTGATCTCGAGTCAGGACAGTCCTATTTGATATTGAATTCATGTAATATTTAAATTGGTTTAAGCCTTTACTTTCATTATTTTTATAAGGTCAAGTATCATGAAATCTTTTAATCAGGTCATTTGGTTCATGCCTTACCTTTCATTAATGTGACATGACCAAGTAGTAAGAAACCATTCATTTAATAAATTTAAAGGATATTCCAAAATAAATGTTTATTCCTATACCATACATTAATTTGTAAAGTGTCTCTATGGATATGTAACCTACTATTTATTTACATTTTAGGCCAAGTCATATACTTAGTATACTTTCCAATACAAATTTCACCTTAAATTGTAAAATTGAAGCTCTTAGCATAGGCGGGTCAAGTGGTGATCATACATGGTAGTTTTCCTTATTAAACTTTTATTTTAAATGATCTATTCAATATATAAAATCTTACCCCTAGAAGGTTCAAGAGAATTAAAACTCAAATGGTGGATCAAACATTCCAAATACTAAAAACCCAATTATGGCATAATATCCTACATGGGATGGATGGAGTGTTTGGTGTAACCACAAACAATTAATCAGATATATGAAAGGATAAAATCCATATTTTTCTAACAATTATAATCATGGAATATAAATTAGATAAACGGAACCCAGTGAAATTGGTGGGCCCCACATGACAAAATCCAAAATCAACGAACATGAGGGATGAGTTATAGACCACCCACATTTGTTTAGTATGACTCTCCTCCCCAAGTATTGTCCCATTATTTTGCTTCTATCGATGTAGATCTTAGAAAAGGAGAAAATCCCTCACACCACGATATCAAGGTTGAGATCAAAAGAGAGGGGGAAAGGCTTAAAATTACTCAATTACTTACCGTTGCACATCAAACATGACGAAAAGAAGCTCGACCAGATCCTGAATGAAGGAGATATCATTATTACTACCTTAGGACATTGAAAAGATCCAAAATGTGTGGAAAATGTGTTAATCCCACAATTTCTCAGATTACGAGGAAGAATGCGGGTTAATGTATCATTAAGGGAAAATTTGAAAAATTACCCGGAAATGGAATGTGCACGGTTACCTGGGCAGAAGGGGCACTAGAACGATTAGGCCACATGGTCATTCACCAACCGTGTGAGTTCAGCCTATTCAAAAAACACCATATCCATGGTTTTCTAAACCGTTCGTCATTCTTACATGGTTTACTCCAAGTAATGAGCCAAGCCTTTTTTACCCAAAAAGATTGATTCCAGGCTCTAAACAAGCCCCAAACACCCATATGGCCATCACTAAACCATTATGAATCCATATTATCTCCAAAATAAATGATTATACTGTAAAATAAAGGATCCATACCTGAGTGAAAAATCAGGTTCTTACAATCTCCACTCTCATTAAATGGGGAAGGAATTAATCATTTGTGCATACGTGTGATCTATCATCTCCACAAACAGATCTAATTCATTTTTCATAACCGTATCCCATGACTAGTTATAATAATTTAATTAATTTTCATATGTTATATTCATGAAATATTAATCATTATAAGATAATAATATATCAATTACATTCTTACTTTCCATGCACGTAAAAATGATAGCGTCGTTCGTGCGTATGTGTGAACTATCACCTCCATGAAGGGATGTGACTTTTTTATCCATTATATCACTTTTATGATATATATATATATAAGTATATTTAAATGATTAATATTATATTAATTATTTTTGTAATATTTCAGGATAGATAAATTAATATTTAACTTCTTTCCATAACAATAATTGAAAATGAATAATATTACCCAGGCGTACGTATGACTTGTTGTCTCTATGAATATAATGTTGTACATTTTTAAAAAAACAAATTCAGCAATTTATTTAATGATATAATTTATGTATAAAAATGATAATAATTTCATTAATATTTTACTATAGAAGATGTACTTACGACCACATGGACTAGTGAAATTAAACCATGTTCATTTTCGACTTAAGTACTGAATATTGACAAAATGCATGACATGAACATAAATAGTTAATTTGTTGTTATAAAATTAAAAATAAGTGAAATAAATGTAATTATAAAATTTAAAATTGTTCTCAATAAAATATAAATTATCCTAATTTTAGTATCAAGTAATAACATGGAACATACATGACGAATCGAACTTAAGGTAAAGGACTTCGTCTCAATCTCATTTCATTGAGGCATATTTTGATTATATAAAACAACTTATTTTATATGGTGTAAAGTCAACCCATTGGAATTTTCATTTCATTCAAAGGTTTTCAAAAGTAATATTTTTATATGAATCATTTTAGTTTCCTTAAAAAATAAAAAAGGACAGTTTTTTAATGTATACGGTGACACCAACTTCTCTATCGCCGTAACAGTTATTTGATATTTGGATTCCTATTTAACACATAATGTTTTTTTGAAGGAAAAGAAATAACTTATTCTATTTTTTGGCTTTTTTATTATTGAAAATGGTTTTAAAAGTGTATTGAATATTTCAATATCTTGAAAATATTTCTTGTAATTGAAAATGATATTTTATGAGTGAAATGTTGATAATTAAAATATTTTATGTTTTATGACTATATAATAGAACATGGACATTTGACAGGTGGTTATGTGATAATGAAAAGATGGGTGGTTAGGTGATAATCCAAAGAGGGGTGGTTCTGTGATAAACTATAAATGGGTGGTTATGTTATAACCACCAATGAATTGGGTATGGAAGTCAGTCGTAGGGATATTCAATTTGTAAGAGTGATATGTGTAGAAGTTGGTTGTATGGTTATTCCATTTAAGCATGATTATATATGCAGTTAACTTTATATGTTATATGCTAATTTCTATGGGCTTTAAGGTAATATTATTATTACTAAAATGTTAACAAATGAACTTATATTTAGTGAATTGTAATTACTACTTCTTAAAGGAGAAAAATATTACTTTATGATAATGTATTCATGGTATACATGTTTTCACAAGACTAATAGTTTTACTTCTTTGTGTGTCCAATAATGATATTTTTCTATTAATCCCATGTTTTGGAAATTTTTTCACAGCGTCTAAATAAAAATAGATTCAAACATGGGATCATGGAATAGTTATGATGTTTAAACAGAAAATGAAACCAGGTTTCTTTTTAAATGTTTTATTTATGAAAACAATGGATTGTTAATAAAAGTGTCTACTTTGTTATATATGATTTGTTATGTATGTTTTCTGAAATAATTAACTAAATATATATACCGGAAAATTTATTCAATGTGAAAAAAATTCAAATTATTAACTTAACTCAAGATTAAGGAATGTTTATATCTAGTGCCTTATAATTAATTCAATAGATAATTTCTATATGTAAAAAAAATCTTTAAATTACGGTATTGTGTGCACATATATACTAAATAAGATCTTGTTGAGCTCCTTAACACCTTTTTCACATTATTATGTCCAAATAGGTTGTAATCATTTTTTTCTAATATAGATATTTAGTTATAAAATAAAGAATAATTTACCCAAAAACATGAGTAATAACAAAGTAATTATATGAAAATACAATTCTCTATTACACTTGTTTCTACATTCCATTCTACATACATAATTTTCATTAAAGGATCAAATGAAATTCATTTTCTAGTGATCACATTCACCAATGATGTTATATTCTATACTAGAAATTTTACTCTTTGTGAATTTTAAAATAATTTCTCATTCCCTAATGTTTTTAACACAAAAAATATATGTAAATTATATTTTAATTTACTCTTAGAGTATTTTTTAATATCTTTGATAAATACTAAAATATATTTATTTACTTAGTCTCAGAAGAATTTATTCATCAGGACCATGATTAATTTTCAAGGTTCTTTGAGTCCAAATTATACCATAATTTCATTATGGTATTCATATTTTTTGTGGAAGTATATTTCTCAATATTATATCTTATTCACATTAAAATAATGGTCTCAAAAATTAATATTTAATTTTGAGAAGTTTTGGGATTCGAAGTGGATCTAAAACTCCATCTGTCCATGTTAGATGATATGTTCTCTTTATAGTGATCTTGTTGAGATCTCAATAATCAATGTAGAGTCTCATTATCACATTCTTATTATTGAAAAAAAATTATGCATAGTATGTTCATGAATTTGGGCACAGAAAACCTTTATCTAAACTCTCTTCTAGTTACATATTTAATTCCTCTTACTTTATCCAGTAAATTCTATTGGGGTTATTTTGTATATGTTTTACACCATTTATAAGTTTATTGAAAATTATATATCAAGGTCCAGGGTATTATTAGATAACTCTTCTATGAATACATTATTATATTACCCCATAATATGCATGTCTTTGTGGATGAATGTTTTTTGTGTGTCAACCGTTTATGTAATATATACATCTTCATTGGGTATCAACACCCACACTTGTGAATGAGTTATTAAAATAAAATTCACAATAAAAATTAAATTTATATAAAATATGATCATTTTCCCAATAGTAGATGTGATATATCTAAAATTATATCCAGTCTATGATCAATATACCATCAAATTCCACCAAAGGGTGAATTTTTAGATTTTCCAGAAGGACATTCAAATAAATATTAATTGGTGAAGAGTCTTTAACATGGGATACAATATGTATTGTGAGTAAAAAACAAATATAGTTCACCTTAGTTTAAATTAGGTCGCCCGTACTCTCTTTCCTAATTTCTTATTTAATTAAGTATTTATCTGATACAAACTATAGTTTCCCAAACATCACATGAATAATTATTTCATATTTTTTGTCTTATAAAACATAATATTTCACCACCCAAAATTGATATGTTTTGTTTCTTAGAAAGATATAGTAGTACAATTTATATATATATATAATTTATAATTTTATTTAAATACTTCATCACTATTATTATATAAATTATCTTCATATTTATAATATATATGATCTCTTAGGGACAAACAACAAAGAAAAAGTGAGATAAGAATCTGAGTAATTTGAGGAATAATTGGAAATAAATTGATACACGAGTTATCATGAGTACATGAGTGATCATAATGGTTATTATCACATCACATGGAATCATGAACATAGGAATATGAAAATAATTCTAATGAACCATGGAATATAGTATCCACATAATTATGAAATATCATAAGTATAATTCAAGGATTACTACCTAGACATCATAACCTAGTTGGCCTATTCTCTCTACTAATACCCTATACATTGCATCTCATGAGATATAATCATTTCCCAATGTAGTGTAGGTTTTATATTTATAGGACGACCTATAATATTAGAATATATTAAAAATAAAATATTTCCCATTGAAAGAAAGTGTACCATTTTCATATATGAATCAATTATCATAATATGGATAACCTATGATGAAATGGAAATGGGTTTTATATTAATATCACACATCCCAGAATGTTATAAATCGAGAAGTAATCAATCAAAATAGAAATAAGTTAAATAGGGGTAATCAAAAGTAATTAATAAATAATCATGAAGTCAGTGTATTAAATTAGAATCATATAAATGGTTTGGAGAGAGAATTATGCAGACAAAGGATCTGAAAAATTAAATTGATGATAAGCTGATATGTGAATTAAGAAGCGTCCCCTTCTAAAAGATTGTCATATGTGATAGAAAAATAAATACTTATAAAAAATTGGAAATATAGATAAAATTTACTTTAAAAATAAGATAAATTCAATAGAAATTTCTTACAAAGAATCTAAAGAAAAATATGTAAAAATAGATGTGTTTCATATAATATTTTATTCCTGAAAATGTAATTATATAAAAGGAATTGATATCCAAAAATAAATGAAAATAATGTATAGATATCAAGAACATAGAAGATGTTAATCACCTCTTCCTTTCTTTTGTTACTTCTTATGTTCTTTGGAACTATATTCTTGAAATTTTTAATTGTATATGGTTGTTTTTTGACTCTGTTTAAACTCAACTAAAGAAATGTGTAGAAATGGAAGGCTCTCCGAAAATCAATAATCTCTTCCTAGATGCAGTTTCTGAACTCCATCATGTGATCTGGTGTGACCGGAATGCTATTATTCATAAAAATTACTCACTCAATCTAAATGCAGGTTGAATTTAGATCCTTACTTCCATACATGATGTTGCTTTGTTGTAAAATGGACATTTCCACAACACTGTGCATTAATTTGGAATCATGAAGAATCTACAAATTAATGGAAATTTCTATCCACCACATCTCACCCTGGAGGTGTTCTGGAGAGAATCTCTCCCTGGATGGATCATAATCAGTATTGATGGTGCCTCCAAGGGAAACTCGGGGCCCTACAGGGTGCGGTGTTGTCTTTGTGAATCACTTCGGTCAGATTCATGGATCTTTCACGAGTAATTTTGGAATTGCCACTTCCATTGATGCTAAGATGATGAGTTTCATACATGCCATTTCTTTTTCCATGATCTTTGGATAGAATAACCTCTGGATTGGAAGTGACTCTATGACCATAGTTCAAGTGATTTGGAATGGAGTAACACATCTTTATTGGTCAATTACTACACGTTGTATAGAATGAAATCGTTCACTCATCGATATTAACTATGTCATCACACATGTTTTTCGAGAAGAAAACATGGTTCTAGATGGCCTGGCCAACATGGGTGTAGATCAAGACATTTCATGGTTTGCTGACCTCCCTGTTGAGCTTATTTCCTTTCATGAAAAATATTGTAAAATGATCTCATATTTTCAAATCCTATAAAATTCCTTTCAATAATATTGATTCTTTGGTCATTATGGGCCAAGGCCTCATCCTTTAAAAAAATCCATATAATAGAATATAAATAATATAATAATGAAAATAAAATGATGGGAATTGAATCTATGATGAGAGATATTCACAAGATAATGCCTTATGAAAATTTTTATATATGAATTAAGTATAAATGATTGATACTATAATAAATAAGAATGTATATCACCTAAAAAGATCAATTTGAAAATGAATATAAGAATTGGATTACAAACTATTTTCAAGGATATTAAAATAATGCAAAATAGAGCTAAAAAATCTAAAATAGTAGAAAATTTGAGAGGGATACCCTTACCTTAGGTCTCACATTTATTAGTCATAACATAAACTTTAGTATAACATTATTGTTTTTATTAAAAATTATTTGAATACTATTTTAATTTTATTAATTTTACTGTAAATCTAATAAGAGTTTTTTGACCAGTGAAGGATGTCGATGATGTTTTCTTTGGATTCTTTAAGGAATACATGGGAGAATTCTCATTTAAGAAGTGTACAACAATTCAAAATCCCCTTATTTCCATATTTAATGATAAATTGTGAACATAGAAACTCTCCATACACATTGATTCCAGATAGGTATTAATGGATTCATCCTTGGTTCTTTTTTGGAGTTTTTTCATTTTTTTCTATAGTTATTTTCAGTCACATTACATTTTGTAATAATTTTTTTGGGATTTTATTCACTTTTCACCTCTTCCCATATTGTATAATATTATTGAAATGGATAATGTTAGTTAAACTCTCATTATATTACCTACTTAATTTGTTTTATTTCATTTAATCAATCTTCATTTGAGATGGTTAGTAAAACTTTTTATGGTTATATACATTTATTTCTTTACTATTTATATTTATCACTTCTATAGAATTAAATATATCAATTTTACAATAAAATTTCTTGAGAACATGTTTCCAATACCGTTAATAGTTTTTTTTATATATTTTTATTAATATTTATTATTTATCTATGTGGTACACTATGTATATAATATTAAACATATGTATGTTATAATAACTAGAAATAATAATGGTGATAAGTAAAGAAGATATACATAAATTTTATGTGGTGGAATTGACCATTTAATGACATTTCAATGAAGGGGGGATAGAGGGTGTGTGTGGGAATATATATATATATATTATAATTTTTTTATAAAATTGTAATATAATTATTAATATATTGATATAATGATTTAATATATTGGGATAGATTGGTTTTAGAAATCCAAATGGGAAAAAAAGAGTAAATACTCTCAGTTGTAATATAATTGTATTTAGAATCTAAAAGTGAAAAAATATTTTGTTTCTTTCTATACCATGAAATTAAATATCAACAGAGAAATGAGATGTCCCAAAAGTGTTCTTCTTATCCAATATATATCCTCCATTGTGAGGATAATAATATAACATCAATTTATAACCATATTATTCAACAAAATATTTAACGTATATTTTATAAAACATATAATCCTTTTATAATTATTAAAATGAGGTCATTATATATTTAAAACAACTAGAATTGTGAAACAAATGTTGTATAGAATACAATTTATCACACCCCCATATCATTACTTTTATTTATTAATTTTTTTGGTTTTAGAAATTTTCTTATTTTTCCATAAATTATAAAAAGTTTACTAAATTATACAGACTATATGAGACAATGTCATAATGGTATTCTGCAACATTCTATTGGGGTGTGGTATGATAACATGGTGTAGTGGATAGTTCTATATCATGGTAGTTTTGGATATGGATTTATAAAAATTTTCAAAGGGACATGGGACACGACATAGGCATATGGTTACGCGAAGATGAGAGTTATGTATGTGTGTGTATGTGTTAGATACAGAGGCAAGAGTATAGGGATGAGGTAATACAATAGTGTGAGTTTTCTGACTGTGGATATGGAGTTTCAAATAGGTAAGTCTAGTGTTTGATAAGGGTTGTGTTATGGGTCACAATGTCCTATATAAGGCTAAGAGACCCTCAATTATTCGTCATATGAGGTTACATCATAGTATCTAGGGTGTTTTTGATCTTTGGTTCTACCTCATAGAAGTTCCCCATAGCATAAGTTGGAGGCTATTCCACATATATTGTCTGGCTGAGGACTCCATTATTTAGTGGGTAGGTCTTATTGGGAAGGGGATTGATTCCCATCCCTATCTATTTGGTTACCATAATGTTATTTCCCCAAGGACTATACCACATGGTTTTCCTGGGAGTACCACCCCACCATAGCCAAAAGTATTACGTTATGTAGTAATCTTCCCAATTGTTTTTAATTTTTTGTAATTTTATCATTATTCCCAACATAAAAACCTCTTTAGTGATTTTTCTCCTCTCATTCATGTGACTTCCCCATAAGGTAACTCTAGGTTATTTCATTCCTTCCTCCAATTTTATTTCTGGACCTCCCTTTATTCATGTTTACTTTCACCAAGGGTAGGCACCATTTTTTTTTATTTCTTACTTTCCTATTGTTTTCTATTACTCCATTTCCTAAGTTTCTTCTTGGCTAAACTCTTGGGTGACGGTTTTCCAAAAAAAATTGTCTCCATTACTGTTAGGGTTTATGGATGGTTTGTTAGGTCTTCTTCCATTAGTAATTAATGTTTTTATTACATCTGCACATGGTTGAGGTATGAATATATGTTATTTTTATTTCCAAAGAAAACTATGAAATAATTTGTATTTTCTATATTTTTTTATTTGTTGATTAATGTTTTTTAATTCATAAATTTTATAAAATAACGTCAGGATTTAGGATTTCGTAAATATAATTTTTTGAGGTTTTCAACGCTAGTGTTTTCTTGTTAAGAGTATGTGTATTCTAGGTGTTTACTAAAATTAATAAGTGGTAATTTTAAAAAAAAATTAAAACATTCTATTACATTAATATTTTATGATTGTTGTTTATTTATGTTTAATATACTTTTTTAGGTTATAACATATTTACAAATTTTGAGATTTTACATGGAATTACTTATGTTTTTATAAGAAACATGAACTTTATCAATTTTATTATTTATTTTTTACTTATTATAAACATCCACGTATGTGTGTGGATGTGCGGATACATAAAAACACAAACATATATATATATGTGTGTGTGTGTGTGTCTGTGTTTGTGAATTTCCTCGGATTTCTTCATTACTGCTTGGCTTCTAAAATTATTTCTTATATTCAAAATTTATTTCCAAATGAGAAATTAAATGGTGTTTTATATAAAAATGATTAGATCCCCATTTAGAACATTGATAAAGTAGTTTAAAATTTACTTTTTGGTTTTTAGTGAAACTAAAACAATAAATAATTATTATAGAAAATAGTTACTCATTTCAATCATTGAAGAACAGTTGATAACTTGAACTGGTTTTTCTTATAAAATGTGCACCATCCATAAAAGCCCATTTATTTTAGTTATATTTATATGTTATTACATTAATTTAAAAGGGGTGTTTCACATAGATTGGTATAGGGATTTGGTTTGGGAATTTGTTATTGGGTTATGTCAATTATTGATTGATATATTAAATGGAAAGGATACCTCATGTAACACCCCATGCTTCCATGGTATCCTTCTCTTTGAATAATAGAGCAATGTGTGTTGTACACAACCTCGAGTTATAACACACCGCGACCAATCAAAGTATCCGTTATGAATAGTAATACCAACTTTTTGAAATTATATAAATTTTATATTTCAAAATGGACATAATTTTTTTATTCAGAATATCTAAATTATCCTAAGTTGAATTTTTGTAAATTTCTGAGAACTTCCAATTTTCTATGAATAGAAAAAAAATACATAAAAACTTTCTTAATCAAAATAATTTATAGTGATAAATTATACTATTGAGTGGTTTTAAAGTATTTTAGAATATATTTTTGCCATTTTATCCAATGGTGTTCATTAGAATTAATTTCACCTTGAAATTGGACATAAACAATTGTCAATCTTTTGATATATATTGTTTCTTAAAAACACGCTATTTTTTGTGATAGTGGGAATTAATTATTAAATTAATTAATTCAACTTATATGTTTTTAATTTTGTAAAATAGACATCATTTTTTAATTAGTAATATCAAATATAGTGTAGGGTGAATTTTTGGTATTTTTCTGAAAAACTTCAATTTTTGATGAATAGTGAAACCACTAAGTGGTAGTTAAAAAACTATTTTTTCGTTTAAATGAACCATTACCACTTCTGTGAATTGAATTTCAAAAATCAGACATACATGGTTTTCATTAGTAAGTAAATTTTTTTTCAATGGTATGAAAATAATTTTTGTTGAATAGTAACTTTTATGTTTTATTAATTGTGATTAAAGGAAATTAGTGTAATTTAAGGTAAATATAATGTTATAATAATAATAAATTACATTTACACATGTCCTAACCTTATTTTATGAGTCATGGCCGACCAAGACAATCCATGGGTCGACTTGGGGACCCCATGGAGCCACTTGGGTAAGAAAATGACAGTAATAACTTTTTATTTAAAGTAAAAATAAAATTGTCACAAACACTTATTGTTTTAATAAACCAATTTTTACAGGGGTTATAAAATTTATCTTTTCCAATATAAATATCCATTTGAAAGCTAAAAATATTTCATAATTCATGGTAATTTTTTTATAATTTTTAGACATTAAATAAATAAATTTATTCATGACACCATGATGATGCAGCGATTACCTCATTAATGAATGATTTAAATAAAATGAAAAGATAAGGTAACATATAATTCATAACCTTGTATAAATCCTATTTTATGGGTGTATTTATAACCCTTATCACCTTAAACTCTAAATATATCATTGTGGGACCTTTAAAATCCGAAAATCATTTCATAATAAAGTAATATTTCGATCTTTCCAAAAGAGCCCCTCCTCTCCTCTTATAAAAGGCCCCTACCTCTACCACCTTATTCACACTATCAAAGCCATTTGACTCGGCCAAAATCTTCCTAAATACTCTCTCAACATTCCTCCCTTCATCCTAGAAGCCTTACCTTAGGCATAAATCTCTTCATGAAACCATTTTGGTTCAAACTGAGGGGAGTTACCTGATTTAAAGGTAATGTCTTCTCTTATGTTATTTTGTTTTATTTTTCTTTTCCAACCCCCTAAACTCTTTTTATTCTTTTATTTTCTAACAACACCAGTATCTTAAATATACTAGGATGTTGTTATGAGAAGTATTTTATTTACACTTACACACACCTTTGTCTAATGGTTAAAGAACATACTCTTTCTGTGGGTGGTGAATTACTGCCTCATGAAACGATGATTGTTCAATCTTCTTTTATCACATATCATGGTGGCCATTATGATGACACTATTTTTTATATATGATATATATTATGTTTATGTTTTCCTTATGCTTCTATATTTTTCATTTATGGCATACCTTTTTGATTTCCATTATGGGTAAACCCGATAATTTCATTTTAGGAAGTACGGACTACCGCCCCCTCAAAGTGATTTGAATTGTTAATGCCATATGTGGGATGTGTAATGGATGGAGTAAATGATATTATATATGATATTATACTAGAATTATAATACACCTTTATATCATTATGATTTCATTCCAATAAATACGAAATAGAAATGAAAGTAGTGTTCATGCGTACGTACGGTTTACCGTCTCCATGAACAGTGCATTTTATTTATTACCTCTAAATGTTATATAATATTATAAATGAATATATATACTGTATATATATGATATATATTGTATCTAAATCATTAATATAATTCTGGATATAATGGATATTTTACCGCATGAACAACTTGTAATTATAAGAAGTATATTTTGGACTCAAGTACCAAAGATCAACAAAACGACCGTTATTAACTTAAATAATTACATAATGTTAATAACATGGTAATAAGTGATATAAAATTAATAATGAACTTAAAAAAGGTTCTTAAGCAATTAGAAATTAACTCTAGTTTATTATTCAGGAGTTTAAAGAACGGTCGAGTCAAGTCGGACACGAGGTAAGGGACTTCGTCTCAATCTGCTTTCATTGATGCATATTTTGTTTTATACAAAACGATCTTTTATATGGTGTATAAACCCCTTTGACTTTTATGTTTATTCAAAATGAATATTTTTTATACAAAGCATTTTACTAAACGAAAAAAGAAATTTTTTTTCGTACGTATGCGGCGACAACGACTTCTCCACCGTCGTGACCATTATTTGAGTTCGGCTTCCTCTACAAGCCATAACTTTTTTTAAATGAAAAATACATACCAAGTTTTAATTTTATTTTATTTTTGTATTGAAAATGGTTTTGATAATTTTTTTATTATATCAATGTGGAATATTGATATCTTGTGATTGAAATGTAGAAATGTTATGTGTCCTTTATGCATGTTTTATGTGATACTATTATGTTATCGTTTATGATATGTTTAAACCTATTCATATGAATAATGCATTGGACTTAATAAGTGACGGGTGGAGCCCACTATAGCTCCTCGATGCATCGGTAGGTCTGATGAGACAAACTAGTGTCTTGGAATGAGGCCTTGACAAAATCTTATTTGTAGTCTTGGCACGAGGCCTTGGCTACGTGGTTATGATAGTCTGTCATTATGCATTCCATCATTATGAAAGTGGTTATTGATATTACATGTGATTATTAAACTAGTTGAATATCCATGTGAATAAGTAAATGGGATTATTTCATTTTATTTTTCCATATTATGTTGAAGTTCTAGTTTAAAAGGCTTTTGTTTTAGTTATACATTGCCTTAAATGTTTAAGTATATTTATGAAAGTTTCCGCTGTATTGTTATCCTTACTGAGCATCTGAGATCACCCCTTTCTATGTTTTATTTTCCCAGGATGTGAAGAAATATTTTATGACTGACCTGCAGGGATAGTCTAAAGGGGATATGGGTTTGGACTATGAAGACTATGTTATTTTAGTTTTCCACTTTATGATGTAATGTAACATTTATGAATGTATATAGTGTTTCCAAGGATACTAAACTAATCGGCCTTCTGAGAGTTGATATTTTGTGATCATGCCAATGTTACGTAATAATGCACCGACTCTGGGTAACTGGGGTCGGGGCATTACACTTGGTATCAGAGGCAGTTTAGTACTAACCTTGGAAGCTAGATTTAGATAAACTCTGATTAGAGCACATAGCCCTAAGATAGTCTTTGAGGATTATTATAGAACAACTTCCTAGAATTTAGGTATTATAAAGATTTTGTGAGTTTTCCGAGAAATACATCTCTATCTGGATATGAGAAGGTAGAGGCGGCTCTAGCACAGATGTACCTAGGGGTAAAACCCGAAAGCACCGCTTTGAGATAGACTCGAACGGGAACTGGTGCATGACAACGGGCCTTGCTGCACACTTGGTTACGACACTCTTAGGGGATATGCTTAGGATAATTCACGATTTCTTTAAAAACCATTATGAAGGGTTTATGGGTATATACGTCCTCAAAGAAACCATTTTTTTAATTATTATGGATTATATCCATAAATACTTCAATTTATGTTAAGTGTTTTACAAGTTTGGAATTATGAATTTCGATTCATAAACTAATCTAGTTTATGACATTGTTTAGAAATGGGGCCTAGTGGAAAGAATGGAAACTGTATTAATGGATGCACTCCATGTAGGTATTTCCCTCCTACTCAAGATAATTATGGTGGAGCTAGTGATACAACTGGTGTCGATTCGTTTATCACCATACTAGGACAACTCACTCAGGTTATGAATTATAACCTTACTCATATGGAACACCCTGATCTGCAACATGGAAGATCAATGTTAGACCGCTTCATGAGGCAACAACCACTAACATTCAATGGGAGTACAAATCCCTTAGTAGCTGAGCAATGGATAAATTCCTTAGAGAAAATATTCCATGCCCTGGGGAGTAGTGAAAGGGAAAAGGTTATCATGACAGTTTACCGCCTCACTCGAGATACTGATCAATGGTGGTCATTGATTAAAAACACAAAGGAAGATGATGAAGTATCAAATATGGAATGGAGGGAGTTTAAAGAGATTTTCCTAGACAAATACTTTCCTCGTGACCATCAATCAGATATGGAAAGGAAATTTCTGAGTCTGAGGCAAAAGGAGGACATGAATGTTGAAAAGTATGAGTCTAACTTTACAAGTTTAGCGAGGCATGCTGCAGATTATATACGTAACCCAAGAAGTAAGATTGATCGTTTATTTGATGGGTTAAAACCATTTCTCCGTCAAGAATTAGTATCACAATCTTTCTCAACGTGCGAAGATATAGTCTCGTGTTCTATCAACACCGAAAAGGAATTCTCAAAATCTTATGACAATAAAGTAAAGCAAGTGAAGAAGAGAACGGTGGAACAAGAGACAGATAAAGGTAAAAAGGGAAAGAAGGATTTTCTATTATGTGATAATTGTGGGAACAATCAGCCTGGTACTTTCCTAAAAGGAATGAGAGTTTGTTATAAATGTGGAGAAAAAGGTCACCAGGCTCGTGGTTGCAAAGGAAAGAAAGAGGCTATCAATGTTGAATGCTACAATTTTAGAGAAATGGGGAATTATGAAAATTAATGTCTTAAGAATCAGGGAAACGTACCTCAGAAAAGGACAAGGGGTCAAGGACAAGCTTATGCTATTACTATAGATGAAGTTGAATAATTATTGTATTTGTGTTTTTGGACTTAAGAACTATATTATGGTCATAAGAATAATGTGAAATATATATAAGGATTGTACTGCAGTACTTGTTGTTTTCATTAAGGTTTGAATATGATGAAGGTAATCATATGTTTATTATGTGACAATAAGAGAATATTTACTTTGTTTGGGGAATCTGATGAATTGATTTTTGAATTTAGATACCTTTTGGAGAAAGTCTGGACATAGGTATTTTGGATAATTATAAAGGGTGGAATGGATTATGTTTAAATTTGGATAGTATTGTTTAAGGTTAAAACATTTCTAAAGAGTATTTTTGGAATATTATAATACTATAGTTTTTGTAAAAGGACAACCTGCAGGTCGGGGGATAGCCCGTCGCGTCGGACAAAGCTGCCGGAATCGAACCCACAACCATAGTGCAACAGGCCTTTATTACCTACCACTACCCTACAAGAAGTACCTAGTTATTACAAAATATTTTTCCTAATCTAAATGGTATGTTTTAATATTTGGAACCTTGTAATATTGGGATAAATATAATATTTTTGAGTTCTATTATCTTTTTGAGTGAAAGATGAGTTTGTGGAAGAAATTAGTTGAAGGTTGAAACTCTACTTGTCAAGTATATATATATATATATACCTCTCTCTTATTCTATGAATAAATTAATTCAAAAACATTAGGAAAGGGATATTAAAAAAATTTGTTATTATAATATCTTATGTTTTGTTGAACTGATGATATTTAAAATAAACATATATTGAAGGCTTTGAGGCCCATCAATTTTACACTTGTTTGTGATTGATGACCTCAATCACTCCCTACAAATATTTACGTTTTTCCGCCAATTATATGTCTCTAATTTCCACCAATATTCTCTTAATCGAGATCATAATTTGGTGGTGACTTTTTCATTTCACTTTCCCTCTTATTAAGGCAAAATTTTATTAACCTTATTTCCGATGTGTGTTTTCCATAAAGGTATTTTCTACTTTCATCCTTTTATTTTCGAAGAACAATTTCAAATTGTGAGCA
Source organism: Viscum album (assembly GCA_963277665.1). Taxonomy (NCBI): domain Eukaryota; kingdom Viridiplantae; phylum Streptophyta; class Magnoliopsida; order Santalales; family Viscaceae; genus Viscum; species Viscum album. The sequence continues at coordinate 1,040,796,843 of OY728143.1, read as the reverse complement.
TGCAATTTATTAATGGAGGGGAGAATTTAACACCCCATTCTTCCTTGGTACGCTTCTCTTTGAATAATAGAGCAGCGTGTGTTGTATACAACCTCGAGTTCTAACACACAGCGGCCAATCAAAGTAGACGTTATGAATAGTAATTACCACTTTTTGAAATTATATAAATTTTATATTTCAATATGGACATAATTTTTGTATTCATAATATCGAAATTATCCTAAATTTAATTTTTTGTAATTTTCTGAGAACTTCCAATTTTCTATGAATAGAAAAAATACTTAAAAACAACTTTTTTAATAAACTAATTTATAGTGATAAATTATACTATTTAGTGGTTTTAAAGTATAATTAGAATATATTTTTACCATTTTATCCAATGGTGGTCATTATAATTAATTTCACATTGAAATTGGAAATAAACAATTGTCAATCTTTTTATATATATTGTTTCTTAAAAACACGCTATTTGTTGTGAGAGAGGGAATTGATTAATAAATAAATTAATTAAACTTATATTTTTTGAATTTTGTAAAATAGACATCATTTTTGAATTATTAATATCAAATATATCTTAGGGTGATTTTTTTGTATTTTTCTGAAAAACATCAATTTTTGATGAAAAGTATAACCACAAAGTGGTAGTTAAAAAACTAATTTTTCGTTTAAATGAAACTTTACCACTTCTGTGAATTGAATTTAAAAAAAAATACATGGTTATCAGTATTATGTAAAATGTGGTTCAATGGGATGAAAATTATTTTTGGTGAATAGTAACATTTAAGTTTTATTAATCGCGATTAAAGGTAATTAGTGTAATTTAAGGTAAATATAATGTTATAATAATATGAAATTAACATTAAACTTGTCCTACCCTTATTTTATGATTCATGGCAGACCAAGCCAATCCATGGGTCAACTTGGGGACCTCATGGAGGCACTAGGGTAAGAAAATGACATTAATAACTTTTTATTTAAAGTAAAAATAAAATTGTCACAAACATGTATTTTTTTACTAAAACAATTTTTACAAGGGGTTATACAAGTTATATTTTCGACTATAAATATACATTGGAAATATAAAAATATTTCCTATATCATGGTAATTATTTTATAATTTTTTGACATTATATAAATAAATTTATTTAGGACACCATGATGACGCAGCGATTACCTCATTAATGAACGATTTAAATAAAATGAAAAGATAAGGTAAAATATAAGACTTACACTTGTCTAAAGCCTATTTTATGGGTTTATTTCTAACCCTTATCACCTTAAACATGAAATATACCATTGTAGGACCTTTAAAATACGAAAAGCATTTCATAATAAAGTAACATTTCAATCTTTCCAAAAGAGCCCCTCCTCTCCTCTTATGAAAGGCCCCCACCACTACCACCTTATTCACACCTTCAAAGCCATTTGGCTTGGCCAAAATCTAGCCAAATACTCTCTAAAAATTCCTCCCCTCATCTTGGAATCCTTACCTTAAGCAGAAATCTCTTCAGAAAACCATTTTGGTTCAAACTGAGGGGAGTTACCCGATTTAAAGGTAATGTCTTCTCTTCTGTTGTTTTGTTTTATTTTGCTTCTCTAACCCCATAAACTCTTTTTATTCTTTTCTTTTGTAACAACACCAGTATATTAAATATACTTGGATGTTTTTATGAGAAGTATTTTATTTACACTTACACACACCTTCGTCTAATGGTTAAAGAACATACTGTTTCTGTGGGTGGAAAATTACTGCCTCATGAAACGATGATTGTTCAATCATCTTTTAACACCTCTCATGGTGGCCATTATGATGACACTATTTTTTATATATGATATATATTATTTTTATGTTTTCCTTTTTCTTCTTTATGTTTCATTTATGGAATACCTTTATGATTTCTATTACGGATAAACGTGATAATTTCATTTTAGGAAGTGCGGACTACCGCCCCCTCAAAGTGATTTGAATCGTTAATGCCATATGTTGGACATGTAAAGGATGGAGTAAATGATATTATATATGATATTATACTGGAATTATAATACACCTTTATATCATTATAATTTCATTCCATTAAATACGAAATAGAAATGAAAGTAGCGTTCATGCGTACGTGCGGCTTACCATCTCCATGAACGGTGCATTTCATTTCATACCTCTAAATGTTATGTAATATTATAAATGCATATATATACTGGATATATATGATATATATCGTATCTAAATCATTAATTTAATTCTGGATATAATGGATATTTTACCACATGAACAACTTGTAATTATAAGAAGTATATTTTTGACTCGAGTACCAAAGATCGACAAAACGATCGTTATTAACTTAAAAAATTACATAATGTTCATAAAATGGTAATAAGTTATATAAAAGGAATAATTAACTTGAAAAATGTTCTTAAGAAATTAGAAATTAACTCTATTTTATTATTCAGGAGGTTAAATAACGGTTGAGTCAAGTCAGACACGAGGTAAGGGACTTCGTCTCAATCTACTTTCATTGAGGCATGTTTTGTTTTATAAAAAATTTTCTTTTATACGGTGTATAAACCCATTTGACTTTTAGCTTTATTCAAAAGGAATATTTTTTATATGAAGCGTTTTACTAAACAACAAAAGGGAATATTTTATTGTCGTACGTATGCAGCGACAACGACTTCTCCGCCGCCGTGGCCATTATTTGAGGTTGGCTTCCTCTACAAGCCATAACTTTTTTAAAAATGAAAAATAAATACCAAGTTTTAATTTTCTTTTATTTTGGCATTGAAAATGGTTTTTATAATGTTTTTATTATATCAATGTGTTGCATTCATATCTTTTGATTGAAATGTGGAAATTTTATGTTTTTTTTGCATGTTTTATGTGATACTATTATGTTATGGTTTATGATATGTTTAAATCTATTCATATGATGAATGCATTGGACTTAATTAGTGACGGGTGGAGCCTACTATATCTCATCGATGCATTGGTAGGTCTCATGAGACAAACTAGTGTCTTGGCATGAGGCCTTGAAAAAATCTTATTTGTAGTCTTGGAACGAGGCCTTGGATACGTGGTTATGATAGTATAGAATTATGCATTCCCTCATTATGAATGTGGTTATTGATATTTCATGTGATTATTTGACTAGTAGAATATCAATGTGAATAAGTAAATGGAATTATTTCATTTAATTTTTTCCATATTATGTTGAAGTTCAAGTTTAAAAGGATTTTGTTTTAGTTATACATTGTCTTAAATGTTTATGTTTATTTATGAAAGTTTCTATTATATTGTTATCCTTACTTAGCATCTGAGATCACCCCTTTCTATGTTTTATTTTCTCAGGATGTGAATAAATATTTTATGACAGACCTGCAGGGATAGTCCGAAGGGGATATGGGTGTGGACTATGGAGACTATGTTATTGTAGTTTTTCACTTTATGATTTAATGAAACATTTATGAATGTATCTATTGTTTCCAAAGATACTAAACTAATCGGTCTTCTGAGACTTGATCTTTTGTTATCATGCCAATGTTACGTAATAATGCACCGACTCTGGGTAACTGGGGTCGGGGCGTTACAACTCACCACCCACTGATATCATCTTGGGGATCCTAGGTGTCTCAGTTTGGGATTAGAGAAGATTAGTAATTAGTCATGATGAGGCTAACTATTTCCACATAAATAATACATGCTATTATTCCATGGGGGTTTCACCAGTGAGTCCAGTGTATAGTAATTCAGTTGCATATAGACTAGAATTCATCGATAAGTAAAAAAGACAATTCCAACCTATGTACGTATAGGGTCACCTCATATGATTTTTATGATTTTACCATGATTACATATTCTAACATATTAACTATATATTTTTTATTCATTTTTACTATTTTACTTAAATTTATTTCATATCACTATAACATGCTTTGTTTCTTATATTCTCTATTATGTTTTTCTTGTTTATGTATTTACCTGGTTGGTGTATCTTTCTATTATTTACCGATCCTATTTCATGGGTATGGATTAAAATCTAGATTTTATAAAATGTCGATTTTAAAATAATTTATTAAATATGTTTAAATGAGAGTTTGAGAAGGATATTAGTTTTTATTATATAACTATAAAAACTGTACTTTCTATTATGTATTTTAGATATATTATATAAGGAATTTTTTTGAAAAGGAAATGTTTGGAATCTATAGTGCTTACCTATATACCAGTTCTTTTCTTACATACTATTTTTTTCACTCATTACTAGTGACTAAAGTTGTTTTATAGGTTCGGGTTATGTTTTTATCACTCGAGGAGTGGGATGGTATAAGGTTATATTGTAACCCTAAGGTCTCATGGAGATCTTATATAGTATTTAGTTCTTACTATAATTATTGGATGTACCGACCATGTCATATTAATATATTATGTTTTTTTTTGTTTTTTTTGTATACTTAATTTCTGTTTGTTATCGTTATACATTAGGTTTTTTCCTTGTGTATTTTTTATTTATTACATATCAGTATATTTAATGTTTTCCATAGATCGTGGATGCACGAAGTGCTGATACCAGACTTCCAGGTGGAAGAATAATGTATCTTATTATTTCCCAGTATATTTCATTCCCAAAAGATCTAATATTATGCCTCATCATTAGATTCCATCTTCGATAAATTGTGAACATGCCTTGGGTATGTCACAGATCAGGTCAGGTGCCCGACCCAAAGGTGGATCATATTTAGTAAGTGGCAAACCTATATCGGGACCTTGGTTTCTAAGAGAATTAGGTTCATGAAAAACCTGTTTTTATATGATTGTTTCTTTTATATCATTGAAAGGACTATTGGAATTTAATATTTAGGAGAGAGAGGAGTCTAGCTAGATATTAATCATTCTGAACCACAAATTACCATAGTATGTCAGGTTATAAGTAATGAATTGTGTGTTTTCCATATTTTTTTTATTTTTATTTTATTTTATGTTTATTATAATTCATATTATAAGATGTATTTATATTTTATTAGTGTATCACTCTAATATTAATTATTATATATTTGATTTCTTTTAGAACCTAATGTATTTGATAGTTGTGACTCATGCAATATCGAACCACAGATGAACTGGGAAACAATATATGATTGTTGAAATGTAGCTGTAGAAATTTCAGATAAAAATATATATAACTAAATTATTTTATATATCTTTAAATAAAAATAATGGTCATTATTAATACTATGGTATTGATGAAAATCCAATTACTCTAGATAAATATTTAGTAAGACTGATTTATCAATTAAAATGTAAAATTTCAAAAAAAATTATTTCAATGTGTTTTTATAATAATAAAAATATATTATTGATGAAATAAACTATTTATATGCATAAAATATTAACATCAATTTGATTAGAAATTTATTTTAAATACGAGTAAGAATATTCCTTATTTTCTAAAAAAATATTTTCTTATGAAAACTATTTTCATTTTATTTTTATGATTTTATTTAAAAGTGAAATTATTAAATTATAGAATTTTAATTTTAAAAAATAAAATTTATTTTTAGATTCATTATTTAAATATAATATTAAGATGATATTTTACTTTTTTATAAAATAATTTTTTTAAAAAAATAATGAAAAATATCAATTTTTCTAATATTATCTCTTTTTTATATTAATATCATACAAGAATAGAAGAAAATATTTACAACCATTTCTCATGGAAATTATACATATAAATAAAAAATAGTTTTTTAAATATATATTTGTTTAATTTATACAACCTATGTATATAATTTTCAAAACATATGTAATAGTTTTCTCAAAAAACTTTATTTGTTAAATTTTATTAAAAATTATTTCTCTATAATTATAAAAATTCAATATATCACAATGGATTTTATATTTTAAATCAAAATAATCATATTATATAATATTTTAAATTTTTTGGTCATAAAAGTATGATTACAATAATTAAATTAAATATCTAAGATAATAGTAAACTGTTACTTTTTATGAATTATTTTATCAATATTGTGAAATTTTTATCTAATAATATAAACTAGTATCATCTCAAAACATAAATTAAAATAATTTTTAATACTCTATTTAAATTAATTATCAATAATTATTTAATCAATAATAAATTATATTAATAAAATTTAATGGTGTAAATAACATTTTTCTATAAAATGGTTTTTATTTTTAAAAAATGTTTTAATTTAAATCACTATTTATATTTGTTATATATGGAATTATATTAATTTTAGATTAAATTTAGTTTCATAATATCCAAATTTTTCAACATAGGTAAGATTATAAGTTTAGTAAAACAAAACTTACATACGTAAAAACTAGATACCCCTAAAAACAAAAACAAAAATGTAAAACTAATAACATTAAAACTGATGACTCATAAAATGTTTAAAACATGTTTTTAAATAAAATTTGAGCTTATATTGATCCAATTTGACATCACAATCCATTATTTCTGACTTTTTTACCTATTTACCCTTGAATAGTTGCATTCCAATATTGAAAAATAATATGTTTTCACTAAAGTTCCATTTACATCACTTATAAAAGGGGACACTTCCACCCCTTTATACAACATGTATTTCTTTTAATTTATGCCTAAAACTATTAAAATTTTCTCCTCTAAGAAATATCCCCCATTTAAAAATTCCTTCAATGTAAATTATTTACCCAAAGACCTTCATTTCAAAGGATAATTTAAAGAGAAAGTTCATGGTCCCAAATTGAATATTACTTAATCACTATCTTTTTCTTCTTATTTATTACCTTATAAGAAAATCCTAAAAAATAGTTATATAATGAACCCAATATCGTTATTATAGATAATTTTTATTATATTACTGATAAATCCCTTATTTATTAAGTTCCATTTACTTCTATAAACAAAATAATGTAGATCATCTGTTGTGCGGACTACCACCTCAACGAAACGACATCTTCAGTTTTTCACCACCACATATATTCACTAGTTATAAGGATATAATTGAAAGTAAAATTAAAATATATAATATAATTATCAATATAAAGATGAAAATTATAATCCTCATTCATCTCATTTATCGATAAATGGAAACATTAACCAAGCATTATGCTTATAACCACTTCCAAGAAATAAATTATCTCTCTTTTCATATATTTTCTTTCTTATTTATGAAACACAATTCAAATATGATTAAAAACCATATCAGTTCCTAAATAATATAATTATTCTTCTTTAATAATTTTATTTTTTTCAAAAAAAACAAATTTTATAATCAAATCATCCATTAAATGTGGTTTCTTCATGTTTGGGCCAGTCTAACAACCTAGTTGAATAATGGTATAAAATAAAGTTAGGGATGAATGTTAAAGATTAATTACTGATAATATATTTCATAAAAAATTGAATAATGTTTTTATTATTTTCCTTAATAGTAACACTAATATTAAATTCATTAATTAAGATATTATTGTTCTTTTGTTAAAAACATCAGAATATGTCATCGCTGATTTTCTCTTCATGTATTATACCCATAACTAACATAGAATGAAATTATAAATTTTAAAGAGTGGTAAAAAATTTATAGTACATTTTATTATATGATTATTATAGACTATGGTATAAGAATGAACAACAACATTGGTATTACCAAACTAGTTCAAAATGATCAGAATAACTCAAGAAAGATTTTGAAAATAAATAATAACAAACTAATGCACATGTAGAGAAAATTTATAAATATTGTTTTAAAAGGTTAAAGATGTTAGTAATTTTCTTATATATGTTATTAATATAGTTATTTTTGTTATATTAAAGATTCATGTGCTTTAGTGGATATCAATAATTAAGGTAAGAGTATGTGCTAACTCAATTTTATCCCATTAAGTTAAATAATTATTATTAAAAATATATTGTTTTGAGCTTGATTTATTATAACTAATTAATAAAGTTTATTATATTTCTTCCTAATTTTTATGTGTTATACACTTCTTCTTTATAACTATATTATCAAGTGATTCTTTCCTCAATGAATATGTTATTTGTAAGGGTTCTTCGTGTAAAATTTATTTCATTAGACATGTTTATCTTATAAAACATATTTTCTATTTATAGTATAATTAACAACCATTTTCTATTTTATATCATTATTATCACATTATTCATTGTATTTAAATTTTTATTTTAAACTATATGTTCTAGTGGTTTTGATTCAAAATTTTCTAAATTTGTATATGTTATTTGTCTCTATTTTCAATTCCATGAGACATGATTGATGTTTTTCATAATATGTTATTTTATATTATTTATTCAATTCAATAATTATTATATGTATAATAAATATCTATAATTTCATTATATGTTAATTTCATTGTATCCATACCATGTTCTTTTGATTATTATGTTACCATTACCGTAGTGGTGTTTGCTTCCCAATTTTTATTTCATTGAGAGACGATTCATATTCTGTACTTGTTTTCTTTTTTAGTATATATATTATCCATATATTTCATTAAAAAAACTATAATACTATTCAAATTTTGGGTATTAAAATTGTGGAAACCCGTCGCAACTTTTTTATTTATAACTTGTCCTCTTTTATATGCATAACCTTTTATCCAACTTCTTTCTTCTATTAACACTCTATATTTCCATCCTTTGACTTAAGGGTAGTCGCTTAAATTTAAAAAAAATAGTTGAGAATTTATTCACTTTACCGAACACCGTTACTATAGATGGTGTTAGTCTGGGTTATTCATCCAAAGAAATCAATTCCATTTTTTAATGAAGGAAATTATTTTCTAACCGAGTATTTTTACTCTGTATTATGTTATTTTGAGGGATTCTTACATTGAATGATATGCCATTTTGTATTATGTAAATAATTTTTGAATATAAGACCATTATTCTATACAGTGTTAGTTTTAGGGATGCTTATATATAAATCAATACAATTTGTTGATTGTATAAATGTTCAATTTTAATACTCATTATTCTAGTATGTTTGTTTATTTATTGCTAAGAAATATTCATTATGTATTTTATAGAATATTCATTTATTTGTATGAATATTTAATTAGTATAAATTCGTGATAGTTGGTTCATAACTTATATATCCCTTTAATTTATTGAAAATAATCATGAGATGCACTAGATGGGTATTTTGGTGTATGTCAGACTAGAATAAGATATTTCTTAGACACAAGGCATCGATCATACGATCATGATGTCTAAGATCATAATTTCATAGCTCATGCAATGGAATTATATATATTAAATTATTCATTTTATTGTGAAGGAAATAGTCATGTTTAACTATAAGATCGTTTCCCATCCATTGTTATCTATCGATATATTATTCTTTTAGTTTCATTCTATTATGGAATTATTTTTAGTTATCAATTACTCAAATATTATTTATACTCATACTATGCTCATTTATGATATTTTATTATTATCACATACATTTACTTTTATTGAGTTTTTGATATCACTCTTATTATGTTACAATTTCACTAGGTTATAAATAAACACCTAATATATCTAATAGAAATAGTTTTATATAGAATTTGAGTGATATATTGAAGTCTTATTTAACAAATATAATTTCATATATGGTGGAAGTAATTTTCAGTTGATGAGAATGACATCATATTTGATTGTTAAATTTTTTTCCCAACTCTGTAAAAATATAAACTTAACGTTTTTTTTGAATGTATATAGATCAATATTTTTTGAGATATTTTAATTATTAATGTTTAAAATATGGTAACATCAATTTTTATCAATTCTACTGAATAAATAAGGTGCGGTTGGCATCATATTTTTGGAATGTGGGTCTATGGTGTTTCGTTGAGGGATGAAAATAGGATATGAATAGGCATTATAATCCCATGTTCAAAGTTTGAAATGACAACCACTGAAGGTTTGTAGTACCCACAGTTTCTGTTATTTAACCCTTAAATGATACTTTTCATGGTTTTAAAGTTAAGGGTGTTTAATGGGAGAGTTAGGAGAACTTGGAATGTTGTTTTGAGGCAAAGGAGAAGTCGCACGGGCGGTGCACGGTTTGTCTAAACCGTGCGGCCAAAACCGTGTGAAGTGGGTCTGGGAGGCAGTAGATTCTACACGGTTAGTGCACAGTTTGTCTAACCGTGCGTCCAAAACGCGCGAGAAGGGCGGTCGAGGAAGTAGTTAACGCACAGTTAGCCCATGGTTTTTCAAACCTTGTGTACTAACTGTGCGGCCACTTAAACAGGATCCTTTAAAGGTGGATCTCACGCATTTTTGCCTCTTTGTAGCTCGTTTTTTCCACCTAAGAATCCCTAACTCGGGATTTTGGTTCTCCTAAGGTTAGAAAGGGTTCTCCCATCATTTCGGAGGTGATCCAAAGGCTTCTCTTGGAGAATCAAAGTCGGATTCTTGACTTATGTGATCGTTCTTATTTGGTTTATTATATCTACTTAGATCTAATTCCCTTATTCTCTTGGTTTCTTAGATCTACGTCCGTTATGGGTAGATTTAAGTGTGTGGATTCCAAATATGATGATATTTGGTCTTGGTAGTGTTAGTAGAAGTGATCTAAGGAGGATCCTTGGTGAATCGTCCAGGTTTTCTTATGCTTTCTCTGTTTGTTAGGGTTTTCGTCAAAATCGTTGAGGTAGGAGGCTTCAATCTCAACTCATATTGTTAGAATTTATTGTCTTGGGTTCAAATTTGGTTATTTGAATGAAATTGATTTTGCAAATCATGGAATAAATCTTCTTTAATAATGATTTACAGTTTTGATGAAATTGTGAAATCTTGGTGAATTTTTGTGTAAAGTGATTTGGCTTCTTGAATTTAAAATATTGATTTTAAATTATGGATTTTCTGGAATGGTAAATGGTTTGATGAAAGATGGGTTTTCAATAAAAAGGGGTGTTTTATTGAAATGGTTTGGTATTGAAATTTATTGATGAAATTGGATCATTGTTTGGTTTTCAATAAAAGTATGGTTTTTTTAGAATTGTTTGAATTGGTTGAACACACTTGGTTTTTTTAGAAATGGTTTTCAATAAAAGGTGTTTTATTTAAAGGATGGTTTTGGCATGATTTTTGTGAATGTGTGGTGTGTGTTCATGTTTCATATACGAGGCTTGGTTGAAATAGGACCTTGTGCTTGGTGCCAAATGTTTAATGGAATATGGGAATTTCATGTACGAGGCTTGGTATATATATGACATTGTACTTGGTAACAATGGTGTAATGGCACATGTGAAACAATTATATTGTGAGGACTTGGTAGATTGACGAGAAACCACTCATGAGTATGGAACTGTCAAAACATAGCCTGCATGGTTGATTTCTTGGGATTCTGAAATGGTTAGGTATGCCAAAAAGGGATTTTGTGAAATTGTTATAATGCTGGATTGGTTATTTTTATGTAAAAATAACTTGTTGGAAAATTTATTTCAATTGCTCTTGGATTCTTTTGGTTATGAATGGTTTTGGAAAATTTTTTATATTTAGTTATAAACTGCTTTTGAGAAAATGTTTTATAAAACTTTTTTTATATAATTGTTGCTAACTCTTCTATCCTAGTGGCGTGAGTAGGGACGTCATTGGGGAAAACCTACTGAGTTTTATACTCGCCCCTAATTTGGAACTTTGTTACTTTTTCAGATGTCGTATTCCAAGACACAGGTAAAGGTAAGGCATCTCATTACCAGTTGTTCGTGGTGATGCTTGGGAGATGTGGTGGTGCTTGGAGCATGGAGCACGGTGTGGAGTCGTCGAGCGTGTCTTGGTATATTTTAATCTTTTGTTAGTCTTATGCTTGGTACTCTAACTTTGTTTTGGTTGTATTGGTTTGTGGAACAGTGTATTTCACTTTTGGTAATGCATGAGTCGGTTGTTTCATTAACATGCATCATATAGTGGTTGTTAGTGATGTTTTGGTTGGTTTATTTCTCAAAGGGTAAATCGTCCCCCACTCACATTAAAACCCTTCAGCATTTATTTATATCCATTCATGCCTTGGGGATGTTGCTTAAGGCCTTATAACGACTCGTTGTACTCTCAAGCCAATGAGAATTGGCGGGTCATTACAAATGGTATCAGCTTGTTCTGTCCTTGCCTAACAAGTGGTCATTGATGTTCTTAGTCTTGGAGTTGAAATTCATTCTTGTCTATTCCTTGGGAAATATTATCCAGGAGTAGGATTGTAGGAACTGGAAATGTATAGCATAAAAGAACGTAGCTAACCTGTTTATGCTGAACTTCAAGTTATCATGGTGTCAGGAACATAAGTGTTTTGGATACACTTATAGAATGTTGGAAATGTCATTGTCATGGGTTTAGCCAATGAGATGAGCATGACATGAATTATAGAGGAATGACTTCCCACTAGGATTTCATATCTCATTGTGAGTAATGAGTAAAGATATTGTGCATGGTGCAAACTTTTGAAAAATACAGAAATAGTTATCAAGTAAAAGATTTTGAAAACAGGGTATTTGGTGTATTTTGAAAATTGGTTAATTTTCAAAAAGTATGTTGAATGTTTTCAAAAATGGTTGAAAATGGAAAATTGATATTTTGGAAAACAATATTGTGATAGATGATGAGATAGAATTTTAAATTCTAATCCATCAGTTTCTAGAGAGTGAGATTGACGGATTTTGTTGTTGGTTTAGAAAATGGCACCTGGTAGGCGTCGTTGAAACATACCTGAAGAAGTTGCGGAGAATGTGCTTGCACCTAAACCAAGTGTGAACCAAGAGATGGTTAAGAGTATCATCCAAGATTTTCAATTTGTGGATATGTGGAACTGGAAGAATGAACAAAGGCATTTGGATCATACCATCTAGTTCATGAAGTAGAATGCACCGAACTTTCGGGGTGATGTTGAACCTGAAAAAGAGGAGGTGTGGCTAAGTAGGATGAATCATATCTTCGGTTTCATCAGCACACCATCAGAGCTCAAGGTTATGTTGGTGACATATATGTCCGAGGATCTTGCACGTCAGTGGGGGGATTTAGCAGTGCAGGCGAAATTGGATTAAGGCCTAACATGGAAGAATTTTGAAGAATTGTTCAACAAACAATTCTATCCTCACACGTTAAAGATCCAAAAATGACGGACTCCATCAGCCTGAAACAATAAAGTCTCTCTGTCACAGAGTATGCGGATAAATTCATGAATTTAGTCCGTTTTCAACCGGAGGTTGCGGCAAGTGTGTCGTCGAAGGCATGCATCTTCGAATCGAAGCTAAGGAAATAGATTTGATCGATGATTGCAGTGCTCTGTATTACGGATTATACAGAGATGGTGAATAGAGAAACTGTTGTTGAACATGATATCTTGGGATCGATAGAAGGAGGAATGTTGATACCTACAAGAAATGGTGGAAACTCATCCTCTAGGAACAAGAGGAAAAGGGACACATAGTTCTATGGTGCGAGTGCAAATCAGAATCAGATAGTGGGATCAGTGAACCTTGATCCACGACCCCAGAGCAAAGAAAGTTGCTTTCGATGTGGTTCGACTGACCACATAAATCCAGAGTGTACGGAATATCCAATATCATGTCATAATTTCAACAAGATGGGGTATCTACAGTGCTATTGTAGGAATGCTCTGAGGTCGGGTGCACATGACACTTCTCAGGCGTCGCAAGCATCGTATACTTTGACAGGACGAGGAAAACAGAATTAGTCTCATCAGCATAACAAAGCTAGCCATGGTGATTCTTGAAATACCATGAATCCTCAACTAGGTAAATCTTAGCAAGGAAACAAGGAGAGCAGTGCAGCGATGAAGAAATAGTATGGATTTGAGCAGATGATGGTGATGAAAAGGCTGGACCATCTATGGTGAGAGGTACAATTATTTTTAATTCTACCCTTGTGAAAGTGCTCTTTGATACTGGTGCATCACATTCCTTCATTGATTCTAGTGCTGTTTACTTTCTATGTTTAAAACTGGAAATGGTGACTTGTGTATTGAAACTAAAAACTCCTCTTGGTGAAAGAGAACGTCAAGACATTATGTGAAGAGCGTGTGCTATAACTATTGATGTAGCTGAGTTAAAATGGTAATTATCGATGTCGGAAATGGATGTGTATTACGTAATCCTGGTTATGGATTGGTTGAAAATTTTAAGGCTCACATTGACTGTTATAGGAGAACAATTAGTTTTACGACTGAGGACGGCATCAACCATCTCTTCAGAGGAGAGAGGATGGTACAGAAAGATGCAAAGATCATGTTGGCACCAACGGTGGGAATGATCTATCACCAAATGGAAGTGTTGACTTTGGCATAAATGGAAGAGATTAATGAAAATAGTTTTCCAGTTGTTGTGGATCAATTTACAGATGACTTCCCCATTAACTTCTCAGGGTTACCACCTCTAAGGGAAGTGGAGTTTACGATTGATCTCCTTATGGGGAACAGTTTTATTTCCCTTTCATCTTACAGAATGGCACCAATAGAGTTACGAGAATAGAATGTGATGTTAGGGGAGTAGTAAAGAAAGCGTTTCATTCAACCAAGTACTTCAGCATGGGTAGCATCGGTGTGGTTCATGAAGAAGGCAGATGGAACTCTTTGGCTGTGTATTGATTATTTTAAGCTTAACCATGTTATGATAAGGAATAGATATCCACTTCCATGCATTGATGATCTGTTCTCTCAATTAAGGGGAGCTCAGTTGTTCTCCAAGATTGACTTGCAATCAGGATATCACCAATTTCATGTTTGGAAGGAGGATATTCCAAAGGCAACTTTTAGAAGAAGATATGGACACTACAAATATGTAGTCATGCCTTTTGGTCTAACGAATGCACCCGCGGTTTTCATGGCTTTGATGAATCGGATATTTCAGAGATATCTGGATTCTTTAGTTGTGGTGTTTGTGGATGATATCTTTCTATATTCAAATACAAGGTCTGATCATGAGGATCACCTGGAAACTGTGTTACAAATATTAAGTGATCATCGGTTGTATGCCAAATTATCAAAGTGTGATTTTTGGATACAGGAAGTATGTTTCCTTGGCCATGTAATTTCTGAGAAAAGTGTTTCAGTTGATCCTGATAAGATAGTTTCCGTTATCTCTTGGCAACCACCAAAGAATGTGTTCGAGACACGAAGTTTTCTTGATCTAGCACGTTACTACCGATGCTTTGTGCGTGCTTTCTCAAGACTAGTGTCACTAATGGTAGCCCTGACAATGATTAATGCTTCATTACAATGGACAGAAGAATGTCAGAAGTCTTTCCAAGAACTGAAGGTTTGTCTTACATCGGCACCCATCATGGTCATGCTTGAATCAGGACAGGGGTATGTAGTGTATTTTGATGCTTTGGGAATAGGTTTGGGTTGTGTTCTCATGCAAAGAGATCATGTGGTTGCTTATGGTTCAAGGAAGTTAAGAGTGCATGGGAAACATTACCCAACACATGATTTGGAGTTGGCTAAATTCGTCCATCCTTTGAAAACATGGAGACATTATCTCTTTGGTGAGAAATTTACTGTGTTTATGGATCGCAAAAGCTTGAAACACATTTTCTCACAGCGAGATTTGGATCTGAGGCAAAGGAGGTTGATGGATTATCTATAGATGTTTTACTTTGACTTAATCTACACACCGGGAAAAGGTAATTCGGTAGCGGATGCATTGAGTAGAAATTCATATCCTCAGTTAACGAAAGTAGCTTCAGATGAATGGCAGTTGATATCAGTCTTAGCCGACATGCATGTGGAATATTAAAACCGAGGTGATGTTACAGTTTTCTTTTTAGCTACTCTTGCTCCTGATTTGGTAAAGATGATCAATGAAGCACAAACATCTGATGCAGAATGTCTGGTCATAAGTTCAAAAATTAATGGTGGAGAGACCATTGATGGCTGGAAACTTGGTGGGGGTTCAATTTTGTGTTTCATAGATCGGATGGTTATACCTTTGGTTTTTTAAGAACAACTCCTTCATTCTTATCACCATTCAAGATGGGTTGTACACCCAGGTACACATAATATGTATAAGGTGTTGAAGGCATAGTTTTTGTTGAGCAACATGAAAATGAAGGTGGCTGAGTTCCTCTCGCGGTGCTTAACATGTCAGTAGGTTAAAGCAGATCATCAGATACCAACTATTATGTTACAATATGTACCTATCCCAGTGTGTAAATGGGATCAGATAGCAATGGATTTTGTTACAGGTCTTCCAAGAATGGTTTGGAAACACGATGCCATTTGGGTGATAGTGGATCGTCTAACCATGTCGGACCATTTCCTCCCTATTCATGAAACTCATACGATGGAAGATCATTTAAAAATTTATATCCGAGAAGTGGTAAAGAGGCATGGTGTACTAGTGTCTATAGTCTCAGATAGAGATTTGAGGTTCACATCTCGTTTCTGGAAATCATTACAGCAAGACCTTGGAACGCAATTGACTATGAGCACAGCATATCATCCTCAGACGGATGGGAAATCTGAGTGGATGATACAAACATTGGAAGACATGTTATGGGCTTGTGTAATGGATTTTGGTGGATCATGGGAGGATCATATACCCTTAGTGGATTTCTCATACAATAACAGCTATCAAGCCTCGATATGCATGACTATGTTTGAATCATTGTATTGGCGTCCTTGTCGTTCTCCACTATGCTGGGTGGAAACGGGTGAAAATTCAATAGTCGGGCCAAGACTTGTCCAAGAGACAACAAAGAAGATTTAGTTGATTATAAAGAGGATGGAGACGACTCAGAGACATCAGAAATCTTATGCAAATCACCGTCGAAGACCGTTGTCGTTCTTTGTGGGTGATCATGTCTTCTTGAGGATCTCTCCAAGACATGGACATCATCATTTTGGGAAGTAGGGAAAGTTATCTCTTAGATACATTGTCCCTTTTGAGATACTAGAATGGGTTGTACAGGTGGAATATCGGTTAGAATTACCAACATGGTTCATTTTGGTGCATAATGTGTTCCATGTATCTCAGTTGAAAAAGTATCAGCCTGATCCTGACCATGTGATCAGATGGGATCACGTTGAACTAGAGTAGGATGCTTCATTGATACATATCCTGGTACGGATTTTGGTTATTCAAGAGAAATTATTGAATTGATAAAAGCAACGGTCTAGCGTGAGTTTTATGGCAGCATGGTCAGATTCAGGAAGAGGCTTGGGAACGTGAAAAGGAAATGAAACAGTAGTGCGATAACTCTTTCAGTTGGCTGAAGGTTTTCTACTTTCCAAGGACAGAAAGACCAATGGTGTGGAGAATGTCGTACCACTAGTTTTCAGTATGTAACCCTTACTTGAATCTTTTATTGATTTTAAATTTAAGGGTGTTGAATGGGAGAGTTTGGAGAACTTTGAATTTTGATTTAAGGAAAAGGGGAAGTCGTACGGGCAGCGCACGGTTTGTCTAAACCGTACAGCCAAACCCTGCACAGTGGGTCTTGGAGGTAGTAGCTTCCACACGGTCAGCGCACTGTTTTTCTAACCATGTGGCCAAACCGTGCGAGAAGGGCAGTTGAGGTAGTAGCTAATGCATGGTTAGCACACAGTTTGTCAATCCATGCGAACTAACCATGACGCCACTTAAACGAGATCCTATAAAGGTCAATCTCATGCATTTTTGCCTCTATGTTGCACTTTTTCCCTTATAAACGGACCTAACTCGGGATTTTGGTTCTCTTAAGGTCAAGGAGGGTTCTCCCATCATTCTGGAGGCGATCTGAAGGCTTATCTTGGAGAATCTAATCCGGAATCTTGAGGTATGTGATCGTTCTTGTTTGGTTTATTAGATCTACATAGATCTACATCTCCTATTCTATTTGTTTCTTATATCTAAACCCGTTATGGGTAGATATATGTGTTTGGATGCCAAATATGACGATATTTGTTCTTGGTTGTGTAAGGATAAGAGATCTAAGGAGGATCCTTGGTGAATCGGCCTAGTTTTTTTGTGCGTTCTCCGTTTATTAGGGTTTTCATAAAAACCTTTGAGGTAGGAGGCTTCAATCTCGACTCCTCTTGATAGAATTGATTTTCTTGGTTTCAGATTGGGTTATTTGAATGAAATTGATTGTGAAAAGCATGGAATAAATCTTTTTTAATGATGATTTATGGTTTTGATGAAATTGCGAAATCTTGGTGAACTGTTGTCCAAATTGATTTGGATTCTTGAATTTAAAATGTTGATTTTAAATTATGGATTTGCTGGAATGGTAAATGGTTTGATAAAATATGGGTTTTCAATAAAAAGGGGTGTTTTATTGAAATGGTTTGGTATTGAAATGGCTTGATGAAATTGGTTCATTCTTTGGTTTTCAATAAAAGTATGGTTTTATTGGAATGGTTTGAATTTGTTGAACGCACTTGGTTTTGATGGAAATGGTTTTCAATAAAAGTTGTTTTATTGAAATGATGGTTTCGGAATGATTGGTATGAATGTGTGGTCTGTGTTCATGTTGCATATATGAGGCTTGGTTGAAACAGGACCTTGTGCTCGGTGCCAAACATTTAATGGCACATGGGACTTTTAAGTACGACGTTTGGTTGAAATATAACCTTGTGCTCAGTGCCAAAGGTATAATGGAGCATGGGAAACAATTACCTTGTGATGACATGGTAGATCGATGAGAAACCGCTCATGATTATGGAACAGTCATAATGTAGCATGAATGGTTGATTTCACGGGATTGTGAAATGGTTGGTTACGCCAAAAAGGGATTTTGTGAAATAGATCTAAAGCTGGATTTGTTATTTTTCTGGAAAAATAACTAGTTGGAAAATTTGTTTCAATTTCCCTTGGATGATTTTCTTTATGAATGGTATTGGAAACATGTTTATATTTACTTATAAACTGCTTTTAGGAAATTGTTTTATATAAACTGTTTTTATATAATTGTTGTTAACTCTTCTGTCATAGTGGCATGATTAAGGAAGTCAGTGAGGGAAAACCTACTAAGTTTTATACTCACCCCTGCTTTGTAACTTTTGTGCTTTTGCAGATTTCATATTCTGAGACACATTTAAAGGTAAGTCATCTCATTACTAGTGGTTCGTGGTGATGGTTGGGAGATGTGGTGGTTCTTGGAGAATGGAGATCGGTGTGGAGTCATAGAGTGTGTCTTGGTCTATTTTTGACTTTTTTTAGTCTTCCACTTCATACTCTGATATTGTTCTGGTTGTATTGGTTTGTGGAATAGTGTAGTTCTCCTTTTGTAATGCATTAGTTGGTTGTTTCATTAACATGCATCATATAGTGGTTGTTAGTGATGTTTTGGTTGGTTTATTTCTCAAAGGGTAAATAGTCCCCCACTCTCATTAAAACCCTTTGGAATTTATTTCTAGCCTTTTGTGCCTTGGGGATGTCGCTTAAGGACTTTTAATGACTCGGTGTACTCTCAATCCAATGAGAATTGGCAGGTCATTACAAGGTTTCATTATTAGAACTTGGTTTGATAAACCATGTGTCCAAGTCATGCACATGAACTCATCCCTATTAAGTATTTTTTTATGTGATGTTATTGATTGAGTTTTGGATGTTTCTGGTAATAAAAATTTTAGTTTCAATAAAAAAGTCTTTGGGTTTTAAAATTTTAAAAATGGGTTTCATAATGTAATTGATTTTTAAAATGAAACATTGAAATTTTTATGAATTATAATGTATGAATTTAAAAATGGAATTAAAATATCTCATATAGTTTTTTCTTTAGTTTTTTCTTAGTGTTTTTATATTATTTTTAATGATATTATTTTGAGTTTAGATTAATTTTAGGCTGGGTATGGTTCAAGGATTGGTTTTTTATATATTGAATCTTATATTTTCATGTTATTTATAGTTTCATGGATAGAAAAAAGTCTTGAATGATTATAAGGAGTCTATCACTTGGAGTTTTTATATTCTTTTTCTAGAAATCAAATATTAAAAGACTCCATAGAGAGTAGTGGAATCAGAATCTTCTAAATGTTTTCCTAAATATTTTGTTGATTGAGGTCCAAAACATTTCTTATAGTGGATACATGAATTTAAATAAATATTCAAGTTCCTTGGGACACCAAAAAAACCCTACTATTTATTACACATTAATTCATATTTTATTACATAAAATTACACATAATAAAACCCAAAATATATAAAAGTATTGTGTCCCAGTGAATTGGAAAATAATTAAAGATGGGATATGACACCAATATTTAAAACGTCATGAACGTTCTTCTAAAATTCCATTGCTTTTTAAAACTACATGGGATAACCTGAAAAAAAATAAAAAATGGGAGAGATATAAAACCCATTAACTGAATAAACAAATAATTAAATGAATTGGATAATATATGTTAGAAAATAACAATATCAATGGTTAATAAAAGGAACATGAATAATAAGTCTTGATATAGTGTGATAATCATAATGAAAACATGGAAAATGTGACAATAACTTAAAACACTTCATTAAAAACATAGGTCGAGGATAAATCGGCCAATACATTAGGGTGTAAAAATTCCCACAGAGGAATAAGGACCAATCCCTTTCTAAAAAAATATTTATAATGATAATATACATTACCCAATGCATTGAAGAACTATCTGGGTGCACATATCATATTAATTGCATTCTCATACAAGTTCTTCACATAGATAATAAAACATGGATTAATTCATTATAATTATTTATTCCATTATTAAAGAGTGTGGAATAAATATGTTTAATTACCCAATAAAAAATTATGTGTGCATAAATTTTAACACCCATGACAGGAAATTGGTATGGTATTCCCCACACAATATTTTTGGCATGAAAGATCATGGTGAAATTTTGGAAGCATAACAACATTACTTAAACAATTCCACATATGGGTTGATGAGAGATAAAGGGATATCTCATAACCTTAAATAATATGTTATATAATAGTTACGTGGAAATTCATGTCCCAATATTATAAATTTTCATATATAAGGAATAAGGTAATGAAGAAACTTGAAAATAGAAAAGAATCCTTATGAAATTTCAGCATGATGACCAGTGTATATAAATATCGTGGGAGGATTAAGGATGTGGAAAGGGGATGTCACCATTTTTAAATTAAATTGAAATTAACTGGAATATGTAATAACAAATTATAACATAATAAAATTAAATTTAATATCTAAACAATAAATAAAGTTCTTGAATGGAAATGAGAATAGACAAATACCTAAAAAATTCAGTATTGTGACGACTTAGATAGTGGTAAAAAAGAGAGGGGATAAATGATATATAATTAAATTTACATAAAATTTATAGAAAATAATTCTTTATAAATAAATTTAATTATAAAAAATTTCAATTAAGAATACAAATTCCCAAGAAGGTTCGGAAATTTAAAGGAGAATATGAAAGTGAGGATCCCTTACTTGAGTGTGTGATTCAAAATGCTTGGGAGGCTCTTCATTGGAGATTTGGGGAACCTTGGGAGGGCTCTAGAGAGTGGAGGGAAAGCATGGAATTTCTAAAAGGTGTTTTAGGGAAGAGAAATTTTTGATTGGGTGGGTTTATATAGAAAAATAAGTGGATTTTTTTATTACTTGGGTTATGGATTCCATATATTAAAATAACCAAATCAAAAACCATCCTATGGTTGTTTCCCATGTTTTCTAACAAAATCTAAGTGGTTATAATTATTTTATATGGCCAAGGGATGAACATAAAAAACTAATAATCTCGCTTATGTTGAGGCGAGTCACACTCTTAAAGAATGGATTTTATAACCTTAAAAGATATTACTTATTTTCAATGATTCATAGTGGATTTATAAAATAAATAAAATAAAATAAAAATAATTTTTTTAAAGGTAAATTTATATTTCTAAATTTATTCCATTTATTTTATTTATTACATCACTTTTGGGTCATTATGATGTTATAACCCACAAAGTATATTTATATAGTATTTAATTTTTACCTCAAATTTTGATTGCCTAAGAAAATTTTCAAAAATTTACTGTTGGATAATTTTAACATTATGATTCAAAAAAATATTCATTTTATATAAATTATTCTATAAATATTTTAATTTTAACTCTTAAAATAATATCCTTTATTTATTGAAAATTCTTGGTATTTTCACAATAACAGTGTTTGAACCCTTATAAAAATTACATTTCACATCATAAAAATGATATGATCATTTTTATTAAATAAAAATTATTCAATAATAAAATTTTATTAAAACATAATTTATGCATAAATATTTACATTAATTCAACAAAATTAATGTATTAATTAAAATTTTCTATTACTTAAAAATAAATTTTTGTTTTATTTTATCAAAATATATTTTTTATCAAAATGATTACATAGTCTTTTATAAATTAAAAAAATAATAAATTAATATAATATTATTATTATTTAAAAGGGTAAATAAATATTCATAATATTGGGGATATATTTTTCTTATTGTTTTTTAATTATTTTTAACCTGAATTAGGCAATTTTGATTTTACTATGGTAATTAATATTTTCTACATTTATTATTCATATTTTACTAATGTTTGGTTGAAAATATTAACAAATATTAATTATTATGATTAAAAATATAGAATTAATTTTATAAAAATAAATTAATTGAGGTGGATAAATTTATTTATTATAAAACATGTAAACATGATGGAAAGCAGTTTTCTAAAAAATGTGTTGTTAAGGGAAAGATGATTTTACTTTAATGATATAACTTGTAATATTCATTATAAGAATTTAAATTATTAAAAATATATATTTAATATAAAAATTTCATTAAAATAATTTCTCATTAGGGGTTATTTTAATTAATTATAGTGTAGAAAAATTATGCATTTTAAAATAATTCTAAGAAAAATTCATTTTTTAATCCTAAAAATAAACTTGTATAAAAGTCTGCTGTAAATATAATTAATTGAATTAAATATATCTAATTAATAATTATGTTGCATTTTAAAAATATTATAATAATAATATTACCTTTAAATTAATTCATTTATCCAAATAAATGAACACTTTAAATAAAAATCATACTTTTAACTATTCACTAAAAAAATATAATTTATAAAAAATCTAAAATTTTCATGCTAAGTTAATTTTCATATGATGATATTAAAAAAGTAATTAATTTTATCGAATAAATTTACTAAATGTTCTTTAAAATAATCATAATATTTATAAAAATAATAAATACCATTTTCAAGAAATCTTATTTTTTTGATAGATGAAATGACATTACCAAATATTGATAGATTAAGTAATAATAATTTATCAAAAATTTATGAAATATATATATATATATATATATTATAAATTAGTTTGTTATATTCATACCCAATAATATAATGGATATGATTTTATGGCCTTGTTTAAATAATTATGGATTGTTTGGATTCATCAGTGTGTATCACACATGCTACCGAACATAGTTTTCTTTTTGAAAAAACTCTGGGCGTTACTTTATTACCCCATTTACTTAATTATGTCCTTGAAATTTATACATGGACATGGTAATGAATTTTTTGAAACTATAAAATATCTTTATTGAAAAACCACATTGTAAAAGGTCTTAATAAAACATCCTATTGAATTGTGAGAAAGGTACGTATGAAGGTCATCACATAATTAGGTTTCCAAGTAATAGAACTTTAGTGGGAAGTGAAAACATGAACATGTAATAGAAAAATATCACCAAATAACTAGATAACTATGATAGATAAATATTTTAGGAGAATTTCAATGACCATAATTCTATAAATCTATGATGGGTAAAATGACCATCAATTCATTGGAAATAACCATAATATTAAAAAATTCAATATCATGTACCTAAAGTTACAGAATTACATTATCATATAGACTAGGAATATAAGAAAATATACTTTCTTTAAAATTATAATTATTTTCTACTTCAATGTCACATTTTCTCCAAAGGATGAGAACTCAAGATGATTTTTTTATTCCTAAAGCACTATAATCATATAATGAATCCCATAATACATGAAAGAATAACAATCTACTCTTCTAGTATTTCAATAGCTCCAAAATGGTTGGAATAATATATGATAATACCTCAATATATTAATATAAAAAATTTGACAAATATTCCAAAATTTTTAATATAGATCATTCCATAAATAAATAACCATATATAACACACATATCCTCAAAATAAAAGAGTTTTATAACCCTAATTATTGTCTCATACCCTTTATCTTTGACCTTGAAAATAATAATATCATTCATCTTAGATAATCATATTGGGTATATATATTCCTTAACCAAATAAAACATATCCATAATTATCATTAATCACCTAAAAATAAGAAATATTTGATCACATAATATGTTTCCAAAAAAATAAAATACTAAATATTCATCATATAAATCATCAAAATTTGTATCAATTAATTTATACATATGAATAGACTTCATCATATCATCCCAAGACACATTAGATTTTTTCTAAAATAATTCACATATTTAGGGATATCAATCTACCAATCATATGTTTATAAAATATCACTTTATCACTATATCAATTTTATATTATATTGGTACCATTAAATATAAATTTCAAGTACATAGAAAAAACAATCGAAAAATATTTAGATGTTTCATGATTTTTATATACATAATTTCATATATATATATATATATATAGCACTTTTATTTCATAACTCTCAAATACCCATACATAAATAATGTAATCATTAAATTTAATAATTTTTATAGAATATATCCTAACGTAGTATCAAAATATTTTAGAGAGATTCACTTCTATGTAGTGTGATAGTTTCCATACCCAAGAAGATTCATCGTCATCCTTGTACTTCTATTGAATCAAATGGTGATTCAAGGTAAGAAGGTTGAGTTTATTATCCTAATTATTTATATTTTATTTCTAAAAGGAAAACATAGGATAACGTTAAATCATACTAAAGGTAGACTGATAATATTTAAAGAATATCATTCCCCTGAACATTAACATTTTACAAAAACTCATAGATTTTTTGACTAATCTGTTCAGGTGGTGACAATATGTTATTGGAAACACTAAAAGAATACTCATAGGGAAATAATTTAAATACAAATGGAATACACTACATAAACATTAGTCATAATAATCCATATCAGTATAGTAAATTATTTTTTACATTGGTCATGGAGATCTTTGATGCTCATCATGATTCTAAAACCTTGAAATAGAGCATTGTCTTAGATAATGACCAACTTCTTCACATTTGTGAAATAATACTGTATAAGGTACCATAGATTGATCAGTATTTCCGTCCATCTCATTGTCAGTTTTTAATGGAAATTTGATAATTTATACCCATCTTCCCACTCTTAAAAAATCTTCCGGATCCATTGTGTCATTTCCCTTGGTGACTTTTTCTAAACTTATTGCACAAACGAAATTGGGTCTTCTTTCCCTTATAAACATTACTATATGAACTTACTTTAGAATTCATCTTTAAATTATTTTAATCATTTGGTAATCAAACAAATTACCAGTTGTTAAGTGTTATTTCTTATAGCCAGTTTTGAAAAATCACAAAATTCACTACATGATATCCCATCCGGTTAGGCATCAGATTTAGAGAGTCACCGCATTTCACTTCACATTGGTTGTTTAATTTTTTCCTCCTGTTTCAAAAAATTATCTAGAATATAGGGAAAATTATGGATGGTTAATTTAAAACTATTAAGAACATAAACATAAAATTCATAACATTAAATTCATAACTTATAAATGAAATTTATTCCTTAGATTATGAATTTCTATGATTAAATCTATGTTATCTATGATTTATTTTCTAACATATTCGTATATGGGAATTTATGATCCCTTAATAATGGTTCATAATGAGCTTATTAACATTCCAAATAATATCCCCACTAGAGTTTCAAACCATGTGTGTAGTAATATGCTTTGTCGTTTAGCAGGTTACCCTGATTCAGGCGGGGACATATTGTTAGAGTTGTTACCCCTATGTAAATCTATTCCAAAACCATGTCTTTTTATGCTATTCAAATAGGGTTGTATTTTCTTGATAAACCACTTACTCTATATTTACCAAAATTTAGATTTGTTTTCTTATACTTAGTCATATCCCTAATTCCTTTACTATAGTTTTCTAGTCCTAATCCCAAAAATAACTATACTTTTTCCCTAATACCAACTACAAAAAATCATACTCTATATTAAACATTAATTCAGTATTTATTAGAAAAAATTATAATTAATACCGAACAAAAGATCAATAGTTCTACAATATTTGGTAATTAGGTACATAAAATAGAATTTGGAACATTGGATATGACAAAATTATTGAAAACATCCCTAACATGCTTCTAAAATTTCGTGAACTTTTTAAACTGCACTAGATAATCATGGGAAAATCATAATAAAGGGATAACCTATAAAGAGAAATAATGGAATAAAAAAGCATGAAATAAAAATATTACACATTTTATAAAATACTCATGACAATGGGGAATAAGTGGAACATGAATAATAAGGCATGATATGTCATGATAATCATAAATGAAATATAGGAAATGTGGAAACATCTTAAAACACTTCATCATAAAAATTGGTCAAGGTTGAACCTTCCAAGAAGTCATGGTGGAAAAATTAACATAAATAAAGAATGTTCCCTCCCTATCCAAACATTATGAATCTTGATACTAAACATCACCCAATGCATTAGAGTGCTATATGGGCCCACCCATCATATTCATTTTATTCTCATGCTTAAGTGTGCCATGTAGATCATAAAAGAGGGATTCATTCATCATAATAATTGATTATACCATTAAGGAGTGTGGAATAAATATGTGTAAGTCCCCAATAAAAATTTATATGTTCCTAAATTTGAACGCCCTTTATAGGAAATATGTATGGTATTTACAACACAATAGTTTTTGAATAGAAGATCTGAGTAATATTTTAGTATCATAACAACGTCACTTAAAGCCTCTTAAAATGAATTAATGAGAGAGAAATTGGTATCTCATCACATATAAATAAAATGGAAAGTAATAGAGACTTGGGAAATAATTTCCCAATATTATCAATTTTCAAATATAAGGAATAAGGTAATGAAAAAACATGAATAGAGAAAAGGCTCCTTATGAAATTTCAGAATGGTAACAGGTGTACATAAAGGAACATGGGAGGATTAATGAGTGGGAAAATTGTCTCTAATATAATATATATTACATGGATAGAATTTTTGATATGTAATAACATATCAAAACATAAAAAAATAGAATTTATGAGACATGACATAAAATAAGTTCTTGAAAGGAAATGAGGAGACAGAAATCCCTTACAAAATTTCAGCATAGTAACAGCTAAGATAATGGTAAAATGAGATTTGATAAATTTTCTATCATTAAAATAACATATGTTTTATATTAAATTTTTTTTTAAAATTAAATGATGTTATATAAAAATTGAAATTAAGAATAAAAATTCCAATGAAGGTTCTTGAATTTATAGGAGGAGACGAAGGTGATGATCCCTTACTTGAGTGTGTGACTCCAAATTATTGGCAGGTGATTCATGATATCTTGGGAACACCTTCGAAGTACTATAGATATTATACATAATAATATTAATTTGATACAAGTATTTTTAGTTAAGATAAATGATATCATTGGAGGGTTTATATAGTAAAATACGTGGATTTCATTATTATTTATGTTTTAGACTCCATATAAAAAAATAACAAAAACCAAAACTCATACCATGGTTTTCTTCCAATGGCATCAAAAATATGGGAGTTTTATTCATTATTTTTTATTTATAGGGGTCTATGTTTAAAAAATAATTCTCTTGATTTTGTAGAGGTGAGTCATACTCTTAAATAATAGATTTTAAACCACAAAAATGTATTACATGTTTTGGAGGATTCATAATGGATTTATAAAATGAATCAATAAAATTATTATAAAATTATACTAACTAGAAAACATATATTTTGTCATGAATCAAATATATAGTATTTATTACATCACTTTTGGGTCATTATGATGTCCTAATACACAAAGTATATTTATATGGTTATTAGTTTTTACAAGGAAAATTGACTACCCTAGAAAATTATGTAAATTTCGCCATTGGATAATTTCAATGTTCTGATTTCAAAAATAATATTAATTTTATCTGAATAATTTTATACATATTTTATGTTTTTAGTTTTAAAATAATAACAGGAATTTATTGAAAATGTTGGGTTTTGACAATAACAGTTTTCAAACCCTTGGAAAAATTATATTCGACTTCATAAAAATCATTTATATTTAATAATTTTTTTAATAATAATATTTCTAAATATTATTTATTAAAAAATTAATCAAAAGGAATGTCTTAATTAAAATTTCATATTACTTAAAAATATAATTTTTGGTTTATCGTATCAAAATATAATTTTTATCAAACTGATTACTTAATCATTTATAGAATAAAAACAATAAGGTATAAATATAATATTAATTTCATTGAAAGGGGAAAATAAATTTTCATACTATTAGGTTTACATTACTTCTAGTCTTTGTTAAATTATTTTTACCCTTAATTAAACTATTTTTATTTTACCATAGTAATTAATACTTTCTAAATTTACTACTTATATTTAAAAAAATAATGTTTAAATTATTACAAAATATTAATTATGATGATTCCAAAAATAGAATAAATATTTTGAAAATAAATTCACATATGTGGATGAATTTAATTTAATATTAAACCTTTAAACATGATGGAAAGTATTTTTTCGAAAAATACATTTTTATGGGAATGATGAATTTACTTTAAAGATATAACTAGTAATATTCATTATATGATTTTAAATTCATAAAAATTTATTTTTAATCTAAAATTTTCATTTAAATAATTTTTCATTAGAGGTTATTTTAATTGATTGTTGTGGAGAAACATTATTTGTTTTAAAATAGTTCTAAAAAATGTGTTATTTAATCCTAAAAATAAACTTTCATTAAATTCCAGTATAAATATTATTAATTAAATTAAATATTTCTAAATAATATTATGTTAAATTCAAATAAAATTTAATTAATAATTTTACTTTTTAATTAATTCATTTGTCAAAATAAATAACAATTCTATATAATAACACTATTTTTCATTATTCACTAAAAATATTATATATTTAGAATAATCCAAAATTTTCAACTTAAGTTAATTTTGATATTATGATATAAAAAATTGAACTTAATTTTATCAAAATAATTTTCTAAATGATCTAGAAAATAATTATAATTTTAATAAATAGAAATTAAAAAAATTAAGAAATGATGTTTTTTATTGGGAAAATGAAATTAACAAAAATTCATCGATTGTTTAACAATAATTTATCAATATATTTAGGAAATATATATTTCATAAATTTTTTAGTAATATTCATATTCGATAATATAATGGATATGTTATAAAGGTCTTGTTTAAGTAATTATGGACTGTTTTGGTTCATTATTGCATATCACATATGTTATCCAACATCGTTTTCTTTTTTTTACTCAGGGTGTTACAACAACTGATGCCTTGAGTGTGAAAGCTATTTTTCTTTTTTTTCAAGGTAATAACTCAAAATCGGTGGAAGTGTTTTATTCCAAACACATTTTAAGATAGAATTATATGAAAATTATTTAATAAAATTGTATTTCAATGTTCTTTTCTCGAATAAGTAAAGGTAAAATGGGTAGAAGATCATATGAATATTCAATAGGTATAGAAAATGGTAAAGGATTATATTGTCCACATAAAAGAGTTATTCCATTTTTCTTCAAATATCATGTCAATTGACCCCTTGAATTATTATATCATCCTGAAGGGCCTTCAACTATAAAGTAGTTCACGAATCCCCTCATGAGGCCAAATATTTTTCAAATATTTATTGAATGAGAGTTATCTAGTATATTTGGTATTTATTAGGACACCCTTGATGAGTATCATACTATTTTCCTTCATTTATCATTATTTTTCTCCATTTTTTGTGGTGTATAAAACTAAGGAACATTATTTTGGGAGATCTAATTATGTTGCTCTATATTTTGAAAGAATATAATCGCTTTTTTTGTGCATTAGTTTTCCCATATCAATCCATCTTGATGTAGTTATTAAAATAACAGTTATATTTTTTGTTGACTGGGACACCTTCATAATTTTTTTGGTTTAAGATCATGATAAAATAATAATAATTCTTTACTACCTTTTGAATGTTGATAGTATTTTTTTGTGATGTTTTTTGTAACCCTTAGTATCATTTTGTTGTCTTGTTTTTTATTTAGTACTTCATTTTTTATCATTTATCAGGAGGTTTTATTTTAATTAAATTTTTTTATCTTCTTTTGATTTAGATACTTAGTTGATTTTTTGATGAGATTATGGATATTTTTCTAATTTTGTTTCCATTGTGAATTATATTTATTTGGAGGATCAGGTCACGAATTACATTTTCCTTTTAGAGGCACCTTGTTCTTATTAATAAACCATATTATTGTATTCCTTAAATAGTAGAGAGACCCATTAAGGGTATCTATTTTATTATGGTTATCGGATATATGCCTATTTAGTAAAGTTGTTCAGATTCTATTTTTATTTGTACATGTACTTTTTCATGGTTTTCAAATAGAAGTCTATTATAGAGGGTACTTGAGGTACTTCCTTATCATTGGATAAATTTTATTGACTGATTCTAGTTTTTTAATTAGTGAATTTATAATCTAATGAACTATTATAGTAGGGATAATTTCTACACCGCCATGTCAATATTTATAATTTTTTATTTTATTTTTTGGTGTCCTCAAATATTGTTTCCCCTATAATTTTATAAACAAATAATAGAATTATACATTATACATGAAACCATGTAGGAATGGGGGTTTTACATAATAGTGTTGGAATGAGATTAGATAGCATAGTATAACAGAGAGTTTTGATATTGTGGTTTGGGTCATGGATTTTAAAATTTACACAAAGGTTTAGGGCCATGATGTAGGGATAATGCTATATTTGGGTGAGAGCATCGTATGTCTGTGTATTTTTTAGATATTGATATCATTGTTTAAGGATAAGGATATTATATAGTGGGGGTTTTATAACCATATATTTGGATTTCCATAAGGTTAGTTATGGAGTATCATAAGGGTGTTTCATAATGGTGGTAAGGAGTTGGGTAATGCTGGGGAGTCATTATATGCTACAATATATGAGGCCACGGTATAATGGCCTTGGAGTTTGGGGTCTATGGTTTGACCACCTTGAGGGGATCGATAGGATATTCTAGATGTTGTGATATAGATATTTCTTAGTGGAGTACATCATTCCATGTCATTTAAGTTATACTGGCCAGGGGATCAATTCACAGTCCTGCCTATTTGGGAACCCCCACATCGTATCCCTAAGGGATATGCTATAATTAATTCCTATGACGTCCATCGTGCTATTACCATTAGGTTAATTACATATAGAATTATTCTCATATGTTTTTAATTTTTTTAGGAATTTTCTATTTCCCCCCCCCCAACATAAAACTTCTTTTGAGGGTATTTTATCATCTATATCATGAATCTCAACCATAAGGAAACTCAATTTGATTTCCTTTTTTCATAACCCTTCTCCCTCTCCTTATACAATTTTATTTCCTATAATGTTAGGATCTTATTCTTTTATTTCATTCAATCATCAAAATTTCTTTACTAGCTTTCCATGATTTATTCTCAATCAAACCATAGGGTGAGTAATATCCCTAATGTTGTGTTGGCATTTATATTTGGGTTTGAGGATGGTTCATTGGATCTTTTTCCTTCAATAAATTAAGTTTTATTCATATCCATACGCATTTCAAGTAGATTTTTACATTATTTTCCATTTTTTATACCGTAATAAGATGGTTCGGTTTTTTTAAATTCATTTTAATTTAATTAATAATGTTTTTTATATATAATTTTTTTTAAAAGTATGATAGGGTAAATGATTTATTTAAAAGTAATTTTTATAATTTTCAAGGCTTATTTTTTCTTATTAAAAGTTTATGCATGATGTGTGTTTTCAAAAATGACATTTTTAAATGTTTTTAGTGTTGTAAATGATTATTTGTATTTAATATTTTATATTATATGGTCATTTAAGTTTAATGGTGACTTTCTTGGGTTATTTTTTTTTATTCTTTAGTGGTGATACATGGTGGCTTCTATGTTTTGATTAGACACTCGATTTGTATATTTTTTCGTTCTATTGATATTTATTATGAACAAACATATTTATTTGTGTGTTTGTGTGAATGTGGTCTATATTTCGTTATGTGTGTGTGTTTGTGTACAACGTTCATAGGATTTTTTCATTAAATCCTATGATCTCAAATTGTTTATTATATTTCAAAATTCATTTTAAAAGAGAATGTAAATGATTTTTTATATAAAATAAATACATAGAAAACAATTTTAATCATTTAAAATGGTTTTTTCTCACATTTATTTTATGAATGGAACTAACATAAGAAATATATGTATTAGAAAATTATTAATCATTTCAAATTATATATCTTGGTTAGTACCGTGAAAATTCCTCCATAAAGATTATTCCCCCTCAATGGATGCCTATTTATATCTATTATATTGATATGTTATTACTTTATTTTAAAAGGGGAGTTTCATATGGATTATTGTAGGGAGGTGGGTTGACTATATGTTTTTTTATTACATTAATTATCAATTGACATATAGTGTGAAAAGGTTACCTCACCATCCATTACTATCATCATGGGGATCCTTGGAATTTTAGTAAGTGATTAGAGATGATTACTATCCAGTTATGATGATATTGATTAGATCCCTAATGTTATGGAATGGGATTATTCATTGGTAAATTTCTATTAGTGAAGAAAAATGAGGGTAATTATATAGGTTATGGACATATTAATTCATCGATAGCTGGAAATATTGTTCCAACCCATGTAAGTATAGGTTCACCACATTGGATGTTAAGTAATTTCCAATTATTACACATTATATGTTACTTACTTCTTATTTTCTTTATATTTATTTTTCTCTTCTTACTTTTATTTATTTTATCTCACTATGACATCATTTCCATCCTATATTATGTATTTAATTATTCTCATTAATGTATTTACGTAGTTGGTGACTCACTTGGTTATTTACATAGGCTTTTTCTTATGGATGGTTTAAATTATGGATTTTTAGAAAAGGGGTTTTTTAAATAATTTTTTAAATGTACTTTTAAATTGTATTTGATAAGGAGATGAGTTTTTTAAGAAAATGATAAAAATTATTCTTCATATGATTTATTTTTAAACTATAATTTACATGTTATGTATAGAAATGAAATGTATGGACTCTTCATCTCTTACCTACTAATCTATTGTATTCTCACACACTCCATTTTCCACTACATGAAGCTCGACTTATATTATTTTGTAGGTTCAGGTTCAATTATAATTTCATGAGGAGTGGGATGATATTAGATTATATGGGGACCCTGAGGTCGCATGGAAATAATTTTTGGTATTTTTTTAATCCTATTTAGATGGCATAAAATCAATCTCATACTCATATATAATATAATTTTTCATTATTATATTTTATTATTTATTTTTTTTATGGTTATGTATTCTTGTTATTCCTCATTTGTTTTTATTGATTTTTTATTTTCTTATTTGGTGTTATGTATGAATCTTTACTGAACATAGTGG
Organism: Viscum album; assembly: GCA_963277665.1. Lineage (NCBI taxonomy): Eukaryota > Viridiplantae > Streptophyta > Magnoliopsida > Santalales > Viscaceae > Viscum > Viscum album. The sequence goes on along the minus strand of OY728143.1, from coordinate 1,040,763,091 downwards.
TCATGTAAGACTTATAGGAGGAATCTATATGACTCTTATTATTTATTTAATGAATTAATTCTCATGAACTCATTATTCTTAGGGACATGTTTTGAGAAGAGGGTGATCGGGAACACACCTCATGTATGCAATGGGTTGGCTTAGGTTCCCATTTTAGGGGTGACCCAGATCTAGATCGTGACAATAATATTAATATATCACAATAGTATAATTATTATTCTATAAAATATCCCATCAATTTATTTTTCATCATCAACCATATCAAATTTTATAAAATAAATCATATCAGTATAATATATTTAAATACTTTCAATCTGACACTTCTTTAAAATCTCAGTTGTGTACTGTCATGGATTTAGAAAACACCAAAATATCTATGATAAATATGATAACCATTAAGGAAATTAAAATCTCCCTTTAGTCTCATTTAAAATATTTTTGTAAAAAATTTATAAAAATCATTACCATCGGTTTTTTAGAACCAAAAATCACAAAACTATTATATAACTAAACAATAAAGATATGTATTGAATAAAATTTCTTAGACAAATTTGGGTATTTTTTTTCAATTATAAAAAATTTATAAAAAAATATAACCATTCATACCAATCTCAAAGTGCTTAATTTATCCCATACATTACTTAGTATTTTAAATAATTGAAAAGGGTATGAGAGGATTTTCCAAACCCAGAGGTTGTTCTATATAAACATACACAAGAATAAATCCATTTATAAAAAAAATATTTTACATCATTTTGGAGAAAAATAAATTTATATAATATTTGTAAATAATTAGGGTCATAAAGGTTTCTTACCTAGATATACAAAAAAATTCTTTATAATCTATCATTACTTTTTTATTATAACCATTTTTATCCGAAATAGCCTTATTAATAGTGATCACAGCTTCATCATCAGAATTATTTCTAAAATTTTACATGGAACCTAAAATAGGATATTCTTATGGTCTCTCTACATAATTTCACACATTATTAAATTCACACTATTTTATACCTTCTTAAATATATAAAACCCAAGAATCATTGAAAAAATAATCTTCTATAGATTTATTTATTTTTTATTTTATAATGGTTGGGGCCGAGGCCTCAATTTATTATTTAAATCAAAGACCTCTTTAGACTGGGTAGAGGGAGACCCATTACATAGCCCGAAGGCCCAAGGCCAAGTGGCCTAAAGACTAGGCTTAAAAGGCCACTTTTTTGGCTCAAAGAGCCCCTTAGTGAATAGTACTACTACAATACCTGGTGTACTACAGTACCTTCTACAGTACTGCCACCTCTATAGTGTCGCCGGTGCTACAGTACTGCTACAGTACCCAGAAAATTAGTCTTTGCCTGGATTTTATCATGGGTCTTTTGGATGCCAAACAGGAGCATATGTGATTGTCTATCGAGGTTCTTGGTTATATATTTCGACCACATGTAACCTCTCTAGTTTCAGACTATTATTTAGATATTTATACATGAGTATGTCATGAATATTCTATATTTTTATTCCATAGGGTAAAAAGTCACAAGTGATCAAAAAAATCATCATGATAATTGATAGATGATTTCATGAATTTAAAATGCTCACTTTTATAAAACATTACATGAACATATTCTTCAACTATCCATGACTTTTTTGATATACTATATGATTTTGAATTATAAGAGTAACCATAAAATGTTATGTTATATTATTTTAGATGATATTTTATTTTATTATAATTTGTATCATTAATATAAAATTCTCATCAACAAATATTAAACTGGAAATATGTTTTTCCCTTATATTTAACAATACATTAAGAGTTCATCGACTTTGGTTATGTTACTACTCTGTTTGTAAAATAAATTTTGTATTTATAGATTTATCCCAAAAATTAGTATGTAATATATATCCACGTAACATTATTACAGAAATTTATTACTATTTTCTATTTATCCTTTCAAAAACACAATTCCTTGGAGGTTTATTGGGAGATGAAAATTTATGTTCAATTACTTGATTAGAAAAAATGAATTGAACTATATGATTTTAAATTATCCTCCATTGTAACTTCTCAATGAAATAATTTTAATATCTTTTCTATTCTAAAAATGTTTTTATAAAATCATTCACATGGAATAATATTTTCATTTAATCTTTAAAAATAAAAGTCAAGTAAATCTAAAGAAAGAATTAATAATAACAAATGAAATATTATTCTCCCAAGTCATATTATTCGAGAATGTCTTAAAAATTATATCTAGATAACTCCCAAAGGAATAAGAGTATCAAGATAAATAACTTATTTATAATAATAACTATATTACATAACTATTTGAAATTTATCATATAAATTTTTTAAATAAATTTAATCTTACTCAAATTAGAATTCAACTATTTGTTAAAACAATTCTTTATAGGATAAACATTACAATGCCCATGTCAACTATTCAATATCCAAGATTCATTTAATTTAATATTAAACAATTAACATTGTTCCTAAACAATTTATTAATATCTAATGTTTAAACATTTTAAGTTTTATGTGTTTAAAATTAGAGAACATTGCCTTTAAAAATTGAACATGCGTTATAAAGAAAGTTAATTACATAAACACTAACACGATATTGATAAATAATTATCAAACTAGAATTCAAACTTTCAAAAAAATATACTTTTATAATATGGTAGACATAGGGTTTAAACATATTAAAAAAAATTATCTCTGAAAAACAAAGTACCTAAATCAATTTTTTAAATGTAATAAAATTTATAAAAATATTCAATGTATAACTTGGAATAATCACTATGCATTTAAAACATTTAATTTTAAATTTCACAAATCCTCTAAAAAATTATAATTTACATTTTATAGTGATAATATATTTATAATTCAATAAGTATTAAAAATAAATTATTTAGAAATCAAAATATACTTTTTTTCATATAAGTGTCAACAAGTATAGTATAATTTTTGCTTTGAGGAAAAAAGGCATGCCTCACACCATCATTGAGAGTTGTCCACATGTTGCAATCATTATCATAATGATAATAAATACCATAATGAGAAAGAATAAAAAAATTTGATTTTTTATTTCAATAATAAATAAAATAATTCATATAAAACATTGGCTATTGACTATAGTAGGAAATTCATAATCTGTCTCTAGCATGAAACTAATTTACAGGTAACTGATCATAATTTTAATCCCATAAATAAAACATATTATCAAACTAAGTATGACTAGAAATCATATTCATTACGTAATGTATTTTTTCATTATGTTCATATATTATAAATCGAAAATACGAATTTTTCATTCATTATCATAATATCTTGAAAAAAATTACCATTTTCTATAACAATAATATCAAAATATTTTATAAAATTTTATTATCTTTTTTGAGGAATAATGCATACATTCAAGAATATTTCATTGATAATTCACCTCATATTAAGAAAATTCATTATTTTCTATAATAAATGAAAAAAAATAATATACAAAATTTTTTATCTATAAAAAATATATTACCCTAGTGGTTTGATATCTCATTTTGAAAAAGAAATTTGAATCATCATTATAATTTATGAATATCCCCATGTAGAATTCATGGTATTATTACAGTTTCTTTTTCAATCTTCCTCCTTATAAAATTTCCTCTCAAATTTATATTTATAATTCAATAATTTATATCAGTGTTGATATGCCTATGATTTTTATATTCATAACACTTAACTTACTTTTATTTTATGTCATTATTCTTAAAATTATTAAAATTAATCTAAAAATAATAATTTTATTCTATAACATGTTAGTTCTTATATCTTCTTAAGTAATTTCATCACAAATTTAAGTAGTATAATTTCTATAATTAAAAGAATAAAATAAAAACCCTTATTATTTCTTCATATTCTTCCTAAATGTTTCTTCAAAAGAGATAATTTCTTTCTTAATCAATTTTTATCATTTTATTCCACATATATTTCATCAATATGCATCATAAAATTTTAAATAAAACATTTAATTTTTAAATTCTTTAATAGTATAGACACCTTAATAATAATAGATATACCACACAATCTTATAGACATTCAATGCTTGAACTAGATCAGTAATTAAATATCCCAAATTTGAAAAATTACTCACTATCTCTTAAGAGTATTTTATTCATCTATGTCATAAATTATCTATTAAACATTATGAATATATCAAACATTAATTTTATACTATAATAAAAATATTATCTCATATTATTAGTGATTTCATATCCAATAGTTATTTTTCCCATATTTCATAATATTTAAGACACTGAGAAAACTTTTTAAATTCATAAGCACTAAGACCATATATAATAGAATTAATATCAGTTGAATTCATATCATATTCTATTTTATAAGTATAAATACACTATTTAGGTTTACCAATAATAATAGAAAAATGATTATTAAATTTTATATAAACATTTTGAACCAAAAGCTTAATATTTATAGTCATATTAGTATTTAAAACCCATATTCTTATTTATTAAAACATAAGTTTTTTATAATAAACACCCCTTCTTGAAGATTAAAAATTTTACTAAGAAAATACTATCCCTTTCACATTATAAATTTTGGGAACTCATGGGTTATATTTGATGCCAAAATATTTACTAGTTGAATATAAAAATAACCTAAGAGGGCGTGGATTGATCACATAAATATTTAGTTAAATTATAAATTTATACTTATATATTCATTAATACTTCTTCTAAAATTTATTCTATGCACAAAAAGAATAAAATTAAGATAATAACATAGGAAAAAATAATTTTTGTATTGTATAGGGTAACAAATAAAATCCCATTAACCTCTCTACCAATACCAAATCACATTTTAGTAAGTTCATTTAAAAGAAACTTTTAACCATGGATCATCATAATTTATTATAAGTGGTTGAGTGAAAGAAGGTGAAATTTACTCTTTTTATAAGCATTAAATCATGACCTTATTACAACAATAACTCCTTAGTTATTAACCTCACAAATGGTAAAAGAAAAATTAACTTAAATAATATATATAATTATAGTTTTAAGAATTTAGAATAAATCTAATAATTGTGTTAAAAAACAATTAATATAGGTAGATATAGTCAGAGAAATATAATTATAAATTTTTATCATGTTTTCATCCATATAAAAAATATTCATATATCACTTGATGTAAATAAACACAACAGGATCAAAATTTTATTTTAGATTTGAAGTGTTCTATTTGAAAATATTAAAATCTTATCTTAGTTACACATTATAAATTAATCATAATTGATACATTGAAAAAATGATATTTAATAATTTAAAATTTATAGCTTGATTAATTAATAAAAACTACAAGAAAAAAAATCTTATAATCTCTATAAAATTATCATATATTTTGTTATAACTCTTTGGAAAATTATCAATCAATACAAAATCAAATATCTTATAAAAAATTACATTAAATTCAAAAAACCATCAGTATAAGTGAGAAAATGTCTTCATTGTAGAAAATAGACTTGTGTAAGAATAAAATCATTAGAAAAAAAGTTATTTAAGTGTAACCTTCAAATTTAATCTCATATAATAGTAAAATAATGAAATAGAAACATGGGTAAGTGTAATTCTGTAATCCTTATATCTATATAAGAATAACTCTCTCTTCATTCATGTGGTATATTAGTTAATATGTGTAAATAAAACTCAAAAAATAAAAATAAAGTACATTAAAATTTTCATAATAGTGAACATTAAAAATTTTATTTATGGATTTCTAACTCTGAAATCCATTAGTTTTATAATGGTGAATTTAGAAAATTTAATATCACGTAATATTGGATATATTTAATGTAAATGATATCTTAATGAAATAAATCATACATAATAGTAACCTATAATTCAATAAATTTGTATAATTATTGAAAGACTTTTAATATCTGTTAAATTCAACTAATAAATATAAATAGAAGATAATTTTAACACTTATAAAAGTTTTATTCATTGAAAAACTATTTATAACAATAATTGTCATCCTAACATGTCACACATAAAATAAAACATTAAAAATAAATACATTGGGGTATTTTTATCATAAAAACTAAGATATATTGGAAAAAAATAGAGCATAACAAAATCCTCCAATAACGAATAGTGGTAATGGTAAAATCACATAAATATATAATATAAAAAATTTAAATAATAAAATTTTTTAATCAATGAATTAAATGTGATATAATATTATTTTATTGACCCATGTCACTATGGTTTAGAGAATTAATGATAAATTAAACTTACATAAATATGAATCCTTGAATGTTTTGAATTTTTAGATTTAAATAAAATACATTATATTTAAGGTTTAATTGGAGGGTGATTTTATATGTGTTTTCAGAATAATTAGGTGATTGGTAAAATATATATTGGTGTTTAATGAGGTAGTATTTCTTCTAAGTAGTATCAAAAATACATGGGTAATTTATAGAGATTCATTGAGTACCATATTCACTTTCATTGGTAGAAGAACCCATAGGTGATTCATCATCCCATCGATGGAATTCTATAAGTTTATTGGTAAGTCATTGATTACATAGTGTAATTCCACTAGATAGTAAGTGGTTTCTAAGGATATTTTTTAATGAAGGAACTTTTTGGTTTTTTCTAAAACATAATAAAAGACCCCCTTGATGATCTTCTTCTCAAGTTCATCTAAAATATTGGTGGTTTTACAAATCATTCCCTTTTTACCCACTACTTCAACTAGTGATCCAATATGGATAAGGTGTATTTAATTATTCCAAATCAATAAAATATTTATAATTCTTACATTATTATTTTTCATCTCAAATTATATTCTGATTTATAATTATTTTAGTTTTGGATTGGTGAACTGTTTCACTAGATAATAATGAAATTCAACAAAAATTATCAAGCTTCATGGGGTTGTGTATTGAGAATGTGGAAATAGAAATAAATTTCCATGCTTCTATTCATTTTGATGGGAGGAAATTACCATGAATGTTTTCATATAACTTTATTTAATTTTAATCCTAATTTATGATCAATTGAGTTTCAATTAATGGTTTCTTTTCAACTATGATTGACATAGAAATATCATAGACCATATATGAACCTTTGTTAATTGTTTGATTTTTTTTCTCAATGCGTGGTGACATTCAGAGTTTATGAATATTTTTGAAATATTTTAATACTAATTATAAACTATTATATTATGATAATTTGGGATAGTGGAATGTGTATGGATATTAGGAGTGTGGTAGTGGTTAAACAATGCTTCGATGAATTTGGATAATCATGAATAAAGGTATAAATAACATTGCTAATAAATTATGTGGTACTTTTAATATTCTGTAATTTTTAAAGTGTATTTATATGTTTTGTGTGTGAGTTAAAGGGTTTTTGGGTTTATGGAATATAGATAGGTGCTAAAATAGAACTGAATTGGATTTAGGGTAAGAATAGTTTTTTAATAATAGAATGTTTGATTTATTTTATTTATGGTGAATCAAGAACTGAAAAGTAACTATGTCTTCATGGGGTGAGTCTACTATACATACACAATAGACCTTGATAAGGTTTTAGTCTAGGCAAGTTGTTATAATTTTCATTGAGTTATACATGGTGGGTTTTTTGAGGAATTCATGGTATTTAGGTGGATTTATTGTTAGCTCATATGGAAATTATACATTTGAGTTTCTCAGAAAGGAATAGAGTATATTTTTTGGTTTTTGAAAATCATAGAAGGTGGAGGATTAAACATTTATATAAGTTAGAAACCATTAATAAAATTTTAGTTATAAAATTTCCTTGTAGTTGTGTTCTTAGAGAAGTTCAAGGAGGTAGTTACTCATCGTAATAGTTCATACTAGAACCAAAGAGGAAATAAGGGAGTCAAATTGTTTATTTTTCTCATGAACACTCTTTAAGTTAAACCCAAGGAAATCCAATGCATGTACCATCAATTAGATGCCTTTGTACACTTTTTTGTTACTAATTAGGGTGTTACATATAACCAAAATGAGGTGTCGGTTATGTTTTTCTATCTTCTACATTTTTATTTTAAATATCCAAAATTTTATATAAGACATTTTCCTACAAAATAAATATCATATTCATAAATATAATATAAAAATCATGAACTACATAATAAAATTTCATAATAATTTAATACATACTTTATAATATTACATTTCGAGGATAAATATACCCAACAAAATTAAAAATAATATATTGGGATAATAAACACACACAAAATCTATAATATGAAAATCTGAATCTCTTGGGCCTCCCTAAATAATCACACAATTGAAAAATTCAAAAAATGAAACAAAATATTTAAAATTTAATAAATTTTAAAAAATAATAATATAATCCTTGATTTAAATTTTCATTATTTGTGAATGAAGTAAATGGGTGGTATTTATAGGAAGTAGAAAATGTATAAGACCACTAAAATAGTAACTGACCACCAGGAATAGTGACCTAGACATTAAAATTATAACCGAACTACTGGATGAGTAAAAAAATATTTATTAATATTATAAAATATAAATATGATGATTTTATATCATAATATTATTAAATAAAAGTTATAAATATGATAAATTAATTATTTGACACAAAGAATCCATAATTATATTTTTCAAAAACATATATGTTTTATTTAATTTAAAATATATATTTATGATATATTTAGAAATTCATAATATAATATTATTTTCATTAAATTCGTGTATAATGAATTATATATTGGAATATTAATGACAGTATAATATTCTATCATCATAATTAATTTTTCAAAGGGTCAAAATTTCGATTGGGACACAAATATTTGCATTTTTCAATAAATATGGATTATATTTCAAAATTATATTTTCTTTATTGAGGAAATTATTTTTATAAAATAGTTTCCATTTATAGAATTATCATATTAAAATATAATTAGAGTATTGTTTTTGATATTTTTCAAAAAATGTTTGTTTTTTGTGTGAATAGTGAAATATGTCCAAATATAACATTTTACATTTTAAGTTAAAAACATGATTATTTTAAGATTTAATTATGTATAAAAACATTATTGTGTACTCACAATTATTAATTATAGTTTGTAATCAAAATATTTATCAAAATTAAAATTCTTGAGAAAAAAAATAAGAAACTACAAAATATTTTATTAAAAAACACTCATCCTCGCTTATAAATAATATCATTTGGAAATCCTCGTTATCTAAAACCACTAGTTAATTAAAAATCTATACTCTTATCTAAATACCTTACCAATATAAATATTTTTTTTGGGTAGGGGGTGTTCCTCATAAAATCTCATTCACAAATCCCAAGTAATGTATCAATGGAGGACTTCCCTTGGAAGGTATAACTATCTCAATTGAGTTTAATTACAATAATTTCATCTTTTACCTTATATTGACATATTATAACCGTCCTAATATAATCAAATTAGTATAATAATTATAATAAAAAATTAATCTACACAACTCTAATTAATCTACAATGAAATGTTTTCCCATATTATGGTCGGTTGAGAACCTCTATGGACTGCGTATATCCTTTTTCATCACCTCTACCACAGATAGTTATGATTATAATTTTATATTTAAAATATGATCTTAATAAGTATATTATATTTTTTTAATTGGGTTATAAACATTGAAATTAAATAAAACAAGATAACATTATCATGGTCAGAAAAAAATGGCTTAATGAACTAATCATTAAATGATAACATTTTTAATCTATTAAACAAGTTTATTCTGAAGAATAATTTATATTTAGAACCCATAAAACTAATGTAAATACATTAAATCCCTTATTTTACACTTATAGATTAATTGATTTATTTGAAAATAACTTCTATCTTTATAAATAAATTAATGTAACCTTGGAACTATGAAACAACCATCCACAGAATGATGAACTTGATCATAGTGTATTAAAAATGACTATAATTTAACATAAATTAAAAATATTAAAATAAATTTACAAGAAAATGGTTTGGATTTACGTATTTTGGATATTTAATTTAATTATTCAACAGTTAAGATAGATATACCAAGAAATTTTCCACTCGATATAAGGGAACACCAGAACCACACTTTTTCATTTGGGTTATGCTTTCCCTTTTATTACTTATCCTTTTCTCTTTAATATTCACTTTTAGTAATTATAAATTCATTATATGTTTTCCTTATATATATACCTAGTTATCTTCCTTTTTTTAGTATATAAATTTTTTCCGTGTTGCCTTCTCAATTCCATCTTTTAATCAAACCTGATTAAAGGGAAATTCTAAATTTATTATTTCATTTCATATAGCTACAAATTAAATGGTTTAATCTTATATTACTTTTAAATAAATGCGTCATTTTATGTTAAAAAAATTTTGTTTCATTTTTATTTTTGAGAAGAACAATGACTTCTTACCTCATTTAAATGTTATTTACTCATTTATAGAAACATTGATTATGTGGTTCTATTATATTCCTACATATTAACTCCTTTATTATGAATTTTCTTCAATTTAACTCCATATTTAAAACCTTGGATCTTTTATTAATATATAAAAATCCATAAATATTTAATTTCTTCTTATCTAGGTATTCTCTATGATATATTATTTGGTTATGCTTTGGGAGGGGATTATTTAACCATTCCATTTTCAATAATTTTTTTAAACATAATCCTTATGTATGATTTCATTTTTGGGAAAAAATATTAAATTTTGTATTTTAATGTAATTAGCGGTCTTATAACTGTACATCCATCAAATTAATAATGTAATGTTTTATATCATTGGTTACTAGGTATGGTGTATAGGAAATAATCCGAGTAAACTACATTATATTTTCTTGGCCATAATAGTTGACATAATATTAAGATATCATGTTTTATATTATTTATACATTCATAAGATACCACTATATTAGGATATTATCTCATTTATTCCATGATTACATTGGATTATATATGATCCTTCTATTTTATGGCATTATTTTATACCTCTTAACACATATGTTTTACTTAATTATCATTTTTGTTCCCTTATTAGGATATATAACGCACCATTTTTGTTAATTTATTTCCTCAATGTATCCTTTGTAGTAATAAAACAACACATGGTCTTAGGATCGCATTATGGTGATAAAAATAAATATTAAGTTTCTTGTTTTTAAAATTATTTTTTATGTATCTAATCTCCCAAATACACTATAACTCTAGACTTCTGGGTAGTATTTTATTTAATTTTACATTAAAAATTATATATTCATATGAGTATTAGACTTGGTTTTTTCAGTTGGAATCAAATCAAGATTTATTTATTTATTAGGATTATGTCATAGTACCAAATACAAAATACACCATGAATAACCTATATTGATATTTGAAAATTCATAAGTTAAAATATATATTCTATTTATAGTATATTATTTCTATGTTGAGAGTTTAAACATTTATATGCTAATTAATTTGGGTATTATCTTTCCTAATTTTACTTTTTTTTAAATAACTAAAAATAAGATAAATCCTCTCGACAAAATATTACATGGTCAATTTAAAGATTTCCCAGATGATATGCCCAATATGATTGGGTATTGTGTCAAGAAACTTATGTCTATACTCGTACAACATACTCAAGTTAAGAATGGAAACATGATTCATGTGGAACACCCTCCTTTTCCCAAGAGATAAAATGTAACATTTAAGTCATTTATATGACAAAGGCCTTCGAAATTTAGTTTGCCTTCAGATCTCCACATTTTATTACAATGGATTAATTCCACTGATAAAATATTTTCTGTCTTCTAATACTCCATGAAATATATAGTCATATTGGATTTTTAATCACTTAGAAGGCTAAGTCTATCATTATTACTCAAGGATCATTAAAATGAATCCTTGTGAAGACATAAAAATAATGGAATTGGAAAAAAGTAAAAAAATATTTTCCTATCACCCTTGATCATAAAATATATATATATATATAGTTACATGGACTCAAGAAAAGGTAGTATGAATCAATCATATATTAGGAAATAAAAAAACAATTCTTGAAAAATATGTCTCTGAATTTTCATTAATCATGAGTGTATAATGAACTAATTGTTTATTTAACTAATTTGTAGTCCTCAAAATTATTTTTCAATTCAAGACCATAACATCTATCAGGAAATGGTTTGACGTGATCTTAAAGATAACATGGAGATTATTTATTATCATTAGTCTAAGGTGGATGGATAAAAAGAGGAGATTAAAGTTTAATTATGTATGATCAATGTATAAATATCATCGAATGAAGGAAATCCAATCACCAAATTTGTATATGTGTAGGCAGAAGCATCTATAAAACGACCTCAAGGGAACAAGGAGATGCTTCCAATGTTGTAAGGAGGTGTATCAAGATAATAAATGATTAATGAAGATGAATAACACAGTTAACATAATGGAAGAAAGAAAGGTTATAATCAATACCCAACCTATGGTCTAATGATTCAACAATAAGGAACATTGAAATTGTGTAAGTCAGTGTCTTAATATAGGGATCATCAAAGATAACAGATGATAAAAAAATTCAAGGATATGGGATAAAGGATGAGATTATGTTATCACTACTATTGTGGAGGATCCTAGAAAAGAAGTTGTGATTGGTATACTTATTATTCAATCAATAATAAATAATTTCACATTATATTTTGGGTTTTATGAAATATTTTATTTCATGAAAGTTAATAAGGAATATTCAAACACCACCAAAATACTTGGAGGTTAAGTTATCAATGAAAACACCAAATAGTTAAATTATTGCATCTCAGGTATAAAACTATTCTTCAAATTACATTTGTGGTAAAAATATACAAAAAAACCTTATTATACACCCTTTAGTGGAATTTGATGATATACATGTCATTTACTAGTTTTCATTATATAGATCCATCACCAAATATTTGGAGAGAGAACTTAGATTTCATGTCCCAAATCCTACCCTGATTATATTGATGTTCAAGTATAATGACTGATACCCTTTGGAAATACTTCTCAATTATAAATTTTTTCCTGACATGACCATATTGATCAAAAACCTAGTTTTCTAACCCCCATGGCTCTCCTGTAATGCCTTGTTTTCTGTCCCATAAGAGCATGGGATATTACCCATTTGGAAACTTATCAGACTAATTATTTGGGAACATCATTCATGGAAATGTTATATGAGATCATCATTTTTTTATTTGTATTTGGGAATGGTAGACAAGATATGGGAATTTTTTTAACATGATATAGAACCAATTATTATCAGTAGTTCACCCATATATTAGGGAAGGTAAGTTACTAGGGGTCGGATTAGCTTCTTGGTTTCTAGTTTTATACCTAACCTACTTTACTTTGTGTAATACACACATTATTTTTGATTTATGATTCATGGGATTATTACACATTTCCATAATGGAAAGATATTGTGTGCTCATAAATCATATTTGGCATGTAGGGTTCGCATGTCATTTTCAGGGTTTCTTTTGATTGATTACATGAAATTCATACTTGGTTCATTTATTTAAAGTTAAAACATTTACAAATAAGATATTTTTTTATATAACATTATGGAATGATCTTATCTTAAAAATTCATTAAATGATTGAAAGGTTTATTCTTGACTACTTATTCTAGTTACTCTATGGTTTTAGTTAAACTAAAATAAAAATATTAGTTATAAAGTATTTTCCTATATAAATTATTATTAACATTTAATTTTACTAATCCTCATCCATAAAATTTATGGTTTAAGTGGAATGAAATAAAAATTAACTAATGTGGATCCTTAAATGACTTGATTTATATTATGGGAGGATGGATCTAGAGAGAGTGCTCGAGTTATGAGATATTTAGTATTTATGGTTTAAAGAAGAGTGAGACACTCTTCTTGTTATTAATTTCGCAAAAATATGTTATTGAGGACTATGATAATGATTTTTTGAGGAATGTGTTTATAATTTTGTTGTGATGCTTCTATGATGTCCCATAGTGCAACACTAATAGGGCAGAAATGAGAATGCTCCATCAGTGGTTGGGTGAGATAATCATAAAAGACCAAGTCTCGTGATATATTATTTTCCTTAAGAGAAATTATTGGGAAAATTATAATTGATATAGATGAAGGATCCACTGACTACAAATATAATTCTTGATCGGACTAGAAATTCAAATATGAAATATCATTTATTATTTTTTGGGATGAATGGTCTCTAGAAATTTTAGTTCTATATAGAGACTATTATATCTATTTTTACCACCTCAAAAACCCTTAAAAAGTAATAAGCTAAAAATTTATATATTTTGAGGACCTGTTAGGTGATTGTTGGATATTTTGTTATAGTTAGACCATTATACGGGTTTATAATAGAATTATTTCACGATCATATATCCTGATAATTTCTTACTATTAACCCTAAGATAAAACAATTCTAAGAAGTTTACGCACATCACAAATAGTGGAATATTAGTGATGGATTATATTGATCACTTCATAGAAATATTTCATTTTCTATGATGATGGAAGGGGTTGATAGGTCTACAGAACTATTTTTTCATTATAAGATGAGGTAAGAGGATCGATTATAAGTGATATTTTTTCCTTTTATCATTTTTAGAGGTGGTGACTGAATTAATTATTATTGAGAAAAAACATAGTCAAAGGTAGAATATTATGGTAGGTAAATCCTATGTAAGTATCAGTATTAAGCCCTTTAGTGGAATTAATCACCATTTGCAAGGATCACTGTAGGGCGATCATGGATATTGAATCCAAGGCATTGGTTTATCTATTCAACTGTAGGTTGATATTCCAATGATGTTTCATTAGTGTGGAAAGACTAGTCATATTTATTATAATTTTGACCAACTACCAGTGGAGTTTCAAGTAACTGTAAGGATATTAAACCTTCAAATGTTTTTCAGAAGATCTCAGTGGTTTCCTAATGATATATAATATGATAAATAATAGAGTTTAGTTTCTTGATATACTACTTCATGGATGGTGGATAGCTAGAGTTCTACAAGCCATTCATGTCGATTTGGGGGACATTGTTTTCTAGGGTAGGGGAAACATCACCAGGGGAGTGTTTCTTCATAGGGGATAAAAATAAGATATCTGTGTTTAGAAACATGTAGGTTTCACATCAATCATCCCACTCTTATTAACCTGAATGTATAACCATATATCATTTGAGGTATGATCATATTGAATTCCACTCTAGCATCTATCTTTGTTTATATAAGAGAATATAATTTGTTTATATCTAATCAATTTTTAATTTATTTGTCTTATCCATGTATTTTTAATATGGAATTATGTTAATAAACATTCAATTAAGGGTGTGATCTAAATGAAATAACTTATACTAGGAATTCACCCTTATAATTTATAGTTTCACATTCCATTGGGGCATGTTTAAGCTCAAAATGGTCAGCTAATAGTTTATTCATATCATGGATTGGTTAGTGTCATATCAATATATCATGGATTTTTATTATGTATGGGTGTCATTTACTAATCCTAGGGGTGATAGTTTTGTCCAAGTTGAAGAATGTGATTTGTAGATTGGTATTACAAGACCTAAGAATCAGAATTAGAGTAGGATTATAATATAGATTTTAAGTATTGTGTTGGATGATAGGGGAAAATACCATTAACTTATTCCTCCTATCATTGATTAGTTCATGGATGTATTTCCTAATGATTTCTGCCTCAAAGTGAGATTGAGTTCATTATTTCACTATTTCAAATTGTAGAGTGTATTTTTATCCCACCGAATAAGATAGCTCTTTTGTAGCTTCTTGAGATAAAGGATTGGTTTGAGGAATTAGAGGATAAGGGATTTATACATTCTTGTGCATATCCTTGGGGTGAACGAGTACTACTTACAATGAAATATGACAGATATTTGAGGTTATCTGTAGAATATCGGATATAGAACCACATGTTTTTCCAACATAGATATCGACTCACCCATATTGATGATTTAATTCATCAAATTAGTGGATCCTGAGTTTTTTCTATGGTTTTTCTAGATTTATTTATAACTTTATGATGAGGATGCCATTATACATTCTTTTCACTTCCATTAAGAGTGGTTATTGTATGTTTGAGAACATGGGGATATAATCTGGTTTTATGAAGGCACTATCAGTATTTATGGATCGGATGAATTGGTTTATCAACTCATACATTGATTTTTTTAATTTTTTTTGTGTGTATCCTAATGCACTCAAAGATATAAAGGGGATGGCTCACGGTATTTAGAGATCATTTTTGTCAAACATCAGAAGCATATACTATATAAGGTACTCTCAAAGTTTCACTTTTTGACCGATGAGGTGCACTTATTATGGAAAATTATATATGAGGATAGTCTGTTAATAAACCATGAGAATTATATATCCATTGTTTCATTGGAGTGGCCCAATAATTTTTTTTGAGATCTGTATCAGTTTGTGTTTGGCTGATTACTACCATATATTTATTAAGGATTTCACCAACTTAGAATCACTGACAATAGTCATAAATATAATGTGTGTGGTGATTAGTTGGTTCGATGTTTAAAGGATGTATTTTTATAATATGGATGGTATACTGGCTATAACATTGATCATGACCTCACTTGAGATGGGTAATTAGTACACCTTGTATTGTGAGGCATTACGGTTTAGTTTGGGGGTGGGCTTCGTATAGGACAATCATGTGGTTTTTATAGGTATCGGTATATGAGGATTTATAATAATAGATATTTGAAACATGTCATTGAGCTAGAATCAGTGGTTAATGCCTTGAGATTTTGAAACATTACCTAATTGGAATGGTTTTTGGAGTGTAAACTAAACAATAGAGACTAAGGTATATTTTCTCCAAAAAGAACTGAACCTCAAGAAGTCAAGGTTGGTCAAGTGTGTATAGTATTTTTATTTCAATTTAGAATAAATAAATAAAAATTTAAATGTTGTTATAGATATTATAAACTAGAAGACACTAGATCACGTGTCATAGTAGTCTAGTTGTGAGTGTAAATTGGTATCCCACTTTGTTGGGATTCATCACTACATTGAAGTGTACTAAGTTTGAGTGATCCTTGCAACCATAATTTTATTTCACTATACCTTATAATGGTGAGCCATTTCCAAATTTCATATTTAGACTTCCTTTTTTTAGATAGTGTAAATATGGTAGGAATCCACCACCAAACTAGTATCTTGATGTAAATGAGGTCCTCTATGTCTGAGTTCATGTCCTATTCACCATGAGCATATAGAAGCAGTTTATGGGGGACTCAGATTCCTAGAGAAGGTAAGAACACCCAATCATTACTATGATGTATCATTATGTGTATAGAGAGTACTGGTGAACATGGATGAATAAAGACATAACGGTCATTATAACATTATGATCCTTCTATAATCAGGTAAAGGTATAGCACCAACAACCCATTATTATTTGAATACCACTACTAATTCTTGAGTTGAAGAGGGATGAAGTAACAATGGATTTCATGTGGGGTTACTAAAGATATGATAAGGTAGTGAAAGATTATGAATAATCATAGTTCAGTTCACCAAAGTGGAACATTTTACACTGATTAAGGATACCATTTCTTTTCATGAGAATGGTAATCATTATGTATAGGAGGTTGTATGGTTTTATGGAATCCTTATGAATATTTTTTATAAAGGAATGGTTGTTTTTCATTCTATTTCAATTAGGGATTACCGAAATATTTTGGTACAAATGATTATATGAGGACCACATATTGATCCTACATATATAGATATTTTGAGCATACTATTAAAATATTAGAGTACAAACTAAGAGAATGTGTCCTAGACTTTTCTAGTTCTAAGTAAAATCACTTGGATTTGGAAAATTTAACATACAAAAAATAGTTATAAGGATTCGATACAAATAGTTACATTTGAAGAATTATATGGTAGGAAATATTATTCACATATATATAGGATAAAATCTAGTGAGCATGTGATTATTGGGTGGAGTCTCTTTCAAGGGACCCTATATATTTTCGAGTTAACCAAGATCAGGCTGAAAAAAAAATAGAGTAGATAGAGTTGACATATGAATGGGAGGTATTACCCTCTCAATTATTAGGTGGGAGACTATGTATTCTTACTGGGGTTACCAAAGTTGGCGAATCATCATGTTCAAAGGTAGGTGTTTTAGATTGTCTGAGATAGTGTAGTGGGTCAGTATAGTGTCATAATAATGGGATCTTGCTCAGTGTTTCATTTTTACGCATGACTTATTCCCTAAATCCTAGTTTAGGGAGTACATTCCAAATCCATATCACATTAAATATATTTTTTATATTTACCTCATGTTGGATGATAGTTTTGAGAAACATTTGGTTTAGATAGTGTATTGGGTCAAGAAGAAACTTCATGGGAAGACACTTTTTCTTATATGAGTACAGTATGAGAATGATCATATCCCAGAGGGGAACTTGTATTAATATAGGTATATAAAATCTTGGTGTTTGGAGTTTTTCACTCAAGAGTCTTAGTAAAGATTGTTGATGTAGATCAAGGATGAATTGTTCTATGGTGGAGATATTATAAAACTATACACATTACGAAGGTATAAAACCATTTAAATATTATTAAAACTCATGTATGTTCCTTATTCATGAATTTATTGGGTGATGGGGATGGTAAGGGAGTGGGTTATAAAAGTTCGAGTAACATCTATAGCTGGAATTTATATTATCAGAATGTAATTTTAGTTCAGTAATAGAGTGTTGAAGTGCGATGTGTGATATAGGTAGAATCAATGAATGGATCTTATGGGAGACTGTCATGATAAAACCTATGATTGGGGAGTCCCTCAATTATGTTATAGTCAATCTACAACCATAGGGGTCACTTTGAGATGTTACCATGAGAGAGGTGAGGCCCTTAGTCTAGGATAGGATGTAACTTAACCAATATTTTCATGTCACGACCCTTCTACTCTGCATTTTTATTACCTAAAAAACTATTAAATGTTGGGGTTTAAAATAAATAAATGCTTCTAGAAAACATGACACCCTATACTCATATTCTTGATATCCCCCAATTTGGAGTGATTTCTCCTTTATTCATTGACAGAATCACACATCATTCAATCCAAGAGATAACCAATGGAAAGGGTAACACTCCATTTCCATTATTTCATCGATTTATTTTATTTGTTTTAGTATAATAAAAATTACGTATTTTTTCTCTATATTTTATGTTTTCCAGAAAGATCCATTATTATATTATTTTGATCCAAAATTAGAGGCCAAAAGTTAAGGAGTAGACACCTATGCGACTAATGTAGATGGTCCATATGTTATCCCCTAAATTCCTGCTCCTTTTCATAGTTCTTTTGATTTTTGGATGTGTCATATTATATTATGTTGAATAAAACACAATTAAATTTTTTAAATGGTATTTTTTAAATTGATTTTTTTTGGATTAGGATTGTCTCGTTGATCAGTGTTATGAAAAGATCCCCAACCAATGTGTCTGGTGATCTCAATTTTTACCACAAAAATGGATTAAATAGGTGACCCAAGGGGGTTACCCAAATAAATATTTATTTAATAAATGACCATAAATTATTTTCATTATCCAATGTTGTGATAATTATAACTATTTTGTATGGTAAATGAAATGAAAAATGGAATAGGGTTCTCAGGATGCTTCCTAAGATCCATCTTTGGGAATGATTACATCAGATTCCTCTGACACCTCTTAGGATTGAGATTTATACCTGATCACTTAAGATGGCTAGGATACTTCATAGGTTATCACTTTATTCCTGATGATAGAGGATTCCTCAAATACTTCTTAGGATTTCGATTTATTCCTGATGACATAGAATTTTTAGGATACTACCTAGTATTCAACTTTATTCCCAATGAAATAAAATACCTAGGATACTACCTGGGATAAAGATTTATGTCTGATAACTTATGATTCTTACTAGTATTTAATTTATACCCAATGACATGTTTTTTTCATTAAAATTAGTTATTGGATGAATCATGTATTTTCATTTATGGGTGTCATCTTAGATCCTAAGAATCAACTGTGGTTTATATATTAATATATTCTTTATTTTTTTCCACCATCATCCATGAAAACTCATAACAGATTTTTTTTATTGAAATATTTTTGGTGGAATGAACTATTGTACTAAAAACCTACTTGTTCTACATTTAGAACACGAGAAGACATTGTGGTTTTTGAATAAGATAAGGGGTTTTTTTCTCTGATTAGTGGTTTATTTTTTAATTGGCGTGTGGACTGGGGGATGGGGTCGGGATAAGATTCATGGATAGTTTTTAAATTTCACCTAGTTTTGTGTATCTTAACTCTTTTGTATTAAAATTTATATGATCCACTCATGAGGGGATAGTTTTTTATTTATGACTTAAATGAATTTGTATAAAATTAATTATATTATTGCATGGAAAGTTTATATTTTTTTATATCTTCTTATGATGTTTATTCTATTTATTTAACTAGATATATGATATTTTTATTATTTTTATTGTTATTTTTCTCTCTAATTTGATTCTATAGTTTCCCCAACATATAATTATAGACCTTAATTTTTTTTGAAGCCTCTGGTGTACAGGGTGGTACGCCTAATGTCTAGTTACACCACTAATCTAGACACTATTGAGTAGTCATACCTTCGGAATAGAAAAACTGTTATTTTACTTTTATTAAGATATTTACATTAAGTTATTGATAAAAGGTAGCGGATAATCCTTAAATACTTTCCTAATATATTTTAATAAACTGATTAATTCTCTCGAATATATTCATGGTCTTACTTTTGATCAAAAGGTTAATTTATAAATTTAAATTATACTGAAATATCTATCCATATCCAATAGTACTTATAGAATAGACCCCATTAAACTTAGATAAATAAAAAATAAAAAAAATAATATTTACAGGTCATTCATACACCCAAGTTTTTTTCCAAGGGGTTCTTTGGTCAAATATTTCAAGATAAAGTATTTTTCAATGCATATTGTCATTGATTATCATGAACTAAAAACATCATGTTAAAAAAACTATCACATGTCATATATCAATAAATTATTTGATCAAATACAATAGTATTAGTAATTTATAAAGTGGATCATTGATTGTGATATTTTTAATTAAATATGAAGGAGGAAATTCTAAATATTGAATTTCATAAAAGTTATGGACACTTTGAGTTCATTGCGAAACTATTTAGACTCACAAATACCATAGATATTTTATTAGAATTGATGAAGAACGTTTTTAGATGTCACCTCAATAAATTTTACATGATCTTTATAGATTAAAGTATTATATAAGCTATATGAAAATAGTAACATGAGGAGTATTTGAGTACTATGATAAATTTTTTTAAAAATGATTGTTTTATGAAAGTTGTAGTAAAAGTGTGTTTTTGTTGTGGTATGTAACATTCTTTGGGAATGAAAAGAAAATATTTTTAGACCCTTTGATAAAACAAATATGAATAAAAAATACCCCAGACCAACAACAGTAATATTGATTCATAGTTTTCTTGGATTACCAAGGAACTATCAATAATTTTCGGGGAAGTTCCCAAAATTATTAAAACCACTAACCAGGCTAACTCGTAAAGGATTATTGTTTTTCTCGACTAATGAATGTGAAAAAATCAGGGATTTAAATAATAGGCTAATGAATGCACATTAATCAAACTAACAATAATTGGGAAAGGATTTTTTATCTTCATTGGTTCTTAAAAGAAGGTTTTAGGTTGTTTACTAATAAAAAATGATAAATTAGTATCATATTCCTCAATATAGTTGAAATTTCATGAGAAAAATTACTCACTAGAGGATCTGGTGTTGGATGTAGTAATCTTCATATTGATGATTTTGAGGTAACATATATATGGAGAAAATTGTTATATATATAAATTAAGTGGATAAAATATAAATTCAAATTTAATGATCTCAATATACACCAATAAAGATAGTTATATTTGAACTTGGATAGTGATTTCTTAATCCAATACCATTAATGGAATGAAAAAAGTGGAAGATGGTTTAATTAGAGAAGAACCTAAAACCTTTTCCATGATACTTATTAAGAAGGATCCAATAATATTCCACATAAAAAGGATACATAAGGTATTCATAAATAAGGATTCCACATACAAACAAGATCTAATAATTTTTTAAGAATATATTCTAGATAAGATTAAAAATAACTAGAGTAATAATATAAAGATTAAAAGAAGGTGGATGTAATAAGTATGGGAGAAAATATGTCTCAAATACATCGACTGCTTTGAGATTATTGATTTCATAAAAATTGTGGCCTATAAATTAGCATTAAAACCAAACTTATCTCAAGTTCATTCCATATTCCATGTTTACCTTTTGAGGATGTACATATCGGATCCCTCACATGTAATAAATTCATAGGTGTTATAATTGGAGCATGGTTTCTCTTATAAGGAGTAGACATTGAGGATCATAGACTATAGTGAAAAAGAACTACGTAATAAAACAACAAACTTTTTGAAATATCTACAGAGAAACCATATGTAAATAGGTACAACATGGGAAACTAAAAAAGAAATTAAGCAAAACTACCCTCATATATTTTCATTTTAATATATGTAAAGAAAATTTCAATGATGAAATTTTGAAATGGGGGAAGAATGTAATGAATAAGAATTTTATATATCGAATCTTACTTTGGAATAAATGTCATATTTTGGAATATAGTATAGAACAAATGAACCAGATAATAAAAAACTATATTATATTATTATATTAATTTGAAACATAAAATTTAGCTGATATGTATACTCAATAAATATAATAATAATACAACAGGATGATAATATATATATATATATATATATATAAAGAAAAAAATGATCACTTTATTCCCCTTGAATAATTAATCCCAAAAACAAAACTATAAAAAAGAAATGATACATTAAAAATGAAATAGATATTTCTAAAAATTAAGAATATAAACTTGATTGAAATTGAATTGAGTGATTAATAAATGAAATCTGCAGTATTTATAGTAAGTGGAAATACCTATATGAACTTTTGATATATGACTATTGGAATAGTAACCTAACTATTAGAATAATAATCAGAATATTTTAATAGAGAAAAATTCTATATATTATAAAAAAAATGTATTCATATTAGAAGACAACGAAATAAAAAAGTTATATATAATAAAATAAATATTTTATAAATAGAAACAATAGTTTTATTACTGGAAAACATATATGTTTTAATTATAGTAAAATGTATTTTTATGATAAATTTAAAAAATAAATATAAAAGTATATTTTCATAAAAAAATTATAAATCCCTATATATTGGTATATAAATGATAGTATAATTTTATGATTTATTATCTAATTTTTTAATAGTTGTAAATTTAATCGGGTCATACAAAATAGTATATTTCAATAAATGAGGATTTTATTTAAAAAATAGATTTATTAAATTTATGAAATTATTTTGATAAAATTAATGTCAATTTTTGGAATCATTACATTGAAATTTGATAAGAGTGATTTTTTGCGTTTTCGTAAAAAGATGAATGTTCATGAATAGCGAAATATAGGAAAATATAGTATATTAAATTATAAGTTATATACATGATTATTTTCATATTTTATAATGTAATAAAACATTATCTCATTCTCAAATGAGAAACATTATTACGTATAGTCACAATAATCATCACTATCGGTAATCCTAAAATAAATAATAAACTAATAAATATTTTATTCATAAACTCACCCTCATCTCCCATTATAAATACCACCTTTCACCACCCAAAAACTAATCAATAAAAATATTAATTTACTTGAATAAAACTATAAAAATACCTTCCCAAAATACCTATCTATCTTATGGGGGTTTTTATAAATTATAAAGGTGTATTCCCTATGTCCAAGTAGAGTGTCAAAGGAGGATATCCAAAGGATTATATAATTATATCATCTAGATAATTTATGTTATATTCTTCTTATACCTCCTTAAAATAGAGTCTAACCATACCAATATAATGAAATTAGTGTCAAAAGTACAATAATTTTTTTATATTGACATGATAACTATTTTTGAACCTCCTCTAATTTATTCATGAATGAAAAAGTCAGCCATATTATGGTCAGTTCACCGCCCCCATAGACAACTTATTTAATTTTTCATAAATACCCTCATGTTACATTGTAATAATAATTTTATGGTGAATTATGATATTAATAAGTATTTTATATTCTGTTTCGTATTCTATAAATGGTAATAAACATTAAAATTAAATAAAAATAAGTATGCTTCTCATGGTCAGAAAACCTACCTAAATGAAAAAAAATAAACAATATCATTCATAATCTATAATACATAACTATTTTTTAAAACTATTTTATATGTATAAAATTTAAAAAATATAAATAAAGACCTAAACTCTATACCATTACACTTCTATATTTATGCATACATTTTAATATAACTTCCATCATTGTCAAAATAATTATGTATCCTTTTAACAGTGAAAAAAACATCTTTGGGATGATAACCATGATAAATATGTCTTAATAAAATAATATACAAAAACATAATAAGAATAATAATAAATTATTTATATATTAAAAATTCTTTAATTCAATTATTTAATAAATTTAATATTATTATTTAGTAGTACAGATGGACGTACTAAGAAATTATAGACCTGAAGAAATGGAACTCTGGAACCACACTCTTATTCAATCGTGTTATTATTCCTCTATCATTACATATTTTTATATATATTCTAATAATTTATTTATTTTAATTTTTTAATATATATTCCTTACAAATATAACTATCTTATATCACATTTATTTTATGGGGATATACATGTTTTTTAAGATCCATTCTCAGTTCTTTCTTTTAAGAAACCCCAATTAAAAGTAACATCACTGTTTTTTATTTCATTTCAGGTGCCACTCCATTAAATGGTTCGATAAACTACTATTTCAAAAAAACTCTTTATTTTATGGGTAAACATTCTGGTTCATTTTTAGTTTTATAAAAAAACTATGCACTTAACTCTTACTGGGGTTCTTTACTCACTTCATATAACATCCCATAAAAGGATACATTATTTTTTTACATCTATACTCAATTATTATGAAATTTCATAAATTTAACTCTATATTTAAGACCTATTGTTATTTATTAAAATGTGATAATCCATAAATATTTAATTTTGTCTTCTCTGTGGAATCTTTTTGATATGTCATTTGGTTATTATTTTATACCGGATTATGTAACACATTTCATTTTCATTTTTTTATTTTTATTTATTATATATAATATCATTTTGTGGAAAAAATATGAATATGCATATTTTGATTTGATGTTTGGGATCAGTTTTATACAACCTCCTAATGAATTTGGAATTTTTCTCAGATCATGAGATACCATTTATGACACAAATGTAATTAGCCTAGCATACTATGTAGTGTTTCATTAGTAGTTAGCCTTAACTTATTCTTATGATGTCATGTTTTATATTACTTAGTCTTTATTATGACTCAAATGTATTATGATATTATATCATCCATTCCCTGATTATATTAGAATATATTATATCTTCCTCTTTTATGACATTATGTTATGCCTCTTGAATCATATGATATGCATAATTATCCTATATGTTTCTATAGTGGTAATTATATCTCACCCTTTCTCTTTATATATTCCCCCTTTGTATTTATTTTAGTAATAAAATATCATAGAGACTTTATAGAACATTATGGGTATCAAAATAAATATTAATTTGTTTATATTTATGTTTATTTACTATGTATCTAATCTCACTAAGACACTAGATATATAGATTTGTGGGTTTTATTTTATGAAATTATATTTTAAAAACATGTATTAATTTTTTCTGAGACTTGGGTTTTTATACTATGAGTGGGGTGGTGGGAAGTGGCGTGTATTATTGTTAATAATCATGAGGTTCTTGTCTAGTAATTTTTGAATTAAAAGATAGAGTGGATGGGTTACATGAGAATATATATAGGGTTTTTCATGTAAAATTTTTTGTCACTTATTTCAGCTTGATCTGATTTCTATGTTTGGTTTATTTAATGGGCTATGACCTGAGGATTTCATGGTTATTGGTGGTTTTTTGTTACTAAAATATGATATATTTGGGATGAATGATTTAAGAAATACGAGTTGGGATTTAGTTACTCTTGGGTGTTGTCTTCAAGTTGAGAGAAATGGATTAGTCTGTGTTTTCATGAGCTATGTTGTTTTCTAAGATATGGTTTTATGTATTATTATTTTAGTTGAAATTATTATTATAACTAAACATAGTCATTCTCTTTGGAACCCTAGCATTTCTCGCTTCCTTCGGTGATTTCTGGTGGGTGTCGTACTAGGTCCTCCCCCATAGAGGGGGGGGAATCATCTCTACATGACAGAATAGGGTTTTTCTGTCCTTTATCCAACCCAGACATCCTTCCACCATTTTCAAAAAGCATTGCTGATCCCTAAAGCTCCATGTATTCTCGATGGCTTCCCCAATCATCAGATATCGTCTTCTGAGTTTTCGGAAACCTTTGCGCTCTTAAATATCACAAAGGTGGATTGTTTAAAGCAGAAGAGATCTTCAGTCTATGCTTCTGAGAGGTTCATCTTCGGATCTTGGGACCTTTAGGAAAGGTTGACTTTGGGATTTCTCAACAACCTCCATATTATGATTCGGTTTGAATTGGAGGTAGATCTCATCAAATCATGGTCAATGGAACCTTTTAACTTCAATGGTCTTTGTTTCTTCCTCTTTTGTTGGTCCTTCAAGTTTCACATGAATCAAGTCCCGACTTCTACAGCGGTTTGGGTAAGCTTCCCCAACCTCTCCTTTCCCTTTCAGAATCCTTTAGTTATATGAATGTTAGGTAATCTCATATGAATATACCTTTTCTCTGATTGTCACACTGAAGTAGTGTTCCACCCGGTGAACCCCCGAGTGTGTGTTGAAATGGACGCATCATGTTTACTTTTTGATTTTGCATGGATTGCTATCAGTGAGGATTAAAGATGTATACAATGGGTGGTTTATGATAATTGGACCGATTTCTACTAGTCTTGCAATAGATTGGGTCATTCGTTGGAGGTTTGTCGATGGGTATCCCCAGCACCTGCGATGGAGGTTTTCCGTTGAAATAATCTGGTTAATACAATAAGAAACGATGATCCAAAGGGTATGGCTCGTGTGTTTTGTGTAATAGTGGGTCTGGAACAGGAGGTTTCAGGGCCAATAGAAGAGGTAGGGGTCTTCAATCGTCAAGTACAGTGGTGGAAGATCTTCTGGATGGTGTCTGCAAGGTGACTGTAGAGGACATTAAAACTTTTGATCTACCAAGTTCTATGATGCCTCAAGCTAATCCGAGGTTTCTGATGTTTTTAGTAGGTTGAGGAAGGATTTGGACGGCCCCTCTAAGTTCAATTGTATGGATCAGTACAAAGATGGGGAGAAGGTGATCAAAGAACATATGGTAGGGTTGAGGGAGGCCTCATCTATTTCGGGGTGGCCATTCCTAGAAGTGCTGGGGAACTAGAGGATTGGACCCTTCACATAGGCCCTTTCTTATTTTGAGAAGCAGATTTGAAGGTCTTTCTGAAGGATTGTTTGAAGCGGGTGTGAATGTTGGTACTGTGGTAGTGGTAATAATGATGGGGCCTCCATGGAAGGGAACAAATATGGATTTTTGGGTCACGTGGAAGTTCCAATGGGCATGGAAGAGCTCCCTAATGCATTCAGGTTTCATTATTTTATTGAGAGAAACACACCAGATCTGGGTATGGGGAATACCATGGGATGCAAGGATAATGTCTTGATGAACCTCCTCTGCAAAGGGAGGGATCTCTCAGGGGGTCAGAAGAAAAATGTGAGTGGTCAGGTCGGTCCCTCCTTCAGTAATATTGTGAAGAATGGGGATAAAAAGACGAATGAGTGTAAAGGAATCTTGTATGCTACACAAAGAAGAAGAATAAGAAGGGACGACTCTTACCATCCACAGCCGGTGATTACAAGATCTTCCTTTAACCGGGATATTAAGGTAATTCTTTCTTTCAAAAAGGATAGCATGTTCAAGCAACCATGTCCAGTGCAACCTTCACTGAACCAGCTGAGAAACTAAGAACAAAGAAATGGTATTTTGAGCTAGAATAAAAAGGATCTTGAATGGGAATTGTCTACTATGAAGGAGTCCTGTGTGGGATGCGGAGATGAGTTTGGATATTATGATATGTAATTATGTTCTGATCTATTTGGATGTGGTTTGAATTGAATTTTATTTTTTTAAGGTTGTAAGTTGGGATCCTGTTTGGTTTTATGTTTTGTGTGGGTTCTCACTTTTCTTTAAAGTTTTTGGAAATAAAAATTTTAATTTTCAGTCAATGTTATTAAAGAGATTTGCGGTTTTGAAAGGCTATCATTTTTTTTCAATGCCTCAACCCAAATTTGATTTTGGAGTCCCAAGTATATAATTTTGTTTTGTTCCATCACCACATTACTCATACACATGATATTGGTTATCTTATTCATTTCTATAATGTGTTTTCAATATAGGGTATATTATCTATGCCACATATTTCAATAATTAATTAATAATGCACATAGAGACAACTAAGTTATGCCTTTATCAGATGAATTTAATATATCAAGGGGATTTATTATATTATACCATTTAAATGATATAGTCATATTATGATGTGGTTATGATATACATGATTTGCCATAACTAGCAGAAATCGGTAGGGTTCAGTGTTATGGTCTCTTGGTTAGAACACAATCACCCAAAATTATTTCTTTCATATTGTATTTTTTTATTTTTTTAATGAATTAATATTCATGGGATAATTTGGTATATATTAATGGTGTTTTTTGTGGTGGAATTATATTTTTATTCTCACACCATGAATGTGAACTCTGGTAAATGTGAAGAATGTTTTTTATGCATGTAAGGTTACCAATATATTGGGGAATATATTGGATTGGCTTGGTGGATTTTTCTGATGGGCCAAGGAGATGCTTTTTTTATGCCTCCTTCTATATTTAGTTCTCATTTTACATTTTTTAGTGGTCTAGAAGACACTCTAGATCAATGTATATATGTTTCATCACATTGATTCTATTTTTTATAGCTTATTAATTCATCTATATTGTGTTGGTTGACATTATTTTTTATAATTCCTTGAATATAATCTGATAAAAAAACGATAAATATGTTATTTTTAAATATTTTATATTTTGACACTTAAATTATGGTCTTTACAATGATGGATATAAAATCTTGCTACTAGTTAATAGAATTTAATAAATATTCAGGCATATCTGATGTCATATAGCATCACCAAGATCTATTATTGTTTGGGTAAACCAATATATAGTATTAAATATTTTATCTGTGCATTTTTTGGCTGTATTACTCTTTTGGATTTCATAGAAGAAGATAGTTTGGTTATAATTGAGAACGAACAATGTATGTGTGCATCAAAAACACCTATATATTGAATTTACAGGTTACTGGGTTTATGGAATTGTGGTTATTTCTTATTTTTTACAATTGATTTATTTTTTGAAGTGTTATGTTTATAGGTTTATTTATTTCAACTCTTATCATTATGTTGTAAGAGAGTGTTTGATCGTGTATCATACTAGGCACATAAGCATACCTAACAAGTGTATATCTACCTTTGAGTGGTAAATGGTTTTTATATTGCGTTGGTTTTAAAAAAAATTTTCTTAATAATGAAATGTTTTGGGGAAAACATTTGGCGAAGTGATGTTAGTTAAATAGAACATTGATAAGAATCTATTTAATGTTCTTCTTGAATAACTTATTAGGGATGACTAAATTTAGTGGAACTATATTGGTGGTTTTATTCATGTTATTTCCATCATTTTATGTTTTTTAATTTATTAATGTGTGGTATATGATATCCCTAAAATGGGTATATTAGGTCATTAGACACCCTAGATATGGTTGATAAATGAAATATACAATAAGGATATTGATTATAACTTGTATGGGAGGTTTTAATTGAGTATATACAATCATGTGGCTTGAGATAATAGATGTAATTTCTTAGGATATTTATATATGAATCATTATAGAATAGATAAGATCAGTATCTAAGTAAAATTACCTCTTCATTTATTGGTGAATTGGTGATCAGTTGTAAATTAAGTGAGTTTTATTATTATTGTTTTCCAAGGATCCAAATTAGTGGTAATGGGTTTAATGCAGTTTATATAGGATGGTATAATGTGGGTTTATAAGAGCACAATGTATACATTGTACCTATTCAAATTCCACTTATGTGATGTGGGATAGGGTGTTCAGTTTCTCTTAGGTGTTGTCTAACTCCCTAGGAGTTTAGTATGAACTTTCCTTTAAATAAATACATTGATAAATAACATTTTCCCAGACAACATTAAAATAAAATAAACCATGATACCATTTTTGAGATAAAATATCATAATTCAAGATAATCATTAATATATCATGAGAACATTATAATGAAATAATATGATAATTTTTAAATGACATATTCTATTATCAAAATTATATATTTTTATGAATCACATATTATTATTATATGATTTATTTATAAATTTTTAAGAAATATTTTAATATCGATGGATTAGTAAATTAATATTTTAAGATTATAAATAATTAATTTTAATGGATTTGGTGAGGATTATCTAATATAAAAGAAATACTTTTTAAAGAACTCTTTTCTTGAGTGTTATGAATTGTTAGGTATATTAAACCTATTAGGGATTTTAAAAAATGTATTTATAATATTTATTATTAAATAAATTATAATTACCTCAATATTTATTACTAGTCGTGTAAAAAAGAATAAGTTAATTTTTTGATTAATAATGTATTTAATCAAAAATTTCCTTTTACAATTATGATTTTTTATTTTATGAAACTCAATATATTATTGCTAAATTATGATAATATATATTATTGATATGGAAAAAAATTAACAATAATTAAATTATTAATTAAAAGAAAATTAGAATAAGAATAGTTAATATTTAAAGGAGTCATTTTCCTATAAAATTGATTTCCATAATACTTTATGTTTCCATTTAAAAGTTAAATTAATAAATTTTAAAATATTAATTTGAAATAATGGACATAATATTTGGATTCATAATAATAAAATTAGTTTAAGAAGAATTTTTTGGATTTTTTAGAATATATTTTTTTTGGTGAATAGTAAAAAAATACATTTTTTAAAAATACCATTACTTTTATGCCATCATCATAATATAAATTTGATATAATAATTTATGAAAACCTTTTTATGAAACAAATTTGTATATAATGAGTAAAATTGTACAATTAAAAATAATATGTTCAAATTTGGAACTTAGGTTATTCATTTTAGAACATATGTTGTATTTCTTCTATAAAATGTTTCTTTATGTTAATCATTTATTATTTTTGAATTAATTATTTTCTATTTAATTAATTTAATTATATATTTTTTTATTTTTAAAATTTTAATTTAAACATTATTTAATAATTCAAATTTCTTTTTTCGTCACAGAAATATGCTCTTGAGGTTAAAAATGAGTTATTTTTCTAAAATTAAATTTAGAAAATAAGTTAAATAAATGTGACGGGGCTTAAAATATCTCAAACTTTATCCATTATTTGTGTATATGGGAGTTTGATAGACAAATACATGTCCCATATCCATTATTTTCTATATTTAGATCAACATTACTTTGAATATTATATTCATTTAATATAATTTTATGAGTATTTACAAAAGTGTCACCACTCTCGCCTATAAAAGGATCCCTCCACTGCCCCACTTATCCTTATTCCATTATACTTTTATCATGAAAAAATTCTTCCCAATTCCCTTTCAAACCTTTTTGAGGTACTGGTATCATAAAAAACCAGTTAAATGTGCCTTATAGTGTAATATAAGAAGATATATACAAAGGAATGTGTAATGTTATTAATCAAAATCTCTTACTATTTTCATCTTCTACCTTCAAAAAATGTATCATATCCATTCTAAAATAATTCAGTTAGTAGAATAAGTATGCTATAATATAATTATGTTAATGTAATAACCAATTTCTACCTTCCTCTCAACCATTCATAAAATTGAAATTTCAATTTTGTTGCATATTGACTTCCACCTCCATGAATGAAGAATTTTGTTTTTCATTAATCTATTACATATATGGTTGTAAGAAATTATTTAATGAATTATAATTATTATGAGTAAATTATTAATATTATATAAAGTTGATTTTCTCATCATATTAATAATATTAAAAATATACAATATTTACAAATTTAACTGCCAAAAACAAGCATACCAAGAAGAAAAATGAATACTTCTTTATAAATAATACCTCTTTATCTTATCTTACTCATTCAACATTTATTAAATATGTTTTATCACATTAATAAAAAAATCATTTTTATTCTAGAATTTTGATATTATAATCACTTCATAGTCATACACATACATTGAATATGACATGTTAATGCTCGATTAGGTTTAACCACCAACATGAATGATGCTATGAATTTTTATCACGTATAATTTTAGACACATAATTAATAGTATAATATGATATTAATATATAATTAAGGTTTTTTCTGGTTCTAAATGGTAATATCAATTTTTAATTCATTAACTACAATACCACCTTTCATTCATTAAAAATCACTAAAACAAGACCATCATTGATTTCATCATCATAAATGTAAAGGCCTAGATTTCGCATGTAATTTTTTTTTAATTATATGGAATTATTACGACTCTGTGAAAATTGGCGGTGCGGGATTCCAAGGTCCAGTGTGCCCAGAATGAAATTATGAACTTTTTTTAATGTATATTCAGTAAACGTATGATCGGATTTTTCTAACTTTTGAACCGGTGCTCGGAATTGAAATCTGAGGGCACCGTTGAACACACATCACTGAGATTCTCTTAAAGGAGCCTTCACTTCGACTACAGAAGGTCGAGGGGGAGATTGTTTTTGTGGATTTTCATGGAGGAATAAAATAAAACAAATTTTTTAATTCTATTAAACTCCTTCCATCCTTTTTAATTCATTGGAGGTGGGGACAACATGAGGGTGGTCAGACATTTAATATTGGGAATTAAATGCCTGGTTACACAAAGATTGTAACCATGAAACAACCCATTTAATGAAATATCAATAATGAAAAGTTAAAGAACCCATTAAGCTAATTTAATGAGTAAGGATTCTCTCCTTCCTCTTATTCATTTTTTGGAAAAGATTTAAATTAGGAGGAAAGAACCTTGGAGAGCCTTTGGAGAACCATTGGAATAATGAATCCACCAAGCAAAGAAGAGAGGATCGTCCGTTTGAGAAACCATTGAAGCTTGTTGCATAATAACAAATGCCAACCCGTCATCTTCAACCATGAACGCTCTCCAAAGATTCATGGTAGAGATTTGAACTTGTTTAATTTTTAAGTATGGATGATTCAATCTCTTCATCCTATTGATATCAAGCTAACTTTGAGGGTGCGGGCCAAACGAACAAGTCACGGTCCCTCCGCTATCTTGATTAATTTGTGCGTTCTTCATGGGAGATTCTTTAGGTTGGATGGATCCCAATTTTGATGGGCTAGAAGCGATGGTGATATCCCAGAATTTTCAAAAAAACCGTAGGAAGGAAAAATAGGTCACCTGAGCTCACCAGGTGACTCTTGGAAGGCCATAGGTGCGGCGGTACTGGAAACCGGTGTCGGTAGGGACCAAGGCGTGGCCGAAACCAGCCGGTCACGAGGGAGGTGGTGGTGCACAGGCACCTCTTGAGGAATTGGCTATGGTTCATCAGCTGTAGTGGTTAGAGGAGGCATCTAGCACACCATCTGGCTGCGGAAGAGGAGGGTGGTGTGACCAGTGCGCCACTGGAGGATGCGGACCATAGCTCGTCAGTCGCGGCAGACCGAAGGAGGCGGTCGGCACACCGGTTGGTCACGAGTGGCGAAGCAGTGCACCGTCATGTGTCGTTGAATACGGCGGCTGGCACCGGCCTGCCGCATTGGGAGGCAGGACCCGCTCCAGTGAGTCTCGCATAACACCTGGTGGTGCCACATGGCATCGCTACTACGGAGGAGACCGAACGGCCCTCATGGCCCTTCGGGAAAACCAAGGGTCACTACCTCGGGTGGCGGCTAGCGCGGGCCCCGCCACAACATGCCGCTCCACCCATCCATGGGTCGTGCCTCACACGATAGAGTGGTGTGCCCAGCGGGCCGCCTGTCCAGTTGACGCGCGCCCAGCGGGCTGCTCCCCCTTGCGGTTCGGGCCACTCCCTTACGAGTCGGGGTCGGGCCCCCTGAGTTCCGGGTCAGGTCTGGTCGGCCGGAACTGGACCAGGTCAGACCAAACCAGGTCAAGAGGCCCGGACCATATTGGGTCAGCCCGAACCAGTTGGGGCAGCCCATACCATGTCAGGGCGCCCAGATCGGGTCGGGTCGGGTTGGTCCGGCCTAGTCGGCCCAGACCCGGACCCAACCAGACCCAGAAACACTTCAAGGGCCATATCATGGGGACCATACATCCTTCTGATGAACCGTAAATGGCGTCGGTATCCTTGGATCGAGACGGGCCTTTTGGTATATTCCTCTTGAGTTTTTGAAGATGATTAAATACGGACTGGTTAGATCAAACTTGAATCCAACCGGGCCCTCAAAATGAAAATAAATTTCAGATTGGGCATCAGATTGATGAACCGTCTATCGCTTTGGTACCCTTATTACATGGTGGTCATTTGGGTTACACCTTTATGGAGATTTGTGGTGGTATAGGTATGAAAGATGACTTGAGGGGCATTTTTTTACGGTACTTGAGCGCATCGGGTGCGTGGAACCCTGTGGCTGGTTGTACATGAAAAACTTATAAAAATAATGTGTGGGTAAAATTATATGAATCCTGTGTGGGAAAACATATATTAATCCTATGTGTTTAAGAATCTAGGAATCATGTGGGGGTCAGCTTCTACAAATCCTATGTGGGTCAACTTATACGAATCCTCTATGGGTCAACAACAGGGCTTCTCGACGAAGTAAGATGATCTAGAGATATGTCTAATCATATGTACTTATGTACCTAAGTTATACCTAGTGTGAGATGAGTCTTTACCTGTGTGGTAATTTTATTCATGGTATTAACTTTTTGGGGTTTTACTTGTGATGTTACCTTTGTGGTATATACCCTTGTGGTGTTACGTTAATGGTGTTCCTTCCTTTGTTGAATAGTTTTTCTAATGGATAAAAGGTTGGAGCCTTTTGTTTCCATGTGAATGAGTTGATTATATTTGATAACATAGGTATATGTATGGTCATATACCTAAGTTGGTTTGATTGTAGCTTTGTGCTTTGTTTTTGTGGTCTTTATTTATGGTTTATCCTTTATGGATTTTGTGAGACCTTTGGGTTCTCGGGGTCCCTACTGAGTATTTTTATACTCACCCCTGCATGGGTTATGCCTACACCTTGCTCTGTCTTTTACAGATGATAGAAATCGTTGTTCAAGGCTAACAGATCTAGGACTGGAGGGTGCTTAGAGGTGGACTATTTGACGTGACGTGCCACAGAGAAGACCGATTGTGAGTTGTACCTACCCTTCAGGTAGCATCCTTAGTGGATGATCGCATGAGAAGTCTTTCGGTTTTACTTGTAATTTTCATTTGGGATTCCATTCTATCCCATTTACTTACTATATTAACTCTTTTTCTTTATAGTTTACTATGTTCTTGTTTCATGATGTGTGCTTGGACTATGTTCTTGTAGGTTTAAAGGCAAAGCCTTCCCATTTATGGGGATATGCCTTTCCGGTGCTAGTCGCCTACCCCTGGCCTATGAGAGGTGGGATTGGGGAAGTCACGACATGGGCCCCAGGGGACGAGTCATGACAAAGTGGTATTAGAGGATTTGGTTCTACCGAAGAACTAGGAATCATATATTTTCAATGTAGCATTAGTGTTAAGTGTTATGGGTGTGGTTTTCAGTTTGGAAAATTTAGTGTTGGTGTGGTGGCCAACGTATCCATACACTAGGACTCTAACCTCTGATTTCCGACTTAGTGCATGAAAAAACTGATTGCCAATGTTTTGAAAAGTTATTTTTCATGATCTGTTTTGAGTCAGCTCACTAGGTATAACTTATTGACCGTGGTGCTCCTGTTTTCTTTCAGGATGACTCCATGTAGACAGCCAGCAAGGATTCCCGAGAGAGTATCCAATGAAGGCCCACCAAGTGATGAGGCCTTGGTGACGAGCCCTCTTTCCGTGTTAGCGCCTTCTGGTGGTCTAATAGAAGCACCACTACCCATTGGGAAGTTGTTCCCACAAGCCCCGCCAGCAGAGGATGCATGAAGACTAAGTGAGTTGTGTGAGTTTCAGCGGCAGAGGCCTCCAAGGTTCCGAGGCGAGATAGACCTACAAGAAGCTGAGGACTAGCTGGAGGCTCTATCCATAGTTTTTCGCCTAGTTGGGACACCTTCTAACCTTATGGTGATCCTAGAAGCTAGTGTATTTCAGGCAGCAGAAGGGATATGGTGGAGCTTGATGCCACAGATACACAACAAGGTGACCCTCATATGGGAGGACTTTGAGAGCCTTTTCATGGAAGAGTTCATCCCAAAAACCTTGCGCTCTGTGTGTATACAAGATATCTTACACTTGAATCATGGAAACATAACCATGGCCCAGTACTCCGCGAGGTTCACTGACCTCTCACGCTACTCCAAAAACATTGTATGAGACCCTTTCTTTAGAGATCAGACCTTTGAGTAGGGTCTTCGATGGGATATCAGATCTTCAATGATATCTCTCGACATCTCAACGCATGATGGGGTGTTAGAGAGGGCACTCTTAGTAAAGAGATTCCTTTCAGAGCAGTCACTGTCAGCGAGACCCACCACCGGACGACATGTAGCAGAGTCATCTACAGCTGGCTCTAGGCAGATGACATAGAGGTCTAAGCGGACAAAACCATTAGGTGGATGACCCTAGGATACAGGGTCGGTGGTGTGGGGCTCAATAGACAGAGCAAGACATATGAGGGGAAAGAAGTGCTACTCGTGTGGCAGGTAGGGTCACATGGATCGCGACTGCCCGACCCATTGTACAAATGACCAATAGATGGTTGAGGGACAACCGAGGAAGAGGAAGAGGATTGATCATGGAGGTTTGTAGTCCAAAGGAGGACATGGAAGAAGATATGGTCATGTAGTATGTGATATGCAGAAATTTGAGGTTCTACTGCCACCACCTCAAGGTGGTCCACCCCGACCACAGGAAGCAGGTGGACAGGGACAAGCTCATCTCTAAGAAGCTGAGACCTACGGCCACAGTGCTCCAAATATGATTAGAGGTACAATATTTTTCTAATCCACCTTATTTTCAGTACTTATAGACACAGGTTCCAGTCATTATTTTATTTCCATGTCCCTCATTCGGTGCTTGGAGATTCTGGTGGAGCCGTTGGGTTGATCCTTTTGGATAGAGACTCCTACATGAGAGGATTCAACCATTAAAAAATGGTGCCAGCAAGATGAGCTTACACTAGGAGGTGAGACCTTCGGTTGGGATCATCTATTAGTGACATTGAGGGCTTACGATTTCATCTTGGGTATGAACTAGATATCCACATTCCATGCTCATATTGACTGTATTAGGTGCAAAGTGTGGTGTTTCTGTGAGGATGGGACCAGGTTTTCCTTCACCGATGATAAGGGAACCATTACAGTATAGGATGAACTTACCCATAGGAGGGTTCATCTAGTCATGCATCAGTAAGCTAGCCATACCCTCATAGTAGTTGATTATGAGAGTCCCAGTTATCCTGTAGTGGTGGACGAGTATGCTGATGTCTTTCCTAATGATGTATCGGGACTACCTCCTTATAGAGAGGTGGAATTTTACATCGACATGTACCCTGATATTACACAAATATCTACACCAGCATATCGGATGGCTCCCGCAGAGCTTTGGGAGTTGTGGGTATAGTTGGAGGACTTGTAGAGGAAGGGGTTCATAAGGCATTGTGTTTCTCCATGAGTAGCCCTAATTATTTTCAACAAGAAGTCATATGGGAGTTTGAGACTCTGCATGGACTATCATCGCCCGAACCTACTGACTATGAAGAAAAATTATCCACTTTCGGGGATTTATTATCATTTCGATCAGCTGAAGGGAGATCATTGGTTTTCAAAGATAGAACTCAAATCAGGTAACCATCTGCCCAAAGTACGAGATGAGGATGTGCCGAAGAAGGCCTTCAGATGTTGGTATGGCCACTATGAGTTCTTGGTTATGCCATTAGGCATGAACAATGCCCCGGAAGTGTTCATGGGACTCATGAACAGGATCCTTCAGCCATACCATGATCTCTTTGTGGTGGTCTTCATTGATGACATCTTAATATACTCAGTGTTGGAGGAGGATCATGCCTATCATCAGTAGATACTTCTGGATATAGTCTGAGAGCACCAGTTTTATGGTAAGCTCTCGATGTGCCATTTTTGGATACGAGAGGTCCACATCCTAGGACATTTTATCTCATAGCTTGGAGTTGCAGTGGATCCAGTGAAGATAGAGGTTGTGCCTTCTTGGGAGACACACCGGAGTGTGACTAAGGTGTAGAGTTTTTTGGGGTTGGCTGGATACTACTGAAGATTCATGCCTGAATTTTCTAGGTTTGCAGTACCCTTACTAACATTGATGAAGAAGGGATAGCCCTTCATATGGAAGGAGGGATTACAACATAGTTTCTAGGAGCTAAGGTAGAGACTAAAGAGTGCCCTCATATTGAGGCTACCAGAAGAAGGAGTTTGGTATGCAGTCTACTACGATGCATCAGGGACCATAATTGGTTGTGTCCTAATGCAGTAGAGAGCGGTGGTCACTTATGGTTCACAACAGCTGAGAAAACATGAGAAAAACTATGCTACCCATGACCTGTAGTTAGAAGTCGTGGTATTGTCCTTGATGATGTGGAGACATTACATTATGGGAGAAAGTTTTACTGTCTACTCTGATCACAAGAGTCTCAGGTATATATACTCAAAGAAGGACCTAAACATGAGACAACGGTGATGGATGAAGTTCCTCCAGGACTATGACATTGAGATAGTATATACTCCTAGGAATAGGAAAATGGTAGCAGATGCACTCAGCAGGAAGTATAGTCAGCAGTT
The DNA here is from genome assembly GCA_963277665.1 of Viscum album. Classification (NCBI taxonomy): domain Eukaryota; kingdom Viridiplantae; phylum Streptophyta; class Magnoliopsida; order Santalales; family Viscaceae; genus Viscum; species Viscum album. The sequence goes on along the minus strand of OY728143.1, from coordinate 1,040,723,720 downwards.
GCTGAGTGAGGCGACAGAGCAGCTAGTCGCGTTGGAGATATCCTTCATAGATAGAGATGAAGAAACTTACCTCCAGTCTATGACAGTCACTCCCCCACTCTTTCAGCAATTCATGGAGGAACAACTTAGGGGCATTGACTTTGAGGCTCTATAGGCTCAGATATCCTTAGGACAATCACCTGATCAATTTTCTAAAGGTGGGGAGCACGTCATCCTCTTCAAAGTATGTACCATGGTACCGGTGGCACTTCATGAGGATTTATTAAAGGAATTCCATACGTCCCCTCTAACGGTACATCTTGATGTGTTTAAGATGTACTAAGACCTTTGACATCATCATTGGTGTCCAGAGATGAATAAAGCAGTGGAAGAGTTTGTTTCATGATGCCTCACTTGTTGGCAAGTGATGGCCCAGACTCATGTTGCAGCAGACTTAGCGCAACCACTAGAGGTGTTGGAGTGGGTGTGGGATCGTATCTCCATGGAAATTGTGACAAGGCTTCCATGTACGTCTAGTAGACATGATTCTATCTGGATGATCATTGACTAACTCACCAATTCGGCCAACTTCTTACCTATCTGAGAGCAGGGGTCAGTAGAGGGCTTGGACACCTCTACATACAAGAGATTTTACGACTTAATGGGGTTCCATAGACGATCGTCTCTGACCATGAAACATGTTTTACTTCGTAGTTGTGGAAGATATTTCGAAAAGCGCTTGGGAATCATCTACGTTTGAGCACCGCCTTTCTTCCTCAGATCTATGTTTAGACGGAGTGGACAATTCAGACGCTGGAGGACATGCTTCATGCATGCTTCCTATATTTTGGTCATAGTTGGGTGGATCCCTTTCCCATGGTGGAGTTCCTATAAAATAGCAGTTATCACTCCACCATCAGTATTTCACCATTTGAGCCCATGTACGGTCGACCATGCAGATCATGTCTATGCTGGAAAGACCCAGGGGAGTTCCACTTATGGGTCCAGAGTTGGTACGAGCTACCACTGAGAAGGTGCAGACCATCCAGGAGTGGATGAAGACAGCACAGAGCAGACATAATTATTATACTGACTAGGGGCATAGACCTTTGGAGTTCAAGGAGGGTTACCATGTCTTCCTACGGGTCTCACCTCGACGAAGATTATGAAGATTTGGCCGAGGTGGAAAGTTATCACTGAGGATTATTGCACCATTTCTGATTCTTCAAAAGATAGGCAAGGTAGAAAACCGCTTGGCACTACCACCATAGTTGGAGAGGGTGCAAAGCGTCTTCCATGTATCCTAGCTAAGGAGATACCTTCATCACCCATCTCACATCATCGACCAGGGTGAGTTGGACTTTGATGATGGGGTGATGTTTATGGAGGTTCCAGTAGAGATTGATGATTGACAGAAGTGAGTCCTTTATGAGAATTTGATACCCGTAGTGTGTATTCACTGGAAGAACGAGAACCTCCAGGATAGAACTTGGGAGCGGGAGGCTCAAATTAGTGCTCAGTACCCCCATTTTTTTCTTAGTCTATTTTCTGTATTTCGGGGATGAAAATCCCTAAGGTGGGGAGAATATAAAGATGTGTATTTTTCATGTAATTGTTTTAATTATATTGAATTATTATGAGTCTACAAAAATTGATGGCGTGTGATTCTGAGGCTCGGAGTACCCGAAATTCATTTCTGAACTTTTTTTAAGGTTTGTTCAGTAAACACACGAGCAGAGTTTTATAACTTTTAAATTGGTTCTTCAAATTGAAATCTGAGGGCACCATTGAACACGCAGAGCTGGGATTCATATAAAGGAGCCTTCACTTCGACCGTAGTAGGTTGAGGGGATGATCTAGTTTTGCAAATTTTTTTGGAGGAATAAAATAAAACAAATTTATTATTTATATTAAACTCCTTATGTAATTTTTAGTTAATTTAATGTGGGTACCATATGAGGGTGGTCGAACATTTAATATTGGGCATTAAATGCCCAGTTACACAAAGTGTGTAACCATGAAACCCACCATTTAATTAAATATCATTAATGAAAAGTTAATGAAACCATTAACTTAAGTTAATGAGTACGTATTCTCTTCCTCTTCTTGGTCATTCATTGGAATAGATTTGAATTGGGAGAAGAGAAATTTTGAGAGCCTTTGGAGAACCTTTGGAAGAACAAATCCAGCAAGAAAAGAACAGAGGACCAACGTTCGAGCAACTGTTGAAGCCTGTTGTGGAACGACGAATGTTGACTCGTCATCTTCAACCGTGAACCCTCTCTCCAAAGATTGAAGGTTGGGATTTTAACTTGTTTAATTTATTGTATGGATTATTCAATCTCTTCAACTTATTGCTATCAATCTAACGCGGAGAGAGTAGGCCAAATGAATAAGGCTCGGTCCGTCTGCTATCTTGATTAATTTTTGTGTTCTTCACGGGTGATTCTTCGTGATGGAAGAAACCCAATTTTCATGGGCTAGAAGCGATGGCGACGTCCCGGAAAGTTCAATGGTGCCTTCAAAAGAACAAATGGACCACCGAAGCACACCCGGTGACCCGTGGAAGGCCTCAGACGTGATGGTACCGGCGACCGACACCGCCAGGGACCAAGGTGGCGGTCGACACTGGCAGGCCGCAAGGGAGGAGACGGCGCACCCCTGCTACTATAGGAACCAGCCATGGCTTGTCAGCCGCGGCGGTCGGAGGAGACGGATGACACACTAGCCGGTCGCAGAAGAGGAGGGTAGCCTGACCAGAGCGCCACATAAGGATGCGGGCAATGGCTTGACAGCCACAGGGAATTGAAGGAGGCGGCCAGTACACCGGCCGACCGCGGGTGGCGGAGCGGCATGCCATCGCGCATCGCTGGAGACGGAGGTCGACACTGGCTGGGTGCGACGAGATGCAGGACCCCCTCCAGCGGGTCCCGCATAACACCTAGCGGCGCCACGTGGCACTGCCACTACGGAGGAGACCAAACGTCCCTCGTGGCTGTTTGGGAAAACCGGGGGGTCACTCCCCCGGGTGGCGTCTAGGGCGGGACCTTCCATAGCGAGCCGCTCCACCCAGCGACAGGTCACACCTCAGGCGGCTGAGCCACTTTCCCAGAAGGTTGAGCCCCCTTACAGGTCGAGACGGGCCACACATCCTACAGGCTGGGCCAAGCCCGTCGTGGCCCAGCCCAGCCGTGTCGGGTCTGTCTGACCCAATCAAAACGGACCCAGAAACACTTAAAGCGTCATATCTTGAGAATCGAACACTCATTTTATGAACCATCTATGGCGCAGGGATCCCTAGATCAGGATAGTACATTAGGTATACTCCACTTTAGATTTGGAGGAAGTTGGAGTACGATCAGGTTGGATCGATCTTGGAATCCAACCTGGATCTCAGCACTAAAATGCTAATAAATTTCAGATCGGGCGTCTGATTAACGCGTTGTTTATCACGTTTGGAAGCTTAAGACATGGAGGTCATTTGGGTTACACCATTTTGGAGTTTAGGGGAGGTTGAGGTATGAAATTGGAGTCAAGGGTCAATTTTTATAGAACATCAGTGCGTCAGGTGCGTGGAACCCTGTGGCTAGCTGTACATCAAGAAATTAAACAAATATTGTGGGGGTAATCTTATACAAATAATATGTGGGTAAAATTCTACAAATCCTATGTGGGTAAGATTCTAAGAATCCTGTGTGAGTCTGATTCTACAAATCCTTTGTGGTTCAACTTATACAAATCATGTGTGGGTCAACAGCAGAGCTTCTCGACGAAGTAAGATGATCTAGAGATACATTTAATCATTTGTATTTCTGTAATTAAGTTATAACTACTGTGAGATGAGTCTTTACCTTTTTGGTACTTTTCATAATGGTATTACCTTTTTTTACTTGTGATGTTAGATTTATGGTACTTAAACTTGTGGTGTTACCTTCATGGAGTTCCTTACTTCCTGGAACAATTGTCCTGATGGCTAAAAGGTCGGAGCCTTTTGTTTCTTCAAGAAAGCGATGAGTTTATTTGTTAACTTAGGTATATGTATAGCCATATACCTAAGTAGGGTTGACTATTTCTTTGTGATTTTTGTTTGTGTTATTTCTTTTTGGTTTATCATTTGTGGAATTTGTGAGACCTTCGAGTTCTCGGGGTTCCTACTGAGTATTTTTATACTCACACCATGATAGGCTACACATGCACCTTATTGTGTCTTCTACAGAAGACGGACAGTGTTTATCGAGGCTGAGGGATCCAGGAATGGAGAGTGCTCGAAGGTGGGCTATTTTACATGACATGCCACAGAGATGATCGATCGTGAGATGAACCTACCCTTCAGGTAGGATCCTTATCAGATGATCACATGATCAGCCTTTTGGTTTGACTTGTACTTTTCAGTTGGGCTTGTATTCTGGACCCTTTACCTATAGTACTCACTATTTTTCTTAATAGTTTACTTCTTTCTTGTATCCTGCTTTGTGCTTGGACTTTGTGATTATAGGCTTAAAGGTAATGCCTTCTCATTTATAGGGATATGCCTTTCCGGTGATAGTCACCAGCCCCTGGCCTATGGGAGGCGGGCTTGGGGTAGGCAAGACACGGTCCCTAGGGGACGTGTCGTGAAAACAAATAGTAACTAAAACTCCCATGAAATTGTTTTATAATTTTATTAGTTATGTTAAAAATAATATTATAGTACCTCAAATAATCATGTAATGGTGTAATTTTTTCCAAAGAACTATGATATATATCACCATTATAATAATTAAATGAAAAAATAAATTTATTAAAATTTGATAATGAAAATAAATTATAACTAACTAATATATTTGTGGGTAATGAATAAAAATAAAGTATAAAAAAGTTCTAAGATATTAATAATGTTACTAAATCATTTCTTTAATATGTTTATGTTTATTATACAGGAGATTAATGATCTTTTTTGTAAGTAAAGAGTTAATTAAACTATTTTTCTCATTTCAATTTTCCTTCTTCGAGATATATTCCATATTCACCATTTATTTTGTTTTGTGTGTTGTATATACTAACCATGTATGTATCTATAATATAATTATAATTTAATTTAAATTTTTTTGATATATTTCTATGGTTTTATCATAAAAGGTCTTGGATTCAGAATTTAATAAATTCATAAGGTGTCACGATTCGCCTTCACCAAAAGGAGGGAAGGGTCAGCAGATTGCCAGGCCCTTCCTTCTTTAAGTTGAAGGAGAGATAATGACCCCCGAGAACCGCCTTCAATAGGTCCCAGAGTGGGGACTAGCACCAAGGGTATATAAATTTCTCGCAAATGGAAGGCATTACCCCTTTTTTGTTTTATAAGATCGAGAGATGAGATGATGAAACTAAACAACACCAAGGTAAAAGAAAAGTAAAGCCAAAAGAATAAACCATTCCCACATGCATGTTCCAAAAGTAAAGCCACAAGGTACAAAAGGTGACTACAACGGTAAGTACCAAAGAGGAAAAGCAACAACTGCAACTGCCCCAAAGGTCCGAGCTAGTAAGGTCCTGCGTGATCCCCGAAGACCTCTTGGAAACCTAAAAGCGGTTTTTATATACGTAGGGTGATCATACAAGTACACTCAGTAGGGAAAACCAAAGAATCTTGTGCACAAGTGGGGGAACGTACTAAAGTCCCATGAGAAAAGAGTAAACCAAACACCTATCAAGGTAAACTATCCACCCCAAGCCTCACTAGGGCACACTCCCCAAATAACGCAAGTCAAGTAATATATATAATAAGAGCACATCAATGTTTGGGTACCCCGCACCACTTTCCCACTGGTTATTGAGACATCCTACACATCAGACCAATCCCGCCATTCTCACCGCATTCCCACTGCCACACCCGCCCGCACACACCTGGGCCACAACTTTCATGTAGTCCCACTGCCGAATTCCCGCCCGCACACACCTGGGCCTCAACCATCACACATAACCACGCCTGCAAACACCTAGGCCAGAACAAACACCACCATGCCCGAAGACACCTAGGCTAGAGAAAATCCACTGCCACGCCCGAAGACACATGGGCCTCATCCCGAAGACACATGGGAAACCACCTGCCGCACACACCTGGACAACCACCACACTACCCCGCCCGAAGGTTCTTGGGCTAATAATAGACCTCAGGCCATCACAGCCTGCCCAAAGATCTTTGGGCTATTTAGGAGAGGGAGTAGAAAAGAAGCTAATAACTAGCCACCAAGAATAGTGTTGGGAAAACACCCTCCCCCATGAAATGGGGTGTTCGGAACTTAAGTGCTCAACTTGGGTGGGGCCCGAATAAGAAACACAAAACTACAAGTATAGATATAGGTAAGAAGAACTCACCCAATGTCTACGTTTTTCTAACCAACCTACAGAACACAACACCACTACATCCAAGTCCCAAGTCACGAATTTCGCCAAAAAAACCCATTTTTCCCATTCTTGTTTCATGTTCAGTAATAATTTTTAAGTTTAAGCACTACTGGGAAACTAGTAGGCATAGGCATAAGTCCAGGAAAGTAAACAGTCAAACAACAACCAAAACGTCCACACCCGGTTCTCAACAACAGAGGATTCCACCCCAATTCGTGATATAAACAAGTAACCACCAGGTCTTAAAAACTCATAAACACTGAAGCCACACCAACATGGGATCCCATCCCCAGTTTCATAACCACCGAAAGCATAAAAGAACAGGGGATCCCATCCCCTCCCACATCTCCAGCAATCAACTCGTAAAATAAAACCACCAAAACACTGCCACCAGCACTAAGCAAGGCCAAACCTATATTTCCAGATTTAAAAGATTTTACACGTTCCATGATCTCAATTCTATTTCGACCGGGGTTAGCAAAGAAGGGATTGATCCTGGTGCTTTCAATTTATTCAGCCGGATATACGTGATTAACCAATTACTTTTCACATCAGGAGTTTACAACCACAAACAAGCCATTTAAAACATCAGTATGGTTCATTAGTGCACAAACAACGACCACCAACGACCTCGATTTTCAGAAGGCATATGCCAGCACAACTCAAGAAGATGGTCAGAGAAGAAACAACATCAAAAATATAAGACAGCATCAACGATCAAAACCCCCCTATTTCTTTATAGAATTCGTTCATTATCTTTAATTAGGTCTGGTTTATCCAATCCTACAGAATCAAAAGCACACCCACCCCGCATGATACACAAAAGTCAGAGGCAAAGGAGAAATTCCCTATTTGTTCGATCGACGATCGACGCTTAGGCCAGGCATGGAACTTTACGGATAACGATGCGCCCGATGTACCAGAAGCTATTTGTGAACAGCCACGATCGAGGAAAGAGAAACCACGGCTAACACTTAGTTTATAAGAGCCAGGGACGGTTGATGTGAGAACACGAAACCATGTAAGGTGCGGGGGTCGTGGGTTAACCACGCGGCTCCACTCGTCATAAAAGGGGTTCGGGTGGTTTAATCCAACTCATGAATTGATTAAGTATTTAATTAAAACTCTTATGCGTGTTATGGGTCTTTAAAACACGCTTAAACGAGTCAGAATAGTGTTTAAAACCCTATTTGCGCAAAAAGGAGCGCTACTGGAAACAACTCATCAAGTCCGGGTGACGCCGATCGGTCTCACCGATCGGTTGTGTCGATTGACCGCACTGATCGGTCTCACCGATCGGTCGCGCCGATCAGTCTCACCGATGGGTCGCGCCGATCGGTCTCACCGATCGGTCGCACCGATCGGTTGTGCCAATCGGTTTCACTGAGACTCCACTCCTTTAGGACTCAGATTTTGGAAAAGGGAAGGACCAAGAGAGTCTGGGTCATCACATCAGAAACCTCTCAAACTATTCTCGTCCCCGAGAATTTAAACAACCCAGAAGGAAAGGGAAGGTCCGAACAACCACCCCGAAAGATAGCTCTCAAGGGTGAACCTCGTTGTTTAACTAAGAACACCTTCTTGTCACGAACCAAGCAACATACCATTCCAAACTGCCCAGGCATGTGAGGGTTGGGGAGTCTCCTTCCCCATGTAAAGATATTATCCGCTTTGGGAGCCACTGACTTGTCCGCATGGGTTTAATCGCATCCACCTTAATTTTTTTTGATTAGGGTCGGGTTCTCTCCTCCCCCATAGCCAGGGCTTTTCACACACAAGAAGAGGAAAGAAAACCATTACATTTCATAGCCAAAAGACAAAACGTTCTACCACAACAGGTACAACAAGGAACAAAACTCAAAACAACTCCGGGTACTGGGTACGCATATGTGCTTCCCTCTCCCACGTACTCTCCTCAAGCCCACCATGTCTCCACAACACACGAACCAAGGGGATGGTTTGCCCGCGAAGCACCTTCTCCTTGTGATCCTCAATCACCACTGGTCTCTCCACAAAGGTCACGTCGTCCTCGATGTCCATCTCACCCAAATCAAGGATGTGTGAATCATCATGCAGATACTTACGGAGCTGGGACACATGAAAGACATCATGTATCCTTAGTAGCGGCGGTGGAAACGCTAGCTGGTAAGCCACTTTTCCGACCCGCCGCAACACTTGGAAGGGTCCGATGAATCTGGGAGAAAGCTTACTCCCTTTGTCGAACCTCTGCTGCCCACACCGAGGGGAGACCTTCCAGAACACGTGGTCCCCAACCTCAAACTCCTAGGACCTCCTCCTGGTATCCGCATACGACTTCTGTCGGTCCTGGGCCGCCTTCATCCCTTTCCGTATGAGTTGAACCTTCTCTGTCATGTTCTGCACCACCTCTGGGCCAAGGATGCCTGCCTCTCCTACTTCGGTCCAACACACAGGCGAACGACATGGCCTCCCGTACAAAGCTTCAAATGGGGCCATAATGATGGTAGAGTGGTAGCTATTATTGTAGGAAAACTCTACCAGAGGAAAGTATCACACCCATGATCCTCCTGAGTCCAGAACACATGCACGTAGCAAATCCTCCAAGGTCTGGATGGTGCGCTCTATTTGTCAATCTGTCTGGGGATGGAAAGAAGTGCTAAGGCGTAACTGGGTGCCAAACGCATGCTGCAATCCTCTCCAGACTCGTGAGGTAAACCGTGCATCTTTATCCGAGACTATAGACCTCAGAACTCCATGAAACTGCACCACCTCATCCATGTAGCTTTGTGCCAAAGCATCCACAGAACTCGACTCCCTGATTGCGAGAAAGTGAGCTGATTTCGTCAACTTGTCCACTACCACCCTGATGGCGTCGTACCCTCCTTGGACCTTGGGGAGTCCCATGATGAAATCCATCAAGATGTCATCCTACTTCCACTCGGGGAAATCTAGAGGCCGTAGTAGGCCGCCTTGAACTCGGTGTTCAGCCTTCACTTGTTGACACACTAAGCACTTGGCCACAAACTCTGCCACTGCTCGCTTAACTTCGGGCCACCAAAACTGCCTCTTCAACCCCTGGTACATCTTGGAAACTCCTGGGAGTACCGCTAGGGGTGAGTTGTGGAACTCACTGAGAACCTTGCCGCACATCACCTCCGGGACAAACAACCTCTTCTGGAAAAACATCCAGTTCTGACCATCCTCTGTCCATCCTTCCAGAGCATTTCCCTGGTCAACATGGTCACGCATCACTTCGCACTCTAGGTCTCCCCACTGAGACTCCTCCACTTGCTAAAATAGGGATGACTGCACTGTCATCTGATATAGGCAGCCTCTGTCGCTATCCATCTTCGCGTCCAGGTGTAAGGCAACCAACTCTTCCATTGCCTTCCAGGCGTCCGCCGACTCTCGGACCGCATCCTTCTGCGTCCTCCTACTCAAGGCATCGGCCACCAAATTGCCCTTTCCCTCAGTATAAGAGATCTCAAAGTTGTAATCCTGGAGGAACTCCACCCATCTCCGTTGTCGCAAGTTTAAGTCCTGCTGGGAGAAGATATACCTCAAGCTTTTGTGATCCGTGAAGACCACAAAGCGTTCCCCGATGAGGTAGTGTCGCCACAACTTTACCGCAAAAATGACCGCTTCAAGCTCCATGTTGTGGGTGGCATAATTATGATCATGGTAACGTAGCTTCCTGGACCCATAAGATATCACCCCTTGTCGCTGCATCAGCACGCATCCCAGACCCTATCCTGAAGCATCACAGAACACCTCATAAGCTGCCCCTTCTTCTGGTAATCTCAGCACTGGGGCACTGACCAACTTCTCCTTCAGATAGCTGAAGGCTGACTGGCACTGGTCACTCCATACGAAAGCCTGGTCCTTATTGGTCAGAGACGTCAAAGGGGCTACTACTCGGGAGACGTTGGGTACGAATCTCCAGTAGTAACCCGCCAGCCCGAGGAAACTTCGGACTTCTGCCACATTCTTGGGTCCTGCCCAAGAAACGACTGCCTCAACCTTTGATGGGTCGACCACTACGCCCTGCTCAGACACTACGTTCCCGAGGAAGTGCACTTATCGTGTCTAAAACATGCATTTTGACAACTTCCCATAGAGCTAGTGCTGTTGGAGGACCTCCAAAACTGTCCTCAGGTGCTCTTCATGGTCCTCCTCTAATCTAGAGTAGACCAAGATGTCGTCGATGAACACAACCATGAACCGATCCAGGTACTCCCGAAATATGGTGTTCACAAGCCCCATGAACACAGCCGGGGCGTTCGTAACACCGACGGGCATGACTACGAACTCAATGTGTCCATACCTGCACCTGAACACTGTCTTCGGGATGTCTCTCTCTTTTACCCTCAGCTGGTGGTACCCAGACCGGAGGTCGATCTTCGAGAACCATCCTTCCCCCTTCATCTGGTCGAAAAGATCATCTATTCTCGGAAGAGGGTAGCGATTCTTGATCGTTACCTGATTTAGCCTCCTGTAGTCTATGCACAACCTAGGACCACCATCTTCCTTCTTTGCAAACAAGACCGAAGCACCCCACGGTGACACACTCGGTCGAACATAACCCCTCTTCATCATATCATCAATCTGTATCCGCAACTCCCATAGCTCCGAAGGTGCCATCTGGTAAGGATCCATCGAGATTGGACGAGCTCCGGGTTGCAGGTCTATCCCGAACTCGATATCACGTCGAGGGGGTAGAGTCGTCACCTCCTCAGGAAATATGTCCATAAACTCACGGACGATCTCTGTAACTTACACCATTTCAGCACCCACTGATTCCATGGTCAGCTCAGTCAATAAGGAGAGGAGAGGTTCCTCTCTCCTGTTTCCCTTCGGACTGCTCCGCTCGCCGATGAAGGTAACACAACGGCTGTCCAAGTCTGAGAACACCACCCTTCTTCAAAAACAGTCGATGACGGAGCACACAAAAAATAGCCAGTCGATGCCTAGGATGACATCATATGGCTGAATCTGTAGCATAAAGAGATCCCTAACTGACTGATGTGGCCCTAACATCAGTCTACATCCCTGAAAAACGAACAACAAGTTGGTCTGACCTCTGATTGGTGTGCTCAACACCAGGGGCACTGGAAGTCCCTCGGCATCTAGACCCAAGGCACGGGCTAGACTGGGTGCAACAAAGGAGTGGGAAGCTCTGGTATCGAACAAAGCATAAGCAAGAGTTCTAAACAGACTGATCATACCTCGAACAACTTCTGGCCCTGCTGGAACTGCTGCCTCTGCAGTGTGTAACTGTCCACGCCCATCTCCCCTACCCCTCATCTGTCGGCCACCTCCCCGACCACGCCCTGGTCGAGGTCCCCTATGGAGTGCCTTGAGGTCGGCCTCCTCCTCCTACGTCTTCCCTCGGAGGAGCAGGAGCTCGCTGTCCCTGCTGCTGCTGCTGGAAAGGTTTGGCTGGAAGCTGCTGCTAGGGCGGGTGCTGGGGATGACTGCCACTGCTGTACTGCACCCGGTCGGGACACTGACTCCGGAGATGCCAATGGCTCCCACAGATGAAGCACCGTGGTTCCAAGCCCAAAGGAAAAGGGTGAGGGTCGGGGGATCGAAACTGAAACTGCTGCGGCATGCTCCCTGTGGGTCAGAACCTAGAGGGTCCTGACACTGGAGGCATGATGCTGACAGCCTTCCCCTTCGATGGTCCCAGCTGGATCCCTTCTCGCGACACTCCTCCTAGAGCATGCATCCTCTCCACCACTTCGTCCTTCTTCTGGACCTCCATGTACATCGGCAGGGTAAAGGGGGTAACAACATACTAGAGGGACGTTCGGAGTGCCTCCTCTAAACGCCTTGCCCAAGACTCCTCGTCGGGAAAGAGGTCCGGAGCAAAATGTAGGAGGTCCTTGAACTTGATCCCTAGCTCCCTCACGAACATACTCCCCTGCTATAGGGAGAGTAGTTCCTGCCTCTTTTCTGCCTTCATCGTCGAGGAGAGGAATTCCGCCCGGAACTCCCTCTCGAAATCCGCCCAAGCCACCTCAGACTCTCTCCACTCCCCCAGGTAAAGAATCCACCACTGACGTGCCGCTCCCCGCATCTGGCTAACGGCCAGAGTAACCCAGTACTCAGTCGGGGCCCGAATCATGTCGAAGGCTATAACTAGCTCCTCTAGCCATCCTTCCATCTTCATATCGGAGGTGCTTCCCTCATACTTCTCGAGGGCCTGTCGCTGGAAGGCCCGAAGAGTCCTCTGCCACCGGTCGTCCTCTTCCTCTCGATCAGCTCTCTGTTGATCGGCCAAAGTTTTCTTCGGGGCCTCGATCGCCTGTACCACACATGGTCACCTTCCAGGTGCCATAGCTGCAAGGTAAACAAGGAATGCCTAAGCCCAAGTAGTGCAGAATATCATCTTCAAAACATCTTAAAATTTAATTTATTCTTAATTCCCAAGACATCCCAGAAACACAAGAACACAAGTCATTATTTTTCATGTACCTTTCCTAGGGTCTCTACCCTGCAATCAGTGTGGCCTCACTTGGTCGTTCGGTAGGTCCAGAGTCCTTGCATCGGATCATGGGGGGCCCTAAAATCCCGTGTCCTAGCCTGTCTTCCCTGGCCTAATTCACGTGCCAAGGTCACCCAACACTGTTGCCTTACCATCCCATGCAATCCTCAATGTGCCCAACTCTAGACTCCATCTTATCTCTCAACCATCACCTCTGATACCATTCTGTCACGACCGACCTTCACCAAAAGGAGGGAAGGGTAAGCAGATTTCCAGGCCCTTCCTTCTTTAAGTTGAAGGAGAGATATTGACCCCCGAGACCCACCTTCAATAGGTCCCGGAGTGGCGACTAGCACCAAGGCTATATAAATTTCTCACAAATGGAAGTCATTACCCCTTTTTTTGTTTTATAATATCGAGAGATGAGATGATGAAACTCAACAACACCAAGGTAAAAGAAAAGTAAAGCCAAAAGAATAAACCATTCCCACATTCATCTTCCAAAAGTAAAGCCACAAGGTACAAAAGGTGACTACAAAGGTAAGTACCAAAGAGGAAAAGCAACAACTGCAACTGCCCCAAAGGTCCGAGCTAGTAAGGTCCTACGTGATCCCCGAAGTCCTCCTGGAAACCTGAAAGCAGTTTTTATATATGTAGGGTGAGCATACAAGTACAATAAATAGGGAAAACCAAAGACTCTCGTGCAAAAGTGGGGGAATGTACTAAAGTCCCGTGAGAAAAGAGTAAACCAAACACCTATCAAGGTAAACTATCCACCCTAGGCCTCACCAGGGCACACTCCCGAAATAACGCAAGTCAAGTAATATATATAATAAGAGCACATAGATGTTTGGGTACCTCGCGCCACTTTCCCACTGGTTATTGAGACATCCTACACATCGGACCAATCCCGCCATTCTCACCGCAGTCCCACTGCCACACCCGCCCGCACACACCTGGGCCACAACCACACGCAGTCCCACTGCCGAAATCCCGCCCGCACACACCTGGGCCTCAACCGTCACACGTAACCACACCTGCAAACACCTAGGCTAGAACAACCACCACCAAGCCCGAAGACTAGTGGGCTAGAGAAAATCCACTGCCACGCCTGAAGACACCTGGGCCTCATCCCGAAGACACTTGGGAAACCACCTACCGCACACACCTGGCCAACCACCACACTACCCCGCCCGAAGGTTCTTGGGCTTATAATGGACCTCAGGTCATCACACCCTGCCTGAAGATACTTGGGCTATCCGGGAGAGGGAGCAGAAAAGGTGTTAATAACCAGCCACCAAGAATAGTGTTGGGAAAAACACCCTCCCCCATGAAATGGGGGTGTTCGGCACTTAATTGCTCAACTTGGGTGGTGCGCAAATAAGAAACACAAAACTACAAGTATGGATATAGGTAACAAGAACTCAACCAAAGTCTAGGTTTTTCTAACCAACCTACAGAACACAACACCACTACATCCAAGTCCCAAGTCACGACTTTCGCCAACAAAACCCATTTGTCCCATTCTTGTTTCATGTTCAGTAATAATGTTTAAGTTTAAGCACTACTGGGCAACTAGTAGGCATGGGCAGAAGTCCAGGAAAGTAAACAGTCAAACATCAACCAAAACGTCCACACCCGGTTCTCAACAACAGAGGATTCCACCCCAATTCTTGATATATACAAGTAACCACCGGGTCTTAAAAACTCATAAACACCGAAGCCACACCAACGGGGGATCCTGTCCCTAGATTCATAACCACCGAAAGCATAAAAGAATAGGGGATCCCATCCACTCCCACATCTCCAGCAATCGACTCGTAAGAGAAAACCACCAAAACACTACCACCAGCACTAAGCAAGGCCAAACCTGTATTTCCAGATTTAAAAGATTTTACACGTTCCATGATCTCAATTCTATTTCGACCGGGGTTAGCAAAGAAGAGATTGATCCTGGTGCTTTCAATTTATTCAGCCGGATATACGTGATTAACCAATTACTTTTCACAGCAGGAGTTCACAACCACAAACAAGCCATTTAAAACATCAGCAGGGTTCATTAGTGCACAAACAACGACCACCAACGGCCTCGATTTTCAAAAGGCATAAGCCAGCACAACTCAACAAGATGGTCAGAGAAGAAACATCATCAAAAATATAAGACAGCATCAACAATCACAACCCCCTCTTTCGTTATAGAATTCGTTCATTATCTTTAATTAGGTATGGTTTATCCAATCCTACAGAATCAAAAGCACGCCCACCCCACATGATACACAAAAGAGAGAGGCAAAGGAGAAATTCCCTACTTGTTCGATCGACGATCGATGCTTAGGCCGGGCGCGGAACTTTACAGATAACGATTCGCCCGATGCATCAGAATCTGTTTGTGAAAAGCCACGATCGAGGAAAGAGAACCCACGGCTAACCCTTAGTTTATAAGAGACAGGGACGATTAAGGTGAGAACGCGAAACCGCGTAAGGCGCGTGGGTCGTGGGTTGACCACGCAGCTCCACTCATCATAAAAGGGGGTCGGGTGGTTTAATACGACTCATGAATTGATTAAGTATTTAACTAAAACTCTTATGCGCGTTACGGGTCCTTAAAACACGCTTAAACAAGTCATAATACGGTTTAAAACCCTATTTGTGCAAAAAGGAGTGCTACTGGAAACAACTCGTCAAGGTCGGGTGACACCGATCAGTCTCACTGATCGGTCACGCGGATCGGTCTCCCGGATCGGTCTCACCGATCGGTCGCGCCGATCGGTCTCACCGACCGGTCGCGCCGATCGGTCTCACCGATCGGTCGTGCCGATTGGTCTCACTGATCGGTCTCCCCGATCGGTCGCACTGATCAGTCTCACTGATCGATTGCACCGATCGGTCTCACCGATCGGTCTCACTGATCGGTCGCGCCAATCAGTCTCACCGATCGGTCACAATGATCGGTCGCGCCGATCGGTCTCACCGAGATGCCACTCCTTTAGGACTCAGATTTTGGCAAAGGGAAGGACCAAGAGAGTCTGGGTCATCACATAAGGTGTTTTTGTTAACTGAGACTCTTCGTTGAGCTAGACCGTTCTTCTGGGAAATTATTATTATATTTTGGGTAAATTATACCATATGATTGAATAGTATTTTACATTATATATTGATTTTAAGGATTCAAATTTCCTTCCCATTGACTATTTTTTAATGATGGTTACATCAATTCTTCTTTCTTGACATACTTATTTCTTCATAAAAATACATCATTTTTAAGAATAATGCTTATACACTTTAATGGGTTTCCCCCCCAATTCCACATTCCTTCTCCCCAAAAATGTTTTAATTTTTTTATTTTGAAACACTAACATTTATTATCTCATGTGATAATCTTATTATAATTTTCCCATTTTTGAATGAAATTTTTATTATCCTTTTTATTTTTTGGATTTTAATAATGAAATTTTTAAATATTATAAAGGCTTTAACTTTCCTGGTTGTATATTTTATCTTACTATAATGACCCAAGGTTTTATAAATAAAAATAATCCATGAATTTTAATCAAATGTGTTATTTTATATTATGGATACATAAAACACATTCACTTATTTGGTTTCATTTTATCCTATGGGATATATAATACTTTCAAGCATCATTACCATATATAAAATACCCATTGAACAACAATCACATGACTAGTATAAATGTGGGATTTTGACCAAACCAATTGACATGGAAAAATGAACTGATGGCCACAACCAATAGGATTTTACCCTATGAATCCCATATTTTCATCTTGTCAATACTTTATAAATGATTTTTATTTTTATAATAAATAATAGAAATTATATTTTTAATTAATATTAAATTTAAATTAAGCCATTTATTTTTATAAATTCATAGATTTTTGAAAGAAGTAATATTTTAATAAAAATATATTATTAAATAATATTTATCAATTATAAATGATCATATTATTTTTGTTAAGTCAAATATAATATATATTAGGGTTCAAAAACTATTATTGTCAAAAAAAACCCTTCACTTTTCAATAAATTTAGAATCTTATTTTAGAATTTAAAATTCACATATATAGAAAATTATTTTGATAAAGAGAATATTATTTGGGAATCATAATTTTTATATTATTAAATAGTTAATTTTTCATAATTTTCAGAGACAGTCAAATTTTCAGGTAAAATATTAAATACCTTATAAATACACATTGTGTATTATGGGAACATAATGAATAAAAATTCATTTAATAAATTCTATAAAGTGTATCCAATACCAAATTTATTTTTTACATTTAAAATATTTTATTTTAATTTTATTTTTAAATTTTATAAATCATTTATGAGTCCTCCAAAAACATTAATATATTTTAAGGTTTTAAAATCATTTCTTTAAGAGTATGACCAACTTCTACACGAGAAAAGGAATTTATTTTTTTATTATTTTCCCTTGGCCTGATAAAATTATTAAACCCAATCCCCATTTTAAGAAACAATGGGAAAACCTCATGTTATTTTTTTTGGATTTAGTTATTTTAATATATAGATTCCAAAACAGTTGTTTGAGAAATAATAAAGACTTATCCACTCTTTTCCTATATAAACCAACCAAATATCCCATTTATCTTCACAAAAATCCTCATAGAACTTTATTAATATTCCTTGCACTATCTAGAGTCCAACCAAAGTTCCATAAAGCTCTCCATAATCTCCTCCCTATAATTTGGAGTCACACTCTTAGGGAAAGGCTCTTTCATTTATCCTCTTTATTCATGATTCTTCATTACCTTATGCCTTATACTTCTAATTTAGGTTGATGGGATATGTTTTTACATGTCCCTATTAAAATAAATTTTCATTAAAAATTATGAGAGACCTATTTATCTATCATCGACCAATTTTATGATTTTTTAAGTGACATTTTTATGGTGCCAAAATTCCATCACAATTTTCCATGCCAAAGAATTGTGTAGTGAATACTCGTACCCATTTCTTATCAACTTTGATCACCTTTATGAACATGTAATTATTGATTGGGGAAATACAAGAATTTATTCCACGCTCCATGATTGTGGAATAAAATTTTATGATAAATAATCCCATGTTTTATGATCAATGTAGTAAACTTACGCATGATAATGAAATGAATGTGACATGTGCGCCTGAAATTATATAGCACTCCACTGCTTTGGATAACATTTAGTCTCATGAGATGTCTTGTTAGGATATTCTGTAAACCTAATTCCATTATTGTAATTCTTCCATAATTATATATTATATTTTGTCCTTAACATATGTTTATGATGTGGTGTTTTAAGTTGTTTCCACATTACTCATGTTTACTTTATGTTATCATGTTATATCATGCCTCATTGTTCATTTTTATGATTATCACCCCTTTTATGTCATGTTAATATTCTTATTTTATAACATGTATTATTATTTTCATTTTATTACATGTTTCTTCCCTTACTTTTTTTTATAGCTCACTCATTTCATATCTATGTCCCTAGGTTATCCCATAAAGGTTTTATATACGGCCAGGTTATTAAAGTTTTCAATTAGATGATATATTACCTGTTTTAAGTTGTTGTGTATTGAAACTAATTCAAATGTCACTATAATTATCAATATTCATTTTTTTATTAACTATAATTTTATTTAATAAGTCATGAATTAATGTGTAAAAAATATTAGGGTTGTTATAGTTGGTTACAAAGGAAAGGTTTAGTTATTTTTGGGATTAGGATTAGACAAATCTAAAAAATACATAGGTATAATACTAAGTATAAGGTAACATCCATAAATTTTGGTAAGTATAGATTAAGTGGTTTATCAATAAAATACATCCATTTATAGATAATGAAACAAGATGTGTCTGTATTACACATATACATAGGGGTAAAACCCAAAAACATAGCATGGATCTAAACATGACCAGGTACTAGTACCTGATAATTGGCCTGGCTACACACCTAGATTGAAACTATGAGAGGATATGATTTCATAAATTCATAATCACATTCTAATCCATTTTTAAGGGAATAGAAAATTCCCATAAGAATATATGTTACAAAATAGACCATATATAACATAGATTAGTGCCTATAAATTAATAAGTTAAAGAAATACTTGTAATTTATAAGTTATCTCTTTAATGTCATTAGATGCACGTTTATATGTTTAATAGTTTATAAATACTAATCCTTTATTTTTACATTATTCGATCCAATGGTCTTAAATAAGAGGAATCATTTAAAAAATCATTGTGAAGGGAAATGTGATGACTACCCTAATGATATTCAAAACCTGGTGGGAGTGGGAATTGTAAACATTCTGACTATACTCTCTTGGATAAATCACCTTTGGAATAGAAACTTGGATCATGAAAAGATCCCAAATACCCCTAACAAATAACAAGATGAATTTGAGAGTTTTATGCGATAAAAGGATCTCACTATTAATGGATCATATGATCTCTTAATTTCGGAACAATGGATGAACTCTGTTGATAATATCTTATCCACATTTCAATGTTCTGAGTAAAATAATGTTCTGTTTGATTTTTATCATATATAGGGGGAATATGATCAATAGTTGAAATTTATTGGGAATATGAATCCTGGGGAATTGATCAATGTGATGGAGTGGAAGTAATTCCAAAGAAAATTTTCCAATAAATATTCCCCTCACACACTCTAACTTAAAATAGAATTGGATTTACTTTCCCATAATAAAAAAGATGACATATCTATCGTATTTTGTGTGGAAAACATCACAATACTTGTATTATATGCCTTTGGCTTTGTGTTTACCCATGAATTAAAGGTTGAAATCATTTTTGGTGGGATAATACCTATTCTACAAACATTGTGATCCAAGACGTTGATAGTTTTGATGAAATTATTTGATGATCCCTTAAAGTTGAGATATATATTAGTTGATCTCATGAGTATCATAGAAAAAATAAGTGGAAAAAGGAGTATTATTATGTTGTTCTATTGGATAAATCTAATAATGGAATGAAATTTCAACATCCCACTTGTCAAAGGTGTAGAATGAAGCACCTTGAAATTTTCCAAAGGGGAATGAAAAAATTATTTAGGTGTGGGATGGAATAACACCAATATAAAGATTTATGATAGGAGAAACCCACTAGTGTGATGGAGTAAAATAATAATCTTGTTAACCCTCATCACATAGTTCGTTACTTCCACATTAAGGAACAAGGACACTTTATAAACTAATACACTTGGAAAAGGTTATTCAAAGACAACCAACAACCTCCAAGGTAGAAAGGGGGAGATTTTTCTATCATAATCACTGAGGTTGATACTAAAAATTATGTGGTGATAGTTATGGTAGTTATTAATTCAAGAATACATAATGTATTTTTTTTTTGTTCTATTAATTCCTTCATATCATGAATATTTAGTATAAATATTCAAACACCACTAAAAATCATGGAAGTATAGTTATTGGTGAATACTACAAAAAGAGAAATTATTTCAACCTAAGTATATAACTCCTCCCATGTCAAAATTTGTGTCCTGAACATCCTATAAAAACTTTTCATGCTTCTTTTGGTAGAATTTTATGAAATTATGGGTATGGGTTGGATTTACCGATATAAATCCAACATATATTTTTTCTAGAATAAAAAAACTCTCTATATCTTAAATCAACCCCTAATTTTTATGAGTGCAAGGAGGGGGAGGAATATTATTTAGTAATAACATGACAATAATGGATATTATTTCCCTAAAAGAAAGTTTATCTACATAAAATTAATGATTCTAAGGAAAAGATCATGCATTAATACATGCCCATTTTGAGAGAATCTGTTCTTGTGTTTCCTAAATAATTCACTCATATTCCTCCAAGATGAGAGGTTAGATTTTCAATTGATCTTGTACCTAGGGTATTTCCATTATCCAGGAATCCATATAGAATGGTTATTGTGGAACATGAGGAGCTAAAGAAACAACTATAGAAGAATCTAGGTAAAAGGTTTATACACCAAAGTGCTTTATCATGGGGTGCATAATTCCACTTCATCAAGAAGAATAATGGGACAATGTTCCTTTTCATTGAAAATCATGAGATCAAAAAGATCATTATAAAGAAAAATTATCACCTGCCATGGATTGATGACTTGTTCGATCAACAATGTGGAGCACAATACATCTCTGAGGTGGATCCTTGGTCAGGATATTACTATGTTTGGGTGAATTAAGAGGATATACCCAACACTACTTTTTTTATAAGGTATGGGCACTATAAGTTCATAGTAATTCCACTCAGACTCACTAATAATCTAGATATCATCTTGGAATTGATGAATAAATTCATTAAGGATTACCTTAATAAATTATTGGTAGTACTTATAGATGATATAATAATATAATTAAAAAACAATGAGGATTATAATTATCATCTGAGCACTATAAACATGACCTTGTGGATGGAGAGGATTTATTCCAAGTACAAATAATGTGTTTTTTGGCTAAAGGAAGTTACATTCTTGGGGAATATCATCACAATAAATTTGATATATATATATATGGACCCTTAAAAAATAGAAGTAACTAAAGGATTTCCAAGGACAACATCTCTGACTGATGTTCATAGTTTCCATGGATTAGTTGGGTACTATTGTAAATTTGAGAGAAATTTCTCACAATTTTGAAACCTTTATGGCCATGATAAATCAAAAACGATTCATGTATTCTTAGATTGATTAATCTGAATAGATCTTCATGGAGTTTAAAATGATTTTTATCAGTGAACTTTTACTCGCACTACCCACAAGTGAATATCATTTCATGATATTCAATGATGCTTCTAAGAAGGGCTTGTGTTGTGTGTTAATTCAAAATGACAATGTGGTAGAATATTCTTTAAGAAAGTTGAATCTTCATAAACAAAACTACCCAACACAAGATCTGGAGTTGGATGTAGTGGTATTAACTTTGAAAAAATGGTGGAATTATATTTTTGGGATAAGTGTAAAATATATAATGATCACAAAAACCTCATGTATATATTCGCACATAAATGGTTGAATATGCACCAATGAAGATGGTTAGAGTTGAATAAGGGCTATGATTGCTCAATTCACTTCCATCCAGGGAAATAGAATAAAGTGAATGATAAGTTTTGTAGAAAGGATCTAGAAATTATATCATTGATGATAATTGAGAGTGATCGGATCTTTTCAAAGGATGGAAATAGAAATCATAAAGTAATAAATATCATCAATCTGTTAACAAATGATTTCTCAACCATCCCTTCTGGAGAGAAGATTATGGATTCTCAAAGAGATGATATGGGAATTCAAAAAAAACTAGATTCTATAAGAAAATGTAAATTCTTATAGTTCTATGTCAATTAAGGAGATATGAAATTTGGATCATAGGTATGTGTACCATCAAATCCTGAGTTAAATAAGGAGTTGTTATATTATTCACATAGTTCAAATTTATTCATCCGTTTTATGAATCACAATGATTTTTTGAGATCTCTAAGAGAACTATTGGTGGGATAAAATGATGAATGATATCAGGGAATATAATCAAGATATCTCGTATGCCAATAAGTGAGGTTGGAAACGAAAAAATATAAGTCGATGTTGCAACCATTACCTATACCTACATGGAAATGGGAAAACATAACCACAAACAATGTCACCAGTCTTTTGAACACATCAAGAAGAAATAGTGTTATTTTGGTTGTGGTGGATAGTCTTAAGAATACTTCTCACTTCATTTCAATTCAATAGGACTTCTCAGATGATCAACCTACAAGTATATACAATATAGAAGTTGTGAGTCAACACAAAACACTACTATCGATTGTATATTATTAAGATACAAGATTTACCTCCATGTTCTGTAAGGGTATCCAGAACTATACAAATACTAAGTTTAACTTAAACTTTGATTATCATCACAAACTGATGGAAAATCTGAAATAACTATCCAAAAACTCAAGGACATAATGATACCACGATCAATTGACATCAAAGGAGGATGGTATCAACATATTCTAATGACTGAGTACTCATAAAATAACAGTTTCTACTAAAGCATCAAAATGGATCCCTATAAATCCATTTATGTGAATAGGTGGAGAACACTTGCATGTTGGGATAATGTATGGAAATAAAAATAGATGGGCCCTAAAATGTTTGAGTAATTTTTGGAAAAAGTTTAGACCATTCAAGATCACACCAAGGATGATCAGATTCAACATAAATGTTCGGGTGACAATTTTTAATGATACATATATTTTGATGGTAGAGATATGTTTTTCCTCTATATATCTTCATGGAAGAAAGTTATTAGCTTTGGGAAGAAGGGGAATATTATTCCAATTTACATTATCCCCTTTCACGTCCTTGATTGCATCAGATTGGTGGTCGATTAACTATCAGTCCCACCTAACTTATCTCAAGTATATGACATATTCCATTTATTATTCTAAAATATGTTAATATCATATCCCATACATTTACTAAATCCAAAGGAGTAATCGTTGGATAATGATCTCTCATATGAGGAGTATTCAGGGAAGATCTTTGATCGTAGAGACAAATTATAATAACGAAGACAATGCACATTGTCCAAATGTTGTGGAGAAACCACAATTTTTAATAAGTGATGTGGTAACTAGAGAAGGTGATAAATATAATTACTATCATTTATTTTCATATGGGAACAAAATTTGGACGGTGAAATTTCTAAATGGGGAAAGATTGTAACAACCTGAAATTTTATAAATAAAAATTCTCCTTGAATTTTAATCAAATGTATCATTATATAATATGGAAATGGAAAACACATATAATTCATTAGTTTTATTATATCCTATTTAGTTTAAAATACCATTAAGCATCATTACACTTGATAATATAGCCATTGAATAGTGATCACATGATTAGTATAAATATAGGTTTTTAAAAAATACCATTGGTACAAAAAAAGGTAGTGATGGCCTCAACCAGTATGGTCATAACCTATGAATACCATTTATCAAAGATTACATGGGATATTGCATCAATTTTAATTCCCTTGACCAAGCCTAATATGATATCCAAAAACTTAATCATGAGTGAAACCATTTATGGTAGAAGTTCAAACTCATCAAGATCATGGCCAAACCATGTATGTCGAACCACCCCCTGAAATTCCCAGCATCATGCATCATACCCATAGGGTATTTACTAGTTTATTAAAGGTCTATGTTTCATGAACATAAAAAATTATTAATTATATTTTATTTTCAATAGAATAATTTTCATATTATTTTTATATCATACATTGTAAAAAAATTTATTTTCCAAAAATAAATAAAAAATTATATTTCTAATTAGTATTAAATTTAAATTAAGATGTTAATGTTTATAATTAATGGTTTTTTAAAAATAATTAATATTTTAATAAATATTATTATTAAATAATTTTCATTTAATATAAATGATCATAAAAAATTTATGAATTCAAATGTAAGTTTTATAATGGTTAGAAAATTTTTATTGTCAAAAAAACCTGAATTTTTAATTAAATGTTGATTCTTATTATAACGTCTCAATTTCGGGTGTTGTCCAAAGGTTCCCCAAACCCTATTGGTCACATGACTTCATGCGCAATTCTTCAAATGCCAGAGGCTACCGACTAGCAGTGAGGGCCACTATGTGATAATGGGGAAACTATAACCTCATTAGCAAAGTATATACAGTGGAAAAAATCAACACAATCCGAAAGCGTTTGGTCGGATATGAAGGTATTTTAGAGATTTTACTAGTTTTTTTTTTCAAAGACCAAATATAAGTGGTTCAACATTCTTTCATGTTGCTGGTTCATTTCATTTGTTAAAATGAAAAAATGACTCATTGGAGAAACAATGTTTTATTTAATAACGATTACAATTTTCCTACTAACACTTACATACAACAATGTTTCATCTTTTGATCCAATTAACCCCTCTAAAAAATGACCACCAATTGTACATGTCCCTAAGTCATATTTTCAAGCTATTTGTGTACAATCTTCCATCAGGTATGTGGACCACTTTTTTATGAACAAATCTACATCTTCTAGTGAGTATATGGATTTTTGATAGTGAGAGTAGTACTGCAAAATAAATAAATAATTAATAAATAAATAAATTAAATGAAATAGTAGTTGTTTTTGAAAATACCTCTTTAGGTATGCTAGTTTGTTGATGAAAAATGATCACTTTCATAAATTTACAAACATAATAACCACAATCATTATCATTTCTTTGTTTTGGACACTACAAAAAATTTGATCATTAGGAGAATTAGTAACTTCTGTTGATTTGTGTTTGGATAGTGAAATTTTATTATATATACCTTGATATTTTTCCAGACATAGTACTTTCTTGCCTTCTTATTCTTATCCCCTATCCTCATTCCTTTTTTAGATAATAATGATACACCTCCCTATCATAAAAGAATCCTTCGTAAAAGATAATATAAATTATATGACTTTATGTTTAGACCTAAAATGTATGATGTAGTGTCTTACAGATTCAAAAACTCCATCATGTCTGGTTAGTTTGTCGGATATCCTTACATTGAATCTAGAAAATAAATCTTTGTAGTATCCAAGTTCACCACAATTAGCAGCCAATGTTGCATAAAACAAAAAAAGGAATATATAATAAAATAAGTGAAAATATAATTGATATGCTTTAATCGTAAATTTTTACCCTTGCATGGTTGGTATTAGGAAGAGTATGTCATTTGTAATCTTTCTTTCAAATGTTTCCGGAAAGACGTTGACTATTTAATCGTTTTTTGATGGCTCTAACTTCATTAGATGTGTTGATGTAGTATAAGGACTAATGAGTCTGAATTTTGGATCATGGTAAAATTCCTTCCACTGTTTTTCATATATACGTCTGTCAATAATATAAAATGCATTTAGTCATAATTTTCACATTATGTCAACTTTTAGAAAATAAAAACATGAAAACATACCTCATATATATATTTACAACTGTGACACCTAGCCAACCGTTTTCAAGGATCTCATTTACATTTTCAGCAGCAACGAAATCCTCTGTGTATATATTCTTTTCTAAAACCACTATATGACTACTAACACCTCTTAGTTTCGTATCCACATGAGTCTTCAATGATAGTAAATGTGGACAGAGAATAGATGGTGTTATAGTGCTTTCATTAGCTCTTTGGGATCGGTTGTTAAATCCTTTAGATGCTTTTGGGCCGACGTTTCTTGTCTCACCCTTCCCTTTCTCCGTCTATAATAACATTCATTGGTTCAGATCCTTTTTAATTAATTGTTAAAGGTTTAGCTTGAAAAAAAGGAAATAAATACCTCTTTGTCCCCATGTACTCTTACAAGTTGTGATGGCCATGCAATGAATGTCCCAATAGCCTTTTCTACCATAGGAATATCATCGTCATCGAGTGGAATATGTAGCACTACATTTGGCTCATGAGCTATAGTAATTGTCACTTTCAGATGATCTTTTGGAAGTGCTCTATTATGCAGCTTGTCCTCTAGGATGTTGAACATTGTATCCCTTGCTACAAGGTGATGGGTGGGTGTTGTAAAATATAAATCACAGTCATTATCACCCTGTAGAAGATCAGTAAAGGAAATTTTTCAATGTTTGTCTGATTCACATTTCATGGGAACAATTATTAGAATATTGATTACCACAGCTAAGATAGATCTTTGAGGTGAATGGCTCACCTCAAAGCTGTTGGGGGTGGGGCGGGATCTTCACGTGCTGGTTGTTCCTGAGTTGTGTCTTCTCCTTGCTTCCCACCCATAAAATTTTCTAGCAAATCTCACTGCCATTGAAATAATTATTCAAGAGTTTCTAGTCTTTTTCTCATTTGGTTCATTTTTTCATCTCTATCATCCATTTATTTTTTCCCAAAATATACTCAGGGTGTCACCCCAAACCCCACACCTCTAAAATGACTGTATTGTTCTGGCCTCTTCAATGCTTTCGATAATAGGTTTGCATCCTCTACAAGAGTAACTGATTCTTGTGATTGTCGTATACAGTAAAATAACTAATTATTTTTATGTAATAATAATTTAAAACAAATATTTTTATCATTGGGTCGTATGTACACATATTTCCCAAACTTTTTTGTGTTTTCATCAACTATCTTCCCTTCCATATTCACACATGCCTCCTTCCATAGCACATGACGTGGGATGGATGTGTCTTTGGTTTTAAACTCATAAATATACATATAAATATAGAATGATAATTGTGATGTTGTTTCTTGGAACCTAACAATATTACTCTAAATTTAAAATACGTACCATTTTATTTTCTAGTGAAGAGTACCCCATCCTTGCTTTACGAGAGGGGTTTGTTGGTTTTGATGCACATTCCTTATTTTCATTATTGAGTTGCTGTTTCATAAATGAAATATTGAAAATCAATGTGATGAATACACGAATCCTCAAACAACATATTATCACCCACAATGTACCTGAAACTTATCATCCCCACGGTGGCCAATAAATGCATCCCATTCTTCTTGGGATATCAGGTGAGCATAGACAAGGGGTGGGTGCGGGATTATTTTACCTTTGGAATCCTTCAGCTGACATTTTTTTTAAAATAGTGCGAAAATCTCGATGAAACCTTCAAAAAATACTCAGTACATAATTATTGTGTGAATCATCTACTATAAATGTATTCTACAAGATTTTAGGAAGAGTAAGAAAGTGTTTCATTATTTTATTTTCTATCAAATTAACGAAATAATATCATAATGTTATCATAATTTCTTCCCATATCACAGCCTTCAGTCCGAACAAAACATCGTGCCATGAATCTATGTCAATTGGCATGCACTGCCTAGTGACAATTCCAATGAAACTACTAAACATAGCCTTGTTGGGATTCACATGTTGGACTCATGCATTCCATCCGACTTCAAATTTGATGCCTTTGATTTTCGCCTTAAGAACTTTGGATAACACAGTCAAACTACGACGCACCTGTGTTTTCTATGACGCTGATCCTTCATCCCAGACCATTTCATTTATATCAACATCATCTTTATGGTCATATGAAATGGTAGCAGTGGCACGTTATGATGGTTGTTGGACCTCAACACTAGGAGCAGCAACAGGTTCAAAAACTTGGTGTTGCTCTGCACTGTGAGCACTCGCAGCCACAGCAGCAGTAACAGCTTGAGAGACTTGTTCAGCCTTGAGGTTACGAGCACCAGAATGTGCAGAAGTCATTATCTGTAAAAGTTGTTGAATAGTTAATTTAGATAACATAAATTTAGTAATGATAATATAATAACATGATATAATAAGATCTATATTACAAAAAAAATATAACTTCTTTATTTAACTCTCATTCTTTTTTTCAAAGGATTAAGGGATTTAACACTTCTATCAATTTTTCAAATCCTTTCACTCTCAAATCCTCTAACATAAAAAACATCATCTAAATTGGGAACACTGTGAAATGATTGTGATTTACCACTGAAATTATCTTCCTCAACTGAATTTAATCAGACCCTTCAGTAGTTTTGGAAGATAACAGAACAATCGGCCACTTTCGGTTTGCAGGATCTGGAACATAACGAACTTGTACTGCTTGTGATTCCATTATAAACTGTTCGTATTTGTACCCTTCTTTACTAAAATCAACATTCACAAATACCAATTCATCTATTTTAAGACCAATGGTGTTATCAACCCATTTTCATTGAAAAATTGTCAATTGGAATTTTGTATAATTCAACTCCCATATTTGTTTGATAGTGCCAAAGTATGACATATTTGCATAAATTGGATTTCTGTCCTTACTACCAAAAACATTAATCGCTTTAGCCAAAAGTGTAACTCCACTATTTTCATGGTACTATCTTCATCATGTTCATCTGTATAGAATGTATTACCATTAATTACATAACCATTGTAATATAATACATACACACTTGTGCTGGAAGCTATAAATCGAAGTCGTTCTAAAATTGAATTCATATTTTCATCTAACTCTTTAAAAATATGGTCCTGAAACCATCCAATAAACTGGTGATTATGTGTATTTGATATCCATTTTTCATCCCTTGATAGATTTAACAACCTAAGAATTTATTTTTGGGTTTCAATATATAGAGAAACCTCCAAACTATTATGAAAAACATAAAGGTGGCCCTACTCCTGATCTGTAATATTGATTGTCACAACATCTCTTCCAGAAATTCCCTCACCCTCAATGAGTCCAGTGTGACAAGATTTTGGGAGACCAATGCTTTCCACATCAAATAGGTATTCGGTACAGAATTCAATGGATTCCTCAATTATATATTTCTCCACTGTACAACCCTCTGGCCGACTTCAATTTTGGACATACCCCTTTAAAATATTCATATATCTTTCGATAGGGTACATCCATCTATAGTGCACAGGACCACAATGTCAAATCTTTCTCACCATGTGAATCATCAAATAAACCTTCATATCAAAGAATTTTGGTGGGAAGAACATTTCTAATTTATATAATATGATTAAAATTTCTCTTTCTATAGCTGTATATTTCACCGGGTATAAAACATTGCTACAAATAGCTTTGAAAAAGAAACAAAGTTTGGTTAACGTATGACAAAAATTCTTGGAAAAAATGAAATGTAAAGCTATAGGAATTAAATATTGCATCAAAACATTGTAGTCATGTGATTTCAAACCTTTTACCTTCAAATCATTCATTTACACAATGTTCTTTATATTTGATGAATACCCCTCTGGAACCTTTAAATCATTGAAGAAGTTGCAAAACTGATATCTATCCTCCCTAGAAAGAGTGTAAGCAGCTGGAGGAAGAAACATTCGATTTTCACCCTTCACGGGAGCCAACTCTTCTCGTATTCCCATGTCAACCTTGTCCAACCTTCCCTTAATTCCATCC
The DNA here is from genome assembly GCA_963277665.1 of Viscum album. Classification (NCBI taxonomy): domain Eukaryota; kingdom Viridiplantae; phylum Streptophyta; class Magnoliopsida; order Santalales; family Viscaceae; genus Viscum; species Viscum album. The sequence goes on along the minus strand of OY728143.1, from coordinate 1,040,693,941 downwards.
TTTGTTTTTTCAGGGGAATTTAACAATGTTCTGATAACACTGTCACATTTTTTTTTCACATGCATTGCATCAATAAATTTTTTTTCATACAAACAATTCCAGTATAGTAATTCAAAGAAAACTGATCACTTTTTTTAAACAATTTTCATAAGGTTTTTAAAAAATGGTTTACCAAAAACAGTGTTCACATCTTTTACTTTCTCAAATAGCTGATCAACTGTTAGTGGGGAGGGTGTTGTGTGTTTTTCTAAACATCCATTGAATGATGTCATCCAAGATCGGTACTTATGCTGACGAGGTAGAAATCAACGATGTCCTAGAAACAAAGATTTTGATGAATGTTTCAACCTAATTGATTTCGTATCTTTTTCACACATGGGACACCCTTGAGTTACTTTAATGCTATATCTTGACAAATTTTCATAAGCAGGGAAATCATTTATCATCCCACACAACATCGCTCTCAACGTGAAGTATTCACTTTTATAAGCATCATATAACATAACACTTGCATCTTACAATAACTTCAAATCCTCGATCAAAGGATCCAAATAAACATCAAAATCATTACCTGGTTGTTTTGGTCCTGATATGAGCATAAATAACATGATGAACTTATGCTTCATGCATAACTAGGGTGGCAAGTTATAATTTACCAACATAACATGGCATGTTCTGTGAGTGATGGTTTGAAAACCAAAAGGATTCACTCCATCTGTAGATAATGGAAGACGAAGGTTTCGCGGCTCTTTTCCAAATTCAGGATACTCATGATCAATTCTATTTCATTGAGGAGATTCATCCAAGTGACATAATTTCCCATATTTATTTCTTTTATCTTCATGCCACGACAATTGTATTGTAGTTTCTTCACTTCTATATAGACGCCTAAACCTTGGAATGATTGGAAATTACCAGACAACATTTGTAGGAATGCATTCATATTTCTTTTATCAAGAAGAAACACACATTTGGAATTCTATAAGTGATTTTTTATCCTTTATAAACAATATACAATATTTTTTACAGGCATGTATTCTTTTAGGAATCATACCCATCGAGCCTAGAAATCGTTTAGATTCATATGTCATGCTTGGGAGCTCATTATCTTCTGGGATCATGTCATTATAGAGAGCAAGTAGTTCCGTAAAACTGACATCAATCCATACGTTGCCTACTTTAAATTTATACAACTTCAGTACAACTGAAAATGCTATATATTGGGTGCAACCAGTATACAATGGCATCTTTTCACAACTCTTGAACTTCTTGAAAAATATTTGGGTAATCAAGGAGTTCATCTACAATTTTCCTTTTCATTTCCTCCAAATGATCTTCATCATCATTGACATCTGTAATCACATCCTCCATATAGTATTCTTAATTATCCATATTTGTATTCATATCTGATGATCCTTAAAATGCAGTTTTATCCCAGCCAATAGCTACATTCTCTTTTTCTTCGTGTTTATTCAAACATTTATAACTTTGATCTTTTCCATGACACATCAAATGTTATTCCAACTCCTTTGGAGTAATTATCCTAGAATAACAATAATGTAAACACTAAAAAAGGATTTGAGAATTATACTTTGTGTGATCCTTTTCAAAATTTATGAACTATTTCACTACGTTCTCATAGTCTATTGTCAAATGATTAGCATCCGCCCAATCTTTATTCATCTCCATCCTATTTGAATCTCAAATATTAGTATGTATGGTTCAAATACACAAAACAAGACTTCCAAATACAGTATAATAGAACCAATTCCTTATAAAAATAGAGATTAAATGAGCCTAACGATTTCCAATAAAGATTTTGAAATCAACAAAATCAGGATAGACCCCCCATCAAAATCAACTCACTTTCCAACCCTCTTACAAAGGGGTTCGTAGGGGAAATAAATAACCTAGGTTTATCCAAAATTACTGTGGAAAATCATAGGTTTTGTTACCCAAATTAACATAAGAAATAGAAAATTAAGGTTAGTGAACATAAATTCTATCATGAACATCTAAAGAATATGAAATAACTCTCCCTCACTAACAAGGGGCTCTACTAACAGCTACCATATACCAAGAAAATAATTGAAAAAATTAGGAAAAATATTTTCTTGTGCATATTTCTAATAGTACTACAAGAAAAGTATAACGAACATAGATCGTACCTCCAAACACTCCTAGAGCCTCCAATTAAAAAGACTCTAGTGACTACAATTATCTGAGATTATAACAACTAACTTCCTTGTGGTTTGACCTGCTTACTGACCAAATTATTTGTTGTGGTGAATCTTTCCACTTGTAGGGGAATTTTTTTCCCTACAACACTTTACACAATAAAATTTAGTGTCATTGCCAAGGACATTGTTAGGAACATGGGCTAACGGAGGCTGTGTAAGGGGTATTTATAGTTAGGGGGAATTATAGTAATTCTGTAGTTGGTCTATTTTAGCCAGTTGTAGTTGATAGTGTCTAGGCAGGTCAGCTAGGGTAATAAATGGGGGTTGGCTAGTGCAGTGGTGTGGGCTGGTGCTGGAGGGGGGATGGTTCAACGGTAGGGAGTGGGGGGTGGGTTGGTTGGTGTAGGGAAGGGGGGAGGGGCTGGTGTAGTGCAAGGGGGGAGGAGAGGGGCTGGTGTAAGGGTAGGGGGAGGGGGAGGGGTTTCTGTAGTAGGGGGAGGGGGAGGGGCTAGTGCAGCATGGAAAGTGGGAGGGGGAGGGAATGGTGGTGCTGGTGGGGCTTGGGAAACTGGGGGTAGGGGTGGGGGGTAAATTTCAAGGGGGGGGGGGGGGGGTTGGTCCAAGGTAAGGGGGAGGGTGTGGGGCTAGTGCAATAGGGGGAGGGGGCTGGTGCAGCAGGTGGGTAGGGGTTGGTGGGGGGAAGGGGAGGGGCTGGTGTAACAGGGGATTGGGGGAGGGGCTGGTGCAAGGGAAAGGGGGAGGGGAGGGTTGGTGCAGTAGAGAGGGAGGGGGAGGGGTTGTTCCAGGAATAGGGGGATGGTGCAGCAGGGAAGGGGTGCAGGGGGGAGGGGGCTGGTGGGGGTGCGGTGCAGAGGGGGGAGGGGCTGGTGTAGTAGGGAGGATAAGGGGCTGGTGGGGGTGCAGTTTAGGGGGGAAGGGGACGGTGGAATTTTCCATTTATCAATGTTAAGAAACGTCCCACTATCCTAAAAATAATTAACCACCCAAATACAACTATTCACATGTTCATACCACTATCTAAACCTAAAGTCTTTTTCTAAAGAATACCATTCACCCTTCCATGGATGCGCTACTCTGATCTCGTCATCTTCTGTGGCCTTAGTGCATGAATACTAGTGGCCACTCCATGAATCTTGGTTTAATAATAAAAGAACGTAAATGGATTATAACCTCCACTATGAACCGTCTCAGGGAGAGATTCAATTTAGAATACTATAAATTCACAAAGACACTCATCATCTCTGGTATATGGGTTGATGTATACACCATATCCTTACCAAGAGTTAACCAGAAGTCTCCCTTATGAAGAATTCCATAATTCCTTGAAATTCATAGGGAATAAAAATATTCTTATTTCACACATCACATAAAACCATTCTCACCAAAAAAGGAAAATATAACATAACATCCACAGGGTTGGATACACATTCTATATTTGAGGGTTCCTAATCACTATCATAAATAGAAACTTCCCCATAAACACAATCACCAGCACATCATGACCCCCAAAAGTGTACCCAATTAATAATGAGGTGGGTACTATCAAAACTCTTCTTTTTCATGAAGGGGTTTGCAAAAATACCACTTTCCCCAGTATAGATAAACCCACTCTACCAGAAGTATGAGGAAAAACCCTCAACATTAATATAATATTCATGTATAACAAGGTCTAGATTGAGGTTTCACAAGATTATCAAACCCTCATACATATGAAACTTGGTGAAAAATAAATTATAGTTCCAAACATCATAAGAACCCACAGAGAATCATAAAAAAGTCATACTTTAGTTCAAATAATCTTCTAACCAAGTATAATAATCCACTACGTGTGTTATTTTGGGACATAGATTGTTAGAACTCTATGTTAGTTAGCATCTAATCCAAAGGTGGTGATCATGGTGAAGAATCCAAACATCACCCTAATGAAAACCAATCTCACAAAACCCTCCCACCAAAAATAAACCTAAAAGGAGAAGTGGGAGATTAACCTAGAGTAGATCTCACCCGTGATGGAGGGGGAGGCTTCTTGCGCTACGTCGGGAGGGGAAGGCGCGACCCCTAGAGGGGGAGGTGCATGGGAGGAGCCTCCAACCATTGATAAATGGAGGATTAGGGTTTTTGGATATTAGGGTCCAACGGAGAGGAGGAGAAGTAGGTTTTGCGGGGAGGAGGATCCACGGAAGGGGTTCAAGGGGGAGGATAAGGAGTAAGGCTAGCGACATAGGTCCAGTAAAGAGAATATTGGTGGGGGAGGGGAGTTTTTTCAAGGGTACAGTACTGTGAGAGCTTAAGGGAAATATAAAAAGAGGATACGGTGAACCCTATTTTATAAAATATGGGACTACGGTTTTATCAGCACTAAAAAGTGTGGATAAAAGGAGTCTTTATCAGTGCTTTTTTAGTACTGATAAAGGGAGTCTTCATCAGTGATTTTTTAGCACTGATAAAGGGTTCTTTTTATTAGTGCTAAAATATCAGTGTTGTTAGAGGGATTATTATTAGTTCTTTTATAGTGTTGATAGAGGACTTCTATATCAGCACTAAAATTTTAGCACTGATAAAGGGTTCCTTTATCAGCGGTTTTTTTATAGCACTGATAAAAGGTGGCGCTTCCCTTTCCCATTTTTGTAGTAGTGAATTACATTCATTTAACATTATTTATTCATCTTCTAATTCATATAAACCTTAGGGCCTAGCCTAATCTTTGTATCCCCTATGTGATAGTAACTACAAACGTCTCATAAGACCTTCTAAAAATAAATTAAGACTGAGTCCAAGATTGTGCTTTGTCATGGAAGTCTCTCCACAATAATTCAATCATTAAATAACGACCCTTTGGGAAAGTTATCACAGACTAATCCCTTTGTTATAACATAAAAACATTTCATTTAATAATGACCCTCAGGGTATCTCTCAAGGTCTAACCCCTTTGGTCTAACATAACACTAAAAATTTACAAATGACCACATAGGAATGCTTTCACGGTATAAACCCATTGGTCTATTATACTATCAAACAATTATAAACAACCACATGGTCTAGCTCACACAGTCTAAACCCTTGGGTCTACGACCACCTGGCAGCTCTCACGGTCAATACCCATGGGTCACATAGTTGTAAAACATTCATAAATGACCTACCTCGGGAAGCTCTCACAGTCATATTCCCCTTGGTCAAACTTTCACAATTCATATCACAATAATTCCATATAAAAATGAAACTTCATCCTTATAAGTCCCCTGCCTTAAACATTACTTAATCTTGAGTTACTTCAAGAATACACGTTGAGGATCTTTTCAGGTTTAGAGTTTTAGAGAATTAGATCATAAAACATGCATTACATTCCACATTTAAAAAAAGTGGTTACATAAAAGATAGTAATCATTTTTTCCATCTACGGAAACATATTTAAAATAAAACATGGATTATTTTTTGACACTTCCTTGACAATATCATCACATCATGTACCTTTCCCTTGACCTGTGAAAACACTTTTCAAAAACATGGGTTGAGCATAAAAAGCTTCGTAAGGGATATAAAAATATGGAAAGGACACATGAGTATATGTATACATAAGAATCAATGAAATAATACTTTACCCATAAAACATAAGCACTTTAACATACCTCATCAAATCATGAATAAATCATAGAAATCATAAGATATAAAGGTAACTTGAGGCATTCATAACATTCTTATGTAGGGAGTAACCCTCTTGGTTACATTTGTAATACCCATCATAGTATATTCCCTAAATCTCTTCAGATAAACCTTAACGTTTAACCCCTCCGTGTTACCCAATGCATTGGAGAGCTATATTGGGCTCACCTGCCCCTAGTTTATCAAGGAACCACCCGTCTTCATAACAATGCCCAAGAACCATAACATAATCGTATCACATAAAACATGCATAAAGGAAACATAACATTTCTACCTTTCAATCACAAGATATAAAAACCACACATTGATATAATAAAAACATTATGAAAACCATTTTCAATATGAAAATAAAAGAAAATTAAAACATGGTATTTATTTTTCATTTTTTAAAAAAAGTTATGGCTTGTAGAGGAAGCCGAAACTCTAATAATGGTCACGACGGCGGAGAAGTCATTGTCACCGCATACATACGAAAAAAACATTCCCTTTTGTCGTTTAGTAAATGATTCGTATAAAAAATATTCTTTTTGAATAAATTTAAAATTCAAAGGGGTTTGTACACCGTATAAAAGAAAGTTGTTTATAAAACATAATATGCCTCAATGAAAGGAGATTGAGACGAAGTCCCTTACAAAGATCATTTTTAAATAAAATTGATCTATTATGTGAATTCACTATATGTACACATAAATAAAGTAAAAATACAATATAGGACATAATAATATCATGACATAATTTGAATGTAGGAGATTAACCCAAAGAACGGAAATTGGGTTAAGAAGTTCCCTTACCTCGGGTCCGACTTGACTCAATCGTTCTTTAATCTCCTGAATAACAAACTTGAGTTAATTTATACTTTCTTAAGAACCTTTTTCAAGTTCATTATTCCTTTTATATCACTTATTACCATGTCATGAACACTATGTAATTATTTAAGTTAATAACGGTCGTTTTAACGATCATTGGTACTTGAGTCAAAAATAAACTCTTTATAATTACAATTTTGTTCATGGGGTAAAATATCCATTATATGCTGAATTATATTCATTAATTAGATATCATATATATCATATATATCTATTATATACATGAATTTATAATATTACATAACATTTATAGGTAAGAAATGAAATGCAGCGTTCATGGAGACGGTAAGTGGTACGTACGCATGAACGCTACTTCCATTTCTATTTTATATTTAATGGAATTGAAACATAATGATACATAATTGAATTATAACTTCAGTATGGTATCATATATAATATTATTAAATCTATCCTTTATACATACCACATATGGTATTAACGAATCAAATCACTTTGAGGGGGCGGTAGTCCGCACTTCCTAAAATGAAGATATAGCGTTTACCCATAATGGAAACCATAATGGTATGCCATAAATGAAAAATACAGAAGATTAAATAAAACATAAACATATTTTATATCATATATAAATATAGTGACATCTTAATTTATACCTTTGATGGTGTTAAAAGAATATTGAACAATCATCGTTTCGTGAGGCAGAAATTCACCATCCACAGAAACAGTATGCTCTTTAACCATTAGATGTAGGTGTGTGTAAGTGTAGCTCGAATACTTTTTATAAAAACATCCTACTATATTTAATATACTTGAGTTTCTACAAAATAAATTAATAAAAAGAGTTTAGGGGGTTGGAGAAGCAAAATAAAACAAAAGAACACAAGTGAAGACATTACGTTAAAATCGGGTAACTCCCTTTGTTTTGAACCAAAAGGGTTTCTTGAAGAGATTCCTGCCTAAGGTAAGGCTTCTAGGATGAAGAGAGGGATGTGGAGAGACAAAATGATCAGATATTTTCCGAGCCAAAGGCTTGAGAGGTCTGGGTAAGGAGGTAGAGTTGGGGGCCTTTTATAAGAGGAGAGGAGAGACACCCTTGGAAAGGTATAAAATGTTACTTTATTTTCAAATGCGTTTCGTATTTTAAAGGTCCCACATTGATGTATTTCGAGGATTAGGTGATAATGGTTCGAAATATACTCATCCAATAGGTCTTTGACAAGTATAAGTCTTATATTTTTATATTATCATTTCATTTATTTAAATCGTTCATTAATGAGGTAATCGCTGCATCATCAGGATGTGATAAATAATTTAATTTATTTAATGTCTAAAAATTATTAAAAAAATACTATGATGTAGGAAATATTTTTATATTTCCAATTACTATTTATAGTAAAAAATATGACATGTATAACCCCATGTAAAATTTGTTTTAGTAAAACAATACATGTTTGTGTCGTTTTTTCTTTTACTTTAAATAAAAGGCATTAATGTCATTATCTTACCCAAGTGGCTTCATGGGGTCCCACAAATCGACCCATGGGTTGTATTGGACGTCCATGACTCATAAAATAGGGTTAGGATAAGTGTCAAGATATTTTCATTTTATTATAATATCAATTTTACCTTAAATCACACTAATTACCTTTAATCGCGATTAATAAAACTTAAAAGTTACTTTTCATCAAAAATTATTTTCATCCCATTGAACCAAATTTTACATAATAATGAAAATAATTTATATTGGATTTTTGAAATTCAAATCACAGATGTGGTAAAGTTCCATTTAAACGAAAAATTAGTTTTTGTAACTACCGCTTTATGGTTTCACTATTCATAAAAAATTAAGGTTTTTCAGAAAAATACCAAAAATTCCCTATATGCTATATTTGATATTCTGAATTAAAAAATGATGTCTATTTTACCAAATTCATAACATAGAAGTTTCATTAATTAATTTTATAATTAAATCCCGTTGTCAAAACAAATAGCGTGTTTTTAAGAAACAATATCTATCAAAAGATTGACACTCGTTTATGTCCAATCTCAAAGTGATATTAATTCCAATGACCACCATTGGATTAAATGGTAATAATATATTCTAATTTCACTTTAAAACCAATTAAAAAGATAATCTAACTATATAAATAAATTATATTAAAAAGAGTTTTTGAATTAAAATACAACACTTTTTACTATTCATTACAAAATGAACATTATCAGAAAAATACAAGAAATTTATCCTAAGTAAATTTCAATGTCCCAATCATAGAGAATAATTTTATTTTGACAAATATAGCTTATAAAATTGTCAAAAGTTAGATTTAAAAATGGTTCTCCATCAAAAGGCGGTAAAACAATCTTTTAAAAATATTAGAGTATTCCATGCTTAAGATTGGATTTATTCTCATTTTAAGCCTCTAAAACACTATCTAATTCACAAATAGACATAGATAAAAATATATATTATTTATTAATTAATTAGGATGTTACATCCTTACCCCCTTTAAAAAATTGTGTCCCCGTAATTTATTTACATATCGAATAAGTGGGGGTATTTATACCTCACTGCATTTTCAGATTCCCATGTTTCCTCTTCACTCATGTGGTTATTCCACAAAACCTTTACTTGACGAATCACCTTATTCCACAACACTTGCTCCCTGTGATTAAGAATCTGAACCAGTTTTTCCTCATAAGATAGATTCTCTTCCAACAGAACTACCTCTGGACTCAAAACATGAGATGGATCTGGCATGTACTTCCTTAACATTGAAACATGAAAAACATTGTGTACCAGAGATAAACTTGGAGGTAAAGCCACTCGGTATGCAACTGATCCAACTCTATCAAGAATTTCATATGGTCCAATGAACCTTGCCTTCAGCTTTCCTTTCTTACCAAATCACATCACACTTTTCCATGGTGATACTTTGAGAAGAACATGATCACCTACCTCAAAAGAGAGATCCTTCCTCCTGTTTTCCCCATAACTCTTCTGCCTACTCTGATCCGTTCTCATGTGTCTTTGTATCATCTGAACTTTTTCTGCCAACTCTTCTACCAATTCCGGTCACATCAACTTTATTTCACCCACTTCATCCCAGAAAGATGGAGTTTGACACTGCTTCCCATATAATGCCTCAAATGGTGCCATATGTATACTGGAATGAAAACTGTTATTATAAGAAAACTCAACTAAAGAAAGTTGTTGGTCCCAACATACCTGATAATCCATCAAACAAGCATGTAGTATATCCTCCAAAGTCTAAATTGTTCGTTCTGAATGCCCATCTAATTGAGGATGAAAATCTGTACTAAAATTTAATTCAGTACCCAACGACTTTTGAAGGCCTTTCCAAAAGTTAAAAGTAAACCTGGGATCACGATCGGATACAATGGATAGGGGAACTCCATGAAACCTGACTATCTCTTTAAGATACAATCGAGAAAGTTGATCTAGAGAGAAAGTATCTCTAATAGGAAGGAAATGAGAAAATTTAGTCAAGCGATCAATAATAACCCAGATTTCATTATTACCTCAAGGTGTCTTCGGCAATCCCACAACGAAGTCCACGGATATATTTCACCATTTCCACTCTGGCACTAGTAAAGGCTAAAGCATCCCTTTCGGTAACTACCGCTCTACTTTAACCTGTTGACAAGTCAAACACTTCATAGTAAAATCAGCAATATCTCTTTTCATTCCTTCCCACCAGTAATACTCCCGAAGATCTCTATACATCTTAGTACTGCCTGGATAAACTGAAAACGGAGAACTATGAGCTTCACATGACAACTCTCTCTTCAACTGTGAATCACAAGGCACACACAATCTCTTCCCAAATCTCAAAACACAATCATTATCAATGTTGAATTCAAGAAACTTACCCTTCTGAACCATCTCTACCTTTTTCTACAACTCATTGTATTGCTTATGTGCTTTCTTAATTTTGTCTGATAGAGAAGATTTCACTGATACCTGAAACAAAACAGAAGGACATCCTGCACCAACAACTTCTATGCGAAATTTCATTAAATCCTTAACCAAAGGATCATGTTCCAAATGCAATATTGTTAATGATGCATTACTTTTTCGACTCAAAGCATCATCCACTTTATTTTCTTTTCCCGGATGGTAATGAATTGTACAGTCCTAATCCTTGATTAATTATAGCCATCTCCTCTATCTCATGTTCAATTATTTCTGAGTGAATATATAATTTAAACTTTTGTGATCGGTATATATTTCACGCTTTACTCCATACAAATGATGCCTCCAAAATTTAAAGCAAAAACAACAGCAGCTAAATCCAAATCATGTGTTGGATAATTTACCTCAGGAGTTTTCAACTGACATGAAGCATAAGCAATTACCTGATCATTCTGCATTAGGATGCAACCAAGTCCTTTCAATGAAGCATCACTGTAGATAACAAACTCCCCATTCCCTAAAGGTAGTGCCAAAACAGGATCATTCACCGGTGTCACACCCCGACCGCGGATGTCCGTAATTGTTCTCTTTTCTTGGTCACGGTTTAAATTTTTCGAAGATTATTTGCGTTGGCGGTTTCGCGCTGGTGCGCGGTCACTGCATCATTAGCAGTGACCGTGCGTTCAGCCCAGGTGACCGTGTGTGCACCCAGCATGTTTAAATATTATAATTTTTATGTTGATATTTTATTATTAACGCTATTTAAGTTGTGTTATTAATATGATAGTTAATTTTATTTTATATATGTTTATGTATGTTTTATATATATATATATGTATAATAATGTATATATACATATAGTTCTATATATGTTTATGTATATATCTTTATATGCATAAATGTATATATATGTATTATCTTTAAATTATTTTATTATTTGATCAAAATAATTATTATTAGAATTAACTAATGTATTATTATTATTATGAATTTTACAATTATTATTATTATCTTTATAAAGTTTTATTATTATTATTATCATTATTATTATGTTTTTATTTTATATACATATATATATATTGAGAAACCCTAACCCGTTTTTTCCCCTCCCCCGTTTTCTTTCTTTCACGAGCCGCCATCCCCTCCCTCCTTCCTGCGTACGCCACCCCCATCTCCTTTTGCACCTCGCTGCGCCCGACCTCCCCGGCCGCCCTCTCCCTTGCACCCTCCTCCCGTCCCACTCACCCCAGCGTCGCGCCGCCCCGGCCGCTCCTCTCCCCCTGCACCTCGCTGTTCCCGGCCTCCTCTGCGGTCTCGCGCCGTCCCCTCCCTCTGCTTGTTCCCGTCACTGACCCTCCCGGGCTCCGCCGTCTCCCTCGCGCGACCTCGCCACGCCCAGCTGCCGGCCTCCCCTCCCTCCGGCAGTCTTGCACCTGGCCTCTCGGCTCCCCCGGTTCCCCCGGCCTGCCAGCGCTCATCCCGGCGACCTCCGTCCCGGCGCGCTCCCTTTCCGGCAGCCCGCACCCCTGCTCTCCTTCAGTGCCGAACCCAACCCGCCCAGCTCCCCATTGCCTGCACCCCTACTCTGCTGATGCTAGAATTGTTTTAAATAAATTTTATTCCATGATTCGCGTGTTTATGATATCCTTTCGCGGCTTATTTTGGTGTTTTAAAAATCTATAGTTTTTATTCGAAAGTTATGTTTGAAGCAATTATATTTTATGCCAAGGTAGTTGTGCACTAGATATTGTCCTTCACTTTTTATTGTTTATATAGTGCACCTGGTTAGGCGTTGCCAGCTAACGTGGAACTAAATGCTTATGTCCTCTTATGTTATCATTGGTTGTCTTGAGTGGTGTTTCCTTTTTGTAAAGAAAGAATCATTCTTGGATCGTATTATCCTGTGCTGGTTAGTTTTATGAAATTTAGTACCATTTGGAAGTGTTGTCGTTCCCCTTTGCAGGTTTGACGCACCATTGGATGTTGACACATCCATGGGTGCACCAGGTGCACACAGGGATGTGCCCTCAAATGAAGATGGTGTTTGAAATTGTTACCATTTATTTTTATTTATTTTTATTTTCTCGAAATCTCGACTTTTCTAAATGGTTCTTGGTTTCAAAATGTTTTCGTCCCTTTATGAGACACATCGAACTTGTTTAAAAAGAAATCTACGAAAATATGCTCGTTTGGCCTTTCTTTTAATACATAAGTAGCGCTTGAGTTTTTGAAAAAGATATTGTAAAATGTTTGTGTAAAGTCATTTGATTTTTGTAAAAAAAAAACAAAGTGCTCGCTTGGCGACTTCAGGTATTTTTATAAAGTGGTTTTGATAATTAAATGACGTGAAGGCCCGATTGGCACTTTATTAAATGTGAAGTGATTATACATACATATATATATATATATATACGTACTTGTGAGGGCATCTCTACAGGGGGACTTCCCTTCGAGGGTTGTCGTGTAGCGATGTCCGTGTAAGGGGTTGGCAAGTGCGATGAGATGAGTCACGCGTGCGAGGGTCTCCCACTTACACAGTGTTACAAAAACCACCATGGGTTCCTGGGCGTCTTGTAGATTATCGAGTGACGGTTGCTTGATAACCCTGATTAGACGGGTTAGTACCCCCTGGAGTTGTGGACAGGCCAGGAGGGATGTGCCACTGGTTGGCTATTAGGGTGGCCAGTTGGTAATTGACTATAGAGTACCACGCCGGCAGGTAGTCTGAACCTGAGTACGTCCAGGGGTTTTCTAGGGATGTTTAGGATCACCCATGGTTACTTGCTTCCTTGATTGTTTACTTACAGTTCTTCTTTACAGCTCATATTGTTACTTGTGTCCTTTTCACTACTTGCATCTTGCATTTCTTGTTTACTTCCTGTTTCACTGGTTTGTTTTCAGCCTGTACTGTTTACCTGTTCCTTTTTAGCACAGTCGTAGTATTACCTGTATTTGGTTTTGTTTATAAAAACAGGAAATGGTTTTGAAAGTGATTTATAGTGTTCTTTGGATTTTCAAATGGGGGAAACATTTTGTTTACTTTAAAAATGTAAAAGAAAAAAAACCTATTTTTATAATTGTATTTTCAATCCTGTGTCAACAGATTGCTCGGGAAAGGAAACATTTGGATTCAGTGGTTTACTTTGGCTTACCTACAGGGAATTTTTAATGCTCACGCCTATATTATCATTTCAGTTGCAGGTCTTCCCTTGATCAGGTCTTCTGTTTTGAGTCGCTCAGTGTTGGAGCGAGGTTGCTCTCTGGTTGGGTGGTGACCTGAGAGGTCACATGGAGGTACGTGGTCATGTGGCTTTTATTTCTTTTCCGCTTTTAGTGTTTATTTGTTCTGTTCTATTTACTTTTGTTTGGGCTGAAATCGTTCCCAACGATCAATTTTTAATGCCCGGCACTGGTTGCCATCCCGGGGGGATCGGGAACGCCCCTCGGGACTTGCCGCGGACCGGCTCGGGTGACCAGTTCAGGGTCGACCCGGGCTGGTTCGTGACAAAATGGTTTCAGAGGCAGGTTCTTGTTATTTGGGTTGTCCAGTAGAAGTAGATTAGGACTGTCGGAACTCGAGGGGTAGGTACGGGAAGAGCGTCGCGAACTCTTGCTCGCACTGATCCTCGAGTTACCAGGGGTAGTTCGGGAATTGTGTCCTTGTCTTTTCTGGTTTTTCTTGGACTGAGAGATGAAATGGAGGAAAGACGATGTTACATCGTGATTTCACATAGAGTAGTGACCCATGTGGAGTCCGAGTACATAGTTTGAATTCCTCCTAGTGGTCGACGCTGACTTGGGACATGGCCCACTACCATGTCGCCAGGTTGAGCGTGAGTACTAGTCCCTCACTTCAGTGGTTGATGGAAACTTGGATGCTGCTTTTTTTTTGGTATGTGTAAGTACGTTGTTTGAAATGAAAAAGGGTTTTTGAAAATTGGACTGGTTTCTTTTAAAGGACTTTAAATGTATAAAATGGGTTTTAAAACTGAAATCTCTTGATTTGAAAATCTGTTGTTTGCTTGGAATTGGTTAAGAATGATTTGGGGTGAAACCTCAGGTCCTCTTTATGAACGTTTTCACATGTGTGAGAATGCATGGGAAAAAAATGCGTGTTGGTGCGAGTATTATTGGATAGTGGATAAAGACATGTGCAATGGGTCATGAGATTACCTGGGTGTGTATTTGAAATTAAAGGCTTGACCTTGTTTTCTAAATTGGTTTTGAAGGGGAAACGGTTTTGGAAAGTTTTTGGTTTGAAAGTGGATTGGTTTTTGGAAAGTGGTCTTGACAAAGGATGGTTTTAAAGTCTAAAATAAAAAGGAGGCTTTATTTTGGGTTGTGTTTGTGTTTGTTTGGTCTTGTGCAGACTGGTTTGATGAAGGTGCTTTTATTGAGGTTGCTTCGGGTTGATATTGGTTTTGGCTTTGTGTTTTATATGTCGCTTAGGAAATGCCACCCAGAAAGGTCTCTAAGGATTCTGATAGGTCATGCTCAGTTTTTGGTCCTCCTCAGACTTTGCCTATTCTCCATGGTGATCAGGGTCCGTTAGAGGCAGTGAAATGGCTCGAGGAAGTGGAGCATGTCTTTAGAATGTTGGGAACTCCCGATAATGATAAGGTTCGTGCAATTATGGAGTTGTTTGAGGGTCCAGATCTGGACCAATGGAAGAGGGTTACCCCATCATCAATGCAAGGTGAAATGACGTGGGATGTCTTCAGAATCGTTTTCATCCAATGGTTTGTACCTGAGAGAGTGAAGCTGGAGAAAAAGGGAGAGCTTGTGCATATTCAACAAGGTCAACGGACGGTGAAGGCATATGTTCACCATTTCAAGGAACTGATTCCCTTTTCTCCAGAGGTAGCGTCGCATGAGCTCATGAAGGTCTCTCTTTTCACTGGGGGTCTTCGTCCAGAGATCAAGGAGCGAGTCCTCCCTTATAAAGACCTTTGTTTCAAGAAGCTGGTGGAGGAAGCTTTCTTGGCTGAGTTAGTTTCTAGTGTGCGGGTGGTTAATACTTCAGCGTCCCCTGTTGTTGTTCGTAAGAGTTCCCCCTCTGGTGAGAAAAAGGTGCCAGAGATACCTGTTCCTAAGGATTTATCCCCTTTGGTCTCAGCTTCCAGTTCATCAGATCATTCAATGGTATGCTATCAGTGTGGTCGTTTCGGGCATTCAAAGCCATCAAGTCGAACTCCTCCGAAGACGTGTCATAGATGCGGCTGTCTGGGTCATCTGGAGAAGTTTTGCAAGAAGCGTCGCTTGAAGAAGAAGCTGTGATTAGAGAATGACAATACCTGACTATGAGGCAGAAGATTCTTCAGCCATCAGAGCCCCAACCACAGGTCTTGGGGTGAAGCTCGTGCGTAGTCAGGAGTTCCCAGGGTTGTGAAGCCTTAGTCCAGGTTAGGTTTTTCGTGTTGACGGTGGAACAATTAATATCTTTTGTACTTGTTCGCTGCTGTTAAGGTTTTAGTATCGTTGTAATCATGTTGTTTTGATATGAAGTAATGATGGACTTGTTATATTATAATCAAATAAGACTGGTTTGTGTGGATGTGATATTCTAAATCGTGTGTCCTTATTAATTGTGTGTTTGATCCTTGTGTGGGTTGACCACGTTGTAGTTATGTTATCGGATGTGGTTATGTTTCGTGGACTTCAATGGGTCATGTTTCCGATTCGATGTCCGGTTAAGCCTTTTCTGTGGGTTGTTCCGAGTGTTGAAGTTGTTGAATCTAGTCATGTGTTCAGCGTTACGACGGAAGTGTTGTTTTGATTGTGTTATAGGAGTCGGTTTGGATCGGTTATGAGTTCCCGCACTGGAACCACCTTCTTTTGATAGTATGTGTTGGGTGTTAAGTTTTCGAACTAGTTAAGTTCTTGTGGTGGGGAGAACCCCTTCGTGTTCTCCCCTCAATCTCGGACCCCAACTTTCTCTTGAATCGGTCGGGTGTGACCTGTGCAGAGTAAGGTCATCCCCGAGATTCTCAGTTCTCTCTGGTTCCTTTAGTTCCATTGGGGCATGGACTTAAATCTTGACCAACTTTTGGCCTGGTGACCTTCTGGGGGTAGAAAGTTTCTGTGGTGGGGAGAATTGTCACACCTCGACCGCGGATGTCCGTAATTGTTCTATTTTCTTGGTCACGGTTTAAATTTTTCGAAGATTATTTGCGTTGGCGGTTTCGCGCTGGTGCGCGGTCACTACATCATTAGCAGTGACCGTGCGTTCAGCCCGGGTGACCGTGTGTGCACCCAGCATGTTTAAATATTATAATTTTTATGTTGATATTTTATTATTAACGCTATTTAAGTTGTGTTATTAATATGATAGTTAATTTTATTTTATATATGTTTATGTATGTTTTATATATATATATATATGTATAATAATGTATATATACATATAGTTCTATATATGTTTATGTATATATCTTTACATGCATAAATGTATATATATGTATTATCTTTAAATTATTTTATTATTTGATCAAAATAATTATTATTAGAATTAACTAATGTATTATTATTATTATGAATTTTACAATTATTATTATTATCTTTATAAAGTTTTATTATTATTATTATGTTTTTATTTTATATACATATATATATATATATTGAGAAACCCTAACCCGTTTTTTCCCCTCCCCCATTTTCTTTCTTTCATGAGCCGCCATCCCCTCCCTCCTTCATGCGTACGCCGCCCCACATCTCCTTTTGCACCCCGCTGCACCCGACCTCCCCAGCCGCCCTCTCCCCTGCACCCTCCTCCCGTCCCGCTCACCCCAGCGCCGCGCCGCCCCGGCCGCTCCTCTCCCCCTGCACCTCGCTGTTCCCGGCCTCCTCCGCGGTCCCGCGCCGTCCCCTCCCTCCGCATGTTCCCGTCACCGACCCTCCCGGGCTCTGCCGTCTCCCTCGCGCGACCTCGCCACGCCCAGCTGCCGGCCTCCCCTCCCTCCGGCGGTCTTGCACCTGGCCTCCCGGCTCCCCCGGTTCCCCCGGCCTGCCAGCGCTCATCCCGGCGACCTCCGTCCCAGCGCGCTCCCTTTCCGGCAGCCCACACCCCTGCTCTCCTTCAGCGCCGAAGCCAGCCCGCCCAGCTCCCCTTCGCCAGCCGCACCGTCTCCCCCTGTTCCGGCTCTCCCCGCGGCCACGCCCTCCCTGCCCTGGCCTCCTCCGCGCGCCCCGACGTCGCCCTCGCCCTCGTCCGGCGCTCCCCCGCTCTGTCCCTCTCCTCCTGCGCCCACCGACCCTCCCGGGCTCCGCCTCTCCCCGTCCCGCGCGCCGCGCCCGGCTAGCCCCGCTACCTCCGACTCCGCTGCACCGGCCTCCGGCCTCCTCGGCTCGCCGCACTGGCCGACCGCCGCCGACTCCCCCTCCTGCTCCATTGTGAGTTTTGTTTTTATTTTTATTTATTATTATTATTATTTTTATGTGTTAATCTCATTTATTTACGTTTATTTTTATATATATATAACGTTTTGATATTTTTATCATGTTAATAATATTAATATTAATGTTATATTATTATTATTCCATTATTATTATTATTATATTATTATTATTATTTTGTTAATATTTTTCTATTATTATATTATATTATTATTATTATTATGTTAATATTATTATATTATTATTATTATATTATTATCGTTACTATTGTTATTAAATTATTATTTTATTGTTAATATTATTATTATTATGTTTGAGTTATTATTATTACATTAGAATTATTATTTTTAATATGTTAATGTCTTTAATATTATATTATTATTATTATTGTGATTATATTATTGTTATATTATTATTATGTTAATATTATTCTATTAGTATTATTATTGTATTATTATATTAATATTGTTATTACTATTATGTTATTATTGTGCTAAATTATTATTGTTATTTATTTATTCTCTTGATTATTTATTTATTCTTGTATGTGTTATTTATCTATATATTTATTTAATTGCCTATTTGTTTGTTAATTAGTTGATTAATTAATTAATTTATTTATTTATTTATTTATTTTTCCTTCGTGGCATCTTGGTGTTTATATTTAATTCATATTAATCCTTTTTCTGTCGCGGGTTGAGTGACCCGTACTTTTTCCACTGTTCAGCATACGCAGTTGTCCGCGAAGGATTTTCCTACTTTCCATTGGGGTTCTGTTGCGTTCGCTCCTTGTTTGAGGTAGGCGAACTCAACTGTTTCCTTTCCGAGGTACTCTGCTGATACTAGAATTTTTTTAAATAAATTTTATTCCATGATTCGCGTGTTTATGATATCCTTGCGCGGCTTATTTTGGTGTTTTAAAAATCTATAGTTTTTATTCGAAAGTTAAGTTTGAAGGAATTATATTTTATGCCAAGGTATTTGTGAACTAGATATTGTCCTGCACTTTTTATTGTTTATATAGTACACCTGGTTAGGCGTTTCCAGCTAACGTGGAACTAAATGCTTATGTCCTCTTATGTTATCATTGGTTGTCTTGAGCGGTGTTTCCTTTTTGTAAAGAAAGAATCATTCTTGGATCGTAACATCCTGTGCTGGTTAGTTTTATGAAATTTAGTACCATTTGGAAATGTTGTCGTGCCCCTTTGCAGGTTTGACGCACCATTGGATGTTGACACATCCATGGGTGCACCAGGTGCACACAGGGATGTGCCCTCAAATGAAGATGGTGTTTGAAATTGTTACCATTTATTTTTATTTATTTTTATTTTCTCGAAATCTCGACTTTTCTAAATGGTTCTTGGTTTCAAAATGTTTTCGCCCCTTTATGAGACACATCGAACTTGTTTAAAAAGAAATCTACGAAAATAAGCCCGTTTGGCCTTTCTTTTAATACAAAAGCAGCGCTTGAGTTTTTGAAAAAGATATTGTGTAATGTTCGTGTAAAGTCATTTGATTTTTGTAAAAAAAAACAAAGTGCTCGCTTGGCGACTTCAGGTATTTTTATAAAGTGGTTTTGATAATTAAATGACGTGAAGGCCCGATTGGCACTTTATTAAATGTGAAGTGATTATACATATACATATATATATATATATACGTACTTATGAGGGAATCTCTACAGGGGGACTTCCCTTGGAGGGTTGTCGTGTAGCGATGTCCGTGTAAGGGGTTGGCTAGTGCGGTGAGATGAGTCACGCATGCGAGGGTCTCCCACTTACACAGTGTTACAAAAAACAGCATGGGTTCCTGGGCGTCTTGTTGATTATCGAGTGATGGTTGCTTGCTAACCCTGATTAGACGGGATAGTACCCCCTGGAGTTGTGGACAGGCCAGGAGGGATGTGGCACTGGTTGGCTATTAGGGCGGCTAGTTGGTTATTGACTATGGATTACCACGCCGGCAGGTAGTCTGAACCCGAGTACGTCCAGGGGTTTTATAGGGATGTTTAGGATCACCCATGGTTTCTTGCTTCCTTGATTGTTTACTTACAGTTCTTCTTTACAGCTCATATTGTTACTTGTGTCCTTTTCACTACTTGCATCTTGCATTGCTTGTTTACTTCCTGTTTCACTGGTTTGTTTTCAGCCTATACTGTTTACCTGTTCATTTTTAGCACTGTCGTAGTATTACCTGTATTTGGTTTTGTTTATAAAAACAGGAAATGGTTTTGAAAGTGATTTATAGTGTGAGTTGGATTTTCAAATGGGGGAAACATGTTGTTTACTTTAAAAATGTAAAAGAAAAAAAACCTATTTTTATAATTGTATTTTCAAACCTGTGTCAACGGATTGCTCGGGAAAGGAAACATTTGGATTCAGTGGTTTACTTTGGCTTACCTACTGGGAATTTTTAATGCTCACGCCTATATTATCATTTCAGTTGCAGGTCTTCCCTTGCTCAGGTCTTCTGTTTTGAGTCGCTCAGTGTTGGAGCGAGGTTGCTCTCTGGTTGGGTGGTGAGCTGAGAGGTCACATGGAGGTACGTGGTCATGTGGCTTTTATTTCTTTTTCGCTGTTAGTGTTTATTTGTTCTGTTATATTTACTTTTGTTTGGGCTGAAATTGTTCCCAAAGATCAATTTTTAATGCCCGGCACTGGTTTCCATCCCGTGGGGATCGGGAACACCCCTCGGGACTTGCCGCGGACCGGATCGGGTGACCGGTTCAGGGTCGACCCGGGCTGGTTCGTGACAACCGATCTTCCTTTCAGTTCCTGAAAACAATCATCACATTCTTTTGTCCAGATAAATTTAACACCCTTCCGAGTTAGCTTAGTCATTGGACTAGATAACCGTGAAAAATTTCTAACAAACCTTCGGTAATAGCCTGCCAAACCAAGGAAGCTTCGAATCTCAGTTACATTTTTGGGTCTTGGCCATTCTTTAACAACCTTTTTTTTCAGGATCAATAGTCATCCCATCTTTAGAAACAATGTGACCCAGGAAAAAAATTTGTTGCAACCAGAAATCACACTTACTGAATTTCCCATACAATTTCCTTTCTTTTAAGGTTTGCAAAATAATCCTTAAATGTGTTTCATGCTCCTCTTTACTTTTAGAAAACACCAATATATCATCAATTAAAACCACCATAAACTTATCCAAGAACTCATGGAAAATTCTATTCATTAAGTCCATGAATACAGTAGGTGCATTGGTTATCCCAAAAGGCATTACTAAAAATTCATAATGGCAATATCTTGTACGAAATGCGGTCTTCGGAAGATCTGCTTCCTTTACCTTCAACTGATGGTACCTTGATCTCAGGTCAATCATTGAAAAAAACTGAGCTCCCTGGAGCTGATCAAACAAATCATCGATATGAGGCAAAGGATATTTGTTCTTAACAGTGATGTTATTAAAGGCTCTATAATAAATGAAAAATCTCATAGAACCATCTTTCTTTTTTTACAAATTAAACAGGAGCACCCCATGGTGATATGCTAGGTCGAATAAAACCTTTCTCTAATAAATCTTGCAATTGCTCCTTCAAATCTAAAAGTTCAATTTGAGCCATTCGATAAGGGGGTTTTGAAATTGGCTTTGCATCAGGAACTAAGTCAACAGTAAATTCAACTTCCCGATCTGGTATTATTCTAGGAAACTCATTAGAAAAAACATCAGGATAATCATTTACCACTAGCACATCATTAATCTGAACAGTTCATTTGTTTTCAACAATATGTGCAAGGTAATATTCATGTCCATCTTTTACAAGTTCCCCAGCCTCTTGATATGTTATCAGTAGTAAGATTCATTCTTGTACACAAACTGAAATTCTTTCTGAAAAGAATCTTCTTTAGCTCTACAGTCAATCTTAGCATGGTTAATAGAGAGCCAATCCATACCCAGGATAACATCAAACTCTTCTAGAGGTAAAACAATAAGGTTTGAAGGTTGGTTCTTTCCACGGATAAGGATAGGAAGCTTCTTATAAATTCTTTTTGCCTCAACATTTCCCCCAGGTGTTTTTACCACAACTTCAGGAGTCATTTCTTGAGATGGTATTCCCATTTTACTAGAAACGTTTTAAGAGATGAAGGAATGTGTAGACCCTGAATCAAAAAACACACTGGCATAATCTGAAAAAACAAACAAAGTACCTGATACCACTTCATTTGATGTCCCAACGTCTGCTGAAGTAGTTGCAAAGGATTTCACCACCCCTTTCTTCTTGTAGTCTAACCGCTTCCCATCACTCAAGCTCTTTGTCGGACACTCGTTTACATAGTGACACATCTCATTGCACTTAAAACATTTCACTAACTGTAAATAAAATTTGGTCTTACCATCACCCTGATCTCTTTCAGTGAAATGATGAGCCTTATGTCCCATCTTACCACATCGGTAGCACTTCCCAGAATTCAGAAGACATTCCCCAGCATGCCTTTTAACACAGTTATCACAAACTGGAAACTTATTTTTCTTACCATCAGACTTTTTTGAAGAATTCTTCCATTTCTCCTGCCACCTCGGTCTCTTCTTCTATTGGTTTTCCTAGAACACTTGATCATCGGCAAACTCCATTTTCACCTTCTCAGCACATCGAACAAGCTTTTCATAACTCTTGAACTCGAGATAATCTAAATCTCTTCAATATTTTGTCTTTAATCCTGAGTAAAAACGGTTGATTTTACTATCAAGGTCTGGGATAAAATTTGGATCATATCTTGCCAATCGAGTGAACCTTTCTTCATAAGCATCCACTGAGTCTTCCTCTGGCCTCAATTCCAAGAATTGTTTTTCCACTGAAAGTCGAACAGCCTTAGGAAAATTCTTCTCAAGAAACATACCTTTTAATTCATCCTAGTCGAGAGCATCAATCTCATCAGCATCCCTAATATTTTTAGCCATTGACCACCACTTATCTGCATCACCCTCCAAATGGTAAATATAATGACTAATCTTTTGATTTTCTGAACACCCCATGACATCGAAAATCATCTCCAGTGCTTTAATCCACCCTTCAGCTAGCACATGGTCAGATGATCCTCTGAATGATGGGGGATGTTTCCTCATGAAATGTTCCACCACTGACATGTTCCTCTGCGGTTGATCTGGCTGATCTCGTGAATGGATACCACCACCATTTATCGCTTGCGTCAAATATTCCATTACTGCAACAAACTGTTCAGTTCCAATTCTGACCATCTCAGGATGCTGATTCAGAAGGTCATTTCCTTCTGTATGTCTTCCTAGCACTACTTCCATGTTTCCTCCGCATAAAACCATTCTGAACAAACATGTCTTAGATGAAGCGACATGGTACTCTTCAAATTCTATATCATTTCAATTTTACCATAAAAAAAATATTTTTGGATAATCGATTAATAGAATTATAAATCCAAAAGTAATATAAACCTCCCTCTAATACCAACTATAAGGCCCCAGCCTTAAACATTACATAATCGTGAGTTACTTCAAGAATACACTTTGAGGATCTTTTCAGGTTTAGAGTTTTAGAGAATTATATCATAAAACATGCATTACATTCCACATTTAAACAAAGTGGTTACGTAAAAGATAGTAATAATTTTTCCCATCAACTGAAACATATTTAAAATAAAACATGGATTCTTTCTTGACACATCCTTGACACTATCATCACATCATGTACCTTTCCCTTGACATGTGAAAACACATTTCAAAAACTTGGGTTGAGAATAAAAATCTCAGTAAGGGATATAAAAATAGGGAAAGGAAACATGAGTACATGTATACATAAGAATCAATGAAATCATACATTACCCATAAAACATAATCACTTTAACATACCTCATCAAATCATGAATAAATCATATAAATCATAAGACATAAAGGTAACTTGAGGCATTCATAACATTCTTACATAGGGAGTAACCCTCTTGGTTACGTTTGTAATACCCATCACAGTATATTCCCTAAATATCTTCGGAGAAACCTTAACGTTTAACCCCTTCACGTTACCCAATTCATTGGAGAGCTATATCGGGCTCACCCACCCTTAGTTTATAACAGAACCACCCGTCTTCATAACAATGCCCAAGAACCATAACATAATCGTATCACATAAAACATGCATAAAGAAAACATAAAATTTCCACCTTTCAATCACAAGATATCAATACCACACATTGATATAATAAAAACATTATGAAAACCATTTTAAATACCAAAATAAAAAAAAGTAAAACATGGTATTTATTTTTCATTTAAAAAAAAGTTGTGGCTTGTAGAGGAAGCCGAAACTCTAATAATGGTCACGGCAGCGGAGAAGTCATTGTCGTCGCATACGTACGACAAAAAACATTCACTTTTTCCGTTTAGTAAATGCTTCGTATAAAAAATATTCCTTTTAAGTAAATGTAAAAGTCAAAGGGGTTTATACATCGTATAAAATAAAGTTGTTATAAAACATAATATGCCTCAATGAAAGGAGATTGAGATGAAGTCCCTTACAAAGATAATTTTTAAATAAAATAGATCCATTATGTGAATTCACTATAATTACACATAAATAAAGAACAAATACAAGATAGGACATAATAATATCATGACATAATTTGAATGTAGGAGATTAACCCAAAGAACGGAAATTGGGTTAAGAAGTTCCCTTACCTCGGGTCCGACCTGACTCGATCGTTCTTTAATCTCCTGAATAATAAACTTGAGTTAATTTATACTTTCTTAAGAACCTTCTTCAAGTTCATTATTCCTTTTATTTCACTTATTACTAGGTCATGAATACTATGTAATTATTTAAGTTAATAACGGTCGTTTTAACGATCATTGGTACTTGAGTCAAAAATAAACTCTTTATAATTACAATTTTGTTCATGGGGTAAAATATACACTATATCCAGAATTATATTCATTAAGTAGATATCATATATATCATATATATCTATTATATACATGCATTTATAATATTACTTAACATTTAGAGGTAAGAAATGAAATGCACCGTTCATGGAAACGGTAAGCCGTACGTACGCATGAACGCTACTTCCAATTATATTTCATATTTAATGGAATTAAAACATAATTATACATAATTTTATTATAACTTCAGTATGGTATCATATATAATATCATTAAATCTATCCTTTATACATACCACATACGGTATTAACGAATCAAATCACTTTGAGTGGGCGGTAGTCCGCAATTCCTAAAATGAAGATATCGTGTTTACCCATAATGGAAACCATATAGGTATGCCATAAATGAAAAATAAAGAAGCTTAAGTAAAACATAAATATATTATATATCATATATAAATATAGTTACATCTTAATGGCCTCCTTTATGGTGTTAAAAGAATATTGAACAATCATCGTTTTGTGAGGCAGAAATTCACCATCCACAGAAACAGTATATTCTTTAACCCTTAGATGTAGGTGTGTGTATGTGTAGCTAGAATAATTATTATAAAAACATCCTAGTATATTTACGATACTGGAGTTTCTACAAAATAAATTAATAAAAAGAGTTTAGGGGGTTGGAGAAGCAAAATAAAACAAAAGAACACAAGTGAAGATGTTACCTTAAAATAGGGTAACTCCCTTTGGTTTGAACCAAAAGGGTTTCTTGAAGAGATTCCTGCTTAATTTAAGGCTTCTAGGATGAGGATAGGGATGTGGAGAGACAAAATTATCAGATCTTGGCCGAGCCAAAGGCTTGAGAGGTGTGGGTAAGAATGTAGAGTTGGGGGCCTTTTAAAAGTGGAGAGGAGGGGCACTATTGAAAAAGTATAAAATGTTACATTATTTTCAAATGAGTTTCGGATTTTAAAGGTCCCAAATTGATTTATTTCAAGGATAAGGTGATAAGGGTTTTAAATATACTCATCCAATAGGTCTTTGACAAGTGTAAGTTTTAGATTTTACATTATATGTTCATTTTATTTAAATCGTTCATTAATGAGGTAATCACTGCATCATCATGATGTCATAAATAATTTAATTTATTTAATGTCTAAAAATTATATAAAAAATACTATGATGTAGGAAATATTTTTAGGTTTACAATTACTATTTATATTCAAAAATATGACTTGTATAACCCCATGTAAAAATTGTTTTAGTAAAACAATACATGTTTGTGTCATTTTTACTTTTTTACTTTAAATAAAAGGCATTATTATCATTATCTTACCCAAGTGCCTCCATGGGGTCCCAAAAATCTACCCATGGGTTTTATGGGTCGTCCATGAATCATCCAATAGGGTTAGGACAAGTTTCAAGATATTTTCACTTTATTATAATATCATTTTTACCTTAAATCACACTAATTACCTTTAATCGCGATTAATAAAACTTAAAAGTTACTTTTCATCAAAAATTATTTTCATCCCATTGAACCACATTTTACTTAATAATTAAAATAATTTATATTGGATTTTTGAAATTCAAATCACAGAAGTGGTAAATTTCCATTTAAATGAAAAATCTGTTTTCGTAACTACCACTTTGTGGTTTCACTGTTTATCAAAAATTAAGGTTTTTCAGAAAAATACCAAAAATTCACCCTAAGCTATATTTGATATTCCAAATTCAAAAATGATGTCTATTTTACCAAATTCATAACATATAAGTTTCATTAATTAATTTTATAATTAAATCCCGCTGTCCAAACAAATAGCGTGTTTTTAAGAAAGAATATCTATCAAAAGATTGACACTCGTTATGTCCAATCTCAAAGTGATATTAATTAAAATGATCACCATTGGATTAAATGGTCAAAATATATTCTAATTTCACTTTAAAACCAATTAAAAATATAATATAACTATATAAATAAATTAGATTAAAAAGAGGTTTTGAATTAAAATACAACACTTTTCACTATTCATTATAAAAATGAACATTAACAGAAAAATACCATAAATTTATCAAAAGTAAATTTCAATGTCCCAATCATAGAGAATAAGTTTATTTTGACAAATATAGCTTATAAAAATCACAAAAGTTATATTTAAAAATGGTTCTCCATCAAAAGACAGTAAAACAATCTTTTAAAAATATTAGAGTATTCCATGCTTAAGATTGGATTTATTCTCATTTTAAGCCTCTAAAACACTATCTAATTCATAAATATACATAGATAATAATATCTATTGTTCATTACTTACTTGGTATTTTAAAATCCTAATCAAACAAGTAATGGGAAAAAATGTACCAAACCTTATTCATAAGCAACAACCCCTTTTTCAATCAATCAACCATAGTAGGTATTAAACTAGATAAAATTCTAATCAATTGATACCCCAAACATGGGTATGTGTAACTTTAAGAATATATAAACCAAATACAAACAACTAAAGGCACAGAACACCTACCTTGATGTCATACGATCAATACTATTGAACGTCGGCCCTAGAATCGGAATGAAATGGATTAGATCTACAAAAAGGTGAAAAATTAAAAACCTTGAATAACCCCTAAGAGAGGAAGAATCTGGATGAAAGGACCTAGGGGTATTGAGAACTCATCGGTGGGATTCCAATGCACCTGAAAATGTCTCAATCTGAAGTTGGATGCAAAATCAGGATGAGTTGAGAGTTCTTCGGCCCTTTCATCGCCCTCCTTTACAAAATAAGGAGAGAAGAATACATTTTTGAGGATGAGATGCAACTCCTCGCCGATTTATCAATTAAAAAGAAAATTGCACTGTGTGTTAATTAAATGTACACACCATGTAGTGACCTTAGCTTGCCCTCGCCTTAAGTGGTTTGTCGAGTGACCACATGACCATGTACTCAGCAGTTACTTGACCAGTACGTAGCTATACGTGGTACCTGGGTACACGGTGTGTATTCATAAGTACATGGCGTGTACTTAGAAAATTCCCATTTCTTTCTTTTTCTTAAAAAATAAGCCTAAATAAAGACCCATACCTGAAATGGTGAACCTGGTTCGTACACATATTTTACAAGTAAAAATTCACATATTTAGAAAATTATTTTGATAAATTCAATATTATTTTTGGAATCAGAATATCAAAATTATCTAATGGTGAATATTTTAAAATATCATGAGACATCCAAATTTTTGGTTAAAAATTAAATATCATATAAATATATGTTGTGTATTAGGACATCATAATGACCCAAAAGTGATGTGATAAATACTATAAAGGGTATCCATGACTATATATATTTCATTCCTTTAAAATAAAATTATTTATAAATTTTTGGATATTTTTTTTTGAACCATTTAGGAATCCTCCTAAACCATTAATATATTTTATGGTTTTAAAATCATTTCATTATGAGTAAGACTCACTTACGCATAAATAAGGGTATTATTTAATTATGTTCGACCCTTTGTATTAAAAAATGATTAAAACAAATCCTCTTTTTTAGAAACCATTTTCAAAACCCTTGTAAGGTTTTTGGTTTTGGTTATGTTATTATATAGATTCCAAAACCAATTATTAAGAAAATAATAAATAATTACCCACTCTTTTCTTATATAAACCCACCAAGGATACCATTCATATTCACTCAAAATCCTTCTATAACATCCTTAATCTTCCTGACCATCTCTATATTCCTCCTAAGGTGCCCCAAATATCTCAATAAGCTCCTTCCAAGCATTAGGATACACACTTTCAAGGTAAAGGTACATTCTTTTCTCCTCTTTATTTATGTTTCTTCATTACCTTATACCTTCTATTTCCAATTCATATAATTGGGATATGTTTTTCCATTTCCCTATTAATTTCCACTTTATATCAAAATTATTAGATAACCCCTTCACTCTCATCAACCCAGTTTTTGAATTTTTATGTGACGTTGTTATGCGGCTGAAATTCCACCAGGATTTTCCATGCCAAACAATTATGTAGGGAATACTCGTACCCATTTCTTATTAAGGGTTTTTACCATTATGAACTTATACTTATTTTTTGGGTAGATACATGTATATATTTTTACCACCATGTTATTGGAAAAAAAATTGATCATAAATGATAACATGCTTTATTATCTGTATGGAAATCTTGCTCATGAGAATGAAATAAATGTAATGGGTGTGACCTGAATTATATAGCACACTAATGAATTTGGTAATGTTAAGTCTCATGAGATGTCATGTTGGGATAAGGAGTAAACTAATTCCTTTATTTTAATTTTTCTATCATGATGTTTTGTAGTTCAACCTTGACCTATGTGCATGATATGGTGTTTTATGTTGATTCTATATTTCCCATGTTTCCTTTATGTTATCATGATATATCATGCCTCATTGTTCATGTTTATAATTATAACCCATTTCATGTCCCATTGATATAGATATTGTATAAAATGTATTAATTTCCTCAAGTTATGCCACGTTTATTCCCTTATTGGTATTTATAGCTCTCCCCTTTCTTATGTATGTCCTTAGGTTATCCGATACAGTTTTAAGTACAAGCATGTAAAGGATATTTTCAATAAAGATGATGTATTTCCTATTTAATGTTTTTATGTAATGTACATAATTCTAAAAGACACTAGATTTCTCCATATTTTTTTATTATATTATGTGTAATTTTATTTAATAAATCATTAATTAATGTGTTAAAATAATGTTTTTCATACTTACACAACAAATATCCTCCATATAAACATTATATATTCTCCAAGGAACTATTATTGGTAATTGTTTTAAATTATGTATGAAATATATTATTCTAATCACCTTCTTGAAAATAATTTTTAAAAATGATGTCTAACTTAATATTTTTTAAATAGGTTTAAAAAATTAAATCACTTTTAATGATTTTTCTTCCATTTTCCTATTTATATCAAAAATATTTATATACTTAGAGTTATGTTTCATGTAATACCATATTAATGAACTTATGAAAGATCCCCTTTGGGTTATTTAATTTTGGTGTCAGTTGATCGAATTATTGATTTTCTTTTTATGGGATACCATTTAAAATGTTACGAAACCTACTTTCATCCCACAGGTTCTTCCTAATATAATATAGGATTAATTTTATATGGCACAAAAGTTTATGCATTAACAATATGTGGCATGTAAGGTCTAATATATCCATCCAATGCATTGTTTATGGTTTTATATCTCATAATATAATGTTTTAGAATTGATTATTGATTCAAACTCTACTAAGAGAATATAAATGTGAGGTCTTATAGACTATGCTATGGAAATCAGGTAATGATGTCTTCTTCATACTCTTATGGGGAATGGTTAGTGATTCCTGATCCATTCTGTTATTATTTATTATGATTATTCTTATTCTATATTTCTTTTTTATATTTCATTACTATATCCCATGGACCATGTTTAGGATCTCATGTTTTCGCACTCTTATGCCATGGTATACTTTAAATCATTCAAGATTACATTCACTTATATTGTATTGACAACTCTCATTGATTCATGTTATATTAATCAGATATGTATACCATGTTTATGTTTACTCATGATTATGATCTAGCATTTTATGAAATTTCGATAAGTATTTCCCTTACAGATCATTTAATCTCACCCCTTTATATATTCTCCAAGGAACTATTATTTGTTTATAAATAATATCCAAAGAAACTAATTTTTTGGGTTTTTAGTTTTTTAGTATTTTAGATGAATATTTCATGCAATGTAATTATTTTAAAATAATTTCATTTTTATCCTATTATATATAACTTATTACCAAATACAATATATAAATATATTTTTTTACTGTTGGACCCAGGAGTGTTGGTCTAGGGAATCTCAATTGGTATCACAGAAAAGTTTACTTATTTTTTGGGATAAGTTTATTTATTTCTTAATATTAGGAAGATGAAGCATTACTAAAAAACCCAATGGATAATATTAAATGTAAGAAAAATTCTAAAAGTTTGGTAAGGTGTATATTATGTGGTTTATTATCAATAATATTCATGTTTGAATACAAAAAGTGTATACAAGCTCTAAAACAAATGAACCTATGTTTAATATCCATGAAATATGTTACCTGAGAAATGAATCCATCTTCACTCAATGAATTAGAATTTGGACTAACTATACAGTTTTTTTTAATCTTGAGAGATATGTAATTTAGTTGGTTTACATTATCTTTATGAACAATTATAAAAAAAATTAAATTGAATTAGGGGATATAATATACATATAACTAGATATGTTTGAGAACCTAATTGAAAATATACCATTAATAACCACAATTAATACCTATAAATCCTTTACTCAAAATTATTATTCGATAAATTTATGATATATTATCAAAACCATTTTGGTTTTACTATTCAATTGGAAAAAGGATCAAGAAAGTAAATTGGTGGATGGTATATCCTTGAAATAACATAAGTCATATAGATATCTATGTGGGTAAATTTGGATCAAATTTCTGATAATATATATATTTACTTATTATAAAGGAAAATATTATTTTTTTTATTATCATAGTTAGTTGGAAACTATATATTGAGTCATACGAATAAATATTTTCATTAGTGAGTGATAATTAAAATTGTAAGCATGTAATTTATTTAAGGGGTAGAATTTAACATCCCAATATTTTAGTATATAATTACACTTAAATAAATACTATATTGAATAGCTTGTTTCTTAAGAAATATTGCAATAAAAAAACCATGATATATTTATTTGAGTTAAAATATTACAATGTAATAAAAACATTAATAAATTATGATAATGCAATAATAAAACAAAAGAATAATATTTTATTAGAATATTTTTTATGAAAATATATATTTTTATGTGTCACATATTATAAATATGATATATATTTATAAAATTAAAAGGAATATTTAAATTCAAAAGAATATTTACGTATCTATGTATTTATTTTTTATCCCTTTGTGGATATTATATAATATAAAAGTAATGTTTTTTGAAAGAAGTATTTTCTATATTTTTCTGTATTTTAAAATACTCATGAAAATATAATTATTTTAATGAAATTTATTTACATTATTTACCAGAAAATAAACTAAAATCCACCCAATAGTTGTTACTAGGAAGGTAATAAGAATAAATTCTTTTTGTTCTTAAAAATGTATTTTACTAAAAATTACCTTACATGCACTATGCATTATTCTTTTATGAAACTAAATAAATTGTAGTTATATAATGATAAATTATATTGTTTACGTGAATAATATTTTGAAATTAATTATATTAGAAATTAATCGTAAATAATAATTAGAACCGTTAACATTTATAAAAGAGTCCTTTCTCCTATAAAAACAATTTTCCCTTATATACTGCGATTTCTATTAAAATCTAAATTACTAAATACTAGAATTTAAATTTGAAAAAATGAACTTATATTTTTAATTTAATGTGTTAACAATATCTTATTATAAATTTATTCTATTTTTCTATAAATATCAATTTTACATAAAAATTTGAAAATACTATTTTTATAAATGATGTAACATTCATGATATCATCATAATAAAAATTAGAAATAAGCATTTTTCAAATAATTTTCATCAATAAACATGTATTTAATAAGTAAAATTATATATTTGAAAATATTAGGTTCATATTAAAATCCTATCTTTGACATTTTTGAACCTATGTTATATTTACTCTAAAAAATATTTTTATGCGTTATACATTTATTATTTTAGACATTATTTTTATCACATTGATAATTTTAATACTACTAAATGGATTTCATATTTGAAATTATAATATCCAAATTATTTAATAATGGAAATTTCATTTTAACTCATAAAATATGTTATTGAGTTTAAAAAAAGAAATTTCCTGGTAAAAGTAAATTGTGGTAAAAAAAATAGATCAAGGTGAAAGTGCCTAAAATATCTCTAACCTTATCCGTTATTTTTTAAATGAGTGTTGTATCAATAAATACTTGTCCCATATCCATTATTTTAGACTTTTGGGGAAAATTTTCTTATAAAGTGCAACATCAATGATTATTAAGGTATACTCTTTCATGTTTAAGAGTGTGTTTTTCAGTTCAGGGAGACTTTGCTAGTTTTTTTATAGAATCTAAGTCTATTCAATCCCTACGAGATATTTTAACATCATAATATGGTATATTATGGTGTAAATGTTGTGGTTTAGGCTGTAAAACTCATTGGTCCATAAAACTATTTTATAGCATAAATTTATATTTTATATCATAAAATAATCGCTCATTATTTTGAACCCGAAGTGATATATTTTCCATTGTATGTGGATTATGGGGATATTGTGTGTTAAGTCCTTGTTTTACAACAAAAATTCCTTTATCAGAGTTGGTTCTATCATGTTGCATCCCTAATGTTTTCTTATTCATTATGGAAACCCCCTCTCTCATACCCTTGGAAGTTCCAGGTAACTTTTGGTGTCTCTAATCCTATCAGATATCTTTGTTTGGATTTTGATCTCTATGGTGGTTTTTTTATGTCTCTCTTAGTAATATACCATTCTGTTTATTCATTTCTATTGGTCTTGGAAATAGTGTTGATCTAAATTTATGGATTTCTGACCTTATGGTGATGTTTGTTTGATATTTTCTAGATCTGTTGTGTGGTCTTCTCTCATGTTATGACTCTCATGTTGGTTTTGGTATGGTATGTGTATTATATGAGGTATGTTTTTATCTAACCTATCTAAAAAACATTTCTGCTATGTAATTTGATTCTAAAACATATGAATATTTATTACGGAATCCTTCATTTTCTTTGTTTTCCTTTCGGTGATGGTGGATCCTATTATAGGTAGTGTTCGAACCAAGTTTAGGAAGTTAGTTCCTTATATATACTTTGTTTCATGAACCATTATTTCTCTAATTTTATAAATTATTTGATAAATGAATTCATATTATTGTTCCATGCGGGTAAATAGAGTTGCAATAAAAGATTGTTATTACCTTGGTTTTATAAAAGAAAAATGGGTGTTTTCACAGTAATATGAAATGGATTTTCAAATAAGGATTAATAAAAGAAAACGGACATTTGAAATTTATTGTGAAATTAAATTTTGAAGTGATTTGGGAAAATAGTACAAGGGAATATTTGGTTAGTTAGGTGGAAGGTGTGGCTCAGGGTGAACATCCATCTTACTATTAGAGGTTCACTCATGGGTTGTTCCTAAGATCCTTATGGATGTTGTTTTAGAAACATTATATTGACCTCTTGGGGGTTCACTCGTGGGTTATTCCGATACTCTCTAAGCATGCAGTTCTAGGGGATTGAGTTCCCACAAGTCATTTAATGTGGTACAAGCAGTCTTCTAGCCTGAACTATTATGATCCCTTGGTTTGTTTACCATTTTTATTTGATTTTTTATTTTTATGTTTTTTATATACCTTTTTTTACTTTGATAAATGTTTATGTAAATTATTATTTGAAACTATTTTTCCTTGGTTTTTAGAACTATGGATGAAGGGAAATATTTACCATAATTTTGATATAAACTTCTTTATCATTTATCAGGCCATATTTTATTTAAAATGATCATATTTTGATTATTTCTATAGATATTTGACATATAAAACCTATCTATGATCCTACTAATCCCGTTTAGCTCAAACCTAGCACATCCCTTCGATGGTTTGTATAACCAGTTATGTCTATTGATTTAGTAAAATGAAATGAGACATCGTGTCACAATTGGGTTTCTCTCATCCTAGTATGGGTTTCTTGTGTTGATATTATGGGACATTTTTTACATCGTCAAATGAATTAGTTAGTTTCTATATAATTTTTCTATTAATATTCGAAATTTTCTTTGGGTTTTTCTAAATACTTTGAGTTCTATCGTGTCTTCTATTTTTTGTCAGTTATGGAATATATATATGTGTGTGTGTGTGTGTGGTTATTCTTCCACTGTTTTATTCTACTAGGTATATTTATTTCCTTCCATCTTATTTAGGTTTGAAAAAATCATTCCCTATATTTTTTTTATTCCTGGGTGATATTATTCAACTATTGGGGTTTGGTAATACATTTTAAGTATGTAGATTATTGGGTTGAGTTAATGTTTTTGAGGGTATTCTAGGTTGGTTTGTTACAATTTAATATCATTACACGGTTATGCTCGGTCTTCGGATGTTGGTTGGAAAGAGATTGGATTATAGGTACATGGGAGGTTGGTTTTAGAGAGTGCATGGAAGACTCTTTAAACTAAGAGACTCAAGTTACCATGCGTTGTTGGGATGTGTTTCCTCTATGTTGAGATATTGATCTTAATATCATTTTTTTCTTATCATTTTTATGTGTGAATTGAGATTTTATTGTTTTCTATTTGTTTCTTTTATTTTTGGAGTTCACTGACATACCTCTAAGACATCTTCCACGTGTTCCATGGAGGGTGCAGAAGCTGGTCCTTAAGGGAATATTCCTTTAAATAGTAATATTGTAGAGTCTATTGTGTATTTGGTTCGTGTTATAGACCAAAATGTACCATGGGTTCAGAACCCAGTTGTTGACGCACAACCAAGAGTTTGAGGAGGTAGAGATCTATATATAGAGTTATTGTGTGAGAAGCTACCAGCATTTAGTGGTATAAATGTACCTCATTTGGTCGATAATTGGATTGATAATATTGATCATATCATTGACTTCTAGGATAAATCTGAGAATATTAAGGTAGTGTTCATGGAGTTTATACTTGATGGTCCCAGTATGTGATGGTGGAATTCTATGACACATACAGATAGGTACATGGGTTTGGATTAGAAAGTTATGAAGACACTCAACTTTCAACAATTATTACCAAGGTATTTGATGATGGAAATGTATCTAATTTTCCTCTATTTATAGTAGGGATAATGTTCGGATTTAGATTATCCCAATTGGTTTGTGGAAATGGTTTATGTTGATCTGTAGGTGGTAAATAATGATTGATGAAAGCTCAAAAGTACCTGTAGGGTTTGTGAATAGATTTTAGATCATTGTTATTTATGATAAACCATTACACCTATGTGAATATTGTAGATAAGCCTATGATGGATGAGATGAAAACAACTATAATGATTTCTTTTCCTTCCCATTCCCTTCCAGCCAGTGGTAGCTTCAGTGGTGTGTAGGGAGAGAATAGGAACACTACTGGAAATAAAGGATATACCAACAGTTTACAACCGTTGGTATAGGCTGGAGAACCGTTGGTATATTCTATACCAACGGTTTTCCAAACCGTAGGGAAGTAAGGCGTGGGGAAAGATATATACCAACAGTTTGAAGTAAACCGTTGGGGTAGCCCACTATAGGTGTGGATTTTCCAACGGTTCTTGCTGAACCGTTGGTATAGGTTTACCCAACGGTTTAGAACCGTTGGGAATACTATTATTCTCATCTTATACCAACGGTTCAAAACCGTTGGTATAGTATTTTTCCCAACGGTTTTCATCAAACCGTTGGGAATTCAATGGTTTTTATTTTATACCAACGGTTGTAAACCGTTGGTATAGATATTTTCCCAACGGTTTCATTGAAACCGTTGGCATATGTTTAAGTATGGCAAAGTATACCAACGGTTTACAACCATTGGTATTCAGTATTTTCAGAATTGTCAGCAGCCCCTCCAGTGGCCCCTCAAGTGCATACACCTGCATAAAAAACAACACTGAAAAGAACACCACCTCTTTGAATAGAGTCATGCTGAATAATTCCTTATTTGAATCTTCATATGACAAAAACACTGACTCACTTAAAACAACAAAAAAGAACACCACCTCTTTGAATAGAGTCATGGTGAATAATTCCCCATTTGAATCTTCATATGACAAAAATCATCCAGTATAGTTGAATCAGAGTTTCAATAAATCAAATATTTTTTACACCCATTTCAATCTTCATACGACAACCACTTTTATAATATATAGTGAAAAGGTATTTTCATAGGAGTCTCATCACTTGTGACTCAGTAAGTGCCACACCATGCCTCAAATTGAGGCTGGGTTGACTGGTACACATCAAATATGATCCATGGATCATTGTCCTTATGTTTCAACACAATCAAAATCCGTTTGATCGGTTTGGCATATGTACGTAAAATATTAATCCATTTTGAACAAATGATAGGTAGTTTGGGTGGTCCCCGCCCCACGGTGACTCGTATTGAGGTGGGGTTGACTCGTACATGTCACATATGACCCATGGATTGTTTTACTAAAGTGTCAAAAGAATTAGAAGGTATTTGGTCTGTTTCCTGTATGTCAGTTGTTGATATCACTTACAATTTAGTCCCTTTTCAAGAAAAGAGAGATAATTTGAGTGGTCCTGGCCAAACCGTGGCTTGGATTGAGGTAGTTTTGATTCGTAAAAGTCAAATGTGACCCATGGATCGTTTTTCTAAAGTTTCAATAGAATCCTAATGCGTTTGGTTGGTTTGGCGTTTGTCAACAGTTGTTTTCACTTAAAGTTATGTCCATTTTAAACAAAAGAGAGACACTTGGAGTGGTGTCGGCCCCAACGGACCTCGGATTGAGGCGGGGTTGACTCGTACATGTCACATATGAGCCATGGATTGTTATCCTAATGTTTCAACACAATCAGAATTTGTTTGATCATTTTGGCGTATGTATGTAAAATGTTGTCCATTTTTAACATATGAGAGACGGTTTGGGTGGTGTTGGCCTCACCATGCCTCGGATTGAGGTGGTATTGACTCTTACACATCAAATATGACCCATGGATTGTTTTCCTAAAGTGTAAATAGATTACGAAGGCGTTTGGTCGGTTTCCCGTATGACAGTTGTTGATTTCACTTACAATTTAGTCCATTTTCAACAAAAGAGAGAATGTTTTAGTGGTCCCAGCCACACCGTGGCTCGGATTGAGGCAGGGTTGACTCATAAACATCACATATGACCCATGAATTGTTTTCCTAAAGTTTATACAGAATCCGTAGGCATTTGGTCAGTTTTCCGTATGTCAGTTTTTGTTTTCACTTAAAATTAAGTACATTTTTAAAAAAAGAGCCACTTTCAGTGGTGTCGGCCACACCGGGCCTCGGATTGAGGCGGGGTTGACTCATACACGTCACATATGAGGCATTAATCATTGTCCTAATGTTTAAACACAATCATAATCTGTTTGATCGGTTTGGCGTATGTACATTAAATATTGTCCCTTTGGAACAAAAGAGAGGCAGTTTGGGTGGTCCCGGCCCCACGGTGCCTCGGATTGAGTTGGGGTTGACTCGTACACATCACATATGACCCATGGATCGTTTTTCTAAAATATAAATAGAATCCGAAGGTGTTTGTTCAGTTTCCCGTATGTCAGTTGTTGATTTCACTTACAATTTAGTCCATTTTGAACAAAAGAGAGACAGTTTGAGTGGTCCCGGTCACACCGCGGCTCAGATTGTGGCAGAGTTGACTCGTACACATCACATTTGATCTATGGATCATTTTAGTAACATTTTAATAGAATTAGAAGTCGTTTGGTTGGTTTGGCGTATGTTAGTTGTTGTTTTCACTTAAAATTATGTCCATTTTAAACAAAAGAGAGATAGTTTGAGTAGTTCCGGCCACACCGCAGCTCGGATTGAGGCGATATTGACTTGTAAACATCACATATGACCCATGGATCTTTGTCCTAAAGTTTCGATAGAATCTGAAGGAGTTTGGTCCGTTTCCCGTATGTCAGTTGTTGATTTCACTTACAATTTAGTCCATTTTTAACAAAAGAGATACATTTTGAGTAGTCCTGGCCACACCGTGGCTCAGTTTTTGGCGGGGTTGACTTGTACACGTCACATATGACACATGGATTGTTGTCCTAAAGTTTAGACATAATTAATAGGTGTTTGGTCGGTTTCTCGTATGTCAGTTGTTGTTTTCACTTAAAATTAAATACATTTTAAAAAAAGAGAGGCACTTTGAGTTGTGTCGGCCACACCGAGCCTCGGATTGAGACGGGGTTTACTCGTACACATTACATATGAGCCAGGTATCATTTTCATAAAGTTAAAACACAATCAGAATCCGTTTGATCGGTTTGGCGTATGTACGTAAACTATTGTCCATTTTTAACAAAAGAGAGGCAGTTTGGATGGTCCCGGCCCCACGGTGCCTCAGATTGAGGTAGAGTTGACTCATACACGTCACATATGACCAATGGATTGTTTTACTAATGTTTCAATATAATCCTAAGGCGTTTGGTCTGTTTCCCGTATGTTAGTTGTTGATTTCACTTACAATTTAGTCCATTTTGAACAAAAGAGAGAGAGTTTGAGTGGTATTGGCCACATCGTGGCTCGGTTTGTGGAGGGGTTGACCCGTACACGTCACATATGACCCATGGATCATTTTACTGAAGTTTTAACAGAACTCGTAGGTGTTTGATCAGTTTGGCGTATGTCAGTTGATGCTTTTCACTTAAAATGATGTCCTTTTGAAACAAAAGATGGACACTTTGAGTGGTGTCAGCCGCACCGCATGTCAGATTGAGGCGAGGATGATTCGTACATGTCACATAGGACCCATGGATTGTTCTCCTAAAGTTTCAATGGAAACCGAATGCGTTTGGTTTGTTTTCCGTATGTACTTAAAATGATGTCCATTTTAAACAAAAGAGAGCCACTTAGACTGATCTCGGCCACACCGCAACTCGGATTGAGCCCGGGTTGGCTCGTACAGGTCACATATGACCGATGGATCATTGTGATAAATTATCAACAGATTCCGAATGCGTTTGGTCAGTTTTTCATATGTCAGTTGTTCTTTTCACTTATAATCCTGTCCATTTTAAACAAAAGAGACACAGTTAGAATGGTGTCGGCCACACCGCTCCTCGGATTGAGGCGGGATTGACTCGTACACGTCACATACGACCCATTGATCCTTGTGCTAAAGTATCGACACAGTCCGAATGCCTTTGGTTGGTTTTTCGTATGTCACTTGATGCTTTTCACTTAAAATGACGTCTTTTTGAAACAAAAGACCGACACTTTGAGTGGTGTCGGCCACACCACGTCTCCGATTGTGGCGGGGTTGATTCGTACACGTCACATATTACCCATGGATCGTTCTCATAAATTTTCAACGGAAACCGAATCCGTTTGGTCATTTTTCCGTATATACTTAAAATGGTGTCCATTTTAAACAAAAGAGAGCCACTTAGACTTATCCCGGCCACACCGCGACTTGGATTCTTCCCAGGTTGGCTCGTACACGTCACATATGACCCATGGATTGTTGGGATAAATTATCAACAGATTCAGAATGCGTTTGGTCGGTTTTCCGTATGCCAGTTGATGCTTTTCACTTAAAATGACGTCCTTTTGAAACAAAATACGGACACTTTGAGTGGTTTCGGCCACACCGCGTCTCCGGATTGAGCTGAAACCACCGTGAGACATTCTAATTATTATTCGTGACGTGTACGCGCATAGGTCACGTCAATCGGACGTGCGGTTTGCGCGGTACGGCTCAATATTCGTGTATTAAGTGATGAGCGTGCTTCGTAAATGTGTGTGAGGGGGGTCCAAACAGGCCGAACGAAGTCAGAATGGCCTGAAATCAGACAAAAAATACAGGTGAGTGATTTCTGAAGTGGTCGAGCAGACGGCACATCAATCGGACGTGTCGTGTTCCCGCGGTGACCGACAACGTTGTTCTGGTGTCAAAAACGGCCAAAACGGGCGTCCAACGGTCAAATTCATAGCATACAACCTCGGATTGAGCTGAAACCACCGTGAAACATTATAATTATTATTAGTGACGTGTACGCGCAGACGGCACGTCAATCGGACGTGCGGTTTGCACGGTACGGCTCAATATTCATGTTTTAAGTGATGTGCGCGCTTCGTAAACGCGCGTGAGGGGGGTCCAAACGGGCCCAAAGATTTTGGAATGGCCTGAAATCAGATGAAAAATACGGGTGATTGATTTATGAAGTGGTCGAGCAGACGTCACGTCAATCGGACATGCCCTGTGCCCGCGGTGACCGAGAACGCAGTTCGGGTGTCATAAACGGCCAAAACGGGCGTCAAACGGTCAAATTCATAGCGGACGACTTTGGATTAACCTTAAACCACCGTGAAATATTATAATTATTATTCGTGACGTGTACGCGCAGACCTCACGTCAATCAGACGTGTGGTTTGCGCGGTACGGCTCAATACTCGTGTTTTAAGTGATGCGCGCGCTTCGTAAACGCGCGTGAGGGGGGTCCAAACGAGCCTAACGATGTCGTAATGGCCTGAAATCAGACGATAAATACGGGTGAGTGATTTATGAAGTGGTCGAGCAGACGGAACGTCAGTCGGACGTGCCGTGTGCCCGCGATGACCGACAACGCAGTTCTGGTGTCATAAACGGCCAAAACGGGCGTCCAACGGGAAAATTCATAGCGGACAACCTCGGATTGAGCTGAAACCACCGTGAAACATTCTAATTATTATTAGTGACGTGTACGCGTAGACGGCACGTCAATCAGATGTGCGGTCTGTGCGGTGGGGCTCATTATGCGTTCTTTAAGCGTTGCGCGCGCTTGATAAATGCGCGTGGGGGGTCCAAACTGGCCTGAAATCGGACGACATCAAAGGGTGAGTGAATTGTGATGTGGTCGAGCAGACGACACATCAATCGGACGTGTCTTGTGCCCGCGGTGACCGGGAACACCGTTCTGGTGTCATAAACGGAAAAAACGGGCGTCTAATGGTAAACCTCATAGAGGACGACATTGGATTGCCCTGAAATCACAGGACAACAATACCATTATTATTCGCGACGTGCACGCGCAGAAGGCACATCAATAAGATGTGAGGTCTACGTGGGAGGGCTCATTATGCGTTCTTTAAGCGTTGCGCGCGCTTGAGAAACGCGCGTGGGGGGGTCCAAACTGGCCGAATGAATTCTGAATGGCGTGAAATCGGACGACATCAAAGGTTGAGTGAATTGTGATGTGGGCGAGCAGAAGGCACGTCAATCGGATGTGCCGTGTGCCCGCGGTGACCGTGAACGCCGTTCTGGTGTCATAAACGGCCAAAATGGGCGTCTAAAGTTCAAACTCATAGCGGACGACATCAGATTGACCTGAAATCACAGGACAACAATCCCATTATTATTCGCGACGTGCACACATAGACGGAACGTCAATCGGACGTGCGGTCTGCGCAGGAGGTCTCATTATGCGTTCTTTAAGCGTTGCGCGCGCTTGATAAATGCGCGTGGGGGGTCCAAACTGGCCGAATGAAAAAACCAAATAGGAACACACCCTCATGTTATCATATTAATAACTCTTCTTGAATCATTGAGAGTCACATCCCAATGATCATAGGATCACTAGCCCAATTGATCACTAACCATGAAACACATGTATGTTGGTCATGTCACCACATGCATCATCACTCATGCCACCATATCAATATATCACAAGGAATTCTCCAGGATAAGACAATATTTGATCACACATCATTCACATTTAGTTATCATAATACAAATTATATTTACATGCTTATGATATAGAATGAATCCACATTAGTAAGACCCACCCCTCTCATAAGTTACCATCACATCACTACAACCCATCCTAGAAAGCACCCTACCGCATACAAATTCACCCAATCTAGGGTCTAATACCCAACAAGATCTTACATACTAGGATACACATCATGGATCACTATCAAAACCATAAAAACATTGAAAGATCTCAAAAAATTAGTGCATGCCATCATTAGCTCATAGAATTGAAAAAAGGTAAGTAACAAGCAATATATCTCACTACTCCATACTCACCCAACAACATAAGGGTCTCACATTACTAGGGAATAATTCTATCCAATACTAAATGATCTTGATCCATTTTTCATATACATATATGATTCACCTGACCAATTACTAAATATTAATAACATAAAAAATTATGATTCCATTTAACTAGAATTAAACCATCAGGTTTTACAAGGAAATTCTATATAAGTATTTGTTTACACTTTAAATAATCTGACCCCATACCATAAATAAGGTGTTCAACAAAAATCAAGAACATGAATGTCATGTTAACACCCAACATTGACTCATTAATAAATTGTATTCGAATTTTATGGAAATACCAAAATAAATTAGTGAATCAATGTACCTATAGTGGTGCACATGACCACCATGAAACAATCATAAATTTTTACAAAAACCCTAATAATTGGGAATAACAAAATCAAGAATAGAAGTATATGATTTATAAGAGCTTGAACTATATCGTTGATAAAATATTGGAGTCTAACCTGGTAGGTGATGATCTGATGGACGATGTGGGGATTGGGAGGTCCTTCTGCAAGGAATCGCTCCAGGAGGACACGAGGCGAATGCTTCTGTAATGTGGGGAGGCCACTGGCTCGATTTGGTATTTGGGGATTTTTTTTTCCAACGGTTTTTAATAACCGTTGGGAAAGACCAACATTTCCCAACGGTTCCATAGAACCGTTGGGAAAACAAGGTTTCTTCACCACTTTTCCCAACAGTTCTTAGAACCGTTGGGAAAAACCTATCTTTCCCAACGGTTTCCATATAACCGTTGGGAAAACAAGGGTCCATTGGGGCAAACCTATCTTTCCCAACGGTTTCATACAACCGTTGGGAAAACTATGCATTGAGGGGTTTTCCCCAATGGTTTATAGAAACCGTTGGGAAAGACATGATATGACAACGGTTCTTTGAACCGTTGGTACACAACTGTTGGGAAAGATCCCTTTTCCAGTAGTGGAAGTGGCATGAGCATCATTGGAGTACTGGAGGTGGTTCTTAGTATCATGCCACATCTTCACCATCAGTTACATCTAGTAGTGTGTCCCAACCCTTTTATCAATGTGAAAATTCTTATCACACTCTGCATTCTTGTTCCACACATGAAAATATATTCTATGGTTGTGTCTTCTATGACCATCTACATTTATTCTTTTAGGTTATTTCTACGCTTCACTATGGTCAGGGATTGATGTTATTAATATTTTCATGACTTATTGTATTCCCCCTTTACTGATTTTATATGAAATGTGCATAATTTGTGTGAAATATTAATGTTTTAATATTAAGTATAATTTTAGAGCATTTTCAGAAGTAGTCCAATTGAGTCAGTTTACTGTTTTAATCATAACTATCACTATTATTATCCAAATTG
Source organism: Viscum album (assembly GCA_963277665.1). Classification (NCBI taxonomy): domain Eukaryota; kingdom Viridiplantae; phylum Streptophyta; class Magnoliopsida; order Santalales; family Viscaceae; genus Viscum; species Viscum album. Next base: position 1,040,649,829 of record OY728143.1, on the reverse strand, counting down.
TGTGTTTCTTGTTTTTTAGGATTCTCCTTTCAATATACAACATTTTATTAGAAGGAACCATGATCCAATTCTGCCATTTGAAGGGTCATATGGTCCTCACAAACAAGACCAAAGAATCTGTGAACAAACTGGACCAGCCATGAAGATTGATTTACTGGGATCAATAAAGAAGTCCAAAAACATTAAATCTCCACCATAATTCTGGGGACACTACATGTCATCTTGGATAAAACTTTAAAGGCCCAAATCCAAGTACAAGGGGCCCAAATAAAGCTTTGAACTCCAGCCCACCATTCTGGACGAGAATTAAAATCAGTATAGTATTCATGACATCTCTCATGATGTAAGCATAAAATCGAGCTGAGATTTTTCAGTATGAAAGAGGAGATATAGGAGGCAGACTTTGTTGAAGAAACCATTCGGATTTGAAGGCATATTGATATTCCAAAACCCTTTCACATTATGGACTTCAGAAAGACTGGATTGAAATGGACAGTTTAATTTTGTTTAATCAACCGGCCATAACCTTTAATCCTTAAGTCCAAATGACTCCAACTTTTGAGAGTAGTCGGAAAACATTATTGTATACAACTTTGATGAAGGAGATATTTGAAGATTAGGCTCTCTGAATAGCCAAATTGGCGATACAATGGAGGGACAGATTGGGAATGCAAACAGTCCACTCCTTGGGCTATAAATACTCTCCCCTTCTCTCCTTGAGAGGGGTTGGCATTTCAGAAGAGAGGAGATCGTATTGGCACGACCAAAGATTTTCCAAAGGCTTGGGAGGACCTTCCATACTCAAGTTTTCACTTGAGAGACAATTCCTTTTTGCAGTGTTTTCACATACTTTTGTGTTCTTCATTTTTGTAATCTTGTAATTCTCTTTCTTTGTAATTCTGTTTTAATGAAAGTTACTTCTTCAATATCTCTTATTATCCTCCAACTTATGTAGTTTAATATTTACGTTCTTAAAATAGTTTAAATTCAGTTGAATCCCCTTCCCTTCTTTTTCTTTCTCATTCAATCGAAAATCTGTTTTTATTTATCATCATCGTTCGTGTGTGTGTGTCAACGTACCACTCTTTTCTAATCCCTTTCTTTTTCTTCTATTCTTAATTTATCATCATAATTATTTTAACCAAAATATTAAACATACAAATGGCTGAGTAAATCTCTCATTGGGGTGAGTTATAATTCGGGGATGTTAAGTGATTGAGAGTTTTGCTCGATGAGTATTCATTAAATTAATATTGTGTATGTTAAACTTAATATGTCATGGATTAATGATATGTTTTGTTTAACGAGTGGTTTCCATGGATTATTGGAACCATAAATACACTACCATAAATAAGTTTTGATTGAGATTAGAACCCTAAGTTAAGTTAAGGCTTGGATTAAAGCCTTCACACTTAGGAATTCCAATCAACGTCAACTTATGACATGGGTGTTAATTTAATACAATACAAAGTAAGGCTCAAGGATATCACATGCTTAACTCCCCAATGATGAACTCACCCCAATCTTTATCAATTTGGTAAATCAAACATCATCCATAAATCATTTCAATTAAGCTCTGCAAACAAAGCCCCTAATCAAAATACAATCAACTAAAAACAAACGACTATTACAAAGTATCATCGCCGAGGATTTGACCTGAGTGCTGCTATACACATTAGCAGAGCACCAGAATTTTGACCGGTCGATAGGCGACAATCGGCCATGCGTTTCAAATGCCGCTGTTGCCGGGGATGGTGCTTTAAGTAGTCATTAGTTTCTATTTATTGTCAAGAAAACTCAAAAAAAACTAATTTTTAAAAAAATTGAAAAAAAACACAAAGAAAAACTCGTCTTCCTCTTAAAAATCATAAACTGAAAAAAAAAACACAAAGGAAAACCTGTCTTCCTCATCCTTTCTAAATCTCTCTGAATTCCCTGTAGCCTCCCAAACAATCCCTCAGATTTGTTTGACCCTGAAATTGATAGAACTCTTCGTCGACTTAGGAGGACCATTAGGGATAACCAAATCACCCAAGAACCAATCATTGCCCTACCAATTGAATTCGATATGGCCAATCCTAAGGAACAAACATTGAAAGAACTTTCTGCCCCTGATATGAATTACCAAACCCTTGGTATTCAATATCCAAACATAGAGGCTGACTTCGAACTCAAATCGGGTTTGATTCATCTTCTTCCTCATTTCCACGGGCTAGCCGGTGAGAATCCACATCTCCACCTTAAAGAGATCCAAGTAGTGTTCTCTACCATGAAGCCTCAAGGGGTTTATTAAGAACAAATCAAACTCTGAGCATTCCCTTTCTCCCTAGATGACACTGCTAAGTCATGTCTCTACTACCTACCTCCTGGTTCCATAACTACATGGAACGAAATGAAGCGTCTCTTTCTATAAAAATTCTTTCCTGCTTCTCGTACCGCTTCCATCCGAAAGGAAATAAGTGGTATACGTCAATTCCCAAATGAATCACTCCATGAGTACTGGGAGAGGTTCAAAAAGCTTGTTGCAACCTACCCACATCATCAAATCCCTGACCAACTCTTGATCCAATACTTCTTATGAGGGGTTATTGGCTATGGAGAGAACCCTCATTGATGCCGCAAGTGGCGGTGCTCTTGTTGAAAAAACTCCTGCAACTGCAAGAGATTTCATAAGTAACATGGCTGCAAACACACAACAATTCCATACCCGAGCACATGCTCAAGTCAAACAAGCCCAAGATAATCAATCCATAGATCCTAACAAGATGACTGAGTGGATGAGTGAACTTACAGGTCTTGTGCGTCAACTAGCGGTGGCTACCAAAGCCCCAACCTCATCTTCTCCACAGTCACTATTCCCTGGACCTATCATGAATTGTAGAATCTGTAACTCCCCAGCTCATCCAACAGACACATGTCCACAACTTCAAGAGGATCAATCCGATTCATCTTGACCAATGGAGCTCAAGGCAGTATATGCTCAGCGGAACACCAATCCTCAACTATCAGGTCAGTTTGTTAGAAACTTCAACCAACCTCACTCTAAGCCTTTGTCTTCTTCCTATAACCAAGGCCTTAGGTATTGTAATCCCATATCTCACCCCCCTCAATTCCCTCCTCAAAACCCAAACCAGTTCCAATATGGTCAAGGTGTTGGTAACCTCCATCAACCTTATCCTTTTTCTCCTCAACCTCAAAGGAACAATCCTCCTCCTGGATTCCATTATTCTAGTGAGCCTTCCCAATTCCAAAACCAATACAATCGATATCCCAAGAACCAAAATCAAGGCAATCCCAACCAGGGAAAAGCCTATTCTTCCAAGAAACCATGGTAAAGTGCAGTGGAAGATCTTGCCTCCTTCACCCGTTCTAGCCTTAAAAACATTGAAACTCAAATAGGTCAACTTGCATCCCACCTGAGCCAGCAACAAAAATCAAATTCTTCCCAACTCCCAGCTCAACCATTACCCAAACCCAAGGGTAATGTAAGTGAAATTGCACTTAGATCAGGAAAGAAACTTGCTATGCCTCAAGATAAATCCTCAAACCCTCCTTTGAAGGTTGACCTAGAAAATGAAAAGAAAAAGAAAATTGAAAAGGAATCTGAATCCATTCCATCACCTCCTTCCATTCCACTTAGGAATCCAATTCCTTTTCCTCAAGCCGTTTCTAAACCAAGGAATTCCTTTGAACCTGATCCTGAAATTCTCGACATTTTTAGACGTTTTGAAGTCAACATTCCCCTCTTAGATGCCATTAAACAAATTCCTAAGTATGCCAAGTTTCTCAAGGAGTTGTGTACCCATAAGAGGCAACTTAGGACCTTCGAAAATGTTTCCACCCAGTAGTCTATTCCCATAAAGTGCAAAGATCCAGGGACCTTTACGGTTCCATGCCAAATTGGAAGTTCCAACTTTGATGATGCACTCATAGACCTAGGAGCCTCAATTAATGTCATGCCCAAATCAATATTCTCCAACATTGGTCTAGGTCCCTTGCACCCAACGGGTGTTGTCATTCAGTTAGCCAATCGAAGCACAACCAGTCCCGAGGGAATAATTGAGGATGTCCTTGTCCGAGTCAAAGATCTTATCTTCCCTGCTGATTACTATGTCCTTGACATGGAAGGTGAGACGAACTCTTCTCGATCTCCCCTAATTCTAGGAAGACCATTCCTCATGACTGCGAGAACCAAGATTGATGTCTATTCAGGCATCTTATCCATGGAATTCGGTGACCAACTTGTCAAGTTCAACATTTTCCAAGCCATGCGATACCCATCTGAGGATCACTCTGCATTCTCAATCCATGCTTTTGAGGACACTTCTAAGATTCAATCGAACCCCAATCCACCATGTTCTTCATGTTCTAACGATAAAGGATCTTGTGAAATCTGCACCATGATTAACAAAGTCATAAATGGTGAAGTTGATGTGGACCTCTCATTCATAGACTCCATCAATCTAGAGGAACTTGAAAACTATCTTGAATCCCACATCAACTCTGATCTCTACTGCTCCACCTTGGACAGCATTGAGAAAAATGAATCTGAAGAAACTGAAGTCCATTCCTCCATTTCTGAGTTTTCTAGCCCTAAAGTGAAAGATGAGATTGATCTGAAACCTCTTCCTGCACACCTGAAATATGCATTCCTCTTCCATGATCACTCATATCCTGTCATTATCTCTGCCACCCTTACTGAAACCGAGGAGTCCAAACTTGTTCAGGTGTTAGAGGAAAACAAAAATGCCTTAGGGTGGACCCTAGATGACATTCTAGGAATCAACCCTACCCTTTACATGCATCACATCCATCTTGAGGAATCATCCAAACCAATTAGACAACCACAAAGAAGACTCAATCCACTCATCCTTGAGGTAGTTAGGGAAGAGATCACCAAGCTTCTTCAAGCTGGTATTATCTAACCAATTTCTAATAGTGAATGGGTTAGTCCAATTCAAGTTGTACCTAAGAAGGGTGGGATAACTGTTGTCACAAATGAACATGGGGAGGTAGTCACAACTCGAGTGAAGAACAAATGGCGTGTATGCATCGATTATCGAAAATTGAATGCTGAAACACGAAAAGATCACTACCCTCTTCCATTCCTTGATCAAATGCTAGAAAGATTAGCTAGAAAGTCACACTATTTATTTCTTGATGGATACACCGGCTACTTCCAAATCCAAATCGCGCCTCAGGACCAAGAAAAGACTACTTTCACATGCCCCTTTGGAACATATGCATATAGAAGAATGTCTTTTGGCCTTTGAAATGCTCCTACAACATTCCAGAGGTGTATGATGAGTATCTTTTCAAAATTCATAGAACAATACATGGAAGTCTTCATGGATGAATTTACCATTTATGGCGAGTCATTTGAGTCATGCTTGCATTCACTCTCTCTAGTCCTTCAAAAGTGTGTCAAGTGTAACCATGTGTTAAATTTTGAAAAATGTCACTTCATGGTTGCTAATGGGATTGTTCTAGGGAACATAGTTTAAAAAGATGGTATTGAAGTCGATCCTGCCAAAATTGAAGTGATCCAATCACTTCCTAAACCCAACTCTGTTCGAGACATCCGTTCATTTCTCGGTCATGCTGGTTTCTATCGGAGATTCATCCATAACTTCAGTAGGATATCCCTCCCACTCACTCGGTTTCTCCAAAATGATGTCACCTTCCATTTTGATGAGGTTTGCAAGAGAGCCTTCATTGAACTCAAAACTGCTCTTACATCTGCCCTGATAATCAAACCCCCAGATTGGTCCTTACCCTTTGAGTTAATGTGTGATGCTTCTGATAGAGCTGTTGGGGCTGTTCATGGTCAAAGAAGAGAAAAGATTCCTCATGTCATCTATTATGCCTCAAAAACATTGGATGAAACTCAATCTCACTAAACTGTGACTGAAAAGTAACTTCTAGCAGTGGTTTTTGCCTTAGATAAATTTTGGTCCTATCTCTTAGGTGCCAAAATCATCATCTTCACAGACCATTCTGCTATTAAGTTCTTACTCAAGAAAAGTGATTACAAACCGAGGATAATAAGATGGATCCTGATGCTCCAAGAGTTTGACCTTGAAATCAAAGATAGACCTGGAAAAGAAAACCATGTGGCTGATCACATGAGTAGAATTTCTAATTCTTCTCATTCAGAAATCATTGATCCTGAATTCCCTACTGAGCACCTTTCATCTATCAATCCAAAAATACCATGGTATGCCCCAATTGTAAATTACTTAGTTTCTGGTGTTTTTCCTGAAAATTTTTCAAAAGAAAAAAAAATGAAGTTGAAAAGTGATTCAAAATACTATTTTTGGGAACAAAATAAACTTTGGAAAACTGGGGCAGACATGGTAATTAGGATATGTGTTGATGAAGATGAATATTCTTCCATCTTAAAATTCTGTCACTCAATGCCTGGTGGTGGCCACTTTGGACTACAAAGGACCTCCCGAAAGGTCCTAGACTCGGGATTCTTCTGGCCTTCCCTCTTCAAGGACTCACATGAGTTCTGTCAATCATTTCCCACATGCCAAAAGTTTGGCATAATCTCGAAAAGAAATGAAATGCCCCAAAAGCCCTTAATCTTTTGTGAAATATTCGATGTTTGGGGTATTTATTTCATGGGACCATTTCCCCCTTCCAATGGATTCTCATACATTCTTCTTGCGGTCGATTATGTTTCAAGGTGGGTTGAGCCTAAACCCACTAGGAAGGATGATGCTCATACTGTTAGTGAGTTCCTAAAGACCCACATCTTCCAAAGATTTGGCACACCACGTGCCTTGATCAGTGACTTAGGAACCCATTTTTGTAATAGAACCGTGGAATCTCTTCTGAAAAAGAATGGGGTTGTACATAAAACATCAACTGCATATCACCCCCAAACAAATGGAATGACTAAACTTTCTAATAGAGAAGTGAAAAGAGTGCTTGAGAGAATTGTAAAACCCACCAGAAAAGACTGGCCTGAAAGACTTGGTGAAGCACTTTGGGCTTATCAAATTGCCTATAAAACACCCATTGGGATGTCTCCTTTTTGGCTTGTTTTTGGTAAAGCATGTCACTTACCAGTTGAAATACAACATAAGTCATTTTGGACAGTGAAAACATGTAATTTTGATCTCGAAAAATCTGGTGAAGAAAGATTGTTGCAATTAGATGAACTGGAGGAGCTTCGACTTGAATCCTATGAGAATTCCAATCTGTACAAAGAGAAGGCTAAGGTACTCCATGACAGACACATCCTGAGAAAGGTATTTCATGAAGGTGAAAAGGTAATGCTCTTCAATTATTGATTTCTTCTTCATCCAGGTAAGCTTAATTCTCATTGGGAAGGTCCTTTTTTAATTACTAACGTTTACCCATTTGGTACAGTGCAAGTCCAAGACCCCTCTTCCAAAAGGACATTCATGGTTAATGGACATAGGTTAAAGCATCACCATGAGAGGACATGCAATCCTGGAACAACATCAACTTCCACTGGCTCCCCAACTTCTCTAGCTGACCTACCACTAGATGGAGAAGGCGACCCGCCAAATCCAAATCAGGGGGCACCTCTTTCCCTTTAACTCTATCTATCTTTTCCTCTCTCTTTCATTTCTTTTAACCATTTTATTTATCAAAACCTTTATTTTTCACTTTATCTTTTGTGTGGGTGTATCTTTACAAAAATAAAAACCTTAAACACAAAAAAAACCAAAAAAATCACTTAAAAAATACAAAAAAAATTATAAGTCATGCTTACTCACCATCGAGTTTTGAAATTTTGTACAACCATTTTGGGGAGTTAACAGACATGTTTTCATCTCAAAAATTTTGTATTTTCATTATGACTTTGGATAAATAATTTTGTGTCAAAACCAACACATTTTGAATGCTAAATTTTTGATTTGGAAAATTATTTTCCCCAACCGTGAGAACAAACATTTTCTTTCATGTCAAGGCCACCTATGGCCATCTTTTCAAAATGTGTTTTTTCACCCCCATTTGTGAGTCTTGAGTTTGTGGACCTTCGAGCTGAATTTCCTACCTTAGTGTGTATTAATATGATAGAGGCATTTTCTGAACCACATGAAAATCACAATAGCCAAATAGCCTCCCATTTCCCTTACATTAATCCTCCTTTTGAAAGCCCCTTTGAGCCTATGAAAACCTTTTCTTTGATAGCCACATTACAAGACCAATACCTTATCCCACCCAATATCAACATGGATTTTCATTACATAAGTTTTTGAAATTTAAGTGTGGGGGGGGGGGATGGATTTCATTTTTGGGTATCATTTCCTTACTTTCTGGTGTGTTATCATATTCTTGAGGGAAAGCATCCATTTTAGTGTGTAGGGGAGGTTTTCATTCAGTGGTATTTGTTAATGTATTGTACAAATGATATTGAAAAGTGTTCAAAAAAAATTCAAACAAAATTCAAACAAAAAAATTCAAAAAAAATGAATATAAGAATGGGTTGTGTCTTGGATGGGTCAAAAATAACTCTTTCTCAACCTTTTATCTTGTTATAACTATTACAATTAGTGTCATGAGGAGATCAAACATGGGTTGGGATATGAGTGTGAGATCTGTTTTAAGGTCAACTTTCGAAAAAACAAAGAAAAAAAAGAAAAAAAAAGAACACTTTCATTATATTCTTATATCATTGGGAGAAGTTTTGTGTCTTGTAAATATTCCATCATCTCATTACCTTTATATTTTCTTCCTCTATTGTTTCTTTCTTCACACAATCATTCCCTTTTAAATATGTGTGTTCATTTCCTTCCATGTTTTATTTCAAAAAAAATGTGCATTGATTTTTCTATATTGGTATTTTAACCCCCTTATTCTCTCTCTTGGACATTATATTCCTACCATCCCATAGACACAGAAAAACCCCTTAAAAATACCTCTTTATTTTTGTGAACTTTGGATAGGGATTGTAAGCTGATATCTCTTTTCAAACTCTAATATTTTCACTTTTGGTTGGTGAAAGAGTGAACCACCACAAATGAATTTTATCATCTTGAGAGGTGTGAGTTTTGAGTGTCCACATTTTCCATTTCCAAATTTGAGAATGAAAAAAATGAAATAGTTTTGGATCATTTTTTCTGTAACAACTTGTGGTGGAATTCAAAATGGATGAGTGAAATAGTCTAAACCTCCCCTGATTGGAGAAAACAAAATTTTAATATCCGTTGGCGAGTAAAAATGAATTTGTCATGTTTTTATATTTGCTGCACACGAGGACATGCACAAAACTAAGTGTGGGTGAGTTGATGTTATTAATATTTTCATGACTTATTATATTCCCCCTTTACTGATTTTATATGAAATGTGCATAATTTGTGTGAAATATTAATGTTTTAATATTAAGTATAATTTTTGAGCATTTTTAGAAGTAGTCCAATTGAGTCAGTTTACTGTTTCAATAATAACTGTCACTATACTGATCCAAATTGTGTGTTTCCTGTTTTTTAGGATTCTCCTTTCAATATACAACATTTCATTAGAAGGAACCATGATCCAATTCTGAAATTTGATGGGTCATATGGTCCTCACAAACAAGCCCAAAGAATATGTGAACAAACTGGACCAGCCTTGAAGATTGTTTTACTGGGATCAATAAAGAAGTCCAAAAACATTAACTCTCCACCATAATTCGGGGGACACTACATGTCATCTTGGATAAAAATTTCAAGGCCCAAATCCAAGTACAAGGGGCCCAAATAAATCTCTGAAGTCCAGCCCACCATTCTGGCCGAGAATTAAAATCAGTATAGTATGCATGACATCTCTCATGATTTCAGCATCAAATAGAGCTGAGATTTTTCAGTGTGAAATAGGAGATATAGGAGGCCTACTTTTTTGAACAAACCATTCGTATTTGAAGGCATCTTCATATTCAAAAACCCTTTCATATTATGGACGTCAAAAATACAGGATTGAAATGGACAGTTTAATTTTGTTTAATAAACCGGCCATAACTTTTGATCCTTAAGTCCAAATGACTCCAACTTTTGAGAGTAGTCGGAAAACATTATTTTATACAACTTTGACGAAGGAGATATTTGAATATTAGGCTGTATGAATATCTAAATTGGCGATACAAGTGGAGGGACAGATTGGGAATGCAAACAGTCCACTCCTTGGGCTATAAATACTCTCCCCTTCTCTCCTTGAGAGGGGTTGGAATTTAAGAAGAGAGGAGATCATATTGGCACGACCAAAGCTTTTCCAAAGGCTTGGGAGGACCTTCCATACTCATGTTTTCACTTGAGAGACCTTTCCTCCTCGCTTTGTATTCACTTACTTTTGTGTTCTTCATTTTTGTAATCTTGTAATTCTCTTTCTTTGTAATTCTGTTTTAATGCAAGTTACTTCTTCAATATCTCTTATTATCCTCCAACTTCTGTAGTTTAATATTTATGTTCTTAAAATAGTTTAAATTCAGTTGAATCCCCTTCCCTTATTTTTCTTCCTCATTCAACCGAAAATCCGTTTTTAATTATCATCATCGTTCGTGTGTGTGTGTGTCAACGTACCACTCTTTTCCAATCCCTTTATTTTTCTTCTATTCTTAATTTATCATCATAATTATTTTAACCAGAATATTAAACATCCGAATGGTTGATTAAATCTCTCATTGGGGTGATTTATAATTCAGGGATGTTAAGTGATTGAGATTTTTGCTCGATGAGTATTCTTTAAATTAATATTGTGTATGTTAAACTTAATATGTCATAGATTAATGACATGTTTTGTTTGACGAGTGGTTTCCATGGATTATTGGAACCATAAATACACTACCATAAATAATTTTTGATTGAGATTAGAACCCTAAGTTAAGTTAAGGGTTGGATTAAAGCCTTCACACTTAGGAATTCTAATCAACGTCAACTTATGACATGGGTGTTAATTTAATGCAATACAAAGTAAGGCTCAAGGATATCACATGATTAACTCCACAATGATGAACTCAACCCAATATTTATAAATTTGGTAAATCAAACATCATCCATAAATCATTTCAATTAAGCTCTGCAAACAAACCCCCCTAATCAAAATAAAATCAACTAAAAACAAACGACTATTACAAAGTATCATCGCCGAGGATTCGACCAGAGTGATGCTATACACATTAGCAGAGCACCGTAATTTTGACCGGTCGATAGGCGACAATCGGCCGTGCGTTTCAGGGATATCGACTCCAAAAGACATTGTGGTGAAAGTAAAATCTTCAATGTCCCTTGGGATCCAACCATAGGCCTGAGGAGTGAACCACATTCTTATAGAGGATCATTTTCTAGAATAGTTTGTTGCAGATTTGACAATAGTGAGTGGAACCATATTTTTTCATCCTCTATAGTGATTGCTTTTTTATATTAGTTTCCTCTCACTAATTTATATATAGCATTTTTTTATGTGTTTAAACTTCCATCATTGTTCATATACTTCTTATTCTAGTTAGAGAAACCTATTTTAAAGAGGAAAGATCATGGGTTTTGGTGTCCTTCTTGTTCTCTATCAATTATTGATGTCATGTTGGTCAGGGATTTTCTCAATAGTGATATGGATCTATTTGATTTCATCATTAGGATGGATTTCTTTATCAATAATCATGATGATTTTTATTTTAATCATTAGTGATTGATGTTCCATACATATTATGAGAGATCTTGGGTTGTTTAGGGGGATTCATATCTATGGTCTAGTTTTATAGGACCTTCCGACCTAGAGCTCATTTTTTCTTATTATTTACTTTAATCATGATTTTTTCTCTTTTTGATCTTATTGGGATTGGTTGTTACTTTAACAATGTTTTCAGATATGACTTCTCCAATATTACTCCTAAGAGGGAGGTGGATATTTTTATTGACCAGTGGTGGGTACACAGCTAATATTGATACCCTTATATTTCATGGCACCAGAATAGTTAAACTAGATCAAGGTTCAGTTGGAAGATCTGGTAGAGAAAGGTTTTTTTATGTTTCACCAAGGGAATACTAAGTACTCTTTTCCAAAAATCCTGATGGTTCGCATATATTTTGTGTGTACTATCATAAGTACACCCAGGTGAAGATTAATTATAAGTATCATTTTCCCCTATTGGATTATTTATTCAAACAATAAAATAATACAAGTAGTTTTTGAACATCAATCTTTAGTCGAGTTATCATTAGCTCAGGGTTATTGATCTAGATATACTAAAATGTATTTTAATAGGATTTATATCCATTAAAAATATCTTATGATTCATTTTTACGAGTAATTTTCTTATAGTTTTAATGGATTAGATGAAGTAGTTATTCCATCAGTACCTCGACACCTTTTTGTTTTTGTTCGTAGAAGATATTTTTGTTTATTCATGATTCGAATATGAGCATAAAAACAATATGAATTTTGTTTTGTAAACCTTGAGAAATCACCATATTTATATAATTATTTGTAAATGATGTTTCTATGTCCATGAATAGATTCTCATAGGGAATTTGATTTCAAAAATTGAATTATCAGTTGATCTCGAGAAGGTGAAGGTCGTCATGTCATGGAATGATCTAGGTAAGCTCTTTGAGACATGGAGCATCATTGGTCTTTCTGGATACTATCATAAGTTATTCAAGGATTTTTTGAAGTTGGTATTACCCTTGACTTCTCATATCAGGTAAGGGGAGTTTCATATGGGATTTGAAATATCAGTCCCCTTTTGATGATTTGAAATGGATTCTAACATCATATCATAATCTAATATTACATGATTGTATTAAGATTTATTATGTATTATATTATTCCTCTAGTGATGTCATGGGTTATGTGCTAATACAGTATAATCATGTTCTAGTTGATTGCTCTCTTCATCATTTTTTTACATAAGATGAATTATCTCAGTCATGATTTATTTCTTTCCACGGTTATGTGTGTGGTTAATAATTAGATCCATTACCTTTTTAGGAGAGATTCATAATGTTTTTTGACTATATGAGTATATTTTTTATATTTTATTATAAGGAATTGAATCTCAAATGGAGTTGGTGGTTATAATTCCTTCTGGTGTTCAACTTTGACTTTACCTACACCCTGAGGAACGGGAATATAATTGTAGAGGCTTGTAGCATGAAAGGGCCATCACATGATGATCTAAAATAAATGGAAGTGTGGAACCTAGGAGGACTCATCACTTAATTTCATAAATATACTTAGGATAATGTTTTTTTAATGGTTCTGACTAGGGTTCAGTTACCATCATATCTTCTTTAGTATATTATGTAGTCTCTGCAAAAGGATGATGGTTTTTGGAGAATCAGTGAAACCCATTATAGTGGGGAGAAGAATTATGGTTGGTATATCTCTTCTGATGGTATTCTCAGTTTTGGGGATCAGTTTTTCATCACATTATATGTGAGGAGTTTATTTTTGTTTTAATATCATAGTACTTCAAGTTACATCAATCTTGGAACCAAGGGTAAGGGTTATGACCTGAGACGAAGTTTTTGGTGGGTGAGTATAAAGTACAACATTACCAATTTTATGCCCCACTATTAATATTATAAATAGATAAAGGAATATGATATTAAACCTTTGGGTTTAATCCACCCTCTTATGGTGTAATTTTTTAAATGGGATGAGTTATACATTGACTTTATTGTCAGATTACCATGGACTCTCTGAGGGAAGAATGTTATCTGATTGGTGGTTTATTAGTCCACTAAATAATCCCATTTAATTTTAATCAGGGACACCTCTAAGGTTGATTATCAGGTTAATCTATATTTGATAAAGGTTATAAGGATACATGGGTTTACCTCTACAATTGTTTCATATAGGGATCTTGGGTTTACCTCTCAGTTTTGGTAGAGTCTTCAAGATATTATGCCTAATCTGGTTCGGTTGACTATAAATCACTATCCACATATAGATTGGTATAAATAGAATTCTAATTATATCCTGGAATATATTACATATGCATGTGTCTTCTATTTAGGTGGATTATGGGATATAAATCTGGGAATGGTTATGTTTTTTATAATAACAACTACCAGTATTTGATCAAAACAGAACCATTACAAGTCTCTATATTTTCTACAATTTAGATAACCTATTTGTTTTATAGAGGTGAGCGAGGACAATATTCTGGGACTAAATCTCATTTAGGAGACATCAGTGAGGATTCAGTGCATACTTTGGCATCTGTTTACATCTTATATTTGTCAGAAATTGTATGTGGATTGTGGTCCACATCCTTGAATTTTTTCTATTAGTGACCAATTTTTATAAAAATATTCTCCTTTGTTGGGTCACTATTGAATTAGAAGATACATTATGTTGTCTTAGAGATGTATTATACCATTTTATGTCACTAAATAGTTTTATTAGGTTTCTTATTAGTTGTTATTTTCAGCTTAGTTGATAGGTGTTGATGAAATTTTCTACATAACATAACTGAGGAAGTACCATCGTGATTACTCTCTAGATATAAGTTTGGAATATAATAAATAAAAGTCAAATGTTTTATTTGTAGATAAACTAGTTGAGATCATCATTTTTCAAGTGAAAGTATTACGTGATAATTCTGAGTCATTTTTTAGAGTTATATGGAAACACGGATCAAATCCTCATGATAATTTGGAGAGATAATCATCGGTTAGGGAGTAGTAACATCACTATTCTTCAAATCACCCCTTTTCTACAAGGCTTACCTCAGAAAAAAGTACTATGGTGGTGTAATGGTAACATTCTTGATTATTAATTTTTATGAGTGTTTTTTTTATTTTTGAGAGGATTTGGGAGTTTCTACAAGAGGCAGTATTGGGAACTTCATAAATGATGTTTTTACATCATAAGATGGTTTCTTAAAAAATAAATTTCATGGGGGAATGACATAAACCCCTTAAATCAGTAAAACTATTTTATGGTGTAAATATATATCTTACGGTGTAAAATAATCATTTGGGATGTTTAACCTAAGGTGAAATTGTTTAGGGTATCGGGATTATGGGGATTTTAGGCATTAAATTTCTAGTTTTCAATGTAAATGCCTTTAGACCATTAGGGTTTATCACTTTGATTATAGGATTTTTTTTCTTATTCAACATGAATCCCTCGTCTATCAAACCCCAATAAGTTCCATTTGATTTTGGGTATCTCTTCTCCTTCCATATTTCATTGTTCAACATTTGAATTGTGTGTATGTTTCACTACATATATCTCGATAATAATAATTTATAATTATTTATTCCCAATGGTCATAGAAACAAAATTCACTATATTTATGGATTATTCAACCTTTTGGTGACATTTTTTTCATTTCTAGATTCATTGTGTAATGTTCTCTTGAGGGAAGAATATGGAATTGGTTCTGGTGAGGTGGGTGTATTTCCTATGGTAGTAATTGATCTAACTTCTCCTTTGCCTATTTTATTTATGTAATTTTATTATAAGATATGGGAATCATTTTTATGGCCTCTTTCACTATCTTTTCTTTCCTTCCAGTGTTGGTAGATTATAATGTGAGCAGTTTTCATCACAGTTTTATGTGAGTTTTTGTCTCCATACTTTTTTGAATGAACCATGATTTCTCTTATTTTATAAATTATTTTATAAATGAATTTGTATGATTGTTTTCTATACATAAATGGATATAAAAAATGGGTTTTCCCTTGGTTTTGTTAAGTAAAATAGGTTTTTTCAAATCAATATGAAATATTTTTTCATAGAAGTTTTTATAAAAGAAACTTTTATTTGAAATTGATTGTAAAAAATGATTTTGAAAAGACTTTGGATTTATGAACTTGGGAGTCCTTGTGTTCATATGTGGAAGGTGTAACTTAGGGCCATCATTTTTTTACAATCAACGGGTTCACTCATGTTGTTTTCCTCTACTCCCTCATCCTGTTATTCTATGGAATTTATATTGAAATCAATGGGGGGATAACTCATGGGGTGATACTCGATTCCCTAGGCTTATTATTGTATGATATTGAGTGTGCATTAGTCATTGGTTGTGGTATGAGTAGTCTTATAACAATACTTAGTGTGATCCCTTTTCCTGTTTACCATTGTGATTTGGATTTTTATTGTTCTATATTTGATACACATTAATTTAATTTGAAAAATATTTGTGGAAATTATTCATTGAAGCTATTTTTCTTGGATTTTTTTGGAATTGTGGAAAAGGGAAAATATTCACCATGATTTAAATATAAACTGGTTTATTATTTAACATTCCATGTTTTCTTTAAAATGAGAATATTTTGATTTTTTGTATAGATATTTTATATATAACACTTAGGTGTTATCATACTCATCTTATTTAGCTTAAACCCTATACACACATTCTGTTGTTTGTAGACTTAATTATGTCTTTTTTATGTTAGAAAATACAAGGCCCTATGGTGAGGTGGTAAGGATTCTATATGTCAGGTATGAGTACCTAGTTGTGAGATAATGTGGAATTGGCCTCATCATGGCATGGAGATGTTGGTTTCAATTTTTTTATTTCATGGTTGTTTTAATTATTCGTAGGGTTTGTTATGAATGATTTGAGTTGTATCACTTCTCTTTTTTACATTTTGTTATAGCGTATATTTTTCTTGTAATTCTTCTACTTTTTTTCAATTACATATATATATTCCATGTAATTTACTAATAATAGAGAGATTTTATTCCCTATAGTTGTTGTTGATGTTTCATATATAGTCTCCATACAATGGGGGTAGAAAATTCTCTTTTGGTATGTGGAAGACCAGTTTAGATTCCACTTTTTGAGGGTGTCTCAGGTCAGCTCCTTATAGAAAGTGACATGAATTTAATATATACATATGAGTAATAACAAAAGTATCACCCGCTAACTTTTAAAAGTACTCTTTCACCACACCAATTATCCTTACACCAAAATAATTTTAGCTCAAATAGGATCTATAAAAATCTCATCCCAATAATCTTTTTAATTTTCTATAAGTGTTGGACTCACCAAAATACCAACTCAATGTTCTATAAGGTGTAGTTTAAGATGAGACATCCAAATAAAGAGGTAATGTTTTTATTCTTATCTTATTAAACATCCACCAAATATATTCTAACTATACTAACATAATTAAATTATTATTATAAGTCTACAAAAATTATACTATGTTGATGGAATAAACATTTTCATTCTTCCTCCCAAATATTCAAAAAATGTCAATGTCACTCATGTTCCCTACAGACTATCGCCACAATGAAAATTATAATTTGTTTTTCATCACTACCATACATGAATTGTAATATGGTTATATTTAATGAATAAAAATAATTTATGATATTATAATGATTTTAGAAAGATAAATTTGTATCATAATAACAATATTAACAAAAAAAATACCATTATAAATTTAACTACTCAAAACGAGCATACCAAGATGAAAAATGATTTCTTCTTTTTAATTAATTCATTATTGACTTATAATCTTCTTAAAATATAATTAATTATGATTTATATGTCCAATAAAATATAAATAATGTCATTATAATTCACGATTTATTATATTATAATCACATCATAATTATACTAATCCATTGATTGTAGCATGTTCTTGTTTGGGTTACTTTAATATCATACATAGAAGATTATATAAATTTTTATCATGGATGGTTATGGAAACTTAATTAATCATATTATATGATATTAATAATCAATTACTGTTTTTATTTAATGGATATATTAATTATTAATTCACTAATTAAGATGCCACATTTAGTTTATTTAAAAACACCGAAACAAGCATATCATTTATTTCAACTTCACAAATTCTGACTAAAACTCTCATGAAATTATATAAGAACATTTAAAATAATTAATTAAATTATTTATTTTTCCTTTAATATTATTTTAATTTTTACTATTTACGATGTAATGAGGATCTATATCTCTATTAAAAATCCCATATAAAACAAATTAAATTATTAACAACTGATGATAAAAATTAACACCTTATGATAACAATTAACAATAAATAACTAATATGTGTGTGTCTAGTGATTATAATTTAACTATATAAAAGGTTATAAATATGAATATTTTTAATAAATAATTTATAAAAATGGTTATTTATATTATATAAGAGGTTAAATCACTTTAATGGACATTGATAATTAAGGTAAGTGTTTTTCTCATCACAATTTCTCTTCTTTGAGACATATTCCATATTCAACACTTATTTTAATTCTTGTGGTATATATTCATATCATGTATATATATATATATCATAATTATCATTAAATTAAATGGATTACAATATCCTTCTAAGGTTTTCTCATTAAAAGGATCTTGTTTCAAAATTTACCAAATCCTTAATGATTTTTTGTTAACTTAGTATTCGTTCATCAAGATATGATCATTCTTATGGAACATTATTCTTATAATTTTGGTACATTATACCATATGATTTAATTATAATTTATTCCATATCTTTTTTATTTAGATTTACATTTCATTATCGTGAATTCATTTTTGAATTATGGACACATCAATTCTTCTCCCTTGACAGACTTCTTTCTTCATGAAAATGAAATATTATTAAGAATAATCCACATTCCCTTTAATGGTAGTTTTCCCCCCATATCCATGTTATTTAATTAAAATAAAAATTAATATCTAATTTTGAAACAAAAATATTAATTTACCATATATGAACCTTTTAATTCTCTTTATCACTTTTGTAAATAATTTTTTATAATCCTTCTTATGATGTCAGTTTCAATAAAGGTATTTTAGAATATTAAGATGGATTTTCATTTCATGTTCGCATCATCTATATTTTACTCCAAATTTAATATATTTAAGATTTATATATATTTCTATAATACCTTATAAGTAATTATTTATAAATGACATTAAAAAATGAGTCTACCTAGAACCTTATTTAAAATGATTTCTAAAAGTCACTCATAACTTCAACTTCTAACAAAAAAGTCTAAAAAGTTAAAATAACTTTTTATTTTTTATTTTTCATTTTAAAAAATATCTATAAAAGTTATATATCCTTTATATTTTGGTTTCATGAAATAAATTATAAATTCTCTTAGGAAATATCTATTTTTCGGGATTGAATTTTAGTGTTATTTGGTTGAATTATCGATATCCTTTTTATGAGGTACCATTTAAAAATGTTATAAAACCCAATTTTTTTCTGTGGGTTCATTATAATATGATATATGATTAATTTTATGTGTTTCACATGTCTATTAATTATCAATATATTATGGGTGAGGTCCAATATATCCCTCCAATTCATTGGTTAGGGTTTTATATCTCATTAACTAATTATAGGAATCACATACTAATGCTCGCTCCACTATGGGAATCGATATGTGATTCATACTCCACAATGGTTTGGGAATCAAGTAGTGATTCACACTATACTATGTTATAGGAAATCGTAATGATTCTTGATCCATTGTATTATGATTTCCTATATTTATTCTTATGTCACACTTCTATGTCATATACCTTTTTTATTCCCCATGGATCTGGCTTACTATCTCATGTTTCCACACTCTTGTGTCATGGTGTATATTCAATCATTTGATAATTCTTTTCCTTATATTATATGGATATATATTATTGGTATATGTTCTTTTAATCGTATATTTCACCTATGTTCATGTTTTCTCTTTCTTATAATCTAACCCTTTATGATATGTTGATAATTTTTCCCTTATTGAGAATTTATGATCCCCTATATCTTATTTTTTTCCTTTCCTTAAGTTATAATGATTAGTATAATATATGAGACCTTTGGAAGAAGTTTTAGTATGTTGAAATTATAGAGAAATGTACAAAATTATGTGAAAATAAAATTTTTTCTTAGTAAATATCCAAATACACTAAAAATGTTTATGATTATATTGGGTTGTATCTCATGGTATCAAAGAAAGTTTATAAAGTATATGTTTTTATCACTAGATCCATGTGTGCGGGTATGGGAGCATCATGTTTCTTTAGTTAAATTAGAACCAAAAACACAGTTGGTGGATTATAAGGGTTGTTTTGAAATATGTTAGATATGTAAGGTTCGTGGAATTGGATTATAATTTAGACAAATAAACAAGAGTTGACACTTATGATAGTTAAGGTCAGTTTTTGGAGTCTTCGATAAAAACTTTATACAATAAGATGAAACGTAGTACTTCTAAAGGACGTATCTTGAAGATATTTCACTTTAAAATTTATTTAAATGTTATTTTTTTATTAATTTAAATGTTTAAATGTAATTTTTCATATAAAAACTATGATATTATTGACATAAGTAGCTAAATTAATAAAATAATTTAAGTGATGAAATAGTGGATTTATGTAGTTTAACTTTATATTGAATATTATTTTATTTGTCTAAAAATATTATTTCTCATATCATTTTATATAAATTTTTATTGACAGTTATATTATTCAAACCATAAATTTTCTAAAGAGGAGATACACTTATTATAATCACAGTAAGTTTCATTATTTCCAATTAATGTTCATCATTGATTTAATTAATCACATTACACAAATAAATAATTTATAATCATTATACTCCACACTCTAAATTAGGAATAAAAAATTTAAAAATATACTCTAAATTGATTTAACTATCTTTTTAGAAGGAATATACAAATCACACACTTGAAAATTAAAACATGTCATCATATATAAATTAATATTGATAAGATTAGTAAAATTTATTAATAATAATAGAATAATTTAATTACATATAAATAATAAAATTAGTTATTAAATTAGAATAAAAATCCATTTGAATGAGAATAAAATAATAAGTAAATTGTATTATAACTCATAAGATATCACTAGAAATTTTTCCAAGGTCTAACCATTTTTCATTTATCCCAGTATAGCTGATAAGATCAATAACTCTATCTTCTCCATTCACAACTCTTCATAATTATCAATGATAGAATTTCAAAATATAGAATAACTTTTACCCTCTTGGAAGAACAATCAAGATGGTATTTAAAAAAATCCCTATTCAAATAACTCCAATTAACAACACCATTAGTTACTTATAATAAATTATGTTTGAAAATTTACTATATCCTTAAATAATCTAGTTAAAACTTCTTTGATTTGAGCATCACATCATGAACAAAGACACACCATGCACATCATATTCCACCACACCAAGAATCTAGATGTCTATTTTGTATTAATTAAACTGGTAGGATCCCCTACCTTCGATTTCTAAGTCGTTATTTATTATTAAAAATATAAATGATCCTCTATTTCTATTATTATTTTTGAATAAAAAATCATGATCCTTAATTTTTATATTTCTATTTATTTTAACTTCATATCTCAACCTTATCATTTACTTGCTGAATGAAAATTTTATTTATTATTTCATAACCAGACACTTTAATTTGGAGGTGGAAACAAAAACTAAATCCAAACATCACTAAATTCATACCATAAGAGAAATCAATAGTCCATTATAGAAAAAATATAAAATATTTAGAATATTCCACCCTATATATTCTCCACTCGAAAGAGGTGGCCTATTTGGATCATCCTTGATTATATCCTCAATGTGGAAAGAAATATTTTACTATATATTAAATATACTCCTGATTTATTATCTTATCATTTAAAAAGTGGGAAAAAATATAATCCTATTTTTCGATCAAAGGTTATTTCTCATCGTCTAGGTAAACATGAAGAATTCCCACAAACATTCTATTAGATTTCTCTTTGGAATCATTAATTTTAAGGGATTCTTCTAGATAACTTCCTTTGAATGAAGGAGAAGAACTAATAAATTTGATACTCCCACTTTTCCTATATCCTTTTGTAACCCGTCAATAGTATCCATTTCTAGAAACTATTTGGGGTGTTATTTCATTGTTTCTTAATCTCCTTGATATCCTCATAAGGAGTTTATGCTTATTCCCACTCATTTTTAAACCTTTGTATCACACTGTCATCAACTACCAATGAAACTTTAATTACATCTACCTCATAGTTATTTAGGTTTTTAGAGAATTTTGACTCCTTTATGGACCCATCATACATGACATGCCTTTTATCCTTAGGTTTTGGAAGGTGAAAATTGTCCTTACAACATTTGAATTTTTCCCTTTATGCATTGTACAGCGCCTCAGGTCTCATGATCCTTTATTCTATTTCTTCTTCATCGGGTTGTTCAATACTCTAGGTTGTAATCCATATTCAATTTCTAATGAGGATAGACTATATATTTCATCATATGAATAATCATCAGTGGAGCCCTATAATTCAGTATAGTTATCCTCTATTATAGGGAGTTTGTAGTTTTTTGTTGACCCATCCGTTCCATTTCCTTTGTATGTAACCATTTTTCAATCCCAATTTACATAATATGAACATTTTTATTCAAGAAATTTAATATATTACTCAACTTTATATTTAAACAAAGATACTTGGGACTCAACCTATTAACAGAATTTACCATACTTCCCTATAAAATTTTATTAGACTCCATGGATCTATCATAAGGACAGATTAAGGGAAATGAAGCCTGAAACTATAATTACAATGTTGAATCTAGATAAAATAGAAACAGATATCCTCTTATAGTGTCGCATAACTACAAATAAACCATTGATCATGTTAAGAAAAACCAAGGTTAGGTGCATCACCACTGACACCAAAATGAGTGCAGAATTCATACTCAGATCTACATCTGGAAATTTTGAAAGTGGTTTTGGATCTGTTGGGATTATATTGTATGATTTTATCCTCATATCAGTATCACATGACGTAATATATCTTGTAGGACACCCTTTATTTTCTTAAACTTTTCCAAGATCTTTCATGATATTGGCTTCATTACATGACACGATAATCTGAATCTTCTTCAATATAATCCTGATCCACCGCTATTAAAAATTATCCATGGCTTCCCACCTTTCATTGATTTCATCAAACCTGGATCCTACCACTATAAATTTAGAAATTTCACCATTGACACACCATGATTTTTGCAACTGATTACTCATTCAATTGGAAATAAATGAAGATTTAGGAACACAAACTCATGATTTTCCTCTCATATGTTCCACTACCATTGAACTTTAAAAGAGTATTCAAGAAAACATTTAATTGGATAAATTAATTGTACCAATATACTAATATAGTATATCAATAGTAAATAAGAAAACATTACATCATCAATAAAATAAGAAAATAAAATTCAATTAAAAAATAATTCTATCAATATATTATACATAAACTGAAGCTTCAATACCAGTTAAATCAGTAAATCACATTCCTCGGTACCAGATAATCCCAAGAAACTATAATTGGTGACTTTTTCAAGAACAATATTATTTCCTTTACTTTTATCATGATTAAATGGGCTCAGGATAGATACATATTCAACTGATTTATCTTTTTTCCTTTCACTAGCCTATTCAATTTAGTAATTCCATTCATAATTTCATTGATCACACCCCTTTATCCTTTTTTGTGAAAAATTTTTGATAAAATTCAGTAAAATAATATATATTAATAAATTATTGGACTCTCATAACCAATTCATCTTCTACAAACTTCAATCGAACCTTATTTGAACAACTAATAAAAAAATATTTTCATCACAAAATCTTTTTGGAATTTCATCAGATCTTATTTCATCCCCGTTATCTATTAAAAATTGATTTATGGAACATCCATCATCATATCTTGTCTCATATTATAGAAAAAACTCTTCAAATAGCTTTCATATGTTCTTCAGGTTTCCATGAATGTTTTTTAGACAATCAACTAATATACTTATTTGATGTTCTTATCTTTTTATGAGTCTAGACTCATATGTGTTTATTATCATACTTGGATCATGGTTTCTATAAGAAAATCCTTACACAGCCATTGTAATTTTCTAATTTATTCCCATATATAATTATTTCAATTTCTTATACAGAGAAATATTTGATATTATCCAAACACCAGTTTATGTTCAATCAGAATCTTGTTTTCAAAGCCCACTGTCAACCCATTTTATTCATACATTAATCATTTCTCAATTATCTAGTATGAATCGATCTATATGTAATAACTTGTATTACTTCATCTTCTTTAATAATTTCTCACACTAATATTTTGAATATTCATATATAGGTTATAATTCGCCCATATATTTTTATATAAACTACCATATTTATAGATTATTCACATGAAATTACATCATTCAATTCTTACATAGCAAATAAAAAATTCATATGAAATCCACACTTAGTTAATTAAATCCTTGAAAATATCAATATTATTATATAAGTAAGATACAATTGAATATATAAAAAAATAAATAATAAAAAATCATTCCAAATCCAATTCCACTTCAAAAAACATTTTTAAATTTCAATAAACAAATTTGTTTTGTTTTTTATTAATTCATTTACTCAATAACAAAGAATATTTTTTTGAATATTATTTCAACTCCAAATAAATAATTTAAAGTTAAAAAAATATCCAAAACCAAAAAAAATGAATTTCTACTAAAATATCCATAAAAATTCAAAATATGATTCCTAAAATAAGAAAAAATTGAAATGTGGAAAAATTCATCATTTAAGGATCCAATATTTTTTATTTCAGGCGAAATTATTAGGGATTATTAAACATAAAATATAGTATTTAATACAAATAATTGGTAGTAATAATCAAATTTATGGACAAATTCATTAAAATATTAAATTAAAATATAAGTGTAAAAAAATATTAAAATTTTGTTACACTAAATTTCCTCATACATAATACATTTATCCTCAAGAAATTATAAAAAACATAATTATAAAAATTTATCTCAAAAATGATTTTGTATACTATATAAAATGAAGTAATTTTTGAGTTGATGATCAAATATTGAATTAATGATTTGAATTGAACCAGTATCACTCTTCTATTAAAATATTTTTTTTCAAAATTTCCCTTATTTTCTTCATGGATGAAACACACACAACTCAATAAATAACTATAGTTTATAAAACATATAATTAGTTAAATAACACCCTATAAATTTTAATAGTTGATTACGTTAAAAAAATAACATCTTAGTGGAAGGTTTTAAGATGTTGCTAGTCCTTAATACATAATTAAAACAATTATAAAACCATCCCAAAGTCATAATGAGTAAAATAAATACATAATAATGAAACAATTATATAAAAAATACTTACAAATAAGTTTGTAATAATTAGATAGAAATTGAATGGAAAAATTAATTTATCCTTTTATATATTTCAATATTTAAAATCAAAAAATTTTAGTGGGATTTTAATCTAATACAAGTTATTCTAGTCAGTCCTCTAGTGAAAAGTGTGGAAGAATTATAGAGAAAGACACTAGAGAACCTCTTGGATTCGAAAAACTAGGGAGCTCTCCCAGATAAGGAATACTAGTTCACACTAAGCATCACCATTTATTTTATATTAGTGTAATGATGACTACACCCCTCATCCTTTATTTCTATAGGAATAGGTTCCTTCAATCACTCACAGAAAAAAAATTCTTAAATAACCAAATGAGGTGAAATAAATTTCATCCAAAGGTGATTTGGAGATTTATATGGCCTCCAAAAGTATATTAGGTCTCAAACCACTTTAAGAGTTTCATTAATGAGACTCAAAATTGGTTAAATTTGGAACAGAAGGTACATAAATATTATTTTAAGCTGGGCTTTTTAATTTTTTAACATATAGGGGGTATTCGAAACCCATTACTTCAAGCCTAATCCCAAATCCCATTTGTGATTTTTCATTTCCTGATGATTGATTTAATAATATAAAAAGATCATTTTTTATGTCATAATCCCACATTAATTATTTAATTAATTAAATATTATTCAATTTATTTTTCCAAATGTGTGAAACACAAATATTATTTCTGTTTATAATGAATATAAATATATTACACAAGAAAAAATCACATTAGTTCAAAAAAACCCAATTAGCATTATCTTATGTGAAACCCCATGTGCCCTTTGTGATGTTATAAATATTCATAAATATCATTCACAATTAAAATTTAGGAGTTCTATCTATACTAAAGTCATAGTAACCTAAATTAAAAATCGTTTTGGTGCATTATAATACAATAAATGACCATTACAAATATTCATTTTTCCTTGACATCAAGATAAATCATAAAACATGGATACTGTCAAGATTCTATAAATTATCTATTTTTTTGAATTTTCAAGATTACTTAATATTATGCAATTATATCACATGTAATTATCTTGTCATTGTCATGATCTTACTTTTTCAAAAGTAGATTGAGGATTATGATGTCATAACCTGTCATATGGGAGGAAAATCTTATCATAGTTAATCAAATCATTTGACTTGATTAGTATCATACCCAATTACCCTCTATTAATCAAAATTCTTAAATGAATTTAGATTGGTATCAAAGTATGAAACCTCACATTTAGAAAAAAAAATTAGCAACTTCAAGTCATAGTATCCATAAGAAATTTCCACTTAAATGAAATCATTGAAACATATAAGATAATTCATGTGGTGTATGTTTGGTTAGTTAATATAAAATATAGTTCAAAAACTTATATCCAATGAGTGATCAGTTGTATCTTTATATAATTTATCCTTCTCATATTTATCTTCACATATCATCGTAGCCTAAAATAATGATCATCAATCAAGGACAACCTAATAATAAATATATTTTTTGGGTTTTTATCATACCATATCCCATGTTTAAAAAATGATGAATAAAAAAATAATAGTGTGTTTCTATTAATATAAATTACATGAAACAACATGTTACTAAGAAAGAAATAC
Source organism: Viscum album (assembly GCA_963277665.1). Lineage (NCBI taxonomy): Eukaryota > Viridiplantae > Streptophyta > Magnoliopsida > Santalales > Viscaceae > Viscum > Viscum album. Next base: position 1,040,623,027 of record OY728143.1, on the reverse strand, counting down.
TAGACTAACATTAGGGAATAAACTCTAAAACATGGTATAATTAAAAAAGCTTAATTGTTAACTTTAAAACCCACACAACACATTCATGTATTCGGATTTTTTTATTTAGGATATTTTATCATAGAATTTACAACTTTAGTCCAAATCTTGAAATCCATAATCAATTGAAAATGGTAAATTTCATTCTATAATTACACAAATAATGAATTTTAAAAAGAATAGTATAAAAAATATCACTACATTAATTCTAAGAATAAAATTAAAAAATTAACCACTTAAAAGAAAGAAAAATTACTTTCTATTTTGAGTAAAAATTTTTATCAATTGAGTTTGTTAACGATTTCCATAAAACAATAAATTTTTTAAAATAATTCATGGAAAATATGATTTATATTTCAAATAATTTTATATCACCTTAAATAATATAACCTTCAAACACAATTAAATATTAAGATTTAATATTGTATTTGATGTTTCAATTTTCAAATAATGTTCGATTTAAAATATTTATAGCCATGCAAAAGGGTCCAAATAAAGTTCAAACATTAATATGTTATTTATCAAATATCAGACATATAACTCATTCACTCTATGTAAAAAAATATAATTAAATGTATTTTAACATAATACATAATAAATAATATATTAAACAATTTATCAAACATAAAAATGCAATTTAGATCTATATAATATAAAATAAAATAAAATAAATGGAATATAAAATCATAATATATCCATGGTTACCCAAACCCTATACTTATTTTTTAAAATTTATCATTGTGATATATATAAATATATGAGTGTCTAAAAAATAATAAAGAATGATACAACTTGACGTAATTTGTATTCGGTTTTTTAAAGAATAATCACCCCCTGACGATGCTTGTAGAAGTTACCAAAATAGCTTTTGCCTATGTCCTTTGACTATGAACATAGTATTATTCATTGTGTTTTTCATAGATGCTTATCCAAAGGGAAACACTTGAATAACAATGAATGTTCCATCTGATTTGGATTGCAATTTACATGGGTATAGCCTAGGTCTTGAATTAAATAGCATCACATTATCTCCATATTTGAACTCCTTTTTCAGGATGTCCCTATTGGGGAAATATTTTATTTTCTCTTTATAAAGACTTGATTTTTCATAAACATTATTCCATATTTATTCTAAATATTGGAAAAATATTATCTCCTTCCCAACCTTAAACAAATCCATGTTGTAGATCTTCACATCAAAGAAATACATATATTCTAACTCAAATAAAATGTAACAGGTACTTCCCTACACTAATATTTAAGGTGAAATTCCTATTAGAGTTTTAAAATATTACCTATATTTTCAAAGGGAATCATCTAACCTCAAACTCAAATATTTTCTATTTTGGTGTATTATTTTCTCACGAATGTATTTTATTTATCTATTTTACCATTTAACCATGATAATGAAAAATTTTCGACATCTTTGGATAAAATCCACAATTTATCAATACGAATTAGAAGGCTTTATTAGAAAAATGGATTTCTTCATTAGTTACAACGAATCTAGGAATCATAAACCTACTGAATAGGTTGGTCCTAAAAAATTGGATAACCCTATTAGCATTATATATCCTAGTTTGAATGGATTCTACCTCTGTAGATAAATAGTCCATAACAAATAGAATATAAATGTGTTTATAAGAATTATAAAATTAACCAATAATGTTTATCCCCTAATCATCAAACATTTCAAAAACCAAGCATGAATGTTGTATAATTTCATTTCTATTGACTATACTCTCTTTTAAAATAATTTTTTTTTAAATTTCCTAAAAATTGAAAAGAATCTTTGAAGATGAGAAGAAAACATAATCCTATATTTATGACATTCCTATAAGTTTTTTATGGTAAAAAGGGTCTAAAATTCCTTAAAGTCTGAAAAAATTATATAATTTACTATATTCTAGAATTTAGAATGCACCTCTTAATAATTTGATCACTTTTAAGGTGGAACAAGTAAGGTACAATCCTAATGTACTTTCAAGATTCACTCACTAAGTTGATATATTATTTATTTCAAAATAAAGTATCCATTGCATTGGAATCTATTTCATTTAAAACATAAAAAAATCATTATTTCAAACTTTTAGTAGCATATAATTCCTTATCATGAAACATTTCACTGATAGGTAGATAATTTAAAGAGGAGGTTTTGGAACAATGGATAGATTATATAAATGTTTAAAAATAAGTTCTAACTACCCTTATTGTTAAATATTTCAATAATAAACTCTTATTTTAATATAATTCATCTAAATAGATTTGCGTTTTTTCCATGTATCCTTACAAAATACCTGATGGTATAATTTTTTGTGATCAGTGTCACTTTTAATCCCAACAAGTAACACCTATAATTTTCTAAGGAAATGTTAGTTCCCAAAATCTCTTCCTTAGTTGTTGTGTGATTTTTTTTATAATAATCTAGATTTATGGATGAAAAATCTATTTCGCATTATCTCTTTTCAAACATTTATCTCAACATATTTATGTTCTTGAAGCATGAGACCCGTCCATTGATTGTATGACCAACTCATATTTTAATCTTTATTTACATGTAATCATTTATTCACAAGATCAAAATTTCAATCCCAACTAAACTAGTATATTACATACCTAGATAACAATTATTGAACTAGAATAATAGGATATTTGTATATAATATATAATTAATTTATGAGTAGATATAGAATTATATAAACTTTTAATTCATATTTCATTGATGATCTAGTTAACTAGATATTTTCATATCATCATTGTGATATAATATCAAAGTGAATAATCTCTCTAGGATTGATCCACACATGCACTGAAAGCTCTGAATGATATCGTAGAATCATCAGGTTTAAGCACTTCCTATCCTAATTGCTTACATTTTTCAAGGATAATTGAAGAAGTATTCATTTTGAAGAAGGAATAACTATTAGTGTTTTCTTGAATTCTTGAGATAGGTGGAAGATATAATTCACAATATCACTTTATAAAGTCTCTCTCTATACATTTTACACAAAAAACAATGATTTTGGAAAGGGTGATGGTTAGATATTTATTATGGTCGGTTTATTCTTGTAAAATCACACACAAGACCCTAACCATATTTAATATTCTTAGTCAACCCCAATTCTATTATTAATATTATAATTTTTATTATTACATGAATGACATGTGAAACACATTAATAATATAAAAAATATCAATTATTTCTAATTGGTCCATTAAGACCAATCTTCATTCCCTCTTTATAATTTTCTGATTCTCAAATAAGGAATATTTAATTAAATAAATTAAAGTAAAATTTTTATGATAAATATAATATATATTATATTTCCAAAACATGAATACTAATAATTATTATTATTATTTAACGAAATTATTCTTTTGAATAAACTATATTTAAATTATGGCGATAAAAAAACCAGAATAAATTTTATTTTTTATAAATTCTTTAATTCAATACTTAAATTAAAGTAATATTATAGATACACTTAGTGTGTGAACATGTAGTACTCTTTCTTTATTCCATTAGGAATAACTTCCTAAATTTGAAGGTTATCATATAAAAACATGTCATGAATCCCATTTATAAATAAGTTAATTTCACAATTACATCCAACCTCCGAAAAATGCTTATATATATAATTAAACTAGTTGCATGTTGGTTCCCTCATCCTATATATTTGATTTATATTTCATTGAATTTCCAGCAATGAACTCTCTCACGAATCACTACGTATATAGAATGATGAAGGAAATTCCATTTCTATCAAAAGGCCTAATGTTTCATATTCCATCAAATATAGAAGTGATAAATATTTTCTCACATTTTCTATTATTGAAATATCACTCGTGACACACCCAATTTATCCAACCATAAAGTGAGTATTTTTCACCATGGTTTTCATCAATACATAAAATCAAACAATTCATGGTATAAATTAATGATAATATTCAATCCTAATGACCAACATACTTTTATATATATAATAATATCTAATGACACATGGAAATGTGGATTACATATTGGCAGGTCTGTTTTATAACCTCATATTTTTGAGATTACCAATGGTGAACACCATGAGAAGGTGTCTCAGTTCTGTATGAGCCTATAGCCCCTGATATCGTGTATCTTCTATGTCTCATCAAATAATATAATCCATCTACCAAATAAAGATCATGAATAATACCATGTAACCTCTAGGTTCTCATCATAGTAAAAAACTATTATGACCTTTTAGTGAAACATATATTCTTATACTTCTATCATATATACATTCCGCGCATAGGAATAATCAAAATTTGATAATTAAACTTAACTTATAATGAAAATAAGTAATAAACTACTAAACAATCATGTTCTTGGGAATAAAATCCAAAAGACTCCCACTTTCACAAAATTCACCTAACAACAACATTAAATCAAATATCTCTCTCGTGATAGTCATTCATATCTATGACAAAGGTTTAGTTAATGGGTCAACCACATTTTCCTTTTTGTATATTTTACTCACCATAACTTCACCTCGTTAACAAAAATCCCTCAAGAGGTAAAACATCCAATGTATGTTCTTTGTCCTTTGGTGTGACCTAGGCTCTTTAGAGAGATCCATTGATACAATTTTATTACATTAAATTGTTATAGTGTCTTGACTTCTAGGTACCACATCAACTCTTAAAAAAATCAAATACAAAATAATTATTTTTCTATTTATAAATCCACAATATACTCAGAATCCACTATATAATCAGTGAAAACTATATACTTTGAACTCTTCCAACTCCTAGCTCTTCTATTGATACTAATAATATGTCTATATTGTGACTTTAGATCATTATGATATTTGTGAAATCTATCTTACATATTGACCATTTTGTCATGAAATGTCAAATTGATTTTGTTTTTAATGTTGTTATATAACATAGGGTATACCCTAGGTCATATATTAATAAGTGTTTGTGGTTTATAGTGTGTATTTCCAACATATGTTTCAGAAACAAAATAGAAGGAGGGGGATTTTTAATAATTTTTTAAAATGGAATGACTTGATTAAAGAGATTATTAGTTGAATAGAAAATGAAGTTTTTGAAATAAAACTAGAGGATATCATTGCATGTTTACTACATCACATGTTGATTTCATTTTTCTTATAAGTTTATTCAGGTTTGGAGTAAGTATTTGGTGGATATTAATTGGAATACCGATCTGTGATTTTATATCAATCCAAGTAAAGATAAATCCCTGACATAACAGTTATATATCCAAGGTTAAGCTTTTATTATTAGTATAATAATATCCAAAGAAAATTTAAATCTCAAATTTTTGGGAAATTAAAGGATTATTTTCTTTTCCAATCGGCACAACATAAGTCACACACTCAAAACCTCACATCAATCTGTTAAAAGTAAAGAGTGTTTCATTTGATTAAATAAAACCAATAATTCAAATTAGATTCAATGTAAGATACTGATGAATGAAATATTTTCAAAAAAAATACATAATACCAATATCATACTACTTCTATAACTCCATTTACATGGTGTGTATCTCTCTTGAAACAATCAAACAAAATTTAGCTTTCTATTGAGAGGAAGATAAGGCTTGAGTGGAACTTCTCCTTCATCATGGATCTCTCTATGAAGATAAAGGTCTCCAAAACATATAAGATGAAGTGATTACTCATTTGGGTCTCCAAATTGGTAATAATTTCCCCTTGGTTTATCTTTCAATTGAGGTTCTTGGGGTGCACTTTTATATACATAATGGGAGGTGGTTTTAGGCACCTAGGTTTTGAGATACAAATTGTGTCTTTAGTTTAGACATATAAATTCACTTATCTAGACTTGGAAAAAAAATATAAAAGTTTTTGTAAGGCCTATTTACTGTATCTATGTAAAAAAACGCTTGTTAAATGATAATCTAGAATGAGAGATATTTTCAAAATCAAAAATCAAAAAATTGACTTTGAGTAGATTCAGTGCCCTGAATATATTAGTTTAGTTGGGCCACGAAATGAATGAATTGGTATTTGGTGTCATGATATGGGTTATAGCCAACTAATTTTTGGATCAAATGTAAACATTTCCTCTTAATTGGATTCACATATTTCTCAAAATATTTATACCATGGACATATGTCCTTGGGATTTGATATAGATTGGATTATTTTCCTTCTACATCATCTCTAGCCCTCCAAATCACCACTTCCAACAATAAAATCATTCAAAAAAGTAAAAATTATCTTTTTGAAAGTTATATAAATTAAATAATTAAATCATATGTGAATTAAAAATTGATATTATATTTATAATTTACAATACAAAACTAGTTTAGCATAAGGGTGTAAGGGTGAAAAAAAATAGTGAATCTATGTGTGATCACACACCCAAACCTAAACATTTTCACTCTTGGGAAAATTAAGGTTTCCAAAAATGATGCTTGAAGAAATTACAAAATTTATAATGATTTGAGATTAATATAATATTAAATTCATTATATCAATGTGGTCAAAGAAAAAAACCACAAGAAGGAGTTATATTTAGTGTTCCTAGAAAAAGATCTCTCATAAATTGTATCAAAATAAATTCATGAAGATATACCATACTAGAATTAAAATGTAATTCACATGTAAACCATGTCAATGACTCTCCATATTTGTTGGAGATAACCGTTTCATGCAATTCATTCCACTTTTTATTCATCAAATGTATGTTATTTTAAAATTTTCATGCTTAGATGATCCTTTCCACCAATCCTTCCCTATATTCATTGCAATGACCCACTCACTTAATCATTATCATAAGTAAAACCATAATATACTGACCTAGATATCCCCATATTTTTTAAATTTAATCACCCCCCTTATTATTTATCTGTGTTTTTATTTTTATTTTTCTATACAACAAACAGATTATAGGTACACATGTGTAGGTCAATCCTATATTATAATGTAACAGATCAAATAAGGAATGATCATATGGAAAAGTAATTTTTTAAATGTTGATAAATATTAATATATATTATGTTTTACTTATATTAATTAAGAAATATTCACACTTCATGGTTAGATGCAAAGATTTATAGAGATTTCAATTGACAAAATTTTCTCATAAACTACATACATAGATGGCATCAATCATCTTAATAGTTTCATAGAGATAAAACCATTTATAAAATAGATAAAAATAATATTTAAAAAATTAACACCTCAATGTTAAATTCATTTTATAAATCACATTTCATCATTGAAACAAAAAATTATTTAAATGTTAAAATAGCTTGAAATAGGGAAATTCATCATGCATTTAAATAATTTTCCGGATTATAGGGGAATCCAAAATAATTATTATGGAAAAAAATGGAACAGAAATGGAGAAACTGAAAATAACATGCAATATTCCAAAAATAGAAAAATAAAGATGATGAATAAAATCGTAACTAAATTAAGAAAGTTGGTAAATGTACAAATACTATGTATTAAGAAAAAAATAGACAAATGAATAATGATGATAAGAAATCGTAACTAACTCAGGATTGTATCCACCCCCACCCCACCCCACCCCCCCCCACACACACATATAGTGTGAAGTGTCCTCAATTTAATAAAAGAGATTGTGGGAAGAGATGATAAAACATGTTATGTTTCACTGGTATGTTTATTCTTGAAGGTGGAGTTCATCTACAGGGGAATCTAGAAAGATTTCATGAAAGAGCTTCAGTATTTTTATATTAATGTATAATTCTTATTTTTTTTCATTCTAAACATGTACAAAAACAAATGGATATATGTTATAAATAGCGTATGGGCCAAACCATTTATAATGAAGCAAACCTTAGCACAACTTCAGCATTGCAATGAAAAGGATATCGTTATGCCCAATGTGAATTTTATGATGAATGATGAGGATTTCATAGTCTCTCTTTTTTCTCTTATTATAAATCTATGTGTTCTCATTTTTTGTCTCCCCTAATTTTCATTAGCTTATGAATCTATAACTTCTTATGCTCATCTCCGTCTAGAAGGTTCGTAGTACAATGTTTAATATCCAAATATGAATAGTGATATACCTCCACAGGGAGGTTTAAGGGCACACTAAACACAATACTATATAGTGACATTCTATTTGGGGTTTTATAAGTTATAAAGTTCTCCCAGAGTGTGTCCTGAAAGTGTAAAATCCAATCTTTCTTATTTGGTTGTACCATTTTTTAAATATTTTCCTAGGTTCCCAATTTGAAAAATATGCTTGTCGATTTGTTTGGGGTGAAATAGTGTAGATACATTACATAAAACCCCATACTTATAGATTCTTTTATCATATTTATATTACAAAAATGTGATCCTTGATCAATAATGACAAATCTTGGAAAAACAAAAATATAGAAAATTTGATATCTCATAAAATCGACAACCACTCAAGAGTCATTGGTTATAGTATCATTTGCATCTAACCTTTTAGAAACATAGTCAATATCCAATAATATGTATAAAAATACAAATAAATTTTGAAAATGAACTGTGAATTAATTTCCCTATTCATCAAATATATTAAAAAATAACACGGTTTTTAGGGCATTTCATTCTTCTTGGAGATATTCCTTGTCAATTGAAATTATGAGTATGACTTAAAAAACTTATGATCATATATATCATATGTTTTAAAATAAATTATACATTCAAGTACCATTTAATCTATAAATTTAGATCCAAAGTGTCCCCATAATCCAAGGTGTGGAATAATATCATAATAGAGGTGAACTCCAAGTCAGGGATACACCAACCAATAATCATGTCACTATAAATTATCCACAAGTATGGATAATCCCAAATGTACCATTGTAACTTTTGCTTAGTTATTTGGGAATATGATGTGATAAAATTTATTGGTACTCTAGAGGATACCAAAAAATCACAATGGATGCATACCAATGGGTATGTCCACTTCATTATAAAGGTGAACATCATGGGGGAATTCCCCAATTGGAAGGGATAAGTAAACATAGTGGTGTAATTGTTGGGAAATCCCAACTAATGTGTTTATCTATCACATTTTATGAAACTATATTATCCCATATCTTTAAATCAAACACTTAGAGGTGGAGCATCTACCATATTATGTGGAGATTATCATCATGTTTTTTTAGGAGAAACCAAAGGGAAGCCTGGTCAGGATACATGGCGACTTTTATCCTAAGAAGATGTGAATGGAATTTTTCCAAGTAAAAAATATATAAAGAAGTTATTTTTAATTGGTCATGTAGTTTTAATAGTTTGGTTAAAGGGTAAATGATGCATAATCCATGACACGAGGATCTTGATTGACCCATTGTGATAATACTTCCCTAACTACATAGTTAGAGGCATAACACATGAGCTCAAATGGTAAATCCCACCAAGGTGGTTGGATTATCTGGGGTTATGTGAGATTCTATTTTAATGTACTCAAATAATCTTAACAATCATTATCAAACATAAATTATTTTTCTTTTTGAAGTAACTATATGGGGGGAGTGCAATCTTACTAATGTCACAAATGAAACGAAGATGAAATCCAACATGTTGTAAGAATGAACACACATCCCACATATTTTATGGGGATGGAAGGGTTAAAATTTATTTCTAATATTTATTTATCTACTTGGATACCATCCCCAAAAATGAAATTTCTATGTACTATAGATTTTTTCACCATGAAATGGCATTTCATAAAATTTAATACGAGATTATATTAAATATAGTGGTGTAAAAAACCAAGAATACTAAAATACAGACCAAAAGAGGAACTATATATAGTTAAATCATCCTAGAATACATACATTTAATTCACTAGGTAATCTAAAAAATTGTAAACATGCATTTTCTGAAAGTAACTAGATAATTACACATGCCAAACACCATCCTTTTATATGTAAATGTGCCAATGGGGAAAGTAATGTTTTTTTTTTGTCCTCAGGGTAAATATGAATCTAAATGTATCTATAAGACCCATTAAGAAAAAAAATTAATGGGACTTCTCTATTAGTCTCTATTAACTCTTATTAATGAGTGAAAATAAGAAATGGTCCTTCCTGGTGTTATGGTATAGTCAATGATAGTTTATACAGACACGTCAAATATTCTAAACATGGGTTGGTACCAATTCATTATGTTAATTTTCTTTTACGGTTAGACTAGTTTTTCTTAGAAATACATACACTAGACTAAACCATTGGATTTTAGAGATAGGATAAATGGTTCTAGCTACCAATAATTTGGATACCTCCTTTTTAGAAATACCATGGAAGCTTTGGTTCACTCTGTGTTGGGATTGTATCACTATTTTAGCCTCGTAATTTAATAATATATGAAAAAATCAAATTTATGGGATAATACCGGTAATTTAAGTAAGTGTCGATACACATTCTTTTTTATCCTCCATAAAAGGGTTATTTAATCATAATTCATTCTCTAGAATGGCTGAACTAGCAATGATGATAGGAAAATAATTTCTTTTATTAACAAATGAATATTTTAAATTTTTAGGCAATAGATTAATTTCTACATTAGAGGGATTTTTTATTAATGGGAAAAAACATGAAAATAAGGGGTTAATGATCTCATATAAATTGTCAATTATAACATCCATATATTAGGAATAATATATTACAAACTAATCATTATCATCAATGAACATTATATCCTTGGTTTTCAATAAATCATCAATCAGAGAACATACAAGACATTTTCCTAGTACATTACATCATTCATAACAAGAATCATTATATAACAATAATATCAATGATTAAAACTCATAAATGGGATCAAGGGAAAGATAAGAAGTCTTTTTAGGGGAAGAGAGTAAATCAATAAAATTAAATAAAAGAGAGGAATTCACTTCTGAGTGGCCCTTCATGGAATCAAGGTTATTGAAGTGGAAAATGTAACCATAAAATCCATAGATATTGTAAAATTATTTATATTAATTTTGGTTATGGGAGTTTCCATGTATTTTCCAAAAAATATAATTAGGTCATATCCATTCATCCTATTATCTTTCATTTTAAGACCATAAAAATCAGTAAGAAAAATTATGTTTCTAACCCTCACAATATCATCCTTTAACAAACCAGTGGGGTGTGTGGTACTCTTGTTTTCGGGATGAAATATTATTCTTATTGGATTTAGTTCCACCCCCTTTAATGAATATGAAATGGATTGAGGACTAACATTTATAAAAGCACCCAAATCAATAATAGAATAAAAAAATAAATGTTTGTTATGTTACAAGGAATCAAGATTATTCCATGTTCATTAAATTATGCAGGGACTGATATCTCTATCAATGTTGATATGTTCCTCCACTAGATCACATTTTTCAGTTTGAGATTTTCTTCCTTTTATATACATATCCTTGATAAACTTAGAATATCATAAAATTTTCTTCATGGAATCAATCAATGGGATGTTAACCTATAATATTTTCAATGTTTTTTATATTTATTTATCATGTTTAGATTATTTTCATTTCTTTTCTTGGGTTCCCCTTTGGAGAAATGTAAAAGTAATGGTTGGGCTCAGCTGCTCAAAATAAACTCTCATTCCTTTATTGGGGATTCTTTCAAGACATGGTTTTTCTTCATTTAGATCATTTGAAATTATTTGAATGGTGGTTTCCTCGGGAGGGGATGACTCTATGGATGGTTAATTTGTATTTTACAATGTATTTCACTATTAAGGGTTATGGAACATAAATTTACCTTGTCCCTAAGGTTGACTAGTTGAATATAAGTTAGTCTACCTAACCCTTGACATTGGATGTCACCCACTTGGTTAGAGAGTTTTCATAATTGAGTTTTTAAGTCATACAAGGCTTATTGGGGGGATTTATGGAATTGGATATTATTTAAATCCATTTGTTTCATTATTTCTTCAGGGTTGTGATAAGGTTTTAAATGGGTTATTTAGAAATACCTTTATAGTGGTTGAGGATTCTTGGGTGGTGGAGTAGGATGAATATACTACTATAGGTGGTTCTAATATTTTTTTGGATGGTTTTCAAACTCCAATTTCCAATACGTTTTGTTTTTTTACATATATAGTTGTATGGACAGTATTATTCTTACCTAGTGGGATAGTTATAGGGGATCCCAAGTAACATTTCCTCACAAATCATAAAAAAGGTCTCTCAATTCAGGGAACTGGTTAGAATAGTGGGTGTCAGTGGCCTTGATACCATATTTAATTGGAGAAGGAGGTTATCATTTTTTATGGAAAAGATTTATATTTATGATTAGGTTATTTACATCTCCAAGATTTGGGTCGACCTATTTCTAGAATTTAGAAAATATCAATTTGAAGACACCAATTATGGTTACACTAAACTTTGTACCAAATTATTTGAAGGTATATGGATTGAAAAAAACACATTATACAGACTGAATAAAGATCATCATGTTTATATTTCATGTATATAATCACATCTAGTAAAATTATATTTTATGATATGAGGGAATGATATAAAAAACTATATGAAAATCATAGATAAATAATAATTAATGGTGATAGTGTATATGGATGATATCATATTCATTGGAAAAAATTATAAATCTACTAATGATTTTGAAAAATTGATGTATTCATAATTTGAGTTGTTAATTATGGAAGAATTGAAAATTTTATTCTACTAAAATTACATCAAAATTAATGACAAAAATTTATATCATAGGTAAAATATAAAAAATAGTTCTTAAAAAAATTTAGTATATAAGAATGACAATTAATTTCAACTGTGATATAAGTTCGAATTTTTTTTTAAAGTATAAGGACAAAAAAATGAGTGTAATAAACTTTATATATTAGAATAATTCCAAATTAACTCTCTATTATAATAACAGCAATTGATATAATATATTATATATTCCTTGAAGCATGATTTTTGTGTTCTAAAAAAGAAGATTATCTCTCGGTAGTAAAGGGGTACTTAGGTATAAAAAAGTTCCTTTAAATTATATATTGGTTTTAATGTATAAAAATATCAATATTTTATGGATTATTATGATGTTAACTAGTCTAGATATTATGTTGATTAAAAATCTATAAGTGGGGGATATCTATTCATTATAAGAAATTATTTGTGTTGGATAAGTAAGAAACAAGATTATATAACATTTAGTATAGCAGAGTATAAATATATTTTATCATCTAAAGCCTATACATAGTTGATATGAAGGAGAAAATAGTTGTATGTTCTTAGAGAAGTGGTTCAAAAAATGCAGATTCGATGTTACAGCATGTGTTCCATGTATATAATGAATAATATGGTATAATACTCTCACATGATATATATTGAGATTTGATACCATTTTTTCAAGGATAATGTGGTGCATAAAATTAGGAAACTAGAGTTTTTTGACACATAAAATCAATTATAAGATATCTTTACTAAACCATAGGATAATATTTTATTCCAGAATTATAGGTTGAACCTCAAAGATAAATCAATATCCTTAGACTAATGAGGTTTGGATACCCCTCTCATTGTGTTCTTAATGTTTATATATGATGATTGGAGTGATACAAAATTTATGTAGAGACGTGAAACATGGTTTGTATATGAATTCAAATGAGAAAAATTCATATTAATATGGTGAATTAACTAAGATAATTTAATTGTATTGAGTTTAGGTAAAATTCAACAAATTATGTTGTAAGAAACCACAATAAATATAAAAACAAAATCTGAGGTAGCCAGTGTGTTGAGAAAAATTGAAAGTAGAAAATTTATATATATATATATATATATATACAATAATGATGAAAAAATAGGTTTAAATATAGAAATGATTAGAAAGTTATGCTAGTCAAATATATAGATTTCACATCAGGATTTTAACATTGGTAATTGAATAACTGAACATTAAAAAATATTCATATTATTTATTTTAAAAATAAATTTGGACACTTATCCATGAATGGTTTTTATATTTTTTTAATTCCATAATTGTTGAAAAATACCATATGTGAAGGGTTTTGATATAATTTAATAATATAATTTACTTAAAAACCAAAAACATAAAGGGTTTTGATGTCAGTTTTTTAGATAACCGTGGCCAAAATTTTTTGTCTAGGGTTTTTGGGTTGGTTGTTTTGATAATCGATGTGAAACTTTTTTTCATTTATATTTTTGACATCAATAATTGAAATAAATAATGTGAAAAAATAAACCTAGAATAGAAATAAACATTCTTTTACCCCACCTTTGCATGATTTTCCACCTATAAATGTTTCTCATAACATATTACAAAATTATACTTTTGGATCACATCCATATTTTTTACCTTCATGTACTGAAATAAATCAAGCCTAAAATCATTTAAATCAAAAAAATTCATTTTATCTCTCATATTTTGTTCTATTATGATCATAAATTTTCTCTTTTAAGTTTCATTTCATCTGTTTTTCTTTACTTATATATTCGAAATCATGAATGAATATCCATGTTGGATATTTATTTAAATTCAATGCTAAGAGGGAGAGATAGTTCCATCAGTTATAATTTTGTATAGGGGTAAAATTAATGGAATAATATATTTTACTCTAATTTGGTTGTTTCAATATTTTTTTATAATATATTCAATTATTATGAAAAAATATTGAACAATTAGTATTTATATTAGTTATATAGGTTTAATGGTTTTATCAGATTCTTTTTAAAAATTATAATTTTAGTGCCATTAATTTGAATGATTGAAATTAAAATTGTCCATTAACATTGATTATTTGAATAACCAGTGTTAAAGGCCATTTTCTATGTCTTTTATTGAAATAATTAACATTAAAAGTTATATAAAATTATATTTTGTAATATTTTTTCCAAAATAAAACACATTGTAAAATTTTTTAATGTCAATTATAAAAATCAATGATAAAACTATATTTACTACATATAGTAAAATGTCATCTGCAAAAAAACCATTTTTAAAATCCCAAAATACTAATGTAATGGAATTTTTTGTACTAGTTTTATAACAATAAACCTCCATTAAGATTCAATTTCGAATATTATTATGCATGAGGAAATGATGGATTAAATGTTCTACAGAGTTTTATTTGGAAAGAAGTAGTATCAAACTAAAATATGAATTTTATAAATAGTATCAAGACACTTTTGGAACTCAAAATGTGGTATCCGGCCTTTACCATGTGTTTATATTCCTTAATAAGTTGTTGGGAATATTGATGAAGTTGTAGTTATAGTCATAGTGGGAGACTTATTCTATTTTGTTTATGAAATAACCATTCGATATCGATAGGTTTCATTCCAAGATACTAAAATCTATTAAGAAGATTGAATTATAAATATAAAATTTTTTAAAAGTGTGGATGACTATAATTTTATTACTTTAAAGAGATAAATAAATCAAAGGTAAATTAATGGTGAGAATTTTTGGTTGATTATCCTTTGGAGAATTAATAGATCTTATAAAGAAATGGGGATTAGGGATATCATATGGTATAACTGATTTATCTTAAAAAAGGTGATATAAATTGGTCTAACATATGGCATTTATCACACACAACTGTAATTTATTTCTAATTCACTAATCTTTTTGTGTAAATTTGATTGAGGTCATATAAATTTTCATGTTAAAGGAACTTAATTTCTAAAATTTCATAAGTTTATGGAAATAAGTGAGTGATATAAATACCATTAAAACTATTGACTTATACTCTTGTTTCATACATTGATTTTTGACTCAGTTGGATTAAAATATTTATTGAGGCCACTTTTTAAGGAGTAATTTTAGTCACTTTATTTCTTGAGAAAAATGGAAAAGAAAGTGAAAGTGGGTTCAAGTTGAAGTTACAATGAATTTTGATTGATGGAATCACAATTTTTCTGATGATATTCAACAATTTGTTGAAAGAGACTACATTTTTAAAGGTAAAATATTATGGATAAAAGTTGTAAATATTATTGAAAATAGAGAGTGAATATGATAAAGAAGGTCTTAAGTATTCGGTGAAGGTGAACCATTTTTATTTTATTTCCAAAGGGTAATTAAAGGAGGGAATAAGTCCATAAAATCCATATGTTTTAAGGATATTGGATCTCGAAACTATATCAATATCTTGATGGTTCAGGTATTTCATTGTAAGTATTTTTTATAAAAAGAAATAGTTGATATTGTTAAAACCAATATTTTTACATTATATTTGTTGGAAATCACTTAATTATGATGGTAGTGGATGAAAATCAATGAATTTTGACAATAAGGAATGTTTTTGAAGGTTTTTTATTTATTATATCTTTTTTAAATAGATTTTGGTACTCCAAAAGTATGCCCCAGAAGTTATCATTGAAAGTTTTGGATGTTAAGATATTTAGGAACTTGAAGTATAGTTGTGTTTAGGATAAGTAGTTCTTTCAGCAGAAGACCAGAAATTAATTTAATATAGTGATTATCTAGAAGTTTTGGAATAGAAAATGGTAAATTCATTAATGTACATAGGGATGCATAAAATATTTGAGTGGATACATAAGATATTTATAATGATGCATAAAGCTTCTATTCTGGGAAAAGACTCAAAAATGAATCAAAAGAAAATTCACACTCTACATACATAATATATACTAGGATTTTTTTAATATATTTTGGGAAGAAATAGAAATAGATTAATATAGATACATAATATTTTCTAAATATTTTTTATACAATGTCATTGGGATAATAATATAGGTTAAACCATAGTAAATCTCTCCTCATCATCAGTATATGATCGTGGCAAATCTAATAGTGATGAAACAACATCCAATCTGTTTCATTGGTCATTATGTTAATCATTTTGGTTAAATATATAACTAAAATGGAATGAATATTTATTCCATGTTGTGGTGGTTAACGTTTTAGTTGAGAAGTAATTCTATAGGAATTGGTGGGGATTTTACTTGTCATAATTAAATTCATTTATACTCACATGCATGATTTTTAAAATTGTTAATGTTTTTATACATTTAATAATATGTGAGAGTAAATGATTTGAACATAATTTCCATGGATGGCTCGCATCTGGGGAAAAAATGTTCCACTTAATAATTCACGTGTCTTGGAAGATGGAAAGATTCATTCAGATAATACCTATGTAAAATAGGTTACAACATCATGGGTGGTAGATATTTCATTTTAGATATCGTGTGAGAATGTTTGAAACTATCATTGGAGAATATCCATATCATGGTGGAAGATGTTTCAAGAATCATGATTTATAGATTTGAATCAAAATGGGCTTGTGAGAGTGGTGGAAACTATTATGAAAAGAATTCCTTACCTATATATGTGATATATCACGGTATTCATGGTACCACATCGTGATCACTGTATCACAGAGCCAAAAATGGGTATTTTATAAGATAGAACACTGGGGAGTTGGAAAATATAGAATTTATGATAGTTTTAAATGATTTGGAACTTCTTCAATTGTTTGGTATTTATGGATTGAAGTTCAATATCCCAAATAATTTTTAATAGTTATGATCCACTCAAATATGATCCAAGGGATATAGTTTATGTAGTTAATGTTGATGTAGTCTGAAATCTAAATTTTGAAATTGAAATTCAAAAATCCATGGATATATTGGGAGTGATTGTATTGAAAAACACAAAGATTATGTGAGTCTTGAATTTCAATAATAAGAAAAAGTATTTTGAAATAATAATAGACTTTGTTGAATATCTAGAATTATAAAGTGATTTGTGATTGTAATAGATTATATTTATGATCAAGATATGAAGTAAATATTTTATATTAATATACTTGAATATTTGGAAGTTTAGAATAGAGTTTCATGGTTAAATCCCATTTTAGTTTGGTTTTTTACCATTGATCTATATAATTATATTTTCAACTTATCATTATACATATTATCCCTTTTGAGAAATAGTGAGTGGAAGATAGGAATAGCCTCTTAACCTTGGATAAAAAGTTAACTTTTCCTAAAGTTTGTAATAATGACTAGTAGAGCATTGATTTATTACCATATAAACAAACCATTAATATGTGATCTTTGGATGTAGCCTCGTTAGGGTTAACCAGGTATAAAATATTATGGATGTTCTCTTTTATTTCTTTTCATTTAGCTATTCTTATAGGGAGGACTCATGGTGTCTTTGAAAACATGAAGACAATATACAAGTGAAGTTATGTTAAAAAGAAATTTCAATTCACCCAAATACCACCTCTCTTAAGGTTTTCAGTGGTTCCTCAGGATGCAGTAACTATAAATTCATGTGGGGTCACATGTTATGGTAGGATGAATATGGATTCTTTTTTACTCAAATAGACATTATGAAATCATTAAAGAGTTTATCTAAAAGAGTTTTTAGATGGTTGTTCACAAGGTATTTCATATGATGTAATATGCATTGAGATTTTGAAATACTTCCAGAACTATTTTAGAATATATTAAAAAACTTTATTTCACAACTTACCATACATGATACGATATAAATAGAAAAGGTAAGTAAGTGTTTTATGATTTAATATAAGTCAGATTTTGAGGAATATATTCCCTAAAAAATTCATGTAATATAATTGGATATATCGTATTCAATTATATGGGATATCATAAAGAAAGTAAACATGACACTATTATTTACTTGATCATAAAGTAAAATTGGTTTATTTAATAAGACTACATTAACAATAAGTAATAGTGTACAACTTTACATATTGTGAGTAATGGTATACATCCACTATAATTGATACCCATGGTTGAAAACATTAATTTTTACTATTCTGGTTAATATTCTATATATTTATTAATCATTAACTTGTCATTTCATAACATGAAACAAATGGTAGATGAATTCAAGAATTTGTTTCCTGAAATAGGTGAGATTCAAGAATTAATTCATAATGTATGAGTTAATGAAAGGAGTATACTCAAGGTTTTTATAGTGATACCAATTTCATGATATGTGGGTGTGTATTTATCATTCATATTTAATTGAAAATCTCCTTACCAAAGAGCTCATCTCCTTTATAATTTACACCATGATACATTTGTTGGTTCTAGTGTTGTATTTTTTTCAATTAGGTGTCAATATGTGTTTGGAAAACTCTAATGATTGATTGATAGGATCATAAATGTCTTAGACATCTATTAAAGAGGACACATTTGTTTATAATAATTTTTTGAAGTTTAAAAAAGACCATACAATATGAATTTCATAATGCTGTTGAGATGGTATGTTGAGTATGATATACTCTATAATACCAAATGTACGATTAAAATAAAATAGATACTTAATGAAGTATCTAATAATTCTCAAAATACAAGAGGGGGTGAATTGTATTCTTTAAAAATTCTTGGGGAACTTTTTAAGTTGGTAAGAAACGCTTCTATTGTTTAACAAGGTTAAACAAAGAAATTCACAAAACCTCTAGATTATGCACTTTCTTGAATCCAGAAATATGATTCCGAGAAAGAAATTCTGGAAAAGTAAATCTGGAAATGAAACATAAGAAAAGTTTACAAAGATAAATATTCTACCTTAAAGCATATAGAATATTACTAGATTAGAGTATAAAAGTATAAGGAAGTATAAGATAGTTATAATTTCCATAGTAATCAAAATAAAGTGTAAAACTTGAAACAAACCAAGTAAAAAGTGGTAATAATTTTAACCCAAAGAGAAGGGTATCCAACAACATTGGATAAAGGTCCCTTGATTTATACTTTCAAAAAAATTTGTCTTACCCACACCATGGTAATCCCTTGAAATGAATATCGGAGCATGTCTTGCTATCCCCACAAGAACTCAACTTAAAGGTAGTTGGCACCTATGTCTTCCTCAACAAGGATGTCCTCAAACTTCAAGATAGTTGGCACCTCTGTCTTCCTATCCCCGAAAGGCCTCAAATGTAATCAACAAAATTTGGAGTCACATGAAGCAAATCTAAACAAGGTGTTCAGTATGCACAAAGCATGAGCGTCTCTCTCTAGATATCAATTCAAGACCATGTAATCTCTATAGTCATAGAACAGTCATTAAAGTTGTGAGATCTTTCAAATGAGCTCCTATTTATAGGCATAGTTCCACTGGTTGGCTCCCTCTTCCAACGGTCATATTTTTCCTTGAATTTAGGAGGGACCATTACACGTGTCACTCAAACAACGGTTAGTTTATAACTGAAATCACGACATCGTTTTATAACAAAAACAAGTGTAAGAAAAAATATGGTTACATAACCAAAATCAAATATTCAGAATGTAAGAAAATAAAAGTTAGGATTCTAACCAAAAACAAATTCGGTGTCTATAATACAAGGATTTTCAGATTTTATTTTCTGAGGAATTCAGAACCTAAAGTCTATAGAATTCCAGAGTCTGAATTTCAAGGAAATTTGAAATCTGGATTTATAAAGTTCAGAGTCAGAGTTCATGAGAATTCGGAGTCAAAACTTACAAAGTTCAGAGTCAGAATTCATAGAACTTAGATTAAGAACTCAAAAGAGTTTAGAGTCTGAATTCAGAGAACTCGGAGTTAGAACTCAGAAGAGTTTTGAGTCTAAATTAAGAGAACTCGGAGTCGGAACTCAGAAGAGTTCAGAGTCTGAATTCAGAGAACTCGGAGTCAAAACTTAGAAGATTTCAGATTCTGAATTCAGAGAACTCAAAACCTGAATTCAGAGTCTGAAAACAGAATTCTCTTTATCTAAGTATTATATGATTCTGAGGTTTTAGATATGAAACCAAATTTTACATTTAGACAAGATAATGAACAATAAAAAACATGTTAAGGATTATTTTCCCTGGGTAAGGAAAATTTTCTTTATAAAAGTAAAACACAGGGTAACATGAAATTTTCCTTGAGATAAGGTGTTTCTAATTTTCAAAATAATAATGAATGGTAGATTCATAAGGAGAACTTATTGACTCAACAATCTCCCCCAAACATGAAGGAATGGAAAATTCATAAGGAAAACTTTATTGACTCAACAATTCCATGATGTGAATAAGTATTGAATATGATTTAAATTTATGGCCATGAAAAAATATAAATATATATTTTTCATGATGAACAAGAGATTAATATTACATTGTTTGAGTTTTTCTGAATTATGGAGACCTTGAATTTATTTGGTACTTAATGATTATCAAGTGTTCTATTCTGGCCATTTTATTAAAAAAGTGTCCAACCTACTAGACATCCAATGCTAAGGTTCAACCACAGGATCATGTGGGACCAAGGTTAACCACTCTTATTGGGGACCATCCCAAGATAGTGAGAATATATATAGGCCATTTATAATCCTATGACAGGCTCATGTATAAGGCTAACATAAGTGGTTGAGAAAATAGGAGTAGAGGTGTTTTGAATAATTCATCAAAATGGCATAAAAACATGATCTAAGGTGTTTTGAGAATCATTCCTCATTTCTTATAAAAGGAGAATACCTCGTTATAGAGAGGTGATATATATTCTAAGAATATCTCACTTCTCAATGGAAATAGAGTATCTGTGAACCCTTATGGTTTGCAAAATGAAGTAAAATCTAAAAATACTAAGACTTCATAAAGAAGAATATCATAGGAAAATAACTCATTAATATAACACTATTTTTATTCATGGAAAACACGGTTATGAAAATACATTCTGTAATAATGATACTCTCTTTCATCTTCACTTGGTTTGTGCGAATGTTTTAAGGATCCTAAAATAAATGTATACCTAAACAGGGAATCATGATGAAGAAGAATAAGAATAGGGGAAATTATTTTATGAAAAAAGAAAGAAACATAGGTCATTTGGGTTTGTTTGAAGGTCCTTGTATAGGTTCTTGTGTGACCCTCTATTATATGAAAAAAGGGTGAATTAAGATGATGAATTTATTTACATGCATTTATGAAAAAAAGTGGGGAAATTAGTGATACATACCCCTTATCTAAAGGAATATCATGACACATGTTCATGTGAAAACATGCATGCATGAGACATATATAAAGTGTGTTATTCTTGAATGGATAAGTTGAACATTGTGCATGAATTCTTACCTTCATATGTAAAAATATAATGGACTACCCAAAACATTATTGAGAAGAACATAATAACAAATATTATAAATATTTGATATAGGGTTTTCGATTCCATGAAAATCATGGCCAATGTTTTATTGAAGGATATTGATATTGTTCAATTTGAATCTTTAATATAATATTGAAGATAGTATGTACTCTATTTACATACATTAAGTAAGGTTAAGACTTTAGAAAAATGAAGCAGAACCCAACAAATTATTTCAAAGATACAATTGATCAACATCATGTAATCAGTATTAATTGATCTAGAAAAAAAGACTGTACCAGATGTTTTGGAATGTGATTGAATAGGTACACAATAAATTGAGATCCTACGAAATCATGGAGGAATATTATGAATCATCCTATAGTGAATCAACCCTTGAACTGTGGTGAATCCATCCTATTTTTTTTGGTAGAAAGTTAATCCTTCTGGTAGGAGACAGAAGAAAAAATATTCTCTCGTTTGGAGTGATATCAATAAGTATTTTGGTTTGGTCCAAAATAAAATGTATTATCTCAATTTTATTTAGAGAAATTTTATTCACTTTTGGAGATAGTGGATAATTTGTAACCATCGGGAATAATGAATTTCAGCAAGGAATGGTCATTATACAAAACCAAGTAAAACACTATATGAAACACTCTCTCTATTATTAATGCTGCACATTAGGTCAGATTTATAGATTATATAGAGTAGATAATGAATATTAGCAAGTGAGAGTGGTTGAATTTGACCAAAAATGAATCTATAAAAAGAAACCACTAATACACCCTTCTCCTCTCGGTGTTCAATCCATCCTGGAGCACTTCAATTGGTTTTAGATAAAAGGATCCCTTAAAATATCCAAGAATCAGTCTCAAATATATAAAATATTAATTCTGTCAATAACCATGGTTTTCTAACATTTTATGGTAAGAATTATTACATCTGGAGGAATGGTATGTTACCCTAACTCCAGTCACGTGGCTTAGAAGTGAGAGATACTACAATAGTGTGTTTTCTTCCCATTTCTAATGATGTTTATATAACACAAGTTGATAAGAAAAATATCAATTTAGATAAAAATCCTCAAAATTCCATCTTAATTTCTCTATCAGATAAGGTTTGTACAAATTCCATGGGTCTCCAAATTACTAATGATATCTGGGATAAATTGAGAAGACACTTTGAAGGTAATGTTAAAGTCAAAAAGACCAAACATGATGTTTTGAGGAGAAAATTTGAATATATAAATATGGTTTATGATTATACAATTGATGAATATTTTATAATGACAAATGATATTGTGAGAAATATTCTGTGATATAGTGAGAAGTTTGATGATTCCATCATTGTTAAGAAATTGATTATAAACTTTCCAGATCATTTTGATTGTAATGTTTCATCACTATATGAATGATATGTTGTATATATTTATGAACTACACAACATTATCATAACCCAAGATATGATAAAAAATTCAACTTTTAAGAAGAAAGAAAATTTTGAAATGTACTATGAAGCATTAAGAAAAGTGAATGTGAAAGAAGAAATGAATGAAAAAGATGAATATTAAGAAAGTGATGAGGATGATGAATACTTCAATCATCTTGTTTCCCTTATATCATAAGGGTTAAATATTGGAAAGTGGAAGACTAAGAAAAAAAACCTCCAAATTTCTTTAATTATGGGGGGCTGATCACTTATACAAGAAGTTTACAAAGAATAAGATTTAAGAATAAGAATCATAATCATAATTTGAATCAGATAATGAGAGATCCCATAAATAAAAATGGTATAAGAATAAGAAGAAGATACATTTTCACAAAAAATAAAATAAATCTTATGATAAGTCATAAGAAATATTCATCATCATTTTGTTCTTAATATAATGACTTTGGTTTCTTTACACATTCCAACAAAATAACTGATTCTTCAAGTAGTAGTGATGAATAATAGGAAAGAATGGAACTGTATTGTATGTTAAACAAGAATTATAATTCTTCATCATAAATTCTAAATATTTCATGAAAGAAATGAATATGCTTCAGAAGGAAAAAATAAATTAATTTTTCATAAGAATAAGGAACAGACAATTCAGGTTGATGAATAAAATAAGGAGTTGATCAGGAAAGAAATATATTTTATCAGTGAGATCAATATGGAAAAATTAAAAATTGTTGAAAAAGATAAAACAATGTGTTATCTTTAAGAAACATTGACTACTATATAAGAAAGGTTTATGAGACAAAAACTATATGATTCACAGTTCAACATGATTTTGATATGGCTATATATGATTTCAATAAATATATGTAAATCTTCTGAGAAACATGTCATGCTTTATGGAATAAATGTAAAATTTCTCTTAATCATTTAGATGGATATGTTACTTAAAATAGATCTTTTTTGAAATATAAATCTAAGATTATTTACACAAATGAGAGTGAGAGGAAATTTCTCACATATGGGGATGGGAAAATTTAACCAAGGTAGCAACAACCCCACCCCCACCCCCACCCCCACCCACCACCCCCAATATTACAATTACACTGATCTGGATTCATCTAGAACCAATCTAGAAAAATAAATTTTCAAGGATTTTATTGGTGTTCTTGTAAGTATGGTAAAAAAACCTAATCATATTGGTTCAACATGTCATTTTCAAGAATAATTCAAGAATCAAGGGAAAGTTTTAATGAGCATCAGAGGAAAAAATCTAAGGGAAAAAACATGTGAAAAGATCTACCCCACAACTATCTAAACAAAACAACTTTCATATTCTAGAATAAATTGTTTCTAGATATAGTTAGTAAGGTTACAAGGATAAGGTATACATGTCAATTTTGGAAGGATAATTTTCCTATGCTTTGAAAGGGTAGAGGTTCCAAAAGAAAAATAATGACAAGTCATGTAAATATTTTGAGAAAATTGAAAACTCCAAGAAAGAAAGTCTAGTTTTTCATCCACATCAATTGAAACTAGATAAATAATTGTAGGATGCTCAGAAACATTATAAATAAAAATTAAAATAAGTAGTCATAAAAAATGAGGTTAAATTTGATTGTATGTTATCCATAAGTGGAAACATGAAAATCTATAATGCCACGGTCGAAAAAATTATTCTACATAAATAATACAAGAAGGAATAAGATACTCAAAACAATGATTCTTAAACTAAAAATAGTTGTTCAAATGAATCTTCCCATGTTATGTTTGGTATAAAAGAATGGCCTATATTGAGAGGAATATCTTAGTCTAAATGTTTCCTCTAAAAAAACAAGATTCCACTCTTTATTCTAGATATATACATATCTGTGTGTGCGTGTAACTTTATACTAACATGAAAATAATTAAAAGAGATAGATTAATCCCTCAAGGGGGGATAATTGATAATATGAATCTATTATATTTACATTATATGGTTAATGTGTAATTTCTATACAGCTTCATAAGATTGGAGATGAGGTATTTCCATCACACTTTTATCCCTTATTTTTAATTTTTTATGTATCAAATCATTTAATGGTAATTTCTTGGTTGATGAAAAAATGAGATAATGGGGGATATTTATATTTTCACATGAACATTCGACTCTGTGTATTGAGTATGTTCATGATCTACCATTTCACTTATAAATATTATTACTTAAAATTCCATGGATGAGAATTGCGAAATTATAAGAATGATTTCACATGCATGGCATTTTATGGATACCTTAGAAATACTTGGTTATATATCCTTTTTTCAACATTTGGATAGCTCACATAGACTTAGAGTTGATAAAATATAGGCTCTTTATTAAGAAATCCATGAGATATCATTATACTCTTAGAACCATGAGAATATTATGGAAAACACCAATTATACTTTTCATTTAATTTTAAATAAGGGGAGAAATGGTTTGAGAGCACATGTTGACTCTTAAAAATAGTTCTTAAGTGATACTCAAAACAAAATACAAAGGGGAAGACTTTAGGTATCATTTTTGTATTTGTTTTCAATGAGATGAAAATATTTGTTTCACCATCTATGATGATTTATTTAGTTAATCATAAATGTCCAAGACATGTGTTAAGGAGGTAATATTTTTGTACAATAATAATTGGTTGTTTAAAGAAGGACATGCAATATGAATTTCAAATTTTATGAAGTGAATTAGAATTGAAAATGATTTAAATTTATGGCCGTAAGAAAATATAAATATATATTTTTCAGGATAAAGGAGAGGAGAAGATTATAGGGTTTGATTTGGTTGTAATTTTCGATGATGTCTATGAATTTATTTGTTAATTAGTAATTATGAAGTATTTTATTGTGGCTTTTACTTAAAAAGTTTCCAACCTACTATATATCCAAGGACAAGGATCAACCACAAGCTCACTTGATAATAATTTCTGTTGTACCTCTCGTTCCCCTCGTTGGTTGATTTTCATGATCACAATCACCTTGTTTTATGTCTAATATTGTTTGAAGTGTTTTTGAATGATAGGCACAAGGTTGCAAAGAAGTTGGCCCAAGAATGGTCAAGAAAGCATCTCAAAGTGGACTGAAATTCAGTCCACCGGCCAACCGGTGTGTTAGCACCGGCCAGCCGTTGGACCTGGCAGAGGCATTGCCCACTGCCAGGCTCCACCGGTCAGCCGGTGGCCTGACCACCGGCCAGCCGGTGGCACCCAGACAACAGTGGTAGCTACTGTCTGCCCACCGGCCAGCCGGTGGCTCTGGCACCGGTCAGCCGGTGGTGCCTGGAAAAGAAGATCAGCTACTGCCAAGCCACCGGCCAACCGGTGGCTCCTCCACCGGCCAGCCGGTGCAGCCTGCACTCAAAGCATCTCCAAATTCTCAAACACCGGCCAGCCGGTGGAGCTGTACCGGCCAGCCGGTGGCACCTGCACAGAATGCAAGCTACTGTCTTGCCACCGGCCAACCGGTGGCCTCACCACCGGCCAGCCGGTGGAGTCTGGACGGAAGCATCAACCCTGCTCCAAGGCACCGGCCAGCCGGTGGGGCTGTACCGGCCAGCCGGTAGCCCAGTCAAACTAGTCGTTGCAGTTTGACCGAGCTGGCCCACTTGGCTCCCAACGGCTCTTTAAGCCTATCCAATGGCTCTGTAGACTCCCCAAGGGTTCCATGCCTATAAATAAAGGCCAAGGAAGCCCCGGACACCTACCGGAACTATTGTGAAGCCAACGGACACTTTTTCCATCATTCGGCAATCCTCCGGCGAGCCACTTCAAAGGAACCCTAAGTGCTCCAACCAACTTCCAATCCAAGGAGCACCTCAAGAAGCTTGGGAGAGCACGCTACATCAACTCCATCTATCCAATTGGCGCCCAAGGCTTCTCCTCAATTACGGTTTTTATTGCATTATTTATTTTGAGCTTAAAATTGGGTTTGTGCCTACAAACCCCAACTCCTTTTCTATTCCTCTTTCTTTTGGGTTTCACATCACCTTAAGGTGTGAAAAGGTTGCCAAGCTTTCCTTTAAATAGCTTGAGACATAGGTGAGCTATCCTTCACCTGTAAGAAGGATAGTGGGTTCTTGCTAAACCATTAAAAGCAAGTGGGTTCTTGCTTAACCACCAAAAGCAAGCTGTAATAGGTCCTAGTGCTACCTCAAAGCCTAGTGGGTTTCTTGCTAAAACCATTGAAAAGCAAGCGGTAGGAATCTCTCAACGGTTGAGTTGGGAGCGGAGATGTAGGCCGGGTTTTGGCCGAACTCCGTTAACAATTTCTTGTGTGATTGCCTCTTTTATTTCCGCTGCATTTCAACTTTGATTTTAATTTGTTTATCATTTTTTTAAAAGGCAATTCACCCCCCCTCTTGCCATCATTCCGTTTTTCTCCGACCTAACAATTGGTATCAGAGGGAAAATTTGAATAATTCCCTAACCAGGTTTCAAATTTAAGATCCATTTAGATGGCATCAACCTCTTTCGCCCCCGAAGGCTTTTCATTGGGTCGTGCTCCATTTTTTTATGGAACCGACTATAATTATTGGAAAACCCGCATGACCACTTTTCTTAGAAGTATAGGATATCCCATTTACAAAATAGTCATGCAAGGTTACACTTTGTCTACCCCCGACGAATCCAAATGGACCCAAGCCGACATTAGAAATTTTGAGCATGATGGAAAAGCCATGAATGCTCTTCATTGCAGCCTTGACCGAAATGAGTTCAATCGAGTTTCCACATGCACCTCCGCACATGAAATCTGGAAACTTTTGGAGGTTACCCATGAGGGGACCAACAAAGTAAAGGATACTCGATTGGACATGTACCGTCAGGTTTTTGAGTCTTTTTTCATGCACCCAAATGAATCAATTTCTGAAATGTTTACTCGATTTACTGATGTGTGCAATGGTAGAAAATCTCTTGGAGATGACATTTCTGCAGAAACAATGGTCAAGAAGATCCTATGGGTCCTTCCGAGCTCATGGGCACCTAAAGTGACGGCAATCCAAGAAGCTAAGGACGTCAAAACTATGCCGGTCGAAGAGCTCATCGGATCTCTCATGACTTATGAGATCCCGATGAGGAGGCAAGCTCAAAAGGGGGGCACACCAATCAAGACACCAAAGAACATCGCCCTCAAGGTACAAAAAGAAGTAAGCTCCTCCTCACCATCCTCATCTTCCTCATCTTCATCATCTTCAAGCGGCGACTCGGAAATGGAGAATCTCGCCCGCCAAATGCACAAGTTTATGAAGAAGAACAAGAAAAAGAAATCCCGCAAGGCGCGAAAGCAAGAACCCACCGCAAGGTCCGAGCCCAAGGTAAAATGCTACGGGTGCGGCGAAAAGGGCCATTACAAGCCCGATTTCCCACTCAACAAAAAATGGGCCACGCAAAAGGAAAAAGGAAAGAAAAAGGTCCTCAAGGCCACATGGAGTGACACCTCCTCCTCCTCCTCCTCCTCGAGCGACAACGGTACGAAATGCCTAATGGCATATCATGAGGTAACATCTTCCGACTCCTCATCCTCTTGTTCTTCAAATTCAAATTCTTTAAATCATTTATCCTATGAGGATCTCCAATACGCTAGAGACCAACTAGAAAAAGGTTTTCATACTTTATCGTCAAAATTTGTTGCTTTAAAAAAGTCTTTCAAAAAACTTTCCTCCGAAAAAGACCAACTTCTCAAAGAGAAGGAAGAGTTGACCCTTAAAATCCAAAATTTTCCAAATGTTGATTCCATGGAATCAACCATCAAAGACCTAAGGGAGACCCTAGCTAAGTTCACCCAAGGGGAACAAAATTTGAACAATCTCCTAGGTTCCCAACGAATATCTAGAACCACCCAAGGGCTTGGCTACACCAACCAAGCCTCCTCCTCCTATGCACCCACTGTTTTTGTAAGGGGGAGCTCTAGTTTCAAATTTTGTAACTATTGCAAAAAACCCGGGCACCTTATTTATGAATGTAATTGTAAAAATGCCCGGTACGGCCAACCCAAGTCTATTTTTTATTCGGACGAGTTTTATAGGAGAAGACCCGCTTTGAGACAAGTTTGGATTGAAAAATCCCTTCTTGCGAGTCTCTCCGGGCCTAAAATTGTCTCTTTTCAAAATCCCTCTCCCCGGTGATTTGTTGATTTTATTTAGGGGGAGTTAGGTTTGTTTAAGCTTTTTGTTTCAATTCAAACTTTCATTTTCAACTCTTGGTATCAAGTTTTTCGATTCAAAACTTTCAATTCAAACTGTTATTCAATTTTTGATTTCAAAACTTTCAATTCAAACTGTTATTCAATCTTTCAATTTCCAAAATTTCAATTGATTTTCAAATCTCAAATCTTGATTTTCAATTTTCCCTCAATCAAGTTTTATGCCCCATTCTATTTTGATAATCACCAAGGGGGAGAAAGTTCTTGATTGATTGGGGGAGAATCCTTTTGGTCATGCTTAGCATTTACTTTCTTTATCCTTTAAGCATGTCTTTCATTTATGTTTTTACTTTAATTGTTTTGGTGATTGTGATCATCAAAATAGGGGGAGATTGTTGTACCTCTCGTTCCCCTCGTTGGTTGATTTTCATGATCACAATCACCTTGTTTTATGTCTAATATTGTTTGAAGTGTTTTTGAATGATAGGCACAAGGTTGCCAAGAAGTTGGCCCAAGAATGGTCAAGAAAGCATCTCAAAGTGGACTGAAATTCAGTCCACCGGCCAACCGGTGTGTTAGCACCGGCCAGCCGGTGGACCTGGCAGAGGCATTGCCCACTGCCAGGCTCCACCGGTCAGCCGGTGGCCTGACCACCGGCCAGCCGGTGGCACCCAGACAACAGTGGTAGCTACTGTCTGCCCACCGGCCAGCCGGGGGCTCTGGCACCGGTCAGCCGGTGGTGCCTGGAAAAGAAGATCAGCTACTGCCAAGCCACCGGCCAACCGGTGGCTCCTCCACCGGCCAGCCGGTGCAGCCTGAACTCAAAGCATCTCCAAATTCTCAAACACCGGCCAGCCGGTGGAGCTGTACCGGCCAGCCGGTGGCACCTGCACAGAATGGAAAGCTACTGTCTTGCCACCGGCCAACCGGTGGCCTCACCACCGGCCAGCCGGTGGAGTCTGGACAGAAGCATCAACCCTGCTCCAAGGCACCGGCCAGCCGGTGGGGCTGTACCGGCCAGCCGGTAGCCCAGTCAAACTAGCCGTTGCAGTTTGACCAGGCTGGCCCACTTGGC
This sequence comes from Viscum album, assembly GCA_963277665.1. Classification (NCBI taxonomy): domain Eukaryota; kingdom Viridiplantae; phylum Streptophyta; class Magnoliopsida; order Santalales; family Viscaceae; genus Viscum; species Viscum album. The sequence continues at coordinate 1,040,592,267 of OY728143.1, read as the reverse complement.
TCCCAACGGCTCTTTAAGCCTCTCCAACGGCTCCGTAGACTCCCCAAGGGTTCCATGCCTATAAATAAAGTCCACGGAAGCCCCGGACACCTACCGGAACTATTGTGAAGCCAACGGACACTTTTTCCATCATTCGGCAATCCTCCGGCGAGCCACTTCAAAGGAACCCTAAGTGCTCCAACCAACTTCCAATCCAAGGAGCACCTCAAGAAGCTTGGGAGAGCACGCTACATCAACTCCATCTATCCAATTGGCGCCCGAGGCTTCTCCTCAATTACGGTTTTTATTGCATTATTTATTTTGAGCTTAAAATTGGGTTTGTGCCTACAAACCCCAACTCCTTTTCTATTCCTCTTTCTTTTGGGTTTCACATCACCTTAAGGTGTGAAAAGGTTGCCAAGCTTTCCTTTAAATAGCTTGAGACATAGGTGAGCTATCCTTCACCTGTAAGAAGGATAGTGGGTTCTTGCTAAACCATTAAAAGCAAGTGGGTTCTTGCTTAACCACCAAAAGCAAGCTGTAATAGGTCCTAGTGCTACCTCGAAGCCTAGTGGGTTTCTTGCTAAAACCATTGAAAAGCAAGCGGTAGGAATCTCTCAACGGTTGAGTTGGGAGCGGAGACGTAGGTCGGGTTTTGGCCGAACTCCGTTAACAATTTCTTGTGTGATTGCCTCTTTTATTTCCGCTGCATTTCAACTTTGATTTTAATTTGTTTATCATTTTTTTAAAAGGCAATTCACCCCCCCTCTTGCCATCATTCCGTTTTTCTCCGACCTAACAATTTCAACCTCACTCAGTGAGATTTATCCCATTATAGTGTGAAGGGAGATGGTTGGTTTAAAATATAAGGACATGCCCATGTATAAGGCCAAAATTAGTAGTTGATCACATGGGATCAATGGGGGTGCACGCTGTAGGGTGGCATAGTGGTAGGGAAAGCTTGGACAGGGAAGTGCTAGTTGGGGTTCGAGATTTCTGGCCACTCAAGGAAGTGGTTTATTATTATAATACATCACCAACATAATAAGGATCCAATATGGGACACAGGAATTTCATCATTGTTTATCCTATTTTAAAAATTCATACAGAACCATGGTCACACGATCTAGATGATCTAAGTCTTTCTATCAAAATCGGTTATCGTCTTCAACCTCTAGTATCCTCAAGTATCTCTAATTATTTATAACACAACTGAGCCTTCCATGATAAATCTTTATACATACATAAATATCATTCCAAATGGATGATCTATTCAAATTGAACTGAATTCATGTTTGAAACCTAACATCTAACATGCATGTAATGAATTCTAAGAACATATATTGATTAGAAAAAAAACATGAGTTGTATATGGGATTTGATATCAATGAGTTTGATCTTTTAAATATTAGATTCATATGATAATCACATTCAAGAGAGTAAATAACCATAAAGGATTAGAATGAACTCATGGAATAAAAACACCATGTTTTTTACATAAATTTAATCAACCTGAATGAATTTTCTATTTAAAGAGGTCATAACCATGACTAAATTATTAAATATTTGTTTAATTCCTCTATGTAGAATAAAAAATGGATCTAAGGTGGTGTGAGGAATTTTCCATGTCTCCTATTAGAAGATAATCCCTTGTTTGAGAGAGGTGTTGCAAATTTTGAGAATCTCTTATTTCTCTATGGAAACAGAGTATCTCCAAACCCCTATTGTTCAAGAAAGGAAGTGACCTCCATGAAGCCTATGATTTCATGAATTCGAATACCATGGGAAGATGAAAGAATAATAGAACACTCATTTATTCATGAAGAAAATAGTTCCATGAATCCATTTTGGAAATTTTATACTCTTACATGTGTTTACCTAGTTTGCACAAACATTTTGAGAAATCAAAAACTTGTGTATACCTACACTATGAATTGAAAAGAAAAATAATAAGAGAAGGTAAAACGTTTTCATGAAAAATATGAAGAAACATAACCTATTCAGTTTTTTGTGAATGTCCTTTCTTGGGTGATTTCATGGATCACTTTTGTGCATAAGAATAGTGAATTAAACTAACACATTTATTTACATGCATTGAGAAACAATGTGGGGTAGTGGGTAATACACAACCCTTATGATAATGAAAATCATGACAGACATGAATGTGATAACATGCCTTAATGAGACTTTAGTGAATTCTATTAAGATTAGAAGGATAATTTGGACATCGTTCATGCATTATTATATTAATACATACAAATATTAAGAGCTACAAAAAATAAAATTGAACGGATCATAATAATAAAGAATATAAATATATGTTCTAGGGTTTGGGATTCCATAAAAAGTATGATTGGAGTATTTATAAAGAATATTAATATTCTGAAAGTTCTATATAGCCTATAATAATTAAGAAGGTGTGTTATCCATTGTCACACATTATGTGGGGTTAGGAATTCCATTGAAGGATGTATAGCCTAATAATTTTTTTCCCAGAGGCAACTGATCAATATCAGATAATTAGGATTAATTAAGATATACAAACAGACCTTACTAGTGGCTGTTAAAGTTACTTGAATAGGTATATAATAAAGTCATATCCCATAATATTATGGAGAAAGATCAAGAATCATCCTATAGTGGATCAATCCTTGAATAGAGGTGAATCCTTCTAGTTAGTGATGGGGGTAAATTAATTCTTCTAGTATGATCCAGAAGAAAATAGAGTCTCTCAGTTGGAGTTAGATAAAAGAAGTCTTTTAGTTCAATCTAAAAGTAAACAGAGAATCTCAGTTTGATATGGGGCAATTGTATTCACTTATAAGGATATTTAAGAATATATAATCGGGGGTAATCATTTGTATTGAGTAGTGGTCTTTCTGATGAACATTTTAAAATACTTTATTTCTATCTCTATCTCTATTATTACTACTACACACGAGGTGAGATTGAGAGATTAAATTGAGAGGATCGAGAAACTTAACAAGTTAGATAGGTTGAATTTAAAATAATATGAATTCATAAAAATAAATCTCTAATTCACCCCTTCCATTTTAGTGGTGAATATATCATGGGGGACTTCAACACTAACATTACATTGAGGGTAAAGGATCCTCTTCATTTGATGAGAAATTCAATTTCAACCTGTGGATTCCTCTGGATGAGGGATGTCATTCTAATACCTCTAAAATTTCATAACTAGGTTCTTATTTAAATGTCATGGGTTAGGTATTGGGATTATTAGTACCCCCATAAAATATAAAATTTCCGAATACATGTAATTATTTCATATTAAAAAACTAGTCACTAAAGTGGTTATAAGAAGTATAAATACCATATTGAATTTGAGGTTGAAAAGTAGTTTCTGTTTGGGCTTTGAATATTAGGGAATTGGATAACGTCATTGAACTCACCATTATGGTAAGACCACTAAATTGACTCCTAATTAATCTATTTTATGAATTTTAAGTGTGTACTTCTTGAGTTTTTTAACGTTAATTTTTTCAAAAGTTACAAATTATTATAAATATTATACCACATTACCAATAAAATTCCTTGAAGTAGCTGGAGATTTTTCCACAAATGTAAAATTTTTAGTTGCATCTACTATCATTATATGGGTGGCTGCTAAACCCACATAAAAATACTAAATTAGTATTTGGTCACAAATTAGATGGTGGGGAAACCTAAATCACAATCTCTTGAACATTTCTATTATTCATGTAAAGTTTCTATTTGGGTATGTCTATTCTCCCAAATCTATTAATTAATTGTATTTTTAATAGTAGTAGGGAATAATTTCTCCAAAAACACTTTGAGTTCATTCCAATTTCTTATTATACTAGATTTGGAATAGTATAACCACTTCTTTGTCATTCTATGTAAGGAAAATATAAAGGCTCTAATTTTTATTTGATATTAATTGAATCCTGGGAGTTTCAGGTTTATCTAAATATGGATAAATTTGTAGAGTATTTTGTGTTGATATTCCATAATAAGTCCATGGAATTTTGGATGTTGATGTAACATATTTAATAATTAACTCAAAAACAGAAACTATATCAAGGTATTATAAGGGGTTTTATGAGTATAATCCTATGATATGATTAATTATCTTATGATTCATCCATATTAATTTTTCTAACAGCTTCATGAAACATTATGTTTTATTAATTGATTTCTGTACCATCAATAGTATATTTTTCGGGTCTTTTCTTGGTTATATTTTTTTACATGTCTAATAATGGTTTATTTACTCATTTATCTAACTATAAAATGACTTATCCTATTTATTTTAGGATATAGTGTTAAAATATCAATGTATTATTGTTTAAAAACTCATTAGGAACCATAAAGTATTGAAATACAAGTTATTTAACTACTTCACAAGAGCCGTAACTAACTGAGTGTCTAATAAATTTGAATCACATGAACCAAAATATTTCATCATATTTATGCACCTATAATTGAATTATAAATTAGTAATCACATTAGTATTTAAAGAAATATTATACTTTTATTAAATCGATAATATGTTGTAAAAATAATTATTTTTTCAAGCACTCTATATGAGTAAGTAAACAAATAAAAAACATTCTCTTCTGGAAAAAATCAATTGATTAACATTTCGTAAACTAAATAATTCTCCAATCCCATTACCGTAACAAAAATATACTTTATTGGTAACAGTCGAACCTTTAAACATTAACTAGAAATGCATTTAGGAATCATAGTTTGTCCTTTTTTAGTTTGATAATCCTTGGATAGCCTCAAACTCAATCCATATTCAATAAATTAATTCAGTTCCTTTCATTGTTCTGTTAAATTAAATAATATCAAGCTTGGTTCCATTATTGACTTCCCTTGATCCTTTTTTCCAACAACAATATTTATTAAAATTAATCTCCCAATAAATCCACTTCAAAATAGCTTCTCTCATCTACTGACCTAGAAGATGTCCTCCTTCACCTGGATTAAAATGTTTCTTTATATATACTGTAATTTTTTTATTGAAACAATAAACCCATATATGTTTTCAATGTTTTTATATTATTTATGTTGATGAATTCATTGTATTTTGATTATCTTACATAGCACCTGGATAATCTAAATAAATATTACACTCACTATTTTTTAAATTTATTCACACATTACAATATTTTAATTTCTTACATATAGAAATATTTGATTTATTCAATTATAACAAGTGGTCCATTAAAATTTTTCTTATGTAGTCATTTTCAAACCATTAATACATAGGAAAGAACTTCTTTTTCTTACATGGTAGAGAGAAGTGTATATTTATTATCATACATATCGTTGATCATTATGATGGTAATTTTATTATTCCTACATGGGCTATATTTTCTCATATATTTAATACATACTACCTATAAATTATAAATTATTCATACATAGTCACATCCTTTATTTCGAAGATAGTAAATCCAAAAATTCTTATCCAAGACACAATTACACAAATAATCCCCAACAAATATCTTCATTAAAGTTCAATTTGAACATAATTAAAAAAATAAAAAATATTAAACTCTAATAAATCATTTCAAATATGGTTCTACTTCAATTCCAGTTCAATAAATACTTTTCTTATTTCAAAAACAACAATTTGGTCAATTTTTTTATGAGTAAAATTATTCAAATAGTGAAAATATATTTTGAATATTCATTCAAATCCATGGAATTCATTCAAAAAAATATATCCAAATTCAAAAACAAATATTTCAATTAAACTCACTGAAAACTTTCACATTATTGTTTACAGATATATAAAAATTGAAATTAAGAATAATTCATCTTTTATTGCACCAAAATTAAAATTTCAAACTAAATAATCAGTGGGTAGAAAATTTCACATAGATTATTCAATTATCAAGAATTATAACAAATATGGAAATTAAAAGACAAGGTCATCAAAATAATTTATGAAAATAATTTTAGAAAAAATTTAAAAGATATTTCATATCACCGTAGAAGGGGATAAATCCTATTATTATGACTCATAATTATAAGTCCTTGTGATAAAAGGTATTTTATAAAGTTAAAATAAAAAAACATTCTTGGAAGTCATGTTTTCGATAGTTGGTGGACGTCTAGTTAAAAAATTTCATGGGACCTTGGGATTTTGACTATTGAGGATGAAGGAGAAATACTTGGATCATTAAGACAATACCATCAGGAAAGTGGCATGAAGTTTATAAGATATCATCTGAACATAGTCACTTGCATAACATAAATTTTGAAAATGTGTAATATTTAATGGATATTTTCCTAACGAAACTACCCTTTTAGTGGGAATATTATGGATCTTCATAACTCTTGATATCAGATTTGTGAAGGGACTGTAATGGTAGTTTTTTTTCTAGATCAATTCTACCAGATATTTTTGTGTATTATAGAATACTCATAATAGGATTGTATTACTAAATCCAAGATTGAGTGGACTACATTGGACCTATAAATTAAAGTGTTGTGGACTGTCAGTAAAATGGGAATAAGAGGTTGTAAACATGGGTTGATAATTTAGGTAAAATGTGGTGAGTTCGGTGGTAAGTAATGTGTCTTTGGGTATATATAAATGTTGATTATTGGAAAAGGTTTTTTTAATCGATTGTTATAGGTATTGGTTGTATCAATACCCTTGATGAAATGTGGTGTTGTAGAAGGTCTCATTAACAATGTGAAGAATATATACCCTAAATCCCTTGAATATTTGATGTTTATAGGACCGAATTATTGTTTTTATGATATGTGTATTTTGGAGAGTAAGACATGCAAGAAAACTAATACATATCATATTCCTTTTTTAGGGATATTGTAATAATGTTATATAATAACAATACCCTTCCTTAGTGTATAAGTGGGATGTTAAAGTGTTAATATTTCATTATTATATATAGGATATTGTAAATAAAAGTTTCATTAAATTAAACGTTGGAGAGGTTGATGAATTTATATGATGATTTCACAAATGGCCACATGTAATTTAATCACGCATTATAAAACTTGAGTAAATTAATTTGAACTCAAGGAGAATCGTCAAGGGCTTATAAAAGGAGAGAGAATCTATGGGGATGGATATGTGAACCCTGGTAAATTTATTCTTAATTTTCTTCCTTTCTATAAGCTATCTGTCTCTCTCACACCAAATGATTCAGGAAGCACTAGAATTTCACGGGTATTTAAGATAATCTTTCCCATAAAATGTGTAATTAACATCAACTTATGGATACACCATAAAGGAGGGAGTTATTAGGGTAACTATAACGTATTTTCATCAGGCATATGGGATTAAGTTAGTACCCTAGGCCTCATCACAATAAGTTACAAAATACTTGTCCTTAATTTTAAATATGCATGGTTTTGGATTTATTCATAAGAATCATGGGAATATAGGTCTTTATTTATTTTTTTCTACTTGGTTTAAGTGTTAAACATTCCCATGAAACCCAAAAGTGGTACCAAAGATTTAACATCTTATTTAATTCTCAAAAACATGTTTAAAATGAATAAAATTGATATCATTTTTGTTATTAAATTATCCATCATAGAAAAATAAGAATTATTTCTATGGGAAGTCCTACAATATGTGATATTGTAAACTATAGAGATTTCTTCTTGTACAATATAGGATATATTATCAAGTGAAAATTTATAATTCCTTTGGTTTTTAAATATTATCGAATATGATATCGGAAATCATAGGATATGATGACTCCAACATGAATTATTCATTCAATTTAAAACAAAGAATTATATCATTAACACTGTGTAAGATATATCTTAATTAATGACTCACAGGTGTCTAATTTTATTATTACACATCATCTTTCCATACATTGTGATGGTCGACCATTAAAGTTAATCCCATGTAGGAAATTATGAACCAGATTAATGTTACACAACAACATATCAGAGGACGTTATAGACAATAATTGTTGATCTAATATCATGCAATTAATTTACACAAGAAGTAAATGTTATATGAGAAATATCTAAATCCCGATGTGTCGGGATTAATCTTATGTTGGTCCTTGTTCCCTTTCTTTAATATTATCTAATATTTTTAGTGTCATGTTTAATCTCATGTATGTCCATATCATCATATGTGATTACATGTCTCACTGAGCTAATATCTCACAAGAACAACTAGAATTTATTAATATTACATGATCCACTTTATCAATTATAAATTATGAGCGATTGTAGTACACATGCCACAGTAGTGGACGAGTAGATATTTCTAAATACAATTCACATATAAAACATTTATTTTCCAATATTTCAATTATGAATTTGTTTAAATAATTTATAAAATGTTATAATTTATGGGAAATTTTTTTTGGAAAATTTATTAATTTTTAATGGTGTTTATAAATTAATTAAATATAAAATATTTATAATTAACTAATTAAATATGTTCTGAATCATTTATTAGTCGAATATTCCATTATATTAATTTATAATATTAAATACCTTATGTAAATTGTAATTCCCTGACCCCAGTTACCCAGAGTCGGTGCATTATTACGTAACATTGGCATAATCACAAAAATCAAGTCTCAGAAGACTAATTAGTTTAGTATCCTTGGAAATACTAGATACACTCATAAATGTTACATTACATCATAAAGTGAAAAACTACAATAACATAGTCTACATAGTCCACACCCATATCCCTTTCAGACTATCCCTGTAGGTCAGTCATAAAATATTTCTTCACATCCTGGGAAAATAAAACATAGAAAGGGGTGAGATCAGATTCTCAGTAAGGATAACAATACAGTGGAAGCTTTCATAAATAAACATAAACATTTAAAGAAATGTATAACTAAAACAAAATCCTTTTAAACTTGAACATCAGCATAATATGGAAAAAATAAAATGAAACAATTCCATTTACTTATTCACATGGATATTCTACTAGTCGAATAATCACATGCAATATCAATATCCACTTTCATAATGATGGAATGCATAATGCCAGATTATCATAACCATGTATCCAAGGCCTCGTGCAAAGACTACAAATAAGATTTTGTCAAGGCCTAGTTCCAAGACACTAGTTTGTCTCATGAGACCTATCGATGCATCGATAAGCTATAGCAGGCTCCACCCATCACTTATTAAGTCCAATGTATTCCTCATATGAACAGGTTTAAACATATCATAAACCATAACATAATAGTATCACATAAAACATGCATAAAGGAAACATAACATTTCCACATTTAAATCACAATATATCAATACAACACACTGATATAATAAAAACATTATAAAAACCATTTTCAATACCAAAATAAAAGAAAATTAAAAATTGGTATTTATTTTTCATTTAAAAAATGTTATGTCTTATAGAGGAAGCCGAACTCAAATAATGGTCACGGTGGGGGAGAAGTCATTATCGTCGCATACATACAAAAAAACATTCCCTTTTGTCATTTAGTAAAACTCTTCATATAAAAAATATTCCTTTTGAATAAAAGTAAAATTAAAAGGGTTATATACACCGTATAAAAGAAAGTTTTTTATAAAAAAAAATATGCCTCAATGAAAGGAGATTGAGACAAAGTCCCTTACCTCGTGTCCGACTTGACTCGACCATTCTTTAATATCTTGAATAATAAACTAGAGTTAATTTATAATTGCTTAAGAACCTTTTTCAAGTTTATTATTCCTTTCATATCACTTATTAATGTGTTATGAACAATATGTAATTATTTATGTTTATAATGGTCGTTTTGTCGATCTTTGGTACTTGAGTCAAAAATAAACTTCTTATAATTACAAGTTGTTCATGTGGTAAAATATACATTATATCCAGAATTATATTCATGATTTAGATATCATATATATCATATATATCCAGTATATATATGAATTTATAATATTTCATAACATTTAGTGGTAAGAAATGAAATGCACCGTTCATGGAGACGGTAAGCCGTACGTACGCATGAACGCTACTTTCATTTCTATTTCATATTTAATGGAATGAAATAATAATTATATAAAGGTTTATTATAATTCCAGTATAATATCATATATAATATCATATAATCAATCCTTTACACGTCCCAAATATGGCATTAACGATTCAAATCATTTTGAGGGGGCGGTAGTCCGCACTTCCTAAAATGAAATTATCACGCTTACCCATAATAGAAATCATAAATCCATGCCACAAATGATAAATAAATAAGCATAAGGAAAACATAAACATAATATATATCATAAATAAATATAGTGACATCTTAATGTCCACCATGAAAGGTGTTAAAAGAAGATTTAACAATCATTGTTTCGTGAGGCAGTAATTCTCCACCCACAGAAACAGTATGTTCATTAACCGTTAAAGGAAGGTTTGTGTAAGTTTAAATCAAATAATTCTCATAAAAACATCCTAGTATATTGAAGATACTGGTTTTGTTAGAAAATAATAGAATATAAAGAGTTTAAGGGGTTGGACAAGCAAAATAAAACAAAAGAACATAAGAGAAGACATTACCTTAAAATCGGGTAACTCTTTTTGATTTGAGCCAAAGGATTCCTTGGGAAGACTTATTCCCAAAGTGAGGCTTCTAGTAGTAAGATAGGGAAGTTGATTGAGTATTTGGGAAGATGGTGGCCGAGCTAAATGGCTTTGAAGGTGTGAATAAGGTGGTAGAGGTGGGGGCATTTTATAAGAGGAGAGGAGGGACACTATTGGAAAGTCATGAAATGTTACTTTATTATGAAATTATTTTCGGATTTTTAAAGGTACGAAAATGATATATATCTAGGATAAGGTGATAAGGGTTCGAAATATACCCATCCAATCGGTTTTATAGAAGTATAATTCTTATATTTTACCTTATCATTTCATTTAATTAAAATCGTTCATTAATGAGGCAATCGCTGCATCATCATGGTGTCATAAATAAATTTATTTTTTTAATGCCTAAAAATTATAAAAAAAATACCATGTTGTAGTAAATAGTTTTATATTACAATGAATATTTATAGACTAAAATTTAACTTATATAACCCCATGTAATAATTGTTTTAGTAAAACAACACATGTTTGTGACAATTTTATTTTTACTTTAAATAAAATGTTATTAATGTCATTTTCTTACCCAAGTGGCTCCATCGGGTCCCCAAGTTGACCCATGGATTGACTTGGTCAGACATGACTCATCCAATAATGGTAGGACTAGTGTAAAGATAATTTCATATTATTATAACATTATAATTACCTTCAATTAAACTAATTACCTTTAATCGCAATCAATAAAACTTAAAAGTTACTATTCACCAAAAATTATTTTCATCCCATTGAACCACATTTTACTTACTAATGACAACCATATATGTCAGATTTTTGAAATTTAATTCACAGAAGTTGTAAAGTTTCATTTAAAAAAAAAATTAGTTTTTTAACTAACACTTAGTGGTTTCACTATTCATCAAAAATTGAAGTTTTTCAGAAAAATACCAAAAATTCACCATAAGATATATTTGATATTACTAAATCAAAAATGATGTCTATTTTACAAAATTCAAAACATATAAGTCGAATTAATTAATTTAATAATTAATTCCCGCTGTCACAACAAATAGCTGGTTTTTAAGAAACAATATATACCAAAAGATTGACAATTGTTTATGTCCAATTTTAAAGTGAAATTAATTATAATGACCACCATTGGATAAAATGGTAAAAATATATTCTTATTATACTTTAAAACCACTCAATAATATAATTTATCACTACAAATTATTTTGATTAAAAAAGTTGTTTTTAAGTGTTTTTCACTATTAATCAAAAATTGGAAGTTCTCAGAAAAATACAAAAAATTAAACGTAGGCTAATTTCGATATTCTGAATCCAAAAATGAAGTCCATTTTGAAAAATAAAATTTATATAATTTCAAAAAGTGGGTATTACTATTCATAACGGCTACTTTGATTGGTCGTGGTGTGTTAGAACTCGAGGTTGCGTACAACACACACTGCTCTATTATTCAAAGAGAAGCGTACCATGTAAGCTTGGGGTGTCACATTCTCCCCTCCTTCAATAAATTGCGTCCTCGCAATTTGAAATTTTTCTTTGAAAATAAAAGGTTGAAAATAGAAATTACCTTTGTGGAAAACCCATATCAGAAATAGGGTTAATAAAAATATGACATTAAAAGAAAGAAAGAGAAGTACAAAGGTCACCTGAGATAGCCCATACTAGGATTCTATGAAAACTTGGATATGGAGGAGAAACAAACCATCAAGGTCTGATGGAGAATTGTAGAAAATGGGATTAGGAGAAATTTAACTACAAGAAAATCACAAACTTGTGATTGGTTAAACGGTCATCGATTCCCCTGTTGGAAAAGTTAATCGAAAATGTTTTTGTTTTAATTTACCTTTCATAAAGTTTAGGAAATTATTTAGGATATTTACTAAGAACGTAAGGAAATATACTTACTTGTCATGTAGACTTTCATTCTTTAATAAATTTTTACCACAAACCTATCATTCACTCAAAAAGGTAATAAAACTCAAAAATATTCTATTTATCCTAATTGTATAAGGTTCCAAATATTAACAAATACCATTTAGATTAGGAAAACTATTTTGTAATAACCAGGGACTTCTTGTAGGCTAGTGGTAGGTAATAAAGGCATGTCGCACTATGGTTATGGGTTTGATTCCTGCAGCTTTGTCCAACGCGCCGGGTTGTCACACAGTCCATGTGTTGTCCTTTTTATAAATATCCAAAAATAACCTTAACAATAGTATCCAATTTAAAATATAATCCATTTCAACCTTTATAGTTATCCAAAATACCTCTATCCAGACTCTCTCTAAAAGGTCTCTAAATTCCAAAATCAATTGTAACATCAGATTCCCCAAAAAAAAGTAAAGTTTCTCTTATTGTCACATACTAAAAATATGATTACCTTCATCATATTAAAAGCTTAATGAAAACAACAAGTATTGCGGTACAATCCTTATATATATCACATTATTATTATAACCATAATATAGTTCTTGAGTCCAAAAACAAAAATACCATAATTATTCAACTTCATCTGTAGTAACAGCATAAGCATGGCCTTGATCCCTTGGCCTTTTCTGAGGTAAGTTTCCTTGAAGCTTAGGACATTCATTTGCATAATGCCCTGTTTCTCTACAATTGTAGCATTCAACATTGACAGCCTCTTTCTTTCCCTTGCAATCACAAGCCTGGTGACCTTTTTCTCTACATTTATACCAAACTCACATTCCTTTTAGGAAAGTACCGGGTTGATTCTTCCCACAATTATCGCATAATGGAAAATCCTTCTTTCCCTTTTTACCTGTATCAGAATCTTGTTCCACCGTTCTCTTTTTCTCTTGCTTTACATTATTGTCATAAGATTTAGAAAATTCATTTTCTGTCTTGATAGAACACGAGATTATATCTTCATACATTGAGAAATATTGTCATACTAAAGCTCGACGGATAAACGGTTTTAACCCATCAATGAAACAATCAATCTTATTTCTTGGGTTATGTATATAATCTTCTGCATGCCTTGATAACCTTGTAAAGTTAGCCTCATACTTTGCGACATTCTCATCCTTCTTTTGTCTCAGACTCAGAAATTACCTTTCCATATCTACTCGATGGTCACGAGGAAAGTATTTTTCTAAAAAAAAGCTCTTTGAACTCCCTCTATTCCATGTGTGATACTTTATCATCTTCCTTCATGTTTTGTATCAATGACCACCATTGATTAGTATCTCCGGTGAGGCGGTAAACTGCCATGAAAACTTTTTACCTTTCACTACTCCCTAAAGCCTGGAATATTTTCTCTAGGGAACTTATCCCTTGCTCAGCTACTAATGGATTTGTACTCTCATTTAATGTTGGTGGTTGTTGCCTCATGAAGCGATCTAACATTGATCCCCCACGTTGCGAATCAGGGTGCTCCATACGAGTAAGCTTATTATTCATAACCTGAGCGAGTTGTCCTAGTATGGTGATAAGATGATCATCACCAGTTGTATCACCAGCTCCACTATAATTATCTTGAGAAGGAGGGAAATCTCTACATGGAGTGCGTGCATTGATATGGTTTCCATTCCTTCCACTAGGCACCATTTCTATAGAATGGAATAAACTAGATCAGTTTATGAATCAAAATACATAATTACATACTTGTAAAACACTTAACATAAATTGAACAGTTTATGGATATAATCCATAATAAAAAAATGTTTTCTTTGGGGATGTTTATACTACTAAACCCTTCATAATGGTTTGTAAATAAAATTGGAATTATCCTAAGAATATCCCTCAGGAGTGTCATAACCAAGAGTGTAGAAAGGCTCGTTGTCATGCACCAGTTCCCGTTCGAGTCTAGCTCAAAGCAGTGTTTTCGGGTTTTACCCCTAGGTACATTTGTGCCAAAGCTGCCTCTACCTACTCGTATCCAGACTGGGATGTATTGCTCAGAAAAATCACAAAATCTCTATAATACCAAAATTCTAGGAAGTTATTCTATACTAATCCTCAAAGTCTATCTTAGGGCTATGTGCTTTAATCAGATTTTATCTAAATCTAGCTTCCAAGATTAGTACTAAACTGCCTCTGATACCAACTGTAATGCCCCAACCCCAGTTACCTAGAGTTGGTGCATTATTACATAATATTGGCATGATCACAAAAGATCAAGTCTCAGAAGACCGATTAGTTTAGTAGCCTTGGAAACACTAGATACATTCATAAATTTTACATTACATCATAAAGTAAAAAACTACAATAACATAGTCTCCATAGTCCACACCCATATCCCCTTCAGACTATCCCTACAGGTCAGTCATAAAATATTTCTTCATATCATGGGAAAATAAAACATATAAAGGGGTGATCTCAGATGCTCAGTAAGGATAACAAAATAGTAGAATCTTTCATAAATAAACATAAACATTTAAGGCAATGTATAACTAAAACAAAAGCCTTTTAAACATTAACTTCAGCATAATATGGAAAAAATAAAATGAAATAATGTCATTTACTTATTTACATGGATATTCTACTAGTTGAATAATCACATGCAATATAAATAACCACTTTCATAATGATGGAATGCATAATTCCGGACTATCATAACCACGTAGCCAAGGGCCCATGCCAAGACTACAAATAATAGTTTGTCAAGGACTCGTGCTAAGACACTATTTTGTCTCATGAGACCTACCGATGCATCGAGGAGATATAGAGGACTCCACCCGTCACTTATTAAGTCCAATTCATTCTTCATATGAACAGGTTTAAACATATCATAAACCATAACATAATAGTATCACATAAAACACGCATAAAGAAAACATAACATTTCCACATTTCAATCATGAGATATCAATACAACACATTGATATAATAAAAACATTACAAAAACCATTTTCAATACCAAAATAAAAGAAAATTAAAACTTGGTATTTATTTTTCATTTAAAAAAAATTATGGCTTGTAGAGGAAGCCGAACTCAAATAATAGTCACGGCGGCGGAGAAGTCATTGTCGCCACATACATATGACAAAAAAACATTCCCTTTTTTCATTTAGTAAAACGCTTCGTATAAAAATATTCCTTTTGAATAAATTTAAAAGTCAAAGGGGTTTATACACCGTATAAAAGAATGTTTTGTATAAAACAAGATATGCCTCAATGAAAGGAGATTGAGACGAAGTCCCTTTCCTCATGTCCGACTTGACTCGACCATTCTTTAACCTCCTGAATAATAAACTAGAGTTAATTTATAATTTCTTAAGAACCTTTTTCAAGTTCATTATTCCTTTTATATCACTTATTACCATGTTATGAACATTATGTAATTATTTAAGTTAATAACGGTCATTTTGTCGATCTTTGGTACTTGAGTCAAAAATAAACTTCTTATAATTACAAGTTGTTCATGTGGTAAAATATCCATTATATCCATAATTATATTCATGATTTAGATATCATATATATCATCTATATCCATTATATATATGAATTTATAATATTTCATAACATTTAGAGGTAATAAATGAAATGCACCGTTCATGGAAACGGTAAGTCGTACGTGCGCATGAATGCTACTTTCATTTCTAGTTTGTATTTAATGGACTGAAATCATAATGATATAAAGGTGTATTATAATTCCAGTATAATATCATATATAATATCATTTACTTCATCCTTTACACGTCCCACGTATGGCATTAATGATTCAAATCACTTTGAGGGGGCGGTAGTCCGCACTTCCTAAAATGAAATTATCACGCTTACCCATAATGGAAATCAAGAAGGCATGCCATAAATGAAAAATACAGAAGCATAAGGAAAACATAAACATAATATATATCATAAATAAATATTGTGACATCTTAATGTCCACCATGAAAGGTGTTAAAAGAAGATTGAACAATCATCGTTTCGTGAGGCAGTAATTTTCCACCAACAGAAACAGTATGTTCTTTAACCATTAGAAGAAGGTGTGTGTAAGTGTAAATAAAATCCTTCTCATAACAACATCCTAGTATATTTAATATACTGGTGCTGTTACAAAATAATTGAATAGAAAGAGTTTAAGGGGTTGGAGAAGCAAAATAAAACAAAAGAACATAAGAGAATACATTACCTTAAAATCGGGTAACTCTTTTTGATTTGAGCCAAAAGATTCCTTGGGAAAACTTCTTCCCAAAGTGAGGCTTCTAGGAGTAAGATAGGGAAGTTGAGAGAGTATTTTGGCAAAGGTTTTTCGAGCCAAATGGCTTTGATGGTGTGAATAAGGTGGTAGATATGGGGTCCTTTTATAAGAGGAGAGGAGGGGCACTCTTGGAAAGTCATGAAATGTTACTTTATTATGAAATGATTTTCAGATTTTAAAGGTACCACAATGATATATTTCGAGGATAAGGTGATAAGGGTTTGCAATATACCCATCCAATAGGTTTTAGACAAATGTAGGTCTTAGAGTTTACCTTATCTTTTCATTTAATATAAATCGTTCATTAATGAGGTAATCGTTGCATCATCATGGTGTCATAAATAAATTTATTTTTTTAATGTCTAAAAATTATAAAAAAAATACCATGTTGTAGGAAATACTTTTATATTTTAAATGAATATTTATAGTTGAAAATTTCACTTATATAACCCTATGTAATAATTTTTTTAGTAAAACAACACATGTTTGTGACAATTTTATTTTTTCTTTAAATAAAAAGTTATTAATGTCATTTTCTTACCCAAGTGGCTCCATGGGGTCCCCAAGTTGACCGATGGATTGACTTGGTCGGCCATGACTCATCAAATAAGGTTAGGACAACTGTAAAGGTAATTTCATATTATTATAACATTATATTTACCTTAAATTACACTAATTACCTTTAATCGCGATTAATAAAACATAAAAGTTACTATTCACCAAAAATTATTTTCATCCCATTGAACCAAATTTTACTTAATAATGACAACCTTGTATTTCGGATTTCTGAAATTCTGTTCACATAAATGGTAAAGTTTCATTTAAACAAAAAATTATTTTTTTAACTACCACTTAGTGGTTTCACTATTCATCAAAAATTGAAGTTTTTCAGAAAAATACCAAAAATTCACCCTCAGCTATTTTTGATATTCCTAATTCAAAAATGATGTCTATTTTACAAAATTTAAAACATATAAGTTGAATTAATTAATTTAATAATTAATTCCATTGTCACAACAAATAGCGTGTTTTTAAGAAACAATGTATACCAAAAGATTGACAATTGTTTATGTCCAATTTCAAAGTGTAATTAAATATAATGACCACCATTGGATAAAATGGTAAAAATATATTCTAATTATACTTTAAAACCACTAAATATTATAACTTATCACTATAAATTATATTTATTAAAAAAGTTGTTTTTAAGTATTTTCACTATTAATCGAAAATTGGAAGTTCTCGGAAAAATACCAAAAATTCAACATAGGCTAATTTCGATATTCCGAATAAAAAAATGAAGTCCATTTTGAAATATAAAATTTATATAATTTCAAAAGTTGGGTATTACTATTCATAATGGCTACTTTGATTGGTCGCGGTGTGTTAGAACTCGAGGATGCGTATAAAACATGGTGCTCTATTATTCAAAGAGAAGTGTACCATGGAAGCTTGGGGTGTTACATAAATTATATGGTATTATTTATAATTTATAAATATAGTGTATATTTATAAATTATAAGGGTAATTTTAAAAAATTATAAAGAAACAAAAATAAGTCTATGTATATAAAAGTTATATATTTAAATTATAAATTTTTCAAAATTACTTAATTTTAATTGTTAAAATTAATTGTTTTATTTGAGGATATATTTCAAATCATATCAAAAGTATTTTTGATGACCGCTATGTTCAAGGATTAAATTATATTAAAGATGTGATATTTATATTATTTAAATTTTTAACATAATGGAGTTAAAATATTAAATTTTTATACTTAATTTAACATCACTTATATATTGTGAAATTTATTATAATCAATAACATTAAAGTGTTCATATTTGGAAGTAAAATGAAAAATATTTATTTATTTAATTTTGGGATGTTCATAATGAATTTTTAAAATTAAAAAAATTATCTATTATTTATGAATTGTTAATAACTTTTTTATCTCATACTTAAATTTTTGAATGGTTTATTTATTTAAATTCCATTCCCTTTTAATGTGTAAATAAAAAAATATTACGAATTGTGATGTATGGTTGAGTTTAAAGGTGTTAAAACTACATTTAGTGATTATTATGCATGCATATAAGGAGTTACAAGGTCGGTATGATAGTGGATTTAATTTCATTATACCTTGAATTTGGCTTGTATTAGGCCGTGATATTGAATTGAAGAGTTAATTATAGTTTATACATATTGAGTGTTATAATTGTGATTGAATTTAATTTTTTCATGAGTAATGTATCCCTAGGTAGAGGGAATTTGGATCAGACTTCTCACTATCCTGTAAGATTATGCCTTTTCTAGAAAAGTGAGGGTTAACTATGTATGGTTCTAGACATACTCATATGGGGATTTTTCTTTCATATAATTATAATACATTGAATGAAATGGATTCATGTACCCTATGTAAGATATGCATTATGATTTTTATAAATATAGTTGGATATTAATTTGTATTAGTAATATATGATAGGATTTATGTAATTAGTTACACATAAATATGAAATGAATATATTGGTTTGATGGAAGTAATAATATTTTAAATTAAATAATTATTTGTAACCATACATGAAGGAAACATGAGATAATATGGGTATATTAAATCCACTTTAAAAGTACTAATTATTTAATACCTTCTAAAGACAACAGATATCATGACTTCAATCATTCAACCGGTTAGGTTTTTCTAAAATAGGGTACCCAAGGATTATATTGTGTAAGTAATAGTGTAAATAGTTAACCTAGAGAAGTAGGTAACCAAATACAATTGTAGGCTTTAAGTTTCACTTAAATGGGAAACCATATGAGATAGTATTTCATACAAAAGTATTTGATTTTATCTATATTTTTTATTTAGAAAATAGTTTTCTACATGGCCATGAAATATTAATATATGATATGATTGGAATAATAGACTACTGAAATACCTAAGCAATGAGGTGAACACCAAAACATAGTCATTGATTTGATAAATATAGATCATATATAACTATTGGATATTCTATATTTTAAAAAGGGTTTATCATTTATGTGATATAAAATTTAATAAAATTTATAATAAATATTTATAATACATAATACCCATCCAGTAAAATATTCTTTTGTTGATATATAGATTCATAATTACCTAAATTAATTTTAAAACCAATCATTGTAAAGGAGATGATTAATGTAAGAAACATCTAAAACTGTTAAATTTAGATTAGTTCTTAAGTAATAAACCTTTATCTATTGGTTGAAAAATATAATAAATAACATTAGCCCCTCATCATATACTCAATATGAATGGGTATGTTAATGAATTTGAGAGATTAGAGGATCCCATAAAGTATTAATTTTGTTTTGAAAGTCATTTAATTCAAAAATGTAAATTTACCAAAAATATGAATATATTCATGAAAACTTTACTTCATATTATAAAATTATTTAGGATATATGAACTTGGTCATGTGATTTTCTCATTTTGGTTATATTGTGATTTTACAAGTAAGTAATGTTTCAAACCATAGGAGAAAAAATTAGATGGAATTCTAAAAAAGTTTCATTAAATACTTATCCTTAGTCATTAAAACTGAAATGTATTATTAGGAATGGTGTTTAATGATTTTATATGATGGGATTGTTTAAAATATCTGTAGGGGTTTGAGAAACCCCAGGTATTTTTCATGTTAGGTAACAATGTTATTGAAATCGGTTCATTGATTTTGAAATGGTATATGATACTAACTATATATAAAATAAAATTTTAAATATATATCCACTGAAATAAAATATAATGGATAAATCCTGTAGTATTTATTCAATTCATGAAGCAAAGAGTTTCTATATAAAATAATTTAATGGAATGGAATATATCAAGCACATATGGATCTAAATAAAGCATGTTTGTTATTCATATTGAAGTAGATACACCCTAAATACTTTATATATATACAATATATATATATATAATATAAAAAATAGTATCATATAATTAGTCATTAAATATAACTGGCATGTATTTAAGGTGATCTGGATTATTTTGAATACATGTTTCACATCATTTTATTTTAAAATTTTAATGAATTTATATAAAAAAATGTGATTTCATTGATTATATTTTGAATCCTCATCATTTAGTGGTGTCTATTGATATTATTTGAATATCATAATTAAAATATTTATTTTAAAATTATAACTGAGTGATTGATATCGTTTTAATTTCCATTTTGTTTGAGAACAAATGTTTTTTAATTAGTTTTTTGAATTTTCATTAAACTTTTAAATTGTAAAGTATTCAAAGGTTTTATTGAACTTGGCATATATATTTCCACATTCAAGGGTTTTATTTTTAAAATAAAATTATGGGAAATTTTTTAGATTTTTTAATATTAATTTTCAATATGTTTTGAATTCTAAATTGTTTTGCATAGTTTCATAAATGTAATTTTCATATAGATTTGACCTTTATATTGTTTAGAAAAAAAATTAGGTATTTTATATAATGTTAAGTGTAGTACAGTGTTCAAGTAATTTTTTAGATTTAGACCAATATAAAGGCCATTTGTAAGACCAAAAAATGGGAATTATAGCATTATCCCGCTATGTTAAGGTTATTACTACATCGAATTTGACATGTTTCAACGTATAGAATGATTAAAATAGGCTACTTAAGGGTTAGATGGGACCTTTGTAAAGGTAAATTCAAGTCTTGGTACTCATATTAGTGTAAATGAGCTACATCAAGGTAACTTAAATGTCCATCACATGTAGCAAGGTAACTGATAATTTTTAAATCTTATCTCACGGTACCACCGTAGCTTCAAAAGATAAAAAATGGTAAAGTATGAAAAAAGTAAAGGTCAATATCTATGTTTGAAGCTGTGTAAAGTTGTTTTGAATGAGTTTAACTCCCTCAAGTACCCTAAATTATCAAATCTATTTTGATTAAAAGGGGATCTCAATCTAAGATCAAGAAAGATTTTTTAAAATAATTGAAACTATATTGAGGAATCTAGGAGCATTGAACTGAACTAAGATACCATAAAAGATTCATCTGAATCTTATACCCACATGGGAGGACCACAATCACATAGAGGATATTTACTAGAATAATTAATGTAGAACTAGGATAATCTGATGATCATCTTGGGTGTTTTCCACATGGACGATGTGGCCATTAGTTAGTTTTTTATTACATTCCTATTTTAATTTTATAATATGGGGATTTATCATTTTATAAGAGAGGAATCTTATAATAAAATTATAAAATATATTTTGTTAAATAAATACTTTTTTCTTCTTCCTCATTCTTCTTCAACCTTTAGTAACTGAGGATTAACCCACTAGTTCAATACATTAAAGTGAAAGTTAAATCTACATAGATATCAAATCAAGTTGATCATAATCCTTGTATTCACTCATATCTGAAAGTGATGGGGAATTTGGGATATGTGATGTTATATTCGATCACATGATTTGTTTTCTACTCTACTTACCTTAATATTTTTCTATTTCTATATTTATATCACTTGTTAGATGTTTTAAATGTGTTTTTCTATCTAGTTTATCTCAGTAATATCATTTTATCTTTCAATAAATATTTTCTATAATGACTGTATTTAGTGATTCAAGATTCATTTTAGGAGATGTCATTTTGTACTAGAAGTCATTAAATTCCTGAGTATTCTTTTTTTGTTGAGATAGTTGTCTGAGTTGAGAAATATATTATTCATGGAGTTGGGTTGAGTGTTCATGGTTAAATCTATTGGTAGATTTGTGATCTGATGTAGAAAGCTGGATCAACCTAGGATTGTCTTATTTCCCATTGAATTTCATTTCTATTTCATTGCCTCTATTTTTCATTTTTATCATTTCCTTTTCTCTTTTTTTCATTCATCTTCTCTACTTTTCATGTTATCTTTGATTTTTAAAAAAAATAAACAAAAATAAAAAAGTGTTTTATAGGAATTTCTTTGATGAAATCATCACCTCTTTGAGATGATCCTAAGGTTCACCACTATTTTATATCTATGATGTTTTATAAATTTATTTTTGATCATAACCATGGCATCATATTGTCAAAATTTGGCACCAATATCATAGAGTCACCTTATTTTTAGTGATTATTCACTTTTTATTTTAATCTTAATTTTCAACAATGATATAATATAATAGTTTTGAATCAGGTTCATTATCATATTAATTTTAGGTGTAGGCATTGAAATAATATATGGCAGTTTTCCAAGCTGGTTGTAATCAAAGGTAGTTAAATAACCTGATAAATATGACATGCCCCTTATTAAGAAGATAATATAATTTTTTGGTGTAGGAAACTCAGTTCAAAAGGATCAAAAGATAAAGGAAACATTCAAGAAATCTATTAAAAAATCCTTATTAAAAATATTACATAAAAGGAAGTAAAAAAACAAGAGAGGGAAGAATTTGTAGATGCCTATTTTTTATCACGAGATTCACATTGATGAAAATATACAATTACATATTCAACATACTGAGTGTTTTTTTGAGGTATAGAAGGATAATTAACTTTATTAATTTGAAAAAACTTTTTCCATGTTGAAGATCAAATAATTTTTGTTTCTCATTAGAATTATTTATTCATACTAACGTTTATAATGATTTATAAATATCATGAAAAATTAAACCAACTGAAGAAATTCTATTTTTAATGGATTACATCACCACTAAGGTGATTTTATTTGACAAGAGGTAGGATAAGGCTATATACATTACTCTAAACCAAGATATAATCAAAGTATCATTGGTTTTTAATAATGAAGATGAAGTCAAATAATTATAAGGATATAATTATTTTTTTGAAAGGGGTATTTTTATATTTTCTTATGAATATATTGAGCTTGATCTTGATTGTTTTTTCCCTGTATAATTTTTAATGAGATAGATGATATTTTCAAACTCTTATAGTGTTAAGAGGGAAATAAAATTAAACTTCTAATACAATACTAGATCACCTGGATTTGGATGAAAATTTGAGCATGGTTGTTGTTGAATATAATGAAATTTAGGACAAAAATAAGTTAGAAAAGTTTTATTGGAGTATTCCAAGATTAATACTACATTAGAGGTTTTTTAAGAGGTTGGAGATCCTTATTTGTTTCTCAATATCCTTGGACTACTAGAGAGATGTATAACTTAAAGAGGAGGTTCAGGAATCTACTTATTATATTGAATATGTCCTCAAACTAGAAGTATTTTAAGTTGATATTAAAACTAATTTCAATAGAAACACGCTATAATGATGTCCATTATATGGTTTCTAAGAAATAATCCACATCCCCCATCATATTAAGGACGAAACAAGGGAAATATAACTATAGATAGTCCAAATACAACACCCCTTAAGAGATTATCCCAATATTATAATGTTTTCCAATTTTTCCAATTTTTCATTTTAATAATAATATTATTTAAAAAATGATATTTTCTATGAATAAAATAAATATTTGTAGGAATGTAGAACTTAAATACTATATTTAGCTGAGTTCTAGTCCACCAGGGTATAATTTTTTGTATCCCCTCACCCGACATATTTTATAAATTAAATTATTATTATGTGCTGCAAAAAAATTCTGATGGAGGGATGCATTATTTTCATTCATATTGGTCATATTTTTCAGTTAAATGTGAATACTAGTATTATTAATCTATTAATTGATAATTTTAACTAAAATGGATGGGTTTTATGCTTTGTTAAGTCTTTTTTTTCTGAAAACAAATTTTGAAACTGAATTGAATCCTTTATAGAACTCTAAAATATTTTAATTAATTTTTAATAATAGTATAATTTTGTTGTAAATTGATACTTATTATTAAATATAATGATAAATATGTTACTTTCCATTCTTATATTTAAAATTCATTTATTCTAGACTAAAATAATAAATTTGACGTGTATTCTAATTTTCTTAATAAAAGTGATTGTGAGAGTAGATCGCAAAACATATAGAGGAAAAGATGTTATGAATTTTAAGAATTGAGAGGGATTATATACTAAAAAAACTTTTAATCAACCTCCATTTAATTTAAACTTTATTTAATTATATTTGAAATTAAATTTTTGGATTTTAATGTTAAATTACTTCCATTTGATTGAGCTTAATGATGACCATCCAAAGGATATTTAATCAAAAAAATGGGGATATTTTTTACTTAACTTATTTAATAATTCTTCTACATTAGTGGAGTTGTTGTTTTAATTATAAAAATTATTTTTTCTTATATACTATTTTCTTTTTTCAAACTATATTTAGTTAATTAAAAGATTAAAATTTATTTTGAATGTGATAAAAATGAATTTCATAACCACATGGTAAATATGATGGTTACTTCTGCTTAGTTGATTTTGTTTTTCGATGAAATCATGGTCGTTTATGATGTTTTTTGTTTTTCAATGTTTTTTTTGAAATTTTATTTTTAAGAGGAATACATCCTAAAAAAATTGTATTTATATGATATTTTTAAGTAGTAATACTTAGAAACCCTTTTCAAGATCTAAAATCTTCTTAGTTTTTATGTTGTTTGTTAAATACGAGTTATGAACAAACTTCTAACCATGTACATGATTTTGAGCAGTTAAATTTAAAATAAATTGTGAAGCATAGTACTAAATGTATCTTCCACGTTGGGATTCAACATCAGGGGGAATGTTTAGTTGTATGTGTGGGGGTGTATCACTATAAGATAAGTATTATTTCATGAAGGAGACAACCAAATTATGGTAAAATTTTCAAAATTTACTATTTTTAAGATTCATTTTTCATTGTGAGTAGTTGTGAATTTTTCTTGGATTTTTGGATTATTTTTTCTATAGGGATGATTAATCACTTCTATTATAATATGGTATTAATCTATTATCATCATTTACATTTATCTCATAAAAAATTCTGAAATTGTTTAAGTAAGATTTATAATATTAATTAGTTTTAACCTTTTTGGATTCTAAACTTATATGATTTTAATTTAAATTAGTTATGAAATGATATTATAGTCCTAGTTATATTTTTCTTCTTAAATAAAATTCTTATGGATGGGTTATTTATGGTTCTTTATTAATTTTTAAAAATACCAATCCATTTTATTATGTCTAATTACTCTGGGTTAATTTTTTGTTTCAATTAATCAATGTAAAAAAGAAAAGTTTTGAAGAACATATAAATAAAAAATTATGTTTCTCAAAATCTTTTCAAAATTCTCATAATCAATCAACTTTGTAAAATTGAAACTAACTTTTTTTTTCCAAAACAATCTTTTTTGAGTAGAGTATCCATATTCACTTAAAACAGCTCAAGGGGGGAAACATTTCAAAAAGATAATTCCTGGTTTTCATGACAAGAAATCCAGACATGCGTGAGGTGGATGAGATGTCCACTGTCGTGAAACCCTCTGATTCTCTCCCTCCACTGGTGACGATGATGTCTGGCCCAGATCCTCCCCCCTTTGTGGGGGAGGGGGATTCGTTATTTCCCAGGATAGAAAGGTATTAGTTTCAGCCCTTCTCCAATCCTGACTTCCTTCAACCATTTCTGAAAGCATTAGTGAGCCCTAAAGATCCAGATTAGTTGGATGGAAATAATAATCTTCATATTTTGACATTTGAATTCACACAATCCTCTTTTTTGTTGAATCTTACTCTTGTTGCTTAGTTTAGATAGAGGAGACCTTTTGTCGATGCATTAGACAGGTTTTTTTTCTCCTCTTGGGATCTTCAAGATAGGGTGACCATCAGGCTACTGGACAGACAACATATTATGATCCGCTTTGAGTCGGAAGAGGACCTCATTCAAGCTTGGTCAAGATATCCTCACAGTTTCAATGGTATTCAGTTTTTCCTTATTTATTGGTTGTTTTATTTTCATATGAAACGAGATTCGCCTTCGGCAGCGGTTTGGGTCAGTTTTCTTAATCTCCCCTTACCTTTTTAGAATCCCTCTATTATAAGAATGTTGGGTAATATTGTGGGTCGATTTATGTGTGCGGATAGTCTCACTGAAGCGGTGTATCATCCAGTTAACCCTCATGTATGTGTTAAGGTGGATACTTATAGGGTCCCATTTGAGTTTGTTTGGATAACAATTTGTGAGGAATATAGCTGTAAATAGCAGGTTATTTATGAGAACTGGTATGATTTTTGCTTGACGTGTAATCATTTTGGATATCTTCTGGAGAGATGTCGAAGAGATTCATCAACACAGGTGTTGAAACCTTGGCGTCGGTAGTACCAGGCCTTGGTTTGGAGGGAGAATACGGTAGGGATTACCCCTGTGATCCAGCCATTGGTGGGTTGGGAGTTGAGGACAATTGATGTGGAGGGGGAAAATGGGAGTTCCTAGTCATTGCATCCTTTGGTCCAGCAGCTAGCAAAAGGGGTTGGAAAGGATTCTGATAGACATGGTTTTATCTCATCCTTGATGGATTTTATGAAGACACAATGCAATCCGGAGGTTCTTGATGCAGGAAAGAGACAAAGATAGGAGAATTCTAATAATCTGAGTTCTCAGATGAATGGTGACCCATCTACTGAGGAGACTTTTAAGGATCACCATCTGGATATGCTATAGAGATGAGGAAACAGAGGGCAGAAAGTGGAAAAGGTGCCTCGACAGTGGCTTTGGGAAGGAATTGGAGAAGCCAGGATAGTGGGGGACTAGGTGTTTCATCTACGCCTTTGTTTCCTTTGAGAAACATGTTCCAGGGACATACTGAGGAGGGTATGAATTTTGTTTCAGCGGAGCTGGATGAATCTTTGGAGATCAGTATGAGGGATTTCGTGGTAGGAGAAGCTAGTCGTGAGGTTTCCTGTAAGGTTGTGGAGGAATCCACTATGGTGAATATATTTTATCAGTAGTTTAAATTTTCTGACTTGGGAAATGTTCTTTAGGGGAAAGGAAAAGTAGCATGTAATGATGATGGAGTCGCGGGAAATCATCTATCTGGGATTGACTGCAACATGCCTGATCAGAGGAGAGGAAGAGAGGTGGAGGGAAAGGAATAAACCTCAGATAGCATTCATGGGAGGAGGGGGATGATTCCCATGTGCGACAAGGAGAATAGAGGTGGTATGGTCAATCGTTCCTTTAGTGATGTAGTTCAAGGTGGAGATAGAACCAGGACTGAGGTTGGAGGAGTGGCATCTACTACTCCAAAAAGAAATGGCAGTAAGGATTACTCCTATCTACCTCGATGATTGTGCACTAGAGCCTCCTTTAAGTGGGATCATGGGGTGACCCTGGATTTTAAGAAAGGCAGCATGTTCAAGCAATATTGTTTTGGGCGAATCACTTTGGATGATGTGAGGCAGGACTTTGATGGTGATTTCATGAGGTGTTTAAATTTGGCTTCTAAATGGGGAACGACCACTGTGGAGGAGGGCTCTTACATTGGTGGCGATGATGGGTATAAAAATTATGGTTTTTAGTTTCTGTTGGTTGTTTGGATGTTTTTTTGCTTGTTAGGATTTGGATGTGTTTTGTGGGCATGAAAGTGACTTTGGGTTTCTCACTTTTCCTAAAAGTGTTTTGAAATTATTAAAAAAAAGTATTTCGGCATGACAAGAAATCCATTTCTAATATGAGTTTACTTTTAATATAATTTTTAAATTTCATTTTTGAGGATATTAAATGTTTTAAAATTGGGGGAATTCGATGTTTTTTATTTTGAATACATTTTTTCTATAATATTTTAAAGATATTTTAATTAAATTTTATCAAAAAAAACTTGATTTAATTGATTATAATTTTAATCCTATTCATTTTCGTATTGATTATCATAATTAATTTAATATAATAATTAAATTTTTTATTTTAAGATCCTTATTAATCTTTTTTTTTTTAATTTCAATTTTTTTAAGAATAAATGTCCTCAAGAGTAAATTATCATTAAAATGTTTTTTTTGAAAAATATTCAACGGTTTTTTGGTTCTTCGTATTAATTTTTCCACTTCTAATGATTTTATTTTTAATATTAAATTATTTTATAAAAAATATATTTTATAATATTAATTGTCACTAAGTTTTCAAGTCTGAATTTTCTTTGGGAAGTTGCATAAAGGTTAGTTTCAAAAACATGTTGCGCTGTGTAAATGTCATGAACATTTTAATGAGGAATTCATAAAGGTTTTTGGATTGTTTTTTAGGGTCATTCCTGAGATTCACACTTATATAATGGTTATTTAGAGACCTATGTATTGGTATTACATCACTATTGGGAAATGTCAAGGTTATTCCCACACTAAATATTGCAGGTTTTTAGGAAACTAGTAATTTGTATGGGTTATGTAAGGGTTAGATGATATATTTATCTAGATAAATCACACATTAGTGCTCAGATCATGGTAACCAAGCTACATCAGGGTAACTTGAATGTTCATCACTTGCGTCGAGGAAACTCAATATTTTTAGAGGCTACATCAAGGTAGCACTGCATCCTTAAAATCTATATAAGCTCAAAGAAAGAGCTATGTAAAGGTCTGAAAGTGATCTTGAATCAATATAAAGATGATTCAAATGGTTTTAATCCACATGGGTTCCCTAAATTATAAAATCTATTTTTTATTAAAAGGGTAACTTGATTCAAGCTCAACAAAGAGTTTGTTGAAGCCTTAAAATATTGTTGAGGAAGATATGAGTAGTGAACTGCACTAAAATGTTTTATTTGTCCAAATAGTTTACCCCCAATTAGAGTATGTTTACTGAAATCACTGAAGTAGAATTGGTAAAAGTTAAATATCAACTTAAGATTTTTATATGTTGATGAATCAACATTTGAGTTAATTTTTGATTTATTTTCTATTTTATTTTTATATGAGGGAAATTTCTTATTATATTTCAGAGGACTACCATACTATAATTTTGACTTTTTTTGTAAATAAATATTTTTTATTATTCTTCCTTCATATTCTTCAACCTTTAGTATTGGAGGTCTAACTCACTAGTCCAATACTATGAAGTGAATCATTAAGCTACTTAGATATTGAATACTATGTTAATCATTATCCTTATATTTTATCTTATTTGACAGGGATGGTTATGTGGGGATATGTGATAGCATATTTGATCACATAATTTATTTCTACCCTTCATCAATTAATATTTTTCCTCTTAATTATTTTTTTCACTCAATAGATTATCTAGAATATTTCTTGGAAAATAGATTATCTCATTAGGATCATTTTTTATTTCAATATATCCTTTCTATAATTACTCTATTGAGTGATTCTTATTACATTTTGAGAGATCTATTTATGTAATAGAAGATATTTTGTACATGTTTTTTAGTGGTTTTTGTGAGAGAGGTGTTTGAGTCAAAAAATCATTCATTAAATCAGTTAGGTTGAGTGTTGAAGGTTAAATCCTTTAGTATATCTATGATAGTTAGTATAAAATTTGGTCAGCCTTGCAATGGTATCATTTTTTGATAATTTTATTTTCTATTTATTTCCCACTATTTTTCATTACTCTTATTTCATTTTTGGTTTGTTGATTTTATCTTCATGATTTTCATGTTATCTTCACTAAATTCAAAAATAAACAAAAATAAAAAATTATTTTAGTATAATTAATTAAATTAACACATTGCCTCCTTTTAATAACCTTTAGGATGGCCACTATGCTATATATAATGAGATTTATAAATGTATTTTTAACATGGTCCATGGAATATTGACATTGTAAGGTATATTTTTTATATGTTATAAAGTACATCATAAGACATGGAATGATATTTCATGCCACTACCTTTTCAATCATATTGTATGAATAATATATATTATAAGGCACTGATCAATCAAATCATAGTGTATGACAATCAATATCATAAAATGGTTTCATGGACAAGTAATATTGTATGTCTTCCATATCAGATAGTGTATACCATTCCACTATTTACATTATTTTGGGTGGTTTATTGAAAATGGATATTATTAAATTAAAGCATTCCCATGTATTCTATCATAAATAACCATTACATAAGAAAAATGTATAGGATATGTATAAATTTAAGCATTGAATGAATTAGATGAGAGTTACAGTAGATAGATACATTAACTCATAACATAAAAATTAATGCATGTATAGTAGTGAAGAATTATTGAGGGATTTATAAGGAACCTACTACCTTGTTATGGTGTATCAATTATTATTTCATTTTTGGTTGGAACACTCTAATATTGAGGACCTATTTATTCTTCCCCCATTTCACTAATAGGTTCCAACATGCCATAGTGAGAAGAGGAATCCAAAACAAACACCTCGTGATTTAGTACCCAATGGATACCTCCATATGAGTAAATTTTTTTGGATGAATCTACTATAATATTTATTTACCATGTATGAATAAGAATATAATGACCAACAACAGTTTTAGGTACACGATATCTTATTTTACAGTATTCATGATTTCATTTATCTGGCATGTAGATCTTGGTTTGGGTTTCATTACTCACTTACACTATATTTAATAGGAATTTTCATATCCTCCATATCCAATTATCGACCTCAAAACCTTGCAATGCATTTTAATTTATGAACCCATTCCAAGAAAATAAAATTTTCAAAATCGTAATGTAATCATATCCCCTGTCATAAAATATGAATCAAAAAAATTGGTTATCTAGGTCGACGCTTATTATATAGGATATCATAAGTAGTGAATTGGTACAAAACTTGTGGTTTTGTATTAGTCATATAATAAAACTTCCGGATTTCATATCCTATGATTAGAATGACACAATGTTTTCAAAAATAATCATTGTATAACATATGTGATATCCATGATTATCATTAAATAAGGTGGTGTTTTCATAAGATGTGATAGAGTTATCAATCATAAAATATGACTAATAGAAATCACCACTTACTTATCAATAATTTCTTATGATTTCCCCAGGATCATTAAATATGATTTGTATCTTATTTTATTATTATTCATGAATTATTCAAATTTTTTTATTTATAAAAAATTAAAAATATATATATGTATTGGATTATATTATGTATAAATTATTTATAAATAATAGTAAAAGGTATTTTGGTATATTTATTAATTTATAAAAAATTTATAAATTAATTAAAAATAAAGTTTTTATAATTAATTAGTTATTTTTTATGAATCATTTATTAGTAAATATTCATTAAAACTAAGTGTTAATATTAATATAAATATTTCCAAATATTATAGAAAGATTTATGACTTAAAAGTTGAGTGTTTATTTATAAATCATATTGGTAATTTATAAAGTGTTTATAAAATAAAAAATATGCTGAAATATAAAGTGTTTATATTTTATGATTATTATGTGTTAAAAATACTTAAATTTAATTACTCAAATGAAGGGGATTATTTGAGATTCTATTTACACCACATCAAAACAGTTTTGATGATTGATTTTATTGAGGTTTAAATAATGTTAACATGTGATATTTAGGATATTAAAAGTACTTACCCAATAGAAATCGAAATATAAATTGTTTTATTTCAGGAAAATATCATTTATTTAAAGTGAAATTCCATGTAATGGTTAATATTAAGGAGTAAATATTATTAAATGATTAGGAAGTGTTTATAGTCAAGAGTATGTATTTTCCATAATTTTTAGATAAAATTATAAAGTTTTTATGACTAGATTTGATTTATTAATTGTTTATAAATGATTATATCAAGTTAAAATATATTAATTGTTAATTTATTTAGAATTTATTCCTTTGTTTATTATTCTTTAATATAAATTATTTATACGGAGAATATGTGTATTATTTATTTTAAATTACTAAAAACCTTCTAGGGATTATATTATATATGATATAAGGAGTTAATTTCTAGGTATGATAATGGATTTAGTTTAAATCAACATTGAATTTATTTGTAATTAAATTTCTTATATTGAATTTAATTATTATATATAGTTTATACATATTTGGTATTAGTGTTATGAGGAATTTTAATCGCTCTTGAGTAAAGTATCCTTGTAAAGAGGGAATTTGGTTCGGACTACCCATTAACCTAGAGGCTTATGTCTTATTATATAAATATGATGGTTTATTTTTTGTGGATCTAGTATTACTCAGGAGATGGTTTATAATTTAATATAATTCTAAACCTTTACATGAAAGGTTAATATACCATATTCATTTGATTCATTTTTATATTTGTGCATTTGTTTTATTATTATTTTATTTTTGAGTAACACAAAATTTGAGTTTTGTAAGGAGTTAGACATCAATATTATTTTAATATATTGATGTGGTAGAAGGAATAGGAATTAAAAATTATTCGATAGAATCATTATAACATAAATATAATAACGTTATATAATATGTTGAGATTTTATTCCCTTAAAAATATTAAGTTTTCGATTCCTTCCAAATTAGTAAATTTTAAGACCATGATCATTCAATCATATATGCTCTAACATATTAGGTTTACTAGTGATTATATTGTGTATGGAATGTTGTAAATGGAAGAAACTAACATAGAGGAAACAAAATACCACCATTTTATTTGGGTTATAATTAGATGGGAAACACTAATTATTGGGATACTAGAGGAATAAATTTAGTTTTATCCATATGATGGATTGGAGAAAGATCATTCCACTCAATTATCCAATATTCATAAATGATTTTATAAGATTGATTCATGACCTAAATATCCATGTTGTGAGAGTAACTCTATATTATACTAATTTCATAGTAAAATATGGATCTTTGGCCAATAATGTATTTGTAGAATTTACAATGGGTCATCATTTTAGGGGGGGAACATTGAATAAAAATTATAATTTAATTTTAGTAATATGTGATACTCATTTAATAAGAAAAATTAATATATGAATATAATAATTATAATAAAACTAAAATTGGTGATCATTCCTTATGAAATATAGTATTAATATAATAAACTCCTAATACTAGTAGATTATGAGAAGTTCTTAAGGATAATTTATATGTGTTATGGAATCAAATTCCGGAGTAAACGAGTGTTGAATTTGTTCAATTGGTTAATCTAGATGATTAATAGAATAATAAAATTATTCAATTATATTGTCAAATGTAATGGATAAAATATTTTCCTAAATAATTTTACTTCCTTATACTCAATTTGATGTTATTGGGTCACTCGGGTGGCCTATCTCGAATTATAAACCAATTGAATGGGGATGATTTATACCTGTTTCATTCTATCCTTAAATTGTATTATTTTAAAATTTAAAATTAGAATTTTTATGGATTGGGTATCTCAATTATACTCAATATGATTGAGTATTCAAATAACTAGGTTAGACAATAGTTTTCTTTATATCTTTTTCTAATTGAAAAATTCATCCCATTCATTTACATAAATTTCCGAATAATTTGAATAAATTATATAAATTTTTATCTTATTGTTCTCCAAGAGTTGGGAATATATGACTTGGACATATGATTACTTGGTGATGATGTTGTACATAAAGTAATAATGGGTAAATGTTTAAACTATAAGAAGAAAAATTAATTGGAAATTACATCAATGTTTCTTTGAGTAGTCTTCCAAGGTTAGTGATAACATGACTTATTGGGTATAAGTAGTAATAATTCCATAAGATTGGATTATTTAAGATACCTATGGGGGATAGTGAATATCCTTGTAATGTCCATGTCAGTTCGTAGTGTAATAAAAATTAATTCCTTGGGTTTATGGGTATATGATATGAAATGTATACATTTAATGTTTTTTGAATATAATAAATCTGAAAATCAAGGTATGGATTGACATATCATATAGTTTCCATTCAAATTATAAACAAAATAGCTTCTAAAAAATGTTTTAATGTAAAGAAGTTTATCAATATTAGATAAATCTTATTAAAGGTTTTGGTATAGTTATATTATTTCTCTTAAATGGTAAGTGGGTTCTTTTATTAAAAACGAGTTTTTATGCACAATATGATATAATTAATTAAGTACATATAGTTTATGATTCATTATATTCTATAAAATGTATTGAAAAGGATACAAGGATGAAAATATTTTATCCATGTTAAAAGGTTTATGATTTTATTTTTCGAAATATGAGGGAAGATGTTCCATCCACCCATCAATGGTATATTTTAAGTAATAAAGTTTTATTTTCCAATATAAAATGATTCAAACACATAGTATTCCAAATATGATATGGATACAATAGTTTATTTTTAAAATATTCAGGATAAAATTTAATAGGATGCTAAAAAATATTTTTTGTATCTAAAAATAATATTCTTAAGAGAATATTTTTTCTAAGGGGCAATTGAGAGTATGTTCAAATTTAAGAAGTTCAAATTTAACTAGTGAAGTATTATACTATTATAATTTTAAATTGATCTTAATCAAATAGCATAAATATTATAGTACATGTGAAACTAAATAGAAATGTAAAGAGTAACATTTCGTTATTTTGGGACTAAGAATATCACTATTTTGTATAGGGTTATTCTAGTCAAATTAAAACATGAATTTTATATTACATACTAAAAGAGTTTTAGGGAATGGTGGACAAGGGAAATGTAAAGAGTTATCTTTTGATACCTTAACAAATTGAATATCATTTTGTCCTAAA
Organism: Viscum album; assembly: GCA_963277665.1. Lineage (NCBI taxonomy): Eukaryota > Viridiplantae > Streptophyta > Magnoliopsida > Santalales > Viscaceae > Viscum > Viscum album. Next base: position 1,040,556,952 of record OY728143.1, on the reverse strand, counting down.
TGATTTTGGTATGTGTAGGTAAGTGATAATGTAATTAGTTCCATTATTTACCAATATTTTCATACAAAATTTTTAGTGGAACTCATACAAATTATTATGATTATTTACTTATAAAAGTTATAAATATAAAACATTTTTTATTAACGTCATAAAATTTAATTTTTTGGAATTAAGGAGTTGGAGAATGTTCAATAATTTGATAATTAAAAACATGATTCCAACATATCACCATTATTAAAACTTAATTTCTTCATTGACAATACTCTCTAAAAGTTTTAGTGTGACGATTTTATCATATAGTCGCATTTTGATGTGGTTGTAATTATATATAATTGTAAAGAGTTAAAAAACCCTAAAATTAATAGAAAAAGTATAGATGGTATACTAATCTATCATATATGATATGTTAGATAGATACTTATATAGGGTATTGTTAAATATTTATAATAGTGTTTAGAAAAATAAAATGTATCATATAAAAGGAAATCAACACATTATAATTCATTCACATTGGAAGTATATTTGTATATATTGATATACATTTCATAAATTTTAATGATAATTAACCTCTCAAAGTGTGACTTTGAGTTATCCCTAACCAATGTTTTTCATGGGTTATTATAGGTTATGATGAAATCTTAAGTTTAGGAAGAGTAAGATTCTTTTATGGAGATATAAAATATGATCATGAGAAATAAAAATGGATTTTTATAAAATATTTCAAATGAAGTAGACTGTGCTGAGTGTTTTACAATATGTATTTGGTATAATATGAGTTCACGGATCATATTTGGAGTCACCTGTACCTAGGTTTGGTGAGATTACAAGAATGAGAACCTTCATACTTTAATACCTTTATTATCCAAGCCTTGAGGATTATCTAATTAGGGGGTGTTTGGGTATATCTATGATCATGTAATTGGTTTAGGATCAACCAAGATGGTATTATTCCTATTATATGGTAATTATTACAACTATTTCCTTGATTGAGATATATTAGAGAGTATGTAGGTGCACCTAGAGAGTACATCTGATGCACTTATCTATTTGGGTGAGGTACATCTGATGTGATCATATATAAAGGTGAATGAAATTTTATATATTAATTAACTAGGTAAATATATACTCATATAGTAAATAAAATATGATTTTTCTATATGGGATTAATGTACTTTGTGTCCCATAGTCACTCAATGTCTTATACAAAGGGAACATATAAGAATTCAAGGTTGAATGTGATGAGACTGGTTGACACAGATATATAGATACATTTCTTAATAGAGATCATTCTGGAAACCTTTATATATTTTTTGAAAATTATTCTTTTCCATAGGACACTTTTGTTCTAAATTTATGGATTTGGATATTTATATTTGTTTTCAATACCATAACGTCTCATGGGGTTACTCTTTGCGGTTGACTGAATTGCGATTTAGTTCAGACAAGAGATCTACTCTAAATTTCATTTATAATTATTCAAAAAAAAATTGGATGGATATTCAAAAGGTATTACATTTTATGTGTTATATCATGAATTTGATGACATATTTCTAAAAGTATTTTTGATATGATTTTACAAGACATCATATATGATATGATATAACATGAAATGGAATACTTGTATCTTAGGATTTAATTCAAGTAGTAGATTTGGGAGGATATGACATAAACACTATATAAATGTGTGTGTGTGTGTGTGTTATCATATAGTCTGATATAACCAGTCATTGGATACAACATGAATGCATTTATTTTATATTTTTATATAATATAAGATATATTGTATGGCATGGAATGAGATTTTATGACACTAACTTTTCAATATTATGTTATGATTAATGTATATCATAAGTAATTACCCAATAAATTCATAGGTTATGTATATATATATTGTAATATGTGGGATTTTAAAAGTCATAATAAATGTATTAAATACCATATGGAATATACCATACCCTTATCTATGATCATTTGGATAGTTGAATGATCATAGTTACCATTAAAGTTAATTTTTCCCATATAGGCTCACATTAATAAATATTACATAAGATGAAATTGATGGGTCAATGATTTATGAAAGCATTTAATGAATTAGACAAGATTTATAGATGATGAATATAATAACTCATAATATATGTGTTAATTCATGTACAGTAGAGAAGAATCCTCAGGGTAATTATAAGGATACTACTTCCATGTGATGGTTTGTGGATTGGTCATTCATTATTGCTTGAAACCCTCAAAATAAAAGATATATTTCTTCTTACATATTTTCACTATTAGTTGATAGAACACTATGGTGAAAAGATAAAATCTCAACCCAACATCAGGTGATTCAGTAGCCCATGGATAACTCTGGAGGAGGGACATCTTGGGGTTTCCTCTGTTGTGGTCTTCATCAAGTATGGATGATAAAGAATGCAATGGCCATATAATTTTTAAGGAACATGATATCTTCATTTACCATACCAATGTGTTCATTTATTTAGTATAGAGCTTTGTTTTTTGACTCTTAAATCTCTTATACTATGTATAACAATAGCTTTTAGATCCACTAAAACCTTGTACAACTTATAACTGTCATATAATAAGAGAAATAAATTATTAATAAATATTTATTACAAAAAATATTATATAATAGTTTTAATACACATAGTTTGTGATTCATTGGAAACAATAACATTTTTTGAGAATAATAACAATAACAATAGAAAATAGCTCTTAAATCCAATTAAATGGTGTAGGCTACCTAGATCAAAATTTACAAATTAACTCAATTGAAGAAAAAATATTTTCATTAAAACTATTTATAACAAGATCATATTAACTGATATTTTTACCAATCCTTTTAGTTATACCTCTACATATTTTAATAATTGAATTTATCATTATGATTGTCCAATTAATAGATGCATTCATATGTCATATTCTAGCATGTCCAAGAAATATTAATCTAGTCTTATTCATCATATATTCAATAAGGACCACTCTAATTTCACTCAAATACATTAAATTATAATCCTATACATGTTAGTATGTCCATATTGATTTTTTTATTCTAGTTTCCCTTATTTATTATTCAATATGTCCCGAAAAAGGTAAATACTCACTACCATATAAAATAGTTTGTCTAATTATAGTCCTATAAAATTTCCCCTTAAATTATAAATTAATTTAACAATTATAAATCACCCAAAAGAATTTATCTATTTTATACATCCAGTTTGAATCATATGAGATACATTTTCATTAATATTTCCATAACATTGTATAAATGATACTGAATATTAAAAGTGACCAACTTTTGAAATAATATGTCTCCCAATCTCACATCCATAACATTAGTATAAAATCCTTAATAAAACAACACTCTATATATTCTTTTTTATCACTATTTATATCAAAACATTTTGATTCTAAAGTGTCTCTCTAAAGATATAACTTTAAATTGATAATATATTTGGATTATACAATGAAAACTATATCATCTACAGAAATTAGGTAATTAGGTGTCAAGTCATGAAAATACTTTTTAACTTCATATAAGACCAAGTCAAAATGGTATGGGTTTAAATCCAAACCTTTTTGTATTCCTATTAAGATAGGTATGTTCATAGTGTCACTTATAGGAGTTATGCCTCGATTAAATCTTTGTTTATACATGTATTTGAGGATTTTAATATAAAATACTTGATTCCTTTACCTTTCAAGATCTTTCCATAAAAACTCTCTTATAACATTATCACATAGCTTTTCCAAATCAATGAAAACCAAATGAAAATATTATCCTTTTATCGATAATTATCCATTAGACCAATAATAAAAAAAAATATTTTTTGGTTTAACGTTAGGTAATAAAACCAAATTGATTATCAGAAACATTTTATTACTATAGAATCCTCTATTAGATCAATCTCTCCAAACATTTTAAGGTATGACCAAAAATCTTATTGTCTCTGTAATTCATGAAACATAAAATGCACCCTTTATTTTTATACGTAGGTACTAGATAAATCTTCCTCCATTTATCAGGAATTTTCTTCGATTTCATAATTTTATTAAATAAACTAGTGATACAACTAATAACTAACTCCCTTGAATATTTCTAAACATCAATGGAGATATTTTATAACTCAACTAGTTTACCATTTCTCATCCTTATTGAAGCCTCTTTATCCTCAAAAGGATAAACTTTTTTATAATATCTATAATTTAGTTCCCCTATACGAATACTTATATTATATAAGTATAATCCATATATCCACTATTCATTAAAGATATTATTAGTGTATCATCCCTTCCAATTATTAACTTCTTCACCCATATATAGGGTACATCCTTCTTCATATTTTATACAAAGAAATTGATCTAAATATTATATTTTTCACAGTATACCTCTAGCTAAAATTTAGTTTTTTATTTCACTATTCATTGTATATGATAATTGGTAAAGCTCCTAAAAACATGATATTTAGCAACAATTACTACTATATTATACTTTTTCTGAGAAACATAACATCTATCCCAAGTATATTCATTAATATAAAGGTCTAAAACATTAGAATACTCTTGTTTGACTTTAAATTTGTATTGAAATTTTCCATTACACCACCAAGATTATTTTACTTTAGGGAAAACCCATTTAGATACTCATAGAATATAATTATATATTTTGAAATCACTTTTATACACTTTATCCCACATTTAATAGTAATCTCCTTAAATTTATCAGTATAATTATTTAAAAAATGTTTTCATAAGTTTCATTATAATGTCATCCTTTAAAATCAACTTATGATTCCTAGATTCTTTAATTTTTTTCATATTCATCTTAAAAATTTTAACTTATAGGTCTAAAACCAATAAGTGATGTTGGGTGGTTAGAATTTCTGCATTTATAGCATTAAAATCCTTACTAAAACATTAATACTACCCTTTTACCAAGAAATAGTCAATTTCAGATCGTATTACTCAACTTTTATAAATAATATGGTGCTCATGTTGTTTTTTAAAGAGCATATTTGATACCAAAAAATCCCAACTATAGGAAAAGTTTAAGATATGTGATAAATTATCATTTACTACACCCAAAAAATCCCTCTATAGATATATATATGATATATATAATCCTTTTTTCATGCCCATTTAGGTCACCACCTATAAAAATCTCATCATGTTGCAGAAAACTATGAATCTAAGTTTATAAATTAACCCAAAAACGTAGACATCTATGGTATATAGAGAACTACTTGTGGCATATAAACCCTCATAATTTCAAATGTATCATTTCCTAAAACTATAATAACTACTATGATTTTATCCACTAATCTTATAAATTAAATAAATTTATCTCTTAAAAACTTATCCTCTATAACAAAAATACTATTTTTGTGTTTATAAATTAAAATTATCCTTCATTGTTGGTATTTTATGTTTCTAGAACAGAGGAACCAAGATCCTTTCATCATTTATCATTAATCAGGACTAGAAGTCTTTTGGTCTTGATAGAAATATTATCTTCTTATTTTGGTCTTGAAAGGTAGGAGGAGGATTTCCAATCAATATTATGAGAGTTATATATTGGTTTTATCAGTCTTGAGAAAATTATATTGAGATTAAATATTATTCATTACAATTCACCTCACACTAAAAATGATATAATATGGAATGTCTTTTTAGGTTTAAATATTTGATAATTATATTGATTCCCTTCATCAAATATTCTCTCTAATATATTCCATATAGCATATAATAATAATAATAATAATAATAATAATATATTCCATGACATGTGATAACTCATTAATACTTAAATAACATTTATTAAATAAATAAATTAATATTTATTTTAATCATATTAAATAATATATATCATTTTTAATGGGCCTTTAACTCAGCTCATCAATACTCCTCAGAATTTATTGAACCTTGAATGATAAATATTTATTTAAATAAATATTTATCGTAATATTATTCATTTAATAAATAAATAAATATTATATTCACCAAACATTTGAATAAATATTTATTTTAATATTCATTTATCTAAATAAATATTTATTTTAAATATTAGTATTATCTTGAGCCTAATAATAAATAAGAAAAAAAATATTATATTCACTAGTTTGTAAATAAATATTTATATAATATTCAACTCATATATTTTAAAACACTGATAAAAAGATATTTATTTTTTACAATTGATATAGCCTAAATGATTATCATTCCACAAAATTGAGAATAATATTTATTATTAATATTAAATTTATATGGAATTTAATTATGATTCTAGATACATGTAGTGTGTTCCCTTCTAGGCCTCTTTCATAGTGTAATTATGATAATATTCCTAAATTCCAAGATTATGATCAATCATCATGATAAGGCACTCATAAAGATATGATTTAATGTCACAAAAATAACAACCTCATACGAACACATACAATGTAATATAATATCTTTGCCTTGATTTTTCATCAAGTAGGTTTCTACTTTTGTTATAAACTGATACACTTGAATTACCATTCGTTGAATATATAAAATGAACTCATCAATGAAATACTGTGACCATGGTTTTAATTATATTGTTCTATTTCAATCAATGTTCTAGATATATCTTCTTACATTAACTTAGAAGGGACAAGTCCTTTCATGATTTAATAAATTAATGTCATATAATTTGTGACTCGCCTAACATATCCTACCTATCAATGATCATATGTTATCATGGTTTTTATAAATACATCATAGATATGATTCGTGATAGAAATTAATAATAATATCAAGTCTAAAAACCAATACACACATCCATAAATAGAAATATCTAGTGACACAAATGACTTATAAAATTACTATAGGTAGTTTTGTCATAATAACTTTCCTTATTGAAGATTACCAAGTGTACAACTTCATGAGAAAAAGCCTCATCTTCTTACAGGCATCTAAGACCTGATACTCAAACATAATTTGTGACATGTCAGACAGATGTTTTCTAGACCATAGGTTACATGTCTAAGAATAGTGTCATGGAATCTCTATGTTCTCATTATAGTGGGGTACTGTTATAACCTTTCAATGTGAAAAATACTCTTAAGGACATTATCACATTACGTTTTTATAAAATAACACTCATCATGTGATAAGATATTAATTTATTTTAATATTTTTTTAATTGAAGGTACACAGTTAGTTAGTTATAGAGAACTAAATCCATAAACTCACACTTGAACTAGTACCAATATCTAACTAATTGGTTAAATTGCACATGATAAACATGATTCTACTGATTTATGGATATGTTTATTTGTCCTACCACATTTTCTTTTGGTTTTTATTCTTTTCATGACTTTTCTTTTTCAACAAAATACATCAAGAAGTAATATCACTAAGTGTTACCTATTATCCTATATTATGAACATGAAATTTTATATTATTCCATAGTTATAATTTTATCATAATAATAAAAATTTACTATGTTTTTATAATTCAAAAATATAGAACAAATCAATGATAAACTGCTCATTAAGCTATATTAGAAGTCACAACGTACTTGATCTATATAGAAATGGAAACCAAAAGCTGTAATAAGTATTTTTTTTATTAACTTATCCTTAATAATATATAAGATAAAACTGAAATAATGTAATACCAGTTTTATATCCCCATAAAATCTAGTATTCCCACTTATACAACTACTAGGTACTCATCCCATATATTTTATCAAGTACACTTAGATAGTTCTGGCTGCAACTCAATATAGGTATTCTGGTTTTTAATGTTTTTCCTCTATTAATTCTGTATATTAATTATCAAACCTCAGTATATGAAATTGAAAATGATATATATTACAAGATACTATTAGGAATATATAATTTTATTAATCATACTAATATCCTTTTATGCTTTCATATATCAACTTGGAGATATTTCATTCCAGTTAACATAGGAAATTATGTGTTCTTGAATTATTCTATTTTGTATTTTTCAATACCTTGTCAATTTATTATCTATGAATGGATCTAAACAATCCCCTAGACCTAAGTCTATTGATCTTGTTTCCTAGAACTTGTATTTCTTCTTTATCTAATTATTGTAGAAATATTCAATAGTATTAATTAATTATATGAATAAACATATTTTTTCCACATCATATCAATTTATCTAACTTAGAAAACATTATTTCTATCATTATCCTATTATAGACACATATAATACTTTATTTCTTAATTAAACAAATCTATAGTGTATTTAGTAAATGAATATTCTATTATCATGATTATTGCTTCAATCCAAAAATTGATTTGTGAAACCTACATACTATATTATATTTATTTAGTGTCATAAACCCATATGGTTGTGCCATATAGATATATTCCATGGGGTTTCATTAAAGGTATGTGGTATCACTATCCTAATTCTCAAATAATTATCATAAAATTTTTATATAACAAGTGGATTTATGGTCTGTTTTAGAATTATGATTAGTAAAGGGATTCAAAATATATAGTTTTTAGAAATCACTTGAAACCTTCAGTAACCAATCATGCCATATTAGTACCTACTTGTACCATATATTTTCAGTTTATTCTTGAATACCTCCAATGAATATACATCCATTGAATAAACAACCGAAATGTGAAAAGTGAATATGGTATATGGAATCAATCTCTAAATTCATGTGAACTTTCCAATATTATCCTATTACAATTACTATTTATTAGCATGAATCATTATTCTTATTGAATAATATATCAATTATATTGGTGAATATAAAATGACACCATTGGTTTTAAAATTACTATGTATTATGTGTCTCTAGAACAATCTCTTCCACTAAACCATGTGTAGGTTAGTGTTTATATTCAAACTCATGTGTATCTGGAGACTTAAACTCATTAAATTCAAGTATTCATACACTTTTTTAGAAGATAAGTTATTCTTTATTATATAAATATAGTAGATATTTACTAATACCTTTCAATTTTAAGGGTATTAATATCCTAATTAGTTACAGAATAATAAATTAAAATGCACTTAGTGTTTTTTATAATATACATTCAAAGATAACTCTATCTTTAATAAATGGTTCCAAACACCTGAAGAGTTTACATAATTAATTCTCATTATATTTTAACTTATATGATATCCATTAGTCAATATGGTATACATATAGTAAGATGTTACACTACTATTTGAGAAATATGTCTTGAAAGGAATTATAGATGGCTAGCAACGTATATAGAACTTCTTATCAATCCTTTTTATACTAAAATCCTTTATTTTATTTTTATAAGGTAATTTTAGTTTTGTAAAGGTTTTTATAGTACATTTAATTGATCAATTAATTATCAGATTATATGACTTGACCACCCGAATGATCATATTTATTTTACCATGTTTATTCACATATACACTGAGAATCCATAAAATATATTAACAGTATATTTTGTAGAATATGAATTTACCTATAGAATATCATTTTAATACTTTATTCATTTCTTTATGAACTAACTCTATAAACATTGTGTCTATACATTTATCTTTAATGGTTTTTTATCAAAATCATAATAAGTATGTATGTAAAATGACTAAGAGTTATTATTCTAAAGACTCTAAACACTATTTTGGGAATATCATTGATAATTACTTATTAGTTTATATCAAAATTATGTATCTTAATACAATTAATTATAGGTATTATATTTTTATATTCATCGTTCATTTCTGATTGCGGTATTTTTAATTCAAGTATTACAAAACTATTTAGTATTTAGTATCATAAAAACATTTATTTGAAACATGAAATAACGTCTCATTGTGTCTAAATAAAGAAGTTAGGATATACTTTTTTCCAATAATGAACACCAAAAATAGTTTTACTAGAATCAAACATCTTAAACATTTAAAGTTTTGTGCTTATATATATTGTCTTAAGAATCATCATTTATCAATTACTTAGATAGTTCACCTTACATATTGTAATGTTTCTAAACATATTTAGTTCCTGTATATGATTTTCAATATTTTAATTTTATATTCTATTTAATACCCAAGAAGTAAAATTGTAATATGACATGAAATGATGAATACATATTATTTAGAAGACAACTCTTACTTCTTCTATAATTAATTTTAATTTATATTCTAGTGACATTTCTTGCCACATGAGAAATGGATAGTCTCGTATCAGTGCTCTACCCCTAAATCTTTTATCACTTTTAAGGATATTATAAATAATACATATACTTTAAACTAGGAATGGTCCTTTTAAAAAATCACTTTGTTCACTATAAGGGTTGAAAAAAAATATTCCCACCAATATATATATGACTGGATAAGCATATTCAAAATATTCAAGAGTGAATTTTCTAAAATTTTCATCCTATAATTCTTGGTGAATATAGATAATATTGGTGTTATGGATTATAATATAATATTAGTGGATAATTTATTATCCATATGGAATCCCAACTCCATTAAAAATTAAATATACTTCAATATCTTAAAGAAAAGATCACATTCTAGGTACCAATATTCCATTTTACACTGGTGTAGTGTATTGAAAATCTCATATATCTTTAGCCACTATTTATACTTTTCATGTTTTAGGAGATTAGATATCATGTTGTCTAAATCCATATATTTATATTTCATCTTCATCACTACAAACATAGATGATAGCATGATGAAATTGGCATATGAAGCATCCCCAATGTATCTCTTATATGCATCCTTATCACCCTCACTCTCTCATTGAGGTTTCTAATAAGGAATAGGGGACTCCAACACATAATACAAGTTTTTTGTAGAAATAAATCATATTAATAACTATACCACTCTTGAAAATTTGGGATGGCGAGGATATGATCTTTTTCCAAGATTGATCACAGTTTTCCTACAGTTTTTTTTCATTTTCTATAATAATTAAAATAATATTTCATTACTTTATCTTAATTACAGAGTGTACCATAAAAAATTATTAGTATCCCAATATTTTATCAAATTCTAATATAACTCACTATTGGATTCGAAATATCTTATTATGTTGATATACTAGTGTCAAGGATATATATTCCCCTTATCATAACCCAGAAGAGATCCTGACCAAACTACTCAAAGGTATTTAGGTAAAAAAGTATCTAAAATTTCATTAATTTATATTTCCTTGATTTATTGAGTGGAATCCACAATCATAAAATCTTAGACTTGGATTTTCTCATCTCTTGGTTACAAGTTACACTAATTCGTGTGATCAAAAATACTTTTAATAGTAACATGGTGAAGTCAACCAAAAATATTAATTAGAACTACCTAATAAATGAATGATTCTGAATGAGGTCTAAACCAACACATTGGTCTATGTTTTAATTCCAACTCAAGTAACAGAATGTGATATCTGACATACTATTTCCTTGAGGGGTCTTGTTTAACTTATATATAACTATCCTTTATTTTCTTCACGCGCTTATTAATTTTATATTTATTTTACATAATTAATTAACCATTTTTTATAAAATAATTTATTATTAATAACTTTATTTTAATTCATATTAAATGCTTATTATTTTAATTTTGTTTGTATTATCTGTTTGAAATATCAAATAAACCATGTGTCGCATAAATAAATAAATAGCCATGCACATGAAAAAATAAAATAAACATGTTGTATGATCATGAGAATTTATCTATAGGCTATTTTACTGAGCAAAATATAAACCAACCCTTGAACCATGGGGAAAATTCCTAGAGATGATTCCATGGTCAATTTGCATCATTCCACTTTTACTTGTATTACACCTTTGTGTTTTCACCTCATCTCGACCTTGATCAATTTCTACTCACTTGAGGGGCTACTTACATTATATACTCTTACTCACTCATGGGTGATGGGAACTAAGGATTTATGGTTACATAAAATAAACCATAATACAAGTAGTACCATACATAATAAAGATGAATGGGTGATTTATATATCATCATATTTAATTTAATAATAAAATTAGCACAAAACACATGAAATAATTAATTAATTTAAATAGAATCCCAACATATACATAGGTCATTCAATCTTATTATCATTGAAAACATAATATGACTATGAATTTTAACTTTATAACAATCATTTAAACTAATTTTTTATTAAGATAAAATTCTTGATTTAATAAATTAATCATCTTAATAATTAATTAATTCTTTCATCTTAATTGTCTTTCCAAAAATTATATTAGATTCCTATATTTCTCAATTTTAAATAAATTAAATTAATTGATTTTAATTTAAAATTAATCAATTCAAAGTGTTAATTGACTATGTACATGGTGTATACCCTCTAGATCAGATTTAAATTCATCCTGGAATTTAATATATGTACCATATACTTGAGGAAACATGACATGTAACCTTATGCATTAAAATACATGTATTTTCACTCACATGGATTGTGAAATTAGTTTTGTATTCTATCAATTTTAACAAATAAATATGAATAACATGACTAATTAATCCCTATAATATCCATAGATAGTATCTTTTCAAATATAATTTATAACTAATTTAAAATAATAATTTCCTTTCTATGTTGATTCTTCCTTTATTAATGATAAATTTAGTAGCTTATTTCATATCATCATTACAGTGTAAACTATAACGTATAATTTCTATAATTATACCCATATATTATTTAAAAATCTTACAACAACGGCTTTCATATTTCAGGTACTATCATAGAGGAAATAAGCACCTTTCATCATTGACTATTAATTGTAGCAAGATGTATTTTAGTCTTAAAATAATTATTCTCTTGTTTTGTTGATATTAAAAGGGAGGAATAGGATTTCTTCTCATTATTTATAGCATTATTGAGAGGTTCTATTAGACTTTAGATAACTTTTTTTAGGAAATGTTGTGAAAAAAAATACCCCTCACCCAAAAAAAAGATATAAGATGGAATCTATAGTTAAGTTTAAATATTTGATAACTTAATTGAGGCCTTTCATCTAATATTTTCTCTAATATATTCCCTAAATAATGTAATAGTAATATTATTATATTCTCAAACATGTGGAAATATGAAAATATTTAAATTTCATTTCTTAAATAAATTTAATAATATATATTTGAATGATATGAAATAATCTATATCATTTATATTAATCCCTTATCTCAGACCATTAATCCTCCTCAACATTTATCAAACCCTGAATGATGAATATTTATACAAATAAATAAATATCATAATATTATTCACTTAATAAATAAATAGAAATTATATTCACTAAATTAAAGAATAAATATTTATTTAAATAATCACATAGCTAAATAAATATTTATATTAAATATTTATTTATTTCCTCGTGAATAATGAACAATAGATAAGTAAATATTATATTCATGAAATCATAAATAAATATTTATTTAATGTTCAACTCATATATATTCTATACATCAATAATAAATGATCGTATTTATGTGATCAACATAACATGATTAATTATTATTCCACAAACATAGAAATAATTTTTATTATTCATTTTAAATTTAACTAAAATTTAATTTAGATTCTACATGCACTTAGTCTATGACCCTCTAGAATACTTTCCCAATGGAATTAGATAAGCATTACTAAAATAAAATATTGGTATCTAGAAACACTTCAAGTAAGAAATAGATAAAAAACTAATTTCTCTATGATAAAAACCTCATATGGATGTTAACTGGGTAATATAATTCCATGATATTAATATATCATTGTGTAGGTTTTATTTTGTATCATCAACCTACAAGATTGAATATATTTCATTTTATCTTTGAAATGAACTCATTAATGAACTTCTATGGACATGTATTTAATAACATGGTTCCATTTAAGTCAAAGGGATAGGGATATCTTATCCCAATAAAAAAAAGAAAAAATCTTTTATTAACTTATTAAATTAATTTCATATCACTTATGGAGCACCCAACATTTACTACCTTTTTAAAATCATGTACTTTTAATTTTTTCATCAATACATCCAAGTACATGATTCATGATGAATATTAATAATTATCTCAAGTCTGAAGATCAACAAAAATTTATATATATACGAATGTTCAATGACACATATAACATATGGGATTAATATTGGATGGTGTTTCCTCATAACACCCATTATTTGATATTACTAAGTGGAAAAATCATGAGAAGAAGAATCATTTTCTTATGAGAATCCAATACCTAAGAGTCAAAAATAACCTTATTCCAAACATATAGATGTTATCTATACCATAGAAAATATATTTAAGAATACTATCATAGATTTTCTATGTTCTTGTTATAGTAAGGTACTATCATGAAATTTCAATGAAAAAAATACTTTAAAGACATTATCACACTATTCTTATACAGAATAACAGTAATCATTTTATAATATTTTAATTAATATTATTATTTTGGTAGTTAAATGTAAAAAAATAGTTTGCTCTATGGGAAAAATACAACATTGAATATTTTAAAGAATAAAATCATACTTTTGTAGAAAAAATATCCAAACACATGTAATATCATATATTATATGAATATGAATTTTTTTTGTTAAATATTCCCACTAAAAGAAATAAGGGTTATTTCCATAACACAAATGATTTTTTGTATCTTAGAAAGATATTCTAAAAATAATGTAGTTTCTAAGCATATAGAAGGGGTAGTTTTAAATTTTTATATGTTCAAAGTTATAAAATAAAATATTATACAGTCAATGTGAATGTAACTAAAAGGTTTAAGTTATGTCAGTAAAATATTATAGTAAGTAGTTACATTAGTTTCCAAAATAATTAAAGGAAATATTTTTGTAGAAAAGGTTCCAATTATGGGGATTATTGTAAACCTAGAAATAATTATACCAAGAAAACATAAGTTTTAAGTATTGTAACATTTAATTTTGTGGAGTTAAGGATATTTAAGGTGTTCAAGGATTTGAATATTATGAATATTATTCCTAAGTATATCCATTATTAAAACTACATTTATTCATAGATATTACATATAAAAGAGTTTAATGACAGGGTTTTTCCAAGTGATCACATTGTGATGTGCTGTGAATTACATAGATATATAATGATTTTAACAAAATCCCTGAAAGTACATCAAACATAAGTTTGATTTGGTAGTCTATCATATATGATATGACAGAAAAGTTCTTATGTTTGGTTTTTTAACTATTCTAAAAAGTGTTTGTAAATATAAAGTATCATGTTATATAAAAGAAAATCTCAAATTTATAATTATTTCATGTGGTATGTGTAAATAAATTTCATATATATATATATACATATATATATATATATCATGAACTTAAATGATAATTGACCTTTCAATGTATTACTTTGAGTTATCCTCTATCGATTTTTGATAAGTATTATTATAGGTAGTGATAAATTGTTAAGGCTAATGTGATTAGTATTCTTATATTATGATACAAAATATGTTCATGAGGCACAAAATTGGGTTTTTCACTATATGGCCCATAAATTATACCACATTGATTGTCATTAACTGTGAAATTGGTAAAATAGGGGTTCATGGTTCATATTTAGAGTCCCCTATACCTATATTTGGAGATACATGTATGAGAACCATGATAATTGGATACCTTTCCTACAAAATCCTCATGGTTATATAATCATGGGGCAGTGGGGTATGTTGTTGATCATTTCAAATATTTTACATTAAACAAGAATATATTTTCCTATCATATAACAAGTTTGGTATATGATTCATTGATTAAGATAGACTGAGTTAGTGTATTACCATACCTATATAACACATATGGTGTACTTATATAGTCTGGTAAGATTCATGTGATGTTCTCATCCATAATGTTGAATGAAATTTGATGTATCTATCAAAAAAGTTAGTCTATAAACTAATAATAATGAATGTATGAGTTGGATATATGGGATTAAACTACACTATGTCTCACGGACACTTTATGTGTTGGGTAAATGGATAATATAAAAATTCATTCTTACGTATGATGCATATTTTAGATACTGGTATAGAGATATAGATGTTTGATGTTGGTCACACAAGATACCTTTAAACATTGAGTTTCACTAATAGATTTCTAAAGGCCTAACTTTTATTTAATTTATAGATTTGGTAATTTATATTTTTTATTGATGTTAAAAAGGCCTATGGGTCCCAAGTTGAGGTTAACTGAATAAGGAGTGATATTTACTAAGGGAGATGATCTAAAAAATTTATAGACTTTTATCCAAAATAATTTTTGGATGAGAATTCATATGGTATTTGACATGATTTGATACAAAGTTAATTTGATGATATTTTTTAAAACTTTCTTTTAAATATATCCAAAATGAGTTTTAGATATGGTTTAAAAAGTAATTATATATGATACAAAATAAGGTTAAATTTCATTAAGCCTATGAGGATTTAGTGGAAGATATATTTTGAAAGAGATATGCCCTAAATTCCATACATATTTGATGTGCATAGAACAAAATATAATTTTAAGATATGTGTATTCCATAGAGTATGATACGCATAAAAAATAGGACATATATTATGCCTTTTTTTGGATGTCATAAATCATATTATATGATAGCATACCACTACCTTAGCATGAAATTAGAACATTTTTTTCAGGTATCATTAATAAATATTCTAACAAATTAAATTTGGGGATTTCGAAGAATTCATGCGATGAATACATGGAATATTGAATTAAATTTACTCATTCATTATAACTCATGAGTAAAAACATGCACACTCAAGGAGTGCCCTAGTGGTATTATAATTTAAAGAAGTACCTAAAGGGATGGGTGTGTGATCCTTGAAAAATATATGCGCAATTATCTACCTTCCTGGAATCACTCTCTATCTCTCTTTCACCCTTTTCATCATGAGGCATTGTTATTCCATGGTTTTTTGTAGAATCCCATGAATATTATGCGTATTTCACATAAAAAAATGTATACACTTTAGTGGAGGGAGTCTATAGGTCATATATTCATCAAGTGTATGGGATAAAGGTAGTAGTAGAGTAATCCTTGGATTAAGGTATGCATTGGTTGTTCTTTGTTTTATATATTTATGATTTTAATTTTCATTCATATTAATCTTATGAATGTGGGTTTCTAAATCATTTCTTCTACTTAATTTAAGTATTAAATTATCCCATGAAATACATTGTATTATCCCATGATTGGTGTGAGGTTTCGATCATGGTGGTGTTAGTAGGATTATTAGATGATAAATATTATAGAACGGAGTTCTCATTTGGTGACTCGATGTACAACCCTTATGGAGGTGTTGGTATAGTTTCCAATTGATTTTTAGATTGAGGAATATTATTTTTCTATGTGATAAATATAGTGAACTTAAGGGGTAGGTGATTGAGGTGTCATGGGGGTTTCCATAGAATTAGTATGATTTTTTTTAATAATAAATTATTATCAAGGATCAATTCATGGATTTTTGTGGGATATAAATTTCAATAAATAGTTTATGCATGACATGAGGTAGAAGATTATTTTACTCATGAGAATAGTATGGTGATGAGATTATTCAAAATTTTTTTTGATAAAATAGTCCATGTTTATCATGATAAATTTAGTTGGGTTTGTATAAAATATTATTGTATATTTGGATGCTTAAATCATATAGAGGATTTTTGTAAACTAATGATGTTGATTGTTATATTTTGATGTCAGTGATATAATTATTTTAACGATGTAACAATGGTGGGAATGTCATCGATTATGTGGGTAATATTGGTGGAGTTAGTACCCCATAATAGGGTAATATTTAAAAGGAAATTGATATAGTGGTCTACATACTAGTGCTTTTCTTGTATGATCAGTTTCTATGAAATAAAATTAAAGTCAGGCATGTAGTTTGGAATGTGACTGGTGTATTTGGGGAATTGGATCAAGAGGATGTTGGTAAATATATAGTTTTTATAAATTATATGTGGTGATGTAATACCTGATACTACTGTGATTTATATGGATGATTCTAAGGGAGATAATTCATATGGTGGGGAGTATTTAATGGCTGATTTAATCATAGGTCGGTGAACTTTAAAAACAATAGGTACCAGTGAAATTGAATCTAGGTTTGTTTTAAATTTTTGGATTCAGATTAAATTTTTTGTATTTAATGGTCAATTTTTTGTGATTTGGATGAGTTTAGATAATTTGAAGGTGGTCCATGAATTCATTGGTTGTTTCAAAAGCTAATCTTGTTTCCAAGTAATAATAGACACCAATTGTTAATTTTTGGTGAGTCATCTATTACCAATTATCATTCCAGAGGTGGAAAACCCCATTTATCAGCACAAAATTTGTTATTGGATCTAGTTTACATGTTTTATTGGCCTCTAGGTACCCAATACAATTCCACCAGTATTAAGTGGTTTCAAGGGATATTTTTTAGAGGGTGTATTTTATGATTTTTCGAAAACCTGATAAAAGAACCCATAGAGGTTTACTTATTAACTACGTCCAAACCAGTGGAGGGTTCCCCTATTCCTATATCTTTTTACTTCATCTTAACCTAATGATATTAGGTGTATAGGAAATTTTTTCATCATTCCAAATTTTGGTGATATTTCCCCTTTTTTTAATATTCTTCTTATTAGTTTCCCCTGTATGTTTTAAAAATTTAAATTCGGGATTGATGATGGATTACATCCATCAATAATAAAATATATCTTTAAAAATAGTTTCTTTATGTGGTAGATAGGGATCTTTGAAAGACAAATAACGCCCCATGTTTCTCATTGGTTCTATAAATGAAAATCAACTGATGAGTTTTTAATGGGATATTACTAATTTCAATCTATATTAATTATCCATTAAGTTGAAATTCATAAATATGTTTCAAGTAATAATTTTATATATATTACTTAGCCATTATATCATCATTGGTTCTTTTTTTAGATTCATTTCAATGATTCATTATTTTTGGAGGTTATTCATATTTTAGTAACTATGTAAAACTAATTATATATGGTTGTAATAAATTAATAGAGCTTGGTGGAATAATTTAGGGACTTGATATATTAATGTTGGTAGATGAATGTTTAAATAAATAGACCCAAGTATCCTAGAGTTGTTGGTTTCTTTGTTACATAAGTAATAGAATCATCTGATCAAATCCCAAAGGATCTAATAGTTCAGTAGTGTGGAAAACTATATACATACTTGAATTTACATTATATTATGTAAATTTAAAATAAAACATAGTATTTTCATTAATAAAACCATTATTCCAATTATCATATCCCTATATATTAATCATAACACACTTCCAAGAATACTTGGAAAATATATTATAAGAAATGGGCGAGATCAAATGCTTAGTTAGGGTGTGCATATAGAATAATCTAATAAGGCATGAATAATATGGTAAGAATAAATGTTGATAAAATATTTTCATAAAAATAATAGCATGATCTTAAAAAGTATCCCTAGATATCACAACTATTCAAATAATACCATAGATATCAACAATTGATTTTAAAATGATGAACACATAATGTTGGACATCTAAAACATACCATCGAGGCCTCATAATAAGGAATCCTACATAAATTGGTAAGGACTAGGTCAAATAACCATTATATTTTGTATTAGAATAACTATTGATACATATAGGTACAATGTAATTCTATTACCCATAGGTCACATAATAATTACACTATATTCATCTAATGAATAAATAATATAACTTAATCAACATGCATTAAAAACTAATAATTATCCAAATTTGAAGAACTGGCATGATAAATATCAATACATTCACCACTCAAAAAAATCATGAAACCATTCTAATCAATGTGGTAGATGGTATCAATATATTATATCCTCATTAATGTATAATATTGGATAAATTATTTTTATATTGATAAAAATACTTTCAAATGGACACTGGAATGTTTTTTGAGGGAAATATTATTTTTCACATTGAAATCACATATTTATACTCAAGAAATTTATGAAATGTCAGAGAAAAAATTTATATGAAAATAAGCATGCTTGATTTTAAATTAATTATCAAAGAAATGAGAATTCATGAAGTTTGGAAAACAAATTTCATGTTGTATAAGTTAAAAAAATTCACACTTTTCGAAAAAACTCAAAAAGTGCCTTGTTTAGAAAATGATAAGAATATTTATTTAAA
The DNA here is from genome assembly GCA_963277665.1 of Viscum album. NCBI lineage: Eukaryota > Viridiplantae > Streptophyta > Magnoliopsida > Santalales > Viscaceae > Viscum > Viscum album. The sequence continues at coordinate 1,040,536,767 of OY728143.1, read as the reverse complement.
ATAAAAAATAAAAAAAATGGTTTAAAATTTATTTATTAAATGATTTTATAATATTAAATACATTATTTTTTATATTTTAAGGAAAATATGGGATGAGAGAGAAATATGTCTGGCCTATTAGAAAAACAAGGTCGGTTTCCCATAAAAAATTATCTTGAGTACGTGAATATATGAAAATGAAACAAAGAGTTTTAATTTAGAGAAATAACCTTATTATAAGGAAATATATTAAGTTTATGATAGAAATATCAAATAATTCCACCATTATAGACTTAAACATAAACATTCACGAACAATAATGAGATTGTGAAATCATCTTTTACCATAGTTCTGTCATCCCTCAAACATGTTTAAAAATCATATATAGTAAATATATATTTATTATACATCTATTCAGAACCATAATCATATATATCATACCATATATTATTTACTTATAATCTTTTATCACCTATATGTTAATAATTCTATATTAAAATCATTATTCTGGGTAATAACTACTTCATTTGTGTTTTGGTTTTTTAGTTTCAATACATTTAATTTAATCATGGTTTCATAATCTATAGAATGTTAATATTGATATAAATATGATATATATTTATTATGTATTTAGTTATATTAATCCACAAAATTTATATATATAAAAATTAATCACACTGTTCATGGAGATGGTAGGTCATACATATGCATGAACGTTGTTTTCACTTTTCAAAGGATAGAAAACAAATTAATATAAAATAACAATTAAACCTTGAAGGATAATTATTATATCCAATATATCATATATTTGTATTAAATATAACCTTATTACCATACATTTAAGTTATAAATTAAAACAAATCACATCAATTCCTGGAGTTGGTAGTCCACAGTTATTCAAGAGCAATGTTACCATTTTTAATCTCATGGAAAGAGGGTGGATAATGGTGGTTTCAGAATCATAAAAACATTTTATTATATTGATTATAATGAATTTATTATTTTATGATAAATACCATATATTTATATAAGTTAAAATAAAGTAAAAAAAATAAAGTGACTAGTTAAGGTGATTGATTATACTTTGAAATAAATCCATCAGATCTCCACTTATGGACCCTAGGGTTGTTATTTTACGAATACCACAAACTCTAGATTGTGGATATTTATTACTATGATATATTTGTAGCTATTTATTAATATAGGAATCTCAAATTGGTGTAAATAAGGTACGTAATGGGTTTTCTTTTATAAGGGAGGGAAATGATACACTTGAATTAATAAAAATATAAAAATATAACTAAGTCTTTATCAATAAAAATTCTTCAAAATGGATAGATATTAAAATATTAGGTAGGATATGGATGAAATATCATCAAAAATAAATGATTTAAATGCTTGAGTGGTATTTTAAACCATATATTTTTTACCCACTATTTAACCTCTCACTCAAATTATATTACTTTTGATATTTTAAAATAATTTATTTTATTTTTATATTAATTGATGTATTATTGTCTCGATGTTGTGTAAGAATTTAAGTTAACTATATAATCAATAAAATCTAAAAATAAGTTACCAAAATTAAAATAGTTTTATTATTATCAAAATAACGATTTATATTCATTTGTAACTTTCTTTTTTCCATATGTGATCAAATATGAAATATTTAAATGTAAGAGGGTGATATTTTGTATTTTTCATTTATTTTAAAATTATATACGTCCTTATCATGGAAAAGTGTCCCTTAAAAATTAAATATCAATAATATGATTCTACAGTTCTAATCCTCTTTAACAAATAACAATTAAGATGAAAAATGGTGACCTTAACACTTATTTTTAAACAAGGTCAAGCTGGTTTACCCTTTACTAAGATGATACATTTTACCAAAGTCATTATTTATAATTATAAAAAATAAAATGGACATATTTACCAAATTTAGTCCTACAGATTCAAAATATGGGATAAAATCTTTAGTCTTAAATCTATATAAGTTTTAAAAATTACTTTTAAAATAGGTGTGGAAAACCTGATGAAAATGATTTTTAGAAAATTATAGTTATTAAGTAAAAAACTTGATTTATTATTATCCCAATCCGAGAAATAAATATTATATGAATGATAAAAAAATTATTGAATATATAATATATCAATTTTATTAAAATTAGTCAATAATAATGATTGATTTAATTTATAAAAATAAAAAACACATTGGCGCATAAAAACAGATTTTCATAAAAACATTTCTTTTACTCTTAAATAATTTTATATTTTTACTTTTAATCAATTTATAACCAATGAATTTATTTTATACATGTGTAAACTTTATAATTTTATTAATTTAATTAGTTAAATTCGTACCCTCCAATTCAAAAATAGGTTATAATGGTATATATATATTATATTACAGTTCATTTAGACTCGAGGTTGCTTGTATCACAATCTATCAATGAAATCGAATTTATTTAAAAATTGATATATCATAATATATAGGGGTGTTATATTATAACCCCAAAAAAATGAATTTCACACTTGAAACTTCATTACTCTGATAAAAACAAATAATGATATCACTTTCTCATCACATCCTCAGGTTCCCATCTAGCTTCATCAAATTTCAAATTCTTCTAAACAATAATAATCACATGAGTAGACTTATTCCATAGTACTTTATCTTTATTATTAAATATTTGTATCTATTTTTATTCATATGAAATATACTGATCTAATGGTATAACATCTTATTTTAGTACATGTGATGGATGATATATGTTCTTCCTCAAGAGATATACATAGAAAATTTTGTGAACTTGAGAGAGGTTTGGTAGAAGCACCAAGCGATAAGCTTTCATCCCAAATAGATCAATAATATCAAAGGGTCCAATTTACCATTGGATAAAATTTACCTTATTTCATAATATCATAACCTTATTCCATGGATAATTCATAGGAACACCTTCTCACCAACTTCTAACTTTATATCTCATAGAATATTATCAGCATAAATTTTTTGTTGGATATAACTTTCCTTGATGGGTTGTTGGATGGCTCTATCTTTACATAATATTTCCTCAACTAGATCAAATCCAAATATATTTATTTCTCTATATTCATCACATTACATTGGATTTAAATAGTTCCTTCCATAATGGGTTCAAAATAAAAATATAAATGCTCAAGTGAATGCTATTTTTTTAAGAAAATATGACTAGAGGGAGGTTTTGAACCCAACCTCATTTAAAATTAATAAAAAAAGTTATCAGAATATCCTATATGGTTTTAATGTTACTCTCATACTTTCCATTTGTTTAAGGATGATAATCAGTATTGAAACATAACTCTGTATCCAGATCCTACTAAAGACATCTTCATGACTTCAAGGTAAACCTTAGATCCCGATAAGATACAATATAATGTAAAACTCAATGAAAACTTTTCACATCCTTAATATTTATTATTGAAATTTGATGAATATATAAATATTATCTAATATTAATTATGCTTGTGGACCTCATAACATGATTGACTACAAAGGAGCAACATGGATTTGATAAAGGGGGTGCAATTCGGGGTGCCATTAGAATGGTTGAGATGTTTATTTGTGATATTAATCTAAATACCTAAGGTTCTAATATGGTGATTAAATTATACATGGATAAATCTTATGATAGTATTGAAAGTAATTTTATCTTTAAGGTGCTTCAGTGCATGAGATTATCTTCCTAGACCATTGATCTCCTTTTTCAGTGTTTCATCTCATAGTGGTTTTCTATTTTGTTCGTGGGGAATATCTATGTATTATTAAAATACATGTGTGGGTTTTTCCAAGGTGATCCCCTCTCTCATATTATATTCATTCTTATACAAAACCCCATGAGATTGTATATCAACAAGAGTTTGAGTAAAGGTAAGATACTCCCCTGTCATTGCAGAACATATTTCATTGGTATATCTCACCTGATGTTTGTGAATGATACTACTATATACATAAATTTTAATAAGATATACATACAAGGTATCAATAGATTTTTTGATGATAATAGAAAACTGATTTGGAATATTTTGAATAGGGAGAAGAGCAATTTGTTCATTTCAAATCAGTTCACATTCAATCATGTGGGTCATGTAGATAACTCCTTGGGTATGAATAGAATGAAATTTCCAATGGATTATCTTGCTTCCCCTATTTCCTCACAATATCTTAAAATATAGTATTTTGATAAAATTGTCAACATAATTACTAACTCCATCACAAACTTGAAGAATCAGTATATTCCCATTAGGGGAAGACTCATTCTGGTGAATCACATTCTATCATCTATTCCCATGAATTTCCTCCCATCTCTCAAGGTTCCAAGATGCATCATTCATAGTATTGATAGAGTTCTATCATATTTAGTTTGTGATGAAATTTTTTCTGGGAACCATCACTGGTTGTCCGGGAAAAGGATGTAAAGAGATCCACCTGAGGGAGGTATTAATGTGAGAAATATTAACATCATGATTTAGTACATTCATGTCAAGTTGGTGTGGGAGGATAAAAGGGGGTAGTCACTCTGGGGGCATTTTGTTTGTGAAAAAAATAGAAACTACATGGACATGTCAAAGAGTAACTCCTCTTCTCTATGGTATATCCTGCAACAACTCATTAGTTCACTTCAAGATCATTATAAGATGATCATTGGGAGGGGGACGTTAGTTTATGGCACCATAACTGGGATAGATCAAAACTAGATTTCCTTGGCTTCCCAGTACCTAAAAATATTTTCATATGGGTGAGTGGATTCCCAAAGTTTATTCATTCCATCCTGGATAGTGAACAAAATTCTATTTTTGATATAATCAAGCATAGTTATGAATAAGATAAATTCTCTTTTATTGCCTTTGTGCCTGGTTATTTTTTCGCTAAATATTATTATAAAAGTGACATCATATACTATTGTATCGAAAATTGGAGTATATTCTCTAATGAAAGGATAATCTAGCTAATATCAAATTCCTCCAGTGGTGAGTCAGGAAACTCACCTTATCCATAGAAGAAAATGTTAAATGTTCTGTAATTAGTCTAGTATCAAAATTTAATTATTGCATAGACCATAGGTAGGATTCCTTTAGACACATATTCTTTGAATGTGAATGGTCTCTCTCTATGTGGGGAACTTTTGTGGGTTTTATTGGAATCTCTATTTAGGATGTTTAGGGTATTTATATCCTATTCTATTAGTTCTAGGGGATAATAACGGTATTTAGAGGAAGGTGAAATTTTTTATTCTCCATGTTTGGTGTTGGTGTACATGGGGAACTCAGAACAAAGCATGTTATGAAGGAATTTATTTACCTTGGAGGGTGATTATATTCAAAACCAAAATTCTTCCCATTGACCTCTATTGTATTATTAAGAACTGGGATGATACTCCCTCCCTTAGAGAAATCATGGTGTCAATAAGTTCTCACGACGCTCTTAGAAGGGTTTTGTTGGGTTGTTGGATCTGATGGTACCCCCCCCCCCCTCCCCAATGTTATTCTATAGCTAAATACAGCTGGTGCTTGTGGTTTAGATGTGTTTCTTGGTGGTGGTATAATTTGAGATCATAATGGTTTTGTTTTATTTTCCTTCTTGGATTTTTTTGGTAGTAGAAATACCCTTCAGGTGGAAGCTAAAACTTTTCTCACATACTTATTCTTTATAGATATAAGAGCATTGATCTCGTGGTAGTTGAGACGGATTCCTCCATTATCCACCAATAGTTTCAAAGACTTGGCAGTACCCCCTGGTACATTTCTTATCCAATTCGCATGTGTTCTAGTATCCTTGATATCCACACTGGGGGTTCTTCATACTTAGATGGATGGTTATAGAGTTTTGAACTTCCTGATTCTATGGACGATAATACATCTTCGTTTACCTGTTTCTTTAGCATGGGGTTCTTCCCACTCAATGTTATGGCCATGGTTATATGGGATTCTCCCAGTCTTCATTACTTTAGACCTCTTTAGCACTGAGGGCCTTCCTAGGATCTCTTCACTACTAGAATGTTAAACTATACCAATGGTTAAAAACTATTGGTATTGAAGGTAAAAGTGTTGGTATACAATATACCAATGGTTTCCCAAACCATTGGTAAATCAGGTGTAGGGATAGATATATACCAATAGTTTCTAAATAACCGTTGGTATATGCTGAAAAAAATCATAGATTTCCAATAGTTACCTAGAACCATTGGAAAAAAAAACTATACCAATGGTTTAAAACCATTGGTTGACAATGTATTCAGTGTTTTACCAATGGTTCAAAAATCATTGGTTTAGTTTTTTTCCCAACGGTTGCAAGTAATCGTTGGTAAAATGCAGAATTCCATTGATATACAAACGGTTTTGTAACCATTTGTATACATTTTACATTTATTTCACCCATTTACCAATATTTTATAACCATTGGTATAGTATTAAAATTTATTTCAGCAGTATACCAATGGTTATAATTTGTTGTTATATCTTTCACCCAGATTTCACAGCAGCATGCCAAACCCAACACCAAGAAAATATGAAAAATCCAATACACTTATAGGGAAGCCAATTCACCTAGGCCAATACACCACATAGAATCCAATATCACCGGCACATAGAATGCAATATGCAGGATCCTTCAATATTGCATACACTAGAATATAATACACCTGCACCAAATCAAATACACAAGGAGACACAAGCCAATGCACCTACACACAGAATCTGATATTTCATACAACAGACTCTATCATTGCATGCATTGTGAAAATTACATTCCATATTCACTAGAATATAATAATTTTATAATATTCATCCTAGTCCTGGTAGTTACATTCCATGCCCTCTCCTTCTACATTACTAAATACTAAAATTGGGTAATAGCTTAATGTTTTCTCATTAGTCTTCAAACAAATCTCGAATTCCGAGTCTTGGTAAATTGGTCAGCCAATAAACTATAACCATTAATTGATACCAATTTTTGGGCACATGTGTAGAATATAAATTTATGGATGTTATATATTAAAATTGATAAAACTAACGTGATTCAACATTTGAGAATGGGTAGTCGAGGCACTACATTCGTCACTCTAATCTACCCCTTCTTCCAGTTTGGTCACCTCATTTTTCTTCCAAAAGTGATTCCATTTGATGAAAATGAATGTGAAAAAAATAATGCATGATATACAAGAAAAAAAGAACAACATTGGGAAATATTTGGTTTAGATGACAGTAATATTATGTTAGGGAGGGGTGTGGGTTGTCCACGGTGATCTCCTTTTGGGTTGTCTGGAGGGGTCTGTCCGGGGGGACTATCCAGGGGGTGGGGGATGTCTAGGGGGTAGGGGTTTTCAGGGGGTGTGGTGGTGTCCAGGGGGAGTGGGGATGTTCAAGGGGTAGGGTTTTCCCTGGGGTTGGGGTTTCCAGGGGTTGGGGGTTGTCCAGGGGGTTGGGGGCTATCCAAGGGTGTAGGGGGTGTGCAGGGGGGTGGGGTTGTCCATGGGGTTGGGGATGTCCAAGGGATAAGGGGTGTCTAGGGGGTGGGGGTCCGGGGGGCTGGGGGTGTCCAGGGGGTGGGGGTGGTCCAGGGGGTTGGGGGTTTTCCAAGGGGGTGGGGTGGTGTCCAGGGGTGGGGGTTGTCCATGGTGGTGGGGGCTGTCCAGGGGGTGGGGGTTGTCCATGGGGGTGGAGGGGCTTTATAGGGGGTGGGGTGTCCATGGTGTGGGGGTATGTAATGGTGTTAATGGAATGAATTTAATGGATTTTAAGATCATTGGTATTTTTAAAATGGTTTTGGAATAGTATTTATTTCAATAGTATGTGTTTCTTTAGGAAACAATGAATGTTTTTGGTGTGTTGGTAGGAAGGGGGATTTGGTTATTAAGAAATGGATTAAATTTTTATTGTGGGACAAAATTACTATATGATTTTTAAAATAGAACCTTAAAATGGATTTTTATAAACAATTGGAGGATTTTTGAAGAGAAATAAGTTTCTATTTTCTGATTTAGAAATGGTTTTATGAATGAATTATTTAGGATGTATCTTTATGGGATTTTTTATTTTGTGTACCTTGTTTTAGAACATCAGATTATTTTACTAAAGGTTTTGTTTTTGATAATTATTTAGGATGATACAACTATAAATGAATCAAAAGGTCAATAAATGGATATCTTAGGTAGTTATTCTTGTGATCTAGATATTGTCTTCCTAGTCTTGGTCTCTACTCAAACTCTTGTGGAAGTGGAATAGCCATATTCTTCTTGAATCATAGATTATGCATGGGGGTTTCTAAAATAGCATCAACTATTTTTTATTGGTGATCATGGATTCTATGAGGTAACGAAGTGGGTAGCTATGATTAATGGGATCTTCGAGTTGTTAGAAACCCTATAATCCATGGGGTGGGGGCTGTCCGGGGGTTGGGGGATGTCCACCAGGGTGGCGGGGTTGTCCAAGGGGGTATGGGTTTTCCAGAGGAGTGGGTGGGTTGTCCATGGGTGTGGGGGGGGCTATCTAGGGGGTATAGGGTGTCCAGGGGGTGGGCGGGGCTGTCCAGGGGGTAATGGGGTGTCCAAGGGGTGGGAGGGTTGTCCAAGGGGGTGGAGGGGATGTCTAAGGGGGTAGGGGTGTCCAGGGGGTGGGAGGGATATCCAAGGGGGTGGCGGGCTATCTACGGGAGTGGCGGGGCTGTCGAGGGTGGTAGGGGTGTCCAGGGGTGGGTGGTCTGTCCACGGGTGTCGGTGGGTTGTCCACAGGGGTGGGGGCTGTCCAAGGGGGTCTGTGGTGTCTAGGGGGTGGGTGGGATATCCAAGAGGGTAGAAAGGCTATACAGGGGGGTACGGGGTGTCCAAGGGGGTTGGGCAGGCTGTCCACAGGGGTGGGAAGGCTATCCACATGGGTGGGGGCTTTCTAGGGGATACGGGGAGTCCAGGGGGTGGGTGGGGTTGTCCAATGGGTAAAGGGTGTACAGGTAGTGGGTAAGCTATCCACGGGGGTGGTGGGGATGTTCAGGGGGTACGGGGTGTCTAGGGGGTGGGAGGACTCTCCATGGGGGTGGGAGGCTGTCCACGGGGGGGACGAGTAGTCTAGGGGGTGGGCGGGCTGTCCACAGGGGTGGCGGGGCTGTCGAGGGGTTAGGGGTGTCTAGGGGTGGTAAGGCTATCCACAGGGGTGGGCGGGCTATCCACGGGGGTGCGTAGGCTTTCCACAGGGGTGGGAGCTGTCCAGGGGTGTACGGAGTGTCTAGGGGTGTGGGTGGGTAGTCTATGAGGGTGGTAGGGTTGTCCAGGGGGTACGGAGTGTCCAAGGGGGTTGGGAGGATGTCCACGGGGGTGGGTGGGCAACCCACACGGGTGGGGTCTGTCCAGGGGGTACGGGGCATCGAGGGGGGTTGTTCGGGGTTGTCTAGGGTGTACGGGGTGTCCAAGAGGGTGGTCGGGCTATCCACAATGGTGGTGGGGCTATCTAGGGGGTAGGGGGTGTTCAGGGGGTGTGGGTGGGCTCTCCACAGGGGTGGGGGCTGTCAACGGGGGGAGGAGGGGTTGTCCAGGGGGTGGGTGGGTTGTCCATGGGGTTGGCAGGGCTGTTGATGGGAGTAGGGGTGTCCAGGGGTGGGTGGGAAGTCCACGGGGGTCGACGGGCTGTCCACAGGGGTGGGGGATGTCCAGGGGGGTATGAGGTGTCTAGGGGGTGCGTGTGCTGTCCACGAGGGTGGCTGGGTGGTCCAGGGGGTATGGGGGGTCCAAGGGTGTGAGAGGGTTATCCACATGGGTGGTCGGGCTGTCCACACGGGTAGGGGCTGTCCAGGGGGTACGAGGTGTCCAGGGGGTGGGCGGGGTAGTCCAGGGGGTACAGGGTGTCTAGGCGGTGGGCGGGCTGTCCACGGGTGTGGCGGGGTTGTCCAGGTGGTCAGGGGTGTCCTGGGAGTGGGGTATTTCTAGTGGGGTGGGGGGATTTCCTGGGGGGATATGGGGTGTCCAGGGGTGTGGGTAGGTTGTCCACCAAGGTGGCAGGGTTGTCCATGGGGTCGGGGCGTCCAGGGGTGGGGGGCTGTCTAGAGGATGGGGGTTGTCCAGGGGGTGTGAGGTGTCCATGTGGGGTGGGTGGGCTATCCAATGTGGTGGGCGGGGAATTCCAGGGGTATGGGGTGTCCACAGGGGTGGGCGGGCTATCCGTGAGGGTGGTGGGGCTATCCAGGGGGGTCGGGATTGTTCAGGGGGTGGGGGCGGGGGCTTTCCAGGGGTGGGGCTGTCCAGGGGTACAATGTGTCCAGGGGGTGGGCGGGCTATCCACGAGGGTGGCGGGGCTGTCCAGGGGGTTGGGGTGTCTAGTGGTGGGAAGGCTATCCATGGGGGTGGGGGCTGTCCATGGGGATAGGGGTGTCCAAGGGGTGGATGGGCTATCCACCAGGGTGGCAAGCTGTCCACAGGGGGGGAGGGTCTATCCATGGGATGGGCGGGCTGTACATGGGGGTGGCAGGGCTGTCCAAGGTGTAGGGGGTGTCCAGGGGTGTGGGCGGGCTATCCACGAGGGTGAAAGGGCTGTCCAGGGGAGGGGTGAATCACTCACAAAAAATCATCAAGTAAGGTTTTATTATTTATAAATAAAAAAAAGATAATGTGATCTATCTAATCACACATATATTCAGGGACAACAAATCAATAAACATCAAAGGTTAGTAATATCAGTCCAAAATATAATGGATCAATCTGTCCCTCATCACCATCACTTTCATAATCGTCATCATCACCCTCACACGGGTCCTTGTTTTCATCCCCATCATAATCCCCACCCTCCTCAATACCCTCCTCCTTGCCCTCGTACTCATCCTCAGCCTCCTCATTGCCCTCCTCCTCTGCCTCGTCCTCCTCGTCGCCCTCATCCTCTCCCTTGGCCTCCTCGTCACCCTCCTCCTCCTCTGCCTCAGCCTCCTCCTCACCATCATCTTGAATACTACTAGAACTGCCACATTTTTCACCGTATATAGAATGCATCTATGAAATATATTCATCACAAGCAGTGTTGGCCTCTGGTGGAAGTGTTATATGTAAAACTTCCATCGGTTTCATAAATTCATTGTTTGCCCTAGCAGAATATCTTACCATCTTTGTGGAACTTTTTTCAGCATGATCTACCTATGCATTAACCTGGTGCAACTTGGTGGAGCTACAACTCATACCTTAGGTTGTCCAATACCTCATTAGAGATATACCATTCCCAGGTCGACAACGTACTCTACTAGGGTGATCATCTCCCAACACTTAAAGTAAGTGATCATTTGGCCCAAAATTATCAGGTTCCTGGGAATAAAGTGCCTCTAAATCATCCAATTAAAAATATAAATAGATTATTATGTTAGAAAATAGATATTAAAATTCTAAATCTACAAATTAAAACTTACAATATGCTGCTGAGTCGGTTCATTAACCGTACTTCCATCTTTCTTTCTTCTACTCAAGCAAAACAGTTTTGCTCGATGTACACGTCCTTCTATATTAAATTTATGCCTCTAAAATGACATTTAATTTAGGAAACCATAATTAGAAATAAGATAATAATAATTAATATCATAACTAAAATTATATAACAACTTTAGCAATCAAATAAATTATGGAGGAATCAATAGAAAGTGCAAGTCATAAAGAAAGATTATAAACTATCATACCTACTGGCTCTCATGATCTGGAATCGTATTACATCCCAATGTGTGGAGGTATTTTTTAGCATCAATGTTTTTTTTATTTCTTCTGGATTATTCCAAAATAAAATTCAATAATTAGTATTAATGAAAAACATAAAAAATTTCATTTAAATACCTCTAATGTAATTAATACCTTAAACTGGCTAGTCGTCCAATGAGTAATCATCTATCGATATTGTTCTAATGGACAATCATCCATGACAGGTACTTCCTCTAACTCTATACCAACTCTTGTATGTCATCCAATATACAAATCATGCTTATAAGATCTTCAAAGTTCACCTGAATCCTTTAGATGTGCTGGTCGTGCACCCTCACCATCGAGAAAATTAAACCAAATCTGACACCAAAATATTAATTCATATAAATAAAAAAAATAATATATTGCATTAAATACAACATATTTTTTACACATATATCTTCCCAAGCTTTATCCTTGACTTCATTTGGAAACTGTCTCCATGAGAGTGGCCTGACAGGAATGATGATGGAGTATTTGGCAAGAATCTCCAAAAACATACGACATTACTACCCTAGTTTTTCAATCATTTGACTATCTTCATTGTTTTTCACCATCAACTATGTGTGGTGGTTCCACATCATACGCATGCGTGTACGGCCCCACCCCCACCTCCTGTCAGCAGATGTATCTATTTTGAATTAAAAACAAATATTTTATCAATACATGTTATAATGAAAATAAATAATGGTGTAAATTTTTTTTAGGTTTTTATAAGTATACCTACGATAGTATGATCAATGGGTGTTGCTGGATCTGGAGAAACTAAAGGAACACCCTGTACTGGTGGAGTGGGTCCCAATGTATGCCCCGCAGGGACAGACTCTGGCGGAGAAAGAGTCAAAGAAGATGGAATATAAAATCCCAGAGAAAAGGAAGCCGAATTAAAAGAAGATGATAGGGATGGATGGCCGAATACTGGATGGGGAGTGGGAATCATTATTGGATATGGTAAAAACAGGTGAGTAGGCTCAGATGTAAAGGGTGGTTAAAAAATGGGAGGCCTAAATATCTCATGTGTCCCTAATGAAACACTGGGATCAGAATGTGGGATGGATGGGGTGTCAGTGGGAGGGGAAGGGTCTAATCAGCTATGCCGACTAGATCATCTAGCTCTCATACCACCCCCCTTCATATGAACACCCTGAGTACTGGGACCAATAATAGGCTTCTCATCAAATAATTTTCGCCTAATATATGTATCCTGGAAAAATGTTTAAAAAAATTAATCACATGACATTATATATTATTTAAATATATATATTTGGAATAAAATACTCACTACAGGCACTAGTGGTGGAATGCCCAGCTCAGCCATGCGGCGATTGTTGTCCATAATTTGTTTTCATCACCTCTCTTCAATTGGTTTCATTTGCTGCATTTGAAAACAAATATGGACGTAAATAGAAAAGTATAACTAATGTGTAACCCAAAAAACAAAATAAATGAGTGGGAATAGGGGGATTCGTGGATAATTTAACTATCCATTTTTTTAGGTGATCTTGAAAAGATATATAATGAAGTAAATAAATCGTACAATATGTAATAAAGAAATTTAATTTTTAGTAGGATAGTCATTTACAAAGTGTCATAGGTTTATTAAAATCATGTAACATTGATTATACCATATTCATAAGGGGTAAAGAAGTTGTCATAATTAAGGAAAAATTTAATTTCTTTAGCCTGGGTAGATGATGTAGCTTTCAATACATGTTTTGTAGAAGAATACAAACCATCATGTTCATTACCTGGTAAAATGTTAAAAGAGGTCTTATAGTTCTACTAATTTTATACAAATTATAGTTGAAGCATTGAAATGTTCAACAAGTTAGAAATGTTTCTTTTGTAGGTTTGAATACAGTTCAATTCCAAATTAGAAAATGCAATTCAAATAAAATTTCAACCAATAAACATTGAAAATTCACATAATGGTGGGTGGGGCTATCCAAGGGGTGGGATGGGTGTCCAGGGGTGGGTGGGGTTGTCTATGAGTGTGCGGGCTTTCCATGGGGGTGGAGTAGCTGTCCAGGGGGGTCGGGGTGTCCAGGGGTGGGGGTCTTTCCAGGGGTGGGGTGTCTGGGGGTGGCGGGTGGGTGTCTAGGGGGTGGGTGGGCTGTCCATGGGGGTGGCAGAGCTGTCCAAGGGGTAGGGGGTATCTAGGGGGTGGGCATGCTATCCATAGAGGTGGGGGATGTCCAAGCGGGTATGGGGTGTCCAGGGGGTGACCGGGCTATCCACAGGGGTGGAGCTATCCAAGAGTGTTGGATGGGCTATCCACGGGGGTGGCAGGGCTATCTAGGGGGTACGGGGTGTCCAGGGGTGGGAAAGCTTTCCATGGGGGTGGGGGTGTCCATGGGGGGTGGCTGTGCTATCCACGAGTGTGGAAGGGTTGTCTTGGGTGGTACGGGGTGTCCAGGGGGTGAGTGGGGTTTTCCAGGGGGTGGGTGGTCTGTCCACGGGGGTGGTGGGGCTGTCCACGGGGGTCGGGGTGTCTAGGGGGTGGAGGTATTTCCAGGAGATTGGGGGGTATCCGGGGTGGTGGGAGTGTCGGGGGGTGGTGGGCGTGTGTCCAGGGGGGAGGGCGGGTTTTCCACGGGGGTGGAGGGGATGTCCAAGTGTAGGGGTGTCTAGGGGGATGGGTGGGCTGTCCACAGGGGTGGGGGATGTCCAGGGGTACGATGTGTCCAGAGGTGGGCGGGCTGTCCACGGGGTGGGGCTTCCAGGGGTGGGTGGGCTATCCACATGGGTGGAGGGGCTGTCCATGGGGTACGGGGTGTCCATGGGGTGGGCGGGCTGTCCATAGGGGTTGGGGGTGTCCACGGGGAGTAGGCGGGTTGTCCAGGGGTGTGGCAGGGCTGTCTAGGGTTGTACAGGGTGTCCATGGGGTGGGCGAGCTGTCCACGGGGTGGCGTGGCTGTCCAGGGGGTAAGGGGTGTTAAGGGGGTGTTTCCATGGGGGTCGGGTGTTTTCCATGGGGTAATGGGTGTTCAGGGGTGGGCGGGCTATCCATGGGGATCGTGGGGTAGTCCAGGGGGGTCGAGGATGTCCATGGGTGTCGGTGGGCTGTCCATGGGGGTATGGGGGCTTTCCAAGGGTACAGGGTGTCCAGGGGGTGGGCGGGTTGTTCATGGGGGTGGCGGGGTTGTCCAAGGTGTATGGGGTATCCGGGGGTGTGGGAAGGTTGTCCATGGGGGTGGGGGTTATCCATGGGGGTAGGTGGTGTTCACGGGGGTGGGGGCTATCCAGGGGGTAGGTGGTGTCCAAGGGTTGGGTGGGAAATCCATGGGGGTGGGGGCTATCCAGTGGTGTGGGTGGGCTATCCATGGGGGTGGCGGTGCTATCCAGGGGGTACAGGGTGTCAATGGGGGTGGGAGAGCTATCTAATGATAATTTAACTGTCCATTTATTTAGGTGAGGTTGAATAGATATATGATGAATTTAATAAATCATACAAGATGTAATAAATAAATTTAATTTTTAGTAGGATAGTTATTTACTAAGTGTCATTAGTCTATTAAAATCATGAAACGTTTATTATACAGCTTTATTTCACTCAACAACCAAGAGAAAGAGCCTCCTGAATTATGCCTCTAGAAAATTCAGCAAGGTATATATGGGCATCAAGAGTGAGAGTTCACTCACATTTTAGAGAGCCCATGATATTTAGAGTTACATTTTGAGCATGTGACTATGGTTTTAAGTTTTTTATTATGGAAATTGGTGAATGAGGTGTATGTGTTAAAAGTGAATTAAAAAAGTTTGGTTAATATATGGGCATTAGTAGTGATACAGGACTTGAATGATCATTGAGTTTGATGTGGTATTTTATGGGCATCATGTATGGTGTGATTATGAAATGAGAATATGATGTCACGTGGGAAATAATGGTGTATGATGCTTCTAATATGGGTGTTATGGGATGATGGTTGTTGTGGAACCACCAGGATATTGATACCTTGGGTCGGGAAGTGATGAGGTTGAGAATTCCTAAGGGGGGAGTTCCCACAGAAGGGTTCGATTAATTATATTGAGTAGTTGGTGTATTTTAGGCATGTGGGAATGATATATCTACATTCAATGTCATATCAAATTTTAGGACAATGAAGATCGGTAACTTGAGATGGAGGAGAGTTTTGGTCTGTGTATAGCCAAAATAGCATAAGGATGAGCTATTATATGTTTGGGATATGGAAAGGCACATGTATTTTTCATGGATTTAAAATATTTGCGGATTGGGAGTTTATAGGACCCCAATCCCACTTCACACCCCCCTACAGCCCCCCACCTCCCACTACACACCCCCCTACAGCCCCCCACCTCCCAATTCATAGCCCCCACCCTCATAGCCACCCCTCCCACTATACATCCCCCACCCCCACAACCCCCCTCCCACAGCACAACCCCTAGAGAAAACCCCCTCCCCACCACCTCCCCATGCAATCCCCACCTCCAACCCCCCACAGCCCACCGTCACCCCATCCAGCCACCACCCCTCATAGCCCCGTCTACAGACCCCCGCCCCCACTACACACCCCCCCACCACATCCTAGCATATCCCACTACATACCCCCCCCCCCCATCACACTACACACCCCTACATCCCCCCATATCCAACCCCCTCCCACTACACAGCCCCCCTACATCCACCCCCCCCCCCCCACTCCCACTGCACACCACCCACCCTCTGACTGCACAACACCCCCCTCCCACCCTACATCCCCTCCCCCCTACCGCCCCACCCCCCACACTACATATCCCTCCTCACCCGATGCACCCCCCACCCTACAAAGCCACCCCCTACAACACCCCCACCCCCTCCCTACAACCCCCCACTTCACATCCCCACCCTCCCACTACACAACCCCCTCCCATTTCCTCGAACAATAAATTATGAAATGGTGACCCATAGTAGGTCTCCATACCATTTAGGAACTCACTACCATGTTGGATCAATATAATATCACATCACTAAAATATCACTATAATAAATGAACTATTTTTCAAATAAAAAGGGTCTCAATCGAACATCTAAAAGTAACTCTATGCTGTGTAATGATGCTCAAAGGGACTCTATGCAAGGGAATAACATTCCATAGATACAAATTTCTGAACTATAGGAATCAAAATTTGAATAGATATTATGCTGGAGGAATCATGTGTTCTGTTTGGGGAAATACACTACATAGTTTTATCATCTATTTGAGGTGGACGAAAAAACACTTACTTAAATCAAGGATGGATCGCAGGTTGGGAAAAAGAGTTCACAAAGAATAGTGGAGTTGTCATTTAGTGATAATAAAAACAAAAAAGAAACCTTGACTTCAATTAAATTCAAATTAGAAATGTAATAAATGGATGTAGAACATAAAACTCAGTTATAACTTACAGATTTGATGTGGAAGAACAAAGAATCAGTTTCTGGGAAGAAGGGTTTTCACGCTGGAACAATGGAGCTCTCATTTAGGGTGCAATGTGGGCGGATCATGATCAGAACTAGGAGCTGCATTTGTGGCATTTTATCCCAATTATTTTAAAAAATCATTGGGAAATATTATCAAACATATCCCAACAATTTCAATGAACCATTGTAATAAGGGGGAAAACTATACACTATCCCAACGGTTTCAAAAAACTATTGGAAAAACTATCATCTACCCAGTCTTATCCCAATGGTTCTTCAAACCATTGGGAAAATACACTCTAAAACTTTATATTCCAATAGTTTTCAAAAAACCATTACTATATTAATCATATCCCAATCGTTCATAGAAACTATTGGGATAGAGGTGTTGGTATAAGAGGAATTTCTAGTAGTTCTTGGTTTTGACCTTTTTTTTGTGTCCCTAAAGTCCTATTATTTTTATTTTTCATGAATAAAATATATGATTTGATGGTGATTAGGATTTTTGATGTTTTGGGGAGTCTGGTGACAAAATCCATGGTGATGTTTTCTCATTTCCAATATTTTATGGGTAACGGTTCTAACGTCCCGTAAGATTTTGGTCTCTAAACCATCACTTGTTGACATATCAGACACTGAGATACTTACTCATCAATATCTATCTTCATGTTATCCCACTAGAAATACTCTTTCATATCTCTATATATCTTCTTACTTATAGGATAAATTGGGAAAGATGAACTATGATCCTCATCCAACATCCCCTTATTCAAATATGGTATTGATAGAAGTCATACATAGTTTCTAAACATTATCATTTCATTATAATCATGGTTAAACTTAGGAACATATCACACCTTCGTATATTGATCCAAATCCTCCTTTTATGCCTCATTAATCCTCACATGGATAGATGTTTTAACATGAATTTGAGAAAGAAAGGATTTATCCCCTTCAATATTTCCAAATCAATCATTTCAAAATTTACAAATATTGGATCTTTCATAACAATCATCACAGATAATCTAACATAACCCTTTCAATTCAAATCATTGGCTACTTTTCTGTTTTCATTGGATGGTAACGTATTGTTTAGTCATAATATTTTATCAAATTCAATTATCCATTGTTTTCTATAATCACTTCCTTCTCTGTAAATATATACTTCCACATTTTATGATCGGTATATATATCACCTTTCACCATAAATATAATGCCTCACTATCTACAATTCAAAAATTTCTGTTGCAACTCTAAATCATGATTCATTAAAAAAATTAATAAACCTTCAATTTTTATAAGGAATATTCTATCATTTTTCATGAGTACACATCACATCTACTTATTCAAAACATCACTAAAGTTCATGAACCCCTATGTACTATAGGGTAGTGTAATACCAGGAGCATTTACTAAAAGTATCTTTAGTTATTTAAAACTCTCTTAAAATTCATTTGCCCATAAGATCATAACCCCCTTTCAAGACAACATGGTGATTGGATTATATATTCATGATAAATATCTCACAAATCATTGGTAGTATCCATCCAACCTATGAAATCTATATATTTTTATTTTTGTGGATAGTCTCGATCTTTTCTCAATAACTTCCATCTTTTAATGATCAACTGATATACCAACACTTAAGATTATATGAACCAATAATTAATCTTTTTGAATCCAAAATTCACATTTTTTAAATTTCCCTTACAACTTATCCTTCATTAGGCTCATCCGTAATATTCTCAATTATTCTTCATAATATTCTTTACTCTTTGAATATATAAGAATATCATCTATAAATACTATGAAAAACTGATGAAGTTAACCTTTATAGACATTATTATTTAAATCTATTAATATAATGGGATCATTGGTAATTCAAAATTCAATTACTATAAATTCATAATAATCTTTCCCCATATAGAAGGTTTCCTTGGGTATATCCTCCATCTTGATCTTTAGCTGATGATATCCAAACTGAATATTAATCTTGGAATAATATAGATATACTTGTAATTGATCAAACAAATCATCAATATAGGGTATAGGATAATTTTTCTTAATAGTGATTTTTTAAGTTTCCAATAATCAATGCAAAGATTCACTGACCCATTATTCTCCTTCACAAAAAGAATAGGTGCTCCCCCATGGATAATAACTAATCCAAAATAATTCCTTATCCTGATTATCATAGAGTTTATTCTTCAATTACTATAACTCAATCATGTCCATTATAAATGAAGTATTTGTAATATGCATATAAATAGGTGTGATCTCTATTGAAAACTAAACATCACAATTAGGGGGATACTAGAAAATTATTAAATAAATACATAAGTATATTCTCAAACAATATGCACATTTTCAATGTTGAGTTTATCCCCAATCAATTGAGATAAATATCCCTCATGAATAGGTAGAAAATATATATGATATAAGTAATTTCCATTTGGTTTTCAAGTTCACCCTTCCAATGATAGATGATTGTGCTTTGATTAAAAATATCCAATGCAACTTCCCTTCCATGACAATTGATATGACCTCTATATTCTTAGTTCCAATCCATAACCAATATTATGTTAGATTTAACTAGAATGTATAACAATATTCATAGTACAATCATCCCAACAAAGTTTTATTGAATAGTAGTTATAGACTTGAGATGTTACAATCCCATCGTTAAATATTTTCACCGCCAACACAATATATAATAACTTCTATGGTGATGTGATACCCTTTGAAAATTATTTAGATATAAAATATTGGGTATAACAACAATCAAATAAATCATTTTTAACCCTAGATTTGATAATATGTATACCATTCACCATTTCCCTAGGAACTTCCGCATTAGATTTAGTAATTTTGTATGCTTAGTATTCTCCCCTTGTCTTATATTATGGTAAATTCCCTTGATTTTGGGGATATAGGTTGCAATAATTCCATGTATCCTTATATTTAATGAAATATGCTTGTATGTCTTCTCTAGTAGACTTTCATTCATGATCATGATGGCCTTTTTTCCACACTTGAAGAAAAATTCTTTTTCTTTTAATCATGTTCCAAGGTGTTTCTTTCCACAAGTATCACACGTTGTAAAATTACCTTATATATTCTTCCACTTATCCATATTTTTCTTTTTTGTCTTCTTCTTCCATTTATTTTCTTATAATTCATAATACATAAGGAATTATTTATCTATCTTGATACCACATGAAATTATATCCTTATATAATGAGAATTCTTGGAAGAATATTTACCTTAGAAGGATTGGATTAAGTCTATCAAAGAAATGGTAAATAATTCTCTTTAGATTACATATGTATTCTAAAACATGTATTTCTAACCATGTAAATTTAGATTTATATATAGAAATATTTTCCTCTTATTTTTGTCTCAGACTTAATATTTTTCTCTCCATATTCTTTTATTATTTGTGAGGAAAATATTTTTCCAATAAAATTTCCATAAAATCCTTTCATTCCATGCACATAATTTCCTCCTCATGATATATTTTTTTCTTTGATTCAATTACTACTATTGATCCTAATCCCATTAGAGATGATAAAATACCATGAAAACCTTCTCTGTTTCTGTATTTCTTAAAGAGGGAATTTCATTCTCTAAGGAAATTATCCATTTCATAACTAAAAATGGATTCTTGGTCCTATTGAATGATGGAGTTTGTTGATGCATAAAGTGGTCATACACTGTTATAATAAATTTTGTTTCATTATGATGCTCCATATTGTAAATTTTATTGGTTATAACCTAAGTTGACTACCACAATATAGCTATAATTTGTTCAGCTCCAACGGTTTCTCCATCTATAAGTTCTTTATCTTACCCATGAGGGAAATCCATATATGGATTGCATGGATTGATATGGTTCTCATTCCTCTTATTATGTTAAATTTATAAATAATGGAACGCACAAGATTAAATCATAACATTATGAATCATACTATATAATTTCAAAACTACTGATACACTTAACATAAATTGGAACATTTATGCATTACTAATATCATAATCATAAACATAGTTTCATTGGGAATACTCTCAAATTCTAAAAATATTTCAGATCCTTCATAATGATTTATAAATAAAATGTGAATTACTCCCAACATATCTCCAAGGAGTGTCAAACCAGGTGCATAGTAAGGTCACACTCACTATTCACTATAATGATGGTCAAGATATACTCAACCGACTCTTTTCAGGGTTATTAACCCTAAATTTATCTATTCTGAAACCATGTCCACTTGTAGTATCTAGATAGGTATTATTACTAGGAAACCCACATAATATATACCTTTCCAAAACTTTAGGATCTTTTCTAATACTTAAACTTATCCCCAATGTCTATCATAGGGTTATATAGCCTAATCTATGTTTTCATAGATATAATTTACAATGTTAACACTAAGCAAGCCTCTAATTCGAATTATAAAGACCCCAAACCTATTATTCCAAATTCATTGGTCACTTTTTTACATTTGTACTAGATAGAAGTGATTGTATCCCAAATGACCGAATATTATAGTAGTCTTACAAAACTAGATATGTACTTTAATTTAATATTACATTTGAAAACATGAAATAAAGAATAGTATTTTATTTGAGAAAAACATTATTCCAATTATAATATCCATTTATATAAATCACAATACATTTTCTCGCATCCTAGGAAAAGGAAACATAAGAAAGGGGTGACCTCAGATTCTTAGTAATCTTATGAGTACAAGAGAATCTAATAAGTCGTGAATAATATAGAAAGGATAAATGATGATAAAATAATTTTATATAAATAATAACATGAGTTATAAACTTATCCATTGATATCATAAAAATTCAAATAATTATACATATATAAATAATTTATTTCATAATGATATAATTTATAATTCTAGATATCTGAAACTTATCTTTGAGGCCTTGTTCCAAGACATCTCACATAAATGGGTAAGTCCTCGGCCAAATACCCAACCTATTTTGTCTCATGAGACCTATCGATGCATCACAGATCTATATAATTATAATCTCCACCCATCACTTTATAATTACAATGTATTCATCATTTGAATAAACAATATAAATTAATCAACATGCCACAAAAATAAATAATTATCCATGTTGGAAGAACTAGCATAATGAATACCATTAATTTCCCCAATTGAGTTGATCATAAACCATCGAGATAAATATGTTTGATGGTAGACTTATATTATATCCTCATTAAATCACAAAATTCAACAAATTATGTTTAAATAATTGAAAATTATTTCAAAAGGTTATTGGAAAAAAATTAAGAAAATACCCTTTTTCACATTGAAGATGGTTATTTAAAGTCTAAAATTTTATGAAATATTAAGGAAAATTTTTCATTGAAAATAAACATGTAAAATTTTGAATTAATATTCAAATATATAAGTATCCACAATGGTGGGAAATATTTTCATGTCGTATAAGTTAAAAATCATTCCTTTTACACTTATATAAAAAGTTCAAAAAGTAACTCATTTGGAAAATGAAAATAAGATTCATTTTAAACCTTTTTTAAAAATTAGAAATTGGGCAAAATTTTCATTAACAATTTATTTAATAATATTAAAAACATTCCTTTAAACATTTTAAGTAAAATATGTACATTGAAGAGAAATATTATCGACCAAGTGGGAAAAAAGGTCAATTTTCCTTAAAAACTTCATTTCAGTATTTTGAGTACATAAAGAGTTAAAAATGAAATGAAAACTTAAAATTTCTAGAAACAAAAAAATTAGAATAAAATATATTGGGTTAAATAAAAAATTTCCCCCCAGAAGGTACTTAAACATAATCAATTTTGAATAATGATGGGATTGTGAAATAAACACTTACATCAGATCCAAGTTCTATCATACATGTCCAAACCTTCTATATACTAAATATATATTTATTATAAATCTATAAAATAATAATACACATATATATCACACCATATATTATTTAATTACAATATTTTATCACTCATTTATTAAAAATTCATTGTTAAAACCATTTCCCTAAGTAATAGATTCTTAATTTATATTTTGTTTTGATAGTTTTGGTATTTTTAATTTAATAATGTTTCCATTATCTCTAAAATTTTAATCATTATTTAAATATAATATATATTCTTTATAGACGTATTTATAGTAAACAATAAAATTTAGAGATAAAAAATTAATTACACCATTCATGGAGATGGTAGGTCGTACGTATGCATGAACATTGTTTTCACTTTTCAATAGATAGAAGGAAAGAATGGTAAATAAGAGTACACCATTAAAAAATAATTATTATACCTTATATATCATATATATATATATATTAATTAAATATACCCTTATTACCATCCATGTAATCTATAAATGAAAATGAAACACATTTCTTCATAGATGTGATAGTCCATACATACGTATGAACGATGTAATCATTTTTTTATTTTGTCATAGACTGACCTTGGATACTCCTTTGTTTATTATTTTCTTGATATTGGATCTTTTGTTTTTGAGGATTGGGTTGAGCCTTGGTTAAAAAATAAAATTTCGGAAGACTGGGTGAATTTTGAACCAGTGCACAGGCAGCGAACTGTTGGTGAAAACCATGTGTCCATACCCAGGTACCATTAGAGAAAGACTTGGTGTTAGAAAGAAGATACCACACTAGTTGAGCATAGTTTCTCAAACTATGCGGTCTTTCCATGCGGTTGGTCCTCTCCAAGGTAGAAGTTACCACACGAGTTTTAAAACCATGTAGGTTTTTTATGTGGTTAGTTCCTGCTTGGACAGTGGCTACTACATGGTCAGTGCATGGTTTAGTAAACCATGGGGACAACCCATGTGCTTTCCCCAGATCATTATAATAATAAAATCCCTATTCTACCCTCTCCACTTTTACCCTAAATTAGACCCCCCCCCCCCTCTAGGGTTATTTTTGGCACATGAAGGGAGCCCTCTAGCCCCTTCTCCTTGGCTCCTCTTCTCCCATGGATCCATCCTTGAAGTACCAAAGTGAGTTTCCTAGGGATTTATCCCTTGTTCCCATCTTATCATTCTCCTCTCTTTATTTCTTGGTTTTTTTTGGTAGGCCCTCTCTTGGACGAACACTAGATGTTTGGGTTGATGTGTATTCTGATTTTCATGATGGTTAGGGTGTGCAGTTTGATCTCTATGGTGTATCATTCCTCCTCTGTGAGTTTCATCGCATTTTCACACCATTGAGGTAGGTTTATCCATGATTTTCCTTTAATATGAATTTTGTTAATGATTATGTTATTTTAATAAATTTATAAACATTATTTTCTCCCTTATGATACCTTTGACTAGTTTATGGTGGTGTTTTCTTATTGGTAGAAATTGCTAAAAAATATTTTGAAATGTTTCACCAAATATTACAATGTATATATGCATCTAGTGTGTTTCGTAAAATGTAAATTGTTATTCTAAAATGAAATTAGTCCTTGCTTTGATATTTTTCCTTTGATATATTCTGGTAAATTAGTTTTAGTTTATAAATTTTGAAGTATGTGTGATTTGGATGACTTTTCATGGCTTGAGGATTGTAATGAAAGTGTTTAGGAAGGATTCTCATGGTTTTGAAAGTGTTGTTTATGCTTTTTTTAATTATATGGGATTGTTGGGTTTGGTTTAAAAAGGTAAGTGGTGATTTTGGAAATGAAAATGGATTTGGGGTGCTTAAATGGTTAGTTTTGGTGTGCCATTGGATATTGGAACATCCATAGGTGCAGAAGTTACAGTCATGAATGTTCATTCAAATAAATGTGGCACTTTAAAACATTTTTCCCTTATAAGTTTCTCATCATTCCTTCCTCCTCTCTTTCTTAAAATAGTTTCATGATTTGAAATGGAAATGTGTTGCTTCATGTGATTTGGTAATGTAACCTCAAACTTGTTATTTAATTTTTGGCCTATTTCGCCTTGAAACATGTTTTGGTGAGAGATTGAAAAGGTTAAATCCCTATTTGGAATTTTATATTTAAAGGTGGTGTTTTGTGTTGACATTGGGAAATAATGTGGAATTATTTTTGAAAATGTATTTTGGTTTTATAATTGTAAGTACCATTTGTAACTTAAGATGCATTGGGAGTTTTGTTTTAAAACTTGTTGGATGTGAAGTCAATTAGCATATTTAGAATATTTTTTGTTATGGTTTTGAAAGCTTGTGTGACGTGACGGCCCAGTTAGCACATGTAAATGATTCATTTTATGATTTAAACACCTATTTGGGATTTCCTTATATGGGTTATTGTATATATGGTGTTCATGTTTTGGGTATGCAAGTGTGGTGATGGTGGGTAAGGTCAGTCACGCATGTGAGGGCCTCCCACTAACACATTATACATTTACCATGGGTTTCCATAAAATATTTTAGAGGTTTGTGTGATGGTTTCTGATCAACCAAAATAAGATGAGTTGGTACCCACTATATTTTCTAAGAGTCCAGGTGGGATTTGCCACTATATTGGTTAGTTGAGGGTGGCCAATTGGCTATAGACTAGAGAGTTTCACCATATTCCATTAGGTGGTTTTAAATCTAGTACATCTAAGGATCACTCTTGGGATGTTTAAGAAATTCTTATGGTTACTAAATATAATTGCTTATTTCTATTTCTACTACACTTGGTATTCCATTAATATTACTAGTTTATTAATAGTATATCCTGATATCCCTTTGTTGGACTTTGTTTTTAAAGTGGTGAAATCTTATTTTGAAAATAGAGATGTGGTGTGAATTGATTTAGAAAGAAAGGAAATGTTTCTTACTAAAATGAGAAAAATAACTATTTTCATAAATTTATTTCAAACTAGTGTTTATATATTATGTTAAATAAAGGAAATGTATGGATTATTTGGGGGGTATCTACTGATTTGTTTAGCTCACACCCTACTTGCTTCATTCGATGTCGGTAGACCCAAATAGTTTTGTAGGTCCTATTTCTTATTCAGGTTCATGGTTCGTGTGCTCATTTTTTAGTCTATTTGGTTGTTCGATAGTGGTTACCTTGAGGTCATATAACGACCCATACTTTACATACATTCTTATTACTTCAGAATTGAAGCAAACTTGTTACAACATATAACAAAACTAGGAAAGTACCGTATAGGTATAGTGTCTTGGGAAACTAGGAAACATAAACAACTGGTTCATAAAGCATCTACATTGTCTCCCATTTATTTCATCATATCTATAGTACCTTTTGGCATATCCTACTTAATAACCTTCTTCCTGGCCTGGGGAAAGAAAACATACAAAAGGGTGAGCTCAAATGCTCGGTAAGGGTAAACAAAGGAAATATCAATCACATCATATTCATAAGAACATAACATTTTGGAAATCATAACCTGCAAAAGAGATCATAATTTCATAACATGGGATAAATCATATGAGTGAAATGTAATCCCAATAATCATAACTTAAAACATAAAACTTTTTGGCATACACACATAATCATAGAGAATAATTTCTTAGTAGTTAAGACTCATTTCCAAGACTATCTTAGCGGACAAAGTCCATTTCTGAACCGAGTTCACTCCTCATTTCAGCCCTGTTTCACTAAACTGGTTTAACTTGCCGTTCCAGCCATGTATATCTCATGAGATATAAATCTTTACCCAATTCATTGGAGGGAGATATAGGTCCCACCCATATCATAATGATACCATTCTTATGTGTGCCACAATATCATAAATCATACATCATTGCATAACCCATGTAATAAAAATGGGATTCTTAAACATCGTGACATCATAAAACAATTCATATAAGATAAAGGAATTCATAAAAATAATTCTATCACAACATAATCAAATCAATGTAATAATAGGGATATAAATAGAAACCTATTTTATCTTATATGTAAAATAATTTTGATAAAACACTTGAACTCCATTCTTGAGGAAAATATCCTTTCTACTTCAAAAACATTTTTCCTTTCTTAACATGTCATACAATTTTAAACTAAAAGAAGTTGATTAAAAATAAACTTGAAAAATTTTAAAGGAAGATTCTTGGAAATAATGTTTTAAAAACCCATTCATTCCGTATAAGTTAAAAAAACATTCTTCTTGTACTTTTGTCGGAAAAGTCAAAAAGTACCTCGTACGAAAAACGACAAAAGATTCATTTCATATCTTTTACTAAAAACTCACTGAAGGGTAAAATTATATTTAAACAATTGTAGGTGGATGAAAATAATATTATATATTTAGGAAACATGGATGTGGATGATAAAATACACCCTAGTAAATACCAAAGTAGAAACAATCTCGGATAAAAATGAGATTGTGATATTTTCTCTTACCTTAGGTCTGATTTGCTTCCTAAATGTCCAAACCTCCTGTATAATGATTTAAATAATGTCATTTACTTATTCCATAATCATACTCATTGTTATGATATAATATATGTCCATATTCTTAGCTTCTTATTAGTAATATTTCATTGTTACTTGTTATTCGGGTGTTTATTACTTTTTGTTCTTATGCGTGTTTTGTCGAATAAATTCTTATTCTTCTCTTTATGTTATAGACACCTAATTTCCATAATGGTATTAGTGTAATATATATCATATTAATTCATTCAATTCATTTATATA
The DNA here is from genome assembly GCA_963277665.1 of Viscum album. Taxonomy (NCBI): domain Eukaryota; kingdom Viridiplantae; phylum Streptophyta; class Magnoliopsida; order Santalales; family Viscaceae; genus Viscum; species Viscum album. Next base: position 1,040,509,013 of record OY728143.1, on the reverse strand, counting down.
ATCATTATGCAATGAAGATCATCTATAACGAGTCACATCACTTCGTGGAGACGGTATTCTGTACGTACGCACGAGCGATGATATCGTTCCCATGATCGTGGAATTGTATTGGAGTGTATGTATACTATTTCAGAATAAATATCAATTTACAATAATCATATATAGTTATTATTTACACCATTATACCCATCCAATTAAGGTGGTGGTGTAAAATAGATTACACCACCGCGTGGAGACGGTATTCTGTACGTACGCACGCGCGGTGATTTCGTTTTCCGTAGGATAGATAGATGGTGAAATAGGGTTGTTTAATACTTATAATAACATATCAGTATATTAGTGATACTTATGTTATTACTTCATAATGAAACAACTAAATAATAATAAGTGGAAGAAGAAATAAAGTTGAAAGAATCAGTAACGGACATTACCTCTTCTTTGAAGCGCCTCTTTGAGACCTCCTCTTAGGGCACTCAAATTGGTCTTTGAAGATAACCAGGACCTCTAGGATGTTTCTATGTAACTTGAGAAGATAATTTGGCAGGGTTTGGCTGAGATTGAAGGCTCAAATCGGTGTGAGGAAGAGAGGTAGGAGGTGCCCTTTTATAAGGGAGGAGAGGGGCACCTTTAGAAATATAAGAAATATTAGTTTATATTAAATCCCTACCCCACCTAAAAACATCCCAAATGACTCATATATGAAGATTAGATGATATATGGTTGTAATCTCATCAACCAATAAAATTTAGACTTGTTAGGAATTTATTTTAAATATTTTCAACTTGATTTATCCTTATTTATCAATTTAATTTTATTTGTGGTAATAATATTCTAAATTTTAAATTATTATAAATAATTACATATGTGTTGTGAATTTTCCATAATTTGACACTTTATGAAATTTTAGACCATATAAATTTTAATTTATAATTTTTAAATATTTTTGGGATTTTTAAACAATTTTATAATATGTTATTTTTATAAAATAACAATAGTGTCAATTTTGACACTATTCATTTATTTGAGTTTAAATAAAATATATACAGAAGATATGTTTGAAATAAAAGATTTAATAGATTCATAAAATTTCATATATATCTAGAAAATTAGTGGAGCACATTAAATAGTTCATAAAATATTTATTTTAATATTTTTAAAACCATTTATTTGATATTTTAATTAATAAAATAATTTCAACATCACTATTGTGTCATACTTAATGATAATTATATAATCCCTAAAAATTCTAAATAAATTCCTATTATGTAGATAATTGTATTATATTTCTGTAGAATATTCATGTTCGATGTTTCATTAAGTTTATCACTAAATTAAAATTATTATACTTATAATATTTAAGAAAGTGACATGTTGTCACATTCTTTGGTTTTAATAAAAATTAAATTATTTTCATGGAAAAAAGTCCATTAAATGAATCTAATCTGACCCTTAAGTGATATGGGTCGACTTTTAGTCATACAATAGGATTTTTGCAGGTGTTAGGGTAATTTTATAATCTTATATTTAACCTTAATTATCTGAGTTACCTTTAACTATGGTAAATAAAATTTACCGTAGTTACTATTCATAATGCCCAAAAATAAAAAGTAGCCTATTTACATAATTTGTACCCCCTGATTACAAATATGGAATCCATTTTTCAAAATTCAAAACACATAAGTTGCAGTAATTAATTTAAAATTAATCTCGTTGTTAAGAAAATAGGTTTTAGAAGTTAAAACATTGCCAAAGATTGAAATGTTTTTACCTATGAATTCAATGTGAAATTAATGCTAGTGACATAAATTATATTAAATGGTAAAAATATATTCTATTTATACTTTAAAACCATCCAATATTATAATTTAACCATATAAATTATCTCAATGAAAAAAGTTGTTTTAAATTAAAAATTAGCGTATTTTTACTATTCATCAAAATATGAACGTTATTAGAAAAATATCAAGAATTTATCCAAAGTAAATTTTTATATCTTGATTCAAAAGAAGAATTTTATTTTTTCCAAATTGAACTTATAAACATGTCAAAAACTAGATTTAATTTGGATGCGCCATCAAAAGGCGGCAAAACTACATTTTTTGAAAAATACTTATTTTACCCGAAAAATTTATTTTGTTCTCTTACCATGTTCTAGAAAATGTGTAAGATGAATAATAATGTTATAAAATTCAAAATGTAGTTAATACTATTCATAACGGCTAGTCCATAATAATATATCATTTTTTAGTGAAACCCGGTATTGTGTACGACGCAAGCTATCGAGGAAGGTCGCGATTGCGTGTAAAGAAAGTCAAGCTAGTGTTTTGTGTAGTGAAAGATTACTTTGATGATTTATATAACATAAAAACAAAATATTTCTCATAAATTTCTCAGGTGTTACATTCTACCCCCCTTAAAATGAATTTCTCCCTTGAAATTCTTCACTTTGTAACAAACGATTGAGGATACCTCTCCCTCAGCATATCCTCAAGCTCCCATGTAGCTTCTTCTAATTGGTGGTTCCTCCATAAAACGTTCACCAAGCGAGTGGTCTTGTTCCATAGATCTTTTTCACTATGATCCAGAATCTCTATCGACTGTTCTTCATAAGAAAGATCTTTCTCCAGCGGTACAACTTCTGAGCTGAGTACATGTGAAGGATCAGGTATGTACTTTCTCAGGAGAGATACATGGAACACATCGTGAACTTGGGAGAGATTCGGTGGAATCGTCAATTGGTAAGCTACCTTCCCAACACGATCCAGTATTTCAAAAGGACCGATATACCTAGGGCTCAGCTTTCCCTTCTTTCCAAATCTCATTACTCTCTTCCAAGGAGATATTCGTAAGAACACTTTATCACCCACTTCAAACTCTAGGTCTTTTCTTCGGTTATCGGCATAACTTTTTTGTCGACTCTGAGCTGCTCTTATGTGTTGTTGAATAGATCTGACATTTTCTACCATCTCATCAACAAGATCAGGTCCTAATAGCTTTCTTTCCCCAACATCATCAAGAAAGTTGGAGTCCTGCATTTTTTTCCATAGAGAGCTTCATAAGGAGCCATCTGAATACTAGAGTGAAAGATATTATTATAAGAAAATTCCACCAAAGGTAGGTGTTGATCCCAACCACCTTTTAAATCCATAGAGCAAGCTCTCAACATATATTCTAGAGATTGAATTGTCCTCTCAGACTAATCATCTGTCTAAGGATGGTAAGCAGTGCTGAAACTCAAATCTGTATCTAGAGCATGCTGAAGACTTCGCCAGAACTTTGAGGTAAACCTCGGATCCCGATCAGATATAATAGAAAGTGGTACTCCATGCAATCTTACCACTTCCTTTACATATATCCTGGAAAGCTGATCTAGAGATGAATCTTCTCTAATAGCAATGAAGTGTGCCGACTTTGTAAGACAATCAACTATGAACCAGATAGAATTATTGCCTTTGGATGTTTTTGGAAGTCCAGTGACAAAGTCCATAGTGATGTTTTCCCATTTCTATTCAGGTATGGGTAATGGTTGTAACATCCCCTTAGACTTCTGTCTCTCATCTTTAACTTGCTGACAAACCAAGCATTGAGAGACATATTCAACAACATCTCTTTTCATGACATCCCACCAGAAGTACTCTTTCAGGTCCCTCTACATCTTCGTGCTTCTAGGATGAATAGAGAATAAAGAATTATGAGCCTCATCCAGCAGCTCTTTCTTTAGTTCTGGGATGGGAGGAACACAAATCTGATTCCTGAATTTTATTATCCCATCACAATCAAGATTGAATTCAAGAACATTTCTCACCTTCTTTTATAACTCTACATCTTCTTTCTGTGCCTCTTTAATCTTCACATGTATAGATGGTTGAACATTCATTTGAGAAAGATACGATTTTCCCCCATCCATTATAATTCCAAGATCCATCCCTTGTAAATACATAAATATTGGATCTTTTGTGATCCTCATTATAGATAAGCTAGCATGGTCTTATCGATTTAATGCATCTGCCACCTTGTTTTCTTTCCCAGGGTGGTAATGAATTGAGCAGTCGTAATCCTTAATCAGCTCCAACCATCTTCTTTGGCGCATATTCAGATCCTTTTGTGTGAAAATATACTTTAAACTTTTATGATCAGTATAAATATCACACCTTTCTCCATAAATATAATGCCTCCAAATCTTTAATGCAAAGATTACCGCATCTAACTCCAAATCAGATGTTGGGTAATTTTGCTCATGGATTTTCAACTATCGTGAGGCATAAGCTATCACCATATCATTTTGCATAAGAAAACACCTCAGCCCCTTCTTGGATGCATCACTATAGATCACAAACCTTTCTCCACTACAAGGAAGTGTGAGTATAGGTGCACTGGATAACCTTCTTTTCAAATCCTTGAAATTCTCTTCACATTCCTCCGTCCACATGAACTTAACTCCTTTTTGAGTCAACTTGGTGAGTGGATTAGATAATCGTGAAAAATATTTTACAAAACGTCGATAATATCCAGCCAAACAAGAAAACTTCGGATCTCGGTTACTGTTGTTGGTCTCGACCATCTTTTGATAACCTCTATTTTTGCTGGATCCATAGATATCCCCTCTTTTGAGATTATGTGACCCAAAAATGAAACTTTCTTAATCCAAAATTCACACTTGGTAAATTTGGGATAAATCTTCTCCTTTCTCAGGGTCTTCAATATAATTCTAAAGTGATCTGCATGTTCTTCCTTGCTCTTTGAATATACAAGAATATCGTCTATAAAGACTACCACAAACTGATCAAGATAGTCTCTAAAGACTCTATTCATCAGATCCATGAAGATAGCAGGGGCATTAGTAAGACCAAATGGCATCACTATAAATTCATAGTGTCCATACCTTATACAGAAAGTTGTATTTGGTATATCCTCCCTTTTGACCCTTAATTGATGATACACTGAACAAAGATCAATCTTGGAAAAGTATTGAGCTCCACGTAGTTGTTCAAATAAGTCATCAATGCATGGGAGAGGATATTTGTTCTTGATCGTGATCTTGTTAAGTTTTCGATAATCAATGAAGAGTCTCATTGATCCATCTTTCTTCTTAACAAACAGAACAGGTGCTCCCCAAGGTGACGCACTAGGGCATATGAATCATTTATCAAGATTCTCTTGTATTTTCTTCTTCAATTCCTGCAACTCAATTGGGTCCATTCTATAAGGTGTCTTTGAAATAGGCAAAGCACCCGGTACGAGTTCTATTGAAAACTCAACTTCACGATTTGGTGGAAGACCCGGCAATTCCTCTGGAAAGACATCGTCAAACTCCCGTAAAATGGGCATATTCTAAATCATGATTTTCTCACCAACCATTTGAGATAAATAACCTCCATTTAGTGCAATCAAAACCCATAAGATGGAAGAAATTTCCACTAGAAGGTTATGTTCATCCTTGCATCGATAGACGATCATAGATTGATCTGGAATATGAAATGTCACTTCCCTTATTTGGAAATTGATATGAGCTCCATATAAAGAAATCCAATCCATGCCAAGAATCACATCAAATTCCACTATAGGAAGGATCACAAGATTTGCAGGAAGAACTTTCCCACAAACTTCAATCGGAGAATAATTATAAACTTTTGATGCGACTGTTGTGCCATTAGGGGTTGTCATAGCTAACTAAACATATAATTGTTGAGGTAATACGGTGATACCCTTCGAAAATTCTTCAGAAATAAAAGAGTGGGTGGATCCAGAATCAAATAAAACATTTTCTACTTTAGAGTGGATGGTAAGTGTACCTCTCACCACTTCGTTGTCGTACTCCACATCGCCAATAGTAATTGCATGTGACTTTCCTTTGTCTTTGGCCTTAAGATTTTGTTGACGTCGATCATCATCATCAACCCTTGGATTTGGGCATTTATTGTCATAATGACCCATCTCCTTGCACTTGAAAAATTGAAGTGTAGTAGGTTCATTCTGTGTATCCCTTCCTTTGTTTGCATCATTACACATATTCTTCCCATTATTATGACATTCAATTTCCCGATGACCTTCTTTTCCACACTTATAACATTTTCTTGTCCCCTTAAAACAATTTCCTCCATATTCCTTTCCATACATTGAGAATAAGGGAAAACTCATCTTATTTTCAGTGTGGTCTTTAGATTTTCCTTTGAATTCCATTTTCCTCTTCTTATCAAACCCATGTGACTGATGGATTACACCAATATCCATCTCAACCTTGAGAGCACATCGAACAATTTCCTCATAGCTATTGAAGTCCTTTATGGATAACGCCCTTCAGAGACTTGGTTTTAAGCCACTAAAGAATAGATCTATCTTACTCTCAAGTTGGATAATAATTCTGGAAGCGTACCTTTCCAGTCTTGTAAAATTTGCTTCGTAGGTACCAACGGATTCATCATCCTTTTGCTTCAGTTCAAGAAATTTCTTCTCCATCTTTGTTCGGAGAATATGAGGGAAGTACTTATTGAAAAATAATTTCTTCAACTCGTCCCATTCTATGGACTCAGTTTCATCCCTTTGCCTCGTATTCTTAAAAATATTCCACCATTGATCAGCATCTCCTTCCAAACGATACACTACTAAGATGACTTTATCATGTTTAGAACATTGAATAATTGAAAATATCTTTTCAGTGGTACTGATCCATTTTTCAGCCACTAATGGATCAGAAGACCCACTGAATGAAGGTGGACGCTGCCTTATGAAGGATTCAACAGAATGTTGCTCCTTCCTTGGCTCGTTTGGAAGTCCTGCATTATTCATATCTTGAGAAAGTTGTGTGATCATGGCTATAAGATTTTGCATTCCAGCTCCCATAACGTTTGGTTTCTCAGGGGGACAATCATTGCATTGCCCGTCGCATTCCGCATTAACACGATTCCTTCGGGTTCCATCCATTGACTAAAACCAAGAAGAATAGTGTGAGGAACACTAATTATAATAGGAAAAACACATAATCAAAAATAAAATTTCACACTTAAGGTATTATCATAGGTTGTTCATGGCCATTTCTAAAACACTAATATTTTGTTCTATGCTTAGACTTATCCTTAGGGTTCTTACTAAGGCTTTCACATCCTAGTTTCCAAAGGTTGACTATACCTTTCCTCTGATACCAACTATAACGACTCATACTTTACATACATTGTTATTACTTCAGAATTGAAGCACACTTGTTACAACATATAACAAAAATAGGAAAGGACTGTATAAGTATAGTGTCTTTGGAAACTGGGAAACATAAACAACTGGTTCATAAAGCATCTACATTGTCTCCCATTTATTTCATAATATTTAGAGTCCCTTTTGGAATATCCTATTTAATAACCTTCTTCCTGACCTGGGGAAAGAAAACATACAAAAGGGTGAGATCAAATGCTTAGTAAGGTTAAAAAAATATCAATCACATCATATTCATAAAAACATAACATTTCGGAAATATTAACCTACAAAAGAGATCATAATTTCATAACATGGGATAAATCATAGTAGTAAAATGTAATCCTAATAATCATAACATAAAACATAAAACTTTATGGCATACACACATAATCATATAGAATCATTTATTAGTAGTCAAAACTCATTTCCAAGACTATATTGGCGGACAAAGTCCATTTCTGAACCGAGTTCACTCCTCGTTTCAGTCCTGTTTCACTGAACTGGTTTAACCTGTTGTTCCAGCCATGTCTATCTCATGAGATATAAATATTTACCCAATTAATTGTAGGGAGATATAGGTCCCACCAATCTCATAATGATATCATTCTTATGTGTGCCACAAAATCATAAATCATACATCATTGCACAACCCATGTAATAAAAATGGGATTCTTAAACATCATGACATCATAAACAAATTCATATAAGATAAAGGAATTCATAAAAATAATTCCATCAGAACATAATCAAATCAATGTAATAATAGGGATATAAATGGAAACCTATTTTATCATAAATGGAAAATAATTTTGATAAAACACTTGAACTCCATTCTTGAGGAAAATATCCTTTCTACTTCAAAAACATTTTTCTTTTGTTAACATGTCATACAATTTTAAACTAAAAGAAGTTGATTAAAAATAAACTTGAAAACTTGTAAAGTAAGCTTCTTGGAAATAATGTTTTAAAAATCCATTTGTGCCGTATAAGTTAAAAAAACATTTTTCTCGTACTTTTTTCAGAAAAGTCAAAAAGTACCTCGTACGAAAAATGACAAAAGATTCCTTTTATATCTTTTAATAAAAACTCACCGAAGGGTAAAATTGGATTTAAAAAATTATAGGTGGATGTAAATAATATTACATATTGAGGAAACATGGATGTGGATGATAAAATACACCCTAGTAAATACCAAATTATAAACAATCTCGGATAAAAATGATATTGTTATATTTTCCCTTACCTTAGGTCCGATTTTCTTCGTAAGTGTCCAAACCTCCTGTATAATGATTTAAATAATGTCATTGACTTATTCCAGAATCATAATCATTGTTATGATATCATATATGGCCATATTCTTAGCTTCTTATTAGTAATAGTTCATTACTACTTGTTATTCGGGTGTTTATTACTTTTTGTTCTTATGCATGTTCTGTCGAATAAATTCTTATTATTCTCTTTAGGTTATAGAGACCTCATTTCCAGAATGGTATTAGTGTAATATATATCATATTAATTCATTAAATTCATCTATATAATCATTATGCAATGAAGATCATGTACAACGAGTCGCATCACATCGTGGAGACAGTATTCCGTACGTACGCACGAGTGATGATATCGTTCCCATGATCGTGGAATTGTATTGGAGTGTATGTATACTATTTCAGAATCAATATCACTTTAAAATAATAATGTATAGTTATTATCTATACCATTATACCCATCCAAGTAAGGTGGTGGTGGAAAATAGATTACACCACGGCGTGGAGACGGTATTCCGTACGTAGCAAGCGCGGTGATTTCGTTTTTCGTAGGATGGATAGATGGTGAAATAGGGTTGTTTCATACTTATAATAACATATTAGTATATGAGTGATACTGATGTTATTACTTCATAATGAAAAAACTAAAGAAGAAGAAGTGGAAGAAGAAATAAATTTGAACGAATCGGTAACGGACATTACCTCTTCTTTGAAGCGCCTCTTTGAGACCTCCTCTTAGGGCACTAAAATTGGTCTTTGAAGAAGACCAGGACCTCTAGGATGTTTCTGGGGAAGTTTAGAAGATAATTTGGCAGGGTTTGTCCAAGATTGAAGGCTCAAAGTGGCGTGAGGAAGAGAGGGATGAGGTGCCTTTTTATAAGGGAGGAGAGGGGCACCTTTAGAAATATAAGAAATATTAGTTTATATTAAATCACAACCCCACATAAAAACTTCTAAAATGACTCATATCTGAATATTAGATGAGATAGGGTTTTAATCTCATCAACCAATAAAATTTAGACTTGTTAGGAATTTATTTTAATTATTATCAACTTGATTTATCCTTATTTATCAATTTAATTTTATTTGTGATAATAATATTATAAATTTTAAATTATTATAAATAATTACATATGTGTTGTGAATTTTCCGTAATTTGACAATTTATGACATTTTAGATCATATAAATTTTAATTTATAATTTTTAAATATTTTTGTGATTTTTAAACAATTTTATAATATGTTATTTTTAAAAAATAACAATAGTGTCAATTTTGACACTATTCATTTATTTGAATTTAAATAAAATATATACAGAATATATGTTAGAAATAAAAGTTTTAATAGATTCATAAAATCTCATATGTATCTAAAAAATTAGTGGAGAACATTAAATATTTCATATAATATTTATTTTAATATTTTTAAAAACATTTATTTGATATTTTAATTAATAAAATAATTTCATCATCACTATTGTGTCATGATTAATGATAAATATTTAATCCCTAAAAATTATAAATAAATTCCTATGATGTAGATAATTGTATTAGATTTCTGTATAATATTCATGTTATATGTTTCATTATGTTTATCACTAAATTAAAATTATTATACTTATAAGATTTAAGAAAGTGACATGTTGTCACATTCTTTGGTTTTAATAAAAATTAAATTTGTTTCACAGAAAAAAGTCCATTAAATGAATCTAATCCGACCCATAGGTGATATGGGTCTACCTTTAGTCATCCAATAGGATTTTGGAAGGTGTTAGGGTAATTTTATAATCTTATATTTTCCCTTAATTACCTGATTTACCTTTAACTATGGTAAATAAAATTTACCGTAGTTACTATTCATAATGCCCAAAAATAAAAAGAAGCCTATTAACATAATATGGACCCACTGATTCCAAATATGGAATCCATTTTTCAAAATTCAAAACACATAAGTTGCAGTAATTAATTTAAAATTAATCCCATTGTTAAGAAAACGGGTTTTAGATGTTAAAACATTACCAAAGATTGAAATGTTTCTACCTATGAATTCAATGTGAAATTAATGCTAATGAAATAAATTATATTAAATGGAAAAAATATATTCTATTTATACTTTAAAACCATTCAATATTATAATTTAACCATATAAATTATCGCAATGAAAAAAGTTGTTTTTAATTAAAAATTAGCGTATTTTTACTATTCATCAAAATATGAAAGTTATTAGAAAAATGTCAAACATTTATCCAAAGTAAATTTTTATATCCTGATTCAATAGAAGATTTTTATTTTTCCAAATTGAACTTATAAACATGTCAAAAACGAGATTTAATGTGGGTGCGCCATCAAAAGGCGGCAAAACTGCATTTTTTGAAAAATACTTATTTTACCCGAAAAATTTATTTTGTTTTCCAACCATGTTCTATAAAATGTGTAAGATGAATAATAATGTTATAAAATTAAAAATGTAGTTAATAATATTCATAAAGTCTAGTCCATAATAATATATCGTTGTTTAGTGAAACCTGGTATTGCGTACAACGCAAGCTATCGAGGAAGGTCGTAATTGCGTGTAAAGCAAGTCAAGCTAGTGTTGTGTGTAGTGAAGGATTCCTTTAATGATTTATATAACATAAAAACAAAATATTTCTCATAAAATTATAGGGGGTTACAGGTTACATGGAGATCTTGGTAGCGTGGCTCATTTTTAGTTTTTGATCTCAATTCTATATTTATTTTTTGTCTTGTTCTGTTGTTGTAATGGAATCGGTTTTATTTGAGATTTAGTTGTGATTGGTTATTCTAATTTTTCAGTTTTATTTATTTGATCGTAGTTATCAAGATAAAATCATTCCCACTTAGTTTATATTTGATACTCTCCACTAGTCACTAACTTTTGGGGATAGGTAATGCCCAGTGGACCATGTCGTGGATTGGTTCAGGTGTCGAGTTAGATGGCGTCATGGTTTAGTCTATGAGAAAATGGTATCAGTGGGAAGTTCTTGTTATTTCGGTTGTCATGTAGTTGGAGATTATGAATTTTAGGACTCGGGAGGTAGGTGTGGGAAGAGTGTAATGAACTCTTGCTCATTCTTATCCTCGATTTACTAGGGGTAGTCTTTTATTTGAGTCTTTAGTCTTTGTTTTGGATTTAGGGATGACAATGGAGGTAATACAATGTTATTTTATGATCTCACATGGAGTAGTTACCCACATGGAGCCTGATTTTATGGTTAAATAACCTCCTAGTTATTTATTATTACTTTTCTAATGGTCCAATACCATGTCATTGGGTTAATCATAACTACTAGTTTTTCATTCAGGTGGTCTTCATGAGTTGTGTCATGTTTTGGCCTTAATTGATGTTAGTAATATTTTGAAATTAAAACATCTTTTGAAATTAAAACAATTTCTTTCAAATGGTTTTGGATTGGAAAAATGGGATTTAAAGGAAAACATTTTGGATTAATTTTTTTTTTGAATTCTTGGGTTTCGATAATTAAATGGTAATTATAACCATTGGTGTTCCTTAAAACGTTTTCACATGTGAGGATATGTGTGGAAATTGTGTATTGGAACATGTGGATGGAAACTGATGGACACATGTGTAATGGTTCAATGGGATGACATGGGTGTGTTTTGTGATCAAAGAATTAGCCTTATTCTTTTCCAAACAGATTTTGAAAGGGGAAAATGATTTAGGAAATTGTTTTTTGTTTCATAATGCGAGTTTTTTTTATGAAAAGTGGCCTGGTATTTTGAAAGTATCCTTGAAATAAAGTGGTTTTTAAAATTGAAAAAGAAATGAGCTTCTTGAAAGGTGGATTTTTTATTTCATTCGTATTTGTTTGGTTTGTGAGCCTTTGTTTTTTTCGTGGGATGTTATTTTTTATTGTTCCTTGGATTGATGATGGTTTTGAATTAGAATTATTTTTGTTGTAAAGAATATTACACCCAGAAAATTCCCCAAAATTTATAATGATTCCTCCCTATTTTTTGGTTCTTCTAAAATGTTTCCTACCCTTAGAGGTGATTGAGATCTATTAGAGGAAGTTGAGTGTCTTGAGGAAGTTGAGTGTATCTTAAGATCATTGGGAAATCCTGAAACCCTTAGTGTTCATGTTATTCTAGGTTTGTTTGAAGGTCAAGATTTGGATAAATAGAATATATTTTTCCCACCATCGATTCATGTTTGGATGACAAGGGGAAGTTTATAATTCTATCTTCATCTGATGGTTTATACTTTAGGAGGTAAAGATGAATAAAAGGTAAGAGCACCTTAGTATTCAGCAATACTAGTGGATGGTGAAGGCGTATGTTGACCATTTCAAGGATCTGGTTTCCTTTTCTCTAGAAGTAGAGTCATAGGATCTATTGGAGTATTATATTTTCATTGGTGGTCTTTATCCAGAGATCAAGTAGTGATTCCTCTCCTCCAAGGATCTTCATTTTGAGATGTTGGTAGATGAATCGATTCTAGTTGAGTTGGCTTCCGGAGTGTAGGCAGTTAGAAATAGGGTGTCTCTTTTTGTTTTTAAAGGTTCTTCATCTTGAGAGGAGTGCATGCAAGAGGAACCTATATCTAAGGAGTCTATTTCATTGGTTCTAGCTTAGATTTTATCAAAACAATTTCTTGTGTGCCACCAGTGTGGCCAGTTCGGGCATTCGAAGTCATCTTGTTGCATCCCTCCGAATACCTTCAATCATTGTGGAAGCTTGTGAAATCTATATAAGTTTTACAGGAATCATTATCCAAAAAAGAAGTTTTGACCAAAAAATGATATTAACTGACTTTGAGGTGGGAGATGCTTCATTCAATAGGGCTCCAACCACAGGCCTCAGAGTGAAGCTCATTCACAGTCAAGAGTATTAAAGGGTGTGTGAAACCTTATCCTAGATTTGTTTTTCATGTTTGGATCAAGACATTTAAAGCATTCTTGTTCTTGTTTCCCTGGTGTTTTATGTTCATCTTTCATTATAAAAGATTGATAAACTTGTTCTTTCATGATCTAAAAGGTTTTGGTTATCTGAATTTGGCCTCTAGAACCATTTTTATTCTTAAAGTGTGATCAAGCCTTGTGTGGGTTGGTCTTAGTTTTATTAGTGACCATTTGGAGATTCTTGAGTTTTGTGAAATTTATGGGAAATGTTTCAAGTTTTTTATTTGGTTTGAGTTTCTTTTCGTGGGTTTACTCTCCCATTATGTTGGGAGTCATAGATCGGAGTGGAAAATTCTTATTTTAAGAAGTGTTGTTTTTTGACCTTTTTTAGTGGGTTTTTGGTTCTTTTAGGGAGTTCTCTCATTCTCAGGTTTCAGGTTTTATGTGTTACCTTGTAGTGGATTTTCCTTTTAAGTTCTAGTGGTGTTTTTTGGGTTCTGATGTTCTTATACTACTTGGGTTCTAATGGTAGGGAGAACCCCCTCATGTTCTCCTATCATTCTCATTCTTTTGTTTCTTCTTGATTATTCAGGTGTGACTTGTGGAGAGAATGTTCAACCCCATGGTTCTTGGTTTACCTGTGGTTTTGATCGAGATGGATTTTAGTTTTAATCATATTTCAGTTGGGTGATCTTCTGGGGTAGGAAAGTGTCTGTGGTGGGTATAATTATCACAACCTGACCTCGAATAATCCTTTATTTTATTCTTTTCTTGAGCTTTTATATTTTTTTCAATGTTCAGGTTGAGCCCTGGTTAAAAAAATCAAAATTTTGGAAGTACATGGGAATTTTCAACATGTCCATGTGCATCACATGATTAGTTGAAATTGTGGGGCCTAGACCAGGTACCCGTGCAGTAGGTCCTTGTGTTTAATAGAACCTACCACACAATTTGAGCATGGTCGGTCGAACTGTGCAGTCTATAAATGAGGTATGTCATCTCCTAGGAAGAAGATACCACATGGTATTCCAAACCATGCAGGCTAGTTATGCGGTTTATTCTTACTTGGACAGTGGATATTTCTTGGTTGGTGTATGGTTTATTAATACAGGCGGTCAAACCGTACGATCAGCCCTGATCTTTAAAATAATAAAAACTCTATTCTACCCTATCCCCTTTTTACCCTAAATCATACCCCCTCCTCTTGGGTCATTTTTAGCACCCAAAGGGAGACCCCAATCCCCTTGTCCTTGGATCCTATTCTCCCATGGATCCATCCTTGAAGTCCCAAGGTGAGTTTATTATAGTTCTGTCCCCATATTCCCCCTATTCTTTTTCTCCTCTATCTATTTCTTGGTTTCTATTTAATATGACCTCTATTGGATGAACTCTAGATGTTATGGTTTATTTGTAGTCTACTTTTCTTGATGGTTAGGGTGTTTTATTTGATCTCCAGGGTGTATTCTTCCTCCTCCGAGAGTTTTTCCTCATTAGCACGCCATTAAGATTGGTGTCTCCTATATTTTCATTTCTAATGAATTATTTTAATGATTGGGTTCTTTTAATAAATTTTTAAACATGATTCGCATGTTTATGGTACCTTTTTTAGTTTATCGTGGTGTTTTCTTATTGGTATAAATTGTTAAAAATAGTTTTCGAAGTGTTCCTCCAAATATGCCTATGTATTTATCCATCTAGTGTTCTTCTTAAAATATCAATTATTATTCTAAAATGAAATTAGGCCATTTCTGATATCTATCCTTTAATATATTCTGGTAAATTAGTTTTAGTATATAAATTTGGAAGGATGTGTGATTCATATGACTTTTTATGGCTTGGTGATTGTACTAAAAATGTTATTGAAGGATTATAATGGTTTTGAAAGGGTTTTTTATTCTTTTACAATTATATTGGATTTTTGGGTTTGGTTTAAAAAGGTAAGTGGTGATTTTGGAAATGAAAATGGATTTGGGGTGCTTCCATGGTTAGATTAGGTGTTCCATTTGATGTTTTCACAACCATTGGTGAAAAAGGTGCACATGTGAATGTGCATTCAAATGAAGATGGCACTTTAAAAAACTTTTCCCAAAAAATATTCTCATCTGTCATTCCTCCACTCTTTCTTAAAATGGTTCCATGATTTCCAAATGGAAAAGTGTTGATTCAAGCGATTTGGAAATGTAACATCTAATTTGTTCCTTATATTTTGGCCAATTGGGAATAGAAACAAGTTTTGGTGAGATATTTAAAATGTTAAAGGCCAATTTGACATTGTATATTTAAAGGTGGGGTTTTGTGTTGACCTTGGGAAATAATGTGGATGTGTTTTTATAAATTTATTTTGGTTTTATAAGTGTAAGTATTTTTTTTCAAACATAAGATTCATTACGATTTTTGTTTTAAAACATGTATGATGTGAATTCAATTAGTATCTTTAGAAATTTTTTTGAAATGGTTTTGAAATCTTGTGTGATGTAATGGCCTAGTTGGAACTTATAAGTGATTAAATGTATGATGGGATAACCTATTGAGGATTTAACTATATAGTTTATCGTATAGGTGGTGTTTGTGTTTGGGGTAGGAAATTGCGGTGATGGAAGGTAAGGTGAGTCATGTGTGCGAGGGCCTCTAAATTACAAAGTATACTTGTACCATGGGTTTCCTGGGGGAATTTTAGAGGTTTGAGTGATGGTTGTCGATCAACCAGGATTAGACAGGTTAGTTCCCCCAGAATTTTTTGAGAGTCCATATGGGATGTTCCATTGTATTTGTTAGTTTAGGGAATCCAGTTGGTAATAAACTAGGGAGCTTCACCATGCGCCAATAGGTGGTTCTAAACCGAGTACGTCTAGGGATTTCTCTAGGGATGTTTAGGAAATCCCATGGTTACAAACTAAAATTTATTGTTTATATTTCTATTGTTCTTTGTTTTGCATTTATACTGCTATTTTATTTTCAGCACATCCATGTATCCCTTTGTTGGACTTTGGTTTTAAAGTGATGAACTCTTATTTTGAAAATAGAGATGTGGTGTGAGTTGTTTTAAAAAGAAAGGAAGTTTTTCTTTTTAGAATGAGAAAAACATATTTTCATAAATTCATTTCAAACTAGTGTTTATGGACTGTTTTCAAGAAATGAAAGGTATGGATTCTCTGGTGGTTTTCTACTCAACTATTTATCCCACACCCTACTTGTTCCATTTGGTATTGATAGACCTGAACTATTTTGAAGGTCCCCTTTCTTGTTCAGGTTCTTGGTTCATGTGATCATTGATGGAGAGGGTTGTGTTTTGGGTGGTGGTGACCATGAGGTCACATGGAGATCATGTTATCAAGGCTCGGTTTTAGTTTTGGTTCTCTATTTGCTATTAAGTTTATGTATTGTTCAGCTATTGTAACTGAATTAGTTTTATATATTTATTAGAGATGTAGTTGTGTTTAGTTATTCCACTTGTTAAGTTTTATTTATTTTATCCTGGTTATTGGTCTAATGTTTTTCCCACTTGGTTTATATTTGATACTTGACACTAGTTTTCAAGCCGTGGGGATCTGTAATGTCATTCGGACCATGCTGCGGACCGGGTCGGGTGTCGGGTTGGATGACATCTCAACCTTGTTCATGACACATTTGATCAAATGAGGGTGGATAATGGTGTTTTCATAATAATTATAACATTTTAGTATAATTAATATATTTAATTTATTTTTTTATGATAAATAACAAATATTTAGTGGTTGTAAAAGAAGAAGTAACAAAAACTTATTAGTCAAGGCGATTACCTCTTCTTTGAAAGAACTCCTTTAGATATCCCCTTAAGGACTCTAGAGTTTGAATTATGCGAATATAAGAGACTATATAATGTGTATAAATATTTTTATAGTAAAACGTTTCAGGTATTGGTTGATATAGGTTTCTCAAAGTGGTGTATACAAGATTTGTAAGGGTGTCCTTTTATAAGGAAGGGGAAGGACACCCTTGAAATTTCTAAAATGATCTAAATATAATCAAGTAATTCTCAAGAAAAATACTTTAAATGGATTGATATTAGAATATATGGTAGTATATTGTCTAAATTTAATTAAATAATAAAATTTATATAGGTTTCATTGTTATTTTAAAGCATGTATTTTGGTTTAACCCCTTAGTTAACTTATTTTAACATTAACCAAGATAATGAATTTTTCAATCATAAAGGGTTATGATTTTACTTATAATATAATAATTGTTCTATAAATAGAAAAGGGATGACCATTTAGACCATATATTATCCACCTTTTCCTCTTTCAAGTTTTTAATGATTTTAAAAAATAATAATTGAATATTATTTCAATTAAATATCATTAATGTCAGTTTTAACACTATTCATTTAATTTGACTTTAAAAACTTCAATAAAATATGTAATTATAATCTAATCCTTTAACAAATCCCTAATATATTATATTAATCTACTTAATTAATTTAACACTATAAATTAGTTAAATTGTTTTACCTTTAATATTTTTTTAAATCATCTATTTAATTTTCTATTAATTGAAGAGATAATATGTCATCATTTTGTAAGCATTTAAGTTAGTTATATAATATATAAGAATTATAAATATATTATAATATTGAAAATAATTTAATTATTCTCAAAATAACCATTTATATTCCTTTAAAATTTTATTTTTTCTCTATGTGAACACATAATAGTTATTTAAAATTAAGATATTGACATTTTGTATCTTTATTTTCTTTAAATATTATATTGGTCATTTTAATATACGTGTGCCCATTAAAAAATTAAATATCAATACTAAGTTGATAATGGTAAAATTCCTTTCATCCAATAATAATTAAGATTAAAAATGGTGACCTTAAAACTTATTTTTAATCTTGGTTAACCTAGTTATCCCTTTATTGAGGTGATAAATTTTACCATGGTTATTATTCATAATGCCTAAAACTAAAAGGGACCTATTTACCAAATTTTGACCACCTAGTTAAAAATATAAAATCCATTTTTCAAAATTTAATATTTTTAGTTTTCATAAATTAATTTAAAAATAAGTGTGTAAAATTTAATTAAACTAAATTTTTGAAAATTTCCATTTTTAAGCACAAAATTGGATTTATTATTATCCCATAATAGAAAAATATTAGATGAATGATAAGAAATTGATTGAATATATAATAAATATATTTCATTAAAAACATTAACCAATAGTGATTAAATTAATTTATTATGATAAAAACACATTGTGTGCATAAAATAGTTTTATATAAATACTTTTATTTTACCTTTGAATGATTTTTATTTTCATTTCTAATCAATTGATAACCAATGAATTTATTTTTTACTTGTTTAAACCATATAATTTTTGTAATTTAGTTAGTGTTATTTATACCCACCAATTTAAAGGTTATTTTATAATGGTATACTATATTACGGTTCATTCAAACATTGGGTTGCATGTATCACAAGCTATTAAATAAATTAAATTTATTGAAAAATGAATATATAATAAAATATTAGGGTGTTACAAAAGTGTTATTATTGATTTGGATTATCACAAACATATGGAGTGGTTTCTTTGATAATTTTTCTAGTTATCCATTTAATATTAAGAAATACATCACATATATTCATATTCATTATGTGTGTGTGTGCATAGGGAATTTGGATTTGTGGATCCTAGATTGGGGATGAAAGGGAACTAAATTATGAGTTAGGAAATGTAGAGCCTTGGAATAATGGAACTGGTTTCCTATTTTAGTTTTGGTGAATTTAAAACCACATGGTGACTATTTTACCATGGGGAAGTGCCATTGGATATACTCAACAAACCCTAAGAGGGCCATAAACCATACAAAAATATAAGTGTCCTGGGATTATTGTTGATGGGTTGTCTAAATGTGGTCTAATTTGGTTATTCCATTAGTGGTTTTTCAGTATGGAAAGAAACTTATTAGTTTTTTATGAAAGTAAGGTATAAGGGTTTAGGGCATTGAAACAACTTAGTATGGAGTGGATTAAATAGTTATGTGATTAGGAAACCATAACTAGCCTTTTAGGCATAAAGTGGTTTTGTGGTTGTGTTTCTAGAGTGGTTGTAACATCCAACCCCTACTAATTGGCTTGAGAAGGAGGAAGGACATTACTTGACCTTAGGAGACATCCCCAAGATGGATAAGGCTATAAATAAATTCCAAGGGCTTCATTTATAGTTGGGGGATGAGTTTCCATTTTTGAAATAAAATAACTAACCAAATAAACCATTATATGATGCATGATATAAATGAAATACAACTCAAATAAATACAATTAATATCAATTCTTTCTATAAAAGTGTACCAAAATGAAGGAATATAAAAAAATATAAATAAAAATTGATAGACATTCCCAAAAAACCCAAATTATCCAAAAATAGAAATCAAAAGTCCTTACATACTCTATGTTGCAACTCCAAAAAATAACCAAAGTATCACTAAGCACCGATAGGGAAATGTGATACTTTACATTTACTTATATCCAGGTAAATGATATCTAAAAATCACAAAAGTTCCAAATAATGGGTGAGTACTAAAACCTAGTAGGATTTACCCAAATGGATTCCCTACTCATTCTATTAGGATAGAACAAGTTAGGACATTTATATAAAACAATTCATATAAAACCATTTGAAACAGTTCAACAATTTATCTCACATCCAAACAATTCCATGCCCATGTAGTATTCTAAAATAAAAAAATTCTCATGGAAATCAACCAAACATGTCATTATAACCATTTCATGAATTTAATTCATATTACATGTTCTACATCACATATCCACACACACATACACATCCTCACACAAGCATTGTGTTACAATTACAGTGGAACTTCACGTCCATAACACATACCCTTTGATGGTGGTACTTTACAACCAATATCCATTCATTACACAGACACTTAACCATTTAATACATAACACATGCCAATAAAACCATTTCTAAACCAATTAATTCAATTTAATCCATGCATTTATTGAAAACCATAATGACAACCCATTTCAATAAAAACCACCTTTTATTAAAACCCCATTTTTTCAACAAACCATTTCAATAAAACAAAATGGTTATTGAAAACCATATTCCATTCATCAAAAAATAACCATTTTAAAATAAAGTTTTAAATTTAACTTTCAACAAAACGCCCAATTTCCACAATCTAAAAACTATCTCCAAAGAGGTTTTTAAAAAATCATCTCAATTTCACAACAAATTTCAATAAATACAGTAAATTTGATCCTTCAAGTTCTAAATAGAGGAGTCGAGATTAAAGCCATATACATTGCGATTTATGGAGAAAATGAATAATAATACTTAGATACCGATAAAACTAGGTTGAATCACCAAAAACCTGCCTTAGATCTCTTCCCTTACCATCAACAATGTAAGAACCTAGTTCTTCTTCTTGAGGTACGGGTTTCTTATTTTCATTTTTCCTTTAATTTATTTGAGAAAATAAGGAAAATGGGGGGAAAATCCCAATTTTATGGGTACACGCCATATACTTTTCCACACGTCGTGTACTTTGGCCATGTTGGATAAGAATACAGGGCATGTAGGCTTGTTGGCGATTTAGGGTGTAAGAACTAAATACATGACATGTACATAGTAATACATGCCATGTAATCATTTGGCAGGTGAACAGTAAGGAGGTGAGAGTAGCCTCCAGTGGAATGATAGTATACGCCGTGTAGATGGAAATACACACCGTGTAACCAAGTCAACAGATGAACATTGAGGCGGTGGAAAGTTTCCACCATAGGAATAGTTAAAAAATGGAAAGTACACACCAAGTACATGAGAGTACACGCCGTGTAATTATGTTTTTTCGTAAACAATGGTAGTAGCCTCCTCATTCGGTGGAGGAGGCATAGAACTTGACGGGAGACGTAGGAGAGGAGGTCGGGACTTGGCAAAGCTCTCGATCACACACCGGGACTCTGATTCCTTCGCCGAAGATCTCATTTGAACCGCGCAGGTGAGATCTTATCTCTTCATGGACCTATCCTTACAATTCATTCCCTAAGATAAGTTATTTGAGTTTGAACGGGTAACTTTTTATCCCATATCTACGTCGTTGTTAGTTGTTTTGGGAGGCACCTTTCATTTATAGCGATTAGAGGACATCGAGGTAGGTGGTCTTGTGTTTATTTCCAACTGTAGAGATGATTTTGTGTATCGTTGTGCTAAGTTCCCTTGTTTGGGGTGTCGTATGGTTGATACCATGAGTTTTAAGATACCTAGAATTTCATAGTTAATTTAATGGATAAATATATACTGCTGTTGAGATCGTTGTCTTGATCCAGGGCCACCTCGTGGGTGTGTTTCCCTTATTTAGACGTTTAGCCAGGATACCCATTGGGTATGTCATGATTATAGCATGTTTTGAGTTTTCTTGAGATGAAACATATTTAAATTTCTTTTTATGTGTTGGGATCAGCCTGGTTACTTCCAATGATTAGTTTATCCTGAGGGAAATGTTCTGTTTCTCCTGAGGGAAACTTTTCTTATGCTTGAGGGCAGTAGATTCCATGCCTGAGGGAAATATCTTGTATGCCTGAGGGAAATATTCTTTATGCCTGAGAGAAATCACCAAAGGGTTTCGATTCCAATTGCCTGAGGGTAAGAATTTTCATGTCTGGGGACAATGTTTACTTTGAATATTCACTATGGTGATTTCTTACGCTATACATGCCAAGCTAAAGAAAAGGCTTGGAATTATTAAATAATTATTAAAATGGTAATATAACTAGTATGAATTTTTACTTTTTAGTACTTCCTAATTTACTGCATTTAATTATTGCACACTATTGTTGCACATTTTCATTGAATGTTTGGCATGGTCCTTTTGTGGTTGCCTACTGGGATTTATTTCTCACACCCTGTTTGGGTCCTGTCTTGGGCCCAAATAGATTATATTGTTGTAGGTGTTGATAAGGGAAAGAGTCCTTATATAGGTACTTGATTATTGTATAGGAGTAGGTGAGTATGGGATCGATCTTAGGCTTGCGATGCTGCTAAGTTCCTTCTACACAATTTTGTTTTTGTTTGCTGTACCTTGGGCTATATTGTGTTAGATTGCAGTGCATCCGGTTTTAGCTATTTTCATAGAATTAGAGATATATTTTATCATCATATATATGACTATTGGTCATTTATTTACTTCAGTATCATTTTCCATTTCATCTTGGTATTGTTCACTACTTCCACCTTGGTATGTTTGTATTTATCCACTGCGCTACACTTTGAAAAATTAGGACATAGTTTCCCCACTATCAGACCTAGGCCATCACTGCTAGTCGGTAGCCTCTGGAATTTGGGGAAATGTGCTTGAGGTGATGTGACCAACTGGGTTTGGGGCCCCCGTTGTGTAGCACCTGGATCCAGGACGTTACAAAGTGGTATCAGAAGAGATTTTCTTTTCTCTGAGTTATTTTATTATTTCTTAAAAATGGAAAGAGATGGATTGTTAAGGTATTCAGTAATATACTTTTACCAGGAGTAGTTACCCTGTGTACAGGTAAAGGCTGTATTTCCTAGAATTTAATTGTGATTTTCTGTTTATGATTATTATTGTTGATTTGATTTCACCAGTGGGTGATTCACTTGTGTTGTGATATTTATAGTTTATACCTGGTTTCTATTTAGTTTCAACCCGATGATATGAGGGTATGCCATATCATGCATCATTTAGGCACATGTTAGAATCACATGTCGTTCACAGTTTCCACACCATGTAGGTGCATTAGAAATTTTATGTTGTTGTGATAGATGTTGTGCTATAAAATTCATGTTGTTGTGATAGGTACCTTGATAGATATGCCTACTGTTGACTGGGTATTGGTACATGTTATGGTTGGGTTTACAGACGCTAAACATTGGTTCCTAAGAAGTATGCGCTCTCTTGGACCAGAATTTAGCAAATCATGATCCACCCTGTTGTTGTGTTTCATAATATAATGGGAAAGTTCGAGAGCTAAAATTTGGTTCGTGGAGAGTATGGTCCCTCAAGGATCAGAATTTGGCATACTAATGCTTGAAATCTAAGAAAAAATGGGCTTCGGAGTAGTTTATGAGGTCTACTATATGGAAACCCAGACAACATGGCGTGTAGTTCTATGAACCCATGCCATGTACTCTATTGTTCAAGAAGAAATGAAAAAAAATTATGTAAACGCTGTGAAGAATATGTACACGCCTTGTAGTTTCCAACCGTGTCATAGGCCGTGTAGGCAGAAACCTGTGTTGATAAAACTCTAGAGGGGACACACTGTGTACCGATTGTACTTTCTGTGTCGTGTTGACCCTGTGTCTACCATGTGACTAATAACACGAACGGAGAAATATTCACCAAAACATATCGTGTCACTTCAAAACACACCATGTAGTGTAATCTGGGAATCCAGTCATGTAACTAACAACATGGTTTAGTGTTAATTTTTCAATTACACATTGTGTCCTTCTGGAACACACCATGTAGTATGAGTCGTGTATCCGGCTGTGTCTCGAACAATACAAGTCAGTGAATCTCGTCTATTAAACTCCGTGTAGACCTCATACATGTCGTGTAGTCTCATTCTAAGGAGAGTCGTGTGGCTTAGCCCTGTAGAAGGACTCGAGAAGGGGAAGAAAAACTCAAGTGCACACCGTGTGTAAGGAAAAAACGTCGTGTTTTTGGGGTGTTACACGACCAGTTTTGGAAGAAGTACACACCCATATAAAAGAATTAAGGGAACACGCCATGTAGTTATTATACATGTCGTGCAGTCTTGTTTGTCAACTTGAATGTTTCTCTTTTCCTTGTTCCTTCATTCCGCTTTTAGTTTAGATTCCTTGATGATCTTAATCTAAGGAGTGTATTTGACCTTGTAGAGTCATTCCGCCGAGACAATATCGAGTTTTTCATCAAGAGAGTGGTAACGATTATAATCTTGAGAAGGTAGTCCACGGGATACCAATGGATCCTACAGTAGTGTCAGATGCAGCACTAGCCGTTACACCAGATGCAGGCGTGGATGTGCAGTTTCGTGGAGGCTTCATGTTGTTTATGCAGACCTTCAAGGGAGCACCGCCGGTTGCCACATCTATAGAAAAGCTGATTCGTATAATCCAGCAGTAGCATCTGCCTACGTTTTCAGGGGATGTCAGACCATAGTCTATGGAGTCTTGGCTAGGTTCTATGCAAACGATCTTATAGCATTTAGAGAAACCTCCTGGGAGGAGGGTCAAGCTCGCTACTTACATGCTGTGTGATTCCTCCAATAGATGATGGGATGTTACCACCTAGACTGAGCATCACCAATACATGGCATGGGAAGATTTTCAGGCAGTCTTCTATGAATTTTTCTTTCCAGAGACGCTAAGGGTAGATTGAGCTCGAGAGTTCATGAATCTGTAGTAGGGCTCCATGTCAGTGATGCACTATTCTGCCCGATTCACCGAGCTACAACATTTTGCACCTGTTCTAGTGGATGATGAGACGTTGAGGGACAAACGCTTTGAGGATGGTCTTCAATATGACATTTAAGTTCTGGTGAATGTTTTCAGGTTTCCTACAGTTCATGATATTGTGAATCAGGCATTTATTACTGAACGGAACCTGCGAGAAGCTAGTGGTTGACCAAGGCGGTTCGACACTAGTTTCTGGTACTATTTCTACTAGAAAGAGGAAGAGGCAGATGGATTTCTCTCATGGTGGCAGTACTATACAGAATAAATCTTTAGGTGTCCAGGTCATGTGAAACCAGTTTGGTAAAGAGGGGAACAAGATACCTTAGTGTCCCTGTGACCTAGTGGAGTCCCGATCTTGTAGTAAGATAGTTCATCTTCAGTGTTTTTGCAGGGCATTTCCACTAGTGACTAGTGAGAGGGGTTCTGACTCTGTGTGAAAAAGCAGGGCCAGAAGCTTCTTACCAGTTGGATAATTGGAATATGTCAAGATGTTCAGGCCGGGGTGGTGGTCATGGTCGTGGTAGCGGGACACCAGGATCTCAGAGACAGCAGGGCGGATCATCTCATGGTATCTAGGATATGTCGTAGGGCTGTGACACTGGACAGGCATATGTTGTGCAACAGACCTAATAGGAGAAGGACCCTGGACCATCCACTATCAGAGGTACTATTCTAGTTGCGTCTGTTTTATCTTCATTACTTTTCAATACGGGTTCTACATAGAGCTTCATATATGTGCCCATTGTGGAGAGCCTTGGGCTCTGTGTTTATTATTTTTCTGGAATTATAATTCTAGACACTCTGTTGGGGATTGTAATGGTAGCTGGGCGTCAGTGCAAGGAGTGCCCCCTAGAGGTTGGTGGGTGTCACTTCCTATGGTACCTCTATGTCTTATAGATGAAAGCCTATGATTTCATTCTTGGGATGGACTAGTTGGTACCCTTTAGAGCCTTTGTAGATTTCTATCGTCGTAGGGTGAGTTTCACATCACTAGATGGCGGGAAGTTCTTATACAAGGGTGAATGGGATGTCTAGGCGAGCCGAGCTGGACCTTAGCATCATGGGCGAGGTGGAGAGACAGCATAGATTTCGAGATTATATCTCGATGACTAGGGAACTTTTCACAATGATTTCCCTTCAGTGTTCAATCATTTCAGTGATGTCTTCTCGGACGACTTTTTAGGTCTACCTCCAAAGCGAGAGGTGGACTTCTCTATTGAGCTTGGGGAAGGAGTGGCACTGTAGAGACCCGTAGCTTGACGTACATGGACATTACATTACTTTTGCGGAATACTTAGTACATAACAAAAAAACACACACAAGGATCGTAATAGTTTAGTGTCTTTGGAAACTCGGAACGTAATCTTCTAATCGTGGTGAAAGATCTTCAATATCTCCCATAAAGATCTTCCATTTTTTTACCTAAAACCTTTCTTTATATCCTGGGGAAAAGAAAACATAAAAGGGTGAGCTCAAATTCTCAGTAAGGGTAAACAAAAGAAATACCAATCACATCATATACATAAGAACATAGCTTTTGGAAATCTTGACCTGCAGAAGAGATCATAATATCATAACATGGGATAAATCATAGAAGTGAAATGTAATCCCAATAATCATAACATAAAACATGAAACTTTGTGGCATACACACAGAATCATTTCGTGTTATTCAAGAATCATTGCCAAGACTATATTAGTGGACAAAGTCCCTTTCTGAATCGAGTAGCTCTCGTTTCAGTCCTGTTTCACTGAACCGGTATAACCTACCATTTCAGCCATGTCTATCTCATGAGATATAAAATCTTTACCCAATGCATTGGAGGTAGATATAGGTCCCACCCATCTTATAATGTATCCTTTCTTATGTGTTCCACATAATCATAAATCATACATCATCGCATAACACATGTAACAAAAATGGGATTCTTGAAACATCATGACATCATAAAACAAATCATATAAGATAAAGGAATTCATAAAAATAATTCCATCACAACATAATGAAATCAATTAAATAATAGGGATAAAAACAGAACCCTTTATTATCTTAGATGGAAAATTATTTTGATAAAACACTTGAACTCCATTCTTGACGAAAATATCCTTTCTTCTTCAAAAACACTTTTCCTTTCTTAACATGTCATACAATTTTAAACTAAAAGAAGTTGATTAAAAATAAACTTGAAAACTTGTAAAGGAATCTTCTTGGAAATAATGTTTTAAAAATCCATTCATGCCGTATAAGTTAAAAAAAACATTCTTCATACTTTTTCGGAAAAGTGAAAAAGTACCTCGTACGAAAAACGACAAAAGATTCCTTTCATTTCTTTTACTAAAAACTCACCGAAGGGTAAAAATGGATTTAAACAATTGTAGGTGGATGGAAATAATATTACATATTTATGAAACATGGATGGGGATGATAAATTACACCCCAGTAAATAGAAAAGTAAAAACAATCTCGGAGAAAAAATGAGATTGTGATATTTTCCCTTACCTTAGGTCCGACTTGCTTTGTGAGTGTCCGAACCTCCTCTTCTTTGAAACGCTTCTTTGAATCCTCCACTTAGGGAACTAAGATTGGTCTTTGAAGAAGACCAGGACCTCTAGGATTATTATAGGGAAGTGGAGAAGGTATTTTGGCAGGGTTTGGTCGAGCTTGAGTGCTCAAATTGGTGTGAGGAGGAGGGGGAGGAGGTACCCTTTTATAAGGGATGAGAGGGGCACCTTAGGAATATCTCAAAATATTATTTTATATTAAAGTCAAAATCGGTTTATAATGGTTCCAAAGGGTCTTATTTCGAAGATAAAGTAGGGATGGGTCTAAATCCTATCATCCATCAGGATTTAGACAAGTTTAGGGTATTATTTTAACCTTATCAATTAGATTTAACTCTAAGTTAAATAATTTAACTTTTACCGTGTCTTTTTGTTTTCTTTCACTATATGGTTAATACACTTACTATAACATGCCAAACGAACCCCAAATTGTATATTATTAATACATATATCCTTTTCTAAGTCATTTGGCCGAACCTTAGATTTTTAGGAATGAAATAACAATTAGTAATATAATATTTGATTTAAAAACTATTTTGTGTCAATTTTGACACTATTTGATATATGATTTTTGTGAAAGTCATAACAGAATTATATGTTCGAACCAAGTTGATTAAATCAACACTAATATATCATAGTTACCTATAAAATTATTGTAATTCATAAAAAGTCTCAAATTACATTTAGTTTTGTGTTTATAACATCAATTATGTCAATATTTCAATAATAAGATAATTACTGCATCATCATTGTGTCATAAATAAATTAAATTATTTAATGTCTAAAAATTCCAAATAAAATACCATTATATAGGAAATCTTTTTAGCTTTCTAATTAATATTTATAGTCGAATTTATCTTATGTATAACCCCATATTAAAAATGATTTACTTATTAAACTTTGATTTTAACTATTTTAACCCTTCTTTAAATAAATTAATAATAAATGTCCTAACGTAACCCAAGTGGGCCTAAATGATAATATTTTACACTTAAGGTTGTTTTTGGTCGAGATACACTTGTCCAATAGGATTAGGACATGTGTTAGGGTAATATTAATATCATTTTTACCCTTAATTACCCTATTTATTTTTAACCGTGGTAAAAAAAAGTAAAAAGTTACTATTCACCAAAAATTATTTTCATCTCATTGAACCACATTTTACTTACTGACATCAACCGTGTCTCTCGGATTTTTGAAATTCCATTCACAGAAGCGGTAAAATTAAGTTTTATGAAAAATTCAGTTTTTTAACTACCACTTAGTAGTTTCACTATTCATCAAAAATTGATGTTTTTCAGAAAAATGCCAAAATTTCATCCTAAGCTATATTTCATATTCCGAATTCAAAAATGAAGTCTATTTTACCAAATTCATAACATAGAAGTTGCATTAATTAATTTTATAATTAAATCCCGCTGTTAAAACAAATAGGGTGTTTTTAAGAAACAATATCTATCAAAAGATTGACACTTGATTATGTCTGGTTTAAATGTGAAATTACATTTAATGACCAACATTGTATTAAATTGTAAAAATATATTCTAAATATACTTTAAAACCACTCAAATTAATAATTTATCACTATTAATTATTTCGATTGAAAAAGTTGTTTTTAACTAAAATTTAGTAATTTTCACTATTCATCAAAATATGAAAGTTATCCGAAAAGTACCAAAATTTCACCTTAGGCTAAATTTGATACTAAGAATCCAAAACTGAAGTCCATTTTGAGAGCTAAAATTTCTAAAATTTTAAAAGGTGGTTATTACTATTCATAACGGCTAGTTATAATAATATTTTAATAGCATATCGTTGTTTAGTGAAACTCAGTATTGCGTACTACACACGCTATCAAGGAAGGTTGCGATTGCGTGTAATGCAAGGCAAGTCAAAGATGCGTGTTGTGCAAGCTCCTTTTGGTGTATCGTACAACACAAGACATTAATAAAATTAAAAAGAATATTTTTCATAAAATCTCGGGCTGTTACATTCTACCCCCCTTAAAATGAATTTCGCCCTCGAAATTCGTCGGGGTTATAAATGGTTTACTATTCGAAAGTTTATTTAATAGAAACCCACATCGTAAAAAGGAATATCAAAACCAATCTTTAAAAACAAAAGTATGAAACGTAACGGTTACCCAAATAAACTAATCATTGGGTTTCCACATAGGTGAAAATATGGATGTGGAAGAGAAATCTAGCCATCATGTTCTGATGGAGAGTGGTATAGAACATGGATATGGAAAATCCAGCAATCACAAAGCCATAAATTTGTGACGATCTAAGGTACCATCTGATTCATCAGATATAAGATCACTAGGACAACATTTTTGGTTTTCAAGATCGTTTCCCTAAAGTTAAAGAATTTGAATTAGAATAAATACTTACTTTATGTTGGTACAACCTCACTGTTGTTCGTGCCTTTAACAATTTCCACTTCATCTCTTAAATGAATGAAGTTGAATTTGTTATTCGTGAAGTGTTAGCAGATCATGTGATAGAATGACGGGTCATTCCATCTGTCTCAAAAGGTTAGCAAAATTTATATACATAAGTCGATCTATAGTGAGATTAATCATATATGGTTCATAAAAAGGAGTTATAATTTATATATCATACTCCTTAATATAATAAAACTAGTTTCTACTAAACAGGGACTTCCTGTAGGTCAGTTGTAGGCGATGAAGGCCAGTCGCACTTCGGTTGTGGGTTCGATTCCTACAGCCTTGTCCGACGCGATGGGCTGTCGCCCGTCCTGCAGGTTGTCCTTTTTCTAAAACTACATTACTATAACATCCCATCAATAATATCGAATAAAAAAACTTCTATCCTTAAACAATACTAACTTATGTCCAACATAATCCATTCCAATCTTTAGGCTTATCCATAATACTGCAGTCCACTCTCATAACATAGTGAAAACGATTACCAGATATTTAACACCATCGTCGATCCCCACATATCATAAGATATGTTTTGTTGGTCACATTCCAAACATTCAATGTCTTTAATCATGTATTCTCTTGAATACCTTAGTGAAAACATGAATGCAGTTAAAATTTAACACTTTCCACATACCAAAATCCTCAAAATTCTATATACTCAAACCATGATATCACTTAGTCCTTATATCAATCATGAGCTCCTGAATACTGTTAAACATTTCATTTTCTCATTTTCCCTTCATTATGTGCATAATATCTCAATCACTTTGAATACCACATTAGACCAATACATAAATATTTTAATACTCAATGATACAACATTATTTTGGAATCCCATTACATAAACACTTAATCATTTCACCACATTGTTGTCATATTCAACATTTCCAATAGTGATCGCATGTGACTTCCCTTTGTCCTTTGCCTTAAGTGGTTGCTCATGTCGATCATCACTGACCCTTGGATTAGGACATTTATTAGCATAATGCCCCATTTCCTTGCACTTGAAGCATTGAAGTGTTGGTGGTGTGTTCTCTGCAGTGTTTGCTTTATTCACATCATTAGAAACCCTTTTTCCATTACTTCGACACTCAGCTGCTCGATGACCTTCTTTTCCACACTTAAAACATTTTCTAGTCCCTTTAAGACAGTCTCTACCATGCTTCTTTCCACACTTTGTGCATAAGGAAACATTCATCTTCTTTTCACCATTATTCTGAGATTTCTCCTTGAACTCCATCTTTCGTTTCTTGTCAAAAACATGAGATTGATATGTAACACCAAATTCCATTTCTACCTTGATAGCACAACGCAAAATTTCTTCATAGCTACTGGAGTCTCTTATAGCTAATGCCCTTCGAAGACTTGGTTTTAAGCCACTGAAAAATCGATCAACTTTACTTTCAGGTTGGATGATAATGCCAGATGCATACCTTGCAAGTCTTGTAAAATTTGCTTCGTATATACCAACAGATTCATCATCCTTCTGCTTCAGCTCAAGAAACTCCTTTTCCATCTTTTTTCTAAGAATACGAGGGATGTACTTACTGAAAAACAAGTTCTTGAACTCGTCCCATTAAATTTCATCTCTTGACCTCGTATTCTTGATAAGATTCCACCATTGATCAGCTTCACCTTCCAAACGATATACTGCTAAGATGACTTTATCATGTTCAGAACATTGAAGAACTGAAAATATCTTTTCAGTAGTACTGATCCATTGTTCAGCAACAAGTGGATCGGAAGACCCACTAAAAAAGGTGGACATTGCCTCATGAAGGACTCAATAGAATATTGTTCCCTTCTATGCTCATTTGGAAGTCCAGAATGATTCATAGCTTGTGTAAGTATAGCAATAAGATTTTGCACTCCATCTCCCATAACATTTGTTTGTTCAGGAGGACAATCAATGCACTGTCCATTACATTGATCAACACGGTTCCTTCGGGTTCCAGCCATCGTCTAAAACCCAAAAAGAATAGTGTGAGAGGCAAAAATCATGCTAGGGAAAACAACATAATAAAGGGGAAGTACCTTCAATATCTAACATCTTAGGTTTAATTCTATGATCGTTAGCGTAATTCTAGTACTATAACCTATACGTATACTTAACCTTAGGGACATCCCTAGACATACCTTAGAAATATCTCTAGGGATCTCACTAAAGTTCTCACATCCTAGTTTCCAAAGGTTGACTAAACCTTTCCTCTGATACCAACTGTAGAGACCCGTAGCTTGACGTACATGGACATTACATTACTTTTGCGGAATACTTAGTACATAACAAAAAAACACACACAAGGATCATAATAGTTTAGTGTTTTGGAAACTCGGAACGTAATCTTCTAATCGTGGTGAAAGATCATCAATATCTCCCATAAAGATCTTCCCTTTTTTTTACCTAAAACTTTTCTTTATATCCTGGGGAAAAGAAAACATAAAAGGGTGATCTCAAATGCTCAGTAAGGGTAAACAAAAGAAATATCAATCACATCATATACATAATAACATAGCTTTTGGAAATCTTAACCTGCAAAAGAGCTCATAATATCATAACATGGGATAAATCATAGAAGTGAAATGTAATCCCAATAATCATAACTTAAAACATGAAACTTTGTGGCATACACACAGAATCATTTCTTGTTAGTCAAGACTCATTTCCAAGACTATCTTAGTGGACGAAGTCCCTTTCTGAATCGAGTAGCCCTCGTTTCAGTCCTGTTTCACTGAACCGGTATAACCTACCATTTCAGCCATGTTTATCTCATGAGATATAAAATCTTTACCCAATGCATTGGAGGGAGATATAGGTCCCACCCATCTTATAATGAATCCTTTATTATGTGTGCCACATAATCATAAATCATACATCATCGCATAACACATGTAACAAAAATGGGATTCTTGAAACTTCATGACATCATAAAACAAATCATATAAGATAAAGGAATTCATAAAAATAATTCCATCACAACATAATCAAATCAATTAAATAATAGGGATAAAAACAGAACCCTTTATTATCTTAGACGGAAAATAATTTTGATAAAACACTTGAACTCCATTCTTGAGGAAAATATCCTTTCTTCTTCAAAAACACTTTTCCTTTCTTAACATGTCATACAATTTTAAACTAAAAGAAGTTGATTAAAAATAAACTTGAAAACTTGTAAAGGAATCTTCTTGGAAATAATGTTTTAAAAATCCATTCATGCCGTATAAGTTAAAAAAACATTCTTCTTACTTTTTCGGAAAAGTCAAAAAGTACCTCGTACGAAAAACTACAAAAGATTCCTTTCATTTCTTTTACTAAAAACTCACTGAAGGGTAAAAATGGATTTAAACAATTGTAGGTGGATGGAAATAATATTAAATATTTATGAAACATGGATGTGGATGATAAATTACACCCCAGTAAATAGCAAAGTAAAAACAATATTGGATAAAAAATGAGATTGTGATATTTTCCCTTACCTTAGGTCCGACTTGCTTTGTGAGTGTCTGAACCTCCTCTTCTTTGAAACGCTTCTTTGAATCCTCCACTTAGGGAACTAAGATTGGTCTTTGAAGAAGACCAGGACCTCTAGGATTATTCTAGGGAAGTGGAGAAGGGATTTTGTCAGGGTTTGGCCGAGCTTGAGTGCTCAAATTGGTGTGAGGAGGAGGGGGAGGAGGTACCCTTTTATAAGGGAGGAGAGGGGCACCTTAGGAATATCTCAAAATATTATTTTATATTAAAGTCAAAATCGGTTTATAATGGTTCCAAAGGGTCTTATTTATAAGCTAAAGTGTGGATGGGTCGAAATCCTATCATCCAATAGGATTTAGACAAGTTTAGGGTATTATTTTAACCTTATCAATTAGATTTAACTCTAAGTTAAATAATTTAACTTTTACCGTGTCTTTTTGTTTTCTTTCACTATATGGTTAATACACTTACTATAACATGCAAAACGAACCCCAAATTGTATATTATTAATACATATATCCTTATCTAAGTCATTTGGCCGAACCTTAGATTTTTAGGAATAAAATAACAATTAGTAATATAATATTTGATTTAAAAACTATTTTGTGTCAATTTTGACACTATTTGATATATGATTTTTGTGAAAGTCATAACAGAATTATATGTTCGAACCAAGTTGATTGAATCAACACTAATATATCATAGTTACCTATAAAATTAGTGGAATTCATAAAAAGTCTCAAATTACATTTATTTTTGTGTTTATAACATCAATTATGTCAATATTTCATTAATAAGATAATTACTGCTTCATCATTGTGTCATAAATAAATTAAATTATTTAATGTCTAAAAATTACAAATAAAATACCATTATATAGGAAATCTTTTTAGGTTTCTAATGAATATTTATAGTCGAATTTATCTTATGTATAACCCCATATTAAAAATGATTTACTTATTAAACTTTGATTTTAACTATTTTAACCCTTCTTTAAATAAATTAATAATAAATGTCCTAATCTAACCCAAGTGGGCCTAAATGATAATATTTTACACTTAAGGTTGGTTTTGGTCGAGATACACTTGTCCAATAGGATTAGGACATGTGTTAGGGTAATATTAATATCATTTTTACCCTTAATTACCCTATTTATTTTTAACCGTGGTAAAAAAAAGTAAAAAGTTACTATTCACCAAAAATTATTTTCATCTCATTGAACCACATTTTACTTACTGACATCAACCGTGTCTCTTGGATTTTTGAAATTCCATTCACAGAAGCGGTAAAATTAAGTTTTATGAAAAATTCAGTTTTTTAACTACCACTTAGTAGTTTCACTATTCATCAAAAATTGATGTTTTTCAGAAAAATGCCAAAATTTCATCCTAAGATATATTTCATATTCCGAATTCAAAAATGAAGTCTATTTTACCAAATTCATAACATAGAAGTTGCATTAATTAATTTTATAATTAAATCCCGATGTTAAAACAAATAGCGTGTTTTTAAGAAACAATATCTATCAAAAGATTGACACTTGATTATGTCTGGTTTAAATGTGAAATTACATTCAATGACCAACATTGTATTAAATTGTAAAAATATATTCTAAATATACTTTAAAACCACTCAAATTAATAATTTATCACTATTAATTATTTCGATTGAAAAAGTTGTTTTTAACTAAAATTTAGTAATTTTCACTATTCATCAAAATATGAAAGTTATCTGAAAAGTACCAAAATTTCACCTTAGGCTAAATTTGATGCTACGAATCCAAAAATGAAGTCCATTTTGAGAGCTAAAATTTCTAAAATTTTAAAAGGTGGTTATTACTATTCATAACGGCTAGTTATAATAATATTTTAATAGCATATCGTTGTTTAGTGAAACTCAGTATTGCGTACTATACACGCTATCGAGGAAGATTGCGATTGCGTGTAATGCAAGGCAAGTAAAAGATGCGTGTTGTGCAAGCTCCTTTTGGTGTAGCGTACAACACAAGACATTAATAAAATTAAAAAGAATATTTTTCATAAAATCTCGGGCTGTTACAGGCACTATTGTCCATTCCTCATTATAGGATAGACACGCCAGAATTGTAGGAGCTCAAGATGTAGTTGGAGGAGTTGCAAGACAAGGGTTTCATCTGACCCAGTACTTCTCCTTGGGGTTCGCCTATCCTGGTTGCAAAGAAGGCAGATGGTACCCACAGACTCTGTGTGGATTATTGAAAACTGAACTAGTTTATGTTTAAAAACCAATATCCCTTACCAAGGATTGATGATCTTTTTGATCAACTTTAAGGAGCACAAGTGTTCTCAAATATTGAATTCAGATCTGGATATCATCAGTTGCACGTTAGACCATCATACATACCGCTTATAGCCTTTCGGAGAAGATATGGTCTATACGAGTACTTGGTCATGTTGTTCGGACTCACAAACGTGCCATCAGTTTTCATGGATCTAATGAATCATGTGTTCCACCCATATCTGGATTCTTTTGTGGTAGTCTTCATGGATGATATCTTGGTTTACTCTCACACTCGACACGACCATGCCACCCATCTTTATATCTTGCTGAGTACACTGAGGGAGCATCAGTTATATGCTAAGCTCTCAAAATACCACTTTTGGATGGACCAGATTCACTTCTTAGGTCATATTATCTCAGAGGCAGGAGTTGCTGTTGACCTAGAGAAAGTGAGAGCAGTAGTTTCTTGGGAGCAGCCGAAGAACATGTTTGAAATAAAGAGTTTCTTGGGGTTGGCTGGTTAGTACAGGCACATTATAAAGGACTTATCCCACTTAGAAGCACCGTTGACAGGTTTTACTAAGAAGGGTATGATGTTTGTTTGGTCAAAAGCTTGTGAGACAGCCTTTCAGGAGCTAAAGGGAAGGTTGACATCAACATGAGTCCTGATACTTTCAAAGCCAGGGAAGATCTATACAATTTACTATGATGCATCAGGTATTAGGCTAGGAGTAGTGTTGATGTAGGGTGATCGAGTAGTTGCGTACGGGTCTCGGCAGTTGAGGCCACATGTGAGGAATTATCTGACGCATGACCTCGAGTTGGCTGCAGTTGTTCATGTGTTACGCTATTGGATACATTATCTCTTAGGAGAACATTTTGTGGTGTTTACGGAAAACAAAAGTCTTAAAAACATCTTTACCCAATGTGAATTGAATTTGAGACAGTGAAGGTGGGTTGAATATCATCAGTCCTTTGACTTTGAGCTTTCCTATACACCAGGTAAGGGTAATGTAGTAGCTAATGCACTGAGTAGGAGGACTCAGATACAGGTAGTTCAGGAGGCCAGTGGTGACTGGAAGCTTGTGGACTTATTCTCTAATATGCATTTGGAGGTGCACGATAGTCAAGAGAAAATATATCTTTCATCCATAGTTGTTACTTCTACCCTCCAAGATAGAGTGAGGATGAGATAGCTATGAGATTCAGAAGGCCTAGTTCCACGGGAGATGGTGGAAAGTGAGGACCCTCCTCTTGGTTGGACGATAGGGGATGATGAGGTACTGCATATCCATAGATGAGTGTAGGTTCCAGGGGATATATGCGAGGAGTTGATGTGGGAATTTCATGCTTCATCTTGGGCAGTGAATCCTGGGGTAACCAAAATGTATCGTGACTTCAGACGTCAATATTGGTGGCTGGGTATGAAAAGAGAGGTCACTGGTTTTGTTACAAGATGTTCCACCTGTCAGCAGGTGAAGGATGAGAATCAGAGGCCAACTGGACTGTTACAATAGTTACCCATTCTGAAATGGAAATGGGATGATTTTAGGATGGACTTAGTGACCGAGATGCCAAGGTCACCTCAAGTCAGTGATGTCGTATGGGTTGTTGTGGATAGACTTACGAAGTTAGCTCACTTTTTTCCAAGCAAGGAGACCTTTTTTGTTGATGAGCTCGGAAAGTTGTATTTCTGAGAGGTAGTATGTCTTCATGGGGTCCCTCGTTCTATCATTTCAGATAGGGACACCTGTTTTACATCACATTTCTGGTAGATATTTTAGAGGGAACTGGGTACACAGGTGCTTCTGAGCACATCTTACCACCCTCAGATCGATGGCCAGTCAGAGCGTATGATACAGGTGCTAGAGGATATGTTGCGTGCATGTGTCCTGGACTTTGGGGTATCTTGAGAGAAGCACATACCCCTGGTTTTTTTCCTAAAAAAATAGTTTTCATGCAACTATTTAGATGGCACCTTACGAGGATTTATATGGTAGGCCATGTCGATCACCCTTGTGCTGGTTGGAGGAAAGTGAGGTAGCTTTACGGGGACCACATCTCGTACAGGATACTTCAGAGAACATCCAATTGATTCGGAAGCGGATGGCTACTGCACAGTCTCGTCATAAATCTTATATTGATTGCTGCAGATGACCCTTGGAGTTCATGGTCGTGGATCAGGTTTTTTTTTTGCGTGTTTCACTGAGGTTGGTACACAGGCGTATCAAGAGACATGGTAAACTTTCACCAAGGTATGTATAGGCCGTTTGAGATTCCAGAGAGAGTCGGACTGGTTGCCTATCGTTTGCAGTTACCACAAAGGTATC
This sequence comes from Viscum album, assembly GCA_963277665.1. NCBI lineage: Eukaryota > Viridiplantae > Streptophyta > Magnoliopsida > Santalales > Viscaceae > Viscum > Viscum album. Next base: position 1,040,471,129 of record OY728143.1, on the reverse strand, counting down.
GATCCATGCATGACGTCTTCCACGTATCTCAGCTACATTGTTATCAATCAGACCCATCTCACATTTTTTCAGCCCAATGAGGTTGAACTTCATGTTGATGCATCATTTGAGAAACATCTGATTTGTATTTTTGATAGGAGCACTAAGGTTCTCTGAGGCCGGTCAGTTCCTCTCATACGGGTATTATGGCAGCTTGGCCGAGTGCAAGATGAAACCTGGGAGTGGGAGACCAACGTACGTGCTTAGGGGACAGAGTTGTTCTCAGCTTTATCGTCACCACCCTTGTAAGGGCAATTTGGGGACGAATTTATTTAAGGGGGGGTGTTTGTAAGAACCTGGTTCTTCTTCTTGAGTTACGGGTTTATTCTTTTCCTTTTTCCTTTAATTATTTTGATAAAATAAGGAAAATTGGAGGAAATCCCAATTTTATGGGTACACACCGTGTACTTTCCCACACGCCATATACTTTGGCCGTGTGGGATAAGAATACAGGGAATGTAGGCTTGTCGGTGATTCCGTGTGTAAGAACTAAATACACAACCTGTACATAGTTATGCAGGTCGTATAATCAGTCGGCAAGTGAACAGTAAGCCGATGAGAGTAGCCACTAGTGGAATGATAGTACACACCGTGTAGTTGGTAATACATGTTGTGTAACCAAGTCGATGGATGAACAGTGAGGCGGTGGAAAGTGGACGCTATAGGAACAGTTAAAAAAATGGAAAGTACAGGCCGTGTACTTGAGAGTACACATCGTGTAGTTATGTTTTTTTTGTTAAAAACTGGTAGTAGCTTCCTCATTTGATAGAAGAGGCATAGAAATTGACGGGAGATGTGAGAGAGGAGGTCGGGACATGGAAGAGCTCCTGATCGCACACCGGGACTCTGATTCCTTCACCGACGATCTTGATTGAACCGAGTGGGTGAGATCTTCTCTCTTCATGAACATCTCCTTCCAATTATTTTCCTAAGGGAAGTTATTTGATTCTGAACGGGTAAATTTTTATGCCAGATCTACATTGTTCTCAGCTATTTCGGGAGGCACCTTTCACGTATAGCGATCAGAGGATATCGAGGTAGGTGGTCTTGTGTTTATTTCCAACCATCGAGATGATTTTGTGTACCATTGTGCTACGCTCCCATGTTTGAGGTATCGTATGGTTGAGACCATGACTATTGACATACCTATAATTTCATAGGTAATTTAATGGATAATTATATAATGCTGTTGGGATCATTGTCTTGACCCTGGGCCACCCTGTGGGCGCGTTTCCCTTGTTTATCTGTTTGGCTATGATACCAGTGGGTATGTTGTGATTAAAGCATGTTTTGAGTTTTCTTGAGAGGAAACAAATATAAATTGATTGTTATGGATTGGTATTGGCCCAGTTATGTACAATGTTTAGTTTAGCCTGAGGGTAATGTTCTGTTTAGCTTGAGGGAAACTTTTCTTATGCCTGAGTGAAGTAGCTTTCGTGCCTGAGGGAAATATCTCATATTCCTGAGGGATATATTCGTTATTCCTGACGGCAGACACTTGAGGGTTTAGATTCTGATTGCCTGAGGGTAAGAATTTTCATGTCTAAGGACAATGTTTACTTTGAATATTCACTGTGGTGATTTCTTATGACGTACCTACCAAGCTAAAGATCAGGCTTGGAATTGTTAAATAATTATTAAAATGGAAATATAACTGGAAGGAATTTTTACTTTTGAGTACTTCCTAGTTTACTGCATTTCATTATTGCACACTGCTATTGTGTATTTTCACTGACAGTTGGGCACGGGCCTTTGGTGGTTGCCTTTTGGGATTTATTTCTCACACCCTATTTGGGTCATGTCTTGGGCCCAAACAGATTATATTGCTGCAGGTGTTGATAAGGGAAAGAGTCCCTATACAGGTACATGATTGTTGTAGAGGAGTAGATGAGCATGGGATCGAGGTTAGGCTTGTGATGTTGCTGAGTTCATGCTGCACTGTTTTGTTTTTCTTTGTTGTACCTTGTGCTATATTTTGTTAGATTGCAGTGTATCCTATTTTGGTTGTTTTCTTAGAATTAGGGACATATTTAATCATCGTATATATGATTGTCGGTCATTTTTTTACTTCAGTACGATTGTCCATTTCAGCTTGGCATTGTTCACTGCTTCCACCTTGGTATGTTTCTATTTCTCCACTACACTACACTTTGACAAATGAGGGCATAGTTTCCCCACTATCAGACCTAGGCCCTCATTTCTATTCAGCAGCCTCTGGCGTTTGGGGAAATTATCTTGAGGTCATGTGACCAACTGGGTTCGGGGAACCTATTGTGTGGCACCCGAATCCAGGACTTTACCAGAAAAGAAAAATATCATCATATTTATAATCAAATACCTTAGATATATCCACAACAGAAGTAGATCTAATAAACCAAGAGAGTGATAGAATTAGATCTAAGGAAAACCTCCATATACCACTACAAACGATGACTTACTATGATATTTGGACATAAATGAACCAAGAAACACCTTCAAAGCATCTCCAAATCGAGGGGAAAATATCCTTGGCCTTTGAGAGTGAGAAATATTGAGTTTGGGATAAAATAAAGAGAAATGGGTGTCAAAATACAAATATGACCTTGATCCACTTTTTGTGGATCTTGTTTTTAAATTGTGAAATGTTATTCACATGGTTAGGAAACCCATACGCTAATTGCGAACCAGTTTCTACCTCAATGAGGAGTCTCACATGGTTGGATCTCATGGTTTGAAAATTGTGCACTACCCGTGAAAAAACTCATTGTCCCAAATTTCTTGGTTTCTCCTAGGTGGCTGTATGGTTTGGAAAAAACATGATCCTGGCGATAAACCATCTCCATAGCCTATATATCTTTATGCAATATTTTCTATAGGAGTTTCACAATTTCCATTAATTGTGAACCAACCATGCACCTTTATAAATGCTCCAAAAACAGGCCAAAATGTTTTCAAAATCTCTCAAACCCCACCCAAACACTTTATATACTTAAAATACATAAATAAATGGTTACTTACTTCAAAATAGGGAGGTACACTCTCCCCACCATTAGAATTTTATTCCCTGAAAATTATAAAACCATCATTTACCTTAAATATTTTCAGCCATTTATCTTTCATTTCCTTCTTTTGTTCCAAAGTCTCTTCCTAAATATGACCATGTTTCCATGAAACCCACACTAGACTAATTCTTTTTTCCATGCAAGAATTTCTCTTAGCTATCCATAATATACACTGGTACATGCACCAATGAAGCATTCGGCTCTAGGTTAATATGATTCCATCTGATCAGATGGTCAGGATCAAGATGATAATTTTTAAACTAAGATACATGAAACATATTATATATAGCCCTGAACCATGGTGGCAATTCCAACTGATATGAGACTTCACTAACCCATTCAAGTATCTCAAAAATGTCCTATGTATTGAGGATATAACATTCCTTACTTTCCAAAATGATGATGTTCAATCCTTGGAGAGGTCGTTAAAAACATATGATCACTCACCTCGAATGACTACAGCCATTGACAATGATCCTCATACGATTTATGATGAATCTATGTTTTTGCCATTTATTTCCTAGTAAACTAAATCTTCTCCATTGTTTCTTTTACACGGATTAGTTCAACTATTGAAGTCTCGCCTATTTCCATCCAACAAACTAGAGAATGATAAATACTCCCATACATTGTTTTAAAATTAGCCATATGTATCAAGTCCTGATCGATGTTGTTATTTGAGAACTCCACTAATGGCATGTATTCCTCCCATTAGAAACCAAAATCTATTACAAAATCCCACAAAATTTCTTCAAACATTTGTATCATCAATTTAGACTACCCATCTATCCAAGGATGATACACTGTACTCATAGTCATTTGAGTCCCAATGGATTTCTATAAGAATTTACAAAAACAAGATGTAAACCATAGATATATATATTAAAATATTGAAACTAGTATGCCATGTATCTTTACCACTTCTCATGTATATATTTATTAAAAGTAATCTATCATATGAGATTCATGAATAGGAATGAAATGGGTTGACTTTGTGAGCTATTCCACTACTACCCATATGGCATCATGTTTCTGAACAATTTTTGGGAGACCTGTTACAAAATCCATAGCAATCTTCTCCCATATCCAAATACGGATAGTTAAATATTGCAACATGCATATGGGTTTTTTATGCTCTGCCTCAGCTTTCTGACAATTTAAGGATTCCAAAACAAACTCATCCACCTTTATCCTCATACAAACCCACCAAAACGGTTCTTTCGATGCTTTGTACATATTTTGTATTATGGGATGAACTGCCCATCTTGAATGGTGTTAAGTAAGAAAAATTTGTTCCTATAAATCCATATGTATGACCATATTATTTTCTAACCACAACACTGAACATTCATCCAGATTCCATCCCTCAATGGGCTTCCCACCATTGAGTTTTGGCCACATAGCCATGCAGTCTACATCAAATGTATTTTTATCTTTGACTGTCTCTACCAAATCAAGAATGAAGGAAATTAGAATGAAGGCCACGACTTCACCTTGGTCTTCACATTCTAAGTTCATGTCAACTAGGAACGATATCAACTACCACTCATATGAAGCTAATTTTTTCAACTGAGCATATGACTTTCTTCTTAATGAATCTAACAATGAATTTCCTTTTCCTACTGTATAAATCAAGTAAAAGTCAAACATTTGGAGATATTCCATCTATCTTTTTTGTCTCGGGTTTAGGTCTCTTTGTGATAAAATGTGTTTCAAGATCTAATGATCTATAAACATAGTAAATTTCTCACCAAAAATACAATAACTCCATGTCTTAAAAGAATAGACTATAGTAGCTAACTCCAAATCATGTGTTGGGTAGTTCTTCTCATGAAACCTTAACTCTCTTGATCAATAAGAAGCAATGTGATATCCCTACATGAGAAAACATACCAACCTGGATCCCGAAGAATCATAATACACCATGTACCCATGCTTTAATTCAATAAAATTAATGATTGGTGATGATGTAAGGTGAAAATTTAATACTTTAAAATATTTATTACTTCTCTCATCCCATTGAAACATAACATTTTTACTTATCAAATCTATCATTGGTGAATCTAGTCATTAGAAATCTTGAAAAAACATGGGTAATAACCATCTTGACCAAGGAAACTTTATATCTCAAATTCAATATTCAGTAGATTCTAAGAGATAACGGCTCCTATATTTTATGAATGCACAGAAACACCTATTTTAGAGATTATATGGCCAGGAAAACATACCTATTGTATCTAAAAATCACACTTTGATAATTTTTCATAAAAATTTTGATCCCTCGAGATTCCCAACATTGTCAACAAGTGTTTCTCATGCTCAGAACTTGTCCTTGAATACACTGATTTTTCATCCACAGAAACCAACATAAAATAATCTACATATCACTGAAATATCTGATTCACCAATTTCATGAATACCATTGGTGAATTTGTAAGACTTGACGGAATTACCCAATATTATTAATGTCTATATCACCTTCTGAAATATATCTTTGAAATATCCTCCTTCAAAACCCACAATTGGTGATATCCTAATTGAAAATCAATTTTGTAGAACAAATAAGTTTCCCTCAATTGATCAAATAGATCATCAATGCATGGAAGTGGATATTTTATCTTTATCATAACTGGGTTAAGCTTATGATAATCCACACACAACCTAGGAGTTACATCCACTTTCTTGAAAAACAAAACTAGTGGTTCCCATAAAGATGTGCTCAGCCAGATGAAACCTTTTCTTTCTAGCTCCTCATACTCACTTTGAATTCCCTTAATTATATTAGTTACATCTTATCCCATGATGAGATCAATTTTAAACATTACTTTCCTTATAGGTGGTAACCCTAACAAATCACTGGGAAAAACATCAACAAATTGATCCAAAACCAATAGAAAACTACAATCCTCAATATCTCCCATTGATTCCAAATTCAATACTACATAATGGCATGATATTGTTCCAACTATTGGTGATAACAATACTGTTACACCTTTTTTTACATTCTGATATCCTAAAAATAGATTCTCAACACCAAAATCAGTTGTAAAACTAAAATTTCTAGTATAATAGATGATGTGATCCTTCAACATTGTCAACCAATCCATATACTGTATTATATCATAGAAATCCATCTCAAGCGTATATAAGTCCCATATCATCTAGGCTCTATAAATAGATATAGAACATGTTCTACACACTAAGGCTCGACATTATCATTAACCAAGAGGAGTATACAGTTTCAACACTGAAGGAATCATCTAAAAGATTAAGCATAGAATATCAATAGAACAAGAAGAAATGAAAAATGGGGTGCACCCATATCAAAAAAATCTTGCATAAGGGTAAAATTTAAAATAATCATACCTCTCACTGTTGATGGTCCATACTGATCATCCACCATAACCAGCTTAGCTCTATATAATTGTTAGCTTTTCATGCTTTGTTACTTATTTCCTTTTTGATATTTCACAACCTGAGGAGTCATGGAATGCCTAGAATCACCATGACTAGCTCTGGTCTAGTAATGAAATTTATTCTACTTCCCTCACCTTATGAAACCATATGACACATGTGACAACAGATAAGTTTCATGAGTACCCGACCTCAGAGCACTATAATAATGAAAGTTAATATGCCCCATTTGATTGAAATTGAGGAATTATAAAGGTGGTTTTATACATTTTCACTTCATGTGGGTAATAGAACCACACTAGAAATGATAGAAAACTAAAAACAATACCTTTTATATCAATATGAACTACAAAAGTGTACCATAATGGAAGACTACGAAACATTAAAATAAATAGAAAGAAGACATACACAACCAAACCCAAAGACTCCCAAAATAGAACTCCAAACCTCCATCAATTTCCATTCTCCAACTCCACAAAATATCCCAAGTATCACTAATCACCGCTAGAGAAATGTGATATTTTACCTTTTCCCATACCCTAGTAAATGATATCTACAAAAACATAAAAGTTACAAAGCAAGAGTGAGTACTAAAACTCAGTAGGTTTTCCCCAAATTACTTTCCTACTCATGCCACTAGTATATAAAATGTTATCACATTTATATAAAATAATTAATATAAAACATTTTAAAATAGTTCAACAATTTGTCTCACAACCAAACAATTCCATGCCAAAGTAGTTTTATCAAATAAACAAATTTACATGGAAAGTAACCAAACATATCATTCAAACCATTTCATGAATTCAATTGTAATTACCCATTCCATATCACATATCCACACACACATACACACCCACACACAATCTTGGTGTTACCCTTATGGTGGAACTTCACCTCTATAACCCACCCCCTTTAATGGTGTAACTTCACCACCAATATCCATCTATTCCACACATTTTTTACCATTTAATCCATAAAACATGCCAATACAAACATTTTCAAACCAATTAAATCAATTAAATAAATCCACACGTTTATTGAAAACCATAACAACAACACATTTCAATAAAACCAACCTTTTATTGAAAACCCATTTTTTTCAAAAAAATATTTCAATAAAACCTTCCTTTTATTGAAAACCATATTATATGCCAAAAAAATATATCCATTTTTATATCATTTTTTTAAAATGAGGTTACAAATTTCAATTTCTACAAAATACCCGATTTTTAGAATTCTATAAGTTGTCACCAAAGAGGGTTTCTAACAAGAAATTCACAACAATTTTACAAAAAAATTCAATAAAAACTATAAATTTTAATCTAAGGCTTCATGTTCTAAGTAGCATAGTCGATAGTGAATTTTCATCCCTTGGGATTTATAGTTAAAATAAAGAAAGGTACTTAAATGACCATGAAAATGGGTTGAATCACCAAAAAACTGACCTTATATGTCTTCCCTTATCATCAAAAAATTCAAATCTCATCATATTTGGCTTTAAATAACTTAGATATATCCAAAGTGGAAGTGGATCAAAGAAAATGAGAGGGAGAGAGGGACATATTAGTAGATCTAAGGAAAACCACCAAAACCCACTATAAACGATGACTTACCACAGTAGTTGAGCTTCAACGCACTAAGAAACACCTTTGAATTGGATTCATATTGATGGGAAAATCTTCCTTGTCATTTAGGATGTAAAAGTATCGAGTTTGGGTTGAAATGGAAGAGTAAGGTGTATAAAAAACAAATCTAACCTAGATCCACTTTTCGTGGATCTTGTTTTTAAACTATGCTAAGTTAATCACATGGTTAACTAAACTATGCGCTAACCGTGCGCTAGCTTCTACCTCAAGGTGGATCCTCAAAACGTTATCAAATACGATTATAAAACCTTTCACCAACCATACAAAATCCCACTATCCCAAATTTCATAGTTTCTCCTAGGCGGTCGCACAGTTTGGACAAACAGTGCACCTACCCATGCGCATTCCACTTAGCCACATTATAATTTTTCATGGTTTCCTACAGAAGTTGTATAGATTCTATAAATCATGAACCTCTACAAAATCCCCAAAATAATTCAAAAATGCAACCAAACCCTCCCAAAATTCACTCAAACACTATATATACTTTAAATAAATAAATTAAGGGTTACTTGAAACTGGGGGCGATACAGTGGCCCATGGGGTATTTATCATCATATTAATGATTTCCTAAAAAACCTATAGAAATATAATGAATAGTCTTTTAGAAAGAATAATTGGGTGTATTAGTTTATACCAGTGAAGGTGTTACCAATTGGTATATTGAGGTGTGTGTTATGTTTTAGTTTCTTCTACATGGTTCATGCATTAGTAGTGGTTGGTAAGGGGATTTTATGTATCTTAATCATCATGGATTAATTTTATAAGAATTTATAAGTTAAAATATATATTATAGAAGGTTAATTGATATCATTAAGTGGTATTTTATACAGGAATTGTTAGTTAGTTGGTTCAAATTGATTAGAATGGTGAGTTGGTTTAGTGAATATGATATGATTTGGGGTTTTTAGTATTATTGAGGAGTTTTGGACATAAGAAAAGGATTATGCATGGGATGACTGGGTTGAGTGAGGTGAATTTGGATTTAGTAACTTTGGGTTTTTATCTTCTAGTTATGAGTGATGGATTGAGATGTATTTCCATAAGATGCATTTTTTAAAATAGATTATTTTATGTAGTGTTCTCTTGGTTGATGATATTCTTGAAAATTTGATTCTAAATTTCAGAAAGGGTATGTTTTTGTTGTCATACACTACCATGATACCCATCTTTGGAGTCCTGAGAGTATTACTTTGTTATGACCCATCCCCTAGGTGCTTGTATACATAAGACAAATTATGTTACACCTTTCACTAAGATAATTATTATAAACATGGGATTGTTAATATTATTGTAGTAACCCAACCCCAATAATCCTGAAGTCAGATTATACTAACATTAAATTAACATGATTACAAGGAATAAAATCACAAAGTACAAGAAGAGTTTAGTAGTCATGATAAACCAGATACATGCATGAGTCATGTATTATAAGTTAATACACTAATTACAATATATTTTTTTCCTTTTGAGAATAACTTAATTATCACTTAGCATATCCTTGTATGTCTTTCTTAGTACACTTATTAGATACCTAAGAAGAGGAAATGGAATAAGTTTGAGTCAAAATACTAAGTAATGATCAAGTATAGTGGAATCAATAATGAATCAGAGAGAATAGTTGATGTGGAAAGATAATAACTAGATACAAATGTCATATAAACAATAAATTGAGAAAGAAGTGTGTAAACAATATGGAAAGGTAAATAAATAAACATGCATACCATGAAATCAATAAAATTATAATTAAAGTGAATAAATAAATAATTTCAAAGTAATAATCTCATGGATAATAATAATAAATGAATTCTCAATAAATTCGATGCTTAATTATTGGATGTCATGTTTCCTAGGCACATGATATCTTTACCATCAAGAACTATTCTCAATATAGTTTTAATCTATGGGTATAAAATATTCTATTATTCTTTGAAACAAACATGAATGGTTTTTCACCAACTAATTTCATCTCATGAGGCTACAGATGCATCATGGGGCTTACTTTAAATGGTCTCCAACCCATAGGGCTTGCATTAACCAGTACCCAACCCATATAGTTCATGTCCAAATCGTTCCTCATATTTTTAATAATTTATTTAAATAAAAAAAGTGCCTTACAAAATATATGTATTGAGTAATGGATACAAATTTATCAATATTTTCCTAGTAAATCAAATAACAGCCAAAGTAAACACCTTATGTAAAAATTATAAGCAGTTTAGGAAATAAACATATCCATGATAAATGATATAGATAATTAGTGTAAATTAAATGTTCATTGATCATAGGAAATTAAATATTTAAATTTTACTAAGAGGAACAAAGTTATTGAATGTTAATACAATCATTGTTAAAAGAGATCACAAACCATCTAAATGATAAAGATCATATCAATACAATATATCTCATGTGGTGAAAAAATAAAGGGTTTTTGTCTTTGATGAAAAAAAAATACTATAAAAATATCTTTTAAAAACATTATTTAGTAGAACATTATTTGTTTATTGAAAAAAAATTAAAATCATTTTCATTAGAAATAACTTTTGAAAACATTTTCTTTAAAAATTATCCTTTTAAACGTGTAAATGATGTTTTAAATGAATGATGGTGGGTAAGTATATACATGTCGTACAAGGTAAAAAAAACATTCATTTTTTACGGTAAAAGGTTAGAAAATTTCCTTATTCATAAAATGACAAGAATATTACTTTAAAAACGTTTGTAAAAGAAAACATGGAAAAAATTAATAAATAAATTTGTAAAGTTTAAAACATTTTTTAAAATCTTTTTATAAAATAGGTCTTTTTGAAGAAAATAGGTTCACGGACTAAAGCGAGAACCGAAGTCGGATTTTATTAAAAAATAATTTCTATATCATTTTTGGAACCCAATAGTGGAATAATGGAACTAATATTTACAAAATCATTAATAACCAAAGGGGAGTAAAATAAAATAATTTATTAAACAGAGTTCCAATAATTTCCTCTAATGTAAATTCAAGTGTAAACAATCCTGAACAAAATGATATTATAAATTAAACCATTGAAAGGACCATAACATTGATGTGAGCATAAATCAAAAAATATAATATGTGTGTTAAAATTAAATCCAAATAAAATAATTTTAAATAAAAAAATATATATATTAAAAAAAATTACACACATATTCTTATAATATTAATGACAATGAGGAAGTAATATAATCCAAAGAAAATAAATCAGTTTATAAAATTATTTTCCACTTGGTAATGCTTAATTAAAATAGCCTTAGATTGAATAATTAAAATTTAAACTCAAAATATAATTTATAATTAATTAATAGTAAAACTACATAAAAAATGTAATTATTTACACCTTATATAATAAATTAGGTGTACAACAAAAAAGTATGTCTCAAAGAATGGAAATTGAGACGAAGTACCTTACTACATAGTAAATTTTGAATCATAATCCCCTTGAAAGTGATAGCTTCAAATAAAACATTAAATAAAATTAAGATAAAATAATTACTAATATAATATATTAAAATTTGTAGTGGATACACCACAAAAAGAATTAAGTGGGTAAAATGGTGTATGCCTCATGAAAACAAAAGTGAGACAAGAATCCATTACCTTGTGTTTCCTTTTGGATGAATGTACTTTTAATTATTGTATAATGGTTTTAAAAATATTATTAACTTATTATAGAACCATATTAATATTTATTATATCATATATTATCTTCTTATAATATCTTATTGCCCGTTTTTTAACAATCTTTCATTATTTTCACTATTTTAGGATTTAATTGTCTTGTTTGTCAGGTATGTTTTAATGTGTTATTTGTGTTCCTATTAAATAGATCATGATTTCATAATCTCAAAATTTTAAACTATCATGTGAATTTTATATATATTTATTATATATTTATTTATAATAATCCATAATATTGTAATATAGTAAATCAAATGCACAGTTCATAGAGACGATAGGTCGTGCATACGTGTGAACGCTGCTTTCATTTCTTTATCATATTTTAAAATAAAGAGAAGTAAATGGATTATATGTATATTATAATTACAATATCATATTTATGTCACATATTTTACATTATTTTATTATAACCATCTTTAATAAATTATATGTATAACATAAACAAATCACATCAATTTTCAGAGGCGGTAGTCCACACCTCTATAGAAAATGATATCGTATTTAAAAAAATGGAAAGAATTAATGTATGTGTTATATAAAAATTAAAATAGTATTAATAAAACATAAATATCACATATATCATATATAAAAAGGGATTCCATCATAATTACCACCATGAGAGGTGGTAAATGAGGGATGAACAATCATCATTTCCAAAACAGTAGTTCACCTTACACACAAACGGTTAGTTCGTTACCCGATGGATGTGTCTGTAAGTGTAGGAAAAACCCTTGATATAAATTTAATAATTATGTTTAGGATAATTATTTAATTATTTAATCATTTTGTCACGACCCGTCCTCGGGGCCCATGTCGTGACTACCCCAAGCCTGTCTTCAATAGGCCAGGGGCTAGCGACTAGCACCAAAGACGTAAATCCCAATAAAAACGGAAGGTGTTGCCTATATAAAAGTAAAAAACACCACAGAGTATAAGTGGAAGATAACACTAAGTAAAGAAGTAACCAAGTGTGCTGGAAATACAAAGGGGCTGGAAATACAAGCCCAACAGAAAGGTACAGCTACAACTGAATGTAAAGCACAACTCAAAGAAAAACAGCTGAAAGGTGACAAGCAGCTCCTGGATCGTCCACCACATATCCTACCTAAAGGGTAGGTACAGATTTCCTCCACAGCGCTTCATGTTCGACTGTCCATTCGTCCGTCTCCTCTGGGTACGGACTCGTCGTGAGATCCACCTCTGGGTACCGTCCAACTCAACAAGCCTCAACTACGATCAGTTATGTCTGTCATTTGCAACCAACACAACGAGGTGCGAGCGTAGCCCATGCAGGGGTGAGTATAACGATAATCAGTAGGGACCCCAAGACCCTCAAGGTCTCACTAAAATCCAACAAGGATAAACCACAAAGAAAGATCTCAACGGATAACCTTTACTTAGGTGTATGCCCTTACACACACCTAAGTTATCAAGTAACCCATCTCAATCATGAGGAAACACAAAGGTTATGAAATCAACGGATAATCAATACTTAGGTATATGCCCATACATATACCTAAGTTTTCAAGTGACCCATCTCAATCATGAGGTAAACAAAAAAGTCATTGACTCGGCTCAAACCAGGATTTAAACATGATGTCGAAACCACAACTACTGGAGAACTCCTCCTCTGTCAAGAATAGTAGTCCTTTCACGACTCTGAGGTGCTACTCACGAACCTTATACTGCTGAAGTACTCCACCTATCGACTACTGTGGGCCTGCTGCTACAACCAAGCACTTCCCACCATGGGTCTGCCGCTACAACCAAGCGTACCCCCTCATAGCCTGCAGAGGTACTCCTTCTGTCGAGTACCGCGGGTCTACCGCTACAACAAAGCGCTCCTCCACCATGGGTCTTCCGCTACAACCAAGCGCACCCCACTGGGCTATCCGAAGCACTCCGAGACGATCGATCAGCAGTCGTCATGTCTCAGCCAGCTGCTACGTCTCTGCACTCTACTAGCTCGTCACCGGGAGGGTCCGCTCCACGACCTACTGGTCGATACTCCAAGTATCACATGGTTCCATGAAGAATTACCCCAAAGGTTTTCCACGTCTTAGGAAACTAAACACAACAGACGGCGCGTCAATCGGACGCCCGGTCTGTGTGTTATTAGCCTTTTCGTCCTGGGGGCCCGGTTGGTTTCATGTACAAACCAACCCGACCATATCTCAACAGTAACCCGAACTCTCATAGGGTATACTCAAAGGGACCGTTTCTCAACGTGATCAACAACGTCGCTGACGGTTCGTCAAACGGACGTCTGGTCTGAAAGTTATCGGCTTTTCCGTTCCAGGGGGCCGGTTGGATTTCGGGTACAATCCAACCTAGCCCTACTCCAACTGTGTCCAAACCTCAGGTGAAGTATCCCAAAAGAACCATCTCATCAGGAGGAATCCAACAAATTTTACGCCAAGTCAATCGGACATCCGGTCCTTAAGTTATAAGCATTTCCGCTCCGAGGGCCCGTTTGGTTTCGGGTTCGAACCAACCTGGTCGTACTTCAAATGACACCGATTAACCAAACCGGTCACACCATTGCGATACATACGGAAAAAAATAGGATATGAACTACCCATTGGTCCAAAACGGATAGCCGGTGAAAAATTTTCATTTCACCGCAACACGCGCGAACCGGGCCTCGTGGGGCATGCGCCTCGACCTCGACTTAAATATCCAAAATTGGTCTTGAAACATCTGTTTTAATTCCAGGGTCGCAACCTCGCAGACGGTTCGACATCATATGAGAGAGATATGTCCGATACAAGATCCCGTAATAATAATATTATTATTATTATTCGGTGTTTCGTGGGCCCATGCTACGAGCCAGAATTTAGTATTCAACTTTAGACTTGAATCGACCGTATTGATGTCAAGATTACATCACCACTGACGGCAAGCCAATCGGACGTCGCACGCATGAGTTATGGCGGGTCAAAGATTTAATAATAATATTAAATCTATTATTTTCCGAGCGCTATGGGTACCCGTTCAAAAACCCAAAAAAGACATCCAATATTGGACTCATAAATTCCTTCTTGAAGTCAGGGTCACACTGCCGCAGAAGGTTCGTGAAACCAAGGTCGGAAGAAGAAGATACAGTCAAAACAGTGTTTTAACATCAAAATTAATAATAACAATATTTTATTATTATTATTAATTATTTACTTATTTATCTTTCTAACTCCAAAATCAATCACGATTTTGGACTCCTTGCGCACTGGAATTCAGCCCCAAAACCCCCATTTATCTTTTATTTCTCTTTTGATTTTATCCCCACTATTATCTTATAAATCATCTCTCTCTCCAATCTCATTTACTCTTCCATGATTATGTTCTCCCAATTAGTTCCCCAATCACCCGGCCTCCTTCCACACGGCCAGAACTGCCACCACCTTTGCCTGCCCGCTGCGCCGCCGCACCACCCCCGGCTACCCGCACAGGCGCGCCTCAAATCAGCCGCATCGCATGGCCCCCCGTCTGCTCGTCGCGCCACCTCCCGTAACCACGCACCTGACCCCATGTCGTAGCACATCACAAACTAGTTGGCGGTGGGTTCGGACTTGTTCATAGTCCGTACCCACCGCGTTAGTAGTTCGAATAAACACCTAATATAATATTCTTCCATGATCGAGGGAAAGAATCACGTAAACTTAAATAAACAAAAACCCCTACCTCGAAATTGACGTTGCACGTCATCGAGTCGCGGAAGACAGACGTCACGGTAGTCGGGCGTCGCGGAAGAATGGTGGCATCCCGTCAACGTTGGAGGAAGAGTTGTTGACGTAGCTGATGCTTTCCCACTGCGATGTCTCATCTGCTAACGCAGAGGAAGAAGAAGGTTGGAGAAAGAAATGCTTCCAGTTCTTCGAGTCATGGAGCGTTCTTCACGTTCTTCGTGGAAGAACTCTCCCTTTCAATATCTCCAACGTGCTCCCAATACCGCAAGTGCCAAAACAAAATAATATCCTAAGCTATTATTTTCTTCTCCAATGATATAACATTGCTATCAAATTCAAATTAATTCAAAAAGACTATTGAATTAATTATGGCATTTGAGTTGGAAACTTTAATGGAAGGGAGATGGAAAGGCTCCATATAATTAATGGGAGGTGTTGTCAAAATAAATAAAGGGAGTTTTAAAGGGGGGTTTAAGGGAGGTGAAGGGTTCGGCCTCGTGTGGGCCCCACCTCACAAATATCCTCCCATGGGAGGTTATGTGGGGTGTGGGCCCCACCCCTAACTTCCTCTTAGAGGATATAACCATCCCAATAAATAAAATGGTGCACAACCATTTTATTTTTATTTCTTTTACAAATCCCCAAAAATTAACTTTCAACCCACATAAAACGCAACTGCGGTAAAGGTCCCCTTAAGTGAATATCGGTGCTGTGAGTTCATCGGTGTCCTCAGATTTCAATTCCGAGCACCGGTTCAAAAGTTATAGAATTTAGAACATACGTTTACTGAACGTACCTGAAAAAAAGTTTGGAAAATTAATATCAGTCACCCTCGACCCACTGCAGTCAAGGTTAGGATTTTCCTAGGTGAAACACACCCCAAAGAACCCAACGTTACTCTCAGATTTTCAATCTTATTTACGGTTTAGAAGTTATGAATTTTACAATAAAATAATTGTCATTTAATTATTTTATTTGCGTCCAAAAACTAACTTTTTCTGGTGGCTCGCGCCGGCCAAAGTTAGTATCTGCTTAAATAAAGCATTCCCTCGCGAGTTCAGTGGTGGTCTCGGATTTTTAATCCGAGCTATCGTTTGTGAGTTATAAGCATTTGAAAAATTAAATAATTTATTTACTTATTTTATTTACGGTTAAACCATTTTTGGGATTTCTCATAGGAGGCCCGTGCTGACTAAACCTAAGTCGCTCCTAGGGTAATCCCACTATCTTGAGCACAACGGTGCCCTCAGATTTCTTATCTGAGCAACCGTTCAAAAGTTATTCCACTTTTTCCAGAAAACTGCTTAGGCGTGTTAATTTAATCTTAACAAAACTTCGACGGATCATTCCGGGCACTCCGGGCCTCGGAATCAGGTGCCTTCAGAAACCATAGACTCATAAAATTACAAATTATTTAAGAAAAAAATTCTTTGAAATTTCCAGGCTTTTACATTACTCCCACCTCAGGGATTTATGTCCCCGTAAAGCTTCAACACACACTAGGGGAAACAAAAGTGGTACTGCACACATCTGAGCCTTCCGCTCCCATGTGCTCTCCTAGAGGTTCTTGTGCTGCCTGGGATTTTGTTTTCACCGACCAAGGAAAACTCATCCCATCGTTTTAGGTAAACCACAACCTTTTTCCTAATACCATCAATCCGTGTATGAACTCTGGTTGCCCAGTCCATACCCAAACTAACGTCGTAAGGCCCCGACACTGCCACGAAGTGGTTCCAACCGAAACTCTCACCTCAAGGGTCAGATCACACCTGTCGGCGTAAGTGTGTTTATCGAGTCTTCTCTCAAAGGTATCTCCAGAAGTGAGGGTCAAGTCAACAGTTTTAACCGGAAACTCAAGGTCTGGGATAATATTCATCGAAGGAAGGAATGATTGGTACCTATTTCTATTGATATGGCAGCTCATAGTAGACACAGACCGTACCTCAAATCATTCTTAGAGTCCTTGGGTCACACTTCATGACTGCATGCAGCTATTCTCCTCCCCTTCCCTTCAGTTCCCTAAGCCTGGCGGGGACTACAAAGGTGGGTGGTTGTAACATGTTGAAATGTACACCACCTCATGTTGCTCTCCAAACTCTACTTCCACGTCTGCTGCTCTGCAGATTCATCTATCCTTAACACTTCCTCTTCTTGAAACATTTTACATGCCCAAGTCTCTAAGACTGGAACCAGTTCGTATCTTCCCACTGCTAACATTCACTGGCTAAAACCGATCAGCCAAAGAACATTCAACCAAAAAGGTTCTATCTATCACCCTAACATAAGTAGGAATGCATATAGGAAAGAGTGCTTACTTAGTTATCCTTAAACACACCTCGCTCAGAGGTCCAAGCTCTAAAGCACTGATCGTATCATAGTCATCAAGTACCAAGAATGATCAGTACACCTCGATGAATACTCAGCTACTGACATGTCATCCTGCCAAAGCTGTATAAGCTCTAGAAAACTCTCAGCCACCTCCTCAATCCAGCCCTCACCCGCCTGTGAGTCGGGATCGCCTCGGAACCTAAGCGGTATCTGATGCTAAAACATGTGTAAGGAACTAAGCCTATATGCGTCCTCTACCGGTACTTCCAGTTGTAACTGCTAACCAACAGGTAGTGATATAGTTGGCACACTACCTGAAGATACTATCTCAGGCATCAGTCCACGTACTGAAGCCTCATCACTATGCGGACCAACCTCATGGTCACTCATAGGGAAACACCAGTAGTTAAGATCACCATCTGCTCTACTAGCTCCAAACTAGGTGTAGAACTCTCACAATTGCCTCCATCCAGTCCACTGCTGCCTGGAAATCTATCTCGCCACGTAACCCCGGAGACCACTGCTGCTGGAACTCATGCAACGCGCTCTGCCAACGTGCACCGTCCACTAGTACGGCTGGTGGCATCTGTTGCCTAACGGGTGGTGGTGCGGCTGGTACACCACCCGAACGAGCCAACATATAAAGAGGGCCCTACACCGGAGCCTCAGTGCTCGGTGAGCCATCATCGAGTACTCTCTCGGAAACTCCAACTGACTGTCTACGTGGAGACATCTTGAATAGATTCGACACGGTCAAACGATTTAAACCTGGTGAGCTGACTTGGTTTGATCTGACTTAAAGAAAACTTTTGAAACACCCACGCAGTCATTGTTTTCATGCACTAAGTTGGAAATCAGTAGTCAGGGTCCTTGTGTATGGATACGTCGGCCGCCGCACCAACACTAGACTCCCTGAACTGAAAACCACACTTAGTACCCTTAACACTATTGCTTCACAGAAAGAAAATATCAGAGTCCTAAGTTCTGCTGTAGAACCGACTCCTCTAATACCAATTTGTCATGACCCGTCCTCGGGGCCCGTGTCGTGACTACCCCAATCCCGCCTTCCATAGGGCAGAGGCTGGCGACTAGCACCAAAGACATAAATCCCAATAAAAAGGGAAGACATTGCCTTTATAAAAGTAAACGACACAAAAGAGTACAAGCGGAAGCTAACACTAAGTAAAGCCGTAAACAAGTGTGCTTGAAATACAAAGGGGCTGGAAATACAAGCCCAACAGAAAGGTACAACTACAACTGAAAGTAAAGTACAACTCAAAGGACAATAGCTGAAAGGTGACAAGAAGCTCCTGGATCATCCACCACGGATCCTACCTGAAGTGTAGGTACAGATGTCCTCCACAACACTCCACGTTCGACCGTCCGTCCGTCCATCTCCTACGGGTACCGACTCGTCATGAGATCCACCTCCGGGTACCGTCCAGTTCAACAAGCCTCAACTATGATCAGTGTTGTCCGTCGTATTTAACCAACACAATGAGGTACGGGCGTAGCCCGTGCAGGGGTGGGTATAACGATACTCAGTAGGGACCCCGAGACCCTCAAGGTATCACTAAAATCCAACAAGGATAAACCACAAAGAAATATCTCAACGGATAACCTTTACATATGGGTATTCCCTTACACACACCTAAGTTATCAAGTAACCCATCTCAATCATGAAGAAACACAAAGGTTATGAAATCAACAGATAAACACTACTTAGGTATATGCCCATACATATACCTAAGTTATCAAGTGACCCATCTCAATCATGAGGTAAACATAAAAGTCATTGACTCAGCTCAAACCATGATTTAAACATGATGTCGAAACCACAACTGTTGGATAACTCCTCCTTTTTCAAGCACAGTAGTCCTGTCACGACTCCGAGGTTCTACTCACTAAGATTAGACTACTGAAGTACTCCACCTGTCGAGAAATGTGGCTCTGCTGCTACAACCAAGCGCTTCTCACCATGGGTCTTCCACTACAACCAAGTGCACCCCCTCATATCCTACAAAGGTACTCTTTCTGTCAAGTACCGCGGGTCTTCCACTACAAAAAAGAGCTCCTCCACTGTGGCTCTACCGCTACAACCATGCGCACCCCACTGGGCTATCCGAATCACTCCGAGATGATCGATCAGCAGTCGTCAAGTCTCGTCCATCTACTAGGTCTCGGCACTCTACTAGCTCGCCACCGGGAGGGTCTGCTCCACGAGCTACTGGTCGATACTCCAAGTATCACAAGGTTCCACGAAGAAGTACCCCAAAGTTTTACCACGTCTTAGGAAACTCAACACAACAGACGACGTGTCAATCGGACGTTCGGTCTGTGTGTTATTAGTCTTTTCGTCCTGGGGGCCCAGTTGGTTTCGTGTACGAACCAACCCGACTGTATCTCAACTGTACCCCGAACTCTCATAGGGTATTCTCAAAGGGACTGTTTCTTAACGTGATCAACAAAGCCGCTGACGGTTCGTCAAACAGACGTCCGGTCTGAAAGTTATCGGCTTTTCCGTTCCAGGGGCCCGGTTGGATTTCGGGTACAATACAACCCGGCCCTACTCCAACTGCGTCCAGACCTCAGGTGAATTATTCCAAAAGAACCGTCTAATCAAGAGGAATCTAACAAAGTTGACGGCACGTCAATCGGATGCCCGGTCCTTATGTTATAAGTGTTTCCGCTCCGAGGGCTCGGTTGGTTTCAGGTTTGAACCAACCCGGCCATACTTCAAATGACACCGGTTAACCAAACCGGTCACACCATTGCGATCCATAAGGAAAAACACACGATATGGACTACCCATTGGTCCAAAACAGATAGCCGGTGGAAAAGTTGCATTTCACCGCAACACGTGTGAACCGCGCCTCGTGGGGCCTGTGCCTCAACCTCAACTTAAATATCCAAAATTGGTCTTGAAACATCCGTCTTAATTCCAATGTCGCAATCTCACAGACAGTTCTATATTCTAACACCGTATGAGAGAGATATGTCCGATACAAGATCCTGTAATAATAATATTATTATTATTATTCGGTGTTTCCTGGGCCCGAGCCACAAACCAGAATTTATTATTCAACTTTAGACTTGAATCGACCGTATTGATGTCCGGATTACATCGCCACTGACGGCAAGCCAATCGGACGTCGCACGCATGAGATATGGCAGGTCGAAGATTGGATAATAATATTAAATCTATTATTTTCCGAGTGCTTCGGGTACCCAACCCAAAAACCTGAAAAATACATCAAATATTGGACTCATAAATTCCATCTTGAAGTCAGGGTCACATTGCCGTAGACGGTTTGTGAAACCGAGGTCGCATGAAGAAGATACAGTCAAAACAGTGTTTTGACATCAAAATTAATAATAACAATATGTTATTATTATTATTAATTATTTACTTATTTATCTTTCTAAATCCAAAATCAATCATGATTTTGGACTCCTTGCGTGCTGGAATTCATCCCCAAAACCCCCATTTATCATTTATTTCTCTTTTTATTTTATCCCCACTATTATCTTATAAATCATCTCTCTCTCCAATCTCATTTACTCTTCCACGATTATGTTCTCCCAATTAGCGCCCTAATCACCCGGCCTCCTTCCACACGACCATAACTGCCACCACCTTCACCTGCCCGCCGTGCCGCCGCACCACCCCCGGCTACCCGCGCAGGCGCGCCTCAAACTAGCCGCATCACCTGGCCCCCCGTTCGCTCGTCGTGCCACGTCCCATTACCACGCACCTGACCCCATGCTTCCGCACATCAAGAACTAGTTGGCGGTGGGTCCGGACATGTTCTTAGTCCGTACCCACCGCGTTAGTTGTTCAAATAAACACCCAACAGAATATTCTTCCATGCTCAAGTGAAATAATCACGTAAACTTAAATAAACAAAAACCCCCTTCCTCGAAATTGACGTCACACGTCCTTGAGTCGCGGAAGACGGACATCACGGTAGTCGGGCGTCGCGGAAGAACGGTGACTTCCCGTCAACATTGGAGGAAGAGTTATTGACGTAGCTGACGCTTTCTCGTGGCGGTGTCTCCTCTGTTAACGTGGAGGAAGAAGAAGGTTGTAGAAATAAATGCTTCCGGTTCTTCGAGTCATGGAGCATTCTTCGCGTTCTTCATGGAAGAACTCTCCCTTTCAATATCTCCAACGTGCTCCCAACACCGCAAGTGCCAAAACAAAATAATAGCCTAAGCTATTATTTTATTCTCCCATGATATAACATTTTTTTCAAATTCAAATTAATTCAAAAATACTTTTGAATTAATTATGGCATTTGAGTTGGCAACATTAATGGAAGGGAGATGGAAAGGCTCCACATAATTAATGGGAGGTGTTGTTAAAATAAATAAAGGGAGTGTTAAAGGGGGGTTTAAGGGAGGTGAAGGGTTAGGCCTCGTGTGGGACCCACCTCACAAATATCCTCCCATGGGAGGTTATGTGGGTTGTGGGCCCCACCCCTAACTTCCTCTTAGAGGATATAACCACCCAAATAAATAAAATGGTGCACAACCATTTTTTTTTACAAATCCAGAAAAATTAACTTTCAACCTGTATAAAACGCAACTACGGTAAAGGTCCCCTTAAATGAATACTGGAGCTATGAGTTCATCGGTGTCCTCAGATTTCAATTCTGAGCACCGGTTCAAAAGTTATAGAATTTTCAACGTACGTTTACTGAACGTACCCGAAAAAAAGTTTGGAAAATTAATATCAGTCACCCTCGACCCACTATGGTCAAGGTTATGCTCTGCCTAGGTGAAACACGCCCCAACGAACCCAACGATACTCTTGTATTTTCAATCAGAGCTACCGTTTAGAAGTTATGAATTTTACAATAAAATAATTGTCATTTAATTGTTTTATTTGCGGCCAAAAACTAACTTTTTCTGGTGGCTCGTGCCAGCCAAAGTTAGTATCGGCTTAAATAAATCATTCCCTCACGAGTTTAGCGGTGGTCTCAGATTTGTAATCCGAGCTACCGTTTGTGAGTTATAAGCATTTAAAAAATAAAATAATTTATTTAATTATTTTATTTACGGTTAAGCCATTTTTTGGGATTTCTCATAGGAGGCTCGTGCCGACTAGACTTAAGTCGCTCCTAAGGTAATCCCACCATCCTGAGCGCAACGGTGCCCTCGGATTTCTGATCTGAGCAACCATTCAATATTTATTCAGCTTTTTCAGGAAAATTGCTTACGCGCGTTAATTTAATCTTAACAAAACTTCGACGGATCATTCTGGGCACTCCGGGCCTCGGAATCAGGAACCATTAGAAACCATAGACTCATTAAATTCCAAAGTATTTAAGAAAAAAAATTCCTTGAAATTTCCGGGATTTTACACATTTAATAATAATATTTTAGGGAGTGGGGAATTAAAAAACAAAAGAGCTAAAAAAATATGTGGCCTCTTATTTGGGTAACTCCATTTGGTTTGCATTAAAGGGATTCCTTGGATAGATTTATTCCCAAATAGATGCTTATATGATGATTTTGGAGGTTTTGGGAGATTTCTTTATCATTTTGTTTTATAAAAATGGATCTATAGGTTTGAATAAGTGGGAGGTGTGAGTTCCTTTTTATTGTGGAGGAGAAGTGGTATTTAATAAAAAAATTACAAGGGAATTCCACCCATATTTTCCCATGTCAAGTAGCTCCAATAATAAACCAAATTAGTTAAAAGATATTATAGGGTAAAAATATTTCCATAAATGTATTTTTACTGATTTTTAGGTCATTTTGGTCCTTAAGTTTAAGTTTTAGTCCCATGTTATTCAAATTCTTCTCTTAATCACTCTATTTAATTTTAATCACAGTCACTAATATTTTAAGTCAAAAACTACGTTGAAATTTTTTATAAATTATAAATTGTGATTACTTAAAAATTTAATCAATTTTTTAAAATTCAAATCACATAAGTGGCATAAATTAAATTGAAATTAATCCTACATACGGGATGACAAAGCGTGTTTTTAGTAAAAGAAATTCAAAAGTATGAAATGTTTTTATATATCATTTAAATGTAAAATTTATTAAAGTGAACTAAAATAGATTAATTGATTTAAAATTTATCTTTTTAATATTTAAAACCATTAAAATAAGTAATTTAACCATATAAATAAATTATATGAAAAAGATCTGTTGAATAAAAAATCAGTATTTTTTACTGCTCATCAAAAAATGAGACCTCATAGAAAAATGTCAAAAAAATCACACTAAGATAATTTTTATGTTCTAGTATCAAAAATTATGTTTATTTTGACATATAAATTTTATAAAAGTTCTAAATTTTTGACTTAAAATTGGTTCTCCATTAAATGGCAGAAAATTTTCATTTTTATAAAATTTCAATTATTAAGTGTAAAACTGGATTTATTCATATCCTATGATCATAAAATATATGGGATGAATATAAATATATTTTATTGAATATATAACACATATATATCATTAATTTAATTCTCTAATAGAAATTAAATTTATTTATTGAAATAAAAAACCTTTATAATCATAAAAACATTCCTTTATATTCTATTGGTTCTTATATTCATTTCTAATAAATTAGTTACTAATGAATTAATTGTATATTTTTCTAAACCATATATTTTCATAATTTAGTTAATTCTATTCATAATCCATAATTTAATGTCTATTTTATATCTTATTATATTAAATAATAAGGTTTTATTAATATATTATTTTTTAGTAAAACTCATTCCTGCGTGTAACGCAAGTCATCGAAGAAAGTCATTATTGATTGCAATGCGAGCAAACTCAGTATATTTTACAATACAAGATATATCATACATTTAATTAACTTAATTATATTTTAAAGTCTTGGGATATTATATTTCCTTATGTTCTTGGTGTGGCATCTTATATACGCTATTAAATATAATGTTCTTAATTTAGAATTTTGGGGTATTATATTCTCCCAACCTTAAATAAATTGTGTTCTCGCAATTTAAATTCACTCTTGGAAATGTATAGTTTGAAATTTCAAAATTTATTTGTTGATATCTAACATCATGATTATAATTAATAAAATACCCTCTTAATAAAAGAGTATGATAAGTAAAAAAGTCCATATACAAATAATATATGACTAGGTTTCTATGAAGGATACCATTAGTGGAAAGTTGAGATTTGGACTTAAAGGAAAAAGAATAAATATTTATAGGTAGTGATTGAAGTCATAAATAAAAAACATGTGAATAATCATTGTTATTTTTAGGGACTCAAATCCAAAAATATTTGATGATTTAAAATACCATCATCTCTACAAAAAATAAGGTATTTGTACCATATTTTTGTATCATTTTCCAAATGTTCAGTAATTATTTCACTACCTAAGAATATAAGGAAATATAATTAAATAATATATTTATATAAACACAATTTCATCCTTTTGTTATGATTCGATCAAATTTAGATTAATCATTTAATCCATGTAATGGATATCCGACAATGAACTTTTTTTGAAGCACTTATTTTAATGGATTATAATACCCATAAAACAAGTCATTATATTTGTCTCTAAATTTTTCCAAAACTAATATGGTTGAGTAATTAATCTATAAACCTAAAATTAACACTTCTAGTTTATCATTAATATTTATTCATCAAATTATTTTTACTGAAAAAAATTACACATTAACCAGAACATTATATAAGCCGGTTGTAGTCATGAAACACTTATCATTCTTTAGTCATGGGTTTAAGCCCCACTTCCTTGCTGGACTTGATGGGTTTTCACCCAACATATAGGATTTCATTTTTCTAAAATAATTTTAATATAATTCCTATGTCATTCTCAAAAATGTGATGGACATCCTCAAAATAATTTTAATCACTAAATAGACTTTTAACTAATGTTTTCTATTCAACATCAATATATAAATACTTCATCTGTTTTATTTCTACATAGATTCTTCCTTGGTCTAAGGTTTAACCATAATATCATTTTTAGGATTTCTAAATAGTTAAACCTTATCTTCAGTCTAAAACACATTAGGTTTAACCTAGGTTATTTATTTGTATTATATATTCAAATCCTTCATAATGGTTTGTAATGAAAATGTAAATTATCCTAAGAATGTCACTCAGGAGTGTCAAACCAGGTGCATAATAAGGAATGTTCTCATGTACCCAGTTATACTCGAGTCATCCCCAGCACACATTCTTATATTTTTTACCTCTAGGTACATCTATTATAGATTCATGTATACTTTTAGTATCTAGACAATGATGTATTTCTAAAAATACCCACATAATCACTACCTCACCAAAATTATAGGATGTTCTTCTATACCTATCCCCAATATATATCATAGGGATATGTTCCCTAATATAAGTTTTCCAAAACCTAGTTCAAATGGTTTTTACTAAACTTCATCTGATTCCAACTGTAGTGACCCAACCCCAGTAAGCCCATAACCAGTGTCTACTACCATTAAATTATCATGATTATAAGGAATAAAATCCCAAATACCTGAAGAGTTTAGTAGTCTTTTTAAAATATATACATACATGAGCCTTGTATTACAAAAAAATACACTAATTAAAACATAATTTTTTTCTTTCGAGGATAACATTATTCCCAATTTGAATATCCTTGTATATATTTATTAGTACACTTTTTGGATTCCTAGGGAAAGGAAATAAAATAATGGGGATCTCGAATGCTCAGTAATGGTAATGTATAGTGAAAGAAATATTGAATCAATGAGAATTGTCAATATTGAAATGGAAAAACTAAATACACATCTGATGTAATCAATAAACTAAGAAATAAGTGTATAAATAATATGTAAAGGAAAATAACTAAACACACATTCCATGAAATCAATAAAATGATAATGAAAGTGCATCAAAAGATAATGTAAAAGTAATAATCTCATGGATGATAATAATAAATTAATTCTCAATAAATTAAATGCTTAATTATTGGAAGACATGTTTCCCAAGAACATTATAACTTTACCATAAATATATATTCACAAGATAGTTTAAATATATGGGTAAAAACCCATATAGTATTCTTGGAAACAAACTCTAAGGGTTTTTTTCCAACTAATTTTATCTCATGAGTCTACCGATGCCTCATGGGAATTACCTTAAATGGTTTCCAACCCATAGATATTTCATTAACTGGTCCCCAACCTATAGGGATTAGATAAACTAGTCCCTAACCAGAATAGTGCATGTCTAAAGAATTCCTCATATATTTATTAATCTATTTAAATAAACAAATTGAATTATCAAATATATATATTGAGTAATGTATATTAATTTATCAACATTTCCCCACCTAATAAAATAAATTCTAGAGTAAACACTGTATGTAAAAATGATATAAAGTTTAGGAAATAAACATATCCATGATAAATGATATGGATAATTTGAGGAAATTCAATGTTTAATGATCACAGGAAATTTAGTATTTCAAGGGGCTAGAATGAATCATGTTTCTGAATGTAAATACTATCCTTGGTAAAATAAATCATAAACCATACATTGGAAGGATATAGATCGTAATAATACAAAATATCCTAGGAAGTGTAAAAATAAAGGTTTTTTTGTCTTTGATGAATGTAAATTCTATAAAAATATCTTTTGAACACATTATTTAGGAAAATATATTTTTTATTGAATTTTTTTTGAAAATAAATTTTCAAAAAATTTTATTTAAAAAGTAACCTTTTAAACTTTCAAAGGAATCTTTCAATAAATTATGGTTGGTAAATCTTTGTATGTCGTACAAGGAAAAAGAACATTTTTTTCATGGTAAAAGGTTAGAAAAGTGACTCGTTCGAAACTTAACAAGAATATTTATTTGAAATAATTTTTAAAATACAAAAAGGATGAAAATTTATTTAGTAAATAATTTTTTTATGGTTAAAAAATTTTTGAAAACATTTTTATAAAACATGGTTTTTAGAAGAAAATGGATTCTCTGACTAAAGAGAGAAATAAATTCAAGTTTTATTAAAAATATTTTCAAAAATATTTTGAGTACCAAAGAGTGGGAAAATGGTACTAATAATTAAAAAAGGTCATGAATGGCCATAGGAATATAAAATTAAATGATTTAATAAAAATTATCCAATATTTTCCTCTAATTAAAATTTAAGTGTAAAGAATCCGGAACAAAAATGTGATTGATAATTAAACCATTGAAAAGACCATAACATTGATGTGAGCATAAATCAATAACTAGATTATGTGTTTCTAATGTTAATCCACATAAAAAAGTATAAATAATACAATATATATTAAAAAGTTTTTAAAAAAAGAATATTATAATATTAATGACAGAGAGGAAGTAATATTACCCAATGAAAATAAATTGTGTTATGAAGTTATTTTCCACTTGGTGACACTTAATTAAAATCCCCTTCGACGAAATAATTCCAATTTAAACTCAAAATATAATGAATAATTAATGAATCATGGTATTAAAAGTCAAATTGGTAGTATTTAAACCATATATAATATATTATGTGCACAACAATAAAGTATGTCTCAAAGAATATAAATTGAGGCGAAGACCCCTGTTACATAGTAACTTTTGAATCATAAGCCCCATGAAAGAGATTACTTAAAATGAAGATTTAAATAACGTGAATATAAAATAATTAATTTATAATATATCAAAATGGGAATTATATACACCACAAAAAATAATTAAGTGTTGAAATTGGTGTATTCTTCAAGGAAAGAAAAGTGAGAAAAAAATTTCTTACCTTGTGTTTCCTTTCGAGTGAATATCCTTTAACTTACTTTATAATTGTTCTATACATGTAAGTAAATTATTAAATAAATATATTAATATTTATTATATCATATATAATCTTTTAATATATTATTACCCATTTGATAACAGTCTTTCATTATTTTGCTTATTTTGCGAGTTAATTGCCTATTTTTTCGGGTATATTTTAACTTGTTATTTTTGTTCCTATTAATTAGATCATGATTTAATAATATAAATAATTTAAACAATGATTTAAATTTTATATATATTCATTATATAATTATTTATAATAATCCATAATATTTGGATATTGGAAATGAAATGCATGGTTCAAAGAGATGGTAGGTCGTACGTACGAGTGAACGCTACTTCCATTTTTTGACATATTTTAAAAGAATGAAAATTAAAATATATATATATATATATATTATAATTCCATTATCATATATAATTAAAAAAATTAAAATAGTTTTGTTAAAACCATTATTAATACATTTTGTGTATAGCATGAATGAATCACATCAGTTTGAGGATGTGGTAGTCCACACGTCCACAAATGATGTTATTGTATTTACAAAAAATCTAAAATAATTAAGATATGTTTTATATAAAAATTAAATATTTATGAATAAAAAAATATAATATATATAATATATAAATAGGGTTTCCATATTAATTTTCACCAAGATAGGTGTTATAGGATGAACGGACAATCATCATTTCACGAGGTGGTAGTTCACCACACACACGAATGGTAAGTTAATTACCCATTATAAGGAAGTGTTTGTGATTTTAGGTAGAACCCTTAATATTAAAACATATAAGTATATTTTGGATAATAATTTTATTATTTAATCATAAAATAATAATATTTTAGGGGTTGTAGATTGTAAATAAAACAAAAGAGTTTGAGAAAAGATGTCACCTCTTCTTTGGGTAACTCCTTTTGGTTTCCACCAAAGGGCTTACATGGTTAAATTTATTCCCAAATGGAGGATTCTAGGATGAGATAAGGGGTTTGGGAGATTATTTTAATATATTTTGGGTCATAAAAATTCGTTTATATGTGTGAATAAGTGGGAGTGGTGAGTTACTTTTTATAGTGCCAGAGTGGCATTCTTGTAAATTTTTTAAAAGGGAATTCCACCCTCATTTTTTGTAGGTAAAGTGGATCCAATAATTATCCAAATTTGTTACAAGACATAATAGGGTCAAAATATATTCGGCCAATGGAATTTGGCCAAGTTTATAGTTAATTTTGGTCCTTAGGTTTAAGGTTGTTTCCCTTATTATGCTAATTTTTCTCTTAATCATTATAATTAATTTTAATCACATTCCCTAGTATTTTTCATCAAAAACTAAGTTGAACTTATTAGAAATTATAAATTTTAATTATTTCAAATATTGAATCCATTTATTCAAATTCCAATCATATATGTGGTATAAATTATTTTAAAATTAATCCCATAGATGGGACGACAAAGCAGTATTTTAATATAAAAATGTTCAAAATTTTGAAATGTTTTTATATCTAATTTCAACGTGAAATTTATTACAATGACAAAAATTGGATTAATTTATGTAAAATTGATCTATTTTATCTTTAAAAACAATAAAAAAATATGATTTATCCTTAAAAATAAATTAGTTGAAATGGTATTTTTGAATTAAAATTCAGTAGTTTCACTATTAGTCAAAAAATGAAACCTCGTAGAAAAATACCAAAAAATCACCCTAAGCTAATTTTTATGTTAAAATCTCAAAAATAAAATTTACTTTGATATATAAATTTTTTAAAAGTTTCAAAATTCATATTCAAAATAGGTTCTCTATTAAAATGCATCAAAGTTTTCTTTTTAGAAAAATATAACTTTTAAACTTAAAATTAGATTTTTTCTTATCCTATGCTTATAAAATATATTGGATAAAAATAAAAAAAATTATTAAATATTTAACATATGGATTTAATTAAAAACATTCACTAATAGTAATTAATTTTATTTATTATGATAAAACACCATTGTAAGAATAAAAACATTTCCTTTATATTCATTTGGTTCTTATATTCATTTTAAAAAATTGATTACCAATGAATTAATTTTATATATTTTTAAACAATATATTTTAATAATTTAGTTAATACTATTCATAAAAACTAATTTAAAATATAATTTATATCTTATTATATTAAATAATAATGTTTTGTTAATATATTTTTGTTCGGTGAAACTCTGTATTACGTGTAATGCAAGTCATTGAAGAAAGTTGTTGTGTACGATGCCAGATAACTCATTGTCACATGAATTTCAAGCTATATCATAGATTAAATTTATTTAAATATTTTTTAAAGTCTTGGGATATTATATTCTCATATTTTCATGGTTTCACATGTCATACACTCTGTTGAATACAATGTTCTTACTTTAGAATTTTGGGGTATTACAATTACACCTTTCCCTGATGTGTTTTCTATATAGGTATGGAAATCTATGTTACACCTTTCCAAGATTAATTTCCTATATCAAAAATATTTCTATTTTACTCTACCAATGATTTGATTCCTTTATTATGTGGTTTAATCAAGCATGATTCATCATCATTGGTTTATATAGGTTGGGTCAGGTGTTATGGTGTCCTAGTTATCACATAATCATCCAACATGATTTCTTTCAAATTTTATGTGATTGCATTATTTATTTTCACATATGAATATACAATTAGGATATTATAGCATATATTAGAGGAACTATTGTGGTATCCTATTGAGTGTTATGATCACACCATACCTGTTCACTCTTGTTTATATAGATATTTCATGTCAGTTATGTTAGGTACGTTATATATTGTACAATATGATCAATCTGGAGTGGATTAATGAGTTTTGGAGGCCAGATGATGAGACTCGAGTATTTAATTTATGTTTCCTTTTGTATTTTTTTTAGTTTACTTTTAGATATGAGTGGTCTATTGGACTGTATCTTTTAATGTATATATGCATGATCAACATGGGCATATTTTATTATATCAAGTTGATGTTTAAAAATTAGGATGGTTAGTTTATTTTTTTAAAATTATATATTCATACTCTATAGTTAAATTGTTCTTATATTCTTTACATAATATTTTATGTTTATATACCAATAATATAGTGTCCCTAATGATGGTAATAGGCTCTAACCACTGGTAGATATCTTTTAGTGTATGGGTAAGAATATCTATGGTCACATGACATCAATTGGATCAATCATTAATTGGGTGAATTGGGCTAGGTAGATACAACTATAAACACATTTTCAAGGGTGGTAGAATAACCAAAATAAAAAAAATCTTTAATATCTAAAGAATATAAATCTCATGGATCCAACACCAAATAAACTCTTCGTAAATGACATATGTCTACTTGAAACCACCTCAGACTCTATCTTGTAAAAATAAAAAAAATATTTCGTAGGGGTGAGTGTATATATAAACTCAAAAGGATACTCCATACGAACCCTCATGTGTCAATGAGAATGAATAATATTAATTCATATGTGAATGAAAAAATAAAACTAAGAATATCCATATAATCCCATGCATGGGTCTATATATATCAATAACTCACTTGAAACACGCATTCCTAGAATCAAGTTAATATATATAGTAAAACTCAGACCATTAAAATGTATCAACATGAATCCCCATAAACAAAATCTTCTCAATTTTATTGGAAATATTAGAAATTGAAAATCTCTTGAGGCACTTATGTCTTTTCTATATCAACCACAGTCTACGGGGAATATCCAAAGCAAATACAATGTTATTATAAATAATATAATAATCCATATCACATCATCATTAGGGAATACATCGACCCTCAATACCATATCATCGTAAAGGAATAAAACATATATTAAGAAGAATGGAAGGAAGAATTTCATTAATCATCTGGTATAATATGGATGTTGGGTCACACCAGATATCATCACATGGTGTAGTTATGTAGTGATTGGTATAATACAACATATCCATTACTCAAATAACAAAATATAAAAGATAAATACATTTTCCCTTATATATAGGTAAAATTCTATCATCATGTATCTATTTATAACTAATCCTATCAAAGAAATCACATTATCCTTAATGTAGAATAGACTACCCAATAAATGTCCCAATGAGTGAATATAAAAATTAATTCAATATATCATGGGAGTAGCAGCAAAAATAATTTAAATATTCCATGTATTCTAGTATCTACCTTCATTTTTCTATATTTTATTTTTATATCCTTGGAATATGATCCTTTGATCCCTTTAGCTTATCACACCTAAGACAAAACCTCAAGAATTATATTTGTAGTCCTCACCTTCTATAATATATAACAATATTAAATCTTATTCACTTCAAATTCTAGACATTCAATCACTATTTTGAATAAAATATTTGGCTATTTAATTGTATATAATACAATATACGATTTTTATTATATATATAATCCTAAATCCATTTAATTAATTGTATCTGATCTTTATCATTCAAAACAAGACATCTAGTCTCAAATTCATTAAATAGAAAATCAATTTTTTACAATAAAAAATATCACAGTCACTCATAACATTTGAAATAAAACAACTATTCTTAAACTCTCTAAAATAAAACATTATTTTCTATATCTACCCTAACATAACCACCAAAACATAATTATAATCTCTTATAATATAAAATTTACACATTTTTTCATCATAATTATCATCCGTAAGAAACATTTAACATTTATACTAAAAGCATAACCAACAAAAAAAAACTAGGTCTATGAAATATTTTATGATATTTATAGGGGGAAAGGATTTTATAACTATACATTACATATATTATAGGTATAATATAATAATAATATAGGTAGTATAGATATTTTCATTAATTAAATTGGGCTATGATATTTTAAAAATGCCATTTATTTTCAATAAATTAAGTGATTTGAAAGTAAAATTTTGTTTTGAATATGATTTATATTAACACAAGCTTTATTTATTTATATTTAACCCAATTATTTTCTTTTTAATTATATTTATTTTAGATTTTATTATTAGTTTATTTTTTGTTTTAAAGTGGGATTTTTATGAAAACTATTTTAAAGAGCATAATGTTTCTCCATATTAATTAATTAGAAAATTACCTAATGAGAAATGATTTAATTTAAATTTATAGATGATATATCTATA
Organism: Viscum album; assembly: GCA_963277665.1. NCBI lineage: Eukaryota > Viridiplantae > Streptophyta > Magnoliopsida > Santalales > Viscaceae > Viscum > Viscum album. The sequence continues at coordinate 1,040,437,297 of OY728143.1, read as the reverse complement.
AATTTTAATTTTAATTCATATAATCATTATTTTTATTCATATATGTAATATAAAATCATCTTTTTATTGAAAAAATATACTTCTTGAAAACCTTCTTTTTCACCATGTCTATGGGTTTAATTTTAAATTAAATTTCTCCACTTCTATGAATTTAATTTGGTAAAATAGATTCTATATTTTTAATCAAAATAATTTATATTATCTTATAATTTCAACTGATTTTTTTTCATAATGAATAGTGAAAATAAAAAAAATCTTTTATTATGGTTATGGTTAAAAATGATTTAATGGAAATTTAACTAAAAATATAAGGGTTAAAATTACCTAAAAGTTGTATAAAATATATTTTAAGGACATATTTGGGCCTTATCAGGTCCAAGGTTCAATAATGATCCATTTTGGATCTATATGTCCTATGAAAACATGGGTACACATTTTTCTTTTCAAAAATTTAAAGTGTGTCACTCACCTAACCTATAAAAGGCCCCCACATATACTCTCTTATTAACACATTAATATCCCTTTTCCTCATCCAATAACTACCCAAAAACCTTCCCTACTTCCCTATACATGACGATTATCCCTTTTTAATCATAAATTCATCCTAAGAAGGCTTTTTTAGGCCTAAGGATGTTGTCTGAAGAAGAGGTGTCGTGCTTAACTGATCATTTTTTTATATCTTCTTCCAACTCCTTCAAATATTCTTCAATTATGATGATATAATAACATCAGTTTTCCCCCATATACTAATATTTTATTTCATTAATGTAATAATATTAACTAAATCACTTATTCCATAAAATGGGAAACTAAATCATCATACAAGTGTATGGCGGAAAACCGCCTCACAAATTGATGTGAATCGTTTTTCATCATCACCACTCATGGATTGTTATAATGATAGATTTAAAGTATATATATGATATTTGAAACATAATTACAATTATTTATTTATTATATCTTTTATACCTTCTTAATTTACATTTTATGGGTGATATGATAGTTTCTCTCATGTGTATGGTGTGTTACTGTCTCGCGAAGCGATGTGATTACTTTTTTACTAACGCATTCCATGGAAGATAATAAGGATAAAGTTAATGAATATGTGTGATATATATGACATAATTATTATATTAACTACATTTTTTTAATTATTTAAATATAATATATATATATATATTACTTTTTACCCTTCCATTTGCAGAGAAATTATAACATCATTCATTCGAACATGTGGATAACCACCTCAATGGAGAGATTTGGTTCCTTTTACATCACCATATTACATGTATGATATATATAAGTATATTAAATGAAATAATATCATATTTATGAGATATGTTTTATTCTGAAAATATAAAATAATAATTACTTTCTTTGCATAATGATTATTGAAAATTTGAAACGTTACTCATACGTACGTATGGCCTACCATCTCTAGGATCGTAACGTAGTTCATTTTTTCATAACCATCATACAAGATTGGTTTTAAAATTATAATTTATATATATATAAGTTATAATTATTTAATGATTATTATTCTATAGATGATGTAATAATGACCTCTTAAACTATAGGAAACCTACTGAATTCATTTTTGACACATAAGCCAAATACCATCAAAATTTCTTAAGTGAAATTAAATGATTAACTAATGGTGTATAGCATGGTAAGATACAAAATAATATTAATAATAAACATAAAAAATTTTCTTAATAAGTTATATAATTAATATAAATTTATTTTTCAGGAGGATAAAGAACATACATGACAATTATGACTAAAAGTAAGGGACTACATTGCAGTTTCCTTTCATTGAGGTATATTTTGATTTTATGCACCAATATTATTTTATAATTTGTATATAAATCAAAAATTGATAGTTTATATCATTAATTTAATTATTATCATGACTTAATTGCCCAAAGTCCTAAATTTTTAATGATTTTCTGATAAAAATCCCTTTGTATAGAAAGGGGGAAAACCTCACATGACTTCAAGGACATAGAACATCAATAAAAATAGAAGGTAAAATCCTAGAAAAAGACTACTAAAAAATACCCCTCCCCAAAATCATCATAGGTATGGAAAACCTCCAATAATGTATGACTATCCATATAGTTGTCCCATGCAAAAATGCAAGAGCATGGTATTGATGGCAGAGTCATACCCTCTCAATCCTAAATGTGAATATCCATGCATGGTGAAAGCACCTGTTCTAATCCTCTTCTGGAGAAAAACCTTTTAAAAAGTCTAGAAGAGGCCATCCAAAAACAAAAACCAGAAAAAAACCCATGTACCCTTCTACTTCATCAAAACATCACCATTGCTCCATCATCACGAGTTCACTACAAGATGTACGAAAAGACCCAAACTCCACCACCTTACCAAAAAATCACTGAAAACCAGACACAAAATTGTACAAAATCCTACTCCCAGTATCAATCAGCCACAAGACGAATAGAACCATCAACAACCTTAAGGTTCCTGATGTGAATCAAATAGTCGGAGAACCAGACATCCAACCAAAATCAAACCTCAAACAAATCATGAATAAAAAAACAAAGACCAATTCCGAATCATGAACGAAGCCACACTCCTAACCAAGATCGACTATAAAAAACTAAAATAGAGAAACATCACAAGTACACTAGAAGGTAGACCCATAGCAAGCCAAGTCTCTTTGTCTTCATCTGAGTCACACTTGAAGACTACAATGAACCACCTGACGTATAGACAGAAGATGTGGCGGCACACACAGGCCGCTAATGATGGATCTTGGAAACTGATAGGCACCATGTTACCTTGAGAGACCCTATCTGAAGAAGTGGGATTATGGCGATGAGAGCTCAGCAGTGGTGAAAATGGAAATGTTCAAGTTCACGAAGTCGTCGACACCACCGCAACCGAGGATCCGCTGCCACACACTCATTTATCATGAGGCATGAGGCATCGTACCAACCCTAGATGTAGAAGGTGGTGACAAGGGGAAAATTTTCATGAAGAGCACCCATTACAGGATCATTCACCTGAGGAATATATGTTCAATTTACTCTATCCATGATCTATCCATCATCAAAAATATCATTATTATCATGATATTTAAAGCTTTTTTAATGTTATTATTCTATGGGGCTTATGATTCAACTATTTGCAAAGTGGTAAGGGACTTTTCATTTAAAAAATACTCTTTTAAATTTTTCCTTCAAAATTTATTTTTCTTCCATGTCTATATGTTAAAACTAATTTCTTTAATGTAATTATATAGAAATGAGAGTTTTATAAAAAATATTTTTACCTTTACTTTAATGGTTTATATAAAATGTAATCTATGTACAGAATGTTTTACTTTATTTACAAACGAAAAAAGGAATGTTCTATTTTAATATATACGGTGATAATGAATTTTTCCACCATCATAACCATTATTTCGTTTTGTATTACTTTAAAATATTTCATTTTTTTCAATGAAAACACCTCTTTCCCTTTTTTGGGTATTTTTTATTGACAAAGTTTTCTTCAATGAAAATGGGAATTTTTATATTTGAAAGTGTTTTTCATATAGGTTTAAAATGTTTCTTCAATATTTTATGTGGTAAAAAATAAAAATATAAAAAAATTTATTATTGATATGGTACTTGAGAATTATATGAGTAATGGGTTAACCTAATATAGCTTATGTGAAGGTTTGATCCCAATTATAGCTCACGGGTGATCCTGATATATCTTATATGATGTGTAATGACCCACTTATTCTCATTGACATGAGAATCCAATGAATCATTACATTTCCTAAAGCGACATCCCCAAGACACTAAAGGCTGGAAATAAATGCCTAAGGGTTTCAAATACAAGTGGGGGATGATTTAACCTTTAATAAATAAACCATTAACCAACAACCATAACTAAACAACCACTAAATTATGCATGATAAAAACCAGACAACTCGACTATCTTATTTATAACAAAACCACACCAAATTATGCTGCAGTGGAAAAAACAAAACTGTCAAAGTAAATAGTGGAATGAAAACTAATAAATCCAATATAATGAAAAGACTTCATGGTTAAAATTCTCTATGCTCCAACATCACCGAACAGACCAAGTATCACAAGGTGGTGCTAAATACATGTGATACTTTACCTTTCCATGTCTCGGGAGATATAATCTACAAAAGCTCTAAAGTTCCAAAGAATGGGTTAGTATAAAAATCGGTGGGATTTCCAAAATTACTTCCCTACTCACGCCACTAAAAAATAATGGTTAACAACATTTATATAAAATATTGTATATAAAAAAAATTCCAAAACATTTTATAACTAAATATAAACAAGCTTCAATACTATTTAAACCCAAAAGTAAACAAGTAATATTTAAAAAAAAAATTCCGACAAGACTTAATTCTCAAAAAACAACAAAATAAGGCTTCAAAACCATTTCTCATTAATGTTTTGGCATAAACATTCCATTCCAATTATTTTCAAATTCAACCATGCATGCTTCGTTATGATAGTTCCAAACTCATGAGAGGTCTCTCATTGATCAACCATGTCATCACATGATAATTATACCCCATGTGACATTACACCTTTGGAACCAAGAACATGGTAATATTCCAATCAATCCTCATAAATTTGATCTATACACATGCCACTATTATGCCAAAACCATTTCAAATAACCATTTTAATAAAACTGTTCTTTTATTGAAACCCATTTAAACAAACAAAAATCCAATCACCCATTACATTTCAATAAAGTCGTTATTTTTATTGAAAACATTTTAATAAAATCCATTCACCATTATCCTAAAGAAATCCCATTTTAGTATCCACTTTTTAAAATCAAGAATCAAACACTTTAATCAAAAGCACCGATTTTCTAGATTTTCCACAACCATCACCAAGGAGGGTTTTAAATAATAATAAATCATCCAATTCCTAATAAAATCCATAATAAACTATCAATTTAATACCATACCATTTATTTCTACTAATATTATTCAAGAGTGAAGCTACCTACCTCAATGGTTTTGACAAAATACAAAAATGGACGGAGAACGCTTAAGAAACTAGGTCAATTCCCACACGAAACTGCCTTAAATATCTTCTCCTATCATGATCAAGACAAAATCTCAACATATTTGAAATTAAATATATTATATATATCCATAATATATGTATATCTAAGAAACCGAGAATATAGGAGAAGTATATCTAAGAAAACAATCATGAACGATGAAGAACGATCACATACCTCGAGAATCCAACTTCAAATCACCAAGGGAAGCCTTCAGATTGCCTCTAGATTGATGGTAGAACCATCTATGGCCTTAGGAGAAGGAAAATCCTTAATTAGATCTACTTTTGTGGAAAATTATTGGATTAAAGTTAAGGCCAACCTAGATCCACTATTTAAGGAGGTGGTTTTTAACCCACACACGGTTAATACGCACTGTTATGAAAATAGTGCGCTAGCAATGCATTAGCTATTAGCATATAGATCACTCCACATTTATTTCTCACATGGTCTCCCTAACTATGTTCACACCATTTTTAAGATACTATCCATAATTTGCAACATCATATAGATTCTATAAGGCTCTCCGCACAATTTGGACAAATTATGTACAGCCCGTGTACCTCTCCTTTTTCTCAAAAAAACATATTGAATATTCACCAAAATATCCCATACATCAACCTTAAAATTTATAAATATGAAAAACACAACTTAAATGTTACAAACTATAATCTGGTGGTACTACATGATGGGTGTTCCTAGATAGCATCGGGTGAGCCTGATATAGATTATATGATGGATGCGCCCAAATAACACTATGTGAGCCTGAAATAACTTATATGATGGGTGTTATCAAAAAGTGCTAAAATTAAATGGGTAGTGTTCCATTTCAATACATGAAATAATTATTTAGTCACCATATGTTTTCTTCTATGTATTTAACTGGTCTTATTTATTTCTGACATGAGTTTAAAATGGACTATGAATGTGATACTCTATGTTTCCAAAGAAGGTTCTAATTTTATTTCTATGGGTTTTAATTACTTTCATTGAAAAAAAAATGCGTGTGTGTTTTCATTTGGAAATTAATTACTTCAATCTCTCAAAGAACATTTATATTAATGTAAAAAGATCATGGGATTTCATGTTTTTCACTAGACAAAGAAAATTCTTTTTTTATGTCCCATAGTGAGCTTTTTATGTTCATCCCATATTTGAAAAAATAATAATGAGTTTTAAGGATGGTTAAACTAAATGAATAATTCAAGTTGAATTTCGTGAATATTTTTTATGAAAATAAATAATTCTTTATTTTAGATTTTTTATATTATAGAAAAAATCAATAATGATTGGAAGTGTACACTTTTAAATTTATGGTTTATGTTGTGTATGATTTATGTCCTAATTCAATAAAAATATAAAATTAAAAGATAATTGGGAATTAAAAAATTATTTCTATTTTAAAGATAGTAGAATATTTAATTTTTAAGTTCATGTATTAATAGTTGGTATCAGATCATGGTTTAGGTAATTTTATAGGTTAGGATAATGTTAATAGCATTCCCTTGAATGAATTTACATTACGGTTAAGTTGGAATGACATAAAATTTAAATATTACTATGTTTATTCATTTAAAATATTTTTTTTCAAAATAGTTTTCCATAAAAAAAATAGGTAATCTATGTTAAGAAGGAAATAAGAGTATAATTTCATTGAAATTCAACATCTCAAAATGTTTGGAATTGGGACTGAGAAATTTTATTTTGTGATGGATTAGTTGAAAAAACGTTATAAATGGTCTTGTTATCCATGCTAGGGAGATTCTGGATCTTCCAAAAAGTATAATAACGATAGGGAATAACTTTATAAGGAAACATCCTCCATCATTTAGTGGAACCTTAGATCAAGTGGTATTTGAAGGATGTATCAATACACTGGATAATATATTTTCAGTCATGGGGTGTTTAGAACACCAAAAGTTAACTCTTATAATTTCTCATTTTAAAGGTGTAGTTGATTGATGGTGGTATCTATTTAAGAATACTAGACATAAAGATGATCTTTATTACAAGTAATGAGTCACATTTAAGAAACTTTTTATTGAGAAATATTTCACTATGGTTATTTGACTAAGGATGGAGAAACAATATTTTGAATTGATGAAAAAAGATGAATTTTATATGGCTTCATATGAAAAAAGAATATTTTCCAAGTATATGCCTAATTTTATTTGGGAAACTAATAGTAAATTACATAGATTTTACTAAAGGTTGAAATCAAGTTTATGGAGAGATTTGGCTGTATAATAATTTAATACTATGAGAAATATGTTCATTATGATACGAAATTCGATATAAATTTTTTTGAAACTTATGTTCCTCGTGATGAAAAAATTAATAAAATGTCATGATTTAAGGAAACAGAGAGTACAACAACTAATAATTCTATATGTAAACCACCAAAATGATCCAAATGTTGTAAATGAAAATTCAAGGAATCTTTGACAAGATTTATAAAGTGTTTCTGGTGTCGCTAGTTTTGGCTATGGGTCTCGTAACTATAAATAAAATAAAACTAAATAATCTAAGAATGGGGTAAAAGATATACATCTAATTGTGGGATCTTTTATTTTCAATTATTTGGGTCATTATGCTAATGTGTGTCTAAAGTTAGTTTTTGAGGATGAAAATCATTATGATCAAAAATAAAAGGGTGTGTAAAAATCTTATGCTACTTTTTCGGTTTATGTTAGGCTATTAATTGATGTTGTGACAGGTATGTTAATTATTTATTAAAATTATGTGAATTCCCTTTTTGAATTTTGGTATTCAAATTCCTTCATTTCTAATAAATTTTCATGTAAAATAGAAATATCACCACATGAAAAGAGGATAGAACTTGTGGTGAAATTTCTAGGTAAAAATATTTAATAAAACAAGATTTATAAGAATCTTCATGTTATTATTAGTGGGATATTCTTCCCTACAAATATTTTTGAACTACCCATAATAGAGTTTGACCTCATTTTGGGTATGGATTAGATTTTAGTTTATCATGCTAAGATATATTGTAGAGCTAAGAAAGTATCATTCAATGATTTCATATCATTGATAACCTTCTAAGGAGCTAATAAATTGATTAGATATAGTAGTGAAAGTTACCTATATCATATTATTGAAAAGAAACTATTCAGATTAGTTATTTGGTAATATTAAAAGAATATATGGATGTATTTCTTGATTATTTTTTTGGTTTTATTTATGATCGATATGTTGAATTTATTGTTGAACTAGTTCTTGAAACTGGGATTATTTCAAAACCACCATATCAAATGTATCAAGTAGAACTTTTATAATTAAAAAGGAAAATACAAGAGTTGTTATATAAAGTTTTCATTCGATGAAGCACAACACCTTGGGGTGATCTCATTTTATTTTTTTAAAGTTTTTAGTCAGACTTTTCTTTGATTATAGATCCTTGAATAACATCACTTTTAATAGCAAGTACATTTTTTCCTCATATCTAATATTGTTTGATCATATCTAATGAGCCTAGTATTTTTCAAAGATTTATCTTAGGTTGGGGTACCATCAACTGAAATTTAAGGAGATGGATATTCTGAAGACTATATTTCATACTAGATATGGGAATTATGAGTTTGTAGTTATGCCCTTTGGGTTTTCCAATGCACTTATCTATATTTATGGAACTTAAGAATAGATTTTTCAAAGAGTTATTGGATAATTTTTTTGTTTCATATATTGATGATATTTTTTTATATTATAAAATTTAAGAGGAAAATGAAATATGCCTCAGAGTTTTTTTCAAACATTAAAGGAAAATAACCTGTATGGAAATTTTCGTATAGGGAAATTTTGGTTTCAAAATATTTATTTTCATGGAAATTTTGTTTCTAAATAAGAAATAATTATTGAACTAACAAGAATTGTTTTTTAATAATTGATAAGATCCATAAATATAATAGAGAATCATAATTTTCTTGGATTTATGGTTTAATAATGATGGTTTATTGAAAAATTTGGTCATTTTTCTATCCCACTGAAAATGTTAACTCAAAAAGAGTTAATTTATCTAGAAAAAATAGTTTGATTATTTTTTTTGAAACACAAAAAGAAGATTGGTGAATTATCTATGTAAGATCCCAAGTTTTCTTAAGGTATGTTTTTGTTTAAATTTCATTTTAAGTCTCTTATAATTGGATAAATAAATGTTTCTCAAGTTTCTGAGAAGGCCTGGGGCTTCCCGATGGGTTCGGGATAGGAAATAGAAGAAAAAAATGAGTTTTATGGGTATGTTTCATGGTTTTCACATGGTTAGTGAAAATCGTGCGAGGGGAGGGTCAAACTATGTGATTTGAGACTGTGGCGTATCACATAGTTGGGGGAGAGTTTTAAAACCATGTGAACATTACTAACTAACTACATGGCCCCCTTTTCCCCTTGATGGTGGCATGTGCACAGTTTTCACACGATTTGAAAAATTGTGCAGATAAATCGCACGCCCCTTTCAAATTTAGAAAAATTATAAAATTTCCATTATGGGATTTAGGAACCTCACCCGATTTTCATCCTATTTCTCCTCCTCTAATAACTAGTTAAAAAATCCCTAGATACCCAAGCTTCTAAGAGATTATTCTTCTTTTATCCTAATCTATTTGGAGTGTTTTTTGTTATAGATTGATGATCGGGTTGAGTCTAATACCTATCTTTCTTATCTTTTTGGTTTAGAGTTAGCATCTTCCTCTTATCTTCATCTAAATCTATAAACCCCTCTTTTTCTGGTGAGATATATGTTAAGGATTCAAATAGTGTTTTTATCGGGATATATATCTATGATTAATAGTGTGTTCTTCAATGAATTCTTAGTAGGTGGTCTATAAGTTATATCATGTAGTTTCATTGTAGATTTTCACATGTTTGGTTTTGTTCATTATTATCTCTTGTTATTCTTTTGATGAATTTGGAATGATTTGGTAAATTAGGTGTATAGATGATAAATAGAAACCCTCATGGTCCCCATGGGATCCATTGAGGATGATTTGAATGATTTAGGGCCACCCATGGGGTTCACCGATATTTTTGGTCAAAGAAATTTGTTAAGTGGGAGAGAGTTTGTTGTGTGTTAATGTAGAGCCCTTGTCGAGTATGCTAATATGTTTAATGGAAGTAAAAATTGAATATTTATAGTGTGTCAAGATTGGTAATAGATTAATGTAACACCCTAATATTTTAAAAATAAATTTAAATGCATGAAACATTGTTTTAAGTAGATATTTATAACTTGCCTTTAAACATAATTTTTTCACTTCTATGTTTTGAATTTTGAAAAACAGTCATCTACAATTGTGTTTAGTAAGTTATTTGGAGTATGATAGAACCAACTTAATTTTCTTTGAATAGTAACACACCCTTATGAATATTAATATGACCCTAAATAATATTAAAAAATATTATTATTTTATTTTCTTAAGCATTTAAAATAATGACATATTGGTTAATTGTTCAATGTGATATAAAAGAAGTTATTGAATTAAAATTGTTAATTTCTGAATAAACTATGATTTTATTTAAAAATTAAATTAATAATATTTAGAAAATTATTTTCAAAAAATGTAGTTCATTTTTGAATTCTACACATTGAAAAATTATTAGGGTGAATTTTTGTGATTTTTCTGAAATTCTTGAATTTTTTATGAATATTTAAATACGGTAAAATATCATATATTCAAATTATCAGTCAAATACACTGTTTATGACAGAATAACTAATTTAATACCACATGGTTTAAACTCTCATTCCATTATTACTATTTGGGGTCACATGAATTAATACTATTCATATTCTTGAGAAAAAATATTATAATAATGATTTAAAATAATGTAAAATACCTCTTCTCATCCACTATAAATACCACCCTCATTCCCATCTTCCTCCCACACATCTCAGTCCATAAGGATTACCTATGTTCTTCCCAATACTCCTCCCAAGGGTCATCCCCACTTCCTAGAGCTTCTGGTCTCACCAAAATTCCAAAACCAAAGGCCTTAAGAGGAATCTCAAGGAGAATAGATCAAGAGGTAAACATCCTCTTTTGTTTTCATTATTTTCTTTTCATTTTATTTTATATTATTCTTATTTACTCACCTCACCTTATCCATAAAGCATGAATGATATAGTATCTTAAATATTCTTTATTTCATCATTTTTATGTAAGACTCACCATTATAATTCTTCTCCTCTCCCACTTATTCAAGAAATTAAAACACCGTCTCTGATGTGTCGATTTACCGACATCATGGATGATGTGATTTAAATTTATTTTACATACTTTAATACTGGTCAATAACCCATTTTTATGGTTGAACCAGATTATAATTAATATATTATATCTTATAAAATGTTCTGGATTCATTTTGTATACTTTTTATTAATTTATAAAACCAAATGAGTTTATTACGATCGAAGAATCACCGAAATGACCTAAACAAATATCAAAATGATTTAACTTATGAATCATCCTCATGTTAGAATTAAAAATGATAAATTGTATAATTTATGGTTATATAAAATTTAAATACAATTCTATTCTAATTATGGAGTTTCACTTGCAATTGAAAAAAATATCCATCATGAACTGATCATGGAAATCATGTAAAGAACGCACCTAAAACAATGCAAGGAGAAAAATAATAACAATTAAAGGGTGAAATGATGTATTGAAGTAAAAATATAAGGTATTATAAATATTATTATGTTTATAAAAGATATTAATAACACTATTTGAACCATTATACATGAGTTTTAAATGATTTTTAAGTAATACAAACTCGGGGTAAGGGAATTCTTAACCCGATTTCCTTTCTTTGTGTTAACCTTCCACTTCATTATTTATGAGGTATTAAAATTATTTCTATGATTATTTTTTTTATATTATGAATAATTATGTGTTTTTATAGTTTATATACATGTTACATACACTCTATTAAGTCTTTCTTCAATTATTTGATATTTATAAGGGACTTTTCTTTTAAAACCCTCTTTTAAAATTCTGTTTTACGAAATTCAAATGAAATGTTTTTATGAAATTATTCATGGTGTATGGTTGTATTCTGGTTCTTGGGTGTAATTTATGATTAAGGGTGGGACCTATATCTCCCTTCAATGCATTGTGTGTGTGTGATTTGGAGGTTTGTTGTTTGGTTACTCCAAGTGTAACTGCGATGGTTACACAATTTTTAAGGTAGTCGTGAGGGTTACAAATTATAAGTTAGCTGAGAGCGTTACATAATTATTTAAGTAATTCCACAATATAACTTATGGATCTATTTATGCTCTTATTGTTTTTAAATCTTTTGTAAATATCATGTTTCACAAATTATGTACATATGGGTGTTAAGTGTGTATTTTGAAAATGGCTTCCTAGGTTATAAATATTCATGAACTAATGTGTTCGTACCTTATTTGTATATCCCTTACTATGATTTTTGTGTTAATCCCAAGTTTTTAAATTATTTTCACCGGTTATAAGGATGTGTAAGACAAAAAATGAAGATAAGTTAAATTTTTTAATAATTTTCAAAAAAATCATGTTTTATTTGAAAAGTTTTATATTTTGGAAGAAATGAATATTGTTTTTATGGTATCCACACCATATTAATGTGTAATGTTATGAATGTATTATTTCCCAATTATATAAATCAATAAACTTGAAAATATACTCAATGTTAAAGTAATTTATTTTTTAAATAAATTCAAGATTATGTAATGTAATAAGGTTGGGTCCTTGTACTTAAGGGTTTGATTGTCATGGCATGAAGATGATCTAATTTGGTTAATCGTGATTGTGACTTGTGGCTTATGAATTGTGTTAGAAATTCATAAGAGAGTTAGTGAATATAAAGTGGTGAATATGTTAAATTGTAATTCTTTGTGAACATGGAAATATGTTAAATGGGTTTTCATTAGGTAATTTATGAATTTGTGAAATGGGTTGATATAAGGGAATTATTGAATATGCTTAGTGAGGTAGGTATGAGAATGGGAATTGGGCTAAATGGACAATGTAATTTAAATAAAAAATTGGTTAATGGGTTGTGGAATAATATTAATTGTCATGTTTATTGTTATGGTGTATGTTTGATATTTGTTTTAGTTGTGTTTGTTTGTGATATGGTTTGTCTGTGGTGAATGGATGAATAAGAATGTGCACATGGATTGATGTGTCTGTTAAAGGACTAAGGCTCCTATCATAGGTCTAGTTGGACTGATTATCTAGCTCCAACCACTATATACTAGTTAGGGAAGGGGTCAGAGCTCTATTCCACTTACAGTTGCATTCGACCTATATTGAGGCTTCAAGGTGAGGACATTGTGATGTTGTGATGTATTATCCCTAGTGAGATAGGGACTTGACTTATTCACTTATGAAAAATTACAAGTTCCTTGAATCATTTTATAAATGATGTAAGTTCCTATCCCATGGATTACATGTTTTTTGATGAACTAAGTAATGAATAAGATGAGAATAATGATTGTTCTAAAGGTAATAATAGTTAAAGAAAATGATGATAACTAATTTCACTCAAACTATCTTTTATTTACATTCCATTTATTTAAATTGAATGCACTATCTTTATAGCTTGGATATTTTCTAGACACCATTAGTGGTGGCCTAGTGAGTTTTACTCACACCCTTCTTGGGCCACCATGAGTTACCTAAGTAGATTTCATGCATGTAGGTCAGGAAAGGGTCAAGACACTTGTGTTTGGGAGTTTAGTCATGCTTGAGAGTTACATAGATGAGGTTCAGGACTTGGATTTAGGATGGTTTTGTGGATTTCACTGTTTTTATTTATTTTTTGACATATTCACTTGGTACTATTGTATGAAATGACATATTCACTATTGTTTTTGGTTTGTGCCCAATGTTAGGAGATGGTTATTTATGCATGTTCATTGGTTATTCTATATTTTTTCTCTATTCTATTTATTTTCTCATGTTTCTTACTCTGGTAAGAGTTTATAGTATCCCCACGTGACTCTTAGACCCTTGCTTCTTGTCGGAAACCTCTGGTATACGGGGAGGTGCTCTTGAGGTCATGTGAAGACCTGGCTTGGAGCACCGTTTTAGTAAATCTTGGGTCAGGGAAGTTACAAAGTCGTATCAGATGAGTTTTTTCTATGATTTACTATTTTTGGACAGTATACATAAGTTTAGAAATGTGTTAGGCCTTTGTAATTATATCATTATTAGGAGTAGCTAACTCGTGTATGAGAAAAAACACAAGTCACCCAAGGTGGTAATTTCTGTTCTTGTCGTGTGTTGTTACATTTAATGATATTTGACCATTCGGTGATGAACTTATTATGTGATGTGTTAGTTTTATGATATTTTTCTTATGGCAAGAATGGAACAGGGTTGGGAATTCATACATCATTCTAGGAACCTAAATATTTAAGTGACGTGCATAATGGTTTGCACAAACATAGGATGGTTGTGTGGGACATAAATGGTAGGACACATTTTATTTTCTTGAAATTGATTAAAATGGTGTCTAATGAAATGATGAAAATTGGTAAAAAGTAAAATGTTAAATAATAATTAAATAATTTTTCTTAATAAGGGGTTGCAAGTGAATTTAATTTTTTCTAAGTATGTTGTGATATGGAAATGGTTTTGAAACGGTGTAGAAGGTGAGGCTTGTAACCATGTGAGTTAGTTAGCCTATATTAACCAAGGCCATCAGAAGTGACCATCAAGGGTAGTATTTGGGACATGATATGTCCCTTTTAAAAGTTTATGTGAAATGGTTTGTTTATGGCTAGTGGTGAGCCTTTATTTATATTTTGTGGAAGACATATGTTTTGTGTTCTAAATCCCATGTTTCTCATTGTATATAAATATCACCATGAAGATGTGTACTGGTTGGGATACAAGAGGATGTTGCAGAGAATTATCCCCCAGTAGTTGAGCAATAAGATCTAGTGGTCCAAGATAATAGGGAAGATAAATTATATGATAACATTGATATTTTTATGCAGATGATGTAATGGAACTCATGGCGGGTTACACTGAGTGTGTTTGATATGGACATGGAGTTTCAGCTGCAGGACCCTCCGACCTTTTCCAGAGAGGGTGGGCTAGAGGCAGCGAAGTTCTGGATAGAGTCTATCCAGACAACTCTTGATCATCTAGAGACTCCTTCTAAAATGTAATTCAAGCTAGCAGTCTATATGTTATGGGGATAGGAAAAGAACCAGTGGGACATTATGGTTCAGACAGAGCATGTTTAAGGAATGGTATTGAAGGATTTTTAGGAAAAGTTTCTAGAACAATGCTACCCAGAGACCTTGAGGAAGGAAAAGGTTGTGTAGTTTATGAGTTTGAACCATGGGGTTGTGTCAGTGAAGGATTATTCTATTCATTTCACTGAATTTCAGTGCTTTATTCTAGCATTCGTAGGGGATATGGATACTATAGTGAAAAACTTATAGGATGAGTTTAGGCACGAGATCATATATCAAGTGAATATATTCCATCTGAAGAGGTTTACAGAGGTGGTGGACCATACCATTATCTCATATGGGAACCTGAATGAAGATTTATGTGGTGGACTTGTGGTAATATTCGGGTAATAAAAATAGGGCATATTCTGAGGGTAGTAATCATCATTTTTGGAATTTCTAACAAGGAGAAAGTGCACAGAGTTTTCACAAGATAGGTCCAATCTCTCACGATTGAGATCAGGTGTTCTATTACCAGTGTGGTATTCTGGAGAACCTGTGAGTTTAGTGTACTCGTCCACCATTAGTGTAGAAGGTTGGGACATATACGGAGGTTCTACAATAACCCTTGGAAACTAGGCATAGATGGAGGTCAGAGGTAGATTCCAAGTGTGAGAAAGGGGCTTGTCACCCCATATCGGCAAGGCAGTATGAGATCCATGGGTCATACCGGTAGGTGTGTTGGACATGAAAATACGGGGATAGATCATTCATACTACAAGGGTAGTGCAATGCAGTGAAAGGTACTCAAGCTAGAACCTAGGGTAGAGTTGTATGTCATTTTCACGCAGTTCATTCTACACATTGGTGTGGCGAGGCTACACCATCTACTGTTTGAGGTATGATTCTTGTATCATCCATTCTCTCTAGTGCATTATTTAACATAGGTGTTATGCATTATTTTATTTTAACACAATTTGTAGTTGTGTTGTCCTATCCATACAAAGTGAATATGGGTTTATGTAAATTTATACTCCATTAGGGGTGATATTTGATAATATCATATTATGTAAAGGTTGTGCTTTAGAGGTTGGTGGATATTATTTTCTGTGGAACAAATTTTTCTTTGAGATTTCATGTTTTGACTTAATTTTGGGTATGGATTAACGAGTGTTGTATCAATCCTATATCAATTTTTACCAGTGCTATTTAATGTTCACATATATCATTAGAGACACTTATGTCCTTCATGGTGAGTGAGACATTCGAGCAAGCCATGTAGGGCAATTTTGTATGCGGTTGCGATAACTCATGGACCAAGTGGTTTGTCTTGTGCTATATGAAGGAGGATGGGGGCCACCAGTATTCCCTTACATTGTTGATAAATTTAAGGATGTGTTCCCTAAGGATTTTTCGAGGATAATACCCAATAAAGATCTTGAGTTTATGATCAAGTTACTGCTATGGGAAGAACTGGTTTCTGTAACAACCTGGACTCAAACAGCCACCCGGACAGTGCTAAACGGGTTGGGTGCTACTACCTTAGGTGCACCTCCCCGAACGCCAAAGGCTACTGACTAGCAGCGAGGGTCTTATAGGTATAGTGGGGAGGCTATACCCTCTCGTAGGATAATAATAATGGTACTTTTCCAAGTATAATAATA
The DNA here is from genome assembly GCA_963277665.1 of Viscum album. NCBI lineage: Eukaryota > Viridiplantae > Streptophyta > Magnoliopsida > Santalales > Viscaceae > Viscum > Viscum album. Next base: position 1,040,420,370 of record OY728143.1, on the reverse strand, counting down.
AAGATGCAGTGCAATAAATGACTTAGCAGACTCAAACCAGACCTGCAGAGCGGAAATGCATTCAATATCAATAAATAGCGGAAGTAAAAACAACAGCATGTTAATCAATTGTAACTACTACTGAACCACAAAACATGCATCCAAAGCAAGTGATACATATCTAAATACAAAGGTGCCAATGGCTAACCAACTGTGTCTACAAAACAAGTAATCATACTGATACAGGAAAGTACGCAAGACATAGTAAAATCCATCTAGGTAAGACCTCAAGGTCCATACCATCTCCATGAAACAGCTAATACAACCTAGTTCCTGAATCTGACCTCTTTCCTACACATAAATCCATAAAGTCTACATGCGTCCCGAAGGTCCCGTGCAGGGTGTGAGATGAATCTCATTATGATACCACCCAATGGTGCGTACCTAATATAAGTGTTTATGTGGTCATGCATTTATAAGGAAAGCAGTAAACAGAACGATGCACAAATAAATACAAACTCCACTAGCGCTTAGAAGCCACCATGGAGTGTCACCTGCTTTGGCCAACATCAGAATCTCTGTCATGTAACCTGGCACCATGTGCCCCCTGACGCTGCGTATCTCAAGTAACAACATCCCGAAGGGACTCCCAATAGTAATAACCCGGAGGAACAGAGATTTTTGTCCTTAAGTAAGTAACCGGAGGGACATTAATTTCTGCCCTCAAATAACGTAACCAGAGGGATAGTGATGTCTACCCTCAAATAAAGTACCCAGAGGGACAACAATTTCTTCCCTCAAATAACGGTGAGCCTCTTCCCCCAAACCCGATAGCCTCAATGATATCCCTTGAAGGCTCCTCACCTTCCATGTGGATTCCTACCGCAAGCAACCCCAACCAATAGAACCTAAGCCACAACTAACGGGGGCCTCTACCCGCACGAGTGGTCAAAACCACCTCATCACAGAGTCTCTCTGTGTGCACACTACTCAAAGTTTCTGGATGAGAGTTAATCACAAAAATAGTACCTAGGCCACAACACCTCTGACACCTCGTGTCCCTACGACCATGTCGCTCAAGTATGATGTTGATACCATCCCAGTAACTCAGGCCATGCCCAACCTGACAGTCATCCTGCCTTAAACCAGTGCCCATGACACCCAATCTCGTGGTCAGAACCACCCAACATAACATGGGCCAAGCCCAACCTGTTATCAGCATCACTCAAGAATATCTGGGCCATGCTCAACACAACCAAAAGGGTTCCAGCATATAAAATTCAGCAATTACATATATAAACATTTAACAGAACGCATAAAAAATGAAAAACAATCAAAATAGTGGAATTTCACTAACCCAGTAGTTATCAAACAACAGCGTTGAGGTCCTTAAATCCTCTAACAAGTCATATAAATGTTCAATCAACTAAACTCAATTGTTTATAATAATACAATTCAATTTATACCATTTTGGCGCCCCCATTAAAAATGCCCTGATAAGCAACGACCACTCACCCGGGCCCATTCAAGTAACACAGGTAATAGGGCATACCCAAAGGTATCCCATAAGTCTATAAACAATGTAATATGCAATATCAAATAAAAATGGGTCCCGCTCAAAATACCTGAAAACGTGTTGAAGGCCACATCACCCAAACGAACATGAAAACACAAAAAGAGGTATGCAACACCTACCTGAGACTCGTACGATGCTACTCCTCTGGTAACAGCCTCTAATTAGGTCTAAAAAGTGGTAGATCTACAAAATAATCAAAACCGCTCAAACCCTAATAACTCATTCTAGAACAGAAATCAAGAAAAACGTCTCAAGTGAAATCAAGGCCTTTTTGAGGGGGTTCTAATAGATCAACCAGGGTTTGAATCTAACCTTGGACGAAGAAATGGGATCAATTTTAAGATCCGACCAATTTGGGAGAGGAGGTTCTGTCCAGAACCTCAAAACGAGGCTACTACTCGTTTTAGTGAAAATAAATAAATACATGGCATGTATTTTAAATACACAGCATGTATAATTTTATTATTCATAAGAAGACTGAAATTCTGCCGACTTACTTTTCAGCACTTGATGACATGAGTACACGGTGTGTACTTAGTTTTTCTTCTCTTCCCCACCGACTTACCGACACACCATGTATATTCCTCATACACAGCTAGACTACACAGAGTGAACAAGGAGGACACGATGTGTACTTGGTTAAACGATTCTACCTGACCAACAGGCCCACACGCTATGTATGGACTCCACACAGTCAAGTGTACACGGTGTGTCTATTACTACATGTCGTGTAGTAAGAATTTTCTACATGGTCATCACACAACATGTGCTCGGCAGGTACACGGCCGGCATTCACCTAACCTATACATGGAATGTACATAAAAGTGCATGGTGTGTAGTCTATGAATTTTCAGAAACTTCCCAGTTTCTCTATTTTTCTCATGGACAAGTAAAAAATTCAAATAGGGTCTGGATTTTGACTTATTCTAAAAACCCGGGTTCTTGCAGTTTCCATTCCTCCATATCAAATGGCACCAAAAGAACTAGAGTAACATAAGTTTTACCTAGAAGAGTTTTAGTTAAAGGGGTTCATCCATCCTAGTATATCACCTTGGGGGATCCTCGTGCTGTTTTCTAAGAAGGAAGAAGGATAATTGATATTATATGTTGAATATAGAAAGTTTAATCAGATGACGGTTAAGAACAAATACACGCTTCCTAGAATTGATGACCTTTTTGGCTATCTAAGTGGTGCCTTTGTGTTCTCCAATATCAATCTGAGATTGGGATACCATCATTTGAGGGTGATACCTTCTGAAATACCATGAACAGCTTTTCAAAGCAGGAATGGTTTGTATGAGTTTGTGGGGATTCCATTTGGGTTGACCAACACGCCATCTATGTTTATGGATTTAATGAACTGAATATTTCACCCATACTTGGATTGGTTTGTGGTTTTCTTTGTTAATGTCATATTAGTGCACTCAAAAACTCTTAACGACCATGATAAACATCTTAACATCGCCCTGAGTACACTAAGATAGAATAGTCTTTATGTCAAGCCATAAAAATGTTAGTTATGGTTTAAGAAAGTAAATTTATTTGGTCATATAATTTTTCAGTCATGTGTGTTTGTAGATCTAAAGAAAGTGTAGGTTGTGGTTTCTTAGGAGCAGCCCGATAATTTTTATGATATTCAGAGCTTTCTAGGATTTGATGGTTATTACTAGAGGTTTATTAGGGATTTCTTTCATTTAGTGGAATCACTCTTAGGATTAACCAATAAGGGAGTTAATTTTGATTTGTCTGAGGCATATTAGAATTCTTTTCATGATTTTAAGAAGAATTTGACTACCGCCCTAATTTTGATCTTACCTGAACCAGGTAAGAGGTACACCTTGTTATATGATCCATCTGGTTTTGGACATGGGGAGGTTTTGATGCAATGTGATTGGGTTGTAGCGTATGGGTCAAGATAGTTGAGGACTCATAAAAGAAATTACCCTACTCATGATCTAGATCTAGCTGTTGTGGTTTATGCCTTAATGTTTTGGAGGAATTACTTGTTGGGGGAGTGGTTGATGGTGTTTACTGCTTATAAAATTATTAAGTACATCTTCTATTAGTGGGATTTGATTCTTCTCTAGTGAAGGTGGGTTGAGTACCCACAATCTTGTGATTTTAAGTTAGTTTAAACACCAGGAAAAGGTAATAATTTTGTGGATTCTCTAAGCTAGAAGTCTCGAAATCAGGTGGTTTAAGAATCCAACTCCGAGTAGAGAAAGATGGCCTTATTTTATAAGATGCACTTGGAGGAGTATGATGGGAAAAGTAAAATGTCCCTTCATCTATAGCAGGTGAGTTCGTACTTTTGAGCTGGTCATGGAGAGTTATCTTTAGGATCTAGAGTGTTTTTCTATAAAGGAAAGTCTTAAAGGTGCGTATTCACCTTCTAGAAGGGCTATTGGTGGTGATGTAATTGTTAGTTTTTTTTACTGTGTTGTTGTGCTAGTGTGTATGTAGGAAGAGTTGATGTGTGATTTCCCTGAATTGAAGTGGGAAGTTCGCCCCAGTAAGACTAATAAGTATCATGATATTTGTAGGCATTATTTGTGGTTGATAATGAAGAAAGTGGTTGTGGGATTTGTGGAAAAATACCTTACCTGTTAATAGGTGAAGGTCGAGCATTAGTGCCAAGGTGGTTTGTAATAATCATTTCTCGTTCTAGATTGGAAGTGGACTGACATAATGATGGATTTAATTGTGTTAACTAAATAAGAACCTTATGAATTTTTCATTACTTATGTTTAGAAAATCACAAGATGACGCACGCCAGTCATGGTGCGTGGAAAAACAATATTATAATTACATAAGTATAGTATTGTAGTTGATCCTAGGTAGTCTTCTGAAGAGGAGTGCACACAAAACAAGGTTGTCACTTTTTATTGGTTTTATGAAAACTATTGGTTTTAATTAATTTTGAATGATGTGTGAGAAATAATAAGCTTGATTTGATTGGTTTTAAACAAATGAGAAAGATGGTGATCAGAGTCGGTTTGGCTAGACCCAATGATTTTCTATCATGGTTTCCAAATTTGTCACCCTTTTATTTCTTTATCATGTTCGAGGGAGAGGTATTTTTCTACCGAGTCCTCTCTCCCCTTTGGCTAAATGGCTTTGATGAGATAATTCCTTATCCAAAACCTTGGATTGGTATATCCTTCTTCCAATGTGTGTAGGATTGTAGATGGTTTTCTAGATTAATTAGAGAAATCACTAACCATGAATTGTTGTTCCCTAATAAACCAATATTTCACATGCAATCGTACACATGTGCTGACAACCGTCGAGCACTCACCACCCGACCATAATCTGTTCCACCATATACAGAATATAATTGGGTGGAGGGATATGTGATCATCTACCAAAGAAATATAAATTTATATAATTAAAACCTAACAAACCTGCATTCTGAATTTAAAACTGACATTATAATTGAAATAAGATTATGAAAGAAGAAGTGATATTATTAAATTAAAGCATAATAAATCAAGCAAGCACACCGGTCTAGCCTTACCCTTCCTGATCACTCAATGGTACTACCCCTCCATGGATGGGGAAGAAGATATGATGCAGGAGAGGGAATACATTAAAATAAAATAACAAAAATAAATAAAACTAAATAAGGTCTTTTTTAAATTCTTCTCTCGCCGATCGATTAGAGGAATTATGGATGGAATGGAATGATTTGAGAGGTAGGAGCTCCCTTCCTTTTATAGTCATAATTTTTCTCCAGAATTTTGACGCATTTTAGACCCAAAAAATAACATTTTCGCGCATTTCACCATTCGTGAATGTTGTTCATAATTATCTTGGGCGATTTCCCTAAAAATATCAGCGAATTTGGACAAGTATTCCGAGAGTTATTCCCATTTTACTCTAAAAATTTATTCTGTCCAGTCAGACTCTCTATATCGTAAACCACCGGATTAGGATGCTTTAATAACCCCTTAAACGGCCAATTCACATGTAGACTCCTTCATTAAAGCTCTTTAAAAATGTCTGGTTTGTCCATCCAGCAAATTTGAGAGCATTTTGGGCCACCATGAATGAATTATGGACCCCCACACCAAAAATAGGTTGATCTGTAAATGGTTTTCTTGGTCCAACTTGTGAGCTTCTTTTGAGATTTCATATGGTCGATTCAGCTTTTGGTCTAAAATGATGAAATAAAATTTTGTATGTTTAGAATCTGTAAAAGAAATAATTTTTCAATTTTTATTAGTATAGAAAATGTTATGTCAAAAAAATAGAAATGATTTAAAATAGTTAAAAATCCAAAATGGGATAATTTTACTATTCGGCTCTAAATAACACCAATATCATAAAAATATAGAAATTCATCTTAAAATAACACTTTTTGGGTTTAAAACTATGAAATTCAATGTAAACATGAATGAAAATATTTCCTCTATCAATTCCCCCACACTTAAACCATGCTTGTCCTCAGTCATGAAATCTCAACATTGAAAATATGAGGGCACCAATGTTACCAATATTCAAATTTCAAAGCAATAAAATCAAACAATTATCAATGTCCAATCAAATTATCAAGTTACACAAAAATAATATCAATTTAATTTCCCATTTTTCAATGAAACTATCAATTCATTAATTTTACTTTTCCCCATTGAAAAATGATGGATTTTCTCATTTCATTCATTTAAGATTCTCAATTTATTATTTTTAAACATGCCAAATCATGATCTAGCGCTCTTTTGAATATTTTCTCTCATCACTCATGTTACAATTAAAGTGGAGTTATATTCATATTATGAGAACATGATCCTTATCGATATGCTTGTAAAGGAACTAATTTATCTACTTTTTAAAGACAAAATGCTTATAAAATCATCAGGAATTGCAATAAAGGTTCAAATGACTCTAAGGCTTATGGTTGGTAGGATTTGATACTTTTAAAATTAAGGCTCAAGTAGGAGGATAATATCTTAAGTAAAATGCATGACTAATCAATTGAAAACACAGGATGGACCTCACTCCAATCCCCTTGAGAATGTAAGACACAATACCACCCCATTTTAATGACATGAGAAATGAGTCAATAAATGATTAAAAAGAATGAAATCATCCAAGTTATCCCTATTTGGTTAAAAAAGATCCATAAAGGCACAAATTAATTATTATTTCTTTTTTTGGTAATGCTCCATAAAGGCACAACATTATTTTCTCTCTTTTTTTTATAGAGAACTGGATGAAGTTATAGAAGAATAAATAAATGATGACTCATGCCCAATTTTCCAATAATACACTACCCAAAATGATGACACACACCTCACACCACCCACAAATGATACACATCCCAATGAACACACACGACAATCCCTTCCCCCACACTCAAACTTGAAATATCTATGAAACAATACTAAAAGTATGGGTAGGTAAGGAAAAATAATCTTGTAATGTGGCTTAAAACTATAAGGAAATTCATGGAATCTATGGGATAACAAAGGATAAATGTAAGGGTGGGTCTAAGGAAAATATGGGGCTAGCCAAAGAATTTCATCAGTCAATTTAAATGTCTTATTTCACAATCATAACTTTGACAAGTTTCAATACAAGTTCTAGTAGGTGTCATGTCCCAATATCACTCAAGAAATATGGTCAAGATAAAATATAAAATATTTGGTCTAGAAATCCTATCGGGAATGGAAATATGATATTGGACAGTTAGTCATGGCATTATTGATAAGAAAAAATTAATTCACATGAATTTCAGAAATTCAAAGCATGTAAAATGATAGGGAAATTTCATTTACACGAATCAATTAGTTCCCTCAAATCATGAGTCCTTATTTCAATATCCATGCTTCACATCAATAATTCAATTATTCATTTTAATCATTTAATTTTATTAAAATTGAAATATAAACCATGGAATCATTGGATTACTAAGAAACTTATGTCTCCTATATATTTCAAGTATAACATAATTCAATTGTGGGAATTCAATTCTTATAATTAAATCTCAAAAAATGTAATGAGTTTCTGAGTTAAACATTTAAAGTGAACTCCGTTTTTAAATGATGATTGTTTTTTTCTTTTTTTGGGTTCCCATCATTGGCTTGAAAATTTTCATCCTAGAAGCATTAATGGACCTGAAATATAAGAATGAAAACAAATGATAATGTTGGCTTGTTCAATCGTGCAAGAATATGATCAATGGTAAGGGAGGACTATGGATAAAAACACGGGTTGCCTCTCAAAATCGCTTTTGTTTAATGTCGTTATCTCGACTAAAAAATTGATTTTTGTTATGAAAAATATTTAGAAATCCTATACTATAAGATTCACTCCCCCACACTTACCTGATGTAGTGTCCTCGATGCATTTAAGTTGATTCAACATATATGAATATTTGTAAATGAATCATAGAAAGAAATTAAATTTGAAGGAGATGTAGGACCTGACAGATTTTATTGATAAACAGGTTGGAGGGGTCTGATCTTCTGCACTGGATCTTTCCTATTTCATGGTAAAGACATGTTGTACCAACAAGAGTATGATTTCTATCCATGGATACCACAACACCAGCAGAACCCTTAAAATTTTGTTCTTGTAAGATGGTTTTTAATATTTCATGATATTTGTTTCTTCCTTGCTGCAATATGATCCTCACTCTTTTTAAGGGGTTTTTGTTTCCTTTGAAAATTAATCTCTTCTCTTGATGTAGTAGATTGACTCTCAATTTTCTTTACCCACATGAACATGGTTTTGGTTTTTTTTTCCTCTGCACATTTAAAAACATGTCTCTTTTTAAATTGATTGAGTACAGATTAACCTTTTTCTTGTGATCCACTCTTCCCATTGGTTTGATAATATCCTTTACATACCTCTTCAGTGTCAATGGATTTTTCCCTAACCTTTTTCAGCTCATGTTCTATAGTAAGGCATATGGAATGCTTCTCGGCTAGTTATTCTTCCTTCGTAGCAAGTTCCTTCTAGATATTTGTGATAATAATTTCATGTTTATCCTTATTTAGTTTATACTTATTGATCTCAACATATTCCCATAATTTTGATTCTCTAAACTCTTCTGAAAAACAATAAAAGAATTCTAAGGTTGTGTCTTCTAAATTTTTAGTTGGTCTTTTTTCTTCTTGGTGGTAGATTGCATTTAGTGAATTAATATCTGATAGATTCTTCATGGATTTGAGTATATTGAAATGCACTCGACTATCTCCAAGATCCATTGAGACTGTTACCTCATGCACATTGATGATCATCCTTGTTATTTCAGGAATGGTCTCCCTAAGATGATGGGAGATTGGGCTGGTTCTCGGTCTTCCTCCATGGAAAGGGCATAAAATTCTGATGGAAAGATTAATCCTATCACTCCTACAAGTACATCTTCAATGACTCCTACTGGGAAAATGGTGGATCTGTTTTCTAGTTGTACCACCACTCGAGTTGGTTTTAGTTCTCCGATTTGCAAAGATGAAAATAATGAGTGAGTCATAACATTTATTGAAGCTCCTACATCACATAGTGCATCAAAAAATTTAATGAACCAATTGTAAATGGAATAGAGAATGTCCCTAGATCTTGAAATTTTTGTGGTATCGGTGGTGTGATTATGGTTGAGACACTTCTTCCCAAGTTGATAATTTCATTCTCATCCAACCTTCTTCTTTTAGTGCACATCTCTTTCATAAAATTGTATACTTAGGGATTTGTTGAATTACCTCAAATAGTGGGATGTTAATCTCCTCTTTCTAAAATGTTTCTTGTATTTCCTATGGAATTTTTTCTTCTTCACCCTTCTTTGATTCAACTAATTCAGATGGGAATGGTGTTGAGATATCCTTTTTCTCCCTTTGTGGTTTTTTCAATGGTGTTTTTGGTCTTTCCTTCATGAACCTTGTTTTTTCTCCACTGTTGTTATTGACTTAATATTTTGGTTGGATATGAAGAACTTTCGGAGCTTTGCTAGAATCATCATCCTTACATTGTTCAAGGGGTGTGAGCTCCTTCCCGCTTCGGGTGGTGATTGCACTAACATTATCCTTTGGATTGGGAATTTTTTGTGTAGGAATCTTACCTTGGTTCATGGTGAGAGCATTCATAATGCTTGAGAATTGATCAACTAGCTTGTCCATTTTATCTTATATTCCCGCATCTCTTGTCTTTAGCTATTGATATTCAGTTTTTGGTGCACTTGTGGACGATTGCTCATAATTCTTCCATTGGAAAGGTGGTTGTTGGGAAGTTTGTTGTTGTTGGAAGGGATGCTTATAAGGTTGTTGGAATGCTATCGGGTTCTGATATTTCTGCTGAAAAGGAGGTATGGATTGGTTCTGTTGAAACCCATACCCTGGTTGGGTTTTCAGTTGGTATTGCCTTTGTTGATAGGCTACAAGACAACTTTTCGTCCCCTACACTTCTGGACATTGATCTGTGTAATGAGAATTAGAAGAGCATAAACCACATACCTGATTCATTCCTTGTTGTTCCTTCACATGGTTCACAGATATTTGTCGCACTAACCTTGTGAGTTCATCCTTTTTGTTTCTAATTAAATCTATTGAATCAGATGTTCTCACCTCATGGATTCCTCTGGTGCTTCTACCTCTGGAGCTAAACTAATATGAGTTTTTTGCAATCTTTTCAATCAATCCTATGGCATCTGTTGGTGACTTGTCAATCGAGGATCCTCCAAATGATGCATCTAGAAAGTTTCGATCATTTTCAAGAAATCCTTAATAGAATAAAACAATGAAATGGTGTTCTTACACATACTGATGTGGACAGGTAGCACATAGCTTCTTGAATCGCTCCCAGTACTCATAAAGTGTTTCACCAGTCGGTTGGAAAATGGAATATATCTCTTTTCAGATAGTTGTGCTCATGGATGTGGGAAAAAAACATTGTATGATTCATCTTCGAAGATCTTCCCAGTCTTGGAATTCTACTTGTTTTAAAATGTACAACAATTCATTTGTTGCTCCCTCGAGTGAGAAGGGGAATTCCCTCCACTTTACATGTTCTTCTGTAACACCTCGGGGTCTGCAGCTGGATCACACATTTGTAAATTTATGGATATTCCTATTGGGGTATTCACCTGAAAGACCATGGAACTTAGGAATAATTTGAATCATGTTAATTTTCAATTAAAAATCATTTTCTATGGATGTAATAGATATTTTATTTTGTTGGTTAGTGAATTGTGGGGTGCAAAGATCACACATTGTTTGGTTGGGATTTCCAGCCATTGGAGGTTCAGAGTGATCACTGGATGTGTCACTTGAATTTTTAAGGTGAATTTCTTCAAACTCTATTTGAAAATTTTTCTTTCCAATTGGGTTATTGTTTGCTCAATTTCTGGATCAAATTCAATTAAATTGTTGTTTAAACTATGGGTCATTCAAAAGAAAGAAAAAAATTGTTTTTTTAGGGTTTTGTGGCACTTCCTCCCTAGAAACGGCGCCAAGTTTGATGCAAGCCAGTCATGGGGAGTGGAAAAACAATATTTTAATTTCCTAAGTATAGTATAGTAGTTGATCCTAGGTAGTCTCTTGAAGAGTAGTGCACAAAAAACAAGGTTGTCACTTTTTAAGGATTTTTTGAAAACAATTAGTTTTAATTAATTTTGATTGATTTGTGATAAATAAGAAGCTTGATTTTATTAGTTTTAAACAAATTAGAAAGATGGTGATCGGAGTGGGTTTGTCTAAACACAGTGCTTTGCTATCATGGTTTCCAAATTTGTCCCCTTATCTTTATTTATCTTTTTAGAGAGATATATTTTACTATCGAGTCCTCTATCCCCCTTGGCCAAATGGATGAGATGAGAATATTCCTTATTAAAAACATTGGATTGGTCTATCCTTGTTCCAATGTGTGTAGTATTGTAGATAGTTTTCTCAATTAATTAGATAAATATCTAACCAGAAATTGTTGTTCCCCAATAAACCAATATTCCACATTCAATCATACACACATGCTGACAACCACCGAGCACTCGCCACCAAACCCTAATCGGTTCCACCGTATACAGATTAGAATTGGTTGGAGGTAGATGTGATCATCGACCAATGAAATATAAATTTACAGAATTAAAACCTAACACAACCGCGTTCGGATTTTAAAACTGATTTTCTAATTGAAACAAAATTATGAAAGAATAAGGGATCTTATTAAATTAAATCATAAGAACTCAAGAAAGCACATTGGTCCAGCCTTCCCCTTCCCGATCACTCAATGGTACTACCCCTCCTTGTATGGGAAAGTTGAGATGATGTGGGAGAGGGGAGAAATTAAAATAAAATAACAAAAATAAATAAATCTAAATGAGGTCATCATCCAATTCTTCCCTCACTGGTCGATAGGAGGAATTGTGGATGGAATGGAATGCTTTGAGGGGGGGGAGCTCCCCTCCTTTTGTAGCCAGAATTTTTCCCCCTAATTTTGACACTTTGTAGCACCAATACATGAAATATTCATGCATTTAACCCTTCTTGAATATTTTTCATAATTATCTTGGGAGTTTCCCCTAAAAATCTCAGTGAATTTAGAAATATATTCTGAGAGTTATTCCCATTTTACTCTGACCGTTTATTCTATTCAATCAGACTCTCCAAATCCCAAACCTTCAGATTAGGATACTTTAATGACCCATTAAACATCCAATTCACGGGTCCTATACTTCATTAAAGTTGTTCCAAAAGGTCATTTTCATCCGCCCACTGGATTCTAGAGCACTTGGGCCTACCATGAATGACTTATGAACCCCACACCAAAACTAGAAAGATCTGTAAATAGTTTTCTTGGTCCAACTTGTGAGCTTCTTTTGAGCTTCCATATGGTCGATTCAGCTTTTGGTCCAAAAGGAGGAAATAAATCTATGGATGTGTAAAATCTAGTAAAGGAATAATTTTTCAATTTGGATTAGTGTAAGAAATGTTATAACAAAAATAAATAAATAAATTAAAATAGTTAAAAATCCTAAATGGGCCATTTTTACTGTACAGCTCAAAATAATCCCAATATCATAAAAATGAAGCAATTCATCTTAAAGTAACACTTTTGTGGGTTTAAAACAATGAAATTCAATGTAAATTTGATTGAAAAAAATTTCTCTATCACAAGCTCCTTTTCCTTAAATATTATTTTCTTTCTCTAAATAAATTTATATGCTCAACCTTTATCATGTTTTTATATGGTATTCTTAATGTTATTTATCTAAGATTAACTATATTTTCCATAAGACTGAATTCCTTTAAGAATAATCAGATCCTTATCTAAATCTCATGACCATACATTTCTTCAGAATTCGATTCTCATAGTTTTGAGAATCTGATTCTCTCTGTTTTTAGACTCTGGTTCAATCTTGAATTTGACTCCATTTTTTACAGAAATTAGATTCTGATTTCATTGAAATCTAGACTCTGATTTCATCAATTTCTAGACTCTGATTACTCAAAAATCTAGATTCTATTTCTACATATTTTTAGTATCCATTTCTACATATTTTCAGACTTTGTTTCTACATATTTTTAGACTCATTTTATACACATTTCCAGACTCTGTTTCCATATAAATTTGGACTCTTATTTCTCATTATCCTTAGAATATGATTATTCATATTTGTTAAAGTTTCATTTCTTCCTTAACATATTTTTCCAATTTTATTAGATCCTATTATGATTAATTTTCTTAAACTTGATAATTTTTTTCTTATATATTATATTTTCTTACCCATGATAATGTTTCCCATGTTTTTTGACACAAAATGATTTTGTAAAATATATTATTAAGTAACCATTGGCTGAGTGAAATATGTCCAGGTCCCTCCAATTTTCATGAAAAAATATGATCGTTGGATGAGGATCCAACCATTGTAATTTTGGCCTATAAATACATAGCCATTTGAACGAGCTAAGTGATAGAGTTTTCTTTAGAGATTTTTATTTATAGAATAAAGTGATACCCTACAAAATATCTACTCAACCTGCCTTGTATGAACATTGTGAACAACTTGGTCAAGCTAAGAACATCTTGTTCAGCCTACTTAGTACGATTATGATTTTTTTTGTACAGTCGAGGGATTTCGGGGATAGAAAGATGTAGTTTTTAATCACCTTATAGATTGAGAGATTTCATGGATATCAAGACATATACCAATCTTCGTATCGAGGGATAAACCTGGTGTCGGTAAGACATATTTTCATGAAAGTATAAATCAAGGTACCTTTATCCAAGGTTATTGGATACGCTTCTCTTTAGGTTAAAATATTTCTTATACTTGTCTTGTTTTGTTACAAGTATTAATTCTACTTCATTTTTTAAATATAGGAATTTTAACTTTCTTACACTTTCTTGTACTTATGTACTCGAATATAAATAATATTCTCTATGCTTTAATGTAAAATATTTCCCTAAGTAAAATTTTCTTAAGTTTCTTTATAGGATCCATCTTATCGGATCCTAGGAAAATTATTTTCTTTGTTTAGAACTAAATAGGTTTTGTGAATCCATCTTGTTTAACATTGTTAAACATAGATTTTCTTAAGGATAAAATTAAATTTTTTTTAAACCTACAATTCACATCCCACCCCCTCTTGTAATTGATCCATCTAGATATACATTTTGATCCTACAAATTATTGGCATTCCAAGTAAACATTGGAATAATGATGCAGTCTGGGTGGTTATAGATCGGTTGACTATAGTGGCCCATTTCTTTCTGATCTATGAGACTTACACACTTGATCAGTTGGGTGAGTTATATGTTTGATAGATATTGTGGTTTCATGGTCTATCGATAACCATAGTTTCAGATCATAACATGCATTTCACATCATGATTCTCGTATTGATTATAGAAGGAACTTGGTACCCAAGTGATTTTTAGTACATCTTATCACCTATATATGGACAGGGAGTCAGAGCGTAAAATTCTAGTGTTAGAGGATATATTGAGATCATTGTCCTAGATTTCAGTGGATTGTGGGAAAAATATCTTTTTGAGATTTTAGACAAAAAATAGTTTCTAGGTTATGATTCAGATAGAAACTTTTGAGGAACTTTATGGGAGACCATTTAGATCTCTGTTTTTTTGTTTAGAAGTAGGGGATTCTGATCTGTTGGGACTAAGTCTCATTCATGAGATGTCAGAAAAGGATCAATTGATTTAGAAGAATATGATAATGGATTATAGTAGGCATAAGTCATATGCAGATCATTTTTGTAGGCCACTTGAGTTTATAGTGGGTGATAGCGTGTTTCTTCAGGTGTCTCTAGGGTTGGGTCACTTCCAAATTTGGAAAAAGGGAAAGTTGACGACCAGGTATGTGGGTTTGTTTGATATTTTGGAGAGGATTAGATTAATGGTTTACCAATTGGATATTCAAAAGAGTTATAGTGGAATGCATGATATTTTTCATGTCTTGAAACTCTATATGTGTCATCATGAACCATATAATGTGATAAATGTTGAGGATGTGGAGCTTAAGGATGATGCATCCTTTTAGGAGATTTCGATTTGTATTGTGGATCATATTGAGATGGTACTGTGAGGAAAGATTGTTCCCTTAGTTTGAGTTTTATGGAAACATTGAAAATTTCAAGAAGACACCTGGGCGAAATAGTAGGATGTACAGGCCTAGTTTACCAATATATTTTCGTCAAAAACTCAATAATTCTTGGAATCATGGCTAAAGGACGATCCTTTATAACGTGGGGAGGTTGTAAGATCCCATATTTTATAAAGGTATGTTTTTGTTTAAGTTTAAGTTTAAGTCTATTATATTTGGATAAATAAATGTTTCCCATGTTTATGAGAAGGCTTGGGGGTTTCTTGGGGGTTTAGGACATGAAGGATAAGGAAACAATGATCTTTCTAGGCATGGTTTACACACAATTAGTGCAAACCATGCGAGGGGAGGGTCAAAATGTGAAATTTTATAAAGTGGCATATCGCATGGTTAGAGCATGGTTTTTAAAACATGTGGAGATTCCAAGGTAGTAGTTTGGACCCTTATTCCCCTAGATAGTGTCTTATGCATGGGTTGATAAACCGTGAAGATAAATCATGAACCCCATTAAAAGATAAAAAAATTACAAAATTTTCATTACAATATTTCAGAACCTCACCTGATTTTCCTTCCATTTTTTCTCCTCTAAGACCTATTCACAATTCCTATACCACATATCTTCCAATAGGTGACTCTCCTTTTATCCTAAGTCGTGTGGAGTGATGTTGGTTACAGATCGAAGCTCGGAGTGAGTCTAATCCCTCTCTTTCTTCTCTTTTTTGGTTTAGGGTTTTCATATTTCTATTATCTTAATATAAAGCTATAAAACCCTATTTTCTAATGAGATCTTGCTTGAGTATTCAAAGTATGGTTGAATCGGGATCTAAGTCTATAATTAAGGGTGATTTCATCGACAGATTCAAGGTAGGTGGTCTAGAAGTTATATCACATAGTTTCGTTGTAGATTTGTGCCTATTTGGTTTTGTTTATGGTTATATCTTATTGAATGTTTGAATAATTTGGTAAGATTTGGTAAAATGGGTTTCTATATGATAAATATAAACTCTCATGGTCTTCATGGGAAGTATCAAGGATGATTTGACCAATTTAGGGCCACCCATGGGGTGCGCTGATATTTCTGGGTCTATAAATTGGTTAAGTAGGTGTGAGGGTGTTTTGTGATAATGTAAATCTCTTGTTGAGTCTATTGATATGTTTAGTAAAACTGAAAATACAATATTGTTAGTGTGTTAAGATTTGGTAATGTATTAAGGGGTTTTTTGGTATGGCATAAAAATGAGCTGATTTGGTTAATCGAGATTGTCACTTTTGGCTTATGAATTATGTTAGAAATGCTTGAGATAGTTAGTATATAAGAAATGGTGAATATGTTAAATTGGTACTGTTATATGAAATAAGAAATATGTTAAATAGGGTTTCATTAGGGAATTTATGAATATATGAAATGGGTTAATATAAGTGAATTAAATAAGATGCTTAGTAAGCTAGGCATGATAATGGGAATTATGCTAAATGGGCTATGTAATGAAAATGACAAATGGGTTAATGGGTTGTGGAATAATATTTATTCCCATGTTGATTGTTATGGAGTTTGAATTTTATTTGTATTGGTTTTGTTTGGTTGTTTTTGGTTGTTATATGGTTTGTGTGTGGTGAATGGATGAATAAGCATGTGCACATGGATTGAGTTGTGGGATAAAGGACTGAGTCTCCTCTAATGGGTCGAGTTGTACTGATGCTATAACTCTACTTATAGTTAATGGGTGAGAAAAGTGGACATATCTCTATTCCCCTAACGGTTTCATTCCACCCAAATGACACTTCTAGGTGAGAAAATTTTGATGTTGTGATGTAATATCCCTATTGATATAGGGACTTGACTTACTCCCTTATGCAAATGATATCTTCCTTGAATAATTATGTGAATTATGTAAGTGCCTAAACCAGGGATTACATGTTGTTGATGAACTAAGTAATGAAGAAGATGGAAATGATGATTCTTCAAAAGGTAATAATAGATAAAGAAAATTTTGTTAGCTAATGGAACCTGAACTATATTTTATTTACTTTACATTTATTCTACTTGTTTGCCTTATGTGTTTAGACTAGATATTTTGTTGACACCATTAGTGGTGGTCTACTATGTTGTATTCAAACACTTCTTGGGCTTCCATTAGGAACTATAGTAGATTTCATGCTTGAAGGTCAGGAAAGCGGTGAGGGCCATGTGCTTGGTTTTTGAGTCATTCTTGAGAGGTACATGGATGAGGTTCCAGAATTAGAGTCAGGACTATTTTGGGGATTCTTTTATTTGTCTTTATTTTGGTAATTTTTTCACTTGGCATTGTAGTATGACATGACATATTCACTATTGGTTGTGGTTTGTGACCACTTTTGGGATATGGTTATTTATGCATGTTCATTGGTTATTCTATATTGTTTTAAATATTATATTTATTTTCTATTGTGTCTTCCTCTAGTAAGATATTATAGTCTCCCCATATGACTCTTAGACCCTCGTTTCTCGTTGGAAACCTCTGGCATATGGGGAGGTGAGATTTAAGTCATGTGATGATCTGGATCGGGGCAACAGTTTATTGGCTCTCGGGTTAGGGACATTACACTCTAGTTTTTCCCTTCCCCTTATAAATGGTGAATTTTTCATCTGCAATGATGCTTCTTTTAAGTGACCTAGTTGTCTCATGATGCAAAATGATTATATAGTTGATTATTTTCATGGAAACTCAAAACTTCATGAGTTAAATTATCCAAATCATGATTTGTAATTAGATTTTTGGTTTTTTATTTAAAAATTTTGAGTCATCATTTTATAGATTAAGTTGTGAGGTATATACTAATCAAAAAAATAAGTATATTTTTAATAAAAAAAGAGTTAAAAAAGAGTTAGAGAAAGTGGTTGGAACTGATCAAGGATTATGATTGCATGATTCATTACCATTCTAGAAAATAAAGAAAAGTGTATGATGCTTTGATTTAGAAAAATAATGCTTACTTAACCATGTTACATTTAGAAAAAGATCTTTTGGATAATGATTTAATCAATTTAGGATAATAAATTGTATATGCCTGAGCCTCCACTATTTTGTTTCATGTTTCAGTGTAGTCAAATTTTTTAGAAATAATTAATAAATTTCCGCAAGAGGATCATTATTTGAAAAAAAAATTAGAATCCATTAAAAGGTTAGGTTTCATAAGTTTAATGTTTATGAATAAGGTGTTATTAAATTTGTAAAAAGATTACATCTACCTTGTTATTTCTAGTTTAAGTGAGAGTTATTGAGTGAAGCTAATAGTTCTACATTTTCCGATCATCTTGGAATCAAAAATATGTATTGAGACCATTGGGAGTATTATTAGTGGGATTCTATAAAAATATTTTTTGTTTAATATACCATGAAATGTTTTAATTTTAAGTAGTTTAAATCAGAATTCAATTTAAAAAATGGAATGCTTAAACCTTTTCTAGTGCTAGAGTGAAAATGGTAAAATATATCAATTGATTTCATGTTGGACTTCCAAACATATATCAAGGTAATAATGTGATTTGGTTCATTATTGATCAATTAACTAAATCTACACGTTTCATATCCACTCAAGATACTATTTCTTTAGATCATCTATCTTTACAGTATCTAAAGGACATTATCATGTTATATAGAGTTCCTCTCTCTATTTTCTCTAGACATGAACCCAGCTTTACTTTTAATTTATGGAAATACCTTTAGAAGTCATTGAGAACTAAATTAAAATTCAATTCACATTTTCATCCTCAAAATTATGGTATATCTTAACATATGATTCAATCCATGTAAGATATTCTTTATTATTGTTTAATGGATTACTTGGGAAGTTAGGATCAACATATTTATTTGGTTGACTTTTCTTCTAATAATAGCTTTAATTTGAGTATACATTTAGCCTAAATTTGAGTAATTATATATAAAGTAGTGTCGAACAATATATTTTTTGGATGAAGTGGGATAACGAAAGTTTATGGGACAATATTTGGTTGAGGAAATGGAATAGAAGGTGTAGTTGGTTAAGAAATATATGAGGATAAATCAGAGTATGAAGAAAAGTTATACAGATGATTGGAGGAAATATATTTCTTTTGAGGTAGGTGATCATTTTGTTCACAAGTTATCCCCATAGAAAATTGTGATATGTTCTCGTAAAAATGGAAAGTAAAGTCCATAGTTCATTAGACCATATGAAATCCTAGAGAAAGTTGTCTAATTTTCCTACTGAATGAATTTTCCCCAGATTTTATCCTGGTTACAACATGATTTTAATGTTTTAATTTTAAGGAAGTATGTTCAAGATTCATCTCATGTTTTGAGCCATAAGGTATTTAATTTAGAATATAATATTTCTTATGATGAACTGAATGTTCATATTTTTTCTTGTAGAGAGAAAGTGTTTCAAAATAAGGTGATTCAGCATGTTATGTTTTTATGGAAAACCCATATGGTTGAACAAGGAATATGGGAAACTGAAAATGATATAAAGAAAAGGATATCTAATGATAGGGAATTAGTCATGTTACCTCAATAAATATTTTATTTACTTAAGAGTGAAATATAGTTTCAATAATAAGGGTCACTCTCTCAAGGAGGCCCCTCACACATAATTATTTTATATTTACACTATTATAAAATATCTAATATAAAACTAACTTAACTAATATAAATTGGGGGACCACTCACCATAATTGATTCAACCATTACTAAAATTCCCATAATTTAATAAAAAAAGAATTAAATCACATGAAACTCAATCAAACAAGAATTCCCTCCTTCAATCAAACACTGATGTTAGTTCTCTATTTTTAGTGGAGTTGAGAAGGGAACATGGTGGGAGAACACATAAAATAAAAGAAATTAAAGAAGGACATATGAATAAGAAAACTATTATATTAAGAGTATATTAATATTAAAGCATGTAATGTAATACAAAGCTAATAAGAATTCCTAACAAAGATTTCTCTAAAGTTTCAAAACCATTTAAATGGAGAAAAGAAATATTTTTATAGAAATAGGGGTGATAATTTTCATATATAATTCTTCTTACTATAATATTGATAATATTTGTTATAATAAATATGACAATCATGATCTTTATTACACACTTAAACATGATTTATTACATAATATCCACTTGATAAAACATAGAATATTAAGAGGTCTAGTGTCTTTGGAGATTACAATCATTACATGACAACTTAAAACATGAAATATAATAAGTTTATTTAAAACTTACTTTACATGACCACTAAATTCCCTCGTACTTAGAATTGCATGGGATAACCTGAGGACTTTCATAAAAAAGGGTGGGCTATAAATCCCAGTAAGGGAATAAATATGAAATAACATGAGGAAAACAATACATGTTATAAAATAGGCATATCAATAGATTACAAGAGAAACATGAACATAAAGTCATGATAAATCATGATAATCATAACATGGAGATGTGGCAACAACACTTAACATGGAATTAGCATGAGCCAAGTCTCATTGCACATGGAGCATGAGTGAACCCTCATTACACATGAAGCATGCGTAAACCCTCATTTAACTTGAATTATCATGAGTAAACACTCATTGCACATGAATTATCATGATATTATACTTTACCCAATGCATTGGAGCGCTATCAGGGCGCACCCTTCTTAAACATTTCATTTCATGCATAAGTGTGCCACATGGATCATAAAACATGGATTCATTAAACATCATCACATATACCACGATAAAGGAATGTGGAATTAATACATGAAACTATATAATCAATAAGTAAATGTGCATAAAGTTTAATACCCTTGATAGAGACATGGGTATGGTATTCACTACACAATGATATTGGCTTGGAAAAATGTGGTGCAATTTCGGCAGCATAACGGCGGGACATAAGGATTCACAAAAATGGTTGATGAGAGAGAAAGGGGTGACTCATCATATGTACATGAAACGGACAGTAAAGGGGTCATATAGATACATGTACCAACAATTGTAATGGAATTTAGATTCATGATTCAAAATTATTTCTTGAATATAAATGAGGAGAGAGAAATTCCCTTCAGAATTTCGGCATAGTAACGAGAGTACATGGGAGGACTTTTATTAGATAGAAAGGGGTCTACCATCATTAAAACACAAATAGGTAAGTATGGGGGAGGTTCAAAACCATACCCCAACATTTATAATTGAAATTAAAATGGCATAACAACTTAAAGGAAATTGGACAAAAATAAGAAAGGAGGAAAACCCTTACTTGGAAGTGTGCTTTCAAAGGCTTGAGAGAGGCTTGAGAGAGGCTTCTTGGGAGCTTGGGTCTCCTTGGGAGAAATATAGAGAGATTAGGGTAGAGGTTTGATGAACTCTAAAGGATTGGAGTGAAGAGGAAGTGGGATCTTGGGTGGGTTTATATTTGAAAGGAGAAGGAATTCTTTATAATTTAGGTTTGGGACACCTCACATTAAACTAATCAATACCACAAACCAGCCCATGGTTTTTGCCCATGGTTTTTTTCAAAAGTGTGGGTAAACCAAAAATTTATAAGTCCAATGGCAGAACTTCTTAAAATAATTGGGTTGCTTATGTGGTGGTGAGTCACACTCTCAAGGAAAATAATTTAAAAAGATAAAATGTTTTATAAGTCATGGAGGGTCCACTAAGGCATCACAAAATTAATAAAACAAACCTAAAATCACATTATTTTAAGGATAAAACATATATTGGAAAAACATAATGTTTTTTTTATTTTATTACATCACTATTTGGTCATTATGATGTCATAAAACACTATATATTTAAATAATATTTAATTTTCACCCAAAAATTTGACTGTCTCAAAAAATTATGAAAAATTCACCGTTGGATAATTTGGACATTGGAATTCCAAAAATAATATTCATTTTATCTAAATAATTTTCTAAATATGTGAATTTTTACTTTAAAAATAAAAACCATCATTTATCGAAAAGTCATGGGTTTTGACAAAAACAGCTTTGAAACCTTAATAAAAATTAAAATTGCATTCATAAAATTATATAATAATTTATATTTAACAAATATTAATTTAATAATAATAAAATATTATTTAATTCAAAAATCCATTAATTCATCAAAAATAGATTTCTTAGTTGAATAATAACTAAAAATACTATGTGTGCTTTAAAAACTATTTACAAAGTAACAATAATAAAATGAATATATATTCATTATTATATACAAATATAATGTGCATAATCATAGTGCTAAGGACTTGTTTAATAACCATTTATAACACCCACATAAGACCGAAGAGTAAGGTGTGCAATGGTGACAGACTCTTGGGGTGGCTCGGATAACATTTCTTAGGTGGTAATCTCTATCAAGTTTCACTTCTCTCGTAGGCGGTTCCACTCGAGCTTAACGTATTCAAGCTCAGATTGGTCTTGGTCAAGAGAGAAGCCCAAAGACACAACCTCATTTCTGATCTATGACAAATGGGATTTGTATGGGGAAAGTATACTTGATGAGGTCATCGCTTCCTTTGTTTGAGTAAATTGGATTTTTAAAGCCCTATATTTAAACTAATCAGGTGGTCACTATTCAACGGCTATATCACCAACGGTCACAATTCTTAACAGTATTTAAAAAAAATAAAAAGACATAAAGGCAAATAATTTCACATTTTATATAAACATTTTACATAATAATACATTTAATTATTTCAAGAGGAATTTCCATTAATGAAATTTTGGGTCGTTACAATATTCCCCCCTTAAGAAATTACGCCCTCTAAATTTCCTTTTACCACACTAAAACAGATGAGGGTAACTCTACTTCATCATTTCCTTTGATTCCCATGTCACTTCTTCAAACTTGTGGTTTCTCCACAGCACCTTGACGAGGGGCATTGTCTTATTTCATAGAGATTTTTCTCTATGATCTAAGTTCTTCACTGGTTGTTCCTCATAAGAAAGATCATCCTCTAACTACACCACCTCTAAAGAGAGTATATGTGAAGGTTCTAGTATGTACTTCCTTAATAGGGATACATGAAAGACATCATGTACTTTGGACATAGTAGGTGTAAGTGCTAGTCGATAGGCCATAGCCCTGACACGATCAAGAATCTCGAAGGGGCCGATGTACCTTGGACTTAACTTCCCTTTCTTTCCAAACCTCATGACCCTCTTCCATGGGTATATGCATAGAAATACCATGTCTCCGACTTTAAACTCAAGGTATCATCGACAGTTATCTGTATAACTCTTCTGTCGACTCTGGGCTACCTTGATATGATGCTGAATGGTTTTCACCTTCTCCACCATTTCTTCGACCATTTCTGGTCATAGTAGTTTACGCTCATCGACTTTATCCCAACACGCCAGTGTTATGCACCTTTTCCCATAAAGGGATTCATATGGTGGCATTTGGATTCTAGATTGGAAACTGTTGTTATAAGAGAACTCAACCAGAGGGAGATGTTGATCCCATCCTCCTTTGAAGTCCATTGAGAATGCTCTCAACATGTTCTCAAGTGTTTAGATAGTCCGCTCTGATTGGCCATCAGTTTGAGGATGATAAGTCGTACTAAAGTTCAACTTAGTATCTAGATCATATTGAAGAATCTTCTAAAACATGGAGGTGAATCTTGGATATTGATTGGATACAGTAGATAGTGGTACTCCATGCAGCCTTACCACTTCCCTGATATATATCTGTGCTAGTTGATCCAATGATAAATCCTCCCGAATTGCAATAAAGTGTGCAGACTTTGTAAGACGATCCACATCAACCCAGATTAAATTGTTGCCTTTGGATGTATTCGGAAGTCCGGTGAAAAGTTCCAAGGTGATTTTCTACCATTTCTAAACTGTTATGGGTAATGGTTGCATCATCCCATTAGACATCTATCTCTCAGCCTTCACTTGCTGACACACCAGGCACTTTGATGTAAATTCAGCGATCTCCTTCTTCATATTATCCCACCAATAATTCTCTCTGATATCTCAATAAATCTTTGTGTTTCCTGGGTGAATAGAGAAATTTGAACTATGTGCATCATCCAAAAGTTCTTTATTCATCTCTGAACTTCATGGAATGGATAGCCTTTTCCCAATTCTCACAATTTCTTCTTTATTAACATTGAACTCCAAGGATATTGCTCTTCTGATAGCTTTGACTTTCTTCTTAATTCCCACATCATCCTTTTGATCATCCTTGAACCTTTCCAAAATAGTTGGTTGAGAAATAATTTGTGAAATTATTGATGATGTTTCCTTATTTATGATTCTCATGTCCATATTCATAAAATCTAAGAATATTGGATCCTTCTCAATTCTCATCAATGATAGAATTGATGGGTCCTTTCTACATAGAGCATCCGCCACCTTGTTCTCTTTCCCAGGGTGGTAATGGATTGAGCAGTCATAGTCTTTTATTAGCTCTAACCATCTTAGTTGGCTCATGTTCAACTCTTTCTATGTGAATATATACTTGAGGCTTTTGTGGTCCGTATATATTTCACACTTCTCCCCAAAGAGATAATGCCACCAAATTTTTAAATCAAAGATCACCGCAACCAACTCCAGATCATGTGTTGGATAATTCTACTCATGAACTTTCAATTGCCTTGAATCATAGGCAATGACATTTTCATTTTGCATCAACACACATCCTAGGCCCTTCTTTGAAGCATCGTTGAATACCACAAAAAGTTCTCCACTTGTGGGTAAAGGGAGAAGGGGCGCAGTGATAAGCCTCCTTTTCAACTCCTTAAAGCTTTCTTCTCATTCATCACTACAAGAAAACATTACTCCCTTATAATTTAGCATGGTAAGAGGGTTGTAAAATCCTGAGAAATTTCTCACAAATCGTTAACAATATCTAACTAACCCCAAGAAGCTGCGGATATTCGTTACCAATGTTGGCCTTGTCCATCCCTCAATTGTAGCAGTTTTGGAAGGATCCATAGATATCCCATTTCTTGTGATGATATGGCCCAAGAATGATACATCCTTCAACTAGAAATTACACTTTTTGTACTTTACATAGAGCTTCTCCTTCCATAAGGTCTCTAGTATAGTTCTTAGATACTTCTCATGATCCTCCTTGGTTTTAGAGTATATCAGAATATCATATATAAAGACTACCAAAAATTTGTCGAGGTAATATCTAAAGACTCTATTCATCAATTCCATGAAGATTTCTAGAGCATTAGTGAGTCCTAAATGAATTGCTATGAATTCATAGTGCTCGTATTTTGTACGAAAAGCAGTCTTGGGGATATCATCCTTCTTCACCCTTACTTGATAATATCCCGACCGCAAATCCACCTTGGAAAAGTATTGTTCTCCATGCAGCTAATTGAACAAGTCATCAATTCATGGGAGAGGATACTTGTTCTTTATCGTGATTTTTTTAATCTCACGATAATCGATGAAAAGGTGCATTGATCCATCCTTCTTCTTGATGAAGAGGATTGGTGCACCCCATTGTGAAGCACTTAGGCGTATAAACCCTTTATCCAGATTCTCCCTTAGTTATTTCTTCAGCTCCTTAAGCTCCACAACATCCATTATATACAGAGTCTTGGATATTGGTGATGCCCCAAGTATAAGTTCAATTGATAATTCAACATCTCCTCCAGAAGGAAGACCGGGAAATTCTTTGAGAAACACTTCAGTGAATTCCCTCACAATAGGAATGTTATCAAGGATGGTTGCTTCCTTAGAATCAATCATCTGAGCTAGATACGTGTACTCATAGGGAATTAATATCCACACTTGAGATGATGGAGCTAAATAAGATTCATCCTCTTCCTTACATTGGTGAATAATCGAGGGTCGATTCTCCACATGGAGAGTGATTTCCCTCTCACGGAAATTTATGTTGCCTCTATATAAAGAAAGCCAATCTGTGCCAAGAATTGCATCAAATTCCACTAGAGGGAGTATGATGAGGTTCATCGGGAAGTTCAATCCATAGATTATTATAGGGGAGGAGTTATATTCATGGGATGCAATGATTTACCCATTTTCCATACTCATCGACATCTTCACTTCCATGATTTTTTGTGGTGCAGGGATTGTTCTACTAAATGTTTGGGATATAAAATAATGTGTAGAACCTGAATCAAAAAGTGTGTTCACTATTCTTGAATAAATAACTAGCGCACCTATCACCACTTCATTGTCGGGGTTCACTTCAGTATTAGTGATGGAAAAAACTCTCCCTTGCTTCCTTGGAGGTTGTTGGTTGCCTCCAAAAACCATTGGCTTAGGGCACTGATTTGCAAGATGCACTGGTTCTTTGTTGTTGTAGAAATGAACTACGCATTGATGTTCTAATAGATTGCTCCTCTCCTTTGTTGCATATGTGGGTTTTTCTTTCTGACAGTTAATATCCAAGTTCCCTTCTCTTCCGCACCTAAAGAATTTCCTTATACCCTTCAGGCAATTTCTGGGGTGCTTCTTTCTGCACCTTTGGCAAGTGGGGTGCTGGATCTTCTTAGTACCATTGGATTTATCCATCGGACTTCCAGTATTGAATTCCAACTCACACTTCTTATCCCCATTACACCCCTGAGATTCTCTGATCTCCATTTTACCTTGAGGGCACATTGAACAATTTCATCATAGTTGTCGAAGTCACGTATCTCTAGCGCTTTCCGCATGCTAGGTATCCACCCACCAAAGAAGAGGTCAACCTCTCATTCAGGGGTAACGACAAAGCCGGAAGTGTATCATGCCAGCCTTGTGAAGTTTTCCTCGTATGCTACAACATATTTTCATCTTTTTTCTTGAGTGCAAGGAAGTCCCTTTCCATCTTAAGATGGAGGGTGTGCAAAAAATATTTATCAAAAAACATTTTCCAGAAATCCTTCCATTCCAATGTCTCGATCTCATCCTCAGTCTTCGTATTTTTGATCAATGTCCACCATTTATCATCTTCTCCCTCTATATGATAAGCAACCAGAATAACCTTCTCTTGTTCAAAACATTGAAGGATAGAGAAGATCTTTTCAATGTAGTCGATCCATTGTTCGGCGATTGAGGGATCGAATGATCCATTACAAGTATGAGGCCTTTATCTCATGAAGTTCTCAATAGTGACTTGTTCTTTCATAGGGGGTTGAACATTCCTCTTGACCCATGTTTCTATTCAAATCTTGAGTTAACTGAGATATAAGCATGACAAATTTTGTGATTCCCACTCCCATCAGATTGGGCATCTCATTAGAATAGTCATCGCATTGATCATCACATTGGTTGTTATCCCGAGTCCTCCTATTACCGGCCATTGGCTGGAATAAAAGGAATATTAGGGCTAACACATAAAAGGGTAATCCAAAGACAAAAAACGGATGACTTATAAATATTTTTTATTTCCTTAACTTATGAATCTACTGGCTTCATTCTATGTTATTCATGATCTACTTTCTAACATATATTATTAGGAAATTATTATTTTTAGTCCCTTAATAATGGTACATAATAAGTTTGTGAATTTACCGAAGCATATCCCTCGAGAGTGTCATGACCAAGAGTGCAGCAAGGCCCATTTTCATGAACCATTTCCCGTTTGAGTCTAGCTCAAAGCGGTGTTTTCGGGTTTTACCCATAAGATACATCTGTGCCAGAGCTGCCTCTACCTGCTCATATCCAGACAGGGATGTATTTGATTGATAAACCAATTAATCGATATTTACCAAAACTTAGGGATGTTTTTATTATACTTAGTATTGTCCCTAAGGATTTCACTAGGGTTTTCTAATCCTAATCCCAAAAATAACTAAACCTGTCCTTTGATACCAACTATGTCAACTGTGCTCTTTGTTACACACTTAAACATGATTTATTACATAAACTTAACTTGATAAAACATAGAATATCAAGAGGTCTAGTGTATTTGGGGATTAGGATCATTAAATGACAACTTAAAAAATGAAATACAACAAATTTCTTGAAAAAATCCTTTACATGACCACTACATTCCATCGTACTTAGCACTACATGGGATAACCTAAGGACATGCATAAAAAAAGGGTGAGCTATAAAGCACAGTAAGGGAATAAAAATGGAATAAGATGAGGAAAACAATACATGTTAGACAATAGGTATATAAATATAGCACAATAGAAACATGAAAATAAAGGTGTGATAAAGCGTGATAATCATAACATGGAGATGTTGCAACAACACTTAACATGGAATTAGCATGAGTCAAGGCTCATTGCACATGGAGAATGAGTAAACCCTTATTGCAAATGAAGCACGAGTAAACCCTCATCGAACTTGAATTATCATGATTCAAAACTCATTGCACATGAAGTATCATGATACTATACTTTACCCAATGCATTGAAGCACTAATAGGGCACACCCTTCTTAAACATTTCATTTCACGCATAAGTGGGCCACATGGATCATAAAACATGGATTCATTAAACATCATCACTTATTCTAAGATAAAGGAATGTGGAATTTATACATAAAACTATATAATCAATAAGTAAATGTGAATAAAGGTAAATACCCTTTATAGAGACATGAGTATGGTATTCACTACACAATGATATTGGCTTGGAAAAACACGGTGCAATTTCGGCAGCATAACGCCGTGAAATAAGGATTCAAAAAAATGGTTGATGAGAGAGAAAGGGGAGTCTCATAATATGTACATGAAATGGATAGTAAGGGGGTATTTTAGATACATTTCCAAACAATTTTAATGGAATTTATATTCATGATACAAAACAATTTCTTGAATGTAAATGAGGAGAGAGAAATTCCTTTCGAAATTTCAGCATAGTAACAGGTGTACATGGGAGGAATTTTATGAGATAGAAAGGGGTATACCATCATTAAAATATAAATATGGAAATATGGAGAGATTAGAAACCATACCCCAACATTTATAATTAAAATTAAAATGTCATAACAACTTAAAGAAAATTGGACAAATATAAGAAAGAAGGAAAACCCTTACTTGAAGTGTGCTTCCAAAGGCTTGAGAGAGGCTTGAGAGAGGCTTATTGGGAGATTGGGGTTCCTTGGGAGGATTCTATACAGAGTAGGGTAGAGGTTGGATGAACTCAAAAGGCTTTGAGTGAAGTGGGAGTGGGAGCTTGGGTGGTTTTATATAGGAAAGGGGAAGGAATTCATTATTATTTGGGTTTGGGCCACCTCACATTAAACTAATCACTACCACAAACCAACCCATGGTTTTTTCCCTTTTTTTGCCAAATGTGAGTGTAAAACAATATTTTATAATGTAAATGGAATAAATTCTTAAAATAATATGGTTTCTTAGGTAGAGGTGAGTTACACTCTCAATAAAAACAATTTAAAAAGATAAAATGTTTTATAAGTCATGGAGGGTCCACTAAGGCATCACAAAATTAATAAAACAAATATATAATAACATTATTTTAAGGAAAACACATATATTGGCCGAAAATAATGTTTATTTTATTTTATTACAACACTATTGGGTCATTATGATGTCATAAAACACATTATATATTTAAACGGTATTTAATTTTGACCCAAAAATTTGACTATCTCAAAAAATTATGAAAAATTCACCGTTGGATAATTTCGATGTCCTGATTCCAAAAATAATATTCACTTTATATAAATAATTTTCTAAATATGTAAAGTTTCACTTTTAAAATGAAAACTGACATTTTTTTGAAAAATCATGGGTTTTGACAAAAACAACTTTGAAACCTTAATAAAAATTACAATTACATTCGTAAAATTATGCAATCATTTATATTTAATAAAAATTAATTTAGTAAAAAATATTATTTAATTCAAAAATCCATTAATTCATAAAAATATATTTCTTAGATGAATATTAACAAAAAATACTATTTGTGCTTTAAAAACAATTTACAAAGTAACAATAATAAAATGAATGTATATTCATTATTATATACAAAAATAATGATCATAATAATAGTTTTAAGGTCTTATTACATAACCCATTATAACACCTACATAAGACCAAAGAGTAAGGTGTGCGATGGTGACAGACTCTTGGGGTGGCTCGGATAACATGGCTCGGGTGGTAATCTCTATAAACTCCCACTTCTCTCATAGGCAGTTCCACTCAAGCTTAAAGTATTCAAGCTCATCTTGGGATTGGTCAAGAGTGAATCCCAAAGATTCCAACTCCTTTACAAGCTCTGACAAATGGGATTTGTATGGTGCAAGTCTACTGGATGAGGCCATCGCTTCCTT
Source organism: Viscum album (assembly GCA_963277665.1). NCBI lineage: Eukaryota > Viridiplantae > Streptophyta > Magnoliopsida > Santalales > Viscaceae > Viscum > Viscum album. The sequence continues at coordinate 1,040,390,041 of OY728143.1, read as the reverse complement.
TTTCTGAGTAAATTGGATTTGTTAAATCCCTATATTTAAACTAATCAGGTGATCACTGTTCAATTACTATATTATCAACAGTTACAATTCTTAACGGTATTTTAAAATCAAATACCAAGACATGAAGCCAAAGAAGTTCACATTTTATATAAACATTTTACAAAATAAGACATTTAATTATATCAAGAGGAATTTTCATAAATGAAAGTTTTGTTCATTATAATAAATGGATGAATTTGTAATTTTTTCCCTCTCTAAATATGTTCTTGTATTTTTTTTTCAACCACCCTAAAAATTTTAAAATTATTTCGGACTTGATTAAGTTGTTATTTATATTTTATTCTGAGAAATTAATTTTGTCTATGTGATTGTTCAAATTCCAAGGACCCAAATTAGGATGAATTTATGACCATTAAAGAGGAATATCCAGGCATGGAAATAGTTAATAAATCCTTTCTCAATATTTCATATATATCTATGTATAATTTCATATCATTTGGTCCTTTAATTTTCGATATATGGGATCATCTTCAAAACTATCCAGATCTATGCACATATTTAGAGGCCCAATTTATGAACCAGTTTGGGGACTTCTAATAATGGATTGAGCTTCAGGTTGTGTTAAATGAAATAAATCCCATGATTTGTGGAATATTACAAAAATATAATTTCATTATTTAAATTAGTGTAGAAAAATTTATGGTTGAAATACATAATAAAATTTGAACAGTTGAAATCCAAAATTAGGTCATTTTTTAAATTTGGCTCAAAAATTTATAAAAACGTGATAATCTGACAATTTTTAATTAAACAAAACTATGTCCAGATTAGAAACTTTAATTAAAGTATAAAATGTGTAAAAATTATAGCTTCATCAATCTCCCCACTTGTTAAGTGAGTGAATAAAATTATGAGGAAGAAATTTAAAAAAGGATAGAATAATGTAACAACCTAGATAATGATAGAATATATCATTTTAATTTTTCTTAACATGAATTATATAGTCATATTAGTTATAAAAATATTATTTAATTTTGAAATCATAAATGAAATATCTTTAATTAAACTCTTTTATTATAAGGTTTTATTTAAAAAAATTATCTATAAACTATAGAATTTAATTTGAAAAAATTAATATAATTTTTGAAATTAGAATATAAAATTTAACTTAGGGTACAATTTTGTATATTTTTTTGAAAGATAATTATTTTTATATGAATAATAAAAAATAACGATTTTTTTGTAAAAATGATAATTATTTTCATTAAATTAAGAAATTTGAAAGTACCCTTATATTTTGAATATTATTTAAAGTAACTTGAGTATTTCTAAATTATATTTAATCAATTTTACTATTTTTAATTAAATATATTTTGTATTTTTTTCGTAGTTTTTTTGGGGTTTAAAAACAGGATTTTTCATAAAACTATTTTAAAGTGTAAAATGTTTCTCTATTTTAGTTAATTAAAAAACCCTTAATGATGAATGATTTAAATTAAATAAATATATTATCTATAAAAATTAATTTAAATTCATATAATTAGTATTAATAGTCATAGAGTCTATATTAAATCATCTTTTTCTTGAAAAATACACTTCTTGAAAACTCACTTTTTCGTCGTGCTTGCAGGTTTAATTTGAAATTAAATTATATCACTTATGTGAATTTAATTTTGTAAAATACATTACATATTTATAATAAGAATATTTTATATTATATAATAAGTTTAATTTAATTTTTTTTCATAATTAATAGTGAAAACAGTAAAAATATTTTATCGTAGTTAAGGTAAAATAGAATTTATATGGGGTTAAACTAAAAAGATAAGCGTTTAAATGACCTGAAAACCTATCAAAAATATATTTGATGGAAATATTTTGATATTATAATGTATAATTATAATTAATAAACCATTTTTTATCCTTTTTCATGGGAAAAATTTGGCACACCAAATCTTTTTAAAAATTACTCGTGTTCCACTCACCTCACTAATAAAAGCCACCCCTCTCCTATCATATTCACACATTAAAATAACTTTAAGAAACAATACATAACCAAATAACTTAATTAATTCCCTATATAAGAACTATTGGCCCTATTTTGATAAAAAATCTATCATATAAAGGATTTTGGGGCTAACCTAATGAGGTTGTCTGAAGAAAAGGTATCATGCTTAACCGGTCATTTTTATTTTGTTTCTCATTGAAAATACTTCAAATAATAATTAATTATTCTGATATTATAACACCAGTATTACCCCATATACTGATATGTTATTATGTTAATTTAATTAGCTAAATATATCTCCTCTTACATAAAATGGGAAATCAAGCCATCACTTGGGTGTACGGTGGATAACCGCCTCACGAACCGATGTGATTTGTTCTTCATTATCGCCTTTCATAGCTTGTTATAATTATTGATTTAAAGTATATATATGATATATGTCATATAATTATACTTAATGTATTATTATATCTCTTATACATTTTTACTTAACATTATATGGGTGATATAATAATGTTTCTCATGTGTATAGAGGATTACTGCTTCATGAATCGATGTGATGCGTTTTTCACTAATGCTTTGAATGGGAGCTAATAAGGATAAAATTAATGAATATATGTGATATATATGAAATAATTATCATATTAATTTCATATTTTTCATTCATAAAATATAATATATATATATATCATTTAATTTTTACCTTTTCATTCACTGAGAAATGATAACATTGTTCGTGCGTATGTGTGGACTACCACCACCATCAAGCGATTCAATTATTATTTCATAACCACATCACATATATGATATATATAAGTATATTAAATGAAATAATATTTTACTTAAAATATTTTTGTCTTTATTTAAATATAAAATAATACTTATCTTCTTTACATAATGATCATTGAAAAATGGAAACGTCACTCATACGTACTGACAGGCTACGGTCTCCATGATCGTAATGTAGTTAATTTTTTTCATAAATTTAATTAGTAGTATTAAAAGAATATTTGATTTATAAAATTGATAATTATTTCATTTTTATTATTCTGGATAATATGGAATAATGAAATCCTAGACCATATTCAACCTAAAAAATTCATTTTTGACACATAAATCGAGTAACATAAAAACATATGAAGTGATCTTAAATTATTAACTAATTATGTATAGCTTGGTAAGAGATAAAATAAAATTAATAATAAACATAATAATTTTCTTAATAAATTAAATAATTAACATAGTTTTATTTTTTATGAGGATAAACAACATACATGATGATTCGGACTCAAGGTAGGGTACTTTGTCTCAATTTACTTTCCTTGAGTCATATTTTGATGGTATGCACCTATATTATTTTATGAGGTGTATATACAGCCCTATTTAACATTTTATATGATAAATTTAACTATTATAATGATATTTAATGTTTTTTTAGTGTCATTACTCCATGGATATTATCATTCAAATGTTTTCAAAGTGGTAAGGGACATTTATTTAAAAAAATACTCTTTTAACATTTTCCTTTTATCACCCTCTTTCTTCCATGTATATGATTTTAAAATGGTTTTATTAATTTAATTATTATTAAATGGTAGTTTTAAGAAGAAAATTTATTTATTTATTTATACAATCTTTTGTAAAAAATAATCTTTTTTACAGAATTTTTGACTTTATTTACAGATGATAAAAAGAATGTTCAATTTTAACGTATACGGAGAGAAGAATTTTTACTAACACTCTAAATATTATTTAAATTTTGCATTCATTTACAATAATTCATGTTTTTTTTCAAATAAAAACCCTATTTCCCTTTTTATTAGTATTTTGGAATTGAAATTTGTTTTTAAAGAAAATTTATTTTGATATCCTAAAATGTTTTGCATACGGGTTTAAAATAGTTTTCAAAATGTTTTATAATGTAAAAATGTAAGGATAATTTTTTTTATTCATCATATAATACTTCAGCATCTATGAGAAATGGGTGATCTTGATACAGCTTATATGAAGGTTTTATCCCCATTATAGCTCATAGGTGATCCCGATATAGCTTACATGTTGGGTACTTCTAGATAGCATTGGGTTATCCCAATATATCTTATATGGAAGTTGCACCTAGATAGTGTCAGGTGAGCCTAACACATCTTATGGAATATGTGTACCTATATGTTTATCTAATGCATTGGGTAATGTTCCTTATCTTAATAGGAAATAAGGATAGAGTTACCTAAGGGTTTCTCTAATGGATTTAACTCGGCTCCTATTATTTTTAAACGGGTTTAAAATGGGTTTTGAATGTAATGCTATAAGTTTCTAAAAAGGGTTTTAAATTTCATGCTATGTATTTAAAAAATTATATTATAGAAAAAGTGTGATTTCTTTTCATGTGGAAATTATTAATTTCATTTTCTTAGATAACATTCAGATTAAGGTAAACATTTCAGGGGTTTTGATGTTTTTCACTGGACTAATGGACTTCTTATTTTTTATGTCCCTTAGTGAGATTTTTTTTCACATAACACATTTTTTAAAATCATAGGATTTAAGGATTGGTAATGTAATGGAATAATTCATGTTTAAATTCATGAATATTTTCCTAGAAAATGAATCATGCTTTATTTTAAAAGTTTTTTATTATAAGAAAAATGGATATTAATAAAAAGTGTCCACTTTTTAATTTATGGTTTTTTTATGTATGAGTTATGACATAATCCTATAAAAATATAAACCTAAAATATATTTGGGAATAAAATAAAGTGATTTCAAGTCAAAATACAGTAGAATATTTAATGTTAAATTTCTATTCCTTATAATTGACCTTATTAGATAATTAATAAATAGTTCACTCTAAACCCTATTACATCCTTAGTTTCCAAATATCTATATCATCCTCAAAAAAATTAGTTTAAATTACTATATAAATTTTTTAAACATGGAATCCATTCAAATGAAAAATATATCATGTCCTTTCTAAATCCACTTCCTTGATAGAAAAATCACTCCTTCCATTTTACAAATCATCATTATATCTAAAATCTAGGATATCTAAAGACCTCTATCATAACCTTCCAAATCATTAAATACTGATTTTACTCACAATGAAAAAATACCATCCATAATTTAAATGAAATAATATTATTATTAATAAAAAATCCTTAAAACTATAGAAAATTATAATATACCAGAAACCCATGAAAATTATACCTAGGGATAAACACCTCATTTTGGACTTAATGACGGTCTTATAAAAATATTTTGAGAACATATTATGAGAAAAAATTCTTATTATACCACTGAATTACAAAAATATCAATTAACTTCAACATTTAAAAATATAATGGGAATGAATTTACAATTATAATGTGTATGATTTTTTAAAGAATTCAAGTATATTTTTTATTAATATAATAAAAAAATATAAAGTTAATTATAACATGAACTAACACGTAGTCTAGGTTAAAATATTGTGTAGTTAATAAATTTATCATCTCAATATTTACTAATAGATTATAATTATAATGGTTATTTTATATAAAAAATGAATTTAATAGTCTTCATTCCATCAAAATAGTTTTAATTAATCCATTGATAAATAAAAAACACATCAAAAAAATAACATTATAAATAAATTATAATAATAATAATAATATGGATAAAATTTAATCACAATTCACACACTTATTTCCATAACCCTGACACTAAATGGATTAGATACTCATTTTTGGTTTACAATAACAAACGAAGACTAAAAACACACATAAAATACATTAAAAATTATATAAAAAAAATTCATTTAATTCCATATTAAATTCATTAATTCATCATCTTAGTATCACTTATCCAAGAAACATAAATAAAGAATATAATATATATGGAAAAAATAAATAAATAAAGGATACAAATAAAGGACGAAGGGAATAACCATTGATACAATGACCTTATAAAATTCTAGTAGAGTTTAGGGTTATCTCATTCGTCTCTATCTGGTGGAATGTCAAGGACTTGATTTATATTATTTTAGTTTTATGTAACATCTAGAAAATTTCACATCGTGCACTGAGTACAATTAAAATTTCTCTAATTTTTTCACATGAGAGTTTATTGATATTTAACTTTTAGTAATCTTATATTTTTTGGTTAAGTTAAATAATATATTGAACAACAATATCTATATTACACCATATGTAATGGTCAAAATCATCTACTTGATACTTAACTTAAAGAGTTGGTATTTGGTATATATAATATACATCATCAATAGACCCAACATGTATATATAGGTTTTCATTGTATATTCTCTTTATAGACCTATCATGTACCTTCAAATATTCATGGTATATAACATTATTCTAAAAAACATGTATTATACTACATTTATTCATATTCTTTTATTTTTCTAACTTTTTATCCTAATGATATCCAAATTTATGATCCTTCACTTCAAAGACACAAATTTGATCATGTAACGCCCTTACTTAGATCAATCAAATAGAACCTGAAAAGGGGTCTCTATATGACCTCAACCAAACCTATTTATATTATAGAGGATGTCGATATGCAGTGAGGGTCTAAAAAAGTTGACAGAACCAAATTATACATTCTTGTTTTAATATTAAATACATTGTTTTTATAATTTAATTAATTAATCTTTACATAATTTAATTATTTTTTATTTTATGATAGGATACCATGTTTGATATAAAATAAGTTAAAAAGTGATAAATTCATGATCTAGAAATGTTCCATGGTTTACGACAATGAAAGGAATAAGTCCCAAGCTCAAATCAGAGAAACAAAATGTAAATGCAGCTAAAACCACTAGAAAACATAAATTCATGACATGAATCAGTCATTCATGATGTGAAATTACTTGGAAAAGTAAGGTAAAATAATGATGAGATGAAAAAAATAAATTTTGAGCAAATCCATAGGTGTTATGGACTGTAACATATGGTCACACCATGAAAAACCCAAAAATAACACGGAAATATTGTGAAGTAAGAAAACAAGCTGTGAATTATTCAGGCCTCAAATAATTCATAATGTGAAAACACTATTCTCAATGTGAAACACTCATATGGGACCTGTAGACACAATGAAATGTGTTCCAGGCACTTCTCTATATAGTGAAGATATGATTCTCACATAGACAAAAAAAATTTAAAGTATGAGTATAGATGTTTTCACCATGTAGGAAGAAGATGCAGGCAGTGGATTTCGAAGATCGATGACGAAAAGGTGTCAACACATTAAATTCAATTTTCGAGTTTCATTTAAGAAGACTTGGTGAATTTACCATTCATATAAATGTATATCTTCTCAAGACCTTTGATTTTACTGGTCACGGAGCCTAAATGAACTTACGGATCAAAAGTTATGGCACTCAGAAGACAGATAAAATTTTCACAAAGGGACCTACGCGAGGGACATACGCGGAGGAACTACGCGAAGGAACTATGAGAAGGACCTATGTGGAGGACTTACATGAAGCACCTACATAGAAAAACTCCCTTCGACCAGGACCCCTCCTTGCCTATAAACAAGACCTTTGGGCTCCCCATTTCAGGGGAAAAAAAGTTGGAAGAAATCCCAAATCTCCTATTGCGTAGACATTTCTCCAAGATCTCCCAAATTTTCTAAGGTAGCTCTCTAAAACATGAGAGATTAACGAATTAGAGGGGAAAAAAGTGGTTCAAAGTCCCATCAGGGTCTAGAATATATGGTTCTGTATGAAGGACCTGCGCGGCGCACCTATGCGGTGCACCTGCGCGGAGTACCGACGTGGGAGAACTACGTGGGGGAGCTACGTGAAGCACCAATGCGAGGTACCTTGGCGGAGCACCTACGCGGCCCTGCTGTTTCATACCGCAGGGGATACACCCCCGCTCCCCCTGCTTGGGTTCTGTTCCGGGGTGAGGTCCCGGCCCTTCGGGTCGGTCCCTTCGTTTCTGTCACTGACCCCCATGAAAAATGGAGAGTCGCGCCATGATCTTTTCAAATAGGGTCAACGACATTTTCCATTGCGCCCTTTATGTGGCCCGAATTCCATCCTTGGAATACCATGATCAGAGACACTCCATCACACTCAATGAATTGCCTTGAGTCAACTTACTCTTCTTTGTTCCTTTCACATGTTACGAGTTTGGACTCTCTTTATAGATTCCTCGAGTACCTTGAGTCGATACACTTCTGAAGAAACTACTCAAACCACATAACCTGACTCCTATGCCAAGTTAAATTCAAAATGGGCATCCTCCTTAGGAGTAAGCCCCAACCAATCCCAAATGGAAATCCTCTTTAGGATTAATCCCCAACCAATCCCAAATGGGCATCCTCCTTAGGAGTAATCCCCAACCAATCCCAAATGGGCATCCTCCTTAAGAGTTAGCCCCAACCAATTTCCAAATGGGAAGCCATCCTGGTATAATCCCTTCACCTTCACCCCTTCTTCCTTACATTGGACCCTTGTCCAATGTAAATAGAACAGAGGGAAGGCTCGTCGCCCTGCCCTCTTCCATGGTCAATGCGCCCTCTTCCATTAACATGGAGGAAAATTTTCAAAGTGTGAATGTCATTGTTGAAACTTTCACATCCTCTTGTTTCTCAAACCGAGCATGACTCACATGGGATTAGAGATATGTGATGGTTTCAACATGTTTATGAACACTCATTGGAAGGAACTACGAGAAATTTGATTCCTGTTCAAACCAGGATACATAGGAATCTCTTTCAGAGCCCGAGCTCACTGGAAATCCTCTTTAGGAATCCAACTCTAATTCCCCCAATTTGGGCATCCTAATTAGGAAAAAAGTCCCAAATTAAATCTTTAAATCATCAAGACATCCTTTTTTAGGAAGTAAGCCCAAACTCATTTTTCTTAGAGGACTATACTCTCCTATGAGATTCATCAAACTATATGGGATTTGATTCCTAACCATATGGGATACGTAGGAAGCCTCCTTGAGGTTCAAACCAAACACATCAAATCAACCCTGTTCTCTTTAGGCCATACTCCCAAAAGGTTTGATCCTATTTTGAATCCTATATCCTTTCCAAAGTTCCTTGGGCTATTTTAACATAATTCCCACACTAAGTTGTAACTAATCACCTTCCGCTTAGGGGTCATTATCACATGACCTTAAAAGGTATGATGTGTCCCATTAAGTGGCACCGAACCACGAGGGTTCTGATTCCTTTCACAAGGATACGTAGGTAGCTCATTTTATGAGCACGATCCCAAGATCAAAATAAACCTTCGTCTCCCGGGATGACAATAAACCTTCGAGTGCCCCACTGAGAGGCTTATAAAACCAGTATCATCATAAATGGTGATTAAAAGAATCTTTAATCAGTATATTAGAGGATACCATTGATGGAAAACTTCAAATACATAATGATAATTCTAAAAATCATAATACATGTTAAATAAGTGATTTTAAATTCCAAGGGATACTTATGATATACTTGGCGAATTAATATGGATTCATGACAATATTTTAATCTCAAAGAGAGTCCCGAAGTAGACCATAATTCTCCCCAAAAGGGTGTGATGAGTCTGACCTCCCATCCTCTCAACCAATGCATGTTCTTAAGTATCATAAAGTCTAAAACTTAAATAAATTCCTGCCTTTGGAAAGAAGGTACTCTTTGGATAAAGAATTGTTGGAAGTTTATGGTTCCATGAAGAAATCCAATGGAAACCGCCTGGAAAAAGTATTTTTAAATATAGAATATCACCTTTCAAGGACCTACAAAACAGGACTATAAATGGATTCATTTAATGAATTTAATTTCTAATGACACATTTTAACACCATCTTATGACCCAAAATGACTTTTACCCATTTATTATCCATTAATAAAATCCTGAACATCATTTAGGCCTATAAATAAAAGTCCATGGGGATTGGAAAACATATCAACCAGAAAAAGAGGATATTTTATTGCGATGTTTTTAGGGTTCTACTTCATTTTAGGTTTTTTTAGGTTTCTAATTAATTTCATCCCAATGTAAATCCTAATTCCATATTTTTAGTTCAACTATTTCTTTCTTCCTTCTCAATATATCTATCTCTCTTCTATTCCACCATGATATCTTATGCTGATAATTATGAGTAATATAATTGAGGCTCGTACTTGGGGGAGGTTTCATGGAATTCTAAAATTGTTGTTCTTTAAATTCACTAATTTTTTAATTATATTTTTGGTGGATGAGAGAGAATTGAATGGTTTTAGTGATCATCCACCATGGAATGAATTTCAAATTCATCTATATTATTTAATTGACATTTTTCACTCCCTTTTATTGGGTAAACTCTTTATATGTTGGAGTTTGGGTTTCTCCAAGGGATGAAATGAAATATGGTAGAGCCGAGTCTTTTATGGTATTAAATTCACAATTTTGTTTTTTATCGTGATTTTCTATTGGTGGAAGAGGTATTTGTTGTGCTGAAGATGTTTCCTAGGCATGCTAAAATGTCACACACAATAAATTAAAGAATTTTAATTCATGAATGAGTTTTCATAAATGAATTATAAAATTTAAATTAAACAACAATAAATGAATAGTTAATAGACCCACATAAAAATTCTTAAGAACCAAGACCATTATTTTTAAATTTATTCTATTCTATATATGCATGTTAGGATAGTTTTGGTTTTTCATTCAAAATTATACATTTCCAAAACCCAAAAATTTCAATTTTTCAGAAATACTAAAAAACCAAAAATATCATAATTGAATTAAATTTAGTTATTGAACAACTGTAAAAATCCTCAAGTGATATGGCCCTGATAATGCACTGTGATGCACTAGTAAAATAAATTAGCTTTTTTACCGCCCTTCGATAGAAATGTCAAAATTAGCATCATTCCTCAAGATATTAGTGTTTTTACATTCTCTAATATCAGTTTAAAAAAAATTAAATATTTTTTTTTGGTTTTCATATCATAAAAATTCAGTAAAAAATATTTTTCATGATGTATCTGAACTTCTATTACTATTAATGGAAATATAGTTAATATTTGAAATATAAAGAACAAGAAGATGTTAACATAAATTTAATGGATTGTTTTTAATGTATTGAATAAAACATGGAGTTTGTGAGGAGATAAGTGGAGAAAATAGATTATGATTACTTGTAGAAACCTATACCTGAACAAAAGAATGAACATGATTTGGTGGTGGAGAAAATTTTCCCAATCGTTTTTTCAAGATGAAGAACCTGGGGAGGTAAAGAAGGAGGTACCTAAAGATTAATTCCACATAGTTCAATACTTTTGTATGAGATATATGAATGAGAATCACTTACTAATTTAAAAAAGTTTGATCAAGTAAATTTGTATAAATTTTGGAGTGATTGGGTAGAAATTAAACTACAATGTGATCTCCCCAACCTTGGAAAAGTAGAATCGTCAACACCATTATACAAATCCCTAGCTTTGGAGGTAAAAAAATGACCTAATTGGTGTAATTTCAATAAATAATGGAGGTTCTTGAATACCTTCCTATGCCTACTACCATTCGACTATAAGGGGCCCTTTCCACTGAAGAAAATTTTGAAGATAAACTAACTTAGGGAGATTTCCCTTTATTGAATTCTATCTCATTTAATTTAATTGAATCTAATTTGAGTACCGCCCATTTATACTTGAATTTTCAGATTCAGCCAACACATGGAATTCATGGGAGAAATATTAAGAAATATATGATACACATACTGAGGAACACATTGATATCACCAAACATATAGAACTTTTATTTGAGTAAACCCGTGAGGAGATCCATGTGGAATTTCCAAATGAAACAGATACACAAGATGATTATATTAAAAGGGAGTATTTTGATATATAACTTTTAAAGTATAAGTTTTATTCAAATTAAATATAATTTGAACACCCCTTTTATTATTCAATCGATGCATCATATTTGGAGTAGACATTGAGCAGTTAATAACATCTTTCACGAGTAGCAACCAACAACGACAATGACCCATACATTATCCTTCCCCTACCATGAAAGTATTACCTAAATGGAAATGGGGTGGATCAAGTGTATTATATTCATGTATTCCTCTGCAACCAAGAAGATGAAGTGCAAGATATAAGGAATAATTGTTGGATGATTAAATATAAGAAACTCTACCCACTATCAGACTTCATATGACTGCTGGTACAACCCATTTAGAGGTACTGAAAACATAGGGCCCACTTGAGAAGATCAAAAAAAGATTTATTCTTCTCTTCTTTTATTTTCTTTCTATGAATTTATATTTTAATAATTATTAATATGAATAAATTATGATTCCTTCTATTTCCTTCTATATTTTTGAGCTTTTTTGACAAGGTCCTTATAATTTGATGATTAATTTTCTTTTATAGTTCCACTATGGTGATAAACCAAGAGGAGGAAAATAAATTAGAGAAAATGGACCTAATTCGTGATGTGAAATTTAAATTAAACACATAAAAATGGATTTCACATCATATAATAATGAAATTCACACTTTAAAAATAATTCACAACGTAAAAGGGGATTCACTTCATGAAAATATTGTAGACCACAACTATATAGATAAAACAAACACTACATAATATCAAGAATCATTATATGGGTTTATGAGTTTCAATTATCTATTTTAATTTATTACCAAAATTATAATTTTTTTAGATTTAAAATAAATTGTATTCCCCACTTGAACTCTTAAAATCTAGTACTGATCTATGAGATATAAGTTCCATAGGATAATCATTATTACATGTTTTAATTTTCACTATAAAAATGATTAGATGAGTAAAATTTTAATATGAACTATTATATTTAATCATGAGGTTATGAATTTGAAATATCTTAATTTTTTGGAATTAGTGGATTTTTTTAAATGAAATTCTTCTTAAAATTAGTATGTTTTCAATTTATGAAATTGATATTGATTGTTTTTTTGTGAATTTAAAATATTTTTTTTCTTAAATAATTTTTTCTCATTATTGATGAAATTTCTGATACAATATTACCTATTTCACTCTATAATATATTTCTTGATAGATTCAGGTGTGTTTTTCTTCTAGAACATTCCTTACATATTATCAAAGTTATGACTAAAAAATGATTTTTAATATGATTAAAACTACTAAAAAGGCCTTTAAGAGTGATATAAATGAATTTTATCAATGCTTGAAAAGCAATAACAACATAAGTGAGGTTAAAATACCTGGTCTTTTATCAGTACTGAAAAGGTGCTAATAAATGGGTCTTTTATCATTTCTAAAAAACACTGATAAAGGGTCTTTTATTAGTGCTTATAGAAGTACTGATAAGGGAGCGTTTATCGGCACTTTTATGAGAACTGGTAAAATAGACTTTTATCATCGCTTATATAAGCACTGATAACGTTGACCTTTATCAACACTTTTAAAATATCTGATACAAGTCCATATATTAGTATGATGTAACAGCACACTGCAGTACTAGAAACAGACCAGATATCAAAAAAAACAAGTCCCAGTATATAATGTAAATGAAATGAAATTTGCAACACAAACATAAGAAAAAATACTATATTATAGATATTTCAAAAATTGGTTCATACAATTACATAAATATAAATTATTACATACATTCAAAAACATCAATGTACCTTTTAATTTTGACCCAAATCATGCTATTTCTGAAAAACAACACCCCTGCTTAAGCAAAAGAACAGACCTATATAAGAAAATAATTATTATGTTAAAAAAAATATAAAGAAATAAATTAATAGAAGGTGTTAATTATATTAAAATTGAAGTCAATTTTAAATAAAAAGATGAATTTTGAGTAATATCAGTCACATAATGCATCAGATTGAGGTGAGTCTAATTTCTACACATCAAAAATGACTTATATATCATTTTACTAAAGTATTTTAATAATTTTAATGTGCTTTCTCAGTTTTGAGTAGGTCAGTTGGCCTTTTTAATAAAATTGATGTCAATTTTAAATAAAAATTCTCACTTGGAGTCCTACTGGTCACACCATATATCAGATTGAGGTGCGTCTATTTCCTACACGTTTGAAATCACATATGGATTTTTTTCCTAAAGTATCAAAACAATATGAATGTGTTTTATTGGTTTTGAGTATGTCACTTGTCTTTTTTACTAAAATTTCATTTTAAAATTAAAACACACACTTTAACTCATATGAATCACATCATGTATTGGTTTGATGTGAGAATGATTCCTACATTTCACAAATGATTTATGAATCGATGCCCTAAATTATCATGAAATTACAAGAGTGTTTTATCATTTTTCATTAAGCGAAACTTTTTAAAGTCAAATGTATATTTTAAACTCATAAAGGACACATTGAGTCAGTTATCGTTTTTATTAAAATTTATATCAATTTAAAATAGAAATAAGTACTTGGATTTATACTGGTCACATCATGTGTCGGGTTGAGGTGCAGCTGATTCCTATTCATACCAAAGTCTCAAAACAATCCTAACTATCAATGTTATAATGATTTATATTGACTTTTTTTGTTGAACTACTAGCACTGCATGAGCATATTTGAACAAACCACATCTACTGGAAAAAATTCATCTGTATAAGAAAAAATTATTATATGAGTAATACTAAAAAAATTAAACATACATATAAAACAATAAATTAATTAAATGGAAAATTATTTTACTATGAAAACATAAAAATTACCTCTATAATTGAGTAGAGGCATAGTCATTTCTCTTCCTGCAAAGGCAGTGGAGGTAACTTCAAATAAAGTGATAAATGCACCACTTCAGGGGTGAAAATATTTTATGGGAGAAAAAGCATGAAAGTTGTAAAGAGCTCCCAAACTCAAAAAAATAATCCACCTATATAAGAAATCATTTATTATGTGAGTAATACTAAAAAGAAATAAATTAAACATAAATATGAAACAATAAATTAATTCTATAAGTAATGTTTTTACTGTACGAACATAAATATTACCTCTGTGATTTTGTAGAGATAGGATCATTTCTATTCTTACAAATACAGGACACCTGGAAAAAATATTCTCAATTATATTAACTCTTCAAGGAATAATGAAAATTAAATCATTTTTTCATTATAGAATATTTCAGTAAAATATAGAAAGTATATCGTAATATTAACTTTACATATTTTCAAAGGGTTTCCTTAATTATAGTTTGTTCTTCCATCATGTGAAGAATATATTGTCTACATGAGTAGTCAAACATTTAATTTATATTATTTTATTGTAGTAGATATCATAAAATATTATAAGGAAAAACATAATATATTAAAAAACAATTTTACCTTATCATTGAAAACTATTTATTTTTTTAATTGTCCAAGAATTTGGTTCCTATATCGAGAATCCAAATCCCCTCTTTGTGGTCCCCTCTAACGTACAATACATTTTCTACATTAAGACTGACATGAACTGATTACGATATCCCAATGAAAGGGTCACCTTGGACTAAATTTTCATCTAACTCAAAATTTGTTTTAGTCACCAGTAGGACAATCAAACAATTATTTTCTTTTTATTAGAGACCTAAAATACTATCATTTCTTGTGATTCCATTATGAATTGGCCCCTTACACACTGAAATTCAACTTCACATATCTCGTTTCATCAACTTTTACTCCATTGATATTTTCAACCCATATACAATGGAAAAGAGTAACTTGAAATTCTGTATAACCCAGATATTATATCTATTCAATAATTAAAAAATATGACATATTTTCATAAATTGGACTTCTATCCTTGGAACCAGATATGTGCATTACTTCATCCACATGCATAAAACAACTAGTTTTCATCGTACTGAAGTCATCGTGTTATTTTTTATAGAATTTATAACCATTTATTACAAAACTAGTGTAAGATATAACATTTTCATTTGGTCCTATTGTTATCCAGTGAAGTCATTCGGCAATTAAAGTCTTATTTTCATATAACTCCTTATAAATTTCATCTCTAAACTATCCTATAAACTATTGATTTTGTGTATTTGATATCCATCCTTTGTCCCTTGATGGATTCAAATATATAATAATTTCTTTGTGGGATTCAATGTAGGGATCATTATATTTACTATTATGTAATACGTATAGATGTTCTTTCTCCCACACTATCAAGGTAATTTTAACAAAATCTCTTCCATAAGTCCCTTCTCCCACAAGGAATTTTCTATGACGAGAGTTTTGGAGACCAATGATTTCAATATTTGATATTTAATCGGTATATAATTTAATAACTTCTTTAATAATATATCATTCTACAATAAAACCTTCTGTCTGACTTCTATTCTTGAAATTCCCTTTCAAAATCTGCATATAACGTTCAATGGGGTATATCCATATATAATGGAGAAAACCACATAGTTGAACCTCTCTGAACAAGTGAACCATCAGATAGACCATTATATAAAACAATTATAGTGTAAATAACATCTTTAATTAACCTAATATGACTAAAATCTCTCTTATTCATGATGGGAAACTTCACCAGGTCTACAACATTACTTCATGTGGCTTTGAAAAAGAAGAAGAGTCTTGTTTATGTATTTCATACATTTTGAGCCAGAATAAAATGAAAAGAAACATGAATTAAATCTTTCAGCAAAACACGGTATTCTTTTTATTTTAGTTCTTGTAACGTAAAATTAGTCATTGACATGACAATCTTGATATTTGAGGAATACCCTTGTAGAACTATTACACTAGTAAGGAAAAGGAAAATTTTCAATTTTTCAATCTAGATAGAGTGTAAGCTGGTGGAGGAATAAAATTCTTCCTTTTACCCTTCACTGGTACCAACTCTTCCCTTATCCCCATTTTAATCAAGTCCATCCTAGACTTTATTCCATCCTTTCTTTTTCTAGTAACATTTAGTAACGTTCTAATAACACTATCAAATATATTTTTCTCAACATTCATGACATCATGAAAATTTATGACATACAGAAAATTCCAATATGGTAATTCAAAAAAAATTGATCTCTTCTTCCAAACTAATTTTGTAAGGTTTTTTTAAAATGGTTTACCTAAAATAGTGTCAATATATTTTACTTTTATGTATAGTTTGTTTCCCATTACTGGAGACGATGTTGTACCTTGTTCGATATTGCCACTGAATGTTGTCATCTAGGATTGGTATTTATGTAATTCAGGTAAAAATTTCCAATTTCATAAAAAATATTCTTCCTAGAATGTTTCAAATGAACTGACTATGAGTGTTTTTCATAAATGGGACACCCTGACATTCCTTTAATGCTATATCATGATAAATTTAAATAAACAGGGAATATGGAAACCATGTTCTTTATTACACACTTAAACATGATTTATTACATAAACTTCACTTTATACATCATAGAAGATCGATAGGTATAGTTTCATTGGGCCTTAGGACCATTACATAATAACTTAAAACATGAGATACAACATCGTTATTGAAAACATCCTTTACATGACTCCTACATTCCCTCATACTTAGCATTGCATAGGATAACCTGAGAAAATGAATAAGAAAAGGGAGAGATATAAAGCCAAGTAATGGAATAAACATGGAATAACATGAGGAATACATTATGTATTATAAAATAGTCATATCAATGGATCATAATAGAAATATAAAGGCATGATAAAGCATGATAATCATAACATGGAAATGTGGAAACAACATTTAACATTGAATTAGCATGAGCCAAGTCTCATTGCACATGGATCATGAGTAAACCCTCATTGAAGTTGAATTAGAATTATAAAACCCTCATTGCACGTGACGTATCATGATACTAATCTTTAACCAATGCATTGGAGTGCTATCAGGGCACGCCCCTCTTAAAACATTTCATTTCATGCATAAGTGTGCCACATGGATCATATAACATGGAATCATTCAACATCATAAGTCATTCCATGATTAAGAAATGTATAATACAAACATTAAATTACCATTAAATATGTATATGTGAATAAAGGTTAATATCCTTTATAGAGACATGGGTATGGTATTCACTACACAATGATTTTGGCTTGGAAAAGCGCGATGCAATTTCGGTAACATAACGGCGTGGAATTAAAATTCGTAAAAATGGTTGATGAGAGAGAAAGGGGTGTCTCATCATATATACATGAAATGGACAGTAATGGGTTCATATAGAAACATATCCCAACATAAGTAAAGGAATTTATATTCATAATATAAAGGAAGTTCTTGAATGTAAATTAAGAGAGAGAAATTTATTACAGAATTTTGGCATGGTAACGGGTGTATATGGGAGGCATTAAATGAGAGTGAAAGGGGTATCTCATAATTAAAACATAAATAGAGAAGTATGGGGGAGGTGAGAAATCATACCCTGGAATTTGTAATTGAAATTAAAAGGGTATAAAAATATAATGAAATTGAGACAAAATGCTAAAAGAGGAAATCCCTTACTAAAAAATGTGATCCCAAAGGCTTGAGAGAGGCTTCTTGGGAGATTTGGGATCGTTGGATGGATTATAGAGAGAGGAGGGCAGGGGTTGGTCGAACTCCAAAGTCATTGAGTGAGGAGGAAGTGGTATATTGGGTGGGTTTATATAGGAAAGGAGAAGGAATTCTTTATTATTTAGGTTTGGGACACCTCACATTAAACAAATCAAAACCACAAACCAGTCCATGGTTTTTGCCGATGGTTTTTTCCAAATGGTAGTGGAAAAAAATATTTTATAATTCTAATGTACTAACTTCTTAAAATAATAGGTTTTCTTATGTGGTGTTGAGTCACACTCTAAAGGAAAATAATTTAAAAAGATAGAATGTTTTATAACTCTTGGAGGGTCCACTAATGTTTTGTAAAATAAATCAAACAAACCAAAAATCACATTATTTTAATGTTAAAACATATATTTTCCGAACATATCATTTATAGAATTTTATTACATCACTATTGGTTCATTATGATGTCATAAAACATATTATATATTTAATCGGTATTTAATTTTTACCCCAAAATTCGACTGACTCGGAAAATTATGAAAAATTCACCGTTGGATAATTTTGACATCATGATTCCAAAAATAATATTCATTTTATCTAAATTCTTTTCTAAATAATTGAATTTTTACTTTTAAAATAAAAAACCACCATTTATTGAAAATTCAGGGGTTTTGAAAAAAACAAATTACAATTGCATTCATAAAATTGTACAATCATTTATATTTAGTAAAATTAATTTAATAATAATATTTTATTAAAATATTATTAAATTAAAAAATATATTAATTCATCAAAATGTATTTCTTATTTTAATATTAACTAAAAATACTATTTTCACTTTAAAAACTATTTACAAAGTAACAATAATAAAATGAATGTATATTCATTATTATATACAAAAATAATGAGCATAATCATAGTGCTAAGATCTTGTTATATAACCCCTTATAACACCCTCATAAGATTGAAGAGTAAGGTGTGTGATGGTGAGAGACTCTTGGGGTGGCTCAGAGAACATTGTTCGTGTGGTAATCTCTATCAACTTCCACTTCTCTTGTAGGATATTCCGTTCAAGATTAACATGTTGAAGCTTGACTTGGTCTTGGTCAAGAGCAAAGATCAATGATTCCAACTCCTTTCCGAGCTCTGACAAATGGGATTCATATGGAGAAAGTCTACTGGATGAGGCCATCACTTCCTTTGTCTGAGTAAATTGGATTTGTTAAAACCCTGTACTTATACTAATCATGTGATCACTGTTCAATAGCTATATTATAAATGGTCACAATTCTTAATGGTATTTTAAAATCCAAAAACATAAAACCAATGATGTTCAAATTTTATATAAAAATTTTACATAATGATACATTTAATTAGATCAAGAGGAATTTCCATTAATAAATGTTTGGGTCCTTATAATATTCCCCCTTAAGAAATTTTTCCCTAGAATTTTCCTTTTCCCACACTAAAACATATGTGGGTAAATCTGCTTCATCATTTCCTCCGATTCCCACATCAATTCTTCAAACTTGTGGTTTCACCACAACACCTGGATGAGGGGAATTATATTATTTCATATAAATTTTTCTCTATGATCTAAGATCTTAACTGGTTGCTCCTTATAAGAAATATCATCCTCTAACTGTACCACCTATGAAAAGAGTACATGTTAAGGGTCTGGTATGTACTTCCTTAGGAGGGATACATGAAATACATCATGTAATTTGGCCATGGTAGGTGGAATTTCTAGTCGACAGGCCAAATCCCTGACACAATCAAGAATCTCAAAGGGTCCGATGTACCTAGGACTTAACTTCCATTTCTTTCAAAACCTCATGACCTTATTCCACAGGGATATGCGTAGAAACATCGTGTATCCATCTTTAAACTCAATGTATCATCCATTTTTATCTTCAAAATTATTATATCGACTCTGGGAATCCATGATATGCTGCTGAATGGTTTTCACCTTCTCCACCATTTATTTGAGCATTTCTAGTCCTAGCAGCTAACGCTCACTGACTTCATCCCAACACGTCGGTGTTCTGCAACTTTTCCCATAAAGGGATTCATGGTTCCATTTGGATGCTCTAGTGGAAATAGGTATTGTAGGATAATTCAACCAGTGGAAGATGTTGGTCTCATCCTCCTTTGAAGTCCGTTGAGCAAGCTCTCAACATTTCCTCAAGTGTTTGGATAGTCCACTCAGATTGGCCATCAGTTTGAGGATGATAGGTCGTACTGAAGTTCATTTTAGTATTCAGAGCATGTTGAAGACTCTTCCAAAACTTAGAGGTGAATCTTGGATCTTGATCGAATACAATAGATAGTGGTACTCCATGCATCCTTACCACTTATTTGAAGTAAATTTGTGCAAGTTGATCCAGTGAGAAGTCCTCTCGAATCGTGATAAATTGAGCTTTCTTGGAAGGACGATCCACAAAGACCCATATAGAATTGTTTCTTATGGATGTCCTTGGAAGTCCAATGACAAAGTACATGGTAATGTTTTCCCACTTCCATGTTAGTATGGGTAGTGGTTGCATCATCCATTTAGACTTTTTCCTCTCATCCTTCACTTGATTACATACCAGGCACTTTGATGTATATTCAGCAATATCCCTTTTGAGATTGTCCCACCAAAAGTTTTCTCAGAGATCTCAATACATCTTTGTGATCCCCGAGTTAATATAGAAGGTTGAGCTATGTGAGTCACCAGAATCTCCTTCTTTATCTCTGGATTGGATAGTACACATAATCATGACCCAAATCTCATGATTCTATCCTTGTCAACCACAAACTCTGAGGATTTCCCATTTTTGATAGCTTCCACCCTTTTCAGAATTTCTACATCCTCTATTTGAGCATACTTTATTTTCTCCATGATGGATGGTTGAGCAATCATTTGGGAAATGATTGATGATGTTCCTCCCTTAATCATTCCCATTTCCATCCTCTTCAAATCAAAGAAGATTGAATCCTTATCAGTTATCATCAGTGATAGAATCGTTGGGTACTTTATAATTAGAGCATCTGCAACCTTGTTCGCTTTCCCAGAGTGGTAATGGATGAATCAGTCATAATCTTTTATCAGATCTAACCATATTCGTTGGAGCATGTTAAACTCTTTCTGTGTGAATATATACTTGAGGATTTTATGGTCCATATATATTTCACACTTCTCCCCAAAGAGATAATGCCACAAAATTTTTAATGTGAAGATCACCGCTTCCAACTCCAGATCATGTTTTGGATAATTCTACTCGTGAAATTTCAATTGCCTTGAAGCATAGGTAATGACTTTTTCATTTTGCATCAATAAACAGTCTAGACGCTTCTTCAAAGCATCACTGAATACCACAAAAAGTTCTCTACTTGTGGGTAATGTGAGCATGGGTGCAGTGATAAGCCTCCTTTTTAACACCTTGAATCTTTCTTAGAATTCATAAATCCAAGAAAACTTTACTCCCTTCTGAGTTAGATTGGTAAGTGGGTTGGAAAATCGTGAGAAATTTCTCACAAATCGTCGATAATATCCAGCTAACCCCAAGAAGCTACGGATATACATTAACAATGTTGGACTCAGCCATCCCTTAATTGCATCTGTTTTGGAGGGATCTACAGATATCCCATTGCTTGTGATGATATAGCCCAAGAATGATACCTCCTTCAACCAGAACTCACACTTGTTGTACTTTTCATAGCGATTCTCCTCCCGCAAGGTATCTAGTATAGTTCTTAGATGACCATATTGATCCTCCTTGGTTTTGGAGTATATAAAAATATAATCTATAAATACTACCACAAATTTATCAAGGTAACCTCTAAATACTCTATCCTTCAAGTCCATAAACAATTCTGGAGCATTGGTGAGTCCTGAAGGCATTACTATTAATTCATAGTGCCTGTATCATGTACGAGAAGCAGTTTTGGGGATATATTCCTTCTTCACCCTTACATGATAATATCTTGACCGAAAATCCACCTTATAGATGTATTGTTCTCCATGTAGCTGATCGAACAAGTCATCAATTCATGGGAGAGGATACTTGTTATTTATAATAATTTTTTTAAGCTCACGATAATCGTTACAAAGGCGTATTGACCCATCTTTTTTCTTGATGAAGAGGACCGGTGCACCCCATGGTGAAGCACTTGGTCATATAAACCCTTTATCCATATTCTCTTGTATTTGTTTCTTTAGCTCCTAAATCTCCACAACAAACATTCTATACAAAGTCTTGGATATTGTAAACGCCCCATGTGTAAGATCAATTGAGAATTCAACATCACTTCTAAGAGGAAGACCAGGCAATTCCTCGGGATACACTTTAGGGAATTCCCTCATAATTGTCATGTATTCAAGGATGGATGCCTCCTTAGACTCAATCATATAAGCTAGATATGCATGCTCATAGGGAAGTAATATCCATGCTTGAGATTATGGAGCTAAAGAAGATTCATCTTCCTCCTTTCACTTGTATAGAATCGGGGGTCAATTCTCCAAATGGAGAGTGATTTCCCTATCATGGCAATTTATGTTGGCCCTATATAAGGAAAGCCAATGCATGAAAAGAATTGCATAAAATCCCACCATAGGGACTATGAAGAGGTTCATAGGGAAGTTCAATCCACATATTATGACAGGTGAGGAGTTATATTCATGGGATGAAATGATTACCCCATTTCTCGTACTCACTGACATCTTCACTTCCATGTTTTGTGGTGGTGTTGGGATTTTTCTACTAAACTTTTGGGATATAAAAGAATGTATAGAACCCAAATAAAAAAGTATGTTCGCTATTATTGAATGAATAACTAGAATACCTATCACCACTTCATATTCGGGGTTCACTTCGGCGGTAGTGATATAAAAATATTGCCCTTACTACCTTGAAGGTTGTTGGTTGCCTCCGAAAGCCATTGGCTTAGGGAACTGATTTGCAAATTGCCCTGGTTCTTTGCAGTTGAAGAATGGATAATGCATTGAGGGTTGAGAAGATAGTTCCTCTCCTCTCTTGCATCCATGGGTTTTTCTTACTACAGTATATAGCTAGGTGACCTTCTCTTCTTTGCATAAAGTATTTCCTCGTCCCCTTCAAGCAATTTCTGGGGTGCTTCTTTCCACACCTCTAGAAAGTGGGGTATTGGATTTTTTTAGCACCATTGTATTTATCCATAAAACTTATAGAATTCAATTCCAAATTATGATTTTTATCCCCATGATACCTCAAAGATTATCTGATCTCTATTTTGACCTTGAGGGTACATCGGAAAATTTCTTTATAGCTGTCTAAGTCACGGATCATCAGCGCTTTCCGCGGGCTAGGCTTCAGCACACCAAAGAAGCAGTCAACCTTGTATTCAGGGTAATGAAAAAAACAGATACATATCATGCAAGCCTTGTGAAGTTTTCCTCATACGCTCTAATGGATTCTTCATCTTTCTTCTTGAGTTCAAGGAAGTCCCTTTCCATCTTAAATCGTAGGGTGCGTGGAAAATATTAATCAAAAAAAATCTTCCGGAAATCCTTCCATTCCAACACCTAGACCTCCTCTTCAGGCTTCGTATTTTTGATCAACCTCCACCATGGATCAGCTTCACCCTCCATATGATAAGCATCTGGGATAACCTTCTCTTGTTCGGAACATTGAAGGATAGAGAAGATCTTTTTAATGTAGTTGATCCATTGTTCGGCGATTGAGGGATCGGATGATCCATTAAAAGTATGAGGTCTTTGTCTCATGAAGCACTCAATAGTGACTTTTTATTTATTAGTGGGGGATGAATGTTCCTCTACACCCATGTTTCTATTCAAATCTTTAGTTAACTGAGAGATAAGAATGACAAAATTTTTGATTCCCACTCCCATCGAATTAGGCATCTCATTAGCAGATTCATAACATTGATCTTCACATCGGTTATTAGCTCGAGTCCTCCTATTATAGGCCATTGGCTTAAATAAAAGGAAAGTTAGGGGTAACACATAAAGGGTAATCCAAGGAAAAAACTGATGACTTATAAATAACTTTTATTTCTTTAACATATGAATCTATAAGCTTCAATCTATGTTATTCATGATATACTTTCTAACATATACTCTTAAGGGAATGTTTTTTAATTCCATTAATAAGGGTTCATACTAATATTGTTAATTTACTGAAGCATATCCTTCAAGAGTGTCGTAACCAAGAGTGCAGCAAAGCCCGTTGTCGTGTACCAGGATACCCCAGGTCAAGCCCAAAACTCATTTTCAGGGTTTTCACCCCTAGGTACATATGTGCCAGAGCCGCCTCTACCTGCTCATATCCAAAGAGGGATATATTTTCTTGATAAACCACTTACTCAATACTCACCAAAACTTAGGGATTTTTTATTATTCTTAGTCTTTTCTCTAATTATTTACTAGGTTTTTCTAATCCTAATCCTAAAAATAACTAAACCTTCCTCTAATACCAACTGTGACAACCTTGTTCTTTATTACACACTTAAACATGATTTATTACATAAAATTCACTTGATAAAACATAGAATATCGATAGGTATAGTGTCTTTGGATCTTATGACCATTAAATAACAACTTAAAACATGAAATTCAACATCTTTATTGAATACTTCCTTTACATGACCCATGTATTCCCTCGTACTTAGCATTGCATAGGATAACCTGAGGACATGCATAAGAAAAGGGTGAGATATAAATCCTAGTAAGGGAATAAACATGGAATAACATGAGGAATACAGTATGTGTTAGAAAATAGGCATATCAATGGGGCAAAAGATAAACATAAAAGCATGATAAAGCATGATAATCATAACATGGAAATGTGACAAAAACACTTAACATGAAATTATCATGAGCCAAGGCTCATTGCACATGGAGAATGAGTAACCCTCATTTCACTTGAGTTAGCATGATTGAACCCTCATTGCACATGATATATCATGATACTAATCTTTACCAAGTGCATTGGATCACTATCAAGGCGCACCCTTCTTAAAACATTTCATTTCATGCATAAGTGTGCCACATGGATCATATAACACGGAATCATTCAACATCATAAGTTATTCCACGATTAAGAAATGTGGAATACACACATAAAATTAACATTAAATATTTATATGTTCAGAAAGGTGAATAACCTTGATAGATTCATGGGTATGGTATTTACTACATAATGATTTTGGCTTGGAAAATTGCAGTGCAATTTCGGCAGCAAAATGGTGTGACATAAAAAACTTTTAAAACGGTTGATGAGAGAGAAAGGGGGTCTTGTAATATTTACATGAAATGTAAAGTAAGGGTTTCATATAAAAAACATGTACCAACATAAGTAAAGGAATTTATATTCATAATACAAAAGAATTTCTTGAATGTGAATGAGGAGAGAGAAATTCCTTACAGAATTTTGGCATGGTAACGGGTGTACATGGGAGGAATTAAATGAGATTGAAAGGGGTATCTAATAATTCAAACATAAATAGGGAAGTATGGGTGAGGTTATAAATCATACCCCAACATTTTTAATTGAAATTAAAAGGGTATAACAACATAATGAAATTGAGACAAAAATGAGAAAAGAGGAAATCCCTTACTTGGAAGTGTGATCCCAAAGGCTTTGGAGAGGCTTGAGAGAGGCATCTTGGGATCTTGGGGCATCTTGGAAGGATTATAGAGAAAAGAGGATAGGGGTTTTTAGAAATCAAAATACTTTGAGTGAGGATTAAGTTGGATCTTGGGTGGGTTTATATAGGAAAGGAGAAGGAATTTTTTATTATTTAGGATTGGGACACCTCACATTAAATTAATCAAAACCACAAACTAGACAATGGTTTTTTACCATTTTTTCCAAAGAAAAGTGAAAAAAAATTTATAATTCCAAAGGATGAAATTATTAAAATAATATGGTTTCTTACGTGGAGGTGAGTCACACTCTCAAGGAAAACATTTAAAAAGATAAAAAAAATTATAACTCTTGGAGGGTCCACTAATGTTTTGTAAAATAAATAAAACAAACCTAAATCACATTATTTTAATGGTAAAACATATATTGGCTGAACGTATCATTTATATTATTTTATTACATCACTATTGGGTCATTATGATGTTATAAAACACATTATATATTTAATCGGTATTTAATTTTTACCCAAAATTTAAACTGTCTCAGAAAATTATGGAAAATTCACCATTGGATAATTTCGACATCCTAATTCCAAAAATAATATTCATTTTATCTAAATAATATTCTTAATATGTGAATATTTACTTTTAAAATAAAAACCTCCATTTATCAAAAATTCATGGGTTTTGACAAAAATAAATTACAATTGCATTCATAAAATTGTACGATCATTTATATTTAATAAAAATTAATTTAATAATAATATTTTGTTAAAATTTAATTTAATTCAAAAATCCATTAATTCATAAAAATATATTTCTTATTTTAATATTAACTAAAAATACTATTTGCGCTTTAAAAACTATTTACTAAGTAACAATAATAAAATGAATGTATATTCATTATTATATAAAAAAATAATGAACATAATTATAGTGCTAAGATATTATTACATAACCCATTATAACACCCACATAATATGGAAGAGTAAGGTGTGCGATGGTGACAGACTCTTGGGGTGGCTCGGATAACATTACTCGGGTTGTAATCTCTATCAACTTCCACTTCTCTCGTAGGTGATTTCATTCAAGATTAACATGTTGAAGCTCAGCTTGGGCTTGGTCAAGAGAGAATCCCAATGATGCCACCTCCTTTATGAGCTTCAACAAATGGGCTTCATATGTGGAAAGTCTACTGGATGAGGCCATTACTTCCTTTGTCTAATTAAATTGGATTTGTTATAGGCCTATATTTATATTAATCATGTGATCACAGTAAAACATCTATATTAGAAATGGTCACAATTCTTAATGGTATTTTAAAATAAAAAAACATAAAACCAATGAAGTTCATATTTTATATAAACATTTTACATAATTATACATTTATTTATGTTAAGAAAAATTTCCATTAATTAAATCTTGGGTCGTTATAGGGAAGTTATTTTTCATTTTGTAAAACATGGCCCTCAATGTGAATTATTCAATTCTATGAGAATATTAATTTATAATAATTGTATCCCACATCAATTTTAGATCTTCAATCAATGGATCCAAATAGACTTCAATATCATTATCAGTTTTCTTTGGTCCATATATAAGCAGAGACAACATAATGTATTTGTAATTAATTCATAACCATGGCGGCAAGTTATAATTTACCAACATGATGGTCCATGTACTATGAGTGATATTATTCACACCCAAATGATTTATTACATATGTAGATAACACAAGAAAAAAGTTTCTGAGATCATCTCCAAATTCAAGAAACTCGTAGTCGATTTTATTCCACTAAGGAGAATCTACTGGATGACATAAGTTCTCATCTTTAATTATTGTATTTGCATTCCATGTTAATTATCTAACAGTATTCTGACATCCATATAGTATTCTAAACCATGTAATGATAGGAAATTACCATATATATTTTCAATGACTTGATACATTTTTCTTATATCGATTTCCAACACACATAAGGCATTTTATGAGTGATTCATGGTCCTTGGAAATGATATTCAGTCATTTGGAAAAACATGTATTTTTTTAGAGATCATTCCCCTTGAAGGTAACATTCATTTAGAATCATATTTTTGGAATGGTAGTTCATTTCATCCGTGTATCATATCTTTCAGAAGACCAAGTAGTTCTGAAAATATGGTGTCACTCCATCCGTCGTGAGCTTTCAAATTATATTTCTATAATACAGCTAAATATTTTTTGTATTTAGTACAACCGATATACAATAGTTTTTTTGAAAATCTATTTAACTACTAAAATAACTTTTTAAAATCACAAATTTCGTCTTCAATTTCCATTTTAATTTCTTCCATGTGATCACCATCATCTTTTAAAAAGTTTTTCATATAAA
This sequence comes from Viscum album, assembly GCA_963277665.1. NCBI lineage: Eukaryota > Viridiplantae > Streptophyta > Magnoliopsida > Santalales > Viscaceae > Viscum > Viscum album. The sequence continues at coordinate 1,040,361,550 of OY728143.1, read as the reverse complement.
ATAATTCATAAATTGTAGTGTCATCCCAATCGATGTCCACATTTAGTTTTTTCCTATGTTTAGTAGAACGTTTATATCTTTGATCTTTTTCATGACAAATAAAATGTTCTTCCCAATCTTACTGGATAATTTTTCTTGAATAAAAACAACATAAACATGGAAAGAATATTTTAAAAGGGTCGTCTCCATACTCTCTTGCAAACTTGATGAAGTCTTTAACTTCTTCTTCATATTTGTTTGTCAAACGATTAGCATGCATCCATTTTCAGTTAATATCTATCCTATTGGATTCATAAAAGATTAATTTTATACAATATATAAATAAATACACATAATATATTCATTATCAAAATTGAAAGTTATAGACAATTATAATAAGGGAAACTCAACATTTTATTATTTCAAGGAATTTAAGTAAGTTGAAGAAAATGGGTAATTGAATTTAAGAAGAGAATTAATCCACATAAAATCTTTCATAAATCCCCTAAACAAATAAAATATAATATAGTCAATTAAGGGGTGATAAGAAACTAAAATATGATAAAAAGGAATAATAAACTCTCATTCAATAAACTAGAACATATAAAACTGTATAGGAATAAGTGATCTAGAAACCTAAGGAATTATTACATTTAAAATTAATGGTATATCAATATTTGAAAACATGTCAAGACTCTTTGTATGTCATATCACCACAATGACCCATCCTACGGAAATTCAAGGTACTACAACTGGATATAAAATTAGCATTTATTAATGGATTACATGAATAGGAAGTTTACATCAAATTAACATATAGTTTTATCATTATTTAATATGATAATAATGTTTATAAATTGAAAAAGGTGTTGTATAAATTAGAACAGGAACTAAGAGATTGGTATTGACGGTTAGATAAATTATTAAAGAAACTTTAATTTAAAAAATGGGGAATTGATCATAATAATTACATAGAAAATAATTTTATGGATATATTGAAAGTATTTATCAATGTGCATGACATGATATTTATAGGTCCAAGAGATGAATGATGATAATAATTTTCTACATTAACAATGAACAATGTTTAAAATTTTATGATTAGTGAGTTGAAATTTTCTTTAGTTTATAGGTGACTCATGGAATTCATGGGATATTTATTTTCCAATCCATGTATGTGAGGGAAATGTTTTATAAATTTCAAAAGGAAAATTGAAACCCCATGTTAACACACATTGAAAATTGAATAAAATTTTCAAATTTTATGGATGGAATGTCACTCTATATCATGGAGTGTGAGAGATTAATTATATGAAAACTTTTTTTATAGTAAAAATGTTTGACATACTACTTTTCTACATCTCATATAGCGAGCTATCAAAGTGATTCCATGGAAATTTACTTGTTTTTAGTTAAATAAATACTCAAAAAGGGGATGAAATTCTTGAAAATCTACATTTATGAGTAAGAAATTATAATTTCTTATAGTGGTATATAGTTCTCAAAAAAATTGTTATAACTAGAATGGGGTAATCTCAAAGGATATTTGTTTTGTAAATTATTGAGAGAGGGGGAGTAAGATGATGATAAAAATTTATAATGTAGTTGGAAAAATAGTACATGGAATCAAGGAATAATATTTCATATATTATTATGAAAAGAATATATAAATAATATTGGATTAATCTAAAAATGATGAATATAAAATAGATTTTTTTTTAAATTGTAGAGACATAGGAAGTTGGATTATTGAGAAAAGGAAAAATATATTTAACAATAGATATAGTTTCAAAAAAACCCAAGACAACCATATATAAAACACCCAAGCTGGTCTATGATAGTGTCCAAGGGATAGTCTTGGTCTCCCTGAGGCCTCCAATAAGGACTAGGGAATGAAAAACAACACAATGGGAATGATTTGGCCAAAAAATAAATAAAACTGGTAGAAATAAAATTTAAATAAAAACTACCATGATGCATCCATATATTGGATTAGCACACCAGCCCATATTAGTATAAAAAAGAAGATATAAATTAGTATAATATAAAATAAATCCATTAACCTACCTTCAACTCACTCACATACAAAATCCCTAGTTTCAATTTCAAAGATTTCACATGTATGGAATACCATTGATAAAATAAAGAATGAAAAATATGTATGATAGCTTTGGGTGATCAATTTGGGAAATGTAAACAAAATAAAACAACCAACAATACTACATGTGACTCCATGTGTCACTATTGAGTGTAGAAATAATAAACTCTCCATGACCGATCAAAATTTGAATCAAAATTGGAAATTGAGAAAATCAGAATGCCTACCTCGCTAGTATACAATCATCGGACCACAAATAAAATAATTTATGAAGAATAAATTAAAAACGAAACCAAAATACACAAATAAATTAAAATTCTTACCTCACAAGGTTGAAGAAAATCTAAAACCCTCTTCGAAAACATTAACTTCAATGGAACATTGGATTTCATAAGAGATGTTCGAGAGGTAGTCAAGTGGTGTGATTCTAGGTTCAATTCACCGAGGAGGAATGTCAGCAGCGAGTGGCTTCCTTGAAAATCTTATGATATTGCGATGGATCTACAGATGGTTAGGGTTTTTTAATTAGATCCGGACACTTTAATCATTACATACAAATAATTACTGATAAAGTTTCCTTTTATCAGTGCTTATTACTTAAGCAATTATAAAAGGACTCTTTATCATCACTTTTTTAGCACTGATAAAGGTAGGTATTTATCAGTGCATAAAAAGTTTGCACAAAATCAATCTTTATTGGTGCTAAAATTATAGCACTGATAAATGCTAATTTTATGAGCACTTTATTAGCACTGATAAAGCCTCATCTTTATCAGCGTGAAAAAAGCACTAATAAACATGCTTTTATCAGCACTTATTACTTAAGCACCAATAAAGGATTTATAATTATAATTATAAATAAAAAATAAATTATTTATATATAATTAATAAATATATATAAATATAAACATAGTAAATGTATTTATTATAATTTTATAATTATTTATTTATAATTATAGAAATATTTTAAAAAAATAATATTTATATCATTATATATATTTATATAATTATACATATATATATTTAATAAATATATATAAATATAATAAATATATTCATTATTTAAGTAAATTTATTATAAATTTAATTATTATTTATAAATATAATTATTTATTTATAATTATATAAATACTTTTAAAAAACATTTATTTATTTATAATTATAAATATATAATCAGAATAAATATAGTAAATGTCCATTTATAAATATATTTATTCATAAATATTTTTTTACAAATATATTTTTAACATTATTAATGAATATCTAATTTTAAGTGCATGCATATATGTTAAAAATGAGTGAAATTGGATAAATTAAGAATAAGTACACCTTAACAATATTGAATAAAATGGATAAGTTTTATGTGTGTTCATTGTATAAAAAATTAATTAATTATGTATATGTGAAATCAATATAACATGGATTTTACATATATATGCTAAATTGAAAAATCAAACGACATTCAATTATATTTCGAGTACTATGCAATTAGTAAATACTTTTAATTCGTATTATTTTTAATTATAAACCATTATTCAAAAAATATATAACTATTTAATGTAAATTGCATAAATATTTTTAAAAATATAATCATATATATATACGTTAATATATATCTATATATTTAATATATATAATTTAATAACATTAATTATCATAATTATCTAATTAATAAATGTTTAATATTTAATAATGTATAACCAATTTATTCATTTTTAAAATTAATTATTAAATTAATAAAATTTGAAATATTTTTTTTAATAAACTCATTTTTTATTTTTTATTTATTTCATTATTTCATTTTATGTATTTGGGCCTTTACTGGCACTAAAAAATCATTGATGAAAGAAATATTTATCTGGGCTAAAAATAAAGCATTGATAAAGGGTACCCTTTATCAGTGCTAAAAATAAAGCACTGATAAAGGGTACCCTTTATCAGTGCTAAAAATAAAACCCTGATAAAGGATAACCTTTATGGGTGCTAAAAACACCGATAAAAGGATAAATTTATGAGCTCTTTCCCTATCACTAATAAATTTTCCATTTATTAGCATTTTTCAAGCGCTAATAAATACCAACGCTTTTAAATGTGGGTTTTGTAGTAGTGTGAGGCATTTTATTGTTTCACCTTTTATCTTTGGACCCAACTTGAGATTAAATCCTACTATTTCCCATATAATCCATGAATAACCTTGAGAGGAAATAAAACATGTTACAAGGCTATTGTATTCACATCTACCCTACTCGTATTATGTTGCGTGATATTCAAAAGAAAAAGTGTGGGGGAGAGGTTTTCCATGGTGGATAGGGGTATACTTCATTTATATAACTTTACTAGGGGTTTTTCTTGTGATTTTGGGAGATTCCATATTATCATACATTATAATTTATTATTCACCTCTCTTGCTAAAAAGTAATATATATATATATGTGTGTGTGTGTGTGTGTGTGTGTGTGTGTGTGGTCTGTGTTTTAGGAGGATCAAAAATCTCCATTATTAGACCGATTATCTTTTGATCATATTTATTAAGGTGGCAGATGTAAGGTTTTTCTTAAGCACAAATTTCAAAAAAAAACAAGAAAAAATAAGAGGGGGTGATTTATTCATTGTTTTTACCTGTATCACGTGCCTACTTTGAGCTTTGGGGGTTAGGAGATGACATTTTTTAGGATTATTTTTATTTATCTTATATTACGATATCATGCACTATGCTTAAGAGTCAAGAAAACTTTTTGAGATTTATTTTATTCATTACCCACCAACCTTAAGCCTCAGAGACATTTTCACCTAAATGAAAAGTCTTTATGACTAAGTTTGATCTCCATATTTACACGGTGGATGTATTAAATTCCATCAATGCCTTTGGTAAGTTACATGAACGTAAGGTAATATAACAATTCCTCATACATTTATTACTTTTAGTTAAAATTAAAAAGATTTTAATGTGATATAAATTGATGGTGGTGTTCACATTAATGATGAATTGAGAAATTAAAATTTAAATAAGGGCATTGTTATTTCAAAACCAAAAAAGTAAAATGCATGATTGGATTTGTTTCTATAAAGAGTGAGGGGTCAGAGGAATTATTTGTTGTTAAATTTGAAAGTTCATCTTCAATTATTAAATATAATTTTTATTTCTTTTTAAATTTAAATATCAGTAGAATCAATTTTTTTGTAACATTGTTGAGATTTCAAGATTTAGGGAAAGAAAGTTCTAAGTGCGGGTGAATTGATAGAACCAAATTATTCATTCTTATGTTAATATTAAATACATTTTTAAACTTTAACTGATTAATATTTTTGGAATTTAATTTTTTTTATTTTATGGTGTGATACCATGTTTGAAAAATACAAGATAAAAAGTTTTGAATTCGTGATCAGACAATTATCCATGACATACTATAAGGAAAAGGCCAAGACCACAGCTCAAATTAGAGGTATCATAAAGGAAAAATGCAAAAACAATAGGAAAAAATCAATTTATGTCATGAATTATCCATTTATGATGTGAACTTATTCAAAAATGTGAGAGAGACAAAATTGGGGATGAGAAAATAAATTTTGAGCAAATCCACATACGTCACACCATGAAACATATGGTCATATTGTGCCATGCCCAAATATAACCCATTAATCTTTAAAAGCATGAAATTGATCCATTAATTATTTGTTCCTTGAATAATTTACATTCTGAAAAACTAATCACAATGTGAAACACTCAAAAGGGCCTATAAACAGCCTCCTTTGTGAAATGTAATGTCGAACGACACTTTTTAATTCCCCATGATGACTCATAATGACTTTTAAGAATTTATTGGGTTATTTATAACAGCATGATCATCATTTATTCTTATAAATATAAGGCTAGAGGTATTGGGAAAAATACCAAATTGACATAGAGGATCTTTCCTTATGTTGTCGTTAGGGTTCTTCTTATTTTTAGGCTTTCTACTTTAGGTTTTTCATTATTTTTTATCACATGTAAAACCAAATTCCATATTTTTAATTCAAGTGTTTACTTATTCCATCTCAATATCTTTATCTATCTTCCATTCCTCTATTATCTCTTATTCTTTCTATGACGATTGACTAACATAAGGCTTGTCCTTGGGGTAGGTTTCATGGTGTTCCAAAATTACTGTGATTTAAATTCATTATTGTTTTAATTCTATTTGTGGTGGATGTGAGAGAATTTCATGGGTGAATAGATCATCCACCATGGAATGAATATAAAATTCAATCTTATTCTTTTATTTACATTTTTTTCTTCCCATTATTTACGTAAACTCTTCATATAGTAGAGTTGAGGTTGCTCGAAGGGATCAAATGGAATACAGTGGAACTGGGTCTTTTAGGGAAATATATTCTTGATTATGTTTTATTATATAATTTGGATATTAGCGAAAGTCATAATTGGTGTGATGAAGAGTTTTCCTAGGAAAGCTAAAATTTTAAACTCAATAAATTAAAAAATATTAGTTCATGAATGAGGTTTCATAAATAAATTATCAAATTTAAATTAAATAATAATAAATGAATAATTAGGTAACACGCATAACCAAACCCTAAGGACCACGACATTTCCTTTTGAATTTATTCTATTTTTCATCTTTATGTTAGGATAGTTTTATTTTTTCACTCATGATTCTAATTTTCCAGTACCCAAAAATTTCATTGTATTCATATCTAATAAAAACCAAAAATAAAAAAGTGAATTAGATTTAGTGATTAAACCACTGAAAGGCTCCTCAAGTGAGATAAACTTGATCAACCATTGTATTTCACTTGGAAAATAAATTAGATTTTAAACCACCTTATGAAAGATGTTTCAATAATCATGGGGAGACTAGGAAATCTAAAACATTTCATAAGGGTCATGCCGAAATCTACCGAAAAATCAACATGAACCATCCATATGACAGATATCCCAAAAACCTTTATACATAAAAAAGAGACCCAATTGGTCCTATGCAGTCCATAAATAAATAATTAAAATAGTATATATAATGAGACAGTGAAAAATAGAGTAGAAGTAGTAGATAAACAATAAATATTTAATTATATAAGTCACAGTACACTATCCAACACATGTTGTACAATGAATAAAAAATAAAGACATTGGACTCTGTCCCAACTTATATACTATCCTTCCAAATCCTTATCCTCCATAACCCACTAGATATATACCACATATCTATCTCCAAGTGATACCTATGGCCTGAGAGAAAATAGAAATGTATGTCCACATACAATGAAACCCATTCCTTGTACGCAGGTAGGGGGTGAGTTCACTGATCTAGTAGGATTCCCTAATGCATCAATAATATTGAGTAATTTTTTCATCAATTGTATGATCATAAAGTACATATAATAAAGTGAAATCATGTTTTTTCAACACACTAACCCAGAAAAATAATAGGAAATACACATAAAATTATATAATCCAGGTCATTGTGTGCTAACCAGGGCACCACAAAACCTTACCATACATACATAGGTCATTCCAAGAAAGAAGATTCATTGCATACTACATCCCACCACCAACCTAAAGATATAGGGAAGGGTACCTGACCAAGTCTTTTACTCATGCCTAAAGAAGAAGGGTTGGTTTGTATGCCATTCTAATCTCGTACCAAACATCTGACCATCCCTTCTCACTTGAGAGAGTCTATATCACCAAATTTACACTACCTTCTCACTCAAGGTAGGGAAATCCAACCAAAACCTATATCATATTACAACTCAGACCCCATCTCACTCATGGTGGTACCATTATCTAATATCACATCCCAATCCATTCATCTCACTCATGAAAAATCCAACATCTATCTATAAACCCACATTTTCTCATTCAAGGCTTGGTCGACCAAACCATCTCACTCATGGAAAGGCACCTTCTACAACCACTATTCTATCATTTAGGGTATAAATCAGAATAATGAATTCTAGTATGCCATATCTCCTACGGAAATATTTCCAAATATATCTTACTCATGGTGAGGATGTACCTCAAGATCCTTTCTCACACTAGAATATGTCTCTTATCAAATGCATCCATTCAATGCATGAAAACAATAAAAAACAAGTCATGTATATTATCTTATAACTCGCCCACTTTTCCCCAGGGCACGTGTACCTGGGGACCTAATCTTGCGTCTCAAACATTCCCTAGTACACAAGTCAACCCTATAGGGATTTTATTCCATCCACCTAGACCAATACACTACTTTGATACCCAAAATAAAAGTTCTCACAAGGATACACACCCAAGACACATCATCATGAAACCCATAATCCATAAGCAATCATAAAAGGGAACCACAATAATCACATAAACTTTTTAAAGCAAGGAATCACCATCATGAGGTCAAACAGACCAAGAAAAGTCAATCCAAGACCTTATGAATTTACTTTAAAACCCAAGTGAAACCACCTATTTTAAACCATTTCTAAAAGGAATCATACACCTCTTTAATCACAGAAGGAACATAGGCCAAATCTCATCCAAACATGTTTTAAAAATCCCTTCATCCATTTTGAACTGAAATTTCAAAACCTGTTCTAGAATCACTTCTTTCCCTTTCAAATTCCTTTTAGCTAAAACCCCTTTTTAAAATTAATTTTCAAAAGGAAATTAACTTTACCTTTAAAAACCAATACACCCATCCAAAAATCCATAAATAGGGAAATCAGTTCTCATTCAACTAAGTTTTCACCATTAAACCATTTAGAAAGATATATAGTCCATGTTGACTATTAGGATAACTCGAGTCATCCCAACATTATAGGTAAACCCACACAATATAGTAAATATGTAGGTAAACAAAAATAATGAGGAAAATGAATATAAAATCACCAAATAACAGAGACTCAAAAAAATGTTAGGTCCCTACCACAACTGACATTCCAATAAATCATTCCATGACTATATCAGTTTCCCCTATTTCTAATAGATATTATCTCATCAATATATAACATAAAAATTATTTATTAAACAAATTAAACCAAAAACCCAATATGTATTAATCAATACTTAGATCACTATGTAATCCAACAATATTGAATCCATGAGTGATGAGGTGTGGTCCACTCCCAAAAATCACACATACATAAGCCACACTAAATCCCTAAATTACAAGGCTGAATAGATGGCTAATTAATCCCAAATTCTCCAAAAACCCCTAAATAAATCCAAATAGTGGAATACCTAAAGAAAAATGATTAAAGGTAGCTTGAATACATACTCCCATGACTCCATATATAATACACACCTGAAATCCCCATCATTCATGATAGTTTTTCCAGGATCTAATGAAATCATTCCTCCAAATCCCTAGTTAATGATCTGGAATTTGAGAAAAATGAAGGTTGGGAGAAAGGTAAAGATATCACATTGAATCCATAAAAAATCACCCTCAAATCACTCTGATTGAGGACCCAATAGTGGGTAAGATGGGAGTCAAATAATTTTCTCCCTCTCTGCAACACCCTACGATTTTAAAATAAAAACATTATATTAGATATAGTATTCAATATGCAACACCTTGCTTAAATGAACCATGAAATAATATTATTTTAAATATATTATTTTTATAACCTAGCCATTAAAATGATAAGTATTAATATTATTAACTAATATATGAAATATAAAAATTTCCTACTTAATATAAATTTATTTATAAATTCTTAGGAACATATCAATCCGTTTTTAGTAAAGTAATTTTTTTCTTCAAAATTTGTTTTCTTTAAAAATGTTTATTATTTATTTTTTGTACCAAATATTATAATTTTATAGATATTTTATAAAATTTATTTGATAAAATTAAATTCATAATAAAAATAATTAAATCAAAATTATCTTATGGTGAAGTTTTGGTATTTTTCAAAAAATATTGATTTTCTAGTGAACAGTGAAAATAGTGTTTTTTGGAAAACTATCAATTATTTTCACTAAAATAAGTCCTATTACGATTTTAAATTTTATTTAAAGTAAAAAAATTATTATTTAGTAATATTTAATATAACTGATTAAAGTTTAATCATCTTTATACTATATTTTATTATAAGCTTATTTTTGGGTTTAAAAATAAGTTCTTCTTAAAACTTTTTAAAGGGCATAATGTTTCTCAATTTTAATTAATTAAAAAAATTCTAATGATTAATAAATTAAATAAAATTTAAAGATTATATATATGTGAATATTATTTTAAATTTATATAATAATTATTACTATTCATAGATTTAATAATAAATAATCTTCTTATTGAAAAATGCATCTCTAGAATAACCACTTTTTTATCACGTCTACGGGATATATTTTAAATTAAATTCTGAAACATCTGGGGATTTAATTTGGTAAAATGGATTCAGCTTTTTAAATAATAATAATTTATATTTTATAATTATTTCAACATAATTTTTAGTCATAATGAATAGTGAAAATTGTAAAAATATTTTATCACGGTTAAGGTGAAAAAGTGTTTACCATGGGTTAAATTAAAAGATAAGGGTTAAAATGACCTAAAAACTTATATAAATTCTTTTCAAGACCATATTTCAGCCTTATGAAATATAATTCTATATAATGGTTTATTTTGGAGCCTTTTATTATGTTAAAAACGTGGGTATCACTTCTTCATTTCAAAAATTATAAGTGTTCCACTCACCTCACTTATAAAAGGCCAGAAACTCTTATCTTCTCTTCAAACATTCAAATGATTTTAGATCAGAAAATTCATGAAAAAATTCATTACTTTATTCCCTAAAAATTAACCAAATCCCTTGTCTTGATCAAAAACCCATCTAAATAATTCTTTTGGTTATAACTTAAGGAGGTTTTTTGAAGATATATCGTGCTTAACCGAGCGTTTTAATTGTATTTATTCTTCCACATCCTTCAAATATTATTAAATTATTATGATATAATAACACTATTATATACCATATAATTATTTTTTATTATGTTAATTTAATAACCTAAATCCATATCCTCTTCCATCAAATGTGAAATGAAACCATCATTCGTGTGTACAGCGGACTACCGCCTCATGAACAAATGTAAATTTTTTTTCATCATAGACTCTCATGAATTGTCATAACAATTGATTTAAAGTATAAATATTATATTTTTAAATAAATATAACTTTTAAATTATTATATCATATGTAAATTTTTACTTTTCATTCTATGGTGGATACGATAACTCGCTTGTCTTTACGTTAGACTACCTCATCATGAAGCGATGTGATTCATTTTCCACTAACGCATTACAGAGAAGGTAATAAGGATATATTTAGTGAATATATGTGATATATATGAAATAATTATTATATTAATTCAACAGTTATCAGTATGAAAATATTATATATAATTTTATGTCTTAACTTTTCATTCATTGAAAGAGGATAATGTCGTTCGTGCGTATGTGTGGACTACAGTCTCCCTGAAGTGATGTGATTCCATTTTTCATCATCACATCATATATATAAGATATATATATAAGTGTATTTAAATAAATAATATTATATTAATGATATTTTTATCATTTTAGAGTGATATAATAATAATTACTTTCTCTCTATAATGATCCTTGAAAAATGGAATCGTTACTCATGTGTATATGCATCCTACTGTCTCCATGATCATAGCATAGTTCATTTTCATAACCATTATTCATGTATTTAAATAAAATATAATTTATTTACAAAAATGATAATTATTTCATTATTATTATACTTTATATGATAGAAACATTTCATTTTTACCTTAGTCAACACACCGAATCCATTTTGAATCAATAAAACGAACGTCCCCAAACACACAACGTGGACTTAACTGGTTAATTATTTAAATTTGTCCTGAAAATATGTGATTTAAGTATTAGGTATTAAAACTATTAAAATTTCTTAATAAATTAAATAATTTATTTAATCTTATTTTACATGAGTTAAAGAACATACATGGAAAGTCTATACTTAAGGTAAGGGATTTCGTCTCAATTTTCCTTCTTTCAGGCATATTTTAATGTTATACCCCTAATTTATTTTATATAGTCTATATCCTACCCCTTTGACATATGATATCATGAATACTTCAGAAATCATGGTATTTTAAGATTCAATTTAAAATATTTCATCTAAGGGGATTTTAATTGAAATTTACCATGTGGTAAATACTTTCATAACTCAAATTCATTTCATTAAGTTTTGTTACACCTTTGTTGTATTTGGTATTCTAAGATTATGTTTGTAATTATATTTTATTTTATTATGTTTTATTTAAAATTATTTTATTTGTATTTACATTTGATATACATAATCAATTCATTTATTAATTCTCACTTCAATGTTATGCTCATTGTAATGGTTTCTCGTCGCAAATTGTCTTCTTCGGGACACATGTAACATTATACACATGTCTTATACAATGATGTGTATCTACTCCAACATTGATATGTTAGGACCTAAATCTATTTATATACATGTAATTTAATGTTTCATGTTATGTTATTTCTTTATGGGGAGTTTTGATCGAAAAGTTACCAAGGTGTTAAGGTTTTCTACTTTAATAACATTTAAATCAGGATTGTCTATGCTTCAATTTCCATTGAAGGAAATTATTTGATAATTGTCTAATAAAACCATTTCATTTTATTCTCCTATTTTTATTCATGAAATTTTTAAGTAATATTATGATTACCCTCTCTTTTTTACTTATAATTTTTGATAAAAAAAATTCATGAAAATATTATCTTTTTCCCTCTTTGGTTAAAAAACGTTTTTCTTGAAATCAATTTTTTCTGAAAAAAAAATTAAAAATATTTCTCTATGATTTAATAAATTATTGTTTACCCATAATTGGATTTTTTTTAAAAAAAATAAATATTATTTTCATTTTCTAATCAAGGTATTTTTTTACTTTTTTTACAAAAATATGAAATAAATCTTTGTTTCAACATATTCAGCATAAACTGAAATAGTCTCTCATCATTACCAATCATTATTTTAAAGTTTATTTTTTATTTTTCAGTGATTATTTTAAAAGGAAATTATTTTTTTAATTTATAATAAATTTTTAGATTTTAAATAATTTTTTTCAAAATGGAAATGATATTTTCCTCAAGAAATTTTCCTAGTGATGTGTCGAAGTCATTTTCCATCTAAGATGAAATCATTTGATGTTACTCAAAGTGAAAAGTTTATTTTACTCAATAATGTTTTTGATGATATTTTAATGGTGTTTCCCTTCATCAACAATGAAAACCCTTTATGTTACTATTTTAATACTAATTTTGATCTAATATATCCCATGCACTTTAGGTTTTGATGATCTCAAAAATCATTCATACTTTATTGATGGTCATATTTTTTAAGTGTGTTCATCAGGTTTTATCTTATTCTTATGTATTTAGTGGTTAATTTCATTAATCTTTTTTCTACATGACTTTAGCTGAAATCTTCCAAAGCTTATAAAATCAGCTACATGAAGTTTTTTGATATGTTGTGAAAACATCATGCCAATAATCTACGTCATGGAATCGCCTATAAGGAAATTTCCTAGGATGAAAAGATCTCCTATGTGAGTAATAACCTAAATGATAATTAAGATATATAAAATGGTTACTTAGGGAAATAGATTACATTAATTCTCTACGATAAGAAATTGGTTATTTGAATCACCTGTGTGAATAAATCAGCTACATTGTTTCAATTGGCTATGCCAGTTTTAGATACATGAGAAATCACTTATGTGATTCATTTTGTCTACATGAATAAAAATCATATATTTTTATTCAATTATGAAAATCAGATATTTCATGCTACAAGTTTTTATTTATTACCATTTAAGATCTTGAGTGACCTTTTAATGTTGTTGTAAAATCCTTAAATGATTGATAACCTCTTTAAAGAAAAATTGATTATAATAATATCCAAGTACCAATATAGAAGACTAGGATAAGAATAGTTTATTTCTATCCTCTATTTCCAAGGTGTTTTCAAGGAAAGTGATTGTGTCCCAGATCCTTCATTCTATGGATATTGCATCGTGCATTAAAATAATAAGTATTTCATGAATTTCCAAAATAAGGAATAATTTTTCATGTGAAGTGGAGTGCACAAAAAATACATAGATATTGATCTCAAAGATCATGGAAGTGATAATAAGTTTTTCTATAAAAATAAGGATGATGAATCATTATATTATTAGTTGTTCTTATTGAAAATACTTTCTGGGTTCAGAAGACTCTTCTTGATGTGCTTATTATTTGAATTATCTCTCTTGGTGATCTTTCATTTTCTTTTAGTTGTATCTTACAGTTGTGAGATGGAATTTGTAAAACACTCTGTTTGTTATCTTTCATTTTAAATATTCATTGAAAAATAACCTTTCAAGGTTATTGATTATAAATCCTTTATAGATCCTAATCGAAATATCTTATTCTTGTACTAAGTGTCAACTACTTTCACTCAATCATGAAGTCCCTGTAAAAGGGGATGTAAGTCCATAAAAAAGATCTAGTTTAGTCAAAATCATCACACTCATGGGGAAGAGTGTTGGTGGGAGGACTATGGGACTTCAATTCATCAAACCACTAAAAATACTTGTGTCTTTTTATCTTTTTTATGATTTTATTTCCACTTTATTCTTTGTTAAATAATATATTATATGTTGGTCATAAACTAAAGAGGATGTTTTTTTCTAAGTGAATAAAATTTAAAGAAATCAATTCACTCCCCTTAACTTTCAAGTATTTATACAGTCAGTATCTAACAACATATGGTATTAGAGGTGGTAATTTCTGAGTTTTTTATTTGTAAACTAATGAAATATGAAGATATCTTCAGTAATTTCTACTATGAATGAAAATATAGAAGGGATGTCTATATTCATATAACATTATTTAAATAGTGACAATTTTAGATTTTGGAAGGCACAAGTGATCATATATCTAAAGAAGCCCGGTCTCATGTTTTATCTCAAATCTATGAAGCCTTATAAAATTCCAAACATATATAGAAACATGGTATGGTAAAAATAAAGAAATATATGATGATTTGAATTCTAAAAAATTAATGATATAATATTTAGATAAGTTCTTGATGATTTCAACATAGTTTCTCAATGTAAAATAGACCACTAAATTGGGACTATATTTTTAGTTGGATATCAGGGAATAGATCATGTGTGGACTCTCATATATAATACTTCCAAACCAAATTTTGAGACTTTTAGAAAGATTGATGGTGAAAGTATCTCACATTTGAATATAAGAATCTTAGAAATTGAAAATAATGTTACTTAGTTAAGGATTTTTATTAAAAGACTAGATCAGGCTCTAAAATTTCTTTAAATACTACCACCAAGGTGGAGTAGTATTTCAGCTTCTATCAGAAAATCAACATAGGTCAAAAACATCAAAATAGAAGATCTTATCTATAAACAGATGGTGTTTGAAGTTGAAATGGAATATGACACTAAAGGACATAGGTGAGTTAATAAATATAATGTTTATTTAAATGTATCAACTTCAAAGGATGAAAATAGGTGTAAATATGTTCAGATAGTAGAGTCATTTGATGGAAATTCTTCAAGTAGTTCTGATTCAGACAGTGATTTTTCTCACATTTATAGAAAATTCAAGAAGTTTTATAAATAGAGAATATGTTTTATGAAATCTTTTAATAAGTATAAAAATTCCTATGGAAATTAAAATGAAGTAATATGTTATGAATATAAGAATCTTGGACATATCAAGCCTGCATTTAAGCATCTCCAAAATGAAACAAAGTCAAAAAAGAAATACTTAGAGAAATTTTCATACAAGAATAAGGCTAAGAAAGACATGTAGAAAACATTGAGTGATTTTATTGATTATAGTGAAGTTTTATCATAACAATAAAAATATGATAATTCTAATTAGAGATTCAACATTTTTTAGGGAAGATATTGATTAAGTACATTCGTGATATTCTTCTGAGCACAAAACTGAATCAGAGAATGACAATTTCTCATTTGGGAATTGAATGGATATTGTTCCATGTTATAATATAAGTATGAATCTTTAAAAAGGAATAATAAAACTCTTTAAAATACTATAAAGTAATTCTTAAAAAATATGACTTAACTAAATAATTTCTAATTTTGAAAAATGAACTCAAAAATTCATCTAGATCATATATTGAACATGGAAATAAAATTAAAAATTTATAGAAAGAAGTTCAAGACTTTAAATATGTATCTATTTTATTTTAAAAAGGTGAAAATTATTTAAATAAAATTCTTAGAAAGAATAAAATCCATATAAATAGATTTAGAATAAGAATTCAAGGTAAAAAACCAATGTTTTACAAGAACTATTTTTTTCCTAGTTATATGAATTAAAATCTTTTAAAAATTAGTTTTTTTCATCGTGGTGAGATAAGACACTATGAAACTAATTATAATTTTAGAAACCCAAAGTTTTTTTGAGTAAAAAATTCATTTTTCATGAATTTTTTTTCAAATTATAATGATGAAAGTTTTGGATAGCACTAATTGATTTGGGTTATTAAATCCTTAATTGATAACCATGATGGACCCAAGAAAATTTGGGTACCAAAATTATTTCTTGATTAATTTAATTTTATAGATACAAATGTACAAGAGAATAAATTAAATAGTGTATATATAATGTTGATACTCAAGTCATATGAGTGAATATTTTTCTTATTTTCACTCTTTATCAAAAATAGGTTGAGGTCATGTCAATTTTTGTGACAATGATAATGTAAAAATTATGGGAGTTAGATCTATTATAATTTTGAACTCTATCCTTATCAACAAATTTATCTATATGGAAGGTTTAAAGTAAAATCATATGAGTATCTCTTAACTTTTCTAAGAATGTTATTTTTTTTATTTTTCAAATAATTCATGTTCTTTTTTTAAAGACAAAAAAAATATTAATTTTAAGGAACTATTAACAGAGAATCTATATAATCTAGATATTGATTCTTGTAGTAGATAAAAGTTGAACTATTTAAATGCTAAACAAAATGATTCATGTATATGTAATAGAAGATTGGTATATTTTAATGTTTATTCATTGAGAAATTTTTCCAAAATTATTTTACATTCATATTTACCTCAAATTAAATAGAATAAAAAGAAGCAATGTGATGCATTCCAAATATGTAAGAAATAGAAGTTTTTTTAAAATAAGTTAAATATGTTTCTACTTATAGACCCCTAGAGCTTATTCATAAAAATTTTTTGGGCCATCAAGAGTTTCAAACCTAAAAGGAAAATATTTTTTTTATGTTTTAGTATATGATTTCTATATATTTACATGGGTATTTGTTTTAAGCATTAAAATTGATGCTTGTTCTAATTTCATAGGTTTTTTCAAAATGGTTCAAAAAGAGAAATATGCAAAAAAAACTTTAAGATGTGACCATAAAGGAGGATTTGAAAACCATAAGTTTAATGCATATTGTTCAAAACATGGTATCAAGCATGCCTTTTATTCCCCAAGGATGCCTCATTATATTGGTGTTGTTGAAAGGAATAATGGGACTTAACTAGAAATTTCTAGAACTATGTTATGTGAATATTATGTTTTTACTCATTTTTTGGATAAATATATAAATACAACATGTTATTCATAAATTGAGCTTTAATTAGACCTATTATAAATAAAACACCCTATGGAATATAGAATAATAGAAATCCAAAATTTATATACTTTAAGGATTTCGGATGCAAGGTTTATATTCTAAACGCCAAGTATAATATTGGTATGTTTAATACAAAATATGAAGAAGGAATCTTCCTAGTATACTCTACTACTTAAAAATAAAATATATTTTTTAATAAAATATCAAATATTTTTAAGAATAAACTCATGTAAAATTTGTTGAATGTGATCCTTTGGTCAAAAAAAGTTCAAATTGATGAACTAAGTGATTATTTTGAAAACATGAGATCAGAACCACCATTTGATAAAAAAAGGAAGTAGAGTTAGAAATTGTTTTTCTAAATCCAAATCTAAAAAGGCTGGATGCTAGGGAACCTGAATGTTTTCTTCCTAACCATCCTAGAACCCTTAAGAACCATCCTCTAGAAACAATTATGGGAATTTTAGATGAAGGAATTAGAAATGGATAGAGTGTAAGAAATATTATAGATTTTTTTCCTTTTTATATTTTTTAAAACCATAGTTTATTTAATAATCCATAGTAAATTAAATTTGGGTTGTAACTATGAAAGATTAATTAAAACATCTCAAGAGGAAAAAGATATGGAAATTAATTGACAGACCCTCTGATTATCCTATTATAGGGAAAATATATTTTAGGAACTATAATTATGATCATGGAGTGATAACTAGGAATAGACCTAGACTAAAATCTAAAGGGTATAATCAGGAAGAAGGTATAGACTATGAGGAGACAGTTTCCCCATTATCTATATTATAATAAATTAGGATTATTTTAGTCCTTGTAAAAGAAGAATTTAAAATTATATCATATGGATGTAAAATCTATTTTTCTAAATGGTTTTTTAATGGAAGAAGTTTATATTAAAAAACCTCCTGATTTTGAAAATCCCCATTTTCAAAATTCAGTTTTAAAACATACCAAAACACTTTATGGTATTAAATAAGAGCCTAGAGCTTAGTATAAATGTTTAAGTTCTTTTCTCTTATATAATGGTTTTTCAGTAAGTAAGGAGGATCCTAATTTATTTAAGAATACTTTATCTTTAGGTATTTTGTAAGTGAAAATACATACTAATGATTTAATTTTTGGTTCTATAAATAAAAAATTGTCTAATTATTTTTCAAAACTCATGTAAAAGAATTTTAAATGAGCATTATGGTGAGTTAATTATTTTCTAGGTTTTCAAACTTATCAAAAATACATTGGGAATGTGATAAATCAAAAAAATACATACTAGACTTTCTGAAGAGGTTTTCACTTGAATTTGGTAAATTACATACAATCCCTATGAGTTATAATAAAAAAATTGACTTGGATAAAGCTAGGAAACCAGTTGACAAAAAGATGTATAGAGGAATAAATGGAAGCTTATTGCATTTGACTATTAGGAAACCAAATATTATGTTTGTAGTATGATGTTTTTCTCTATTTCATTCCAATCCTAAATAATCAAATTTAAAATATTCCAAAAGTATGTTTAGATATCTAAAACGAACGATTTCTATTTTTATTATTTATCCAAAAAACTTATGATTTTAATTTAATATTATATTTTGATGCCAACTTTGGTGGTCGTAGACTAGATAGGAAGAGTACTTCAGGAACCTTCTATTTCTTAGGAAAATATCTGGTATCCTTGTCAGGTATGAAGAAATACACTACTAAATTATCCACCGTCTAAGCAAAATATATTATTTATGTTAGTTTTTTGTGCAAGTGTTATAGATGAAACACAACTTAATGGACTTTAGATTCACTTATAATAAAGTATCAATTAAATGTGATAACACTAGTTCAATCACAATTTCTAACAATATAATAAATCATTTGAGAAAAACTCATATAAACTTAAGCAATCATTTATTAAGATATCACACTCAAGAAGGATATACTTATTTTGAATTTATCTCAATATAGAATCTATTAGAAAATATTTTCAACTAAACCCCTTACGTGTGCGCGTTTTGATTTTATTAAAATATAATTGGGTTTATTTTTTAAAAAATAAATTTAATGCCTTTTATTTATTCTTATTAATTAAATTTATTCCCTGTATTTTTTTTAAAATTTAATAACTGAGAATTCTATCATAATATTTAGTTTAATGTTATATAAAAATTACTTTTATCTATGTGATTGTTTATTTAAATATTGAAAATAGAATTTCATTTATTATTTTATTTTTTATTTATTTATTTATTATTCCTAATTCCAGATAAACCTAAATCAGATATGTATGAAAATTAGGAATTGGGTATGTGACCAATTATAAAATTGGAACTTGACCCTTTTGTCATTCTCATATGTAACCTCCCTTTGAAGTTGAACCATCAACTCTAACCTCGTGAAATATGTTCAACCATCAACTGACCTTTTCAAAATGGGAAAGTTGAATTATGTGGATGATGTAAGATTTGGTTCTTCTAATAAATACAAAGGAATAATATAAAAATCTCTTGTGGTAAAATCTATATATTTGTCATGGATGAAGAAAAATGAAATACTATTAAAGAGAGTGCTTGAGTTTCAAGGATGATATTTTTTTGATGAAAATAAGTTAGTTTTTCTTTTTGAGAAAGAAGTTATTGAGTTATTGATGAATTCCTAGTTTCAGTTTAATCAAATATAGTATGTAATATCTTCAAATGTTAAAGGAAATATAGTCATAGTTTATTATATTTAAATGGATCATTTTTTTTGTCGTCATGAGGGGTATTTTTCTTTTCATTTGATGCTTATTGGGATGTAAGAACCCAGATCTTCTTTATCAGGTATGTGACCCTTGGTTGATGTTTTTCTTGGTTTTAAAGATAAGGGGGATTTTTGGGAGAGTCGGAGGAACTTGAAATGAAGTTTTTAGGAAAAAACGGGAGATGCACGGGCGGCACACAGTTTGTCTAACCATGCGGCCAAACCATGCGTAAATAATATTGGAGGCAGTGGATAACACATGGTTAACACACGGTTTGCCTAAACCGTGCGGCCTAACCGTGCAAGGTGTGTTTGGAGAGGTAGAAGCTAACGCACGGTTAGCGCATGGTTTGTCAAACCGTGCGGACTAACTGTGCAGGCACTTAAATCTAGATCTGAAATTTTTGTATCTAACTCGTTTTTTGCCTTTAATCACCTCGTTTAATCCCCTAAGAGTCCATAACTCCGGATTACTCTCCCTTGAAGGTTATAAGACTTCTCCAAAGCATTCTGGAGGCGATCCAAAGGCTTTTCTTGACGAATCGAAGCTGAATTCTTGAGGTATGTGATCTTTCTCCTCTGTTCTTGATCGTTTTCTTAGATCTACTTGGATCTGCTTCTTCTCTTCCCTCGATTTCTTAGATCTACGCCTACTATGGGTAGATCTAAGTGTGTGGATGCCAAATGTGATGAGTTTGGCTCTTGGTCTTGTTAGGAGAAGAGATCTAAGGCGGTTCTTGGAGAATCAACTCGAATTTCTTGTACGTTTTTGTAGATCTAAGACGTTATAAGTAGAATCAAGCTTCATGGTTCAAGTATATCAATCTACAAGAATCGAGGTAGGTGGTTTGTTTCCCTACGTTGAATGAATTTGATTTTTTGTTGAAAAAGTGTCGGATACCCATGTATCAGGCATCCCAGGTTAGGGATTTTGATCCAATTGTTTAATTTCCTTAGATTTCTCGGTTGCTTGAGGTTAATTAATAATAATAATATATGATTGGTTTCATGATTAAGGATCACCCCATGGTTGTCTCCCTAGTTTTGGTTCTTTATCACCGTTCGGCTTAGGTTACATGTGAGTCAGACCTTATTACCTTAGTTGACTGCTTTGATATCATTGATTTCATGATTTTCCTACTGTTTATATGCTTTTGATGCATTGTAGATTTTATCCAAGTAGGTGTTGAACTTACTTAGGGATGCTATGAATCGTTTACGTATGATTGCTTTTACTCAGGGCTGCGGGAACTTGGTGTAGTTAGACCATAGGGGGAATTGACGTTGAGTGCTTCCTTAGAGGGCCTATTTAATTATTACTATTGTGAGACCATAAGGGGGATTGACTTTGTGCTCTCTCAGAGGGTCTGATAATTATCAAATCAAGACTAAAGGGAGAATTAGACATAAGTGCTTCTTTAGAGAGTCTGTAGTATCTTTGCAACACCATAGGGGGGATTGATGTTGAGTGCTTCCTCAGAGTGTATTTGCCTTTGTTCGAATTCTTGACCATAAGGGCCTTCCGACGTGATCCACCCAGAGGGTCAGTGTAAATATTATTGTTGGTTGGTTTTGACGAGTCCACCAAGCCAAAGAACAAGCTTGGGTTTGTACTTCTTGTTTCTAGGTAGTTTGATGAGATACCTGTCATGTTATTTTCTATGCCTTGGATTATAGAGCTATTTTCTAGATTCCTTGGTTGATAATTAATGATTGAATTAAATTAATAAATGAACATGAATGGAGTTTTGTAGGATTGTTTACTTTGGTGTTCTCCTGTTTCTCTACTGCATTTATTTCCATTAATTTTTCTATATTGCTCACTGACAGAAGGGCACAGATTTGGTGGTGGTTGCCTACTAGGATTATTATCAAACCCTGTTTGGGTCTTGATTTTCAGCCCAAATAGGTTATATGGTTGCTGGTGTGGATAGGGATTGTGGCCCTTCTACCTTAGGTGCTTGATTACTGGTCAGAGCTGGAGAGCATGGGACCGATCTTAGTCTTGCGATGCTGCTAAAGTTTACTGTTTACTTTTACTACTTGGGTTTCAGTTGTATTTCATCATGTTTCTGTGTTTTCTTCTTTCCATAGATACATGTACCATGCTGCATCATTGTTATATTATACATTGTTCTCCTTCTTTTTTCAGTTGTTGTGTGCTGTTACTGCTTCCACTGTTGTTTATTATTTCCCTTCCACTGCATATCTTACCAAATGAGGGAATAGTTTCCCCACTGACTTACCAAGGCCCTCGCTGCTAGTCGGCTGCCTCTGGCATTTGGGGAAACACGCTTGAGGTCATGTGGCGAACTGGGTACGGGGCGCTAGTTGAGTGGCTCCGGATTTGGGTCGTTACAAAGTGGTATCAGAGGGGTTTTCTTTGTTTTCTATTTCCTTACTATTTGGCGACAATAGAAAGGGATATGAAGGAATGGGTAGTTGGTACTTAACTATGCCCAGGAGTAATTAACCTGTGTACAGGGAAAAGCTATACTACCTCATAATTTCACTTTTTATTTTTTTTCAAGTGTTACTGTTGATTATATTTCACCATTGGGTGATACACTTGTTTTGTGCTATTACAGTTTATATGATTTTTGTTCCATTTTTTTGCAAATCGATGAGATGAGGGTATGAAATCTCATGCATCATATAGGCACTGGTTAGAAAAATCACATGTCATGCATTTTACCATGCCTTCTAGGACACATTAGAAATTTAATGCTATTATGATAGATGTCGTGATAGATTATGAATGCTGTTGTGATAGTTGATGTGATAGAAGTACCTGCTATGTTGATATAGTGTTTTTTATCTTACAGCTTATTTGGCTTGGATTCTAAGCTTTGATCCTAGAGGTGTTATGGGCCCTCGAGGGTCGGAATTTGGCGGATCATGGGGTTATCATGCTGTTACTTGTTATATGAATTTTTATGATGTCAACCTTTGATTCGAGGGGAGTATGGGCCCCCATGGATAGGAATTTGACACATAGGTGCTGGTTTTTAGTGTTTCCAGTGGTTTTGGGGAGTTCTGTATGCTAACTTCCCGTAAACCCAGATAACACGGTGTGTGGCCTTATGAACACACACCATGTGTTCTTCTATTCGGGAAGAACTACTTTTCACGGTTACACGCCGTGTACTTGAATTACACACTGGGTAATTTTCTTCTATGTGACCCAGTTGTGTAGTTGAGTACATGGGTTGGAAGATCTTAGAGACAACACGCCGTGTACATTAATGACACGCTGTGTAGTAGTGGTCGTGTACCAGTCCGTGTGACTAACGACATAGATAGGAAAAATACTTTTAGGGAATTTCGTGTATAGGAACTACATGCCGTGTAACCTTGTTTTTTCAGTTTTAAGAGTTTTTCCTCTTCTGTTTCGTTTTCACTCTTTTAAGTTGCAACAGAGCTCGTCGTTAATAAAGGCGTGCTTAACCTTGCAGAATCATGCCGCCAAGAAGACCTCCTATTGCACGTCAGGGATCTGAAAATGATCGTATGCTGGATATGGAACCGAAAGTTATCCCGGATACTGGTACTAACACACAGTTCTGTGAGGGGTTCATGAGGTTCATGCAGACCTTTCAGGGATCTCAGCAACCTGCCCAGTCTATGGTAGAGCTTACGCGAGTCTTCCAGCAACAGCATCCTCCCACCTTCTCAGGGGATGGAGGACCTCAGGCTGCTGAATCCTGGCTCGAGGATATGGTCTCTATCTTCGACCATCACGAGACACCCCTAGACAGAAGGGTGAAACTCGCGACTTACATGTTGTGAGATTCCTCCAAGAGATGGTGGGACGTAGTTTCACAGGCCAGGCGTCAGCAGATAGTTGCTTGGGATGAGTTTCAGTATATGTTCTACGACTACTTCTACTTGGAGACACTGAGGGTCGATAGAGCCAGAGAGTTCATGAACCTGCAGTAGGGTGCTCTATCAGTTATGGATTATTCCTCCTGTTTCACTAAGTTACAGTGTTTCACTCTTGTCTTGGGAAATGACGAGCTGTTTTTAGCGAGGAAGTTTGAGGAGGGCCTCAGGCTAGAGATGAGATCACAGGTGAACGTCTTTCAGTTGACTTCTATTTCTTTGATAGTCAACCAGTCGTTGATCACAGAGAGGAATCTGAGGGATACTGGAGCAGTGAGCCAGGGCGATTCAGCATCCAGAGTCAGTACTCTTTCTACTGACAGCAGGAAGTGCCATCGGGAGTCTACACGAGGTGACTCGAGGAAGCGAGATGCTCCTTCATGTAGCAAGGTGGTGTGCTACCAGTGTGGGAAGGACGGTCATAAGAAGACACAGTGCCCGAGATACCCAGTGGAGTGCCGAGCTTGCGGCAAGATGGTTCACCTGCAGCAGTTTTGCAAGGTTCTTCTTCCAGCAGCTAGTGAAGGTGGATCTGTTTCGACTCTGCGCATAGGCGCGGGATTACAGGTTCCGCATTAGACTGGGGGCTGGAGTTCTTCAGGTCGTTCATGTCAGGGTAGAGTCCATGGGTGTGGGGGTCAGACTCAGGGATCTCAGGCTGCTACACAAGGTCGTGGTACGGGCCAGATGTTTGTGGTAGAGTAGATTCATCAGGAGCAGGATCCTGGACCTTCTACAGTTTGAGGTACGATCTTAGTAGCCTCAGTTTTATCTTCTGCACTTTTTGATACAGGAGCTTCTCATGGCTTTATTTTTGTGCACACTGGGGAGATCCTTAGACTTACTATCCATACTTTCGAGAGTATGATGACGCTAGACACTCCCTTGGGACTTAGAACTACTAGTGTGCATCAGTGCAAGGAGTGCCCCCTTGAGATTAGTGGGTGTCACTTCTTGTGGGGTCTTTATGTCCTGGAGATGACAGGTTATGATGTCATTCTCGAAATGGACTGGCTAGTTCCTTTTCAGACCCTTGTTGATTTCTATTGTCGTAGGGTGAGTTTCACATCACCATAGGGCAGACCTTTTCTTCACAAGGGTTAATGGGATGTCCAGGAGAGCAGAGTTGGACCAAAGCATCATGGTTTGGGCGGAGTTACAGCCCAGATTTCTAGTTTATATCTGGATGATCAGGGGACTTATCAGATGAATTATCCTCCAGTAGTTGAACATTTTCTGGATGTCTTTCCAGAAGACTTTTCAGGGTTGCCTCCGGAGCGTGAGGTAGACTTCTCTATTGATCTTGTTCCAGGAGCAGCACTGGTATCCATACCTTCTTATAGGATGGCTATTCCTGGGCTACAAGTGCTCAAGAAGAAGTTGGAGGGGTTGAAGGCAAGGGGTTTTATCTTACCCATCACTTCTCCTTGGGGCTCGCCTGTTTTGTTTGCGAAGAAGGCAGATGGTACCTTACGACTTTGTGTGGATTATCAGAAGCTGAACCAGTTGACGATCAAGAACTGGTATCCCTTGTCATGGATTGATGATCTTTTTTATCAGCTTTGAGGAGCCAGAGTGTTCTCAAATATCAACTTTAGATTCGGCTATCATCAGTTGCATGTCAGACCATCAGATATACCTATTACAGCTTTCCAGAGCAGGTATGGTCTGTATGAGTACTTGGTTATTCCGTTTGGTCTCACGAACATGCCAGCAGTCTTCATGGCGCTGATGAACAGAGTTTTCCATCCTTACTTGGATTCTTTCATGGTGGTCTTCATGGATGATATCTTGGTGTATTCTCACACTCGACACGACCATGTTACCCATCTTGAGATCGTATTAAGTACACTGAGAGAGCATCATTTATATGCCAATCTCTCTAAGTGACACTTCTGGATGGACGGGATTCACTTCCTGGGTCATGTTATTTCAGAGACAGGAGTATCAGTGGACCCAGAGAAGATGAGAGTAGTAGTTACCTGGGTGCAGCCGAAGAACGTATTCAAGGTACAGAGTTTCTTGGGGATGGCTGGTTACTACAGGTGGTTTATACAGTACTTCTCACACTTAGCAGCACCGTTTACGGGCTTGACTAAGAAGGGTGTGAAGTACATTTGGTCAGAAGCCTATGATTCAGCCTTTCAGGAGCTGAAGGGGAGATTGACTTTAGCACCGATCCTAGTTCTGCTTGAGTCGGGCAAGAGTTATATAGTTTTCTGTGATGCATCTGGCATCAGTCTTGGAGAAGTGCTTATGCTGGAGGATCATGTTCTCGTATATGGATCTTGGCAGTTGATGCCACATGAGAATAACTATCCTACGCATGACCTGGAGTTGGTTGCAGTTGTTCATGTCTTGCGTTGTAGGAGACATTACCTTCTAGGAGAGAATTTTTTGGTATATTCTGACCACAAGAGTCTCAAGTATATATTCACGCACCATGACTTAAATCTGAGACAGCGAAGGTGGGTCGAGTACCTATAGTCTTTCGACTTTGAGCTTTCTTATACGCCTGGGAAGGGAAATGTTGTGGCAGACGCACTGAGCAATATAACTCAGTTGCAGGCAGTTCGGGAAGCCAGCAGCGAGTGGCAGCTTATGGATCTGTTCTCTGAGATGCATTTGGAGGTGCATGATAGGTAGGGACAGACAGTTCTCTCTTCTATAGTTGTTACCTCCACTCTTATGGATCAAGTTCGAATGAGGCAGCTATCAGACCCAGAAGGCCTAGTCCTACGGGAGGGTGTGTCAGATGGAAACCCTACTCCAGGGTGGATAGTGGGAGATGATGAAGTGTTGCATTTTCATGGTTGTGTATGGTTTTCAGTAGATATGCATGAGGAGCTGATGTGGGAGTTTCATGCTTCATCTTGGGCAGTTCATCCTGGTGTCACAAAGATGTATCGAGACTTACGTCGTCAATATTGGTGGCCAGGTATAAAGAAGGATGTGGCTGGTTTTGTTATGCGGTGTTCCACCTATCGGCAGGTGAAGGCAGAACATTAGTGACCAGTAGGGCTTTTACAGCAGTTACCCATTCCTTAGTGGAAGTGGAATGATGTCACGATGGATTTCGTGACTGGTTTACCGAGATCGCCTCGAGGGAATGATGTGGTTTGGGTTATCGTTGACTGGCTCGCAATGGTTTCTCATTTCATGCCGATCAAGGAGACCTATGGTGTGGATGATCTTAGGAAGTTGTACATTCGTGAGGTGTTATGACTTCATGGGGTTCCAAACACTATCGTTTTAGATAGGGACGCCTTATTTACTTCGCATTTCTGGCAGGGGCTACAAAGGGCTTTGGGTACACAGGTACTTCTGAGTATAGCTTACCATCCCCAGACAGGTGGTCAGTCAAAGCACATGATTCAGGTGCTGGAGGACATGCTACGAGCATGCGTCCTTGTTTTTGGAGGTTCTTGGGAGAAACATATACCTCTAGTGTAATTTTCATATAATAATAGTTTTCAAGAAACTATTCAGATGGCACCTTACGAGGCTTTGTACTGTAAGTCGTGTCGATCGACCTTGTGTTGGCTGGAGGTAGGAGAGGTAGCTTTTCTAGGAACTCGTCTTGTTTAAGAGACCACAAGGCAGGTGGAGTTGATTCGGAAGAGGATGGCTACTATATAGTCTCGGAAAAAGTCTTATGCTGATCAGTGGAGACGACCTTTGGAGTTCAAGGTCGGAGATTAGGTTTTCTTGCGTGTTACCCAAAGGTTGGGACATAAGAGGATTAGGAGACAAGGAAAGCTTTCACTAAGATACGTCAGGTCGTTTGAGGTCCTGGAGAGAGTCGGGCTGGTTGCTTATAGGTTGCATTTACCTCAGAGGTACCAGGCTATGCATGACGTCTTCCATGTTTCTCAACTTCGACAGTATTTCTCAGACTCGTCTCATGTTTTTCAACCCGAGGAGGTTGAGTAGGAACAGGATGCATCTTTCGAGGATCATCTTATCAGAATTGTTGATCATAGTGCCAAGGTTCTCTGTGGCCAGTCTATTCCTCTGGTATGGGTTCTATGGTAGCACGGGAGAGTTCAGGATGAGACTTGGGAGAGGGAGGCCGATGTACGATCGTAGTGGCTAGAGTTGTTCGAGTATTCTTATTTTATGCCACGTTAAGAAATTCGGGGACCAATTTCCTTAAGAGGGGGAGTTTTTAAGAACCTGGATCTTCTTTCTCAGGTATGTGACCCTTGGTTGATGTTTTTCTTGGTTTTAAAGATAAGGGAGATGTTTGGGAGAGTCAGAGGAACTTGAAATGAAGTTTTTAGGAAAAAAGCGAAGCTGCACGGGCGTCGCACAGTTTGTCTAACCCTGCGGCCAAACCGTGCGTAAATAATCTTGAAGGCACTGGCTAACACATGTTTAATGCACGGTTTTCCTAAACTGTGCGCTCTAACTGTGCGACGTGTGTTTGGAGAGGCAGAAGCTAACGCACGGTTAGCGCATGTTTTGTCAAACCGTGCGGACTAACCATTCAGGCACATAAATATAGATCCTAAATTTTTGTATCTAACTCGTTTTTGCCTTTAATCACCTCGTTTAAACCCCTAAGCGGCCATAACTCGGGATTACTCTCCTTTGAAGGTTATAAGACTTATCCCAAGCATTCTGGAAGCGATCTGAAGGCTTTTCTTGATGAATCGAAGCCGGATTATTGAGATATGTGATCTTTCTCCTCCGTTCTTGATCGTTTTCTTATATCTACTTGGATCTACTTCTTCTATTCCCTCAATTTCTTAGATATACGCCTGTTATGGGTATATCTAAGTGTGTGGATGCCAAATGTGATGAGTTTGGGTCTTGGTCTTATTAGGATAAGAGATCTAAGGCGGTTCTTGGAGAATCAACCCGGGTTTCTTGTGCGTTTTTATAGATCTATGACGTTATAAGGAGAATCAAACTTATTGGTTCAAGTATATCAATCTAAAAGAATCAAGGTAGGTGGTTTGTTTCCCTACGTTGAATGTATTTGAGTTTTGGTTGAAAAAGTGTCGGATACCCATGTATTGGGCATCCTGGGTTAGGGATTTTGATCCAATTGTTTAATTTCCTTATATTTCTTGGTTTCTTGAGGTTAATTGATAATAATATATGCTTGGTTTCATGATTAAGGATCACCCCATGGGTGTCTCCCTTGTTTTGGTTCCTTATCGCCGTTCGGCTTAGCTTGCATGTGAGGTAGACCTTATTACCTTGGTTGACTACTTTGATATCGTTGATTGCCTGATTTGCCTACTGTTTATATGCTTTTGATGCATTGTAGCTTTTAGCCAAGTAGTTGTTGAACTTACTTAGGGGTGCTACGAATCGTTTATGTATGATTGCTTTTACTCAGGGCTGTGGGAACCTGGTGCAGTTAGACCATAGGGGGAATTGACGTTGAGTGCTTCCTCAGAGGGCCTGTTTAATTATTATTATTGTGAGACCTTAAGGGGGATTGACTTTGTGCTCTCTCATAGGGTCTGATAATTATCGAATCGAGACTAAAGGGGGAATTAGATATAAGTTCTTCCTCAGAGATTTTGTAGTATCTTTGCAAGACCATAGGGGGGGATTGATGTTGAGTGCTTCCTCAGAGTGTCTTTGCCTTTGTTCAAATGCTTGACCATAAGGGCCTTCCCATGTGATCCACCCAGAGGGTCAGTGTAAATATTATTATTGGTTTGTTTTGATGAGTCCACCAAGCCAAAGAACAAGCTTGGGTTTGTACTTCTTGTTGCTAGGTAGTTTGATGAGATACTTGTCGTGTTATTTTCTATGCCTTGGATTATAGAGCTATTTTCTAGATTCCTTGGTTGATAATTAATGATTTAATTAAATTAATAAATTAACATGAATAGAGTTTTGTAGGATTGTTTACGTTGGTGTTCTCCTATTTCTCTGTTGCATTTATTTCCATTACTTTTTCTATATTGCTCACTGATATTAGGGAATAGATCTTGTGGTGGTTTCCTACTGGGATTAGCCTCACACCCTGTTTGGGTCCTGCTTTTCTACCCAAACAGGTTATATGGTTGCAGGTATGGATAGGGATTGTGGCCCTTCTACCTCAGGTGCTTGATTGCTGGTCAAAGCTGGAGAGCATGGGACTGACCTTAGTCTTGCGATGCTGCTGGAGTTTACTATTTACTTTTAGTACTTGGGTTTCAGTTGTATTTCAGCATGTTGATGTGTTTGCTGCTTTCCACAAATACATGTACCATGATGCATCATTGTTAGATTATACATTGTTCTCCTATTTTTTTCAGTTGTTGTGTGTTGTTACTGCTTCCTCTATTGTTTATTATTTCCATTCCACTGCATATCTTACCCAATGAGGGTATAGTTTCCCCACTGACTTACCAAGGCCCTCGTTGATAGTCGACAGCCTCTGGCGTTTGGGGAAATGCGCTTGAGGTCATGTGGAAAACTGGGTATGGGGCGCCAGTTGAGTGGCTCCGGATTCAGGTCGTTACATGGGACAACCTCATTATGCCCAATAGGAATATTTTGATTTTTATTTGGAACCTTTTTATAAAAAAAATAATCATGTGAAATAGATACCTGTTGAGTGGAATGTTTTATATAAGTTTTTAATGACAGTAATATCATAAAGATAAGGAAACATGGAAAAAATTATTTTTTAATACATGTATTTGATGTATATATTGATCAATAATGTACAGTTGAGTTTTATAAGATACATGATGAGGTTCATGAATCATTTTTTCAAAGGAAAAGTAAAAATTAAACTATTACTCTTATAGTGGAGTAATTTATTTAGTTTTTAAGTAGAAAGTATTATATTTAAATAAAGGTACTGCAGTGAAATTTCATAAAATTAATACCCTATCTTCATTTCTATTGAATATGACATGATATTCCTAGTATTCTGCTTTAAGTTCTTTGAAGGTATCCAATTAAAAAAGCACAACTCAAGGGAGTTATCTCAAACCTTGAAAACTAGTGATAAAACACCTATCGAGATGGTGTCTACTAGTTTAGTATAGAAGACCATATTTTTAAGAACTAAGTCTTTAGTTACAGTCATCAGTTCTACGGTAGGTGAGCATGTCCAAATTTAGGAGGATTTGGTTCGTCAAAGTCTAACTACTGGTGATGTTTTTATGTCTACAAAATAAGATCAGCATGTGGAAATAGTTGTTCAGGAAACTATTGTTTTTCTGAAGATAGGCTAACTAAGACTGGGTATATAGATTATTAAGTTAAAATAGGGCCATATTTTGAATAATTGTTTGAAAAAGTTAATACCATTGTTCCTAGATCAACTGTTGATAAAGTAAGGTGTGTTGATGTTGTTATGGAATCTAAAAAATCATGTCCATACACCATCGGTACCATATTAACCTTAAAAGGCTCATGGAGTATCTTCTTTAATAATAAAAGGATCAAAAATCTTGGAAAATGAGGTGGTTACTAATAAAGTAATAATGGATCTTGAAAATATTAGATGACATTTTTTTATTTAAAATTGGATCTAGTTGCATGAAAAGATAATATTAGAGAACTAAAAGAGTCCTATGTCTCCAATTCTTACTTTAATAAGTTGGTTGGAATGGTGATTTATGAAACAACTATGATCATTAGTCTTTATTTATATCCACCTACGAAACAAGATAGTTCTAATATAAGTTATAAAAGACTCGAGGAAATGAAATCCTTGGTAAATGTTTTGAAATATTTTTCCCATATAAAGGGTGGTTTCAGTGAGCTTTTCCCTTTGGTTGTATCTCGAATGGGTCTATTTTAGAATCCTCACTCAATGTAATCAATTTTATATGAAGAAGT
Organism: Viscum album; assembly: GCA_963277665.1. Classification (NCBI taxonomy): domain Eukaryota; kingdom Viridiplantae; phylum Streptophyta; class Magnoliopsida; order Santalales; family Viscaceae; genus Viscum; species Viscum album. The sequence continues at coordinate 1,040,329,390 of OY728143.1, read as the reverse complement.
TATTTATGAGATCAAATATTTTCAAGTTGATGTGAAAGATACATTGTACACTCTGAAAACCTCTATTTTAAGTTAGTTTTAATTTATAAATAGATTACAACCCTCTACCGATACTCCTTCAAAATCTAAAATTCTTCCATTTTTTCAAAATGGATCTAGTCAGATATGGTTATAGTTGGGTTATATTTCTTCATGTGTTTAGTGTTTTCAAGCTGGTTTATTTTCTCTAGTGATGATGAATGAGATTAAAAGGGATCTTTTTAGTCAATTTCATGATACCCAGTAATATATTAAGAAGATTGTTGTTGGTTTAGATATGTGCATGAATGACCATCATGGTCATCCTGAGAAACCTCTAGGATATATGGTAGAATAAAGTTTGGGTGTATCAATGCAATCAAGAGATATAATTTCATGCTTCATTCAACCTATCAATAAAAAAAATCATCTTTTTTCAAACATTATAATGATATATTTCAATGTTTGTGGATCTGTATAACATGATAGAAGAAATTTATGAATCAGAATAATATTTATAACTGTCAGTTCCAGTTATAGGAAGGGAATTTTATGTTTACAAACTTCCAAGAAAGGATCCTTATGTGAAATTGGTTATTTATTTTCTTGTGGTTTCAGATCAAGTTTAACCCCAATCTTTTGTTAGACCTCAAGTTTATAAATATTCTCTCAATGATTTAGAGGAAGTTGTTTATAGTTTGATATTGCAAGTGAATAGAATGGAATGGAAGGTATAGTTAGTGAATAGTAGGATAAATGACATACATATATATATGAATCTAATTATGAAGAAGGTTCTTGTGGATATTCCTTCTGGTATATCAGTTCCAGACATTTCCATCTACTTCTCTCTCCTGATTTTAGTGAATCTACAAGTTTCCTTTTTGGGAAGGAATAATATATTAAGGCATTTATGGGAAATGGATTAGTATCAGTCACTCAAATTAATAAGTAATCATCACTTTTGATTCATGAATTTTGAAAGTCTGATGTTGATTAAGAATCAGCATGTGTGTTGAATCCCTATTTTAGTTGAGAAGAATAATCCATCTTGGTCCTAATCTTAATAGTACTTCTCAGCAAAATATAAAGAGAATAGAATGTGTTTATGATCTTTCTGCTCCATCACTTCCAACTCCATCTACCTTAAGAATAAATATAACCTTAAAACCAGCTTCACCCAAACAAAAATCTTAGTTTTAACCCATTCTACCTCCCAGGTTCCCTGACTGATCATTTTTTATTATACTGAGTGAATATAAATTTATATTTCAAGGAAATTAATAAAATAATTCAATTTTTCGTCATTTATAATGTGTTTCTTAATAATTATTTTAATTATATGTTTTATTTCCTTATTTTATTTAATGATACTCATTCTTTACATAATTCCATTTTCAATTTTTTCAAAACATTTACATAGTTCATAACTCTAAAGTTCTATATTAACATGTTTTTTATCTCTCTTTACCTTAATTTTTAATGAAAAAAGGGGGAGAAGTTTTCTACCATATGAAAATGGGGAGAATATTATACCTTTCAAAAAGGTAAGAAGTAAATAACTAAGGAGGACAAACATTACATTTTTAAACATTATTATATCTTCTACATTTAATTTATATTAAACCTGTCTAAATTACATATTTGATATCTACTAGAATATCTAATGGATTTTATGATCATCAAAAAGGGGGATATTTTTAGACTACTAATATTAATCCAATATATCCCATGTATGTTAAGTTTTTATGATCACAAAATTCCCTTTATACTTTACTGATGATCATTTTTTAAGTGTGTTAATCAAGATTTATCATATTCTTATGTATTTGGTGTTTAATTTAATTAAGTATAAATTATGGAAAAAATTTGCTGAAATATTCTGAATTATGGTAAACTGGTTACCTGACATTTTTAGATACAAGGTGAAAATGGCTACATCTATCAATCATTTGTTTCTTTGAATCATATATATAGAAATTTTATACATCACAAGATTGCATATTTGAGAAATCTCTTATGTGATCATACATCTATATAAAATGGTTACATAGAGTAATTAGTTGTGTAAATCATCTGCATGAAGAAATCTATTAAGTGAATCACCTACATGAATAAATCAGTTATATTATTTCAATAAGATATGTTTTTTTTGGCTAGGTGAGAAGTATCCTACATGATTCAGTTTTGGTACATAAATAAAAATCAGCTACATGGATTCAATTCTGCAAATGAGCAACGTTGTGATGCAAGTTGGTATTTTATACCATTGAAGCACTCAAGTTATATTTTAATACTACTATAAAATCCTCAAATTATTGATTACCTCTTTAAGGAAAAATTAATTATAATAAGATCCAATTACTGAGATAGAAGACATTGACAAGACTAGTGTATTTTTCTCTAATGTTGCTAAAGTATTTTCAAAGAAAAAGTAAATTCCACAGATCTTTGATTCTATGGATTTTTTATTGTGTATTTAAATAATAATTAGTGCATTCATTTAAAAAAGAGGGTAGACTTTTTCATGTTAAGTGAAGTCCATAAGAAAATACATAGATATTGTTCTCGATTCTCTCTAAAAAGACACTCTGCTTTCCTAAAAAAATAAGGCATAATAAGTATTGTCTCATTATATTTTCTTATTGACAATCCTTTATGATTTTATAAGACTCTACTTGATCTTATTATTGCTCATTTCATCTCTATTGCAGATATTTCATTTTCTATCAGTTGTATCTTATAGTTTTGAGATATTTTTTTTAAAATATCTATTTATTATCTTTGACTGTAATGGTTTTCAGTAAAATATCCTTTGAGGGATATTAATTATAAAGAATTTCTAGATCCCATTTGAAATATTCTGTGCTTCTAGCAATTGTTTATTACTTTCACTCAGTCATGTAATCCTTAGAAAAGTGACTGACAGTTCCTAAAAAATGACTGAAAATACCTATAAAAAGGATTGGTCTAGTGAAAATCCTAAAAATCATAGAGAAAAGTGGTGGTGGAGTAGACTACAAGACTTTTATTCCCTAAACCACTTTAAATACTTGTTTCTATTTCTCTTCTTTATGTTGTTATTTCTAATGCATGATTAGTCAAATAACATATTAAAATTTAGTTTTAAACTAAAGAGGGTAGTTTTTTTAAGTGATGAAATGTTTAAAAAACTCTATTTAACCCCCCCTATTGAGTCTTAATATGGTCAGTATCTAACAATAGTTACATCTGATACACTTGGATATGTTGAAATGATAGCATTTTTATTCTTTCTCTAGATGGATTATGATTATTTCAAGAGATCATCATGGAACCCATTTCTTTTCTCTAGGTAAATCAAGTTACGAAAGGAATAATGTTCATTTTAAGAGTTTTATAATGAAATGAAAGATATATGTACTTTATTCAGTTTGTGGTTCTTGGAAATTGTTTATAAAATGGGTTGAGATCCAATATAGATCATGGGTGATCCTGATACATCGTACATGATGGGTGCACTCAGATAGTGCTCTAATGCATTGGGTAATTATATTATAATTCATATGTATGGTTATTCCAATTGGTAAGGGTTCTATAAGTGTTATATGAATATAAGGTTCCAAGATAAAAAAATGTTTTCTTTATGATTTCTATAGGTTTTTAATGATTCATTTATAAAGATTCAAATCAAATGGATCATGATTGTTGATTATTATAACTCTTTCCTTTGATAAAGATTTATTATATGTTTTGTGATTGATGATTCAGATATTGATTGGTATTAATAGTCTTATGTTACGCTTATGAACTTTAATTACGTCATCATGCAATTATTCTCTTATTATGCTCACTAATGACATTCATTTTTTAATGATTATGTTTACACTTACAAATTATTTTGGATCGCCCTTCTTATGTTTCTTATTCCCTTGATTATCTAGAATTATTTTAAATAAATTATGACTATAAGGGTTTCATAGATATGATGGTGATTAATTATTATGAAATAATAAAATCTAGTAATAGTTTGATAGATACTCTATTGAATTAATGGGTATTTTTTATTTAAGATTTTGTCCAAATTCTTTAAAACTCTAAACCTAAAAGGTCCTTTTTTATATAAGTGATCCAATATTTCCTCTTGTTTTTCTAATTTTTGGATTAAAAAAATTGGGCCACGCTCATTGGTATCAAATCCAAAAATGAAAAATTTATTTTTTTATAATTGGATACAAAAGTGTGGGTTCATAGTTCATATAGTTAGTTTTAGAGCAGGGTTTAGATAACTTTTCATATTATGATGTATTTATGTAAGATTATGTTAATTGTTTTGGATACCATCATATGTTTATGATTTAAAGGTTAATCATAAGTTTAAAGGTATTGATAACTTTTATGGTTTATAGAATCTTTGATGATTAAGGATATTTTTTAGGATGTTCATAATATTTAAGGGAATGTTATAAGGATATAATTTTAGGAAAAAGGATAACTAAAATTTTAGGAAACAACCCATCAACCAAAGGAATATAAGGGTGAAACAGCTACCACTAGACTATTTGATGTCCTTTTTAGAATGAAATCGTTTTTTTACTTAAAAATATTGAAATATAATGATTAAGATAATTTTCAAAACATATTTTTTATCGTATAGATGACAATGGGATTGAAAATTGATTTTTTGATTAGTTGATAAATGTTATTTTATAGAATTTTCACAAAATTTTAAGGCTTCTATGATAAAAGGTATGAGATAACATTTTAGGATAAAACACTCTATGAAAATGGTTGGGAGAAATCCTCTTTTTTTAAAAAATCTAAAAAGAGAAACCCCTCTTGAACACGGTAAAGGGAGAACCCATAACAATCTAGAAGACCCAGAGGCACATATGCCTTAAAATATAGTGGTCCAAGAGACCAATGGAACAAAAATCATTATAAAAATCTTGTCAAAAGGCCCAAAAAACTCCAAAGTACCATAGACCTAGCAAAAAAGGCTCATTAGAGGCATGAGGCTCATCATATGAAGGTTTATTAATTTTGGGAAACATATTTCCATATTATAACCATTTTTATTATGGTTAATGTATAAATATATGATGAATATATGGTTATCATTTTGAGGATTATGTGTTCCATTGCATATTCTTTTTAGTGCTTCAGGTATAAAAGAACTCTATCTTGAATATTCGTCATTTAGAGAAAAATATGAGATTGGGGTGGAAATTTATTAAAGGATAAAATTATACTCATAAAGTAAATATTTTTCCTTATTTTCTTTATATAGATAGTAATGGAATTCATTAACTCTTGGAAAAGGGTCTTTAAAAATATTGTCTTATTACCATAATTTAATATGAAATCGATGGTCTATTTCACACCTCTTTGGTTTATTGTTTTTTTTTTATTGATTTTTTCTTAGTCATTCACATTCTTTTGGTCAATGATCTTTTTCACTCTCTATAATTGTTTGGGTATTATGCTTTTATTCCATGTTTATATATTCACTCACCACCAATATTATTATTTTTGGAAACATATTTATGTGTTATTTCAGATGACCTTTATACTTATCATTATCTCTGTTCAGGTGTAATTTTTATTAACCCTTCATACAATGTGGGTTTTCAACAAAATTATTTTCAAATATCGAACATTTAATTATTAAGATCAAGTTATAATTATGAGGATATTTTTCTATCGTGTTATGAATTGATTCCATTTCAAAATCCTAAAATATTTTATCTATTAAAGACAATTTCTCTCTAAATACAAATAAAAATAAGTGATGTTAGGGGATTATTTAGAGTGGGTTCAATGGAAATTGGGGGTGGAATAGCTATTGGAGTTTAAGAACACATGATATTTCAAGATAAAGAAGGCCATGAACATTTTATACGATATATGCCAAAATTTATTGAAACATTTCCTGTAATTTAATAAGTTTGGTATAATTTAACACCCTAATATTTTAAAATAATAACATTATTTCTGATAATGTATTCGACATGCAACGCCAAGATTAAATAACCCATAAAATAATACTATTTTAAATATATGATTGTTATAAACTAGGTGTAAAAATAGAGGGTGTGAAAAAATTTAACTAGTTTAGTAAATATATAAATTTCCTACTCAATATAAATTAATTGATAAATTCTGAGTAAATAATCAATTAATTTTTAGTAAATTAATTTTATTCATCAAAATATATTTTATTCAAAAATTATTAGTATTGGTTTCTGTGGGAAATAATTATAATTAATTTAGAGAGATTTTATAAAATTTACTTGATAAAATGAAGTTTATTTTTTAAATCAACTTATAAAAATTAACTTAGGGTAAAATTATAGGATTTTTTTAGGAAATATTAATTTTTTATTGAATAGTTAAAATGTCGATATTTGTAAAACTATCATTTCTCTTCAATAAACTAAGTCTTGTTTTTATTTAAATTTGATTTAAAGTTACAAAAATAATTCTTTATCTTTTATTTTAACTAAATAATTAAATTTTAATCATCTTTATACTAGACTTTATTATAATTTTATTTTTGGGTTTAAAAATTGGTTTGTCTGAAAACCATTTTAAAGTGTATAATGTTTCTCTATTTTAATTAAATATAACAACCCATAATGTATATTTATTTCAATAAAATTTAAATATTATATTTATATAAATACTAACATAAATTTAAATAATAATTATTAAAATCCATATAATTAATATAAAATCATTTTATTATTGAAGAATACATCCCTTGAAAAATCTCTTTTTCGTCACCTCAACTGGTTTTATTTTAAATTAAATTATTCCACTTCTATTAAATTTATTTTGTATAATGGATTTAATATTTTTAATAATCATAATTTATATTATATAATAAGTTCAACTTAAATTTTTTTCATAATTAATAGTGAAAATATTAAAAATATTTTACCACGATTAAGGTGAAAACAAGTTTACATGGGGGTTAAACAAAAACTATATGGGTTAAAATGACCTAAAATTTTTTAAAAATTATATTTTATGAGAATCATTCTACCTTATATCATATAATTATTTATAATTGTCTGTTTATTATCCTTTTATCCTATTAAAAACGTGGTTATCACTTTTTTATTTAAAAAATTAAAAGTTTTTCACTCATCTCACATATAAAATGCCATCCACTCTCCTCTCTTCTTCACACCACCAAAGAAATTTGAATCAGAATATACCTTCCAAAAAAACATTATTAATTTTCTATAAATTTTCTAGATCCCATGGTTTAGTCATATATCTATCCCAATAATAATTTTTTTGTTTACCAAAGGAGGTTGTATAAAGAAGACGTAGTGTCCTTAACCGAGCGTTTTTATTTTATTTATTCTTCTACATACTTAAAATATTATTCAAATGATGATACAATAACACTATTATATCAAATATTCATATATTTTTTTAATATAATAACCTAAATCAATCTCTTCTTCCATCAAATGGGAAACGCCACCATCATTCCTTTGTATGGAAGACTACTTCCTTACGAACCGATGTAATTATTTTTTCATCATATCCTCTTATGACTTTTTATAATGATGGATATAAAATAAATATATTATATTTATAAAATAATTATACTTTTTTAATTATTATAGCACATTTACCTTCTTACTTTACATTCCATAGGAGATATGATAATGTTTCTTGTGTGTTCGACGGACTACCACCTCACGAAGAGATGTGATTCGTTTTTCACTAACACATTACAATGAAGGTAATAAGGATATATTTAATGTATATATGTGATATATATGAAATAATTATGATATTTATGCAAATTTATAATTCTTAGAAGATAATATATCATTTTTTTTCTTACCTTTCTATTCATTGAAACATGATAACATCATTCATGTGTATATGTGGACTACCGTATCCATGAACGATGTGATTCTTTTTTTATCAGCACATCACATGGATTATATATATAAGTGTATTTAAATAAATAATATTATATTTATGACATTTTTATCATTATGGAATAATAAAATAATACTTACCTTCTTTTCATAATGATTATTGAAAAATGGAAATGTTACTCCATGTGCTTATAGTCTATTGTCTCTGTAATCATAACATAGTTAATTTTCCATAACCATTATTCATGTATAATTTTAAAATTATAATTGATTTATAAAAATTTATTCTGAATATTATAGAACAATGACATTTTTTACCCAATTCAACACATAGAATCCATTTTGAAACAATGAACCGAAAATGCTAAAAAACGACATAGACATAACTGATTAGTGTTGAAATATATCACTAAAATAAATAAAATAAATGATTTAAGTATAAGGTATTAAAACTATAAAATTTTATTGAGAAAAAAAATAATTTATGTGAGCTTATTATACAGGAGTTAAAGGACATGCATGGAAATTATGGACTCACGGTAAGGGACTTCGTCACAATTTTCTTTTATTGAGACAAATTTTAATGATATGAACATAATTTATTTTATATAGTGTATATAAATCCCCTATTACATTTAATATATTAAATAACTCATAAATAATGTTTTTTATGTTTTAAATTTATTTATTTCGCTCAATTGGATTTGACATGAAAGGTACAAGTGGTAAATAATATCATAACTCAATTTCTTTTCATTCAGTTATATTAATTCTTAATTGTATTTTATATTCTAAGATTATGTGTGTAATGAATTTTGATTATATTATGTTTTATTTCCACTTGTTCTATTTTTTTTACATATGATTCACATAATTGATTCATTTATTAATTCTCACATCAATGTTATTATCATTGTACGGGTTTCTCGTATCAAATTATCTTCATTAGGACACATGTTACATTATACACCTATCTTCTTTTATGAGGTGTATCTAATTACACTTTGATAATTATCCCAATAATTGATTTATATTAATGGTATTTAATGTTTCATTTTATTTTATTTCTTTCATCGTATTAATTATTTAAAAGTTACCAAAGCGGTAAGGGTTTATGATTCAATCTCATTTTAATCGGAATTGTTTATGCTTGAATTTCCATTTAAGGAAATAATTTGATCTTTATATAATAAAACCCTTTAATTTTCTCCTAATATGGTTATTCATGAAATTTTCAAATAATACTACCATTTTTCTCTATTTGGTACTTAAAATGGTTGAGAAATGTTTTTTAATAAAATATGAATTAGTTTATCTCTTCGGTCAAAAATCATTTTTATTATAAATCCATGTTTTCAAAAATGTTTTCTAAATTGTTTTACTATGATTTTTTCAAGTAATTTTTACCCATTATTTTATTATTTATCAATTTTTTAAAATAAATCTTCATTTTGTTTTTTAACAAGGTTCTTTTTTACTTTTATTACAAAAATTTGAAAGGAATCTTTGTTTTTAAGGGATTCAGTATGAATGGAACTTTTCTTCCATCCTGAACATTAAATGTTTTAAAGCTTCATTTTTAATTTTCACATGTTATTTTCAATGTAAATTATTTCTTTAAAATTTTAGAAAGTTGTAGATTTTAAATTACTATTTTCAAAATGGAAGGGACATTTTCATCAAGAAATGTTCCAATTTTTCTTTCAAAATAATTTTTCATCTAAGATGACATCCTTTAATATTACTCAAAGTTAAAAAATTTGTTTTTCTCAAGAATGTTTTTAATGATCATATAATGGTATTTCCATTCATCGAAGTCAAAAACTCTTGATGTTACTTTAACTCAATGGGATATATTAAAATTATACCATCATTATTCTTTATCCGGATAAATTATGATTGTTTTAAGATATTGTCATAGAACCCATTTTTTCCCATTAGTCAATCAAGTTAATAAAGTAATAAATTTTTTATGAGTTTTATGATGAAATTAAATCTCCATGTATTTTATTTATATTTTCATTCTTGTAGATTTCTTATACGATTGGTTGGTCCCCATTATACCTCACAGGTGATCCTGATATAGATTACATGATTAGGGTGCCAAGATAGTGCTTCAATGCATTGGGTAATTATATTAGAAGTCTATTGTATCGTTATTAAAATTTATAAGGGTTATGTAAGTGTTCTATAAGGGTTTTATGGAGATGATTTTTCAGTATACAAATATGTTTTCTTTATTATTTATATGGTTTTTTAATGATACCTTTGATCAAGATTGAAATCATATGGCTCTTGATTATTTATTCTTATGACTCTTTCCACTGATAAATATTTAATCCATGTTTCATTATTGATGATCCAAGTATTTATAGGTTTGAATGTTCTTATGTTATGCTCATGTACGTTTATTACATAATCATACCCTTATGCTCTTATTATGCCCAATGATTATACTCAATTGTTAATTCTTATTTTTAACCTTACTGGGCATTTGGGATCACCCTTATTATGTTTCCAATTCCCCAACTTATCAAGAATTATTTTAAATTAATTATCTCTATAAGGGTTTTATAATGATGGTAATGATGAATTATTTTTTAAATAATAAAATATATTTATAGTGAGAGATATACTCTCTTGAGGTCATGTCTATTGTTTATATAATATTTTTTCCTAATTACTTAAAACTCTAAACCTAAAAGTTACTTGGGTATGTAAGTAATCCAATATTTAATTTTTATGTTATATGTTTTGGATACAAAATATTTGGTCAAATTCATTGGTATCAAATCCAAAAATGTAAATTTTATGTTTTTAGCACCATATTTGGGAGTCTAGTTTTGGGGTTCTCACACTCTCTGTTGAATAAATAAAAAATGTAACATTGAGGGGGTTACCAAAATAAAACCCAAGAAAAAATTAACAAAAAGATATCAAAATAGTTCTTTCCCAACATGGTTTACAGAATGAACATAGGGTTCATGTCATGAAGGTTCCAAGGTAGAGACCCCCAACCCTTACCCTGATACTTTCATGTCATGAATCATTGCTTCACAACATGAATGTAAAATAAGGGTCCCTTCTCACCCATGGAAAGGTAACCTTCATAGTGTAAATCCCCAATCCATAATGTTAATAGTCATGTAAGGGTACTCAACCCTATGTAAGCTTCATTCATGGTGGGGCCTCCACCCGTCATGTTTTTAAAGGATTACTACAGTAAATTTCAATATCTTGACCACCCGAACACTACTATGATTCCTTTTCAAACCCCTAATTCGTCTATAAAGTCTCAAAATACATCTAAAACATACCTTAAAGATAAAAAAATTATTATAAACCCAAATCAATCTCTATTTTAAAAAATTAACCATTCACTAGAAGAAATTTTCAAATTCTTTAAGGGATTTATAACGCATAATGACACGGTTAATTACAAACTACATACCATATAGCTTCTTATCCTTAAGAGGTTTTTATATTCCTATGACCACTGACCCCAACCTACATCAGTCATAAATTCCATACAAATAGGTAATGTTCCATATCCAAATTCCATACATGATTCCGTTATGAAACTCCAGACACCAATCCAAAAAATATATTTTTTATTTCCACAAAACACCATGATTTGATCCTTGAACAACCTCATTCGCATCCCAAACGATGCTCCTAATGTGGTTTCCATCTCACCACATTCAATTGTACACCCAATACCTAGTTCATCTCTCACTAACTGATTTTCCCAAAAAAAAACATGACCTCAACCACCGACACACCACCACTTCACCACACATCTTGATAATGATGCATTAACAGTAAGAGGCATTACCACGTCATCTAAACAATCACACTAAGGTATAACCCAAACTATCCATGTAATTACTTGATCAATTCACCAACTTACCACCTTCATCATTTCCCTCTACCTTAAGAATCAACACTTCTCAAATCCGACTAACCATACGATCACACTGCAACCATCATGAGCCTATTTCAAACACACAGAATCTAACTAGAACTACACTTGAATCCAAAAATCAGATTGAATAACTCACCAATATCCAATTTTTATCTCAATAATCCTCTATAAAATTCCACTACACCCTAACACTTTTAAAAATGGGTGCATTCATTTGTGACAGATTCGATGATCCCACTATAGGAGTATCCTTATCATCTCTCTCTAGAACCAACCACCAATATCAACCACCCATGTCCTATCTGTTACTGAACGTGTGACTAGATTTGACCAATATTATCACACCTAAGTTACAAACATGGTACACTTATCTCCCAACACCAAGAAAGTTCTCAACCGCACCCATCGATCATAAACATAAAATTTTCAGTAATTAATTTTTCTGAAGACATATTGTGCTCACCGCCACAAAACTATACTACAAAATAATGATCCTGGATAATGGGGATCCCCATTATATGAATCAACCAAATTAAATATAATTCAACTAGTCATAACTAAGGAACTAACAAAACTCACATCAAGTGCTCGTACCCACTAAATAATCAAAATGCACAACACGACGGTCAAATACAAGATCCCACCAATGTACATCTGACTACTGGAGCCTAAAAACTTAAACATCCCATAATCCTACCACAAGATTCTCTCCTAAAATATCCAAAATCCCAATGACTATTCAATCCAACACATGGGTCACTCCCAAACCACCAATGAAAAAAATTGAACCTAGTCTATATAGGCAATGGTCTCTTTTTTTCAGTATCCGATCAAAACAAGTCCACTCTCACCAATTTTACATAGTTGTTTCAAAATATCCATTCTCACTTACAAAATCTATTTTGAAATAAAATTTCAAAACAATTTCTAAAATTTTTTACAAAAACATGAAAATCCCAACCATTTCAAAATTAACGGCTCCACAATCCATTTTAATAAAACCAAATTCCATAACATATTTACACACATTTTTCAACCTCATTATTTTTCCTCTTCGTAACTAGGTTTATCTCAACAATTAACACATCCTAAAAATCATTTCCCTATGGCATCCAAATAAACCCATCATGATCACAATCAACCAAGTCCCTCATATCCATATTAATATAATCACCCCTTATAATATATGTGAGAAAACATTTTTTATATTATAAGTTTATTAAATTAATTCTAAATTCTGATAAGGCATCAAGTCAAACAACACCGCCTATAGGCACATGTATATTTTACCTAGCATGACATTGTCATGATGCATGAACAACTCACTAGCTTTCTACCGATACCTACAAATAATTTTGAGCCTTTTCCATCTCTCATTTGTATTTTTAGTTAAAACCCACACCTCACTCATCCTAGAGTTAACAATCCCAACAATGGATATCCCCTAGAAACTTGGGTTTAAACTGAATCCATGTTGGTCAGGAAAGATATTATTCTGCCTCGAAATTCGTAGAAACCTAACTCCATATCTAAAATTCTCTCATCCCAATAAATGATCTAACTTCACTTTGTAACACCCCGGCCTTAATATCCTAAATAGAACGAAATAGAGGGTCTCCACATGACCATAAGAATTTATCCTCATTTTCCAGAGGCTGATGATAAGTAGATAGGGTCTAATATTGTTGTGGAGAGACTATTCCCTCTAAAACAAGTGTAAGGACAAAAAAATTAATAAATGAAATTCTATTTTTAAATGAATAATTTTTTATTAAGTAATATCGTTATAGAAAACACATCCACTACATGGGACTATTATATCTTGTAAGATTTAAAAACTTTTAATAATCATAACCATTGATAATATAATAATTATACAGTGACTATTAATATTAGTATATATTAATGGGTATGATAAAGTATAATTGACATAGATAGAAGATGTGATGGCCTTGACTAGTAGAATTGTATCCTATGAAGCCCATTTGTCATAGTTTTTGAGGTATATAGCATAATTAGGATTTTTCCTTGACCAAGAACAATCTAAGATTCAACAAATAAAATATGAGTGAAACTATTTGCGAGATATTTTCATGCTCATCGAGATCATGTCCCAAACCAAATTTTCCAAACCACCCTAAGAAAGAAAAATCATTGTACACCATACCCTTTGGGCATATGTTGGTGTAATAATATATTATTTATCTAGACAATAGTAGTATGAATTTGAATATTTTATTTTTTTAATGATTAAATTTTCCCTTTTTATTATTAATTTATAAATTATTATATAATGAGTTTAATAAATGTTTTGATTTTGATATGAAGAAATCAAAATTGTATTTTTTTGAACTATATAGTTTCAATTAAGATACTTTTTTTATTAATTCATGAATTTTTGGAATAAATTTTATTTTAAAAAAATTATTATTAAAAAATTCATGAATTAAATATAAATTATAATAAAATTTAATGAAGTCCAATGTGGCTTTTATAATGCTCAGAAAGTTATTAGTAATGTAAAAACTAAAATTCTCTAGTGAATATGGATTTTTATTTAAAAGTGAAAATTATAATATTTAGAAAATTGTTTTGGTAAAATAAATATCATTTTTAAATCAACACATCAAAATTATCCAATGTTTAATGTTTCATAATTTCTTTATATTGTTGAATCTTTAGTTAAAAATTAAATATGGTATAAATATATGGTATGTATTATGACATCATAAATTCAAAAAAGTGATGTAATAATTATTTTATAAGGAATACAAAAAATATATATATTTCCACTTTAAAATAGTATGTTTTTGAAGTTATTTGGTCATTTTTATAAGACTTCAATGAATTCTCCAAAAACTATATTAAATTTTAGGGTTTTAAAATCAATTCTTTGTGAACATGACTCACCTTCATATAACTAATGGTTTTATTATATTATTTTCATTTCATAGACTTATAAAATATTTAAACCCACTATTATTTAGTGTAAAACAAGTTCAAAAAACATGGGAAGGTTTTGATTTTTATTATTTTATTATATAGTGTAAAAAACCTATGTTTAAAAATTAATAAATAATCTCCCCCTCTTTTTCTATAAATACCCACCCAAACTCCCACTCCTATTTACTAAAAAACCATTTATCATGAATTTTCTCTCCCTATACCTCTCTAAATACCTCTTATGGTGTTAAAAATCTCTTTATAATCTCCTCCCAAGCTTTAATAAGTGACCTCTCATGTAAGTGATCCCTCTCTCTTATTTTCCATTCAAACACCATATTTGTATTTAGCCTTTAGAATATCAATTAATTATATTTCCATGTCTTTATAAATATCCATCTACTATAAAAATTATTTTTTAAGAATTGGATATCATTTATTCCCTCTCTTTATAACCTTTATATAAGTCATTATAATTCCAAATAAAGGGATTTTCTCCTCCACCTCATTATTTAATCCCTGTTTTATATTATTCCTTTTGATTTCCAATATTTCATGTTTTGATATGTTTTTACACATCCCTTTTAATGTAATTATTATGTTTAATTAATTATAACAAACATTTGACTCTCATTAAACCTTTTCATGAATCTTTATTTACACCTATTATGCTATCGAAATTTCCCTTAAATTTGCAATTCGAAACATTTGTGTTGTGAATACCCATCCCCATTTCCACTCAAGTGTATTCACCTAGATGTACCAATACTTAATTTATTTTTCACTTCCAAGTATGTAACCCACACTCACAAAATCATGGGATTAACAATTATTAATCTTGATCTTATGTTGTGTGATCTATGTTTCACACAAATTCATGTTCATGATATGAATGCAGAGGGTGGGATCAGAATTATATATCCCCACAATGCATTGGATAATATTTTTATCTCATGAGGTACCATATATAGTAGATGTGAAGTTATTATAATCACATTCTGTTATGATTTATTATTATTTATCCATAACTTATGCTTATGATGACTTGTTTTATATTGTTTACAAATTCATATGTTTCCCTAATATTATCATTTTATATCATGATTCTATGAGCATGTTTGTGATTATCTCCCATTTTATGTCACCTAGATATGAATCTTCACTCACATGTATTACTTTCATCGTGTTATTAGTTAATTATTTCCTTACTAGTATTTATTGATCGCCCCTTTCTTTTGTACATCACTAAGATATCTCATGCAGTTTTAGAAGATCAATTGATTTTAAGGGAATTTTATAGAGTTTTAAATAATGTCATTGTATCAAAGTTTAAATTTATTATGTTATGTACCTAATTTCCCAAAGACACTACAACTCTTAATCTTTTTTGATTGTATTATGTGTGTATTTATGTAATAAATAATGAAATAAAGTTTATAAAAGAAATGTATTTTTATGGTTGGTATCAAAGGAAAGTCTATTTATTTTTTGGGACTATGATTATAAAACCTTAGGGAAATCTTTAAGGATAAGACTGAAAATAGGAAAACATCACTAAATTTTGGTAAGGTATATATAAAGTTGTTTCTAGGAGACAAAATCCATGTATAGATACTATAAGTGTATGTGGAATTGACATAGTTGTATCTATAGGTATAACCTTGAAAAAAGCACATTGGATGTTAACTCAATCGTAACCCAGTGTAGAACAAAGAGGAAAAATTGTACATTTGGTTTGATACTCTTGAGGAATATGCTATGATAAATTCAAAAACTCTATGTGAAGCATTATGAAGGGAACAAGAAATACCCATAAAATTTTATGGTAGTAAATATACCATATATAACTTATACTGAAACCTATAAATTCATAGGTTAAGGAATACATGTTATTAACATGTTATAAATTATATCTTCACAGTTTCACTTTTTATATTCTTAATAGTTTGAAAATTTTCATCCTTGAGTATATTTTGGTTGAATTAAACGATTATAACCATAATCAAATAGTGAAAGTTAGGATTATCATCCATTAATAAACATCAAATTTTCTATATGACTATACTTCTATCAATTCATTCATATCAAGAAATTTTATTTCAACTATTCAAACAACACCTCAAAACCTGGAAGTATAATCATCAATAAAGATGGAAAATGGGTTAATTATTGTATCTAAAGCATATAACTTATCCCTTGTCAAAACAAATTGGGCTAATTTCCCATAAAACCTTGTAATTATCCCTTCAGTTTAATTTTATGATGTTCTTTGTATAGATTGTATTTTTTTGTATAGAGATAACAGAAATTTTCCAGAGAAGTAAATAACCCTCCATTTTGAAAATCACCATCTAATTTTATACAAGTGAAAGGAGGAGGATGAATATCCATTAAAATCCTCATCTCAATCATGGATATTATTACCTCATGAGAAAGTTTATATATCCTAAATGATTGAGACTAAGGAAAAGATAATCCTAGATGACATGCCCATTGAGATGGAATTCGATGGTGTGTTTTTTAATAAATTTCTTATTTTTCCTCCTAGATGATAGGTTTAGTTATAAATTTAACTTATACCCATACATTTTCCAATATACAAGACACCATAAATAATGGAAAATGTTGAAATTAAAGAGTTGAATAATAAACTATAGGAAAATTTGGATGATGGGTTTATACACCCAAGTACTTTACCGTGTTGTGCCCTAGTCCTTTTATCAAAAATAAGGATGGGTCAATGTTCCTCTACATTGATTATCATCAGCTCATCAATATCATAATATATAATAAGAATCCTATAATATAGATTTATGAATTTTTCAATCAGATTCATGGAGAACATTTCTTCTCTATGGTAGATCTTAAATAAAGATATTATAAAGTAAGGGTGAATAAGGGGGTATCCCTAAGAATACTTTTTGTATAATATACAAGCACTATGAGTTCATAGTGATTCTATTTGGACCAACTAATTCCTCATCTATCTTATTATAATTAATGAATTGTGACTTTAAGTATTACCTTAATAAATGTGTGGTGGTCTTTATAAACAATATTCTTATCTACTCCGAAAGAAAAGAGGAACATGAAGAGTAATTTAATTCTATAATGAACACCTTTTAAAAGAAAATTTATATGTGAAGTATAGAAAATATAAGTTTTGGATGGAGAAAGTAAAATTTCATTGGTATGTTATTACCAAAAAATGGATATATATGGATAATTAAAAATAGAGATTATAGGATGATAGCCTAAACTAACATATATGATGGAAGTCTATAGTTTCCTTAGATTAGCTGGGTATTATCATCAATTTTTAAGAAACTTCTCTTAATTTTCAAGAATACTAACAAATATAACTCAAAAGTTAGTGAAGTTTTTATATATTGATGAATGTGAGGAGAGATTTAAATAGTTAAATAAGAGACCAGTCACTATACCTATGCTCATATTACCAACCAGTGAGGCAGGATTTGTGATCTTTACATTAATGATTTGGTAATATTATCTCTATACGGAGAATTGTGACATATATATAGATCATAAAAATCTCTAGTATAATTTCATAAAAAAGGATCTCAATATGAACCAAGGTAGGTGGTTTTAGATTATCAAGGATTATGATTTTTCAATCCATTTCCTTTATGGTATGATGAACAAGGTTGTAGATACTCTGAGTAAAAATGATCTTGCAACCCTATCCATGATGATAATTTAAAGGGATCTGATATTCATGGCTATAAAAAGAAAGGGAATGGGAATAATAAAAGTGTTATTATCCTACCTTGATCAAAAAAAAACTAAACCATAAATTATTTATAGGATCAATGAGGCCCAAAAATATGATGTGGAACTACAGAGAAAGCTATAAAATATTCTAGAGTATAACTTTTTTAAATATGAATTTATATGGTTTGGAACTCAGATATGTGTCCAATCAAAACTAGATCTGAAGAGGGATATTCTGGATGATATTCATAACTCAAACTTCTTTATTTATTTATGAAACACTAAGATATATAGAGATATTAAGAAAAAATTATAGTGGTATAACATGAAGAGGCAGACTAAAGAATTTTTATCTCAATTCTTGGCATGCCAAAAATTCAAGGAAGAACAAAAATAATTCTAGGGTATGATGAAATAATTTCACATACTAGTATAGAAATGAGAAAAAATAACCATGGATTTCATCATAGGACTCCCTATGAAATATAAAGTAAATCATTCCATTTGGGTGGTAGTTAATAACTTTATAAAGATAGAACATCTCTTTACTATCAAGAAATATTTTACTCTTGACCAAATTTCCAAGATATACATAAGATATGAGGTAATACTATATGGAGTTTCACTATCCATTGTATCTAATTAAGATATAAGTTTTACCAATAGATTATTGAGAAGACTTCAGAAATCATTGGATATAGAACTGAGTTTTAGTACTTATCACCCTCATATGGATGGATAATATGAAAGAACCATTCAAACTCTAGAGGATATGTTGATTTTATGTTCAGTGGATTTTAAAAGATTTTGGGATTAATTCCTTACCCTAGTGGAGTTCTCTAATAACAATAGTTTTCATTATAGAATTCAAATTACACCATTTGAGGCTCTGTATGAGAATATGTGTCGGACTCTGACATCCTAGGATGAATATGAAGAGAGGAAACTGATGGGACCTAATCTTATCCAAGAGATGACAGAGAAGGTGCAATCCATTAAACATCATATGAAATACTTGAATATTCAATATAAAATCTATGAAGACAATAATCAATGATATCTAGAGTTTGAGTTTAGAGATAAGGTGTTCCTTCATATGTGGAATAAATTCATGAGGGTTGGAAAGAAAGGAAATCCTAGTCTAAGATACATCGACCCCTTTGAGATCCTTCATCGCATCATAGTTGTAGCCTATTGACTAGAAATCCCTCCTAATCTATCTCAAGGGAATGATTTATTCTATGTATCCCTAGTAAGTAAGTACATACCAAAACCCTCGCATATACTAAATAAAAATATGGTACCATTAAATAATGATCTTTCATATGAGGATAACTAAGTGAAGATCTTAGATCATAGAAACAAAGTTCTAAGAAACAAGACAACTCACTTGGTCAAAGAGTTTTGGTAGAACTACAAGTTTGAGGATGCAACATGGGAAACAAAAGAGGAAATGAAATAGAAGTAACCTCATCTTTTTTGTTGTATGAAATAAAATTCCATGAGAAAAATTTATAGATTGGGGAAGAATTTGACAACCCAAACATTTATAAATGAAATTCCTATTTTAAATTGATAAATTCCTTATTAATTAATATAGTTATAGTATATATATGCATTACTTGGAAAAATTATATCCTATGAGATTTTAAATACAATTAAGTATCATTACTATTGATAATATAGTTTTAATATAGTGGTCGTTAAGATTAATATATTTTAAGGATTATAATAAATTCAAATTGACCTATATATAAGAAATGATGGCCTCAACTGGTATGATCGTACTATATAAAGACCATTTATCTAAGCATCTAAGAGAGATGGTATCATTTTATTTTTCCCTTGAATAATACTGAGTTTAGATTCAATAATTAAAAATCAAGTGAAACCATTTACAATAAAATTTTAATCTTATCGAGATCATGGCCCAAAAATGATCACTGAACAACCCCAAGAAAGTACCATTATCACACATCTTACCCTTAAGGCATGCGCTGGTGTAATAAAGGGTTATGTATCTAGACCATAATAGTATGAATTTTTATATTTTATTTTTTTAATGACTAAATTTATCACTTTTTATTATCACTTTATAAATGATTATATAATGAGTTCAATAAAAATTAGATTTTTCTATGATTAAATCAAAATTGTATTTTTGAAAAATATATAATTTCAATTAAGACACTCTTTTGATGAATTAAAAAAATTTGGAAATAAATTTTATTTTAATAAAATATCCTTATTAAATAATTTTAATTTAAATATAAATGATTATATAATTTAATAAAGTCTAATGTAATTTTTAGAAGGGTCAAAATGTTTTTAGTGATGTAAGAACTAGTATTTTCCAGTAAATAAGGATTTTTATTTAAAAGAATAAATTCTAATATTTAGAAAATTATATTCACAAATTAAATATTATTTTTTAAATTAGTATGTTGAAATTATCTAATAGTGAATTTTTCATAATTTTCTAATATAGTCAATTTTTTGGGTAAAAATTAAATATGTTATAAATATAGGGGGTGTATTATGACATCACAAGAGCCAAAAATTGGTTTAACAAATAATTAATATGAAATCCATGATCAAATTTAACACCCCAAAATTATAAAATAATAACATTTTATTCGATATTGTATCTGGCATGCAATACTGATCTTAAACAACCCATAAAATATATTTCTTTAAATTTAATCTCTTTCATAGCATGCAGAACACGCAACCACGAGTCTAAAAGGACCCTAATAGAGTATATTGTTACAAACTAGTTGTTAAATTTTTTGGGTACGAATAGAAATAAATAAATTTTGAAAATTATGCATATCAATTGATTAGAAATAAAATAATAATCATTTAAAAGAAAAATATATATATTTTCTGAAAAAAAAAATATTTTTTTCTAAAAGATGGTTTAGTCGCATTTTGTGCACATAATTTGGAATTAATTTTTACCAATTTTATAAAATTTATTTGATAAAATGAAATTAATTTTTTAAATAATCATATTAAAATTATTTTAGGGTGAATTTTTTGTATTTTTCTAAAATGTTTCATTTTTTAATGAATATGGAAAATACTGATTTTTATTGAAAACTATTGTTTCATTTAAATAATTTACAATGATAAATTATATTATAAATTATTTTTAAAGTAAAATTAGTTAAATTATATTAAAATTTAACTAATTTATGTATTTTTAATGAATTTTATACTGAATTGTTATATTAGAATATTTTATAATTAAGATAATTTTCTCTTTGGAAACCCGCATCTTCATCACATCAGTGGGTATAATTTTAAATTGATTTCTACCACTTATATGAATTTAATTTTGTAAAATGTATTATATAAATTTAATAAGCATAATTTATATTTTGAATAAGGTAAAATTAATTTTTTTACTATAATTAATATTGAAAACAATAAAAAAATTACCACGATTAAGGTAAAAATTGGTTTATTGGGGGTTATACTAAAAAGACAAGGGTTAAAATGACTAAAACACTTATCTAAAATATATTTTATGGCCATATTTAAATATTATAATTTATAATTATATACAATACTTAATTTTTACTCTTTTAAAATGTGATAAATGTGAGTACAACTTTTTTACTTTCAAAAATTACAAGTGTACCACTCACCTCACTTATAAAAGGTGACCCCATCTCTAATCTTATTTACACCTTCAAAACATTTTTTTTCAGGAAATATCTTCCCAAATAACTTCACAACTTCCACTACCTAATCTTAAAATAATTTTTTTTCATAATGAAATTTTAGGAATACTTTAGGTATAATCCTAAAGAGGTGGTTCCAGAAGACATATAATTCCTAACTTTTAGTTTCTATTTTATTTCTTCTTAAAACAAAAAATATTCTTAATTTATTATTATATAATAAAAAATCATATAAAATATAATTATATATTATTATTTTAAGGTAATGACCAATATCAAACTCCACTTCCCTCAAATTAGAGACAATAATGTCCCTCATGTGGACAGCAGACTAACGCCTCACAAACTAATGTGACATGATTTCCATTAAGGCCTCTCATGGTTTGGAATAGTGATGGATAAAAAGTATATATATTATATTTATAAAAACATTAATCCAATGGATTAATTATATCATATATAAAGTTTTAATTTCCATTCTATATGGGATACGATAATGTCGCTCATGTGTACGGCGGACTATCATCGCATGAAGTGATGTGATTCATTTTTCACTCATGCATTGTATGGAAAGGAATGAAGAAAACTTTAATGAATATATATGATAAAAATGACAAAATTAAGATACTAATGATATATTTAACATTATTAAAATATAATATATCATTTTATATTTTCTTTTTACACTCACTAAAGGATGATAACGTCGTTTGTGTATGTATAGACTACCACCTTTACGAAGCGAAGTAAATATTTTCATGACCACGCTGCATGGGTGATATATTTAAGTATATTTAAAGAAATTATATGGTATTTATGATATTATGATCGTTATATAAAGAAAAATATTACTTACCTCTTTTCGATAATGATCATTGAAAAATTGAAACATTACTCATGCATACATATGGCCTACCATCTCAATGATTGTAACATACTTCATTTCTCAAAAAAAAAATCATGATTGGTCTTAAAAGAATAATTTAGGTATAAATATGATAATTATTTCATAATTATTATTCTGTTGATCATATATATAATATATTAACGAATAGTATTTTTCATGACAAACCCCGCATGAGAAAACAAGGCAATTAACACCCGAACCAAACAATATAACGAATGGTTATTAACAAATGGGGGATAAGATGGTATAAAATGATCATATATTATATTATAATTATTAATATGGTTATATTTTAATTTAAAAACATTTTTAAAATAATTATATAGTATTTTAAATCATTTTTAACCAAAATAAAGCTTAATGTAAGACACTTTGTCTAAATTTCCCTTCATTGAAACATATTTTATTGTTGTGCACCTACTTTATTTTATATGGTATACATACTTCCCATTTTAAATGTAATATCATTAATCCTTTATACTTCATGTTATTTTATTTTTCAGTTTGAATTATTTCATCCAAGGGAATTTAACTAGAAAATTACCAAGAAATGTTTAATTTCATAACTCAATTTCTTTTCATTGGGTTATAATACTTATTTATTGTCTTCAATATTATATAATTATGTGTGTAATTTATATTGTCTATCTTATACTAAATTTACACTTTTTAGTTTTATTTAAATTTGACACATGTAATTGATTCACTGATTAATTATCACTTCAACTTTATGATCTTTATAAGGGTTTATTTCACAATCTCATTTTAATTGGGATTGTTTATACTTGAGTTTCCATTGAAGGAAATTGTTTGATAATTATCTAATAAAACACATTAATTTTATTCTATGTATGAATTTAATAATAATTTTATTTTTAAAATAGAATGTTTTTTTAGTTATTTACGTTTCTATATTGAATATTCTATATCTTTTCATGATATTTAAGTTGTTTAAATGGCATGTGTGTTAAGTTATTTGCCTTTATATATTGATTATTCTTTATTGAATCATGATAACTTCCATTGTAATTAAAACTTATTAGGAATTTGAGTTCAGCCATACTTATTTTTGTTTCCCTAGTGTTCCATGAAGTTTACTAAGATTTAGGTGCACGGATATTCTAGAGGGAATAATGTTATTCTCAAAAACAATTATGTTGTAATTTGTTCTTTCAAATGTAATATAGGAATCAAGAATTCATATAGTTTACCAAGCATATTAAATTTTTTTTTCCTTTATGATGTTATTACTTTTATCTTATTCCAACATAATAAAGTAAGACACCATCATTGTGTTACTGGGGTCAAGTTCGTTACAGTTGGTGTCAAAAGAAGATTTATAGAATCCTTGGGAACTAGATTTATGGAAAAAAAATTAGGTAACATAACCATATTATAAATGATATAGATAATATTTTTCTCATTTTTATATGAATTTAAATTATTTAAATCCTCATAATTTATCAATTTGAGCTTATTTATAACAATTTAGGATTTATGGGTTGTTTTTAGATAAAAAGTGAAAAGTGATTAATTATGGAAGTGTAATTGATTTTAATTACAAGGGTATTTTGGGAATAAATTTTAAACTATTAATCCAATTTGAGTGATTATTTTTTTGGATTACTTTATTTATTTTATTAAACATTTCCTTTAATACCAAGATCGTATTCGAATAACATGATTCTAGAAAAAATCAATCAAGTTAGACAATTTTTCAATCGGACAGCGTAGACCCCACCTCTGTAACGGAAACATAAATCGGGATAAACACCTCTGAAAGTAGTGATTTTACATGTAATTGAACTAGGAGACATTTTTCTCTTCTCTAAAATTAAATTTATAGAGTTTTTAACTCATTATAGGGGTCATTGAACGTTATATATTGAATGAATAATTCTACAATTCTCGTCCATAAAAAGTCATGCTTAGTATTAATTCCATAACTCCCTATAGACACATCCAATCAAGTTTAACTTTTGAAAAAACATGACAACATATTTTATAAAAACTTTAATGAAGACACATATCACAAATTAGACCATTTTATGAGACTAATACATGGATACTTTTGAAGGAAATTCAGTAACTAAAATTTCAACTGTTGACTACCATTATGTCCCGAAACAAATTAAATGGTCTGTTATGACACCCCAAGACCTCTTAAAAGCCTATAAATAAAATTATATGGGAGTATTAAGATAATATATATTGGATAGGAATTCTTGGACTACATACATGCTTTAGGAGTTTTTATTTCTTTTATTTTTATTTCAGTTTTTATTTCCCATGTAATTCAATCATTTTTCTATATTAATGTGTTTCCTTTTCTTATTCAATCCTTATTTCTCTTACAACTCTAATTATCTCTCACTATTATATATTTATATTGTGAAATATATTCACTTTTAAATGGAAAGTGACTAACCCAATGATTTTCCCTAGGGGAGGTTTCAAGGTGTTCTTTGTTATTGCGGTTCAATTCAAAATGTTATAAATCTATTTTTGGTGGATGTGGGAGTATTACATGGGTGTGGTGGTCGTACACCATGAAAATATTTTAAAATACACTCTTTTAATTTGATTCATTATTTTCCCTACCTTGTCTTAGGAAACCCCTTCATACAATGGATTTGGGGTTTCCATAAGGGTTGAAATGGCATATGGTGGAGTTGGGTTCTTTAGGAATAACACTCTAGATTAAGGTGTTATCCTATTTGACTATTGGAGGAGGTCTTGTTTAATGTAAAAAAATAATTATAAACTCAAACACTTAATAAAACAAAGGAAATTAATTTATTAATGAGGTTTCATCAAAAAAAATTACTAAGTTTAATTTAAATAAGGAATAAATAACGAATGAACCTACGTTATCAAACCATGGACGAAGACCATTCTTTCTTATATAAATCTTTATTTATGTTTTCAATCGGAATTTAATTACTTCATTTACATGTTTTCTAAAACCCCAAAAATAAATATTTTCAAAAATAATATAAAAAAATAATTAGACTATGTGAATTAGAATCAGTGATTAAACTAATTGGGATGATCCTCAAGTGAGACGACCCTGGTTAGCCTCTATGATGCATTAGGAAAATAATTTTCTTTTTCCACACCCTACGATAGGTGTGCGTCAATAAAAATTGAGTATAAGTATATAATAACATCCTAAAGTTTTGGTAAGATATAGATTCTATTATTTTCCTAGAAATATATCCATGTTTGGATGGTACAAGTGGATGTGGTTTTGGAATAACTATACCTAGGGTAATAACTATAAAATGGGCACATTGGGATTCACCCCATCATCATCTACTGCACCAAAATGGGCCTTATTGGGAACCTATATTTAAAATCCTAGAGGATATGATTTGGATAATTCATATTTTATTTAAAAACCATTATTTAGTATTTAAATAGATACTGATAATGAATGGCCTTGATTAAACCTAAGGTGTCTTAGATTAAAAATAAGTTGATTCGATTTAAACATCCTATAAATTATTATATGGTTTTCCCACTATGATTATTTTTTCTCAAACTATGATTTTTGGTTTTAGTCAATGGTTGGAACCTAAATAAATATTTTTTACATTGGACATGAAGGAAAATGTGGTGACTATTAGAAACCAAACGGGTGATGGAGGGAGTAAAAGATATCATTATTATGCCTAATCAATTATCCAAAAATATTATTAACAAACTATACATTAACCAACTCTCAGACTCACAAAATAAGATAATGATATAGTTTTCTAAGAGCTCAGGTGATGGAGTTCATGGAGGAAAGAAGGCTCAATTTCCATCATGAGAGAAATGCAAAAAGAGACACCCAAGAAAGTGTCTCAATGAAACAGGAAAAGGTTTTATCTGTTAAAAAATAGGTTATAAAATAATAAATTTCTGAGGAAAAAATAAGAGTATGATGGAAGGAATGAATCTCGTCCTAGGGATCTATTTATAGTTCATTGTCTTAAATGTGGGGAACCTAAACATTACTGATTAAATTACATATTATAAAGGTAAACCCCAACAAGGAAGGACCTGTGTTGAAATAAAATGGATGAATTATTTATGTATTGAGATTAAAGAATTAAATTGTAGGAGTTTATTTTAAAAAAAATGGTATTTTGGTTATGAGAATCATGAAACATCTAAGTATTGTGTAAATTTTCATAAGCATATATGTCTTAATTAACATAAGAAATATGGATACCATCAGGTTTTATGATTTTAAGGTTTATTATAATTTCAAATTCAAAAAAATCTCTTTTATGTTTTATATGAAGGGAGTTTACAAAGATTAAAGATATTTTTTCGAAAAAAATTATGGGAATACAACCTATTGGTTTAGTATATGAAAGATTTATTTGATGAAGAATTATTTTACATTTTCTTGGGCTTAAGATTCAAGGTATTGGTTATCATTAAGGTTTATCATTTATTTTATGTTGTATTAGTTATGTATCATCACAATTTTGGAATATTATAAAAAATATATTAATATAGTTTTATCTAAATTATAACACACATTTTGGGTGACAACACTCTGTATCTATTAAGGTTGTGGGTATTGAACCCACAACTGAGTGCTTAGATAAAGAAATCCGATGTATCTAAGCCTTTTTATTCTAGATCAATAGCCTCTATCTAGGAATGTACATCACAAAATAGTGGAAAGTTTGATATTTATATTCAATATTAGGGGAGTGATGCCAACCCTCTCTAATTTTATGTTTTCTGATGATTCATTGTTTTTCATGAACAGCATGCAAAGGTCTATTGAAAACTTCATCGGTACTATGGAGTCTTATTATTCTTGGAGTGGGAAGTGGATCAAAAAAAATAAAAGTAGCGTGTTCATGATAACAAAATGTTTGAACATGTGGAGAATGTGTGTCTATTATTGTATTGGAATACCAAATAGATCCTTTCTGATGGTTTATCTCGGATGGTATGGTTCAAAAAAATCAATAGAATTATTAACAATATTATAGGGTGTATCCTTAACTGGAAGAATTTTTTCCTCTCTTTAAGAGGTAGGAACACATTGATTAATAGCATCTTGACTTCTATTCTAATGCAATTGCTCACATTTATTAAACCTCTTAAGGGAATTGCCAACAATATTGATAGAATTGTAGATTTTTTTTGTTTGGGATTCCAATCAAACCAAAAAAAGTCACCGGGATACTTGTGAGTGGTTTGAAAATTCCATTACGGTGGGAGAAATCAACCTTTGTAGTGTACTAGGACCCCAACAGTCTATAGAGGATAATATTGCCTCATACATTATTGAAGGCAAGTTACTATGGGTGAGATTCAGTCATGGTAATTATGGTGATGACTAGAGAACTTGGGTAGAGAGTTCTAGGAGGCTTTCAAGGTTGGTGAGGTGCATGTATGAAGATATGGATATACTAATAGAGAAGGTAAGGTGGGTTGTGGGAAGTGGCGATATTAATTTCTAGAAGAATAAATAGGTAGGTGTTGAGCTAATGTTTCCCTCACATATCCAGCTTTGGGAATCACTTTCAGGGAAGAGATCCTTTTTCGGCTTCATTAATGAAATGATCGATTCTGAATAGAAAAATATCCATGAAATATTCATCTTGGGGCTCAAACTAGATAGGTGTGTTTTCATGGACATAATGATATATATTTTATTTAGTAAATATTTCCATTAAGGGTTGCATGGTAACATCATCCCTGATGGTATGGCATCCATTATTTGGTGTAAGGATATCCTAGTGAAGTTTAATTTTCTACTTTAGCATTTGATGAACCATACTATCCCAATGGATGAAAATATATAAAATAAAGGGATACAGTTGATCCCCTATTGTTGATGTTGTGATTCATTGAGTGTGAAAACCGATTAGCTTCTCTTTTTCATGAGTGGCTGGGAATTTTCCTATGGATATTCATCTGGTTGTTATTGGGTGTTACTCCACAAGGGGAGTTTATGGGGTATTTCTTTGCATCCAGGTTTTAAAGTGGTAGATCAGGTAGTATTGATTCGAAGGGTCACTTAGTGGTGCTTGCAATGGTCTGTTGGATCATATAGGAGACCAATAATTCCATGAGAAATGAAAAAAAAATCATCAGTTCTTATTATGATTGTCTGTGTTAAATCTCTTGTGGCTAAGCTCAGAACTCTTCTGGGCATTTGGGGAGTAAGACCTCACTAAAAGGTCTCTCACCGATGGCTTTCCTACACCCAATGGGAAGTTGTAGCACAAGTATGGGTTAATTAGTTAGATGGTTTCCTCCTAGGTTATGTTTGAATCTAAATTTGGATGGCACCAACGATCATGGGATCATGAGAATAGGAGGAATAGTTCTTTATGTTATTAGAACTACTTTTTTAGATTTAGTATTATTTTTGGACCAGGGGACTCCTTGGGTGCTGAGGCGAGGAACATGCATAGTGTCATGCTGCATTGCGATCTCTTTAACTTGATGATCACTATGGAGGAGACTAATTTTATACCATGGTTGGCTTCCATAGCACCAAAATGTCCACTCCTTAGGATCTCACATATATTATCAGGGATTTCAGGATGATCCTAAACCAAGTCATCAAGATCAGTCACACGTTAAGAGAATGTAACTTTTTTTCCGAAGACTTTCCTAGATGTGCAAGTGTTAATGAGAGTATTATTATTTATCACTATTTTCATTCTATCCCTCATGATTGTAAGAGAATTATTAGTGTTAATTCACTTGTAATTCATCACTATCACCCTACCCTATGACACTCTCCTCCTTTGTATAATTTCTAATAATTAAAATTTTATATTTGAGTTAATTTGACTTTTTTTCATATGACCACTGTACTTACATTTCTCTCTTATTAAGTGGATATTTTATTAACCATTTTTAAGATGTGGGTTTTCAAAAAAAGAATTTTCAAATATCAAATACTTAATTTCTGAGCACAATATCTAATTGTAAGAATAAAATTTATTTAATATGGGTATAATGTAACACCCCTAAATTCTAAAATAATAACATTGTATTTGATATAATATTTTACATGAAACACTAAGCCTAATAAACCCATAAAATATATTTATTTAAATTTCACTACTAGATATTGGACCTATTAAAATGTTTTGAAAAAACATTTGGTATAAGTACCGTAAAATAAACCTATAATAATATTTTTTTCAAAACTGTTGGTATAACATCCAATTAAAGACCCAATACCAATTGTTTTTACAAAACTGTTGGTGTAGGATTTCCTTTATACCATCGGTTTTGAAAAAACTATTGTTAAATGTCCCAAAAATATGGGTACCTATACCAATGGTTCTAAAAACCATTGGTATAGGCCTATACAAATGGTTATTAGAACCATTGGTATAGGTACCTGGATTTTTTATGAATTTTTTCCTCAAATATCATTAAATAAATCAATATATAAATTATTTATAAATATATAAATATATATATATAACCAATTATATTAAAAAATATAATTTTAGCATTGTGGTTAGATCTTTGGTATAGAATCAGGAGTTTATGGGTTTAAATCTCGACTGCATGTTTTATTTTACATTAATTATCCCAACAGTTTTAAGAAAATTGTTGGTATAGGTCTATGATGACAGTTCAAACCATTGGGATAGACCTATACCAACGGTTTATAAACCATGGGGATAGACCTATCCAAATATTTTTCTTAAAACCATTCATATATACCTATACCAACGGTTCCAAACTGCTGGTAGAGGCTATTTTTCCAATAGTGTTTAATCAATTCTACATTTTGGGGAACACACAAAATTAAGTCTAAATGAATCGTAATTTACCATAATATTATAACCTAGAAATTAAATTGGAATATATTAATATTACTAAATAAATTATGAAAATTATGGTTATCTATTTATAATAAATAAAATAATAATCATTTAAAATAAAAAAATGTTTTCTGAAAAACTGTATTTTTTTCTAAGACATTTTAGTCATGCTTTTCACACATAATTTGAAATTAATTTTTACCACTTTTAGAAATTTTATTTCATAAAATTAACTTAATTTTTTAAATACTCATATCATAATTATCTTAGGGTTAATTTTGTATATATTTCTGAAATATTTTATTTTTTGATGAATAGTGAAAAATACTAATTTTTATTTAAAACTTATTTTTAATTTAGATAATTTACATGGTAAAATTATATTTTATAATAGTTTTAAAGTAAATTTAGTTAAATTATATTTCTATTTAACTACTTTATGTCATTGGAATCAATTTCATAATTAATTTTTAAATTAAAACCTTCTATACTTATAATAATTTTCTCTTTGGAAACCCGCTTTTTCGTCGTGTCTGCAGGGATAATTTTAAATTGATTTCTATCAATTATATGAATTTAATTTAATAAAATGGATTCCATATTTAGATTCATAATAATTTTTATTTTTTAATAAGTTTAACTTAATTTTTAACCATAATGAATAGTGAAAATAGTAAAAATTAATTACCACGATTAGAGTAAAAAATGGGTTTACTAGGGGATTAAACTAAAAAGAAAAGGATTAAAATGACCTAAAATTTTTTATAAAATATATTTTATGGCCATATTTAGACCTTATAATTTATAATTCTATATAATAATTCATTTTTTACCCTTTTATAATTTTAAAAATGTGGCTACATATTTTTATTTTAATAATTTACAAGTATGCAATACACCTCACTTATAAAAGGCCACCCTCTATTATATTTTGTTCACACCTCCAACCCCTTTTGGTTTAGATAATTACTATAAAAATAACTTACAAAATTCCACACCCTCATCTTGTAATCCTTTTTTTCATAAATATATTATATGAATATGTTAGGTATAATCTTAAAGAGGTGGTCTGTGAGGCGGTAAAATTCGTAACTGTGCGTTTTTTATTTTATTTCTTCTTCAACATCCTTCAAATACTATTAATTGATTATTATATAATAAAAAATTATTAACCATATATTGATATTTTATTATTTTATGTTCATGACATATGTACATATTTTCCTCCCCCAAATGGTAAACGATAATGTTGCTCATGTGTACAGTAGACTACCGCCTCACGAACCGATGTGACACGTTTTCCATCAACACCTCTCATGGTTGGGTATGATGATGTATATAAAGTATATATATGATATTTATATAATCTTTATACATATTTATTCATTATATCATATATATTTTTTAAATTTATATTCTGTAGGGGATATGATATTGTCGCTTGTGTGTATGGTGGATTACCACCTCGCAAAGCGATGTGAATTGTTTTTCAGTAAAGCTTTACATGGAAGGTAATAAGGATACATTTAATGGATATATTTGATATAAATGAAATAATTATTATATTCATGACATATTTATCATTATTAAAAGATAAAATATCATTTTATTTCTTTCATTTTTACTCACTGAAAGATGATAACATCGCTCGTGTACGTGTGGACTACCACCTTCATGAAGTAATGTACTCTCTTTTCATCACCAACCCGCATAGAAGATATATATATATATAAGTATATTTAAAGTAATGATACTATATTTATGATATAATTATCATTATTTAAATATAAAATATTGCTTACCTCCTTTTCATAATGATCGTTGAAAAATGAAATCATTAATCATTTGTACGTATAGCCTACCGTCTCTATGATCCTAATGTAATTAATTTATAAAAACCATGTTTCATTATTATTATTAAAAGTATAATTGATGTATAAATTTTATATTTATCTCATAATTATTATTTTGGATATGATTGAACTATAAAACATGCATAAGAACTGGATCTTTCATGACAAAACACACATGACAAAAAAAGGCAATTAACACCTAAACCAATGAAAATAATTAAATATTATTAACAAATTGGGGATAATATGTTATAAAATTATCATATATTATATTAAAAATATTAATATGTTTATTTTTTAATTTAATAACATTTTAAAACCAATATATATCCGGTTAAATCCTGTTCAACAAAAAGAAAGCGTGAGGTAAGGGAATTTGTCTCAATTTCCCTTCATTGTGGCATATTTTATTGTTGTACACCTAATTTTACTTATATGGTGTAAATATTGTTCCTTTTAAATGTAATATCAGGAATACATAGTAATTCATGGTATTTTATGTTTCGATTTGAAATATTTCATCCAATTTTATTTGACTTGAAAATTACCAAGTGGTAATGAATTTCATAACTCAATTTCTTTCCATTGGGTTATATTACTTTTTCATTGTCTTTTATATTCTATTATTATCAGTGTAATTTATTTTAAATATATTTTATTTTATTTCTAATTTTTTAAAATTTATTTACATTTGAAACACATAATTTATTCATTTATTAATTCACACTTCAAATTTATGATCTTTATAAGGGTTTATTTCACAATATCATTTTAATTGGGACTATTTATACTTGAGTTTTCACTAAAGAGAATAATTTTTTTCATTTTGTAATAAACCCCATTAATTTTATTATCCTCTATTTATACATGAATTTTTAAATTAATAGTACCATTTTTTACTCTTTGTTACTTATGATGATTTAGAAAATGTTTTCAGTAAAATCTATCTTTCATTCTCTCTTAGATTAAAAATCCCATTTCTTTTAAAACTATGTTTTTTTAAAATGTTTTCAAAAATTTTATTAACATTCTTAAAAATGATTTATTAAATACAGTTTTACCCATTTTTTAATTTTTTCATTATTTTTTTAAATTAATATTCATTTCATTTTTCAGATAATGAATGTTTGGATTTTACTAAAAAAGTGAAAGGAATGGTTGTTTTAACATGTATGGAATGTATATAATTTCCTAAAATCATGATTAATCAATATTTTAATTCATAATTTATAAGTTTCAATGGTTATTTTCAAATAGAATTATTTTCAAAATTTTGTGTGAGATTTTAGTTTTAAACGGTGATTTTCAAAATAAAAAATATATTTTCCTCAATAATATTTTTAAAGAACTTTTTATGGTATTTCTATTAATTAATGAAAACAACCCTTTATTTTAGTAATACTCCACTAAGTATATGTTGTATACATACCATCCTTATTCTTCCTCTAGATGGTCTATGATTATTTTTACTAAGGATCGTATTGAAATTTACTTCCTTGATTCATTTTTTGTATTCATTTCCCTTGAATTATTAACTTTCCTATGATCATTGTAAATTAAATTTTATCTAAAAATAAAAATTATTTATCATGGATATTCTTTTTATAAAATCATATTTCATTTATACATACAATTTTTTTACTTTGAAATTTATTTGATTGAATGGGGAAATATTTATAATCCATATTATTTATTCAGTAATGATATTTAATGGTAAGTAATATTGTTCATGAATTAAATATACTATTTGATATATGAGTAATGATATGGACATGAAGATATAGGTGGGCCCATTTATAGATATCCATCTGATGCATCGGTGATATCATGAGATGAATTAGTTGAATAGCCTTAGTTAAATGTGTTTCTGTTGTAATCTTACCCATCATTTTTAAAGTTTATTGGGAACAGTCTTGATAGTAAAATTATCATTTTCTTGATATCATGACATCTTATAATTAAGAATTTCCTTCATTGAGAATTAGTTTATTATTATCCCTGAGATTTTTTCAATGATATTTTTTCTATATCCATTTAATTATTGGTTTATTGATTAAATGAATTGTGTTTTTCATTATTTACATTACCATATTTATTGTACATTATCTTATTATCCATAATATTTTCATAATTATATTATATATGGATTCATTTAATTCTCAATTTATTGATTAAATGGATTTTTTTAGTTATTTACCCATTCATATTGATTATAGATTATCTTATCATGGTAGTAAAGTTATTTAAATGGAATGTGTGTTCAGTTATTTACCTTACCATGTTGATTATGCTTATTGATTCATGATATTTTCTGATGTAATTAACCCTTACTGAGCATTTGAGTTCACCCTTATATTTTTTATTTTCCCAGGAATCCATGAAGAGTGATGTGATTGATATGAAAGTAAACGATAAAGGTAATAATTTTTTTCTTGAAAAAAAATATGTTCTAGTTTGTGATTTCAAATTTAATATAGGAATCATGAATATATCTAGTTTATAAGACTACTAAACTATTAGTTCCTTAGATATGTGATTCCTTGTATATTATGCCAATTTAATAATATAAGACACCAGCTTCGGGTTACTAGGTTTGGGTTTGTTACACCAAATATAGATTTCCTCTTTAAAATAATGTGTTTTGTAGTTATTTAATCAATTTTATAAGACTTAAATGAATCCCCAAAAACCTATATTATATTTTAATGTTTTAAAATAAATTATTTATGAACATGACTCAATTCCACATCACCAATGGTATTATTTTAATATGTTCAGTTTTTTGCCTTATAAAATATAGAAAATCACCCTTTTTTGGTTGAAACCATGGAAAGGTTTTTATTTTTTATTATTTTATTATATATAATCCAAAACATGATTTTATAAATTAATAAATAATTCTCATATTTCTAAAAAAATTGGAACAACACCTACATGGGAGATTCAGGGGTACAGAAACTCTTACAGAAGCAATTCTAAACCTATGAATACTGCATCTGGACAGCGCATTCAGGGGACTACTGAAGCTATTGTGGTTTAATCTTCTATTCAGTGAGTAGATGACAAAGAAATACATGAAGATAAATAGAAGCATATATTCTTGAACAGACTCGTATTGATGTTGGAAACAGTATCATGAAAGAATACAAGGATAAAAATACAGATTACACAAGATGATGATGATTTTCTCAAAGGGGATGTCTCCAATCATAAAGTTAGTGGTGTATAATCAAAAAATCAGACATTATAAAAGTCGGGTAAAAATGATAATATTGATTTTCCAAATATTCACATAGTAAAATTGGATAGGGACTCACCAAAGAGTAAGGATAAATGTATCAAAACTCCTGATAAATCCACAAGTAATAATAACTACGGAGGTTGAAAAAAAGGGGGTGCAACCCCAACCACATGTCTAAATGAATATCCTATATTGTAACTACCAGGGTATCGCAAACTTTGACACCACCATAGCTTTAAAAATACCTTTATTTACAATTAAACAAAAAAAATGTTATCACTGAGCCTAAAATTAATTTTTCTCCTAATTTTACTAGATTAGATAAACTTAGTTACTTATTTATTGGTGTCACTTCTCACAATAGCTCTGTGGATTCTCTTTGGATATTTGATCACTCTTCTTTAAGCAATGTTCTTGGTTTCAATATTGACACTAAATATTTCACTTGTGATCTGACTTGGAAAAACCTTCATATCTTTTTCACCTTTATTTATTCAAATGATAGGTACCAGGATAGGAGATCTCTATGGAATAACTTGTATCTTTTAAACAATAAGATCTAAGCTCCTTGGATAATCTCTGGAGACTTCAATTCTATTCTTGGACCTAGTGAAAAAATGGGTCCTTCTCACTCAAACATTTCTTTTAATGAATTTAATTCTTGTCTTGCGAGAAAAAATCTCTTGGATATTAATCTTGTAGGATCCAAATATACTTGGTATAGAAGACATAAAAATAGGGTTATGGATAGTATACTTGATATATATTTCCCAAACAACCACACCCTTGATAACTTGGATATTATTTCTAGCATCACCCTACCTCGTCTAAACTGGGATCATCACCCTATTCTAGTTAGTATCAATACAAGAGTTTCCAAGACTCTACTTATCTTTTGATTTAATAATTTCTGGACCTCTATGATAGATTTTGATAAGATTATTAAGGACGCCTATAATTCTATGAATAATAACAATGATGCTTCTTCATGTGTTATGAAATTGAAAATTTTAAATAAAAATATAGAGTAATGGTGCAAGAAAAGAGTCGACCAAACTGATAATAAAATTTCTTCTATAGAGAATACTCTTAATAAAATTCAAATTTACTCTATGAATAATAATTTTTATAATGATCCCAATCAAGAAATTGATCTTTTCACAAATTTAAACTCTTTTCTCACCTTAAAATAGAATCTATGAACCATAAATTACTGCCTGCACTCTTTGGATATAGATTTACCTAATGAGATCAACATTATTATTACTAATTACCCTTTTGTCAACACTACTGATTTTTAGATTTGGTAACAAGCTCATAATGGTGTTCTAAAATCTAAACTTTACTATAATCATAATTTCGTTAATTATATACAAGATTTATCTTGGATCAAAAACTTTAACAAGGAATGGTTTAAACACTCCAGATTCAATTGTTTCTAGATAATATCCCACAATAGAGTCCCCTATGATTGTCATATTTAGTTATTTGGTATTCAACTTTGCTCTAAATTTCGTATGTGTAATCAACACAGAGAGGATTCTGACCACCTATTCTTATCTTATGCTACTTCTTATACATTATGAAAATACATGTCTAACGTTTTTTATCAAAGATGGATGGGTTTGGACTCCATTCAGTCTCATCTTCAAATATTCACTACTATGGATATCTATCCTCAAGTTGAACATATTTTTGTTGTTGTGGTTTCCGAACCGATACATGTCATCTAGTATGAGATAAATTCTATAATTCACAACAATATTACTTTCAATATTCATGAAGATCAAGTAAGGATATTCATTGCTATCAATGAAGCAATAATTATGGAATCAGGTACCTACCACAACTCCGTCGAGGATATTATTGTTCTTCATCAGGTCTGAATCAAGGGAATTTTTAGCCAAATGAAAGGAATGTTGGAAGTCTTATGGAAACCCCCTCTCCCTGGACGGATCAATATAAATTTAGATGTTGACTCAAAAGGAAACCCAGGCCTTGTGGGCTATGAATTAGTGTGTAGTAACCACAATGGGAATATTCTGGGTTGCTTCTATAGTACGTGTGGTTTTTCCTCCTCCTTAGAAGTAGAGATGTACAGCGTCATTATTGATGTCAGTATTATCAAGAAAAAATGATGGAATGAAATATTTATTGAAACAAACTCCACTACCATAGTTCAATACCTTCAATATGGGGTGGTTCACATATCATGGCCCCTCACAGCAATATGGATGGCATGCCTCCAAGATCTGATAGATCTCAATCATATTATCACTCATTCTTACCACGAGGCGAACAGGGTGTCAGATGGCCTTTCCAACAAAGGAGTTAGAAACAAAATTATGTGGATGGATAACCTTCATGCAGATCTCATACCGCTTCATGAAAAATATTTTAATAAATTTCCCACCTTCTTACTTTTGTAATATTGTTTTTTATCTTTATATATTTTTGTGATTTTGTCTTTAGACCTAGGCATCATCCTTTTAAAAGAAACTCACCCAACCTCACATTCATCTTCACTAAAAACCCATTTAGAATGAATTTCTTATCCCTATCCATCTTTAAATCCCTCCCAAGTTGTTTCTAACCTCTTAATAAGATCCTCCAAAGATTTTATAAGTGAAATCTAAATAAAGGTATCCCTATCACTTATTTTCCATTTAAGAACCACATTTGTATTTAACCTTTATAATATAAATTAATTATGTTTTCAAGTATTTATAATTATAAATTTACTTTAAAATTTATGTTCTAAGAATGATAGATAATTTATACCCTCTCATCATATAATTTACATAAGTAATTACTATGTCTAAGTAAGGGATTTTATCCTCCTCTTTATTTAAGAATAGATTTTTATTATGCATTTTGATATCCAATTATTTATGTTGGAACATGTTTCACTCTAAAATTTTACTATACTTCTGATATAAATTTAATGAGATACCACATTTCTCTCTCATTAAACCCTTTCATGAATCATTTTTTACTCCCATTATGTTGTTGAAATTAACATATGATTTTCCATTCCAAACATTTGTGTTGTGAATAACTATCCCCATTTACACTCAAGGGTATTCACCTCGATATACCTATCCTTAATTGATTGGGGAATTCCATGTATGTAACTGACACTCTTAAATCATGGGATTAAAAGTGATGAAATTATCTCTTATGTTGTATGATCTATGTGGCACACAAATTCATGTACATGATATGAATGTGATGGGTGGGTCCAAAATTATATAACCCTCCAATGTGATGGTTAATCTGTTTTATCTCATGATATTCCAGGTATGGTTCATGGGAGGTTATTCTAAGAGAACTATTTTTTGATGTCTTGGAAGTTATCTATGACTTATTCTTATGATGACATGTTTTATATTGTTGTCACATTCCTATGTTTCCTCAATTTTTTCATCTTATATCATGATTTGATGTACATGTATATGATTAAAAATTATTTTATGTCACCTTGATATGTCTCTTGATCACATGTATTGTTTTTATCATGTTGTGAATTGATTATTCATGTATTAGGATTTATAACTCCCCCCTTTCTTATGTGCATCCCCTAGATATCTTGTGCTGTTTTAGAAGATCAATGGATTTTAAATTCATGTTATGGAGTTTTAAATAATGTTGTTATATAATTGTTTCATTTTATTTCTCAATGTACCTAATTTAAAAAAGACACTAGTACTCTCGATATTTCGAGATTACATTATGTGTGTATTTATGTAAAAAATCTTGAAATAAAGTGTATAAAATATATGGGTCGTCATAACAAGGCCTGAGGGTCATGCTAAAATCTATTAAAAAATCACCATCACCTATTCATATGAAAAACATCCCAAAAACTTATACACATAAATAGGGTGTTGAAATAACCCACACAATATATAATAGAATGTTGTAAAATAATCCATATAATGTGATTGTATAAAATAGAGCAGTATAAATAGGTAAACAATAAAGCAGGAATCAAATAAATCACAACACATTGGCCATTACATGTTGTACAATAACTAAAAAATAAATATATTGTCCTCTCTCTCAACTCACATGTTATACTGCCAAATTCATGGCCTCCAAAAATATCAAAACATGTACCATGTATCTATATCCAGTCGATAAATGTGGATTAATAAAAAAATAGGATGTTTTTCCCATATACATAAAAACCTATGTTGTGTTCATGGGTAGGGGGTCAGTCTAATAACCAAAAATAAATCCTCGATACCTCAACAATATAGATTTATGTTGTGATCAAGTGGATTTCTATGAAATATATATAATAATGTGTATTTGTGTCTATAAAAAACACTTACCTAGAAAAAAACATGTAATCCATATAAAATCATACAAATAAGGTTATCTTATACAAACCAAGCCACCATGACACCTAACCATAACTACTTTTTCTAGTAGTAGAAGGTTGTTTTAACATGTACTATAGCCCAGCTGTAACGCCCTAACCCCAGAAGCTTGGAGCCGGTGCATTATTTTAATACATCGGCATGATTACAAGGAATAAAATTCAAAAGTACTGAGTAGTTTAGTAGTTTTTGAAATCTAGATATATACATATGTTCAACATTACAACTTGACAAGAAAAACAACATATATGTTTTATTAGGAACATCCACCCCTCTAAGATTATCCTTGTAATTCAATCATAAAAAAACTAATTCATGTCCTGAGAAAATGAAACATGAGAAAGGTGTGAGATCAAATTATCATTAATGGTTAACCAATACAGCAGAATATAATATAAACATAAACATTAAGCATGGTTAATAACTAAAACACATGCCTTTAAAAATAAACTTTAACAGATTATGGTAGGAATAAGAGATGAATAAATAATACCACAATAAAACATAAACATGGGTATTCTAATAGTAGAATAACCACATAAACCATCTATACTATTTACATAAAGAGGTAATTCATAATTCGGGACATCATAACCATACCTTCAAGGCCTCGTGACAAGACCAGAAATAATCATTTTTTCAAGGCCTTGTGCCAAGACCTTAGTTTGTCTCGTGAGACCTACTGATGCACCAAGGGGATATAGAGGGGACCACATGAC
This sequence comes from Viscum album, assembly GCA_963277665.1. NCBI lineage: Eukaryota > Viridiplantae > Streptophyta > Magnoliopsida > Santalales > Viscaceae > Viscum > Viscum album. The sequence continues at coordinate 1,040,288,281 of OY728143.1, read as the reverse complement.
ACTTACTAAGTCCAATACATTACTATTATTGATGAGGATAAACAGAAACAACATACACATTCATATTGAAACTAAAATATGAAATGTAAATAACTTTCCCCAATCATTAATCATAAACACTAACCATTCAAAGTAATATGGTCAATGGTTTCAAGATAGCACATCCATATTCAAAATAATAATAAACCATTCAATAAAACATGGTGGATAATATAATAGGGGTTAAACTTCAAAAAAGTACAAGATTCCATAAAGGATGTTTCCATATATGAGGATACTTCTAAATGATACCATTGAAAAAAATTGGGGAAATAATACTTAAACATTCCAAAGTGTCCCATACCACCATGAAACATTCAAATAATAATCCCTTATAATATCATTAGAATAATTATAATATTTATATGATAAAACAAAGGTTAGTACATACACCATGAGAAATAAATAAGTGGTGAACAAGGCATAATCTCATAAAAGTTAAAGTGATATGACAAAAATCCTTTTTACTTTAGAAAGAGGAGTTCTTTTGGAAAATCATTTGTAATTTTAATGAAATTAGATTGTAAACATTTATATCACAAAAAATAAAAGTTAAGGACTTTAAAATTATATTTGAGTCTTAAATAAAGTATTATTGAGGTGAAATCATTTAAAAATATTTTTAAAGAAGCTTTAGAAAAAAATATTTCATTGCGGTTTAAGGTACATATTAAAGGATTTTAAAGAAAAAAGGCATGTTTTCTTTCATAAAACCATAAATGAAAAAAAAAATATTTTTAATGTTATAATTTTTGATTTTATAAAGATAAATATGGATTAAAATAAATTATATAGTGAACTTAAAAATAGGTAATAATTTGAGAAGTTTCTTCAATCAGGCTTGCATTTCGGAAGGATTTTTGAAAGATCCTTTTAAAACATTTAAATCCACACAAAATAAAGAAATATTATGATTGATATTCATATATAGAAAATTTATACCAAATTTATGAGGAGTAAATAAGAATAAATAATAATTTCATTGAGGTTAATAGAGAATAAGAGAAACCCGAATGAAAATGGAGGTTCGGGTAGAAAATACTTACAACATTGTAATCAATTAAATTGTATGACACAAAATTAATAATTGTTAAATGATACATTTAATATAATGAAAATAAATTTATTCATGAATTTAAACATAAATTTTTAGTATACATACACCATGAAAAAGTAGTAGTAGTGAATACGGAATATCTCACAAAAAATGAAGTGAGATGAAAAAAACCCCTTACCTTAAGTCTGATGGTGTTCTTCACTTAATCTTAGTGTCCTAGATAACCAAATTAAATTAATTAATTAATATTTTAAGAACCTATTATACATTTATTTTATTTATTTTATAATTATTAAGTTCATTCATGTCTTTTTTGATGGGTTAAGAGGTCCAATTTCATTGTTCGGGTCAGTTTGTTTCTTGATCGGTATACTTATATACATGAAGGGAGAATCATGTAAAATGAGGATTTTTGTCTGGAATTGAGGTCATATTTTATTATTGAACACCCTTAAGGTTACATGGTTGTAAATTTAATTTGGTTACTTAAAGTTAAGATGAATTATTATATAAATTATTTAATAATAACCAGTTGGGTTAATTGTGGTTTTTGAACACAACGAACTCATTTTTCTTTATAAATCAAAACCATGTGTAAAAAATCTTACAGAACCATAGATGAGAAATAATATATATATTAATGACTTTTTAAACCATAATAATTGTTTCATGACTAGAATTAAATATGGTAATAGAAATTGAAAACCCATTGTCTTTGAATGTGGTAAATTAGCATATCTCGGATAGTGTTTTCATTTTTAGTATAAAAGAATAAGAAATGAGAGATGATAAAGAAATATTACATTAGAATAATAAAATTCCAGTTAATTTAAGGTAATTTAATTATAATATCATTTGTATTAGGGTGATGATGAAAGAAAAATAAAATAAAGGAACTCAAAATAAAATAAAAGTTGAGAAATCCCTCTTGAAAATTCGGTAGCCTAACGATGTCACATAAAATTCCATAAAATATTTTGATGAGAGAAAAATAATATCTCCTCATTCATACATAATATTTATAGTAATGGGTTATGTAATTTTATATCTCATAATATACCAATTTAAATAAAATATAATAACATAATAAGAGTGCTTGAAAAAGAGAGAGATTTTGAGACGAAAATTCGTGAGCATAATGGTTATGCAACAAGGTTTTGGAAAACAATAAAAAGAGAGGGGACATGTGTAACCCATTAATAAAATACCAATAAAATATTATAGGGACATAATAATATTGAAATAAGAACATGGTATGAAAACTTGAAATATATACCACATAAAATTGAACTTGAAATAAAAGAAATGAAAAGAAGAAGTTACCTCTTGAAGTAATCTTCCTTGCGAGCCTCTTTAGGGGGGAGGTTTTGGTATTTTCGAAAGACAAAGAGCTCTTGGACGTGGGGAGTGAATAATTAAGGTCATTTGGGTAGATCTTATATAGGGCACAAGTATTTATAGGATTGAAGAGAATAGGGATTGAGTGGGGTTTTATAGTGGAGGACAAGAGTGAATTTTGAATATTGTACTCATTAATTTATTATCTCCTTCAATAAAACCAACAGTTTCATTTCATGTGACACCTAATAAGAATAAGTTCATTTAAGTTCAAACCATGTGGCCTTAAATCACTCATGATATCATAAATAGTGTATTTAACATATAATTGTTATATACAGTATTTTACTGTATTTCACTATTCATTAAAAATTCACGAATTTTTTAAAAATCCCAAATATTCACCCAAAATATTTCTCTGCATGTAGAATTAAAAAATGAACTCCATTTTTTAAAATATTTTTCTAAATATTTTAATTTAATTTTTAAATAAAATCATAATTTATTCAAAAAAACAACTTTAAAACTATAACTCGTTTTATAACACCTAGAGAAATTAATCAAGGTCCTATAAAATTATATTATAACCATAATAAAGTATAAAGTAAAAAAAAATTATTACATTTTATGAAAATAAATTTACATTTTAAATTATTAAATTAATAAAAAAAATAGTAATTTCAATATTTATGTCATACAAAAATACCAATACTTATACTATGATCATTTTTCCCGTTTTAAGATATGAAAATTGTATTTATACATTCATGGGTGAAGTTTTTATTTTTTTTATGATTTAATGTCCATTAATATTCATTACTATTCCTAAGGGTACTTCACTATTTATAAGGGTATATTATTATTCACCAAAAATTATGTTTTTCTTATTAGACTCTAAATATCTTACTGAACGCAACCGTGTATGTCAGTTTTTTGAAATTCAAATCATAGAGATGGAAAAATTATGTTTACTTGACTAGGTTATAACAAAATGGTGTTTTTTAGAGACTCATTGTTTCATGCATTCTATAATAAATCTATTTGTAAATTCTTGGAGTGTTACATTATCCCTACCTTACAAAAAATTTTGTCCTCAAAATTTGAAATTGTACTTTGAAATTTAATGGTAGATACTTGAAAATTACCTTGTGGGAAAACCACCTCAAGAATATAGTTAAAATATTATATTAATAAGAGGAAAGGGAAATGAAACGGTCACTAAAAAACAACTCATTCTAATTGAAAAACATGGTCATGAAAAAATAATCAAGCCATCAGGTAGTGACATTAAACTCTAAAACCCCATACAATGATCAACTTAAACCATTTCGCAAATGATTAAAAATTATAAAATATAATGATTCAACACATTATAGTAAAGTTCTCTAAATTTCCAAGATGAATTTATCATTAACCCTTAATCAATAAGAATCAGCTCTAAAATTCACATTCCAATCATGTGAATAACTTCATCATGTACCCTCTTAAAATATGGTAATAACTCTAATTACCATAAAAACCATATTGGAAACATGCATTTTCCATATTCCTTAATTAAGATAAAAGTTATTATATATATTCCTTATATCCAAAAGTTTTGTGAACTCCATCAATGATAGCATAGACCACTTCTCAACAAGTCAATAATCAGTTCCAAGGTAGTTAGTATTTATTTGAATCAATTATTTCTTCATCATTATCTCAACATTAGATATATTTAAGGGTTTTATTTCCCAAAATCATATTTTTTTCTAAACATTTTAACTTTATAATAAATCACTTTTCCTTTGTACCATTCATCATTTGACCTAAAATCCTTAATGAAAGAGTACTATAGTATAATCCTTATATATCTCATAATTCATACAACCAAAAAATTACTGAAAAAATATTCAAATCACATGATTATTGACTAGGCATATTAATCATTCTACTTTATCTATGGTAGAATTATAACATTATCATTATCCAAAATCATAATTTGGGTATACTAATTTGATGCTTGGGGAATTTATTCGCATAGTGTCTCATCTCCTTGCAGTTCAATCATTTAATATAGGAAAATTATTTCCTTGTATTGCAATTATGAGCATGGTGGCCTTTTCTCCACACTTGAAGCAAACTCTTTTCACTATCAAGAATATACCAAGGTGTTTCTTTCCAAAATTATCACATGTGGGAAAACCCTTCTTTCCCTTCTTCCCTTTATCCACGTATTTTTCTTCCATCCACTTATTCTTTTACTTCCCTTCAAAGACATTGGAATCAGATAAGTCTTTACATACCTTGTTAACACATGATATTATTTCCTCATATGATGAGGATACTTGGGAGACAATCTTACTTTAAAAATATGTCTTAAGACCATTATAGATATGATCCTTCTTACTCTTATCATCACGTGCATTAGTGAAGTTATCATTCCTTCTTCTACGTTTTATTTCTAATCAATTCCATATTATATATTAGCTCATAAAATTATGAACTATTGATAAATATAAACATGGTATAGCACATAACATAAATTTTTGCTTCATAAATCCTAGAACCATATAATCTGGTTACTTTGGGGGAATAAATCCTTCACTATGGTGGGTAAATAAAATGTGAATTATCCTAATAATATCCCCTTGTGGGTGTCAAACCAAGAGTGCATCAAGGCCCGTTGTCATGTACTAGGATACCCCGGGCCAATCCCGAAACACCGTGTCGTATTTTTCACTCCTAGGTATATCTGTGCCATATCCACCTCTACTTATTTGTATCCAGAAAAGGATGTATTTTCTAGAAAGATCTGTATAATCTATTCCTTAAAAAATTATAGGATTCTATTTTTTGTTTATACTCAAAGACCATATTAGGAATTTTTTCCTTTACCTACGTTTTCTAAATCTAGTTCCCAAGGTTTCTATTAAACTTCCTTTTCTACCAACTATAACGCCCAAACCCAAGAATCCTAGAGCCAGTGCATTATTTTAAAACATTGGAAAGATTATAAAAAATTTAATCCTAAAGGACTGAGTAGTTTGGTAGATTTAGAAATTTAGATACAAACATAAGTTCAACATTACAACTTGAAGAGAAATACAACATATAATTTTTATTGGGAACATCCACCACTCTAATATTATCGTTGTAATTAAATCATAAAAAAAACTTATTCATGTCATGAGAAAATGAAACATAAGAAAGGGGTGATCTCAAAGATCAGTAAGTGTTAATCAATATAGTGGAAGACAACATAAACATAAACATTAGGCATGGTGAATAACTAAAACACATGCCTTGAAAGAAAAACTTGAACACATTATGGTAGTAATAATATATGAATAACTAATGCAATAATAAAATATAAACATGGGTATTATACTAGTCAAACAACCACATGAATCATAAATAATATCTTCATAAAGATAGAATGCATAATGCGGGACATCATAACCATACTGTCAAGGCCTCATGCCAAGACCGTAAATAATCATTTGGTCAAGGCCTTGTGCCAAGACTGTAGTTTGTCTCATGAGACCTACTAATGAACTAAGGGGTTGTATCAGTCCCCACCCGACACTTAATAAGTCCAATTCATTCCTTTTATGAATGGGGATAAACAAAAACAACATATACATTCATATTGAAAAAAATATATGAAATGCAAATAACTTTCCCCAATCATTAATCATAAACACTAACCATTCATATTAATATGGTGAATGGTTTCAAGATAGCACATCCATAGTCAAAATAATAATAAACCGTTAAATAAAACATGGTGGATAATATAATAGGGTTTAAACTTCTAATAAGTACAATATTCAACAAAGCTTGTTTCCATTAATGAGGATACTTCTAAATGAGGCCATTGAAAATATTTTGGGGAAATAATACTTAAACATTACAAAGTGTCCCATACCACCTTGAAACATTCAAATCATAATCCCTTATAATATCATGAGAATAAGGAGACACTTTATATGATATATAAAAGGGCAGTACATACACCACTAGAAATAAATAAGTGGTCAACAAGGCATATATCTCATAAAAGTTAAAGTGAGATGAGAAAAATCCTTTTTACTTTGGAAAGAAGAGTTATTTTGGAAAATCATATGATATTTTCATGAAATCAGATTATAAACATTTATATCTCAGAAAATAAAATCTAGGGACTTTTAAATTGTATTTGAATCTTAAATAAAGTCTTATTTAGGTTAAATCATTTAAAAAGAGTTTTTAAAGAAGCTTTAGAAATAAAATATTTCAGTGCGGTTTAAGGAAAGTATTAAAGGATTTTAAAGCTCAAAAGAATGTTTGCTTTCATAAAACCATAATTGAACAAAAATATATTTTTCATGTTAAAATGGGTGCTTTTATAATTATAAATATGGCTTAAAACATATTATATAGTGACCTTAAAAATATGTAATAATTCTAGGAGTTCCTTGAATCAGGCTTGCATTTCGGATGGATTTTTGAATGATCCTTTTAAAACATGTAAATTCCGACAAAATAAAGAATGATTGTGATTGGTACACATATATAGAACATTAATACAGAATTTATGAGGATTAAATAAGAATAAATAATAATTTCATTGAGTTGAATAGATAATAAGAGTAACCCGAATGAAAATGGAGGTTCGTGTAGAAAATACTTACAACTCTGTAATCAATTGAATATTATGCCCCAAAATTAATAATAATTAAATGATAAATTGAATATAATTAAAATAAATATATTCATGATTTGAAACATAAATTTTAAGTATACATACACCATAAAAGGTAGTAGTATTTAATACAGAATTTCTCACAAAAATGGAAGGGAGATGAAGAAACCCCTTACCCTAAGTTCGATGGTGTTATTCACTTGATCTTAGTGTCATGGATAACCAAATTAAATTAATTAATTAATATTTTCAAAACCTATTTTAATTTAATTGATTTATTATAACCTTATTAATTTCATTAATGGCCTTTTTGATGGGTTAATAGGTTCAATTTCATTGTTCAGGTCCGTTAGTTTCATGATCGGTATACTAATATACATGAACAGAGAATCATGTTAAATGACGATTTTTGTACAGAATTGAAGTTATATGTTATTAGTGAACATAATTAATGCTAAATGGTTGTAAATTTAATTTAGTTACTTATATTGAAGATGAATCATTATATAAATTATTTAATGATAACCATTTGGGTTAATTGGCGGTTTTTGAACACAACAAACTCATTTTTCTTTATAACTCAAAACCATGTGTACAAAAAGATTACAGAATCATAGATGATACATAATACATATATTATATTCTTTTTCAGCCATAATAATGGTTTCATAAACATAATTTAATATGGTAATAGAAATTGAAAACCCATCATCCTTGAATGTGGTAAATTAGCACATCTCAGATGGTGTTTTCATTTTTAGTATAAAAGAATGGGAAAGGAGATATGATGAAGAAATATTCCATTAGAATAATAAAAATACGATTCATGTAAGTTAATGTATTTATAATATCATTTTGATGAGGGTATTAATGAAATAAAAAGAAAATAAAGGAACTCAAAATAAAATAAAATTTGAGAAATCCCTTATGAAAATTCGGTAGCCTAAGGACATCGCTTAAAATTTCATAACATATTTTGATGAGAGAAAAATGGTATCTAATAATTCACACACAATATGAACAGTAATGGGGATATAAAATTTCATATCCCATAATAAATAAATTTAAATTAAAATATAATAACATAATAAGAGTGCTTGAAAAAGAGAGATATTTTGAGACGAAAATTCCACAACAAAACGGCTATACAACATGGTTTTGGAAAACATTAAAAAGAGAGGGGATAGGGTTAACCCCTTCATAAAAAACTCATAAAATATTAGAGGTATATAATAATATGTAAATAATAACATGGTATGAAAACTTGAAATACATACCACATAAAAGAGAACTAGAAATAAAAGAAATGAAAAGAGGGATTTACCTCTTAAAGTAATCTTCCTTGAGAGCCTCTTTAGTGAAGAGGTTTTGGTATTTTGGAAAGAACAAGAGATCCTAGACATGGGGAGTGACTATGTAAGGGTATTTTGGTAGATATTAGACAAGTCAAAAGTCTTTAGATGACTTAATAGAAGAGGGAGTGAGGGGGGTTTATAGTGGAGGAGAGGAGTGAATTTTGAATATTTTACTCGTTATTTTATTATTTCCCTCAAGACAACCAATAGTATTGTTTCATGTGACACGTAATAGTAATATGTTCATGTGAGTCCGAAACAAGTTACATTACATCAATAATTATGTATAAATAGTATATTTACCAGATAATTTTTATATACGGTATTTTATCATATTTCATTATTCATCAAAAATTCCAGAATTTTAGAAAAATCCCAAATATTTACACCAACAATTTTTTGACATGTAGAATTTAAAAATGAACTTAATTTTCTAAAAATAATTTTCTGAATATTTTTAATTTAATTTTTAAATAAAATCATAATTTATTCCAAAAAAAACTTTAAAATAATAACTCGTTTTATAACACCTTGAGAAATCAATTAGGGTACCATAAAATTTTATTATAACCATAAGAAAATAAATTAACAATTTTGTATTACATTTTATGAAAATAAATTTCCATTTTAAATTATTAAATTAACTAGAAAATTTTTTATTTAAATATTTATTTCATAAAAAAATACCAATACTTATTCTATGATCATTTTTTCACTTATAAGATGTCTAAATTGTATTTATACATTCATGGGTGAAGTTTATATTTTTTTGTATGATTTAATATTAATTACTATTCATTAATATTCATAACGGTATGTCACTATTCATAAGGGTATGTTACTATTCACCAAAATTAAGTTTTTCTTATTAGACTCTCAATATCTTACTGAACGCAACTGTGTATGTCAGTTTTTCAAAATTCAAATCACAGAGGTGGAAAAATTATGTTTACTTGACTAGGTTATAACAAAATGGTGTTTTTTAGAGACTCAGTGTTTCATGCATTCTATAATAAGTCTATTTGTAAATTCTTGGGGTGTTACACCAACCCAAACCTAAATATGTAGGGTTGGCTACCCAATAAAGTCCTCAACTCATACCTGAAGATGTAGAGTGGGATTTCATACCACATCTGATCTCATACAAAATTTATGACCATCCCTTATCACTTAAGGGGGGATACAACACCAACCAGTCACTAAATTCCCACTCAAGGTAGTGAAATATATTTATGGCTCGCATAACATCACAACTTGGAACACATATCACACATAGTAGTCCGCCTATCTGATCTCACATACTGATAAATTTATCTCACTCATGATTAAGAAAACTTTTATATATTAACCCTTGTCTTCCCACTCAATGCATAGTAAACTAGTCCATATCACTCATGGTAAGATCCATTCCATAACCAATACCCCATCCCTCTGGGTATGTTCTGTCATCATATACAAAATGATACCATCTCTCCCATAGTGATCCTTCCAATTCCATCTCACTCATAGAAAGGAAAATCCTTAGGATCCTCTTTCACACCATCATTCGTCACCACTCACATGTATCCATTTAGCACATGAAAGCAATAACATATAGGTTATACAATCCATCTTATAACTCATCAGTTCTCTACAAGGTTATTAGTCCCTTGTGAACTAATCCTACATCTCAAACACATCTATATACCAATCTTAACACTCTGAGGGTTCTATTTAATCCACCCAAAACAACCCACCACTTTGATACCCAAAATAAAAGTTATCATAGGGCTACACCCAAAACATCTATAATCATGCAACCCCTAATCTATAATAAATAAAAAATGGGAGGTAAAAAAAACATGAAAAACTTTTGAAAATATGGCATCACCCTCATGAGGTTAAATAGACCAAGAAAATTTAATCTAAGACCTTTATATATTCCTTTAAAACTGAAGTCAAAATTCCTATTTCAAAAAATTTTAATAGGGTATCATATGCCACTTTACTTACACCTACCCTGGGTATAAATCCTATCAAAACATATTTTATAAAACCTATAAACCATTTTGAAATACCATATCAAAACCCATTAACAAATCACTTCTTTCCCATGAAAATTCCTTTTATCCAAAATTCCTTTTGTAAATACATTTTTAAAAGTAAGTTCATTTTACCTTTTGAAAACTAACATACATGCCCAAACAGTTCATAAATACGGTTGTTGGTGATCGTATTACCAAAGATCCACCATCAAACTGTTTATTAAGTTATATGGTCCATGTTGACTCTTAGGCCAACACAATCTTTTCCCATCCTTATGAGAAAACTCACACCAGATAAGAAATATATATTCATATAACACATATGATGAATAAGAACATAAAATCACTAAATAAAAAATAGGATCAAATAAATTAAAGTCTCCAAACTCAACTGAAATTTTGATAAATCATTATAAGATCATACTGGTTACTACCAAGCCCACAAGGTCCTGTAAAAAAATAAATTCCATCAAAATAATTAATTAAACAATTTAAATCAAAAACTCAATTTGTATTAATAAATTCCAAACTCACTGTAAATTCCAACAATGTTGAATCCATGAGGCACAGGGTGTGTTTCACTCTTGAAAACCCTTTGGAACTAGGCCACATAACATCCCAAAATTAAAATACTAAATCAATGGCCAATTATACCAAAATTTATTGAAAACCCTAAAAAATTAAAAAAAATGTTGGCATACCTCAAGACAAATGAAAAATGACCACTTAAATACATCCTTTCAGAAACTCCTCTATAATCCACACATGAAATATCCATAACACATTCCAATTTTAAAATGATTTAAGAAATCATTCCTCTAAATCCTAAGACAAAAATCTAAAATCAGATAAAAATGAAGGGGGGAGGATAATAACATTAATACATGCGAAAAATCACCCTTGAATCAACTAGATCAAAGTACACCAAAGGTAGGGGAAGAGGAGATCCAAAGAGGGATCTCCCTCTCCATTAGATGACCGAAAAAGAACAAACATTGACGAGGTTCCTAAAATAAAACCCTATAAAAAATTTCCAAAAATCACTCAAAAAATATCCTTCCCATCATGGTTCATGATGTGAAAATAGGGTTCACACCACGAAGGCCATTAGATAGAGAACCCCAACCCATGTCTTGATACATTCACATCGTGAATCATTTCTTCATGAGGTGAATGATACGTATGGGTCCTTTCTCACCCATGGAAAGCTAAACTTCTTGTCTTGAATCCTTACTCTATGGATTCAATGTTCATGTAAGGGTCCTTGACCTCGTGTATGGGACATTAACAACATGACGACCACCCATCATTCCATAAATGGATTTTTGCTACAAATTTCAACTGTCTAGCCACCCAACCACTATTATGACACCCTTATAAATAGTAAGGCGTCCACTAAGCAACAAACCATGTCCCAAAACACATTTTATGGATATCCAAATTCTCATAATTCAAATTTGAGTCTTAGATTTCAAAACGAACCCCTCACTAGATGAAAAATTAAAATTTCTTCATAGATTCACAACACAAATCAATTATGGTCATTATAGATAAATTATCATGAAATATTTTAAAATATCATCAACATAAGAAGATAAAAGGTAAGATGAATTTTATTCATAATGAAATTTATATGAAAATTAAGCATAAATTTGGTCAGATAAATAACAAAGACAATAAAACACAATTTTAAGGTCTTTAACCAATAGTTTTTAGTTTATATTTATATTATACATAAAATTATATTTGAATTTAGATTTATTTACCACATCCTAGTTTTTAAAAACATTCTAGTACTTTTGTAAGATTATTCCAAATAATTTTAAACAACATTAAGTATCATTTTATATAAATTATTCTAAACAATTGTCCAAAAACACAACTAAAATACAAAAAATAATGTTGGGATCGATATTATTTATATATTATTATATTTATATTTTAAAAAATTATATAAATTATATAATTATTTATTTGAACATTAATTTTAAAATAATCGTGTTGTATAATCATGAAAACTCAAAACCCTCAAATCTAGATCCTTTTATCCCCTTCATAAAATATGTTTCCTTTTTATATAAAAATCTAAACCAAACATTCCATGATCATAGAAAAACCAATCATAAATGAGAAATAATAAAACATTTGTGTCTTCTTACAATTTGGGTTTTACTAATAATCTAAAAATTATCAAATATGGGAAGAAAATTCTCATTTGTAAGGTCATAAATTTCACTTGGATAAATAAAATCAATTTATTACTCAAAAGAGTTTTTTAATTTTAGAATTAAGAAGATTTATTTATAAAAAAAAATATTTTTAATTTTTTAATGAAATTGAAATATATATATATATTAAAATATTTATATTTATGAAAATATTCATATTTATAAAAAAAATTGTAATGATTATGCTACATTTTTTATGATGATGTTGAACTTAAAATATCAAATTTCATGATTTTTTTTATTAGAATATAGAAAATAGTAAAGGTACAGAGGGAGGAATCATCTATGGAATAGAATGTTTTTAATAGATTCTTTTATAATCTATTTCACTAAGTTTAGGTAAATTTTAAAAGGTTGTTTTATATGTTATATATTTTTTGAATCTGTTAATAAATTTTCAGAAATAAAATGTTTCAAGGTATATTTTAGATTAATACAAAATATCTTTAAAGGTATAAAATTATTAGAATTTTTATCAAATATTTTTGACTATCATATTTATAAAAATTGTTGTTTATTTGAAAAGGTATGGTGTTATTAAACTACACCACCATGATATTTTTAGTATTCAACTATTAAATAAAATGGTTTATTGATAGAGCGGTGGGGGAAATAGTTATGTATCAAGAGGAAGGATATAAAAAATTCTATAAAAATTTAAATAAAAACAAACTATAATAATATAGTAAATAGAAATTAAGGTCTCTTCATCTATTAGGAGATATTTTTATGATGAAAGGGGTAGTATCATTAATAAAATCCTCTTGTATAAGGTGATTTAACTCGATAAATAAGATATTTTAAACAAATAAAATGATATTTGTGGTTATAAAACTATTTTTAATCATTTAAATCCCATTTTCCTCGAAGTTTAATTTTTTATTCAAGAGAAAAAAAATTAAGCATAATTTAGGAAAATAGATAATATAAGGCTATTTTTTATTAGGAGCATATTGAACAACCTACTGGTAGAGAGAATCTCATTCATAAATATAAATCATGATAATTATGTAACATTATTTTATTGTAAAATGAACTATATAAGACAAATTTGTAATAGTTTAAAGATATTCCAATAGAAACATACTCTTGAGAAAAAAAAATCATTCAAACGTTTATTGAAGATATTCTAGATAGTGAAAAAGGAGGTGATTCAAAATATTTTTTATGCTAAATCTATTATGGAAACAAAATATTTATAATCAAATTTATCATCTTAAAATATATTGGATAAATTATAATTGATCTTGGAGAAGAAGGTATTCATATTGGTCCAATATATTTTAATGAAATAGATAACTGTCTCATTCTCTTAAAAACAATTAAAATCAAATTATTTTATGCTCAAATCAGTCAGAATCAGGTGATGATATATATAAGAATTTTAATTTTAAATTAAACCATATGAAATAATATATAAGTATATTTTTTAAATAATTAATAAAAATGTGGTATTTAAAGAGTTTTTGGAAACAATAATAGCTGAAATAATTTACAAGAGTTATTTAAATAATATTAATGACTTGATTATAATATAAAATCATTTAATGGATGTTTATAAATCTAATAATAAAATTTTTTACTTATTTAAGATCTTTGGGAATCATATTTTAAAATAAATAAGTTATTATAACTTATATTTACTCCTAAAAATTTAATTTTATATATTAAAATCAGTACTCTTAAATTTCAAATAATTTCAACTTTAAGGGAAAATTGTTCCCATATAAAAGTATATAAGTTAAAAAAAGATTAATCATCTACTAAAGTTTATCATTAAATTAATATTTTCATGAAAAAATTTAAATTCATGTATGATTAAGTTTAAATCATGATGAAAATCTTAGAAAGTATAAAATGGAGTATAGAAAGTGCCTCAAAGTTTACAAAAATAATTTTCAAAACTATTTAAATAGAGAAAATATCAATAAAGAAATTGAAATAGGTTAAAATTATTAGTACTTAAGTATTTAATAATTTACTAGTGATTTTTTCTTCATAAATGGATTTATCAAATTAAAATAATATTTTTTTTCTATCTTATTCATTGGTTACACATGTGATTTTTAATTTTTGTTGATGATAATTTATTCAGTGACCATATAGGTATGCATGTAAAAAAAATTCATTGAATTTATAGGTAAACCTTAATGTAGTCCATTTCCTTATATGATTCATAAATCAAAAAAAATCAAAACAATTTGAGTATTTAAATTGAATAAATATACTAAATAAATGATATATATTGTTTGTTTTTAATATTGAAAAAAAAACAATCCATAATTTTATTATTCAATATTTTATAAATATTTTTTCAAAGTCATTTACTTGGCATAATGTAATGGAAGTTAAGTATTCTTATCAAAATCTAAATATTAATGTACCAATTCTAGTTATATATCCTTAAAATACAAAAATAAAACTTCTTGGGTAAATAAAATTGATATAATACTCAAATAAAAGATAAATATTCCTTATAATCTAGGCCTCTACCTAAAGGCACATATCCTTTATCCTCTTATCCGAAACTCCCACTATAAAAAGACTCATGAACCAAGAATGAACCCCCTATCTTGACATTCATATTTTATATCATTATTATACAAATTAAACTTTATTAAATCATATCATATATCTAAATTAAATTCTTTAATATTATATTTATTTATTTATTATTATGATTTATCTATATTTTTATATACATGGTCATTACACCCATAACACATCATTGTCCCTAGACGAGTCACTAGTGTCTACACCGGTGGTGTCACAATACCTCAATATCATGAGATTATATGATCATATAATAGTAAAAAATAAAGTAAAATAACCAAGAAACATCAATAATAAATATTTATAGTATATAGAAGAAATAAAACATAACATGGTATATCAAATTAATGTCAAGTAGTCAAGCACACGTCATTATAAATCACCCACTAAGATGACTGTATAAATGAAATAAATATATAATATAATATAAAAAACCCTAATACCATTCTAGAGCCTCATCTATTAACTTCATCCAATAAATCCAGTTCAACCATGTTGAAATTGGCCTCTAACCTTTCCGAACCTATGATCATGAGGTTTGATTGGGTATCAGAATTCCATGGACACCCAAGAAGGGTGTGATTACAACTCAGTATGCCACCAGAAATTTCCTCCCTAACATAATTAGTAAATAATGTGCATTCACATGTGATATGTTCAACATAAAATATAAATAACTAAAATCATAAAGAAAAACAATTTCATCAATCCTTGAGTTTTCAAGTTCCACCTAGGATCATCCATACCCACTTTGGCTAGTTCTAAATATCTCTGAGCATAGAACATAATCATTAGGAGGATAAATATCCTACCCAAAAATATCATATATTTATATATAAATATATATGTTCACTCATGGGGAAAATCACCTCACCCAAATCATCTCATATATTCAATTCTTGGGGGGAATGGTTCTCTCCCCAAGTATCTTGTATCACGTTAGGTGGGAAAGGTGCCCCTACCTCCACGATGAATCCTACTCAAATGGTATGGATTTATTCCTAAAATATACCCTTTTGGGGAGGATCCATGATATAGTCATATCACCTTCACTATTTTCTAAGCATCATCACATTTACCATAGATATTTTTGTCACAAACCGACCCAAGTCGGGGCTCGAGCCACGACTACCCCAAGACTGCCTTCATTGTCCAGGGGTGGCGACAAGTGTCGAGGGCACAACTAAACTTGGGAAGGAATTTTCCTAAAACATATTCACGTGCACACATCCCACTCAATGAAAAAGTGTAGAGGAAAGGTAGAAAAAGTGCTAACTGCTATAAAGTAAAATGAACATGCATGAAACTCTAAACAGTACAAGAGTATGGTAGTTTCAACAGAAAAGTAAAGGGGAAAAACACACACACAAACCAGAAACTTTTACCAACCTGAAGGAAACTAAAAAAGAGTATCAACTGAGAGATCCTTGCTTTTTAATCCCAACTTCTTCCATCGTAAGAGTTATATGCTTACTGTATCCCTAAGATCCTTTAAGATCATGATCGAACTATCCACCATCTGTAAAATACATGACATGTGTTGGGAAAATCCCATGCAGGGGTGAGTATATACACACCCAGTAGGAAGCCCCAAAAAGGTTAAGGGGGAGAAGTAAGAAATGCACTAAAAAGGAAAGCAGTAGAGAGAACAAGGTGTGGTAAAAGTGAACAGAAAGAGTATAGCTCAACCCCACAAGAGAGTTAAAGTGGACTCATCCAAACAAAAAGAGCTTCAAATGGTGAGGATATGAACTAATTTTCGAGTCTTATCTACCTATATCTGGAGATTATACTCGTCCAACAATGTAAAGATAGACACAGAAATCATGTGTCATACCTCGCCCTTCTTCGCCTCTCCTGAAAGGAGAGTAACCAAGACCCAAGGAGTGGGTACTATAACAGGTTATATATATATATATGCTCAGTTAAATAAGACTAAAATAGAGGGTAAGGGGATCTCCATCTCATAGCTCAGACCCAGAAAGTGATTAGCTAACAATTCCCAAGTAAATTCATCTGTGATGCCTATCATCTCGTGTGTCTACCCAGGAGGCTCAAGTCAAAGGGGTTCAAATCATCGCACCTCGATACTATCCTATTTGGGAGTAACTGAATCACCATCACAGTTTTAGGTCGTATTAAAATAACGCGTATCAGTGGGGAAAACACCCCTCATTCTCGTGAGTCCATAGGTGAAGTCAATCCGCACCTCGCCAGTATGCCTGCAGAGTTGAGGGTCTTCTTTGGTAGTCACTGAGGAAATCCACTGCCCAATCCTACTAGAGGGTACCAATTAGGACAGTCGCCCATGAACCCCACTGCCCAGACACTATTTGAGGGTAAGTGATGTGGCTCTATTTTTACATAGTTTTTCCACATATTTTATTTAATTTTTAACAGTTTAATTATTTATTTTGACACTTTTTAATAAATAATGGCACTTTTGTATTTTTATCACTACATATTTTAATTAATCATTTTTATAATTAAATATGTGTTTTTAGTCCTTTTATATAGTCTTTCTAATTATTCCAAATATATTAACTTACTTTTTTAGATTAATAATCTTAATTTGGTTTACTTTTTAACAATTTTAAATATTTATTAATCATTTAGTTGTTCAATTTTTATTTTCATTATTCTAATTTAGTTTTTAATTTTAAACTTTACCCTTTAATTTAGATTTATTTAAATAAATTAACCTTACTTATTAACTAGTTTAATTATTCTGCTAAATAAATAAATTAACAATTTATGTTAATGTTTAATAAAATAATGTGTTTTTAATTTTATGTTTTCATTTTGTCATTTAATTATTTAACTTTGTTTTTCAATATATTTAGTTAATTTTAACTTCATGTTGGCAGTTAATTATTTTTAGGATTTTTGCATTAATATTAAATTTTATATTCTTAGTTAATAATTAAGTAAATTTTAATTTTAGTTTGTTAAATAGTTTAGCTAGATTTTAGTTATAGTTAATTATTTAGTTTTTAACAATTTATTTAATTTAAATTTTATTTTAATTAATTAGTGTTTTATTCATTTTATTATTTGTTATAAATTAATTTTTATTGTTAACATTTTAATTTGTACTATCGGTGAGTGACGCACCGATGTCGCGTCACACCGATTCTTTGTCTCACCGATCTTTTGTCACACCGAAGATTTTTTTAAATATATGTGAGTCATGACTCACCAATTACTTTGAAATATCATCGGTATCTCACCGGACACCGATGTTGCAATGCATCGATCCTTCGCATCGGTTTAGGTCTCTCTTTTTAAACTTTCGATGAGTCGTTTTTTGATTTTCGGTGAGTCATTGACTCACCATTTAATTTATTTTATCGGTGAGTTCTGATTTTGTTTTCAACTGTCGGTGAGTCATCGACTCACTGATCCCCCAAATCATCCATCGGTTTCACATCATACTGATTACTCTATATTTTAACTATTGGTCTCTCAATTATTTTAACAATCGGTGAGTCGTCAAACTCACCGATTCTCCCCTATTTTAAACTTTTCCACTCACCGATTAATTATTTTTTATTTTATCTATCGGTGATTCATTAAATCATCGATCAAATCCCTCACTATCGGTTTCATCCACTCACCGTTAGTTCATTACTTTTTTTTAAACTATCGGTGCCACCCCCTTTGGGCCCCATAGTCTCTTGTTCTACTCCACTGAACACACTATTGCTGATACTTCCATGCACCAAATCTCTATTCCCCTACCACTGATCCTTCTCTCACTATCGGTTTAACAAACCACATAGATATGATTTCTCCATCGTTGGACTCTTCTTTCTGCCTCACTCTGCACAAACCCTTTATCCTTCCTCACTGTTGCGCCAATGGTGCCGAACAAGAACCAAACCCAACGCATCATCATTCCTAATTGATACCCAAACTCAACCCAGATTAACATAATCAAACACTACAGATCGAATCCACCACCACAAAATCAAATCAATAACAAGTTAAATATAAACATAAACCACATATCTGAAATTCTCAATTCCTCTCCAGTTGTGAAAAGTGCTCCCCATTGTCGTGCTGCAACTTGAGAAGATGGTGCCAATATATGAGTCTAGACGCAATGCACTTGCTGACCATTAGTAGACCACCACTTTTTTATGAATCTATTTCATTACATTTCTGTGGTACCATGCCTACTTGGAGAGAAAGAGCTAGAGAGTTGAGCTGTTACGATACTGTGCAAAGGGGAAGAATCCCTTCCGCAACCGCTGGTGTGATCAGACCGCCATTGTGGTGATGTGTTGAATCTGAGGTAGTATCACCGTTTTAGAGAGAAGAATCGCTGACCCCAGCAAGTTTCCATCCCTCCTGATCCCCTAACTTGCCCGAGCTGTTGTGCACCGTTGTGAGTAGGGATGAGAAGTCATACTGGAACTGAAGCCGCATGCACTCCTTAGATCTGTAAGGCCCCTGACTGAATCCATTCCTATGGATGATGAGGCCAGCAGTTCCATACTTCGAAAGAAGATGAACCATCCCCCCTTGTTGCGTCGATTTGGGGGGAGGAAAAGATGATATTAATAAAAATATATATAATAAAATAAATAATTAACTAAAAAGAAATATAAAACCTAAATTTAAAAAAAAATAAACTAATTATTATTAAATTTTAATAAATATAAATATATAATACATAAAGGATAATTATTTTTAATAAAATATAATTATTAACTAAATTAAAACTTTAATTAAACTAAATTATTTAATAATAACTTCTAAACTGAAATAAAAAAAATTACTAATTTAATGTTGTATTTTAAATATTTATAATTATATAAAATAAAATAATATATCTAATAAGTTAACAATTTAAACTTCAAAATAATAATCAAGTTAATAATTATTTTTATCATTTTTTTATTAAAAAATATCTACATAAATTTTTAATTTAATATCTAGAACTAAAATTTTAACAACTTATAAATTTAAGTAAAGTATCTTAATTTAATTAACTAATAAAATAAGAAATATCTTAATTTAAATCTAAACTTTTACTTAAATTTATTACTTAATTACTTAATAATTAATAATTAATTTAAATTCCCAAATTCAAATGTTTTTTAGGATTAATTTAGTTTTCATTAACCAATTAAATAAATTTAATTAAATATTATTATTACATTATTATTTCATCTTAAAATAATCTCTAAAATATAGTTTATAGTTTTTTTACTAATAAAGTAACTTATTTAAACATTAGTTAAAATTTTATTAATTATTTTAAAAGACTTTTTAAAAAGTTATCTTCTTAAATTTTAAATTTTTATTTCCTTCATGTTGTAACTGTGTTGATTATTTTTTCTTGTGCAGGTTCATTCAAGAGACGGATATATTTCCAGGTGCACTCAACTAACTCATTCGGAGTTAGTTACGTGAGAAAAACTAGTGTGACATTCCAGTCGTGAAAAACATATGTGTGCGGTGCACAAGTGAGGGACTTTTTGAAGTCGGTGGAGATGTGATGTGACTTGCAATAGATTATGGAGGGTATTAAAACATAGATGCAAAATAATTTGAAAGGAGGGGACTCTCATTCTAATTTCACACCACACGATTCGAGAGCGGAACTCCTGAGAGACACCAAGTGCAGTACTGAAGAACTAGAGTCGCATAGGAGCAAGCAGCAGTACATGATCCTCATCTTCAAAGGTAGGAACTATCTTCCTCTACTTTTTAATGTTTTACTTAATATTGATGCTACTAAATTGAATATGATCTTAGAATAACTTGTGTGATTAGGAGTTTTGACTTTTTATTGGTTTATATATTCATTTTCTTTATTTTAATTCTCTCAATGAGAATCTGATTCTTTTGGCGATATTGAATCTAGTTCTCAAATCTTGAATTGAACCCGCAACTTTTTTTAACTTAATCTAAAACTCAATGATCTTTCGGTGAGATCGATCAGCGTTTATATCTATCAAACATAAAATTCAATTTAACATCTTCATAAACTTTTGTTGAGAAAGATTTCTGTTGATATATTTTAATAATTTTGTGGGTTGTAAGTATTTGAAGTTGAAAACATCAGAAATTTACAGAGTAGTGTTTTATTCTTCTCGCGAGGAAGAATTAACCAGGAATTTTTAGGTGGGAATTCAATAAGATGAAGAATACACTTTTAAATCATTAGAATTTAAATCTATTGAGCAATCATTTGATCAATCCTTAGCACTCATGTTTCATTGCACCTCTACTGTTACCTTCACTTTTCCTTATTTTGGTTTACATTTAGTTTAGTAAATAGGAAATCATTAGATATGGTTCATTGATTCTTAATAATATAGATAAAAAGTTATAAAAAGTAAAAAATATTCACTTCCTCTACTATTGACAACAGTAGAGTTTATTTTAGTTTTAAAACCTTAGGAAACTTGCATGCCTTCTCTATGGATCGACCGTGAACCACTATGCTAGTGTAGGAGTTATAAATTATATTTTGAGGGTTGTGATGACCTACGACCTTATCAAAATTTGGAGTCATTTCCAGGGAAGGCACGCATTGGGTGTTCTATGTTTTAGAAGATTTAAAAAAACTAAATAAAAAAACATAAAAAAATATTAAAAAATCTGCTAAAAACAAACTGTGAAAATTTGTTGCTTGTGTTTCCTATTTAAATTTTGCTTGAATTTGAGTGTATTTTTTAATTTGAACATTTAAAAAAATGGATGAATTTGGAAAACATTGTGTGTGTTGTGGATTTTATGGGAAAACTTCCTGGCAGTGTGTCTATAACCAACCACAATAGATTGATTATATTGAAGAAAATAAACAATATGAGTCTAGTCCTGACACCCTAGCTAAAATTGACCTAATTGATTCTAAATTGGACGCTAGGGTGGAACTAATTAACACTTGGTTAACTCAAACCCATGAAATTCAACTTATATATTCTCAAGAGAAAGATAAAAGAATGAAAATATTATAAAACATGCTCTTGGGTTTATAACTAAGGGTTAAAGAACAAGAATAATTTGAAGAAAATGAAAAAAGAAAATGTTTATAAAATATTTGAAAATCAAATTGAAGAAGAGATTGATTGTGAAACTGAGCAACAAAACTCTCATTTTGAAAAATATGATTTTTTTTTAACTAAATATAGAAATAACCATCTCACTGAGTCAATTCAATAACATTGAGAATACCAAAACAAGCTTTAATGGTATTGAGTTGGACAATTTTGAAGATGAATTAAAATAGATTGAAAAATATTGACCAGTTATTTTTATCATTCCTTATTTTGAGAAAATCACTATTTTAGATGTTTTGAGAATGAATTCACTCGAGTTGAATTCAAACTTGAAACTAAAAACTTGAATGTTAAAAATTCTCCACCCAAAAATTCTGAAATTCTGAACATTGATCCTGAATTTGAAATTGGGTATAGTCTGGATGAGAACATTAAACTGGAAGTTAAAGAATCTGAAATTTTTTAACCTAAATTGATAACCACTCTTCCATGTTTTGAACCTGTAAACCCAATAATTTCTAAATTGGTTTTTGATAATGAAAAAGAGGGAATGATTATTGAAGAATAAATAACTGATGAGTTTTCATTTCCCTATTCTCATAGTAATCACTTTTTTGGAAACTTTGTGCAATCAAATTGAAAGTAGTGTTAACCAACTTGAGGATAATTATCTTAATTTGAAAATTCTAGAAACTAAATTCATTGAAACTGAATTGTACAATTTTTCTCCTGGAATTGAATTTCAACACTCAAATGACATGGTTTTTGAAAGTGAGCCTTTTAAATTTGAACATGAAAAAGAGGTTGAGCACACACTAGATAATGGTTGCAGAATTGGTTTGTTAAAAGTAGTAAGTTTTGAGTGTGAGTTAACTGATGTGTATATTTTGGAAAAGATTTACAACATTTTTAAACCTGAATCTACTACTGGTCAAATAAATTCTCTTCCTTGTCTATCACCTCCATCCTCAACTATGAAGGGTGATGATCCTTCTTGTGTTACTAATAATGGTCCAGAGGGGGAGTCATACTTGAGTTTCAATGTTCGTATTCTTTCTAGAACTCTATTGAATCTCCTCTTGAACTTGGTAATCATAATATACCCATTTTCACCCTTGAATTTGAA
This sequence comes from Viscum album, assembly GCA_963277665.1. Taxonomy (NCBI): domain Eukaryota; kingdom Viridiplantae; phylum Streptophyta; class Magnoliopsida; order Santalales; family Viscaceae; genus Viscum; species Viscum album. Next base: position 1,040,264,879 of record OY728143.1, on the reverse strand, counting down.
TCTGTTAGTGTTGAAGTTGAAGAAGATAGCTCTAAGGACATTTTCATACCCTTTGAAGCATCTAATACATTGCTTCCACTTCCTAAAATTTTTAAATGTGTCAAATATGAAACAAATATGGAAGTGGATAGTATTATGTTCACCACTGTTAAAGGGTTCTACAAAGGGGTTATTCCAGGCTATGGAAGTTTGGTTTTAGTTTACTTTAGTTTTGGAGCCCACAATTATCATTGTTCTGTTAAAAATAATTGGGACAAACACATGTGGTGGTTCTTATTAAAGAAACCACATCCTCCTAGTGACTACGGTTAGTTCTTATGTGATTCCAGCTGGGGACTATAAATCTAGCGCTGCATGGGAGGAAACCCATGGTTTTTGTTTTGTTAAAAAATAAAAAAAATGTAATTAAATAAAGTATAACTAGAGACTTCAAACTCAGTGCATCATAGGAGTCAACCCATGCTCCTTCTTTGTTTTCATTTTTGTACTGTTTTGTACTGAATAAAGTGCTTCTTTGTTGTCTTCCATATACTCTATCCCTATAGGATTTTTCTTCTTGGTTTAAATGTTATGTGTTTCTAGGATGTTGTTGTTGTGTTAATAAAGGAGTGTAATTCCCATGCTAAAGGAGTAATGAAAAAACTAGTTAGGGAAGTATCTTACTATTAATTTTTGTTTCATTTTTCTACTCCTTAATGTTTTAAAAAAAATACGCTGCATGTCTTGATTTCTCGGAAAATTCTGCTTGTAGAAAATTCTTCTACATGTGTATTAAAATTTATGTCGCATGGATTAAACTGTATACAATTATGTTGCATGTCTTGCTACTGAAATATAAAAAATTCTGCAAATGTTAAAAATTCTTCTAGTATTGGAATGAAAGTATGCTTGTATAAAAATATGCATGTTCCTATTGCTTTGAACTGAATTTCATAATTATTAAAATCATCCACTACTTGAAACTAAGTGTGGGTGGGTACATGCTGCTGGTCTTTTGAATCTGATTAATGTTGGGATGTTTAGCTTGATCGTTTTCTACTGTATTGAATATCTAACTGAAAAAATTCTGCTAAACTTTCTTTCACACCAATTAATAGTGCACTTACACTTCTCATGTTACTTTTGAGCTATATTGAAAGTTATTCAGTGGACTTAAATGTTAATGTATATACCTGCTAATGAACCTGTTGTTAATTTATTCATTGTGGCGAACAATATCTTTGAATTTCATTGAGACACTTTATACATGTCATCTTTCTACTAAATTGAAAATCTGTTTTGAACCTTAATTGTTTAACTGTTCTTCTCCACTTTGAAAGTCAACTTTGGGGACAAAGTTGGGTTTTAAGTGTGCGGGAGGGGGTAAATTCTTAACTATGATAAACTATACTTAATTTAAAGTCCAACAATTCCCACTACAACTTTAAACTTTTTGTTAAAAATGGGTAAAATTTTTCAAAATTCTTTCATAATTTTAGGCTTTACACTGTGCTCAAATAGGACTTTTCTATAGATAGTATATATTTGGTAGTTACGTTGTGCATTGATTATGAAATTAATTATTATGGATGATTTCTGAGTGATATCTACTTAGTGGTTGAATGGATATCTTGGTTTAGGGACTATCGTTGAAAGTGATTTTGGGTTACATATTTGTGGAATTGTGACCATAGCCCTTGAATCTGGAAGTTTGAATTGATCTTGAGGGCCTCATTCATCTTTTAATTATAAAAACTAATCATCTTAATGATCCAATGGAAATGATTTTTTATATAAAACTTTTGAAACTGGAGTAATTTTGGCATTTGGGATCCCACGGTGAGACTCTGAGACCCTAGATTCTAGGTGCGTTTCTGTTTACTATAAACCCTCTGTACACTTTGAATAAGTTCATTTCACAGTGCTTATCACATGATACATGGCTTGGGAAAAATAAAATAAAGTTTCTAGGGTCAAAAATGAGTTCATTAGGGTGAGGGGAATGATGAACGCCAAATGAAGAAGGGGACAATTGGTTTATATGAAAATCATTTAGGTTGTATCAATAAGGTGATTCAGAAAAAATATATTTATTTTTGGAACCTGGGTGAAAAATAAAAGCACAAAGTTCCTCAGTGAAGGTCATAATTACATTGATATTTTACCTCTTGTCATTTTTGAATTTAGAATCTGATCCTGGTTTGTAATAAATCATTAAGTAGGTTCACATATGAGGCATGACATATTCTTTGATGTATGGCCCTTGCTTTCTTAATTACCCTTGAGTTTTTGTTTTAGGCAAGATTTGATCTGAAAATTTATTTTCTAAAGCCTAAATAAATTAATATACCTCTATTTTCAAATAGCAGAACATGTTATATTTTAAGCTAAATAATAAACACTTTACTATTTTTCAAAGATCACAAAACATGGGGTTGTTTGAGGACAAGCAGTGCTTAAGTGTGGGGAAATTTGATGTGGCTCTATTTTTACATAGTTTTTCCACATCTTTTATTTAATTTTTAACAATTTAATTATTTATTTTGACACTTTTTAATAAATAATTCCACTTTTGTATTTTTATCACTAAATCTTTTAATTAATCATTTTTATAATTAAATATGTGTTTTTAGTCCTTTTATATAGTCTTTATAATTATTCCAGATATATTAACATACTTTTTTAGATTAATAATTTTAATTTGGTTTACTTTTTAATAATTTTAAATATTTATTAATCATTTAGTTTTTCAATTTTTATTTTCATTATTATAATTTAGTTTTTAATTTTAAACATTACCCTTTAATTTAGATTTATTTAAATAATTTAACCTTACTTATTAATTAGTTTAATTATTCTGCTAAATATACAAGTTAATAATTTAAGTTAAAGTTTAATAAAATAACGTGTTTTTATTTTTATGTTTTTATTTTTTCATTTAATTATTTGACATTGTTGTTTAATATCTTTAGTTAATTTTAACTCCATGTTCGCGGTTAATTATTTGTATGAGTTTTGCATTAATCTTAAATTTTATATTCTTAGTTAATAATTAAGTAACTTTTATTTTTAGTTTGTAAAACAATTTAGTTAGATTTAATTACAGTTAATTATTTAGTTTTTAACAATTTAGTTAATTTGACTTTTTTTAATTAATTAGTGTTTTGTTCATTTTATTATTTATTATAAATTAATTTTTATTGTTAACGTTTTAATTTGTACTATCGGTGAGTGACGCACCGATGTCGCATCACACCGATTCTTTTTCTCACCGATCTTTTGTCACACCGATGATTTTTATAACTATCGGTGTGTCGTGACTCACCGGTTACTTTGAAATACCATCAGTCTCTCACCTCGCACCGATTTTGTAATGCACCAATCCTTTGCATCAATTTCGGTCTCTCTTTTTAAACTTTCAGTGAGTTGTTTTTTTTTCGGTGAGTCATTGACTAACCTTTTAATTTCTTTCATCATTGAGTTCTGATTTTGTTTTCAACTATCAATGAGTCATCGACTCACCGATCTCCCAAAACTTCCATCGGTTTTACTTCATACCAATTACTCTATATTTTAACAATTGGTCTCTCATTTATTTTAACTATTGGTGAGTCATCCAACTCACCAATTCTCCCCTGTTTTCAACTTTTCCACTCACCGATTAATTATTTTTTTATTTTATCTATCGGTGATTCATTGAATCACCGATCCAATCCCTCACCATTATTTTCATCCACTAACCATTAGTTCACCACTTTTTTTTAAAACTATCAGTTCCACCCTCTTTGGGCCCCATCACCTCTCGTTCTCCTGCACCGCACACACTATTGATGATACTTCCATTCACTGACTATATATTCCCCTACTAGTGATCCTTCACTCACTATCAGTTTCACAAACCACATAGATATGCTTTCTCCATCATCGGTCTCTTCTTTCTACCTCACTCCACACAAACCCTTTATCCTTCCTCACCGTTGCGCCAATAGGGCCGAATAAGAACCATAACCCCACGCATAATCATTCCTGATTGATACCCAAACTCAACCCAAATTAACATAATCAAACACTATAGATCAAATCCACCACCACAAAATCAAATCAATAACCAGTTCAATATAAACATAAACCACAGATTTGAAATTCTCAATTCCTCTCTAGTTGGGAAAAGAGCTCACCGTTGTCGCACTGCGACATGAGAAGATGGTGCCAATATCAAAGTCTAAATGCATCGCACTCCTTGACCAGTAGTCAACTGCCAGTTTTTTATGAAGCCATGTTGTCACATTTCGGTGGTACCACGCCTTCTTGGAGAGAAAGAGCTGGAGGGTTGAGCCGTTGCACCGCTGTGCAAAGGGGAAGAATCCCTTCTGCAACCGTTGGTGTGATCAGACCGCCATTGTGGTGATGTGTTGAAGTAGAGATAGTATCACCACTATAGGGAGAAGACTCGCTGACCTCGGCCAGTCATCGTCCCACCTGATCCCCTAACTTTCCCGAGCTACTGTGCACCATTGTGAGTAGGGATGAGAAGTCGTTCTAGAACCAAATCTGCATACACTCCCTAGATCTGCAAGGCCCCCAGTTGAATCCATTCATGTGGATGAGGAGGCCAGCAGTTCTATGCTTCGAAAGAAGACCAACCATCCCCCCTTGTTTCGCCGATTTGGGGGGGAGGATAATATTAAATTAATAAGATATATATAATAAAATAAATAATTAACTAAAAAGAAATATAAAACCTAAATTTTAAAAAAATAACTAAACTAATTATTATTAAATTTTAATAAATATAAATCTATAATAGATAAAAGATAATTATTTTTAATAAAGTATAAGTATTAACAAAAATAAAACATTAATTAAACTTAATTATTTAATAATAACTTCTAAACTGAAATAAATAAATTATTAATTTAATGTTTCATTTTAAATATTTATTATTATATAAAGTAAAATAATATATCTAATAAGTTACCAATTTAAAGTTCAAAATAATAACCAAGTTAATAATTATTTTTGTCATTTTTTTATTAAACAATATCTACTTAACTTTTTAATTTAATATCTATAACATAAATTTTAATGACTTATAAATTTAAGTAAAGTAACTTAATTTAATTAACTAATAAAATAATAAATATCTTAATTTACACCTAAAATTTTTCTTAAATTTATTACTTAATTACTTAATAATTAATGATTAATTTAAATTCTCAAATTCAAATGTTTTTTAGGATTAATTTAGTTTTCATTAACCAATTAAATAAATTCAATTAAATATTATTTTTAAATTATTATTTCATCTCAAAATAATCTCTAAAATATAGTTTCTAATTTTTTTGTACTAATAAATTAATTTATATAAACATTAGTTAAAAGTTTATTAATTATTTTAAAAGACTTTTTAATAAGTTATCTTCTTAAATTTTAAATTTTTATTTCCTTCGCATTGTAACTATGTTGATTGTTTTTTCTTACGCAGGTTCATTCAAGAGACAGATATACGTCCAGGTGCACTCAACTAACTCATCCGGAGTTAGTTATGTGAGAAAAACTAGCACGACGTGACAATCACGAAAAAACACACATGTGTGGTGCACAAGTGAGGGAATTTTTGAAGTTGGTGGAGATTTGAGGTGACTTGAAGCAGATGATGGAGGGTATTAAAACAGAGATGCTACAGAATTTGAAAGGGGGGCTCTCATTCTAATTTCACACCACAAGATTCGAGAGCGGAACTCCCAAGAGACACCAAGTGTAGTACTGAAGAACTGGAGTCGCATAGGAGCAAGCAGCAGTACATGATATTCATCTTTAAAGGGAGGAACCTTCTTCCTATGCTTTTTAATGTTTTACTTAGTATTACTGCTGAAAATTTTAATATGATCTTAGAATAACTTGTGTGATCGAGGGTTTTGACTTTTTACTGGTTTATATTTTCTTTTTCTTCATTTTAATTATCTCAATGAGAATATGATTCTTTCGGCGATATTGAATCTAGTTCTCAAATCTTGAATTGAACCCACAAATTTTTGAACTTAATATCAAACTCAATGATCTTTCAGTGAGATCGATCATCATTTATATCTATCAAACATCCAATTCAATTTAACATCTTCAGAAACTTTTGTGAGAAAGATTTCTGTTGATATATTTTAATAATTTTTCTAGTTGTAAGTATTTGAAGTGGAGAACTTCAGAAATTTAAAGATCAATGTGTTATTCTTCAAGAGAGGAAGAATTAACCAGGAATATTTAGGTGAGAATTCAATAAGATGAAGAATACACTTTTAAATCAGTAGAATTAAAATCTCTTGAGCAATCATTTGATCAATCCTCAGCACTCCTGTTCCATTGCACCTCTACTATTACCTTCAATTTTCCTTATTTTGGTTTACATTTAGTTTAGTAAATAGGATATCATCAGACATGTTTCATTACTTCTTAATAATATAAATAAAAATTTATAAAAAGTATAAAATGTTCACTTCCTCCACTATTGACAACAGTTGAGTTTATTTTAGTTTTAATACCTTAGAAAACTTACATGCCTTCTCTGTGGATCAACCATGCACCACTGTGATAGTGTAGGAGTTATAAATGATATTTTTTGGGTCGTGATGACCCCCAGCCTTATCAATAAGCCCGGTGAGTTTTCAAGGTATTCCACTGTCCTGCCCAGTTAGAGGGTCACTCCTGAAAGGTCCTTGAGGACTACACTGACCAGCCCGACTGGAGGGTCATCCTAGAACATCAAGAGACTCCACTGCCCAGATCCTACTAGATGGTAACTCAAAATCATCGAAGACTACACTACCCAATCCCACTGGAGGGTCATCCTAGAATCATCATGGACTACACTACCCCACCCAGGTAGAGTGTCAGCCCAGAAATGCTTTGGTAAAACCTATTAGGTAACTTCCATTATCGGGTGTCATCTCTATACGTTAAAATTGGTAATATTCATTTCATATATTGAAAACTACTTCTGATGGCTCCATCACATTCTACATAGAAAAACACTCAGTATATACATCTCTTGGGCCAAAATATGAGTCCAAACGAAGGAGATACAGGGTTTCAATTGTCACTTAGAATAATCCAAGAAGAACATGGCATGTAAGTGCCCCACACAAGGTGTGGTCCATATTCGCTACCTATTAATGTCTCTTACTTGTATAGAGGTCCCATCCCATATAGTATAACATGTCATGTAAGTGGACTACATGTCTTGTCCTAGCTATACGGGATTGAGGTCGTGTCCACGGACTCAGACCCCATGTTTGTGTACTCTAGAACATGGTGTGTGTCTGGTCGTGTGTTCTTCCACATGGATTGTTCACATGAAAATGGTAATAAATGGTGTGTCAATGGGATTACACATTATTCCATTCCTATATTCTTTGAAAACCTAGCATTGTTGCAGAGGGAGGCTACAGGCCATGAGTTCTTAATACTACATGGGGTATGGTCGGGGTTTTCCAGAACCTTGAGGGTTTCTTTGATTCTGGTCATTACTTCAAAATCTACACCAACCACAACATAGTTCACTATATTTTACTCCAAAATCCATAGATTTGTTTGAAGAATGTGTAATCTCATTGTCATTCTTCATGAATTGGCCTTTTTCGGAAACAAGGGTTTAGATGAATCTTCTACACACTGTCGCAACTTCAATCCTCGTAGGATTTTCATGAAACTATTGAATTTTTCATCCTTTCATTATTTCATTTCTAGATTTTTTTTCTTTCTCATGATTTTTTCACCATTAGGTAAATTCTTCACAAATATGGGCACCCGATCGAGCTTGAGTTTCCCAGGAATTGTCGAACTAGGATCCACAGGGATTCCACAGTGAGGAACGTGAAGAAACGAGGGGGAAAGGCACCATAAACAAATGTTTGGATCATTGTCCAAGAATTCTTTTCCAATGATCAAAAACTGACATCTATATTAGATGAAAAATAAATAAATATCATGTTCTTAGAAATTGGGATCATGCAAAGGGGAGTATATTGAATAATCAAGTTTCAACATGCTCAAAAATTTAATCCAGGGTGTAAAAACACCAAAAATGAGTCCTACCTCTATTTGGATCAATCTTTGGTAAGAACATGCTCACCAATGGGTTTGGGAGGTGTCCATGCATTCATTTTTCTTCAATCCACCAAGATCCAAGGTTTTGTCATTCTTTGAAGAAATTCTCCAAAGGGGGAAGATAGCTCTCGTTGATGGATTGCAGAAATCGTGAGGCCATACTATACCAAATATCATTAACCATATATTTATAAAAATTTATTTGGTCAAAAGTGGTTTTAATTAATTAAATGAATTAATTGATTAAAATGCTTAAATGAAACTCCAACGAGCGAGGGGCTAGGATGTCCCATGCTAACTTATTTTATGTCGCGCCTAGGGACAACACCGCATTCTAGACCCAACCATTGTCTCATATTTTCAATTTGATCGCCTATTTAATATTTTTCTCAGTTTATTTAATTAATTTCACGTGTACAATATAAAATATATTTAGTATTTTTATAAAATTAATTTTGGGCCCACTGGTCCTCATAATTGTATGTCGTCTTAGCAGCTGGCTTTGGGTAGAATATTTAGAAATATTTCAAAGATTTATAAGGAAATAACCGGGTTTCTATATCATTTCATCCTTCAATATTTTCATCCCTGAAAAGAAAAGCGAGGTAAAAAACATAGGATATTGATCCCATATCTGAGTCTTCTTCTCTTAAGTTCTCTCCTACACGTTATTGTGTTTCCACAGCACTCGAACTAAAGGGATGGATTGTCCCCAAAAGGTCTTCTCTTTTCAGTCCTTGATCACCACTAGGTGTTTCACAAAGGTGGATCCATCCTCTATGAATTTCTCACCCCAGTTAATGATGTGCATGAGATCATGAATTTATCTCTTCAGCTATGACACATGGAAAATGTTGCGCACTCACTTTAGCTCTAGGGGAAAGGGGTGGTGATAGCCACCTCACCGACCCTCTTTATGATCTCAAATGGCCTGATGAATCTTGGGGATAGCTTACCTCCCAATATGAACCTCTTTATTTCACATCGTGGGGAGACTCTCAAGAAGAAATGGTCTCCCTACTCGAACACCAAGGGTCTACGATGGTGATCTTCTTAGGACTATTGTCTACTCTGGTCCATATTCATTAGTTCCCAGATGACCTGTACTTTCTCTATGGTCTCCTACACCAACTTTGGTCCCATAATAAATGATTCTCCAATATCCTTCTAGCACAAGGGTGACCTATAGGGTCTCCCATACAAGGCATCAAAAGGTGTCATGATAATGGTGGAGTAGTAGCTATTTTTGTATGAAAACTCCACCAAGGGAAGGTGATCCTCCCAACTCCAGCCGAAATCCAACATAAAGGATCTTAGTATATCCTCTAACACTTGGATAGTATGATCATTCTAACCATTGTTCTAGGGGTGAAAGGTTGTACTCATCCACATATGGGTTATGAATGCCTCATATATGGCTCTCCACAATCATGATGCAAACCACGTGTTGTGATTGGAGATAATTTTCAAGGGTACCCCATGGATTTAGATGATATCTTATACATATAGCTTCCCTAAACACTCCACCAAATTCTACTCCCTGATTTCAAGGAAGTGCACTAACTTTTTGAGGTGTTCTACTATCACCCAGATGGTGTCATGGACCTTCATTGTGCATGGAAGGCCTATGATGAAATACATGGATATGCCATCCCATTTCCTCTTAGGAATATCAAGAGGCTGCAAAAAACCCACCAGAACCTAAATCTCAGCCTTCACCAGCTGATAGGTAAGGCATCGCGAGATGAACTCATCTATTTTCATCTCATTCCAGAACACCAAAACTACCGTTAAAGGTTCTTGTACATCTTACCCATGTCGGGATGTATAGCTAAGGGATAATTGTGGAACTCAGGCATCACATATTTCTGTAACATGACTTGAACCATTGTTCATGCTTGGAACAAGATCTTGTGATTTCCTCCTTCATAATATCCATCTTTTGCATCACCTGTGGATATCTAATCACACAAAACTTTACATTCAATGTCTCCAAGCTGGGAATTTTTCATATGTTTAAGGATCGAATGAGTTATCACCATCAAATGTAAGAAAAGTATACCCTCCTCCTCTAGGTTCAGTTGTAGGGAATCCAAATACTATAAATCTTTTTGCGCTAGGCGTGCCTGGGACTTCCTGCTAAGGGCATCTGCTAAAAATTTTCCGTTACCTGGAGTATAGACTATATCTAAGTAGTAGTCCTATAGGAACTCCAACCAGCATCGCTGACTCGAGTTTAGGTCTCTCTAAGTGAAGAAATACCTGAGACTCTGGTGGTCTAATTAAACTACAAAGTGCTCTCCCAAAATGTATTGCCTCTATATCCTCAAGGTGACGACTAACCCTATGAGATCTAGATCACGAGTCGCATGATTGTTCTCATGGGGCCTCAACTGCATCGACCCATATTTGATAACCGCTTATTGTTGCATCAACACACCAAGCCCAGCCCTTAAGGAATCTCAATATACCACAAAATCAACTCCTTCCTCTGGTAGCTTCAAAATTGGAGCAATCATCAACCTCTACCTCAACTCCTTGAAGGACTTATGGCACTACTCAGACCAAGAAAACAACTATCCATTCCACGTATGAGTGGTCAAAGGGGATGAAATCCAAGATAACTTCACCACAAATCTCTTTTACTACCCTACCAATCTAAGAAAACTTTTCACCTTTGACATATTCATTGGTGGATCCCAAGAAATCATTGCTTCGATATTCTCTAGATCCATGGATAAACCTCATTCATAGTGAAATTCCCTATAAAGTGACCCTCTTGCATCCATAACTGGAATTTTGAAATCTTTCTATAAATCTGGTACTCTTAAAGTAAATCAAGGACCCTCTTCAAGTTCTCTTCATGATCCTTCTCTTCCAAAGAGTAGACAAGTTTTTCAATGACAAAGACAACTAAAAACTGATCCAAGTAAGGATGGAATACCTGGTTTATCAAATCCATGAAAATTTAAAGTGTTTTTCTCACACCTTAAGGCATCACTAGGAACTCATAGTATCCATAGCATCATAGAAAAGCCAAATTCATAATATCGTCCTCACAAAACTGAAACTAGTAATAGATGAACTTGAGATCAATCTTGTAGAATCATCTCACACCTCACAACTGATAAAAGAGGTCGTAAAACCTTTTAAATGGCTAATTATTCTTTATTATGGCCTGTTTTAGGTGACGATAATCCACAAAAAACCATAAGATCACATCTACCTTATTCCAAAATAGAACCGAGGTTGCCCAGGGAGACACACTAGGTCTGATGAAACCTTTATCATGAAGGTCTTCTAACTACAACCTCATATCGTAGAGCTTAGTGGGTGACATCTGATATGCTGCAGAATATTTCAGGGCAGTCCCTAGTTGAAATTCAATGCAAAAATCCAACTCCCACCTTGGAGGTAGTCCCAGAACATCTTTAGGAAAGACTTCAATATAATCCTCTACAACCAAATGAATCCAGATGATTGATGAGTATGCTATACCAAGGTTAATACTCTCTAGATGATGTTTAATAGGTTTTAAACTCTTTCTCATAGCACCCGTTCATCCCTCTACAAGATCTCTCTCTCCAAAAAAGGATAACCTCATCCCATCAGCGTGTATGCATCTGACTAATACATGGTGATAGTAAATATGTTATTAGGCAATTGAAATTAAATCCATTCCCAAGATAATGTTGTAGAGTTCCATCGCGATGACCAGTTGGTCCCACATGAACCTCTCTCCTCCAAGTGATAGCTTGCACTATCGAAAGATGAAATATATGGAGTAAGCATTCCCTGTGGGAACCTCAAGGAATAGATTTTGTGCTATCCTCTCCATGGGGAGATCCAAATCCCACACTAGGAGTAGATAGATAAAATAATGGATACCACCTGTGTCTACAAATACTGAGGCAAGAGTAGAGTAAACAGATATCGTACCTCAAATCATCTCGTGTGCTATATGATTGTAGACGTTCAAAGCTGGAAACTATCTGTGGACCCGGTTTCTATATTCCTAAGCCTGAAATGGGCCGCCTAGTGGGGGAGAACCTCATATTATCATCCCCCACTTACAGTTCTTCTTAATCGTCTTCTAGCTCCACCTCCCTAGGGACCACCTTGTCCCGACCTGGGAGATCCCTGATCATGGTGTTGTTTCTACCATGGTGGTCTATCCATTGCCTGTCTGGGATGCTCATCTCTCCTAGTCAGGCAGTCCCATGCCATGTGACCTCACCTATCACAAGAATATCATTATACCTCTCCAAGATTTCCCTATGCACTACGTTGACCTTGTATGGCATGACCATGTCCTTGGGTCTTATCACAAAAGGGTCTCCTATTCCAAGATCTCTGGCATCTACCTGTTGTTGTAGATGTCTCAGTACTTTCATTCCTAACGCCAGATCTAGATATATAATGTCCGACCATCAGGAATATCTCTATAACAAGTGCTCACTCTAGCACACCATCATAGTTGGGGATAAAAAAGGGCACCACGCTGGCCTGGATCTCTCTGTAGTGTCCCTTCTTGAACTTATGTGCTTAGAAGTAGCCATATCTGATCATGTCAAGGGAGTATCACGTGAGTTCTATGAACCTCACTGGGTACTCTTTCACAATAATCCATCCCCACTAAATATTAAAATCTCTTGAATCTGAATAGTTCGTAAAAAGGAGGGGTATTACTCCTCATGAAAAATCTGCTGGAAGTTATCCCACAAGAGTGTTGAATCATCATGCATCTGGGTAACTAAGATCCACCAGTTCCTAGATTCTCTCTGGAAAATACTGGCTGACAAATCCACCATCTGATCTACTAGTTTTTGAACAAGCCTAAAAACGTGGACCACCGACTCCAACCAATCCTCTTCTACATGAGGATCTGGCTCACCATAGAACCTCAACGGTCTCTGGTGCTAGAACTCAATAAGAGCACTCAACCTGCGCCCCTCCTCAAACTACTATGTCAGGACTATCTGCTGCTCAACAGGTGGGGGTTCCACTACCTACCCACAAGGAGGGGGGAGATCTCACGATGACCCTGAAATGATGACTCATCACTCATGGAGTTTCTATCATGAATCGGAGCTGGTATCCTCATTGGTTATCATCACATAGACATACTGCAAATTATCAAGGAGTATCGCAGTCAGATGAGCATATATATACATCAATGAAAATGGGGAGATGACTCAAGAAGGACAGTTCAAGACTCAATCCTATATGATGCATGTACTATTTTTCTCCGCAACAAACTTCTTAAGATTCTGAGTCGACATTCAGGTAATCAGGTTCATGGTGAATGGCTACGTGGGCTGCCCACACCATCACTATAATCCCTGGTCTGAGAGATGCTCTTGAGGCACTTTTACACTATTTCTCTAAACCCAACCAATCCTTTTTAAGGGGGTAAGGTCTGAACAACATCCCAAGGAATGAACTTTCTCTAATATCACTCTGTCATGACCCAAATCAATATGGGGCTGGAGTCGTGACTACCCCAAGCCTGCCTCTATAGGATAGTGGTGACGACAAGCGTTGAAGTCACAACTAAACTTGGGGAGACCTTTTTCTAAAACTTTTACACACACACATAGTACACTTAATGAAAAAGTGCATATGAAAGGTATAAAATGTGATAACTGCTATAAAGTAAAATGAACATGTTTGAACCTCTAGATGGTACAAGATTACAGTAGTGTCAAATAAAAAGTAAAGTGAAAAAACAAATGCCCAAACCAGAAACCTATCCCAACCTAAAGGAAACTGAAAAGGAGTATTAGCTAAGAGATACCCAGTCCCAAATCCCAACTCCAACCACCGTATGCGGTCTACGCAACCCATATCCCTAATATTCTAAGAGATCACGATTGATATGTCCACCTTCTGTAAAAGACATGACAAGTGTTGGGAAAAGACCATGAATGGGTGAGTATATACATACATGGTAGGAAACCCTAAAAAGGTAAAGGGGAGAAGTAAGAGATACACTAAAAAGGAAAGTAGTAGATAAAACAAGGCATAGTAAAAGTGAATGGAAAGATTATAGTTCAACCCAACAATAGAGTGAAAATAGACTCGTCCAAACAAAAGTAGATTGAAATGGTGAGGAGAATAACTCCTCATTGAGTATTTTCTACCTATAGCTGGAGAGTACAGTCATCCAACCATGATAATCTAGACACGGAAATCATGTGGCATACCCCACATGCCTTCGTCTATCCTAGAAGGAGAGTAACCAATACCCAAAGAGTGAGTATAGTAATAGGATATATATATATATATCTGCTTAGTCAAAGAATCCTAAACGAGTGGGTAAGGGGATATCCATCTCATAGATTGTCCCAAGAAAGTGAGTAGCTAACAGTTCCAAGGTAAAGTCCTCTGTGATGTCCAGAATCTCATGCATCTGCCCAGGAGGCATAAGTCAAAGAGGATAAAATCACTGCACCTCCATACTATCCACTTTGGGTGGCACTGACTCACCCTTAGAGTTTTAGGTCACTTCACAAGAACGCAACTCGATGGGAAAATCGCCCCTCTTTCTTTTGGGCCCTTTGGTGAAGTTGATCCACGCCTTTCCATTGTGCCTGTACAGTTGAGGGTCTTCTCTGGTAGTCACCGAGAAACACCACTACCCAATCCTATTATAGGGTACCACTTGGGACATTCACTAGGGAATGCCCCTTCCCAGACACTATTGGAGGGTAATCCCGGTGAGTCATTAGAGGACGCTGCTCCCTAACCCGGCTAGAGGGTCACTCTTGGAAGGTCATCAAGGACTACACTGCCTAGCCCAGCTTGAGGGTCAGCTCATAACGTCAAGGAACTACACTGCCAAGATCCTACTAGAGGTTAAATCAGAATAATCAAGGATTACACTACCCAGTCCCACTAGAGGGTTATCCCATGATCATCGGGGACTACACTACCCAGTCCAGCTGGAGGGTCATCCTGAAACTACTCTGGTAAAACTTGTATGGTCGCTTCCATTATAGGGTGTCGTCTGTGTGCATGCCAACCCAGAACATTCATGTTATATTTTAAAAGATGATTCTGAGGGTACCATCATGTTCTAAATGGAGAAAACTTAGGATAGTAATCTCACATGCTAAAATCAAAGTCCAAACAAAGGGGATATAGGGGTTAAAATATTTCTCGGAAGGTCCCAAGAAGAACACATCATGTAAGGGGCCCATACAGCGTGTGGTCCTTATCCACTGCATGTTCATATCTCTAATGAATACATAGGGCCCATCTCGTATAGTATAATATGTCTTGTAGGTGGAATAAAGATCATGTCCTAGATATCTAGGATTAGGTTCATGTCTGTTGGTCATGTCTGTGTAGTTGGACCTCGTGTCCGTGTACTCTAGTGCATGGCATGTCCCTGGCCATGTGTTCCTTCACACGGCTTGTTCACACAAAAAGGTTAATACACAACATTTCAAGGGGATTACACGTTGTTCCATCCCTATCTTCCCAGAAACCCTAGCGTCACCACTGAGGGAGGATATATGTTGTGTGTTCTTAATACTACATGGCGTGCAGTTAGGATTTTCTTAAGACCCCAAGGTTTCTTCAATTCCAGCCGATGCTTCCAAATTTGCACCAATTGTTACCTAGGACACTGGATTTTTCTCCAAAATCCCTGGATCTAGACTAAGAATGTGGAATCCCATTTTCGTTCATCACGAATCACCCTCATTCATAAACGAGGGTTTTGACAAATATTATGCAAGCTATCGCAGCTTAAATCCTCATTAGATTTTTAAAAAACCTTTAAATTCATCATCCTTTCATGATTTCGTTTCCATATCCATTACTTTCTCATGATTTCAATGTCGTTAGAAAAATCCTTCGTGAATCCAGGTGCCTGATCAAGCTCAGGTCACCCGGTAATTGTCAAACCGGGATCCATAGGGTTTCCACTGTGAGGAACACAAAAAATAAGGGGGGAAAGGAACCATAAACAAAGGTTTTGATCATTTTCCAATCATTATTGGACAAAAATCAAAAATAAGCATCCAGATTAGATGAAAAATTAATAAACAGCATGTTCTTAGTGATTAGGATCATTAATATGGGGCGCATATTAAAGAATCAAGTTTCAACATGCTCAAACATTTAATCCAGGTCATAAAACACCAAATACGAGTCATGCCTATATTTTTATTGATTTTTGGTGAATAACTTGCTCGCCAATGGGTTTGGGAGGTTCTTCAGTGTTTTTTTTCTTTGATTCTCCTAAATCCGAGGTTTTTTCATTCTTCGAAGGGATTTTCTAAAGGGGGAAGAGGTCTCTCACTAGTGGATTGTAGAAATTGTGAGACCAACACTGGGAAAATCCCCTTAACCACATATTTATAATCATTTATTAGGTCAAAAGAGTTTTAATTTATTAAATTATTTAATTGATAAAATTTCTTAAATGCACTGCCAAAGAGCGAGGGGTTAGGACGTCCCGTGCTGACATATTTTATGTCTCACCTAGGGAAAACACTTGCTTTCAAACCCAACCACAGTCTCATATTTCCGATCCAATCACCAGTTTAAGAGTTATCTCAGTTTCCTTAATTAATTATGCATTCTCAATATAAAATATATTTAATATTTTTATAAAATTAATTCTGGGCACACCGGGCCTTGGAATTGCATGTTGTCGTAGTGCCTGGCTCTTGAAAAATGTTTAGAAATATTTAAAGGCTTACAAGGAAAAACTGGGTTTCAAGAATGTTTCCTATATGTTTTCAATAGAGATAATCCCTAGGAACCACACACACCAATACACTACACTCATATCACAAGAATAGTTCCCTCATCATTTTTCACCACACTATAGCCTCTGAAATAGGAATTTCTCCCCACCCATTTCCCATAAGTACAACCCCCAAGAGCCACGCTCACCCAAACATAGTACTTTCCACCATGGGAATCAACCACACCTGTGGTTTCCCCAATATTATATGATCTATGGTATGGTCTTCCCCATGGATCCCAACCAACCCCTTTACTTGTGTGATGTCCCTCTCCATAATGTGGGATCCAACCTGTAATAAAATTTAGAAAAGAGGGATCTCTAAACCCCACACTAATATACACTTGATCCCCCAAAACACATATCAAGACTCTAAACACATACAATTATATCACCTTGATATGTTACGACCCACATAATTCTGATCTGAATCTCAATTCTCTAAATATTCCCTACTCTAAGACCAAAAAGATAAAATTTCCATTGAATTTCATAACCCATAAATACATGGGTCTTTACAAAATCCCCATCATAGAACTTCTCATCCATGAGAATTATCGGCAGCTCTCCACCCAGTAATCCCAAACTACCCTAGTCATCAAGTCATGATAAACTCACTATGTTCTATCTTAAAATTCAAAATGATCTTCCTCTACATAACTCCATACATGATAGCACATTGTTCATCAATAACCAATTTTCCCACTTATCACTATCAACACCAAGATGGTTCTCAACTACACTTGTTTATCCTGAGACACCAAGGAATAATTTATTGATTCATTCTCAAGATCATGATTCTCCCAAATATAATGATCATCAATTAAAAACACACTTTTAGTGGTCCATTAACATGATTTCTCTGGTTTCCTCCACACTGCACATATTCTACATAAAACACCCATCGAACCTCCTCAGGTCAGTCTTTCACAAAAAATATTGTCTACATCGATCAATATGATATCTCATCAACTGATCATGGTGACTTAATTCTTGAAGGCATCTCATCATCATCCATACGCCCATGCTAGTTGGTGTAATTTCATGGTTAGATAACCAAACACCTTCACAATTTTTCATACTCACATCACAAGCGTCGGTGAACCTCTGATCTAAATCACCTTTATATCACATCAAATTCAATATTTATCCAGGTTTTGATTCAAGAATTCCATCCAATACCAAATTCCAATTATAGTATTAATTATGGAACTATATCACATTAGATCCTCACACACACTAGCATCCCAGTACCATATCAATTGTCCATCAATTGGTTTGGCCTCAACCACAACCCTTCCCACATTATGGTCATACATACTTGACAAATAAGATACTCCTTATCAAAGGTGTATCATTACAATCACCATACTATATCAAAACATGAGCCTTTATAATCCATGATTCCTCCATTACCACATGTAATGAATAGATATAACCATCCCGCTCATACCCAAGAACCAACATGAAATAGTAAAAAATATCTATTCCTAGATCACCAATCACATTAACCTCAACATCCACTAAAACTACACTAGAAATAAGACTCACACCCTCCAATGTACAATAATGGTCACCTTATCATATTTCATCCCTTACATAGAACCTAAATCCTTTTACTACACAAATTCCAACATGACACATGTGTTTCTCCTCCCAATCCATGCAAACCCCTCAATAGAAACATGTGTCAAGGAATGGGCTCATATAGATCACACAATGGTACTCTAATACATCCATTATATCATCATCCATTAAAGGGGAAACACCTCCTATTTGCATTCAATACCTAATATTCCAAATTCTTGATATTTTAATCAATCACTTTGGATTTTTTCCCACACCTCGCCACTTAAAGATCCAAAATCAAATGGGAACCACACAAAACTAGTGCACACTTTCCCTCATGCATCTATTATTTTCCAAAAAATACATGATAACCCTCACTCTCTTTTTTCAGGTAGATTATTCCTCTAAAGAATGTTATCATATGATTTTACCCATGATCCTACATGATCTTGTCCAATATCAATGAGTGTATGCTCTCATACCACCTTCTCACACAACCTGAATCATATTACCATGAGTTTTGTATCATCTAGGCAAGGCTCATTCAACTAATAAACTAACTAACCATGACTCTTGGGTATTTCATCCCTATCATAATATAAGTAGTACCCATGGATCTATCTCAGTCATGATCATATACTTTTTCTTTCCATATCTAAAGGCACTCACAAGTGTTGGGCTAACCCCTCTCTCATGTTACCCTTATATATCACAAAATATCATAAGGTTAGTTAGAAAATATCAATCTACTAAATCGTAGAACTCAGTTCACTAATATCTTGAGTAGCATCTCAACACCACTAGGCTCTCTCACCTGGCCCATAAACCACGTCTCACATATTCCACAACTCAAGGGGGAACATCCTTACTCTGGTATCAAATATCATAATTCAACTCATTTGTATACATACTACCTCTAGGTTTCTCACATATACATATTAGGAATCGCATACCAATTCAACCACCTGATCTAGGGAACCATTCATCACCGGGAATCTACCTACCAAACTACCCCTTGATAATTATGATATCAGCCACATGAAAATAGAAGAATATTCCAATGATTATTCATTTTGAATATACCATATCCACATAGTTTTGTCAAGTATAATTACACCAAAAAACTGCATATAAAAAATACATATAGTGTGTTTTTTAAACAACAAGTAATTTAATCAGTATCACAATCACCTAATAGGGGTTTATCACTTCGGAATTAGGTTCCTATACTGACCGATAAAGGGTAACTACTATAGAGTTTGGGCTAGATGCCAATGATAGAGGGTGAATTAATGGTATTATTTTTTGAATTATTTTATTTTAATTCAACCTATTAAACTTGTTGAGGTACTCGATACACTCAATAATAGCTCATAGGCTCACCTCATATGAAAAAATATTAAGAATGGGTACAATACTAGGTATTTACATGGTTTAGTCTAAGAACTACTCCTTTCCATGTTGGTTAGATTCCCCAACATGGAGTATACAATATATAAACAATTGATTATAACAATATTTTTTTATACACCTCAACTAATATTCCCCAAAAATTGGTTATACACCCCAAATATAATATCTTCTTTAGATATTGGTTAAACATCCCAGTCAAAAATTCTATTATATGGTTTTGATCAAATGATAGTAAGATCTGTGTCTTCCCCTGGTTTCTTTTTCACCACTTTAAGTATATATTCCTCCATGATCATGATGGATCAAGTAGTTTTTTTATGAATAATTATCAAGAACTTAAACGGAAACTAATCATGCATGTGGATCTTGCTCAATAACTTCTAATCTTTTGTGAATGATCTAGTATCTTTATAGTTTTCAAATTCTCAAGAAACTATTATCCTTATGTTAATGAAGTTCCCATCAAAAATTATTCTTTATTATGATAATATTTTATTTAAGAATTATCTTTCATGATCTCACTTCGATCTAAATTCAATATCCTCAGGTGAAGATCACAAAAATATGAAAAACTGAATGGTGTATATGAATCATAAAAACCATAGAAAATTTATTTGATTTAATTATTATTTCATGTGATTTTTATTATCTCTATATTTCATGAAATATATTCCTTTTTAGTGAAAACTAGATATGGTACTCGATGTTACAGTTCTCCTATACACAAGTATATTGTGGAAGTTTGTCTTTATGCAAGTAGGTGCACAAAGTCAACTCAAGCATGTGGTACTCATTTGCACATATCAGATAATGATGTATTATTCTTTGAAAAAATTATCTTTATCCATGGATTCTTAGTTTAATTTTTGTAAAAAATTGTGTATGTTGGATCATACTTTATTCATGAAAGTAAGGGGTGCTTTGTAGACTCACTTCCTTCATGAGACTCTTTAATGTGAAGATCAGAAGCATGGACCCATAGTATCTCAACCCTTCACATAACACACTGAATTTGAGGATCATAAGAAACATTTCATAGGATATCCTATCCATAATGATACTATGTAAGGATCATGGTACCCTCTAATTTTCAGGTAGACGTAAGTGCAGAGGTTTTTTTTTTATTCTACAAATAAGATCCTCCCAAACTCAAATAGAAACTATCCTAGTTTTGGCCTCAATACCTTGGTATTTATAAATGAGGAATCTATCTTAGCTTATATCTTCATGTCACCTCAAATATATATTTCCAACGTTGATTTATTGTATATTTTAAATCTTTTAAGAATATATAACTTTGAACACATTAATATAAATGTATTTAAAATTCTTTCACATAGCCTTTTTTTTCTGTCCGACATAATCATTCTTTTAAACATCATGGGATGATGAGTGTTATGGAGTTCCAACTTCACATATTCAAACTCACAACATCCACATATTTATTCACCTATTCTCATGAATACTCATCTTGTATGAATGGAAGTGGATCCATCCTTCATCATTAAAGTCTGTATGTAATGTGTACTATGCATGAATTAATATTTTATGTGATATCACATTCAATCATTCATGTAGAATTGAATTTTTTTTATCGATGTTTCAACTTCATGGAATGTACAGATAACTTGGAATTAAACTTCATTAAGGGTTTTCATGAGGAGGAAAATGTATAGGTGATCAAAATTCTATGATAAAACAGATCAAAGGGAATATGTTATATGTGTAACATTTTAAACATGGGAATAGTACCATGCACCAGCATGTCCCACATCATATTTTCATTCTCTTTCTTGTGGCTTAATAATATGTCGTGGTGCATCTTCCACTTGAGATAGAATTGGTTTTGGCATTGTATACTCTTCACACACACTCATATTCATATGCAGTGCCTCCCTATGTAGGCCCACTAGTCCTCCAACATGTGTTCCCACCCGTGTGTGCACACACACTTTCCTATGCACAGGCTTGCCTCCACTATACATAGTTTCCATGGATAACCATGTAATTATTGCTCCCACATGATTGAGTTGGTCTCTAACATGATTTTTTGATATGGTTTGACATGGTTGTCTATGGCTTTCCCAATTTTTTGTTTTCTCTAATAAAATTAGATATCCAAAATATTCAACATAAAATTTCATATAATTCTCAACTTCTACATTTCTAATATTTTTTCTCTTTTTTGGAATTTTATTATATAAATCCCATGTCTTCATTACTAACTATTTCAATATTCAAAACACTCAACTCTGAATTATATTCTTTATATATTTTATAATTCAATCATAAATACCAAATCAATATTTACTTCAAGATTTGTTGAAAAAATATGAAATCACCAAACACTTCTTGTACATATTTAGAACATTAAAAATAACTCTAAAATCATTACAATTAAAACATGGATATCTTATCAAGAATCACATTCAATGACACATTTATTTGAATGTTCCAAAAAAGAACACTTCAATCCTCATTTAATACTTCCTTATAAATTGAATTTATGATACACTAATAATTAAAAAAAATCCACTCTTTTTTCCCTTGGGGGATCTTCAATCTCCCCATTTAAATCTTTTCACTATAGTTTGACTTTATAAAGTCAATGTTCTTATTCACTTTATTGAAAATAAAAAAAAGGTAAAATAGGGGTCTTCTCATATTATAAATATTTTTTAGATGTCATTATGACATCCTTTTCTCATATATTAATTTAAATCCTCAACCTTGGTCACTTATGAGAGAAAGATGGAATCACATGTTTTCTTCACAAATAGAATTTTTTTAGAAAACTCTATGTCTATGTGGGAAAACCATTTATAGAAAACATGAGTTTATAACCAAGGTGATCAATATTTTTCAAAAATTGTGTTTCATTTGATACCAAACTCATATAACTTACTCGTCATATTTTGGGGCTTTTCAAAAAATAATATCATGAAATATATTCATCATATACTCATTTAAACAAATACAACATAAATTTCAATAGAAAAACATATAGCTCTACCTTTTTGGATAAATATCAACTCTCCCTTGATAATTATCATAAAATCATTCCAAATAGGATTATGGGAGTGTTTTTCATACCTTATATTTCAATTTAAAAAAATTAGGAATTTCATATTCATTATGTAGTAAATGCTTGAAAGAAACAACTAATATTATCCTCCACCTCAAGGGATGCATATATTTCCTTTAATTACTAGCATGTTAGTAAAGAATAATAAAAATAAGTGAGTAAGTAGAACCCTCTTAAATTCATTATAAATATCACTAATTATGAGAGTTTTCTCTCATCCTAGACTTATCTGTTCTTTCAGTCTCACCAGTTTTTTTTTGTCAACGGTTTTAATAGGTTTCTTCCTCGTATTCTCCCTAGAGCTAATTATTTGTGTGAATAAATATTATTTACCTTAGTAGACAATGAAATTTCATTTTTTTCTACTTGAATCATCCTTTTTATACTATCTTATTAGGAAGGTAGTATTTAAATACAATTCTTCATCTTATTCCTAGTTTGTCCATACCATTCAGATATATTTTTTTCCATATTTATGTCACTTCTTATTGAAGATTCCTCTTGTTTTTCTTTAACATTAGTATTTATCTATTCTTTATATATCTTATTAGACATATAAAATTTAACATTACAAATATATAATAATTATTTTTTGACTTATTCAGCTTATTTTGGCTTCTTATATATCCTTTTTAAGGGTTTGATAATGTTTGGATCCTCCTTTTTAGATTTCTGAATTTTCTTCCCATTCACAGCATAAGAAATATATCCTATCAGTATATTCATGAATTTCATAGCATTGTGAACCTATTGATCACATTTAAAAAAAATATACTCTAATTATTCATATTTTTTTATTGGCAGATTTAACGGATTTTCTATTACAAATTTATTTCTTTGAGAACTTGTTCTCATATGCTCACTATAGATCCTTCTTGATTCATGCCATATTTCCCACAATGACATGTTATACCAGTAAGAGTATGAATTATTTCCATACTATAAGTAACCAACCTTATACATTATATATTATAGTGACTTTAAACTATAATTCAATTTATTACTTTCAAAAAAATATTTTAGGTTTATATTTTTTGAGATTTATTTCATAACTCATACATTACAAGCCCATATATTGAAAATTGTATATTTTGATTCAGTATCCATTTTCTTTACAATAAAAAAATTAAAAGAAATATTTTTTATTTTCATGACACGTCTTCAAATTTTTTATCATGAACTTTTCCTTGTCCCTACTCATAAATGAAACCCTATGAAAACATTTTAAAACATGAGATATAAAAAAACTCAAAAAGGTGCATAAAAATAAGGAAAAAATTAGTCCTTGAATTCCTATAAAAATTAAGCTTTTTAAAACAAAATTTTAGGCTCAAAATAAAAAATTTATTACCCATGATATCAAATTATCTACAAAAATATTTCCATAAAATATTTCATAGTAAATATTAACAAAAAAATTAAATGCCTAATTTTTTTTACAATCATGAAAACTCAAAAAAAAACATTCTCACAAATTTATAATTTTCACTCTTAAAAATTAGTATATAATTTCCTCTAAAAATAATATCATTATATTAACCTGAGAAATCATAATATTTCTATAAAAACCCATAGAAATAATAGATAAAATATATAAGTAACTTGGTAAATCATTTTCCATATCACTCTTACAAATGGAATAACCATACGGTCGACTTCTATATCCAATTCAATGGAAGGCTATGATGGACCTACCTTCCCTTGGTTTATCACGGAACCACACATCCTTGGTTAATAATTATACCACCCATACTTGTTTTATAATTGAACCACATATCCTTTGTTTATAACAAAACCACCCATAATCATAAACAATTCCCAAGAACTATAACATAATCATAAAACATGAAATATTTAACTTTCATCATTATACTTATAAAAATATTCTTTGCAACCATAAAAAAAATTGGAAATTGAAATATCTATTCCATTCTAAAACCCTTTTCAAAAATATCCAAAACATAAGGATAGAGGGTTGTTATTTAGAGAAAACATGATATATTATAAAGGAATCCAAGAATAAAATAACTGTTATGGTGGTAGAAAATTCATTGCCACCGTATATGTTAAAATAGAACATTCTTTTTTCATTTTTTATATAATGTCAAAACATTCTATAAAAATATTCTTCATAAAGACCTTTGATAGAAATCAAAAAAAATACATAAAATGTTCTTTATAATTATTTTATGTCCATATAAATACATCCATAAAATAATTTTAAAAATATGTTCACGTGAGAAACTGATTTGGAAAGGGAAACATTTAAAATAGTATTTTTTTAAAAATAAAGTCTCTTTCCTTGAGTTTAACTCATCAAGTACATTCTTTATCTTCCTATTCTTCATAAATATGCTTATGGTTTACACCAAAATCTTCCCTTGGAGGGCTTTTTGATCAAAACAATGCTTCTAGGATGTGGGGAGGGAAGTAAGGTATAGATTTGGGTTGTTATTGTCTAAAAAAATGATTTTTAAGTGTGAATAAATGATAAAAAAGGTTCTCATTTATAAGAGATAGGATGGTCACTCTTGAAATTTCTAAAAATATGAAATTAATATAAATAAATTTTATGTAAAAATAGATATTAACAGATAATATTTGAAGATAAGATGAGGTGAAGTATAAATCCTATTATAAAATAAAATTTAGACAAGTTTGGATCACATTTTTACCCTTATCTTTTTTTAACCCTTTATTAACCCTTTTGAAAATTACAATGATATCAATGTTTTTACTCTTAAGGGGGTTAATATATTTACTATAAAAGAAAAAATGTCCCATAAATGGACCATGGTTGATGTAATCAACCACAGACCAATAACTTAGTTAAAGATAATATTTTTATTAATTTTAAATCATTTAATAAAATATTATTTATTATAAAATTACATTAATTTCAATATTGGAACTATTAATTTAATTTGACTTATAAAAATATAAGAAAATAATGGAATTTGAATAAAATAACTAAAATACCCTATAATATTTAAATTATAACTAAAAAATAATATAATTCAAAAATACACTCAACTAATATTATTTTTAGAGTTTTTAAAATCATTTTATTTATTTTATTACTATTTGAACAAGTACTATGTCAGTGTTGCATAAGCATTTAAGGAAATTATTTATTCACCAAAAATTAAAAATAAATTACAATGATATAAAAAAAAATTATATTTCATATTAATGATTATAACCAAAAATATCCTATGTTTCTCCCTGTGTAAGAAATTTAAAGATAATAAAACAAAGAGAATGATATTTTTATATTTTCATTATATAAAATAATATAAAGGGTAAGAATCATGGAAAAATGGTAGAAAAAAGTCATGTATTAGATTTTCTTATGATTATGTATGAGATATAATCATCCCATAAAATTAAATCAAGTGTTAGGGTCATTATTTAGTCCTTATAATTTTATTTTTAACCTTAATAAACTGATTTACCCTTTATTGTGGTAATAAAAATTACTAAAATTACTATTTATAATATCTCAAGATAAAAAGGAAACATTTACCAAATTTGAACCCCCCCCCCAAATTAAAAATATGGAATTATTTTTTCATTATTAAAAATAAAAAAGTGCTAGAATTTAATTTAAAATTAAACTGACAAAATGTGATGAAAAATAGCTTTTCAAAAAAATCCATTTTCAAGTATACATTTTTTTATACTAAATTAAAGTATAAAATTCATTTTAACCCCATAATTTTATTATTTTAAATCAAATGAACAAATTAAATTTTAAAACTAATAAAAATATAATTTTACTTTGTAAATAATCGAAAATAAAATAAAATTTTTAATAAAAATAGTTTTTCACTATTCATTGAAAAATCATTATTTTTAGAAAATTATCAACAAATTAATCCTAAGATAGTTTTTTTATTACGAATTAAAAAATTAGGTTAAGTTTTTATAATTTTATATTCTATATTTTGGAAATCAATATTATAAATAAAATTATATAATAAATAAAAATCTAATTTGGTTAGAAATAAATATTTTTCCTATTGACTGAAAAAACTACCTAATATTCTTATAATGAATATAACTCTATAAAATATAACTAATGAATGTTAATAATATAAGAAATGATTTATTCTATAAATACTTGGGTTGTTTCATTCTTCCCCCCTTTGGTAGATTTTATCTTCGTAATTTTATTCACTTATTAAATAAGTGGGGATATCTTTACCTTATAGCATTTTCATATTCCCATATTTCTTCTTGAACCATATGGTTTATCCACAAAACCTTAACCTAGTGAATTAATTTTTTTCACAATAAATTCTCTCTATAGTCTAAAATATGAATAGTTTTTTCCTTGTAATAATGGTTATCTCAAAATTGAACTACCTCAGGGATAAAAACATTAAATTAATCTCACACATATTTTATTAACATTGAAACATGAAAAACATTGTGTACCTAGGATAAAATTTTGGGAAAGTCTAATCGATAATAAAATGATCCAACATTATTTTTAATTTTATAAGGTCTAATGAACCATAGAATTGAATTCCCCTTTTTACCAAAACACATAACACTTTTACTTGGAGATAATTTAAAAAAACATGATTATCTACCTAGAAAGAAATATCTTTCCTCTGATTATCCACATAACTTTTATTCATAATTTGATCCATACTCATATAATAATAAAACATATTCACCTTATAAACCATTTTTTTAACCAACTCAGGTCTCATCAACATTCTTTCTCCTACTTCATCCCAACATGCTTTAGTTCAAAACCACTTTATATATAAATCTTACAAAATTTCCATCTATATACTACAATAAAAACTATTATTATTATAAAATTTAACTAAAGAAATTTATTGACCCTAAATTCCCTAATAATCTATTGAATAATAATGAATCATGTCTTAGAAATTCTGAATGGTTTTCTCATACTTCCTATCAGATTAAGTATGAAAATCTATATAGAAAATTAATTTAGTAACCAATGACTTCAGAATTCCTATCCAAAAATTAGAAGTGGATATGGGGTCACAATCAAACACAATGGAGAGAGGAAATCTATATAAACTGACTATATCATTAATATAAAATCAATAAAACTGATTAAAATAAATAGTATCTCAAATTCTATGTAAATAAACATATTTAGTTGATTGATCAACAATAACACAAATCGAATTATTACCTAGAGATGTCTTTGGTAATCCCACAATGAAAACAATAGATATATTTTCCCATTTCCACTCCATCACTGGAAAAGGCTGAAGTACCCCCTTTGTTTATTATCATTACACTTTAACTAGTTCAAAAGTTAATCATTTCATGGTAAAATCAGAAATATTTATTTTCATTACATCCCATCAGTAACCGTACTGGTGGTCTCTAGACATATTAGTACTACTAGGATAAATAGAAAACATGGGACTATGAGCTTCTCTCAATAATTATATCTTCAACTGGGAGTCACATGGAACACATAATCTCTTTTAAAAACTCAAAACCCATCTTATTCAATATTAAATTCAAGAAACTTACCCTTCTTAAAAAATTCTATCTTTTCCTATAACTCATGGACTTCCTTCTGTGCTTGATTAATTATTTCTGATAAAGACGATTATAATGACACCTGAAATAAAATAGAATAATTTTATACATTCACAACTTATTGGATAAAATTGATCAAATAATTAACCAAAGGTTCATGTTCTAAACATTACATGGTTAATGAAACATTATTTCTCTAACTCGACATATAGGTTTTTTTTTCTACTTTTTCAGGTTGATAAGTAAATGTGTAGTCATAATCCTTAATATAATCTATCCATATTATTTTCCTCATGTTCAAATATTTCAAAGTAAATATATACTTAAAAATTTTATGATCATTATATATTTCACACTTTACCCTATATAAATGACACCTCTAATTTTTTAAATAAAATATTATAGTAGCTAAATCCAGATCATGTGTGTGATACTTTAACTCATGAGGTTTTAGTTGTTGTAAATCATTAGCAATTACCTAATCATTCTATATTAGGATACATCTAATTCCTTTTAAAGAATCATCACTATAGATAAAAAAATCACCAATTATTGAGGGAAATTCCAAAAATTGTACAATTCACCAATATGTTTTCATTTCCTAAAAATAATCATCACATTATTTCATCGAGATAAATTTAAATATTTCTCGAGTTAACTTAGTCAGTGGGCTAGACAACTTAGAAAAAATTTCAATAACTCATCGACAGTAACCCACTAATACAAGAAAACAATGAATATTTGTAACATTTTTAGGTCTTGGAAACTCTTCAACAACCTTAGGGTTTGTGGGGTCAATAGTTATGGAATATTTAGAATCAATATTACCAAGAAAAGAAATTTGTTGGAACCAAAATTCACACTTTCTAAATTTTCCATATAAATTTATTTCTTTATAGGTTTTAAAAACAATAGTTAGGCTTATTTCATGATTATCGTTAATTTTAGAGTATTAAAATATGTCATAAATAAAAAAACCATAAAATTGTTTAAATAGTAATGAAAAACTCTATTTATAATATCTATAAATAAAAATAGTCCCTTAGACAACCCAAAGAGAATAACTACAAAATAATAATGCCCATATCTAGTCTAAAACATTATCTTTGGAATATCTTCCTCATTCACCTTCAACTAATGGTACCCCGGCCTAAGCTCAATCCTTAAAAATTAATGTTCTCTATGTATTTGATTAAATAAATCATCAATATGAGGCAAAGGGTTCTTGTTCTTAATAGTGATATTATTAAAGTCTCTATAATCAATGGAAAGACTCATGTAACCATATTTCTTTTTAATAAGTAAAATAGGAGATCCCCATGGTGAAGTAATAGGATGAATGAAACATTTATTTAGAAACTCCTTTAATTTATTTTTAAATTATAAAGTTCTATATGATCTATTAAATAATGTTGTTTAGAAATAGGATTAGCATCAGGAACTAATTCAACAATAAATTCAACCTCCCAATCAGGAATTACACCAGTAAAATCATCAAGAAAAACATCCAAATATTCATTCAATACTGGAACATCACTAATTTTAACAGTTTTTATCTTTTCAATAACATGAGCTATGTAACCTTCGCTATTATCTCTAATAAATTTATCAGCTTCTAGGTAGGTTATCAAAGCTATGAAATCATTTAATAATAATTTATTGGATATGATTTATATCTTAGAATGATAATATGAAAGCCAAAACATACCCAAAATAATATCAAACTCTTCAATGGTTGGTTCAATAATATTTTTAGGAAAGACGACCCCAATAATAGTAATAGAAATATTCCTTTAAATCTTGGTTACCTTAATATTTCCACTCGGATTTTTCACCAAAAGTTCTATCATAATTTCATAAGGTGATATTCCCAATTTATGTACAAATTTATAAGAAATTAAAGAATTTAAAGATCCAGAGTCAAATAAAGTATTTTCATAATTTGAATAAACATGTAACATACCTATTACCACTTCATATGATGTCCCAGTATCAATTGTAGTACTATAAAATGATTTCTCTACACCATTTTGATTCCAATATTATAAATTTTCACTATGAGTGACTAGATTTAAAAATAAATTAGTATAATTCCGCAACACATTTATATTAAAGAATCTAACCATCATCTTTTCATTATTTTTAGATTAATTTTTCTTAAATTCATGAGCCATATTCCCAAAATTTCCACATCAGAAGAATTTCTTAGATTTAATAGGATATTACTTAGTTTTCTTTCTACCACACTTTTCATAATATGGGAACTTTATTTTCATACATCAATATTTCTTTGATGAATTCTTCCCCATTAAATTCCACCCATACATTTTCTTCTTCTTGTTTTCATGAAATATATGATCATCAATGAACTCCATTTATACCTTTTTAGTACATCGAATGAGATTCTCATGGCTTTTAAACTCACTTGATTCCAATGCACTTTGATATATTGGATTCAATCCTAATTGTAACTGATTGATTCTACCATCAAGATCTTTGATAAATTTTGGTGTGTGTATTTCCAATTGAGTGATTTTTTCTTTATTTTTTACTACTAATTCTTCCTCCTTATATCTAAGTTCCAAAAATAGTTTTTTTATTTCAAGTCGAATAGAATTAGGAAAATA
This sequence comes from Viscum album, assembly GCA_963277665.1. Taxonomy (NCBI): domain Eukaryota; kingdom Viridiplantae; phylum Streptophyta; class Magnoliopsida; order Santalales; family Viscaceae; genus Viscum; species Viscum album. The sequence continues at coordinate 1,040,233,804 of OY728143.1, read as the reverse complement.
TTTATCAAGGAAAATATTTTTAAATTCCTCCCATTAAAATTTATATCTTCACTTCATCTAGTATTATTAACCATTTTCCAACATTGATCAGTTTCACCTTCAAAATTATAAATAGCAAGAGTTTCCTATTTATTCTATGAAAAAACCCATGACATCGAATATCTTCTCCAAAGCTTTAATCGAGCATTCATTTATCACATTATTAGAGGATACACTTAATACTTGAGGATTTCGTCTAATAAAATTCTCTACTATCATCATATTTCTATATCGTAGATCTAGATACTCTCTTGCATGGATACTGGCACCATTTATTGCCACTATCAACTGATCTATTACTACAAAAAACTTCTCTTTTACAATTACAACCATTCCAGGTTACTGATTCGAAAGGATATCATCCCCTTGGTTACTTTCTACTTTAGATTCCTTATTTACTCTATGGAAAACAATTATAAAAATACATATTTTAGAGTAATAAATATGGTAATATTCAAATTCTATATCATTTAAAATTAACCAAAATTTAAAATATTTTTCATGTTATTATATTAACATTATCCTAACCCCTAAATTTATTTAATCCTTTCTATTATAACAACTATAAGAACTTGGAATTACATATTACATATTATAGTGAATTTAAACAAGAATTCACTTTCTTAAATTCCCAAATATATTTTATGTTTTTATTTTTAGATATTTAGTTCATAACTATTATATAAAAAACCCATATATTACAAATTTTACACTTCTTTTAAATATCAATTTTTCCTATAAGACAAAAATTTTAAAAATAAACATGTTTTATCTTCATTAAACATCTTCAAAATTTTCATCTTGACCTCATCCTTTTCCCAAAATATCCTAAAACCCTATGAAAAACATTTTTAAAATTTGGATGAATAAGAAAATCTCATTAAGTGATATAAAAAGAAAGAAACTATTAGTCCATGGATACATATAAAAAAATTATTTTCAAAATAAATTTTGGGCTCATAAAAACATTTCTTTACTTGATAAATCACATTCACTACCCAAATATTTTCATAAAACATTTCATAAGTAATGTTAAAGGAAAAATAAAAAACATAATGTTTTCTTTGAAATCATGAAAAATCATAAAATATTTTTCACAATGTTATAATTTTCACCCTTAAAAGTATTATATACTTTCTTTTAAATATAATATCCGGATATTACCTTGAGAAATAATAATATTTATATAAAACCCCATAGAATGCATTGATAAAACATGTTAACTTGGAACATTATTTTCTATATCACTCTTAAAATTGGAATAACCATATGGTTGACTTTCATACTCAATGAATTGGAAGTTTATCATGGACCCACCCATCCTTGGTTTATAATGGAACCACCTATCTATGGTTAATAACATAAAAACCCATCCTTGGTTTATAATAGAACCACCCATCATTGGTTTATAAAGGAAACATCGGTCATTATAAAAAATTTCCAAGAACCATAACAAAATCATAAAACATGGAATATTGTATTTTCATCATTACACTCATAAAACTATTCTTTTCAACCACAAGAAAGAATTTATGGACATTAAAATATCCATTCTATTCTAAAATCCTTATTAAAAATAACTAGAACATAAGGAAAGAGGGTTTTTATTGAAAAAAACATGAAATGTTATAAAGGAAGGAAAAAAAAATTGTTATAATGGTGGAAAAATTCATTATCATTGTATACATTAAAATAGAACAATAATTTTTTAATTTTGTACCAAAAGTCAAAATATTATATAAAAATATTATTTTTTAAAATGTTCAAATGAAGTCCAAAGAGACATAAAATTCCCTTTATAATTATTTTATATCCATGTAAATACATTCATAAAATAATTTTAAAAATATAGACATGAAAGGAAAATATTTTAAAGGTAAAATTTTAAAATAGAATTTTTTTTAAAATAAATTTTCTTACCTTGAGTCAAACTTGTCATGTATGTTCTTTATCATCTTCTTATTTGAACAACCTCTTAATTTTTATACCAAAATATTCGATATGATGGTTTTATAATTAAATTAATGATTCTAAGATATAGTTAGGGATATAAGGAAGGTATTTGGTTATGGCTTGTCTGATCCAAAAGGCTTTTGAAGTGTTAAGAAAAAAGAGAAAAATAGGTTCCCTTTTATAAGAGAGGGAAGAGGTAGTCTTGAAATATATTAAAATATTAAATAAATATAAATTAAATTTGATGTCAAAATGTATCAAAATTGATAATATTATAATATATGATGATTTGATTCAACATAATCTCATCAAATAAAATTTTGGTATGTGTTGGTCACATTTTTATCCTTATCTTTTGTTTTAAACCTTCATTAACCCTTTTGACAATTATGGTGATATCAATATTTTTTACTCTTAAGAGGGTTAATATAGTTACAATAAAAATTAAAATGGCCCATAAATATACCACAGTTAATGTAATCAACCAAATTCCATTAAATTTTCTAAATATAATATCTTAAAGAATTTTAAACCATTTCATAAAATATTATTTACTATGAAATAAAATTAATGTTAATTTCAAAACTATTTATTTAATATCACTTTTAAAAATCTATGAAAACAATTTAATTCAATTAAAATGAATCAAAAACTCTCTAATATAAAATTTTTATCTAAAAAACATGGAACAAAAAAATCACTCAAATAATATAATTTTTTGATTTTTCAAAATCATTTTATTGATTTTTTTACTAATTGAACTTGCAATGTGTCAATATTTCAGAAGAATTTAAGGAAAATATTTCCTCACCAAAAATTAAAAAAAAAAGTTAACATGATGAAAATAATAATTTAGAGTTCAAATAAATATTTATAACCAAAAAACCTATATTTCCCCTATGCCAAAAATTTAAATTTAATAAAATAAAGAGAATTAAATTTTTTACTTTTCTTTATATAAAATAATATAAAAGGTAAAAACAAGGAAAAAAGAGAAAAAATTCCATATATTAGAATTTATGATGATTATGGATAATATATATGCATAAAATAAAATTAAGTCATGTTTTAGGGCCATTCTTTAGTCCTTGTCAATTTATTTTTAACCTTAAGTACATGATTTACCCTTTACCATGGAAAAATAATAATAAATTTACTATTCATAATATCTAAAAATAAAAGAGAAAGATTTAAAAAAATTGGACCCAATGATTCTAAATATGGAATACATTTTTCATGATTCAACACACAAAACTTTTTGGATCTAATTTAAAATTAAACTGAGAAAACTCAATGAAAAATAGTTTTTCCAAAAAAAATCCCTTTTCAAGTATAAAATGTTATTATACTAAATTCAAGTATAAAATTATTTAAAAAATACAATAATTATATTTTTTAATGTTTGTGTTCTGGTCAAAGACCAGAATACTGAATTTTATTAAATCAAGAAAGTGTACATAGCAAGATTACATAAGATGAAAAGAAAGCAGTTTTTTGGTATCTCAAATAAAAAAGGGGAGTAGATCAGGAGGGAGTTCATCCCTCCAGATGACATCATGATGAACTCCCTTTTTGTTAAGACCATCATCAATCTTATTGGCTTCGCGATAAGTGTGTGTGACAATGAAATTGAGACTTCTGAGAAAGTGCAGGCAGTCCATCTATCTGAGGGTGAGGGACCACGTAAGGTGAGTAACACCACCCCAAATGGCTTGGAAAATAGTAGTAGAGTCACTTTCTATCCAAATGTTGCTCCAGTCGAATTTCTTGTCAAAAGAGATGGCATGTATGACACCCATCATTTTCACCTCTAAGGCTGATGCAATGCCGCAGCTTCTATAGAAACATCCTATGATCTGATCAAGATGGTCTTGAAAGACACCACCATAGCCCGAAAGACCTGGGTTTCCCTTTGAGGCTCCGTCAACATTGACTTTGATCCAGCCAAGAGGAGGAGCTTGCCAAAAAAACTTCAATAGTGTAGCTCGGCTTTGGATAGATTCCACGAACTCCAATATGGTGAAGAGTCTCAAGATCTTTGACAGAGTTTTCCTAGTGATTATTTTGGATCAATGTGGCCTCTTTAATGGCAATAAGAATCCTCATTTTACCTGCATTTAATCTAAATGATTTATTGTTAAAAATATAATCATTTTTACCATAACAAAGGACATGGAGTAGCTCTGAAACAGCAATGAGAAATAAGTTTCTAATCTGCGGAGATCTCTATAACTCTACCGTCCTTTTAAGTTGAGAAAAAATGAAAATGTCCAAAAGCCATGTACACTCAAAAAGATCAAAAATGTAATGAAAAAGAGTTGTATCAGTGTCATAGGATAAGAAATATGATTTATATCTTCCTGATGCTGATTACACATTCTAAATTTAGAGCAATGATTAAAACCATAGGATTAAAGACAGCAATCAGTGGGAATTTTTTGGTGCACTATTCTCCAAATAAGAGTGAAAAAAGATGGTTTTATCCAATCTTTGTTGAAGTTTTTTATCCAAAATATATTTCCATCAAAATTGGAAAAGCAGTGTTTGTAGTAGCTCTTAGAATCAAGCATGACATTTTGAGAAGGTTCCCAAACTAGAAGATCATCATTAGTTGTGAAGAAATAATTATCAACCACCTCTTTGATATTATCAGGTAATTCAAGACTTTGCACATTGATCATGTCCCTAATGGTACAATTAGTGGGGAAAAGAGTTCAAGTATTAGGCATCTTAGAAATAAGGGGGGAGCGAGTCAAGTTGTCTGACCAAAAGTTTAAAGTATATTCCTTACTGACAATCCATTAGGAATTGGCTAAAATGGAGGAAAAATTGGATTTGATAGAAGGCCAAATAGAAGAAGTCATATAATGAAGCTTACCAGCCTTGAGCTTATCAATAAAGAGATTCCTAAGAAAACCCATTGAGTGATATTTATTATTTATAAGAGACCACGTGATTCTGGCTTGGAGAGCTTCATTAAAAGTCTTAAGATTATTAATGTCAATGCCTCCTTGCTCAATAGGTTTACAACATGTAGACCAATGGATAGTAACCAGTTTCCTCTCAAGAGTACTTCCACTCCAAATAAAGTTCCTTGTAGCAATATTCAGATGTTTTAAGAGACCCACAGGCCATTTTTAGACCATCATAGAGTAAATCATCTTAGAGACAATGGTGTATTTGACAAGAAAGACTCTTCCAGCCATTGAAAGAGTTTTTCCCTTCTATGTAGAAATTTTTCTATGAATTTGATCAACAATGTGATGGAAATATATAGCTTTAGGTCATCCCCAAAATATGGGGACACTAATATAATTAAATGGGAGGTAACCCTCCTTGACCCCTAAAGTATCAATGATATGACCTTTTCGATTAAGGGGAAAGCTTTTTCCAAAGTAGATAAATGATTTTTCCAATTGACATGTTGGTCAGACACATATTTATAATGTGTAATAATATATTTAAAGTTATTAATTATTTTCTTATCTCCATGAAGGAATAAAATACTATCATCGGCATAAATAAGATGATATGGGGCATTTAAATTCCTAGAGGCAAGAATCGGTTTGATCTTTCCTTGATCAATAGCTAAAGTAAGCAATCTGCTCAGATAATCTTCCGCAATGGAGAAAAGGATGGCAGAAAGAGGGTCACCCTGTCTGAAACCCTTATTACATTTAAACTAACCTCTAGGAGAACCATTAACCAGAACAGAAATATGAGCTGATTTGAAAATTGTTTTAATTATATTGAGAAAAAATTTCATTAAAACCTAATCTAGAAAGCACTTTAAAGATAAAGTTCCAGTCAGTGGTATCAAAAGATTTAGTGATTTATAGTTTTATCACAATATTACCTTCTATAGAGTTTATATTCAAAAAATTGGTGGATTTGGAGGCAAGAAAAATACAATCTTGTATGGATCTTTCTTTGATAAAACCAAACTGATTCTAGGTGACAATTCTGTTGTTAATGGCAGAGAGTATATTAAAAATAATCTTAGTAATGATTTTAAAGAGAAAATTTAAAAAGGAAATGGGTCTGAATAGATGGATTTCTTCAGTATTGTCAACTTTGGGAATTAGAGTAAGGAACTGAGAGTTTAATCTATGAAGAAGAATACCTTTTTCAAAAAAAAGTTCTAACCAAACTACAGACATAATTTTGAATGACATCATAATGTTTTTGATAAAAACCATTATTAAATCCATCTGGCCTAGGGGAACTATCAGGGTTAAGACCAAACATAGTGTCCTTGATTTCAAAATCAAGAGGAATACAGTTAAGTAAAAGGTTATCCTCAATTGTAACCAAGTTCGGAATGACATTAGGAAAAATATATTTGTTGATATCAGAACCATTTAAAGTGTTATAGAAATAAGAAATAACATGATTAGCAATCCCTTAATCTCAGTCAATGAGGTTTCCATCCTCCCTTAAACAGGATAGGGGTCTGTTATCTTTTCTAGCTCTTTGAAGGGAGTTGTAGTATTTAGTGTTTATATCTCCATCATTGAGCCATTTGGCTTTAAAAATTTTCTTTGTGATACTGTCTTTGAAGTTGAGCAAAGAGATTAGTTTAGTATAGATATTAATTTTATTTTGGATATCATGAGTGAATCTAGAGGTAGAGTTATTATTTTGGAATAGAGAAAGATCTTTTTCTAAGTGTTTAATTTCCTTATCAATTGAATAAGATTTGGTTTTACACCAACTTTTGAGAATAAGTTTAAGATTATTTAATTTAGTGGTGCAAGCAAAGGGATCATTGTGATTCCCCATGTTCTAACAAGATTTGTTAATTAGAGAAAAATAATCATGGTTAGAGGACCGTGCCAAATTAATCCTAAAAGGAATATAGGGTCTTTGGTGGGCTTGAGGGATACTGACCAAAATAGGATGGTGGTCTGAAGGAAGTTTAGGAAGAGAGATACTCAAAATTTAATCCCATTTAGAATATTTTGTAACTCATCTAATGTAAAATATTCCCTTTCTTATAGGGAATATATTTTTTAATCAAATCAGTCTAAAGAATTCCTCATATTTTTTTAGACGATGATAGAGTCATACAAATTCTCACCGAATCCTCAAATGTTTCTAACTATCACATTCACTCTAGTGAAATATTCATCAATATTTTCTTCATCATTCATTTTGATTTACTCAAATTATACCATCTGAAATTTTATTTTATCTTCCTTGAATTGGATATTAACTTTATATATGATTCTCAATTTTCCCCAAATCTACTTGAAATTACACAGACCCATGACATTTGTGTACACCTTCTTTGATAGAGACATCAAGATGATATTTTTATCCTTTCCATCTAACTCTATATTTATCTTATCATCTTGTTTCATAGAAGAATCATTAGTAATGGGTGGAAACCCAGTATTTCAGTATATCTCACCACTAGTTAAAGTGATAGAAGGTGGGGTAGAATCCTATATCTATAATTGTGATAATTATTCCCATTGAAATTGGGAACACCTTGGATATTTATTGAGTTATTATTCTCTATGACTTGAAATTATTTTGGGATCTTTATAGGGGACCTATCCTTTATACCAAATATAGATCCATAGATCTGATGCCACTAATATGGGGGTTGAATTAATGATATTATTTTACAAATTATTTTCTTTTAATTCAACCTCTTGAATTTGTTACATTTCTTGTTCCACTCAATGATAGATCACAGGATCACCTTGTATGTAAAAATAATTAAAGAGACCACAACATATGGTATTTACAAGGTTCGGTTCTAATCACTACCCATTTCTATATTGGTTATATGCCCCAAAAGGTATTCTAAACTATATCCACATGTGATTACAACATTATTTTGTAAGACACCCGAACTACCATTCCAAAGTAATTGGTTACACCCCTCAACTATAATATCTTTTTTGGTGACTAATTAGGCACCCCAATCACAAAATCCTTTGTCATCTTTTGATCTAATGATTGTAATGTCTTCAAATTAACATAATTTTTTCACCACTTGAATTAAATTTTCCTTCATGAGATATCTAGATAAAAAAAATCTCCTATACACTTATTCAAGAACTCCAATAGCTATTAATCAGTCTTTTGGGATTTCTCAACGTCTTTTAATATTCATTGAATGATCAGTTATATTATCAGTTATCAAAAAAGCAGGCATAAATTATCCTTTTATTAATTATGTTATTGGACTTAGTTATTCATTATATTGATAATATTTTATATGATAATTATCTTACGTGATCTCTCCTTGATCTAAATTCAATCTCATCATGTTTACGCCATGAATGGATGATGGATTTCATGGTGTGTATGAATTATAAAAACCCTAGTACATTTATTTGATTTTATTATTATTTAATGTCCTTTTTATTATCTCCCTATTATATGAAATATCCTTATTCTTCATGAAAACTAGAACTGATACTCAGCATTACAGTTCTCCTGTGCATAAGTGTATCTCTCAAGTTAGTCCTCGCATATGTAGGAGCGTAGAATCAACTCAAGCGTATGGTACTCCTTCATGTATATCGGAGTGAAATGTATTATTTTACATGAAATATAGTTTGTTTTATGGGTTTTTATTAAACTTTGTATAAAAAAATTTGTATGAGGTATCTTAGTTTTTTTTTCAAAAGTAAGAGATGCTTTGCAGACTCTATTCCTTTATGAGACTCTTGAGTGTGCAGATCACAAGAAAAGCACTTGTGGTATCTCAAGACTTTACATAACACCTTGAATGTGAGTATCATAAGTATCATGCCACATTATATCCTCTAATTCATGAATCCAAATAAGGATCACGAGATCTTCAATTATTTAAGTATATGGAAGTATGAATGTTTTTTATTTTTCTTCTAAAAATGAGAGCCTCTCAAACTCAAATGGAAATAACCCCAGTTTTTCTCTTGGTCTATCACTATTTATTATTGAGGCCTCTCCTTTATATCCAATATTCATGTTGCCTAAAATATTTGTTTTACATATAGATGCACGGTATATTTTAAATTTATAAAGATCATATAACATTGAACACCAGAATATCTTATTATTTAAAATTCTTCCACATGGACTTTGTTTTTATATTTCTCTAATTTTTGTTCTTTTAAACATCATGTGTTGTTGAGATTTATATATTCATACTTTTCATCTCTATTCTCAAAACTTCTTCATATTTATTCACCTATTCTTAGGGATACGCAACTCGTTTTCATGCCACTGGCTCCATCATTCATTACTAAAGTTTTCATACAATGTATAGTGTACATTCATAAAGATTCAATGTGAAATATAAATCCATCATTAATTAAAAGAATATTTTTTTCTTTATTGATGTATCAAATTCATGGAAGGAATATATCACATGTAATTGAGCTCTATATAGGGTTTTTATAAGGAGGATGATGACATAAAGGTGATTAAATGGTTGAGATAAAATGGATCAGACGGTGTATATTATATGTGTACAATTTTAAACACTGAAATTGTACCACATGACCACATATCCCTCATTTTATTTCCATTAACCTTCTCATTTCTTAATAATACATTTCTCTACATCCACCACTTGAACCAACATCGATTTCTCTACCCAGATACACATCACACACATTAGTCTTCATGGGTTGTGCCACCCTGCATATTCCCACTACCCATACCACATGCACACTCACTTTTTCATGTGAAATAATCATACACCATGGATGGAATTATTAGTATAGCTCCCATGTGATTTATTTTTTCTCTCACATATTTGGTTGAGTGGGCATTACTTGGTTGGTTATGCCTGGACAAATTTTTTACAATCTACCATAAAAAGAGTTTTCAAAAAATTTAAACATAAAATTACATATAATTATAAAATTATATATTTATAATTTTCATTCTAATTTCATAATTTAATTATTTATATTCCATGTCTTTATTCCCAACTATCTCAATCTTCAAAATACTAAACTCTATGACATCCCGTATCATTAATATGCCTTAATTCATGATTTATTACATAACAGTACACATAATACAATCAGAAAATATTACGAATACTATTGTATTTATGAAATTAGGTACATATCATAAAAACATGAAATAGGAAAACAATGTCATTATTTATAACTTCTTTAACATGATTCTAAAGTTCCATTTTTTTCTAAACCTATATGGGATAACCTAGGGACGTACATAAGAAAGGGGTGAGCTGTAAATATCAATAATGGAATAAACAAATTATAGAATAAGGTAAATTAGTACATGTCATAAAAAATAAAATCAAGTTGACATACGAGGGGTTAGAATGATAATCTTAAACAATGAGGCATGATACAGCATGATAGCATAAAGGCAACATGGGAATGTGGCAGCAATATAAAACATGACATCATAAACATAAGTCAAGGATAACGTCCAGGAAAATATAATATAGTGTTATTAGGATAACCTCTCATGAAACATAAATGGAATATCATGAGATAAAACCATTACCAGATGCATTGGAGGACTATATAATTTTGGGCCCACCCATAACTTTCATATCATGTATAAGCATAAGTTTGCCACATATATCATAAAACATAAGGATGTATTTAATCAATTTTAATACCATAATTATGGATTGTAATATAAATACATGTAATTACATAATCAATTAAGAATGTATAATCTAGGTGAGTAACCTTGAGTGTAAATTGGGATGGGTTTTCACTACATAATCGTTTTCCATGAAGAATCATAGGATAATTTTGGTAGCATAACGGCTATACATAAATATTCATAAATGGGATTAATGATAGTTAAATGGGTATATAATCACTTTTAATTCCATAAGGATATTAATAGGGGTATTTAATAACATAAAAAATATAAAAAAAAATTAAATTAAAGGGCATAATACAAAGAAGGTGCTTGAATAAAGAGGATAAGGAGGCAATCCCTTACTTTGAAAGGGTTCTTCTAAAAGATTGGGATGATCTTCATAAGAGAATGGGGTAACCTTGGGAGGGATATAGAGAGGTAAGGGTATATTAATTTCATTCTTAAATGGTTTTTAGTGAAGTAGAATGGGAGGTTTGGTGGTTTTATATAGAAAAATATTGGATAGTTATTTATTAATTTCCAAACTTAGGTTTTGGACTCTATATGATAAAGTAATCCAAACCACAATCCTACCCATGGTTTTCCCATAGTTTCTTCCAAAGATATTTTTTTAATTATTTAATGAGGCTAAGAACAAAAATAATTAAAATAATACCCTTGGTGATGTGGAAGTGATTCGTATTTATAAATAATTGATTTTAAAACCATAAAATATAATATAGGTTTTGAAAGATTCATTAAGGGTTTATAAAATTAATAAAATAACCTCAAAACACATTATTATAAATGGAAAAAATAATGATGGTAATGGATAATCTTTATATCATTTATTACATCTCTTTTGGGATTTAATGATTCTATAATAAACATCATATATTTATATCATATTTATTTTTGACCCAAAAAATTGATTATCTCTAAAAATTATGAAAAAATAATTATTGGATAATTTCAAAATGATAATTTCATAAATAATATTTATTTTATCCAAATAATTATATATTTATGAGAATTTACACTTTTAAATCACATATCCACATTAGATTAAAAATACTATTTTTTTACAATAACAGTTTTTGAACCACTATAAATTTATTTTGGACTTCATAAAATTATATTATAATTTATATATAATAAATATTGTTTAATAATAATATTTTATTGAAATATATTTTATTTCAAAAAATATTGAATTCATTAATATATAGTTTTTTTATTCAAACTATATATTTCTCAAAAATACAATTTGTGTTTCATCATATCAAAATATAATTTTTATAAACCCTATTTTTTAATCATTATAATGTAATAAAAGATAAATGTAACCATTATTTTATTAAAAATATAAAACTTCATACTGTTAGGGTCTAGATACATATCCATTTATTACACCAGTGAATTCCCTGAGGGTAAGGTTTGTAATTGTGATATTTCCATGGGGTGGTTTGATGAAAATGGTTTGGGTCATAATCTTAATGAGCTTGAACTTTTCCAGTAAACTATTTTTTAAATGCTTTAGTTGTTGAATATTAGATTAGGATTGGTAAAGGGAAAATTCAAATTATTCTATATCCCTTGGAAGCTCTGATAAATGGACTTCATATGGTATAATCATGCTGGTTGAGGTCATCCCTTATTTCTTCTATGTCAATTGAACTTCATCATAACCCTTAATATACTAATATCAATGGTCACTATACAACGACTATATTATCAATGGTTATGATGCTGAATGGTATTTTAAATATAATCGGTTATAACTTATAATGGTCTAAAATAACCAATGTATTGCATGTTTTTTCAATAGCTACATTACTTAATAATGTATTTATTCATTCAAAAAGGGAATTTCATTTTAAACAATTTGGGTCATTACATTATTCCCCAATTTAGAAATTTATCCCTAAAAATTTTCATTTCATGCACTAAAATATATTAGGTTACTTATATTTCATCACCTATTTCAGTTCCCATGTCGCTTCCTAAAAATTTTTATTCTTTCATAAAACTTTGACCAGGTGATTTGGCTTATTTCTTATGACCTTGTATTTATGATCTAATATCTTCCCCAGTTGATCCTTGTATGAAAAATCATTCTCTAATGGTACCACATTTTGATTTAGTGTATGTGAGGAGACTGGTATGTATATCCTAAAGAGGGATACATGGAACACATCATGTACATAAGATAGGTTTGGTGGGAGTTCTAATCAATAATCCATCACTCTGGTGTGATTAAGGATCTCAAAGGTGGTGATGTATCAAGGAATAGGTTTTCCCTTCTTCCCAAACCTCATGAATTTCTTCCATAGAGATATAAAAAGGAATCATTTATCTCTAACCTCAAACTCTAGGTCTCTTTGATTATTGTTTACATATCTTTTCTGCAACATTGTTCAAATTTCATGTGATGTAAAATAGTTTGAACATTCTCAATCATTTATTAGATAAGATTAGGTCCTGTCATTTTACTCTCTAACTTCATCTCATCATGTTGGATTATGACACTTATTCCCATACAGAGCCTCATAAGGTTCCATTTGAATTTTATAATGGAAACTATTTTTATATGAGAACTCCACTAGAGGAAGGTGTTGATACAAACATCCTTGGAAATTCATTAAAAAAATATCTTAGAATATTTTATAGAGTTTGAATGGTTATTTCATACTGACCATCCAACTAAGGGTAATAAGTAGGGTTGAAGATCTTCTCTGTATTCAATACTTGATGAAGAATTATCTAGAACCTCAAGGTAAATCTCATATCTCGATCATATACAATATAGAGTGGAACACCATGAATCCTTACCACATCCTTCATGAATATATTGGTGATTTGGTCAAGGGATAAATCTTACTTGATTGAAATTAAAAGTGCTTACTTGTTAAGGAAATAGACTACCACCCATATGGATTTATTGACTTTAAGGGTCTTGGGGAGTCCTGAGACAAAATCCATGGTTATGTATTCTCATTTCAATAATTTTATGGGAAATGGTTACATCATACTCATAGACTTATGTCATTCCACCTTGACTTATTGAAATACTAGGCATCGAGATACAAATGCCACAATATCTCTCTTCATGTAATCCCACTAAAAGATTTGATTCAAATCTCTATATATATTAGTGGTTCATGGATAAATAATAAATGATGAGTTATGAAAATCATCCAAAAGTTACCTCTTAAAATATGGTTTTTATGGGAAACATATTCAAGTTATAAACCTTATAACATGATCTTCAACAAATTTGAACTCCATAATATTCCCCACCTTCTTCTGTAGTAACTCATCATCTTTCAATGAATCCTTGATCCTCTTAAGAATGGATGGTCAGGTTTTTATCTGATCATGGTAATATGAATATCCTTTTATTATTATTGTATTCTTCTATTTCATGTCCAATAATATTGGATCCCTTTTAATATCAACATGGATAGGGTTATGAGATCGTTTCTACTCAAAGAATCTACCACTTTGTTCTCATTACTAAGATGGTAATTGATTGAATAGTCATAATACTTATTCCTCTCTAACCACCTTCATTGAATCATATTATGAACCTTTTGTGTGAATATATACTTGAGGATTTTATGATCTTTATATATGTCACACTTCTCCCTGTAGATATAATGTCACCAAATATTCAATATAAAGATCACCACATCCAATTATACATAATGGTTTGGGTAGTTCTGCTCATGGATATTTAATTTTTGGGAGGAATAGTTTATCACTTTTTCCTCATGCATGAGTATAAAACCCAATACCTTTTGGGAAACATCTCTATAGATCAAAAATCTTTCCCTGGTGGTGGGTAATGTGATCACAGGTGTAGTGATTAGCCTATTTTTAAAATCTTTAAAACTCTATTTCATTAATCAGTCTAGGAAAAATTTAATTCCTTCTGAGTTATCTTGGTTATTATAATTGAAAATCATGATAATTTTCTCCCAAATAGATGATGGTACCCAGCTGCTCCAAGGAAACTACAGATTTTTATCACATATTTTGGTCTAAGCCATCCTTTGGTTGCCTCTATTTTTTATAGATCCACATATATCCCTTTGTTGGTGATAACTTTTCCCAAGAAAGTTACTTTCTTTAACCACAACTCACATTTACTATATTTTAATATAACATTTCCTTACTCAAGGTATTCAGTACAATATTTAAATTCTCTTTATGTTCCTGCTTTTGGAGTAGATAATAATGTTATCCATAAAGAAAACCATGAATTCTTTAAGGTAAACCCTAAATAATCTAATTATCATGTACATGAAAATATCTAGATAATTATTGTGTCCAAATTTAATTACTATAAACTCATCATGCTCGTACTTTGTTTGAAAATTAGTCTTGGGGATATCCTCTTTCTTCACCTTTACTTGATAATACACTGATAAAAAATACACATCAGAGATGTACTGGGCTCTAAATAGTTTATCGAAACAATTATTCAATCCATTATAGAGGATACTTGTTGTTTATCATGATCTTGTTGACCTCATGGTCATAAATACAGAGGTTTATTGACCCATACTTCTTATTTAAGAAGAGGATTAGTACACCTCATGGTGAAGAACTTCCTCCATTAATTTTATTCATCTCCTCAAGTTAAAAAATATCCATTCTATATGGATTATTTGATATTTTAAAATAATCAGGTATGAGATTGATTGAAAAATCAACATCACCACTGGGTGGATGACCAGAAAATTATTAAACAAACACATTAGTGAATTCCCTTACAATGGGCATGTCATCAAGGATGATCTTTTCTTTAGTCTCAATTATTTGATCTAGATATACTTTATATGAAGTCAACAATATCCATTCTTGATAAGTTGATACCAAATAAGATTCATCCTCATCCTTACACTTTTATATAATCGAAGGGTGATTCATGATATGAAGGGAGAGTTCATTTTATCAGTAATTTATATTTGATATATATATGGAAACACAATATTTACCCATAATTGCATTAAATTTTACTAAGGGGGGTGTTATGTGTTTTTCTTAGAAAATAATCCCACAAATAAAGATATGGTATGATATTTATACTTGGGATAAAAAAAATTGAACCATTTTTTGTCTTCACCAATAACTCAACTTCCATTTTTTGAGGTGTTGTTTGAATAGTTCTACTATAATTTTGTGATATAAAAGAATGTATAGAACTATAATAAAATATAATGTCCACAATACTTGAATGAATAACTAAAATACTTCTCAACAATTTGTTGTTGCGATCCACCTCAGAATTAGTGATAGCATATGCTCTCCCTTTTTCTCTAGGCCTTTGAGGTTATATTCATCAGTTATCATCGATAACCCTTAGCTTGGGGAATTGGTTATCATAGTGACCTTATTCCTTGTTGTTGAAACATTGGGTGATAGGATAAGATTTTAATAGATAATTCCTTTCTCCCATCACATTGGTTAGTTTCTCCCACCTAAAATCACTTATTGGTGCCCTTCCTTCCCATACCTAAAGTATTTCCTTGTACCCTTCTAGAAATTTTTGGGATGCTTCCTCCAACACTTTTGATAAGTGTGATAATGGAATTTATTACCCCATAATATTTTTTCATCACACCACTATAATTATAATCCATTCTCCACTTATTATATCCATCCCCAATATGCCCTTAATATTCTCTAATCTTCATTTCAACTTTGAGGGAACATTAGACAATTTCCACATAGATATCAAAGTCCTAAATGGCTAAGGATTTTAATAGATTTTTCTTTATTTGAAAAAATAAGGTTTAAACTTTAATTTCAAGGGAAATGATAAATAAAAAGGTCTATTATGCAATTCTTGTGAATTTTTTCTTATGATCCTCAATGGATTCATCTTCCTTTTTATTAAGGCTAAGTAATTCCCTCTCTATTTTCAGTCAAAGAGTGCATGGAAAATATTTATCGATAAACATTTTCTATAATTCCTTCTACTCCATTGCTTCGATCTTCTCCTTGATCATTTTATTTTTAACCAACATGAACCATTGATTAGATTATCCCTCTATACAAAAAATATTCATCACAACATTCTCTTACTTAGAGAATTTAATGATAGAGAATATCTTTTCAATAGAGTTATCCATTAGACTGAGATTACGGAATCAAAAGATCCACTACAAGTTAGATTCCTTTGTTTCATAAATATCTCAATTACAACATTATATTTCTTTGGGGGATTCAATAATTCCCCATAATTCAGGTTTTTGTTCAAAACATGAGTCAATTAAGAAACTATTTTCATGAAGATCTTGATTTCTTTCCTCATTGGTTTTGGAATCTCATTAGGGTAGTCATTTAATTTCTCCTCACATTGGTTATTGAATTAGTTCCTCTATTTCCGAACATTGACTAGAAAAAATGGAAAATTAGGGGTTGGCTATTTTTAAACTATTAAAATTATAAATGGGAAACCATGAACATTAAAGGGGTAACTCACAAATGACATATATTATTTAACCTATTAATTTCTAGGTTTTAATCTAATTTTTTCCCATGATCAATTTCCTAATCTAAAATTTTATGGTCATTATTATTCCCTTTATAATGGTTCATAAAGATATTTTTAATTTACCAAATAATATACTGAAGGATTTTCAAATTAGGTGTGTATCATAGCTCATTTTCATGCACCAAGTGATGATCGAGTTCATCTTAGTGCTCCCTTTTGGGGTTATTACACATAAGTACATCTATTTCAAATCCACATACACTTATAGTATCCCTATTAGGATGTATTTTCTTGGAAACAAATTCTATATACTTTACCAAAATATTGGGATGCTTTCATAAGTTTAGTACTATCCCTAATGTTTTCACTAGAGTTTTATAATCCTGATCACAAAAATAACTAAGATTTTCTCTGATACCACCTATGACAACCCATATCTTTAATTCACATTAATTCGTTATTTATTACATAATGGTACACATAATATAATACCAAAGGATTGTAAATTATAGCGTATTTGGGAAATTATTGCATATAATAACAACTTTCAATAGAAAAAAATAACATTATTGAAAACTTCCATAACATTCTCCTAAAATCCCATCATTCTTCTAATACAGAAAGGGATAACCTAGGGACATACATAATAAATGGGTGAGATATAAATCCTATAAAGGTTATAAATAAATAATATCATAAGATAAATTAGTACATGTGATCCAAGAGAAATATCAAGGTAAGATAAGAGGAGTGAGAATCATAATCTTGAACAATGAGGTAAGATAGAACATGATAGCATAAAAACAACATGGTAATGTGGAAACAACATAAAACATGGCATCATAAACATTAGTCAAAGCTAACCACAAAGAAAATATAACATAGTGTGCATATGATATCTTTATTTACACTCTACAAGGAATGTTAGGAGATAAAAAAATTACCCAGTGTATTGGAGGTCTATATAATTTTAGGCCCACCTGTCACATTTATATCATGTACATGCATAAGTGTGCCACATAAATCATACAACATAAGGATACTCACTAAACAATTGTTTAGCAAGAAAAATTGAAGGACAATTTCAGCAGCATAACGATGGTATAATAAGATTCGTATAAGGGATTAATGTCGCTAAAATGGAAATATAATAATTTTTAAATCATAAGTATAGTAAGAGGGGGATGTAATAACATAACCCAACATAAAAATTTTTAAATTCAATTGCATAATAGAATAAAATTTCTTGAATAAAGAGGATAATGAAAGGATCCCTTACCTTGAGAGGGCGCTTCAAAAATCATAGGAGGATATTATTAAGATATTAGGGAACCTTGGGAAGGATATAGAGAGAGAATGGTAAAGTAATTTCGTGCATTAAGGGTTTTTAGTGAATAAAAATGGGAGGTCGGTGAGTTTATATAGAAAAAGATAGGAAAGTTCTTTTTATTAATTTCCAAACTTAGGTTTTGGACTCTATATGATAATGTAATCAAAACCATGTTCCTGCCCATGGTTTTTCCACATGGTTTCTATAAAATGGGTGTTTTTTCATTATTTTATATGTATAATAACTTAAATCATTAAATAATACCATTAGTGATGTGCAGGTAAGTCAGTATTATAAATAAATGATTTTAAAACCTTAAAATATAATATAGGTTTTGAAGGATTTATTAAGGATTTATAAAATTAATAAAATAACCTAAAAACGAATTATTTTAAATTAAAAACATATTTTTTCATTCATACTCTCTATATAAATTATTACATCACTTTAGGGCTTTTATGATGTTATAATACACACTATATATTTATACCATATTTAATTTTGACCCAAAAATTGGACTGTCTCTGAAAATTATAAAAAATTTACAATTAGATAATTTCAAAATGTTTATTCTGTAAATAATATTTATTTTATCCACATAATTTTATAGGTATGATAATATATACTTCTAAAACAAAAAATCACATTTTATGAAAAATACAATTTTTTTGTAATAACAGTTTTAGGACCCCAATAAAATTATTTTTTACTTTATAAAATTAAAATATCATTTATATTTAATAATAATATTTTATTAAAATATGTTTTATTTAAAAAAATTTATTGAATTGGTTAAAATAGAGTGTCTTTATTGAAACTATATATTTCTAGAAAACATAATTTGTGTATCATCATATCAAAATCTAATTTTTATCAAATTTATATTTTAATCATTATAAAGTAATAAAAGAGAAATATAATACTTATTTTATTAAAAATATAAAAAATAATACTATTAGGGTCTATATATATATATATCCCTTTATTAAAATAGAAAAATTACTTAGGGTAAGGTGTGGGATGGTGAGATTTTCATGGGATGGTTCAGTGAACATAGTTTGGGTTGTGATCTCGATGAGCTTGAACTTATCCCATAAAAAAATTTCCCCTGATTTTTATATTGAATATGAAATTGGGCTTGGTAAAGGGAAAATCCTAGTGATTGTATATCCCTCATAATATTTGATAAATGGGCTTTATAGGGTACAATCCTACTATTTGAGGCTATCATTTCCTCTGTCTGTTTCAATTTGACTTTATCATAACTCTTAATATACTAATATTAATGGTCACTATAAAATGAATATATTATCAATGGTTATGATTCTTAATGGTATTTTAAATATAACATGATATAAATTATAGTGATCTAAAATAACCAAAGTATTATATGTGCTTTCTATAGTTTCATTACTTATCAATACATTTATTAACTCAAAAATATAATTTAATTTTAAAAAGGTTTGGGTTATTAAAAACTATGAATTAAATTATAATTTTAATATTTTGGATTTCAATTATAAATTAAAAATCAATATTCACTTCAAAAAATTTAGAAATAATATTCAATCACTAAAAACCTCTTGTACATGTTTATAGCATTAGGAATAGGACAACAATCATCACAACCAAAACATGGATGCCTTATAATACATAACATCCAATGCCACATTGTATTTAATGTTCAAAAAAATAACACTTAAATACTAATTTAAAACTTCCTTATAAATTTAATTTATGATACACTAACAAAAAATAGAATATTCATTATTATTTTCACTTGGTGGGCTCTTCAATCTCCCCCTTTAAATTTTTTTTCAACACTACTTCACTTTATAAAGTCAATGTTCTACCCCCCTTATTGACAATAAATACAAAGGTAAAATAGGGGTATTCTCATATTAAAAATATTATTCACATGTAATAATTACATCATTTTCTCCTCTATTAATTTAATTTCGTTTCCTTAGTCACTTGTGAAAGAAGGATAGAATCACATGTTTTTTTAACAAAGAAGCTTTAGTTAGACAACTCTATGTCTACATGGGAAACCCCTTTCTAGAAACTTTAAATGTATAACCAAGGTCATAAATGTTGTCAATAAATTATATTTCATGTGATACCACACTCATATAACTTACTATTCATATTTTAGGGCTACTCAAACTATCAAATAAAGAAATATGATCATTTTATAAACATTTAAACAAACACATCAAAAATTTCAAGATAAAAACACATAGCTCCCCATTTTTTGGATCAATAAATAATATCCCTTCATAATCAACATAAAATAATTTAAAATAATTTTTTGGGATTGATTCATACCTCATATTTCAATTTAAAAAAAAATAGAATTCCATATTCACTAGGTAATGAATGGTTCACAGTTTCAACTTATCGTATTCCCCCCCCCCCCCGAGGGATGAATATCTCTCCTTTAATTCCCTAAATGTTTGTACAAAATCATATAAATTATGGAATAAGGAGAGAGATATTATATTACTTATGAATAGAACTATGTCTGAGAGTTTTATCTCGACATAGAATTCTCTTTTATTTCAATCTCATCAGTTATTTTCCTCGCAACATTCTTAACATTTCATTTGCTCATTTTCTCCCCTAGAGATACTTCTTTATGCATATCAATATTTTTAACCTTAGTAAAAAATGAAATATAATTTATTTGTGCTTGTATTATCCTTTTCATGATATATTATTAGGATGGTAGGATTAAAAAACAATTCTTCATCATATGCCCAATTTTTACACACCTTTAAAATAGATTATTTTAAATATTTAAGTCTCTATTTATTGAATATTATTCTTTTTTTCTTTACATTTAGCATATAAATATTATTTATCCATTTTCTTTTCCATATACAACTAATATATACATATCTCTATAAATTATTTATTAAAATGATTAGATTCTTTAGGATTCTCATATGTCCTTTTGAAAGTCTTAATACTGCATGAGTCCACCTTTTTATCTTTCTGAATTTTATTCCCCTCCACATCATAGATAATCTCTCCTAGAAGTTTATTCATGCATTTATAATCTTTTGGAACCTCATGATCACATCTACCTAAAATGTAATAGATGTATTTATACTTGTTTTATGTTGGAATCTTCGGTGTATTTTTTGTTATAACTTTATTTTTTTGAGAACTTGTTCTCAAATGCTCACCATAACTTCCCCTTGATTTGTGCATCATTTCTAGAAATGGCCTATTTTACTTATTCAAAATGATCCTTTTTATTTCTAGAGAATATGTTTTATTGATTTATTTATCTATCCCTTTGATGTAAGAGAGGTTATCTAACTAATAGTATTGGCCTAATAAAGTTCATATTTATTTTTTTCACCTGCACTATTATAAATAACAATTTTACATTGATAAAAACCAAGTGAATATTTGTCTTTCCTTGTTATAACCTTTATCTTACTAACATGGGAAGATTATACTATAACTATAATAGAATCAATAAATTATTTTATGACTTTTTTAAACTCATTTTTAACAACATGACACATTTATTATGTTTCATCCAATTTTTCTTACCTTGTAGCAAGATTCTCCTTAAGATCATTGGTAATCTTTTCTTATTCAATATCTATAACCTTATACTTATTTATATAATTAATATAAGATTATTATTTCTTGATTTTTTCTTTATTTTCCCTAGAAACCTTATTTTATCCTCCATCAATTTCTTCTTTTCATTTTTGATATTTGTAATCTCCTCAATACATACTTTCAACTCAATTTTCAACAACTCTTCTTACAATGTAATTTATTCTTCTTCATCATCACTGCATAATGAATCAGAGCCTATTTCAAATTTATCAAAGAAATTAACCAAATTATCTAAATATATCCTTGAAGATAAATTATATTTATTATGTTTTCTCATCAAATTTATCTTCATGCTGTTGAAATTCTTATTTATCTTCTTATTATTTTCATATTTTCAAAATTTTCATCACCCTCATCAGATTCATATTCATCATACGTATCCTTTGGATAGTAATAGATAAATTTTCCAATAACATCACAATTCAAGATGTTTTGTGAGTGATATAATTTTCCTTTCCATTTTATGTTATTGAATAATATTGATATAAGAGCAGAGATTTCACTAAGATCATCTTCTCTCTTAGTATATGAATCACTTACTTCTGTAACATATTCTTCCTTAACTTTTTATTTTCTCCTGGATTAAAAGTCCATTTCATATTTTTCCTTCTTCTTAAAGGTTTTAGTTTTCCTCATATCATATTCTATGAGAATGTTTTGTAACCCATCAGTGTCAAATCTTATCTTTCTTCTAGATATAATATTTTTTAATCAACCCAGTTCGGAAAAATCCTCATCATTTTTTGGAAAATGAAAAATTCATCCATCTTCTCACCAAATCCTCAAAAAAAAATTAACTATCTCATTCACTATGGTGAAATAGTCATTAATATGTTCTTTATTGGTCATTTTTAGGTCCTCAAACAATCTCTTACAAACTTCTAGATTGGATTCCTTGTCTTTTAAATTACATGTATTGATACTTATAAATTTTTCTCATATATCTTGGAAGTTTGGAGACCCATGACCTTTGTGTAGATATTATCTCATCGAGAAATAAATATGGTATTTTTATTCTTTACAAATAACCCTATATTTTTTCTATCATCTTGTGTCATAGAACCAGCATCAGTAATGGGTGGAAAACCCACTGTTGTAGCATCTCTATTTTTTAGTCCAAGTGATAGGAGGTAAAGTAGCATCATATTCCTTCAACTATGATAATTATTCCCATATAATGTAATAACACCTTGAATATTGATGAAGTTAATAATCTCCAAGATTTATAATTCTTCTTGGATCTTTATGGGGACTTATCCTTTAAAACCAATTGTAGTGCCTCGAGCCAGATGCCACTATGAGTGGGGGACCAATAGTCTTATCTTATAAATTATTTTCTTTTAATTAAACATATTGACCTTGTTAAGGTTATATATACACTAAATGATATTATAAACGCTCACATTATATATATAAATAATAATAGGGATCACAACATAATTTATTTACAAGGTTTGGTGCAAATACCTACTCTTTTTCATGTTAGTTAGACACCCCAATATGGATTCTCCACTATATCCAAAGTGATTACAATAGTAGTTGATTACATGCCCCAACTACCATTCCCCAACAATTTATTATACATAGAAACTACAATCTCTTCTTTAGTTTCTGGTTTGACACCCCATCCAAAAACATATTTGTCATATTTTAATCTAATGATTGTAAAGTCTTTGTTTTCTTTTAGTTGATTTTTTATCCCTCAAAGTATATCTTCCGCCACAAGATCACTAGATCTTTTGGATATATTATGTATACTTATTCAATAACTTTAACAGCTACTAACCAAGCCTTTTGGACTTTATCAATAACTTCTACTATTAAACAATCATGTATCTTCTCAATTATCAAATAATTAGGTTGAAATTATCCTTCTATTAATGAAGTTATTGGCCTTATTTATTCTTTATAGTGATAATATTTTATGTGATAATTATCTTACATGATCTCACTTTAATCTGAATTCAATCTCACCAGATTCATTTCATGGAAATATGATGAATTATAGGGTGAATATGAATTGTAAAAACCCTATCACATTTATTTGATTGTATTATAATTTCATGTTCTTTTTTATTAGCTCCCTAATTCATGAAATGTACTTATTTTTCATAAAAATTAGAATTGATTCTCATTGTATTAGTTCTCTTATACACAAGTATATCATTCAAGTTATTCTACACACAAGTAGGATCATGAAATATAATCAAGCATGTGGTACTCTTTCACGTATATCATAGTGTGATGCATTCTTCTTCTCAAAATTTAGTGTACTTCACAGATTCTTAATATCCATTCCATAACAGAGTGTGTATGTTGGATCCTAGTTTTTTCACAATAGTAAGAGGCAATTCACGGACTCGGTTCCTTTATGAGACTCTTTAGTGTGAATATCCTAAACAAGGACCCATGGTATATCAAGACTTCATGTAACACACTAAATGTGAGGATCACATGAAAAGTTTCATGGTATCTCCTCCCCTTCACATTTCCATGTAATTCTTGTGGGATATTATATCCTTTATGTAGAAGGAAGTGTAAAGGTGCCTTGTTTTTATTTTGAAAACAATAGTATTTGAAACTCAAATGTTAGTAACCTTGGTTTTGGACTTGATCCCAGGTATTTATATATGAGACCTATCCCATAGCTCTGATCTTCATTACACATAAAATCTCAAGTTTAAATATTGATTCAATCTATATTTTAAATATTTGAAGATCATATAACTTTGAACAATCAAATATATCAGTATTTAAAATTATTCCATGGGACCTTTATTTTTTTTCTTTTTTTCATGAAAATTATTTTAAAAATTACATGACATAAATATTTATGGAATAAAAAATTTGAATATATAGACTCACAGCATCCTCATATTAAGTCACTTGTTCTTATGGATACTCATATAATACATATGGTAGTGGCTCCATCCTTTATTACAAAAGTTTTCATGCAATGTGAAACGTGCATGCATGAACATTAGATGTGATATCCTAATCTATCATTCATGTATACTCAATTTTTTCTTGATCGATGTGTCAGATTCATTTAATTCATAGATCACATGGAATCAAGCTTTGTATAGGGTTTTCATGAGAAAAAAGATGAATAGAGGGGATTGAACGGATGAGATAAAATGGATCAAATGGCGTATACTATATATATAACATTTAAAAAGTGTGAAATATACTTCAGGCCTAAACATACTACCTAAAATTCTCATTCACCTTATCATAACTTATTAATACACCACACTACATCCACCACTCTGGTTGGAATCATATTCAACACCCAGATGCACTTAACACACACAAGGTTTCACATACCACACCTCTCAGCATAAGCCCATGGGCCTTCCTGCATGGGTTCTCACTCATAAATTTTTACCCACTTCACCTTGAATAGGTTTTCCTCTACTATATAATCAACTTCCGTCGTTGGCCTTGTTAGGCTGGCGCCCATGTGATTAAGTTTTCCTCTCACATGTTTGGTTGAGCTGCCTTGACTTGGTTGGCTATGGTTGGCTTAATTTTCTATAATATCTAATAAAAAGAGTTATCCAAAATATTAAACATAAAATTCCATAGAATTATCAACTTTTACATTTCAAAACTTCTTTATATTTTTATAATTTAATTATGTAAATTCCATGTTTTTATTTCCAACTATTTAAATCTTCAAAATACTCACCTCCGAATTATCTTATTCTTTTTTTATTTTTGGAATTCAATCATAAATTCCAAATAAATATTCATATAAATAGTTTTTTGAAATAATATTAAATCACCAAACACCTCTTACAATGTATTAGAATATTATAAATATATTTTCAATCATTATAATTACAACATGGATATCTTATCAAGCATGACATCCAATGCCACATTGTCTAAAAATTTTCAAAAAAGAACCCATCAATCCTCATTTAAGTATTCCTTATACATTGAATTCATGATAAAATAAAATACAAAATACAAAATTGATTACTATTTTCAGTTAGGGGATCTTTAACTACACATCTCATACATGAAGGGACTTTGTAGTTGTCATCAAGAACATCTCACCATAAGATCCATGTGTCCTGTCATTAGAATAAATACCATGGTGTGGATGAGTATAATGAAACCAAATTGTTATATAAGTAAAATATATAAGTTTTTATTGAAACTTTAAATAGTTTAACCCTCTAGCATCTGTGAAATTGATTACACACAAGAATATTCATGTCATGAGAATCCTATGTTCCAAATATGATGCATGTGCAGACACCTTTTTCCACAATAGGACAACATTCAAAACCATAATAACAATATCGACTATATACATCATATTTTAATAAATATATCAATTATAACATCAAAAACCAAGAATAATAATATCATTTCCTTGGTAACCTAGAACTCTCACCCAAAAAGGTATTCACGATACAATAGTCTAAGGTCCATATCATGCTTTTACATGTCCCAATTCCATGTCTACCGTACCCTAAATAATAGTACAAATAAAAGGGAACTTTGATACCACTTTTTTAATTCCCATATATCCCAATACTACTCACCACTATCCAAGATGGGGGGTTTAATGTGATCTCAGGTGCGTCTCCCCATACACCAAATGTTTCCAACTAGAAAAAAGGGTCAAATATGTTACTTTAGGGAGACTATACCCCCGTATTAGAGTGAAAAATAGAGTAAAATAACCAAGCAACATATATTAAAAATAATTAGAGTATGAATGCATGATAAAACATAATAGGCTATATCAAATGAAATGAAAAAAGATAATCATTCATCACAATTGATCACCTAATGAGAATACCATATATATGAAATAAAAAAATGAAAAAAAATCAAGGAGGATATAATAATATCACATATACTTTTCTATGAAATTAATTCAAGAAATCCATATTGACCATGTTCCACTAGATCTATGTCCTACTTAAACCTAAATTCATGAGGTCTTCGCAGGTATTTAAGCATCATGGTTTCCCAAGAAGGGTTAAGTAAAAAATAGTAGGACACCATAAATGGTTTCCCTAACATAGCCAGTAAATTATATGTATAAACATGAGATATTTTCATTATAATAAATAAATAAATGAAAACATAAAAAAATAAAACTCATTGATCCTCGGGTTATATGGTGCCACCCAAGATCAAACATACCTATTTCAACCAGTATCAGATGTCTCTAAGAACATCACATAATCATTAGGGGGTGTATGTACTAAGCTAGAATATTATATAGAGATATATATATATATAATTATTTAATTATATATGATCACTCTAAGGGAAATTCACCATTTCTGGATCTTCTCATATATACAATGATCTAGGGGGAATGTTTCTCTACTCATGTATCTCATATCACATTAGGGGGTAAAATACCTACCCTAGAATCATAATACATGTTGAGTGGAATGTTTTCCAAAACATAAATCTCATTTAGGGGAGTATAACACACCTCATAATATCTCATATATCTCATAATCCATATAAAGGGAATGGTGTTTCACCTGTTAATATCATTGATGGAAAAAGTGGATGCATCATAGTATCTCATAATATCATATCAAGGTAAAAAGACCCCACCCATTAATAAGTCATATAAAATCATAGAGAATATTGTTATTTTAATAACATTCCATATATCATCAAGAGATAATAGTGTACACCTCATAATATTGCATAATATCATAACATAGGGATCGAACCTGCCCCATAATGTATCATATAATATTGATTGGGATAGAATATGCCTCCTAATATCTCATTTAATATCAAGGGAAATTACACCTACCTCACAATATCTCATAATATCATATTAGGGGAAATAGTTTCCACCCCATAATATCTCGTATAACATTAATGGGAATATCACCCACCTTGTAATATCTCTTATAAAAATCTAGGGAGAATAAGCTCAACCAGGAATATTATATATCATGGTCAAGGGGGGAGGTCTACACCATATATCTCATAATAAAATATACACACCCAAGAAATATGCTACCCCAAAATTGTCACATGGAATACAAGAAAAAGGGGGTATTATCCCATCCCATAAACACATTAGTTAATCACTAGGGTGCTAGTCACTTAGACCAAGCCTCGTATCTCATATATGAATCAGTTTCCATATAACCACCCAACCTCATCTCTCAATATCATTTTGATTGCATAGTAATATCATAAAAAACCAATGGAATTTAACTCACTTGTATAGTATCCACTAGGTTCTTCCAAAAACATATCAGTATCTACTCATTAATACCGAGTCGTATCCAAAACCCATAGTGTTCTCTCATCCCATAGGATCTACTTGATAAAAAATTTAAGAGGCTTGTCCAAAACCTCATCAAATAACACATCCCAATTCAATCTATCTAACCATGAACAATCAACAACATGGGATTTCATAAATATAAATTTTCTTCTGAATAAATTTATGTGTTATATTTAATAATATAGTATATTATAAAAACACATAATAAAAACTAATAATGATTTATTTCATTAATTGATAACATTAAATTTATAGAATTGATATATCCATGAAAACTGAAAATATTAAAATGGGTAAATAATTAGAGAAAAATAAAATTACTAGAATATAAAAAAAATAGATTATTTTGATCTCTAAGAATTATCATAGCTATGAAAAAACAGTAGAAAATATACAAAAAAAATTTGTAATCCCATCAAAATTTTGTAAATAAAGAATATAAAAACTTGAGGGGAATAAATTTAAATGATGAATAAATGAATTAATATGTTTTTATAGAAATTAATATGATGGTTGGAATAGTGATATGACTGTTCGGATAGTAACTTGATCATTAGGAATGGGAACCTGGCTGTTGGAATAGTAACTTGACCTAAAATTATAAAATAAAATATAAATAATATTTACCATGAATAATTTAATAAAATATTAATATTAATATTCCATAAAATAAATATCAATATTAAAAACTTAATGAAGGTGTAAGTGTGATTTTGAATATGTATATTTTATAAAAATCATAATTTTTATGCTAATACTTAAAATTACCTATGTGAGAAAATTATTTTGATAAAATTAATTTCATTTTTAGAATCAAAATATAAAATTTTTATAAGGGTGAATTTTTGTTAATTTTATGTAAAACATTAATTTTTAGTTTAGTAGTAAAAATATAGTTTTTACATGAACAATATATGTTGATTACATTATTCAATATGTAATAATGACCTAACAAATATTTAATTAGTTATATTGAAAAAATGATTTTAATTAGATAAATGAGTCTTTTAAAAATAATAAACTTAATTAGTAAACCTAAAATTTATTTTCCAAACACTAAAGTATAAAGTATTCCATTAAAGAAATAATTTTCATTTTTCTCACTTATTTTTTAATAAATTAATAAATAAAATTGTGTAATGGTTTAAAATCCATTAAAACATTATATTTTATTAATATATTTTTAATAATGTTAAATATATCACTATTATAAGATTTATTTTGGAAATAATAATTTATTCAATATTTTTACCTAAAAAATACTTCTCTCCTAAAATATAAATACTCTCTCCCTCCTCTTGGAAAAAAATACCATTGAATTATCAAAGCCAAAACATTTCCTAATTTCCCTCTATTAAACCCATTATAATCCTTAGGTATTTTTTTAGTCATATAACTCCAACATTTCAAGGAGTTAAATGATGTAGATAAGGAACAACCCCAAGATTTAGGTAAGGTTCCTTCATATTTTCCTTTTATTTTCCTCTTATATTACTCAATACTTATACTATTTTACAACCAAAAGAACCAAAAATAAATTACATATAGTGTTTTAATTATGTTATTTTTGTTAAACTACTTTTAGGATTTTATATATTTTATACATCTCTCACCTCCTCATTTGATAATGTATCGTTAATGGTTGGTTAACTACCTACGGGGACGTTGTCAATTCTCTATTCCTTCCCACCTTTGCGAATGGTTATACTAATTTTTTTATAATATATAAATATATGTATTTTTATTCTTCTAGAATTAATTTTACTAATTTATAAATAAAAATAAAATAAAATCATGAAATCAAAACAAGTTGGGTTATATAAAACAAAACATAACATCAAAAAATTTCATATTTAGAAAAGAAAATTATAAATTAAAATACAATGATTATAATTGATCATGAGTGAAACAAATGATCAATGATTGTATTATCACCTCATTGGGATAACTTCTAAGACACCTTCATGACTAATAATAAATATTTTATTATTAATGTGTCCCCTTGATTCATCCAATTATTCATCTTTTATTTTTTAAAGACCCATGATCATAGAAATATTAATTACACACTTTAATACCTTAAATTATTTTATCACTTCTTATTTTTGGGAACCTATATATGATATTCATTGATATATGGATTTTTAAGCTATTATGAAACTCATTATTTTATCAGGGTTCTATTTTAAGTCTATGATTGATTAATATTTAATTCCCATGTGTAATGCATGATTATGAGCATTTTATGATGTAATGGGTGGATATAGAATTATATATCCCACCAATACATTAATTAACATGAAATATATCATGAGAATATGTGTATTATGTATGAATATGATTCTAATACTGTAAACATCTATGTTGTTGTGATTTTTACACATATGTTATATGTGAACATGATGTTATCTTTTTTCACAACTTATATGCATGATTTTACCATTATGTTATCATATTTCATTATTATGAATATGCCACATTCCATGCCTCTTTAAAAAGTTTCCTTCATGGTTATAATTGTGATCCTCTTCTCAAGATGCAATGATGATGATTATTCTCACCCATGTACTATTGATTTATGTATCATATTCCTTCCATGTTATTCCTACGCTTACCAGAATTTTTTAGCTCACACTTTCATTGATGAATATCCTCAAGTGTTTAAATGTACTAAGGGGAATATGATATCTAATATAATAACTATTAAAAATAAATTGAATGATGATTTTTTTGTATGATTATGTTGTAAGAACCTAATTTTCCCAAGATACTGAACCATTTTATCCCCAATTGTATTTATATTTTTATCTTCCATATAATTTGTTAATCGTGTAAGAAAAAAGTGGGTCACTAAGAGTGTGTGGTTTCCCTACCTATTAAATCCATGTCTAAATACTATAAGTTGATTAAATATTTATTGGGTATTAATAGGATCTTCACCCAGTGCACAAAAAGTGGGACTAGCTATTAGAACCAAGTCTTTTCATAAGCTGTAAATGGAGTGTATTTTGTATTTTTTGTCAATCCACACAAGGTTTGATCAAGGAGTTTGCAAAAAAAGTGATCTTATGGTGCATATGTCTTTAGTGTTGAAGGTGGTGTTAGTGTTTTCTATATTTTTTGAGCTCAAAATGAGGAGGAAGGATCAAGAATTGTGAATGGTGGATGTCTATGTTTGTATTTAGTCATGCAGTCATTGAGTATGTGCAAATTTAAAATTTATAAACCCTAAAAACTACTAGTACTGTGGTAAGAAGGGTGTTGAACCACAGAGAAGGACTTACTTTGTGCTAGACCAAATTAAAACTAAAACAACAAAAAAACAAAAAAACAAAATAAAATGATAACAAAAATTAAATGCAAACAAAGAAATAAACATTGAGAGTGGGTGTGAAAATGAAGGTGAATGGTGAAATGTTTGTCTTGAACAGAGAAAAAACAATAATGATTATTTTAGGGTCCTCATGCATCTTTGAATTAATTAAAAAGATATTATCCGCTTCTGCTTGGTTAAATTCAATTACTCAGTGCATAGAAAAATGGTGTTGATCCACTGAGTTGTGACCTCAGTTGATCAACACAGCTCGATTAACTTCTTTGAGTCTCGATCTTTCGATCTTGACCCTTGGATAAATCTGTGTAAATAGGAGAAGAGATACATTGACCTTTTCCAATTATCGGTACTTCGGTCAATAATCCACGGTGAAATGATTCACTACCACACTCATCAGTCATTAGGTAATGTAAAATGATACTCAAAATAAACAGAAGAGAAAACCAAGCAATGAAATTGCACTGAGCAATCAAACTAACAAAACATGACGGATAGATGGATGATCAGTTCTCTACATTCTGATTCCCCTAATATATTTAACTACACATTAAAACAGTAAAATATATAGAAATAGATAATGAATCAAGAAACATCTCCTGTGAGATTTCTCCTCTCTCCAACAACTACTTTGATGTTCATCTTCTACTCTGTGTCTGTCTGCCTCTGTTTCGATGATGATATGGATCGAAGGTTAATTGCGATGAGTTGATGGATGGATAGATGGATTGATGGAGAGATCCTTAGATAGAAGAATGGATGCTCGCCCCTACGGTCTCAAGTTCTAGAATCCTCTACCCCCACTCTCGCTTCCTAGATAAATCAATGCCCCGCGTGCAGTTGTAACTAAAAAAGATTCCCCCGCCTGCACGATCTCCATGTACAAAAATATTGGAAAATAAAAAAAACGCTTGTGAGTGAGACAAAATAAACAAATTACATCAAAATATATATATATATATAATATAAAATATATACCTATACTTATAATTATTATTAGTAGTATTATTAGGTAGATATATAAAAATATATAGAAATATATTTATTGATAATTTATACGTGTATAACAAATAATTATATAATTTTGTAAAACAGAATAAACAAAATAAATAAATTTAAAACGTAAATTATTTTACTATATATTAGTTAAATTAATTATTAAATATATAATATATTATTATTATAATAAAAGTTATATTAGTTATATTATATATATGTATGTCAATATTATTATATATGTTATATATGTTATTATATATAATAATGTAATAATAAGAAAAATAAAATAAAAGTGGAATTGGGGGGTGGGGATCGTGCGGATGTGGAAGAGAGGGAAGAGAGTAGTGAAAGGCAGTTCAGGGACTGATGCTGGCGGTGAGAATCAGGAAGGGCGGTAGCTTCGCAAGGTGGTCGCCAGTGGCATGAAGGAAATGGCTCGGCCTGGGAATCGGGGTGGCATGATGCGGCTTAGGTCTGCTCGTGTGGCGAGGTGGAAGGGAGGTGTTAGGGTTTGGACAGCTTGTCGGTGGAAGAAAGGGTAAGGTCGGCGGCTCTCCACCGACATTGAGGGAGAAAAAGGTGTGGTTCCAGTGGCATGAAACAGGGTATTTCGGACCGCGACGGTGAAGTCGAGAGCTATGGATGGTTTTAGTGCGGTTGCTGGTTCGAGGCTTGGGTAATTTTTTATAAAATTTCATCATTCTGTGCATTTGAGGATGTTTGGTTGTGGTTCTTTGTTCATATTTTTAGTTGGCTGGTGATTTGGTTCATGTTTTTTATGTTCGTTGCCACTAAGGATTCATTTGATGATTTCTGTCTACCAGTGATGTGAATGCTTCAGGTTATTGTGTGATTTTTGTAGGAATTTTGCTGTTGTGTTTCTTTGATTTTGTGATTTTTGTTGTTGGGGGAGATGGGGTTTGACATGAAGAAGCGGCGGTGGAGGCGGTGAGACCGTGAAGCGGTGCCACAGTGAATCAATAGTGAAGGCAGTGGCACTGTGGTGGAACCAGTGGCAAAGGGGGTGGGATACAGTGAGACAGCTTGTGAGGCATCGTGAGGGTGCTGCTCACTGTGAGATAGTGAATGAAGAGGTGGATGGGAAGCGGTGAGACAGTGAAGCGGGGGATACGGTGGCACCGTTAGGTACGAAACGGTGGCACCATGACTAGTCGGAAATGGCGACAAAGGGATCGTGCGACCGTAATACCTGCAAAACAAATCAAAAATTAAATTAATTAAAACTTTAATACAACTAAAAATGGATTAATGAATTAAATTAAATGGAATAAAATTAAAAACTAAATAAATAAGATAAAATTAATTATGCTTTATTAAAAAGTTTTAATTTATTTGTATTCAAAACAAATTAATTCTAGAACTTATTAAAATAGTTACAATTGCATGCTTAAATTAATTAACCAATTAATCAAAGAATTAATTAAATTAAAGAATAAAAATATTAATTGAATAAGATTAAATTGTTAAAACTAATTAAATTATTAAAATAATAAAAACTAAAATGATTTATTTATTTACAATTTAAAGAATAATTAATTAATTAATTAAATTAATAAACTAACAGGAATAAAAAATTTGTAAAAATAAACGAATAAATAAATAAAAGTCAAATTCGCAAAACTAATTTAATTTAAGAATTATTTAAAAAGACAATAATGAATATTAAAAACACATGATTTAAACTAAAATTGATTATTTTACACATCAAAGTACAAAATCACATCAATTATGATGGTGCCTCACTCTCCAGGGATGCTCTCAGGATCTCAACTTGGCTCGCCTTCTTCCTCCTCCTCCTAGGGTTTCTCCCTGGCGGTGTTGGAATTTCTGCTCTGCTTTCCCGGTTTCTCTCTTCTCTCTGCTGGTTTTGCTTTTCCCCACTCTCTCCTGATCCTTTCTTTTCTCTCTCTCTCTCACTGTCTCTAGTATTCTATTTCCCTCTACTTTGTATCACCCTCTCCTGTTCCTTGATTCTCTCTCTCTCATTGGATATGGTCTTCTATTTCCTTCGTTGGCTCCATAAAGTCCTATCTCCAGTTGCCTTTATACGCTCTGGCCTCGTGTTCCACCTCTCCTCTCTAGTTAGGATTTGGATTGATGGGCCCACCGAGGCTTTGGGATAACAATTTGGTGATGGAGGGTCCTCTTGACGTCGCTTCTCTTCTGAATTTAGGGTTTCAGTCCCCCAATCTCTTTCCCTGTTTGTACGTTTTTAGGGTTTCATCCCCTAGTTTCCCCTCTTTTTCTTTGGTGTTGTGTTGGTGTTTCTCAGTGTCTGTTATTGGAGTGAGGTTGAAGACTGTGGTGATAAGTTCCTCAGGAAGATCGCTAGTTTTTTTTTCAGTTCATGACCGTGATGGTGGGCTCTGGTGGCTATTATCACTAGTATTCTGTTGGTTTGGTGTTTAGGCGTCTGGTGATTCAGGGTGCTCTGCCATGGTTTCTTCTCCGTGTTTCTGCTTCTGACGACTTCGGTGGCTTGGCGATATTTTCTACAACGTCGAAAAAGGGTTTCTGTTCTCAGAGGTGATGATGTCGTCTTCTCCTATGGTGATGATGGTCTCTGTTGGTGCCTCCCTTGGCAAGTTTGTTGTTCTTCCCAGCAACGATGGTGGATTTTATTGGTCTTCTTCGGTGACGATGATAGTGATCTCGATGACAACAGGGGTCTCGGTGGAGACAACGATTTGATGGTTTCATATTCATTGTAAGTGTGTGTGTCTCAAGGCGATAGTGACAGAGAAGTGATGTTGGTCTGACTGTATTTTGATTTTCAATTTTTGAAATGGTTATCTCGATAGAGGCATTATGGATTAAGATTGGTGACAGATCTATGATGTTGGTTCCTTTAGATTTCTAATATAGGATGGTTGTTTCGGTCATGGCGCGTTGATGGTTCTGTTTTAATTTTTGAAATTTTAACTCTGTGATTTTTGGTTTGTGATGGTGTATTTTGTTGGTGGAATGGTTATGTAGGTTACCACTTACCCTCAAAGTGGATTTTTAATATAATAAAAAAATGTATTGGTGGACATAAATTATCAATTATTTAATAAAAAACAACATTTTGGTGTAAAAAATCAATAAAAATTACAGAAAGGATGTGGAAAAGAGTGTGAAAACACTGCCACATCAAACTCCCCCACACTTAAAACTTTGTTTGTCCTCAAACAAGTACATGCCTTTGACTTCAAAAAAAAGATGATTTGTGAGTTTCAGTTCAAAAAGAGTGCATGATTAAACTTTAATACCCAGAGGAGTAGGACCAACCAATGAGTTAGGCTTTTCAAAGGTGTTCAAAAATGATGTCCTTCCTAGCTTCAAAAACTCACTGGAAGTCACGAGAATCACAAATTCATACACTGTCAAGTATTTCATGCCTCCTATATGTACTCATTAACTGTCCTACTTCAATTTTCAATTTAAGCTCTGATTCAAGGAGTGTTGGCAGGTTAGATGAAATGGAATTTAAAAACTTAACCAGGGGAACCTTCCATTCTCACTTTCCCCCAAGTTCCAAAAATTAATGTTTGTTAATTTTATCACTTTATTGATGCAACTCAAATGAAAATTAACCAATCCAATTGCACCCTTCTTCATATAGGTTCAAAATTCCCCTCACCTTAATGAGTTCATTTTTGACAAGGGAACTTTATTTTAATCTTTCCCAGTCATATTCCATGTGCAAAGCACTATGCATAGCACTTATTAAGATTGAAATTGGATTTATTTATTCACATAAAAGAACCCAATTCACCTTGTCTCAGATACTCACTGTGGGATCCCATTTTCCCATTTTACTCCAGTTACAAATGACTTAACTAATAATCAATTGAGTTGACTTCCTAATGTGATTGAATATTATTTAAAAAAAAATATGAGTCCCCTAGGTTCTGGTGAGAACTTATAGTTACTCTAATTCATGATCATCATTCCACAAAACATATCCTTTCACACTCCCATCTTCAGTTCCTAAACAGACAGATCTATAGAGACAGTGAAAAGTTGCACTCAGAAATCATTCATGCTTAACTATTTCTGACTAAGTGCTACTCTCAACAACTAGTGAGAAATTATCCACTAACAAGACATAATTGAAATACTATTGAACCTCCAATGTCCATAAAGTGATGAAAGAATTCGAAATTTTTTGAAGGAATTCTGAAACAAAAATGACAAAAAATTGACCATTTTTTTACAAATGCAGGTTCAAAAAGGGGGAATTAGACATGACACTAGAATGACCCCTCTCCCCCATACAACATTGTCCCCAATTTTGAATTCTAAGGTGGAAGACAGTTTAAGTACAAGATTGATAGATATTTAAGCTTAAATAGGATATGGAAGGGTAGCAATGAGGTTCAAAAATTTTCTTTTCCACACAAAAAGAGAAAGAAAAGAAAACATCAAACAAAGAAAAACATAAGAACCCAACCCCACCAACCATCACCAGAAACAAGTTCAGTTCTTTTCAAAAGTTCATGATTTTAATTTTTGAGAGAAGAAAAAATATTACTCAATATACTTCAAATAGTATCATGATTAGCATTGATGTGCAGTAGTAGCATAATGAAATTGAAAGCAGTGGGTGCAATCATGTTTCACAAATCAGCTCAAAATATTTTTTTTAACTAAGTAGGTATTAGCAAGATGACACCTAATTAGGAAATCAATTCATAAGTTTCACAAATCATTGGTAATTCCCCTACACTTAATTCACAGCAACATGCAATAAAAATGTAGAGATTAAAACAAATGGCAGTATAGAAACACTACTCCCCTAAATGTGCAGCTTCTTAATTCATTTTTTTAATGCCTCCATTTATTTTCCTTGTGTATAAACTCTGGATGTGCAGTTTAAATACCTAAAAGATAAAAAAAAATAACATTAGTGTTCAATAATTTAAAACTTATGTAAAATGAAACCCATAGCATCAGTTTTTGAGTGTTATCTAGTGTTCTCTGATGACAGCCTCCTTCCACCATGAATGTTCTAAATGAGGATACCACTGAAACATGATTCTCTTAGCAAACCAGGACCACCAGACCACTTGCATCATATGAAAAGTTAATGGAGGCATTATTGTTCACCAAACAGAGAGACAAAAAACTGAGCAAGGATCATTTATTCAAACTAAAAATTTAAAGCAGAAAACAAAAAAACCATGGGTTGCCTCCCATGCAGCCCTAGGTATAAGGTCCCTAGCCGGACCTTATTCCCCTAAATATTTCTAACCATGATCATTCAATGGGAAAGAGTTGTTAATGGTGTGAACTTTACAATTGTCTAAGGAATCAAGAGAAGGACTACCACAGACATTTTTACCTTCACCACCAATCAGAATTCTCCAAAATTCATCCAGATCACTAAGAGGATTCATGTTTCCTATCTCAACTGGGTCTCTAAAAATCAGTTCATTAGCACTTAAAAAGTTCAAAAATTTCCCATGAAAATCACCAATCTGATTAATAATACTTCAAGAGATTCCAACACACTTAAAGTTTTGCTCAAACCCAGAAATAGAAGAGGACACATCGACAAGACCTTCAGCAAGTCCCAAAATAGCATGCAACACTGACAACTCATAAATCTCCCACAAGAAGTTATCGAATTCATCTTTCAAACGATTATTCTCAATGTCCACAGAAGACTCAAATGATGTGAATTTTTTGAGTTCAGGTTTGAAATCGTCACCCACAACATCAAACTAGGTAGGTAAGAAGATATCAAGGAAATTAACTTGTTCATAATGGCAATCTTCAAGTTTTTTAGCAGGGCTCAACCTAGAGATTTCTCTAGCTTCAGTAACTCTTAGACAATCAACATCAAAAGGGAAACTTTCATAAATAGGTTGAGATAGTGCGAGACAAATTTGTGAATCACTCTCCAGAATGGGTTTCAAAGAAATAATTTTCTCATCAACAGGATGGTGTGGGGAAAGAGAAGCAGCCAAGGAAAAAAATTTAGTGGGTTGGAGAATTATTATCTTTTTGACCTCAAGTGGGAAAGACCCATACTCATCTCTAACCTCAATTTTGTAACCTTGATTCGTAGTAACATTTATCACGTCACAACTAACCTCATGATGGGGCCTTTTAAACACCAAAATTTCCTCCACATCATCTACAGCTTGGAGGGTGAGTTTACCTTTGGAGACATCAATGATGGCACCACCAGTAGCAAGGAAGGATCTACCTAAAATTATTGGAACCTTTTCATCACATTCTATATCAAGGATCAAGAAATAAATGGGTAGTGTGAGTTTTCCTACAATTACTAATAGGTCATCCACTCTCCCATAAGGGTGTGTGAGTGACCAATAAGCAATCTGAAGACAAACAGAAGTTGGTTGGATATCCTGAAGACCCATATTTTTAAATAAAGAGAAATTAATAGTATTGATACTTGATCCTAAGTCACACAAAAAATTCAGTTTCCCACTTCCTCCTATTCTTCATTGAATGATAAATCCACCAGGGTCCTTTAATTTGGGGGGAATATTTTTTTAACAATTGCACTACACTCCGCATTGAGATTGATTTTATCCAACTTCGTCCAATCATTCGTGTTCTTCAGAAACCTTTTTGTGAATGAAACATATGAAGGGATTTTATCCAATGATTATAAGAAAGGAATGTTGATGGTGAAGCTTTAAATCAGTTTCAAAAATCTCAGGTAATCAAGTTCATTACTTTTCTTTACTCTTTCAGGGAAGGGAATGGGAGGAGCATAATGTTTTAGAACAGGTAGGTTATTCACCTTCTCCCAAGACCCCATTTTCTTCTTCACTTCCCTAATCAATTCCCACTTCATTTTCTTTGGTTCCTTATCTTTATCAGGTGTGGTTTGTATAATCTATTCAGTTTGGAACTCTCTTTCCAGATTTACAGAATTGGGATTTTCCATATTTTCATTTTCAGTTTTAGCTTGAACATTGTTTTCCTCTTGGCTAAGTGGTTCCTTAACTAGTTCCTTAAGTTTAATCCCTAACCTGGTTGTTACTATAAGGACCCGGCCTTAAAAACTTACATAATCATGAATTAAATGAATAAATCACATAGAGGATCTTTTCAGGTTTAGAGTTTTAGAGAATTAGGATATAACTGTTACATCTCAAAAGATTACAAAGTAGACACTTCTATTAAGTTTCCATAAAATAAAAACTCTTGAAAAGAAATATGTCTAGTTCCATGTTTTAGATAGCATTTCATTCCTTGATCCCATACTTGACCCTATTCATCTTTAAGTCCTGTGTAAAACATTTCAAAAACTTGGGATGAGCACAAAAGCCTAGTAAAGGATACACAAAGAAGGAAAACTGTTAGTTTTTCAAAACAACAAGTAAACCATGAATACTTTATCAAAGTAATACTTTTCACCTTTACGAAGTAGTAAATACTATTCACTGAATAAAAGATCACCACTTATCCTTTGTAACCAAAATATTACCATAAACCCATATGAATAACACATAACATATAAAGGTAACTTGGGACATAAACATACTTAAATGGAATAACCATACGGTCGACTTCCAGACATATAACTACATGGAATATTCATACGGCCAACTTCCATAACCAATGCATTGGAGGTTATAACGTAACCACCCATCCTGGTATTCACGGCACCACCCGTCATATGGTTTATCACATAACCACCCGTCAAATTTCCAAGTACCATTACAAAATCATAATACATAAAACAAATATAATGGAAAGAAAACATTTCCACATTTCAATCACAATATATAACTTAAATATATTGACATAAAAAATACACTATCAAAACCATTTTCAATACCAAACTACATAAAAGATTATATGTTATTTATTTTCTTTTAAAAACATTAAGGCTTGTTAAGGAAGCCAAAGGTTAAATAGTACTCACGGCGATGGAAATGGTCATTGTCACCGCGTACTTTAAAAGAAACATTCCTTTTTGTCGTTTAGTAAAACACTTCTTAGAAAAATATTCCCTTTGAATGAAATGAAAATTCAAAGGTGTTTATAAAGCGTATAAAATAAAGTCTTGTACTAGAACAAAATATTCCTCAATGAAAGGATATTGAGACGAATTCCCTTACAAAGACGGTATCCTTCGATTAAGGATAAATAAATTACATAATTATGTGTGAGAAAATAATACACCAAATATAAGTGGATATTAAGTGTAAAAAAATCAGAGGTCATTCACACATATTCATAGAACAACATATTCAAGGAGTACAAGTTTAACCCAAAGAATCAAAATTGGGTTAAGAAGTTCCCTTGCAAAAATTCGACAGTCTAACATCGTCACTTCAAAATTCAGAAAATGAGTTGATGAGAGATAAAAAGGATATATAATCACTTGTACATTAAATTCACAACAATAAGGATATATGAGAACATATAATAGCATAAGAATATGTAAATTAAAAGACATAACAAAAAGAAGTCTTTTTAAAGAAGAGGAGGGTGAAAGGTCCCCTTACCGATTTGGGTAACTGTCGAAACGTACACCCCATGGAAGAAGGGTCATACAATGAAGATGTAAATACCCATAAATGAAATTATATTACACAAAGAGTATAATAATGGGTAGTAAATACACCAATCAAGGGAAATTTTGGCAAATGTAGCATAAATATCACAGGAATAAAAGTGAGATGAAAAATCCCTTAAGAAAACTAGGTAGCCTAACGGCGCCACTTATTACTTCCAAAAAATGGATTTATGAGATCAAATAGGGTCTCTCATAATATGAACATAAAAAGTACACTATGAGGAATATAAAATAACATCCCCCAACATAATAAAGGGGATCTTAAAAGAAGTGACATAAAAGAGAGTACTTAAAAAGAAAGAGAGAGGTTGGATCCCTTACCTCAAGTCTGACTTGTCTTGTTCGTTTCTTTATATTCCTGAATAATAAACATTGGTAAATTTATAATTGCTTAAGGACCTCCTTTAAATATTATTATTCAGTTCATATCACATATTATAATGTTATAATAATTGGTTAATAATGTGAGTTCATATCAGACGTTTTTGTCGATGTT
Source organism: Viscum album (assembly GCA_963277665.1). Lineage (NCBI taxonomy): Eukaryota > Viridiplantae > Streptophyta > Magnoliopsida > Santalales > Viscaceae > Viscum > Viscum album. The sequence goes on along the minus strand of OY728143.1, from coordinate 1,040,192,068 downwards.
CGGTACATGAGTAAAAATCGAACTTGTTGGAAAAGAATCTTCCATGTAATTATAAGTAAATCATCTCAAGAATATTATTAATTATTTAAATATCATATATATCCAGTATATATTCATTTTATAATATTCCATAACATTTGTAGATAAAAAGAAATGAAATTCACCGTTCATGGAGACGGTAGGCCGTACGTACGCATGAACGCTACTTTCATTTCTTTGGAACATTAATGGAATTAAAACTAGATGAGAGATATATATATATTATAATTCCATTATAATATATATTTTATATATGTCACATAATTTCATCAATTTCATTATTTATACATTCCATGTATTGCATGAACGAGTCACATCACTTGAGGGGCCGGTAGTCCACACTTCCTCAAATGAAATTATCGCATTTGCACAACATGAAAAGCATAAAGGTATGTATTAAATATAAAATACATAAGCAAAGAGAGGAATTAAATATAATATATATCATAAATAAATATAGTTCCATCATAATGTCCACCATGAGAGGTGGTAGGAGAAGATAGAACAATCATCGTTTCGTGAGACAGTAATTCGTCATCCACGGAAACAATATGTTCTTTAACCATTAGACAGAGGTGTGTGTAAGTGTAGATCTAATTATTATTATAAAAACATACTAGTATATTGAATATACTGTTGTTATTACAAAATAAAGAAAAAAAAGAGTTTAGGGGGTTGGAGAAGCAAAATAAAACAAAAGAACATTAGGGAAGACTTTACCTTTAAATCAGGTAACTCCCATTGATTTGAACCAAAAGGGTTTCTTGAAGAGCTTTCTGCAAAAGGGAAGACTTATAGGATGAAGAGAAGGATATGGGGAGATATATTTATTAGATTTTGGCAGATCCAATGGCTTGAGAGGTGTGGGTAAGGAGGTAGAGATGGGGGCCTTTTATAAGAGGGAGGAGGGGCACTCTTGGAAAGTCTTGAAAAGATACTTTATTATAAAATGAGTTTAGAATATCAAAGGTCCCACAATTTTATATTTAGAGTATAAGGTGATAAGGCTTCTAAATACACTCATCCATTAGGTTTTTGACAAGTTTATTTCTTAGATTTTACATTATCATTTCATTTTATTTAAATTGTTCATTAATGAGGTAATCGCTGCATCATCATTGTGTTATAAATAAATTAATTTATTTAATGTATAGAAATTATAAAAAAATACTATGATGTAGGAAATATTTTTATCTTTCCAATGAATATTTATAGTCAAAAATATGACTAGTATAACCCCATGTAAAAATTGCTTTAGTAAAACAATACATGTTTGTGACATTTTAATTTTAACTTTAAATAAAAAGTTATTAATGTCATTTTCTTACCCAAGTGGCTCCATGGGGTCCCCAAGTTGACCCATGGATTTTCTTGGTCGGACATGACTCATCCAATAAGGGTAGGACATGTGTCAAGGTCATTTCATATTATTATAACATTATCATTACCTTAAATTACACTAATTACCTTTAATCGCGATTAATAAAACTTAAAAGTTACTATTCACCAAAAATTATTTTAATCCCATTGAACCGCATTTTACATCCTAATGAAAACCATGTATGTCGGATTTTTGAAAATCAAATCACATAACTGGTAAAGTTTCATTTAAACGAAAAATCTATTTTTTAACTACCACTTTGTGGTTTCACTATTCATCAAAAATTGAAGTTTTTCAGAAAAATACCAAAAATTCACCCTAAGCTATATTTGATATTCTGAATTCAAAAATGATGTATATTTTAAAAAATTCAAAACATATAAGTTTCATTAATTAATTTAATTATTAATTCCCACTGTCAAAACAAATAGCGTGTTTTTAAGAAACAATATCTATTAAAAGATTGACACTAGTTTAAGACCAATTTCAATGTGAAATTCATTCCAATGAACACCATTGGATTAAATGGTAAAAATATATTCGAATTTAACTTTAAAACCAATTCAAAGGATGATCTAATCATATAAATAAATTATATTAAAAATAGGTTTTGAATTAAAATACAACATTTTTCACTTATTCATTAAAAATGAACTTTATCGAAAAAATAACAAAAACATACACAATGTAAATTTTGATTTCCTGGTTCTAAATAAGGATTTTATTTTGTCCAATATAAAATATGAAATTGTCAAAAATTGGATTTAAAAAGGGTTCGCCATCAAAAGGCGGTTAATCGACCTTTTGAAGAATATTAGAAGATTTATGCTTAAAATTAGATTCATTTGCATTTTAAGCCTCTAACATTTATTTGGATAAATGAAAAAATATTTGACAAGCATATATAATCATTTGATAGTTAGCTCTAGTCATTCCTGCCATTACAATGGCTAGGCGTTAACTACCATTTAAAATAATATTATTATATTATTAGTGTGCAACATAATATTTCAAAGAAACTCATTGTTGCTTATTGGGTATGCCATTAAACATAGCATTCCCTTTAAAGTAATATTAATATTGTATTCACAAATATTAATAAATATGAAATTTTAATATTCTTTATTTACCCGGGATGTTACATCCTTCCCCCTTTTGGGAATTGCATCCTTGCAATTTTAAAATTGGGCTCAGAAACTTCATTGAAAGTCCCACATCGGAACAAGAGTGAGTAAAACAATCACTTTAAAAGGAAAAGGGAAGTACAATGGTCACCCGAGTTAACCCGTACTAGGATTCCATGTAGGAAAACATGGACATGGAAGAGAAAACAAAGGGTCATGTTCTGATGGATAGTGATAGAAAACATGTTTAGGAGAAAGTTAACCACTAGAAAATCACAAACTGGTGATGGGTTAAACGGTATTTGATTCCCCAGTAAGAAAAGTTAACAGACAACATTTTTGTTTTAAGTTACTTTTCATTGAGGAATTTATTTATGAGCTTAACTAAATCCTAAGGAAACATACTTACTTGTCATGTAGACTTTCATCTCTTACTAGATTTCTTACACAAACTCATATTTTCTCCAAAATACGAGTATTTAGGATGACTTGTTCACATTAAGAGCGATATAATCAACTTCTAGAGAATCACCTACTACACAAAAGAGAACTATATATTTCCCAGGTCTTTAGACCTTAACCAAAACCAAAATTGTTAGAATAAGATCAGATAATCCACAAAAGGATAATCCTTTATAAAAAAGAAAATCTATTCTTAATCTCCAAAATTTGTCCAACAAAACCCAAAGTTCAACGAAGACCATTCGATAAAAAATTTGTCCATAAAATTATTCAAAGTAAACCAAAATAAGATTGAAACCCAAATATTTTAAGGATTTAATCACATATTCTTCCAAGGTAAAAAATTAACATTTATCTCCAAATAACATCAGTTTCTCTTAAAGTATCATATTGAAAAGTAATTAACCTAATCATATATCTTCCATGATAGGTAAATATTTTCCTAGATAACCCAAAATAAACTTATTCCTGATTCATAAAATCATCTAACTAAAAAGAATAAATCATACTAACCAGGGACTTCATGTACTCCAGTGTTAGGCGATAAATACCAGTTGCACTTTGGTTGTGGGTTCGATTCCCATAGCTTTGTCCGATGCGACGGGTTGTCACACGGTCTGCGTGTTGTCCTTTTTCCAAAACTATATAATTCTTAAAACATTCCCCAAAAAGAGATAAAATCTTCAAAAATAACCATAACATAATTTAACCTCAATTTTACCTCATGCCTTTCATCTTCCATCATATAGTAACTCATAATTACATCAAAAGTAAGGATCATATAAACCCTAATGGTTACCATTATATTTATTACCTGAACATCCACATCGAGTTGGTTCTCTCGTACATGATGCATTAGAGAACTCACCAAGGTTCAAGTGGTTAATCATGACTCCTTGATATTTGGTTTAGAATAACCACGAGATTCCCCATTGAATCCCCCATTTCATCCAGTCTCTTAATCAGAGAACCACCATAGTTTCCTTCAAACCCATTGTCACTCTGGTGCCTTCTAGATCCATCCATTTACTAAAACCAAAAATGTCAGTGTGAGTATATAATAAAAAATATCATGTACTAATGAGGAAGATTAACACTAAGATATACTTACTCAGTCACTTTATCTAAAACTATGACTCTTTCTGAAATCCTAACCATTATGGTAATGTCACTTATGCTTAGAGAATACCCTAACCTCTAAAGTTATCTAAACTGACCTCTGATACCAACTATAAGTACCCGGCCTTAAAACCTTACATAATCATGAATTAAATGAATAATTCACATAGAGTATATTTTCAGGTTTAGAGTTTTAGAGAATTGGGACATAACTGTTACATCTCAAAAGATTACAAAGTAGACACTTCTACTAAGTTTTCATAAAATAAAAACTCTTGAAAAAAAACATGTCTAGATCCATGTTTTAGATAGCATGCCATTCCTTGATCCCATCCTTGACCATATTCATCTTTATGTCCTGTGGAAAACATTTCAAAAACTTGGGATGAGCATAAAAATCCCAGTAAAGGATACACAAAGAAGTAAAACTGTTAGTTTTTCAAAACAACAAGTAAACCATGAATACTTTGTCAAAGTAATACTTTTCACCTTTACGAAGTAGTAAATACTATTCAATGAATAAAAGATCTCCACTTATCCTTTGTAACCAAAAGATTACCATAAACCCATATAAATAACACATAACATATAAAGGTAACTTGGGACATAAACATACTTAAATGGAATAACCATACGGTCAACTTCTACACATATCACTACATGGAATAGTCATAAGGCCGACTTCTATACCCAATGCATTGGAGGTTATAACGTAACCACCCATCCTAGTATTCACGGAACCACCCGTCATATGGTTTATCATGTAACCACCCATCAAATGTCCAAGTACCATTACAAAATCATAATACATAAAACAAATATAATGGAAAGAAAACATTTCCACATTTCAATCACAATATATCACTTAAATATATTGACATAACAAATCCATTATCAAAACCATTTTCAATACCAAAATACATAAAAGATTATATGTTATTTATTTTCTTTTAAAAACATTACGTCTTGTTAAGGAAGCCAAAGGCCAAATAGTACTCACGGTGGTGGAAAAGTTCATTGTCACCGCGTACGTTAAAAGAAACATTCCTTTTTGTCGTTTAGAAAAACGATTCGTAGAAAAATATTCCATTTGAATGAAATGAAAAGTCAAAGGTGTTTATATAGCATATAAAAGAAATACTTGTATCAGAACAAAATATTCCTCAATGAAAGGAGATTGAGACGAAGTCCCTTACAAAGACGGTATCCTTTGATTAAGGATAAATAAATTACATAATTATGTGTGACAAAAGAATATACCAAATATAAGTGGATATTAAGTGTAAAAAAATCAGAGGTCATTCACACATATTCATAGAATGACATATTCAAGGAGTACAAGTTTAACCCAAAGAATCAAAATTGGGTTAATAAGTTCCCTTGCAAAAATTCGACAGCCCAACGGCGTCACTTCAAAATTCATAAAATTAGTTGATGAGAGATAAAAAGGATATCTCATCACTTATAAATAAAATTTACAGCAATAAGGATATATGAGAACATATCCCAACATAATAAGATGTAAATTAAAAGACATAACAAAAAGAAGTCTTTTTAAAGAAGAGGAGGGTGAAAGGTACCCTTACCGATTTGGGTAACTTTAGAAACGTACACCCCATGGAAGAAGGGTCATAAAATGAAGATGTAAATACCCATAAATGAAATTATATTACACAAAGAGTATAATAATGTGTATTAAATACACCACTCAAGGGAAATGGTGTAAAATGTAGCATAAATCTCACGGGAATAAAAGTGAGATAAAAAATCCCTTAAGAAAACTCGGCAGCCTAACGGCGCCACTTAAAACTTCCAAAAATGGATTTATGAGATCAAATAGGGTCTATCATAATATGAACATAAAAAGTACAGTATGAGGAATATAAAATAACATCCCCCAACATAAGAAATATTATCTTAAAATAAGTGACATAAAAGAGAGTACTTAAAAAGAAAGAGAGAGGTTGGATCCCTTACCTCAAGTCCTACTTGTCTTGTTCGTTTCTTTATATTCCTGAATAATAAACTTTGGTCAATTTAAAATTTCTTAAGGACCTCCTTTAAATATTATTATTCTGTTCATATCACATATTATAATGTTATAATAATTGGTTAATAATGTGAGTTCATATCAGACGTTTTTGTCGATGTTCGGTACATGAGTAAAAATCGAACTTGTTGGAAAAGAATCTTCCATGTAGTTATAAGTAAATCGTCTCTAGAATAGTATTAATGATTTAAATATCATATATATCCATTATATGTTCATTTTATACTATTCCATAACATTTGGAGATAAAAAAATGAAATGCACCGTTCATGGAGACGGTAGGCCGTACGTACGCATGAACGCTACTTTGATTTCTTTGGCACATTAATGGAATTAAAACTAGATGAGATATATATATATATATATATATATATATATATATTATAATTCTAGTATAATATATATGTTATATAGGTCACATAATTTCATCAATTTCATTCTTTATACATTCCATGTATTGCATGAACGAGTCACATCACTTGAGGGGTGGTAGTCCACACTTCCTCAAATGAAATTATCGCATTTGAAAAACATGAAAAGAATAAAGGTATGTATTAAATATAAAATACAGAAGAAAATAGAGTAATTAAATATAATATATATCATAAATAAATATAGTTCCATCATAATGACCACCATGAGAGGAGGTAGGAGAAGATAGAACAATCATTGTTTCGTGAGGCAGTAATTCTCCATCCACGGAAATAGTATGTTCTTTAACCATTATATGGAGGTGTGTGTAATTGTAGCTCAAATTATTCTCATAAAAACATACTATTATATTAAATATAGTGTTTTTTTCATAAAATAATGGAATAAAAAGAGTTTAGGTGGTTGGAGAAGCAAAATAAAACAAAAGAACATTAGGGAAGACTTTACCTTTAAATCGGGTAACTCCCCTTGGTTTGAACCAAAAGGGTTTCTTGAAGAGATTTCTGCCTAAGGGAAGGCTTCTAGGATGAATAGAGGTATGTGGAGAGATAAAATGATCAGAGTTTGGCCGAGCCAATTGCTTTAGATGTAAGAACCCAGTTCTTATTTTAGAGGTACGGGCTTCTTCTTTTCCTTTTTCCTTAAGTGTTTTTGAGAAAATATGGAAAATGGGGAAAAATCCTAAATTTTGGAACTACACACCATGTACTTTATCCACACATCGTGTACTTTTGGCTGTATTGGGATGAGTACACGGGGCGTGTAGCCATACCGGCGACGAAGGGTGTAGGAACCGACTACACGCCGTGTAGTGGTACCTTACACACCGTGTAGTCAGTCGGAAGGCTTGAATAGTAAGGCGTTGGAGTCGCCGCCAGCTGGGCGACTATACATGACGTGTACTTGGGAGTACATGGCGTGTACTTAGGTCGACGGATGAACAGTGTGGTGGTGCCGCCAAATGAACAGTTAAATGAAAGGAGTACACGTCGTGTACTCAGAAGTACACGCTGTGTACTTTGTTTTTCTGACTTAAAATAGGTAGTAGCCTTCTCTTTTGGAAGAGGAGGCGTTTGAGCAATTTTGGAGCCATAGGAGGAGGCCGGATCTTTGAAGATCCACCGGGCGTTCGTCTGGAATCCGATTCGGCTTCGGACGATTTCGTTGGAACCGCACGGGTGAGCCCTCTCCCCTCCCGGTACCGTTCCTGCCAATTCTTCTCCTAACGTAAGTTATTTACATTTGAATGAGTTTTGTTCTTCGTCAGATCTACGTCGTTCTTAGGCATTTCTGGAGTCATCGCTCGGGTATAGCATTCGTTGACGTATAAGGTAGGTGGCTTTGTGTTCATTTTCCAACTGTCATGCGTTTTTGTGCATTTTCGTGCCACGAACCCATGTTGGGGTGTTGTGAGGCTAAGGTCGTTGCTATATTTAATACCTAGACTTGATTGGGTATTTAATTGTGATAATAAAATGCTGGTTGGGATCATTTCTTGGATCCAGAACCACCCCCGGGGTGTGTTCCTCTGTTTAGCCGTTTGGCCAGGATACTTGAGCGTATGCCTTTAAAGTAGTAATTGTAGAATTTCCTTGAGATGAATTGCTTGTTACTTCTTGTTTACCTGTTGGGAATGGCCCGGTTACCTTTTTATCCTGATGGTGTTTTTGTATTTAGCCTGAGGGCATTGTTGTGATTAGCCTGAGGGCACTGCACTATTTAGCCCGAGGGCTGTAGTATTTCGCCTGAGGGAAACCTTTCGTGCCTGAGGGCTTGACTTCTGTGCCTGAGGGAAACACTTCCTACGCCTGAGGGAAATTTCTGTTACGCCTAAGGGTTATACCTGCGGGTTGGATTCTGCTTACCTAAGGGTAAGGTTTTGTTTGCCTGAGGACGTGGACTGTTTACCTAGAAATGCACTATGGTGGTTTCTAATATTTAAATGGATTAAATGGATAATGAAATGGAAATATAACTGGTAATTAGTGACTTTTGAGTACTGCTTACTTTATTGCATTTTACCACTGCACATTGTTGTTGCATGCTTACACGCAGTTGGGCATGGGCCTTTGGTGGGTGCCTACTGAGATATATTTCTCACACCCTATTTGGGTCACACTTTTCGGCCCAAACAGATTACGTTGTTGTAGGTGTAGATAGGGGCAAGAGTCCCTATACAGGTACTTGACTATTGCTGAGGAGTAGGAGGGTATGGGACCGAGCCTAGGCTCACGATGTCGCTGCTAGCTATTTTGCTTGTTTTGCTATACTCTATTTTCTACTGTACTATATTGATGTATAACATGTTCTGACTATTTTCTTAGAACTTGAAACATGTAGCATCATCACTTATATATTGTTGGTTATATCCACTGCTGTAGTTATTTCAGTTGTGTATGTTTACTGCTTCCGCTATTTGTTGTATGTTTATTTTGGTATTCCACTGCGCTACACTTTGACAAATGAGGGCATAGTTTCCCCACTATCAGACCTGGGCCCTCGCTGCTAGTCGGCAGCCTCTGGCGTTTGGGGAAATGCGCTTGAGGTCATGTGGCTAACCGGGCTCGGGGCACCCGTTGCGTGGCACCCGGGTCCGGGACGTTACAAAGTGGTATTAGAGGAGTTTCTTTTCTTTGACTTACTATTTGGAGCCATAGTCAGGGATAGGATGGAACAGTAGTTGGAAATAAGTTGTGCCCGGGCATAGCTAACCCGTGTATAGGAAAAAGCCAGTCTACCTCATACTTTTCATTCTTTTGATCTTGCAATTTTACGGTTGATATGTTTTCATCATTGGGTGACGCACTTGGATTTTGCTGTTTATATTTTATCTGTGGTTTCTATTTAATTGCAACCTGGTGAGATGAGGGTATGTCATCTCATGCATCATATAGGCACATGCTAAATATCACATGCCATGCATAGTTTCCATGCCATGTAGGTGCATTAGAATTTGCATGTTGTTGTGATAGTTGTCGCGCTAGAAAAGCATGCTGTTGTGATAGCTGCTTGATAAATACCTGCCTTGTGACATGGTATTTTTGTTTGAGCTTGTTTCTAGAATGGATGCCAAACTTTGGTTTTTGGGGAGTATGGGCCCCCATTGACCGGAATTTGGTGGATCATTGACTGGTTATTGGTTATAACACAAATAAGATGTCAAACTTTGATTCGTGGGGTGTATGGGCCCCCACGGGTCGGAATTTGACACTTAGGTGTTGTTTTCTGTATTTTCTGGGTTCCGGAGAAGCTTCTGAGGCATACTGTCCGAAAAACCCAGAACACACACCGTGTAGGACCTCATACACGTCGTGTGTGTTCTTCTGTTCGGGAAGAAAAATGAACTTTTTGAGAACACGCCGTGTACCCTGAGTACACGCCGTGTACCCTGAGTACACGCCGTGTAGTCTCTTCCCGTGTCACAAACCGTGTGGGAGGCGACACAGGGTAGGGAAGGGCTTGGGTAAAACACACCATGTAGTTTTGTACACACCATGTAGTGTTGACCCGGAGTCCGTCCGTGTAACTAACAACACAGGTCGGTGAACTCCTTGACAGAACACGTTGTGCCAGTTATAGACACGCCATGTAGTGTGACCTGGGGACTCGGTCGTGTAACTAACAACATGGGACGGTGTCACCTCTCCCTGAGCACGCCGTGTACCATTGGTACATGCCGTGTAGGATTGTCCGAGGACAGACCATGTGGAGTTATCCGTGTGGCTGGGAAACGGGGTGTTGTACACGCCGTGTACGGGTGTAACACACCGTGTAGAGTCAAGCCGAGTAGTCGGTCGTGTCACAGACGACACGAGCAGTTGGAAAATAACACCATACACACTGTGTAGATATTATTCACGCCGTGTAGTTTTGTGGAACAGAAGTCGTGTGGCTTAGCTGTGTAGAAGGACCCGGGCAGGGGAAAGGAAGTCAAGTACACGTCGTATAGTTAGTGTACACGCCGTGTAGTCTTGTTTTGCGAATTCTGAAACGCCTTATTCCTCTGGTTCCTTTGTGGTTCCTTCGTTTCAGTCTTAATAATCTTTAATCTGAGGCATGATTTTGACCTTGTAGATTCATGCCGCCTAGACGACCGCGAGTTGTTCGCCAAGAGAGCGGCGACGATTATACTCTGGAGATGGTGGGTCGTGGGCTACCAGTTGATCCACTAGCAGAGCCAGATGCGGCACCAGCTGTTATACCGGACACAGGCGTAGAGGCGCAGTTCTGTGAAGGCTTATTTCAGTTCATGCAGACCTTTCAGGGAGCACCGCAGGCTACCACATCTATGGCCGAGCTGACGCGTATCTTTCAGCAGCAGCATCCGCCTACGTTTTCAGGGGATGGCGGACTGCAGGCTGCAGAGTCTTGGCTAGGATCGATGCAGACTATTTTTGAGCATCTTGAGACGCCTCCAGGGCAGAGGGTCAAGCTCGTGACTTATATGCTAGGTGATTCAGCGAAGAGGTGGTGGGATGTACCCACCCAGTCAGAGCATCACAGGGACATGGCGTGGGAAGATTTTTAGGCAGTCTTTTATGACTTCTTCTTTCCCGGGACACTGAGGGTAGATAGAGATCGAGAGTTCATGAATCTGCAGGAGGGAGCTATGTCAGTGATGGACTATTCCTCTCATTTTACAGAACTTCAGCGCTTTGCACCCGTGATGGTGGGTGATGAGACGCTTAGAGCCAGACGTTTTGAGGATGGTCTTCGGTATGACATCTGAGCACTGGTGAATGTTTTCAGGTTGCCTACTGTACACGCGATTGTGAACCAGGCGTTGATTACAGAGAGGAACCTGCGGGAATCAAGTGGTGTGGGCCATGTTGGTTCAGCACCAGTTACTGGTACTATTTCTGCTGGCAAGAGGAAGAGACAGATGGACTTCTCTCAGGGCGGCAGTACCAGCCAGGCAGCTTCTTCAGGTGGACCGGTCAGGTGCTACTAGTGTGGTAGAGAGGTGCACAAGAGGTCGCAGTGTCCACGAGACCCAGTGGAGTGCCGAGCTTGCGGGAAGATGGGTCATCTACAGTGCTTTTGCAGGGCGTTTCTACCAGTGGCTAGTGAGAGGGGTTCTGTGCAGACTCCACGTGCGGGAGCAGGACCAGTGGCTTCTTACCAGTCAGGGAACTGGAATACATCAGAACGTGCAGGTAGAGATGTTGGTCATGGCTGTGGTATCCAGACACCAGGATCACAGAGGCAGCAGGGTGGGACAGCTCAGGGTAGTCAGGCTATGTCGCAGGGCCGCGGCACTGGGCAGGCATATGCAGTGCAACAGACCCAGCAGGAGTAGGATCCCGGACCTTCTACAGTTAGAGGTACTATTCTAGTAGCTTCTGTCTTGTCTTCAGTACTTTTTGATATGGGTGATACACATAGTTTTGTATCTGTACCCATTGTGGAGATCCTTGGGCACGGTGTTTCTACTTCTTCTGATATCTTGACGCTAGACACTCCGTTGGGACTAGGACGGTTGGTGTGCGTCAGTGCAAGGAGTTACCCCTTGAGGTTGGTGGGTGTCACTTCCTTTCGGACCTCTATGTCCTGGAGATGACGAGCTATGACATCATTCTTGGGATGGAATGGTTGGTTCCCTTTCGATCCTTTGTAGACTACTATCGTTGCAGGGTGCGTTTCACATCACCAGAGGGCGGGGAGTTTCTATACAAGGGCGATTGGGATGTTCATGCGAGTCGAGCTAGACGAGAGCATCATGGGAGAGGTGGAGTCACAGCCCATATTGCTATCTTATATCTGGATGACCAGGGGACTTGTCAGACGGATTTCCCTCCAGTTGTCGATCTTTTCAGGGATGTCTTCCCGGATGATTTTTCAGGTCTACCCCCGGTGCGTGAGGTGGATTTCTCTATCGATCTTGTGCCAGGAGCAGCACCGGTGTCCATTTCTCCTTATAGAATGGCCACGCCTGAGTTCCAGGAGCTCAAGAGGCAGTTAGAGGAGCAATAGTCGAAGGGTTTTATCCGAACCAGTACTTCTCCTTGGGGTTTTCCGGTCCTTTTTGCGAAGAAGGTGGATGGTACCCTTAGGCTTTGCGTGGATTATCGGAAGCTGAACCAGTTGATGGTTAAAAACCGATATCCCTTGCCGAGGATAGATGATCTGTTTGATCAGCTTCGTGGAGCACAAGTGTTCTCAAAGATTGACTTGAGATCCGGATATCATCAGTTGCGCGTTAGACCATCTGATATACCTCTCACAGCTTTTAGGAGTAGGTATGGTCTATATGATTATACGGTTATGCCATTCGGACTCACGAACGCGCCAGCAGTTTTCATGGCTCTGATGAATCGTGTGTTCCATCCGTATCTTGATTCATTTGTGGTAGTATTCGTGGACGACATATTGGTGTACTCCCACACTCAACACGACCATGCCACCCATCTTGAGATCATATTAAGTACACTGAGAGAGCATCGGCTATATGCTAAGCTCTCGAAGTGCCACTTTTGGATGGACCAGATTCACTTCCTGGGTCATATTATCTCAGAGGCAGGAGTTGCAGTAGACCCAGAGAAGGTGAGAGAAGTAGTTTCCTAGGAGCATCCTAAGAACGTGTTTGAGATACGGAGTTTCTTAGGGCTGGCTGGTTACTACAGACGCTTTATACAGGACTTCTCCCGCTTAACAGCACCGTTGTCAGGTCTGACTAAGAAGGGTGTGAAGTTCATTTGGTCAGAAGCTTACGAGGTAGCTTTTCAGGACCTAAAGGGAAGGATGACATCAGCACCGATCCTGATACTCCTAGAGTAGGGGAAAAGCTATACAGTTTACTGTGATGCATCAGGAATTGGGTTGGGAGGCGTTTTGATGCAAGGTGACCGATTTGTCGCGTATGGGTCTCGTTAGTTGAGGCCACATGAGAGAAATTACCTGACGCATGATCTCGAGTTGGCTGCAGTTGTGCATGCGTTGCGCTGTTGGATACACTATCTATTGGGAGAGAATTTTGTGGTTTTCATCGACCACAAAATCCTCAAGTATATATTTACTCAGTGTGACCTGAATCTGAGGCAGAGAAGGTGGGTCGAGTACCTACAGTCCTTTGATTTTGAGCTTACCTATACACCTGTTAAAGGTAATGCAGCAGCTGATGTACTGAGCAGGAAGACTCGGGTACAGGCAGTGCAGGAGGCCAGTGGTGAGTGGGAGCTCATGGCTTTGTTCTCTAAGATGCATCTGGAGGTGCATGACGGACAGGGGCAGACTTATCTTTCCTCGTTAGCTGTGACTTCTACCCTCCTGGACAGAGTGAGGATGAGGCAGCTATCGGATTCAAAAGGCCTAGTTCTATGGGAATCGGTGGCAAGTGAGGAACCTCCTCCCGTTTGGGAGATAGGCGAAGAAGAGGTTTTGCGTTTCCATGGACGAGTATGGGTTCCAGGGGATATACGTGAGGAGATGATGTGAGAGTTTCATGCTTCAGCTTGGGCGGTTCATCCCGGGGTTACCAAGATGTATCGGGACATGAGACGTCAGTACTGGTGGCCGGGTATGAAGAGAGAGATAGTTGGGTTTGTTACGAGATGTTCCACCTGTCAGCAGGTGAAGGTAGAGCATCAGAGACCAGCTGGACTGTTACAGCAGTTACCCATTCCGGAGTGGAAATGGGATGATGTTGTGATGGATTTCGTGACGGGTTTTCCAAGGTCACCTCGAGGCAATGATGTCATGTGGGTTGTCATGGACAGACTCACGAAGGTGGCTCACTTCTTGCCGATCAAGGAGACCTTCAGTGTTGACGAGCTCGGAAGGCTTTATATCCGAGATATCGTACGTCTTCATGGGGTCCCTCGTTCTATCATTTCAGATAGGGACGCCCGCTTTACGTCTCATTTCTGGCAGAGTTTTCAGAGGGCGCTGGGTACACAGGTGCTTCTGAGCACAGCATACCACCCTCAGACAGATGGCCAGTCAGAGCGGACGATACAGGTGCTAGAGGACATGCTGTGCGCATGTGTCCTAGACTTTGGGGGCTCGTGGGAGAAGCATATACCCCTATTCGAGTTTGCCTTTAACAATAGTTTTCAGGTAACTATTGAGATGTCACCATATGAGGCTTTATATGGTAGGACATGCCGATCACCTTTGTGCTGGTTAGAGGCAGGTGAGACAGCTTTACTGGGGCCACAGCTCGTGCAGGAGACATCTGAACAGGTCTAGTTGATTCGGAAGCGGATGGCTACCGCGCAGTCTCGTCAGAAGTCTTATGCTGATCGCCGCAGACGACCTTTGAAGTTCGTGGTCGGGGATCAGGTTTTCTTGCGTGTTTCGCCGAGGCTGGGACACAAACGGATCAGGAGACAAGGTAAGATTTCACCGTGGTATGTGGGACCATTTGAGATTCTGGAGAGAGTCAGGTTGGTTGCCTATCGGTTGTTGTTACTGCAGCGGTACCGAGCCATTCACAATGTCTTCCACGTGTCTCAGTTGCGTCGCTACCATTCAGACTCGTCTCACACCTTTCAGCCAGAGGAGGTTGAGCTTCAGCATGATGTGTCCTTTGAGGAGCATCTGATCTGTATCGTTGATAGGAGCACGAAGGTTCTCTAAGGCCGGTCAGTTCCTCTCGTATTGGTGCTATGGCAGCATGGCCAATTGCAGGACGAGACCTGGGAGCGGGAGGCCGACGTACGTGCTCAGTGGCCAGATCTGTTCTGAGCTTTCTCTTCGCCACCCTTGGAAGGGAAATTCAGGGATGAATTGTTATAAGGGGGGAAGTTTGTAAGAACCCAGTTCTTATTTTAGAGGTACGAGATTCTTCTTTTCCTTTTTCCTTAAGTGTTTTTGAGAAAATATGGAAAATGGAGAAAAATCCTAAATTTTGGAACTACACGCCATGTACTTTGTCCACACTCCGTGTACTTTTGGCCGTGTTGGGATGAGTACACGGGGCGTGTAGCCATACCGGCGACGAAGGGTGTAGGAACCAACTACATGCCGTGTAGTGGTACCTTACACGCCGTGTAGTCAGTCGGCAAGCTTGAATAGTAAGGCGGTGGAGTCGCCGCCAGCTGGGCGACTGTACACGTCATGTACTTGGGAGTACATGGCGTGTACTCAGGTCGACGGATGAACAGTGTGGTGGTGCCACCAAATGAACAGTTAAATGAAAGGAGTACACGCCGTGTACTTTATTTTTTCGACTTAAAACAGGCAGTAGCCTCCTCTTTTGGCAGAGGAGGCGTTTATTCCATTTTGGAGCCAAAGGAGGAGGTCGGATCTTTGAAGATCCACCGGGCGTTCGTCTGGAATCTGATTCGGCTTCGGACGATTTTTTTGGAACCGCACGGGTGAGCCCTCTCCCCTCCTGGTACCGTTCTTGCCAATTATTATCCTAACATAAGTTATTTACGTTTGAATGAGTTTTTTTCTTCGTCAGATCTACACCGTTCTTGGGCATTTCTAGAGTCTTCGTTCGGGTATAGTGTTCGTTGACGTATAAGGTAGGTGGCTTTGTGTTCATTTTCCAACTGTCGTGCGTTTTTGTGCATTTTCATGCCACAAACCCATGTTGGGGTGTCGTGAGGATAAGGCCGTTTCTATATTTAATACCTAGAATTGATTGGGTATTTAATTGTGATAATAAAATGCTGGTTGGGATCATTTCTTGGATCTGGAACCACCCCCGGGGTGTGTTCCTCTGTTTAGCCGTTTGGCTAGGATACCCGAGGGTATGCCTTTAAAGTAGTAATTGTAGAATTTCCTTGAGGGGAATTGCTTGTTACTGCTTGTTTACCTGTTGGGCATGGCCCGGTTACCTGTTTAGCCTGAGGGCGTTTTTGTATTTAGCCTGAGGGCGTTGTTGTGATTAGCCTGAGGGCACTGCACTATTTAGCCCGAGGGATGTAGTATTTCACCTGAGGGCAACCTTTCGTGCCTAAGGGAAACCTTTCGTTCCTGAGGGCTTGACTTCTGTGCCTGAGGGTGACACTTCCTATGCCTGAGGGCAATTTCTGTTACACCTGAGGGCTATACCTGCGGGTTGGATTCTGCTTACCTAAGGGTAAGGTTTTGTGTGTCTGAGGACGTGGACTATTTACCTAGAAATGAACTGTGGTGGTTTCTAATATTTAAATGGATTAAATGGATAATTAAATGGAAATATAACTGGTTATTAGTTACTTTTGAGTACTGCTTACTTTATTGCATTTTACTACTGCACACTGTTGTTGCACGCTTACACGCAGTTGGGCACGGGCCTTTGGTGGGTGCCTACTGAGATATATTTCTCACACCCTGTTTGGGTCATGCTTTTCGGCCCAAACAGATTATGTTGCTGCAGGTTTAGATAGGGTCAAGAGTCCATATACAAGTACTTGACTGTTGCTGAGGAGTAGGAGGGCATGGGACCGAGCCTAGGCTCGCTATGCCGCTGCTAGCTGTTTTGCTTGTTTTGTTGTACTCTATTTTCTGCTGTACTATATTTATGTATAACATGTTCTGGCTGTTTTCTTAGAACTTGAAACATGTAGCATCATCACTTATATAATGTTGGTTATATCCACTGTTGTAGTTATTTCAGTTGTGTATGTTTATTGCTTCTGCTGTTTGTTGTATGTTTATTTTGGTATTCCGCTGCGCTACACTTTGAAAAATGAGGGCATAGTTTCCCCACTATCAGACCTGGGCCCTCGCTGCTAGTCGGCAGCCTCTGGCATTTGGGGAAATGCGTTTGAGGTCATGTGTCGAACCGGGCTCAGGGCACCCGTTACGTGGCACCCGGGTCCCGGACGTTACATTAGAGGTGTGGGTAAGGAGGTAGAGGTGGGGGCCTTTTATAAGAGGGAGGAGGGGCACTCTTGGAAAGTCTTGAAAAGATACTTTATTATAAATGATTTTCAGATATCAAAGGTCCCACAATTATATATTTAGAGGATAAGGTGATAAGGCTTCGAATTCCACCCATCCAATAGATTTTTGACAAGTTTATGTCTTAGATTTTACATTATCTTTTCATTTTATTTAAATCGTTCATTAATGAGGTAATTACTGCATCATCATGGTGTCATAAATAAATTAATTTATTTAATGTCTAAAAATTATAAAACAAATACTATGATGTAGGAAATCGTTTTATCTTTCCAATGAATATTTATAGTCAAAAATATGACTAGTATAACCCCATGTAAAAATTGTTTTAGTAAAACAGTACATGTTTGTGACATTTTAATTTTAACTTTAAATAAAAAGTTATTAATGTCATTTTCTTACCCAAGTGGCTCCATGGGGTCCCCAAGTTGACTCATGGATTTTCTTGGTCGTCCATGACTCATCCAATAAGGTTAGGACATGTGTCAAGGTTATTTCATATTATTATAACATTATCTTTACCTTAAATTACACTAATTACCTTTAATCGTGATTAATAAAACATAAAAGTTACAATTCACCAAAAATTATTTTAATCTCATTGAACCACATTTTACATCCTAATGAAAACCATGTATGTCGGATTTTTGAAAATCAAATCACAGAAGTTGTAAATTTTCATTTAAACAAAAAATTTGTTTTTAACTACCACTTAGTGGTTTCACTATTCATCAAAAATTGAAGTTTTTCAGAAAAATACCAAAAATTCACCCTAAGATATATTTGATATTCTGAATTCAAAAATGATGTCTATTTTAAAAAATTCAAAACATATAAGTTTCATTAATTAATTTAATAATTAATTCTCGCTGTCAAAACAAATAGCGTGTTTTTAAGAAACGATATCTATTAAAAGATTGATACTACTTTAAATCCAATTTCAATGTGAAATTAATTCCAATGACCACCATTGGATTAAATGGTAAAAATATATTCTAATTTCACTTTAAAACCAATTCAAAAGATGATCTAATCATATAAATAAATTATATTAAAAAGAGATTTTGAATTAAAATACAACATTTTTCACTTATTCATTAAAAATGAACTTTATCGAAAAATTAACAAAAACATACACAATGTAAATTTTGATGTCCCGATTCTAAAGAAGGATTTTATTTGGTCCAATATAACATATGAAATTTTCAAAAAGTGGATTTAAAAAGGGTTCTCCATCAAAAGGCGGTTAATCGACCTTTTAAAGAATATTAGAATATTTATGCTTAAAATTGGATTCATTTGCATTTTAAGCCTCTTACATTTATTTGGATAAATGAAAAAATATTTTACAAGCATATATAATCATTTGGTAGTTAGTTCTGTTCATTCCTGCCATTACAATTGCTAGGTGTTTAAAATAATATTATTATATTATTAGTGTGCAACATAAGATTTCAAAGAAACTCATTGTTGCTTATTGGGTAAGCCATTAAACATAGCATTACCTTTAAAGTAATATTAATATTTTATTCACAAATATTAATAAATATGAAAATGTCATATTCTTTATTTACCTGGGATGTTACAGTTACTTCCATCGCATTTTCTCTTAGATTGGGAGTTGAAGTGCTGGGTAGCTTTCTATTTTCCTTACCAGTTTGATTCTTAGCCATTTGACTCATTTGAAGTTCTAAATTATGAATCTTAGAATATGTGTCCTTCTTAAATGAGCTGATCTCACTCAACACTTGTTTCAGCATCCCCTTTAACTCTCCTTGAGAATTAGAATATTCATACTCATCTTGATTCTGGAAAATTTGTTTGGGCTGTGGGTGGAAAGCTGGGGTGGTGGGCAGCTTGGTGACCCCTTTCTCACTCCATGATTGATTGTGATGACCTTAATATCCAGATTGGTATGGATTTGAGATTTGAGCATGGACACCTTGATTCCTAGCCCTATAATAAACAAACTGGGCACTCTCATCACATGAACTAGGGAGATCAAAGTTTGGACAATATCTCTGAGTGTGACCAAACATCCCACAGTGATAGCACTTCTCCCTAAGGACCCTATCATTAACGATATAATCTTGAGGATTTGTATCTACCCTATGGATGAATCTCTTCCTAGTGCATTTGTGCTGATATTTTTTATCCAACTTATCAAGCAATTGTTTCATCTCATCAGCAGTGGAATCAGAAAAATCACCTCCACAAGATTGATCAACTAAGTTCTGATTGTAGGGGGTGAGGGAATTATATAAAGTCTCCATGAGAAGATGGGGAGATAATTGATGGATGGGGATCTTTCTAAGAAGACCTTTGAACCTATCCCATGCTTCGTGATAGAGTTATCCCTCATCCTGGACAAAGCCAGTGATTTTATGCCTAACCTCAATGGTGGTGTTCCTGGGATATAATTTAGATACAAAGGCATTGCACACCTCTTCCTAGGTTTCAAAGATTTCCTCATCTAAATTTTGAAACCAAGTCCTATCCCTCCCCTTTAGATAGGATGGAAACAACCTCAACTCCTCCTCACTAAGATCTCGTTGAGGCAACTGCTGGATAGAACCATAAAAATCTCTGATAAACTCTAAGGAGTCCTATGCTGGAAGACCATTAAATGATGGTAGTTGAGAAAGATGAGACTGTTCGATCTCATAGCTCCTAGAACTAGGGGACAATTTTATGCAGGATGGATTGTTTGAAATAGTAGGAATTTGAAACTCCCTAAGCTTAGGTCTCCTAGGGGCAGGAACTAAGGGTTGTGTCCCATTGACATTTTGATTTCCAGCAATTTTATCCAAATTCTCCATTTCAGTTTTCTTTTGTTTTCTAAGTGCAGAACAGTGATTATTGATTTCTTGAATAAGAGTTTCAATTTTTGACTTAGATGCTCTAGTGTGCATACAGTTTCAACAACAAGCTTTTCTTGATATTTTTTTTGTACAGTTTTAAGTTTTGTATTTTTTTTTTGTTCTATTCAAAAAAAATTGTGTTTTTTTTAACTTGGTCACACATGCCTTCCCCAGAAACGGTGCAAAAATTTGGTCGCACAGTCATTGAGTACGCACAAATTTAAAATTTATAAACCCTACAAACTACTGGTACTGTGGTAAGAATGGTGTCAAACCATAGAGAAGGAATTACGTTTTGCTAAACCAAATTAAAACTAAAACAACAAAAAAACAAAAAATAAATAAAATGAAATGATAACAAAAACGAAACGCAAAAAATGAAACAAACATTGAGAGTGGGTTTGAAAATGAAGGTGAATGGTGAAATGTATGGCTTGAACATAGAACAAATAGTAATGATTATTTTAGGGCCCTCGGGCTGCTTTGAATTGATTAAAAAGATAGTCTCTGCTTATCCTTGGTTAAATTCAATTACTCAGTGCATAGAAAAATGGTGATGATCCACTGAGCTGTCACTTCAGTGGATCAACACAACTCAATTAACTTCCTTGAGTCTCGATATTTCGATCTTTACCCTTGGATAAATCTGTGTAAATTAGAGAAGAGATGCATTGACCTTTTCTAATTCTCGGTACTTCGGTCAATGATCCATGGTAAAATGATTCACTACCACACTCATCGATCGTTAGGTAATGTAAAATGATACTCAAAATAAACAGACGAGAAAACCAAGCAATGAAATCATACTGAGCAGTCAAACTAACAAAACATGACGGATAGATGAATGATCAGTTCTCTACAGCCTGATTCCCCTAATCTATTTAACTACACATTAAAACAGTAAAACAGATAGAAACTGATAATGAATCAAGAAAAATCTCCCGCGAGATTTCTCCTCTCTCTAGCAATGGCTTCGATGTTGATCTCCTGCTATACGTCTGTCTTCCTCGGTTTCGACGATGAGATGGATCGAAGGTTAATCGCGATGAGTTGATGGATGGAGGGAGGGATCCCCAGATAGAAGAATGGATGCTCGCCCCTACGATCTCAAGTTCTAGAATCCTATGCCCCTGCTCTCACCCCCTGGATAGATCAATGCCTCGCGCGCAGTTGTAACTAAAAAATATTCCCCCGCCTGCACGATCTCCCTGTACAAAAATAATGGAAAATACAAAAAAATGCACGTGAGTGAGACAAAATAAACAAATTACATCAAAATGTATATATATAAAATATATAAAAATATATACCAATACTTATAATTATTATTAGTAGTATTATTAGGTGTATATATATATAAAATATATAGAAATATATTTATTGATAATATATACATGTATAATAAATAATTATATAATTTTTTAAAATAGAATAAACAAAACAAATAAATTTAAAAAGTAAATTATTTTACTATATATTGGTTAAATTAATTATTAAATATATAATATATTATGATTATAATAAAATTTATATTAGTTATATTACATATATGTATGTTAATATTATTATTTATGTTATATAGGTTATTATATATAATAATGTAATAATAAGAAAAAAAATAAAAGTGGAATTGGGGGGTTAGGGGTCGTGCGGATGTGGAAGAGAGGGAAGAGAGCAGTGCAAGGTGGTTCATGGGCTGACGTCGGTGGTGAGGAGTAGAAAGGGAGGCGGCTTCTCAGGGTGGTCGCCAGTGGTATGAATGCAGTGGCTCGGCCTGGGAATCGGGGCGACGTGATGCGTCTTAGGTCTGCTCGCGCGGCGAGGTTGAAGGGAGGCGGTAGGGTTTGGACAGCTCGCTGGCAGAGGAAAGGGTAAGGTCGATGGCTCTCCACCTAAATTTAGGGAGAAAAATGTGCAACGCCAGCGGCATGAAACAGGGGATTTCGGACTACGGTGGTGAAGTCGAGAGCTGTGGAGGGTTTGAGTGCGATTGCTGGTTCGAGGCTTGGATAATTTATTCTAAAATTTCTTCAATCTGTGCATTTGAGGATGTTTGGTTGTGGTTCTTCATTCATATTTTTAGTTGGATGGTGATTTGGTTCATGTTTTTGATGTTCACTGCTACTACGGATTCGTTTGATGATTTCTGTCTACCAGTGATGTGAATGCTTCGGGTTGTTGTGTGATTTTTGTAGGAATTTTGCTGCTGTGTTTCTTTGATTTTGTGATTGCTGTTGTTGGGGGAGATGGAGGTGGATAGGAATAAGCGGCGGTGGAGGCGATGAGACCGTGAAGCGGTGCCACAGTGAATCAAGGGTGAAGGCAGTGGCACCGTGGTGGAACCGGTGGAAAAGGGGGTGGGATACGGTGGGACAGCTTGTGAGGCACCATGAGGGTACTGCTCACGGTGAGACACTGAATGAAGATGTGGTTGGGCAGTGGTGAGACAGTGAAGCGGGGGATACTGTGGCACCGTGAGGTGCGAAACGGTGGCACCGTGACTGGTCGAAAATGGTGACAGAGGAACCGTGCGACCGTAATACCTGCAAAATGAATCAAAAATTAAATTAATTAAATCATTAATACAACTAAAAATGGATTAATGAATTAAATTAAAAGTAATAAAATTAAAAACTAAATAAATAAGATAAAATTAATTATGCTTTATTAAAAATTATTAATTTATTTTTATTCAAAATAAATTAATTCTAGACATTATTAAAATAGTTACAATTACTTTCTTAAATTAATTACAAATTAATTAAAGAATAAAAATATTAATTGAATAAGATTAAATTGTTAAAAATAATTAAATTATTAAAAGACTAAAAACTAAAATGAGTTATTTATTTACAATTTAAAGAATAAAGAATTAATTAATTAAATTAATAAATTAATAAACTAACTGGAATAAAAATTTAGTAAAAATAAAATAATAAATGAAGAAAAGTCATATTCGCAGGACTAATTTAATTTAAGAATTATTTAAAAAGACAATAATGAATCTTAAAAACACATGATTTAAACTAAAATTGATTATTTTACACAGCAAAGTACAAAATCACATCAATTATCAATTATTTAATAAAAAACAACATTTTGGTGTAAAAAGTCAATAAAAATACAAAAAAGGATGTGAAAAAGAATGTGAAAACACTACCACATCAGTCTCCAAAAGATATGGTAAAGACATGAGTTTTTAGAAGGTTGAGTTTCGCGAAGGTGTGGAGCATCACGAACACATGATAAAAATACAGTGTTCTCGTGACTACGAGAAGTATCATGAATGTGCATTGAGAAGGTGGTACCTATATAACTATGAGAATCTTTATAAATGAGAAAATTTTACTAGTGCTTTTAGAATAAATGGGCTTCATTGATAGGATAGAAGAGGCTCGTAAAAAGGTTGTTGGTAGCTTTTAGTCGTCATGAAGGGATAACTCTATAAATACATATATTACCCTTATTTGAAACAAGAATATATTTTTAGAAAATGCTGAATCACTCTGAATTTTTGATGGATGGGTGCTTCATGAATTAGGGATTATTTGTGGTATTGAGCATCATGAAAATATTGTTTAAGCCTTAACTGATATTAAGGATTTTCTTAAAAGGGGGTTTCATGATGACTAGGAGTTTTGTGAAGACCTAGTGTTCCAGGAAGGTTTTAAGATTCATGAAGGTTGGGAGCTTCGTAAAGGTGGGTGGGTTTTAAAATGCTGATATTTCATTGAAATAAAAAGTGAATTTCAAAAAGGCTATGAGATTCACAAAAAGTAGTGTTAAACATATGGTTTAAATGAATAGTGATTTCATGTGGATCAACTTAGGACTATGGTGAAAGAAGAGTTTCATGCTAATTAGGGAAAAATTTAAATTCCCAATCTACTGAGGATACCTTCAAGTCATTAAACTAAGTAAGACTTCACCCAGGGTAGTGATCTAGGGGGATTAGATGGAAGTGTTCTGAGGGAGGCAGTGTGTTATCCCTAAAATTCTTGTAAATGTGGTGTGTTTAGCATATATTGTCTTTATCTAATCTTTTTTACTCCAAAATAACTAGAGAATATTAGTGGATTTAGGTAAGATCAATACATCATCGGCGTATGCTTCTTGGACTAGCCCTTAGTGGTGAACCAAGTAAAACGGTTGTGTTGTCTTTCTTCATATGAATGTTTAACAAATGCATGATTCCATTAGAAAATTTTTACAATTTTATGCAAACATGGGGGAAAGATACATCACTTCAAAAGAAAAATTTGACACCCTGATTCACCCCTCCCCTCTCAGGGTGTTCTAGGTTCTTATAAGTGGTATCAAAGCGTACAGATTTTTAGTATCAAATTTATCCTCTATTATTTTCCTAGGGAATTAAATGAATGTTAGGGTGGTTACCCTATTTGATGGAAACAAATTCTAGATTTGGGAAAATATAATGAGATATCATATTTGATCCCTTGGGATGGAATTTCTCTTTGCCACAACTCAAGGGATTTAGTTTAGTGATGAAACATGTCTTTCTATGACTAAAAAAGATAGGAAAATGCTTGATGCAGATGTCAATGCTTAAAATACCCTTACTGAATCTCCATATGATCAATTATATTTAAAGGTGATGAGTTTTATTTCATCCAAGTCCATGTATAAGAAACTATAAAATATATACGAAGAAAATAAAAAAGCGAAGGAAGTCAAACTCCAAGTTTTACATAATAAGTTTACTGATCTAAAAATGCATCTGGATGAAAATAAAGATAGTTTATTTAACAAAATTACTGAATTTGTTAGAGAAATTCAAGTAATAGGTTAAGAAATTAAATATATTTACATTATGAAGAAAATATTGAGAATCAGTTCACCTATATACAATCCTAAAGTGGTATCCCATGAGGAAATAGATTTGTCTAAACTTTCTCTTGATGATATTCTAAGAAGACTGGTGGATTATGAAATGAGAGTCAAACCAGAAGAAACAAAAATTTGAGAAAGCAGGGAAATGGAATTAAAATAAATGGAAAATATTGAAATTTTCAAAGGTGGTGATGATATAGATAATGTGGATGATTAATTTATTTATCTTTTTTCCAGAAAATTAAATAGAGGAAAAGGGAAACCTGGGGGAAATATTACTTTGACCTTCTTTTAGTGTGGTAAAGTGGTACACATCATTTCTTGATGCCCAAGGAAATTTGATGATATAGATTTTAAATCATAAATCATGAAGAAGCCTTAGAAGTGGTTCCCTAATAAGGTATGCTTCAATTTAATAAATAAATTATAGATAAAGAGATTCATCTACAAGTAAGAACAATATGATAATGACTTTTTAGAGGATATATAACCATAGTTTAAATCTAAACCTGAAGTGTCCATGATGGCTACAGTTGAAAAGGTAGAACCTATAAAATATGAACATAATTATTTGATTGTTTTTTTTTGATATGAAGGTGGAACTTGAGGGTTCTCTTGATGATGTTTGCATTCAAAGAAAGAAAAAAATAAATATGGAAGTTTTTCTGAAAGTGTCATCAGAGTATGTTGATTTTCTTGAAGTTGAAATTGATCAACTAGAAGGAGAGGTAGAATAAAATTTTACAACTCTTGAATTATTATAAGAGGTAGTGGAATTTAAACATTGGATTTAAGAGAATAAAAAATTCATCAATGACCTTACATCAAGATTTTCTAAAAATGAAAATATAGTTGAGGGACTTAAAAAATAAGTTGTTAATTTAAGGATTAAAAAAGAAATTGAATCAAAATCAAGGGAAAAAGAAGAAATTTTAGTTTGTAATATTTTCTGATATAGATCTATTAAAAATAGTTAAACACGGTTCTCAAGGAGTATAGAAGGCATTGAATGATCAGAGATCCACATTTATGGGAAAAAGTGGAATTGGATGTGATGTAGAAACATTAAATACTAGAAACATGATGATCCAAAATAAAAAGAAGAATAAAGTAGCACATATCATAGATTATCTTGATATCCCAATAAAGAAATATTAAAACCAAATAGAAAAAAGTGCTCAAAATAATGTGATAACTCCTAAAAAATATGGTATAAATCATTAGGTTTCTACAGTGAGAACTCCTCGTCTTCAACATCCATTGAATTTTAAAATTACCTCTAAAAACATGGTATAAATCATGAGGTGTCTTTAGTGAGAACTCATCAAAAATAAGGGGTTATTGAATAGAAAAATTGACAGTTGAATAAAATGTATAGAACTATACTGATCGAGATTCGTGTTTCTCATCATTACTAGAAAGAGGTTGTTCAAGTAATAGTGTATAATCAGAATTGTATAGGGGTTTTTATAGGAGATAAAAAACACCATATGAGATATAGTGTGTAATGAATCCATATCTAAAGTATTTTTATGTTTTTGGAAGTAAATGTTTCTTCCAAAAAAATAAATAAATGAAGGAATTTATGGTGATTTTGCAGATGAGGGAATATTCCTTGAATATTCAATGAATATTAAAACCTAAAATTTTTACAATAATCATCTTATAAATATTTTGGAAAGAAATGATGAAAATATCATTGAAGATAAACCATAAATACCTCAAGGATATCATATATTTATATGATTTAAGATAAATAAGAAAGTGGGAAAATGAGAGATTCAAATGTACAAATAGTGGAATACTTTCAAAACATTATGGGATCACAAAATGATGATGATTTAGAAGAAGAATTATAAAAAGAAACAATTATTGAATAAACTTCACCAGAACCTCACAAGAGAAATAGAAGAATATAAATTGATCAATCCAACATCATTAGAGATTGGACCACACCTATATAAACAAGGAGAATGATGAATGAAGCATATTATGCCTCTCTATTAATTGTGGAACTAACCTCATTTGAATAAACAGTGAAGGATGAATCATGGGTTAATTCCATGAATGAAGAACTAGATCATATTGGCAAGAATAGAACATGGGATCCTGTTAAGAGACCAGAAAATCACAATGTGATTGGAACAAAGTGGATCTTAAAAAAAATTCGATGAGGATGAAAATGTGATCAGAAACAAGGAATTATTAGTGTGTGAAGTTTATAAATACATTAAAGGAATTATTGCTGAATAAATATTTTCTATAGTACTTAGAATGGATTAGATCAATATCTTCCTTTTCATGTCAATTCAACGAGGGTAAAGAGTTTATCAGATGGATGTCAAAATGGTTTTCTTGACGAAGAATTATAAATTGAATAACCATTCAGATTTAATATTGGAAATGATGAGATAAATGTATTTAGATTAAAGAAGGATATCTATGGTCTAAACCAGATGCTATGAGTGTGGTATTCCTGATTGGATTCTTATTTTAAGAAGATAAAATTTAAAATAGGAGGTTTTGAACATAATCTCTATGTGAATAATTCTTAGAAAGATCAATTTATGTTTCTTGTGTATGTGGATGATATTATTTTTGGCAGAAGTAGGAAGATATCGGTGGAAAAATTTTGTAATCATATGAAATCTAAATTCTAAATGTCTATGATTTGTGAACTCACATACTTTTTGGGTCTCTAGGTTATTCAAAATAATGATTATACCTTCATTTCTCAGAAAACATATACAAGAGAGCTGCTAAATAAATTCAAGATTCATGGCTCCAAACTAATGTCAACTCTGATAACGGTTTGTACAAAACATGGAAATCATGAGAATGGGAAATCTATGGATGACACTTTGTATAGGAGGATCATTGGAATCTTATTATACTTGACTACATAATATCCAGATATCACTTTTTCAACATGCTTAGTAGATCATTTCCAAAGTAATCTGAAGGAAGAACATTTTTCAGCTCTTAAAAGAATCATGAGGTTTATTCAAGGTACTCTCAATTTTGTATTATTCTTTACAGTGGGAAGGGATAATGAATTATCATAATTTTTTATGCTAATTGGTCTGGATATGTGGTGGATTTCAATTCCACAAGTGGTGTTTATTTATTCATAGGAAACAAATGTGTGGGTTGATTGAGCAATAAATAGGAAAGCATGTCCCGTAGTATGGCTAAAGAAGATTATATTTCTATGAAGAAGGATTAAAATCATCTATTATGGAGGAATAAACAACTTACTAATATTGGTCATAATGTAAAATATATGATGGTGATACATTGTGACAACAAGATAATGATCGATCTTACAAATAATCCAGTTCAGCACTCTCATATTAAACATATTGAGATCATATATCACTTTATCAAAAAAAATTGAGCATGGTGTGATTAAAATAGAGTATTTCGGAACTGATAACCAATTTTATACCATTAATACTAAGCCTTTAGAAGGACCAATATTCAAGAAACATTGGTTTAACCTCAGTGTCTAGCCACCTCCCAGTTCCTAAATAGGTTATAGTTTTTCCCCTCTCCCCATTTTTGTTAAATTTTTTAAACTATTTTTGAAGTTTATATAGGTCTCTGGGGGAGATAAAATCTAAGGGTGTTTTATTACTAAAATTAAAAAAACAAGTTCATTAGGTTTATTAAAAAAGGTGGAGATAAGTGGAATTAAATGATATGGTTTATCTTTAGGTTTTTAGGAATGGTTTGCAGGATTGGTTGGTTGCCTATGGTAGCAAGAAATTCTCATTTTCCACTCTTTTTTTTACACTGATATTTTCTGATATACTTAGAGTGATTGATGATCTATTTTAGTCCCATCAGGTTTTTGATCAAGGTTGTTTATTTATTGAATTTATCTATAGATTTCTGAAAAACCCAAAGGGAGAGATTATTTGAAAAAATGCTTTTCATAAGCTAGAAACATGGTGTATTTTTTTATTTTTATCAATCCACACTAGGTTCGATCGATGATTTTTCAAGGAAAGTGATATTATAGTGTAGATGGATTCAATTTTTAAGGTGGCATCATTTCCCAATGTTTTCCAAAATTTTGGAGCTCAAAATCAGGAGGAAGGAGAAAGATTCATGAAAGGTGGAGTTTCATGTTTATATCTTCAAGATATGATAAAGTCATGAGTTTCAAAAAAATGGGTTTTATAAATTTTGGGTTTCATGAATGTGTGGAGATTCATGAAAACATGATGTAAATACAGTGTTCTCATGAATATGAGAAGCATTACGAATGGAAGTTGATAAGGTGGTATCTACACAGCTATGAGAAACATTACAAGTGGGAAAATTTCACTAGATCTTTGTGAATAAAGGGGCTTATAAAATAGTAAAGAAGAGGTTTATGAAAACACTAATGATAGTTTAGGATCTTCACAAAGTTATATGTCTATAAATAGGTGGATGAACCTCATTTATTATGGTTATAAATTTACAAAGGATGGTAAATTGAAGAATCATGAATTATTTGAAAGATTGAGCATTGTGAAAACACTGGTAATGTCTTAACTAAATATAAGGATTTTCTAAAAATAGAGTTTTTCAAAGACTGGGAGTTTCAAAAATACTTAGTGTTCCATGAAGGATCTAATCTTCAAGAATGTTGGGAGCTTCATGAAGGTGTGTGGTTTTTAGAACACTGGTATTTATTTGAAACAAAAATGGGGGTTTCGTGAAGGTTGGGAGCTTCATGAATTATAGTTTTGAACATCTATTTTAAGTGAAAATTTCTTTCAAGTACATAAACTCAGGACTATGGTGCAAGAAATATGTCATGATAATTAGGGGAAAAGACTAAAATTTACAATATACTAAGGAAACCTTCAATGCATTAAGCTAATTAAGACTTAACCCAAGGTAGTGAGCTAGGGTGAGTCAATGGGAGTGTTTTGAAGGATGTAGTGTGTTGTCTCTAAAATTATTGTAATGGTACTGTGTCTAGGATATATTTATTGTGCCTGATCTTCTATAATCTAAAATAAATAGTAAATATTAGTTTATTTAGGTACAACTGACACATTATCGGTGTATTCTCCATCGACTATCCATTAGTGGTGAACCAAGTAAAACTGTTGTATTTTCTCTCTGTATATTAATGTTTAATAACTTCATTATTCCATCAGACATGTTTTACGAGTTCCTACCAATATGCAAAAAATATTCATCACTTCAAGGGGAGATAGGGGATGTGTAGGAAATTATATATGAAATTAATCAAAAAGTTAAAGGATCAAATTTGGTTATCAAATTAGACATGTAAAAGGCTTATGATCGTATAGAATGGTCATTTATTATTAGATTTCTCACTTTCACGGGCTTCTCTAACAAAATAAATGACATTTTTTTCGATGTTTTAGCTCTCCATAGATCTATATTGTGTTTCTTGGAAAGATTTGGGGATTCTTTAAATTGGTTTTGAGGACTTAAACAAGGTGATCCCCTATCCCCTAGTCTATTTGTTCTAATGAAAAATACCCTTAGAAATATTCTTCACAAAAGTTTTAATGAGGGTCGAGTTAGAAAATTTCTATGCAGACTTTAGTCCCCATGAGTTTCCCACTAGATATTTGTGGATGACACAATTATTTTTATTAATATAAGGAAGTGATAGGTTCGGGGAATCAACCACATTCATGAGGCTTATTGTAATTGGAGTTAAAAAATGAAAAAAATAGAAAAAATGGAGATGAGCTTGAGTTTATCATTGTACTTATTTTTATGACTCATGTCACTATCTAAATTCAAGGGCATGATTTTCATTAATTCATTGTATTCAATTGTCAGCTCATTCTCTATGAAAAAAAAATAAAGTTGTGCCTTTCTGGAGCTTTACAAAAAAAATGAAAAAAATGAAAAACAAGGGGAGAACTTGGATGTAATCATTCATTGGATTAATTTTCTGGCTCATGTCCCCTTTCATAAAAAGGGTTATGTGTTGTGTATCAAATTTTTAAGGGGATTTAGTGAGTTTCATCGTGTGTTTTCACTTGATTATTCATGCATTGTGCTTAAGAGTCCAACCTCCTCTTTCTAGCCTTAATTTTTCAATCATTTTTTCACCAACCCTAAGCCACATAATTCACCTAGAAAAAGTCCTCATGATTGAATTCATTTTCATGTTTCGTGCTGTTGAGAGATGATAATTGTCACAAGTCTATGGTGATACATGCACTTTCCAAGTATGAGCATAACTCCATATTTAATTTCTCTTGAGTGAAGAGTGACACAAATTTCAAGGTGAGGTAGGTTGTGATTGGGCCATGGATGGATTTTTGAGGTTGAAAAAATTTAAATGTGAGGAATGAAAATGATTGGTAATTGTTTTTCATATAGAATACATGATGGAATTTCATTTTGGAAGATATCATTGATGTTTTCTCATTGTTGATTTTTGTGTGAATTTTGATTTGGATATATGATGATTGCTCGGGAGTGCAATGTGTAAGTGTGGGGGAGTGATGAAGCCATAATTTTCACATATTATATACTTTATTTCAATGTTCTAAATCCCACCAATGTGTTATTTTATGGGAAATTGTCACATTTTTATGTTTTAGTGGTATTTTGAGCTCAAATGAAAAAATGGCTTAATTTTGGTGTTTAACTATTCTATTTAACTTCATTATTTCGGCCATATCATTTTATAAACTATCCAAAATTGTGAAATTACTTTTCTGTATATTTACTTACGTAATGGGAATAATTTCATCCTTCTGGAGGCCCAGCTCAATCAATCATTTGGAGGCCCAAAATTAGCTCACAATCCGGACCTCGAAAACTGTGTGCAGATTTGGAATGTTTTAAAGATGATCTTTTATCTCGAAGCTGACCAATCCAATGGAGATGATATTCAACAAGGATCTAGAGGATGAATAAATGAACATCTTTCATTAAGTAGTCCACGTCTGAATCGGCTGGCTTCAATGGTCTTAATGGCATTGGAATTTGGAGTTGTGGAAGACGAAGAGTCACATTGGCAGATTAAATGTTCCGTACTAAATCTACCATAACTCCATCATAAGTGGACCCATATGGCTGAAATGTTGTTGAGGGATGAAGAAGACGATATGGAACAACTTTCAAGAAGGGTCCAGTTACCAATTCCTCCATTTCAGGGGCCTAAAATTCTATGCAATCCGGAGGGCAGAATTTGAGCGGGATTTCTTCACTTATTTTCTCTATAAATTTGTACCTCCTCTCCCTTTTACAAGGATAGCCATTTTCAGGGGGAAAGGTTGAGTATTTTTATTGTAATATTTTCTTTTATTTTTAATATATATTAGTTTATATTTCCTCTTCATACCTCCTTTCTTCCATTTATTTTATTTTATGTATTCTACCACCGTTATTCCCTTCTCAACTCCACTAAAAATGGAGAACTAACCTTGGCGCTTGTTCGAGGGAGGGAATGGTGGGTTGATTGAGTTATTGAGATTTAATTTCTTATATATTTATTCAATTATGGGAATTTTGGTGGTGTTTAAATTGATTACAGTGAGCGGTCGCCCTGTTTTCTCTACCACCAATTTCTTCTTCTCGTTTATAAATTTTCCTTCCCTTTGCTATTTGTGTCGTGCATACGGTGGAGCATGACATGAGTAGTGATGGTCAGCGAAGAAGTATCCTATCTGAATTTAGGAAGAGAATTACCCTATATGTAGAGGTCTCAGTATGGGGTAATGACAATCCAAATGAGAAGGTGAGGTGTGACAGGTCTTGATCACCTCATTTTGTTGAATATTGAATTTTTTTTAAACAATGATATCAACCGCCACGACCTCCTAAGAACAACTGCCTACTTTCTTTATTCTAACTTCATTTTGTATTACATTGCATTATTATATATTATATTTATATTTTATGCATTTGAAAATTTCCCCCCATTTATATTAGTATTATCTTTTTAAATTAGTTAGCTTATACTAGTGACAATAGGAAAAAAGTGTGTGTTAGCGGTCTCCTTGTGATCGACCCTCAGGTGTGCCACTATAGTACATTTTTAGGTTAATAAGAATTTAATTGAATTGTGGTTCGTGAAAAACCACTCTCATCAATTTGGCGCCATTTCCCGGGAGGTCAAGTGCTCTCACACTCTATTTTTCATAAAAACTAACAAAAAAATTCAAAATTTCAAAAACTAAAAAAAATTGCTTCATTGAATATCATTTTTTTTTGTCGAGATGGATTATTTTAGTGATTTTTCTTATTCTTGGCCTAGTACTGAATTGTCTAGCAGGGAAGAGTCTATTATGCTGTAGATTGAAGAAGATGCTGGGATGATTCAAAATAATTTCAAAATCCTTGAACAAGCAAGCAAGATGGTAGCATCGCTGGCGGCTGAAGTTGATGAAGTTAAAAATCTATGGCTGTAACAACAAAAACAAAATAACCAAGCTGAAGAAGAAAAGTTAAATGTTGTTCCACCTAAATTTGAAGTTGACGAACCCAAGGAGGACTTGAAGATTCATTTGGAAGATCCAATCGTCTCTCCTTGGCCATTGCTTGAAGTGGTTCCTGAAGATGTCATGTCAGCTGATACAACTGTGGGAGGTCAAGATGTTTTGGATAAACATTGGTTAGATTTTTTTGAAGACCAAAAGGTAAGTGATTCTCCCATCTTATTCAAAGAAGAATCAGTACCTCTATACCCCTCTCTTTATTTGGAAGAATATGAAGAAGTCCATGCTGAAAAAGAATTCTCAGTGGCCTTGCCTGAAGAGATCGTGTTTCAAGCTGACCAACATGAAAGGGAAGATTAATACATTGATTGTTCATGTTTTAATCATATCCAAGTGGAACTATTTTCTAACTTTCCTTCTGAATTTTTTGACCCAGCATCACATGTTCAATCCCTAGATGTTAAAGTTGAATAGGCCATACAATTTGTGGCAGTGAACAAAGAGGACTCATTCTTCCTTCTTCCCCCATCATTCCAGTTGTACCACATTGAAATTGGTAAGAAGCTATTGTAATCTATTCATGAGTTTCTCTATGTATGTTGTAGTCTAAAGAGTATGTGAAGAAAGATGTTTTGGTGGTTTCTGAGCAAGAAACCTCACCCACCATCGGATTGGGGTTAATCTGCTGCAACTGCTGGACTAGGGGAAGTAAAAACCTAGCACCCTCTTAGGGGTTAAACCAAGCATTATCCTCTTTATTTTCCTTTCCTATTTCTTTTTATATATTTCTCTCATATTTCCTTTATTTCATGTCTTTTAGATCAAGTGGTAGTTTCTAGGAGATTAACTCAATGCTGCCACTGAAAATAAAGTCAGGTTGTATCTTTCCTTCCTTTTATTTTTCTACCCTTATCATTCTTTTGTTGAGCTATAATGGGGGTAGTGAATTCTAGGTGTGGGGGGGAGTGTCAACCTACGTAGTTGTTTGGTGTGATTTATTTTCCTTTTTCTTTTTCATCTTTTTAGTAACCTTGAGCTTTAATGAATATTCTAATCATTTTTCACACACTAATTGATTTTGAGATGATTGAAATCATTTTTGAAGAAATGAATTTTAAATGATTATTGATGTGAAACTTTTTCCTTGAATTTTATTTTCAATCATTTTTATGAGTTTGACCAATTTCTGAAATCCATTCCCATGAAACACTGACTCAAATATTTTTTCCAGTCCTGTGAGGTATTCTGAAACACTTTGAAATATTCTTTCTATTACCCACACTTTCTTGAGAGAAGCTTGGATTTTTTGTGAGAACCGGAACTTGTGATTTTTCTCTTTCGAAGAATTGGATTTCATGGAATGTTTTTGATATGATTTAGGAATTCGTTTGTCTAGCCATATTTTATCTTGAGACCTACCTTTACATCTATATTTTGTTATCCCTTAGATGCCATGAATTTCCTTATAGGTTTAAGCCACATTTCAAGCCAATTTTTCCTTACCTACATGTACTCTTAGAATAATTGCGTGGATATTTCAAGTTTGAGTGTGGGGGAAGGGCCTTTCGTGTGGGTTCTTTGGATGTATTTCATTTCTGGGGGATGTTATGTGTGTGTCAACATTTTGGGTAGTAGATGATAATGATCAAATTGGGCATGAGTAATCCTTTCATTGTACTTTATTGTTTTATCTTGTTCTCCTTCAAAAAAATGAAAAAAAATAGAAAAGATGGAAATGAGCTTGAGTTTATCATTGTACTTATTTTTATGACTCATGTCCCTATATAAATTCAAGGGAATGATTGTCATTAATTCATTGTATTCAATTGTCAGGTCATTCTCCATGAAAAAAAATCAGAAAAAAAAAGAAAATAAAGGTGTGCCTTTCTGGAGATTTACAAAAAAATGAAAAAAATGAAAAACAAGGGGAGAACTTGGATGTAATAATTCATTAGATTCATTTCTTGGCTCATGTACCATTTCATAAAAAGGGGGCGGTGTTGTGTATCACATTTTTAATGGGATTGAGTGAGGTTCATCGTGTGTTTTCACTTGATTATTCATGCATTGTGCTTAAGAGTCCAACCTCCTCTTTCTAGCCTTAATTTTTCAATCATTTTTCCACCAACCCTAAGCCACAGAATTCACCTGGAAAAAGTCCTCATGATTGAATTCATTTTCATGTTTTGTGATGTGGAGAGATGAGAATTATCACAAGACTATGGTGATACATTCACTTTCCAAGTATGAGTATAACTCCAGATTTAATTTCTCTTGAGTGAAGAGTGACACAAATTTCAAGGTGAGGTAGGTTGTGATTGGGCCATGGATGGATTTATGAGGTTGGAAAAATTTAAATTTGAGGAATGAAAATGATTTGAAATTGTTTTTCATAGAGGATACATGATGGAATTTCATTTTGGAAGATATCATCGATGTTTTCTCATTGTTGATTTTTGTGTGAATTTTGATTTGGATATATGATGATTGCTCGGGAGTGCAATGCGTAAGTGTGGGGGAGTGATGAAGCTAGAATTTTCACATATTATTTATTGTATTTCAAGGTTCTAAATCCCACCAATGTGTTATTTTATGTTCAATTGTCACATTTTTATTTTTTAGTTGTATTTTGACCTCAAATGCAAAAATGGCTTAATTTTGGTGTTTAACTATTTTATTTAACTTCATTATTTCGGCCATATCATTTTCTAAACTATCCCAAATTGTGAAATTACTTTTCTGTATATTTCCTTACATAATGGGACGAATTTCATCCTTCTGGAGGCCCAGCTCAATCAATCATTTGGAGGCCCAAAATCAGCTCACAATCCGAACCTCAAAAACTGTGTGCAGATTTGGAATGTTTTAAATATGAGATTTTATCTCGAATATGACCAATCCAATGGAGATTATATTCAACAAGGATCTGGAGGAGGAATAAATTAACATCTTTCATTAAGTATTCCACGTCTGAATCTGCTGGTTTCAATGGTCTTAATGACATTGGAATTTAGAGTTATGGAAGACGAAGAGTCACATTGGCAGATTAAATGTTCCGCAGTAAATCTGCCATAACTCCATCATCAGTGGACCAATGTAGCTGAACCTTTATGGAGGGATGCGGAAGATAATTTGGAACAACTTTCAAGAAGGATCCAGTTACCAATTACTTCATTTAAGGGGCCTAAAAGTCTATGAAATCCGGAGGGCAGAATTTGAGCGGGATTTCTTCACTTATTTTCTCTATAAATTTGTACCTCCTCTCCCTTTTACAAGGATAACCATTTTCAGGGGGAAAGGTTGGGTATTTTTTTTGTAATAGTTTCTTTTATTTTTAATATATATTAGTTTATCTTTCTTTTTAATACCTCCTTTCTTTCATTTATTTTATTTTATGTATTCTCCCACCGTTATTCCCATCTCAACTCCACTAAAAAAGGAGAACTAACCTCGGTGCTTGTTCGAGGGAGGGAATGGTGGGTTGATTGAGTTATTGAGATTTAATTTCTTATCTCTTTATTCAATTCTGGGGATTTTGGTGGTGGTTAAATTGATTACAGTGAGCGGTCGCCCTGTTTTCTCTACCACCAATTTCTTCTTCTCGTTTATAAATTTTTCTTCCCTTCGCTAATTGTGTCGTGCATACGGTGGAGCATGACATGAGTAGTGATGGTCAGCAAAGAAGTATCCTATCTGACTTTAGGAAGAGAATTAACCTATATGCAGAGGTCTCGGTATGGGGTAATGACAATCCAAATGATAAGGTGACGTGTGACAGGTCCTGATCACCTCATTGAGTTGAATATTGAGATTCTTTTAAATAATGATATCAACCACCACGACCTCCTAAGAACAACTGCATACTTTATTTCTTCTAAATTCATTATGTATTACATTGCATTATTATATATTATATTTATATTTTATGCCTTTGAAAATTTCCCCCCATTTATATTAGTATTATCTTTTTAAATTAGTTAGCTTATACTAGTGACAATAGAAAAATAGTGTGTGTTAGTTACCTCCTTGTGATCGACCCTAGGGTGTGCCACTATGGTACATTTTTAAGTTAATAAGAATTTAATTGAATTTTGGTTCGCGAAAAACCACTCTCATCAATTTGGCGTCGTTGTTGGGGAGGTCAAGTGCTCTCACACTCTATTTTTCATAAAAACAAACAAAAAATATTAAAAATTTCAAAAACTAAAAAAACAAAGTGCTTCATTGAATATCATTTTTTTGTCAAGATGGATTATTTTAGTGATTTTTCTTATTCTTTGCCTAGTACTAAATTTTCTAGCTGGGAAGAGTCTATTATGCTGCAGATGGAAGAAGATCCTGGGATGATTCAAAATAATTTCAAAATCCTTGAACAACCAAGCAAGATGGTAGCATCGCTGGCGGCTAAAGTTGATGAAGTTAAAACTCTATGGCTGGATCAACAACAACAAAATAACCAAGCTGAAGAAGAAAAGTTAAATGTTGTTCCACCTACATTTGAAGTTGACGAACCCAAGTAGGACTTGAATATTCAATTGGAAGATCCAATCGTCTCTCCTTGGCCATTGCTTGAAGTGGTTCCTGAAGATGTCATGTCAGCTGATACAACTGTGGGAGGTCAAGATGTTTTGGATAAACATTGGTTAGATTTTGTCGAATACCAAAAGGTAAGTGATTCTCCCATCTTATTCAAAGAAGAATTAGTACCTCTATACCCCTCTCTTTCTTCGGAAGAAGATGAAGAAGTCCCTTCTGAAAAAGAATTCTCAGTGGCCTTGCCTGAAGAGATCGTGTTTCAAGCTGACCAACAAGAAAGGGAAGATTTATACATTGATTGTTCATGTTTTAATCATATCCAAGTGGAACTATTTTCTAACTTCCCTTCTGAATTTTTTGACCCAGCATCACATGTACAAGCCCTAGATCTTAAAGTTAAAGAGGCCATACAAGTTGTGGCAGTGAACAAAGAGGACTCATTCTTCCTTCTTCCCCCATCATTCCAGTTGTACCACATTGAAATGGGGAAGAAGATATTTTACTCTATTAATGAGTTTCTCTATGGATGTTGTAGGATAAAGAGCATGGGAAGAAATAAGTTTTGATGGTTTCTGAGAAAAAAACCTCATCCACCATCGGATTGGGGTTAAGCTGCTGCAACTGCTGGACTAGGGGTAGTAAAAACCTAGCACTCGCTTGGGGGTTAAACCAAGCATTATCCTATTTCTTTTCCTTTCCTATTTATTTTTATATATTTCTCTCATATTTCCTTTATTTAATGTCTTTTATATCAAGTGGTAGTTTCTAGGAGATTAACTCAATGTTGCCACTGAAAATAAAGTCAGGTTGTATCTTTCCTTCCTTTTATTTTTCTACCCTTATCATTCTTTTGTTGATCTACAATGGGGGTATTGAAATCTAGGTGTGGGGGGAGTGTCAACCTAAGAAGTTGTTTGGTGTGCTTTATTTTTCTTTTTCTTTTTCATATTTTTAGTAACCTTGATCTTTAATGAATATTCTAATCATTTTTCACACACTAATTGATTTTGAGATGATTGAAATCATTTTTGAAGAAATGGATTTTAAATGATTGTTGATGTGAAACTTTTTCCTTGAATTGGATTTTCAGTCATTTTTATGAGTTTGACCAATTTCTGAAATCCATTCCCATGAAACACTGACTCAAATATTTTTTCCAGTCCTGTGAGGTATTCTAAACCACATTGAAATATTCTTTCTATTACCCACACTTTCTTGAGAGAAGCTTGGATTTTGTGTGAGAACCATAACTTGTGATTTTTCTCTTTTGAAGCATTGGATTTCATAGAATGTTTTTTATATGATTGAGGCATTTTTTTAGCTAGCCATATTTTATCTTGAGACCTACCTTTACATCTATCTTTTTTTATCCCTTAGATTCCATGAATTGCCTTATAGGTTTAAGCCACATTTCAAGCCAATTTTTCCTTACCTACCCGTAATCTTAGTATAATTGCATGGATATTTCAAGTTTGAGTGTGGGGGAAGGGCCTTTAGTGTGAGTTCTTTAGATGTGTTTCATTTCTGGGGGATGTGATGTGTGTGTCAACATTTTGGGCAGTGGATGATAATGATCAAATTGGTCATGAGTAATCCTTTCATTGTGCTTTATTGTTTAATCTGGTTCTCCTTCAAAAAAATAAAAAAAATAGAAAAAATGGAGATGAGCTTGAGTTTATCATTGTACTTATTTTTATGACTCATGTACCTATCTAAATTCAAGGTCATGATTGTAATTAATTCATTGTATTCAATTGTCAGCTCAATCTTCATGAAAAAAAAAATCAAAAAAAAAAGAAAATAAAGTTGTGCCTTTCTGGAGCTTTACAAAAAAAATGAAATAAATGAAAAAAAGGGGAAGAACTTGGATGTAATCATTCATTGGATTCATTTCCTGGCTCATTTACCATTTCATAACAAGGGGGTGGTGTTGTGTATCACATTTTTAAGGGGATTGAGTGAGGTTCATCGTGTGTTTTCACTTGATTATTCATGCATTGTTCTTAAGAGTCCAACCTCCTCTTTCTAGCCCTAATTTTTTAATCATTTTTCCACCAACCCTAAGCCACAGAATTCACCTGGAAAAAGTCCTCATGATTGAATTCATTTTCATGTTTTGTGCTGTCGAGAGATGAGAATTGTCACAAGCCTTTGGTGATACATGCACTTTCCAAGTATGAGCATAACTCCAGATTTAATTTCTCTTGTGTGAAGAGTGACACAAATTTCAAGGTGAGGTAGGTTGTGATTGGGCCATGGATGGATTTATAAGGTTGAAAAAACTTAAATTTGGGGAATGAAAATTATTGGGAATTGTTTTTCATAGAGGATACAAGATGGAATTTCATTTTGGAAGATATCATTGATGTTTTCTCATTGTTGATTTTTGTGTGAATTTTGATTTGGATATATGATGATTGCTCGGGAGTGCAATGCGTAAGTGTGGTGGAGTGATGAAGCTAGAATTTTCACATATTATATACTTTATTTCAATGTTCTAAATCCCACCAATGTGTTATTTTATGGGCAATTGTCACATTTTTATGTTTTAGTGGTATTTTGAGATCAAATGCAAAAATGGCTTAATTTTGGTGTTTAACTGTTTTATTTAACTTTATTATTTCGGCCATATCATTTTATAAACTATACCAAATTGTGAAATTACTTTTCTTTAGATTTCCTTACATAATGGGACGAATTTCATCCTTCTGGAGGCCCAGCTCAATCATGTTTTACCTCTCGTACCCCTCGTGGTTTAATTTTCATGATCACAATCACTCTCTTATTTATCTAATCTTGTTTTAAGTGTTTTTGGATGATAGGCATGATTTCAGGTTGCCAAGGAATTGGGCTAAGAAAGCCAGAAGGCAAAAGTGGACTGATTTCAGTCCACCGGCCAACCGGTGGTCAATTTATCCTTTAAAACATGCCTTTCATTTCAGTCTTTTACATTGCTTGTTTTGGTGATTGTGATCATCAAAATAGGGGGAGATTGTTGTACCTCTCGTACCCCTCGTGGTTTAATTTTCATGATCACAATCACTCTCTTATTTATCTAATCTTGTTTTAAGTGTTTTTGGATGATAGGCATGATTTCAGGTTGCCAAGGAATTGGTCCAAGAAAGCCAGAAGGCAAAAGTGGACTGATTTCAGTCCACCGGCCAACCGGTGGATGACCACCGGCCAGCCGGTGGAATCTTGACAGAAGGCATCCCCTCTGTCCAGACCACCGACCAACCGGTGTCCCATCACCGGCCAGCCGGTGGAACCCAGACAGAAGGGACACCTACTGTCTCACCACCGGCCAACCGGTGGACTCCTCACCGGCCAGCCGGTGGTGCCTGGGCAGAAGGCCTCTCCATTTTCCAAAGCACTGGCCAACCGGTGGCCAAGCACCGGTCAGCCGGTGGAGCCAGTCAAACTAGCCGTTGGGCTTTGACCAGACTTGTCCACTTGACTCCCAATAGCTCCGAAGGCCTCTCCAACGGCTCCGAAGACCCCCAAAGGCCATTTGAGTGTTCCCCCTCTATAAATAAAGGACTAGGAAGCCCCGAAAACGCACGGTAGCCCACGGGAACATTGTTCGATCATTTGGCGAACCTCCGGCACATTCCTTCAAGGATCCCCATTTGCTCCAACTCACTTCCACAACCAAGGAGCACCACCATAGAAGCTTGGGAGCGCTCTTTATCATCACCAATCAATCAATTGGCGCCCAAGACTTCTCCTCTTTACGGTTTTTATTATTTTATCATTTTGAGCTTTATTTTGAGTTTGTGCATACAAACCCTTCTTTCTCTCATCCTCTCTTTGTTTGGGTTTTCACACCACCTTCAAGGTGTGAAGAGGTTAGTCAAGTCTTCCCTTTAAAAGGCTTGAGTCATAGGTGAGCTAGCCTTCACCTGTAAGAAGGCTAGTGGGTTCTTGCTCAACCATTAAAAGCAAGCTGTAATAGGTTCTAGACTACCTTAAAGTCTAGTGGGTTTCTTGATAAAACCATTAAAAAGCAAGCGGTAGTAAATCTCTCAACGGTTGAGTTGGGAGCGAAGACATAGGCTTTGGTTTAAGCCGAACTCCGTTATCAAGTTTTGTGTCTTGCCTCTTTTATTTCCGCTGCACTTTTAACTTTGTTTTTAAATTGTTAATTATTTTTTTAAAAGGCAATTCACCCCCCTCTTGCCATCACTCTCTGACCCAACAATTGGTATCAGAGGCAAAATTTGAGTAATACCCTAACCGGTTTCAAATTCAAGATCCTTTGTGATGGCTTCAACTTCTTTCGCCCCCGAAGGCTATTCTTTGGGTCGTGCTCCATTCTTTGATGGAACTGACTATACTTATTGGAAAACCCACATGACCACTTTTCTTAGAAGTATAGGTTATCCTATTTATAAAATTGTCATGCATGGTTATTCTCTTTCTTCTCCCGATGAATCCAAATGGACTCAAGCCAATATTAAAAATTTCGAGCTTAATGGCAAAGCCATGAACGCTCTTCATTGCGGCCTTGATCGTAATGAATTCAATCAAGTTTCTAGAAGCACTTCATCTCATGAAATCTGGAAACTTTTGGAGGTTACCCATGAGGGGACCAACAAAGTTAAGGATACTCGATTGGACATGTATCGCCAAGATTTTGAAAGCTTCACCATGCACCCACACGAATCAATTACTGATATGTTTACTCGTTTTACTGACGTTTGCAATGGAAGAAAATCTCTTGGAGATGATGTGTCTGCAGAAATGATGGTCAAGAAGATCCTTTGGATCCTACCAAGCTCATGGGCACCGAAAGTCACGGCAATTCAAGAAGCAAAAGACATCAAGAACATGTCGGTCGAAGAGCTCATCGGATCCCTCATGACCTACGAAATCACCATGAGGAGGCAAGATGAAAAGGAAGGCAATCTCATCAAAACTCCAAAGAACATCGTCTTCAAAGTTCAAAAAGAAGAAAGCTCCTCCTCCTCATCGTCTTCCTCTTCAAGTGGCGATTCAGAAATGGAGAATCTTGCCCGCAAAATGCAAAAATTCATGAAGAAGCACAAGAAGAAGAAATCTCGCAAGGCTCAACCCAACGAAAAATCCGAGCCCGAGGTAACATGCTATGGGTGTGGCAAGAAGGGCCATTACAAGCCCGATTGTCCACTCAACAAGAAAAAGTCCAAGCAAAAGGAAAAGAAGAAGGCATTCAAGGCCACTTGGAGTGATAGCTCCACTTCCTCCTCCTCCTCCTCCTCCTCAAGTGACAATGGTAAAAAATGCCTAATGGTATTTCATGAGGTATCCTCTTCCGACTCCTCATCCTCTAGTTCTTCAAATTATTTCAATAATTTATCTTATGAGGATCTCCAAAATGCTAGAGATCAATTGGAGGAAGGTTTTCACGAACTCTCTTCCAAATTTATTGCTTTAAAAAAGAATTTCAAAAAACTTTCTTCTAAAAAGGAACAACTTCTCAAAGAAAAGGAGGACTTGTCCCTCAAGATCCAAAACCTTCCCGATGTTGATTCTATGGAATTAACAATCAAGGATTTAAGGGAATCCCTAGCTAAGTTCACCAAAGGTGAACATAACCTTTCGAAGCTCCTTGGTTCCCAATGCATATCTAGAACCACCCAAGGGATTGGCTATTCCAATCAAGCTTCCTCTTCCCATGCTCCAACTATTTTTGTAAGGGGGAGCTCCCAATATAAATTTTGCAACTATTGTAAAAAAACCCGGGCACTTAATTTATGAGTGCAATTGCAAAAATGCCCGGTATGGAAGGCCCAAAACTATTTTCTTTAACGATGAATTTCATAGGAGAAGACCCGCCACTAGACAAGTATGGATTGAAAAATCCCTTTTAGCGAGTCTCTCCGGACCAAAATTTGTCTTGGTTCTAAAATCCTCTCCCCGGTGATTTATTGTTTTTATTTAGGGGGAGTTAGGATCGTTTAAGCCTTTTTTTTTATTTTCAAAACTTTCATTTCAAAACTTTCATTTCAAAACTTTCAATTCAAAACTTTCAATTCAAAACTTTCAATTCAAATTTCAAAAATTTCAATTAGTTTAAAATCTCTATCTTGTTTTTCAACCTTTCCCTCAATCAAGTTTTATGCCCCGTGCTATTTTGATAATCACAAAGGGGGAGAAATTCTTGGTTGATTGGGGGACAAATCTTTCTCTCATACTTTGCTTTACTTTTCAATTTATCCTTTAAAGCATGCCTTTCATTTCAGTCTTTTACATTGCTTGTTTTGGTGATTGTGATCATCAAAATAGGGGGAGATTGTTGTACCTCTCGTACCCCTCGTGGTTTCATGATCACAATCACTCTCTTATTTATCTAATCTTGTTTTAAGTGTTTTTGGATGATAGGCATGATTTCAGGTTGCCAAGGAATTGGGCCAAGAAATCCAGAAGGAAAAAGTGGACTGATTTCAGTCCACCGGCCAACCGGTGGTCAATTTATCCTTTAAAGCATGCCTTTCATTTCATTCTTTTACATTGCTTGTTTTGGTGATTGTGATCATCAAAATAGGGGGATATTTTTGTACCTCTCGTACCCCTCGTGGTTTAATTTTCATGATCACAATCACTCTCTTATTTATCTAATCTTGTTTTAAGTGTTTTTGGATGATAGGCATGATTTCAGGTTGCCAAGGAATTGGGCCAAGAAAGCCAGAAGGCAAAAGTGGACTGATTTCAGTCCACCGGCCAACCGGTGGATGACCACCGGCCAGCTGGTGGAATCTTGACAGAAGGCATCCCCTCTGTCCAGACCACCGGCAAACCGGTGTCCCATCACCGGCAAGCCGGTGGAACCCAGACAGAAGGGACACCTACTGTCTCACCAC
Organism: Viscum album; assembly: GCA_963277665.1. Classification (NCBI taxonomy): domain Eukaryota; kingdom Viridiplantae; phylum Streptophyta; class Magnoliopsida; order Santalales; family Viscaceae; genus Viscum; species Viscum album. The sequence continues at coordinate 1,040,147,100 of OY728143.1, read as the reverse complement.
CGGCCAACCGGTGGACTCCTCACCGGCCAGCCGGTGGTGCCTGGGCAGAAGGCCTCTCCATTTTCCAAAGCACTGGCCAACCGGTGGCCAAGCACCGGTCAGCCGGTGGAGCCAGTCAAACTAGCCGTTGGGCTTTGACCAGACTTGTCCACTTGACTCCCAACGGCTCCGAAGGCCTCTCCAACGGCTCCGAAGACCCCCAAAGGCCATTTGAGGGTTCCCCCTCTATAAATAAAGGACTAGGAAGCCCCGGAAACGCACGGTAGCCCATGGGAACATTGTTCGATCATTTGGCGAACCTCCGACACATTCCTTCAAGGATCCCCATTTGCTCCAACTCACTTCCACAACCAAGGAGCACCACCATAGAAGCTTGGGAGCGCTCTTCATCATCACCAATCAATCAATTGGCGCCCAAGACTTCTCCTCTTTACGGTTTTTATTATTTTATCATTTTGAGCTTTATTTTGAGTTTGTGAATACAAACCCTTCTTTCTCTCATCCTCTCTTTGTTTGGGTTTTCACACCACCTTCAAGGTGTGAAGAGGTTAGTCAAGTCTTCCATTTAAAAGGCTTGAGTCATAGGTGAGCTAGCCTTCACCTGTAAGAAGGCTAGTGGGTTCTTGCTCAACCATTAAAAGCAAGCTGTAATAGGTTCTAGAATACCTTAAAGTCTAGTGGGTTTCTTGCTAAAACCATTAAAAAGCAAGCGGTAGTAAATCTCTCAACGGTTGAGTTGGGAGCGGAGACGTAGGCTTTGGTTTAAGCTGAACTCCGTTATCAAGTTTTGTGTCTTGCCTCTTTTATTTCCGCTGCACTTTTAACTTTGTTTTTAAATTGTTAATTATTTTTTTAAAAGGAAATTCACCCCCCCTCTTGCCATCACTCTCCGACCCAACAAATCAATCATTTGGTGGCCCAAAATCAGCTCACAATCCGGACCTCAAAAACTGTGTGCAGATTTGGAATGTTTTAAATATGAGATTTTATATCGAAGCTGACCAATCCAAAGGAGATGATATTCAACAAGGGTCTTGAGGAGGAATAAATGAACATCTTTCATTAAGTAGTCCACATCTGAATCGGCTGGTTTCAATGGTCTTAATGGCATTGGAATTTGGAGTTATGGAAGACGAAGAGTCACATTGGCAGATTAAATGTTCCGCAGTAAATCTGCCATAACTCCATCATAAGTGGACCAATCTGGCTGAACTTTTATGGAGGGATGCGGAAGACATTTGGAACAACATTCAGGAAGGGTCCAGTTACCAATTACTTCATTTAATGGGCCTAAAAGTCTATGAAATCCGGAGGGCAGAATTTGAGTGGGATTTATTCACTTATTTTCTCTATAAATTTGTACCTCATCTCCCTTTTTACAAGGATAACCATTTTCAGGGGGAAAGGTTGGGTATTTTTTTTGTAATAGTTTCTTTTATTTTTAATATATATTAGTTTATCTTTATTTTTCATACCTCCTTTCTTTCATTTATTTTATTTTATGTATTCTCCCACCGTTATTCACATCTCAACTCCACTGAAAAAGGAGAACTAACCTCGGTTCTTGTTCGAGGGAGGGAATGGTGGGTTGATTGAGTTATTGAGATTTAATTTCTTATCTCTTTATTCAATTCTGGGAATTTTGGTGGTGGTTAAATTGATTACAGTGAGCGGTCACCCTGTTTTCTCTACCACTAATTTCTTCTTCTCATTTATAAATTTTTCTTCCCTTCGCTAATTGTGTCGTGCATATGGTGGATCATGACATGAGTAGTGATGGTCAGAAAAGAAGTATCCTATCTGACTTTAGGAAGAGCATTAACCTATATGCAGAGGTCTCGGTATGGGGTAATGACAATCCAAACGATAAGGTGACGTGTGACAGGTCCTGATCACCTCATTGAGTTGAATATTGAGATTCTTTTAAACAATGATATCAACCACCACGACCTCCTAAGAACAACTGCCTACTTTCTTTCTTCTAAATTCATTATTTATTACATTGCATTATTATATATTATATTTATATTTTATGCATTTGAAAATTTCCCCCCATTTATATTAGTATTATCTTTTTAAATTAGTTCGCTTATACTAGTGACAATAGAAAAATAGTGTGTGTTAGCGACCTCCTTGTGATCGACCCTAGGGTGGGCCACCATGGTACATTTTTAGGTTAATAAGAATTTAATTGAATTGTGGTTCGCGAAAAACCACTCTCGTCAATTTGGCGTCGTTGTTGGGGAGTTCAAGTGCTCTCACACTCAATTTTTCATAAAAACAAACAAAAAATATTAAAAATTTCAAAAACTAAAAAAACAAAGTGCTTCATTGAATATCATTTTTTTGTCAAGATGGATTATTTTAGTGATTTTTCTTATTATTTTCCTAGTACTAAATTTTCTAGCTGGGAAGAGTCTATTATGCTGCAGATGGAAGAAGATCCTGGGATGATTCAAAATAATTTCAAAATCCTTGAACAACCAAGCAAGATGGTAGCATCGCTGGCGGCTAAAGTTGATGAAGTTAAAACTCTATGGCTGGATCAACAACAACAAAATAACCAAGATGAAGAAGAAAAGTAAAATGTTCTTCCACCTACATTTGAAGTTGACGAACCCAAGTAGGACTTGAATATTCAATTGGAAGATCCAATCGTCTCTCCTTGGCCATTGCTTGAAGTGGTTCCTGAAGATGTCATGTCAGCTGATACAATTGTGGGAGGTCAAGATGTTTTGGATAAACATTGGTTAGATTTTGTCGAATACCAAAAGTTAAGTGATTCTCTCATCTTATTCAAAGAAGAATCAGTACCTCTATACCCCTCTCTTTCTTCGGAAGAAGATGGAGAAGTCCCTTCTGAAAAATAATTCTCAGTGGCCTTGCCTGAAGAGATCGTTTTTCAAGCTGACCAACAAGAAAGGGAAGATTTATACATTGATTGTTCATGTTTTAATCATATCCAAGTGGAACTATTTTCTAACTTCCCTTCTGAATTCTTTGACCCAGAATCACATGTGCAAGCCCTAGATCTTAAAGTTAAAGAGTCCATACAAGTTGTGGCCGTGAACAAAGAGGACTCATTCTTCCTTCTTCCCCCATCATTCCAGTTGTACCACATTGAAATGGGGAAGAAGATATTTTACTCTATTAATGAGTTTCTCTATGGATGTTGTAGGATAAATATCATGGGAAGAAATAAGTTTTGATGGTTTCTGAGCAAAAAACCTCATCCACCATCGGATTGGGGTTAAGCTGCTGCAACTGCTGGACTAGGGGTAGTAAAAACCTAGCACCCGCTTGGGGGTTAAACCAAGCATTATCCTCTTTATTTTCCTTTCCTATTTATTTTTATATATTTCTCTCATATTTCCTTTATTTCATGTCTTTTATATCAAGTGGTAGTTTCTAGGAGATTAACTCAATGTTGCCACTGAAAATAAAGTCAGGTTGTATCTTTCCTTCCTTTTATTTTTCTACCCTTATCATTCTTTTGTTGAGCTACAATGGGGGTATTGAAATCTAGGTGTGGGGGGAGTGTCAACCTATGAAGTTGTTTGGTGTGCTTTATTTTTCTTTTTCTTTTTCATATTTTTAGTAACCTTGAGCTTTAATGAATATTCTAATCATTTTTCACACACTAATTGATTTTGATATGATTGAAATCATTTTTGAAGAAATGGATTTTAAATGATTGTTGATGTGAAACTTTTTCCTTGAATTGGATTTTCAATCATTTTTATGAGTTTGACCAATTTCTGAAATCCATTCCCATGAAACACCGACTCAAATATTTTTTCCAGTCCTGTGACATATTCTAAACCACATTGAAATATTCTTTCTTTTACCCACACTTTCTTGAGAGAAGCTTGGATTTTGTGTGAGAACCATAACTTGTGATTTTTCTCTTTTGAAGCATTGGATTTCATGGAATGTTTTTGATATGATTGAGGCATTTTTTTAGCTAGACATATTTTATCTTGAGACCTACCTTTACATCTATCTTTTTTTTTCCTTAGATTCCATGAATTTCCTTATAGGTTTAAGCCACATTTCAAGCCAATTTTTCCTTACCTACCCGTAATCTTAGTATAATTGCATGGATATTTGAAGTTTGAGTGTGGGGGAAGGGACTTTCGTGTGAGTTCTTTAGATGTGTTTCATTTCTGGGGGATGTGATGTGTGTGTCAACATTTTGGGCAGTGGATGATAATGATCAAATTGGTCATGAGTAATCCTTTCATTGTGCTTTATTGTTTCATCTGGTTCTCCTTCAAAAAAATGAAAAAAATAGAAAAAATGGAGATGAACTTGAGTTTATCATTGTACTTATTTTTATGACTCATGTACCTATCTAAATTCAAGGGCATGATTGTCATTAATTCATTGTATTCAATTGTCAGCTCAATATCCATGAAAAAAAATCAAAAAAAAAAGAAAATAAAGTTGTGCCTTTCTCGAGCTTTACAAAAAAAATGAAATAAATGAAAAACAAGGGAAGAACTTGGATGTAATCATTCATTGGATTCATTTCCTGGCTCATTTCCCATTTCATAACAAGGGGGCGGTGTTGTGTATCACATTTTTAAGGGGATTGAGTGAGGTTCATCGTGTGTTTTCACTTTATTATTCATGCATTGTGCTTAAGAGTCCAACCTCCTCTTTCTAGCCCTAATTTTTTAATCATTTTTCCACCAACCCTAAGCCACAGAATTCACCTGGAAAAAGTCATAATGATGGAATTCATTTTCATGTTTTGTGCTGTCGAGAGATGAGAATTGTCACAAGCCTTTGGTGATACATGCACTTTCCAAGTATGAGCATAACTCCAGATTTAATTTCTCTTGAGTGAAGAGTGACACAAATTTCAAGGTGAGGTAGGTTGTGATTGGTCCATGGATGGATTTCTGAGTTTGAAAAAACTTAAATTTGAGGAATGAAAATTATTGGGAATTTTTTTTCATAGAGGAGACATGATGGAATTTCATTTTGGAAGATATCATTGATGTTTTCTCATTGTTGATTTTTGTGTGAATTTTGATTTGGATATATGATGATTGCTCGGGAGTGCAATGCGTAAGTGTGGTGGAGTGATGAAGCTATAATTTTCACATATTATATACTGTATTTTAATGTTCTAAATCCCACCAATGTGTTATTTTATGGGCAATTGTCATATTTTTATGTTTTAGTGGTATTTTGAGATCAAATGCAAAAATGGCTTAATTTTGGTGTTTAACTGTTTTATTTAACTTTATTATTTCGGCCATATCATTTTATAAACTATAAAAAATTGTGAAATTACTTTTCTGTAGATTTCCTTACATAATGGTACGAATTTAATCCTTCTGGAGGCCCAGCTCAATCAATCATTTGGTGGCCCAAAATCAGCTCACAATCCAGACCTCGAAAACTGTGTGCAGATTTGGAATGTTTTAAATAGAGATTTTATCATGAATCTGACCAATCCAATGGAGATTATATTCAACAAGGGTCTTTAGGAGGAATAAATTAACATCTTTCATTAAGTAGTCCACATCTTAATTGGCTGGTTTCAATGGTTTTAATGGCATTGGAATTTGGAGTTATGGAAGACGAAGAGTCACATTGGCAGATTAAATGTTCCGCACTAAATCTGCCATAACTCCATAATACGTGGACCAATCTGGCTGAACCTTTGTGTAGGGATGAGGAAGACGATATGGAACAACTTTCAAGAAGGGTCCAGTTACCAATGCCTCCATTTAATGGGCCTAAAAGTCTATGAAATCCGGAGGGCAGAATTTGAGCGGTATTTCTTCACTTATTTTCTCTATAAATTTGTACCTCCTTTCCCTTTTACAAGGATAGCCATTTTCATGGGGCAAGGTTGAGTATTTTTATTGTAATAGTTTCTTTTATTTTTAATATATATTAGTTTATCTTTCCTCTTCATACCTCCTTTCTTCCATTTATTTTATTTTATGTATTCTCCCACCATTATTCCCTTCTCAACTCCACAAAAAATGGAGAACTAACATCGGCGCTTGTTCGAGGGAGGGAATGGTGGGTTGATTGATTTATTGAGATTTAAGTTCTTATCTCTTTATTCAATTTTGGGAATTTTTTTGGTGGTTAAATTGATTACAGTGAGTGGTCGTCCTGTTTTCTCTACCACCAATTTCTTCTTCTCGTTTATAAATTTTCCTTCCCTTCGCTATTTGTGTCATGCATACGGTGGAGCATGACATGAGTAGTGATGGTCAGCGAAGAAGTCTCCTAGATGACTTTAGGAAGAGAATTACCCTATATTCAGAGGTCTTGGTATGGGTTAATGACAATCCAAACGAGAAGGTGTGGTGTGACAGGTCTTGATCACCTCATTGAGTTGAATATTGAGATTCTTTTAAACAATGATATCAACCACCACGAACTCCTAAGAACAGCTGCCTAATTTGTTTCTTATAACTTAATTCTGTATTAAATTGCATTATTATATATTATATTTATATTTTTTGCATTTTAAAATTCCCCCCCATTTATATTAGTATTATCTTTTTAAATTAGTTTGCTTATACTAGTGACAATAGGAAAATAGTGCGTGTTAGCGGCCTCCTTGTGATCGACCCTAGGGTGTGCCACTATGGTACATTTTTAGGTTAATAAGAATTTAATTTAATTGTGGTTTCTGAAAAACCACTCTCATCAGTAATTATTCAATCTAGTGCACCAAACCAAAGGTCTTCGAGGGGAATCAATATCAGCAAACACCAAATCCAATGAAGAAAAGGAAATATTGAGCCATCACCATTGTTGATGTGGTGTAAGAAAATGAAGTCATGAAAGTTATAATTCTTATTTTCTCAAGAATAGAATTTTTTTTATTTGATTCAATTTCTAAACTTTCATTTATATCTTGAAATTTTACTATAACTATTGAATCACCACCCTGATACCTTGAAGTAGATATATCCATAAAAATACTTATCGGTGTAATCATTACATCCCAAGTGTTGTACATTTCCCTAGTTATAATATATGGGAATATTATTCTATCATAATCCTTAGTCTAGTATAATGTTATGTTATACTAGGAATATATTGGATATCATTATATAGAGTTCACATCAACTTCTAGGAAAAATAAATCTATTACCATATCTGTAACCATCCCATGCTTCTATAAAAATGTAAGTAAGATAATGAATCTCCTTATAAAATCCTCCAACAGTGAGGGTGTTGATACCGAGTGAAGAATCGTATCTTTCATAAATGTTTTTTTCAAAGGGAATCATCAATCTTGAGGAACTTACTATTATATGGGAATGTGCCGATGTATTTCCATGATAAATTGTTCATCCTACCCGCAGATCATGAGGTAATAATAGAACTCGTACTAAAAGCCAATCATTTATATAAAAAACCCTATAGGATGGACCGAATAGAACTATAGTAGTTAATGAAGTAATTTCAATAGAATTTTGATATAGGGTTTATACACCATAGTGAACCACCCCAAGTTGTGATAGTTCTCTTTGTCAAGAAGAATCATTTATCTTTATGACTACGCATTAATTACTAGGTGATCAAAATGATCATAATTATAAAATAGTTATCTACAACCAAATATTAATAACCTGTTCAGTAAACTTCAAGGATCTCAAGACTTCTCAAAAGTAGACCTTAATTTTGGATATCACATGTTAAAGGTGAAGAGATAAGTTATTCAAAAGGTAAAATTTAATATGAGATATGGGCACTATGAGTTCATAGTAATTCCATTTGGTCTTACTAATTCCCATGTAATCTTCATAGACTTGATGAATAGAGTATTTAGAGCCTTTATTGAAATATTTATTGTAGTATTTAATGATAAAATTTTCATCTACTCCATGATAAAAGAGGAACATAAAGAGAGTCTATGGATTGTGTTGAAGACGTTAAGGATGGATAATTTTTATGATATGTTCGATGAGTGTGACTTTTTGATGCATGAATTCACATTTTTTGATCATGTGATCATGAGTGAGGTAATCTTAGTGGATCCTTCAAAGAAAAAGGAAATTAAGGAATTGTATAATCCCTTAAGTGTCATTGAAATACATAGTTTTCTTTTATTATCTAGGTATTATCGATGGTTCATGAGAAACTTCTCATGATTTTATATCCTGCTAAATAATTTAACATAGAAATGGGTAAATTATGTCTAGATAGAAGTGTGTGGGAAAATATTTAAGGATCTCAAGAAGTGGCTAATCACTGTACCAGTACTCACACTACCCTCTAGTGGAGAAGGGTTTGTGATATATATAGATCTTTAAAATAAAATATTGGGTTGTTTACTCATGAAAATTGATAGTGTGAGAGCTTATGTCTCACAAAAATTAATGATTCATGATTTTAACTACCTAAAATATGATCTATATTTAGTTTTAGTAATATTTCTATTGAATATTTAGTTTCATTTTTCTCTATGTGTAGAATTATAACATATATATAGATCAAAAGAGGCTAAAGTATATATTCACATAGAAAGAGTTAAAAATTCATCAATGAATATGTTTAGAGTTAATAAAGGACTATGATTACTCAATTAACTAAAATATTGGAAATATGAATAAGTTATTTAATGTTATTAGTAGAAATGAACATGTTTCTCTATCAATTATGAGGATTTAAAAAGACCATATCTTCATGGATATGTAAATTATAGATCTAGAAATCCTAAATTTAGGGAAGATATCCTAAATTTCCCAAATTATTTCCCAAACATCTATCCAATTTAAGATCAATAATACACAAAGGGGTGGTTTGGATTTTTAAAATAAGGTGGTAGAAATAAAGGAAGGTAAGATTTAGGAATTATATATTAAGAAAAGTCGATTCATTTTGTTTGGAACTAGATTCTATTTTCCATTGTGACCTAAGATAATGAATGATCTATTAGATAATGCACATCGGTCATCTTTCTCCATCCACCCCAAAAGTACCAAGATATATCATGGTATTATAGAGTTATTTTGGTGGGAAAATATGAATAAGGATATTTTTTAATACACCTCAATGTTCTTGGTATAATATTAAGTTAAAGAGGAAGGATAAAATTATAAATGGATGGCACAACCATTACCCATACCAACATAGAAATAGAATAACATCACGATTTACTTTTTCACTGGTCTCCCAAATACATCCAAATAAACCAATGTGATATGGGTTTTAGTGTATTGACTCTCCAAGACTACCCACTTTATCATTATTCGGTAAGATTTCTCACTGAACTAGCTTTCAAAGATATGTGTAAAGGAAGTGGTAGTACTCCATGGGAAACCACTTTAAATCATATATAATCACGATCCAAGTTTCGCCTCTAAATTCTAGAGAAGTATTCAACATGATCTAAATACTAAATTGAAATTTAGTACAGCCTATCATCCCCAGACTAATGGTTAATGTAAAAGAATCATTCAGACACTTGATGACATGCTAAGAGATTTTCCTATGGAATTTAAATGAGGATGGGATCAAAATCTTCCAAACGTTGAGTTATCATATAGAAACAACATCCACTCAAGTATTTAAATAGCCTCATATGAAGATATATATGGGAATCTATGTAGATATCCTAAATTTTGGGATGAAGTTGGTAAATGGAAGATTCTTATACTTTATCTTGGGAAACTTATGACTAAGAAGGTTCAATCCATTCAGCATCACATTAAAGATACTCAAAGTCAACAAAAGATCTATGCTAATAATCATTGAAGGGACTTGGAGTTTATTTTTAGAGATATTTTTTTCTTAAAATATCACTATGGAAGAGGTTCATGAGGTTTTGAAATAATGGAAATATCAACCATAGGTACATTGGCCTCTTTGAGATCCTTGAACACATAGGAGTTAGGGCCTAATGGATAGTACTTCCACCAAACCTATATCAAGTTCATGATGTGTTCCATATATATATCATAAGGAAGTACATACCTAATCCCTCACATATATTAAATCTATAGGTGGTACAACTATACCATAACCTATCCTGTGAGGAATAGTTGATGAAGATATTGAACCATAGATATAAGTCTTACACAATAAGACAACTCACGTCATTAAAGTTCATTAGTAGAATTATAATTGTGAGGAAGAAAAATTAGAAACTAAGGATGTAATGAAAAAACTTTCCCTCATAAATTATCCATCAAGGATATTATTTGAAATTCCAAGGATAAAATTTCTAAATGGGAGAAGAATGTAATGACCCGTAATTTTATTAATGGAAAATTTCTTCTGAAAAAATATGTGTGCCACATTTAGGAATATAGTATAGTGTAATAATAAATACCAAAAATTCTTTATTTTATTAATTTATAGAATTAAATTTATAAAATAAATATATCCATTAAAATTGAAAATATTATAATGGGTGAAAAATATAAAAAACAAAATAAGAATATAAAAATTTGGATCATTTTGATCTCTTAGAATTATCACAGTCATGAGAAACACTATAAAAAAGAAATAAAAAATTAGCAATCCAATCAAAATTTTGAAAATAACGAATATAGAACCTTGATAATAATAAAGGTGAATAATTAAAGAATAAATTAATAGGTATATATATGAAGTAATATGGCCTTTAGAATAGTAACCTGACTATTATGAAGAGTAACCTGGCCATTGGAATAGTAACTTAACCAAAACATAAAAAATGACATATAAATAATATATACCATGAATAATATAATAATATATAAATATTATAATTCCATAAAATAAATATCAAGATTTAAAACTCAATTAACATGTAAGTTTAATTTTGACAATGTATATTTTTTAAAAACCATAATGTTTATATTAATAATTAAAATTTCCTTTGTTAAAAAATTATTTTGATAAAATAAATATAGTTTTTAGAATTAGTACATCAAAATTTTTAAAAATGAATTTTTAATAATTTTATGGAAAATATTTATGTATCAAGTGAATAGTACGAATATAGTTTTTACATAAACATTGAATTTTAATTGCATCACTCAATATGTTATAATGACCTAATAAATCTTAAATTATTTATAACAAACAAAAATGAATTTAATAAGATAAAGGAGTCTTTTGAAAACAAAAAAAAAACTTCCAAACCTAAAAATTATTTTACAAAACCTAAAGAATAAATTATTCCATTAAAGAAATAATTTTTCATTTTTCTACTTTCCTTTTGAATAAATTAATAAATTCAGTGGTTTAATGGTTTAAAAGTACTAAAATATTTAGATTTTATTCATATATGATTCATAATGTCAAGAATAAAATTATTAATAGGTTTACTTTGGAAATGTTATTTTTTCAATATTTTAACCAAAAAATACCCCTCTCCTCAAGTATAAGTACCCATTCTCCCTCCCATTGTAAAACCACTTCCCTTTCAATTCTCAAATCCAAAAAGATGGAGAAATTTTCTCTATTAAACCACTTAGAATAATTATGTACATTTTGAAGTCATAAAACTCTAATATCTTAAGGAGTTAAGGGTCATAGAAAGGGAAAAAGACCAAGAAGGTGGTAATGTTTCTTCGTATTTTCTTTTTATTTTTATCTTATCTTCCCAGATACTTCTATTATTTTCTAACCCAAACCTCCTAAAAATAATTAAATGGCATGTTATAATCCACTATATTTACTAAACCTGGGTGTAACCAGGCTGACGTGTCAAGCAACCAGAGAACCACGTCACCTATATTCCCTATCATTTTACCATTATACCATCGCCCTTCATCTGAAACTCCCATAGTATCCTACATGATTCCACAATACCCGATGTGTTGCTCCCAATTAGGTTTCCTCCTCCCAGCTGGTTGCTCCCACGGCTCCCCGATTAGGGTTTCCTTCTCCCAGCTTCTTCCTCCCACAGCTCCCCAATTAGGGTTTCCTTCTCCCAGATTCTTCGTCCCACAGCTCACCTTCAATGGCGGCCTTACCAACACCCGTCTTCCGGCCTACGGTTTCCCTCTTTCGGCGACTACCACAGAGATACTGGGTCTACTACCCTTACAACCAACGCTTCAACATCGTCTTCCTACAGCCTTTTTATCATTCTACATCTATTTATTCTAATACTAACACCATATTTGCAGTCATTGTCTCAGCCAATTTTACGTCGACTTCAGCTACCAGATTCCGAGTTCTACGACTCTTCCGTAGATAAGGGATTTCTGATTTCTTCTACTGCATCTCCGTCTACCACAACCAACTGCTACACCTTCTACTACCATAACTGGAAACCCTATTCCACTGCATCGGCTGAAATTCAAAACTATGTATTTTATATTATTACTCTGTTGAGGTAACAGTATTATTACTACATATTTTACAGGATTAGTGTCTCAATGCAGACTCACTTATATAAAAGTAATGGTATTGTTTTCATTTTACAGATTCTAATGTGTGGATTCTTTTGATTTCAGGAGTTGGGTTCGCATCGAAAAACATGTATTTATATAGGAAGGTATCGGTTCAATAATCATGTTCTTCTTCAATTTTACTTGAAATTACTTGAATTTGGATTCAATGGGTAGGTTTGAGTTGTTTTGGTTGTTTTTTTCTGTGCACTAATGTTCAATTTATATTGTTTTTTTCAACAATAAAGGTTTTGATTTTTAATCTTCATTGTCAATGCCTTAGATTCAAATTATATAAATCAAGATCTATGAAGAAGGTTTTCTATCCTCATTTAGTGAATTTTATTTATTTATATTTATGATTAAATATTTAAAGTTTTATTTTATTGTTTTCTAATTGTTTTCTCAGTGCATATGAATATAGAAACTGGAATTGGAAATGAAGGAAGGTAATTTCACATATTGATTCTACTAAATGTTTCTTAGTTTATGATGTCCCTACAATTTCTCAACCTGTATTGAATATTACAATAATGTGGCGTTTGTTTTCTAAAATATTATATTAATGAATAAGTATAAGCAGTTTTATTTGACTGTTTTCTAATTTTTTTTCTCAGCAGTTCATGTGAATACATAAACATGAATTGGAAATGAATGCAGGTAATTTTTCCTAAAATTGTGGAGTTAACCTCCCTTCCATCCAACATATGAAGGCAGGTAATTTGTTTTCACTATTGAATCCACTATATATTGTTTTTTTATACACTAAAAACATATGAAACATATGATTATAAATCTTTCATCCTTGACTAAAAAAATATTACATCCAGGCTCATGAATACGTTTGGAACATAAAAACATATATTAATGTCAATGCCTTAGTTTCAACCAATAGAAATCAAGATCTGCGAAAAAGGTGTTCTATCCTCATTTCATGAATTTGTTTTACCTTACATTCATTATTAAATATTACAAGTTTTTCTTCAATATTTTATAATTTTTTCCTCAGTGTGAATGTGAATTTTTTTTCCATATATTCATTATTAAAATTGGGCAGCCCCTACGCTTACCCATTATTGGTCTCTACTCAGGTGATCTTTAAAACCAACATCACAACACTCTTGTGTATTTATGATATATCCTTATTTTAGAGCAGTGGATCATTTTTTCCTTGACAAAATTTTGTTATGTGTCTTGATTCAGTGACTTACTTGCACCACCATGGTCATGAAGAAAGACTTGGTACCGCAACAAGGTATGTAATTCAAATGACTACAAAACATTCTATCATAAAAAAATCCTGCTTACATGACACCACCAAATTTTGTTTACATGAGAAATGCATCCTTATTACCTTGGACTAAACTTTACATAATTTATTAGAGGTGGAAGCATAAAAGATTCTAGATTATTTATATGTATGTGTTTACTTATTAGTTATACATTGATATTTATGGATTTCTTATTGAACTGTATACCTATTGCGAAAAAGGTGTTTTTACAGATATGATATACATATTTGTGGATTTATTATTAAATTGATCCATTTTAGTCACACATAGTATGTTTTCTTAAACATTAATGTATGTGAAGGTAAATATATTGGATGAATGTGTACATCCTCATATCCTACCTTATTACATGTTCCTTTACCACTATAACTCCTCACAACTAAAAAACCAGGTACAACACCATATTTTTTTCTATAAATGTTTTTTTATTGCTCATCAAGAATTTAACATCCAAATCTTAATAGTTACAGTTACTCTTAATAAATATGAATTGTCATGTATTAAAGTAGTAAATATTTTTACACAACATAGAGTCTTTTATTTTCTTTGATTAGTGGATCATGTATTTTATTTCATTAATGGAAACTTTTTTAGAGTATCTGAACAAGTTTGAGCATGTCAATAATGCATTTTTTTCAGTACTGGATCATGTTATTTGTTCAAGCAGTGGATCATGTGCTTCATTAGATCAATGAATCATTTTAAGAGCAACAAATCAGGACTTTTAGAGCAGTGGATCATGTGCTTCATTGAGTGTTACTTTAATGACATTATTATAACTAATAAAAAATCATTTTTTTATTCCATTTTCATTTTTTCTATGATTGATACATACAATGAATTTCTGGAATTTTTAAATAATACTTTAACTACAGGTAAACATATTGCATGATTATGCATGCAATAAGTTCAAGGCTTATTATCTTTTATTCCACCACTATTACTCATCACTAAAAAAACTAAGTAAAACGATACCTTTAATTTCATGAAATTTTTTCATTTTGGTCATCAAGAATTTAACATCAAAATGTTATTAGTTACTTATACTAAATCTGACATGACGTGTTTTAGAGAAGTGTATCATATTTTACGATAGTGGATCATGTATTTTAATTCAGTAGTGGATCATTTATTTTAATTCAGTAGTGGATCATGTATTTTATTTTTTCATGTATCACATTATTTTTTAGAGTAGTGGAATATGGTTTTTCTTTGACCGGTGGATCATGCATTTTTTGGGCCGTAAAACTTGTGATTTGTTTGAGCAGAGGATCTTGTAATTTATTATATCATTGGATCATTTTTTAGAGCATCGTATCATGTATTTTAGAGCATTGTATCATGTGTTTTAGAGCAGTGGGTTCTTGGAACGTGTTTTCTTCTCTTCAATCTTTTTCATGCATTAAGCAAGGCATTGTTTCATCTAGATAGTGGGCAGGGGAGGGGAGGGGAGGAGTTGGGCAGGTTGGAGGGGGGAGGGGAGGGGAAGATGAGGGCAGGGGGGAGGGCCTAGTGGGGGAAGAGGTTGGGCAGGGGGGAGTGGTGGGGGAAGGGGCTGGGCAGGGGGGAGGTTGAGGTGGGAGGGAGAGGTGCTGGGATTTGGTGGAAGACAACCATAGGGGGAGGGGAGGGGTAGAGCTGGGTAGGGGGTAGGAGGAGGTGCTGGGAAATTGGGTGGGGGATGACAAGATGGGAAAGGTGGTGGGGGGAGAGGAGGGGCTGGGGAGGGGAGGGAGGAGGACGGGGGAAGAGGGGCTATACAGGTGCTTCCCAGCTTGGAGAAACATTTGTTGAAGCAAAATTCCAGACCAAGGTGTTCAGTCCATCATATAATTATATTTTAATGCGTTGCTTTTTTTTCTTATACCACAGTTTGTCCACTTTTTGGTTTTGTAGTGCAGGTTGTTGGTGTTCCTATTACTTTGTATGGGGATCTCAATAAACAGTTTGTTGAGACTAATGTTGTGTTTGATACAATATGCAAGGTATTAGTTTTAAGGCTCAACATGAATTATGAAGACAAGCAAATCAATTTTGTTCAAAACATAAACACGCAAAATTTTTTAATGTATGTCGAAGCACATACCAAATATGTGTTTTTTTTGACATTAGGGATTAATGAATATTAACAACTTAATTTATTGGTTTTGATTCATTTGAAAATTGTTTTATTCAGAAGAAGAATTGATTTGAGCACAGGATTTCAATAAATGTATATTAAATCCTGGTTAACGCCCAGCTCATAAGCAATGTTTGCACGGATGACCTTTCTGCAGAGAAGGTATTAATATATTTTTTATTATCAAATTTATTCTATTTTTAGGTAATCTTTTATAGTTTAAGAGATCATTGTAAGAGAACCAAATCTCATTGATGCTAATTTTAAATTTTTTTAGTTATCTTTCTTCAAAGTTATTTAATGAGTGACCTGCTGCTGTAGTCTTGAACAGTATTGATGTCTGAAACATTTGGCAGGTTGGAGGGGAGGGTCAGGGGCTGGTCAGGTTGGAGGGGAGGGGAGGGGAGGGGAGGGTGATGGCAGGTGGGGAGGGGGCTGCTGGGGGAAAAGATTGGGCAGGGGGAGGGGAGGGGAGGAGAGGGGAGTGGCTGGGGCTGGGCAGGTTGGAGGGGAGGGGAGGGGAGGGGCTGGGCAGGTTGGAGGGGAGGGGAAGGGAGAGGAGGATGATGGAAGGGGGTGTTGGGAGGGTGATGGCTGGGGGGAGGGGGCTGCTGGGGGAAAAGATTGGGCAGGGGGAGGGGAGGGGCAGGGGCTGGGCAGGTTGGAGGGGAGGGGAGGGGAGGGGTTGGGCAGGTTAGAGGGGAGGGGAGGGGAGAGGAGGAGGATGGAAGGGGGTGTTGGGGGAAGAGGTTGGGTAGGGGAGAGGGGAGGGTGATGGCAGGGGGAGGGGGTTTCTGGGGAAAAAGGCTGGGCAGGGGGGTGCTGGGGGAAGAGGTTGGGCATGGGGGAGGGGAGGGTGATGGTAGGGGGAGGGGGCTGCTGGGGAAAAAGGCTGGGTAGGGGGGAGGGGAGGGGAGGGGCAGGGGCTGGGCAGGTTGGAGGGTAGGGGAGGGGAGGGTAGGGGATGGGCTCGGCAAGTTGGAGGGGAGGGGAGGGGAGAGGAGGATGATGGCAGGGGGAGGGGTGCTGGGGGTAGAGGTTGGGCAGGGGGAGGGGGGGAGGGGGGTAGAGGTTGGGCAGGGGGAGGGGGGGAGGGGAGGGGAGGGGAGGGGGGAGGGGCCTTCTTTATATGATCCTGCCTATCCTATGTGATACTTTGAATGTTCTTTTCATTCATGTCCATTTATATATTATTATGTATATACTTATGTTGTATGCTTTATGTCCATTTGAATGTTATTTTTCAGTTGGATATTTCATTCATGTCCATTTCTCAGTGACATTAATACTTATTCTGCATTTTCAGGTATTCTTATGTTGTATACTTATGTTGTATATATTCTTATGTTTTATTCTTATGTTGCATATTCAGGTACTCTTATGATGTGTTAGAAAAGGAAGATTCCAACCAATCTTATATTGTTGAGGAAAATATGAAATGCGTTGGGAACATCTTCTACTTGCTGGAAAATTACTCCATCTCTAAACATCACAACATCTCTATTTGTGGAATACAATTTTTTTTGTATTAAAATTATTCCTCGACACATCTCATATTTTTTATTAGATAAATTAGTATATTCTCTTCAACTTTGTGTTTCATAGTATGCAATATTGTTTTCCTAAATGTAGTTTATATTGAAGTCAGGTTTCTATCCTTGACTATTCCAAAGTGTTTCACGTTACAATTGATGTATCTTATTTTAACATTTTATATTGATGTCTTCTTAATAGATTCACTTATAATTCCAAATTATTCACCACTTATTTGTGAGTAAAATACATTAAACGTTACTGTTTCTTCGCAACTATTACAAATAATACTCTTAAGAAGACAGATAATAAACTATTGTGTTTTATAAATAGTAATCTATAGTTAATAATAAGAATTATTTTATAGTGTCGTGCATCGCACGGGCAGATTACTAGTTATGTTAATTTTATTAACCTAATTTAAGGATTCAATTTATTTTATAAATCTCGCACCTCCTCTTTTGATGATGTCTTGTTAATGGTTGATTAATTTCCTATAAAGTTATTTTGAATTATTTACTCATCACCGCCTTTATGGCTGGTTATAATAAATTATATATAATATATAAATGTACAAATATATTTATTTTTATACTTATGGAATTAATTTTACTAATTTATAAATATAAATAAAACAAAATCATGAAATCAAAACAAGATGAGATATTTTAAATAAAATATAACATTAAAACATTTCACCTTTAACAATGAAAATAAATAAATAAAATAAAATGATGATAATTTTTCAATAGTGAAAAAAACATAATTTAATTATAGTTTCATGTTTTAATAAATATAATTTTATTATATAGTTAGAAAAAAAGTGATGAAATAATACGAGACATAACGTAAGGGGAATCTCAAACCCAACTCTTTGTTTTTTAGTTCATCTCCTTATTTTAAATTAATTTTTACCTCTTTACCTGTTATATTTTGTGAATATTAATTTTCTCACCTCATTGGTATTATTTATAAGTCACTTTCATGACTAATAATAAATTTTTTATTCTTAATGTCTCTCTTTGATCCTGCCAATGCTTCTTCTTTTCCATTTAAAGAACCATGATTGTAACCTTATTTATGACACACTTTAATACCATAAATGATATTCTACATTATTATTTTATGTAACCTCCAAGTGATATTAATTTATGTATTAATTTCTATATTATTATGAAAGTCATTATTTTCTAATGGAATTTTTTGATGACTATGATTGATAAATGATTAATTCCCATGTGGCATGCGTGATTATGACCATTTTATGATGTGATGACCAAGACTGGTATTATATATCCCTCTAATGCATTAAATAATTTAATATATATTATGAGATTATGTGTATTATTTTTTAACATGATGATATCTTCATTCAACTTTATGATCTTATGATTTGTACATATATGTTATGTGTGAACATGATACCAGATTTATTCACAAATTATTTGTGGGATTTGACCACAATGTTATGATGTTTCATTATTATACATATTCCAAATTCCATGCCTCTTTAAAACAATTCCTTCATACTTATTATTATGATCCTCATCTCATGATATGATAATGATGATTATACTCACCCATGTACAATTAATTCATGTCTTATATTCCTTCCATGTTATTCCTACCCTTACTAGGTTTTTTATCACATCCTTTATTTTATGTATATCCTCTAGTGAATATATGCACTAAATAGAATATAAAATATAATATGAGGATTATAAAAAAGGATTCTAATTATGATTAATGTTTTATGCATGATTATATTATAAAAACTTAATTCTCACAAGAAACTAAACATGTAGATCCTTGATTGTATTTATGTTGTTTATCCTATAAATAATATTTTAATCATGTATAAAAAAGGTAGTTCACTATAGAGTATTTGGTTTTCTAGATATGAAATAAATGTCTAGATACTATAATTTTATATAATCTTTGTCACTGATGCACCTAGGGGTAACAACCGTAAAAAAATTTGGTTGTTTATTAACCCAATCTTTACTCGATACATAAAAAGTGAGCCTAACCACACACCTAGTTTTACACTCCCTAGGGTTATTATTAGGATGATTAACATGATCTTTATGAACCATTATAAAGGATTTAGAAATAATTCTATAATATTTTAATAATATTATAATTAAATTATCTGAAGAATGTAAGTTTTTAATGAGATTTGAATGTGTGGTTCTAGGGGTTCTATAAACCGACCCAGCTATCTCACACTAAGGACCTTAAAAATACCCCTTCTAAGTCATAAAATCGTACTCAAAAACACCAATAGGTGTCATCTCACTTCTCTTTTAAGAGATATATCAATCCATATCCTAGAGTAAATCCTCTCCATCCCACCATGTCCAGCCTTGGAGGACTCATGTTTCTCATGGTACTTTCCAAGATTCCAATCCACCGTCCAGAGGGTGATCCCCATCATGCATAAGATGAAAAAAAATTACATGTCACCACTAGGCCTAAGATTATCATGAAAACCAAACTGGATCTAGAACCTTTATGGGATATAAAAATATCATACCAACTTTAAGTCATTACTTAGGCCTCTCATAACACAATCAACACCCCCACACCTTAGAGACATATTTGTCAGGAGATTTCATCTTCCATATCATCACTAGAGGATTATCTCTGAGCTTAGGAGTCTCAACACGAAAATATATCTAGGTACACTATGATCATTAATTTTATTTAATTTTCACCCCTATGTGGTCTATGTATTTCAAGTTACACTTTATAATCAAGTCCTTGGAAATCAGTGGACAAGGCATCAACCGGTGTTTAAGGATCTAATATGTCTCGTAATAGTTTTTTAATTTCATGTAAATTTTTAAAAAACATTTTTACATATAAATTTGATTATACATAATTGGAAATACTACATATCGCATGTTATAAAATAAATTTCATAAACCTATGGAGATTTTTAGGGAACACCTACCTCATATGGAGTTATTCACTTTAATAAAAGCTCAGTGACCATCACTTAGGATCATCCAAGCCTCTTATAATCTTATACCAATGCCTAAGATAATATCTCAATACATATAAAAAATAATTAATTAAAACAAATATAATTAATTAATAAATTTTATCCATATAAACATAATTGCCTAAAACTCACCTAGTGACATAACGGTGCCAAAACCATGAGAAATAGGGTGTGGTCCACATCCAACACATACCTGTACCTAATCCATACAAAATAAACAATTTAATTACCTATATAATTGGTCAATTAAAAATAATTTTACCAAAAACACTATAAAAATCCTAGGGAAACATACCTCTAATGAAACTATGAGAAACATTGTGCAGTCATCCTTATGAGACATCCTATATCTACATTGATCAAAATCCCCTATAATAGCGATTGATTTATGCTATTATCTATGGAAATTATAACTAACCCCCTATCCAAATCAAACCAAATAAAAGTAAATCAAAGCGTAAAATAATAATGGAAAATGAGGGAGTAATCTACCTTAAATTGTTATGAAAATTCCCAAGGAATCACCCATATCCAGCTGAGATCAAAGATAAAAGAGGATAGGAGGGGATTAGATCGATAATGACCTCCATGTATAGCTATTATACTTAAAATGTGAAGAGGACCAACCCTAAAAAAGATGATTTTACTCCCAATTAAAACAATTGAGAAGGGACTCACCATAATATGGTCTATATACACCATGGTGTTGCGCCCTTCAAAAAAACACCCTCTACAACATGGTCGCTCTATCCATGACATGGTGAAACTCCCTTTAGGAGTTAACAAAAACCTGATTCCCTACTTCCATTACTTATCTCCCTCACTCCATGGTCTAGTGTTATGCCTATGTCCAACTCTCAATGATGAGGCTCTATGAGGTGGTGGAATAACCCTAATATTTTTCCATGGACCGTGTCTTCCACCAAGGTAATTTTTCATCCCCGTTTTTTTGGTAGGGATAATCCATTATCACCATGATCACCAAGGAATTATGCTTCCTACCACAAGAATGATTCCCTCACTATTTTCCACCACACCATAAACATTGAAAATGAGCATTTATGCCCACTCGTTTCCTATAGGGACAACCCCCATGCACCACGCTCACCCATACATGGAGTACTCCACCACACCCATGGTTTCCCCAAAATGGTGGGATCCAAAATATGGTCATCCCTATAGTTCACAATCACGTTATCACCGCACTATGGTGTCCCTCTATATGACATGATGTCTAACCTACAGTATATTTCAGTAACTGTGGGTCACCCCAACACCACTCTCACATTCAATTGAGCACCAAAAACACTTATTAGGCCTCCAAAAACATCCCAAAACATCTCCTTTAGATATTCCAAATCTCAATTTTTTTTATTCAATTCTCGATTCTATAAACATACCATACTCTGAGACCAAAAATTCAAATTTTTCCTAAATTTCATAACTTTTAAATATGAATATCTTTACAAAAATGCTTTTATATTTCTACCAAAAAAATATATATTTTTATAATGATGTGATTATAATTTAATTAATCCTTTTTTAATAATAAAAAAAGTGTGATAAATGGTTAGTGTACATAATTTTCATATATTTTGTTAATATTTAACTTTTTAATTATATATTTAACTATTTATCCAATAATAATTATTTCCAATTAGTCATATTTTGTAATATATATAATTTTCTAAATAATTTTATTATAAATTTACTTATAGATTATAAGTTTTAAATTTTTTCATTTTGTGGGATTTTTATGTGCAAAAAGGGGAAGAATATTTTTTTAAATGATGGGATTAGATGCTATTTATTTACCCTTTATCTCTATATCAATTATTATTTTAATTCTAAATTACTTTAAATTAATTGTGATCATATTAATAAATTTTGTATATATGTTATTTATAAATAAATGATTATTTTTTGTAACTTTTAAAAGTAAATAAATATTGAAAATAAAATTATTTTACCATTCTCACATTTTACTAAAGACACTACTACACATGTTATCATATTAAAAGATTAAAATTTGTAAAATTTATGGATATATACACAATAATGGTTTTTTATGATTAATGATACCATATGCATGTTTGATGATGTATATGTTTGTTCATATTTTTATTAATTCTCTTGGAAGGTTATTATAAAAAAATCTACTAGATAAGAAATATCTTCTTGACATGATCTACTACATGCATAGTTTTAACTTAGATTTATTTATACAATATGTATACTATGTACTTGATGGGCTATACCAAACATAGAGTTTTACCTTTTTTTCAGATCCCTAATTAATGTGTTATTCTACATAATGTGAAATTCTAATTTACATATGGTTCTACCTAACACATAAATTAAAAATATAAATGGTTACAAATGGGTTTTATACACACAGTACTACACACAGGTCACTATATGTATATTTCAACATGTGGGTTACTAAACACAAATTACTATACATGGGATACTGGATACAAGTTACCATATAATAGATACTATAAATATATTACCATATGCATGATACAATTTAAAAACTACTATATATAAACTAATATATTGAAAAAATATATATATCATATACATCTTTGTATAACTTGATAAATAAATTATATCATGTGTTAGTCAATTTAATGTGAATAAGCAGTTCTATTATAGTCATGTAATTTTTTAAATCATGTCAAAACATCAATAATTATTTATATTTTGTTTGAAATGATTTATTCCTAATATAACTATAATATAATTAATTTAAAACAATTTTTTAATTTGGTTAAATTTTATAAAAAATAAATTTACACTCATCCTTATTCTAAGATAACACAAAAATTGTATCACGATTTAACTTATGTTTTGGTATGTATTTTTAGGTTTCCAAAGATAGATTAAAGCTTAATATAAGTGGTGGAATCATAAGAAACCGTAAACCTAAGAACTCCATGTGTGAAACTCAAAACCACATAAACCATATAAAATGAATAATAGTGAAAGCATACCTTAAATTGATGAGTTAACACAAAATATTCAATTTTTTATTTATAATGATCACTAAAGATTCATCCAAAAAAATAACTTTTCCATGGTGTATCAATGGGTTGAGATAATCACCCCAACATTCGGGTGGTATTCCTCTTCTCACCACGGCGTGCTAATATCTATCTATCTAAAGGTTTAATAATAATATAGATTCAATATAAATAGGGATGATTGTATAATATATATGTAAGAGTCTCACACCTCATAAAATGGGTTTTTTCTATTTATATAGGTCTCAAGAAAACTCCTAAGTTATATAATACATTTACTCATGTGTTATAACACATGAGTAAATGAATTTAGCAAGTTATGCATTAATCATATAAATAAAAATATACTCTATGTGTTTTATCCCATGAAATTTATTATTAATGATTTCTAATGGAATATATCCAAACATTAAACCATTTAACAATCCACTACATTAGTATAAAATAGTAGTACAAGGTAATGATTACAATATCACTTAAATTGTAGTGAAAAATATGACCAAACCATGACATTTAAAATGTCATGGAATAATGGATATAATTTAATATGATATCCCTATATAATATCATATGATATAAGAAAATATTTATCACATATATATTATCCTTTATGTAATATCTCCTTCAATCTCTACTTGCACTAAAGCCTCATAAACTCAGTTCTATTTCACCTTATATGGTATCATATAAAATAAATTTTTAATACATATAAAAAATCCATTCGGATATATTACAAAATGAATCTTTAAGGCTATCAAAGACTTCACTTTGTATCACATCATATGTAACACCGTTTTAAAACTATTAAAAACTCTTTTCAAATTAACTCTAAAACACTTTCAGAGATCCTCCCTAAGTAAAACTAAATCCCCATTAATTTAACAAAAAAAATTGACCCCATAGACCTTTATGGAATTGAAAAAAAAATATGAATCACTTAATACATAAATGTAATAAAATTATGTCCTATACAAAAGGATCAGTGTTACTTATGCTACTGTGGGATCTAGTGTGATCTTTATCCAACACATGTATATTTATACTTGTGTCCACTAGCTACATCATAAAAAACATGCATTTTAATATGATCCCTTTTTCTAATACATCGAATAAACATGGTACATGGTATATGTATATCCCATATATCCTACTCATATGTTCTTGAGTCTTTGAGTATAGGCTAACCAAGTTAATGAATATATCACATGTCACTCACCTTTATGGATAAGTACATCACATGTACCTTACCCAAATAGATAATAAAAACATATGTATTGTCTAAGTATGGTTGTATAATTTCTTAGCTTATCTCAATAGAGGTCCTAGATGTGATACTCATCATATGAGAGTTCAAATCACATCTTAGTTGATCTCCAACCAATAACATGATCAGCAATATACCAAACCACCCCCTAATTAGCTAAGCCTTAAGGCTTGTGTAAGAAATGTATCAAAGTATGAATGTTCGCATTCTAGGTATCTTGATAACCATAAATAAATAGACTCTAAATATGAACCACGCACCACTATTATATCAAATACATAGTTTATGAAACTTCGTGTGTTATAATTCATGGGTTATCAAATGAAAAAAAACATTTTTTGTTCTTTATGAGCACCTTTTGTAGCACGATACAAGAATCATACTCATGATAACCTTATAATTTCATCATAACCTATAATACTACACGATAGATATTTGTTAGGGATAAATCAAATTAATTCTTTTAGTGTTCAATTATCATTTTAATTTATGATATATATACATATTTGTGTGTATGTTTGTGAAAATCGTTTGACAGACTGATAAAGTGAAGATTTCCTATTTTATAAATCTTATATTATTAAACTAATTTATGAATAATTAACAAAACCATGCATAAGTTCCAATATAAAATATCATATCTGATAGACTACTAGATAATCCTTATGTTTTCTACACTTTTGAGGGTTTTTTTAAACTCATTACATCTATAAGTAATTATTACCACATATATATATGACCATATGATAAAACCATCCCACTAAACTCTTTAGTGAGTATTATTTATTAATTGGGATATTTTTAATAATGGTGAGAATTAGGAATCATATTATTAATGTTTAACTCCTTTAACATGTTCAAAATCCTTAAATCTACAATATCTAAAATGTTATGATGCTAATATCTTTGTTTGTCTACTTAGAGATATTTCTAAGTACATCATTTTCATTCTTGGAACCATTTACATTAAATTTTTTCCATGAAGTAATTTGTTAACTAATGTAAATATTGACATTATTAATTCAATAACACGTCATTAACTCTTTTAGGATAAGGTGAAATTAAATTCATAATTTGAATGACATGAAATTTTTTATTTTTAAAATTTTTGAGTATAAAATAATCCCATTATCCTTTTAGACACTATATTCTCTTCAAAATATCATGTTAAGATTCAAAAACTCTTTTTTAAGAAATAACCCTTATCTCCTTTTAGTGGAATATATAATACATAAACTATTATATCACCATGTATTATATGTTATTATATGTTTTTATAATACCTTTTGAAAAGAAGATTCTATTATTTAAAATATTCTACCAATGGTGGTGGAATATCAATTCCATATATTTTAACAAATATGAAGATTAACACTTTTATTGAGGATAAAACATTTTTATCATTATATTATTATTAAAAAATATTATAAAATTTGATAAATTATAAACCATGTGTTTTGAATCCATTATCTCATATTGTTTATAAAAATATTTATTAACAAAAACAAAACTTCTCATTTATGATAAATGATATGACTATACACATCCTTTATTTAGATACATATATGATTGATATATTATTTTACATTCAATTACATGATTTATCAACCCTTTTCTTTATCATTTGAATACAGACTACAAGTTATGTCAATTCTTCCCTTGATTTTTATCTCTTTTATACCAAAAAAATTTATAAAGTATACATTTGGAATCACATACCCTTCAAAATCAAATAATTAATTTCAATAACATTGATACCAGACTTGGATATTCCATGGAGTTTCAAAAACCCATTCATGTATTCTAGATAACTCCATCCTATAAAATAATTACTCTTAATTCCTGGTAGATCTAGTTTTCAATGACCATAACTAGCTATTAGAAAAAATAATATTCAACTTTATAACTAACTTTCCTTCTTTAGATTTGAAATTTTACACAATAATACCATAAATATAGAACCTAAACCTATACATCACATGATATGGTTTATATTTTCTCAAAACTTTGATATAGCAGGGTAAAAATTTATTGAAATCGTTCACATGGTTAAAAAATTTCCATATATGAAAACAAAATGAATTCCTCAAGAAAAACAAGATTTAGAGTATATATTTAGTCTCACCTAGTCATTGAAATACTTAATTATAATGATTATATGTGTAGTGATTAAAGTTCCTTATGTGATTTTGTATCTAATTTCTTTGAAAAATTAGGTGAATCTATATATTATTCTCATAAGCATCTAGATTCCAAGTGCTGAATAACATAAATAGTTCACTTGTTCAGGAAGATGGTTCTCTAACATAAAATTTTTCATACTTAAAAACTTTACATAAGTTATTAGTCTTAGGATTTTATTATATTAAGCTTCTAATTTTCAAGGATTAATCTCAAAGTTTGTTATTATGATGATGATGAAATTTATCTACAATATAATATTATATCATATGAGTATCAAGTTTTATAAACAATTAATATAGAAATTTATTAAATGTGATCCCACTAAAATGATGACCCCTTTTAAATTTCTATCATATCCATTAGTACTCCAAGATATATATTTCACTATGTGATGAGTCGACTTTAATGTTTATATCATTTTATAGCTATATAGGTTGGTCATTAGGCCAAGCATATCATATATGACTCTTTGATAGTTAGGTGGATAAACCTTTTCCCAAATCCATTATATGGATATAACCTCAACTCTATTCCTAGAGTGTCATTCTTAAGGGTTTCCCATATAATTGTAACCTAAATTTTATAGTGGGATTTAGTTGTCTAAATCTTAGGGTTATCTATTTCCTCCATTCCTTGCACAAGATAATCCATGGCCGCTTAGATTTAACATGAAACTACCCCAAAATATGATCAATATATTGAAATTTGTTTGATTTTGATGGAATCTGACACTTCGTATTTTTAAAGGGTATTTAATCTCTCCATATTATCTCCTATATTCACTTTACATGTATAAATGAATCCAATTATTTAGTTTAGAATCCTATTAATTTCTAAAAAATTAATATGATCAAATCATATTAATTTATAACACTTTTACATAAGTAAAATATTGTGTTAATAACTTTGTTAAGTTTACTAGGTCGAATACCCTGAGAAGGGGTGAATCAAGGTATGACAGATTAAAACTTTCTCCCTTTTGGATCTAGTTTTATTATTAGAAAAAACTCAATTCTCTCTTACTCCCATAGAAATATATGACCAGATATGAAATCATGCAAAGGATATAGCAATTTTTACATGGTTCACCCTCACAAGGCTACATCCAAGGAGCATACAATGGCAATGTGTCGATGTACCAAATTCACTAAGGCTCACAACCAATAATGAGTACAATGTTCGGGCTAGATCTTCTATGCTCAGGCTCACTGCCTTTACAAAGTTTAGAGTCTACTCACCATATTCCCAAGGGTTACTCCCTGTGCCTCTTTCTATGGTTCACTACCAGTGGAAAGGGTCACCATCTTCCACTTCCTGTTCTCACTGCTATTGGAAAGGAATCCACACATAGTTTATATAATTATAGGTCGAATAAAGTTTATGTACATGTTGGTACCTTCATTTTCATGAATTCTTGCATCCTCAACTATAGGTAGATGCTCTGTTGAAGTTCCTTTTTTACTCGCAAATGAATTCCACCTTCCTGGGTATTGTTAGGTACTGTAAAATACTTTCGCAAGCTGGATTGAATCTTTTTCAAGATTCCATGAGAAAAACGTGAACCACCCTATTCCTATGTATACTTTATAGTGATTTTGGTACATGGAATTCCTCTTTGTGTAATGATTCTAGATTTCTCAAACCAATATCCCCTCTGCATACCGCTGCCTTTGTTCTGCCTCTATGAACTTCCCTCTATCCGCGAACTATTTTCTGTTTGTGTACTGCATTCTCTTCCACATACCAAAGCCCTCCCTTCACGTACCAATTTCAAAATTCTCCCTCTCGCATACTGTAGATTCCTCCTCCATTTACCGAGTCCACTCCTTCCACATATCGGACTTCCTTCATTGTGTACCGTTTCTTCCTTTGCAGGTTAAGAATCCCTGCAAACACCTTTGGTAGAATTACTTCTGTGTGAACCACTTTCTCTTTTGTATAATTCTCCCTTGTGAACTTCCTTCATACCTTGCAAAAATCATGGAGAAAAAATATGTTTTATAATAATATTCGGTCTCCCTTCTAATCTATGGGATTAGCGATTCTTATATAGGAAAAGATATCTGCAATATCCACTAATCCAAGATAAACCAAATCTTCAATCTACCGCATACCAATCCTCTTACCACCGTGAACTGAAAGCCTTCCTATGAACTATTTTTCATATGCGGTCTGCATACTTAATTTTCTCCTACATGGTCGATCTCCTCTACTGGCGTCAATTCATCTACATACCACACCGTTGTTCGCCACGAACTGTTTTCGGTTTCACGAACCGCTCCCACGTACCTTTCTCACTGTCGGGTACGCGGCCGTGTACACTTCCCAGACATGGTACGTGATCCATGTACTAGGCTCCATGTTTCTCTTCCTTTTCCAATTTCATTTTCCATTCTTCACATTCTTCAATCCCATGAATAAATCCTTACATTTCCAAACACAAATTCCCAATTTTGAGACCCAAAAATTTGGCAAACACTGGGAAACTGTACCACCTTAAAACCTTGCCTTCGAAAAACACCAACCATACTCATTCGTAGTCATCTGGCTTTGTCAAAAAACACAATCGCACCCAAAACACACTAAGATGACACATCGAGAGATTTTTTCCCAACAATATTTCCCTTTGGATTTTTTGACAACTCTTCTCATAAAAATCCTTCGCATTTTGAGACCTCATTAAAACTCCTTCCATCATCAGCCACCATTCACTTTATGTGATTAAGATAACAATCACAGATTTACTCAACATATACTCTAAGTCCAAATGAGCCATGCTCGGCATGAGAAACAAGAGTATAATTCATACTTCATCAATGAATCACTTTATTTATAATCACCAATCATTGATACCATACTAATACTGATGAACTTCTTTCATCACGAACCTCAGCTGTCATGATATCTAATATTTGATCGATCACTTCAAGAATCGTCATATATAATGCTCCCCCTATGTTATAAATCCTCTAACCATCTTCATCTCATCTTTAACTCCCCCTATATCGCTGCTCCACTTAACAGCTTATCCCCATGTCTTTTCTCCCCTTGAATAGTCACACTTTCTCCCCATTTGTCAATGAACCCGAACGGAACTTCAAGTATGCCTGCAACAGGGTAAATAACACATATCATTACATTAGGTAAAAAACACCATACCTTGGGGATAGGGAGACCCACATCCACACTTTTTCAAGTGTGGGAAGTTGACTAGACTTTCAGAGCCAGTCGATGCCTTTCAAATGCTTCTTTGGGTAAGGCCTTTGTTAGAATGTTTGAAACCTGTTGTTCTGTAGAAACATAATCCAAATTCACAAGTTCTTGCTCTACATTCTCCTTGATAAAATGATATTTGATTTCAATGTGCTTTGTTATTGAGTGACGTACTGGATTTTTTCTAAGATTTATAGCATTTGAATTATCACAATGGATTCTGATTAGATATTTCACCTCAATTCCCATATTTTCAAGTTGCCTCTTCATCCAAAATAGTTGCATGAAGGCTTGAGTAGCCGCAATGTATTCAGCTTTTGTGGTTCTCAATTAAATTCAATATTGTTTCTTTCTTAACCAGGAAATACACAACCCTCCAAGATAAAAGTCACCTCCTAATGTTTATTTCTTATCATCTGCTGAACCGGACTAATTTACATCTGTATATCCCAATAACTCTGGTTGAGATTTTTTATTTTACATTAGGCCAAAATTAAGTGTGCCCTTGATATACCGAAGAATTATTTTTACTGAAATCATGTGTCTCTCCTTGGGATTGCTTTGATACCTCACTACTTGGAATGTGGAAAATACAATATTAGGCCTTGTCATTGTCAGATGCAACAGATTTCCAATGATTTGCCTGTATTTTGTGATATTAATTGGCTTTCCTTCATCATCTCGTGACAGTTTCAACCAGGAAACAATCAGAGTCTTCATCTCTTTGGAATTATCCATTCCAAACCTTCTCAAAACCTCCTTGGCATATTTATATTGAGAAATAAAAGTTTCATTCCTTCCTTGTGTCACTTGTAGGCCAAGGAAAAATTCCAGCTCACTAATCATCGACATTTTGAACTCTCTTTTTAGGAATTCAGAAAACTATCTGCATTTTGCTTCATCTGATCCACCACATATTATGTCATCGACATAAACCAGCACCATTATCCTTTTATTGTTTCCATTGTTGAAATACAGATTGTAATCAACTCCACCACTCTGAAAAACAATCTTCTTTATAAATTGATCAGGCCTTGAATACCATGATCTTGGTGCTTCCTTAGAACCATGTAATGCATTATTCAGATGAAAACCCATGTTCTCATCTTCATGGATGAGAAAACCATATGGTTTCTCAATGTAAAATTCTTCTTCTAGAACTCCATTCAGAAATGATGACTTGACATCCATCTCAAAAACCTTAAACTTTCTTTTCACTACTATGTCCAAGAATAATATGATTGTATCCATCCTTGCAACAGGTGAAAATGTTTCATCGACATATATACCCTCTATCTGGGAGCACCTTTTTCACACAATTCATGCTTTGTTTCAAATCACAACACCATCTTCATTCATTTTGTTGCAAAAAAATACATTTTTTCCTATGAAATTCTTGTCTGTTGGTCTTGAAACAATCTCCCATGTTTGATTATTTTCAATTTGGTCAAGCTCTTCATTCATGGATTGAACCCAGTTCTCATATCCAACTGCTTCATCAAAACATTTAGGTTCCACCTGTGATAAGTATAATTCTTGTTGTATATTCTTCATCCTACTTATTCGAACTGGTTTTTTCTGATCACCAATTATGTTTTTCCAATCAATTTCATCTCTTCTCACTAGTATTTGGGAAGACACTAATTTATTCTCATCACCTGAGTCCTATTCTGAATCAATTTCTGGAGTTGGATCACCTCCTAACCTTCTCATCTCTTCATCACTATCCTCCTGATTCTGATCATGTATTTACTGATGATTCTTTTCATTCTATACTATAGTCACATCATGACTTTCAACTATCTTTTCAAGCCACTTATTAAATCATTTATATGATTTGCTTTTCTTTGAGTATCCAATAAATATTCCTTCATCTCCACGAGATTCAAACTTCCTATATTTCTCCTTATGGAGAATGAAACACTTACTTTAGAAGACTCAAAATTATTTCAATGATGGATTCTTTCCATACCATAGCTCATATGGATTCTTCTCTTCTTTTTGGAATAATAAGGCTCTATTTGATGTGTAGACTGATTTCATCACTGCCTCTTTCCAAAACTTCTCTAGAAGATCTTTCTCAATGAGAATTGTTCTATCCATGTTATTCACAATTCGATTTCTTCTTTCAACTACTCCATTCTGCTGAGGAGTTCTTATAGCTAAAACTTGATGCCTTATCCCATGTTTCTCGAGATAATCCTCTACTTGTAAATTTGTGAATTCTGTTCCATTATCTATTTGAATCGTCCAGATTTTCTGACCAAGTATCATTTCACATTCTCATCGATATCTTGTAATGCAACTAAACACTTCCGATTTGTGGGTGATTATTGAAACCCATGTCATTATTCTATAATCATCAATTAAGAGAACATAATATCTCATCCCATTAATAGACCATAGAGAAATTGGCCCACACACATCAATATTCACCAACTCAAGAAATCTTGTTGACTTTTTCTCCTTTGGCTTATATGTCTTTAGAATGATCTTCCCTTATTGATAGGCATTGCACATATGAGTATGATCATGTCATAATATAGGGAGATTTCAAGAAGCATCTTATTTCACCATATATTCCAAATATGTTTAGCTTATGTGGCAAAGGTGCTTATGCCATAACTTGTTTTCTTCATCCTTGGATAGAAATCACATATCTTCTTCTCCTCTAAATAGGTAGAGATTACCTTTTGTACACTTTCCTTGCAGCACAACAACACCATCCTTTTCTTTGATGATACATAATTTCTTAGAAAAAATTATGGTATTACCTGAGTCATATAATTGACTAACACTAGGTATTTTGTGACTAATCTCTTCAACAACTAAGATATATTCTCGTCTCATGTCTTTTCCTCCAAACTTGGATTTTTTTAACTAATAATTTTCAGGACTTCATCATTGTCAAATCTTACAATACCTTATTTATCATACCTAATTACGGTCACTAGATCCTTATTTCTCATCATATAAGAGTGAATCCACTGTCAATTATCCATATCCCCATGTGATCTGATGCCTTGAATAAAATTTCTACAACCACATCCTAATCGAATCTTTTATTTTTGACCCAAGAATTTGAATTCATACCTGACATGGAATGATAATATTGATCTTCCTCAGTATATGATGGACCAAATTCAATTTGCAGAGATGCAAATATATTTTGAATTTTTAGGTATTTTGATGATACATTTGACTGCTTATTATGTACAAATTCAGTCTTCCTCGGCACATTCCTATGCATTATTGATGTGCAATATCTTTCCATATGTCTGAGTCCTTTACACATGAAACAAATACCATCAATTGATGACCTAGAATTTTGAGCTATGTACAACCACCTCTGTTGGTCTTGTTTCTTGTGTTACCACTTTTCTATGGAACATACATTCTAAGAGTGTCCCATCTTACCACAGCAATAGCATTTTTATGTGAGGTAAATTCATGTGTGGAAGTGATGCACCACTAGTTGAAGCTTGGGTTCTATGAATATTCTAATTTTGCTTTGTACCCAATTAAATATTCAATCTTCGAGTGTGTTCTTGTTGTCTGACTTGAACCATAACTGATTTCTATTTTATATCAATCCCCATACCAACCTTATCATTCAGATTTGATTGTTTCTTCTGTTCTAATGGACCACTCTGCTCAAATCTCATCTTATCTGTTTCCTGTATGATCTTATTTCCTGATGTATAACCGAGAGTTAGTAGTTTCTCCTTATCTTCAATTTTCACCGCAAATTGAATACTTCCTCTTCTAGTTGTTTGATACATTTGGTTTGATCTTTTCCAGTTTCAGTCAAACTATCAATTTCTATTTTCTGATCTTCAATTTTTATTTTGTACTCAACCGCCATTTCTGATCTTTCTTGTATTGAAGACCTCAACTTTTCAATTTCTGTATTCAGATTAGAATTATCTTCTACCTACTTCTGGATAAAGAGTTTGGAATCACAAAAAAAATTGTTATCTTTCTTTGTTTTGGATCTCAAAATATCTACCTCTTCATGGGAAGCTTCTAATTCATCCTGAAGATTAAATATTCTTTAATTTATCCTTCTTCATTGTCACTTTCCTCTCTTGTTACTGAATTTCTGACAAATACCACTAAATCATCTATTTTATGATCCTTGCAGCTCTCCAACTATTCTACCTTAGATTCTTATGAACTTTCATCCTCTTTTAAAATCAAATTCTTCTTTTTGAAGAACTTTCTCCTAATACTTCTCCTACCTTTCTCATTTGATGAATACTTATTTTGGGGAACTTCATTATTTTATTCATTTTCATCATCAAGCTTCTTAGGAAACTTTGAGGAAAAATTCCCAATCTTTCCTCATCAAAATCATGCAAATGAAAGTTTACCTTTAAACTTACATTTTCCCCTTTGCAGATTGGTAGATAGAAATGAAATGACATCATCCATATTTTCTTCCTTAGGACTATATTCAATGGAGAGTTTCTTTATGGCCTTGAATGCCACTTCCTTAGACTTCCCCTTTTCCACTACATCATTATCATCGTTTCTCATTTCATATTATACAAGGGTGTTGTGTATATTATCCATTTTCATCTATTTCGGGTCTTTGTCTTCCAACACTGAGACTTTTGGATTGAACCACTATGGAAGTTTCCTCAAGATACATTTCATAATATTTATATCTTCAATGACTTCTCCAATACCTCACATGTATTCTATAATAATATTTCTCTTATCGAGGAATGAATCAAAAGTCTCATTGGGATTCATTCTGATATTCTCATACTTATTCCATAGAACCTGTAGCTTTTCTTCTCAAACTTTTGTGTCACCCTCATAAATGTTAAATAATTTTTCCCACATTGCATGTGATGTTTTATAAGAAATCACCTTCATATAAATTTTATTTGATATATCTCCCCCTAAATAATTTATCCCTTTAGCATCATCATCCAATTTACTTCTTTCATCTTCTAATAGAGCACCACTATTAATGTTAGCTAATATTCCATGCATAGCTGTCATGAAGACATCTATCCCTAATGATCGGAAGTAGTGTTGTATCTGATTATTCCATAGTTGAAAATTATTTCTGTCAAAGATCATAATTCCTTTATGATTGACCACCTCTATTTCTTTTTCTTGAGAGATAACCATTGACTTTCAACCTTTCCCTCTGATACCAATTGTTAGGTCCACTAGGTCGAATACCCTAAGAGAGGGGTGAATCAGGGTATGACAGATTAAAACTTTATCCCTTTTGGATATTATTTCTTTGTTAGAAAAAACTCAATTATCTCTTCCTCCCATAGAAATATATGACCAAATATGAAACCATGCACATGACACAACAATTTTTACTTGGTTCACCCTCACTGGGCTACGTCCAAGGAGCATAAAATGCCAATGTGCTGATGTACCAAATTCACTAAGGATCACATCCACTAATGAGTAAAATGTTCGGGCTAGATCTTTTATGCCCAGGATCACTACCTTTACAAAGTTTAGGGTCTGCTCACTGCATTCCCAAGGATCACTCCATATGCCTCTTTCTCTGGCTCACTTCTAGTGTAAAGGTTCACCATCTTCCTCTTCCTGCACTCACTTCTCTTGGAAAGGCATCCATACATAGTTTATAGACTTGTAGGTTGAACACAGTTTATGGACATGTAGGCCCCTTAATTTTTATGAATTTATGTATCCTCAACTATAGGTAGATGCTCTTTTGAAGTTCCTTTTTCACCCGCAGATGAAGTCCACCTTCCTGGGTACTATTAGGTACCGAAAAATACTTTTGCAAGATGAATTGAAGCCTTTTCAAGCTTCCTAGTGAAAAACACGAACCAACTTGTTCCTACGCATACTGTGTAGAAGGTTTGGTATGTGGAACATCTCTCCACGTACTGATTCTACCTTCGGAAAACTGTTATTGCCTCTACGTACCGCTACCTTCGTTCCACCTCTGCGAACTTCCCTCTATTCACAAATTGTTCTCTATTCGTGGATTGCCATTGCTTATGCATACCATAGCCCTCCGTCCACATACCTCTTACAGAATTCTCTCTCTTGTGTACCATATATTCCTCCTCCACGTACCGAGTCCACTCCTTCCATGTATCTTACTTCCTTCATTGTGTACCACTTCTTCCTTTGCGGGTTAAGAATCCCTGCAAACACCTTCGAGAGAATTACTTCTGCGCAAACCACTTTCACTTTCACGGAATTCTCCCTCGCGAACTTCCTTCAGACTTTGTTGAAATCCCAGAGAAAAAGATGTTTTCTAATGATATTCGATCTTCCTTATAATTGGTGGGATTAGCGATTCTTATATAGGCAAAAATATCTGCAATATTCGTTAATCTAAGATTTACCAAATCTTCGACCTACCGCATATCGATCCTCCTGCCGCCGCGAACTTCAAGCCTTCCTGCGAACCATTTTTCATATGCGGTCTACATACTGCATTTGCTTCTACATGTTCAATCTTCTCTTCCAGCATCAATCCATATGTGTACCATACCACCATCCACCATGAACCGTTTTCGTTTTCACAAACCGCTCTCGCGTACCTTTCCCGCTGCCTGGTATGGGGCCGCGTACCCTTCCCAAACATGGTATGTGATCCATGTCTCAGGCTCCGCATTTCTCTGCCTTTTTCAATTTTGTTCTCCATTCTTCACACAATTCAGTCTCATAAAGAAATCCTTACATTTCCAAACATAAATTCCTGATTTTGAGGCCCAAAAATTTGGCATACACTAGGAAACTGCACCACCTTTGTAAAACACCAACCATACTCATTTGCGGTCATCTGACTTTATCAACAAACACAATCACACCCATAACACACCGGGATGACACATCAAGGTATTTTTCCCAACAAACTCAAATTACAATCTCACTATATTCATATGTATTCAAATTCCTCTCATGAATAAGGTACATGAAACCCTTTCATGTTATTTATAAATCATAATTAATTATTTAATTCAAGTTCATAACTAAATTCAAACACGAGTAAAGGTAGAAGAATAATAAATAATTATCGTAAATGGAATGTAAGTCCTTATACTAATTTATTATAATCTTTACAACTTATTTATCAATTAAACTAAATCATACAATACAATTCATAATGACAACCCATTTATTTTCAATAATATATCACTTTTATGATTTATTAGTATTAGTGATTATGAATTTATATATATAATTTAAAATTTTATATATGTTTGCATCATATCTCAAATGATGTCATATAATCAATTATAAATTCATTATACATAAAAAAAATATTATATTTACTTCATAGCATAATGAATGATTTATTTAAAGGTTAAATAAATTTCCTTAACATGATTTATATTATAAATCTATCTAAAGAATAATTTAATTATTATATATTTGATAATTGGATATTTATGTTAATTATATGGATTTGTATTTATATTTATAATTACTACAGTTTTATAAATAATTTTACCAATATATGAAACATTAATATGGTTCTCCAATTGAGAAAAAAATAGTTTTTCTTCTAAATAATTTGTTTTACGTTGTACTACATGGTTTTATTTAAAAATTAAATTTTAGAATTTTAGAATTATAATTTTATAAAATGAAATTTAATTTTTATTTAATCATGAAAAAATTATCTTAGGGAGAATTTTTGGGATTTTTTTAAGCAAGTTGGTTTTTTTGGTGAATAGTAAACGAATATAGATTTTATAACTACTATATCTTTTATGAAATCATCATGATATAAATATTTTAGAAAAATTAATAAACATATGAAACATATATTACATGATTATATACTCAAAAAATCATATAAATATTATAAAATTAATATAAATTAATTTTTATTTCAAGATAAATATGAAAATTAACTATCGATATTGATGTAGTGTGTACACTACATTGAAATGTTAAAATTAGTGTATTTCAGATAATATTTAAATTGGGGTAATGATATGATATAATTTAAAGGTAAATATTATTACTAATAAATTATTTTTATGTATATTTGTTAAATTTAAATTTATATAACTAGATAATTATCCAAATTCTTACCTGGCACTTTCACAAGGTAAGAAAGGTTGAAATTCTTGTCATAAAAAAGTTAAAGTGATATAAATGGAAATAAATAATATTATTAATGGATTTAAATTATTTTATTTATTAATAATAAAATAATTTTATTCTATAAACTTATTTTTAATATTAAATGATTATATATTTATCCAAAACACTAATGTGGTGTCGATACAACTCTTGTACAAACCATAGAGAAGTCAAAAAATGGGTTTAAAAATATTTAAAATGATAGATCTATGATTTATTATAGTTTTTCAGGATTTTAAGGTATAAAATTATATTTAAAAAATTATTTAAATTTTTAAATCTAAATTTCATAGTTATCTAGATATTTTTAAAGTCAAATTATGAGAATAACCTTGAAAATTACACTAAATGGTATTTAATGTTAAAAAATAATTTATGAATTGATAAAAAATCATAAAACATTATATTGAGTCATTTTTGGATAATTAATGGTATATAATAACTTATATTTTCCATTTATAAATAACTTATCATTTTAAAATTTCATTCTTGACACTTAAAGATTAAATATTTGTGAAAATTCCATCGAATTTCGCCTATAAATGTGGAATCATTATAACCTTTTCAAAACACATCTAGAACTCAGTTTTTTATCTATATACTACCCAAATACCTCTCTAAACATCAATTTACACATCCTTGAGGGTGTTTTATTTTCCAAAATTAATTTTTCAAAAGGATTTAGACTCAATCAAAAGGAGGTAGTTCAAGGATGCAAGGTACGGGTTTCCAAGTTTCATTATCCTTTATTATTTTTGAATTTTTTTCTTAAAACCATTTTAAAACTTCTATTATTTATATTCCATTATTATATTACCATGATATTGGAATATTTTTTACCTATAAATGATAATATATCATTTATTACCCCTCACCAAAAAAAATTCATAAGTCATTACTATATCAAAATATGGGTTTTTTAAAAATGATGATTTTTTATTTCAATTATTCTCTTACTATTTTCTATAACATAAGTAATTTTTAAAAGTAACCCTACAACTTTAGATTATTTATAATATAATTTTTATAAACTTAAAATATTAATTGGGTTTTCCCTTCTTTTAAACTCTTTAAAAAAATAATACTCATCACGATGGATTTACGCTATCTAAGTGAACGATGATGTTTTAATAAACTTAAATATTTCATTGATATTGTTAAAAATTGATTTAATGATTGGATATAACATAAATATTAAATTATTTTCATGATTATAAATTTTTTAATGTAAATTTATCCATCATAATAATGAAATTAAGGGTAAGCAATCCTAATCATTTGTAACCATCAAAATAATCTTTTAAAGGATGATTCTCTAAATTGTGAGTATTCCATGACCTATTAAACTCCCTTGATTATATAATAATATATAAAAAATACCATGAAACTTATGGATCTTATATAACTCATGGAAAAAGATATTTGACTATTATCATTATACCACAACAATTTTTGAGGTTATGAACTGAATGATAACAAAATGACTTACGTAATCAATAACAATTTGGTAAATGAATGAAATATGATAATAAATGAAATAAAAAAGAATAATAATAAAGAAATAAAAATTAATTTTTTTTTAATAAAGTAAATAATTAAAATAATTTTTATTATTCAGGAATGTTGGATGTATGAGGTGAGTCGAGACTCAAGGTAAGGGTTTTCTTTTAAACCTTTACTTCAAATGTTTTAAATTATTTATCGCAAATTACTCTCTATAATGTTTTATAAGTACATTATTACTAATATTATTATTTATATTTATAAATATTGTATTTTTTATTTTATTTTACCCTCAATGGAGAATTGGTTAATCGATTCTTTTGAAATTATTTTTTGGGGGTTAACTAAAGAGTTTGTGATTATGGGTTGCAAAGTGATTTTTTAAGAGTTTTATTCATGCAATGTGAAATGAATGATCCTATGTTTTTTATTCATGTTTAGTTCTTGTATATTATATATGATAACTAGTGGGCTTAGTATATATTCTTCTAATGAATTGCTTAATGATTTATTATCCAAAGAAAATCTATCATAATTAATAAATTTGGTTATTTCATTGAAAGATTGATAAAAAAAGTGTTTATGAATATGATGTCCTAAGAAACATAAATGATTATTCTATTTAATTTAAGATTTTTTATGGGACTTATTTATTTAATTGATTAAGAGGTATATTTGATGAGTGATTATGGTTTTTTATAAGTTCAAAGTTTATTATTTAAACAAAAAACCTTTTTATGCATTTTCATGTATTTAAATGGCCTAATGTGTTCAATTTCATTTTATACCCCCTAATAGGATTTATATGATCATCCCATGTTTTTGAATTATTTTATAATATTTAAGTATGATTAGGAATAATAATGAATCCAATTTATAAGTAATGGAGATTTATCTTGAATAAAATAAGTATGTCATTTTAAGAATGTGATTTTGTGGAAAAAATATTCATTGAGTGAAAGTGTGGCTTTTAAAATGTAATGGGTTTACTAATACTCTAAAACTAAAAATCTAAAAGGTAATAGGAATTTAATTAATGTAATGTGTTCTATAAATAATTTGATGCTGGAGTGATTATGTTCATTCTGTTATAGTTGGTATTAAAGTAGGATTTAGATAACTTTAGGGGTTATGATGTTGGTAAAGAAACAAAAGGGAAAAAATTTAGGGATGTTAAAGGGGTTTTTATGGGGATAAATCATTAATTTATATTTATGTTTTCATGATTCAATATTTTATAATTCTAGGGGTTTTTGTGTTACTTCACCTGATATATGTCTATTTTAGAATGGTTTTCCATATTGGTAATAGGGTGAATGAAGTAGGAAGGAAACAATAGTACAATTACCTTCCAAATTAGTAACTTGAAATAGTTAGAGTTGGATCTGATTAATTTATGGTAGTGTTAACTCAATTGAAACATTCCATAATTTTTCTTACCAATTAAATAGAGAGACCAAATTCTCCACAAAATAATATGTCAATATTATATAATTTTATGCAAAAACATCCACTAAAATTTGGTGGAACCTTATACCCAGTGATAGTAGAAGGTTGGGTAAATGATTTAGATGAGATATTTGAAGTCTCATGTTTTTCAAAGAATCATATGTTAACTCTTATAGTTTATCATCATAAATTTGAAGCTGATCAATGGTGGTATTTAGTTAGAAATTCTAAGGAAAAGAATGATATTGATACCATAGAATGGAAGGAATTTAAAGATATTTTTATTGAAAAATTATTTTTATAAAGTTATTATACATATAATATAAAAAAGGAAACTTCTAGATTGAAATCAAAATGAATAGGACTCAGTTTCTAATTATGAATAAAATTTTACCATATTGGAAAGGTATAAACCAAATTTTATTCTAGAGTATGAAAGTGAAATTTATTGATTTACTCATGTTTGAGGCTAAGTTTACAAAGTTCTTTGGTTACTCTTGAATTTGGGATTTAAGAAGAACTTTTTTGATGTTGTAGGATGGTTTAAATTGAGTTTTTTGACTCTTATGAATCTTATAACATCAATGATAAAAATCATTTAAAGAGTCAGGTAATGGGGAAACAACCAATGAGGAAATATAGAGGTAAGACTCCCGCATGTCCTAAATCTGTTAAAAAACATTTTGGAAAGTGT
The DNA here is from genome assembly GCA_963277665.1 of Viscum album. Taxonomy (NCBI): domain Eukaryota; kingdom Viridiplantae; phylum Streptophyta; class Magnoliopsida; order Santalales; family Viscaceae; genus Viscum; species Viscum album. The sequence continues at coordinate 1,040,105,330 of OY728143.1, read as the reverse complement.
CTTAATAGATCAAGAAAATTTTACCAGTGTTGTAAATTTGGAAATATGGATCACAATTAAAACAAAATGAATAGTGATTAGTCTAATAGTTGGAAAAATTTGGTCATCTGGTAGTGAAATGTTTTAATTTCAATAAGGTGGGTTATTATAAAAATATGTGTTAAAAGTTAATTATAAAATGTATAAATTATCAATATCATGAGAAAATGGTATAGAAAAGTCATTTTATACTACTACAGTAGATATTGGTCCATCAACTAAAGTGGTAACAGGTATCTTATTTTTTTATCCAAATTACATTAATTTCTTTTTTTTATTTTGGATCAATATATTATTTTATTTTTAGGAAATTTTCTAGTAATATGAAAATATCATCTCAATAAATGGATGTTTAACTTTTGGTAAAAAACTCCTGGTGTAGGTATTAAAGAAACAAGGATCTATAATAATCGTTCTATTATTTTATGTGGTATTGTATTTCCTACAAACCTACATGTATTAGAGCTTGATGTTATTTTGGTTATAATTTAATCTTGGGTTATCATGATATTATAGATTATAGATATGAGGAAGTTATACTTAATATAATGACTTTATTTTATATTTAAGAATAATTTCATAAAAATAATAACTTAAGATCCCCAGGCCGAATAGAACACTAAGATGGGGGTGAATTAGTGGTCAATTTTTATGAATTCTTTGGCTTTCAAATGCAACCTCTCAAACGTCTTAATTATATAAATAAACTCAATATAATCTATCAATCACACCTCATTGGAAGTAGTCATATAAGAGATATTAGAACATCGTATTTACAAGGTTTGGCATAAAGACTATTCCTTATTGCATTACTTAGATCCCCCAGCAAAAAAAATTATTGTCAAATAGGTGATTACAACCATAGACAATCTCAGTAGGATCAACATAGAGTCCCACTATGTTCCTCCATTTCCATCACCCACTAGAAGATATAATTATCTTATTCAATAAGGATTCGGTATAAAAATATATTTTCTATATCTTTAATTTCTTCTTCACCCATAGGGAATATAATCTACCTTAGTGAGTAGATGGATCAGTTTTTCTACATGTGTACTTAATCAAGATCTTAATTGCTACTGGTATTAATACTATTATCCATATCTGGTGTGATATATATTCTCCTAAACTTCTTCAAATACTTAGCTGTAACTCCTAGATTTGGATCACCTTCTTATTCTCTTGATACTAGATGTATCGGTCTCTCTCAAAATTCTCAGAGTAAGTATGAGAGTTCTCTCAATTATATCACTCTCAATTCTTTGATACCTATATAACATATTTATATTCACAAAATCATCCTGAATAATATTATTAAAATATCATATTTAATGTTTCTATATTTGAATTATGGAAACACCGTGATATTTATAATCAGGATCATCTCATTAAAATCATCCAATTGATTCCTGATTTAATCACTCGTTTAAACTCATTTGAATTATAATTAAAATATTCATTTAAATCCCACAAATAATTTGGATTTATTCTTTCATTTGATATATTAATATTAATAATCTCAGAAATTTTCTCAAATCTCACTTCTTCAAAATCATATAATATTTCCAAATATTCATTCAATAAACTACATCATAGCAATTGGATATGTCACAATCAGTTACAAGGTTCACTTAGGCTACATTACAATCAATTATATGGATCTCATCAACTACATATCAATCAGATGCATCACTCACTTCAACAATGTGATACTATCCAAAATTCATAAGTATCATATTTGCCTATATGATTTGGATGTATGGATATTGTAACAGCCCAAGATTTTATAAAAAATATTCTTTTTAATTTTATTAATGTCTTGTGTTGTACGCTACACTAAAAGGAGCTTGCACAACACGCATCCTTGACTTGCCTTGCATTACACGCAATCGCGACCTTCCTCGATAGCGTGTGTAATACGCAATACCGAGTTTCACTAAACAACGATATGCTATTAAAATATTATTAAAACCAGCCGGTATGAATAGTAATAACCACTTTATAAAAATCTGTAAATCTTATTTTTCAAAATGAACTTCATTTTTGGATTCGGAGTATCGAATTTAGCCTAAGGTGAAATTTTGGTACTTTTCGGATAACTTTCATATTCTGATGAATAGTGAAAATTACTAAATTATAATTAAAAACAACTTTTTTAATCGAAATAATTAATAGTGATAAATCATTAATTTTAGTGGTTTTAAAGTATATTTAGAATATATTTTTACAATTTAATACAATGTTGGTCATTGGATGTAGTTTCACATTTAAACTAGACATAAACAAGTGTCAATCTTTTGATAGATATTGTTTCTTAAAAACACGCTATTTGTTTTAACAACGGGATTTAATTATAAAATTAATTAATGCAACTTTTATGTTATGAATTTGGTAAAATAGACTTCATTTTTGAATTCGGAATATGAAATATAGCTTGGGATGAAATTTTGGCATTGTTCTGAAAAACATCAATTTTTGATGAATAGTGAAACTACTAAGTGGTAGGTTAAAAACTGAATTTTACATAAAACTTAATTTTACCGCTTCTGTGAATGGAATTTCGAAAATCCGAGAGACACGGTTAATATCAAGGACTAAAATGTGGTTCAATGAGATGAAAATAATTTTTTGGTGAATAGTAACTTTTTACTTTTTTTTACCACGGTTAATAGTAAATAAGGTAACTAAGGGTAAATATGATATTAATATTACCCTAACACATGTCCTAATTCTATTGGACAAGTGTAATTCGACCAAAAACAAACTTAGGAATAAAATATGACCATTTAGGCCCACTTGGATTAGATTAGGACATTTATTATTAATTTATTTAAAGAAGGGTTAAAATAGTTAAAATCAAAGTTTAATAAGTAAATCATTTTTAATATGGGTCTATACATAATTTAAATTCGACTATAAATATTCATTAGAAAGCTAAAAAGATTTCCTACATGATGGTATTTTATTTGTAATTTTTAGACATCAAATAATATAATTTATTTATGACACAAAAATGATGCAGTAATTATCTTATTAATGAAATATTGACATAATTGATAATATAAATACCAAAATAAATGTAATTTAAGACTTTTTATGAATTCCACTAATTTTCTAGGTTACTATGATATATTAGTGTTGATTTAATCAACTTGGTTCGAACATGTAATTCTGTTATGACTTTCACAAAAATCATATATCAAATAGTGTCAAAATTGACACAAAATAGTTTTTAAATCAAATATTATATTATTAATTGTTATTTTATTCCTAAAAATCTAAGGTTCGGCCAAATGACTTAGATAAGGATATATATATTAATAATAAACAATTTGGGGTTCGTTTGGCATGTTATAGTAAGTGTATTAACCATATAGTGAAAGAAAACAAAAAGACACGGTAAAAGTTAAATTAATTAACTTAGAGTTAAATCTAATTGATAAGGTTAAAATAATATCTTAAACTTGTCTAAATTCTATTGGTTGATAGGATTTAGACCCATCCTTACTTTAGCTTCGAAATAAGACCCTTTGGAACCATTATAAACCTATTTTGACTTTAATATAAAATAATATTTTGAGATATTCCTAAGGTGCCCCTCTCCTCCCCTATAAAAGGACACCTCCTCCCCCTCCTCCTCACACCAATTTGAGCACTCAAGCTCGGCCAACCCCTGCCAATTTATCCTCTCCACTTCCCTAGAAACATCCTAGAGGTTCTGGTCTTCCTCAAAGACCAATTTTAGTGCCCTAAGAGGAGGTCTCAAAGAGGCACTTCAAAGAAGAGGTAATTACCGTTACCAATTCTTTCATCTTTATTTCTTCTTCCACTTCTTCTTCTTAGGTTGTTTCATTATGAAGTAATAACATCAGTATCACTCATATACTGATATGTTATTATAAGTATGAAACAACCCTATTTCACCATCTATCCATCCTACGGAAAAAGAAATCACCGCGCGTGCGTACGTACGGAATACCGTCTCCACGCCGTGGTGTAATCTATTTTCCACCACCACCTTACATGGATGGGTATAATGGTGTAAAGAATAACTATACATAGTTATTACAACATCATATTGATTCTGATATATTGTATAATCCACTCCAATTCAATTCAATATTTATAGAAATGATATCATCGCTCGTGCGTACGTACGGACTACCGTCTCCACGACGCGATGAGATTCATTCTCCATGTTAACCATTTAAGAATGATTATAATGTATATATAAGAAATAATAATGAAATATATGAAATTATAAAGCTACTGGATTTATGTATATATATACATATGTATGTAATCTACTTACTTCCATTTCAAGACAATAAGGAAAGGAAAACAGCGTTCATGCGTACGTACGGACTACCGTCTCCATGAACGGTGTTTTTCATTTTATTTATCTACCTATTATATATATATATACTGAATATATATGATATATAAATCATATTTTATATTCTGGAAGTAAGTAAATCATGATATAAGTAATAATGATGTCAAGAACAACAAGTCAAAACACCTACGATAAATGAAACGATTTTACCCAAAACGCTTCTTTAACATGGAGTTTACAAAAGAACGGGTAATATAATGTCATAAGTGAACCATATATGATATCATAACAATGAATATGATTCTGTAATAAGTCAATAACATGATTTAAATCATTATACAAGAGGTTCGGACACTTACAAAGCAAGTCGGACCTAAGGTAAGGGAAATATCACAATCTCATTTTTATCCGAGATTGTTTATTCGTAAGTATTTACTGGGGTTTATTTTATCATCCACATCCATGTTTCCTCAATATGTAATATTATTTCCATCCAACTACAATGGTTGAAATCCAATTTTACCCTTTGGTTAGTTTTTAGTAAAAGATATGAAAGGAATCTTTTGTCGTTTATCGTACGAGGTACATTTTGACTTTTTCGACAAAAGTACAAAGAATGTTTTTTTTAACTTATACGGCACGAACGGATTTCTACTGTTTTATAAAGCCTTATTTTCATGAAGCTTCCTCTAAAAGATTTCATGACTATTTTCAATAAAATCTCTTTCTTTTAAAATTGCATGATGTTTTGTGAAAAGAAATTGATTTTGAAGAAGAAGGGATATTTTCCTCAAGAATTCAATTCAAGTGTTTTATCAAAATTATTTTCCATCTAAGATAATAAAGGGTTATGTTTATATCCATATTTTTACATTGATTTGACTATGTTGAGATGGAATTATGTTTATGAATTCCTTTATCTTATATGAATTGATTTATGATGTCATGATGTTTCAAGAATCCCATTTTTATTACATGGGTTATGCGATGATGTATGATTTATGATTTTGTGGCACACATAAGAAAGGATTCATTAAGAGATGGGTGGGACCTATATCTCCCTCCAATGCATTGGGTAAAGATTTTATATCTCATGAGATAGACATGGCTGGAATGGTAGGTTATACCGGTTCAGTGAAACAGGACTGAAACGAGGATTACTCGATTCAGAAAGGGACTTTGTCCACTAAGATAGTCTTGGCAATGAGTCTTGACTAACAAGAAATGATTCTCTATGATTATGTGTGTATGCCACAAAGTTCCATGTTTTATGTTATGATTATTGTGATTACATTTCACTGCCATGATTTATCCCATGTTATGAAATTATGCTTTCTTTTGCAGGTTATGATTTCCAAAATGTTATGTTCTTATGAATATGATGTGATTGATATTTCTTTTGTTTACCCTTACTGAGCATTTGAGCTCACCCTTTTATGTTTTCTTTTCCCCAGGATATAAAGAAAGGTTTTAGGTAAAAAAAAGGAAGATCTTTATGGGAGATGTTGAAGATCTTTCACCACGATTAGAAGATTATAGTCCGAGTTTCCAAAGACACTAAACTATTACGGTCCTTGTGTGTGTGTTTTTGTAATGTACTAAGTATTCCGCAAAAGTAATGTAAAGTCCATGTACGTCAGGCTTCGGGTCTCTACAGTTGGTATCAGAGGAAAGGTTTAGTCAACCTTTGGAAACTAGGATGCGAAAACGTTAGTGAGATCCCTAGAGATATTTCTAAGGTATGTCTAGGGATGTCTCTAAGGTTAAGTATACGTATAGGTTATAGTAATAGAATTACGCTAATGATCATAGAATTAAACCTAAGATGTTGGATATTGAAGGTACTCCCCCTTTATTATGTTGTTTTCCCTAGCATGATTTTTGCCTCTCACACTATTCTTTATGGGTTTTAGACGATGGCTGGAACCCGAAGGAACCGTGTTGATCAATGCAATGGACAATGCAATGATTGCCCTCCTGAACAAACAAATGTTATGGGAGATGGAGTGCAAAATCTTATTGCTATACTTACACAAGCTATGAATCATTCTGGACTTCCAAATGAGCAGAGAAGGGAACAATATTCTATTGAGTCCTTCATGAGGCAACGTCCACCTTCTTTCAGTGGGTCTACTGATCCATTAGTTGCTGAACAATGGATTAGTACTACTGAAAAGATATTTTCAGTTCTTCAATGTTCTGAACATGATAAAGTCATCTTAGCAGTATATCGTTTGGAAGGTGAAGCTGATCAATGGTGTAATCTTATCAAGAATACGAGGCCAAGAGATGAAATTGAGTCCATGGAATGGGACGAGTTCAAGAACTTGTTTTTCAGTAAGTACTTCCCTCGTATTCTTCGAACAAAGATGGAGAAAGAGTTTCTTGAACTAAAGCAAAGGGATGATGAATCTGTTGGTACCTATGAAGCAAATTTTACAAGACTTGCAAGGTATGCTTCTGGAATTATCATCCAACCTGAAAGTAAAGTTGATCGATTTTTCAGTGGCTTAAAACCAAGTCTTCGAAGGGCATTAGCTATAAGAGACTTCAGTAGCTATGAAGAAATTGTGCGTTGTGCTATCAAGGTAGAAATGGAAGTTGGTGTTACATATCCATCTCATGGTTTTGACAAGAAACGAAAGATGGAGTTCAAGGAGAAATCTCAGAATAATGGTGAAAAGAAGATGAATGTTTCCTTATGCACAAAGTGTGGAAAGAAGCATGGTGGAGATTGTCTAAAAGGGACTAGAAAATGTTTTAAGTGTGGAAAAGAAGGTCATCGAGCATCTGAGTGTCGAAGTAATGGAAAAAGGGTTTCTAATGATGTGAATAAAGCAAACACTGCAGAGAACGCACCGCCAACACTTCAATGCTTCAAGTGCAAGGAAATGGGGCATTATGCTAATAATTGCCCTAATCCAAGGGTTAGTGATGATCAACATGAGCAACCACTGAAGGCAAATGACAAAGGGAAATCACATGCGATCACTATTGGCAATGTTGAATATGACAACGATGTGGTGGAATGATTAAGTGTTTATGTAATGGGATTCCAAAATAATGTTGTATCATTGAGTATTGCAATATTTATTGATGTGGTATTCAAAGTGATTGAGATATTTTTTGGAAATAAGATGATATGCGCATAATGAAGACGAGAAAATGAAATGTTTAATAGTATTCATGAGCTCATGATTGATATAAGGACTAAGTGATATCATGGTTTGAGTATATAGAATTTTGAGGATTTTGGTATGTGGAAAGTGTTAACTTTTAACTACACTCATGTTTTCACTAAGGTATTCAAGAGAATACACGATTAAGGACTTTGAATGTTTGGAATGTGACCAACAAGACATATCTTATGATATGTGGGGATCAACGACAGTATTAAATCTCTGGTAATCGTTGTCACTATATTATGAGAGTGGACTGCAGTATTATGTATAAGCCTAAAGATTAGACTGGATTATGTTGGACATAAGTTAGTATTGTTTAAGGATAGAAGATTTTCGATATTATTGATGGGATGTTATAGTAACGTAGTTTTAGAAAACGGGACAACCTGCAGGACGGGCGACAGCCCATCGCTTCGGACAAGGCTGTAGGAATCGAACCCACAACCGAAGTGCGACTGGCCATTATCGCCTACCACTGGCCTACAAGAAGTCCCTGTTTAGTAGAAATTAGTTTTATTATATTAAGCAGTATGATATATGAAGTATAAGTCCATTTTAGGAACTATATATGATTAATCTCACTATAGATCGACTTATGTATATAATTTTTGCTAACCTTTTGTTTGAGACAGATGGAATGACCAGTCATTCTCTCACATGATCTGCTAACACTTCACGAATAACAAATTCAACTTCATTTATTTAAGAGATGAAGTGGAAATTGTTCTAGGCACAAACAATAGTGAGATTGTACCAAAATAAAGAAAGTATTTATTCCAATTCAAATTTTCAACTTTAGGGAAATGATCTTGAAAACCAAAAATGTTGTCCTAGTGATCTTATACCTGATGAATCGGATGGTACCTTAGATCGTCACAAATTTATGGATTTGTGATTATTGGCTTTTCCATAGCCATGTTCTCTACCACTCTCCATCAGAACATGATGGTTAGATTTCTCTTCCATATCCATATTTTCACCTATGTTCTCCTATGTGGATACCCAGTGATTAGTTAACTTGGGTAACCATTACGTTTTATACTTTAGTTTTTAAAGATAAGTTTTGGAATTCCTTTTTACGATGTGGGTTTCTATCAAAGAAACTTTCAAATAGTAAACCATTTATAACCCCGACGAATTTTGAGGGCGAAATTCATTTTAAGGGGGGTAGAATGTAACAGCCCAAGATTTTATAAAAAATATTCTTTTTAATTTTATTAATGTCTTGTGTTGTACGCTACACTAAAAGGAGCTTGCACAACACACATCCTTGACTTGCCTTGCATTACACGCAATCGCGACCTTCCTCGATAGCGTGTGTAATACGCAATACCGAGTTTCACTAAACAACGATATGCTATTAAAATATTATTAAAACCAGCCGGTATGAATAGTAATAACCACTTTATAAAAATCTGTAAATCTTATTTTTCAAAATGAACTTCATTTTTGGATTCGGAGTATCGAATTTAGCCTAAGGTGAAATTTTGGTACTTTTCGGATAACTTTCATATTCTGATGAATAGTGAAAATTACTAAATTATAATTAAAAACAACTTTTTTAATCGAAATAATTAATAGTGATAAATCATTAATTTGAGTGGTTTTAAAGTATATTTAGAATATATTTTTACAATTTAATACAATGTTGGTCATTGGATGTAGTTTCACATTTAAACTAGACATAAACAAGTGTCAATCTTTTGATAGATATTGTTTCTTAAAAACACGCTATTTGTTTTAACAGCGGGATTTAATTATAAAATTAATTAATGCAACTTTTATGTTATGAATTTGGTAAAATAGACTTCATTTTTGAATTCGGAATATGAAATATAGCTTGGGATGAAATTTTGGCATTGTTCTGAAAAACATCAATTTTTGATGAATAGTGAAACTACTAAGTGGTAGGTTAAAAACTGAATTTTGCATAAAACTTAATTTTACCGCTTCTGTGAATGGAATTTCGAAAATCCGAGAGACACGGTTAATATCAAGGACTAAAATGTGGTTCAATGAGATGAAAATAATTTTTTGGTGAATAGTAACTTTTTACTTTTTTTTACCACGGTTAATAGTAAATAAGGTAACTAAGGGTAAATATGATATTAATATCACCCTAACACATGTCCTAATTCTATTGGACAAGTGTAATTCGACCAAAAACAAACTTAGGAATAACATATGACCATTTAGGCCCACTTGGATTAGATTAGGACATTTATTATTAATTTATTTAAAGAAGGGTTAAAATAGTTAAAATCAAAGTTTAATAAGTAAATCATTTTTAATATGGGGCTATACATAATATAAATTCGACTATAAATATTCATTAGAAAGCTAAAAAGATTTCCTAAATGATGTTATTTTATTTGTAATTTTTAGACATCAAATAATATAATTTATTTATGACACAAAAATGATGCAGTAATTATCTTATTAATGAAATATTGACATAATTGATAATATAAATACCAAAATAAATGTAATTTAAGACTTTTTATGAATTCCACTAATTTTCTAGGTTACTATGATATATTATTGTTGATTTAATCAACTTGTTTCGAACATGTAATTCTGTTATGACTTTCACAAAAATCATATATCAAATAGTGTCAAAATTGACACAAAATAGTTTTTAAATCAAATATTATATTATTAATTGTTATTTTATTCCTAAAAATCTAAGGTTCGGCCAAATGACTTAGATAAGGATATATATATTAATAATAAACAATTTGGGGTTCGTTTGGCATGTTATAGTAAGTGTATTAACCATATAGTGAAAGAAAACAAAAAGACACGGTAAAAGTTAAATTAATTAACTTAGAGTTAAATCTAATTGATAAGGTTAAAATAATATCTTAAACTTGTCTAAATTCTATTGGTTGATAGGATTTCGACCCATCCTTACTTTAGCTTCGAAATAAGACCCTTTGTAACCATTATAAACCGATTTTGACTTTAATATAAAATAATATTTTGAGATATTCCTAAGGTGCCCCTCTCCTCCCCTATAAAAGGACACCTCCTCCACCTCCTCCTCACACCAATTTGAGCACTCAAGCTCGGCCAACCCCTGCCAATTTCTCCTCTCCACTTCCCTAGAAACATCCTAGAGGTTCTGGTCTTCCTCAAAGACCAATTTTAGTGCCCTAAGAGGAGGTCTCAAAGAGGCACTTCAAAGAAGAGGTAATTACCGTTACCAATTCTTTCATCTTTATTTCTTCTTCCACTTCTTCTTCTTAGGTTGTTTCATTATGAAGTAATAACATCAGTATCACTCATATACTGATATGTTATTATAAGTATGAAACAACCCTATTTCACCATCTATCCATCCTACGGAAAAAGAAATCACCGCGCGTGCGTACGTACGGAATACCGTCTCCACGCCGTGGTGTAATCTATTTTCCACCACCACCTTACATGGATGGGTATAATGGTGTAAAGAATAACTATACATAGTTATTACAACATCATATTGATTCTGATATATTGTATAATCCACTCCAATTCAATTCAATATTTATAGAAATGATATCATCGCTCGTGCGTACGTACGGACTACCGTCTCCACGACGCGATGAGATTCATTCTCCATGTTAACCATTTAAGAATGATTATAATGTATATATAAGAAATAATAATGAAATATATGAAATTATAAAGCTACTGGATTTATGTATATATATACATATGTATGTAATCTACTTACTTCCATTTCAAGACAATAAGGAAAGGAAAACAGCGTTCATGCGTACGTACGGACTACCGTCTCCATGAACGGTGTTTTTCATTTTATTTATCTACCTATTATATATATATATATACTGAATATATATGATATATAAATCATATTTTATATTCTGGAAGTAAGTAAATCATTATATAAGTAATAATGATGTCAAGAACAACAAGTCAAAACACCTACGATAAATGAAACGATTTTACCCAAAACGCTTCTTTAACATGGAGTTTACAAAAGAACGGGTAATATAATGTCATAAGTGAACCATATATGATATCATAACAATGAATATGATTCTGTAATAAGTCAATAACATGATTTAAATCATTATACAAGAGGTTCTGACACTTACAAAGCAAGTCGGACCTAAGGTAAGGGAAATATCACAATCTCATTTTTATCCGAGATTGTTTATTCATAAGTATTTACTGGGGTTTATTTTATCATCCACATCCATGTTTCCTCAATATGTAATATTATTTCCATCCAACTACAATGGTTTAAATCCAATTTTACCCTTTGGTTAGTTTTTAGTAAAAGATATGAAAGGAATCTTTTGTCGTTTATCGTACGAGGTACATTTTGACTTTTTCGACAAAAGTACAAAGAATGTTTTTTTTAACTTATACGGCACGAACGGATTTCTACTGTTTTATAAAGCCTTATTTTCATGAAGCTTCCTCTAAAAGATTTCATGACTATTTTCAATAAAATCTCTTTCTTTTAAAATTGCATGATGTTTTGTGAAAAGAAATTGATTTTGAAGAAGAAAGGATATTTTCCTCAAGAATTCAATTCAAGTGTTTTATCAAAATTATTTTCCATCTAAGATAATAAAGGGTTCTGTTTCTATCCATATTTTTACATTGATTTGACTATGTTGAGATGGAATTATGTTTATGAATTCCTTTATCTTATATGAATTGATTTATGATGTCATGATGTTTCAAGAATCCCATTTTTATTACATGGGTTATGCGATGATGTATGATTTATGATTTTGTGGCACACATAAGAAAGGATTCATTAAGAGATGGGTGGGACCTATATCTCCCTCCAATGCATTGGGTAAAGATTTTATATCTCATGAGATAGACATGGCTGGAATGGTAGGTTATACCGGTTCAGTGAAACAGGACTGAAACGAGGATTACTCGATTCAGAAAGGGACTTTGTCCACTAAGATAGTCTTGGCAATGAGTCTTGACTAACAAGAAATGATTCTCTATGATTATGTGTGTATGCCACAAAGTTCCATGTTTTATGTTATGATTATTGTGATTACATTTCACTGCTATGATTTATCCCATGTTATGAAATTATGCTTTCTTTTGCAGGTTATGATTTCCAAAATGTTATGTTCTTATGAATATGATGTGATTGATATTTCTTTTGTTTACCCTTACTGAGCATTTGAGCTCACCCTTTTATGTTTTCTTTTCCCCAGGATATAAAGAAAGGTTTTAGGTTAAAAAAAAGGAAGATCTTTATGGGAGATGTTGAAGATATTTCACCACGATTAGAAGATTATAGTCCGAGTTTCCAAAGACACTAAACTATTACGGTCCTTGTGTGTGTGTTTTTGTAATGTACTAAGTATTCCGCAAAAGTAATGTAAAGTCCATGTACGTCAGGCTTCGGGTCTCTACAGATATGTACCTAGATATATCATAGATTTGGATACATGGTAAGTTTGGATATGTGAATCATTCAGATATATAGATTTTGATACATGCTCATAACACTTATATGGATTTGGTAAAGTCTAAATTTTTCTCAAATTAACTCAGAAACTTTTCATCCAACTTCCATCCCTTCTCAATAACTTTAACACTTCTCAAACAATTTGTCAAAAATTCTCCTTCATCCACCAAAACCTGTATTTAATTAATTTTTTAAACATATAATAAATCATCACACTAACTTTTCAAAATTTTCATGAACTTATCCACTTTATTTCTTCAATTTATAGCCTCGCATTTATTTATCCATATAACATGGTAGTAGCTCAATAATCTTATGGACTTGCATAGATTCCATTTAATTTCTATCTTATGAATTCATAAAAATACTCAAAGAATAATAATTAACTACACTAAACACATATTGAACCATTGAAAATAAAATGCTATACTTACTTCAGTATAACAATCTCCCCATTTTAATTTTTTGTAAATACCAATCCTCAATATAAATATGTGTTCTTGGATAGATGGATTCTCTATTTCTGCCCCTTATTTAAAATAGAATGAAAATATTTAATGTGAGGGACTTCTCAACTCTTATTTTTAATTTGAAGTCACTCTGATTCTCTTCCCACTTTTCTTAGGAGAAGGATGATACCACATGGTTATCTTGGAAAAGATCCTTTAATTGTTCATCTCAAAGTCTATATAGGAAAACCTAATGTATAAAACAATATAAATACAACCAAGGTTATATATATTGTATATAATCTACCATACATGTGATATAATGCTTATAATTTCTTATTTCTAAAATAGAGGTTTTATAAAAATAGTTTATTTTAAAATAAACATGTAACATGAACATATATCAACAAACCATCAAAACAATTCATGTACAAGTCATGTAACTCCTCCTTTTTCTCATGTAAAGATAAAAAACACACCCCCTTAATAAGATGATTTAATACAATCATAACAAAGGGTTATAAGTGTGATTATCATGCCTCAACCATCAGGTTTGAAATCTTCCCAAAACATTCAAATTTACTGGAATTATAATGAAATATTCTTCTCAAAATCACTCCCCCTAAATGGATGCACACCACTTCTTCCATTTTATGGAAGTTAGAAGACTCCATGAAGTAAAATATATCTATGATGAATAGTAGTTATAGCCTCAAGATTTCTTCTTTAATTCCCTATATGTTATTTTCAAACATGTAAAATAATAAGAAATAAGGAGAGACCGGTTTTTTCTTAGAAAAACCATTCAGGACGAAAGTTTCCTCTCAACATGGGTCATTCCTTTATTCCAATCTCATTATGGGATGTTTTCTTTTGACTTATTCTTTATGTGGAATATCTTTATCCACCTTAGTATTATGAACCTTCAATTTTCTTGTTTTGGATAACTTCTCATCAATTTTATCCTCACATTTTAAATCCACTTTATTTCATATATCCTCTGTAATTCTTTCAAATTTCTCTAATTTCAATTGATTTGGACAAAAAACTAGGCAATATTTCTTGACACTATCAAAATCATCACATTACTTACCACTGTTTTTCTTTTGAAACCACTTTCCTTTCATAGTATAGGGAATATCTCCTTCCAACATTTACATGTATTCCTCAGCTTTATGACATTCCAAACTAAATCTTCCAAAAAATTCTTCTAGAATCTATTTTTTTGTGTAGATAGTTGTTGGGTAGATATGGTCATAGGTTTTTTCCCCTAATATTTTTTCTATATATTCCCACTAAAACTCCCCATTGTTTCTTTCCTCTTTCTAGGTAAATACATGTTGAACTAGAAATAATATGCATTATATCCATGATTACCACAACACCAGAAAAAAACCCATAAAACTTTTTTCTTCCAGATTGGTTCCAGATCTTTCCAGATTTTTATTTTTATTGTATTATTGAAAACTAATCCTCACTTTTATTAGGGATTTTTGTAATCCTTATAATTTTATTCCTTTCCTTTTATTTGGAATATTTACTCTTAGTTTTCTTAGCCCAACCTTTTAAAGGATTATTTTTTATACTTTCACTATTAGTTAGAAATAGATCTTTTTTATGATTAAAAGTACAGTATTTTACCTAATGTTTGGGACATTTAATCTCACTAGATCATTAATATTATATAATAAATTATACTGATTTATTGAATCCTTGTATATCCTTGTTCAATCCATTTTGAACTAGGACACATATACCTTTTTTCTTAAATAATACTTATTCTTTTATAGCCATATGTTCTTCAAGATCACTCACCTTCTTTTCAAGCTCAGTATATTTCAATTTTTTTCTAATTTACCTCATCAATATGGGCTTCTTCCATCTTAGTTAAATCTTCCTTATAATAAGACACCATTTTATTTTATTTTTTCTAAAAAATATTCTTTTATTTCTTAAGTAATTATATATATCCCATACAGAATTATAATTTTTCTTTCAACTCTCATTCAAGTTATATCCTTTATTTTCTATCATCACTAATCCTTGATGAATCAGTTAATTTATTTAAATGATAAAAGAAACAAACTTCATCTTCTTAAGAAAAAATTGATGATGAATTCTTACTTATTAAATTTCTCTTCTTATTGTTATATTTCTTTTTTTCTTCTTACCCCATTTGTGTTTTTGAGGTATCTTATTATCTGATTTTGATTCTAATTCTTTAGACATATTTATTGGACAAATTTTATAAAAATGACCAGATTCACCATATTTAACACACTTTAGTGGTTTCATACTCTTTCACATTCACTTACCCTTTTGAATTCTTTTGGTATAAGAGAAACAATTTTATTGAAGTTATTATCATCCTTATCTCTATTTGAATCACCTGATTTAGCACTATATTTTTCTTTAACTTCTCCTTTTCTCATTGCTTCAAAGGTTATCTCATCTCTTACTTTCATCTTTAAATTTAGTGCCTTCCTTATATCATAAGCTATGAGTATGTTTTGCAGCACATCAATTGTCGGATCATATATTTTTTCCAAAGTATATACTTTTGAATGAAACTGATATGGAAGGTTCCTCATTAGTTTTTTTACAATGATGGAATCCTATAACTTCTCACGAAATCCTCAGATGTTTCTCATAATCTCATTTACCCAGGTAAATTATTCATTAATATTATTATCATAAAACATATTTATATCTTCAAATTACCTCCTCAAAACTTGAAGTTTGTATTACTTGACGTTTACATTACCTTTATAGATGATTCTTAATTTGTTTCAAATTTAATTAGTAGTCTGAAGACTCATGACCATTGTGTAGATCTTAGTTGATAGAGACATTAATATGTAATTTTTATCTATTACATCTAAATTAAAATTTCTCTTATCAACTTGTGTCATAGTAGAATCATTAGAAATGAGTAGAATTTTTTTTTGCAGTATCTCTCACTTATAGGTCATGTGATAAGATATATGGTAACATTATATTCCTCCATCCATTAAAATAATTCCCATATAATGTGGGAACACCTAAGCTATTAACTAAATTAATATTCTCTATATCTCAAAATTCATCTTGTATATTTATAGGGTACATTCAGTTTAATATGACTTGAAGATCCCCAGGATAGATGGGATACTAAGAGGGGGTGAATTAGTGGTGTCTTTCTATAAATTCTCTTACTTTTTAATTCAACCTCTCAAGCTTATTAAATTTCTTGATCCACTCAATATAATATATCAAACTAGGATCATGTAAATTGGTAATATAAGAGAGATAATCACATGGTATTTACAAGGTTCTGTATAAAATCCTACTCCTTGTTATGTTAGTTAGACCCCTCCCCCCCAACATAGATTCTTCAATATCCAAAAAGTGATTGCAACCACAAAAAAACCCAGTATAATCAAAACAGAGTCCCACAATTTTCTTATACTTATATCACCCATTGTAAGATATATCTTTATGGAAAGGGAATCCCCAAGAGTGGAATTTTCAAACCCTCCACACTCGAGAACCCACTGTAAGATATAATTCTCTTCTTTAACTAGGATCCATCATAAACTAATCATCTTACTATCATTAGTTACTTATTCACTACTAGGGAATATAATATTTTTCTATGAGTAGATGGATCAATAGGTCTATGTCTGTACTTCCTTAAGAGCATCAACACTAATGGCCCTGAGACTCTTCTATAGATATGGTGAAATATTAATTCTCTTAATATTCTTTGAATACTCAAGTGTGACTCATGGAATTGGATCACCTTTTTCTCCTCTTAATGCTGGATGAAGCGGTCTCTCTTAGAATTCTCAAATTAAGAACAAGAGTTCTCTCATTTATCTCACTCTCATTTCTTTGATACCTATATCACATATTTATAATCACAAAATCATCATGAATACTATTATCAAAATATTGTATTCAATATTTTCTTATATGAATCATGTAAACCCCATGATATTTTATAGCACGTTCATTTCATTCAAATCAGTCAATTGATTCCTTATTTATCTATCACTTAAATAGATTTTAATTATTATTCAAATATTAATTTAAATCCCATAAATAATCAATTTTCATTATTCCACATGATATATAAATATTCATGATCTCATAAATTTCTTCAAATATCCCTTCATCAAAAACATCTAATATTTTTATGTCTTCATGTAATCGGTTGCATCACAGTAATTGGATATTTCACAATCAGATACTTAGTTCACATTGTCTACAGTGAAATTGTTAATGAGGATACCATCGACTACATAGTAATCAGCTACATCACTTACTTTGACTACATGATTCTTTCTAAAATTCCTATATAGCATATTTTCCTACATGATTTGGCTATATGGATCTGCACTCAGATATGTCCCATATTTGGTTGCATGAGATTTTGAGATATGTGAATCATTTTCCTATATATATTTGTCTAAGTTCACAAAACACTTATGGTAATCTGGGATATTCTAAATTTCTATCATATTAACTCAGAACCACTTCATCAGACTTCCATCCCTTCTTAATCACTATAAAACTTCTCCAAAATATTATATAAATGATACTTCATCCACTAATATTTTTCTTTACTTCCTTTAATGATCATATCATCAATTTTCACACTAGATTTACCACATTTTCTTGAACTTCTCTACTCAAGTTCTTAAAGATGTAGTCTCACTTTTCATTTTTCATAGAACATGGTAGTAGCTTAATCACCTTATGGTGTTACATGAATGAAATATAATTCCTATCTTATGAATCAATAAAAATACTCCAAGAATCATCATTAACTTCACTAACCTCATATTAAACCATATATAACAAATGAAATACTTAGTTGGTAAAAAATAACATATCAAAAAGATAAGAAATTTATAAAAGATAGAGTTGAAATTTATCTCGATCATATCATTGAAACCAAGGAAATTTTATGATATAGTGAGGTTTTAATGGTAAATTATTATTTGTATGTATTTCCTGATGATTTTTCTATTGTTATTATTGATCGGGAGGTGGAATTCACTATTGAATTAGTTTTTAACACTAAGAAAATCTCAAAAAACCCATATTGAATGGCTTTGGTGGAGCTATTAGAATTGAAAAATTAATTAAAATAGTTTCTTGATAAGGTTTTCATTCATCTTAAAACTTCACCTTGAGGTGTGTCTATTTTATTTTTTAACATGAAAGATGTTTCTATAAGGATATTCATTAATTATATAGTACTCAATAATATTACTATTAATAAAAGTTAGCCTTTTCCTTATATTGATGTCTTATTTTATTAGTACCATGGAGCTTGGTAATTTTCAAATATTTACCTAAGATCTAGAAATAATTGGATGAAGGTAAAGGAAGAATATATTTCTAAGATGTGATTTCTAATAAGGTATGGCCATTATGAGTTTTTAGTTATTCTCTTTGGGTTAAAGCATGGACCTGCTTTATTTATGGATTTAATTAATAGAGTATTTAGTGAATATTTTGGATAAATTTTTTATTGGTATTTATTTTTGATATTTTATTATATTCTAAAAGTTATGAGGGTCATAAAAAAAATAAAGGATTGTTCTCCATACATGAAGAGAAAATAAATTATACTAGAAATTTAGTAAATTTAAATTTTAGTTACAAGAAATTTCATTCCTTGGGAATATTGTGTTGATCCCAAGAGTTGTTTGGAAGTTTTTGAAAACTTGAAGAGATTTTTCAGACACAAAGTGTCTACTAAACCATGTAAATTATCTATATAATATGTTTTGGACAAGTTTTAAGTGGATGTGATTCATGTGGTTTTTTTTTCAAAAAATAAATTATGTTCAAGATTAAGTGACGTTTGATGATTCGTTTGAGATAAAGTTCATTCCAATATTTTTAGATTGTTTGAAGTTTTTTGGAATTTTTTGGATTAGTTTGGAAAAAATCTAGAATTATATTGAATTATTCTAGAATTTTGAGTTAATCCAAAAATTGGTTAAGTCTAAGGTGTGTATGAGTCTTTCTGGAAGACTATATGAGTCATTCTTGACTTATATATGAGTCGTTCTTGACTTATATATGAGTCATTTTTTAGTTATGTATGATTAATTGGATCTATATATGAGTAATAATGGCCTATATATGAGTCATTTCATCTAGAATATGAATCATTTATCTCTATGTATTAGTCAATTCACTCTATGTGCGAGTGATTTTACTGTTGTGTATGAGTGATCCAAACATACATGTGAGTCAAA
Organism: Viscum album; assembly: GCA_963277665.1. Classification (NCBI taxonomy): domain Eukaryota; kingdom Viridiplantae; phylum Streptophyta; class Magnoliopsida; order Santalales; family Viscaceae; genus Viscum; species Viscum album. The sequence continues at coordinate 1,040,085,612 of OY728143.1, read as the reverse complement.
GATTTTGTGAAAATCAACTAGTTATGTAGAATTAAAATGTGAGTTTACAAAACTATTTGGAGAAAATAAATTCAATTAGGATGATTCCAAGTATAATTTATCATGGATAAAACATTACAAAATGGTATTTATGATTTAATAAAATTAATAAAAAAGGTCACACTATGAATAAAGAGTTTTTGTGAAGTAAGGAGTGTTAGTTAATATTATAACCACTTAGTTGTGTTACAACTAGTTCCAAGAATCTATATTGACCTAGATAAGAGTTATAAATGAAGAATAAAAATCAAGTAGAAGAATACTAAGTTGTAAAATTGTTGAATGAAGTTTCTTCATTGAATTTGAATTTTAAATTCAAATATGAATGTTCCTTTTCGCTACTACTAGTGTGTGATATAATAAAGAATAATATCATGAATATAAGAAAGTGTATTTGTATGAAAGTATAATTTTATACTAATATTTATCTCTAAAAATTTTATCAATAATATTTTTTAGAGAAAGAAGAAGAAGATGAAGAATAATAATAGGTTGTGTAGTTTTCATAGTGAGAAGAAATGAAACATGTGATAGTATGGGTTGAGGATATAGAAGAATCATCAAAAATAAAACATCTCTATAGAATTATAGTTCTTTCGAATAATTTATTTTTGTTAAAAAAAATTATTTATCATTTTAAAAGTTCAAAAAGTACTCAAACATAGTTTGAGGCATGTATCATCAGTACAAGGATATTTCTTACTTGTTTATACCTACATGTTGATACTAGTGGGTCATATGGTCTAGATGAAATCTAAATCATTCCAAGTATTATCCTTTCATTTTTAAAAGTGAACCATATAAATTTGATGTTTTTTATGTGTGATTGAGTGTGTAATATAGAAATCAGATTATACATCCTAATAGGTGGAAAAGGTCATTTCAAGAATAAATATAAAAATGAATTTATAATCATTTATTCAACCCCCTATCAATGATTTCACTGATCTTGAGGATATTTTATAGTGGTGTCAAATCTATTTTTCCCTTTATTTGAAATTTTTTATTTAGATTTTAGATGATTTGAGTTTTCTCTCCATTTGAATAGTTTATCACTGATTGTTATTACCTATAATGAATAATTTTAACCCAGTGAATAGCAAGAATATTCCCATATTTTATGGGAAAGGTAATAATATATGGAAGGTAAGAATGTTTCCATATCTTTTATCTATTAGTTTTGATGTATTGAAAATTTTAACTGATGGATTCATCCCTCATGTTGATGGTTCTTCCATGATAGAAGAAGACAAAAAAGAATTTGAACAATGATGGATGTTCTAGGATTTTTTTTTTCTTTAAGAGAGTGAATTTTTAAAATTCAAAGGAATAAAAATGGAAAAAAGAATATGGGATAATTTTATGAATAACTATGAATTTAAAGACAAAGTGAAGCGGGAAAAGTAATAGACTTAGAGTTTTAAGTATAAAGACCTCAGGATGATTGATGATGAAACTGTATATGGAATCCTTATAAGGGTAAATGAGATTGTGAGACTACCCAGAGTCTTTGGTGATAAATTAGAATATTCTATAGTTGTATAATATATCTTTCTAGTCCTATATAGAAAATTTTATTAAAAATTAATAACTTTTATTGATAATGATCTAGAAACCTCCCTCATGATGAATTACGCAATATCTTAATTTTCTATGTGATGAGAAAAGATAATTTTTTCAAGAATAAGGTTAAGGATAAAAGTAAATTTCCCTTAAAACCTCAAAAAATGATAAGTATACTAAAAAGGTTGATAAATTTAAAGATATATGTTATAAGTTAGATTCAAATTTATATCTGAAATTTGATAAAATTATGTCTTTTATATCTAGAAATATGATAATTAGAAATGGAAAGTTAAAGGTAAATCTTACACTAAAATTTTTCAAGTGTGGATCCATTGGATATTTTGAAAAAAAATCAACATTGAAAGAAGAGGAAGATAGTGAAGATGAATAATAAATAATAAGATGTATGTTCAAAAAGAAAAAAACAAATACTGACAAGTCTAAGTTTTCTTTTAAAGGTAAAGGAAATAATTTATATAAATAAAACTCTTATCCAAGTGTGATTTTATTGATATTTTTGATTAAGATGAGGAAGTAGAGACATCCAATAATGTTGATGAGAAGCTTCTGGTTGCTAAGGTGGATGAGAAATAATTAACTAGTGATAAAATTAGAAATTATAAAAATGAATAAAGAGTAGAAATTCATATACTATTTTTTTAAGATATAATTGAAGAAGTTTATTTTAAAGTTCCCAAAGTTGGATAAAGATATCATAATTTGAAGGAAATAAAACCATGATTCTTGCAATAAGGAATTTTTCCATGCATATAAAAAATCAAACTTCTTAAAATAAATTTATGATTTAAAAAAATATTAATGATTATAATACTTTGAGAGTCAATATATAATAAAATGTAAAAATGAAATATAAAGATCTTAAATATATTCAAAAAAATGATTACGGTAGAAGAAGAACTAAATATTCTAAATATATCTTTTAGAATTCTATTTCAGAATTTGGAGAATGTTCAAAAATGAGTAATTATTATGAATAATAATAAAAAATATCACATTATAATGGAAGGAAAGTCATTAAAAAGTTGTTTGAGAGATTTTGAAGAAGAATCAATTGAAGAAGACCGTGATTGTGTAAAAATCAAGTGAATCTTAGAAATATAGAAATTTTGGGAACTCTAATTTGAAGTAAAAATTTACTAAAACTAGTGACTCTAAAAATATTACTAAGAAGCCTAATATGAATAGGAATATTTCAGTATTTAATATTAATTTTTTTTTAAATGGATCTAGACTGCTGAGTTGAAGAATAAAGGAACAAAATTATCAAATTTTGGACAGTGTGCAGGTTAAAAAGGTGAGTATAATTTTTATGAATTTTATTGGTACTGTATAGGCTTAGAGCATATATAAAATATATTTTGGTTTAACTAATAACATCATAACATGTTTATGAGGTTTTTGAGGTAAGGTTTTAGGGAGATTCATCCCTCTTATAGAAATAAATTTTAGAAACATATTGTAAATTCAGAATAAAAATATCAAAACATTACGGAAGTTTTTGAAGAAGTGTGTGGAAGATGTGACCAATCCAATCACCATAAAAATGAATAAATAATCCTTATACCTGCCCAAAAAATATGAGTTACAATGCTCAAAATCCATATAATATAAACAGTAAAGGAAACTATAAATCTTTGTTTATGGAAGTGGTACTTAAATAATCAAAAGGAGATAATCCATGGATTCTAGATAATGAATGTTCCTATCACATAAAAATATATTTAAAAATTATAAAATGTATTTCAAAGTGAAAATAATGCTCTGTGAACTTTGTAAATGATGGGTCACTCAAAATAAAAGGTTTTGGATCAACTATGATTGGAAATGATTAGATGAAATCCAAGAATACTTTATTTTCTAAAGGAATGAAACACAATATTCATAGTGTATATCAGTTATTTCATGAAGTAAATATAGTGATATTTCAAAAGGATAGGTTTTTGGTTAATATCTTGGAAGATTCATACATTTTGAAAAGATTTCAATGAATGAGGGTAAATATATTTCAAGTAGGTGATGCTGGAAATTCTTGTTACTTAAAAATGAAATTATAAAATCAATTGGGTTATAGAAGGCATAGTTATCTTAGAAAAAACAATATGAATAATCTCACTCGATCAGTCAATGTTCATAATGTTCCTATGTGGAAATATATATGAATTTTATGTAATCAACATTAAAAAATGTAATGATTTTTAATTATATACACAATAAGGTAGAGATTGTAACACCCCGAGCTTCCACGATACGCCTCTCTTTCAATAATACAATAGCTTGCATTGTACGCAAGTTCGAGTTCTAAAACACCACGACTAATCAAAGTAACCGTTATGAATAGTAATAACCACTTTTTAAAATTATAGAAATTTTATATTTCAAAATGGACTTCATTTATGGATTCATAATATCGAAATTATCCTATGTTGAATTTTTGGTATTTTTCTGAGAACTTCCAATTTTTTATGAATAGTGAAAAATACTTAAAAACAACTTTTTTAATCAAAATAATTTATAGTGATAAATTATACTATTGAGTGGTTTTAAAGTATAATTAGAATATATTTTTACCATTTTATTCAATGGTGGTCATTAGAATTAATTTCACTTTGAAATTGGACATAAACAATTGTCAATCTTTTGATATATATTGTTTCGTAAAAACACGCTATTTGTTGTGACAGCGGGAATTAATTATAAAATTAATTAATGCAACTTATATGTTTGGAATTTTGTAAAATAGAAATCATTTTTGAATTCATAATATCAATTATATCTTAGGGTGAAATTTTGGCATTGTTCTGAAAAACTTCAATTTTTGATGAATAGTGAAACCACTAAGTGGTAGTTAAATAACTGATTTTTCATTTAAATGAAATATTACCACTTCTATGATTTGATTTTCAAAAATCTGACATACATGGTTGTCATTAGGAAGTAAAATGTGGTTCAATGGGATTAAAATAATTTTTTGGTGAATAGTAACTTTTAAGTTTAATTAATCGTGATTAAAGGTAATCAGTGAAATTTAAGGTAAAAATGGTATTATAATAATATGGAATGACCTTTACACTTGTCCTAACACTATTGGATGTGTCATGGCCGACCAAGACAATCCATGGGTCAACTTGGGGACCCCATGGAGCCACTTTGGTAGGAAAATGACATAAATAACTTTTATTTAAAGTTAAAATAAAAATGTCACAAACATAAGTTGTTTTACTAAAACAATTTTTAAATGGGGTTATACAAGTCATATTTTTTACTATAAATATTAATTATAAAGAGAAAAAGATTTCCTACATAATTATATTTTTTTTATAATTTTTATACATTAAATAAATTAAATTATTTATGACACCATGATGATGCAGTGATTACCTCATTAATTAACGATTTTAATAAAATGGAAGGATAATATAAAATCTAAGCATTAAACTTGTCCAAAGCCTATTGTATGAGAATATTTAGAACCCTTATCACCTTAGCCTCAAATTATATAAGTGTGGGACCTTTAGAATCTGAAAGTCAATGTATAATAAAGTAACATTTCATTACTTTCCAAGAGTGCCCCTCCTCTCCACTTATAAAAGGCCCCCACCACTACCACCTTACTCACACTATCAAAGCCTTTTGGCTCGGACAACCTCTGCCCAAATACTCTCCCAAATTCCCTCCCTTACTCCTAGAAGCCTAACTTTGGGCAGAATTCTTCCCAAGGAAGCCTTTGGCTCAAATCAAAAGAGTTACCCGATTTTAGGGTAATGTCTTCTCTTATGTTATTTTGTTTTATTTTGCTTATCCAACCCCCTAAACTCTTTTTATTAATTTCTTTTGTAACAACAACAGTATCCTAAATATACTAGGATGTTTTTATAAGATTTATTCGAGCTACACTTACACACACCTACATCTAATGGTTAAAGAACATACTGTTTCTGTGGATGGCGAATTTCTGCCTCACGAAACGATGATTGTTCAAAACTCATATAACACCTTCAAAGGTAGCCATTAAGATGTAACTCTATTTATATATGATATATAATATGTTTATGTTTTACTCAAGGTTCTGTATTTTTTATTTATGGCATACCTTTATTGTTTCCATTATGGGTAAACGCGATATTTTCATTTTAGGAAGTGCGGACTACCGCCCCCTCAAAGTGATTTGAATCGTTAATGCCATATGTGGGATGTATAAAGGATGGAGTAAATGATATTATATATGATATTATACTGGAATTATAATATACCTTTATATCATTATGATTTAATTAAATACGAAATAGAAATGAAAGTAGTGTTCATGCGTACGTACGGCTTACCGTCTCCATGAACGGTGCATTTCATTTCTTACCTCTAAATGTTATGTAATATTATAAATGCATGTATATACTGGATATATATGAGATATATGATATCTATATCATGAATATAATTCTGGATATAATGGATATTTCACCACATGAACAACTTGTAATTATAAGAAGTTTATTTTTGACTCAAGTACCAAAGATCGACAAAACGACCGTTATTAACTTAAATAATTACATAATGTTCATAACATGGTAATAAGTGATATAAAAGGAATAAAAAACTTGAAAAAGGTTCTTAAGAAATTATAAATTAACTCTAGTTTATTATTCAGGAGGTTAAAGAATGGTCGAGTCATGATAGGACGCAAGGTAAGGGAACTTCTTAACCCAATTTCTATTCTTTGGGTTAATCTCCTACTTTCAAATCATGTCATGATATTATTATGTCCTATCTTGTATTTGTACTTTATTTATGTGTACTTATAGTGAATACACATAATAGATCTAATTTATTTAAAAAAATGATCTTTGTAAGGGTCTTCATCTCAATCTCCTTTCATTGAGGCATATTTTGTTTTCTAGACAACTTTCTTTTATACGGTGTATAAACCCCTTTCACTTTGACTTTTATTCAAAAAGGAATATTTTTTACAAAGAGTTTTACTAAACGACAAAAAGGAATGTTTTTCTTGTCGTACGTATGCGGCGACAACGACTTCTCCGCCGCCATGGCCATTATTTGGGTTTTGGCTTCCTCTACAAGCCATAACATTTTTTAATGAAAAATAAATACAAAGTTTTAACTTTCTTTTATTTTGGTATTGAAAATGGTTTTGAATGTGTTTTTATTATATCAATGTCTTGTATTGATATCTTTTGATTGAAATGTGGAAATGTTATGTTTCCTTTATGCATGTTTTATGTGATACGATTATGTTATGGTTTATGATATGTTTAAACCTATTCATATGAGGAATGCATTGGACTTAATAAGTGACGGGTGGAGCCCGCTACAGCTCCTCGATGCATCGGTAGGTCTCATGAAACAAACTAGTGTCTTGGAATGAGGCCTTGACAAAATCTTATTTGTGGTCTTGGCACGAGGCCTTGGTTACGTGGTTATGATAGTCTGGCATTATGTATTCCATCATTATGAAAGTGGTTATTGATATTGCATGTGATTATTCGACCAGTAGAATATCCATGTGAATAAGTAAATGGAATTATCTCATTTTACTTTTTCTATATTATGTTGAATTTCATGTTTAAAAGGCTTTTGTTTTAGTTATACATTGTCTTAAATGATAATGTTTATTTATGAAGCTTCCGCAATATTGTTATCCTTACTGAGCATCTGAGCTCACCCCTTTCAATGTTTTAATATTTTCCAGGATGTGAAGATGTATTTTATGAATGACCTACATGGATAGTCAGAAGAGGATATGAGTGTGGACTATGGAGACTTTTTTATTGTAGTTTTTCACTTTATGATGTAATATAACATTTATGAATGTATCTAGTGTTTCCAAGGCTACTAAACTAATCGGTCTTTCAAGACTTGATCTTTTGTGATCATGCCAATGTTACGAAGTAATGCACCGACTCTAGGCAGCTGGGGTCGGGGCGTTACAGAGATTCAATTAACTCATCTGTTAGAGATTATCCATTTAGATATTTGTGGGATTATTAGGAATAAATCAATAAATAGAGATATTTGTGTTCTTACTATTTAATTTATTCATATTACATGTATTATGTTTATGAAACATAAATCAGAGTCTGTAAATATGTTTAAAAGTTTTAGAAGAAGTGCATAGAAGGAATTTGGTTTTCCTTTTATGAATATCTAGATAGATAATGGTACTACAATTAGATTATTTGATTCCTAAATTAAAAATAATGGTATTTACCATGAACTTAGTACACTATAATCACCTCAAAAATATTTTTTGGATGAATGTAATAATATAAGTGTAGTGGAAATTTCTTAAACTATGGTGATTAAGAATTATACCTCTTTTAATTTTTAGGGAGAAGTTATTGGTGTTGTAGTTCACATTCAAACTCATTGATTAAACAAGAAACATTTAGATATGTCCCTGTAAAATATGTATTACATAAATTATACAAGTTTTAAGTATCTAAGGGTGTTTAGAATCCCTTATGTGATTAAAGTTAAATGGGTAAATCATGAGAAATTTGAGCAGAAAGGTTTGGATGGAATTTTCCTTAGTTACCCTCTAAATAGAAGAGGGTTCCATTTTTACAACAATTTGAAATGGGATATTTTTAATTTACTGATGTGAAGGTTTAAGAACACAAAAATATATAAATAATAGAGAAATCAAAAATTTATATAAGTGATTAATATGAATCTTTTTTCTTAAACAACCTAAAGAAAATAAAAAAAAGATGAAAGTGTAGAATATGTGTAGGATGAAGATGTAGATTCATCCATTAATGTGATAGGAACAAACTATTTCATCTCATAATTAGATGAGAATATAGGTATAGATTTAAAAAATCATTGGATATTTAGTAAAACAAGATAAAACCGGGAGAACATTTAGGATAGGATCATATACCTCACTGTATTCACAGGTTTAACTAAGAAATGTTGAAGAATATTTAAGGAATAAATTGTGTCTTGATTACATGAATGAATATTTGGAACAAAAAGAGAAAAATGAGACTTAGGATTTGGTACCTAATATTAGGGATAATAATGTTATTGGAAAAAAATTGGTGTTATGAAAAAAATTAAATGAAAATTGAGAAGTTGTAAGAAACAAAACATCACTTGTGATTAAGGTAAATTCTTAGGTTAAATGAGTGGACTTTAATGAGGCCTTTACATTAGTTACAAGGCTTGAGACTATCAAAATATTTTTTATATCTCATCCTAAAGTAAAATATATATATTTTTACATGGATGTTAGGTTAAACTTACTCAATGGGGAGTTGGAAGATGAGGTATACTTTGAGAAAAATTGTGTTTTATTTCATAGATATAATGTGAATTATATTTACAGATTAAATAAGGTTTTTTATAGGTTTAGACAAGCACTAAGATCTTGGTATTCTAAGTTGTACACCTTCTCAAAGAAGTTTAAATTTATCAAATGAATAATGGATTATAACCACTACATTAAAGATGAAAAATATGTATCCCTTATTGTTATTGTCTATATATATGACATCATTTTCATTGGAAATGATGGGGAAGTTTATGAAGATTTTTAAAAGGATGTGAAATTTTATTTGAAGTTTCTATTCTTGGTAAGTGGGGTACTTTCTTAGCTTGAAAATTTCTCAAGAGAGAGATCAAATTTTTCTTTCACAATAGAAGTGTTCCAAGGAACTTCTAAAAAATTTTGGCATGGAGGATTCAAATCCAATTTCTACCCCAATTTTAGTGTGAACCAATCTATCCAAAAAAAGATAAAGGAAAATATTTAAATCTAAAATAATTATGTAAGAAAATAAGAAGTATGTTATTATTAACAAATTTAGGGCTGGATATTGTATATATTTTTAAAATTTATGCCATGTATCAAAGTGCACCAAAATATTTCTACTTCATGTATAGAAAGAGTATTCCTAGGTATGTATAAGGAACCATTTACTTTAGGTTAAAATATTGAAACAAATGGTTGATAAATATATTTGTAATTTCACATGAATATTAGTCTAGAAATACTGATGATAGTAAATCTAAATTCGGTGGAGTTTTCTTCCTATGAGATAGGTGTGTATGATGGAAAACTAATAAGTAGAGTTTTGTGACGTACTATTTAAGTAGAGTATGTGTCTATCACTCAAGCTAAAACTGATCATATGTGGATGAGACCTCAGTTGTAATATCCTAAATTAGAGATGAAGTAACCACTACTCATGCTATGTTATAATTATATTGTTGTTAATATTTCAAGAAATATGGTTCAATATTCAAGGACAAAGAAAATTGATATAAAATATCACTTTATTAAAGAGATTTTAGAAAAGAATTATTTAAGGTTCGAATTTATCCCTACAAAGTATCAAGTGTCTAATATTTTCACTAAAACGTTTCTAAATGATTCTTTTCAAATTTTGAGGTTGATGATGGGAATTCACCCTCATTCCTCTTAATGTTATGGCATGGTGATTCATTCCCCTCTCTCATCTTTATTTTTGGATATTGTTATCAAAGAAGATATAAATAAAATGCAAATATTACATTATGTTTATCTCCTTACATGTTTTCAAAGTAGGTGAACATCACTATTATAGGATTTATTCATTTATATGTGTTACCTTTTGGGGGATAATGTATTTAGAAAGGGTTATTAAAATTTGTAAGCTATGAATTCATCATTTTTTGTGTGTTAAATGTTTTAACAATTTTTTTGAGTACACGTAGAAATTTTTGTATTATAGATTCCATAAACAATTTTATAATTTTGATTAAATATTTAATGTGATGATGAAGTATTTATTGAAGAATAGGTGATCCATTCTCAGATCAATTTTCAATTGGTGTCATTTCATCAAGCTTAATTGTGAGGATAATGTTTAAATATATATGAATGTAAATAATTTTTTTATATAAAGCACGACACTATTATTGAATTTTTTTATTTCCCATACAGAGTTCTCTCAAGTAGGATGAGTATTATTGAATGGTGATTCATTGTTAAGTGGATTGAGTTTGAAAGTGATTTATGTTCTTTGGTGTCCAAAAATACAAAGGGGGATTATTGAGTCAAATACATGTTTATAAGTTATTGAAAACATGGGAAGATTTTTGAGATATAAATTTTATTCTATAACATAGAAATTATCTAGAGAATAAGTTTTGGAGAAGGTTGAAATGGATGTGATTATTATGTTTTCTTTTACTATCAAAATATAAATTATGTTCAAAATCAATTTATGTTTGGTGATTTATTTTAGATGAAGTTCATTCCAATATTTTTTAAGTTTTGAATTTTTTTGGAATTATTTTTTAAGATTTTGGAATAAATATGGAAGTATTTTGAATTATTATATAATTTAGAGTTAATATGGAGATTGGTCAATTCTAAGGTGTGTATGAGTCATTCTTGGAGGCCGTATTAGTCATTACTGCCTTTCATATGACTAATTTTTTAGCAATGTATGAGTCATTAGATATGTGTTTGAGTTATTTTGACCTATGTATGAGTCATTTAATCTAGAATATAATTCATTTATCTAGGTGTATTAATCAATTCATTCTATGTATGAGTTATTCTGATATTGTGTGTGAGTGATATATAGTTTAATATGAGTCAAATACTTTGTGAAAATTCAAGAGTTCTAAAAAATTAAAATGTGTGTTTCCAAAATTCTTTAGAGAAAATAAAATCAATTAGTATGATTCCAAAGTGTTTCTATCATGTATAAAATAGCATAAAATTTAATTTATAATTAAGAAAATGAATAAAATGGTATGTTCTATGAAAAAGGAGTTGTTATGTAGGAAGAAGCTGTTGCTACTATAAATTCTTGGTTTCATTGAAACCAGTGTTGCAACTTTGCAGTGGCCTGGAGAAGAGTTTTAAAAGAATAAAAAATGATAATAAGAAGAAAAATTTGGAAAATAGTTGAAATAACTTACTCATTTCAATTTGAATATAAAATTAAAATTCAAAAATTCCTTTTTTATTATTGTTGGGGCGTGATATGATAAAATTAATAATATCATGCATGTAAGAAATTGTAAGTGTAAAAAAGTGTAAGAGTAAGAGAAAATATCAATCTATATATTTTATTGGGAATATTTTTGATAAAATTAATAATAATAAGTGGTTGTGTAGTTTTAAAAATTATAACAAAATAAACCTACAATAATACATGTTAAAGAGAAAGAAAAATAAACAGAACTACAAAAACTCTATAAAATTATAGTTTTATTCAATGATTTCTTATTATTTAAACAAAAAATAATTTATCATTTTAACATTTTAGGATGCACTAAAACATAGTTAGAATATTTGAATCATAAGTACAATAATATTACCTACTCTTTTGTACCAACATGTTGATACTAGTGGGTCGTATGGTCTTGGTAAAATATGGATCATGCCAAGGATTAGCCTTTCATTTTGAAAGGTGATCCTTAAAATTTTGATGTTAATTTCTATGTTTTCTTTATTGTGTGTGAAATTAATCAAATTATATATCCTAATAGAAAATATAATTTTATCTTAATAATAAATATAAAAAATGAATTTATAATCACTGATTCCCCCTAGTGATTTTAATAGTCCTGATGGTATTTTTATATTATAACAAAAGATGGTATAAAAGTGGATCCTATTAAAACTAAACTGGTGGAAGAATAGAAAATACCATCCAATATCACAGAGATATAGATTTTTCTTCAAGTACTAGTTTATTACTAATGGTTTGTTGAAAACTTTTCTCAATTAGCTATCCTATTAACCAAGTTAACTCAAAAGTGTGTTAAATTCATTTGGATAAATTAATGTGAAGAATTTTTTTAGGAATTAAATATAATATTGATTAATTATCCATTATTATCATTTCTATTAAGAAATAAGGAATTTTTTATTTATAATATTTCTTAATCTAAAGGTTTTAGTTGTGTTTTGATACATAATTATCAAGTAATTTCATATGAATCATGACAGTTGTAGCCCCATGAGAAAAATTATCCAACTCATGACCTCGAGTTTTTATTATTAATATTTTCATTAAAAATTTATATTAATCATTTATATAGGGATAAATTATATATATATATATATATATCATAAAAGTTTAAAGTATATATTCAATCAAAAATATTTAAACATGAAGTAAAAAATGGTCATTGGAATTGATAAAATTTTATGATTTCATAATTCATTATCATCCAGGTAAATAAAAAAAGGTATAATATGATTTTAGTCAAAAGGATAATATATAATTAACCATTTAATGTTTGTTTCATGATTTGTTAGTTAATGATTAAATAAAAATGGGATTGGAAATTGTGCATGTAGAAACCACTTATCTTTGGAATCAAGTAACAATACAATCATCCATGTTAGAAAGAATAAATTATGGTTAGAAAAAATATCAAGGATTATAAGAGAAAATAGAATGTATAAAGTACGGAAAGTTACATGAGTTTAATATTTATGAAAAATATGTTATGATATTTCAAAGAAAGTTATGTGTACTAGATGACTCTTGGTTCAAAAAATAATTATTGATTGAGGCTTATGGATCTTCATATTCTATTCATCTAGTAAGCACAAATATGTATAGATATCTTTGAAAATATTTTTGGTGAAATGGAAGGAATAAATACATTGTGGATTTTACCTTGAAAATTTTTATATGTGAATATGTTAAGTATGAATGATGACTACTAAAAGTAATACTTCAACCATTATTAATTCCATAATATAAATGTGAATATATATCTATGAAATTCCTCATGATATTACCAAATATATCTCAATGTAATAATGTGATATGGTTTATTGTTGACTATTTTACTAAATCAACTCATTTTCTTCCAATTTGAGATAATATGACTTTAGATAAACTTTCTCATCTGAATCTTAAAGATATAGTAAATTTACATGGAGTTTCTATTTCTATTGTATCTGATCATAGTCCAAGGTTTACATCTATTTTTTTAAAAGAATATTAGAAGTAATTATGTAATGAATTTCATTTCACTGTATCTTTTCATCCTCAAACTAATGGATAATAATAATGGAAAATCAAAACTTTTGAGAATATACTTTGAATATTTTCATTGAATTATTATGAAGGTTGGGATCAATGCCTTTAATTAGATGAATTTTATTATAATAACAATTTTCATTTTAGTACAAAGATTAAAATTTTTGAATAATTGTATAGAAAGTGGTGTCAAACTATATATTACCAGGATGAAGTTATGAAAATAATGTTTTTGGGTCCTAAAGTGGTGAATGAGATGGTTGAAAAGGTTGAATTGATTCAACTCCATTTGAAGGCAGATCAAAGTAGGTAAAATAGTTACATGGATAATATAAGGAAAGATATTTCATTTCAAGTATGATTCCATGTTTTTATTAAAATATATCCGTTGAAATGTTTGATTCGTTTTGATAAGAAAGGAAAAGTAATCCCATGATTTATTGTTCCATATAAAATCATAGAGAAAGTGGGATCGATGGCTTATTGAGTAGCCTTACCAAAAAGTCGATATTAGGTGAATAATATGTTCCATGATTATTTATTAATGAAATGTGTACATTATTAATCTCATACATTTATCCTTGAAGTATTACAGATGTAGGATAACCTCACTTATGATAAAACCCCAATACATATTCTTGATCATAGAGGGAAGGTGTTGTGAAATAAGGTAACTCATCTAGTTAAAGTTTTATAGAAGAATCATATTAATGAATAAGCAACATGGGAACCTAAATAATCTATAATGTAAAATTTTCCCCACCTATTTACCAATTATTTGAAATTTCAAGGACTCAATTTATTTAAGTGGATAGAATTTGAAAATTGATGTATTTTTAAAAATATAATAGTTGTATGGTTTATTAATATTTATGTCTATAAATTTATATAAATTCTTTAAAATTGTATATATGTTAATATAATGTCTCAAAGTATTCTATATAATCAATTACATACATATTATACACTTAAAATTATTATGTTTACTTTATCTCATAATGGATATTGAATTTAAAGGTTAAATAAATTTCCTTAACATGATTTGTGTTTTTAATCAATCTAGAGAATTATTTAATTATTTGGTATTTTATAAATTTATATTTATGTTAATTATATGGATTTATATTTATATTTATTATTATGATAGTTTTATAAATAATATTATCAAGATACAAAACAAGAATATGGTTTTTAATTTGTGGAAAAATGGTTTTCATTCTAAATAAATTGGTTTCTTTGTAATATATGGTTTTATTTTAAGGTTAAGTTTATAAATTTTAGAATTTTAATTTGATAAAATAGAATTAATTTTTGGTTTCATCATATCAAAATTATCTTAGGATTAAATTTTTGGACTTTTCTTGAGCATGTTGAGTTTTTTATTAATATTGAACAAATAGAGTTTTTACGAATACTGTATCTTTTATAACATCAACATGAAATAAATATTATATAAAAATTAATGAAAATTATGGAATGTATATTATATTATGATATAATTAAAATACCATATAAATATCATTAATTTAATATAAATTAATTTTTAATCCAAGATAAATATAGAAAATAATTATCAATGCTAACGCAATACTAGTGTAGCATTGGAAAAGTCAAAATTGGTATCTTTGAAATAATATTTAAAAATAAATAATTGTATTATTAACTATAAAGGTAAATATTATTATGAATAAATTATTTTAAATTATATTTTCAAATTTTAAATTTATATAACTAGATAATTATTAAAATTCTTACCCAATGCTTGTATAAGGTAATAAAAGTCAAAATTCTTATCATAAAATTTTTATCATGATATAAATGTGAATAAAAATTTTTATTAATAGTTTTAGATTATTATATTTATGAATAATAGAAATATTTTTATTTTACTAAATTATTTTTAATTTTAAATAATAAGATAATATCCCAAAATTCTTATATAATATCGATGCATCGCTTTTGCAAGCAGGTAAAAATTCAAAATAAATGGTTTTAAAAATGTTTAAAATGATAATTTTTTAGATTAATTATAGTTTTTTATAATTTTTATAGATAAAAATAATATTTAATAAATTATTTAAATGTTTAAATCAGAATTCCATTGTTATCTGGATGTTTTAAAGTCGAGTTATGGGAATAAACCTGAAAATGAATTTAAAAGGTATTTAGTGTTAAAAAATAATTTATAAATTGAAAAAAAAAACATAAAACCTTATCTTTAGTTTAATTGGAGATGATTAATAGTCTATAATATCACATATTTTCCATTTATGAATAAATTTTCATTTTAAAATGACATTATTGGGCCTTAAATATTGAATATTTATAAAAATTGCATCGTAAAAAATCTTATAAAATAGAACTCATTATAACCTCTTCAAAACACATATAAGGTTAAATTTTGTTTATATATTATTCCCAAATACCTCTATAAACTTTTATTCCCATGTTTATAAGGTTTTTACTTTTCAAAATTCCTTTCTCCAAAGGCTTTATACTTAATTTGAAGGAGGTATTTTGAGGAGAAAGGTAAGGGTTTCCAAGCCCCCTTTTTTCTTGTTTATGATTCTTTGTTTTAAAAATATTTTAAAATATATATTTTTTTAATTATTATATTATCATAGTATTAAAATATATTTTATCCATAAATTATGATAAATAATCCATTTCCCCTCACCAAACTCTCTTTCATAAGTCGTTATTACGTCAAAATATGGATTTAAAAAAAAAAGATATCTTTATATTTCAATTATTATCTTACCATTTTCAATGACATAAGTAATATTAAAGAAAACATAAAATATTATCTTATTTTTAACATTATTTTATTATTAAAATCAAATATTTATTGGGTTTTTCCTTCTTTTAAACTCTTTAAAAACATCGCTCATCATAGTGGTTTTACATTATTTAAGTGAATGATGATATTTTAATACACTTATATATTTCTTGGATATTCTTAAAAAATGATTAAATGATTTAATATAACACAAATATTCATGTAATTTAATGATTATTATTATTTAATAGTAACATATACATCATAATAATGAAATTAAAGGTAAACAATCATAGTCATTTTCAACCAACAAAAATAATCTTTTCAAGGAGGATTCTATGAATGGTGGCTATTTCATGACCAATTTAACTATATTAATTCTAGAATGGTATTAAAATAATAACTTGACAAATATAGATATTATTCAACCCATTAAAAGGATCTTTTATCACTACCATTATACAATGCTATTTTTATAGATTATGAAGTGAACGATCACGAACTGACTAATGTAAAAAATGACAATTTGGTAAATGAATGAAACGTGATGATAAATGAAATAAAAATAAAAATAATAATAAATAAATTAACATGAAAATTATTCTGAAGTAAGTAAATAATTAATATAATTTTATTATTTAGGAGGTTAGAGTCCATAAGGTTTGATTTAATACTCTAGGTAAGGGGTTTAATTTTAAATCTTTAGATTAAATGTTTTTTGAAGTATTTATCTCAACACACACACTATAATATGTTATAAGAAAATTATCATAATTTTATTTATATTTATAA
The DNA here is from genome assembly GCA_963277665.1 of Viscum album. Classification (NCBI taxonomy): domain Eukaryota; kingdom Viridiplantae; phylum Streptophyta; class Magnoliopsida; order Santalales; family Viscaceae; genus Viscum; species Viscum album. The sequence continues at coordinate 1,040,068,398 of OY728143.1, read as the reverse complement.
ATATTATATTTTTTTATTACATTTTATTATTATTAAGTAATTTACTAACACATTATTTTAAAAACATTTTTTAGGTTAGCTTAAGAGTTTTTTGTTATGGGTTGAAAAGTAATTTTTTATGAGTTTTATTCATGATCTGGTGAAATGAAAGATCTTATGTGTTTTATTCATGTTATGGTTATTGTACATAATATATGATTATAGGTGGACCCAAGATATATACCTCTTATGCATTGGGTAATTATTTATTCTCAGAATAAAATATATTAAAAGTAGTTGATTGGGTTATTCCATTGAAAGGGTTATTACAAATATGGTATCCCAAGAAAACTTCATGATTATTTGATGTCTATTATGATTTATTATGGACTTGTTTTATGTAATTATTTAAGAGGTTGATTTCATAAGTTATTATTAATTCTAATTAGAGGTATTTTCTAGGTGGGTCCTTTGTATGAGTTCCCACTTAACCTGGAAATGTATTTTTTTTAAATAAAAAAACATTAGAATGATTGTGGGTTTTTATGAGATAAAAGTTTATTATTTAAATAAGAAACATTTTTCATGTGTTTTCATGTATTTTAATGGATTAATAGTTTAAATTTACTTTTATACCCCTTATTATGATTTATATGATCATCCTACATTTTAAAATGATTTTACTGGGCTTAAAAATGAGCACAGAAAATATCAAAGTCAATTTTCAAGTTCTGGAGATTTGTCTTGGATGAAGAAAGTGTATCATTTTATGAACCACTAGTGTATAAAGTATTCAAAACAACACATTTATAACATCATTTATTTATAATATATGTTATAAACTAATTTTTACATCATTTATCTTATAATTGATATAAAAAACATTATGTTATGTTTTTTACATCAGTTATAATATAAGTGTTGTAAAAAAACCTTTAAAGAAAAATTTAAGAGTAATACTGATGTTAAAATTTTTTTAGTCACTCTCAAATTATCCTTTCATAATAACTCAGTCTCTCTTATTCGAACCTTTGGACTTCATCTCTCTAATATGAATCTATCATTTTCACCTTTATCATCTTTACCCTTGTGATTATCCATCATCATTGTGGTTTTCCTCTCTCAACTTTTTTTGTTCCTTGGCATAAGCTTTTCTCCCTAATTCATGTTTTTCCATGGAATCTAATGTTTTTTTACTTCTCTGATTTTTTAAATATCTCTATATAGTTAGTTTAAAAATTTCATGATTCTCTTAATATTTTTAGAAATTTCAAAGAATGAGTTAAAATATTATGTTGAGAATTTTCATCCAGAAGAAGTGATCACACATTAAAACTATTAACTAGTTATTAGTAAATTGGTGAGTTTAATTGACTTTTTTCACTCTCAATATTAGATATAATGTTTGGATTTTTTATTTTGATTGATTACATTTAGCAATAATAAAATACTTTGTAAAATTATTTCACTTAGTGCATGACACTATCACGCTTCTATTTTTTATTTTTCTATTTATTATTATATATATAAAAAATTTCTTCTACTAATATATTATAATTTTAAAACATGTGTGTTTAGATACCCATTTAATATGTTAAAACTATAAAAAATTATTAACATTAAAAAGAAACCATTTTTTAAAATTAAATTAGTATTTGATGTTAACAAGTTAGGAAATTGTTTCATTTTCAGTTTTATTATAATTATTAAGATCATATAAAGAAATATTTAAGAAATATAAAGTCTCAATTTTCATCCATTTATATACATAATTGAGTTAAATAAACTTCATTGAAGTTATTAACATATACTCTTACTCTGATTTCTAACTTAGTAGTCTTATAGGATTTGTGGATAACACTTTCTATGTGGTAAATTCACTCTCTAAAAGTCATTGTAAATACATCTATTGTTAGAAAAGTTATTTAGGTATCAAGTAAATTTTTAAATTATGTTTAAATAATTTTTATCGTAAAAATATAGAAAACTTCTTAAAATAAATCAAATATAAATAGGGTTTATAATTGATTGAAATGTATCACTATTTTTTAAGAGGAAATAATGGGTTAAAATTGATTAATGTTATAAGGAAAAAATGTTGATCAAGTTGGAATTTAATAGATCCTTGAAGGGAGTGTTAATTCTTGAGAATCTAGTGTTAAATTTGTTTTAAAAAATAAGAAAATTATTGGTTAATCTACTGTGAGAATCCATATCTTCATTTTAGGTATGGATCTTGATTTCAAGTGTTTTTTAGGAAAAAAGAAGATTTTGGAAATTTTCTAAGTACACGCCGTGTACTCTTGAGTACACGTCGTGTACCTAGTTGCTGCATGTAGACATGTACTAGCCATATAATGGTATAGTACATGGCCGTTTGGACTTCCAAAAGCGGGGTCCAGTTGAGGCATGTACACGGTGTGTACATTAAATGAACACGCCGTGTACTTTTATTTTTATTTGATTAATTAGATCGGGGTCACGTCTAATCTCCAGAAAAATCATCTTCTAACCTCGTTTCTTCCATAAGTGATGATCAAAGTTATATCCACCATTTCTATGTCCAAGGTCTGATTCTAACTTCGGAGTGTGTGTTGGAATCCAACCGGTGATCCCTTCCTTCTTCTAGAGCCTCACTTCATGTTTTCTATTCTCTCTTGAGTTATCCAAGGTTGAACAATCTTGGCCTTTTTGTAGATCTACGATGTTATAGGTTGATTCAAGGGCAGAAGTTAGAGAGTGTTCATCGTACAACATAGAGGTAGGTGGTTTGTTGCCTTTCAGAGTTTGCCTTTGAGATATATATGCCTAAGTGCCGATTACCCATGATTCGGGTATTTCATGTTAAGGAATTGAACTATGTTATCATCTGCCTTATATTGATTGTTAGATTAAGGTTTTTCATTGATGATTTATGCTAAATTACATGTTTAGGGGACACCCCATGGGTGTGTTCCTTATTTAAATTTTTATGGACGTTTGGTCCATGTTGCCTATGAGGCAGACATTGTTTCCTTTCCTTTCTTGTTAGTTTGGAATTGATTTATTAATTGCTGCTTGTTAAATGCATGTGTTATGAATTGTAGCTGCTTAGCCTTGTAGTAGTTGAGATTAATTTGGGATACTGGTTATCATTTGTGCACAATTGTATTACATAGGGCTGTGAGAACCTGGTGTAGTGAGACCATAGAGGAAATTGGCGTTGAGGGCTTCCCCATAGTGTCTATTATGTTTACGTTATGAGGGGGATTGAAAGTGAGTGCTTCCTCACAGTGTCTATAGTATACTGTTATGATACCATAGGGGGAATTAACGTTGAGTTCTTCCTCATAGATTCTGTTGTTCATAATTAAAAGACCACAGGGGGAATTGACGTTGAGTGCTTCCTCAGAGAGTCTATTGTTCATCGTTAAAAGACCACAGGGGGAATTAATAGTGAGTGATTCCTCAGAGAGTCTCTATTTTTTTAGAACCTTAGGGGTTATATTGTGTGAGATTCCCCATAGGGTCATTATTTCCTTATTGAATTGATGATATGTTAAACCAAATGGGTTATACTATGAGAACTTTCCTTTAGGGTTGTATGTGAATGATTGATTGATTGTGACGAGTCTGCCAAGCCAGATCACAAGCTTGGACTTGGTCTTACTTGACTGTTAGATGGTATTCTGAGACATATGTTTTTCTTTTACACAAGGGATATAGATCTTAGGATAGATCCCAATATTTCATTATTTAACATTTTTAATAATTAATATATGTAAATGAATGTAATTGGAAACTGTAGGATTGTTTACTTTTGAGTACTTCCTTGTTTATTGATTCATTTTTCATATTGCCTCCTATATATATTCACTGAAAGTTAGGCAAAGATCTTTTGGTGGTTACCTACTGGGATTAATCTCACACCTTGTTTGGGTCATTCTTTTTTACCCAAATAGATTATATGATTTCATGTATAGATAAGAGAAAGCGCGCTTCTTTTCTAGGTACTTGATTATTGTGGATCTGGAGAGCATGAGACCAAGATGAGGCTTGTGATGCTGCAGGAGTTTACTTTTTTCTTTTTTTTACTTTGGTTTAGTACTTTATTCTATCATTGTGACTTGTTTGGATGCTTTCCTAGACATATGTGACATACATCATTTATATATGTGCTCCAGTTGTTTATTTACTATCAGTCTTCCACTGTTACTTCGTTTTATGGTATTATTGTTTCTAATATTTTTTATTATTGTTATTCCAATATGTTACTCTACCAATGAGGTAATAGTCTCTCCACTATCACACCCAAGCCCCTCACTACAATTCATATGCCTCTGGCATTTGGGGAAATGTGCTTGAGGCCATGTGACCAACCGGGTATGGGGCACCTTTGGGCGGTATCTGGATCTAGGAAGTTACAAACTGCTATCAGATGGGTTTTCTTTTCTACTTTGTATTACTATTTGGAGCCTATAGATAGGTATAGAAAGGATTAGGTAGTTTTTAATAAGTTATTCTTGGGAGTATCTAACTAATGTACAGGGAAAAGACAAGTTGCCTTGAATATTTTGATTTTATGGTTTTTCAATCGTAACAGTTGATTTGATTTCACTGTTGAGTGATACACATGTTTTGTGCTATTATGATTTATATCATTGTGGTTCTATTTCTATTAAAACCCAATGAGATAATGGTATTCCATCTCATGCATCATATAGGAACATTCTAGATTTCACATTTCATGCATTCTTTTCATTCCATTTAGGGTGCATTATCGATTGCATGTTGTTGTGATAGATATTGTGATAGATAAGTATACTGTTTTGATAGATGCCTTGATAGAATACCTGATATTTGATAGGTTATTGCTAATATGTAAAGTTTAATTTGGATGGACGCCAAACTTTGGTCCCTGTGGTGTTATGGACCATCTTGGATTAGAATTTGGTGTATCATGTATGTACTTTAATTTAATTTTTTCTAGTGTGGTGTGAATAAGGATTCCAAACGTTGATTTGTGGGAGTATGGGCTCTCACGAGTCGGAATTTTTCATCCCTTAGACAAAATTTTAAGTTTGTAAGGGTTCCGAAGAAGTTTTAGATTCCTACTATCTGGAAACCCAGACAACACGACGTGTGGTGTTATGAACACACGCTATATATTCTTCTATTCTAGAAAAAACAAATTTTCTTAAGTACATGTCTTGTACTGTATATACACGTTGTGTATTCTTTAACCATGTGATTGACTGTGTGAGAAGAGACATGGGTTGGGAAACTTGGGTAGAACACGCTGTGTGCTGGGAGTAGACGTTGTGCCGCAAAGGCCATATATCCAGCCGTGTGACTAACGACATGGGTGGATAAAAACTTAGGTTATACATGTTGTGTCTCATTCTTACATGTCGTGTAGAGTTGACCATGCCTCTGACCATGTGACTAACTACATGGGTGGTTGGAACTTAAGAGGTACATGTCGTGTTTAGGGTGAACACGCTGTGTAGTGTTTCCTAGGATAGAACTTTGTGGTTTAGCTGTGTAAAAGAACTCCAAAAGGAGGTAAAATTCAATTATATAACATGTCATGGGAGGAACATGCTGTGTGTAGGGGTGTTACATGACCAGGTTTGGCAGAGGTAGATTCCCATGTTGAAACCTAAGGGAACACGCTGTGTGGAGGGTATACACACTGTGTAACCCTCTTTTAAAAAATGTGAAGTTTTTCTTCTCCTGTTCCTTTCTTGTACTTCTACGTTTTGGTCCTTGAAAATATTTAACTGAGGTGTGTGCTTAACCTTGTAGATTCATTCCACTGAGACATCCTCTATTTGTACTCCAGATACAGGTCAATGATCAGACACCAGAAATGGTAGATCAGGGATTACTAGAAGATCCTCCCATTGTGCCCGTCTTGGAACTAGCTGTTATACCGGAAATAGGTGTTGATTCACAATTTTGATAAGGCTTCATGAGGTTTATGCAGACTTCCTAGGGAGCATCACATCATGACCCATCTATGGAAGAGCTGATGCTGGTGTTCAAGCAGCAACATCCTCCCACTTTCTCAGGGGATGGAGGACCTCAGGATGTAGATTCATGGTTAAAATACATGTTTTCTATCTTAGAGCATCTCAATACACCTATTTAGAGAAGGATGAAGCTCACAACCTACATGCTTTGAGATTCTGCCAAGAGATGGTGGTATGTGAAATTGCAGGTGGGTAACCAATGATTTATGGCTTGGGATGAGTTCCAGCAGACCTTATATGACTATTTATACCCAGATATCTTGAGGGACAACTGATCTAGGGAGTTCATGGGTCTAGAACAGGGTACTCTTTCAGTCATGGAGTATTCTTCTCACTTCACAGAGCTGCAGTGTTTCACACCCATTTTGGGGGGTGATGAGTTATTTCTGGCTAGGAAGTTTGAGGATGGTCTCAGACATGACATTTGATCCCAGGTGAACATCTATAGGTTTACTTCCATATCTTCTATAGTAAACCAGGAGATGATCACTGAGCATAATCTGAGGGAGTCTGGAGCTGTGAGCCAGGGCGGTTATGCATCCAGATTTAGTACTTCTCCAAATGATAGTAGGAAGCATCACAGGGAGTCTATGCATGGATATCTGAGTAGACGGGATACTCCTTCAGGTATCCAGGTAGTATGCTACCAGTGTGGTAAGAGTGGTAATATGAGACCTCAGTGCTTGAGAGACCCAGTTGAGTGCCCATCTTGTGGCAAGATGGGCCATCTTCAGCGTTTTTGCCGATTTTTCTCACCAGCAGCTAGTGATAGGGGTTCTGTTATGACTCCATGTTCAGAAGTAGGACCACCAATTTTTCACTAGTTTGGGGACTGGAGTTCATCTGGTCGTTCAGGCTGAGGAGGAGGTCATGGTCATGGTATCCAACGAGCAGGTTTTCAGTGATCGCAGGGTGGATCTGCTCAGGGTATCCAAACAGGGTCACAGGGCCACGGTATAGGTCAGAACTTTGCAGTGAAGCAGACCCAGCAGGAGTAGGATCTCAGACCCTCTATGTTTATAGGTACGATTCTAGTTGCCTTAGTTTTAGATTTTTGTTTTTTTGATATAGGGGTTTCCCATATTTTTTTATCTGTTGACGTTATGGAGAGCCTTGGGCTCTGTATCTTTACTTCTGAGGATGTTATAATGCTAGACACTTTGTTGGGGATTATAATGGCTAGTGTATGTTAGTGAAACGAGTTCCCTCTTGAGGTTGGTGGGTGTCACTTCTTATGGAACCTCTGTGTATTAGAGATGATAGGCTTCGATGTCATTCTCAGGATGGATTCATTAGTCTCTTTCCAGGCCTTTGTTGACTTCTATCATCGCAGGGTGAGTTTCACATCACTAGAGGGTGGGTATTTTCTATACAAGGGTGAATGGGATGTCCAGTCGAGCAGAGAAGGGCCCATGCATCATGGATTGGGAGTAATTACAGCTCAGATTGCTAGTTTATATCTGGATGACCAGGGGACTTCACAGATGGACTTTCCTCTAGTGGTGTATTATTTCAGAGATGTCTTTCTAGATGAATTTTCAGGTTTACCTCCAGAGAGAGAGGTAGATTTATCTTTGGAACTTATTCTAGGAGTGACATTAGTTTCCATTCCTCTATATAGGATGGCTACACCAGAGTTACAGGAGCTCAAGAAGCAGTTAGAGGAGTTTCAGGCAAAGGGTTTCATCTTACCCAGTACTTCTCTTTGGGGTTTGCCAGTCCTTTTTGCAAATAAGGTGGATGGTACCCTCAGAATTTTCATGGATTATTAGAAGTTGAACCAGTTGACGATCAAGAACTGATATCCCTTGCCAAGGATTGATGATCTCTTTGATCATCTTCGAGGATCCTGCGTGTTCTCGAATATTGACTTGAGATCTGGTTATCATCAGTTTCACGTTATACCATCAGATATATCTCTTACATCTTTTTGGGGTAGGTATGGTCTATACGAGTATGTGGTTATTCTCTTTGGTCTCACGAATGTGCCAGCAATTTTCATGGAACTGATGAACCAAGTGTTCCATCCTTACTTGGATTCCTTTGTGGTTGTTTTCATGTACGATATATTGGTGTACTCTCACACTCAACATGAAGATTACACCCATATTGAGATCATTTTGAGTACACTGGGAGAGCATTAATTATATGCTAATCTCTCAAAATGAAACTTTTGGATGGACCAGATTCACTTCTTGGGTCATGTCATCTTAGATACAGGAGTATCAGTAGACCTGGAGAAAGTGAGAACAATAGTTTTCTGGGAGCAGCTGAAGAAATTCTTTGAGGTATGGAGTTTTTTGGGGCTGGATAGTTACTAAAGACTCTTTATACAGGACTTTTCATGCTTAACAGTGCCACTGACAGGCCTGAATAAGAAGTGTGTGAAGTACTTGTGGACATATTCTTGTAATTCAGCCTTTCAGGAGCTGAAGGTAAGGTTGAATTCAGCACCGATACTAATTTTTCTATATCTTTATATAGGACTTTTCATGCTTAACAGTGCCACTAACAGGCCTGAATAAGAAGGGTGTGAAGTACTTGTGGACATATTCTTGTAATTCAGCCTTTTAGGAGCTGAAGATAAGGTTGAATTCAGCACCGATACTAATTTTTCTGGATCTGAGAAAGAGTTACACAATTTACTGTGATACATCAGGTATTGATATGAGATTATTGGTTATGGAGGGGGAAGGAGTCATTGTGTATGGGTCTCAGCAGTTGAGGCCACATGAGAGGAATTAACCGACACATGATCTCGAGTTAGCTGCAGTTGTGCATGCTTTGAACTGTTGGAGACATTATCTTTTGGGAGAGAATTTTATGGTTTTCACTGACCAAAAAATATCAAGTATATCTTTACTTAGCGTGATCTGAATTTGAGACAGTGAAGGTGGGTTGAGTACCTTCAGTCTTTTGACATTAAGCTTTCTTACATGCTTGGGAAAGGCAACGCAGTGGCTAATGTATTGATCAGGAGGACCCAAATATAGGCAGTTCAGGAGTCCATCAGTGAGTGGAAGCTTATGGCTCTATTCTATAAGATTCATTTGGAGGTGCATGGTAGACAGGGGCAGACGTTTCTTTATTTTATAGTTGTTACCTCTACTCTTCTAGATCGAGTGAGAATTAGTCATCTATCAGATTCTGAAGGCCTACTCCTATGGGAGAGTGTGTCATGAGAGGACCCTACTCCTGGGTGGACCATAGACAAGGATGGGGTCTTGAATTTTCATGGGAGTTTATGGGTTTCAGTATACATACACAAGGATTTGTTGTGAGATTTCCATTCCTCATTTTGGGAAGTTAATCCTAGTGTCATCAATATGTATCAAGATCTACACTATCAGTATTGGTTTCTAGGTATAAATAGAGATGTTGCTAGTTTTTTTATAAGGTGTTCCACCTGTCAGCAGGTGAAGGTGAAGAATCAGTGACCGGCAGGGATTTTGTAGCCGTTACCCATTCCTGAGTAGAAGTGTAATGATGTCTCAATGGATTCCGTGATAGGTTTACTGAGGTCTCCTCGAGGGAATTATGTAGTTTGGGTTGTCATTAACAGACGTACAAAGGTTTCACACTTCTTACCAATCAAGGAGACCTTCAGCATTGGTGATCTTGGAAGGTTTTACATTCGAGAGATTGTACAGTTTCATGGGGTTTTACACTCTATCTTTTCAGACAGGGACTCCCATTTTAACTTCTCATGTCTGGTAGGGACTACAGAGGGATTTGGGTACATAGGTAATTCTGAGTACAGCTTACCATCCCCAAACAGATGGCCAGTCCGAACATACTATTTGGGTTTTGGTGGACATACTTTGGGCATGTTTCCTGGGTTTCGGGGGTTCTTGGGAGATACATATACCCCTAGTGGAGTTTTCTTACAATAATAGTTTCCAGGAGACGATTTAGATGTCACCTTATGAGGCTTTGTATGGTAGGTTATGTTGATCACCCCTATGTTGGCTGGAGACAGGAGAGGCAACTATGCTGGGACCTCATCTTTTCCAGGAGACCACTGAGTAAGTGGAGTTGATTCGGAAGAGGATCGATACTATACAGTCTCGTCAGAAATCTTATGTTGATCGATGGAGACAACCTCTGGAGTTTGAGGTTGGAGATCAAGATTTCTTACGTGTCATATCAAGGTTGGGATATTGAAGGATTAGAAGACAGGGAAAGCCTTCACCTAGATACGTTGGGACATTTGAGTTTTTGGAGAGAGTTGTGTCGGTTTCCTATCATTTGCAGTTACCTTAGAGGTATCGGGTTATGCATGATGTATTCCACGTTTCTCAGCTATGACATTACTTTTCATACCTGTCTCACATTTTTCATCCCAAGAAGGTTTAGTTGGTTGTGGATTCATCCTTCGAAGAGAACCCTATACGGATTGTGGATCACAGTACGAAGGTTCTCCGTGGACAGTTTTTTACTCTAGTACGGGTGCTATGGGAGCATGGGCGAGTACAGGACGAGACTTGGGAGAGGGAGGCCGACATACAATCACAGTGGCCAGAGTTGTTTGAAGTTTCTTCTTCACCGCCCTTGTATGGTAAATTTAGGGATAAATTGCTTTAAGGGGGGAATTTTGTAAGAACCTAGATCTTCATTTCATGTATGGATCTTAATTTCAGGTGTTTTGAGGAAAAAGTGAGATTTTGGAAATTTTTTAAGTACACACCGTGTACTCTTGAATACATTCCATGTACCCGGTTGTCGTGTGTATCCATGTATTGGTCGTGTAACGGTTAATTACATGACCATGTGGACTTCCAAAAGCAGGGCCCAATTGAGGCATGTACACATCGTGTACATTAAATGAACACGTCGTGTACTTTTATTTTTATTTGATTAATCGAACTAGGGTCATATCTAATCTCCAGAACGATCTTCTTCTAACCTCATTTCATCCAAGAGCGATCGGGAGATATGATAAAAGTTTTAACCATTATTTCTTTATCCAAGGTTTAATTAGAACTCTTTTGGGTGAATTGGAATCCAACCAGTGATTCCTTCCTTCTTCTAGAGCCTCACTTCCAATTTTCTCCTCTCCCTTGAGTTATACAAGGTTGAACATTCTTGACCTTTTGTAGATCTACAATGTTCTAGGATGATTAAAGGGATGATGTTCAAGATTGTTCATCATACGGCATAAAGGTAGGTGGTTTGTTGCCTTTCGGAGTTTGTCTTTGAGTTATATATGCCTAAGTGTCGATTACCCATGATTCGGGTATTTCGTGTTAAGGAATTGAACCCTGTTATAATCTGCCTTAGATTGATTGTTATATTAAGGGTTTTTTTATGCTTTATGATAAATTGAAATTTTAGGGGACACCCTATGGGTGCATTCCTTGTTTGAATGTTTATGGTTGTTTGGTCTAGGTTGCCTATGAGGAAGACATTGTTTCCTTGCATTTCTTGTTAGGTTGGAATTGATTGATTAATTACTTCTTGTTAAATTCCTATGTTATGAATTGTATATTCTTAGACTTGTATTAGTTGATATTAATTTGGGACACTGGATATCATTTGTGCATGATTTTATTACACAGGGTTGTGAGAACCTAGTGTAGTGAGACCATAGGGGGGATGGACGTTGAGGGCTTCCCCAGAGTGTATGTTATGTTTACGTTACGAGACCATATGGGGGATTGATGGTGAGTTCTACCTTAGAGTGAATATATTATACCATTACGATACCACAGGGGGAATTGACGTTGAGTGATTTCTCATAGAGTCTGTAGTTTATCGTTAAAAGGCCACAGGGGGAATTGACAGTGAGTGCTTCCTCAGAGAGTCTCTATTTTTGTAGGACCAAAGGGGTTAGACTTTGTGAACTTCCCTAGAGGTTAGTTATGTCCTTATTGAATTGATGATATGTTGAAACAAAGGGTTTAGACTATGAGAACTTTTCCAGAGGGTTGCGTGTGAATGATTGATTGATTGTGACGAGTCTTCCAAGCCAAAGACAAGCTTGGACTAGATTTTACTTGACTGTTAGATGGTCTTCTGAGACATTTGTTTTTTTTACACAAGGGATAATGAGCTTAGTCTAGATCCCATGATTTCATTATTCAAATGTTTGAATAATTAATAAATGTAAATGGATGTAATTGGAAACTATAATATTGTTTACTTTTGAGTACTTCCTTGTTTTTGCTTCATTTTTCATATTTCCTACTATATATATATTCACTGACAATTAGGCACAAATCTTTTGGTGGTTGCCTACTGGGATTAATCTCACACCCTATTTGGGTCATGATTTTTTACCCAAATAGATTATATGATTGCATGTATAGATAAGGTCAAGCACCCTTCTTCGTCAGGTACTTGATTGTTGTGGAGATGGAAAGCATGGGACCAAGCTGAGGCTTGAGATGCTGCAGAAGTTTACTATTTTTATTTTGTACTTTGGTTTAGTACTGTATTCCAGCATTGTGACTTGTTTGGCTACTTTACTATACATATGTGACATGTTTCATTTATATATGTGCTCTAGTTGTTTATTTACTATCAGACTTATATTGTTACTTTGTTGTATGGTATTACTATTTGTGCTGTTGTTTATTATTGTTATTCCACTGTGTTGTTCTGCCAATGAGGACATAGTTTCACCACTATCACACCCAAATCCCTTACTGCTAGTCAGTAGCCTCTTGCATTTGGTGAAATGTGCTTGAGGTCATGTGACCAACTGCGTACAGGTCACCTTTGGGCGCCACCTAGATCTGGGACGTTATATATACCCTGATATGTTCTAGTGATAAAGGTGGAGAACATGGAGAATCATCTAGTAGATATGATAGCCTAAATTCATCAATAATTTGTGTAATTTTCATTCAAGTTCATGGCTTCCACAACATAATTATCATTTATATAAAATAAAAATCAAATCATTTGATCATTTATATTATGATATTTTCTTATATATTATAATAATTTAGGATATATAATTATCAAATTAAAAAATAATAATGAAAAATTTTGTTTCATTAGTGGTCAGACTCTCTAAAATCAATGTTTAGGATTTTACTTCTATACCATTGTCTTTTTAATTTTAATTTGTTTGAAATGGTGGTAATTATATAAGTTTGAAGTGAAAATTTGGTTTATGAAAATTATTTTATTTATTTTATTTTTGAAATATTCTATATTTATATGTTTATATTGTTATTTATAAAAGTAAATTTGAATTTTAATTTCAAAATACAGTAACTTATATTCAATACTTGAAATTTTTTATAGGTGATAATTATTTATAGTTTTATTACTACATGATAAACAAGTGATGAATATAAGGAAGGAGTTGATTATTTTTTGGAATTTTACAAATTAAATGTTTCAAAAAATGAACTATTTTTATACCCATTCATGAATTGTTTAAATATGATAAAGTTGAAAATAAGATAAATCAAAATTAATTTAATTTTTTAGGGTTTTAATCTACGTTTTAGTACATAAATTTTTCATGGGGAAATTTAAAAGAACTCAAGATTTATTGATGATGAAGATTTTCAAGATAATATATTTGATCAAATTGAAGTAATGATTTTTGATATTTAAGTAGATGAAACTGATAAATCACTAATGATCGATCACCTATATAGTGATGCTAAAAATAAATCATATCTCAGTTGTATAAAATTTATGGTTTTATAAATGGTGTTATGATTGATTAAATTTAATGCTTGAAATGGATGTAGAGATAATATTTTTACAAATTTTCTACAATAATTGAAAGACATACTTTCTAAAGATAATTATCTTCTATATTCACATTATAATATAGAGAAATATTATGTCTAATGGGTTTGGGGTATAATAGGATACATAGCTACATGAATGATTTTGTACTATATTGTAAGGAATAAGAAAGCCTATTTAAGTTTTCCAAATGTGGGAAATCATGGTATAACTTGAAATAAAAATCATAGGTTGATTTATCTGTTATGGAGACCCCTTCTAAGGAAATTTTATATCTTCCTATAATTTATTTCGTAAAATGTTTATTTGAAAATTAAAATGATTCAAAAAGTTTAACACGACATGCATATGAGATAATATATAATGTAAAATTACATCATTAATCTAATTGTTCACACTAGAAGAAAATTGAGCAATAAATTCCTAAATTTTGAAGTGAAGTTATAAATCTCAGATTGTGCACTGATGGAATGAATCTATATCAAATCCTTAGTAAAAAATATATTGCATGGCTAGTTTTATTAGGAATTTATAACTTATCTCCTAAAATTTATATGAAGTAGAAATATATAATGTTATTTTAATGATTTTTAGACAAAAAAATCAGGGAAATGTTATTTTTCTTTACTTTTCATCATTAATTGATGATTTAAAAAACGTGTGGGAGGAAGGTATCACTGTCTATGATTCTTATAAAAAGAAATATTTTCAATTTCATGAAATTATTATGTTTACTATAAACGACTTCCCAAGATATTTAAATTTTTATAGATATAGTGTTGAGGGGAATAAATCTTATCCAATTTGTGAAAAGAGACTTTATTTTCTTAACTACTAAATGGGAGGAAAATAGTGAATATGGGTCATTAAAGGTTTCTATATATGGATCAATCCTATCAAAGATTAAAAAAGGCATTAAATGGCTCCCAAGAATTTGATATATCTCCAAATCCTTTTTCAACAAATTAATATTTTTAAGAGAGCGAAGTATATTGATGCCATATTTGAATAGACACAAAAATATGTTAATGAATGAAATATATAGAAGAACTTATAAATAGTTTTTGAGATTACATATTGGAGATATCATGAGATCAAACATAACATTGATGTGGTTCATGTTGAGAAACATATATGTGACAGTTTTATTGGAACATTTTTAGATAATAATGGAAAGATGAAAGATGTTTTTAATACAGGATTGGATATACTATCAATAGGGATAATTTTGGAGATATCTCCTACTCCTTAAAGAAAATTAATATAATTACCTCAGGATTTTCATAAATTATCCAAGATAGATAAAATATGTTTTTTTTTCAATTCCTCCATGGTATCAAAGTACCTTAGGGTCATTCGAATTTTGAAGTTAATAGGCATGAAATCTCATGATTTTTTGGTTATAATGAAACAGCTCCTACCAGTTGCATTGCATGGAATACAACCTATCAATATCATAATGACTAGAATGAAGGTGTATTATTTTCTTAATTATATTTGTAACAAATTAATATATATAAACTTATTGAACAATTTAGATAATTATTTGTTTTATATACTTTGTCAACTAAAAATATAATTTCCACCATATTTTTTTGATATCATGGTATATTTAATGGTTTATTTGGTGAAAGAAATAAATATGTGTGGTACTGTATATCTACATTGAGTGTATCATTTTGAATGGTATATGAAGATATATTAACCAGAATCCTACATTGATGAGAATAATTTTTTATGGAGGTTGTAGATTTTTGTACATACTACTTGTTTGTAGTAGAGCACATCTGTTTGCCTATATCTTCCCATGAATGAGGCAATTTTGGGGGAAAGGGTATTTGTGGCTTGAAAATAAAATTGTCGAAATGTGAACAAATAAAGTGAGTAAATTTATACATATTGAATAACCTATATGATTTTAATCCATATATAACATCACATATTAATGTGTTAAAATAGTATTAATCATTCACATCAAAAAAATATTATTATCTGAAGAAGAAAGATATGTTGGTATTGAATAATAATAACAAAACTTGTTTCCATGGTTTAAAGAGACTATGAACGGTATATCAGATCCATCAAAAATATTGATATGGTTAGTTGGAATCCCAAGTTTAAATATGATAACATGTCATGGGTATGGAATCAATGGGTATACATTTTATACAAAAGATCAAGACAACATAAATGTAGTTCATAATAGTAGTATATTATTTTTCACTAAAGTAACACGTTTTTTGAGTATAAGAGACAAAAAAAACTCAATGTTCACATCAAGTGTATATTAGGAATTCATTGAAGAAATATGAGATATTGATTATATTAAATTTTGAGTTCTTGTTTTCAATTATAAATGGGTTGTCAGTAATAATAGTATTAAACACTATGAATATAGTATGGCACTAGTAAATTTGAATATATTGAAATAAAAATATAACCCTTTTATCAAGGAAACGCATGAAAAGAAAAATTATATTTTATTGATCCATAAAATGTACAATGGTCTATCATTTTTCAAGGAAAATGGTCTGTTGGTGAGGAAAAACATAATGATGATAATTAATTATATGAGATCCTTACTTCTATGGAAATATTGTTAGAGGATATTGATGATTAATTATAGGCAATGCTTGTGCTATATGGAACGATCATGAGGAAGTAATATGGGAAAAACCCTTTAGTAATCTCTTAATATTATAGGTAACATATATTTATTTATTGATTAACTTTTAAAATTTTGAAAAATGGTAGATATACTATTTCTAATTTTATTTTTTACTTAATTCATGTATTTTAACAAATATGATAAATTTTTAGTTTATTTTAGTCTTTTTTTTTTGTATCATTTCTCAACTATTCAATTTAATACATAAATGTTGGATTTTTATAAATTCTTACTTTATATTTTTTTCTTCTATCTATATCATTTATTGTTTCATAAATTTTTTCACTATTTTTTTACATTTTTTGTATTATCCTTCTACATTGGATTCTTCTACTTTCATAGGGACGGAGAATGCTAACAAGGTGGGAAATGAGGTAGCACACATCCACCTATAATATCACATGTTCGTATCTAGGACCAAAGGATATCTATTAAGTTTAATAATAATGGTAATACTTGGGGTCTAAATTAAAAAAAATAGAAGTTCTGTGGAAATTCAAGATAAAATGAAAATAAGAATTTTGATTTGTGATTGGAGATGTGTCAACAATAAGACACTAGTTCAACTATTTGAGACAATTTCAGTAAGATCATTTTTTATTATTTTACTTATTATGAAATTTTTTTTAAATATATGTTATTTTTCCTTATTATATAATGACATATGTCATAACTAACACTAAATAAGTTGTGAAGAAATTTTTATATTTTTTTCTAGGAGATGGAGGGATTATAAATCAACCCTAACTTCAAATTTTATTTTTGGTGAAAGAAAAATAGAAAATACATGTGATATATATCCTTTTCTAGATGATGATACAAGGAATAAATTTATTAAAAGTATACATGAAGAATAATTTTTTGTAATTTAAATGTGTAATTTTTTATGTTTTTTATATAATCACTAAAAATATTATTTTAATTATTTTTTTCCATAATTAATAGAAACTAAGGAGATATCATCAGGATATTCAATCCAAAAACATATGCCCTTATAATTTATTTCAAGAGAATATCAGTTATTGGAAGGGAAAATGATGGTTAAAATTTTTCAAAAATTGAGTCAAGTCTTTAGACATGGTACAGATTGACACCCCCCCAGGATAGACATGAAAAATGGAAGAAATCCCAGATGACCAAAAAGTGAAGATATATTTAAGAAGACTCAAGGGTTTTAGATGATAATATTTTAAGGAGTTATTTAAGTTATTTTTAAACACTTTATATTTTCTAATTCACTGATACATTTTTCAAATATTCTATATAGGAATCCCTTTATGATCATATCACACATGGGACCTTCATACTTGAGGGTAGGAAGTATATTTTAGCTACTTCATTAAGAAATCTTGGACACTCGATTCATGTACGAGGATACAAAATGGATGTAGCAATTAAAAAATTGTTTCATTATTCTAGAATTTCCACATGGTGGATGTATATAAAGGAAGAATATATTATTTAAAAGCTAAAGTTTATGATATGGGATATATAATATAGAATATGATTAGAGCATCAATATAGTCAATGTTTATTGATATGTAGAGATGGTTTTAGGTATCATATCCCACTCCTCCACCATCAATTGTATATCCCACTCCTCAACCTCTATCTACATATCCCACCCCTAAACCTCCTCCTCTACAACTTCCTATCTATTGTGAGTTATATATTGAGGATCACCAGTATCATATTATAACATATGGGATCATATATTATATTGTGGATTCCCTATAACATTAGCAGATAGAGATGGATCATCATAGGGTAAGTGTAACATCTTGACCCAAATTACAGGGTCTGATTTAGAATTCCACATGACATCAGGTGTGCCTCTCCATATTCTAGGGGATTTTGGCTATAAGTGAGGCTCTAAGGTGGAAGAGTGGGGAGAATATAACCTAAATCAAAGTAAAATTAACAATTAAAAAACTAAAAGAGTAAATGGAATCCAATCAGAGTAAGAGGAAACCAGTAACATACTAATTGTATGAATAAATAATAAAACAACATAATCAACAGTCACAACTAGAAACAAGACATTGATTCTCCACTGAGGTGGTCATGTACCTGATAGAAAGGGATAAAAGTACAAGGGGATATTTAACTCTAATCCTCACCTCATCTTGGTGTCTATAATTGTAGTGATCTATTCTGCTTAATGATCAACCTAGGCCTCAGAATAACCTATACCTATAATAAGTGAGGGATACTCAGGTACCTAAGTTTCATGGACACCTAAGTAAGGTGTTAGTACAGCTCATAAGGACACCACCAGCATGGTACAATACCCAACCAGTAAGATACAGTGTACATTAATGTGATAATATCAATAGAATATAATAGGAAAACATAACTACACAAGTATATCATATAATCACCCAAGCACAAACAAGAAAACAACAGCCATATACTTAGATTTCATGTGTTTACCAAGCCACCACAAACCCCTAGTTATACCTACTTTGGTGCCATTCCTGAATGATGGTCATAATAGATGGTGGGGGTAATCAAGTGCAAACCACAAGACTGGTCCACCGGGTATCAAGACATCATGTCACTTGGAATCCACAAGGCATCGAGATAACATATCTCTTAGTATCAACTAGGCATCGATTGAACATGTTACTTATCATCCTCTAGACATAGAGTGTTCATGCTTCTCGGTATCCACTAGGAATCAAGTTAACATGATACTTATAATTATCTAGGAATAAAGTGTACATGATACTCCACATCCACTAAGCATCAATTAAACATGCTGCTTAGAATCCACATGGTCATCATAACCCAAAACTGCTACCATAGGTCTAGCCTCAAGGCTGTCATGACCTTAACCTGTTCTCAGGTCCATCATTTTTATCATCTTAAACCATGTAAACTTTACCCTCTAAGGGTATTCATAACACAACGATCCACCAATCATCAATATGAGTAAAATTCATCTAAAGGAAATATGATAAATCTCACAGTAGGGAAGTGCATACATATAAATAGAGAATAGAATATCATCATGTGTCATAGAAACTACAAGTAAACACATGTGATCAACAAGTAAAAAATGGTCTATTGGGATATATAAGCATACTCATAGAACCAATAACTATATATGTATTATATATATAGGGGTATATGTTCATAAATAGTAGGAAATAACACATAAAGACATGTCTTAGCACATCAAGCATGAGTATCAACATCCATACATAAAAACACACATGTGTTCATCATCAAACACGGTCTCAAAGGGCTACACATGCACACACATGTGATCAAGGCATAAATCATGGTCCCAGAGGATCTAGTTCTCATGTATCATACCCACACACCCTAAGGTGTCCATGAAATTCATATAATTCATTAGTAGTCAAGCCTCATCCATCAGTGGTTGACATCAATCCAGTGTAAAAGGTTCCATCGTGGCTCCTCACACTTTGTCCAATTACATTAGGTAAGTTTCTGAAAATTAATTAAGACTTTAGGATCATTAATTAATTAATAATTACTTGTTATTCATAACATATTATAAATTATGGTTTGCTCATCCAAGGTGGTGAACCACATACTAAATTCCAATAAACATGCATAATACCATAGGGTATAGTGCATGGGACTTCCTACCTATAACAGAGTCAACACCATTAACAAAACCCCCAGTCATTTTTCTAAGTCTATCTAAGTCCATTTGGCCTTCATCGATCACCAAAAGTTATAATCATGCCCAATCATTACATATTATTTAATTATAAATAAATTATAATTAATTAAATGAATAAAAGTAACTTATAACCAAAGGCAGAAGGAACACATTCTAAAAGACTTATTGGATATCATTTGCTAGCTATAACCTCGACTAACCATCCATGAAAGGTCCATTACATTCTTCCAACTTCATTCCTAGAAAAATACCTATCATGAAGAAATAGAAAAGGCCAATATAATATTATTAAATTGGAACCTTTGAAATAAACCAACCAGGAAATTTACCTTATTTTCAATACTTATCAACGTCATGCTTTTATCATCATAATAAATACTCTATCCATGTTGATCCAAAGCCCCATCATTATCATACAATTCCATCAAGAACCTATGGAATTTTTAACCAATCCTTTAATCCGGATTAAGAGGATTCATTCATTATGAATGGAACAACAATTCATCACCACTTGAGGAGGGAGGAGATCAAAATCAATGAATAACAAAGGATCTCACTCGAACTCACCAATTGAGCTAGATTTTTTGTTGATATAACACCAATATGAGAACACCTCATAAAATACGACCACTGCACCTTGATTCTAAGTCTCTATTCCAAGGAAGAAGATGATATATGATAATATCATGAAAAATGGGAGGAAAATGTTCAGCAATTTGGAATTCCCATGATCTGATCTCTCTAGATCCATCAATAATTCGCTATAAAAGGGGAAGAATTTTCTTTGGAAGCCTTTGTAGTCTATAGAATTGAGAGGTGTGAAGAGTAGTAAGAATAAAAACTTAATTTTGTGAATAAAATTAAATTTAATGGAGATATAGAGCATCAATTTCAGGCATTCATGGTTTTTAAAACCATGTTCCAACCATTTTTTGGCCACTGAAGGGTATCGCATGGTTTTTAAGGTAAGGTCGCATGATTTATTAATTTGTGTGCCACCCAGGTGATTCTACCACAAGGACCAAAGTTTTGTGGGGAGAACTAAATGATTTCCCCTAATCATTCTAAAACCATGAACCCTATAAAAGAACCACTGGATTTCTACAAAACAACCTAGATTAACCTAAAACTTATCCCAAAACACCAAGGATCCAAACAAAGGAGAAAGGGTTAAATTTTCCCAAGAATTACCACACCTAATAATGTTGGTTTTTACAGTAACGATATAGGATATTATAGATACATAAAATGGAGTATCATTCCTTATATATGAGGTTTCTATTGTCAGAAAAAGTTTCATACATTTTTTACATTGGCTGTCTATACTTTTTCGACAAGTTACTTTTGATTTATTCATAGACTGTAACCTTTATATTGAATTGGTGTTATATTTTTTTAACATTTATATATATATATATATATATATATTAATAACCCTAGAAAATTGGGGCTTAAAAGTCTAAATGTTACCACCCATATCAACAAGGTTCACCTTTATTCTTGGGATCCTGGCTGATTAGAACTCCACAATTAAGCAATATTGGTCAGGAGTAGTGTCGGGATGGGTATCCTCTTATGAAATTTACCAAAGTGTGTGTGAGTTAGTAAAAAGCACAATGAAAGAAAATGTGTTGACATATGGAGGTTTTCATTAGTTAGATAAGTGATCATAGTGGGAAATAGCATGTGGCATGCTAGGAAGACAACCAAGGTATTATAAGAGACCTATGGGGTCATTTGACCATGTTCATGGCTTAGGGTGGTCAAGTCCTAAAAAATGGTATCAGATCCAATACCCATCAATAAGTATAGTGGCACTACCTAGGTTTGAGTTTTGGGGTCCATAATAAGGGAGTTTTACTTTATAGGGGGTAGAGTGTAACACCCACGGAAAAGTGAGGCTTGAAATACTAAATGTTACTACCCATGTGATGTGAGCCCAAAGTTTCAAAAAAAATAACTGATATTCATTGAAAAATACCCCTTATTTAATATAATTCTTGGGTAAAATAGTGATTTTTTATTACTTTGCTAATTTTTAACTTAATTGTTTAATATCTCAATTAATGATTTTTAATGTTTTCTACATTTTTTGGAATTAAACTGATAATACATACGATAATTTTTAATTTTTAATTTTAATTTATTGATTGATTCATTCGGAAACTAACATTCATAAAAGGGCTAGTTTTTTATCTTTAAATCTTTTAAAACTTTTTGAAATTAAATGAAATCCAAAAATAGAATTTTAAATCTTAATTGAAATCATTTATTCATGAAATGACAAACTGAATTAGGGTGTGAGCATTTAATGATGAGGATTTGATGATTTAATTGATTGAATGAATTTTAAATTATTTTTTAAAAGTTTGAAATTAAAATATTAATTTTTTATCATTTTTTAATTTAATTAGAAAATAATCCTACTCTAAGAAAAAAATGTGTGTTGCGTAGGTCAATCAAATTTTGAAAAAGGCATGGATCAACCATGACTTCTCATCTTGCATTTGATACAACCATAAAAAAATGATAAAGGCATGGATTGACCATGAATTATATATTCTTATGGTCGATCCAACCACATAAAAAAAATGAAAAAGGGATGGACCTTCTACACAGAGAAAAAATTAAGTGATTGTAAGTTTTCAAGAAAATACAATAGAAAATGTGGAAAGGCATTAATTAAACGCATGGAAAAAACAGATCAACTGGAAGTATAAAAAAATACAAAGGGATGAACCTATCATACAAAAAAAGGAAGTGAATTTTCCATTTCTTTGGCATCAACCATCACAAAACTTCCAAAAATGTAAAAGGCATGCATCTTACACACATCAAAAACAAGAGACCATACCCCTTCTCATGGTTGATCATCCCAATAAATTGTGCCACCCTCTTTCGCCAATTGAGATCTGAAAAAAAATCTTATGAAGGGGATGAGACAAAACTACAAGTCAACACTGGACTATTCTCTGATGATGACTATAGAACCCCCACACCAGGATCTTAAAGACAAAGTCAAATCTAACGTCACTTGAAGATATTTTCGAGGTTATAACTTGATGATGCATCATCGAGCGCCATCACACTTCTCGGCACCAATAAAGGTAGTTGTGGCCACCAAACTGAACCATATCTAAAGATATAGTCACACTAAATCTCATCACACAATTTGATGACACTGGGGATGAAGAGTTGCACCCAGAGAGGGTAGTTTAATAATTTTGGAGTGGACTTCATTGAAGATCTGTGATCGAATTTCGTCAACCTATTGATATGATAAAAATTGAAGTCATGCCTCCCACGATCACCGAAGCTCTCTATCAGATATCATGCACCTGTGGATATACACCAATAGGGAATCATGGGTTGATACTTAATAAATAGTTGCATCACAGGAGAAGATGTTTGGACATAACTAAACAACCATGCTAGAGAAGCCACTCTGATGAAGCATGTGGCACTACTAATGAATTACAGATCGAATTAATAATAACCAAACTCACTAGGAGGATAAAATATCTAAGAACCTGATGATAAAGTGGGAAATAATTTGAGTTACAGACACCTTCAATGCAGAAGATCAGAAAATAGAAAAACAGGGTATGATGAAATCCAAGATGAAAGTAATGATATCCAACCTCATTTTAGGCCATACCCAGCACCTTTTAGACCCAAGTCCTGTGATTATTCCCAACAGCCAAGGATCAATACTATTATGTTA
This sequence comes from Viscum album, assembly GCA_963277665.1. Classification (NCBI taxonomy): domain Eukaryota; kingdom Viridiplantae; phylum Streptophyta; class Magnoliopsida; order Santalales; family Viscaceae; genus Viscum; species Viscum album. Next base: position 1,040,044,642 of record OY728143.1, on the reverse strand, counting down.
AATCCCAAAAAAAATTAAGCTCGTAGACCTAGAATGTATTCTAACTCCTCACATGATGTTAGGGAAACATTCATCTTCTACTGAAATTGTGAAGCAGTGAATAATTTCTATATAACCCTTCATGAATAAGTATAGAGGTGGATCATGGGAGGATAATTATTTAAATAAAAGGATTCTTTGATTTTTATAAATACGTGATGTCAATTTTTTCATTTTAAATAAATAAAAGAAATAGAAGTGGGATCTAAATTTGAGGAATGAATCGAGCATGCCAGGATCATTAAAACTCATGCATGTCATAAGGTAGAGATGAAGTATTGAAGAACTAGGAGCATATATATATATAAAGGAACCATTTTTCATCAAAGGGGGGGATATTTAGATTCTAAAAAATCACTAGAAGAAATGGGTTTGTCATTTTCTATCGCTTCTATTTATTTTATTTATGTTGTGTATTCTCTAGTGATGGAACACTAAGCTACTAGTAGTGGAGCGGAGGATAAATCTCCTACCACTTTGATGAATTATGGTTTTCAATAAAAAATGATTCTATATTTAATTATCTAGATGTGTTTAGATGTATATATTTTAGGAGATTATTATTTGACTTTTCATTTAAATATTTCTTACCTTCTTTCATTGGTTTCACACATATGTGCTTGGTAAATCCTTCGCTACTTATGATTGTTTATAGTGGGATAACCCATGTGTTATTGATATAATCCAATCACTAGGCTAGGGAAGGATAGAGAATATAGCGAGTATTGTATTTTTCTACTCCAAACCTAAATTTTCAGGAAAGGATAATCAGATATATTATCTTTTATTATCACAAAACCAATAAAATAAATTTTAAAATTAAAACAAATAAACACATTTATTTAAGAACAATTCTTTGATTTATCATAAATTTAAAAAAACATAAATTTTTCATATAAACAATCTCATAACCCCCCCCCCCTCCTTTTTTCAGCATTAAAAAGTTGAGAATAAAATTTAGTAATATAAACTCCTCCTAAATTCATGAAAAAAAAAAGATAAATCAAGAAGCTATACAAACATATAAATTATTATTAAATGAATAATAAGTGTTTATAATAAAAATATTAAATCATTTAATTCATTTCATAATGCTTGCTAAATATTTTAAGTAACTCCCTCTAAAACATAGTATGATTCAAGGAATTAAATAAAATATTTTCAAGGAAAAAATATTTCCAAGAATTTTAAATAACTTTTTCATGTGTCATATTTGATCAAAAAATTTAATCTATTAATAAAATTATTTATTACTTATATTAATAGACAAATTTACCACATAAAATGAATTTTTAAATAGTCAAACATTAATCACATGTTTAAACATAAGATAACCATTTATATAAAATCCTAAGAGTATAAAAATTTACAAAGAAATTGCAAAAAAAATTACAAAACATATTTTTACTAATTATAATATTTAAAAAAATGATATATAAGATATTTAATTTAAATAAAATACATATATGAAGAAAATTTTGGGTGTTAGGAATGATTAGATGAATCGTCTAAATTTTCCAAACTTCAAAATTTTTCGCTTAAATCTACTAAAACTTTTGACAGTTTTTCTATTATATTTTGAACATCTGCAGATCTTTAATACAGTGAATAATATGAATACCATTTAACTAAAAACTCTTTTAATTCATCAAGATATATCTTAGTAATAACTTCTCTTCTAAGTAACTCCATCTGAATTAATATTTCTACTTTAAACGCTTAAAATTATTCTTTTGAAATCAAACTTTATTTCACATTATGGTACTCTCTTTGAAGTGTATCAAAAACTATTTTCAAAAATGACACTTTTTATAGCTCTTCATATGACTTTCTATACATATTCAGATCAGAATTCAACTTCGCTATTCCTTTATTTACAGTTTTAACCTTAAACACAAGCTCTTCAGAAGAAATTTCACCTTTAATAATTTGAGACGATGAAACTTATAGTTATTAAAAACCATGAACTTCCTTATCTATTTTAGAATATTTTTCAAAAAATCCCTAACATAAGAAAACAACTATTCTCTTAACAAATCAGAAAAAGGATTACATTTTGTTTTCTTTTGATAAAGACTTCTCTTAGAACTTTAAGTTCTTAATCACTTTATCTTCCTTAGATTGATTTTAGAAGTATTTGAAACATATATTTAAAATAATAAGAAGAATAAGATTTAAGAGGTTTCGAGAAAAATATTCTAGTGTTATAAGAGAATATGATATGTTTTGTTCTGATAATTTTCAGACAATGCTTTACATTCTCAAGTCAAAAAAACAGGATAATCATTTCATATTTTAACTTTTGAAAATACATGTTATATAAGAATGATATTCTAAAATAAAGTGTTATGTAAAAGAATTTAAGAACATGAAATTTAAAGAGAAAAATAAGTTTAAAAGTTTAAATAAAGAAATTAGTTTTTCATAATCCTATTTTTATAGAAATTTGAATACTTTATAAATTCAATTATGAAATTATATAAAATAATTTTTAACAAATTAATTAAAATATGAAGGAAGGATTTAACAAATTTAGCATAAAATATCTCTCTCTCCCTATATAAAATAGTTAATGAAATAAAAACACATATATGAAAATAGTAATGAATTACTTACTGGATTATTAGTTTTAGTTCTAAGTATTTTTTTATAATAAACTACTTCAGAGTTAATCACTAATTTTAATAAGATATAAATTTACATGTACTTATTAGAAATTCACTTAATGATTTAACAATGTGTTTCAGTAGTGTATTCCAGAAAAACATCAAATACAAGTATATTTTGGTATGCATATGCTTTTGGATCTGGCGGTGTTAGTAACTAAAGTTTTAGGTAACCAAATATATTTATTTTGTATAGAAATTATACTATTATGGTTAAATAAATATTTTGAACAATAAAAAATTTTAATACCAAAAAATTTAGGTTTTATAAATCAAAAATCATTTGAATAATGTTCATTAATACCACAATAAAAATATTTAATAGTTGACCTGATTTTTCAATTTGAGTCAAGAACAAAATAATTCCTATATAATTTTTTTCTTTCACCATTATAACATATTCCAAGTTTTTATTTGTGAATTTCATTTTTACCAAGGATTTGATACAAAAAAAATTATCCTTTTATAATAATACTAGAATTTGTTTTTAAAGTGTTAAATTCATCTAATAATTCTTTAATTTTAGTTTCATGCATATCACACAAAATTTTGGAAGAGTTAGACTTTAAATATGTATTTTTTTTTGAAAAAATTTCTTTATATAATAAAATATAATCATAAGATTTTCTATTTTTTCTATAATCTTTATTTAAATATTAAAATTAATCTTGTAGCATAAAACAATGCTTATGTAATTAATTATAATAAAGTTTTCCAGTATTAGAGTTTTGAGAGTAAGAAAATTGTACCTCATCAGTATGAGCCATAAGACATACCATTTTATTTTTATAATCATCCTCAAAATTTGTAAAATATTCATCATTTGAACTATATAAATCACTCTAAGCAGAATTTATAATTTTCTTTCATTTTCTCTTATAATCATATTTCCTTTGAGCTTCAATAAAAGGACAATTAAACTTTGTATGACCATTCTCTTTTCATTCACAGAATTTATTCTCTTCAATGCCTTTATTTATTTTGTTGTACAGTTTTTCAAACCTTTTAATAAGATTTGATAAATCTTTATATGAATATAGGTGACTTGAATCAAATGATTCGTCCATATGAGTTTTGAGAGAAGCTTCTTCATATTTTATATGATTTTCAGCTTCGGCCAGTATCTTAGCTTCATACATCATCAAAGTTACAATCAATTCTATCATTTATAATTATTTAACAGGTTTGGATTGTCATATAGTAGTAGAAACTTCATTTCACTTAGAAGGTAAAACTATAATTAATTTTAACGCTTGATCTGATTTCTTAACTGGATCCCCTAAAGAAGTAATATTATTTACAAATTATATCAATCTCCCATTTATTTGAGTGATGTTTTCATCTTTATGAAATCTAGAATTATCAGACATTAACTTTATAATATTGTATCATAGTTTTCAGATATTATCAGTTCCTTCATAAGAAACCAAAATAGTCTACCACATCTTATATACAGTAGAACATTGAGAAACTCAATTAAACTCATCAGTATCTAAACCACAGACAATAGCATTCATTTCTCTTGAATTAAGATCATATTCTTTTTTTATATCATCATTACATTTCTCCAAATTAGCCTTAGGAATTTCATAAGTCATTAAAACCCTTAAATAAACTCGTATTCCATGATTTTTCAAATAAATTATCATGTGAGATTCCCAACAACCATAATTATCAAAATTAAAGTAAGGATCATGGGTTGTCAACATACATTATTTAAGATCATCCATGTAGAAATATTTCTTCATCTGAATCTTTAACCCGGGCTTGTTATGTAACACCTCGACCCCAGAAGCCCAGAGTTGGTGCATTATTACATATCATTTGGCATGATTACAAAAGATAACCTCTTGAAATACCGATTAGTTTAGTAGCCTTGGAAGTACTAGACACATTCATAAGGTTTACATTATATCATAAAATGGAAAACTACAACAACATTTTTTCCATAGACAACACTGAGATCCCATAGACTATCCCTGTAGGTCAGTCATAATATACTTCTTCGCATCCTGGGAAAAATAAAACATAGAAATTGGTGAGCTCAGATGCTCAGTAAGGATAAAAATATAGAGGAAACTTTCATAAATAAGCATAAACATTTAAGGCAATGTATAGAACTAAAACAAAAGCCTTTTAAACATAAACTTCATCATAATATGGCAAATATAAATCAAAATAATTTCATTTACTTACTCACATGGATATTCTACTAGTCGAATAATCACATGCAATATCAATAGCCATTTTCATAATGATGGAATGCATAATACCAGACTTTCATAAACACATAGTCAAGGCCTTGTGCCAAGACTACAAATAATATTTTTTCAAGGCCTTGTGCCAAGACACTAGTTTTTCTCATGATACCTACCGATGAATCGAGGAGCTATAGCGGGCTCCACCCATCACTTACTAATTCCAATGCATTCCTCATATGAAAAGGTTTAAACATAATATAAACATTCGTATTAAGACTATCATAGGAAATGTAAATACTTTATCCATAAACCATGAATGGTATAAACATAACACATCCAAAGTCAAATATATCACAAAACCTTCAATACAATATGGAAGTTTTGTATCATAATAAATCAACTTCAAATAAGCTTAAAATACATCAAAGGATGTTGATATAGATGAAATCAAAACCTTTTTTTAGAGAAATATCTCTTTCTATTTTGAAATCATTTAAGAAAACATTTATTTTTAAAATATTCTTATAAGCTTGTAATGGAAGCTTCGATGATGTTATAACGGCGGAAAATATCTGCACTCTCCGTATAAGTTAAAAAAAACATTCTTACCTTAATTTTGTCGAAAAGGTCATAAAGTACCTTTTTTGGAAAATGACGGAATGATTGCTTTATAAACATCTTATAAAAGTAAAACAAGGGTATAAATGACTTTAACCCATAGTCTATAAAATAGTAATAATGTTTTGAAATACATTTTTAAGAAACATGGATGTGGATGATAAATAGGTCCCAATAGATAATTACATATAAACAACCTTAGATAATGAAGAGATTGTGAAATTAACCCTTACCTTGTACTTTTTATTGGTAGAGGGTAGGTTAACCTCCTGTATAATGGTGAAATAATTGTTATTAAATTATACAAGAATCATATAGATTAATATGATATCATATATGATCTTTTAACATTGCTTTGTTAATAATATCTTAGTATTATCGTCATTTCGGGTGTTAACTGATTCGTTTTCCTTTATATGTTTTGTTACGTAAGTAATGTTGTTATGGATAGGATGTATCTTATTCATATTCAGAATGATATTAAGTCTTTAAAAATTATTTTTAATCATCTAATGAAAATTAGTCTTGAATGGATACAATGGGGAATGAATCTCATCACGTTCGTGGAGACGGTAATCCGTACGTACGCATTAGCGACAATATCATTCTTTTGATATTAGAATAATATATAATTGGATGGTATATCATATATACAGAATCATTATCATGTTATATTTATTATTTACATCAATTACAAATCATTATTATACTCATCCAAATAATAATATATTGAATAACAATTACACCACGACGTGGAGACGGTAAGTCGTACGTACGCACGTATGGTAACATGTAACTCAAAGGATGGATAGAATAATGAATATTGTTTTAAAATATTTATAATAACATCACAGTATATAGAATATATTAGAGTTTTTATTTTAGAATGGAAACAACAAACAAAAAGGAAGTGGAAGAAGAAAGAAACTTGAAAGAGGTGATGAAATATTTACCTCTTCTTCGGGTTCTTCCTTTTGATTTGATCAAAAGGGATCCTTAAGTTGGATTTATGACTAAAGTATGGCCTCAAGAATGAAGGTAGGACAGTTTAGAGGGTATTTTGGTAGGTTTTGGACGATCCAAATGGCTTTGAAGGTGTGAATTATATATAAGGGGGAGTTCCCATTTATAAGAGGGGTGAGGGGCACCTTAGGAAAAGCTATAAATATTATTTTATAATAAAATAATTTTCGGTTTCTAATAGATCCAAAATGAATTATTTAAAGAATAAGGTGGGGATGGGTCAAAAAAAACTCAACCAAGAGGTTTTATCCAGGTTTGTGTCACTATATTAACTTTATCTTTTAGATTTAACTCTTAGTTAAATAGTTTGACATTTACCATGTCTCTTTGTATTTTTATATTATAAGGTTAATAAACATACCATAAACTTCCAAGAGAACCCCAAGTGGTTCATTAATGATACAAATATCATTATATAAGTATTTTTTCCAGACCTTAGATTTTTAGGAATATAATATCAATTAATAATATAATATTTTTTTTAAAAACCCTTTTATGTCAATTTTGACATTATTTGGTATTTTGTTTTTTCTAAATTCATAACAGCATTATTACTTCAAAAAAAGTTCATTTAACCAACCCTAACATTTCATATTAATCTATAAAATTAGTTAAATTCATAAAAAGTCTCAAATTACATTTATTTGGATATTTATAATATCAATTATTTTAATATTTCATTAATTAGGTAATTACTACATCATCATTGTGTCATAAATAAATTAAAATATTTAATGTATAAAAAATATAAATAAAATCAAATTATGTAGGAAATATTTTTATCTTTATAATGAATATTTATAATAGAATTTATCTTATGTGTAACTATATATTAAAAATATTTTAGTTATTAAACTTTGAATTTAACACTTTTAACTCTTCTTTGAATTAAATAATAATAAATGTCCTAATCTAATCCAAGTGGACGTAAAGGATCATATTTTATTCCTAAGGTTTTTTTTGGTCTAATTATACTTATCCAATAGAATTAGGACATGTGTTAAGGTAATAATAATATCATTTTTACCCTTAATTACCCTATTTACTTTTAACCAAGATAAATAAAAGTAAAAAGTTACTATTCACCAAACATTATTTTCATCTTATTGAACCACATTTTACTTACTGATATCAACTGTGTATCTCAATTTTTGAAATTCAACTCACATAAGCGGTAAAATTAAGTTTTATGTAAATTTGCAAATGCTCCTAAGAGGTGGGTAAAAGACGGTAAAAAGTTCAATAAAATTTTTATATATCTAAAATTATTATAAATTGAACCCAATGAATTACATTGAACTTATATAGGTATTATGTATCTATTATATCCTAAAATAAATTTAGTTAAAATAAATAATTATTTAAATAAAAAGTTGGTTTTAAACAATAACTCAGTGTTTTTCACTATTCATCAAAAATTGAAAGTTTTCAAAAAAATACCAAAAATTCACCATAAGCTAATTTTGATATTCTGAATTCAAAAATTAATTATATTTTACCAATTTCAAAACATAAAATTTGCATTAATTAATTTAAAATTAATTCCCGTTGTCAAAACCAAAAAGCTTATTTTGAAGAAATAATAACTATCAAAAGATTAACACTTGTTTATGTCCAATTTCAAAGTGAAATTACTTACAATGACCATCATTGGATTAAATGGTAAAAATATAATCTAATTATACTTCCAAACCATTAAAATTTATAATTCAAAACTATAAATTATTTTGATTAAAAAAAGTTGTTTTCAGTTAAAATATAGTATTTTTCACTATTCACCCAAATATGAAAGTTATCAGAAAAACACCAAAAATTTATTAAAACTAAATTATTATGTCCCAATTCTAATGAATAATTTTATTTTGTCAAATTGAATGTATAAAAGTTTCAAATATTGGATTTAAAAAGGGTTCTCCATTAAAAGGCGGTAAAATTTCATTTTTTGAAAAATACTTCTTTTATCTGAAAAAAATGATTTTGTTCTTACATTATGTTTAAGAAACTCATAAAATGGATTCTAAAATTATAAGGATTATATAAAGTTCAAAATTCAGTTAATACTATTCATAACCGCTTTTGAACAGCTAGTTTGGTAAGTCATGGTGCGCTTGAACTAAGTGTTGTGTGTAGTTCAAGTTATTGAATTACTTTGAAGAAATAATGTACTATGAAATCTTGGGGTGTTATATTTTTTCCTCCTTCAATAAATTGCATCCTCACAATTTGAAATTGTTTTTCGAAAATAAAAGTTTGAAAATAGAGAATACCTTTGTGGGAAAACTCACATCGGAAATTGGGTTAATAAAATTTAGTCTTAATAAGAGGAAAAGGGGAATGAAAAAGTCACCACCAAATTATGATCTCTATTAGTAGAACATTGGTGGAAATTAGGGACACATAATTGGAGGAAAACGTAAATATTTATTGGGAGTGATTGAGGTCATCAGTCACAAACAATTGTAAAATTGAGGGCCTCAAATCCATCAATCTATGATGATTTAAAATATCATCGATTCAACAAAACATAAGGTATTAAGATAATACATTTTTAGTTTTAAGGTTCCTTACCTAAAGTTTAAGAATTAATTTATTCATAGAATAAGAGAAGAATAAAAATATATACTTGACAAGTACAGTTCCATCCTTTAACTAATTTCTACCAAAAACTCATTTTTCACTCTAAAAGATAATAGAACTAAAAAATTATTCCATTTATCCTATTTTTATAGGGTTCTAAAAAAATTGAATTTATAATTCATCTACCAGATCTTTTAAAAAAAATTACATTATTCAATCCAGGACATCACGTGGGCCAGTGGTAGGTGATACACCCTTGTCGCCCTTCGGTTGTGGGTTTAAGTCTCGCGGCCTTGTCGGACGCGACGGGTTGCTGCCCGACCTCCGGGTTGTCCTTTTTGTGGAAATCCAAAAATAATCTCAAACTAGAATTATCCAAGATACTTCTATCCAAACTCATAGTCTAATATTTATAAGGAAGGTAAACACAATGAAGATCCTTTTTTCCATGTAATAATATGTGAACACCTTCATCGTGTATTATTTCAAAACACTACAACATCCTGAATTACCATAAAACCTTATTGATTACATTCATGCTCCCTTATCCCTTATAGAATACTGGATATACTCCTTCTATCCAAAAATGTTCTAAACTCCATTAATGATGGAATATACAAATCATTAATCAGTTTCAAGGTAGTCAAAAATATCCAATATAATTTATCCAAATCAATCATGTATTATTCCAAAATTACTACCTCGGTATCAGAACTATGTTATGGTTTATCTTTCTCTCAACCATATATATTTTCAAAAATTTAACCTGCTATTGAGTCACTTTTCTTGGTTCCACACAATCTCAAGTCCTTAATGAAATAGTACTGCAGTACAATCCTTATATACTCTATAATTATTATAATTAATACAATACTCAAATGACACAATAATTTAATAACAATATAAGAAACCTAATCATTCCTCTTCATCTTCGATAGTATCATAACTTTATTATTATCCAATAGTATCATTTGGGGTATACTCTGATGATTTGGACATTGATTCACGTAGTGTCCCAACTCCTTGAAGATGAAGCATTGTACATTTGAAACTCTTTTCTTACCCTTGCAATCACGTACTTGGTGTCCTTTTTCTCCATACTTATAACAAACTCACATTCCCTTCAAGCATTTAAGAAGGTGATTCTTTCCATAGTTATCACATGTGGAAAAATCCTTCTTTTCCCTATTCCCTTTATCCATCTTTCTCTCTTCCATCCTTTTCTTCTCTTGCTTCCCTTCAAAGCCATAGGACTCAGATAATTCTTTACTTATCTTATCAACACGTGATATTATTTCTTCATATGTTGAGAATACATGGTGTTGAGTCAATAAGGTTTTCCTTATGACTTTTCCATTCCTTCTTGTTTTGAAAATCACAAACACCTTATCTTTAAGGAAAAATGTTTTCTTAAGGAAAATCGCTTTTATAAGGAAAATCGCTTTTATAAGGAAAAAGGCTTTCTTAAGGAAAATCGCTTTTATAAGAAAAATTGCTTTTATAAGGAAAATTGCTTTCTTAAGGAAAATCGCTTTTATAAGAAAAATTATCCTTATCATATTTTCATCAATATTTTTCTTAAGTATAAGTTTCGGATTCATTTTCCCGGAGTCATTAAAACTTTGATATAAAATCATTCTATTTAGTATTCAGATTCTGGACAAGAACTATAAGGAAGTTTCATTCCGAATTCCGGATATGAATTCTGACTAAGTTCTATTCCAAATTCAGGATACGAATTCTGAAGAAGAATTCTCATTACGAATTCTAATGAAGAAATCCCATTCCGAATTCTCATTACAAATTCTGAAGAAGAATTCTCATTACGAATTCTGAAGAAGAATTCTCATTACGAATTCTGAAGAAGAATTCTCATTACAAATTCCAATGAAGAATTCTCATTACGAATTCTAATGAAGAAATCTCATTCCGAATTCTCATTAAGAATTCTGATGACGAATTCTCATTACGATTTCTGATGACGAATTCCTATTCAGAATTCCTACTCCGAATTCTCATTCCGAATTCTCCTATTAAACAGAATCTGATTATCATTATTTTATACACTCTGAATTTACTCACTCCGAACCTTCACTCCGAAATTTCTATTCCGAACCTTTATGTTAGAGTTTAAAACGATGTCGTACTTTCTGTTACACTTGTTTTTTTATAAAACGATGTCGTCTGTTTTGTTATAAACTAACCATTGTCTAAGTGACACGTGTACAGGTCCCTCCGAACTTTAAGGGAAATATGACCGTTGGAGAAGGAGCCGACCTTACCTATAAATAGGAGCTCATTTGAAAGAGCTCGGTGCTGATGGCTGATGCATATGCTGATTGCTGAAAAAGTGCTTACATGCTGTTGAAGTGATTTCTAGAGAGAGAGTCTCTTATTAACTCTCAAAGCTTCGTGCGACTCCGAATGTTGGTGATTACATTCGAGGGCTTCCGGGGATAGGAAGACAGAGGTGCCGACTACCTTAAAGATCGAGGGCTTTCTTGCTGAGAAAGACAGAGGTGCCGACTACCTTAAAGATCGAGGGCTTTCTTGCTGAGAAAGACAGAGGTGCCTACTACCATAAAGATCGAGGGCTTTCTTGCTGAGAAAGACAGAGGTTGCCAACTACCTTGAAGTTGAGGGCTTGCAAGGATAGCAAGACAGAGACACCGATCTTCGTATCAAGGGCTTACCCTGGTGTGGGTAAGACAGACTTGCTTGAAAGTATAAATCAAGGGACCTTTATCCAAGGTTGTTGGATACCCTTCTCTTTGGGTTAAAAGACTATTATCTTGTTACTAGTAGTTTTACTACTTGTCTTTATTCCGCTGCAATTTGTATCTTAAGGAAAGTATAACTTTCTTATACTTCCTTACTTACTCTGATTAGTTTAGATTCTATACGCTTTAAGGTAGAATCTTATATTGTAACTTTTGTTAAGTTTCAATTTCCGGAATCATATTTCCGGAACCTACTTTTGGAATCCCTTTCCAAGTTCAGTTCGGTGTTAGAGGTGTTGTGAATTTACTTAGTTTAACTTTGTTAAACTTAGTCCTTTCCTTTTCTTAAGGAAACTCTAGTTATTCATAACTAACTTTAAAGGTTCCAAAGGAATTTTTAAAGTATACAATTCACCCCCCCTCTTGTATATTGAGCATCTCATATTATATTTCGATCCTACAATTGGTATCAGAGGTTGGAAACCTCTTACTCTATACCATTCTTACATTTGGTATCAGAGCCAAGGTTACTGAAATACGTGTACTCACATACAAGTTTTTCTTTCTCAATTTTCTATTCCGAACTTTGTCATTCCGGATTATCCATTCCGAACTTTTCCCATTCCGAACTTTGTGATTTCGATTATAAGCTACTAAAAAGTTTGTATCCAAGTTTCTTTTAGTATGGCAGGAATTAATGTTGGTTCGATTGACAATCTGAATCCTACAAGGCCACCAATATTCGATGGTAATGATTATGAGTACTGGAGAGATCGTATGAAGACTTTTGTTATCAATACTGGAGTAGACAAATTTGTGATGCTTACTGGAGATTATAAAATTCCTGACAAGGAAGTCAGAACCTTTACTAACCAGGAAAAGCAAGAATATCAACTCAACTATAAGGTACGCAATACTTTATTATGTTCAATGACTAGAAATATATATAGCCAAATTTCTTCTTGTGAAGCAGCTAACTGTATATGGAAGAAGTTAGAAGTTACACACTTTGGGACTTCTAAGGTGATTGAGACTAGAAGAGCTGTGCTTAGAGCTGAATATCATGGCTTCAATTTTCCTTATGGAGAACCTATCTGTAAAGTTCAACAAAGATTTATGACAATCGTCAACAGTCTACAATCTATGGGAGAGAAAGGTTTAGATGATGAAGCTCTTGTGGACAAGATAATTGATATTATGCCCAATGAGTGGGAATCCAAGAGAACAGCTATAGATGAGAATAGGAAGGTTACTCAAATTACTCTTGATGAATTATTTGGAACTCTTCTACAACATGAGACCAGAATGAAGAGAGATGCTGACAACATCAAGAAGAAGAATGGAAATGGTACTGTTGCTTTTACTACAACTTCGAATCAGATGAAAGCTAAGACTCCTGAGAGAGTAACCAGATCCAAATCTAAGAAAGTCATTTTCCAATCCGAATCTAGTGAAAGTGAAGTTTCAGAAAATGAATTAGCCAATCTTGCTCGAAGGATGAACAAGATAGCTGGACAGAGAAACTTTCAATCCAAGTATAAGAAGAAGGACAGGAAAGATAAGAAAGATGGAGAAGTTACTTGTTATGAATGCAAAAGAGCTGGACATATTAGACCAGATTGCCCTATGCTCAAAAAGAAAGAAAGAAAGGAAAGACATTCAGACAGGAATAGGAAGAAGTATTACAAAGCCAAAGCTAAGAAAGTTTTGAAAGCTAATGACACCTGGAGTGCCAGTGGTGGTGACTCTTCAGATGAATCTTCTGAGTATGAATCTTCAGGACAGAAGAATCTTGGTCTTATAGCCAGATTACCTATTGATAATCATTGTCTTATGGCTAAGGTACGAAATGCTGAATCATTGACCAATGTTTCTCTAAATTCTAATGATAGTAAGTATTATAACTCTTCTGATGAAGAATCATCTTCTGATGAGGAAAATACTTTACCTACTTATGAAGAAGTCTCTAGATTTGCTGAACTTCTTGAGATTGAGAATTCCAAACTCAACAAGAAACTTGATAAAGCAAATTCTAGGAATTCTATTCTTACTAAAGAGATATCAGATCTTTCTAAAGATCTTGATAAGAAAAATGCTGATTTTGAAAGTATTTCAAAAAATCCTGAGGAAGTAAGTTCTGAGAAGAATAAACTTTCTAAAGAGTTAGAAAAGGTAATTTCTAAGAAAAATGTTTTCGAGCCTAACTCTAGTTCTAAAACTAATGATTTTGAGGATAAAAACTTGGTTGTAAAACTCAAATCCGAAATTTTTTCCTTAAAGAAGTGTTTATCAAACTTTACCCATGGTAAAGAAAATTTTGATAAGATGTATTCTCAAATACGACCTTTAAGAAATAAATCCGGATTTGGTTATACCCATGCAAAACCAGTTTTTAGTAACAATTATTTTGTTCCTCAAAGTGCCCCATTTTGCACTAAATGTCAATGTGGTGGTCACTGGGCAAGAAGTTGTTCCTTAAACAAAACTCAATCCTTAGGTTTTCATAAAGCTTACTTTTCTAAGAAAATGTGGATACCTAAAATTTTATTGTCTGGAAATCTCGGATCCAAACAATTTTGGATTCCGAAAGTCTAACTTTGTTCTTAATTTCAGGAAAATAAAGAAAGTTCCAGCAACAATATTTGGTACATGGATAGTGGATGTTCCCGGCACATGACTGGTACTTTGTTAAGTTTTTCCATTCCCTCCAATTCTTTTTGAAAATCACAAAGGGGGAGAAGGAAAAGATCCTTAAGAAAAAGAGGAAATCTAATAAGTGCTTATCAAAGGGGGAGAAAGGAAAAATACCCAAGGAAAAAGAACTCTAATAAGAGTTTGTTTAAGGGGGAGTTTTTCTTAAAGAAACATCACTCCGGAAATATGAATACGATCCTTAGAGTTTCAAAGCCTAAGGGGGAGTTAGTCGTATTCATCTATATTTTTTAAACCAAGGGAGATAAGCTTTAATGTGTTTCTTTCTTAGAATAGCTTTTTCGTAAGGATGTTTGTGCTTTCCAAAAAGGGGGAGATTGTTGAGTCAATAAGGTTTTCCTTATGACTTTTCCATTCCTTCTTGTTTTGAAAATCACAAACACCTTATCTTTAAGGAAAAATGCTTTCTTAAGGAAAATCGCTTTTATAAGGAAAATCGCTTTTATAAGGAAAAAGGCTTTCTTAAGGAAAATCGCTTTTATAAGGAAAATTGCTTTTATAAGGAAAATTGCTTTCTTAAGGAAAATCGCTTTTATAAGAAAAATTATCCTTATCATATTTTCATCAATATTTTTCTTAAGTATAAGTTTCGGATTCATTTTCTCGGAGTCATTAAAACTTTGATATAAAAGCATTCTGTTTAGTATTCAGATTCTGGACAAGAACTATAAGGAAGTTTCATTCCGAATTCCGGATATGAATTCTGACTAAGTTCTATTCCAAATTCAGGATACGAATTCTGAAGAAGAATTCTCATTACGAATTCTAATGAAGAAATCCCATTCCGAATTCTCATTACGAATTCTGAAGAAGAATTCTCATTACGAATTCTGAAGAAGAATTCTCATTACAAATTCTGAAGAAGAATTCTCATTACGAATTCCAATGAAGAATTCTCATTACGAATTCTAATGAAGAAATCTCATTCCGAATTCTCATTATGAATTCTGATGACGAATTCTCATTACGATTTCTGATGACGAATTCCTATTCCGAATTCCTACTCTGAATTCTCATTCCGAATTCTCCTATTAAACAGAATCTGATTATCATTATTTTATACACTCTGAATTTACTCACTCCGAACCTTCAATCCGAAATTTCTATTCCGAACCTTTATGTTAGAGTTTAAAACGATGTCGTACTTTCTTTTACACTTGTTTTGTTATAAAACGATGTCGTCTGTTTTGTTATAAACTAACCGTTGTCTAAGTGACACGTGTACAGGTCCCTCCGAACTTTAAGGGAAATATGACCGTTGGAGAAGGAGCTGACCTTACCTATAAATAGGAGCTCATTTGAAAGAGCTCGGTGCTGATGGCTGATGCATATGCTGATTGCTGAAAAAGTGCTTACATGATATTGAAGTGATTTCTAGAGAGAGAGTCTCTTATTAACTCTAAAAGCTTCGTGCGACTCCGAATGTTGGTGATTACATTCGAGGGATTCCGGGGATAGGAAGACAGAGGTGCCGACTACCTTAAAGATCGAGGGCTTTCTTGCTGAGAAAGACAGAGGTGCCGACTACCTTAAAGATCGAGGGCTTTCTTGCTGAGAAAGACAGAGGTGGCGACTACCTTAAAGATCGAGGGCTTTCTTGCTGAGAAAGACAGAGGTTGCCAACTACCTTGAAGTTGAGGGCTTGCGGGGATAGCAAGACAGAGACACCGATCTTCGTATCAAGGGCTTACCCTGGTGTGGGTAAGACAGACTTGCTTGAAAGTATAAATCAAGGGACCTTTATCCAAGGTTGTTGGATACCCTTCTCTTTGGGTTAAAAGACTATTATCTTGTTACTAGTAGTTTTACTACTTGTCTTTATTCCGCTGCAATTTGTATCTTAAGGAAAGTATAACTTTCTTATACTTCCTTACTTACTCTGATTAGTTTAGATTCTATACGCTTTAAGGTAGAATCTTATATTGTAACTTTTGTTAAGTTTCAATTTCCAGAATCATATTTCCAGAACCTACTTTTGGAATCCCTTTCCAAGTTCAGTTCGGTGTTAGAGGTGTTGTGAATTTACTTAGTTTAACTTTGTTAAACTTAGTCCTTTCCTTTTCTTAAGGAAACTCTAGTTATTCATAACTAACTTTAAAGGTTCCAAAGGAATTTTTAAAGTATACAATTCACCCCCCCTCTTGTATATTGAGCATCTCATATTATATTTCGATCCTACACATGGGAGTCTATTTCTCTTCTAAATGTTGGCTTAATACCGTGAAATGTATGATCCTTCTTACTCTTTGGATCATACATATTGCTGGAGTTCACATTCCTTCTACTGGGCGCCATTTCTATACAATGGAATACACTAGGTCACTTTATTAATCGTAATGAATAATTCCAAACTTGTAAAATACCTAACATAAATTGAATAGTTTATGAATATAATCCATAATCATAAAAAAAATTCTTTGAGGAAGTATATACTCATAAACCC
The DNA here is from genome assembly GCA_963277665.1 of Viscum album. NCBI lineage: Eukaryota > Viridiplantae > Streptophyta > Magnoliopsida > Santalales > Viscaceae > Viscum > Viscum album. Next base: position 1,040,027,643 of record OY728143.1, on the reverse strand, counting down.
TTCATAATGGTTTCTAAAGAAATTGAGAATTATCCTAAGCATATCCCTCAGGAGGGTCATAACCAAGAGTGCATCAAGGCCCATTGTCGTGCACTAGTTCCCATTTGAGTCTAGCTCAAAGTGGTGTTTTCGGGTTTTACCCATAGTTAAGTATGTGCCAGAGCCGCCTCTACCTACTCATATCCAGACAGAGATGTATTGCTTAGAAAACTCACAAAATCTCTACAATACCAAAATTCTAGGAAGTTCTTCTATATTAATCCTCAAAGTCTATCTTAGGGCTATGTGCTCTAATCAGAGTTTATCTAAATCTAGTTTCCAAGGTTTATACTAAACTTCCTCTGATACCAACTGTAACGCCCCGACCCCAGAAGCCCAAAGTCAGTGCATTATTACGTATCATTGGCATGATCACAAAAGACCAAGTCTCGAAAGACCGATTAGTTTAGTAGCCTTGGAAGTAATAGACACATTCATAAGGTTGACATTACATCATAAAATGGAAAACTACAAAAACATTGTTTCCATAGACAACACTGATATCCCATAGACTATCCCTGTAGGTCAGTCATAATATACTTATTCACATCCTGGGAAAAATAAAACATAGAAAGTGGTGAACTCATATGCTCAGTAAGGATAACAATATAGTGAAAACTTTCATAAATAAGCATAAACATTTAAATCAATGTATAAAAATAAAATAAAATCCTTTTCAACATAAACTTCATCATAATATGGAAAATATAAATCAAAATAATTCCATTTACTTACTCACATGGATATTCCACTAGTTGAATAATCGCATGCAATATCAATAGCCACTTTCATAATGATGGAATGCATAATGCTAGACTTTCATAACCACATAGTCAAGGCCTTATGCCAAGACTACAAATAAGATTTTTTCAAGGCCTTGTGCCAAGACACTAGTTTGTCTTATGAGACCTACCGATGCATCGAGGAGCTATAGCGGGCTCCACCCATCACTTACTATGTCCAATGCATTCCTCATATGAAAAGGTTTAAACATACATAAACATTCTTATTAATACTAGCATACGAAATGTAAATAAATTATCCATAAACCATGAATGGTATAAAAATAACACATCCACATTCAAACATATCACAAAACCTTCAATACAATATGGAAGTTTTTTATCATAATAAATCAACTTCAAATAAGCTTAAAATCCATCAAAGGATGTTGACATAGATGAAATCAAAACCATTTTTTTTAAAAAATATCTATTTCTATTTTGAAATCATTTAAGAAACCATTTATTTTGAAAATATTCTTATAATATTTTAAGGGAAGCTTCGACGATGTTATAACGACGGAAAATAGTCTCACCCGCCGTATAAGTTAAAAAAACATTCTTACCTTAATTTTGTCTAAAATGTCATAAAGTACCTTATTTGGAAAACGACGGAAAGATTACTTTATAAACATATTATAAAATTAAAATAAGGGTATAAATGACTTTAACCCATAGTCTATAAAATAGTAAGAATTTTTTGAAATACATTTTTAAGAAACATGGATGTGGATGATAAAGAGGTCCCAGTAGATAATTACATATAAACAAGCTCAGATAATGAAGAGATTGTGAAATTAACCCTTAACTTGTACTATTCCTTGGTCGAGGGTAGGTTAACCTCATGTATAATGGTGAAATAATTTTTATTAAATTATACAAGAATAATATACATTAATATGATATCATATATGATCTTTTAACATTTCTTTGTTAATAATATTTTAGTATTATCCTCTTTTCGGGTGTTAACTGATTCGTTTTCCTTTATATGATTTGTTACTTAAGTAATGTTTGTTATGGATAGGATGTATCTTATTCATATTCAGAATTATATTAAGTCTTTAAACATTATTTTTAATCATCTAATAAAAATTATTCTTGAATGGATATGATGGGGAATGAATCTCATCGCGTTCGTGGAGACGGTAATTCGTACGTACGCACTAGCGACTATATCATTATTTTGATATTATAATAATATATAATTGGATGTTATATCATATATATAGAATCATTATCGTGTTATATTTATTATTTACATCAATTACACATCATTATTATGCTCATCCAAATAATAATGTATTGAATAACAATTACACCACGACGTGGAGACAGTAAGCCGTACGTACGCACATATGATGACATGTCATTCAAAGGATGGATATAATAATGAATATGGTTGTAACATATTTATAATAACATCACATTATATATAATATACTGGAGTTTTTATTTTAGAATGGAAATAACAAACAAAGAGGAAATGGAAGAAGAAAGAAACTTGAAAGATGTGATGAAATATTTACCTCTTCTTTGGGTTCTTCCTTTTTATTTGATCAAAAGGGCTCCTTAGGTTGGATTTCTGACTAAAGGAAGGCCTCTAGGATGAAGGTAGAACAGTTTAGAGGGTATTTGGGTAGGGTTTGGTCGATCCAAATGGCTTTGAAGGTGTGAATTTGAGAGAAGGGGGAGTGCCCTTTTATAAGAGGGGTGAGGGGCACCTTAGGAAAAGCTATAAATATTATTTTATAATAAAATCATTTTCGGTTTATAATGGCTCCATAATGAATTATTTAAAGAAAAAGGTGGTAATGGGTCTAAAACCACTCAACCAATAGGTTTTAGATAGGTTTGGGTCACTATATTAACTTTATCTTTTAGATTTAACTCTTAGTTAAATAGTTTGACATTTACCATATCTCTTTGTATTTTTATATTGTATGGTTAATAAACTTACTATAAACTTCCAAGATAACCCCAAGTGGTTCATTAATGATACACCTATCATTATATAAGTATTTTGGCCAAATGTTAGATTAGTAATAGAATATCAATTAATAATATAATATTTGTTTTAAAAACTCTTTTATGTCAATTTTGATACTATTTGATATTTTGTTTTTTCTAAATTCATAACAGCATTATTACTTCAAAAACAATTCATATAACCAACCCTAACATGTCATATTAACCTAGAAAATTAGTGTAATTCATAAAAAGTCTCAAATTACATTTATTTGGATATTTATAATATCAATTATTTTAATATTTCATTAATTAGGTAATTATTGCATCATCATTGTGTCATAAATAAATTAAATTATTTAATATCTAAAAAGTATAAATAAAATACCATTATGTAGGAAATATTTTTATATTTCTAATGAATATTTATAATCGAATTTATCTTATGTTTAACCCTATATTAAAAATGGTTTGGTTATTAAACTTTAAATTTAACACTTTTAACTCTTCTTTGAATTAAATAATAACAAATGTCCTAATCTAATCCAAGTGGACCTAAAGGATCATATTTTATTCCTAAGGTTTTTTTTGGTCGAATTATACTTATCCAATAGAATTATGACATGTGTTAGGATAATAATAATATCATTTTTACCCTTAATTACCCAATTTACTTTTGACCGTGGTAAATAAAAGTAAAAAAGTCACTATTCACCAAAAATTATTTTCATCTTATTGAACCACATTTTACTTACTGATATCAACTGTGTCTCTCAGATTTTTTAAATTTAAATCACAGAAGTGGTAAAATTAAGTTTTATGTACATTTGCAAATGCTCCTAGAAGGTGGGTAAAAGACGGTAAAAAGTTCAATAAAATTATTATATATCTAAAATTATTATAAACTAACTCCAATGAATTAAATTGAACTTATATAGGTATTATGTATCTATTTTGACCTAAAATAAATTTAAATAAAATAAATAATTATTTAAATAAAAATTCGGTTTTAAGCAATAACTCAGTGTTTTCACTATTCATCAAAAATTGAAAGTTTTCAGAAAAATACAAAAAATTCACCCTAAGCTAATTTTGATATTCAGAATTCAAAAATGAATTCTATTTTACCAATTTAAAAACATATAAATTGCATTAATTAATTTAAAATTAATTCTCGTTGTCAAAACCAAAAAGCGTATTTTTAAGAAATAATAACTATCAAAAGATTGACACTTGTTTATGTCCAATTTCAAAGTGAAATTACTTACAATGACCATAATTGGATTAAATAGTAAAAATATAATCTAATTATACTTCCAAACCATTAAAATGTATAATTCAACAATATAAATTATTTTGATTAAAAAAAGTTGTTTTCAATTAAAATATAATATTTTTCACTATTCACCCAAATATGAAAGTTATCAGAAAAACAACAAAAATTTATTGAAACTAAATTCTTATGTCCCGATTCTAAAGATGAAGTTTATTTTTTCAAATTGAATATATAAAAGTTTCAAATATTGGATTTAAAAAAGGGTTCGCCATTAAAAGGCGGTAAAATTAAATTTTTTTAAAAATACTTCTTTTATCTAAAAAAAATGACTTTGTTCTTAAATTATGTCTAAGAAACATATAATATGGATTATAAAATTATAAGGATTATATAAAGTTCAAAATTCAGTTAATACTATTCATAAACGCTTTTAAACGGCTAGTTTGGTAAGTTGTGGTGCGCTTGAACTAAGTGTTGCGTGTAGTGAAAGTTATTGAATTATTTTGAAGAAATAAAGTACTATGAAATCTTGGGGTGTTACATGTTAAAGCCAAAATATACCTTTGATAATAATTTTTGGTATCGAATAGAAACAAAATTTTCATGGATTTTCAAAAAATATATACTAATAGGGCCCTTCTTTGATACCACTTGTTGGGATAGAATGACTGATTAAGACACAAGAGGGGTATGAATTTTAATTCTTTAAAACCTTCAATAGATTCAAAACAATCCTCTTTATATGAAACATTTCTTTTCTTCTCTCTTAAATATGAGTGAGAAATAGAAATAAATAAGGAAAAGAACACAATGATGTATAGTGGTTTAGGGAACAAAGATCCCCTAGTCCACTCCACCAATTCTCTCTCCACGAGAATTTTGGTTTTCACTAGTAATTCCTTTTATTGAGGACTCCTAAAACTAAGTACGAGTAGTTGATACCTTTATAATAAGGCTTTTATAAGGCCTTCATGTTCTTTTACTGGGAACCAAAAATACACAGATTAGTCTAAGAATATGACACTCCACCACAACTAATTATGAACAGATGATACTATAATATATCAATAGAGATTGATTTGATTTAGAAAAAAAATCTTGTAGTTGCAGCAGAAACTGATAGATGTGTTTGATCTTCAATAATATACAACATCAGTAAAATAATCTTCAACGTTGCATAGAATTTCTTTAAACAATAATTGAGAAAATACCATACATGTGAATAAGTATGTATGTCTCCAAAGTGTAACTCTAAAATACTCTTTTTTGAACTTGAAAAAGAATATTTCACAATAATATGCAGTAGTAGTGATAGCAACAGCAGTGAGTCAATCAACTTAGATCAGAACATGTATGTATCCAAAGTGTATCTTTAAAGGCAATGACATGGTGTTATTTTCAAGCACACGCTTCTTTCTTTTCAATGGATATATATATTCAGTAGATTAAAATATCCATATTTATACTATAGGAAGAACATCTCCAGGTCAAACATTTCTAGAAATACCGCATAATAAATCGTGAACATTTTAATTACAAATCATTCAGATAGATTTATAACTTCCCATAGAAATTGGAACTATTTAATCTATTTAATATGAAACATTGAATCGGTCTTAAAAGAGCTTTAAATATATATTAACATCCAACGTGACATTTTAGAAAATGCGGATAATATCTTGAATTAAAAACTCTGCTGTTAACCAGTCAAATGTAGGGTTCCTTCACATAGCGATAAACTCCAAAAGTAAGGTTGATAATGTAAGTTTGTTTACAAAATTAGGGTTAATGAACCATGTGTTTATTCTTCAAACATAGGGTTTCTTCCAAATTTAGGGTTGTGATCCATATTTTTTCAAAGGTAGGTTATCTGATCCATACGTGTTATTCAAAAGGTAGGGTTTCCAAACCATACATTATGATTACAATTTTATGGTATGAAAAGTATTTCTAGAATAATTTAAAATATTCCTAGAATACTTTAAACAAATATCTTCCCATAGATCAATTACTTGTGTATGCTTCCAAAATAAAAAAAAATATTCTAACAAATTTCATTATCCAGAAATTCACTTAAAAGAAAATTTATTAGTAACATAAATGTGGGTGTTTGTGAGAATAAAAATCAAAAATAAATTAACAAAATTATTGAATCAACACATTCTCAACACTCATTATCATCCAATCAATTCATTCTTGTGTAGGAAGATCTTATAAGGAATATCAAGCATGTTTTGGAGGAGGGAAAGATAAGTCCTTTCAGTAACAGGAATGGTATTGGTTTGGTTTCCCATCTTATGTTTGTTGGTGACATGTTTTTTCATTAATGGTAGGAAAAACTCCATCAGTGTGTTCATTCAAATTATGGAATCATATGGAAAATGGAACTTCCAAAGGATTAATTTATGGAAGAGTAATGTGTTTATCTCAAACAAGTGTTCAAGTAGACACAAAAAATCCATTCAAGACAGATTAGGGATGAAAAGGCATGAACTCCCTATGTTGTATCTAGGAGCTCCTATCTCGGGTGAAAGAATTAAGAAGGCACTGTTTGAAGACCCCATAAACCGGATCATGAATAGAATTTTCAACTGGAAGAATCGGTTACTTTCATTTAGAGGGAGGATAAATCTATTGAATAGTGTCCTCACTTTTATACTGATCCATGCACTCTCTGTCCTCAAGGAACCAAAAGGAACTCTAGATAGGATAGAAAAAATCATGACGACCTTTATATAGGATGGTAACTAGTTCGGTAAATTCCATTGTGCATCATGGAAGATATTGGTCATAACAATCATTGAGGAAGGTGTAAACCTTTATAGTGTGGTGGATACCATGTACACCATGTAGGCAAAGCAGGCATGGGACATCATTGAAGGGAAATCATTGTGGTATAAAGTTATCAAATATAGGTATAGAGAAAAGTGGACCCTTTGGGAAGATAAATCTGGGAGAATATCAAGCCTAGAAAAGTGCATGATCAAACATTTTGAGCTTCTAGAAGATGATATCTGATGGGTGGTGGGTCGCGGTGATATAAATTACTAGGAACTGAACTAGTCTGGTGTGGCACTTTATTTCCTAGGGTGTCCTATTCCAGACATCTCATTCAGAGAAACTAGTTGCTGCCCTAGATTTATCAACTCTACTCTCAAACCCAATAAAAAAAGGTTCGTGATAATATCTGCATGAATAAAGATATATAAAGATGTGTTTATTCAAGATTTCCTACTGGGTTGTTCAATATTTGGGATTTTCATGGTTTGATGCATGAAAATTGTGGGCATGACGATTGGGCTTCAAAAATCTGGTGCAAATAGATTCCACACAAGATGGAATTTTTGGTGTGAAAATTGAGGAACCATGCACTACCCACTGATGATAACATGTAGAAAAGAGGTTTTTTTCTTTCTTCAAGATGTAGATTTTGCGCAGCACCAAGAGTATAAATTGTTTGGAACCTCTAAATAAAAATTGATTGGGAAATCATCCTGTGGAACTACATGGAACATGAACTGGGGCTTGTAATAAGAGGGGAATTAGTCACCCAATTCATAAAAGGTTGGTTCTAGGGGACAGACTGACAGCGTTGTCGTGACATGGAAAATTTATTATGATTTTAAGGTTGATTTATATTCTAGGTTAGATCCTAGGTCGTCTATCAAGGAGCATTGGTGGGTTTATAGTGTGTGTTTTTAATAAGAAGTACTTAAATAGGGGGTGGTTCTGAAAACAGTTTTAGGATGAAACAACATAATTAAAGAGTTTAATAGTTGGAAAGAAAAGGTGGTGTTAATTAATTATGAGATAAAAGGGGTTCATTTTGAGTTCAATACACACATTTAAAGCTCATTGTTCTTGGAGATTAATTAAGGTTTGATTTAATTCTTTGGTTGAAATCAATCGGAATCCCGATTACTTTCCAAGCTCTTATATCAAAGCACGTTGAGCCAAACCTTGACATAACAATCGTATAGACAAGGTCCAGATCACATGAATGGTATAAAAGCTTCCAAAACAAATTTAAATCCCAAATAAGTGGGGAAGAAAAGGATTCTTGTGATGTCCAATCGGAACAACACAAGTCACACACTCAAAACTTTGCACTGGTCGGTTAAAAGTAAAGAGCATTCCATTTGGTTAAATCAAACAAAGATAAATCAAAGTAAGATACTTCTAAATAAAATGTTTTCAAACCAAAATTTCATAAAACTAGTAGTATTACAAGTTCTGGAACTCCCTTTACATGTGTGTAGCTCCCTCACAATGAACACCCACCGTTTATCTTGACATCGGGAGGAGGAGGAAGCTCGGGTGGAACTCCTTCATTCTTGGTCCCCCTATGAGGATAGGGGCCTCTAGAACTTCTAGGATGAGGAGGAGAATCCTATAGAACTCCAAAATGGTAGAGATTCACTTTTTGGTCGAACTTACAAATGGGGAGCCCAAGGTATCATTTTATAGGAAAATGGGAAGGTGGTTTTGAGCACACAAAATTCTTAAAACCACTTGTCACGTGTGTTTCGACCTTCAGACAGACTTATCTCGGTTTGGAAAAAATAACACAAGTTGTCACCCCACCTATTGGATTTTTACAATGGAAGTTTGGAATAAATTGGACACCTATATCCCGAGATATGGACAGATCACAGCACACCACTTTTGACATCATGCAGATTCGGTGTGCTGGACAGATCAGGTCGGTTGGGCCACTATATGGTCGAATGAGTCTTGGGTTACTTCATAAGAAATGTATCCCAATGAAATTTGGACCAGTCCAAAAAATATCAGCTCAATTTATTGCACGTTATAGTAGCATTGTGCGTATTAATCCACTAGTATGCTTGGATCCTGCACATTTTGGCCCATTTTTCTTGGACATCATCATGGGCCCTCCAAATCACCTCCACCTTCAATGAAATTGTCAAAAAAAGTAACATTGACCTTTTTAACATTGATAAACACAAAATAATTGAATTAAATTTGGATTTCATTTTATTATTATATTTTGAATTTACAATGCAAATTCAGTTTAATACAATGGTGTAAGGGTGAAAATGACACAGTGAATCGTGGTACGATCACACCCCCACACCTAAACATTTGCACTATTGAGTAAATTCACATATCCAAAAAAATGATGCATGTATATATTCCCAACATCATGAAGATTTAACATTTGAGAAAATTTTAATTCATTCAAGTAATGTGATCAATGAACGAACCACACCAAGGAGTTCTTCCTAGTGAAAATGGAAAAATATGTCTCATAAATCATATCACAATGAAATTCAAAGAGATTCATGACACAAAATTAAGAAAGGAATTCAAAAGTCAACCATTCCACTAACTCTCCATGTGTGTGATTTAAAACCATTCCATGTTATTCTTTCCACTCTTTATCCAATAAATATAGGGTTTTTTAAAAATTATTCATCTGTAAATTAATTTTTACCGAACATGCCCTACATCCTTTGCAATCATATTTCAATACTCACTCACTTAAGCATTCCCAGAAGTCAAACCATAATCTCCCAACCTAGATATCCTCATATTTTTTACATTTCATCACTCCCCTCATTTATTATTTTTGTTTTTTAGAAGTTGCATTTGGAACAAATCTCACACTCATCTCTCAACCCTTGTTTGATCTCCTCACGATACTAATTGAAATAGTTATAACAAGATCAATGGTTGAGGAGGAGTGGTTTTTGACCTGTCCAAGACACAAACTTTTTTTTGAGGGCGTATAACAGTCGGACATTAGGTACACACACATAGGTCAATATTTTACAGTAATGAAACAAATCGGATAAGGAACGAACGTATGGAAATATCATTTAAATCTGAAAAATATTAAACTAACATATATTTACCTTATATTAAGTAAGAAATATTAACACTTCGTGGTTGGGTGAAAAAAATGTATGGAGATATTAGTGACACAATTTTTCCAAAAACTACTCACACAAGGGGCATCAATCATCTCAAATGTTTCATAGTGATACAACCATTTATATCATTGACAGAAAAACAATTCACTAAAAATCACTCCCTAGTGTTAACTTCATACAAATATTCTTTTTCTACATTATTTATGGTATTTTTACTCCCGCCCCCCCTTATGGTCACCAAATCATGGAACATTGAAATTTTTTATGGGGGGGGAAATGAAAATACCATAAAGAAGGTGAGAAAAATAAGAAAGAATAAAGACAATTAAAATCCTAATGAACTCAACAAGATGGGGACAAGTGAAAATACTATAAAGAATGTGAAAAGGAGAAGAAAGAAAGAAAAAAATGATGAAAATTCCTATCTAACCCAAGAATGTACCCATCCCCCCACACCTAGAATGTGTAGTGTCCTCACTGTAATAATTGGGAAGGTGAGAAGGAAGGATAAAACCTGGTGTGTTTCACTGGTATGTTTCTTCTTGAACATGGAGTTCCTCCATCGGGAACTCCAAAAGGGATTCGTGGAAGTGCTTCAGCCGCTACCCATTGACAGTGAAGGTTTTCTTGGTTTCTTCATTTTGAACATGAATAACACCAAATGGGGATACATTAATAACAGTGTATGGGCCAAACCAGTGGAAACGAAACTTACCTGGATGAAACTTCAGCCTTGCATTATAAAGGAGGACCTTCTGCCCAATGTGGAACTGACGATGAAGGATGAGACGGTTATGGGTAGCCTTGGTACGCTCCTTATAAATCCTGGAGTTCTCATATGCATCTCTTCTCATTTCGTCTAGCTCCTGAATCTGTAACTTCCTTTGAGAACCTGCACCAGAATTATTAGAATTGCATTGTTTGATGGCATAGTAGGCTCGATGCTCAATCTCAATAGGGAGGTGACAACTCTTTCCAAACACAATACGATAGGTTGACAATCCAATGGGAGTTTTGAAAGCAGTACGGTAGGCCCATAATGAATCATCAAGTCGAAGAATCCAATCTTTTCTATTGGGTTGAACTGTTTTTTCAAGAATATGTTTTACCTCTCTATTTGACACCTCGGTTTGACCATTGGTTTGTGGATGATATGCAGTAGACACTCTATGACCGACCCCATACAGACGCAAAAGTGATTGCAATGTTCAGTTGCAAAAATGAGAACCCTGGCCACTAATGATGAACCTAGGTAATCTAAACCTATAAAAGACCTGAGTTCTCAAAAATTCCACAACTGTTTTGGAATCATCTGTCCTTATGGCTCAAGCCTCTGCCCATTTTGACACATAATCGACCACCAGAAGAATGTACAAGTTTCCAAAGGAATTGGGAAAGGGACCCATAAAATCAATGCCCCAAACATCAAAAATTTCATGAAAGAGAAACGGTTGTTGTGTCATTGAATTTCTTTTAGAGACATTCCCCATTCTTTGAAAATGAGGACAAAATTTAAAAAAATCATGGGCATCCCAAAAATGTGTTGTCCAAAAGAGATCAGAATCAAGGACCTTGCGAGCAGTCCGTTGGGGACCAAAGTGTCCCCCACAAGCAAGAGTGTTATAGAATTTAAGGACAGACTAAAACTCACTATCGGGAACACAACTCCTAAGGACTTGATCACTACAGGTGCACCAAAGGTAGGGGTCATCCCAAATGTACCAACGAGACTCGTGTTTTAGATGACTGTCTTGGTTTTTATTAAAATCGGTAAGAATGCAAGATGCTACTAAATAATTTACAATTTTATCATACCAAGGAATAACATCTTTCACTCGGTACAATTGCTCATCAGGAAACATATCATTTATAGGAATACATGGGGATGAGTCAATGTATGAGGATAGGGGAATCCTACTGATATGATCAGCCACCACATTCTCTGCTCCTTTTTTATCTCTAATTTCTAGATTAAATTCCCGAAGGAGGAGCATCCAGCAAATGATACGTGGTTTTACTTCCAGTTTCTTAAGGAGATACTAGAGGGTTGCATGGTCTAAGAACACAATGACTTTGGACCCTAAAAGATATGACCTGAATTTATACAAGGAAAACACAATAGAAAGAAATTATTTTTCAGTTTTGGTGTATCTTGATTGGGCAGGGTCCAATGTATGTGAGGCATGGGCAATGACATGTGGAGCTCGATCGACCCTTTGTGATAAGACTGCCCCAACTACATAGTTAGAGGCATCACACATGAGCTCAAATGGTAGATCCCACTGAGGTGGTTGGATTACTGGGGGTGACATGAGACTCCATTTTAACTTATTAAAAGCTTCTTCACATTATTTATCAAAAAAAATCTTTTTCTTTTTGGAGTAATCAGGAGAGGGGGAGTGAAATTTTACTAAAGTCACAAATGAAATGATGGAAAAATCCAGCATGACCTAGGAAATACCGCACATCTCATACATTTTTTTGTAAATGGTAAGGAAGAAATGAAATCCACTTTTGATTTATCTACTTAGATTCCATCCCTGAAAATGAAATGCCCCAAAACTATACCTTTTCTCACCATGAAATGGCATTTCTCATAATTTAATACAAGATTCTTTTCAATATAGTGGCGTAAGACTGAACCAAGACTACTCAAACATCCATCAAAAGAAGATCCATAAATAGTGAAATCATCCATGAATACTTCCATGCAATTCTCCAGGTAATCCGAAAAAATACTAACCATGCATCGTTGGAAAGTACCTGGAGCATTGCATAGACCAAATGGCATCCTTCTATGGGAAAATGTGTCAAAGGGGCAAGTGAAGGTTGTCGTTTCCTGATCCTTTGGGTAAATAGGGATCTGAAAGTATCCAGAATACCCATCAAGGAAATAGTAGTGGGACTTACCCACTAGCCTCTTTAACATTTGGTCAATGAATGGCAAAGGGAAATGGTCCTTCCTAGAGTGTTGGTTTAGTCAGTGATAGTTTATACAAACACGCTAACTATTCTGCACATGAGTTGGAACCAATTCATTGTTTTCATTTTTGATTATTGTAAGGCCAGTCTTTTTAGGAATTACTTGAATAGGACTTACCCATTGGCTTTCATAGATAGGGTAAATGATTCCAGCAGCCAATAATTCTATTACCTCCTTTTTCACAACTTCTAGGAGGTTTGGGTTCAATCGACGTTGTGGCTGCCTCACTGGTTTAGCCTCATCATTTAACAAAATATGATGTGTACAAATTGATGGGATAATACCAAGAATGTCATCAAGTGTCCATCCCAAAGATTGTTTATACTCCCTCAAAATTTCAAGTAATCGCAATTCATGCTCAGGAGGGAGTGAACTAGCAATGATGATGGGAAACTTGTTTCCATTCTCAATATATGAATATTTCAAATCTTGAGGCAATTGTTTCAGTTCCAATTCAGGTGTATTTTTGATTTATGGGAGTGTGTGAAAGTGAGAGGTCACTGATCTCATCTAACTGCTCAATGGTATCATCCTCAATAGAGGAATGAGCTTTTACAAGCTTAACAGTATCATCGATGGTCAGTGAATCCTCAGTGTTCAAGAAATCATCAATTAATAAACATGCATGAAATTTTTCTAATCCACTACAACAATCAATGCATGAATCATTACCTAGAATTTCAATCAATGAAGAAAACTCGAAAAGGGGATTGAGGGAAAGAAAATTTTCTTTTTCATGGGTAGGGAGTACATCAATTGAATTAACAGAGAGAGAGGAATGTTCTTCTGAGGGGTGCTTCATGGCATCAAAGATGTTGAAATGGACTATGTCACCACCAAATTCCATAGATAATGTACCATTGTGGACATTAATTGTGGTTTTGGTGGTTTTTAAGAAGGGTATCCCCAATATAATCGGGGCATATCCATTCATCCTATCATCCTCCATTTTAAGCACATAATAGTTAGCAGGAAAAATTAAATTTTGAACCCTCACAAGAACATCCTCTAACACATCAGAGGGGTGTGTGATACTCCGGTTAGTCAGTTGAACAATAATTCTAGTGGGCTTCAGTTCCCCGACCTGCAATGTAGAGTAAATATAGTGAGGCATCACATTTATAGAAGAACCTAAATCAAGCATAGCATTAGAAAAATAATACTCCCCTATGGTGCACAGAATTGAAAATATTCCAATATCATTGCACTTGGTGGGAAGTGATGGCTTTATCAATGTTGAAACATTCCTCCCCAAGCTCACATTCTCATCTCCATGAATTCGCCTTCGGTGTGTACACATCTCCTTTAGAAACTTGAAGTACCGTGGAATTTGCTTCACAGCATCAATCAATGGGATGTTAACCTGCACTTTCTTAAAAATTTCCAATATTTCCTTATCAAGTTAAGTTTCCTTTTGTTTTCTTGGTTGGGTGGTTCTTTAAGGAAATGGAATATGAATGGTTGGGCTAGGTGACTCATCAATATACACACTCTTTCCTTTGGAAGGGCTTCTCTCAGGACAAGGTTCTTCAACATTTGGAACATTCTTAATGGTTGGGATGAAGGTTTCCTCAGGAGGGGATGACTCTAATGGAGGATTTATTTTAATTTATAGTTGTTTTCCACTCCTAAGGGTGATGGAACTAACATTTCCTTTATCCTTAGGGTTAACTACTGGTTGAGAGGGAAGTTTACCCGATCTGTGACTTTGAATTTCACCCACTGAGTTAGCTAGTTGGCCTAATTGGGTTTTGAGGTCTTGTATAGCTGCCTGAGTGGTTTGTTGGAATTGAATATTGTTGGAAGTAATTTGTTTCATCATATATTCTAGGCTAGGCTCAGGTTTTGGAGGGGTTTGTTGGAAAGGCCTTTGGGTGGTTGAGGATTTCTGGGTGGTGGTGGTGGATGACTACTCTGCCTCGGTTGGTTCCATTGTTGTTGAGGTTGGTTTGAATACCCACCTTGCCTATAGGCTCGATTCTCCTTCCACCTAGAGTTGGATGGATAGTATGGTTCTTTCCTAAAGGGTTGGTTATAGGGGCATCCTGGGAAGATTGCCTCACAAATCTCAGAATTTTCTCTCAATTGGGGGCATTGGTTAGAGTAGTGGGTGTCAGAAGAACATATACCAAAATGGATGGGAGGAGGAGATTGAGATTTTTCTTGGGAGAGAGCAGGTTGTCGTAGAAGGGTACGTACCTCCTCAAACTTTGTTTCCACCTTCTTCTCAAATTCAGTACTTTACACATCATTGACATCTCGAATGGGTACGCAAGACCTTGTACTGATTTGTTGAGTATTTTCTGCCATGTTCTCAATTAAGGTCCTTACAGCAATTGGGGTCTTATCTACCAGCACACCACCTACAGCAGCATCAATCATATTTCTATCAATAGGGATTAAACCTTCATAAAAATATTGTATTAAAAGTTAGTCACTTATTTGGTGGTGTGGACAACTTGAACATAATATTTTAAATCTTTCCCAATATTCATGAAGTGTTTCCCCTTGAGATTGTCTTATACCACATATTTCCTTCCTTATTGTTGCAATTTGAGAGGCTGGAAAATATTTTTCAAGAAAAAGGTGTTTCATGTCTTCCCAACCTCTTATTGGTGAATTAACATAGTATAACCAATCTGTTGCAGTGTCTTCTAAAGAAAATGGGAATGTTCTAACCTTTACTTATTCCTCATCCACATTAGCAGGTTTTAATGTTGAACAAACAGTATGAAATTATTTTAAGTTCTTGTGTGGATATTCTCCAAGAAGTCCATGGAATCTTGGTAATAGATGAATTAAACAAGATTTTAGTTCAAAATTGGGTGTCTTGCTTTGTAATTGAATGTATGTGGATTGAATATCAACATCAGGTGAGGTTAGTTCTTTTAGTGTTCTGTTTTTTTCATCCATGTTATTAAATTTAATTTCAATTTTGATGTTAGTTCCAAAAGAAGATGAAGGTTGAAGAAGAGTTTCAATATGTGGTGTGCCCTCATTTAAAGTGTTGTCTTGTGTGTCTCGGTGTCGTTGACGTAGGGTCCTCTCCGATTTGGGTTCGAAAGGTGCTAAATCTCCCGGAGTAGAACGCATCATGCACCAATCCTACACAACAAATAGATTATAACAAAAAGGGATTCAAAAGGTATAAGAGAAAACAAATAAATATTCACAAAAATTACAAAAATCTTATAAAAAACACGCACTAAAAACCAAAGCGCTCCCCGGCAACGGCGCCAAAATTTGACCGCGTTGTCGTGATGTGGAAAATTTATTATGATTTTAAGGTTGATTTATATTCTAGGGAAGACCCTAGGTCATCTCTCAATGAGAATTGGTGGGTTTAGAGTGTGCATTTTTAATAAGAAGTACTTAAATAGGGGGTGGTTTTAAAAACAGTTTTAGGATGAAATGACTTAATTAAAGAGTTTAATAGTTTGAAATAAAAGGTGGTGTTAATTAATTATGAGATAAAAGGGGTTAATTGTGAGTTCACTACACACATTTAAATCTCATTGTTCTTGGAGATTAATTAAGGTTTGATGTAATTATTTGGTTGAAATCAATCGGAATCCCGATTACTTCCCAAGCTCTTATATCAAAGCACGTTGAGCCAAACCTTGACATAACAATCATATAGACAAGGTCCAGATCACATGAATGGTATAAAAGCTTCCAAAGCAAATTGAAATCTCAAATAAGTGGGGAATAAAAGGATTCTTGTGCTGTCCAATCGGAACAACACAAGTCACACACTCAAAACTTCGCACTGATCGGTTAAAAGTAAAGAGCATTCCATTTGGTTAAATCAAACAAAGATAAATCAAAGTAAGATACCTCTAAATGAAATGTTTTCAAAACCAAATTACATCAAACCAGTAGTAGTACAATTTCCAGAACTCCCTTTACATGTGTGTAGCTCCCTCACAACGAACACCCACCATTTAGCTCGACATCGGGAGGAGGAGGAAGCTCAGGTGGAACTCCTTCTTCATTCTTGATCCCCCTATGAGAATAGGGGCCTCCAGAACTTCTAGGATGAGTAGGAGACTCCTATAGGACTCAAAAATGGCATATATTCACTTCTTGGTCGAACTTACAAATGGGGAGCCCAAGGTGCCATTTTATAGGAAAATGGGAAGGTGGTTTTGAGAACACATAATTCTTAAAACCACTTGTCACATTTGTTTCGACCTCCAGATAGCCTTATCTAGATTTGGAGAAAATAAAAAAGTTATCACCCCACCTCTTATCTATTTCCACCAAAAGTTTGGCATAAATTGGACACCTATATCCCGATATATGGATAGATCACAGCACACCACTTTTGACATCGTGTAGATTCGGTGTGCTGGACAGATCAGGTCGGTTGGGCCAATATATGGACGAATGAGTCTTTAGTTCCTTCATAAGAAATGTAGCCCAATGAAATTTATACCAGACCACAAAATATCAGCCCAATTGGATCCATGGTCTAGTAGAAGTGTGCGTATTAATCCACCGGTGTTCTTGGATCCTGCGTAGTTTGGCCCATTTTTCTTGGACATCGTCATGGGCCCTCCAAATCACTCCCACCTTCAATGAAATTATCAAAACAAGTAACATTGACCTTTTTAACAGTGATAAACACAAAATAATTGAATCAAACATAGATTTAATTTTGTTATTATATTTTTAATTTATAATGAAAATTCAGTTTAATACAATGGTGTAAGGGTGAAAATGACACAGTGAATCGTGGTACGATCATCGACCAATAGGGGGCAGACACCAAGGTTTGTAGTCTCATTTTTGCTATGAAGTGCTAGTTATCTGGGAGGTAAGGAACAATACTAGGTAAGGTATATGGTTCTCTTACCTTTTCTTTAATACTCACGTCAAGTCCTATGTTGTAGAGCTACGACCACTCATCAATGGTGCAGGGTCTTTTGTGAGGCTAAAAAAGATGCTTCCATGATTTTTTACTGATATAGGTAAAAGGGGTCACTAGAACTCAAGGATATAAGTTAAATAGTTACCACCTAGCATGGGTCTGAAATTGAACATTGATAGATCATGTACTTCTGAATTCATGAGGGGGGGGGGGGGTCTCGTGATGGATCGCAATGGCTCGGTGATTCTGGGCTTCATCACCTTCTATGGTACGCACACTTCATTGGGGTATGAGGCTAGAGTGATGGTCATGGGTCTTTCATTATTAAGGATGTACAACATAAATATTATGTAGGTGGAATCAGATTCCAGGGTGCTGGTTGATCTTCACATGGTGCAAAAAATCTCAGTATACGATATATCACTATGTAAGAGTCTATCTTTTGTCCCATGTTGGATTAACTCATGCTACTACATCTTGTTTAATAATGATAAAGCACATGTGTATGAATAATATAACACTTGTGGAGCCTATGTAATATTAAACATGGATAGTCACATATGATTAATCATGTGCAGAACAATTCTACAAACTATTAAATCATTTAAGATTCATTCAGCATGTCAGGAACCTACATAGGATTAATCCATTTCCACTTATTATATGAACCCATGTAGAATTAAAACATGCATAAGTCATAGTTATTAATATGTAATGATGTGCATGAAATCTCCCGGGATGATTCAATGCTCTGTTTTTTGTAACAACATACAAAAACTTCATTTTAAACACATGATTTCTATAATCAAATACGCGATATTTATCTGAAACCATTGTTAGATTTCTTATGATATATTAAAGCTTAATCAAAGAAATAGAAGCATAAAAAACTATAAAACCAAGAAATCCATGTGTGAAACTTGAAACCACATAAACTACATAAAATAAAGAATACTGCATATGTACCTTGCACTAATGAGCTGTCGCAACATCTTCATTCAGTGTGCTTGATGAAAATCACCAAAGAAATTGAAAGCCTTAAGTCTACTAGGCTAGAGAGATCAGAAAAGGTTGATTAATATAAACTCAAGTTTGAAGAACATAAAAGGAAGATCGATGGCTTGAATAACACAAGGAAAGATCAAATCAAGTGTATTGAAGAACTTGAAGGAGAAGTTATCGGTCTGTGGAAAAAGGTTAAGGATCAAGAGAAACTCTTGACTCCTGATAGGACATTAGGAAAGCAGATCACTCAGAAAAATGAGAATCTAAAAGTGGAGCATAGTGGTTTAGTAGAAAGGAAGCATCAATTATAGTCAGATTCTATGGTCGATGGGGGGCTTGATTGAAAACGAAAAGCAATGAAAATTGAAGTAAGACCGCAAGCACCCATTTCGAGATTGAAGGTTGATTTGGGCACAAAGAAGAATCAGAAAATTCATAGATCCCAAGGGGAAACTATCAGTGCTGAAGTGAAACAAAGTAATGCACCTTATATCTTGTGTTATTGTTGTGGAAATATGGTACATTCACAGTATGTGTGTTCCATAACCAAGAGATATTGAAGGGCACAAGAACAGAGGTGGAATCCAAACAAAGAACGATTATCTAGAACATATTTTGAAGGACACTATTTTTTGTGCGGATGATTTGGGCACATGGATAGATATTTTACTTTGACCATATAGAGGAATGTGCCAAAGCAGAATCAAAATGTTCACAAGCATCGGATCAATGAAACGAAAAGTGAGTTGAAAATGAAAAATAGATTTACAGCTTTTCATGAAGAATTTGATTCATCGTACTCTAAGAAAGATCATAAGTCTCAATCCATGAGAAGTGTGAAGGCGAAAATATGGACCAAGAAGAAAAAGGATGAGAAGGCAGTGGTGGCAGAAATTTTCTTTAAATCATCATATCGCTCTGGTGTGTGGATCCTTGACAGCAGTTCCGCATCTCACATGACAGGTAATAAGGATCTTGTTACGAGTGTAAAATATGACAAAGAAGGAGTTATAAAGTTTAGAAACGATGGAGGCCTGTAGATTTTTGGCTTAGGAAAGGCCAAGTTTGGAGGCAAAGATATGAGATGTGATGATGTATTAGTAGTAGAAGGTCTCAGTCACAATTTTCTCAGTGTCAATCAACTATTTGACTCATGACATTCTATAAGGTTTACTAAGAAGATTTGTATCGTCAAAGGAAGAGATGGGGTAGTGGTTCTATATGGAAAAAGAACAAAGGAAAATCTCTACCTGGTAAGTGGAAAAGAATATATGTGATTTTTTTCCAAAGAGGAAGAAATAAAGCTATGAAATAAATGACTTGGTCATTTATGCCAACCATCCCTGGAAGATCTGGTAAAGTGTGATGCAAAAATAGGCCTCCCTAAGCTATCACGTGATCGTACTCACACGTGCGGTGCATGCCAACAAGGGAAGCTCATCAAAAAGGCTTATAAGTCAAAGGAAAAGAATTCAACAAGAGTGATCGAATTAGGCATGTTGATGTTTGTGGGCCTATCACACCAAGAGCAATTGACGGAAAGAGGTACTATGTTCTTTTCATTGATTACTATAGCAGAATGGCATGGCTATTTTTTATTTCCCATAAGTCTGATGTGTTCAGATGCTTAAATTAGTACTAGAGAGAGTGTGAAATGTTGCTTGGATAGAAAATTCGGAAGCTTCATACTGATAATGGTACGAAATTCACAAACAGTCAGGTGGAAGACTATCGCGAGAAACACTGGATAAGGCATCAAGTTTCTTCAGTATGAACCCCCCAATAGAATAGAGTGGTTGAAAGGAGAAATCGGATCATCAACAACATGGCCAGAATGATGCTTATAGAAAAAGAACTATTATAGAGGTTCTGGAAGGAAGTAGTGTTAACGTCGGTCTACATTTCTAACAGGTCTTTGTTGTGTCTGAAAGAAGGAAAGACTCCATATGAGATGTGGTATGGAAAGAATCCAACAGTGAAATACCTTCGAATATTTGGAAGTAAGTGCTTCATTCTCAATAAGGAAAAACTTAAGAAATTTTATTCACGTGGAGATGAGGGGATATTCCTTGGCTACTTAGGAAAAAGAAAATCATACAAATGCTTTAACAAAAGGCTGGGAAAAGTAATTGAGAGAAATGATGTCACTGTAGCGGATAATGAAGAGGGAATTCAACATCATAGTAAAAAATTTCCTAATGAAATAGATAAGGAAAGAAACTCAAGAGGAGAATAAGTGGTTGATTCTGATTCAGAAGAAGATTCTGATGATGAGCATGTAAAAGAAAAATTTGTATCTGCACAGAAGCCAAGGAGTCGAGCTGAAATTGACAGAAAAAATATCATTGGTGATCAATCAGCTCCAGTTTAGACAAGAAGAATGAAATCACTACAGTTGACATCTTTCTTATTTCAGGTAGAGCCTAAATTATTTTCTAATGCAGCTGAAGATGAACATTGGCTTCAGGATATGAATGAATAGCTAGATCAGATTAAGAAGAATCATCCGTGGGAGATTGTTTCGAGGCCAGATGATAAGAATGTCATTGGGACTAAATGGGTCTTTCGCAAAAAGATGAATAAATATGGAACAGTGATTTGAAACAAATCACGACTAGTGTGCAAAGGATACTCCCAGATAGAGGGAATTGATTTCGATGAGACATTTGCACCGGTTTCAAGGCTGGAGACAATCAGATTATTCCTATCCATTACAGTGCAACGGAAGTTCAAAGTGTTCGAATGGATGTCAAATCTACATTCTTGAATGGGATTATAGAGGAAGAAGTGTATATCAATCATCCAAATTTTTTTCTCATTCATGAGGATGAGAAAAATGTTTTTTGTCTAAAGAAGGCGTTATATGGGCTGAAATAAGCACCAAGAGAATGGTACTCAAGGCTTGATCAGTATTTGAAGAAGCTTGGTTTCCAACGTGGTGGAGTTGATTACAATCTCTATTTCAACAACAACAGTAATCAAAGGATGATGGTGTTGGTTTATGTTGATGACATAATATTTGGTGGATCATATGAATCACAATGCAGACAGTTTTTTGAATTCATGAAACATGAATTCGAAATGTCTATGATTGGTGAGCTGACATTTTTCCTTGGTTTACAGGTGACACAAGGAAATAATGGCACATTCATTTCTCAATAAAAATATGTCAAGGAGGTTTTGAGAAGATTTGGAATGGAAAATTCCAAGGAGATGAAGACTTTGGTTGCTACCCAGATGAAATTATCAAAATATGATAATGGAAAGGAAATTAATATCATAGAATACATGAAGATTATTAGGAGTTTACTATACCTGACAATGACGAGACTTGATATTGTTTTCACCACGTGCCAAGCAACGTGATATCAAAGAAATCCCAAGGAAATCCACATTATTTCAGTGAAAACAATACTTTGGTATATCAAGGGAACGGTGGATTTCGGATTGATATATAGTTACAAATCTCAGTTAGAGTTATTGGGATACACTGATGTAGATTGGACCGGTTCAGCGGATGACAAGAAATCAACATCAGGAGGTGCTTTCTATCTTGGTGGATTGTGTATTTCTTGGCTAATAAATAAGTAAGATTTCATTTTATTGATAACCATAGAATCTAAGTATATTGCCGACACTCAAGCATGCACACAGTTATTATGGATGAAGCAGTAGCTTGATGATATGGGAGTTGAAGTGAAATCTTCGATCGGAATATAGTGCGATAACTCAAGTGCTGTAAATCTCATCAAAAATATCTTCCATCACTCAAGGAAAAATAACATTGAGATAAAGTGTCATTTTATCAAGGAGAATGTTGAGTAGGGAATCGTGAAGTTGGAGTATGTGCCTATACAACTACAGGTTTCATACATTCTGACAAAGTCCTTACCCAAGGAAACTTATGAGAGGCATCGACTGGATTTGGGAGTTCAGTCGACTTCCCTCACTTGAACAAGTGTAGATGTGGAAACCCCTCCCCCTCTCCTCGAGGTATGCTGTGTTTTTCTCTACTATGCTAATATGTGTTCTTTCCAATGTCTCAGACCACAGAGGAGTGACCTTTGGGTTCGTTGACAAAGGGGGAGAAATAGTGACTCCTCAAGGGGGAGAAACTATAGCTAAGGGAGAAAATGTCTTAGTCCAAGACACAGGGAGAAGCTGATAGGTGGAGCAGTGAGATAGGGGGAGAGCAATGAAATAGGGGGGAGTTTTAAATATGATGATGCTAGAAGTGATCGATCAAATACTATATATCACGATAGGTGAGGATCATGATAAAAGCATAAGAGTGGCGTTGGAATGGTGTTAGAAGGTTTCCAGCGATCACCAATTGGTATCAGTTTAGCAATTGGTATCAGTGTGGTATAAACAATTGGTGTCAGAAATGAAGTGATTCATTGATGAAATTTTCATTTACTCTTGTTTCTCACACCGAGCATTGCTCATGTGGGCTTAGAGTATGTGTTGAGTGGATCATTGATCGCTATCAGAATCGCAAGAGGTGAATGGTGGGTGATGGAAGGATCTTCAGCGAGGTATCAAAATGCAGAAAATTTTTATGAGAAGAGCCATCAAAAACCCCAAAGGGGGAGATTGTTGGGAAAAAATCCCTCAAGGTATCATTGAATCATTTTTGTGGTGATTGTGTTTGTTGAAAAAGTGGGCATCCATGTTGTGTTTGTTGACAAAGTAGACCACGGTGTCCAATTTGTTGACAAAGGGGGTTTACATGGTGATTTCTCAGGTTCAAGAGATGTTGTTGGCTATACATGATTGAAAAAAGAACCTTGACAAAGTAATGGATGATATGGAGGTTGTACAAAAATAGCAGATACAAGGTGGCATCGTTTTCCAGTGTTTTCCAAATTTGTGGGCCTCAAAATCGACAAATGGAGAAAAGTGTTTTTGGAAAATGGACTTGTGCGTCGGTGTCTTGGAAGCTTGAAAACTTGTACGCCATATGTTTTTCAAGATCAGAATATCAAAATATGGAAAAGTAAAGAGGGGTGCCCAAGTTTTGGTTTGGGCGCGCAAATGACTAGGGCGACAGAGGCTCGAGCGGCTGGACTTGCGCTCTGAGAGGAGAGTTGCACGTCGGCGCTCAGGGTGTCCAAAATGCCTATAAATGGAGGGATACCCCTCCTCATTTTTTATAGAGTTCAACACTTAGATAAAATTAGAGCTTCAGTCACGCAGGTGGTTTGGGCGCACAAGTGGTGGTTTGGTCATGCAAGTATAAAGATATTCAGAAGTTATGCGCCAATTGAGAGTTGTGCGCCAATATTAGTTTGGGCATAAAAGGGTGTGAGTCACCCAAGTTCTAAGTTGGTGAAGGGAGTTTCGTGCAAGTGGTAAGGTGACACTTGCATGCCAGGCTTGGAGAAGTGCACCAAGGCATAGAGAAGTACGCCAGGCATGGAGAAACATGTTGGTCATTCTAGGGCTACGTGAAAGTTGAAATATTGCCCGGTACACCTGTTGTAAAGTTTTATTCATCAGTGGATGAAAGTGTAACTTCAAAAGAGCATCTACATACATAGGAAGATGCATTCATTTGTGATAATGAAGAGACCTACATGTCTATAAACTGTGAGTGGATCTTCTAAAGAAGCAGTGATCTCACTTCAGTTGAGAGAGCAGTGAGTTCTCAAATTGTGAATGGTTGTAAACCAGGAGGGATAGTGAGTCTGCTTCGAACTTGTGAACAACAGTGCGCTTATAGTGGATTTAGTACATCGGCACATCGCCAGTGTATGCTCCTTGGATGTAGCCCAGTGAGGGTGAACAAAGTAAAATTGTTGTGTCATGTGCATGCTTTAAGATTCATTCATACTCTGTAACGGGAAGGAGAGAGATAAGAGGGTTTTGTCTAACAAAAAAACAAGATCAAAAGGGGCAGTTGTTTTAATTTTCCATACCCTGATTCACCCCCCCCCCCTCAGGGTATCTAGCCTAGTAGACCTAACAGCAATGAATAGTATATCACTAGTTGCGGTGAATACAAAAACTGTCACTATGGTTTTATCCTTCCTACGTAGTATGTGACTTTAGAACATACTTGTTCCATGTGCACTTGTGAAACTAGTTCTTATGCCAACTACATGTGCATCTTTAGCATTGACTAAACCCAAGTCAATCTATCCCGCACTATCTCTAAAGATATGTACACTGTAATGGCCCGGGTTTTTGGGGGTCCATTACTTTGTAAAAATCTGATGTTGGGTGTTCTGGGTAGTCTGGGAAAGTTATCAAGGATTCTCGGTGAAGCTTAATCCCTAACGATAGCTCGGACTACCGGTAGATCGGTCTACCGGTAGCCATAGCCCACTGGTAGCTTGGTCTACCGGTGGCCATATCCCACTGGTAGCTCGGTCTACCGGTAGCTGTAGCCCACCGGTAGCTCGGTCTACCAGTCGCTGCAGCCTACCAGTAGCTCGGCTACCGGTAGCTCTTGCCTACCCCCACGGGTTTTCCAGTAGGGCCTCCCTTTTTCGCAAATTGAGTTTTAAACCCTATTTTGACCCCTTTAAGCTTGTTTTAAAGCCCAATAACACCCATAAATGGCGTTTAATTAAATTTTTAAGAGGCACCCTAGTTTTTGCGTCGGTTTAAACCACCCCCAAAGGCGAGGACCCCCTTAATGACGTGTGGGGCCGTGTGGTCAACCCACGACCCCGCTCCTTACGCGGTTTGGCGTTCCTATCTCAACTGTCCCCAGTCCTTATAAACTAAAGGGTTATCCCTAGGTTTCTTTTTCTCGATTACCCTCCCATCGATTCGTCTGCTCGTCCTTGAGTTCCCGAGGCCCCACCCCTGAAAATCGCTCATCTTCTATTCCTGGCGTGTGAAGATAAACTTCGATCATCAATCAATCAAGTAGGGAATTTCTCCTTCGTCTCTCCATTTTTTGTATCATGCGGGGTGGGCATGCTTTTAATTCTGAAGAATTGGATGAACTAAACCTAAATGAAGATAATGAATGGATTTTATAAAGAATGAAGGGGGAGGGGTGTGATTGATGATGCTGCTTTGTTTTATGGTCTTCCGTGATTAATGATTTCTAAATTGTGCGGGCTTACGCCAACTAAAAATCATGGATGTTGGTGGTATTTCTATGTTCACTAATGAACCCTTACCTCTGGTGATGTTTAAATGGATTGTATTTTGTTTGTGAACCCTTGCTGTGTAAAGGAATTTGGTTAATTACGTACATCCGGTTAAATAAATTGAAATCACCAAGATCAATCATTTCCGTGATAACCCCAGTTAAAGCACAGAGAAGTTGAAATCATGGAGTGTGTTAAATCCTTTAAATCTGAAAATACCGGCATGGGCCTGCTTTGTGTTGGTGGTGGTGGTTGGGTTGTTTTTCCTTTATGGGCCGATTTCTGGGTGATGTGGGTGGGGATGGGATCCCCTGTTGTTATGATTCCAGTGGTTTTGAATTTAAGGTCAGGTGGTTACCTTGATCATATCACGAATTGGGGTGGATTCCTCTATTGTTGAGGAACCGTTGGCTCCTAGATTTTGGGAACATGGGGTAGTATCTTGGGTTTTCCTTTGGTTCCAGTACTTCAAGGGATCTCACTTATCCCTTTGTTGTCGTGACTTTACAAGAGAACCGGGTGTGAATGTTTAAGTTGATGTTTGACTGTACTCTTTCCTTGGCTTGTGCTTATGCTTGATAGTTGCCTAAGTAGGTGCAGACAATTATTTAAACATTATTACCGAACTTGGAAACAAGAATGGGACAAATGGTTTTTGGATTGGTGTGAGTTGTGACTTGGTCATGGGTACTGATTGTGTTCTTTAGGATGGCTGAAGAAAAACCTAGATTTGGGTGAGTGCTTGTTATCTATACATATACTTGTAGTTTTGTGTTTCTTGTTTGCACCCCACCCAAGTTGAGCACTTAGTGCCGAACACCCCCATTCCATGGGGGAGGGTGTTTTTCCCAACACTTCTATTAGTGGATGGTTATTATCTCCTTTCTGCTCCCTTTCCCGGGTAGCCCAAGTATCTTTGGGCAGGCTGTGATGGCCTGAGGTCCATTATTAGCCCAAGAATATTTGGGCAGGGTAGTGTGGTGGTTGAACCAGGTGTGTGCGGGCAGGTGGTTTCCAAAGTGTCTTCGGGATGAGGCCCATGTGTCTTCGAGCATGGCAGTAGATCTTCTAGCCCAGGTGTATTCGGGCGTGGCAGTGGTTGTTCTGGCCTAGGTGTTTGCAGGCATGGTTAGGTGTGACAGTTGTGGCCCAGGTGTTTGCGGGCAGATTTTGGCAGTGGGACTGCATGAGGATGTGGCCCAGGTGTTTGTGGGCGGGGTTTGGCAGTGGGACTGCATGAGGATGTGGCCCAGGTGTGTGCGGGTGGGGTGAGGCAGTGGGACTGCGGTGAGAATGGAGGGATTGGTCTGATGCATAGGATGTCTTCAATAACCAGTGGGAAAGTGGTACGGGGTACCCAAACATCGATGTGTTATTACTATACTTTACTTGACTTGCGTTATTTGGGGAGTGTGCCTTGGTGAGGCTTGGGTGGTTAGTTTCCTTGTTAGGTTTTTGGTTATCTCTTTTCTCACAGGGAATTAGTATGCCTCCCCACTTGTGCATGAGAGCTTTATGTTTACCCCTGCTGAGTATACTTGTATGCTCACCCTACGTATATAAAACTGCTTTCAGGTTTCCAGGAGGACTTCACGGATCGTGTTGGGTCGTACTAGCTCATACCTTGTGACAGATCATTGCAGTGGCTGTTGTTCTTTATTTTGGTACTTTGCCTTGTAGTCTCCTATACATTGTGTTTTTTTTTACTTTTGTAACATGCATTGGGGATGGTTCTTGGCTTTACTTTTTACTTTCAGTCTTGGTGTTGTGGGATTTACTATCTTATCTCCTGATCCTATTAAAATAAAAAGGGTAATGCCTTCTATTTAGTGTGTGATTCTATACCCTTAGCGCTGGTCGCCACCCCAAGACCTATTGAGGGTGGGTTTTGGGGGTCATTATCTCTCCTTCAACTTAAAGAAGGAATGGGCTAGAAATCTGCTGACCTTTCCCTCCTTTTGGTGAAGGCGGGTCGTGACATACACCCTTATAGAAATGTAGTGAATCACTTCACTACTAATTTTCTATCTTAGGGATTTATGTAATATCCTAAGAAACTGTTCGGACAATTACAATAGACACTACCACAAAAACAGTTTTTCCCAGCGCTAACATTTATCAGCGCTATTGAAAAAGCGCTGATAAAGGGGGGTGTCTTTATCAGCGCTTTTTTTAGCGCTGATAAAGAGAACCCCTTTATCAGCGCTTTTTTAGTAGCGCTGATAAACAATCGAATTCAAAAAAAATAATTAAAAATAATATATTAATATATAAATATAGTTATATTGATATAAATATAATATATAATTTTTAAATATATTTTAGATAAGTATAAATATACATTTACACTTAATATACTTAATATATAAGATAGTTAGTGAAAATGGCTTATAAAAAAATTAAAAAAATATTTTTAATTAATAATTTGCTAATTATTATGGAGTAATAGTCATTTAATAACAATTTGAAGACTAAAAAAATTTAAAAAAAATTAAAAATCGATCCAAAATATGTTGAGAACGCAACTCGAACTTCAAACGGCCATAACTTTTGATCCGGGTGACCGTTTGAGCTCTACCACATATCAAATTGAAGCCTGCGACGAGCTCTACGTCTTTGTAACTAGGGGGACTTAGGTCAAGGTTTTTTCAAGTCCAAAAGAGGCCCATAAGGCCTTCAAAATTGAGTTTTTAGTCGGGGTACCCCGTTTTTTTAACATTTTGTGGATTTTCATCCTCGTTTAAGGGGGTATTATTGGATTTTTTTTTTGTGGGGACTGAATTTATTCCAAGGTATTACATTCATATTGATATTATGTCTTTGAAATTTCATAGTTTTTTATAATGCACTGCTATTTATAATCAAATATATAACAATATATATATATTTTTTATATATTCACTCCTAAAAATTTAATTATAAATATAAATAATAAAATATATTTACATATAAAATATATTACCTTTATCTAAATAATAACTAATATCCATTTTATTTAAAATACAAATATATGAATATTTATATACCTATATATTAATCTAACTATATATATATATATTAATATAACTACATATATATATATATTAATATTACTATAAATATATATATTAATATCACTATAAATATATATATATTAATATCACTATAAATATATATATTAATATAACTATATATATATATATTAATATAACTATATATATATATTACTATACGAATAAATATAACTAAATATATATAGAGAGAGATATATATATTAATATAACTATATATATATATTAATATAACTATATATATATTAATATAACTATATATATTAATATATCTATATATATATATTAATATAAATATATATTACTATACGAATAAATATAACTAAATATATATATATAAATAGAGATATATATTAATATAACTATATATATATTAATATAACTATATATATATTAATATAAATATATATTACCATATGAATAAATATAACTAAATATATATAGAGAGAGAGACATATCATGAAATGGAAAACAAATCAAAATAGAGTGGTAAGGGCTTAGGCGCGTAAGGGGGAGGTCTCGAGTTCAAATCCTGGTGGAGGCAGGGGCGCGCGCGCATGGGGGAATATGGGAGCAAGCGCTGATAAAGGGTGGAGGGGGTGTGCGGGGCGTTGTAGGGTGGTGGAAAAGCGCTGTAAAAGGGGGGGCTCAAGCGCTCTAAAAGACCCCCCGATTGGCAGTATTTTTTTAATTTTTTAAATTTTTTTAATTTTTTTTACCTTTTATCATCGCTTTTTTAAAAGCACTGATAAAAGGGGCCTGTTATCAGCGCTAAAACGAAAGCATTGATAAATGAAGCGCTAATAAAGGGGTCTTTTATCAACGCTAAAACAAAGTGCTGATAAAGAACCCTTTTATCGGCGCTTCGTTTTATCACAGATAAAAGACCCCTTTTATCAGTGCTTTCTTTTAGCACTGATAAAAGGGGTCTTTATCAGTGCTTTTTAGAGCGCTGATAAAGGGGACCCCCCCTTTATCTTCTCCAGCTTTAACAGCGCTTTTCTAGCACTGTTAAAGGCCATTTTTAGTGTTGATAAAAGGCATATTTGTAGTAGTGAGATGAACAATGTGTTTTTCATGATGCTAGTTTGTTTATATCCTAACAAAAATCTTTTCATCTAAACACATGTCCTTATGACTTAATGGATGTCCATCATAATACAAATATTATGATATTTGTTATTCGTTATAGTTGTCATATAGTTATGGGATACCACCATTATTTTCAAAACACGTCATAAAATATAATGGAAGTTTCTGCAAGTTGCAACATTGATACTTCTTACATCATGACTCTGATATATAAAATGTTCATTTAAGAATTTCTCCATGTAACATTATGTTGATCAATGTTAACATGTAAGACTTCATCATCGATCCTCCTCACTTGAATCAATGTCGTGATGTAGATAAGATAATGTGCGTTTAGGAATTACCACATGCTACATTATCATTATTGATGATTGCATAGTCAAGATATTCTTCATCATGCCGGCTCAAAGCGACTCATATCTTTTGACCATGCACTTACTTCACTTTACCATTCCTTAATTACTTAAAAGAATCTTATGAAGTATATATATACCTCTAGAGTATTCTTGGAATAGTTCAGGCTCTCTTGTTGAACTAATTCTGAAAGCTTTTGGCATACCTGTATTTCTAAAGGTTTCTTTGTCCAAACTAAATATGTATATAATACCAAATGTGTTTAGTTGTACCGAGCCTAAATACCAAACTAGACATATCCTTGATGTATTATTTAAGTTTTCTTGACAAATAATTATCTTTCCACAACTAGGTATAAAGTCCTACATTTTATATTCATTAGGTATTGCCTACAATTCAATTATTACTGAACTATTGATTAAGTATTAAATACCGAATACAACATTAATTCCCAAACCTGGAATAATGTCTCTTTATTTCCAAGAACACATGAGATTAATGTTTTGGTTATACTCAATAATAGTTCTACATGAATATTTCACTTGGCAATAAAGAAGTCATGTACTTCTCACAACTGGCCTAGGTATCACCCTTTCTCAGCCACTTGGAGAATACACCTAACTTATAATAATATTTTTATACTTGGTTATTTCATATCAATACACATATGTGATAATCATATTGTATTGAATACCCAATAAGTAAAACCAAAACATTACATTGATGAATATTCCTGAAGAAGAAGTGGTGACTTGCTTCTTTAATTCAGTTAAATGCATTTAAACTTCCATTATTTTATTTTAAGATATGAAAATCAAATAACCTATGTCAACACCTCTTTCATTGAAGGTCGTTGCAAATGTGATTCTGGCGTTACTTTCCTTTGGCCTTTTTTCCCTATCGTTCAATTTGTTCGCCATAAGAATTAAAGATTAATCTGTCTTTTATATTCTTATTTACTTGGTGATTATTACCTAAATAGGTAATGAATCATTTAATCTATACTATTTTTTTTGTAACCTTAAACTAAACTTGAGTAAATAGGTGAAAATGACATGAGAAAGAGATTCATTGAAAGATCATGGTTTCTTTCAATTTACACATGCCGGTGTAATCATCACCTTATTCATATCTTGTTTCACTTTCTCCTCACAGACTTCTCAGAGACGAGATGACATGTTATATCATACATGTCCTGATGTAGCGACTGGAACTAGCATCAGACCTTGATGATAGCATAATGACATAACTATCATATGCTTTATACATGAATCTCCTGTAAGAAATTTCTCACCCTCGCTTCTTGAGATGACTTAACAGGTGTTGGGGACACAGACACCTTGAGTTTCCTATATCATGGTACTATGCACAAGTGCCCGTACTGTTATTCGATACTCATGTCGATGTGGACAGTTACTTTTTCCAACATTTATCACAATTATTTACTGTGGTATTACTTTCCATTTCCTACAAAAGTAAATTTTAACAGATTATTACTTTTTATCTAATTACTATTTTAAGCATTTTGATTAATTAATTAATTAAATCATTAAATGTATCACACTATTTTATCAAATTTTAGGAACCCTCTGTGCTAGAATTGGAATACTCTGTTGCTTGAGTATTCTAGTGGCAAGGATCCTCAAACCTCCCCTCATAATCTACAAGATTTGGCTACACCACTACTTGGAGGGTTCAAGGTAGGCGTTTGGCTAACCAACCGCATGAACTTGCAATTCCTTGATCTGTTGAGTGAAGTCTCAGCTTTGTAAATCGTTACTTGATTTACTCAATGCTTGCCTCTAAAATTACAACAAGATAGCTTTGGCTACTTTTTTACTGTAATTTTAGTTAATTCAACCCACCACTCTAATAAGAACTCCCCAATAGTGAGAGGCACCCTTAGCTTCGGCATGACGAGCACCCTGAAGACCTGATTTTGTTCAAATTTAAATGATGAAAGATGATTATAACTTAATATATTTTTGAGGGTTTTTTATTTTTATGTGACGAAAGAATTCATTTTTTATCTTCTTAGCATGTACTATGTGATCTCACTCACAACTGACCATGCATGAAATAGAAAAATCCATCGCATCATATGTTCATTTTATTTGTGCATGCTTGTTTATTATTATTCTATGTGTTCGTGCGTTAATTACGCATACACAAAAATAATAAATCATGAAAAAATAAAATGACGATCTGATCATGAGTCGGTCCTAATGGTTGATCCATTGAGTGAATAATGGATTAACCTAGACCCTAGGAGATGCACCTTGATTCACGTCGCTTGCGACTCGAATTACACCATCTTCCCCTTCAATGCATCAAACTCTTGTCTGGTGTGTTTGCATAACATGGCACGAAGTGTGTTACTCCTCATCTCGTCATTATACAACAATACTCACTCACAGACGAGGGGAACTTGGGAGTATAAAATACAACTCTATAGATGGACACGTAGGCCCTTATACATTTAATGACGCAGATGATCCGCAGATCGTCATTTATTTAAACTACTTATTACAAACCATTGCAATAATTGAATAAATATATATACTCACCAAACATGCATTGGTCGGCCCAAGGGTTAATACTCATAAACACGCGTATTTAAATTAAATGCAGAATTAAAAATTAAACTTGCATTAATTATTTATCTGGGGGCACTTTTATTGAATTAAAATTTCAATCTTATTTTAATTCAACAAATTTCATCGTCCGGCCCATTAATTAATTTAATTTTAAAACAAAAAATTAAATTAATTAATTAATTTAATTTAACATCAAAATTTTAATTAATTTAAACCGCAACTAATAAAACCAAAAAATAATATATATTTAATTTAATTTTCAACTGAAATTAAATTAATTAATTTAATTAATTTCTGATTATATTATAATTAACCGGGCCCCGAAAACACCGGACAGGGCCTACGCGGGTCGGGGCGAACCCACGTAGGCTCATTCCGGGCTATGTCGACCCCGTGCAAAGGGGTTCTGGGTTGGGCAGGCCTGCCCAAACCCGTTGGGAGTTGGGCCGACCCGCTTGGGCCTGATTCGGGGTGGTCTAGGTCTAATCGGACTTGTAGAAGGGGTACCTCGCATCAGAAACCTCACGGGTAAGCCGGAGTCGCCTAGTTCAGCGGATGTAGCCAGCAGCGCTGGAACTGTCCGGATCTAGGGAAACAGGCATGCAGTGGCGCTCCGAGGGGTCGCGGGTGTAGCGGGAGCCTGAACCGTTGTTAGAGTCATCTACCTGTGGTAGCCGGATCCGGTGGGTCGGGGTGGTGCCCCGCAGGCGGTGCTGCCGCTCAAATCAGGTGGAGGTCGATTTCGGACTTATGGTGGCTACAGGCAGGCGGTCGGGGTGGGCCGCAGCTGGTGCAGCATTGTGCCACCCGATAGAACGGCGACGCATAGCCTGGGTGGAAGATCTCGTCACGGCCGGGAGGTGTTGGGTCCACGAGATCTGCACGAAGGTGCGACCGTCGGGTCACTGAGAGGGGGGTTTCGGGGTCGGAAACCGCCGGACGCGGGAGGCCAGCACAGAGGCGCATAGTGAAGAGGAGGAGCCAGAGCACAGGGCTGCAGAGCGCTCAAGATTCGTTGGATGAGGGAGGCGATCCGGAAAGAGGGGCGAGGGTGGGCCGCGGAAGAGCACTGGATGGGAGGTCGGCCCATCCAATGGAGCCGCTGGTTGGCGGGTGCTACACGGAGCAAGTAGGGAGGGCCTCCACAGGAGGTGGGAACACCGACGATCAGTGGTGCCGCCTTCCTAAGGGGTGAGGGTGACAACGATGGGTCCCTCGTGACAGCCAAGGGTAAGACGTGCAGGTCTCCTCCTTTTTTTCTCTCTTTGGCTTATGTGACAATCCAAGGCCCATGCCCCTTTTGTTTGTGGTTTTTTTTTTGCCTTTTGAAAAAACACACCACCACCGCACCCCCTTTATCATATTTAAATCATCTCAGGGGGCACCTGAACCTGACCCTCAAGTTGGGTTTTGGGCGAAAATACCCCCATTATGCATTTTTTGGGTTTTTTTACGCTGCCCTCCACTGAAAATTCCCGTCAAAATTTCCACTGGAAATTTCCAGTGTAAATTTCCACTGGAAATTTCCAGTGTAAATTTCCACTATAAATTTTGACGACGTGGCGATAATCCATTGGCCAACCTGACCCTCAGGTTCAAAATTAAACTTGAGATGATTTTTTCCCGGTCTCTGGTTAGCAGCTTGCTAACCTGAGAAGAAACAACCACCCCTTTTTATTTTTTAAAAATACATTTCTTAAAAACCTTTCACATAGGTTAGAAAACAAATATTATTATTATAATTATTATTATTATCCATCACCAAAAAACACTATTCTATGATATGAGATTTGGCCAGTGTTCAACTTCAAAAGCAAAGCCTCCGGGTAATTATAACATGTATATTAAAATTAAATGCTCTTCGAAATTAAATAAAAAACAAGTGATTTTAATTCGTATTTAGAACTTCGGATGGTCGTAACTTGGCCATCTGATGTCGAATTCAATCGATGTTAGTGGCATTGGGACCTGATCGGCGCCCTCTATTAAAATTTTATGAAAATTTAATTTTCTTGGCTTAAAATTTTCACGCGTCCCTCTGCTACTAATTGAATGTATTGAGCACGTAGTGGAAGCCCCAAAAGTGGGATTTTTAAATTTTTCACCGATGAACGACATGAAATCGTCGACATCGGTGAATCGATGCCTGATTTAAGTTGAGGATCTCGCGTGAAGAGTTTTAAGCATTAAACTAAAACCGTAAAATACCCAGTTTAGATCTGAAGTCATGTACGACATATTATCATCATTGGCAATCACTGCATGAAGAATTCGAAGCCGAATTTCTCTAGATCATCCACACGCTTCAAAAATTTACGGGATCGTCGATTGTTGAAATCCGGGTGCTAGCACAGATTTACAACGACACTTTTGACGCTCTGATGATCATCGCCTCTCCTTACTTGCGATGCCTGAGATAGATCTCAATCCAAGCTCCTGGATCCAGAGTCTCTTTCTCTAGAATACGGGAGATAAGTAGAGAGAGAGGGGTCATGAATAGTTACAAGTGAATTCCACTCTTCTTCTATTTATAGGGTGTTAAAAAAATACCCAGTAATGCCTTCCTGGACCCTGAATAATTAACACTCCATATAAACAATATTGTGACTACTAAACTGAGTCATAAATATGATTTATTATTATTATCACCTTCCTATAATATAATAAATATATTACGTGATAATAATCGAGTCATTAACTCGACTCATACTTACTGCAAATATTAAATGAAATTTGATTATTTTAAACTAATATCGCTGCATGAAGAATACGAATCTGAATTCTTCTACATCGTCTACACACGATTCAAAAATTTACAGGAGCATCGATCACCGAAATCTGGGTGCTAGCACAAAGTTCTGACGACACCTTCGTCACTCTGACGATCACCGCATCGCCTTACTTGTGATGCTTGAAAGAGAATCTGATCCAAGCTCCTGAATCCAGAGCCTCTTTCTCTAGAATGTGGTAGAGAATTGTAGAGAGAGATCATGGATAGTTACAAGTTAATTCCACTCTTCTTTTATTTATAGGGTGTTAAAAAAATACCTGGAAATGTCTTTCCAGTCCCCGAATAATTAACACTCCATATAAACAATATTTTGACTACTAAACTGAGTCATAAATAAAACTTATTATTATTATCACTTTCCTATAATATAATAAAAATATTACGTGATAATAATAGAGTCATTAACTCAACTCATACTTACTGCAAATATTAAATGAACCTTGAATATTTTAAACTAATATTCATTCAAATAATATTTTCATGTATTTAATTTATAACTTATAAATACATTTAATAAATAAATTCAATGCTCATTATTATTAACTTGAATAATATGAATTTATTTATTGCATTTGTGATTGTATCTCTTTGGACAAATCTCAGACCCCAATGGTGGGGTCCACCATTACTTATATATTTATTCAACTGAATAAAGCAGATTCTTGAATATGCTATTATGTATGACCCTCTAGACTCTTATATCGATATCAGTTAATATCATTCACATACCAAGAGAGAGATATAGCAACCCATCGTGGCCCCTAAATAGATAAGAATCGTCACAGCAACGACAACCAACCTATGAACACATACTGTGTAATATAATCTCTTTGTTTGTAAATATCTCATAAAGCAGGATGCACACCCATGTCATCACTCTTTTCTTACTTTATTATTTGTTGATCTAACTAGACAGATTTACCTTGGACTACCATGACCATGAATTTATCAAGGTATTACTATCTTGATCAACATGGCCTGAGATATATAACTTCCTTAACTTGGAAGTGGCAAATCCTTTCTTGGTCATTCAACCAATGTCATACCACCAATGACGCACCCAACACAAACTACATCGCCACAATTTCATTATCATGGTTTTTTCCTTGTATCAAAATATGCAATCAAATAACATACATTGACAATAATTTCAAGTTAAGAGACCATTACACATAGATAGGAACATCTAATGACACCCGAAACATATGTTGTTCATATTGGTGGATCTGTCCTCATGATCTCACTACTAGAGATCACCAAATGCGTACTTCATGAGAAGAAGTCTCAATGCTTATGAGCCTCCAACACTTGATAGTCAAACATCTACTGTGTCCAGTCAGTAATATATAACTAGACCATAGGACATTTGTTTAAAATTAATATCATAGTATCTCGAGGTTCTCATTATAACCTGAGATCGGTCATAAACTTTTGATATGACAATTAATCTATAGACATTACCATTAAATAATGGATGAAAAAATATCTACACTATAATAGTAAGTTATCATCATGTATATCTAACTTGTATACATGATATGGTAATCAAAAGTACTTTATAGTTGGGTCTAGGGCACCCACTATTACAACATATTCTTACCCAAATTCATTTTGAAGGTATTCCATTTCACAGTATACATATTGAATCTACATTTTTCAATATTTTTGGTTCCTTCATATGCAATAACAACCATATCATAATTTTTATAAGCAAAAGTACAATGGGAAATCCAATTAAACCCATATTCTCTAAATGTTCAAAATAAAGCACTCATAGTCTATTACTTTCATGCTTTGAGATTTCACTTGCATTCCAAAGAGTTCTTGGAGAATAAAAAATGACCCATTAAGTTTGAATCACATCCCACACATAAAAACCTAAGATTTTAGATTTTACCATTTGATTTGTTAATGTTGAATATTGAGGGAAGAACTTTGGTTCCAAGTGTTTAACACTCAAAGTCTAAAGAAGAAAAGTCAGTCTGACAAATTCCTTATCTACTATATATACTAATCCTATCTTTCCATCTTCCACATGTCACTCTGATAAACCTCCACATCCTATTTTACATACGTGCCAACCCTCCATGCCTCCACGTCCCTCCTCCATTTCTCTACCATTCTTTCCCTCCTGCTCCTTCTTGGCCTCCCCATCACTATTTCCCTCTCTCTCATTTCCGTTTTCCACTGCTCCTCCGAATACCGCTCCTGTTTCACCTCCACTCTGATTTCTCACTACTTTGAAATATACCCTATCCTCCATGTATCATTCCCTATGCATAGGCCATCTTCCACTCACGATTACCCTCTCCCTATCCTAGGGTTACCGCTGAAAATCAATTCCTCTCCCGACCTCCTGTTGGATCGATATAAATATGTATATTTATATTAGATGGAACAATACAAGAGGGGGTGAATTGTAAGTTTAAAAAATTTGTGTTTAAACACTTAAGAAAATTATTTTAAATGATCTTAAACTAATACAATTCACAAAAAATACAATTAACCACAAATTTATTGAGTAAAAAAGGTATGATATGATGTAATACTATAAGAAGTGTAAAGTAATTGTATTCAAAATGAATACAATAATCAGAGTAATACAATAGTGAAGGGTTATACCATAAAGCGTATAGAATCAATCGATACAATTTGTAACAGTATGATTGTAATTGAAACAATTACAAATGAATATGAAAATAAGAAAGGAAACAAGACAATTCCCTTTCTAATACAGACAGCAGCGGAAATGTAAAAGTTTACAATTCTTTTAACCCAAAGATAAGGGTATCCTTTCACCTTGGATAAGAGGTTTGTCTTACCACCACCTTGGTAAGCCCTTGATATGATGATCGGTACATCTGTCTTGCTATCCACGCAAGCCCTTGATACGATGATCGGTATGTCTGTCTTGGTATCCCCGCAAGCCCTCAATTTTGCAGGTAATCGACACCTCTATTTTTCAAACACTTGAAAGCCCTCGATACGAAGATCGGTAGCACCGCCTGCCTACCCTTAGCAGCCCTCGATCGTTATCACCTGATCGGCCGCACAAAGAAAAACAATTCACTTATTGAAATACAAAAACTAAGAATGAGTCGTTCACGTTTTGTAATTTCAAGTCTTTCACACGAAGCAAGAGAGAAGTCACAACGTCTCTCTCTAGAACTATATAGAAGCACAGAATGATCAAAGTCTCTTATTTGTCCTTCTCAGCTTCAAATGACCTTCTATTTATAGGCCTCAGGTTCCAACAGTCACATTTCCTCCAACGGTCATATTTCTCCGGAAAACTCGGAGGGACTTGGACACCTGGCATTATAATGGTCATATTGAAACAGAAAACACGACATCGTTTTTATTAGTTTATAACTAACTCCATGACATCATTTTGGTTAAAACAGAAGATATATGAGGATGATAAACATGAGTATGATTGACATGTGTTGATAAAGGATAAAAACAATCATGTGATAAAAATATGAGTACTATAAGTATTACTTAGTGTAATGTATTGATATGATACAAAGTGAGTATGATTCACAAAAGTTAGTACGATTGACAGAGTCAGTACGATTGACAGAGTTTGTACGATTGACAGAGTTAGTACGATTGACAAAGTCAGTACGATTGAAAGAATCAGTATGATTGACAAAGTCGGTACAATTGACAGATTCAGTACGATTGACAAGGTCAGTACGATTAACATAATCAGTACAATAAGTATAGTCAGTACGATAAGCATATATGAATAGATTTGTGATTTCCAAAACAAGACATAAAAGTCAAAATAGGACTTTTGACTCAACAATCTCCCCCTTTTTTTGAAAGCACAAAACATAAAGTAAAAACAAAAAGAAATACTTATCTCCCCCTGAGTTATTGGAAACTCTTCTGAATAAGAAATTGAATACAACTAACTCCCCCTTAGGTATGTACTTTCCTAAGGATTGTATTTGTAAATTTTTCTTGATTTAGAAGTATTTGATTAAAACATTATCCCCTTATAAAACATTCTCCCCCTTTGTGATTTACAAAAAAGAATGGTGTAATCTTGAGTTGCCTAAAAGAGTTAGAGAAAATAAATGCAAGTCAATGGGAAATGTAACATAAATCTCATTGAGATAACAAAAGTCTATAGAATTCCAGAAATGAGCAAAGAAAGATACAACAACACTCATTTGTTTTCTCTTTTCTTTTATTTATTGATTAGCTCATGAAGAACGGATTTCATCTTTTTGATTTCTTTATTGTCTTCAGAGATAGAATCACTTTGAGATTTGAGAAGCTCTTATTGATCAGCAAAAAGCTGATCCTGATTTTTGATAGTCTCTTCTTGGACTCTGATTACTTCTTCAAGATTATCAATTCTGTCATGCAAATTCTTATTATCTTTAGATAACACAGAATTTTGCTTCTTCAACAGAACTATTTTATCTTTGAAAGATGAAACCTTTAAAAACTCTGACTGGAAAGCATTCATTCTCTCTTGCAGCTATTTTATTGAAAGAATATTGGCTCTATGAGTTGTTGACATCTGATTCATCCTTTCAATGGTTTATTTTTCAAGCTTATTGAAAGAAATAGCAAGATCATTTGAAAGCCTCCTTAAGTATTCAATTGATATTTCATGATCATTCACTGAGATTTCTCCTTTGTATGACCACTTAGTCATTCTATTACAAGCCTTCTTATGAGCAGCCGAACTTTCAGATAGTACTTTTAAATCGTCTTCAATTGACAATACTCTCTTTCTAAGTTCTCTTACATAACCAAACTTATTCCTTTTATTGTCAGTAATGAAATAAATTTTCCCTTCAAGTTTAGGAAAATAAGGAAAAGTCTTCTCAATTATCCTCAAAATATGAACAATGTAATAACTCTTCTTGAGAGAAATTGTGTGTTCTGAATAAGTATCCTCATCATATGAATCTAGTTCATTTGATCGGCTTGAGTCTTCAACTGACTGTTTTCCTTTTTCTTTTTCTTTCTCCTTTCTTTCTTCTTCCACTTTTTCACTGATAACAATTACCTTTTCAGTATGAGAAGATTGAGCACCTTGATTTACTTGGGAAGGAATTCTATCTGAAGTTTCAAAATATTCAGCTGGTGCTTGATCGTTATAATGAACCTGTTGAATACCTTCACTTTTCTTTTGAAAAGATTCTTCTCTACTCTTTTTTGAACTCTGAAGAAATTCCAAAATAAAATCTTCTTCCTCTTCTTCAACTTCCTGTATTTATTTCAAAATTTGTTTCCCTTTCTCTTTCTCTGGAAGACTCTGTACGATAGGTTCTTGATGCACTTCTTCCGTTAGTTGAGCACTAGCCTATTCAACCATTTTCATAATTTTAGAAACATCAAAGTCTTGAGATTTCCTTTTTAAAAGAGTCTTCTTTTTCTTCTCAGCCTGAAGAGTATCCTCTACCCTTATCCTCTCAGCTAAAGCTTCGACTGGATCAAGACCGAACTTAGGATCACCTTCTTTTATTTGTTCTCTATCTTTCCTCCACTTGTCCACAAACTTCTTGGTGTATTTAGGTTTCTTCTTTGGATTATAACTGGTTTGCGGATCTAACTTTTGAGGAGCAATAACAGTTGGATTATCTTCGATTGGCAAAGGTGCTGATTGATTTGGTGCCGATTGATTTTGTGCCGATTCAGCTTCTACATCTTTGACAAGAAGCTTTGAGTTTTTATCAAAACAAACATACAACTTCTTCAACATATTCTTACTTATCCAAGAAGGCTTTTGTTCTTTCAATTTCCCTTTCAAAGGAATATTACAAAAATTCAGGCTTTCAAGAATGAACTTTGTAAGAATAAATGGATACATAATCAAATGAGACTTGATCGCTCCTGACTTGACATTCTTGACTATTTCGAAGATGTATCCCATGAGATTTACCTTTCTCATGTTTACAAGATAGTCTAGCATAAAGATATCAGAAACCTTAAAATTTTATCTATCCCCTTTCCTTGGGATAAGAAATCCTTGCATCCAAAGAACAACAAACTTGTTATCTGGAGATAAATGAGCTACCTTTATCTTCTCTTAATTTATAAGAAATAACGACTTTTCAGCACTTTCTTTATTAAAAGTACCAACTTCCTCGGGTAGTTTATGAGATGGAAAAAAATAATCACCTTCTATTGAGACATTTAGAAAGTGGGATGCTTGTTTCAGAGACATTGAGAATTTTATATCATACACAGCAAAGTTTATCATCATATTTTTGTCAAAAGACACGGTTTTGTAGAATTGACTAACTTCTTCAACAAGAATCGGATCTTGAGATACAGTTTTTTCAACACAAAGATGTTCCCAACCTTGAAACAAAATAATCCTTCTGATTGTTGAATCATACGTGTCAAAGAAGTCCTGAGAAACTAACCTTTCTCTGAAGAAGTATTTCTCTGAAAATGTTTTTGAAGACATTTCGGCAGGAGTGTTGGCAGAGGACTGAGACATATAGATGCAGCAAATGGAAGATCGTATGGAGTCTTAAAACAAAGGAGAAAAGATTTTCCACGAGATCTGAAAACCGGTGTGGGTTTGGGGAGGGGAGGGGTCTATTTATAGGTGAAAAAAGGATAACCATTGATCTTCTATGGTTGAGATTAGAAGAAAATAAAATCAATGGTAGGGATTTAAAGGGTTTTTTAAAAAAAATGAGAAACAATAAAAATAAGAAAAAGAAAACAAAGAAAGAAAGAATGTACCTACCGGATATTCTAAGGAAATTTTTGGTTTAATAGTATTAACATAGTATAATACAATAGAAAAAATAAAATACATGAGTTTGAGGAAAAAGAATACGATCAGTTGTGAAACCGATGGAAAAAAGTCATTACCATAGGTTTTCAAGCTGATGGAAAACAAAGTCATTACCATAGGTTGTTAAGCCGATGGAAAACAAATTCATTACCATAGGTTTCCAAGATGATGGAAAACAAAGTCATTACCATAGGTTGTCAAGCCGATGGAAAACAAATTCATTACCATAGGTTGTCAAGCCGATGGAAAACAAAGTCATTACCATAGGTTGTCAAGCTGATGGAAAACAAATTCATTACCGTAGGTTGTCAAGCCGATGGAAAACAAAGTTGTTTCCATGGG
The DNA here is from genome assembly GCA_963277665.1 of Viscum album. Lineage (NCBI taxonomy): Eukaryota > Viridiplantae > Streptophyta > Magnoliopsida > Santalales > Viscaceae > Viscum > Viscum album. The sequence goes on along the minus strand of OY728143.1, from coordinate 1,039,984,707 downwards.
GTGACATGCTGATGGAAAACAAAGTTGTTGCCATGGGGTGACACGCTGATGGAAAACAAAGTTGTTACCATTGGGTGACATGCCGATGGAAAACAAAGTCATTACCATGGGTTGACATGCTGATGGAAAACAAATTTGTTACCATGGGTTGACATGCCGATGGAAAACAAAGTTGTTACCATGGGTTGACGTGCAGATGAAAAACAAAGTTGTTACCATGGGTTGATGTGCCGATGGAAAACAAAGTTGTTACCATGGGTTGACCTGCCGATGGAAAACAAAGTTGTTATCATGGGTTGAAATGCTGATGGAAAACAAATTTGTTACCATGGGTTGACGTGCTGATGGAAAACAAAGTTGTTACCATGGGTTGACGTACCGATGGAAAACAAAGTTGTTACCATAGGTTGATGTGCCGATGGACAGAAAATCAATACGGTAACCAGGAAAACAAGATGACAAATGATTAAAACAATAACCAAATAGTTAAAACGATAATCAGAAATATAGTAAATCGAAAGAATAAACGAATAAAGAAGGAAAATTTTAAGAAATATATAGGGTGAAGAAAAAAATGTTCTCCCAATTTTAAGAGGAGTTTAATGTAAGGAGAAGTGTAAAACATGAAGTAGATATGAATGATTATTTTAATGTAATCATTACTAGATTCTGTTTTATAAACTCTAATATATCAGAAGGTAGTGGTTTTGTAAAAATGTCAGTAAGTTGTTCTTGCATTTCGATGAATTGTAAAATAATATCTCCTTTTTGTGTGTGATCCCTAAGAAAGTGATGTCTAATATCTATGTGTTTTTTACGGGAGTGATGTGCTGAGTTTTTACTAAGATCTATGACACTAGTATTATCACATAGAATTTGAGTTTTGGAAAAGCTCAATCCATAGACAGTGAGTGTGTGTTGCATCCACAACACTTGAGCACAACAACTTCTAGCTGCTACATATTCATCTTAAGCAGTGGAAAGTGCTACTGAGTGTTGTTTCTTGCAGGACCAAGAAACCAAGGAATCTCCTAAGAAATGACATGTTCCAAATGTACTCTTTCTATCCATTCTACAACCACCAAAGTTAGTATCTGAAAAACTTTTTAAAACAAAATCATTTCCAAAAGAATAGAAAAGACCTAAATCCAGAGTTCCTTTTAAATACCGAAATATTCTTTTCACGACTTTTAAATGAGACTCTTTTGGATTAGATTGGTATCTTGCACATAAGCATACAGAAAACATTAAGTCTGGTCGATTAGCTGTCAAGTATAACAAACTTCCTATCATACCTCTAAAAATTGTTTGATCTACTGGTTTCCCAGTTTCATCAAGGTCAGGTGTATTTAAGGTACCAATTGGAGTGCTAATACTTTTAGTATTGTCGTATCCATACTTTTTGAGTAAATATTTAATATGCTTATATTGATATATAAATGTCCCTTCTAGTTTTTGTGAAATTTGAAAACCTAAAAGGAATGTTAACTCACCCATCATACTCATTTCAAACTCATATTTCATTAAATTCTCAAAAGAATCAGTTAAATACTACTGAGTTGATCCAAATATGATGTCATCAACATAAATTTTAACAATAAAAACTTTTTTATTTTCCATTTTTATAAAAAGTGTTGGATCCACTGTACCTTTTGCATAATTTTTTTGTAAAAGAAATCATGTAAGTCTATCATACCATGCTATAGGGTCTTCTTTAAGGCCATATAAAGCTTTAGTAAGTTTAAAAACATGATTAGGATATTTTGAGTTAATAAAACTAGGGGTTGTTCAACAAAAACTTCTTCTTGAACAAAACCATTTAGAAAAGCACATTTGACATCCATTTGAAATAATTTGAAATTAAAGTAAGCTGCAAAGGCTAATAGAATATGAATAGATTCAAGTCTAGCTACCGGAGCATATGTTTCTTTATAGTCTATTCCCTCTTGTTGATTATATCCCTTAGCAACAAGTCTTACTTTATTTCTTACAATGATTCCATTTTCATCACATTTATTTCTGAGAACCCATTTTACACCAATTACAGTTGTTTCTTTAGGTCTTTCAAATAAAGTCAAGACTTGATTCCTTTAAAATTCATTTAGTTCATCTTGCATTGCTTTAATCCAATATTCATCACCTAAGGCCTCACTTGGACTTTTAGGTTTGAATTGGGAAAGAAAGGAAAGATGTTCTATTTCATTTCTCAAGGAATTTCTGGTCCTTACAGGTTGATTTACATCGCCAATGATGTTATCACTGGGATGATTCCTAAGAAGCAATTGATTTGGGTTTTGTAAAACCTTTTCATCAACGTATGGTAGAAAATATTATGGGGTAAAAGTTTCAGAAAGACTTTATTGAACATTTTCCTTATCATAAGGATCTTCTAATAGAGGTTGATAAACAGTTTTTGAAAACACATCTAAAGATGTAGGTTGGGGTTGTTTGAAAACAAAAGGATTAGTTTCATCAAATTTAACATGAACTGTTTCATCAACAGTACAAGTATTTTTATTGAAAACTCTATAAGCCTTAGAAGTTGTAGAATATCCTAGAAAGATTCCTTCATCATATTTTGGTGAAAACTTGTGTAGATTATCTTTAGTATTCAGAATGAATACCTTTCATCCAAAAACTTTGAAGTATGAAATTTTAGGTTTTCGACCAGTCCACAATTTATATGGTGTTTTATTAAGAAAAGGTCTAGTTAAAACACGATTTATAGTATAACAAGCAGTACTAACAGCTTCATCCCAAAAGTGCTTAGCAATTGAGTATTCACTCAACATGGTTATTATCATTTCCTAAAGAATGTGATTTCTTCTCTCAACAACACCATTTTTATGAGGAGTTCTTGGAGCTGAGAAATTGTGAGTAATACCTTTCTTACTACAAAAAGTTTCAAAATCTGAATTTTGAAATTCACCACCATGATCACTATGGATAGTTACCAATGGTAAGTTTTTCTCATTTTTAACTTGGGCTCTAAAACTTTTGAAATAGAAAAAGGCTTCAGATTTCTTTGTTAGAAAATAGACCCATGTACATCTAGTAAAGTCATCGACTAAAAAAAATACATAGTATTTTCCTCCAATGCTTCCAGTTTTTTGAAGGACCAAAAAGATCCATGTGCACTAGCTGTAATGCATTAGAAGTTGAAACTTCATTAATTTATTTAAAGCTAGTTTTATGTTGCTTTCCAAATTGACAAGGATCACAGACCTTTGAAGAATCATATCTAATATTTGGTAGACCCTTTAAAAGTCTTTTCTTTTAAATTTTACAAAGGTTTCTTAGGTTTTAGTGTCCTAGTCTTCTATTCCATAGCCATGATTGGTCTTCTATTGCACTTAAGCAGGGTAAATTTTGGCTCCTAAGGTCTTCTAAGTTAATAGTGTATACATTCTCTTGCCTATGGGAAGATAAAATTAATTCATCCTTGGAATTGTGAATTAAGCATTTATCATTTCTAAAATTCACAAGGTATCCTTCATCACATAATTGACTTATGCTGATGAGATTGTGCTTAAGACCTTTAACAAACAAGACATTTGAAATAAGAACTTTTCCAAGAAAAACAATATTACTTATTCCAACAATTTTTCCTTGAGAATTATCTTTGAAGGTAACTTTTCCACCTTTTGTTTCGATAATATTTTCTAAGAAATCTTTGTTTCCAGTCATGTGTCGAGAACAACTATTATCCATGTACCAAATATTATTGTTGGTACACTTCTTATTTTCCTGAAAAAGAAAAAATTAGTTTTTCAGAATCCAAACTTGTTTGGATCCAGAAGGGTTAGATAAAAGAATTTTAGGAATCCACATTTGTTTTGAAAAATGAGCTTTATGAAATCCTAAAGACTGAGTTCTATTAAGAGAACAATCTATTTTCTAGTTTCCACAACATTGACACTTAGTACAAAAAGGGGTACTTTGAGGAACAAAATAGTTATTACTAAAAATCAGTTTAGAATGAGTATAACCCAAACCAGAATGATTTCTTAAAGGTCGAATTTGAGAATACATTTTATCAAAGTTTTCCTTTCCATAAGTAAAGTTTGACAAACATTTATTAAAGGAAAAAATTTATGACTTTAGTTTTAAAACTAAGTTTTTATCCTCTAAAACATTTGATTTTGAACTAGAGTTAGGCTCGAAAACATTTTTCTTAGAAATTAAATTTTCAAGATCCTTAGAAAGTTTATCCTTATCCGAATTAACTTTCTCAAGGGTTTTTAAAATACTTTCAAAATCGGAAGTTTTCATATAAAGGTCATTAGAAAGATCTGATACTTCTTTAGTTAAAATTGAAATTCTAGAATTTTCCTTATCAAGCTTTTTCTTGAGTTTAGAATTTTCATTCTCAAGTAGTTTAGAAAACCTAAACACTTCTTCAAAAGAAGGTAATGTATTATCTTCTGATGAAGAAGATCGTCATTTGAAGATTTATAATATTTATTATCAGTATAATTTTCATTCAAGGATACATTTGTAATAGCTTCAGCATTGTGTACCTTAGCCAGGAAACAATGATCTCCAATTGGTAGTCTGGCTATAAGTCAAATATTCCTTTGTCCTGAGGATTCATATTCTGAAGAATTATCTGATGAATCGCTACCACTTGCACTCCAAGTATCATTGGCCTTCAAGACTTTATTTTTCTTTGTCTTGTAATAATTTTTCTTATTTCTTTCAGAATGTTTCTCCTTTATATATTTTCTCTTTAGTAAAGGATAATCAGGTCTTATATGACCTACTTTCTTACATTCATAACAAGTTACCTCTGGATCTTTCTTATCCTTTCTATCTTTATTTTTTAATCTGTATTGGAAGTCTTTCTTTCCCACAATCTTGTTCATCCTTCGAGCAAGATTGGATAACTCATTATCTGAATGATCACTATCACTTGATTCTGATAAAAAAACTTTCTTGGCTTTGGATCTTGTTATCATTTCAGGTGTTTTAGCTTTAGATGTAGTAGTAAAATCTACACTTCCATTTACATTTTTATTCTTATTGAAATCAGCATCTCTCTTCATTCTTGTCTCCTGCTGTAGAAGAGTTCCAAAAAGTTCATCAAGTGTGATCTGGGAAACTTTTCTGTTTTTGTAAAGACCCAGAAATTTCAAGGAAAATTTTTTTTCTTAATTTCTTTGGAATTTTACGAGTCCATAGTTTTTGACGACACCTGATTCTGAGGCCCGGTGTGCCCGGAATCTTTTTCTGAAGTTTTGTTAAGCTTAAATTAACGTGTGAAAGCAGTTTTACTGAAAAAGTGGAATAACTCTTAAACGGTTACTCGGATCAGAAATCTGAGGGCACCGTTGCACTCAGGATGGCGGGTTTACCCTAGGCGCAACTTATGTTTAGTCGGCGTGGGTCTCCTGTGAGAAATTCCAAAAATGGCATAACCGTAAATAAAATAATTAAATAAATTATTGTATTTTTCGAATGCTTATAACTCACAAACGGTAGCTCGGATTAAAAATCTGAGATCACCGCTGGACTCATGAGGGTATGATTTATTTAAGAAGATACTAACTTTGGCCGGTGCGGGCCACCAGAAAAAGTTAGTTTTTGGCCTCAAATAAAATAATTAAGTGACAATTATTTTATTGTAAAATTCAGAACTTCTAAACGGTAAGTCGGATTGAAAATCCGAGAGTACCGTTGGGTCCATTGGGGCGTGTTTTACTTAGGCAAAGCCTAACCTCGACCGATGCAGGTTGAGGGTGACTGATAATAATTTCCAAAGTTTTGTTCAAGTACGTTTAGTAAACGTGCGTGTGGGTTTTTCTATCTTTTGAACCGGTGCTCGGAATTGAAATCTGAGGGCACCGATAAACTCGCAGCGCCGGTAATTGCTTAAGGGAACATTTACCTTAGTTTCATTTTGAGCGGGTTGAGGATTAATAATTGGGGATTTAGAATTAAATAAATAAAATTGTTAGAACAAATTTATTTATATCTATGGTAGTTATACCCTACAAAGGGGAGTTAAGGGTGAGATCCATAACCACCAACTACCCATGTGAGGATAAATGAGAGGTGGGGCCCACACGATCCCCAACCTTTCAACTCCTCTTAAACTCCTTGAACCCCCATTAATCTCCCCTTCATTTATTTCTTTGCCAACTCTCCCATTAATTATGTGAACTCCTCACCTCCTTCTCTCTCTCCCATAAGTTTTTGCCAACTTGATTTCAATTAACGAATTGGATCCTCTTATTTTTTAATTGCTTGGAATTATTAAATTAAGAGGAAGCCTTTCATTTTATTGTTGGGAAATTAATCTGTGGAGAAGCTTTGGAGGATTAGAAGGAAAAGATTTCTTTCCACGAAGAATGCAATCTTCCCCTCGGTGGAGGGCATCTCCTTCAACCGAGGCAAGAACGTGAGGTGACGCCACGAGGAGCACCGTTCTTCTTCTTCTTCCTCCGCGTAAAGGGAGAAAGACTCCACCCATGAAGAATGCGTGGGATTTCTCCAACGATGCTTCCACTTCGGACGCACCCCGACGTCAACGGATTCGACACCGTTCTTCTGCGACGCCCGACCACCGCGATGCTTGCCTCTTTCCGTGGTTCGACGACGTGCGACATCTTTTCGAGGTAGGGGAATATTGTTTGTTTCTCATCTAAGTGGTTTTATCTCACGGGCATGAGCGTTTATTTATAAGATGTTTGTGTAATTTATTCTTGAATAAATTATACCCTTCTCGTAGTTGAAAGCAAGTGTTTGATTATTGCCAATTGATAACGCCTAACGCGGAGGGCACGGGCCGAACAAACACGGACCGATGACCCTCCGTTGGTTGTTCGTTTGTGCACGAAGATGGGGCGGCCGATGCGAGGGCGAGGCCAGGATAACGACATGAGCAGGACATCGCAGGCAGGCGGTCGGTACGGCGGTTCAGCGATAAGATCGAGCGGACAGGAGGCACAGATGTCCGGAGGCGGCGGGTGCGCAAGACCCTTGGCGGGTAGGGTTTCATCGGCGGCTGAACTTTTGGGTTGATGGGGCATGATTTTTGGGGAAGGAGTTTTATTTTTGAGCGTGAGGAATCGTGGTCGAATGAATGAAGATTGGAGAGAGAATAGAAAATAAGAGAATTAAAATAAAAGGAAAATAAAAAGGGAATTCAATCATGAGATGGGGTGTGATTGGCTTGGAGTCAAGCAAGGGAGGTGGATTTATTTGGGTGGTGCGTGGAATTGGGTGTGAGAATTTAAGGTATTAAATTAAATTAAAAATAATAATAATATAATAATGTTATTATTATTTTCATTGGGAAAACCATATTTTGACGGTATCTTCTTCGTGCGACCTCGGTTTCACGAACTGTCAGTGGGCAGTGCGACCCTGACTTTGAGACGGAATTTATGAGTCCAATATTGGATGTTTTTTTTGGGTTTTTGGATCGGGTACCCGAAGCGCTCGAAAAATAATAGATTTAATATTATTATTAAATCTTCGACCCGCCATAACTCATGCGTGCGACGTCCGATTGGCTTACCGTCAGTGGCGATGTAATCCTATTATTAATATGGTCGATTCAAGTCTAATGTTGGATACTAAATTCTAGTTCGTGGCTCGGGGCCACGAAACACCGAATACTAATAATATTATTATTATTACGGGATCTTATATCGGACATATCTCTCTCATACGATGTCGGAATGATGAACCGTCTGCGACGTTGCAGCCCTGGAATTAAGACGAATGTTTTAAGACAAGTTTTGGATATTTAAGTCAAGGTCGAGGCATGGGCCCCACGAGGCCCGATTCACGCGTGTTGCGGGGAAATGCAACCTTTTCACCGGCTATCCATTTTGGACCAATGGGTAGTCCATCTCGTGTGTTTTTTCATATGGATCGCAATGGTGTGACCAGTTTGGTTAACCAGTGTCATTTGAAGTACGGTCGGGTTGGTTCGAACCCAAAACCAACCAGGCACTCGGATCGGAAAAGCTTATAACTTGAGCTCCGGACATCCGATTGACGTTCCGTCGACTTTGTTGGATTCCTTTTGATGAGACGGATCTTTTGGCATACTTCACCTAGGTTTGGATGCAGTTGGAGTACGGTCGGGTTGGTTTTATCTTAGAAACCAACCGGGGCCCTAGAACGGAAATGCTGATAACTTCCGGATCGGACGTCTGTTTGACAAACTGTTAGCGGTGTTGGTAATATCGTTGAGAAATGGTCCCTTTGAGTATACCCTATGAGAGTTCGGGGTACAGTTGAGATACGGTCGGGTTGGTTCGTACACGAAACCAACCGGGCCCCCGGGACGAAAAGGCTAATAACTCACAGACCGGGTGTCTGATTGATGCGTCGTCTATTGCGTTGAGACCCCTGTGACGAGGCAGTCCCTTGTGATACTTCTTTGTGAGACTTTGTGATACTTGGAGTATCGACCTGTAGCTCGTGGAGCGGACCCTCCCGGAGACGAGCGTACAGAGTACGGAGACCGTGTAGCTGGCTGAGACCTGATGACTGCTTGTCTGATTCGAGTCGGAGTGACTTGTATAGCCCAGTGGGGAGCACTACTGTGTTTGGGTGGTAGACCCACGGCGGGGAGCACTACTGTGTTTGGGTGGCAGACCCGCGGTACTCGACAGGAGGAGTACCTCTGCAGGCTATTAGGGGGGTGCACTACTGTGTTTGGGTGGCAGACCCCGGTGGGGAGCACTACTGTGTTTGGGTGGCTGACCCGCGGTACTCAACAGGAGGAGTACCTCAGCAGTCTTAGGTTAGTGAGCAGTGCCTCAGAGTCGTGACAGGATCACTGTACTCGACAGAGATGGAGCTCTTCAGCAGTTACGGTTTCGATAATGAAAATTCTGGTTTGAGCTGAGTCAATGACCTTTGTGTTTACCTCATGATTGAGATGGGTCACTTGATAAGTTAGGTATATGTATGGGCATATACCTAAGTAGTGGTTATCTGTTGATTTCATAACCTTTGTGTTTCCTCATGATTGAGATGAGTTACTTGATAACTTAGGTATAAGTATGGGCTTATACCTAAGTAAGGGTTATCTGTGGAGATCTTTCTTTGTGGTTATCCTTGTTAGATTTAGTGAGACCTTGAGGGTCTCGGGGTCCCTACTGAGTATCATTATACTCACCCCTGCACGGGCTATGCCCGCACCTCGTTGTGTTAGATGCAGACGACGGACAGTGTTGACGGAGGCCGAGCATTCGAGGACTGGACAGTACCCAGAGTTGGACCTCACGACGAGTCAGTATCCGGAGGTGGACTTCATGACGAGACGGTACACAGTGGAGGTTGATGGGCGAGAGCTTTGAGGAGGCTATTTGTACCTACCCTTCAGGTAGGATCCGTGGAGGACGATCCAAGAGCTGTGCTATCTGTACCTACCCTTCAGGTAGGATCCGAGGTGGACGACCCAGGAGCTGCTTCTATTCTTCCAGTTGCTTGTATTTTCTGTTGTACTTTCATTCATTTGTAGTTGTACTTTTCAGTTGGGTTTGTATTCTGGCTCATTTACTATTCAGCACTTTCTTATGTACTTAGTGTATTACTTCCGCTTGTACTCTGTAGTGTTTGTTTACTTTTATAAAGGAAATGCCTTCCCAGATAACGGTATTTACGCCTTAGGTGATAGTTTCCAGCCCCTGTCCTATGGAAGGCGGGCATGGGGTAGTCATGGCACGAGCCCCGAGGACGGGTCATGACAGTTTTCATCAATAGCTGTCATTTTTTACTCCCATTCGTTTGGCATTATATCAATAATTTTATCTACAAGAGCTTCGTCATCAATACCTTTTTCTCCCATAGATTGTAAACTGTTAACAATTGTTATAAATCTTTGTTTCACTTTACACACCGGCTCTCCATAAGGGAAAATAAATCCATGATACTCTGCTCTAAGCATTGCTCTTCTTGTTTCTATAACCTTGGATGTACCAAAATGTGTGACTTCCAATTTCTTCCAAATACAGTTGGCTGGTTCACAAGATGATATATGGCTATATATATTCCTGGTCATAGAGTATAGAAAAGTATTGCATACCTTGTAATTCAGTTGATATTCTTGCTTTTCTTGGTTGGTGAAAGTACTGACTTCTTTGTCAGGAATTTTGTAACCTCCAGTAAGCATAATAAAATTGTCTACACCAGTATTGATAACAAATGTCTTCATTCGATCTCTCTAGTAGTAATAATCATTCCCATCAAATATAGGTGGTCTGGTTGGATTTTGATTGTCAATTGATGCAATATTTATCTCTGCCATCTAATAAAACAAAATCTTTTCCACTCCACACATTAGTACAGTAAGTAGTTAAAACAGAAGTTTGAAAGAAAGAAATAGATCTAGAAAACAAATCAGTGGAAACCTCCTCTGATACCAATTTTTGGATCAATATAAAGATGTATATGTATATTAGATGAAACAATATAAGAGGGGTGTGAATTCTAGCTTTAAAAACTTTGTGTTTAAACACTTAAGAAAATTATTTTAAATGATCTTAAACTAATACAATTCACAACAAATACAATTAACCACGAATGTATTGAGTAAAAATGTATGATATTATGTAATACTATAAGAAGTTTAAAGTAATTATATTCAAAATGAATACAATAATCAGAGTAATACAATAGTAAAGGATTCTAGCTTAAAGCGTATAGAATCAGTCAATGCAATATGTAATAATATGATTTTAATTGAAACAATTACAAATGAATATGAAAAGAAGAAAGGAAACAAGACAATTCCCTTTCTAATACAGACAACAGTGGAAATGTAAAAGTTTACAATTCTTTTAACCCAAAGAGAAGGGTATATTTTCACCTAGGATAAGAGGTATGTCTTACCACCACCTTGGTAAGCCCTTTATACCATGATCAGTACATCTGTCTTGCTATCCCCACAAGCCCTCGATACGATGATCGGTACGTCTGTCTTTCTATCCCCACAAGCCCTCGATTTTGCAGGTAATCGGCACCTATGTCTTTCAAACACTTGAAATCCCTAGATACGAAGATCGGTAGCACCGTCTGCCTATCCTTAGTAGCTCTCGATCGTTATCACCTGATCGGTCACATAAATCAAAACAAAGCACTTATTGAAATACAAAAACTAAGAACAAGTCGTTCACGTTTTTTAATTTCAAGGCTTTCTCACGAAGAAAGAGAGAAGTCACAATGTCTCTCTCTAGAACTAGATAGAAGCACAGAATGATCAAAGTCTCTCAGTTTTCCTTCTCAGCTTCAAATGACCTCCTATTTATAGGCCTCAGGTTCCAACAGTCACATTTCCTCCAATGGTCATATTTCTCTGGAAAACTTGGAGGGACTTGGACACCTGGCATTATAACGGTCATATTGAAATAGAAAACACGACATCGTTTTGATTAGTTTATAACTAACTCCACGACATCGTTTTGGTTAAAACAGAAGATATATGAGGATGATAAACATGAGTAAGATTGACATGTGTTGATAAAGGATAAAAACTAGCATGTGATAAAAATATGAGTACTATAAGTATTACTTAGTGTAATGTATTGATATGATAAAAAGTGAGTATGATTCACAAAAGTCAGTACGATTGACAGAGTCAGTATGATTGACAGAGTCAGTACGATTGACAGAGTCAATACGATTGACAGAGTCAGTATGATTGACAGAGTCAGTACGATTGACAGGGTTAGTATGATTAACATAATCAGTACGATAATCATAGTCAATACGATAAGCATATATGAATAGATTGTGATTTCCAAAACAAGACATAAAAGTCAAAAGAGGACTTTTGACTCAACACCTTCGATTGTTCCTTCATCTTCAACAGCTTCTTCTCCTACATTTATCCTCACTCTTATGTTCCTTTCTCTATATCTAGGTTTCATGCTACCATCATCGGCTCCCTCTACCTCCTAAATTACCCTCGATGCCTCTAGCTTCTTCGCCTTCACCTTCGCCTACTCCGCCTCCGCCTGTTCCACGTCTGCCACATACGGCTCCTCTACCTATGACTCATCCGTCTTCGGCCCCTCTACCTCCTCCAATTCTACAGCAGTGACCATGAATCACAGTGGATTTCAATCTTCAAAGAAGTTATTGGCATCACAGTGGATTTCTATCTACAAATAAGATGATGTTGGGATCGACTCAGGGTTCATTGAAAATATTGGGTGTCAGTTTCTCTCAATCGGAGGGCAAGGAGTATGCATCAACTAATAGCTCAGATCGGCATCCCATTTCTCTATCATCGATATTTTCATCTGATTTCGTCTTCTTACGAGGTTTCAGTTTGGAAATTATCATCAACACTCAAATGAAGGTCTCCAGATTCCAGCTTGGTCAACACCACCTTCTTCATCATAAAAGGTAACCTCAGTGATTTGCAACTCTAGTTACAGGAGAAACCAAATCATTCAGATAATTTTAGCTTAGTCTGTCATCATATTTTGTGATTCTATTTCTTAACTGTTTTTACTATCGATTTACTTTTCAAGAGAGACCACCACTATCCTTTGTTGAGCTTCTCTCAGAAGATGCAGCTGGCCTCAGCCTCTCTTCATTCTGGTTTTATGTTTAAATTCATACTTTATATTTTATTATTTCATTTAAATATATATACTCTTCCATTTCATCAATTTCAACAACTATTTCATTCGGTAAGATGATATTTATTCACCTATTCATTTTTTTAGGGTTCACACTTTCTTCCACCACTTAAAAATGAGTTGCAGTTTAGGTATGCCAATATTACTTTGTTAATTGGACAATATATTTATTTTTCTCTCATGAGGATTGTATGTACTCTTTATTATTTATTTTTATAGATGTGTTACATTACTTTCATTATGTAATCTTTTTCCACCATTACAAATTATATTATATGTTGTATACTCGATAGTTTTCTTGCTTCCATCAGTTTTTCCAATCAAATGAATAATACCATCCATTATTATATTATCTTAATTAATTTATTCTCCTCAGTTTTTGTGATTTTAGGTGATGAGAGATAATTTGAAGAGAGCTCAACCAGAGACTGAATGGTTGTACAGGGGAGGTACTAAGGTGTTCAATTCGATGACTGCTTGATTTCTATCACTGAAAAATCATCAAGTTATTTGGTTTGTATGTTTCACAGTATTTTTTAACTAAGGGAATTACTTTCTTTAAAATAAGAAATAATTTTGTTGTATTAAAAGAAATAGTAATTATTTTTTGTTACGCACTGTTATATACATTCGAGTTTACCCAGCTATTATTCCACCACTTAAAAATGAGTTGTAGTTTAGGTATTTCGTGCTTACATTTACATTTAAACATGTTCCAATGGATGCTTTTTTTCCAGGTTGTTCTAACATACCTTTCAAGGACCCTATATTTAATTATTAAACAAATTTTAATGAAATGGTTGATGGTGCACATTACCAGGTATGTTGTTGAGCAGTTTTACATGCTACATAGTTTGATTAGTTGTCTAAAAATATATTTTTTAATTCATAGTAGTATATTGATATATTTCTACTATTGTATCCCGATTTTGGTATAGCAACACTATTTACTATAAAATCATGAAACTCATGTGATTGGTGCATAATACATTATTGCTTTAGGTATTAGTGAATGTAATAAACACCATAGAATAATAGAATAAACACCATTGTGATTTTTGAATTATACAAATTTAGTAATTTTCTAAATGAAACACAAAAACTCAAATAGATTATTTTGAATTATTTTGAATGATGTTTTGCAGCTTTTTGATACCAGAATACAATATTTTCATTCTATTATAACTTCCTTATATATATATATATATATATATATTTACTAAAGTTTGCATTTTTTCTGCTTACGTGTCACCTTCCCATGTTACCACGTCACCAAAACCCTCTAATTCTACCTCCAAACCCAAAAGAAACTTTCTATATGCCGCCCCCGATCGGTAACAGGTTTTAATATATTATGCTAATCTGATTCTGTTTTAATTATACTATTTTCTGTTGGTACAAGTGTATACCCCTACATTGATTCTATAACTCAGTTTTGACCTAATGGGTTTTGATTGGATTCTATTTTGATTGTTTTTATATTCTTCGTTGATTGTTTTTATACTATCTATAACATGTTTCTATATATTCTGCTGATTGGATTATGTTTTGATTCTACACATATGAAGGCATTTCCATAGTTGGTGGTTGGAATGAGTACAGCAAGGCGGATTCCATTGCATACATGTTTCTAGTTAGTTGATTCTATTTTAATATTCCTTATGATGTCACTTATTTTGTATCACAGATTCCATGAATTTCCATAGTTGTGTTCACTATTAATATGTTACATTCACTAAAAATTTATTCCACTATATATGTCTTTCTATTCACTTTTAGAATATTGTATTCACTGATAGTTTGTTAATTGTTAATATGTTTTGTTTCTGATTGTTTTATCAGTACATGTGAATACATCAACAGGGATTGGAAATGAATGCAGGTATTTTTTATAAAATTGTGGAGTTAACCTCCCTTTTCGTGTTGTTTTTATTAAATAAAACTATTTTTTACGGATTTCTAATGTGATGATTTGATGTTTTCTCCTACAGTTCAAGATGCGGTTTCTATTTACAGATTAATTTGACTGTGTGTCTTTCTTATTTATTTTCTCAGTGCATGTGAATACATTAAGAAGATCTAGAAATGTGTTTGATTAAAAAATTATAGTGTTTTCCATTAATTTTTTTTAAATACTACCTCATCACTCGATTTTAGTGCATAATCCCAGTCTCCAAAGGTCTATAAAAATCATCTACAAATTGTTTCAACTTGCATGTGAATACTATAGCCCATGTTTTTTAATAGTGATTAATGTACGGGTGTATAATAGTCAGAGATACTTCCATTCTATTTGAACATGGGAAAAATAGATGTGGTAAGTCATGTGCTGATATATACTAAATAAGTGACTTCATGAAAGTCTCATTTTCTGGAAATTTATACTTAAGGCCTCTGGATATGATCATTCATCATGAATTAGATAGTCTACTAAACTTGTGGAACATGATGCATTATCATCGACTATTGTTTCATATAAACATGTTTCATGATTGGAGAATCCGATTTTTGTTTAGGCATTCAAACCTCCAACCAATTTGATTTTTGGTCCTTGCATGTAGTATTTTTGTAGGATACATGTGTGTTTTCATGCACATAAACACATTTATATTTCTTATCTGTTGTTTCTACTCTACCATATTACTTCTGATTTCTTTTGATTTTTTTTCTTTATTTCTTGCAGGAAAAACATAGGCTTAATAAGCAGAAGAAATATGCACCCAAAGTACTCTAAAGGTTTACTTCTACTTGAAGGTAACATGTTGTCATGTTTATTTCTTCCTTTGTACCATAATAAAACATGTACGGTGAAGCGCATGTAATATGTTTTCTCATCGACTATTGTTTCATATAAATAGGTTTTGTGATTAGAGAAACCGGTTTTTTTAGGCATTCAAACCTCCAAACAATTTGATTTGTGTTCCTTGCATGTAGTATTTTTGTAGGATACATGTGTGTTTGCATGCACATAAACACACATATATTTATTATCTGTTGTTTCTACTCTGCCATATTACTTCTGATTTCTTTTGATTTTTTTTCTTTATTGCTTGCATGAAAAATATAGGCTTAAGAAGCAGAAGAAATATGAACCCAAAGTACTCTAAAGGTTCCCTTCTGCTCGAAGTAACATGTTGGAATGTTTATTTCTTCCTTTGTGCCATAATAAAACATGTATGGTGAGAGGTCTTAATGGACATTGTATTGATTTCACTCAAGTTGAAGTTCAAGAGGAACTACAATGAACACTAAATAGAAACAAGATGTGGTTGTTCTTACTCTAAAGACCACACCCGCTAATGGACTGGGGTTGACCTACTAGATCTGTCCAGCTGTGGAAAGGTTAACTACAACACCTATTCGGGGTTTTAAACCAAAAAAAATCTTATCCCTTTTCTTTTATTTTATTTTCTTTAGTCATTTTACTATATAATAACATTTTTTGTGTTTTTTGGGTAGGAAAAAAGCTGGACAACACCTCATGCACCTGTTGAAGATCGAATCATACTATTGTTGGAAGCATAAACAGACATCTAGGTTTGTGTTTCTATGTTGTTTTCAATGTTTTTGATGTATCACACCTTCCTATTTAAAGTTTATGCTAGACACTGCCCATTTAATGTGCAGGTTTCTCTAAAATACATTTTATGTGCAGGCTTTAGGTCACTGTTATCCAAGATGTGATTTAGTGCTCTCTATAATGGACATTTGTGAGACTATTCATGTAAATATCTCCTTGGTTGGTGCACTCCACTACTTTTTAAAGTGTAAATTTTTTATTTATTTTATCAGTGCATGTGAATACATTAAGAAGATCGGGAAATGTGTTTGATTTTATAATTCAGTTTTGACCTAATGTGTTTTGGTTCTCTTTCTCCATAATTTATGGGATTGTAGTTTGGATTGAAATGCTGCTCAAGTTTATATCAATATAGATCATACCAGATATTTTTTATAGTATAAGGTACTGAATCCTACACCAATGTTTCATACAGTTCATGCTCATAGGATAAGCAGTTTTCAATGTGTTTTTAAACATAGCATAGAGCCAAAACTTCCCTAATTACCGAACATTGTTAATTTTATTTTTTTATTCTTACTTATATGACCTAAATCAGTATGTATGTGCCTCTTCTATTTTTCTTTGCAGTGATGGATAAGATGAGATGTATTCATTTTACTTGAGAATGCTTTGGGGGATAAAAAGAAGGATTTGATACCATACTCTCTCTCATGATTGATGACTTCTATGGAGAAGGTGGTCTCCATTTTAACGTTACAGTATAATATATATACATGTGTTAGGCCAAAGGGTTTTATATTTGATTTAATGAAAATGTAATGTGAAGTAAGTTATTTTACATGGCCACTGCTGAATAATAAACCAATGAGAACAAATGGTTTTATTTTTAAATTTGACACACTTATGAGCTCTATGTCACATTTAAAACCAACAGTTTCACTGTTAGTAATGGATTCAATTTATTATTGAAGAAATCTAAGAGTTGGTTTAGTTGAAGGGTGTATATGTTCCTATTTAAAAATGGTAAAAGATCGTCCCGTTATAATTTGATAGCTTGTGGGTGATTCACATGGCCAAAAAACCATAATTTCATTCATCATTGAATCATATTTCAATGAAATACAACTTCAATTGGATTCTTGTAGAGGATGGGAAATTGGAGAAACAAAAAGTGGAAGGTAATAAAATTATGGTAGTTAATTTATGCTACTGCATTTACTCATCCCTGCATTACAATTTCAGGTATGATAAATTAGATTACCCCTTGTTTATTTTTTGACTTATCATGAATGTAGCACTCTGAATTATATCAATCTTGATGGATAGATTCTTTCATTGTTTGGGTCATGTATAATCTGATGAAGATGAGGCAACAAGTTATTGCACTTCTCCACCATGCTCATAATTGTTTCATCCTTGATGTTGTTCTGATCTTCTCCATAGGTCAACATGCTTGATAGCGCGTTTAGGCTTTTTCGGGTCCAAAGAAGGTATTCCTTCTTTTCTATAGTTGTAAAGCTACCGTTGATTATATGGTACTCTCTAGGAGGATACAATGGCTGCTGAAATGTTAACTCCAATAAATCTTCCATGGGCAGGGAATTACCATCTTGAAGTGGTGGAGGCGTGCCTCTTGCCTTCAAACCTATAAAATTTCGAGGGAACAGGTAAATAAGCAAGGTCCTGCGACTCCCCCCACAGCCTGATCTCCTCCCAAAATCTCTACCTAATTTGGCGATCAACTATCTGATTGTCAATCATAATCAACATCTCCTCCAAGTTCATGCACAAATTTTATGAATGTTCAATCCACTATATGGTGTCTCTTTCATATTCTTATCAATGATTTATCCTTCAAATGGTTTTCAGTAGCATTTATGTAATTGTTTTCAGTGATTTTCATTGACACTTATTTTCTTCATGGTGTATCTCATAGTTTCAGATCAAATATAAATAATTTATCTTCAAAAAATACAATCTTTCATATTTATTTCTCATTTTATTATTTAGGATACCATGGGTGATGTATTAGTATTTCTTATAGGGGAAGATGATATTGATGTTGCAGTCCAGTTGTTAACTGAAGAAACTCAAATCAATGGAAAAAAATTTGCAAGTGAGTTTTTCATATATTTTACAGAATTCAAGAAATATTGTGACAGTTCAAATCTTGCTATATACTATCTTACGTTGAACTTAGTATTTTTTCAACTCCTCATAAGTATTCATAATTACTCGGGATATGTTTTAGTAATGACAGGAAAATACTTCATATTTTCAGGAATATATGATGCCATGCAGGAGAACTATTTATTGTTATATTTCATTACTACTAAAGCTTACTGTACAGATATTGTACAAAACAGGTTCAACTATTGTTCAATAAATCTGAGATGTACTTCATAAATCAGCTATATCTTTGCATTCTTATTACATGATTTATTTCTTGAATGATGATGGATTGTTTTCCTGTAGATTCAAGTTTTTGAAAAATTTTGTTACCAAGGGAGATTTTGGACAATTGATGTTAACATGGTTTGGGTTTCTATTGTTAGAGTTGGGTGAGAAGCAATGGTGCTGGAGATTTGTGACATTTGTTTAGCTTACTTATTTGAATAAATAACATTGGATCTTGATCGATCTTTTAATATTTTGTTAAACATTGTGTTACCTGTAGGAGCATCAAAACCCACTGTTGGCTTCTACAAATGTTGACACTTCTGGTAGATGTTGAAGAGACATGGGCTGAGTTGCAGCCTATGTAAAATACACCTCTAATTTCATTCTGTTATCATAACTATGTGGATCACATTCTCACAATTCTTTTACAGCCTTATGAAGTAGTTTTCTCATTTTATTTGGTTTCAGTTAATAGTTTATTTTACTTGTATTGAGTATGAGTTATGAGTTATTTTTTTTAGATTGCATTTATGGTATCATGATTCCACTTATGGACTGTCTTATAAGGTTGCAGTATCGTAGACAGATGCCCCTCTCCAAATATCTGATTTCAAGAAGAAAGCCTGGTTAATTTAACGGTTCGTACAAATACATCAAGCAATTGTTTGAAGGTAGAATCTGACATGAAGATGTTTAATGTCACATACCAGGCTCAGGTCTACAACAAAAGAACGCAGGGAACCCAACAAAAAACGTCATTTACCATCGAGCTATGAGGATTCAATCATCATTTCCAGTGGGGATGCTAAAACATCTGGTACAGTTGATGAAAAAACAACTGTTCAGATGATAACAAAAGATTGTTTCACAAAGTAAAAAAATCACTGGTTGGGGAGTGAAGATTTCAATGGTTCCAATTAAGTACGGAGTGTGTCTTATTGAGTAGTGTGTTTATTAGAGTGTTTATCAATGAGCAGTGGATGATTTATTTAATTGGATGATTTATTTAAATTTAGATAGTTTTTAGACCATTAGAACATGTATTTTTTTTGGGCAGTGGATTTAGCAGTGAGTCATTTATTAGAGCATTGAATTATTTGCAGAAAAAAAGATGGTCAATGGATGACTGTATAACTTCATGTTTCTAAAAATCTTCTACAAATTTATACATTACAAATTATGTAGCAATTAAATACTTTCTAACAATCGGTAATTAATTCAATCAATTTAACATTTCTCATTTTTATTATTACAACCATTGTCTTATCTTTGATTTATCTATCACTTATTATTTTAGTGCACACATTAGTGTTATTGTGATTAAAGTTGAAAATGAAATCAAATTTCCATCCATAGAATTTAGAAATTAATTATCATTTTTCTTTGTTATCAATTTAAATGGTCTATTCCTATTCCATTATCATACACCCTTTTTAATTAAAATTTATTCAACATTATTGTTTTTTATAACCATTTATAAATACTAATTTCTTATAATAAAAAAAATCAGTAATCGAATACGTCGTTCAATAACACGAGCGAGTACTAGTTTGTGTTAGTGTTGAGATATTGACTTTTTGGCGGTGTTAACGGAAAAGAAAACTTGAAATGCAACTTAAGTACATTAAAAATAGTTGTTATGGCTCCTTTGACTTGACAAATTTTTATTTCTATTTTTTGGAATTTTAGTAGCAAAGCAACGCATGAATAATAAATCAGTGGACGTGGGATTTATATAGGTCCATGAAAAATGTGATAACCCTTCCTCTTCTTTTGCATTACCCTCGATTTCACTAAAACCCATCCTTGACCATGAAGAGAATGTGAATCCCAGCCACATTCCCAAGAAGAGTCGGATCAACATCAGTTCTACAGAGAGAAAACAAGCCCAAAGCCAGAAACCTGAAAAGGCCTCACAGGAGATTAGGGCCAAAGCCCGCCCAACCAAACAACACAAATAACAAGCAAACAAGAACAAGAAGATGAACAACAGCAGTAGCAATGAGGGATCAGGGGTTCATGTGGCCGAATCGTTCCCTAGGCGCATACCTCAAAAGCGCTAGCATGCTCACCCCCTTCCACGATCTCCACGAGTTTCGCAACACCCTCAGCCACATCCCTCCGGACAGCCCCGCCAGGCATGTTGAAGGCCCGGCGCCTCACTGGGAGGGACTTGTTCAAGTTGGGAGGGTCCACCATGTCCAGCATTGTCTCCAGCTCATCAACCATCGACCGCTTCGATGATCGTATCATCATGTCCACCCCCTGATTCAGACAAGACACATGAAACAAATGGGAAAGCAGTTTTGTTTGGCCACAGGATGCTTTTAGTCTAAATGGGATTACTCAATTTGATAAGTCAATGAGTTTATGTGATATTAACTAGTTAGATATGTCATGATGTGGTCAATGTCATGTATTTAAAATAAAACAAGTTGGCGGGTTAGATTAGGGTTAACCTCTTCCTAAATGGGTTGGGTCGGGTCAACCCATTTAATCAAATAGGTCAGGTTAGGGTTGAGCGTAAAACCTGAACCCAAATTGAATGGATCAAAATCATTCATCGTGAATTGCACAAATAACAATCATTAGGAAAGTAACACACAAGAAAACACACTCTTCCCCTAACCATCTCAAATCTAAAGCAAATACTTAAACAGATCAAAGATACTATTCTAGGGCTTCTAACTAACAACCTGGACAAAAGATGCTTCCCAGTCTCTTGCAACAAAAAGATAGCTTTTTATCAAATAATTGTTCAATAAATCCCATAACCAGAATTTGGCCACTGGCTTTTATTAGTTAAATTACAATCACAGAAACTTACCAAAAAAAATTTAGGCTGTGTTTGATAGGGCTTTACTGAAAAGTGTGTCCACCGCTTATCACTCAGGATAACCAATTTGGAAAAATAAATGGTGTTTGCTCCATTTTAAGCATATTTTCAATAAGCAACCACAAAACACGTAAAAAAAAACAGTTTTCAATAAGTGCTGTCAAATGCAACCATGGTATAATTAGTGACAGCATCTTTTGTAGTCATTTTTAAAAAATTTGAAGCAAAAAAAAAAAAAAAAATACAAGAAACATAAAATAGAATCAAACCATAGCAATCTTATACACTAAAACATATCATTGTCCAAATTACCTCAATTGCGTCAACAGTGAGGAGCAGGACAATGATCCTCTCTGAAAATTTTTGGCGTTCCTCTGCATCCTGTGCTGTACGATTGCGGTACGAGAAGTTGTGAAACAATGCCCTTATCTCCTTCAGTTTGGTCTTGGCAATGGCCAGGTCCCGAAGGGCACGGAGGGCCTGTGATCGACGGAGCAGATAGGCCCGGAATGTCATCTGGATCATAAAGGCTGCATCTTGGGGCGACAATACCTTTTTCTTTCCCTTGCACTTGGCATCAGCTCCGGGCCTCCTAGCAAAAGCCTGCAGAAAGAAATGGTGAATGGACTGAAAGATATCCCGAGTAAAAATGCAATGAATATGCATGCCTTGAGACATGAATCCCACCTAAGACTCAGTTTGACAGCAGTTATCAAAAACGGATTACAGCACTTATCACTTTCAATAAGGCTTCATTTGACAGCATTTATTCAGATGGGCGGGTCCATCCAGAAGAAAACCAGAATGGATTCCATCATGTTTTTTTTGTATGCACCCAATACATTTGACATAAAAATTAAATTTCTGATTCAATTAAATATCAAGGTTCAAAAAACAAAAGGCAAGCAATATGAGACAGACCAAGGGAGTTCAGCCCAGAACAGAATCAATCCAAATCCAGTCAGAGAAACTGTAAGAAAAAACCACAAGATCGCAACATATCATTACATCAATCCGACATGAACGAAGCCCACATCAGATGAGACCAACCAAGAGAAACTTATCAGCAGAGGTGGCAAAAATAAGCCCTCAAAACGTAAAATTTCAGCTTCTAGCTGATTCCACATCTACATTTTAAGGTTTTGGGTTTTGGATTTAGAAGTTTAGGGTTTCAAGGCTTTGTTTTGTGATTTATAATTTAAGGTTTACGGTTTAATATTTAGGTTTGTTTGGTTTAGGGTATATGATTTTGGATTTGGGGTTTTGGATCTTGGGTTCTCGGTTTGGGGTTGTGAGTTTAAGGAAAGAACCGAATTTGAAGGCAAATAATGTAAAATAAAAAAGGACCCATCACACTGTTTCAAAAAATGCAAGATCCAGTGGAGCAACGCCACGCAAATGGTGCTAAAAAAATGAAATCAGGAATCATCCGAAAATGGCATTTTAACGAACCTGCCTTAACACAACAGCGCGATGACCGGTGGTGTCTTCAATCTCGACTGCGCGCGGACCACACTCCGCCTTCTTCTTGCCATTTTTTTTCCCATCTTCCTTCTTCTCCTTCCCTTCCTTCTTCTTCCCCGATCCGCCGCGCTCATCTGCAAAAATACTCGAAGCCTTGAAGGAGTAGCTCCGGTCCTCCCCATCGTCGTGTTCATCCCTGGTCTCGACCGTCCACTTGTAATTCTTCAACACCCCGTCCTCCTCCTTCACCTCCAGCACCTTCTTCTGAGCCGGCCGGCTCTTCCCTCCATTGATCTGCGCCGCCCACCTGTAGTTTCTCTGGTCACTCCCGCCCTTGACCTCCTCCCTCAGTTTGTACTTCCGCTCCAGGCCGTCCTTCGCGGGACTCTTGATCTTAGCCGTCCACGTGTATTTCCGGTCCCTCTCGGCCGTGGCGCCGAGCAGGCGGTCGAACCGCCGCTCCAGAGCCTCGACCCGGCTACTGAGACCGTGTAGAACAGCCGAGTCGGGGGAAGGGCCCTGGGGTAGGCGGCGCTCCACCAGCCTCCAGGAGAGGGAGCAGAGGGTCGGGGCGGCGACTAAGAGGTCTAGATCCGAGACGGCGGAGCGGAAGATGTCGAAAGGTGGGGGCGCGGGGAGTGAGGCCGCGAATGGCGATGGCGAGACGAAGGTGAAATCGTCGTGGGTGAGGCGCAATGAGGCGGCCGCGGAAATGGGGGCGTCCAGGAAAGAGAGAGAGGAGAAGAGGTAGTTGTCGGCGATGCCCGTTCCGGCGATTCCACCCATGAGTCGGCTGCTGTGATGCGGCTGCTCTGCAGCTGGAAAAGAACAGTGGGTGAGCGTGAAGGAGTCAGCCAGGATCGAACAAGATGACGACGTTTAAAGGGAAAGCGGAGGCTAAAGCGATCTGTGTGAATGTGAATTACCTTTCGTGCACTCTGACAGTGCTTCGTATAATCCAATCAACTTGGGGTATCCAGAATGCAGTAAAGCATAATGTCAATTCCAAATCACCAAAGGATGACTCATTGTCTTAACATAGCCATAAATTTCAAGTGAAGAAAAATATAAGAAGCACGCTTAGACAGAACAGGTGGTTCAATCTAACATACATCAATCTTCATCAACCTTCCCTTTCTCTCTTTTACGGAGACTTATTGTTATTCTAAATCTTTTTTCCCTCTATCCTCTATATCTCTAATATCATCATAGACTCATCGTCCCCAATTGCTGATGAGTTTCTAAGGATTGATTAACACTTTCGACGCAGCAGAAGATAATAGAAACCTCATTCAAAAGATCATCATGCTATGCAAAACCGAAATAATATAAATAAAAAATGAAGAATGTGCACCTTACACCAAAGATCAGTCATGTTGTTGTATTTGATCGGTGCATGATGAAGATCTCTAGGAACAACCAAGAGATTCTTCCCACCATTATGAATCCATGGGCTAATATGAATCACCCAACGCTTGGGCAGAACCCTCCTCGCAACCATAGTATGTCAGTGCCTCATGTAGCAAAGGATGGAGAAGGTGAGAGAAATGCTAGGGAGAATTCACAGGAGACTTAGATTAGTCAAACATCCATCTTGATGGCATCGACCTCCTTATACGTGCCCCTGGTCGCTCATGAGTATTCATGCATTTACTTGAACGTTGCGTAACATTTAAGCAATGCATGCATTTACAATGCTTGTAACCCCTTCGACCATCCAACTCTCCCATACATTTCATCTCGTGAAATGATTAACAATAATGACAACCAACGTGGAAAAGTTTTGAACATTGACTGCTTAAAGTTCGACTGTCTTGATCAATCATAGAGTGACACATGAATCGTACAATACGATTCCTCGTATTATAACACTTATAATATGATCGTACAATGTGGCCAAGGCGGTAGTTAGGATATCATTATATCGTAAGCAACGATGTACCCACAAGGAATAAAATATGCCTTTACATTTTGGATGCCATACCATACGGCATCTCATATCATCTCATACGCTATAAACCAAAATATATCATATATACAAGACTTTTAAGACATATCTCCATCAATCCACCACTTACTAAAGCCTTGTAGACTTCGTTCCATTTCAACTTATACTGTATCATGTGCAATAACTTGTGAAACTATATCAAAAACTCATTTTAGATATTTTCCAAAACACTTTTGGAAATCTATTATCAAATTCACTATGTATCACATCATATGTGATATCACGTGAATATCCATCCAAAACTCATTTTGGATAAACTCTAAATACCTTTAGTACAACTCTCTGAGTTTTGTAAAACCCAATCTTCATTTAATCAACCACAAAGTGTGACCCCATAAGCCTTTGTAGTGTTGACAAAAAATATAAATTCCTGAATTCGTAGATGTAATCAAAGAGCAACCTCTAGAAAAACATCAATGTTACTTAAGCAATAAAGGGATCCGACATGATCTCCATCAAACATATATATCTCTATATCTGTGTCCGTCAGTTATATCATATATAACCATGCATCTTCTTATGACCCCTTTGTCCAAGACATCTAGTAACCATGAGACATGAAGTGTGTCAATCTCGTATGACTACTCATACATTCTCAATTCTTCAAGTATAGACCGACCAGGTTAATGAATACATCTCATGTCATTCATCTAAGTGGATGAGCACATCACATGCCTCTCATCCAATGGATAAACACATCACATGTCTTATCTTGGTACAACCTCACACTCATTTAGTCTATCTCAATGAGGGATTATAAGTCATACCCATAATATGAGAGGACAAATCTCATCTTGGTCAAGCCTCAACCGATGACATGATCAACAATATACCCCACCAACCCTAATTAGATAAGGATTGAGGCTCACATAAGAAATGTATCAAAGTATGAAGGCTTTCGTGTGTAACGACTCATGTCATTACTTTTTAATTTTGGTTTAAGAGATTTATTAAAATGGGGGAAACATGATCACGAAGAAATTTGTTAAATAATTTAGGATTCGTTTAATTGATAACGAGATTTTATAATGGGTGGATATTTTTTGAGTGGTTAAAAATAATAACGATGATATTACTAGTTGTGATAAATAATCAAAAGTGTGTAATTAATAATCGTTCTATTATTATTATTGTTTGAATTTAATAATTTTTTGATTGGTTTTATTGGGATGGTATTTGTGTTATTAAATTTATTAAAACATTAAATGGGTAAATAATAATATTGATAATTAATAAAATAAAAAATATAATAATAATAATGGGATAAAGGGCTTGTGGTACATGATTGAGGGATTTGGGGAAGGGAACACTTGCATGCGCAGTGCATGGGTTAATAAGAAAAAAATGTAAACCAAAATAAAACAAACCATGAAAAGGGGACGGGGGAAGCAAATATGCTACGAGAGGGTTTTACCCACCTCCCTCTCCCCCTCTTTCCTTTCTCATATCTCCCACCCCTCTTAAATTTATTCATATTCTCTCTTCAATATATTCTTTGATATTAACCATAATGATGCATTTTCAGTGGCGTTGAATTCATCTTGGAAAGTAGAATACATGCCCTAATTTTTTTTCATGGGTGATGAAGTATGTTTTCCAAATAGAATTAAATCCTATTTTTTTTATTAATTTTTAGAGATAATGATTCTTATGGTTAAAACTTTGATTGGCATATCCTCTTAGTGGTAGAACGACACTATGGCTTGTGAGTTCACCAGATTAAGGTAGGTAACATCATAAATGAATCTTTAATTTTAAAACCAAGATTGCTTGTCAAGTTATAGAACATGTTTAGATTAATTATAAATTATCATAACTATATTTGATAGTTTTTGTTAAAATAAGATAGTTTTTCACTTAAATTACAGTGATTCTAAAAGAGTTTCTTTCTTTAAAATCCAAGTTTAAATCTTTTTTCAAATTCAATGCACACTAAATGCTTGTTAAAATTCTTGAATGGCCTTTCAAATTATTTTCCATAATTTAAGGATGACGTTAATATTATTAAATCAATTTAGAGGTTTGTCTTTCAAAAATTAAGGGTGTGTGGGTATTCCCTAAAAGTTGTTATAAACTCTTAAATTATTTGAGTGTTTGATGATGTTTATACAATTTTTTTCAAGGGTGTAATAAATAACTTGTTTCTCTTGAAGAATGTGCAAATGCATGATCATCACTTTCTAAAAGTAGTTTTCTAAAGATGATGACCCTTGTGTAGTATGAATTGTTTATGAAAATTGAAAGGTTGTAATGTTTCATGATGTTGTCCCCATAGAGGGAAGTTATTACTATTTTATTATCCTTGATGAAAGGGGTTGTTTATGTGAAGGGTGTCTAGAGGTGAGGGTGATATTTAATTATTACTTATTATGATTATATTATTATGTGAAAATAGATTGACTCGCCTCCATTTATATTCCTTGGTAATCTATGGGTAGCTTGGTGGGAAATCTAGGGACACATGATTCACTAATTTAGTATCACATTACAACCAATGGACCTAAGTTTATATTTTTCTCTTATTATGGGATTTAACCCTCGGTTAGTCCAGGAAGGGTAGGATCGAGTGGTAGGGCATGTTGTTTGGTATATAATGTCAGTCTCACTATATTGATGATTTGTTAGCTCTATTATAAATTGTACCCAGGGCTCCCAGGTTCCCATGATTCTTGTGATTATATTATTCCTATGTATATTATTTTTTGATATTATATCTTGGTTTTAAATTGATTCATTTAGTATTTCAATAAAATAATTTATATCCTTATTTCCTCCTTCGTGGATATCTCAAAAAATCGTTTAAAATTGTTTTATATCCCATGTGTTTCCATTAATTTTAAATGGATTATAAGGGTTTTAATATTTCAAAAAATATCATTTCTTCTACATGAAAATTTTAGTTTAAAGTAATGTGATTTGATTTTTTTATGGGAAAATATAAAACTTAATTTCTATATGTATTTTCAAACTAGCATGAAATGGTTTTATTTTTAAAGGTTATGTATGGAGTGTGGGGAAAACAACTACAAAGAATTTTGCTCATGCCTATATACTATTGTGTCATTTTGGGTATATTTTAGTTTGAACTAATTCTTATATTAAATTGGATCTCCATTATATTGTGATGTTTGGTTATCTAGTTGGGTTTTGATTTTTATTCACGAGTTATGTGTATATTTTTACACACTGTTTGGATTCATTTGATTAATGAAACTCTTTATTTTGGATACGTGATCATATGAATTGTAAATTGGTCATTCTTTGTAACACCTTCAGATTTAATGAAATATTTTTTTCAAGTAAATTTAATTTCTTAGATTGCTTTTATTATATGAAATATTGAGTTTAAATGAACCATGATATACTATTAAAATATTATAATTTAAAGTGAAAGTTACGCATATACATTAGATTAGGGGGTATGAATACGACTAATTAATTATGAAAAATTTATATTTATATATGTATAAAATCAATTCATTGGTTATCAGTTGATTATAAAAATCATTTGAAAGAAAACGAAATATTTTTCTAAAAATCTGTTTCTGCGTGTGCAATGTATTTTTATCTTAATAAATTAAATTAACCACTATTGGTGAATAATTTTAATGAAATGTATATATTATATATTCAATAATTTTTTTAAAATTCATTTAATATTTTTCTAACCATGGAATAATAATAAACCAAGTTTTATGCTTAAAATTGTATTTTTCTAAAAATCAGTTTTCGTCACATTTTGCACGTTTATTTTAAAATTAATTTATACCACTTATATGTATTGAATTTGATAAAATTAATTCCATATTTGGAATCAATCAGTTCAAATTTGGTAAATATACACCTTTTAGTTTTTACTAATATGAATAGTAATCGTGGTAAAAATTATCACATCAGTAAAGGGTAAATTAGGTTAGTCTAGGTTAAAACTAAGTGATAAAGCCATACATTTTTCATAAAAAATATTATTAGACATTTTTAATTCAACCCTTATCACCTAAGTCTCGAAAATTAGTTGTTTAAAGAACAATTTTACATGAAAAAGACTTATATATTATTAAATCAAAGAAAGTAACAAAATTTCACTCTCTTAGTTTTAAATATCTATTATGTGTTCACATAGGGAAAAAAACTAGTTATGAATGAATATTAATAGTAATTTTGTGAAAAATTAAATAATATTCATGATGGTAATTTATTTATAATTTTAGGTATTATATAATTACCTTAAATTCTTACACAATGCCAAAGCTAAATTTATTCAATTAATGGAAAAATAAAATAAATGATATTATAAATATTAAAAGTGAAATATTTTGAGTAAGTTATAGTGTTCCATAGATTTTATAGGTGAATATGACATACTAGTGTTGTGTTAAAATATTATATTAAAATTCCAACTTTGTCTTTATGTTTTTTAATTCAAATTATATGAATAATGTCAAAATCGACAATAATGATATTCTATCAAAACAATATTTTATTAAATTATCTAAAAATCGTAAAAATATTGAAATAAGACAAGTTGGATATAATATGGTAAAAACTTTCACAACAATTCCATTTATGGACCGATTTTCACCTTATAATTTAAAAAATACAACCCTTTAATATTGAAATAGTTGTTACCGTAGTTAAAATTAAAATTGGCTAACCAATACTCAATAAAAAAGATAAGGTTTAAACTGACACCAAAACTTGTATAAATTCTATTGGTTCATGGTATTACAAGACTATAATATCTAATATTTGAATAACTATCCATTTTTAGTAATTTTTATTTATTATTAATTTATTATAATTTAATATTTTGTGAAATTACAAAAGTTCCCCTCACCTCAATTATAAAAGGGAATATCCTCCCCCAATTCTATACATTACTTTGAGCCTTATATCTCAACCATAACCTGAAAAAACCCCATATAAAATTTTATAAAAACATTATATATGTGATTTATTCCCAAAATACCAACTCTATGGCCCTTAAGGGGATATATAAAGATGTTCTTTCAAAGAAGAGGTAATCACCTTAACTGATCACTTTCTTTTTTTACTTCTTCATTAAATCCTATAAATATATGGTATTTATCATAAAATAAAAAAATAAGTATCCTAAATATATTTAAATTTTATTATTATTATGAAACCACCATTATTCACTCTATTTCCCATCAAATGAGAAGTGAAAGTATTGCTCGTGTGTATGTACTGCTTACCGTCTCCATGTAGCGATACTATTTATTTTTCATCACCATCATTTATGGATGAGTATTATGATGGGTTTATCATTTATATATGATATTTATGAAATAATTATACTTATATAATTATAATATCACATCTATCTTCTTACCTTTCAATCCTTTGGAAAACAATAACGTCGCTCATGTGTATGTGTGGACTACCACCTTCACGAAGCAGCGTGATTCGTTTTTCATTTCCTTTTTAATTGGATGGTAATAAGTATAAATTTAATGAATTGATATGATATTTATAAAATTATAATAATTATATAAAGTTAAATTATTATTTACCTTTCTTTTATCCCATCTTTCAAAAAGTGAAAACAACATTCATTTGTATGTATGCCCAACCATATCTATGAATGGTGTAATTAATTTTTCCATCTCTAACTATTATGGATAAATCTATATATGTATATAATTAATATATATTATATTTATATCATGATTAAAATCTTTATGATTATGGAACTATGATCAAAGTACATGGACAAGAACTACCGAACTAAAATACTTATGATAAATGAAACAGTTAATACCCGGAAATGATGATTTTTAGGAATTATTGATAAAATGGGTGTTGAAATGTTATAAAGGGATAATATATGATATTATAATTACGTTTATGATTATTTAATATAATTATAATAAAGTTAAATTTATTATACAATAGGTTAGAGTGCTATCTAAATAAGGGGAACTCGAGGTAAGAGTTTTATGTTACAATCTCATTATTTATCGATATTGTTTGTGATGAAGTTTCGAATGATGAAATATTACAAAATATCTCTCAATAATATCATTAATTTTATAATAATATGGTTATTTATTTAGAATACATGTTTTACTTTCATTTTTCACACCTTAAGTACTCAAGAGACTGATATGTTCTTAATGAAAATTGACTTCATTTTTCTCTTCAGTTAAAAAATATTTTTCTACCATATCCATGTTTTCTAAAAATGTTTTAAGGAAGGTTTTAATATTATCCTATTATTTTTTAAATTAATTTTTACCCATTCTTTAATTTTTCAAAAATGGTTAAAAATTAATCTTCTTTTCATTTTCTGAATGAGGTATTTTTTTTTACAAAAGTGTAAAATGAATGTTTTCTTTTAACTTATACAGTATGAACATAATTTCATTATGTCATGACCACTAAATACTATAAATATTAACTTACAAATTTACATTGTTATTTTTAAATAAATTTATTTCCATAATATTTAAAAAAAATTATATTTTAAAGTATTTATTTCATAATGGAAAGGAAATTTTCCTCAATAATGTTTAATGATATTTTAATGGTATTTCTATTTATCAAATACAATAACCCTTGATTCCAATTATGATTTACTGGGAATATGATCCAAGAATACAATAATTATTCCTTCTTAGAATGGTTTATGTTTATGGTTAAAATATGTGTATTAAATCTATTCCTTTTCTGTGGGTTATGGCATGATGAATTGATGAAATGTTTATGAAAACCATTTATTTTCCATGGGTTATGAAATGATGAAATGTTTTTAAAACCCATTTATTTCAGTGGGTTATGACATGATGAATGTTTTATGATCTTGTAGAACACATATATATGATTATCATTATGTTTTATGTGGGACCTATATCTCCCTAGAATGCATTAGGTAAATATTGATATCTCATGAGATAAATAGGACTAGAATGGGAGTGAAACTAGTTAAGTAAGGGAATATGTCCACAATGATATTCTTGGGAGTGTTCTTTAACTACTACCATGGTTTGGGGAGTGAACCCATTCCACTATGATAGTCTTGGTAATGATACTTGACTACTAAGGAAATGATTTTCTATGCTTATGGGTATGCCACAATTCCATATCTTATGCTAATGTTATGCTATCATGTCTCATGCTCTTTGATTCCTTTTTGATTAATGTCCTATAAACTTCCAAGATTTATTCCATAACTCAAAATTATGATCTATAATATGTAGGGTAAGATTTTAAAATACAATTCTCATGTTATCACATCCTCATGTTCATGTTATACTTATGTGATCATTGATATCTACCTTGTTTACCCTTACTGAGTTTCTGAGCTCACCCTTTCTTATATTTCCACCCCTAGGTTATGAAGAATGGTACTAATTATAATTTCTATAAGAAGGTTTCTAGTTATGAATAACTTAGTAGGAGATGATGTAGATCTTTTATGAACTAGATGTTTATGTGTCCATGTTTCCAAAGGCACTAGACCTATATGATTTTGGCATGAATCATAATGTTATACAATGAATAATCATATACTAATCTGTGATATCTATATATAAAAATCTTGGGTCATTATATTTCATAATTCTAGGTGGAAGTTTCATGTTTTCCTTTCATTGGGTGAAATCATTCCCATATAGTTTATTTTTATTCCCTAATTCTTATTACAAACCCAAGGAAATCAAGAACGCGCCTCAGGTTATGTCATGGGTTGACTCAAGTGCTCGAATCAAGGGTACCCCAGACTAGTTTAAGACATTATGGTATGCATATTACTAATCTAAATAATATGGAAATATAAATATAAAACATCCAATATACTAAATACACACTGTATAACACTCAATGTGATATACTTGGTGGATCATCTAATGAAAAATAACTTATTTATGCCTAATTATCATATTATATATCTCTATATAACATCCTTCTCACACTAACCTTAACATTTCATTACAACCTATAATACCCCTTGAAAACATTAGTTAAGGATAACTTAAAGTCTCACTTTAAGAGAGAAATTATCATTTCACTTCATGCAATATATGTAGAAAACATAAAATAATGATAAAGAAGAGTCTACCTTTAGTATAACTTAATAAATTTTAAATTATTAATATCTTTTAAGAATACTAATAAAACCATATATAAGCACACGTATAATCACATCCAATATGTGAAAATAATATAGAGCCCTTATGTTTTCTACATGTTTAGGGTTTTGTTAAACTCATTATATTTATAGGTAATCCATGTGACATCTCTATGTGACCATATGATAAAAACCACTCACTAAAATCCTTTAGTTAATAACATATATAAATTAATACAATTTGAATAATGGTTATACTTAGGAATCATATTCCTAATGTTTAACTCATTTAACTGGTATTCAAGCACCTTTACTTCACAATATCCAATTTTATGATTTTAATCACTTTTTTTGTTTACTAAGAACTCTTTATAAGTTCATCATCATCCAAATCATTCTTAGATATTTTTCATCAATTTTTTTTCCTTTAGACCATTTTTGGTAAAAAAATTAAACTTTACATTTTTATTTACCAACACATCCTAACCCTTTTTGGATACAAAGTGATTTTCACTTCATTATAGTAACTAAATTTAAATTTTATATTTCTCTTTACTGATATAACCTAAACTCATTTAGGATATTAAGCGACATTTACTTTGAATTTTTATTGAAATAATCCTTTAATTTTTAATCTTTTAACTTCACCAAGTCCAAACACACTAGCACTAGTCTTTTAGATAATATATCATCTTTAGAATATAATGCTAAGAAACAAAAAACTCTATTGTGTTAGTAAATAATAACCATTTCCTTTAGTGGGAATATTTAAAAAATAAACTATTGACATCCATATCTGATATGATATTCTTTATGTTTGGAGCATTATTTTGAAGATGAGATTTTATTATTTAAAATATGACTCTAAATGAGTGGTGGGAACTCTTTCCCTCATATTTTAACAAATATATTGGATAGAATATTTATACTAGATAAAACTCATTTTATCCTTGTATTCTTCTAAAGCATGTTATAGAATCCATTGAATCATAAGCCATATGTATTAAATTCATCATCTCATATTTATCATAACAAATATATATTAAACAAACGATTTCTCTTATCATATAAGATAAATAAGATAAAAATACATATCCTTTATTTAAATCCACCCAATCTTGATAAATTCCTTTACATTAAATTCTTTGATGTAACAACTCTATACTTTATCACTTGAATTAAAACGACAAGTATCACCAATTCTTACCTTGGTTTTGAACTTCTATATTCCTAAAACATTTGTAAAGTATACATTTAGTATCATATACCTTTCAAATATTAAAGAATTAAATTCTTTAACACCGATACCTAACATGGAATCTCCATGGAGTTTATCAAATCCATTTATATACCTTGATCAATTCCATTATATGGAAATAATTTCCTTCCTTCATAACATTACCTTTAGGTTTTAATGACCTTGACTCACTATTTTAAAGAAAAATTATTGTACTTTCTAATAAACTTTTGTTCATTCTAGTATAAACTTTTACCCATTTTTACTTTCAATATATCACAAAAACTTGGAAATCACATTCCATAGTTTATCTATCCCCCCACACTTTTAGAATATAAAGAAAATATTTCTTAAACTTATTATCATTAGAAAAATATTTCCAATAAATATTATATAATTAATTCAATAATGAGACCATACCTTAAATAATATCTTTATTATTACCAATTCATTAACACACTCAATCACATTGAGTATGTGAGAATATAATAAAGCTCCTTTGGTTATATTTCATACAATTACTTTGAAACCTTAAGTAATGTCATATATGCTTCTCATAAGAATATATATTCACTTATTGAAAAAATTAAACAATTGGTTTTTAATACCCCATGTGTATGTATGGGTTTTAATATCCATGGGAAATTTGGACCTTTGTTTATTAGATGGGTCATTTTAGGAACCACTATTTGGAAGATTATTTTGAGGGTCTAGACACCTCAAAACGGTGTTTTTAGGTGAATAATCAGTGTTGTAAAGTGATCAAGAGTAGTGGGAAATCACTGAGGAAGTATGAGTGGTTAGGACTGCAATATATAGCCACTGGACAACCCCCAGTAGGCCACTAACTAGCTAGTGGCTAGGATAGTGGGCCTATTAGCTTGTAGGGGTCCCACCGGCTCGATGGTAGAGTCTGCAGTGGCACGAGTCACTACCCGAATCCACTGGCCAACCGATAGGTTTTTTATGTGGACTAATTACAAATCCCCCCCTCATGTTTTAGAGGGTAAACCTCTTTCCCCCTCTCTTTAGATCACATGGACTGGGGGTGACTCCCCCTCTATTCTCTTGGTTTCCACTTCAACTTGGAGTGGTTTTGTTATTGTTTCTTGGTGAATCTTGGTAATTTACTCCCTTTTATAACCTCATTTTTTCATCCTATTTTTCCCTATAATTTTGGTTCCCCCAATTAGGGGTTTGAGTGAAAATTCCACCAAATAATGGAAGAATCATCATGGGATGATGTGGCTTCCATGTATCCTAGCTTGAGGATTTCTGAGACAACACCCACTCGTCGTAACCCATTTTATTAATGTAGGTATGTGATCTTGTGTGTTTT
The DNA here is from genome assembly GCA_963277665.1 of Viscum album. NCBI lineage: Eukaryota > Viridiplantae > Streptophyta > Magnoliopsida > Santalales > Viscaceae > Viscum > Viscum album. The sequence goes on along the minus strand of OY728143.1, from coordinate 1,039,949,200 downwards.
TAAGGGTTTTGAGTTAAATTAAATGTCCTCACTTATATTTTTGGTTCTGATTGATAAAATTTGGACTAGGTTAGTGTTGGGAGTGTAGTGTGGACCTCTGGAGGATGAATGATCTCTGTTTAGGTGCAAAAAGAACACCCACTAAGTAAATTATCATTTATTACCAAGTGAGTTAATTTGGTTAATTAGTTTTAAGTTTCTAATTAATTATATTTTTATTATAATTAATTATACAATTTTTTTTTGTGTAAGAAAAGATCGTGGGTGGTTTCCGCATTGGCAGTTTTGTGTGAGATAGGACTGTGGGTGGTTATACCCATACTACTAGTCAGTATCCCTTAGCTAATGGGGAGGTGAAACTAAGGTACAGTAGCAACTGTCGACCTAGACACTGATTAGTGTCCTAGGGTGACGAAATGTTATATGGTTACTCAGGAAGACATTTCACTAACACATATATTTTTCTCACTTAATAAAAATTCTTAAGTTTATATACCTATCTTAGGAAATTGCTTCCATTATAACTTTCCTTATATATTATTGATCTCAAGTTTATGTTTTATAATGGTAATACCATTAATCTACAACAAAAGATTTTATCAGATGAGTATCTAGTTTTACATTCATTTAATAAGATTTTTTATTAAATGTGCTACCACTAAAAATGATTACCACTTACATCATACCAATTATTGTTCTAGGATATATATTTCACTAATATTTGGGACAAATTAGTGTTTATACCATAAATTATCTATATATATATAGATAATCATGTCAATCATATCAAATATTAATCTTGGATAGTTGTGAAGATAACTCTTTATCCCAATTCTTCATATGGATTCACTCAGTATTATTCCATTGGTAACCTAATCCTAGGGTTTCCTAACTATGTGTAACCCAAATATTATGCTAGAAATGGATATCTAATCCTATTAAGGTTACCCATTGTTGAAGTTGGTTCCCTAGAACCAACTGGTTTAGTACTTGATTACATGTTTTTCTTATTAAAGAAGTATTCTTATCACATTATTATTTTTCTTCTACATAATATTTTTATGTGATAATGTCCTTAAAATATATGTTGTGCTAAAAGGTCACAACAGTTCCCTACTATGATTAGAACCTAGAGGTGCCACAACATTATTCTTGAACCTTGTTTTATATCCAGATGTTATTGTCTAATAAGACATAGACAATACATGATATCAGGGATATGAGTCTCATAAGACATTGAAACTACTTCTAATAGTGTTTTCCCTTGGTAATCTCCATGATAGGTGGCTATGAGAATAGACTTGTAAATATGAAATCCAAATTTCCATGTGTCATTGGATGTTCCTATCCAAAAACATGTGTATTGATGCTTAATATTTAAGATTATAATTATTGGATATCATGACTCATGTGATTTGATGTATTGATGAAAACCATGTTGTCATATGATCAAGGTGAAGTAAGATATGTTGTGTACAACATGAATGATATAACATTAATGGATAATTAGAGAAAGGATTTATCCCTTTGTGTCATAACGAAAGTTAATATCTCAATCCCTTTGATATAAAAGGAACCGCCAAAATAAATCCATGTCTATGATGTTTGATGGGTGAGTTCATTTCTGTAAATTAAAATAAATAGACCTCAACCATAGTGATTAATAGAACTGTCATGAAACCTGCTTGATTTGAGATATTGTGATAAAAATATTATATTACATGGTAAACATTCGTAGGAGGTTAGATGCCATCACGACGTTAAATTATTTCTATATGGATGCATTGCTATGTTGATAGATGATAACCTTATAATTTAAGAGGTTATACCTAATTCCACTAATAAAGAGTCCTAGAGGGTCACACACTAAGTGTATCCACAATATCTATTAGAATCTAGTATTAAATTGAAGAAGTTAGAATAAATAATATTTATTTAGGTTTGGTTGATCGTCATAATTTAATCACAAGTTATATGAAATAATATTTGAGTTAAATAATAATAATAAATATTTTTTTGAAATCTTGGGTAATATGACATTTATTAGATTTATCAGGGAATAAGGAAGTATTATTTATTTATTAAATAAATAGTCATTATTTGAGGATCGGTAAATGTCAATGAGGGAAATAAGATAGAGTTTAATTGTCTGATTGGAAATAATATAAATGAAATTTATATATATATTCTTAAATGTGTTTCACATGTCAAGTGATTAATAATAATAATATTATTATTATTGGACATGGAATCAATTAATAATTATAAATATGGCAAGGGTTTAGTGTGAAATTTCCCAATCCTCAACCTAGAATAATAAATATCTAATTATATCACTTTATAAAAACAAAGTTGGTGTAAAAAATAGATATTGTAACTCTCTCAATCCCTAGGGAGAGATTAAGAGATATAGATTTCTCTTATACTCTTATCTCTCAATCCAACAAGAGATCATCAAGAGTTATTACTCTCTTGATAATAATTCTGCTGTGATCAACCACAAATAATGAAAGTGATCAAGATTAGTCGTGCTAGCACCCAATGATTCTACGACATTATTTAGAGATTATGGTACATGTGTTGATCACTGATAGAGGGATTATTCACTTGGATATTATAATGAAATGATGGTATGACAATATCTTGTTAACCATATCATCAAAAAATAATAATTACTAGTTGAGGTAATTTTATATATGCTAAAAATTAATTATAAATTTCATGTGATGATCCTTTTCTTCTAATTATGGATTTTAATCTAGTTACATAATCTACTAATTTCATTAGAAATGATGTTTTGATCATGTGAAGCAATGATTACACGTGATTTATGACTAAAATCCAAGATGGTCATTCCATTAAAGGATACTTCCACTGCACTCAGAACTTACAAGTGGTATCAGAGAAAGTTATATTTATAATTTATAATTATTTATTATTCATTTATTTTGCATGTGTTTTCATTTTATTTTACTTATATCGATTCATTTTAATATACAACATCATCGTATCTTACCTCTCTTCATTCTCAATAAAATAACCAGTAAATGGTTAAGGTTTAAAAATGAAGATTAATATGAAGAACACTATCTAGAGGTGCCAAAGGTTTTTCCTAGACATAAATAGAGTAAAAAACATGTACTTCTCATATAAACACCATGTATTATGTTTTCTCACATGCATCTCATTTTATCAAGTCATATCTGAAAAAATTGGATATAAGATCCAAATAAAATGGATCAGCGTGTAAATCCAGACAGGATGGCATACAACATGTAGAAATATACACCGTGTAATAGCTGTACACACCATGTAGTCCTTGTATTCTCACTGTAGAGAACACAATGTGTCCCAGTGAACCATGTATCAAATATATAACACTGAGACAAACATGTCATGAAACTATGAGGTTACACTGTATGTAATATGGACTGCATGCCATGTACCCCAAGGTTTTTCATGGTAGGGAACATGACCATACCCATGATGTGTTCTGTGGACATGGATAGTAGAAAAGTACACACCGTATAGTTTTTTAGACACCGTGTAGTCTTCTTTCAGTAGTGTTCTCAAATTTTCACAGAAAGAATAATTAAATAAGTAAATAAATCTATTGATTATGTGTTTTGTGGGTCATTATTCAATAGTACACTCCATGTCATAGGATTAAAAATTATATATTAAATTAATTTCCATGTTATAATTTTTAACAAACACATGAGGTTTCTTCTAAGTACAATTGTGTACTAAATTAATTTTAAATGAAATTAATTTTGTTTAAAATTATAGATGATGGTGGGATAAATATGCTTGGATGAAATTAAGATAAATTGAATAAATTTGATTAATTCATGGTGCATCATCTTAATTAAATATCAAATCAAAGTAACTAATAATTGGATTGAAAATGTATGCTCATTACATGATGTGTGAATGATCATGAGATTAGACCAACCCTTGTATGTGATTGGTTTCTTTTAATTTATTATGATTACATTATTATTTATGTTTTGTGTGTCTTCCCTTACTAATTATATAAGGTACCATGTGGCCACATTTTATTTTATGCAAAAACCATTTATCCAATCCATTGGATCCCCTCACTTACATGTGAGTAAAATATTATATGAGGATGAGGCTCCCAGTTGAGAGGAGGTGGTCCAAGTCAAGGAGCCAAGGTGAAACCAATTAAGGTGATACATAGGAGAAAAGGAAGAATGATGTAACATGAACCAAGTTATGGTTCAAGATGTGTTCTCTCCTAGGGACGAGGGTTAATTTATCATCCAGTAGATAAACTAACTTTTATATAATCTCATGATAATTCCACTTATATTTTATTTATTTTAATTGCATGGTTAATTATTTAGGTTTTTGAATGCTATGTGATCACCTAATAAATGAATTAAAAAGCATTCAAGATGGAATAAAATATAATTGGATTATGAGTAAATGTTTTATTATACATAGTTAATCACTTAAGTAAAATCCACTTAATATTAACAAGGCGTGTAAAAGGATAAAATTATTTTTACACATAAGGATAAAAAATCCCTCAAAAACATATTATGTCAGTTTATCCTTCCAATACTTAAGTTAGAAATTACCTTATAGTTCAAAGGGATTAACCAACCAAAGTTCGGGTTCTTTCAATTATCATGGAACTTTTAACTTGAAGTTTTGTGTTCATTTAACTTAGTTTACATCAAAGATTAATTTTCTAATAAGGACCTGGTGTAACTAAGAGGAAAATTTTGAGGAAATATTAAAACATGATTTCAGTATTGAGGATTATAATTAATAGATAAAGTAACTATGAGTTAATGTATTTGGAAAGTTAAGCCTACCTAAAATGTTTTAAATAACTTTTCAGGACCAAGTTTTGGTTATGAGAAAGGGAATATGGATGTTTTCTACTAGAATATGTAAGTGAAAAGATATTCAAAAACTGATGGCAAGGGATACTAGGTTTCAAAAAATAGTGGGATATTAATGAAATTTAATTTAATTTTAATTCATTAATCTATTTTTGTAATAAAAACAAGTAATAATTATCTTCTCTTAATTTATAGAAAATAGAAAATTAAACAAATTCGATAATATCACTATGATCCATACTTGAGAAGGATAACCTTCCCACCAAAGTGAATTTAAAAGAATGGTATAGGTGCTTGCGCATTATACTATACCATGAATGGAAATCATACGTTATGGAAACCCCACTTCCTATGTCACTTTTAAAGTGGTTGATGAGGAATAAGTATCTCTCTATGTAAAAAATATGGATAATGATATGAATATCCAATGTTTCATGTTATCCTCTATGTCCAATGATATTTTAAATCAATATAAAAATATGGATTCATATAACATCATTTCTCACCTTAAGGATATATATCAAGAGAATGTGATATTAGAGAGATATGAGGTCTCTAATACACTCTTTACGTAAAATCTTGGAGAGTCAATGCTACTTGGGGTGTATATAGTCAAGATGTTTGGATATAATGAGAGACTGAACATCTTGGGTTTTAAGATCTATGATGAGTTGAGAATAGACATCATTATGTTCTCATTAACTAAATACATCTTCAATTTTATTGTGAATTATAATATGAACAATAGTGGGAAGACACTTTCAAAACTTATTACAATTATTCACCAATTTGATAAAGACACAGAGCATGAAAAACTTGCTTTCATTATGGTGAATAATAAGAATAGGAATAATAAAAAGGGCCCGAATACTCATTCCATATCTAAGGCTCTAGAGCACCATCCCTCTAAGAATAAGAAGATCTAGAGGCAAGGAAAGAAACATGATATAGTATGTTTTTTCATGTGGAAAGAAGGGCCACTGGAAGAGAAATTACACCCAATCAAATAAGTAAGGGGAAGCATTAGGTGAATTCATTATTCAGTGTAATCATTACATATCTACAATTTGGGTATTAGATAATACCTATGGTGATCACATTTATATCCAAATATAGGAACCAAACAGATCTTGGAAGATTATCAGAGATGAGGTGGATCTACGGGCTGCCAATGGAGTGAGGATCACTTCTATGACCATTGATGAATACCATCTCACATTGTCAAAAATATTGAATTTAGTTTTAAAGAACTATTATTATGTTCCTAGTGTTACCTAGAACATTATTTTAGTTTCTTTTTTAGATATGGATGGATTTTTTTCAGCTTTATAAATAAATGTTTCTACTTTTATAAAGAGAGAACATGTTATGGTATGTCAAAATTGATTAAAATTGTTTATATTTTAAATTATGAAAACTAAATATTGGAAATAGATAAAGAAACAAACATACACAACTCATATAACACCCAGTTGTGGAATCACCATCTTGGTCATGTAAATGAGAAGTGTTTGAAAAATCTCTATCAAGATGGTTACTTATACTCTTTTGAGATTAATCCACTTGAAAGATGTCATGATTGTTTACAAGGTAAGATGACCAAACCACCATTCAATTTTCAAGGTGAAAGGGCCACATATCTTTTAAAATTGGTACACATCGATGTGTGTGGACCTGTTCAAGTAAAATATAGAGGTGGATTCTCATACTTTATTACTTTTATCAATGACTTGAGAAGGTATGGTTATATATACTTGATGCGGTATAAATATAAATTGTTTGAGAAATTAATAGATTAATTTTTGTAAGAAGATAAAGAATCTTCAATTAGATCATGGTGGTGAATATGTTAACAAAGACCTTATCGACTTTCTACAAGAGTATGATATTTTATCTCAACTCAATCTACCTTATACACCATAGTGTAATAGTGTTACTGAAAAGGGGAATAATACATTTTTATACATGTTATGGTTGATGATGAGTCACATAATCCTTTCATTATTCCTTTGGGAATATGAATTATAGATGGAATTATACTTACTAAACCAAATACAAACTAAAGTGGTAAATGATATTCCCTTCAAGTTATGGAGTGGAAAGAAACCCATTTTTTCACATGTTCAACCATGGAGTTGTGATGAATTTGTTAAGTCTAGATCAAGAAAAAAACTAAAACCCTTAGGAATGAAGTATATATTTATAGGGAATCCTAAGGAACTAAAGATATACTACCTATAAAACCCTTCATACAAGAAATTAACTTTTTAAAGAGAGATGGTTTTTCTTAATAAGGAGAACATCCTCCAGGAGGATAATGGGAGAAATATTGACTTCGATGAAGTTGAATCTCAATATACAAAAAGAGTTGGTTTAATAACTGATTATATAGGTCCCCATGGAAGAAAATATTCCTAAAACACAAGTTCTATGTACGAGTTTGAGAGAGTTAAGAGAAATAGAGAGATATGGTTTTCTCATCACCGATGATGATGACTCATTATTAGTTGAATATAATGATCCTCTCTCCTATAATGATACAATAGAGAGTTCATAAGTTGGAAGATGGAAATAATCCCTGATTTTTTGATGGATTCCATGCATCAAAACTTAGTTTGGATTTTGATTGATCCTCCAATTGATGCAAAACCCATTGGATGTAAATGGATATTCAAGAGAAAAATGGACATAGAAGGTAAAGTAAATACCTAAAAATCACTGATAGTGGATAAATAACTTATAAAACATTAAGAAATTGACTATGATAAAACCTTTCCCTAGTTTCCATGTTTTAGTCCATACGAATTTCATCAGCATAACAACTTACCATGACAATTAAATTTGGTAATTAAATGTAAAAACAAATTTTTTTAATGGGAACCTTCAATTAGATGTATATATGACAAAAACAGAAGGGTTTTTTACTTCAAGAAATTCCAAAAAGGTTTGAAAGCTGTATAAATCCATTTATGAATTTAATAAAGCACCTAGTTCATAGAATATTTGATTTGGTAAGTCCATAAAATATTTTTTTTTCATTAAGAATGAATGTGATCCATGTGTTTATAAGCTGTTTAGTAGGAGTATGATTTTTTTCATAGTAGTGTATGTTAATGAAATATTACTAATTGGAAACAATAACCTAGACTCACAATAGGTTATGGCATGGTTGAGCAAGGGTGAATCATCATACATTCTAGGGATCAAGATCATGCATCATAGATCCAAGAGTCTTCTTGGACTAAGTCAAGGTACATATATTAACCAAATAATGAAGAGGTTCATTATGAAATAATCAAAGATAGGATTAGTTTTTTTTTCACATGGTATACATATTTCTAAGAAAACATGTCCTCTTACATGAGAGGAAATATAGAGATTGAATAAGATCCCATAAGCTTCTGTGATAGGATCTATCATATAGTATATTTCATATATGAGTCTTGATATTTTCTATACTTTGAGAATGGTATTCAGATATCAAGAAGATACTGGTGAACGACATTATAATACTATTATAACTATCCTTAAGTATCTAAGGTGTACTAAGTATGGAAAAGATGAATAATTTGTCATCAGGGTTTATACAAATGCTAGTTTTCAGACAAATCAAAATGATATGAAGTCAAATTATGGATATTTATATTTTCTCAGTAGAGTATATATGATATGGAATACTTCAAATCATCCAATTTTCATTGATTATAAAATAGAGTCACAATATATTTTGTCTTCTGATGTATCCAAGGAAGCAACATGGATTCACTACTTTGTCTAAGATCTTGATTTGATACCTAGTAGGAAATATCCTATCTATTACGATTAAACCCTAGAAATCCTAGATCTAGTGTCTACTACCATTACATTGGCATGATTATATGGAATCAAATCCTAAAGGACTGAAGAGTTTAATAGTTTTGGTAAACTAGATACATAAATGAGTCTTGTATTATAAATTAATACACTAGTTACAATATTTTTTTTTCCTTTTGAGGATAAATATATCCCATATAGTATATCCCTGCATATATTTCATAGTATGCTTCTTAGATTCCTAGGTAAATTAAACATAATAAGGATGAGCTCAAATTCTCAGTAAGGGTAAAGTATAGTGGAAAAAATAATGAATCAATTAGAATAATAATTATGGAATGTTAAATAACTGAACACACATACCATGTAATCAAAAATTTAAGAAGGAAGTACATAAACAATATGAAAAGATAAAATCTCGAAACACATGCAATTCAAATTAATAGATAAGGAAAAATCAATATAAAAAGGTAAGAAATTGAAATACATTACATTTAATCAATGAAATGAAAATGGAATATATCTATAGATATGTCGATGAAAAATCCCATGGATGAATAATAACTGAAATTAAATGAGGAAAATGCTTAATTATTGGAAGACATATTTCCTAGGTACATAGAACCATTACCCTCAAGACCTTTCCTAAGAAATTTTATCATATCATGTAGAAACCCATCTAATTTGTGCAACTAATTAATCTCATGAGACTACCGATGCATTGAGGGGCTTTCATTAACCGGTCCCCAACCCATAGAGCTTACTTTAAACATTACCCAACCCATGTATTTCATTTTCCAATAATTCCTCATATAAAATTAACAATATTACTTATCAAATATCCTTATTGAATAAAGGATACAAATTTATCAACATTTCCACAAATAATCAAATAAATTTCAAATTAAACACTATATAAAAAATGGTATATGGTTTAAGAAGTGTACATATTCATGATAAATGATATGGATAATTAGGGAAAATTCAATATTCAAAGATCGTAGAAAATTTAATATTTCAATGGGACAAACAAAGTAATCAAGAAAGTGAATTTCTATTCCATCCTTGGCCAAATCATTTATGAACCATCTAGAGAAATAATAAGGATGGTATCAATAAAAAATATCCCACATAGAGTAAAAATAAAGGGTTTTTTCATTGATTAATAGAAATACTATAATAATATCTTTTAAAAACATTATTGAGGAAAACATCCTCTTCATTTTGAAAAATGTTTTGAAAATACTTTTATTTGAAAATCACTTTTAAAAAAAATTTCTTTAAAAATTAACCTTTTAAACATGAAAAAGAAGCTTCAAAGAAATTATAGTAGGTAAATCTGTACATGCCATATGATGTAGAAAGAACATTCCTTTTACATGGTAAAAAGGTTAGAAAAATACTTTGTTTGGAAAGAGATAAGAATATTCATTTGAAAACATTCATAAAAGAAAAAGGGGTAAAAAAATATTTACTAAATCATTTTAAAAAGGTTAAATTTTTTTGAAAACATTTTAATAAAAAATGGTTTTTAGAATAAAACTGGTTCTTTGAATAAAGAGAGAAATGAAGTTAGGTTTTCCTAAAAACATTTTCTAAAACATTTTGAGTACCAAAGAGTAATAAAATGGTACTATTACTTGATAAAGGTCATGAATAATCATAGGAGAATAAAATTAAAGGGTTTATTAAATAATGGTAATTTAATTTACTTTAATGGAAATACCTTTGAAATATCATTAAATTTATTCTTGAGGAAAATAATCTTTAAACATTTGAAAGTGTCCCATACAACTTTGAAACATTTTCAATCATAAGACTAATGAAGGAATAACATTAAATGAAAGTTTTAAATACCTTGAAGATAAAAGGATTACTGATATAATATATCAAAATGGGAAATATAAACACCACATAAAATAATTAAGTGTTTAATATGATATTTATCTCAAAAATGTAAAAAGTAAGATTAAAATAACTTACCTTGAGTCCGAATTGCCTCACGTGTATTTACATTCATGGATAATAAAATTATGTTAATTATTTTATTTATTTATAAAATTTTTCATGTTTATCATTTATTTTATTTCACTTATTACCATGTTGTATACAACTACTTAAACAATTAAGCTTACATCGGGTGTTTTTACCAAATTCGGTTTATGCGTCAAAAACAACTTTGGTAAGTAAAATATGGTCAAAGGGGTAATTATATAACATATTTATAATAATAATAATGAAATAATTATAATATTTATACATAAAATTATACTTTTAAAATTAATCATTAAATATGGTTATGAAAAATCAACAAATGTTATAATCATGGAGACGGTAGGTCGTATGTATGCATGAGTAACATTCCCATTTTTCAATGATCGTTATAGAAAGAAGGTAAATAACATTATATATTTACATAATTATAATTATATCATAAATAACATTTTATGTAATCATACATACTTATATATATAATTCTTGTGATGTAAAATTAATCACATTGTGTCTAGGATATGGTAGTCCACACGTCCATGAATGACGTTATCACTTTTTAAGCGTGTGAAAGGGTAATAAATAAAATGATATATTATATTTTGAAAAAGGTAATTATGTAATTAATATAATATTTTTTTTATGTCACATATTTTTAATTAAAACCATCCTTTATACATTCCATGTATCGTGTGAATGAATCACATCACTTTTAGAAGGTGGTAGTCCACACTTCCATAAACGATGTTATCTTATTTACACAAAATGGAAAGAATAAAGGTATGTTATATATAAAAATTATGTAAGAATAAATAAACTATAAATATAATATATATCATATATAAATAGAATGTCCATCATAATTCCCACCATGAGAGGTGGTAAAGGAATAACGAAAAATCATCATTTTGTGAGGTGGTAGTTCACCGTACACATAAATGATACGTTCGTTACCCATTAGATGGAACTATGTGTAAGTATAGGTTTAAAAATTAACATATAAAAATATAAGTATATTTAGGATACTATTTTTTTATATAATTATAGAATAAAAACAGTTTATGGTGTGGATAATGGAAATAAAACTAAAGAGTTTGGGGGAATATGTTACCTCTTCTTTGGGTAATTCCTTTTGGTTTGTACTAAAGGGATTCCTCAGATGAATTTATTCAAAAATTGAGGATTATAAGATGATGGGAGGTATTTTTAAGAGACATTTGGATAGATATTGGTTGATAAAAAGTGTCTTGAGAGGTGTGATTAAGTGGGAGGAGAGGAGGCCTTTTTATAGTAGAGGAGGAGTGACACTCTTCTAAATTTTGAAAAAGGGAATTCCACCCACATTTTTTCCACTAAAATTGGATCCAATAATAGAAACAATTGTATAAAAGGGAGTATATGGTTGAAATATGACCATAAAATGGATTTTTGACAAGTTTCTATATCATTTTGTCCCTTAAGTTTAAGTTTTAGTCCCTTATTAAGCTAATTCTTCTCTTAATCATTGTAATTAACTTTAATCACATTCACTAATATTTTTGGTAAACAACCAAGTTAACTTATTAAAAAATTTAAATTATGATTATTAAAAATATTTAATCCATATTTATAAACTAAAATCAAATAATTTTCAAAAATTAATTTAAATTTAATCTCGCAAATGGGATGACAATGCATGTTTTTAAAGTAAAAATGTTCAAAAGTTTGATAAGTTTTTATATTCAATTTCAAAGTGAAATTGATTCAAATGAACTAAATTGAATTAATTGATAAAAAAAATTATAATTAAACTTTAAAATCAGTTTAAAATATTATTTAAACTCATAAATAAATAATAAGAAAAAGCAGTTTTGAATTAAAATTCAGTACTTTTCACTATTCATTAAAAATGAAATTTCATAGAAAAATAACAAAAATTCACCCTAACTTAATTTTTATGTTTCTATTTCAAATATTAATTTTATTTTGAAATAAATTATTTATAAAATTTCCAAAAATTGGATTTAAAATTGGTTCTTAATTAAAAATTGTAAAAGTACATTAATAAAAATATAGGGTTTTAAGTGTAATATTAGGTTTGTTCTTATATTATGCTTATAAAATCTATTAGGCGAAAGTAAAAAATATTTGTTTGAATATATAATATATATATTACCTTAATATCTCTCAATAATTGTAATTAATTTAATTTATTAGGATAAAATGACTTTGTGAGCATAAAAATAGTTTTCTATAAAATCATTCCCCTTAAATTAAATTGGTTCATATATTCATTTATAATTATTTTTTAACCATTGAATTAGTTTTATATTTGTGTAAACCATATATTTTCATAAGTTTGTTAATATTATTAACAACCTCTAATTTAACAACTAGGTTAAGTCTTATTATATTAAATAATAATATTTTAATAACATATTATTATTTAGTAAAACTCGGTCTTGCGTGTAACTCAAGCCATTGAAAAAAATCATTATTTCCTACGACTTACACTAACTTGGTGTCACATTCATTGAAAGCTATAAAATATATTGAATTTATTTAAAATAGTAAATATATTATAGGATATTATATTCCCTTTCACTCTTGGTGTTTCTTGTCATGCACACTATCAAATACAATGTTCCCATTTTAGAATTTCAGGGAGTTACATTATCCACACCTTAATAAAATTTTGTCATCATAATTTAAAATTTATCTTGGTAATATATTTTTTGATATTTCCTATGTTTAAATACCACATAGTGAGAAGGGTTTTTAAGAATTCCTCTCAAAAATAGATAATGGGAAATACAAAGCACACATGGAATAACATATAAATATGACTCTAAGTAGGATAACATTAGTGGGAAGTAGAGATACGTACTTGGAGGAAAATCATAAATATTTATAGAGGTGATTGAGGTCATTAATAACAAAAAAGTGAATGATCAATGGAAAGTTGAGGGTCTCAAAGTCATAAATCTATGATGATTTTAAAGACCATCATTTTAATAAAAATTAAGGTATTAGGATTTTTTTTATTTCTAGATCATTTTATTAATGTTGGGTAATTAATTTAATACCTAAGGATATAAGGAAATATACTTTCTTAACATATATATGTAAACACAATTCTCATCCTTTTTTTGTTCTTTGATCAATTTCTAATTCATCCATTACTTCATGAAATGGATATTCAAAAATTAAATCGATTCCTAAAGCACCAAAATATACTTTTAACAGATTGTCAAACCCATAAAAGAGTGAAAAGTATAACTATAGGTATTTAACTATTTTCCAAAACTAATGTGGTTAAGAAATTAATCTCTAAACCTAATAAGTAATACTACTGGTTCATCCTCCAATGGCCCGAATGCCTTCATTTTTTATTGATTTTTGATAATCCACCTTTCAAGGGGTGAGGTGGAACCCTTACAAGGCCCGTAGGTGTAAGTATTACATGGCCCATAGGCCTTAGAGGAATTAATTTCCTGTAGGATTCAAACATTATATACAAACCAGAATAATTACCTGGAACTGCTCCTCCCCAGCATCTTCATCATGAAATCAGATCTCCACCATCGCATGGCTGTTTGACTAGGCTTTCCAATGCATGCACAGTCTTGTCCCAATGGTAGGTGTCATACCCTCTCATTCTTTCAATACATTTATCTCCTTCTATGGTGAATGCTCCTTACTCATCCTCCTTCTAGAGCTTGTTCCTTGTAGGTTGTCTGGTTTGCATATGCACTTAAGGTGGCTCGAAGGCGTTAAGGTGGCCCGAAGGCCTTACTAACCCGAAGGCCTGGGTGGCCCGAAGGCATTAAAGGAATCAGGGACCGAATCGGTGGCCCAACGGCCTAAACAGGGGAATATTCTTGGATGCTATAGTGCCAAACAGTACCTGCTACAGTACCCGCTACAATACCACTACAGTACTGCTACAGTGCTGCTACAATACTGTTATAATGCTGCTACAGTACCAGAAATTATTCCTCTACCTGGATTTGATCTCGGGTTTCCTGGATTCACTTAAGGAGTCCTCACCAACTGGGCTGAGGCTAATGTGCTATTGGTTCATTGTAAATATTTATTCATCAAATTGTTTTACTAAAAGCAATAAAATATTAACTTGGACATTGTGTAGGTTAGTGGTTGGTGTGAAACCATCATCGTCCTTCGGTCATCAATTCAAGACCCATGGCCTTTCTATACTTGATGAGTTGTCACTCGACATACAAGTTTTCCTTTACTAAAACTATATTAATATAATTTTAAAAATAAATATGATAAACATACTTAAAATTAGATTAATCATTAAATAAAATTTTAACTAAGGGTTTCAATACAACCCCATTACCTTAATACTTCATCCATTTATTTCCATATAGGTCCTTCCTTGGTCTAGTGTTTATATCCTTTAAAAGTGTAATTTTCCTAAAACCAAAAACCATAATGTGAGCATCAATTATAATATAATCATGTTTAGTATGTCTAAATCTTGAAACATTCTTTTTAATCTAAAACACATCAGGTTTCACCTAAGCCATCCATTTCCATTAACTATTCAAATACTTCATAATGGTTTGCAAAGAAAATGTAAATTATCCTAAGAATATCCACTGAGAGTGTCAAACCAAGTGCACAGTAAGGACTATTGTCACATACCAAGTTATGCTGAGTTATACCCAACACACCTTGTTAGAGTTGTTAATCTTAGATACATCTAATCCAGAACCACGTTTACTTGTAGTATCCAGACATGGATATATTTCTAGAAATACCATCATAATTTCTACTTTAAAAAAATTCTAGAGTTTTCTTCTATACATATCCTCAAATTTTACCTTAGTGTTATGTTCTCTAATCCATGATCTCTTAAATCTAGTTCCCAATGTTTTTACTAAACTTCCTTTGATACCAACTATAGTGACCCGATCCTAGAAATCTTAGAGCCTATGTATACTACCATTAAATTGTCATGATTATAAAGAATAAAATCCTAAAGGATTGAATAGTTTAGCAGTCTTGTTAAAAAAAATACATAAACGAGTCTTGTATTACAAACTAATACACGAATTACAACATAATTTTTTTTTCTGTTTGAGGATAATAATTTTATTCTATCTAATATATCCCTACATATCATTTATAATACGCTTCTTGGATTCTTAGGGAAAGGAAACATAATAAGGATGAAATCAAATACTCAGTAAGGGTAAAGTATAAAGGAGTTAATAATGAATCAATTAGAATAATAATTATGGCATGATAAATAACTGAACACACATACCATGTTATCAACAAACTAAGAATGAAGTGCATAAAAAATATGGAAAGATAATAACTGGAAACACATGCCATTCAAATAATTATACAAGGAAAAATCAATATGGAAAGGTAAGAGAACTAAAATACATTCCATTTTATCAATGAACTGAAAATTAAATGAATCTATAGATATATTGATGAAAAATATCATGGATGAATAATAACTGAAACTAAATGAGGGAAATGATTAATTATTGGACTCCATGTTTTCTAGGAACATGGAACCATTAATGTCAAGACCTTTCATAAGATGGTTTATCATATTAGGTATAAACCCATTTAATTTGTGAAACTAATTAATCTCATGATACTACTAATGCATCAAGGGTATTTCATTAACCAGTTCCCAACCCATGTCTTTCATTTCAAAAACATTCCTCATATCAAATAAAAAATATTCCTTATCAAATATCCATATTAAATAAAGGATATAGATTTATCAACATTTCACTAAATAATCAAATAACTTTAAAAGTAAAAATTATATGAAAAATGGTATGTGGTTTAGGCTATGTATATATCCATGATAAATGATATAGACAATTAGGGGAAATTTAATGTTCAGTTATCGTAGAGAATTAAATATTTTAAGGGGACAAACAAAGAAATCAAGGAAGTGAATGTCAATAATATCCTCAACCAAAAAAATCATAAACCATCCAGAGGAAGAATAAATATTGTATCAATACAACATTTTTGGGATCCTCATGTTTTAATCATGTTTTAATGATCACAAATTGTTACCCCTGTTTAATCTATCTCATATCATGTGTAGATATGATTGGTTTCTTTATGATTCAAATAAATTTTCTCAAGAAATTGATTCCTATAAATCATGACTGATTATTGTAAACTATATTTAACTTTGGTCTATAATGATTTATTTTATGAATGATTAAGTATAATTCATTCGGTGAATATTACTTCTTAAGTTTGTATACAGATATTTGGAAAAGTCTGAGATACCGTGAGTCTTCTACTGGTTCTGGTTTTTTGGAAAAGGACCCAGACACTGTGACCCAGATACCTTGAACCATACATCGTGAGCCATACATTGTGACCCATAAACCGTGACCCAGACACCATGACCCAGACACCATGACCAGACACTGTGATTCAGACACCGTGATGAGACACCGTAACTAGTTTCAGATCTCATGAAGTCTATGATACCGGTTCCTTTCTAATACACTGTTTGAAGTTTGGAAAAGGACCAGACACCATGATCCTAACACTTCATCTGTGCTACCAGTTCTTAATCTCAATATAGTTATTCCATCACAACTGTCTCACTGCTCAAAGGAAAAGAAGAAGAAACCATTTCGTAGTGACACCATTTTCAACTGATACCATTTCTAGACAGATTGTGACACTATTCTTTAATCTGTTTTATCATTTTCAATTTTATTTATAACGGTCATATTTGATTCTTTTAAATGCACTGAAATAATTAATATTTCCTTATAGACATGTCACCTAATATTATGCGATATAAGGTGCAATATACATGCATCCTATCAGATCCAACACATGCACTCCAAAAATAAAAAGAAAAGCATGGACCTGAGACGGACGAACGTGTAACAGTAGTAGAAGAAGCACGAGTATTCCTAAAATGTGGACTGATACATGCACCAAGATACATCATAAGAACACACAAAGAATTATCAAATAAAAAAGTTGGAATACCACATATCAGAGCCAAATCATCTTCACAATACCAACTCCATGAAGAACACGATCTAGATCTAACTGGAAACCAGAGCACCAGACTTGTGATACTCTGTTTTGTGCAAGAGGACACGATACTTACATCTTCTTCATCCAAGAAGTCCATATCTACATAGAATAACACTCAAAGAACTTCTAAACTTTTCTCATCATCTTTTCTCTATTGTGTATTGTTTTTAGCTTTCTAGTAGTGTATGTGTATCAATAGTAAAAACACACACTGTCTCCTACACTAAACTTAAGTATACATGATATACTTCCTCTCATATATTTTTACACATTTTTACTCCCATGGATAAGTGTGGAAGAGGTCCTTTTGTGACCTGATAGTTTTTACCCATGAAGAACTGTGGAAGGGTTGTGTGACCTGGATAGTCCTGTGCACTGTAGTTTACCCTGATCCAGGGTGCGAATCAAGTTTATTAATATAAACTTCTTGGTGTTAGGTGATCACTAAGTGGAGTGGATTAGGTCTTGGCTTGAGACTGAACCACTTGTTTTATCCATTGTGTTGTTTAATTTAGTCTTTCTCTGTTTTACTATATAATTTATAAATCTCTAGATTTACTTTGATAGTTAGTCTTGGATAGAAGTGATAATTTTTTTCCTTATTATAATAGCTTCAAAATTAATATCAATAATTCATTATAATATTACTGAAAATTAATCAATCTTTTGAGAGGTTATTTGAACAGTCAAAACTTTATAACCGTATTACCTTGATTGACTGGGTTGTATTTTTTTTTTGAGGAACCTATTTAAGAACCCTTTTTAATAGAAATTTGTATAGAAACTCAATTCACCCCCCTCTTGATTACTCTACTCCGACCAATATTTGGTATTAGAGGAGTTTTTATTTATACCAAGACTCTGTTCTTGAAACTATTCAACTACGATTTTAGTTGTACTTTAAAGATCTGTAAATTTCTGTTAATTCTAAATTTATAGCTCTTTCAAAGTTTTTTTTATTATAGATAATATACAGGAAGGTGGTTCAAAAAACAGACCACCATTCTTTAATGGAACCAATTATGCCCAATAGAATATTAAAATGAAAATGCATTTAAAAATCATGGGCTTTGAAATTTGGTCTTCAATTATAGATGAGTATAAGATTCATACTACTAATAGAATTATTTGGGATGACCCAAACAAGACTGCTTACAATAACAATTGCAAAGACATGAATACTTTATATTTCTCTTTAGGAGATGAGGAATTTAACATAATTTATGCATGTAAAACTGCCCATGAAATTTGGGACACCTTGTCTGTTTCACATGAAGGAACTTCTAGTGTAAAAGAAATGAGACTTAATACTTATAATATTAAATATGATAACCTTAAAATGAAACTTGATTAGCCTATTTCTGACATGTATCTCAGGTTCAATGAAATTTTCAACACAATGATTTCTCTTAGAAGAGAAGTTACTACCAAAGAACAAATCATGAGGATTCTCAGATGCCTACCTAATAGATGGAGAGGAACCTCTATCTCTATTAGAGATTAATGCGACATCAGCAAGTTACCTATAAAATAACTCATTGATAAACTAATGATATATGAAGAGGAGATGAAAGTAAACAAGGAAGAGGAGGATGAACCCAAAATAAAATCTGATGCATTTAAGACCAACACCTATAAACACAAAGAAAAAGGTAATTTTGAAGTCTCTGTAGAAAGTTACATTAGTAAACAATCATCACCTAACAGTGATGAGAATATGGCTCAATTATCCAGAAGGTTTAAGAAATTTTACAAGAAGAAGATTTTTTTTAGAAATCATAACTTCAAAGGAAGATATGATCAAAAGGTAATCTGAAACAAATATTGGAAAATAAGTGAAAATTATTATGAGATAGTATGCTATGAATGCAAGTGAAAGGGACATGTAAAGGATGACTATCCCAAGATCAAGTATAAAAATAAATATGAGTACAAATATAGAAAGTATAAAAAAGAAATGAAAGAAACTTGGAGTGATTCTGAGGATAGTTCAAGTGTCTCAGAGTCTTCACATGATGAACAAACTAACAAAGCCAATATGCATTTTATGAAAAACACATCTAAGGTAACCCTGACATCTCCTGTAAAGAATTCCTATTATTCTGGAGATGAAAGTGATTATGAGAATATGTATAATAAGAAATGTTTGAGTATTGAAATATTATTGAAGAGATATGTAATGAACTAAAAGATAAATACAATTCTTTAAATAAACATTATTCTCTTACCTCAACTGTTAAATTTGAACTTACTATAGAAAGAGATAAAAATGTTAAATTACTCAAATAAAACTATCAACTAAAGCTATATAATGAGCAATTGAAAAAGGACCTTGAAAGGTTTAATAATGGTAAAGATAATTTGGTACAAATTCTAGGTAAACAGATTGCTCCTAAATATACTACTGGTATTGTCTATCAACCTGGCAAAAGAAATTTTGGAAAAACAAATTTTGTTTCTAAATCTAGAACATACAGCTTTACTTCTAGTTCTGGAAAACATTTTGCTAGTTCAAATTATGATACACTCTCTACTGTTTCAATATTTTTAGGACCAAATAGAGTTTATTTTTCAAGTACTTTACATAATGCTTATAGGAAACCTATGAGGCAGATGTGGGTTCCTAAAGAACTAGTCACTAATATTATTGGACCCAAACAAATATGGGTACCAAAGTCTGTTTTCATTTGACTATTTTATAGGAAAATTGTTTAAATAGATCCTATAAAATCTTATAGTACTTGGATAGTGGTTGTTCAAGACACATGACAAGAGAATATTCATGATTCAAGAACTTAATAAAAATTAATGGTGGACATGTCACTTTTGGTGACAATGCCAAAGGAAAAATCATTGACCTTATCCAAATCGGTTACTCTAACTCAGTTTCAATTTCCAAAGTACTTTTTTTTGATGAATTTAAATATAATCTGATTAGTATTTTATAGTTATGTGATGATGGATTTCATGTTAAATTTGAAAAAGATGCTTATAATGATTTTAATTCTAAAAATGAATTAGTGTTTTCTGCATTAAGAAATGAAAATGTATACTTTGTTAACTTAGATTCTTTAGTTTCTCAAAATGATTCATGTTTAAGTGTATTTTACAAAGTGTCTTGGATTTTTCATAGGAGACTAGGACACTGTAATATTCACTCCCTTAGGAAGCTAACTAGAAAAATCTTAGTCAAAGATCTACCCAAACTTGAGTTTCTAAATGATAAAGTGTGTAATTCTTGTCAAAAGAGAAAGTAACACAAAATTAATGGTGTTGACTAGAACCATGCTTAGTGAATATGACTTACCTATTTATTTTTGGGCTGAAGATGTAAATACAACATGATATATTATTAATAGAGAGTTGATTATATCTATTCTTAAAAGAACTCCATATGTGTTATGGAACAATAGAAAACCCAAAGTAAGCTACTTAAAAGTTGTTGGTTGCAAAGTTTATATCCTTAATACTAAGGACAATATTGACAGGTTTTCATCCAAGAGTGATTAAGGAATCTTTCTAGGATATTCAATCTCTAGTAAAGCCTATAGAGTGTTTAACAAAAGAACTAAATGTGTGGAAGAATCTGTCCATGTCAATTTTGATGAGATAGATCCACATGAGCCTAAGACCACTCTAGAGAACCTGGAGGATGATATGCCAAATCTGAACATCAATGAAAAATCCTCTAAACATCCTATAAAGGAATCTTGAAAACTTATAGTTTTGGAAATTCATCAGATTCAAGTCATAATGAACCCGAATCTGTTGAAGAAACTGAAATCACTAGCCCTGTTTTTCTAGAGTTGTTAGAACCCTTAAGAACCATCATTTAGATGCTGTTGTAGGAGATTCAGATAAAGGAACTCAAACTAGAGATTCTCTTAGAAACTAGGTTGAACATTAAGTTTTCTTATCACTACTTGAACCTAAAAATATTAATGATGCTATCAATGATGATTTTTTGGTGATGGATATGCAAGAAGAACATAATTAGTTTAAAAGGAACAAAGTTTGTAAACTTGTTGATAGACCCAAAGACACATTTACCATAGGCACTAAGTGGGTATTTAGAAATAAGGTAGATGAAGCTGATAATATAGTTAGAAACAAGGCTAGATTGGTGCACAAGGGTATAGTCAAGAAGAAGGAATTGACTATAAGGAAACCTTTGCACTAGTAGATAGACTTGAAGCCATCAGAATCCTGCTTTATTATGCTACAAATATGAATTTAAAACTATATCAAATGGTTATTAAGAGTGAATTCCTAAATGGGTATATAGCTGATGATATCTTTATTGAGCAACCCCCTCGTTTTACAAATCCTCACTTTCCAAATTGTGTTTTTAAATTATCAAAAGATTTGTACGATTTAAAACAAGCTCCAAGAGCTTGGTATGATAGATTAAGTACTTTTATTATTTCCAAAGGTTTTACAAAATGTATAGATGATCCTAACCATTTTATAAAATGAATTTCCAATGATTTTTTAGTAGTTTAAATTTATGTAGATGATATTATATTTGGATCTTCAAAAAATTCTTTATGTATTGAATTTTCTAAAATAATGAAAAATGAAATTGAAATGAGTTTAATGGCTTAACTAAAATTATTTCTTGGATTTCAAATATTTCAAAATAATTATGGTATTGTTTTAAATCAAAGGAAATATACTAGAGATACTCTAAAACGTTTTGTCTTGGATAACACTAAAAGTAGCGACACTCCAATGAGTAATACTTGTAAGTTGGATCTTGATGAAGATGGAAAATCTGTTGATCAAACCACTTACAGAGGAATGATTGGAAACTTACTCTACTTAACTGCTAGCCAACCTGATATTATGTTTAGTGTATATATGTGTGCTCGTTTTCAAGTAAACTCTAAGGAATCTCATTTAAATGATTTTAAAAGGATTTTCAAATACCTCAAACATAAAACCAATCTAGGACTGTTCTATCCTAGAGGAAAATCATTTGAGTGAGTTAGTTATTCTGATGCTAATTTCGGTGGTTGTAATTTAAATAGAAAAATCACCTCTGTAACATGTCACTTTTTAGGCAAGTTTCTGGTATCATGGTGTAGTAAGAAACAAAACTCTATTGTATTATCTATTGCCGAATCTGAATACATAGATGCTGGTAGTTGTTGTGCACAAATTTTGTGGATGAAACATACATTACTAGATTATGGATATCAATTCAGGCATGCACCTATAAATTGTGAAAATACAAGTGCTATTAACATCTCAAAAAATCATGTTTCACACTCTAGGACAAAACATATTGATGTAAGACATCAATTTTTGAGAGACAATTATCAAAAAGGTGATATCACTTTATAATTCATTGGAACTAAATATCAGCTTGCTGATATATTCACCAAACCATTAAATTCTGAAAGGATAGGTTACATAATACATGAATTAGGATTGATAAATCTTAAGTAAAAAACATAGTGATTTCAAAGCTTACTGTTTCACATTTTATAGTCTCACGAGGAACTGTCTTAAAGTTACTGTCTAATGTTTACGGTATCACTGTAAAAACCTATTATGGTTTCACCATGAAATTCTATTCCAGTCTCACCATAATAACACCTTTTCATTTTATTTACATATTATATCTCATATCATTATTATTGATTATTTTATTCTTTTAATTTCCCATGCTTTTGAATTTTTAATGCTTGATATCCCTAAATGATAAAAATGAAATAGGTTTAAATATTTTATTTACTTGAGCTCTCTTATCTCAAACCGAAAGTCCTCCTTCAACCCTTCAATTATCTCCCTCTCCCTCGAACCATCGTTGAATTCCCAGAATGAAACGATCATCTTCATCAACTTCTGAGAAGCGCAGATCAAAGAAGAAAATAAAAAAGAGAACTGAAGATAGTGCCCGAAGGTACTTTGAATCCAAATCTTGTTGGTAGAATAGTGGTACTAGAAAAGGAGATCTACCCTAAGTGGTTGCTGTTAAGTAAGCCCTTAGTGTTGAAAGTACAGAAAGAGCAGGTATGGATATCTTGGTTTACAAAGGAGACAAGGCCAATTTATCCAAAGTTTATTTCTCAATTCTATCAGTTTTTTTAGTTATCATTTGACATAGAAGATGGTTTTGTTGTGATAATCTAGATTAATGGCCAAAGATTTACCTTTTCTTAGAGGTTATGGGATGATTTCCTAGGGATGTATCATGAAGTATTTTTTTAGGACTACCTGAGAGGTCCCCCTCTTCCCAGTGATATATTTGTTTTAGAAGAAGCCTTGGAAAGATTGACTGACAATAAAAAAAGAGAACAACTATTGCTGATGAACTGGATGGTGAAACCAGATTGTTGTTGAAGTTTTTTCAGAATCAGATTAGTCTGATAAAAGAAGATTTTGCTACCCTTAAATATCAGGATGTGTTTTTGATACATCTTATGAAGAATAGACACAAGATTAACCTGTGCAAGTATGTTATAATTCATATGTTTGAGTTGATAAAGACAACCTCAAAGTCTACCTCCTTGTTCCACTCAAGGTTAATCTCTACTATGCTATATGATAAAGGGTTGGTTGGACCAAATGAATAAGTCATCAAGGATTGTGAATTCTGTATCTCAAAGGTTACAGTCAAAATAATGAAAATTAGTTGGAATCCATGAAAAAAGGATTGGGTGGAAGATAATTAAAGGATGTATGAAAATTTTAATCCTGTTGAGAATTATTCAATACCTAAGAACATTTATGATCTTGGTTTGGAACTAGATGAAATTGTTGACTATCCTGTTGAAGAGGAAGAAGATGTAGAGGAAGTTGTTGCACCTACAGAAGAAACTGTCTTAGATAGGGAAGATAGTGGAACTATTCCTCAAGACATAGTTGATAAGGAAGTACCTGTTCCTGAAGAAACTATTGATTTGGTAGAAGATCGTGCTTATAGATAATATTCTTTTGTTAATGTAAGGGAAAAATCTATTCTGGAAGAGTATCTAGAAGAAGAAATTTCTCTTTAGAAAGAAGATGATTTTGAGGAACACTTAGAGGAATAAGATGATCCTGAGATTATCCTATTTTCTAAGGAAATAATGGAGCAATCTTTTCAGTTGGATAGAAAATAAATGGGTGAGGCTATTGGGGATTAAATCTTGGAAACAGATCAAACTGAATCTATTAGTCCTGTGAGAGATGCACTTGTTGAGGGGGAGTAGTACCCTAGTCTAGAAAGTGTTGAAATTATTAATCTAGTTAATCAAAGCACTATGGATACATGGTATAATTTTCCTAGCAACTTTGATGTGAATGATACCTAGGAAGCCTCAGTTAAAGTCATAGAACTGTCTACTGTGTTTCAATTGAAACCGGTCTCTGGTCTTGAAGTAATCTCTGCAAAGGAACCTGAGCATGTCTCAACTCCTATTCCTGAACCTTCAAAAGAACCTCCTACTTTTGTGAGTCAGAATGATCTAAAAGCCTGTGGATCTACTTTATTGGCTGGAGTTTAAAATCTCATGAACACTCAAACAGATCCTATAATAAACTTAAGTGAAAGAGATGCTTCCATACTATTAGAAAATATTATATGACAGATTCAGCCGAAAATGCTTCATGAAATTCAAGAGGTCAGAATTGAGAAAAAAAAGCTGAGTGATGAAGTGAAGTATCTCATAGATATGGTTGAAGATATGTAGAAAGTGTTGAAATCATAATCAGATCCTGTTTCTCATTTTGTTTAGGATGTTAGTGGTCAGATTCCACAAGAAGTTGTCTCTCTGATTAAACCAAACCTAACTTCCTTATCTGGAAAGGTGGATGAGAGAAACAAATAGATAGTTCAAGAAATGTGTGAGCTTGTTATTGGTCTCAACAAATTGACTTATGAGTATAAGGGATGTCTATAGAAAGTTCTGAATCAACTAAAGTATCTCAATTTGGCTGTTACAACCTCTAGTGCCTCTGGACAGTCATCTCAACCCTCCTTTGACAGTGATCTACTTCGAACTGTTGTTAAGGAAGAACTTTAATAAGTGCTAAGTGGATTTGAAAAGTAGAGTCTATCTATGGTTTTCAAAAATAGTGACAGAGTTATTGATTTGGTAAGGATTCATTCAAATATTGCAAATGATGCTCAGGAAGAAATTACTAATAAAGTGGATTTCTACTTCAATAAGATCATCTCTAAGCATGATATGACAAACCATTTCAAGTAACTTGTAGAGAATTTGAAAATTCCTCCCGTCACCCAATATTTCAAAACTCAAGTTCAAAAGATGAATGATTTCACTGCTTTGTTGGACAAGTTCATGGAGAGCAAAGATGATTTTGGGAAAGCGATGCAGTATGATGGTGATATTATTACTGAATTCATAAAGTTATTGAGGCCTTATATTCATGTGTAGAGCACTGCTATTGTGGCTCCTGCAGCTGCACCCTTGCAGCCTAGTTTTTCGTCTTCCTCATCCACTACCTTTTCCTCTACCTCTATGTCTATCTCTCAAGCTCTGAGTCAAATCAGACCAGTTATCCTTGACAAAAAATTACCCTAGTCTTACACCAAACCTACCTTGGAACCTTCTTTTTTTTTGAAGTACTCCCTCTTCCTTCTCCGACAGTTGGTTCACTTCCCTCTTCTACTTCTACCTATGCTCTTATAGATCCTCCTGATGCTGCTACCAAGGGAAAAGAGAAGACAAATAGTGCTAAAGAAAAGTGAACACTATCTTTTGATAGGGATATTTTTTATTTTTTTTCCTACTTCTTGTAATGACAAATCTTTTCCCATTTAATGCACTGTGAACTCTTATTGTCTATTCTCTTATTTACCTTTTTACTCTTTTTGGTAATCCCAAAGGGTAAGAGACACATACACTAAGGGAGATACAACACACTAAGAACAAATATCTCACTCATATGATTTGTGATCATCAAAAAGGGGGAGATTGTTGGACTCCTCATGTTTTAATCATGTTTTAATGATAAAAAATTGTTACTCCTATTTAATCTATCTCATATCATGTGTAGATATGCTTGGTTTATTTATGATTCAAATAAATTTTCTCAATATCTTGATTCCTATAAATCATGATTGATTATTGTAAACTATATTTAACTTTAGTTTATAATGATTTCTTTTATGAATGATTAAGTATAATTTATTCAGTGAATATTACTGATTAAGTCTGCATACAGATATTTGACAAAGTCTGAGAAACTGTGAGTCTGCTACTGGTTCTAGTTTTCTGGAAAAGGACCCAGAAACCATAACCAGTTTCAGATCTCATGAAGTCTATGATATTGGTTCATTTATAAGACACCATTCGAAGTTTGGAAAAGGACCAGACACCGTGATCCTAACACTGCGTCTATTCTACTGGTTCCTGATC
Organism: Viscum album; assembly: GCA_963277665.1. Classification (NCBI taxonomy): domain Eukaryota; kingdom Viridiplantae; phylum Streptophyta; class Magnoliopsida; order Santalales; family Viscaceae; genus Viscum; species Viscum album. The sequence goes on along the minus strand of OY728143.1, from coordinate 1,039,922,094 downwards.
TCAATAAAATTATACTATCATGACTGTCTCACCGCTCAAAGACAAAGAAGAAGACACTATTTCATGGTAACACTGTTTCTAAGTGACACCATTTCTAGAAAGACTATGACACCATTATTTAATCTGTTTTATCATTTTCAATTTAATTTCTAACAGTCATATTTGAGTATTTTAAATGCACTGACATAATTAATATTTCTTTGTATACATGTCACCTAACAGTATGAGGTACGAGGTGCATGATACATGCATCCTGTCAGCTCCAACACATGCACTCAAAAAATAAAAAGAAAAGCGTGTCCCTGATATGGACTAATGTGTAGCAGTAGTAGAAGAAGTGTGAGCATTCTTGAAAAGTGGACCAATACATGAACCAAGATACATATGAAGAACACACAAATAATTCTTGAATAAAAAAGCTAGAATACCACATATCATATCCAAATAATCTTCATAATACTAACTCCACAAAGAATATGAGCTAGATCTAATTGGAAACCAGAGCACCAGACTTGCGATACTCTGTTTCTCGCAAGAGGACTCGATACTTACATCTGCTTCATCCAAGAAGTCCAGAGCTATATAGAATATCACTCAGAACACTTATAACCTTTTCTCATCATCTTTTCTCTATTGTGTATTGGTTTTAGCTTTCGAGAAGTGTGTGTGTATCTTTAGTAAAAACACACACTATCTCCTACACTAAACTGAAGGATACAAGATATACTTCCTCTCAAATCTTTTTACACTTGTTTACTCCCATGGATAAGTGTGGAATAGGTCCCTGTGTTACCTAATAGTTTTCACCCACAAAGAACTGTGGAAGAGGTTGTGTGACCTGTACAGTTTTTTGCACTGTTGTTTACTCCGATCCAGGGTATGGATCAAGTTTATTAATATAAACTGCTTGGTGGCTGGTGATCACCAAGTGGAGTGGATTAGGTCTCATCTTGATACTGAACCACTTGTTTTATCCGCTGTGTTGTTTAATTTAGTCTTTCTATGTTTTACTATATAATTCAAAAACCAGTATATTTACTTTTATAGTTAATCTTGGATAGAAGTTATAATTATTTTTCCTTATTAGAATAGCTTCAAAAGTAATATCAATAACTCATTCTGATATTACTGAGAATTAATCAATATTTTGAGAGGTTATTTGAATATTCAAACCTTTATAACCGTATTACCTTAATTGAAAAGGCTGTATTTATTTTTATTGGGGAAACTATTTAAGAAAACATTTTAACAGAAATTTGTATAGATACTCAATTCACCCCCTCTTGAGTACTCTACTCCGACTAACAAACATATCCCAAGTGGAGTAAAAATAAAGGCTTGTTTTCATTAATGAATATAAATACTATAATAAGATCTTTTAAAAACATTCATGAGGAAAATATCCTTTTTATTATGAATTTCTTTTTGAAAATAAATTTATTTGAAAATAATTTTTAAAATAATTTTCTTTAAAAAGTAATCTTTTAAACACGAAAAGGATGCTTTGATGAAATGATGGTAGGTAAATTTTTATATGTCGTATGAGGTAAAAATACCATTCATTTTGTATGGAAAAAGGTTATAAAAATTCCTTGTTTGGAAAGAGATAATAAGATTCCTTTGAAAAAATTGGTAAAAGATAAAAAGGGTAAAATATCTTTACTAAATCATTTTGAAAAGCTTAATTTTTTTTAATTTTTTAATAAAACATGGTTTTTAGAAGAAAACAGGTTCTCCTACTAGAGAGATAAATGAAGTTGGGTTTTCTTAATAACATTTTATAAAACATTTTGAGTACCAAAGAGTGAAAAAATGGTACTATTACGTGATAAATGTCATGAATAATTAGAGGACAATAAAATTAAAGGGTTTATTTAACAATGGTAATTTAATTTCTCCAATATAAATACCTTTAAAATATCATTAAAATTATTTTGAGCAAAATAATCTTTAAACGTTCCAAAGTGTCCTGTATGACTTTGAAACATTTTAAATCATAAGCCTCATGAAGGAATAAAATTAAATGAAAGTTTTAAATACCATTAATATAAAAGTATTAAATATATAATATATTAAAATGGTTAGTCTATACACCACACAAAATAAGTAAGTGGTGAATATGACATTTATCTCACAAATGTAAAAAGTGAAATGAAAATCCCTCACATTGAGTCCGACTTGTCTCGTGTGTATGTATATTATTGAATAATAAACTTATGTTAATTATTTACATGCTTCAAAAAAAATTTCATGTTTATAATTACATTTATTTCACTTATTACCATGTTTTATACAACTACTTAAACAATTAAGTTTACATTGAGTGTTTTGACCAAATTCAATTTATGTATCAAAAACAACTTTGGTTGGTCAACTATGGTCAAAGGGGTCATTATATAACATATTAAAAATAAAAATCATGAAATAGTTATCATATTTATACATAAATTATACTTTTAAAACAAATTATTAATTTTTTTTATGAAAAATGAACCAACATTACAATCATGGAGACGGTAGGTCGTATGTACACACGAGTAACGTTCCCATTTTTCAATAATCGTTATAGAAAGAAGGTAGGAAACATTAAATATTTACAGAATTATAATTATGTCATAAATAACATGTGATTTAATCATACATAATTATATATATAATTATTGTGATGTAAAAGGAATCACATCCTGTTGAGGAGGCGATTGTCCACACATCCACGAACGACATTATCACTTTTTAAGTGCGTGAAAGGGTAATAAATAAAATAATATATTATATTTACAGAAATATAATTATATAATTAATATAATATATATGTTTTTTATGTAATATATGATTAATTAAATCCATACTTTATACATTCCATGTATTGTGTGAATGAATCACATCGCTTTTAGGAGACAGTAGTCCACACTTCCAGAAACGATGTTATCGTATTTACAAAAACTGGAAAGCATAAAGGTACATTCTATATAAAAATTAAATGAAAATAAATATATTATAAATATTATATATATCATATATAAAAAGTTTTTCCATCATAATTCCTACCATGATAGGTGGTAAAGTAATAATGGAAAATCATCATTTCATGAGGTGGTAGTTTATCGTGCACATAAACAGTAAGTCCGTTACCCATTAGATGGAAGTGTGTGAAAGTGAAGGACTAAAAATTAACATAAAAAATATTAGTATATTCATTATAATTTTTTTAGATAATCATGGAATATTGAGAGTTTAGGGGGTGGATAATGGAAATAAAACTAAAGAGCTTGAGGAAAGATGTTACCTCTTCTTTGGGTAACTCTTTTTGGTTTGTACCAAAGGGATTCCTTGGATGGACTTATTCCCATTGGTAGAATTATAGGATGAGTGGAGGGATATTTAGGATGTTATTGGGTAAGATCTTGGTCGAGCCAAAGTGTCTTTAGAGGTGTGAGGAAGTGGGAGTAGAGGAGACCTTTTTATAGTGAAGGAGGAGTGGCACTCTTGTAAATTTTGGAAAAGGTAATTTCACCCACATTTTTACCATTTCAAGTGGCTCCAATAATGGAAAAAATTTATCCAAGGTAGTATAGGGTCAAAATATGACCATACAATGTATTTTTTACAAGTTCATAGGTCATTTTGGCCCTTAAGTTTAAGGTTCATTCCCTTATTAATCCAATTCTTCTCTTAATCGTTGTAATTAATTTTAATCACATTCAATAATATTTTTGATCAAAAACTAAGTTGAAATTATTATAAAATTTAAATTATTATGATTCAAGATTTTTAATAAAATTTTACAAATTCCAATCCCATAAGTGGAAGAAATTAATTTAAATTTAATCCTGCAGATGAGATGATAATGTAGGTTTTTAAAGTTAAAACGTTCAAAAGTTTGCTAAGTTTTTATATTCAATTTCAAAGTAAAATTAATTCCAATGAACTAAATTAAATTAATTTATAAAAAAAAATTCTAATTAAAATTTAAACCACTTTAAAATATTATTTAACATTATAAATAAATTATAATAAAATGCAGTTTTCAATTAAAATTCAGTATTTTCACTATTCATTAAAAAAATGAAACTTTACAGAAAAATAAAAAAAATTCACCCTAAACTAATTTTTATGTATCAATTTAAAATATTATTTTTATCTTTATATATAATATTTATAAAATTTCCTAAAATTATATTTAAAATATTTTCTCCATTAAAAGGTGGTAAAAGCGCCTTAATAAAAATATAGGTTTTTATGTGTAATACTGAGTTTATTATTATCTTATGGTTATCAAATATATTGGATTAATGTAAAAAATATTTTATTGAATAATATATATATATATATATATATTACATTAATATCACTCACTAATTTTAATTAATTTAATTTATCAGGGTAAAACAGCTTTGTGAGCATAAAAATATTTTTCTATAAAAACTTTCCCTTTATATTCAATTGGTTCTTATATTCATTTCTAATTAATTTGTAACCAATGAATTCATTTTATATTTATGTAAACCATATATTTTCATAAGTTAATTAATACTATTAACAACCATTAATTTAACAGGTAGGTTAAGTCTTATTATATAAAATGTTATTATTTTAATAATATATTATTATTCGGTAAAACTCAGTCTTGCGTGTAATGAATGCCATTAAAGAAACTCGTTGTTTCATGAAACATACGCTAACTTGGTTTTGTGTATTTTTCAAGCTATAAAATACATTGAATTTATTTAAAATACTAAATATATTATTGGATTTTATATTCCCTCACACGCTTGGTGTTGCGTGTCATTCACGCTATTGAATACAATATTCCTACTTTATAATTTTAGGGAGTTACAATATCACAGTTTTGTTGTGATAACACTACAATGATGGCCCTCTCCAAAGATCCAAGGTCACAAAAAAAAATACATATGAATTTTCATCTATTGAGGGATTTTTCTCAATGAGGTGAAGTTGTAGTGAGAAGCGTATTCATGGAGAAAAACACAATAGACCCCTTACCGAAGGCTTTATCTTAACAGAAGCATGAGTATCATGTAAGATCTAGTGGATTTAAAGTTGTTATCAGTTTTCTCTAGTGAAAGTATGAGTCAATTAGAGTTTTTTCCCTAGAAATAACTTGTTTAGTATTTGATTTCATGTTCTTATTATTAAATAAGTTTTATTATCATAACATGATTGTTCTTATTTATAATATTTGTATGCGATAATGTCCTTAGAATATATGTCACACTGAAAGGTCCTAGAAATTAACCACTATGATGAGAACCTAGAGGTTCCACAACATTATTATTTAACCATTTTCTATGGATAGATTATATTCTAACAGAATATAGAAAATACAATCTATTAGGGGTAGGAGACTCATAAGACAACAAGACACCTTCTCATGATGTTCCCTTGGTAATCTATAAGATAAAAGCTTAAGAGAATAGAATTTTAAATAATAAAACCAAATTTATATGTGTCATTTAATGTTCCTATCTATATATATATATTTATCCTTATACTTTAATATTATCATGAGTGGATATCATGAATTGCATGCTTTTATGAATTGATGAAAATCATGATGACATATTCTCACAGAATAGTAGGATATGTTGGGTGTGTCACGAGTGATATAACATTAATGGGTAATTTAAGAAAGTATTTAAAACTTTTATCTATTAAATAAAGTTAATGTCATAGGACCTTTGATGAAAATGGAACCACCTAAATAAATCCATGTCCATGGTGTTCGGTGGGTGATTTTGTTTTTAGAAATTCAAAGAAAGAGACATCGAGCATATAGGTTGATGACACTGATATGCAACATGCTTGATTTTAGATATTATGATAAAAGGATTATATTACATAGTAAACATTCATAGGAGGTTGTATGTTGTTTTGAACTTAACTTATTTATCTATGGATGCGTTGGAATGTTGCTACATTATAAACTTGGAATTTAGGTGGTTATGAATAATTTAACTGAGAAGGAGACTTAGAGGGTCACTCACTAAGTGTATCCATAATCTCAGTTAGATTCTAGTATTGAATTTAACAAGTTATAATAAATAATATTTTTTCAGGTTTGGTTTATTTTTATAATTTAATCATAATTTATTCAAAAAAATAAGTGAGTTAAATAATAAGAATATTTTTTTTTCAAGTTTGGAGACTATAATATTTATTATCTTTTTCAGTGAATAAGGTAGTGATATTTATTTATTAAATAAATAATCATTATTTGAGGATTATTAAATGTAAATGAGGGAAAGCAGACTGAGTTCAATGGTCCGATTGGAAATAATATAAATAATATTTATTTATATATTATTAAATGTGCTTCACATGTCAAGAGATTAATAATAATAATATTATTATTATTAGACATGGGTTTAATTAATAATTATAAATATGGAAAGGACTTAGTGTGAAATTTTCCAACCCTAAACCTACCATAATAAATATCTAATTATATAAATTTATAGATTCACAATTGCTATGTACAATGGATAGAGTGAGACAATATCAAGCCCTAGAGATAGAAAAAGATATCTAGAGTACTCTCCTCCCCTCACCTCTCAAGAAAATGATAGATTATCAATAGTTCTTTGTCACGACCCATCCCTCGGGGCCCGTGCCATGACTACCCTAAGCCCGCCTTCCATACGCCAGGGGCTGGCGACTAGCACCAAAGGCGTAATTCCCTAAAACTGGGAAGGGATTGCCTTTATATCCTAAAAGCTCACACAATATGGGTAGTATCAAGTAACATACCCAGTCACGCTGTTGAAACCTCAACTGTTGAAGAACTCCTCCTCCATCAAGTACAGTGGGCCTACTGTGTCACCAAGGCACTTCCCACTAACCTTGGATTGTTGTGGTGCTCCTCCTGTCGAGTAATGTGGGTCTGCTGCATCACCAAGGCTCTCCCCACCATGGGTCTGCCACGTCACCAAGGTGCTCCTCCTCATAGCCTGCTGAGGTACTCCTCCTGTCGAGTACCATGGGTCTGTCACGACACTAAGGCGCTTCCCACTGTGGGTCTTCCGCGACTCCAAGGCGCTCCCCACTGGGCTAGTCAAATCACTCCAAGTCGAATCGGCCAGCAGTTATCAGGTCTCAGCCAACTACTAGGTCTTTGCACTATGCTCGCTCGTCTTTGGGAGGATCCGCTCCATGAGCTACAGGTCGATACTCCAACTGTCAAGAAGTCCCACGTAGAATTATCTCAAAGTTCCTACACATCTTAGGGGGCTCAACGCAATAGATGGTGCGTCAATCGGATGCCTGGTCTGTGAATTATTAGCCTTTTAGTCCTGGGGCCCCTGTTAGATTCATGCACGATCCAACCTGACCGTATCTCAACTTTACCCCGAACTCTATTGGGGTATACTCAAAGGAACTGTCGTGCTTGAAGAAAACCAGTGCCACTGATGGTGTGTCAAACGGTCGTCTGGTGCCAAATATATGGCCAAAGAAAGTAAAGGGGGGGGGGTCGCAGCGGGCCTCGGTCCGGACCGACCCGACCCGACTTAGTCTGGGCCGACCCATTGGGTTTGGCCCAGAAGGCCATGAAGGCTGCGATTAGAGTGGGGGCGTGGACCGGTCGTGAGGGCGCAGACCGGCCGCGTGTCAGTGTAAGAGCGGTTCGGCCTAGAGACGCTACGAGGGGCGCGGAAGGCCGACTCGGCCAGGCGCGGGTGGGGCGCAACTCGGTGTCTCGGACCGGATGGCTGAGACTGGTTCATCCAGCGCCGTGAGGGGCATGGATCGGGCGGCACGGGGCATGCGGGGCGCTCCGACCGCTGCTGTTTGGCCAAGCGCACGGGAGGCGGCCGGGCAGGCCGGCGGGGCGCAGGCCGGCTCGGGGCAATAGCTCGGCTCGGTGAGCAGCGCGACCGGTTCGGCCGATGGCAGTGTGGGACGCCATGGGGGAGGCACAGATCATGGGGGTAGTGGGTAGTTCTGTCTTTATCTTCGCTACTTTTTTCACCTCGTTGCTTCGTCTCCATGCCGAAGATCATTATAAACAAGAATGTCAGAGGGGTCGAGCCATTTTGGTTTGGCCCGCACCCTCCGTGTTTAGGGTGGTAACATTTGGCTCATCAAAGAGTAAGAAAGATTAAATTCAATTGTTTTACAACCTCCACAATGATTTCTTTCCAACCGAAGAAGAGAATAAGGAAAATAGTATTACTCAAATTAACCCCTACCTTGATCGTTGGTCGATGATGGAGTCGCGGGGAAGAAGACGGAGAAGATCATTGTTAGTAGCGTCCGACGCACACTTTCAATCCTGAGATCGTGTGTCGGTCCGTTGACGACGATGAGGAGGGAAGTCGGTCGTCGAAGACATCCCACGTCGGTTTCCTCCAAGGAAGAAGTCAAAGACGCTCCTTGCCGGCGTTCTTCGTTGGCAAAACACATTCTTCATTCTTCGTTGGGAGATGGGGTTCTTCATTGGAGAACTCTAATTCTCCCAAGCTCTCCTCTCCCCAATATTCTACCCAAATGCCAAAAGTGAATAAACAGCCCCTCCAAATAATATATTTTCTATTATTTTATATTGTTGGGTTTAAAATTCAAATTGTAGCGTTTAATTAAAAGAGATGGCTCAATTAATTAAAGGGGAGGTGGTGGAACCATAAATGGTAGAGGAGGTCAAGGGGCTCCCCCTAATTAATGAGGGGAGTTGAGAGATTTTTCTCTCCTTCCATTAATAGGGGTCAGGTGGTCCCCACCCCTATTATTCAAATTGGGAGGTTATGTGGTCTCGGGTGGTCCCCACCACATTAACCCCACATGGGAGGTTGAGGCGTGGTGGTCCCCACCATCATAACCTCTCATGGGAGGTTATGTACTGATGGTCCCCACTTCCAACCTCCACAAGGAGGCTATAGATCCAGTGGGACCCACCTCCAAACACCCAGATGGGAGATGAAATAAAAATAAAAATAAAGTGAATATCACTTTATTTTATTATTTTCTCTAAAAACCCAAAAACTAACTTTTATTATTGACCCACTACCGTCGAAGTGAAAGTCTCCTTAAGCGAATACGAGTGCTACGAGTTCAACGGTGCCCTCAGATTTCAATCCCGAGCACTGGTTCAAAAGTTATAAAAACCTGCTCATACGTTTACTGAACGTACCTGAACAAAACTTCGGAAAATTATTCCAGGCACACTGGGCCTCAAAATCTTGCGCCATCAATTTTTTGCGGACTCATGAAATTTCCATGTTTTTAAGAAAAAAAATTTCCACAGAATTTCTAGGTCTTTACATTCTACCCACCTCAGGGCTTTACATCCTTGTAAGCTAGAACTCAAACTAAGGGAACAAGTGGGGGTAATGAGCACTCATCTGAGCCTCCCGCTCCCATGTACTCTCCTGGAGGTTCCCGTACTGCCAGTGAACGCGCACTAGAGGTGTCGACCGTCCATGTAGGACCCACTTCTATCAATCCTCAATCTCCACTGGAACCTCCATGAAAGTCACCCCATATAATGCCTCAAAAGGTTCCATCCCTATGGTGGAGTAATAGATATTATTGTATGAAAACTCCACCAAAGGCAAGTGATTCTACCAACTGTGACTGAAGTTGAGGACACATGCACCGAGCATGTCCTTGAGAGTCTGAATGGTTCTATCAGTTTGGCCATCAGTCTGAGGATGGAAGGCGGTGCTCAGACGAAATTGCGTCCTGAAAGCCTCCTGCAACCCCTTTTATAGTCGGGAAGTAAACCGTGTGTCATGATCAGAGACAATAGATGAAGGTACTTCATGTAGCCACACAATATCCTGCACGTAGAGGCATCCCAAGCTCTCTACTGTACCCTACTCTCTGATCGGTAGGAAGTGGGCTGACTTGGTGAGTCAATCAATGATCACCCAAATCGAGTCGTGAACCCTGGATGTACATGGAATTACTTTCACAAAGTCCATGTATATCCCATCCCACTTCCAATTTGGGACCTCTAAAGGCTGAACCAAGCCTGCTAGTACCTAGTACTCTGCCTTCACTTGCTGACAAGTGAGGCATCGAGAGACAAAATCCACTACTGCCTTCTTCATACCTGGCCACCAGTGCTGTCATCAAAGGTCCTGGTACATCTTCGCCACTCCTGGATGTACCACTAAAGGGGATGTGTAGAACTCCCTCAACACTTCCTCCTGAAGTGACACTGGTACCATAGTACGTCCTCTAAAGAGGATGACGTGCTCCCCACCTTCAGAAAATCCATCAGGTGCCTGCCCTGTGGATATTTGAGCACATCGTGTCTCGCAGTCAGCGTCCCCATGTTGTGCCTACCTGACTCGCTGAAGAAGTGGGGGAGTGAATGTAAGGGACTGAAGGAAAGCTTTTCCATATTTATCCACAAAGGATATCTGCAAAGCAGCCAGATGCTCCTTCGCCTCACCTAGAAGCTGTATACCAGATCTTCTACTGAGTGCATCTTCTACAACGTTACACTTTCCAGGAGTATAGACTATCTCGAAGTCATATTCCTAGAGGAACTTAATCCATTGCCGCTATCTCAAGTTCAGGTCATTATGAGAGAAGATATACCTGAGACTCTTGTGCTCAGAGTACACGGTAAAACGTTCTCCCATTAGATAGTGTTGACACATCTTTAAGGATAAGACCACTACTTCTAACTCCAGGTCATGGGTAGTGTAGTTCTGCTCATGCTGTCTCAGCTGTCAAGAACCATATGCGATCACTGCTCACTCCTACATCAGGACACACCTGAGTCCGGTCCCTGATGCGTCGCAGTAGACTACGTACTCTACACCTTCCTATGGATGCCTCAAGATGGGGGCACTAGTCAGCCTCTGCCTCAGCTCCTGAAATCTCTACTGGAATCTCTCCGACCACACGAAGGGTTTTCCCTTCTTCGTCAAGTCTGATAGTGGTGCTTCAACTCTGGAGAAGTTTAGAACGAACCTCCGGTAGTAACTATCCAAACCCAGGAAACTCCATACCTCCGTCACACTCTTGGGTGGATCCCAAGAAAGTACTGCCTCAATCTTCACTGGATCCACTACAAATCTAGCCTACCAAATGACGTGACCCAAAAAGTGAACCTCTCAGATCCAAAACTGGAACTTCGAGAGCCTACCATAAAGCTGGTGCTCTTAGAGTGTGTCCAGTACTACCTGTAAATGGTAGGCATGCTCCTCCTTAGTAGTCGAGTAGATCAGAATGTCGTCGATGAAGACTACGACAAAGAAATCGAGGTAAGGCTGGAAAATACCATTCATGAGTCCCATGAACACTACTAGAGTGTTGGTTATCCCTAAAGGCATAACCAAGAACTCATAGTGGCCATACCGACATCTGAAAGCTGTCTTCTACACATCCTCGTCTCTAACTCTGAGCCGGTGATAGCCTGATCTGAGGTCTATCTTTGAGAACCACTGTGCTCTATTCAACTGATCAAAGAGGTTTTCAATCCTCAGGAGTGGGTACTTGTTCTTCACGGTCACCTGGTTTAGGAGACATTAGTCGACACAAATCCCCAAGCTCCCATCCGCCTTCTTGGAGAACAGAATCGGGGCTGCCCAGGGAGAAACACTGGGCTGGATGAATCCCTTCCCCTTCAGGTCTTCTAGCTGTACCCATAGCTCATGAAGCTCAGCAGGATCCATCCAATATGCTGGTGTAGATATTGGTGCCTCCCAAGGGTACATGTTAATGTATAAGTCCACCTCTCTGCGAGGAGGTAGATCTGAGAAATCATCAGGGAAAACATCCACGTACTGGTCCATCACTACAGGATAAGTCAGACTCTCCACATCAACTAATCCAAGGGAAAGGAAAGCCAAATAATGAGTGATCGGTTGTACTCTCCTCTGGACAAGTCCATCCTACGCTGCAAAGGTTCCCTTCTCACTGGTGAAGGTGAACTTGGTCCTATCCGTGCAGACACACTGCACTTTGTGCCTAATATAGTCAACCTGAGCATAGACTGTAGATAACCGGTCTATACCCAAGATGACATCGTAAGGCCTTGACGCTGCTACTAGGAGATCCCAACGGAAGGTCTTGCCTCTTAGAGTAAGATCACACTGCCGAAACCAGTGCGTAATCATCGATTTTGATCCCAAAAGAGTCTCTAGCCATAAGGATCAAGCCAATGACTCCGTTAGAATCTCCAAGATCCGAACGAGGGCAGTTGCAATGAAAGAGTGACTGACACCTGTGTCTATAAGAACTGAAGATAAGGTGGAGTAGACACAGACCGTACCTCGAATCATCTCTGGAGCTCCATGATCGTAATCCTCAGCTGCTTGAAGCTAAGCTCTCCCCTGTCTACCTACTCCCTACAATCAGGGTGGACCTCCTGGTGGTGGTGGTGGTAACATCTCAAAACATCGTCCACTGCCAGCTGCATGGCCATCTCCTCTACCAAGTCTGCCTGCTCCCTACGGACCACCTCAATCGAATCTCTGTCTCTACTTGGGCAATCCTTCGACTGTCTACTGATCATCCGAATGGTGGGTCAGACAGTCACGAGCCATGTGACCCTGCTCGCCACATGAGAAACATTGACCACTCCTGGAATGTATGTCTCTGCCCTGGGTTCCCCACAAAACTGATCCCGAGTCATGCGGTCATCCACCCGTGGGTCTATTACTCTTGGATATTTGTGACATCTGTCTACTGCCAGCTATAGAGGACTCCGCTGCATGTCGAATAGTGGTGGGTCTCACTACTGGAGACTGCTCATCAAGGAAACTCTCCATTAAGAGGAATCACTCCAACACCCCTATCTGCGTCGGGATGCTGAGGGAGATCATCGAATCTCAGATCTATTGTCTGAGCCCCTGCTCAAAGGTCCGGGCCCTAAAGAATGGGTCCTGTACCATATCAGTGGAGTAGCGAGAGAGGTCAGTGAACCTCACTGAGTACTGTGCCACTGTCATGCTGCCCTGCTGCAGGTGAAGTAGATCCTGTATCTGCACTGCACGAAGGGTGGCTGGGACAAACTCCACCCAAAATAGGATCTCAAAGTTTTCCCAGAGTAGTGTCTCCTCTTCATGAACCTAGAGAATCAGGCTCCACCATCTGCCTACTAATTCCTGAAGGATACTTGCGACAATGATCACCATAAGGTCGGCCGGTGTCCCTACCAGTCTGAAGACTCTCACCACAGCCTACAGCCAATCCTCAGCTAACTCCAGGTCTGTCTTGCCCCTAAAATTGGGTGGCCTCTGGTGTTGGAACTCGTGCAGTGCTCTCAAGCGATGTGCATCATCTACTGTTGGGGCTGGTGGAATCAGTGGTCTAATGGGAAGTGGTACCGCTGGTGCCTCCACTGGAAAAGGGCCCTGCACCGAAGCCTCATCACTCAGTGGGATATCTGCACGAACAACTCTCGGGGATCTAACCAGTCATCCACGGGGAGGTATCCTGAAAGAAACAGATGCGACTCAGTAAAAGATTATACCTGGTGAGTTGACCTGGTTGAGCTGACTTAAAGAAAACTTTTGAAAACACACACGCAATCAGTGTTTTCGTGCACTGAGTTGGAAATCAGTAGTCAGGGTCCGGATGGATGGATACGTCAGCCACCGCACCAACACTAGATTCCCTGAACTAAAAACCACACTCAGTACCCTTAACACTATTACTTCAAAGAAAATATAAGAGTCCTAAGTTCTGTGGTAGAACTGACTCCTTTGATTCCAATTTGTCACGACCCATCCTCTAGGGCACGTGCCATAACTACCCCAAGCCCACCTTCCATAGTCCAGGGGATGGTGACTAGCACCAAAGGCTTAATTCCCTAAAATTGGGAAGGCATTGCCTTTATATCCTAAAAACAAAAACAACAGAGTACAGTCTAGAAGCAAAACACTAAGTAAAAAATGTATAACAAAAGAGTTCTGAAAAGAAAAAGGGGCTGGAAATACAAGCCCAACTATAATGTATAAGAAACTGAAAGTACAAGTACTGGAAAAGCTCCTGGACCGTCCACAGGTAAATCCTAACTGAAGGGTAGGTACAGATAGTATCCGTAGCACTCCATGTCCGTCCGTCACCTCCGTGTACCGTCACACCATGTGGTCCAACTCCGGGTACCATCCAGTGCTGGTACACTCAGCCTAGGTCATCTCTGTCCGTCGTCTGCATCCAACACAATGAGGTGCAGGCATAAACCGTGCAAGGGTGAGTATAACGATATTTATTAGGGACCTTGAGACCCTTAAGGTCTCACAAAATCCAACAAGAATAAACCACAAGTATGAAATCAACAAATAACCCCACTTAGGTATATGCCCACACATATACCTAAGTTATCATGTAATTCATCTCAATCATGAGATAAACACAAAAGATACTGACTCAGCTCAAACCAGGATTTTATTCTAGGGGTAGTATCAGGTAACGTCCCTAGTCACACTGTTGAAACCTCGACTGCTGGAGAACTCCTCCTCCATTGAGTATAGTGGGCCTGTCGCATCACCAAGGCGCTTCCCACTAACCTTGGAATATTGTGGTACTCCTCCTATCGAGTACCGTGGGTCTGCTGCGTCACCAAGGCGCTCCCCACCATGGGTCTGCCACATCACCAAGGCACTCCCCCTCGTAGCCGGCTGAGGTACTCCTCTTGTCGAGTACTGTGGGTCTTCCGCGGCACCAAGGCACTCCCCACTGTGGGTCTGCCGCGACTCTAAGGCACTCCCCACTAGGCTAGTCAAATCACTCCGAGTCAAATCGGTCAGCAGTCGTCAGGTCTCAGCCAGCTACTTGGTCTCCGCACTATGTTCGCTCATCCCCGGGAGGATCTGCTCCACAAGCTACAGGTCGATACTCTAACTATCACGAAGTCCCACACAGAAGTATCTCAAAGGTCCGCCATGTCTTAGGGGTCTCAACGCAATAGATGGAGCGTCAATCGGACGCTCGGTCTGTGAGTTATTAGCCTTTTAGTCCTGGGGACCTGGTTGGATTCGTGCATGATCCAACCTGACCGTATCTCAACTTTACCCCGAACTCCAGTGGGGTATAATCAAAGGGACCGTCGTGCTCGAAGAAAACCAGCACCACTGATGGCTCATCAAATGGTCGTCTGGTGCCAAAGATATGGCCAAAGTAAGTAGGGGGGGGGTCGCAGTGGGCTTGGGTCTAGTCTGACCCAGTTAGACCAACCCGGACCGACATATTCTGGGCTGACCCATTGGGTTCGTCCCAACTCGCTGGGCCCAACCCAGTAGGCTGCGAAGGCTGCGAGTAGTGAGGGGGCACGGACCGGATGCGAGGGCGCGAACCGACCGCTCGTCGGTGCAAGGGTGGTTCGGACCAGAGACGCTACGAGGGGAATGGAAGTCCGGCTCGGCCTGGCGCACATGGGGTGTGGCTCGGCGTCTCGGCTCGGATGGACGAGATCAGTTCGTCCAGCGCTGTGAGAGGCATGGATCGGGTGGCACGGGGTACGCGAGGCGCGTGGGGTGCGCAGGCCGACGCGGTTCGGTCGGGCACATGGGAGGCGGCCGAGCAGGCCAGGAAGTGGCCGGGTAGGGCGCGACCAGGCTAGCAGGCCGACAGGCGGCCGGGTAGGCCGGCGGGGCGCAGGCGGGCTCGGGAAAGCGGCTTGGCTCAGTGAGCGGCGCGGCCAGCGGGGGATCGGCAGGGGCTGGTTCGGCCGGTGGTGGTGTGGGATGCCACGAGGGCGGTCCGGATCATGGGGGCCGCGGGTAGCGTGACCCTTTTCTTTGCCTCCTTTGTCGCCTCGTTGCTTCGTCACCATGCCGAAGATCATTATAAACATGAACAATAGAGGGGTTGGGCCATGTTGGTTTGGCCCACACCCTCTGCATTTAGGGTAGTAACATTTGGATCATTAAGGAGTAAGAAAGATAAACTTCAATTGTTTTACAACCTACGCAACTATTTCTTTCCAACCGAAGAAGAGAATAAAAAAATTAGTATTACTCAAATTAACCCCCTACCTTGATCGTTCGTCGATGATAGAGTCGCGGGGAAGAAGATAGAGAAGATCATCATTCGTCGCGTCTGCCGCACACTTTCAATCCTGAGCTCATGTGTCGGTTCATTGACGATGATGTGGAGTGAAGTCAGTCATTGAAGACGTCCCATGTCGGTTCCTCTGAGGAAGAAGTCGAAGACACTCCTTGCCAGCATTCTTCGTTGGAAGAACGCGTTCTTCGTTCTTCATTGAGAGATGGGGTTCTTCTTTGGAGAACTCTAATTCTCCCAAGCTCTCCTCTCCCCAATATTCCACCCAAATTCCAAAAGTGAATATATAGCCCCTCCAAATAATAGAATGTCTATTATTTTAGATTGTTGGGTTTAAAATTCAAATTGTAGAGTTTAATTAAAAGATATGGATCAATTAATTAAAGGGGACGTGGTGGCACCATAAGTGGTAGAGGAGGTCAAGGGGATCCCCCTCATTAATGAGGGGAGTTAAGAGATTTTCTTCTCCTCCCATTAATAGGGGTTGGGTGGTCCCCACCCCTATTATTCAAATTGGGAGGTTATGTGGTCTCGAGTGGTCCGCACCACATTAACCCCACATGGGAGGTTGAGGCGTGGTGGTCCCCACCATCATAACCTCTCATGGGAGGTTATGGCCTGGTGGTCCCCACTTCCAACCTCCACAAGAAGGTTATAGATCCAATGGGACCCACCTCCAAACACCCACATGGCGACTCAAATAAAAATAAAGTTAAGCTCACTTTATTTTATTATTTTCCACAAAAACCCAAAAAATAACTTTTATTCTCAACCCACTACCGTCGAAGTGAATGTCTCCTTAAGCAAATATCAGCACTGCAAGTTCAACGGTGCCCTCAGATTTCAATTCCAAGCACTTTTTCAAAAGATATAAAATCCCACTCATACATTTACTGAATGTACCCAAACAAAACTTCAGAAAATGATTCTGGGAACACCGGGCCTCAGAATCATGCGCCGTCAATTTTTGTGGACTCGTAAAATTACCATGTATTTAAGAAAAAAAATTCCATGGAATTTCTGGGTCTTTAAATTCTTCCTATCTTTAGAAAAATTATACTACGATCAACCATGAATAACACAAGCTATTAGGATCGGTCATCCAAGTGCTCGATGATTTTACAGTGATGTTCAAAGATTGTGGTGCCTGTGTGGATCACCGCTAAAGGGATTATGTACTTGGATCCTATAGCGTAATAACAATACAACAAGTTCTTATTAACCTAACCATAAACAAGATCAGAATTATATGTTTAGGTAATTCTATATCTTATCATAAATTAATTTTAAATTACATGTGAATATCCTTTTCTTCTGGTTTTAACATTTTAATCTAGTCAAGTAATCAAATATTTTCATTAGACATTATGTTTTGATCATGTGAATCAATGATTAAATGTGATTTAAAACTAAAATATGAGATGGTTATTCCATCAAAGGACATTTCTGCTTCACCTAGAACCTACACCCATTACTTTATTACGGTATACCACCCAACGTTATCATGACCTACCCAATTGGATGATTGAGATCTTGATAAGTGTTTTCTTTATAAGGAATCTGAAACATAATATTTTAAAGGGGATTTATTTTCACCATCTTATCTCATGTTATTAATTTTACATGTATGCATGATTCTAATGATTTAGTTTAGATTTTACATTCCTTTCACCAAATCTATATGTTCAAACCATATTGATGTGTAATCCTTTACACAACCCATAACTTGTGTTACCAATCCAAATTAAAAGGAAACTATATTAATACACATCCAAATGTATAAGTTATATGAAAAAATTTCATTTAAAGACTTTATAATCATTAAAAATCAATAATCCCCATAATAGTATGCTTGGAGAAATAGATATCCAACCCCCACTTTTCTATACAAGGCATAATCCTCTAGGTTGGTGAGTAGTCTGGCCCAAAGTCCCTTTACCCAAGGTTAATTTACTCAAGAGATATCTCAATTTCATCACAATTCTAATACCTAATATGGATAAACTATAATAAACCTTTATATTTAAGCTCATTATCTAGTACAATCCATAGTCAATGTAGGAAAAAAACTAAATCAATTATCATAGATAGCATGTAACTCATTATATGCATGTATGAAAATTTTTAAAAATAGTTTAAAAATCTAAACTAATGAATACATTCATACACATTGTAACAATTAGAATACATTCATACATAATATAATAATTATATCAATGAAAATTCAAGAAATAAACAAAATAAATAAACATTTTATATATTTAAACCTGAAATAAACAATTTATGAATAATTCATAAAAAAAGAAAATTATAAAAAAATTATAATTTATCCATGCATTATGGATATTCCATAATTAAATAAATATAAATAGTTTATATTCATTTCCAATACCATCATATCAAAATTTACATGTAATTTTACATAAATACTTGATTTCTGAAATATAAAAATTATATATATAAACTTTTTATATATTATGTAAAAATTCAAAATATTATACATTTAATATTATTTAAACCATGATTATATCAATTACCAAAATACCTTTTTATGTGGTTTAAATAATTTATCAAATAACGACTTTTACTTTGAACAATTCAAATTAATAATTTTGAAAATTTCAAAATATTAAATATAATTTTTTTATATTTGGATTAATTTTTTTAATTTATAAACATTTTATAAATCACACATATAATTTCTATATAAACATTTTATATCTAAATTATATTTTATTCTATATAATTTCAAAAGTTTTTAATACAAATATTTAATATTATGGATATTTATTTAATAAATGTTTCATAAACATTTAATAAATAATTATAAACATTATATAATAAATTAATTTATTATAACTTTATAAATTAAATAAATATACCAAAATATTTTTTTATAATTTATAAATAATATATAAATCATATAATTCAATTCATAATTGAAAATAATAAAAGTATAATTCTTATTTTATATCATATTTAACAATATCCCTATGTTGTAATCTACGACATATATTTTTATCTATTATATGTCATCATAGATAATTATTTTGATGCGATATCATTACTTAATTTATGAGTATCATATTTAATGATATATCTAATATTACCTTGATGATTTGAGTCTTTGTTTTTCGGTATGTATTCAACACTATCATTAGCTGCAAAAACCTATATCGTATGCTATGATATATATAAAATTGAAGGATTTGAAATTGATCTTACCTTACAAAATCACATATCATACAATAAAAACTTATCGTGAGTTACAATATCAAATACCATGAGACAAGACAAAACTCAAAATTTATATCAATTCCAATGATATCCTATATCATAGGATTATCCATAAAAAAATTTCAATATCATTTTTATGATATCCACATGATGAAAATACAATATAAAAATTTCTTTATTTTGAAACATGATTTCATGAATCAATAAGTATGGTAAATCTCTAATACTATAGATAGGTTTTTAGGGATCAGACAACACTTGTTCAATGTTATGTAGGATAATATAAACCACATTCTCATGATCACCATGTTATAAAAACCCAAAACCATGAAAAATATAAATGAATAATGTTTATATTAAACTGAAGATGGCTACTACTACTGTTTTTGATCATTGGTTGGTGAATATCACTAGGAATATCCAATAGACACTTACCAGCATGGGGTATCCATGGATTGACCTAAATCACTCACCATTCAGGCAGGTTCCTCCTCACAACCATGGTATGCAATTACCTCAAGCAATAAATGATGAAGAATGTTATATAAATAATATAGAGAATCAATAGAATACTCGTATCACTTAGAAATCCAATTTTATGGAATCAAAATACTTATATAGGCCCTAAATAAACTTCTGAGTATCCATGTTTTTACTTGAACATTGCATGGAATTTGAACAATTCATGTAGTTTCAACATTTTTAACCACTTAGGTTATCCAACTCTCCCATACATTTTATCTCGTGGAATGTTTAAGAATAATAATAACCAAAGTGGAAGTGATTAAAACATTAACGACTTAAAGTTAGACTACCTAAAACAATCATATAGTGACACTTGAATCTTATAATACACTCATATCATAACACTAATAATATAATCCTATGATATAGCCAAGGAAGTGGTTACAATATCACTATATTGCAAACAATGATATACCCACAAGGCATAAAATATTCCTTTACATTTTGGATGTCATACCATACAAAATTCTATAGAATATCATCTGATATGAGTTGAAATATATCATATATAAGGTTTTTAGGGCATATCTCCATCAATTACTCCTTATTTCTAAGGGATAATATCAAACTATAACAACCCAAGATTTTATATCCTTTAAAAATTATTCTATGTTCTATAACTTGTGTTATACACAATATCTGATATAAATATGCCACAAAATATTGGATTATTATTATTAATAAAACTTTGATAAAAATACTATAATATCAATCGATTAAAAATTCTCACATTTATAGGATAAATGATTAATATGATTTAATATTGAAAAATGTCATTTTCAATAAAATAAGTTTTCTTTATATTTTGTGTTTTATTTTAAAATATAAAATTTACAAATTTTAGAATTGTAACTTGGTATAATAAAATTAATTTTTTTATTCCTCATATAAAAATTTAATTATTATAAAAGTTTGATCTTTTTCTGAAAAGGATGGGTTTTCATCGAAAAATACGGTTTTCACAAAAATTCCAATTTTTATGACTTTATAAATATATAAGAATGAAATAGAATATTAAAAAACCTTTTAGGTGATCAAATATGAACATAAGGAATACAATTATTTATTTTAAAATATTCTTTTAAATTATTAAACCTATGTCAAACATTTTTAAAACTAAAGTAAAATGTTACTTTAATAAAAACTATTTTCAGTCTTTCTTTGAATTAAGTATTTTAAAGGTGAGATTTGGTTTTGGATTTCCATGAATGCCTCATGAATTTTATCTTTTTAATAATAAAATAATTTATTTCATGGTAATTTATAATTTTAATAACTATAAATTACAAATAAATTTTAATCTTAAAAACACACTTTTTCTAAAAATTGTTTTTACGCGTTATGTGCGCTAATCATAAAATTAACTTTTAAAACCCTTAGAAATTTTATTTTAATTAAATTAATTATAAATTTGAAATAAAAAGGTTAAAATTAAAAATAGGGTCCAATATTAATTTTTCCATTAAAATTAATTATTAATGTTAAAAACTAATTTCTAAAGTAAAAGTAAATTAGGGTAAATGTTAAATAGTTAAAATTAAACCCCTAAAATACTCAAGGTTTTCTCTAAAATGAGTGGTTTAGGTTAGTTTCCACCCCAAATCAATTTTACCTCTAATTTTTTCCATTTTGGTTACATCGACCTTTGAATAGTAACATTAAATTATTTAAAATGTAATGATTACTTCCAAAACCACCCTTCTCTTCACTTATAAAAAAGTAACACTTCCACCACTTCAACACTCACCCATCCTTAAAATTTCCCCTTGAAACTATGCCAAAATACTCCTATTATAAAAATCTCCCATGTTAAAAATATTATGTTCTCTATTTATTAACATAAGGAATTCATTTCCAAGGATAATTCTAAGGAAAATTCAAGTCTCCAATGAAGTTAAGCACATACACAGAACAAATATGGAACAAGGTAAGAGTTTTTTCATCTCAAATTCCTTCATTTGAGACATGTTTTATATTAAAAACCCAATTTAATTTATAATAATCAAATACTACATTTTTTATATATAAAATCATGAATTATATTTTAATAATGATATTTGAAGTTCAATTACAAGACGTCTCCTTTAAAGGGTTTTGATTAAAATGTTACTCAAGTTGTAATATATGTTTTTGACATAAATATTTTTCTTGAGTTATAATCCCTCCACTTTGATTTTAATATTTAAATATTGAATTATCCCACCCTATAATGATTTTATATTTTATTCTCACATTATTTCCTATGAAATTCATTTTTCTTATCAAAATTTTATTCCTTGATGGATTAATTGTTTTATAAAAAATGTAATTATGGTAAAAATAATTCCCATATTTTTAATGGAATTTTCTTCTATGTCTATGTTTTTACTTCCCGCCAATTTTATCATTTACCTAATGGAAAATCAAATTGTTTTTATCTCAATTTATCCTTATATTCTCCTTTATTCATTTTAAAATAAAGGTTTTGTTATATTTTTAATGATGTGGATTTTAGATAAAGGCATTTTAAAATATTTAATTTTTCCCCATAACAACCTTAGATTCTTCCCTCATAATTCAAATTTTAACATTTTTTTATTTCTTATCAGATTATAATTATTGTAATATCTTTTAAAGTAATGTTTTAAGAAGTTTTATCTTTATCTTTTAAATGTATAGTTTTTGGAATGTGACTTAAAAATCCCATCCTTTTAAAATTTTCATAAGAAACGCTTTAAAAAAAATATTTTTGTGATTTCGGTCACAATTTGAAAGTATTTTTATCCAATGAAGTAATGGTTCATAAATCACCATAAATTTCATCTTTTTAAATACTCCTTTTTGGAGATCATGTTTTTTTATATCAAATGAACATGATTTTTTATGTGATACTATTTGGAAAATTTATGAAACCCATTTTCTTTCCATGGGTTATTTATGATAATATGAACGATTTGATTTTATGTGGCACCTATATATATGTATAATTTTGGGTGGTGTCATATATTTCTCTATAATGCAATATTTAAGGTTTTACATCACATGAGATGATGAAATGTTTCATGAATGAAACATGGGAAGTTTTTTTCATAAGTTTTCTATGTCAATGATATGAAAGAAGATTTGTTCACAAGTTTTCTGTATGAATAATATTTGGTAAGCTTTGTTAATTAGTTTGTTATGTGAATGATATTTAGTAATATTTTCTCACAATTTTTTCATGATAATGAGATGCATGAATATTTGTTTAGAAGTTTTTTGTGTGAATGAGATGCATGAATATTTTTCAAAAGTTATTGTGTGAATGAGATGTAAGAATCTTTGTTCACAAGTTTGTTGTGTTAATGAGAGGCATGAATATTTTTTTAAAAGTTTTCATGTGAATGTGGTGTGGGAATATTTATTCACAATATTTTATATGAATATGGTTATTCCATAGTTATATTATGACTTTCATTTATAGTTATTTTATGTTTCTTTGTTTATGCCACAATATTATATTTTTTATTATGAATATGATATTCTCTGATGGATTATGTTCATTGGATCAGGTTTCCAAACCATTTTAATTCATTTATTATGTTATGGAAATACTTATTCCCTGATTTATAATCTATTATTTATTGGGAATAAATTTCTTAAATATCATAATTATACCCATATGATGATATTATGATCACTTATGATCTTTTATTGTCATCGCTTATGTTACCCTTACTGAGAATATAAGATCACCCCTTTCTTATGTTTTCATTTCCTTGGGTTATGAAAAAGGTATTTTTAAGATGTTATTATAATAATATCTTTTACGAATTATTTATGGAATATATTGTATACATGTTATTTATTAAGTAGTTTCTTATATAGTGGAAAAATTTCCAATAGTTGAAAAAGACATGAGTTTTGTTAGTTATTTTTTTTCTAATTTCTAAAAAATATAAACTTAAAAGGACTTGGGAATATATTGTAATGAAATTTTTTCTTTATATCATGTAATTTAATGGTCAAATTTGTAGGATACTATAGTTGGTATCAGTGTCAAGTTTAGATAACTTTGGAAATTTGGATGTTATTTTTTAAGGATAATTTGGGAGTTAGAAATGTAATAAATGTTTGATAAGTTAAGGTTTATCCTAATTTAAAATGTGTAGATAATCCTTTAGGTTAGTTGAGGTAATATTGAATATTTTTGGGATTAGTATAAGACAAATTTAGTAAAACTAAAGGGATAAGTCTAGATATAGAATAATATCCTGAAGTATTTTGTAAAGTAGATATTATGTGGTTTTCCTATCAATGAGATCCCTATCTTGATACTGGAAAGTGAATGTTCTTCTGGAATAGATGTACCTAGGGGTAATTACCATGAATAGGGCATGTTGGGTATTAAATAAATCATGTCTTGATGCATGATAAAGAGGCCTTACTATACACCTGGCTAGACACTCCCAAGGGATATGCATTGGTCAATCAGATTCTCTTTATGAACCATTATGAAGGATTTATTTCCTAATTACATTAAGGAATTCAGTTAATAAGTACAATATAACCTTACTTAAAGAAAAGTATATTGAACTAGAATTATCATATTATGAAATTCTAGGACCCTAGAACACCTTAATATGGGATATGTGAATTAGGGTGTCAAATTTTTCTTTTGAAGCAATGGATCTTGTTCCCATATTGGTAGGAACTTGTAAAACCTCTCTGATGGAATCGTGTAGTTATTAAACATTCATATGCTGAGATAAAACACATCAGTTTTACTTGGTTCACCATTAAGGGATTGTACAAGGATTATAAATCTAAATTGTGTCATTCATAGCTAAATCCACTAAGATTCACTAGTTAATATGAAGTACATAAGATCATACACAATCACTCTATGCCAGACACACTACCTTTACAAGAATTTTAGGGATACCAAACTATCTCCCTTGGATCAATTCCATCAACTACCCCTAGCTCACTGCCTTGGGTGAAGTCTTACTTAATTTTATGAATTGAAGGTTACCTTAATATATTGGTAAGACTTTGTCCCTGATAAGAATGAGACTCTGCTTGCACCATAGTCCTATGTTGATGCACTTGAAATCATAGTTCACTTAAACTAGATGCTCAACACTAATATTCATGAATGTCCTAGCTATTTTGAAAACCCCTTTATGTTTCAAAGGTACAATAACATTCACAAAACCACACACTTTCTTGAAGATACAAACCTTCATGAAGCTCCCATCCTTCATAAAAATCCCATCCTTCAGGATAATCTAAGTATTCGTGAAGCTTCTAGTGTTCATGAAACTCCCTTTCCTGAAAATCTTAGCATCAGTTAAGTCTTAACTATACCTTTCATTATGATTATGATTGATAAGAGTTTTTAATTCATGAATCTCCCATCCTTTATGAATTTATCACGATTCACCCTTTTCTAAAATTCTTTCCGTGTCTCAAATGAGGTATGGCTGCCTATTTATAGACTTACCCCTTCACAAATATCCCAAGTTCCCAAAGAAATTTTCTCAAACCTCTTTATAAATGTTCGTGAAGATCCTTTATTTTTAAAAATCTAGTGAAATTATTATATTCACAAATCTTCTCATAGTAATAAAGGATTACCATCTTCTCATCATGAATCATCTATTTTAATGAACCTTCAAACCATGATGACACCAAATTTCTTTATGAAGATCCACATATTTTCAAAACTTCAATATTTATAAAATCAATTCATTTACCATATTTTTGAAGAGTTAATCCTAGAAATACCTATTTCGTGATTCTTGTCCTTTTAATCAATTTTTTTTGGCAAACACTGGGAAATGATACCACCTTCAACACTGAATCCAGCTACATTGTAAGACCAGTCGCCTTTCCAACTCCCTGATCAACCCTTGAGTGGATTGACAATGAACACAAAACAAACTCCATTTCCAGATGTGAAAAACCTTGGTTCCAACAATCCTCCCTTTGGGTTTATTAGAAATCTGTAGATAAATTCAACAAAGCTTCATCCTCAACCAAAAAACTGATTGACATGAAATAACTCATCAATCACTCTAAGTCTACATGAACAAATATCAGTGTAGAAAACAAGAGTGGTAATAGAAAATTTCATGCCTTGATAGGCCATTGAACAACCCTACAAACCTACAATTCATTTACAAACCTACAATTAATTGAATTTCACTTATCCCTCCCTTTGAAAATAAACCCAAATAACCTACATTTAATCTTTTAGTGCTCACAACAAACCCCCTAGATCGTATCTCCCCCAGAGACCTGCATCACATCCAAAAATATATTAAAAAAGTTAACACAAATAGGGAGACATAAAAAATAATAACCTCCTAATGCAATGGTAGGTAGATGAACATTGGTGCTACCAAGGGATTAGTCAGAATGTTAGGCCCTTGGTGATCAGTTCCAACATGCTCCATTTTAATCACACCTTGTTCAAATTTTTCTTTTATGAAGTGATATATGATCTAAATATTTTTGGTATGAGAGTGATGAATCATATTATTTTTAATATTAACCATAATATTGTTTTCACAGTGAATAACCATTATATGTTTCACCTCATCACCAATATCAGTCATTTATTTCTTAATCCACAATAACTAAGTGCATGTCTTTGTAGAAGAGATATACTCTACTTTATCCATACTAAGATAAGTTCATTCTTGTTTCTTTCTCAACTAGCCCACACATTTGCTTCCAATGAATAATTCTATACCACTTTGGACTTTCTATCCACCACATCTCTAGCCCAATCAATATTAAAAAATGATGACAATTCATTATCTATTACCACCTCAAAGTATAAGCCAAAATTGAGAGTACCTTGAATATACCTTATGATTCTTTTAACAGCCATAAAATGATATTCCTTTGGATTACTTTGGAAGATAGAAGCTAAGAATTTTGCAAAGATAATATCAATCTTGGTTGCAGTAAAGTATAATAATCTTCCAATGATCCTACTTTATAAGGCGAGATCTAAATATTTCCTATCCTCATGATTTCCATGTTTTTTTCCAACTGCAATCAGAGTTGAAGTTGGTTTAGAGTCATGCATATTGAATTTATTAAGCAGCTCTCTTGTATATTTTTTCTGTGAAATAAAGGTGTAATCCTTCTTTTAAACCACCTACACCACCAAAAATTATGTGAGTTAACCAATCATAGGAATTTCAAATTTAGATTTCATGTGACTAGAAAATTATTCCACTGATCCCTTCCTTATTCCACAAAAAATAATATCATCCTCATATAAAATCACCATAAATTGATCTTTATGAGAATTAGTAACATAGAGATTATGGTCAAAGACTCCTCTTTTAAATTCAATATTTTTTAGATAAGAATCAAATTGAAAATTCCATTATCATAGTGCCCGATTCAGACAATATAGATCATTATTTAATCTAAAAACCTTTATCTCATCATTTTCAATCAGAAATCCCAATGGTTGTTCAATTTTTACTTCTTTTTCAAGAAATCTATTTAAGAATTTTGTTTTGAAATCCACCTAATAAACTTTATGTCCTCTTTGAATATCCATGGAAAGGAAGATACTGATCAACTCTAGTATATTTATATGAGAAAATGTTTCTTCAACATTAATTCCTTCAATATGTGCATAGTATTTACACACCAATAATGCCTTTTTTATGATCATATTTCCATGCTCATTAATTTTTTTTGAAGACCCACTTTATTCTAATCACATTGTAATTTTATGTTCTCTTAAAATGACCCCATCCACAGTTCTTTTGAATATGATATGGTTATTCATTCATGTCCTTAACCCATGATTCACCCTTCACTAATTCTTCAAATGATGTTGGTTATACAATCGATAAGAAAGTATAATGTGATTCATTCCTCATTCTACTTGTCTGTGTAGGTGTGGTCCAGTTCCCAATGATGCTGGATTGATTAATTTGTGCTCTTCTATTTCTATTATGAGGTTATGATAAAATTTATTCAGTAATATTTTCCTATTATGAATATTATTCTGAATCATCATTAGTTTGTGAGTCCTAAATGTTTTGTAAGTTCCACTATTTATGCATTTGAATCTGCCCCTTGTCCACTTTCTTCTTCATCTTTAATCATATATATCATGACCCATCCTAGTGGATCCCGTGCCGCGACTACCTAAGACCGCCTCCAATAGGCCAGGGGCTGGTGACCAACACTGAGTAGGCATATCACTAACATGAGAGGCATTTCCTATGTATCAGTACACATGCACACATCTCCAAGCCCACAAATGATGAAATGTAAAAACCATTAAGAAAAAAAAATCATTCATACCACTATCCCAACCAATAGGGTACGATAAGAAGTAATGTACAGTAAAGTAAACCGGACTAGAATACAAGCCCACTAAAAGAAAGAGTTTGTAAACTACAAACTAAAACCTGTAAACATAATAGGTACTAGGACCACTACTCAAAGTCGTAGGAACATCTCAGCCTACCTAAACTCATAAAGCTTTGTCCGGTCCTAGTCCACCTTAGACTCCATCAAAAGGTTGCTCATCTGAATAAGACATGAAATGTGTGGGAAAATCCCATGTAGGGGTGAGTATAACAATACTCAGTAGGATACCCTGAAACCAAAAATAAATACACAAAGAAATAGGTACAATCAGCTCTATAAAATATATTTCTACAAAACATATAACAAGAATATCTAGATATACTCAAACCAAGAGACACAGTCTAGAGGTAAGTCACAACTACCACATACCAACACTAGGGATTCTGTCTAAAGATTCCACAAGCACTCATTAGGAAGAACACAATATTGAGTCTGATAGCACTAATGAAGTCCATCTAAGAAGTACTATTATTTGGAAATCATCATGAGAGAGATAAACTAATATATCTGAAGAGAGATAAAATACACAGATAAGGATCACATCCAGGGCCATGGGGTGATACCAACAACTCCATCTAGATTAAACTGCTAAGTAGAGGATCGATGCCCAATGAATTTGGTCATGTCACTACCAAGGAATCTAACTAGGGCACGAAGAATGAATAGAGGATCTTGCTCCGTGACTCTCAGAGGTGATTACAACAACTCTATCTAGAAAGTCCTACTGAAGGAATCATACTTATATGAGTAGGAAAAAATACAAAATAAACTCCAAGGGAAGGATACAAGAACAAAAAATTAATGAAACCTATCGAAGATACGGGGGAAAAGTGGCTCAATCCATGTATAATAGAGTACATGGTGTGTAGTAAGGTCACACACCATGTACCTTGACCCCAGGTACTACCCGTGTACAACGAACCATGTAAAATGGCCCATGTACAATGACCCATGTCAAAAGTACATGCCGTGTAGAAGATGGGTACAAGCCATATAGATGGGTCACACACCATATCCTTCCATATGGGTTCCACCGGTGTACTCTAGCCATGTTCTAGTACATGGTGTCAACCTGTGTAGCTCTATATGTGTACCAATACATGGGGTAGTCCATGTACTTTGTCCAGGCCAAGTCGTGTAGTGGGGTACACGCTGTGTAGGCAACCCATGTACTCCACTTAGTGTCTGGGCATATCTTGAGATACACACCGAGTCTCCGAGAAGGTCCTACATGCTGTGTGATAGGGTCACATGCCGTGTGGCATTTAACTTACTCTAGAAACCCTAGCCTCCACTTAGTGGGGTCCGCACACCATGTAACCCCAAATTACATGTTGTGTTCATTGTGTTTTTCCAGAATCCACTGTTCTTCCTCCACACGGCTTGGTTGGTGATCCCAAGCACATCTCGGTGATCTGTTCACCTCAAAACTACAAATCTAGGGTCTCCTCACCATCACAAGAATGAATTGGTGAGTTTTGGGCTTTCATCCGGATCTAAAATCCGATTCCAATTACCTAAATGTAAATTGACCAAAGAACAATATCTATTGAATCACTTCGATTCATCCGTCTCCATCACCGTATCACCTCCGCTAGGTCACCCTAATATTGGATCTTCAATTTTGAATCGTTTCACCAAGAAATGAAGGTGTAATGATCAATATTTCATAATCTACGAAGAATGAAGAATGCATAGAACATATAGGGGAGGAGAAATACGCACAAGGAAACAAACCCAAGTAATGTACCTCGACCATTTTTTGTTTTAGTCTTGATCTATTCCCATAATAATGATCAACAAATCAAACAATAAATCAACCCTATAAATCCCACAGTTAAAGCACATCCCGTAAGAATGATCGAACCATGGATCAACCTATTCATTGGTTGATATTCGTTCATTGTTAAGTCTAAGAAAAGGTAAAAGAAATAAAAACAACACACCCTATATGGGGATTGGATCAGTCACTGAAGAAGATCGGTTGTTGTGTCATCAATTTTGGAGATATCCATTAAGAAAAAATTCTGTTGATCTTCGATCCACAATCCCGTCATCATTCTTCACCGAGAGAATTCTCCAAGGTTATCTCCAGAGTCTCTAGGGAATTCCAGGGTTATAAGTCTAACCCTCGATGTAAGACCCCAGATCTTGGAAAGGTATTTTCTTGTTTATGTTTTGGTTTTAATCCATTTTTTTTGTTAATTAAGTGCTTCCCCAAGTCCTTAAGGAGGCTCAGGGGTGTTCCGAGGGTTCAAGACATGGAAAATGGAAAAAAATGGGTTTTCTAGGTAGGCTGCACAGTCTACACATAGTTAGTGATAACCGTACGGACAACCCAGAAAATCATGCATGAGGTGGGTTTTTGGAAAGTGGCCTCCACATGTTTTTCACACAGTTTGGAAAACCATGCAGGTCAACCATGTGGCCCAGAATATTTTAAAAAATTAAAAATTTTCCACTATGGTATTTTTAACCCCAACTCGGGATTTCCTCCTCATTCACCCCTCTTCACCCTAGGAACGAACCAAAGCTTCCAAGGGCTCCAAGAGATCAATCTCATTTGTTTTTAAGGCGCTTGTGGTGCCGTTGGTTGAGGATATAAGTTTCGGGTAATGCTAATACCATCCTTGCTTCTCTTTTGAGTTTAGGGTTTGTATCTTCTTATCCTCTCTTTACGAAGCTCTAAAACCCTACCCTTTGGGTGATATTTAGGTTGAGGCTTCAAATATTGGTTGAAGTGGAATCTAAGGGATTTATTAAGAGTGTTTTCACCCACATAATCGAGGTAGGTGGTCTAAAAGTTATATCCCATGGTTTATTTGTGGATTTTTGCATGTGTGGTTTTGTTCTTGGGTGTCTCGTGGTATGTTTTGATCACCCTTGGAATGTCTAGGTAAAATGGTTATTAAAAAGGTAAATTAAAACCCTCATGATCCCCATGGTATGTGTCGAGGTTGATGAGATTAATCTAGGTCCACCCATGGGGTGTGCTGATTTTCCCAGATCTAGGGATTTGTGAGGAATAGGTGAGATTATTGTGTGTTATGTAAATCCTTTGATAAACATGTTGATGTGATTGATGGTGTTGGAGTAGAAGCTAGGTGGTGCACCTAGGATTAATAATAATAACCTAAGGGATATTGGGTTAGAATTTAAGGGGTTCATATGGGTTGACACATGAGAATGATGAATGGATAAATAGGTTGATATGTGGAAATGATTAATGAACATAAGGGAATGGATTATGAGTCTAGTAATGAAGCCTGGTGAGTAAGTCACAATGAACGAATGCTTAGTGAGATAAGAATAATAAAAAGGGGAATTGAGCTAAGTTGATAAATGAGGTGAAATTTTGTAAATGTGTTAATGGGTTAAGGCATGGTATTAACTGTTATGTTATTGTTATGATTTATATTTCCTTGGGAAAAGGTTGTGATGTTGTGTGAATGGTTAATGGATATACATAGATATAGCATGTTCACATGTCTTGGTAGAGTAGGGTATTTCCACGAGGTTCTATACCCACAGTTCGAGTTGGACTGAGGCTCTAAAATCCACCCCTAATGCATGGGTTAGGGAAGGGGACTGGGGATCTATTCCCCTAACAGTTTTATCCACCCTGACTAAGGCTTTGAGGTTAGGATATGATTTTCATGAGGAAGTAAGTCCCAGTGATATAGGATAACAATGTGTTTTTCCTCATGTATGTAATTATGTACTTTAAACCCATGTAACTTGTTGTGCTTGATGAACCCATGTTAAAAGTGTTAGAAATGATAAGTAATGGGAAATGGGATGAAATGGTAAGATATGGAAATGGTGATAAATGTTTGTAATGGACCTAAACCGAATAAGGTCACTTAATACTTTCCTTGTAATTTATTATTTATATCCCTTTTTCATGAATAATTGTCTATAATATAGATTTTTTAGACACTTTTGGTGGTGGCCTACTGAGTTGTACTCACACCCTGCTCAGGCCGCTGTTGGGTACCCGAGAAGACTTCATGTTTTGAGGTCAGGAGAAGGGAAAAGGCCCTTTCTAGGTAGTTGCGTTGGTATGGGTTTACGTGGAGGAGAACCCAAACTTAGTGTCAGGACCTTTTTGGGGATTTGGTAGTTTGTTTTCATTTTGGGTTTTGTTCACTTTTTCACTTGTATCATGGCATGACATATTTACTGTTGGACATGGTTTTATCCCATTTGGGGAATGGTTGTTTATGCATACTTTGGTATTATTGGTTGTTATTCTGCTATTTTTTTATCTTATGTTATGTATCACTCTGATAAAAAGGGGTTATAGTCTCGCCAATTGACTATTTGGACCCTCTGCTACTAGTTAGAAACCTTTGGCGTACGAGGAGGCACGCTTAAGGTTATTTAACCACCCGGCTCAGAGCTCCAGTTTAGTGGCTTCTGGGTCAGATATGTTACAAAGTGGTATCATAGGCGATCTTTCTTCTCGTTATCTATAACATTGTTATTTGGGTATGGTATATAGGAGGTTAGGAAAGTATTGGGCCTTGGTAATGAGATCATTCTTGGGAGTAGTTAACCAATGTATGGGGGAAAACCCAAGTCACCTAGGGTGGGAATTATTGTTCTTGATTGTGCGATGTTACAGTTGATGATATTTAACCATTGGGTGATACAAATGTTGTGTGATGTGATGGTTTTTTGATATTTGGATCATGGCCTCAATGGCATGAGTTTTTTCATTCATGCATCATTGTAGGCACCTATAGAGACAGGTGACATGCATCATGGTAGGAACACATGGGTTGGGTGTGTGAGGCATGAAAGATAGAATGTACCTTGCATCTTGGTATTTTAAAAAGGAAAAATGTCGAAAATCAAACAATACAAGTGGGTAAAGATAAAAGAATGATAAGTTATAATTAATTAAATATGTGTAATTAAGGTTTTGTAATGAATTGAAAATGTTGTTTGTAACATGTTGTGTGATCCCTATAGTGGTGTATGTTTGTTTACCCCATGTTAACCATGGCCCATAGTAGGGATGTTTGGGGTGGAATTTTCAGAATGTTAAGGTTTTTTGGGATGGTGTATGTATGGTGGGTTGTTGTGGTTGGTGAAGAGCCTTCTTGTTATGAAGTTGTGAAAGTTTCATGGTATGTGTTATAAACCTCATGTTTGGAAATGTAGAGAAATTCCACCACAACATCGAGCGCTGGTTGGGAAACAAGAGGATATTGCTAAGAA
The DNA here is from genome assembly GCA_963277665.1 of Viscum album. Lineage (NCBI taxonomy): Eukaryota > Viridiplantae > Streptophyta > Magnoliopsida > Santalales > Viscaceae > Viscum > Viscum album. The sequence goes on along the minus strand of OY728143.1, from coordinate 1,039,888,752 downwards.
AACTCCTCCAATAGAGGATCAAGAGAATGTGGTGATCCAGGAAGGTAGATAAGAGAAGTTCTGAGATAACTTGGGTCATTTTATGCAGATGATAGATCGGGACCCAAGGCGGGTAACATTGAGTATGTTTGAGATGAACAGAGAGTTTTAGTTACAACACCCTCCAACCTTTACTGGAGAGGGTAGGCCATAGGTAGTAGAGTTCTAGATAGAGTATGTATAGATGATAATTGATCATCTAGACACTCTTGATGGGAAGCGAGTCAAGTTGGCAGCTTATATGTTATGAGGCTAGGTAAAGCATTGGTGGGACATCCTTGCTCAGATTGAGCAGGCTGAGGGGATGTTGTGGAAAGATTTGTAGGAAAATTTTCTGGAGATTTTTTACCCAGAGACTTCGAGGTAAGAGAAGGATTCAGAGTTCATGAGCCTAAATCATGGATCAATGTCGGTAATGGAGTATGCTGGCCTCTTCAGTGACCTGTGATGCTTTTTTCCAACATTAGCAGGGGACGAGGCAGTAGTTAAGAGGCGTTTCCAGGATGGGATGAGATATGAGATCAGGTCTCAGGTGAATATCTTTCGCTTTAATATGTTTACATAGGTAGTGGATCAAGATCTAATCTCAGAAGGAAACCTGAAGGGAGCTTCAGGTAGTAGGCTTTTCGTGCGAACTAGGTAGATAAGTGGTGCAGTTTCTGAGGGATGAAAGTGTCATTTTGGAAGTTTTCAGCAAGGTGAAAGTGTGAAAGGTGTTCAGAAGAGAGGGTCATCCTCTCAGGGTGGTGATCAGGGGTTATTTTATTAGTTTAGAAGGATGAGGCACATGTGTGGCCAGTATCCTCAACCTCTAGTTGAGTTCCAGTCATGCAGAATATTGGGACACGTGTAGAGGTTCTGCAGGAACCCTCAACAGGTGAGAATGAATGTTGGTGAAATGAATATTCAAAGTGGAGGAAAGGGATTAGTTTCTTCATATCCGGTAGGTAGTTAGAGCTCCATGGACCATACTGGCAGGGGCGATGGATGTGTAACTCTGTGGAAGGATCACCCATGTCAGTAGGGCAGTATAGTGTAGGGCACACAAGTGGGAGCCCATGGTAGAGGGGCAGGTTAGCTTCATGCAATTCAGTTGGCACCTAGTGATGGCGAGGCTGGGCCATCGACTGTTCGAGGTATGATCCTTGTATCCTATAAGCTTGTTAGTGCATTGTTTTGACACTGGTGCCACACACTCTTTTATTTCTGCTCAGTTTGTGGAAGCATTGGGTTTTCCTATGGAGAGTGTGTGTAGGTTTATGTTGATTAACACTCCGTTGGGGGTGCGAAATGAAGATATCAGGCAGTGTAAGGATGTTCCATAGAAGTCGGTGGGTACCATTTCCTATGGGACTTGTTCATTCTTGAGATGTTGAGATTTTACCCAATCTTGGGTATGGACTGGTTGGTTTTGTATCGGTCACACATAGACTGTTACCGTCATAGGGAATCGTTCAAGTAACTTGATGGTGATATTTATATCCATCGTGGAGAATGGGATGTTCAAGCAGGTTGTGTGGGACCATTTTGTCAGTAGTTTGGTAATATTAAGGATCAAGTAGCTTTCCTTGTGATCGATGATGAAAGAGGGGAACAATATGTATTCCCTCTAGTAGTGGATCAACTTTAGGATGTGTTTCCTAAGGATTTATTGAGGTTTCCAAACAAGAGGGATGTTGAGTTAATGATAGAGTTGCAGCTGGGACCGCAACCAGTTTCTATTCCACCATACTGAATGGTATCGACAAAACTCTAGGATTTAAAGGTTCATCTTGAGGAGTTGGAGTGTAAGGGGTTCATATTCCCTAGTATGCACCCTTGGGGATCTCTTGTGCTTTTTGAAAATAAGGCTGACGGGTCGTTAAGGCAGTGTGTTGATTATCCTAAGTTAAATAAGATGATGGTGAAAAATAGGTACCCTCTTCATAGAATTTATGACTTGTTTGAACAATTTAGGGGTGAATCAATGTTTTCTAAGATTGATCTAAGATCAGGTTATCACCAGTTGAGGGCGAGGCCTTATGACGTACTGCTGATAGCTTTCATGAGTCAGTACGAATTTTTTTAGTTTGTGGTGATGACTTTCATCTTGACCGATGCACTGGCGGTGTTCATGTATTTGATGAACTGAATCTTTCAACCTTATCTGGATCAGTTTGTGGTTGTATTTTTTGATGAAATATTGGTGTACTGAAAAACTCATGACAATCATGCCCAACATCTTGACATCATTCTGAGTACACTAAGAGAACATCGGCTATACGCCAAGCTATCAAAGTTTAAGTTCTGGATTGGAGAAGTGCATTTTATGGGTCACATCATCTTTGAGGTAAGTGTGTTAGTAGATCCAGAGAAATTTAAGGCTGTTGTATCTTTGGAGCATCCTAAGAGTGTTTCAGATGTTTGGATTTTTTTGGGTTTGGCCAGGTATTACCAGAGGTTCATCCAGGATTTCTCTCACTTGGCAATACCACTGTCGGGCTTGACCAATAAGGTAATCAAGTTTTAGTGGTCTGAGGCTTGTGATAATTCCTTTCAAGAGTTGAAAAAGAAATTGATGACCACACCGATCTTGATCTTACATGAGCCAGGTAGGAAGTATGTCTTATTTTGTGATGTGTCCAGTATCGGTCTTGGGGTTGTGTTGATGCAAGATGAGTGGGTTGTGTCTTATGGTTCGAGGCAATTGATACCCCATGACTAGAATTATCCCACTCATTATCTTGAGTTGGATGTATTAGTGTATGCATTAAAGTGATGGAGGCACCACTTGTTGGGGGAATGGTTCATGGTGTATACCGATCACAAGAGTCTAAAGTATATCTTTTCTCAGTGGGATTTGAATCTTTATAAGTGAAGATGGGTTGAGTATCTCAAGTCTTTCGACTTTGAGATGATATATACACTAGGGAAAGGGAATATTGTTGTTGATTATTTGAGTAGGAAGGCTCAGAACCAGATGGTTCAGGAATCCAACACCGAGTGGAAGGTGATGGATTTTTTTGCGGAGATGCACTTGGAGGTACAGGAGGAAAACGGTCAGGAGACTCTTGCTTCCATGGAGGTTGAATCGATGCTTGCAGGATGAGTTAGGGAAATTTAGCTCAACAATCCTGAATTTTTGACCATGAGGGAAATACTTATTGGTGGGGATCCACCTTCTGGTTGGGCCGTCGGTGTGGATGGGGCTGTTTGTGTTTATGGTCGTGTGGTTGTGCCGGTATGCATGAGAGAAGAGTTGATACTTGAGTTCCATGCATCAAAATGGGTAGTAAATAATGATTTGAACAAGATGTATCATGATATCTGTAGGTAGTTTTGGTGGCTAGGGATGAAAAAGTAAGTTGCAGTCTTTGTGGCATGGTGCCTTACCTGTCAGCAGGTGAAGGCCGAGCATCAATGCCCAGGTGGTTTGTTACATCTGTTTCCCATTCCGGAATGGAAGTGGGATGATGTGAAGATGGATTTTTTGGTGGGTATTATGAGGATGCCTCAGAAGAATGATGCAGTCTGGGTGGTTGTGGATCAACTAATGAAAGTGGATCACTTCTTACCAATTCAGAAGACTTACATAGTTGGCCAGTTGGGTGAGTTGTATGTTCGGTAAATAGTACAGTTTCATGGTGTACCACAGACTATAGTTTTGATTCATGATACTCGTTTCACATCACACTTCTAGAAAGGGTTGAAGAAGGCTCTGGGTATGCAGGTTATTTGAGCATGACTTTTCACCCTCAAATGAATGGGAAGTTAGAGTGTACAATACAAGTGTTGGAAGACATGTTGAGGGCCTATGTGTTGGATTTTGGTGGTTCCTAGGAGAAGCACCTGTCACTTGTTGAATTTTCCTACAACAACAGTTTTCATGCTATGGTACAGATGGAACCATTTGAGTTTCTCTATGGGAGGCAGTGTAGGTCTTTGTTGTGTTAGTTGGAGGCCAGTGGATTAGAACTGCTGGGACCGAGTCTTGTGCAGGAGACTTCATAGAAAGTTGAGTTGATTAGGAAGCATATAGAAATGACTCAGAGTAGGTAGAAGTCGTATGCAGATTAGAGTCATAGACCTATTGAGTTCAAGTTGGGTGATAGTATTTTCCTTAGAGTGTCTCCAAGGTTGGGTCACCAATGGATTCAGAATCAGGCAAGTTTGTGCCCAGGTATGTGGGGCCGTTTGAGATTATGGAGAGGATCAGGTTGGTGGTGTACCGATTGACTCTTCCTGTAACACCCCGACCCCTCTAGACTTGAGATGGTGCATTACTTGTTATATTGGAATGGTTATAAGGAATGAAAATACTGAAGGAACGATCAGTTTAGTAGTCTTGAAGAAACTATATACATATATGTAGCTCAAATTACATCGGAAAAGGTTACAAAATACAACACATAACAAAAACTAAAAATTGCATCCATAAAAACTCAATAAGTGATCTCCTCTTCAAAAACTGTTGAAGGTAAACAAGTGAAAGGGGTGAGATCAAATTATCAGAAAGGGTTACAAATAGTAGAACCATGAATCAATAATAACTAAATCGTAAACAATTTGACATAATCAATATGGCATGGTGAATAAATGAAAAACTTACGCCATTAATAAACTGAGAATAAAACTGCATCCATAGATTTTGTCATAGTGAAAACCTCATGGATAGTAATAACTGATAATGAATAAATAGAATTCTTATTAATTGGATTCCATGTATCTATAACCTGATACCATAATACTATTAAAACGGTTTAGTTCTGTGGGTAGAAACCCATCTGATTTTTGGAAACAAACTCAAAGGGTTTGTCGCCATCTGATTTATCTCACGAGACCTGTCGATGCATCAAGGGGATATAGCAGGACCCAATCTCCACTTCTAATCCAAATCATTTTTATACATATATTCAATAAAAGTACAATCTACCTTCCCAATATCTGTATAGAGTAGAGAATACTGATTCATCAATATTTCCATAGTTAAAATATCTTTCCAAATAAACATTGTATGTAAAATGGTATACGATTTAGAAAATAAACATATCCATGATATGAGATTATGGATATTTAATAGAAATATAATTTCAAATGAAAATTGATCTCAAATGGGTAGTATTCACACCACATAAGGATTATTAGGTGCACAATACAAAGTTAGCCACAACGAAATGGTAGTTGAGAGAAAGTCCCTTACCACAGTGTAATCATTAAAATCATATGAACAGAACTTAATAACCATAAAATAAACCATGAATATAAATAGAATCATGTTATTATATATCAAATGGCAGTACACATATACCACATATAAGAAATAAGTGGCGAACAATGGAAATCTCACAGAATTAAAAGTAAGATAAGAAACCCCTTACCTTATGCTCGAGTGTGTTCTTCGTTTGTTTTAATGACCTGAATAATCAAATTTAGATTAATTAATTAATAATTCCAGAACTTAATATACATGTAATTTATTTATTATAACCTTATTAGGTTCATTCATGGCCCTTTTTATGGGTTTAAGAGGTTCAATTTTATTGTTTTGGAAGCATTTTCTTCCTTGGTTTTCATGATTCGTTTACTTGTATTCATGAATGGAAGTTCATTTGAAATGTGGTTAAACATCCAGAATTGTTAATATATATTATTAATAACATTAATGAGATATAAATGATCTTATAATTATTCTAGTTTATATACTTGAGGATGAATCATTAGTTAAAAGTTATTGATAAACGCTTGGATTAAGCAAGGCGGTTTTGTGCACAATGAACTTGTTTTGTATCTATTATTCCATATTATGTGTGTGAAGAGATTACAAAAAATTAATGAGATGAAATAAATATATTATGATATAGTTCAACCATAAAAATGGTTTCATGACCATAATTGAAAATGGTAACGTAAATTGAGAACCCATCATCCTTGAATGTGATAAATTAACACATCTCGGACAGTGTTTTCATTTTTAGTATAAGAGGAGGGGAAAAGAGATACGGTGATGAAATATTCCATTAGAATAATATAATTATAGTTAATTTAAGGTACTGTAATTATCATATCATTTGTATGAGGGGATATGGGGAAATAAGTATAAAGGAAAGGAAATCAAAATAGAAGAAAAATTGAGAAATCTCTTACGAAAATTCAGCAGCCTAACGGCGTCACTTAAAATTTAATAAAATAGTTTGATGAGATAAAGGGGGTATCTAATAACTATTAAATAATATGGGAAGTAAGGGAAATATGTAATGAAATATCCCAACATAATCCAATTGAAAATAAGATAGAAAACATAAAATGAAAGCTTTAAGAAAAGAGAAGGGAGGTTGATTTTATTACCTTGTAGAGTAACTCCCAAAACTTGAAGGTTGGGACCTTGGGGGTTTTAGGGAACCTTGGGAGGACTCATAGGGAGGTAATAATACCAAATATTATAGTATAATGTGTTTTTAATGAAAGAAAATTAAGGGGGTGAGTGGGTATTTATAGTAATTAAGAGGGAGTTTTTTATTAATTAAAAGGGACACCTCATTAGTTGTTTTTGCAAAACCATGGGAGTGCCCATGATATTTGGCCATGGTTTTAGCCAGTCGGGACACCTCTTGTCATAAGTTACTATAAATAAGTCTAACATAATTTTATATTTAATTATTATATCATTATTATGTCATTAAACTACCGAAAACTCAAAACTGTATTTTTACTATTCAAGAAAAATTCAAGTATTTTAGAAAAATCCCAAAAATTAACCATAAAATTTTTTCGTTGTGTAGAATTCAAAAATTAAATCCATTTTTTAAAAATAATTTTATAAGTATTTTTAATTTAATTTTTAAATAAAATCATAGTTAATTCGAAAAATAACAATTTTAAAGGTATAATTAGTTTTGTATCACATTAAAAAATTAATTAACTTCTCATTATCTTATTACCTTAAAAAAATAAAATATTATCATTATTTACTATAAGGGTCATATTACTATTCATATTACTATTCATTAAAAAAATCAATTTGGTTCTATAAAACTCCAAATGACTTATTGGTCATAACTCTAGATGACCGTTTTTCGAAATTCAAAACATAGAAGTGGATAATTTATGTTTAATGGTAGGTTTTGACTATCTCTTAAATAAACAAGTGTTGTTTCAAAGGAACCTAGTGATTTATGAAATATAGGCTATTAATAGAATTTATTTAAGAGAAGCATACCATAAAATGTTTGGGGTGTTATATTATTCCCTCCTTCAGAAAATTTCGTCCTCGAAATTTTATGTATAAAGCCCATCAAAAAGATGCGGGTGGTTCTTCTTCATGAAATCCTCTGGTTCCCATATCGCTTCCTCTATATTCTTGTTTCTCCAAAGAACCTTTACTAGACGAGTTGTTCAATTTCTCAATACCTTCTTCCTTGTGTCAAGAATCCTGATAGGCTCTTCATAGTATAAAAAACCTGGTTCCAGTTCTATTTATTCATAGGTGAGTACATGCATTGGGTCTGGCATGTATTTTTTCAAAAATGACACATGGAACACCTCATGGACTTTGTAGAGACTTGGAATCATTACTAAATGGTAATTTATAGCTCTGATTCTTTCCATAATTTCAAATGGTCCGATGTACCTAGGGCTCAGTTTCCCTTTCTTACCAAACCTTAAGACACCCTTCCATGGAGATACTTCCAGAAAGACATGATCTCCCACTTGGAATTCCAAATCCTTTCTCTGGTTGTCAGCATAAATCTTCTGCCTACTTTGAGATGCTTTAATATGGGCTTGGATTGTATTTACCTTTACTGTGGTATCTTCAATAAGTTCTGGGCCTATAAGTTTCCTCTCACCAACTTTGTCATAACAAGTTGGAGTTCGACATATCTTTCCATATAATGCTTCATACAGAGCTATTTGAATACTAGAATGGAAACTATTGTTTTAGGAAAATTCCACCAAAGGAAAGTATTGACCCCACATTCCTTGTAAGTCAAGAGAGCATGACCTCAACATGTCTTCTAGAGTTTGAATAGTCCTTTCAGACTATCCGTCAGTTTGGGGGTGATAAGCAATACTCATATAAAGCTCAGTATTCAAAGCCTTATGGAGACTTTTCTAGAATTTTGATGTAAACCAGAGATCTCAATTGGACACAATCGATAGAGGTTCACCATGAATTCTTACAACTTCATTAATATAAAGTCTTTCCAAGAACTCAAGTGGTAAATCCTCTCTTATAGGAAGGAAGTGTGCTGATTTTGTGAGATGATCAACAATTAACCATATTTAATCATTCCTTCTAGGTTTCCTTGGTAGTCCAGTGACAAAATCCATCGTAATGTTATCACACTTCCACATAGGGATAGGTAGAGGTTTCATCACTCCTCTAGGATGTTGTCTCTCTGTCTTCACTTGTTGAAAAACTAGACACCTTGACACGTAGTCAACAATTTCCCACTTCATATTATCCTACCAAAAAATATTCCTTCAGATCTATATACATCTTTGTGCTACCCAGGTGTATAGAGATATTTGATCTATGAGAATCATCTAATAGTTCCATTTTTAGCTCAGGTACTGATGGAATGCATAACCTCTCCCCAAACTTTAGAACTCCTTCCTCATACACGAAGTCTTCCAATCTCCCATCCTTAAAAACAATAATTTTCTTGTGTAAAATTTCATCATCATATTGAGAGATTTTTATCTTCTTTAGTAAATATGGTTATCAATAATTTGAATGAGGAAAGATGTTTCACCTTCATTAATAATTCCCATATCCATCTTTAATAGATCCATAAATATTGGATCTCTCTCAATCCTCATTTGATTCAGAAGTCCATGATCTTTCCTGCTTAATGCATCTACCACCTTATTTTCCTTTCTAGGGTGGTATTGTATTGAACACTCATAATCTTTGAGTAACTCAATCCATCTCCTTTGCCTCATGTTGAGTTATTTTTGTGTTAAAATGCATTTCAAACTCTTGTGATCTGTGTATATCTCACATTTTCACTGTAAAAATAATGTCTCCATATTTTTAGAGAAAAGATTATTGCTGCTAACTTAAGATCATGTGTTGGATAATTTTTCTCATGAGTCTTCAACTTCCTTGATGCATAAGCAATAAATTTACCATTTTGCATAAGGACGCAACCCATCCCATTATTTGATGCATCACTGTATTTTAAAAACCCATCACTTCCATATGGAAGATTCAAAATTTGAGCATTGAACAATCTTCTTTTCAATTCTTCTAAGCATTTTGTACATTATTTTGTCCACAAAAACTTAACTCCATTACATGTGAGCTTGGTTAGAGGGTTATCCAGTCGGGAAAATTTTTGAACGAAACACCGATAGTAACCTACTAAGCCAATAAAACTGCGTACCTCGATTATTTTTCTTGGTGTGGGACAATATTGGATAGCATTTTTCTTTTTTAGGATCAACTAGGATTCCATTATTAGAGACAATATGTCCTAGAAAAGAAACTAATTGAATCCAGACTTCACACTTGCTAAAATTACCATATAATTCATTTCTTCTAATAGTTTTCATAATAATCTACAAGTGATCCTCACGGTCTTCATAGATTTTTTAGTATAACAGGATATCATTAATGAATACCACAACAAACTTATCAAGATATTCCTTGAAAAATCTATCCATTAAATCCATGAAAATAGAGGGTGCATTAGTCAGTTCAAAAGGCATCACTGTAAACTTGTAATGCCCATACCTGGTTCGAAATGTTGTCTTAGGAATATCTTCCTTCCTCACATGCAACTGATGATATCTGGATCGAAGTTTAATATTCGAAAAGTATTTAGATCCATGAAGTTGATCAAATAAATCATAAATTTGAGGAAGAGGATACTTATTCTTTATTGTAATAGCATTGATTTCTCTGTAATCAATTCATAGCCTCATGGATCCGTATTTCTTCTTGACAAACAGGACCAGGGCTCCCCATGGAGAAACACTAGGTCGAATAAATTATTTTTCACTCAACTCCTCTAGTTGTTTCTTTAGCTCCACTAACTCCACAATGGCCATTATATAGGGGGTATTTGATATAGGTCTTGCACCAGGAATTAAGTCAATGGAAAACTCAATTTCCCGATCTGGATGATGTATAGGTAAATCCTATGGAAATACATCAATGTATTCTTGAAATATATTCACATATTCAATTTAAATATTTCTTTCATCACCCATAGATATTAGGTTCTCTTCCTCTCCAAGAATTTCATTCAATAGAGCTACTAAGGGTGGGTCTAGATAAGAATCATATAGAGAGGTATCTTCTCTAAAGATAAGAAGATTCTACACCATTTTCAAAAATTGTAACTTCCTTCTTCTTGCAATAAATATTCACATCATAATTTGACAACCAATTCATACCAAGAATTATATCAAATTCAGTCATTGGTATGATGATAAAGTTAGAAAATAAATCATGTTTATGTGTTACGGGGGGGAATAGTCGACATGACTTTATTACAATGATGCATCCCCTAGAAGTTTTTACTAAGAAATACTTTATTAAATCAAATTGGACATGTATAATTTTCTTGGAAAACTGGGAAGATATAAATGAATGTGATGATACAGAATCAAGTAAAGTGTTTTCTAAGTTTGAGGAAACAATTAAATTACCTACCACCACATCATTAGGAACTTCAACTTCCACGGTTGTAATCGCATAAGCTCACCCTTGCTCTCTTGGATTTTTTTGAAGCATGTTTCCTTGGTGCTTAGGAAACTCATTTGAATAGTGTCCCATCTCTCTAAAATTTTAGCATTGAACATCATCAAAATGTTTCTTCCCCTTTCATTCATGAGATAGATGACCCTTTTCTCCACACTTATAGCAGACTCTCATGCCTTTCAAGCATTTCCCGAGATGATTCTTTCCACAGTTCTTGCATAATGGGAATTTATTTGTTCCCTTGTTCTTCTTTGGTGCTTCACCTTTCCCTTGGTTATCAGAGTACCACTTTTTATCTTGGGTTCCCTTTAAAATTTTTGATCTAGAAAATTCCTTCTCTATTTTGATGGCACTTGATACAATTTCATCATATGATGAAAATGTTTGAGAAGCCAGTTCCCTTCGAAAACTTGGCTTAAGACCTTGAAAGAAATGATTAATCTTGTATGTTGAGTCACACATGTAATCTATGGTATACCTGGCCAGCCTTGTGAAGGTAGACTCATACTATGCAATATTGTCTTCTTCCCTTTTCTTTAAGCCAAGGAATTTCTTCTTCATTTCGGGTTGTTGGTCACGAGGGAAATATTTTTTGAAGAATATTTCTTAAAATTCCTCCATTACATATCTTATATTTATTCTTCTTCCATGGTATTCTGAATCTTGGACTACTATTGATTAGTGCCTTCCTTGAGAAAATATACTTCCAGTACTAACTTTTCATTTTCATTGCATCTCAATGCCATGAATATATTTTAAAGGGACTTGATCCATTTCTCAGAAACCACTGGATTAGTAGTCCTATTGAAATATGGGGGATTCTACCACATTAAATATCCAATACAGGTGTGGAATGGTTATTTGTTACACCCTGAGTAAGTTGTCCCAATATGTTCATGATCTGATCTGCTACAACATTGACTATGTTGACTTGATCAGTGGGGAGATCCCTACATTTCCCATGAGTATTGATTCCCCTTCTTCCATTAGACGCCATTTCTAAATAATTTCACACACTAGATTAGGGTATGAATCATAATGTATAATCTTAACTTAACAAAACACTTAGTATAAATTGATATCCTACAGATGGATAATCCCATAATCAGAAAAATGGTTTATTTTAGGAATAATTTACATTTAAATCCTTCATAATGGATTATAAAGAAAATACAAATTATCTTAAGAATATTCCCCTAGAGTGTCGTAACCAAGAGTGCAGCAAGGCTTGTTGTCGTGTACCAGGATACCCTAGGTCAAGCCTGAAACTCCTTGTCAGAGATTTCACTCCTAGGTACATTTATGCTAGAGTCACCTCTACCTGCTCATATCCTGACATGGATTTATTTGATAGAAAGATTCACATAATATATTTCTTACCAAAATACAAGGATGTTCTTGTAATTTTATCCTCAAATACTACCTTTGGGATTTGTTCCATACTATACATTTCCTACACTAGTTTCCAAGTTTTCTAATAAACTTTCTCTGATACCAACTGTAACACCCCAACCCCTCTAGACTGGAGCCAGTGAATTACTTGTTATATTGCCATGGTTAGAAGGAATGAAAATCCTGAAGGAACGATTAGTTTAGTAGTCTTGAAGAAACTATATACATATATGTAACTCAAATTACATTGGAAAGGGTTACAAAATACAATACATAACAAAAACTAAAAACTGAATAAAAAAAACTCAATAAGTGATATCCTCTTTAAAACCTATTGAAGGTAAAAAAATGAAAGGGGTGAGCTCAAATTCTTAGTAAGGGTTACAAATAGCAGAATCATGAATAAATAATAACTGAATATAAAGCAATTTGACATAATCAATATGGAATGATGAATAAATGAAAAACCCACGCCCTTAATAAACTGAGAATGAAACTGCATCCATAGATTTTGTCACAATGAAAACCTCATGGATAGTAATAACTGATAATAAATAAAGAGAATTATTATTAATTGGACGTCATGTATCAGGAACATGATACCATAATACCATTAAAACGGTTTAGTTCTGTGAGTAGAAACCCATCTGATTTTTTGAATCAAACCCGAAGGGTTTGTCGCCAACTAATTTGTCTCATGAGACCCGTAGATGCATCGAGGGGATATAGCAGCCCCACCCACCACTGATATTCCAAATCATTATTTTTACATATATTCAATACAAGTACAATCTTCCTTCCCAATATCCATATAGAGTAGAGAATACAGATTCATCAATATTTCCATAGTTAAAATATCTTTCCAAATAAACACTGTATGTAAAATGGTATACGGTTTAGAAAATAAACATATCCATGATATGATATTATGGATATTCAATAGAAATATAATTTCAAATGAAAATTGATCTCAAATGGGTAGTAGGTACACCAAATAAGGATTATTAGGTGCACAATACAAAGTTAGTCACAATGAAATGGTAGTTGAGACAAATTCCCTTACCACAGTGTAATCAGTCAAATCATATGATGAGAACTTAATAAACATAAAATGAACCATTAATATAAATAGAATAATGTTATTATATATAAAATGGAAGTACAAATATACCACATACAAGAAATAAGTGGTGAACAATGGAAATCTCACAGAATTAAAAGTGAGATAAGAAACCCCTTACCTTATGCTCGAGTGTATTCTTCATTTGTTTTAAAGACCTTAATAATAAAATTTAGATTCATTAATTAATAATTACATAACCTAATATAAATTTAATTTATTTATTATAACCTTATTAGGTTCATTCAGGTCCCTTTTTATGGGTTTAAGAGGTTCAATTTTATTGTTTTGGAAGCATTTTCTTCCTTGGTTTTCATGATTTGTTTACTTGTATGCATGAATGGAAGTTAATTTGAAATGTGGTTAAACATATAGAATTGTTAATATATATTATTAATTACATTAATAAGATATAAATTATCTTATAATTATTCTGGGTTATATACTTGAGGATGAATCATTAGTTAAAAGTTATTGATAAACACTTGGATTAAGCTTGGCAGTTTTGTGCACAATGAAATTGTTTTGTATTTATTATTCCATATTATGAGTGTGAAGGTATTCCAGAACATTAATGATATTAAATACATATATTATGATATGGTTCAACCATAAAAATGGTTTCATGACCAGATTTGAAAATGGTAACTTAAATTGATAACCCGTCGTCCTTGAATGTGATAAATTAACACATCTCAGACGATGTTTTCATTTTTAGTATAAGAGGAGAGGGAAAGAGAGATGATGATGAAATATTATATTAGCATAATATAATTACAGTTCTTGTAAGGTACTGGAATTATCATAGAATTTGGATGAGGGAGATGGGGAAAGAAGTATAAAGGGAAGGAACTCAAAATTGAAGAAAAATTGAGAAATCTCTTACGAAAATTCGGTAGCCTAATGACGTCACTTAAAATTTAATAAAATAGTTTGATGAGAGAAATGGGGTATCTCATCACTATTAAATAATATGGGAATTAATGGAAATATGGAATTAAATATCCCAACATAATCCAATTGAAAATAAAAGAGAAAACATAAAATGAAAGTTTTAAGAAAAGAGAAGGGTGGTTGATTCTCTTACCTTGTAGAGTACCACCCAAAACTTGAAGGTTGGGACCTTGGGGGTTTAAGGAAACCTTGGGAGGACTCCTATGGAGGTAATAATACCAGATATTTGAGGATAATGAGTTTTTAATGAAAGAAAACGAAGGGGGTGTGTGGGTATTTATAGTAATTAAGAATGAGTTTTTTATTAATTAAAAGGGACACCTCATTAGTGGGTTTTACAAAACCATGGGCTTGCCCATGGTATTTTACCATGGTTTTAGCCACTTGGGACACCTCATGTCATAATTTACTGTACACAATTCTACCAGCCTTTTATATTTAATTATTACATCATTATGATGTCATTAAACTATCGAAAACTCAAAACTGTATTTTTACTATTCACAAAAATTCAAGTATTTTAGAAAAATCCCAAAAATTAACCCTAAATTTTTTTCAATGTGTAGAATTCAAAAATGAAATCTATTTTTTGAAAATAATTTTCTATGTATTTTTAATTTATTTTTTTAATAAAATCATAGTTAATTCGAAAAATAATAATTTTAAAGGTATAATTAGTTTTGTAGCACATTGAAAAATTAATTAACTTTTAATTATCTTATTACCTTAAGAAAATAAAATATTATCATTATTTACTATTTATAAGGGTCATATTACTATTCATAAGGGTATGTTACTATTCATCAAAAAATCAAGTTGGTTCTATAAGTCTCTAAATGACTTACTAGTCACAACTCTAGATGACCATTTTTTGAAATTCAAAACATAGAAGTGGATAATTTATGTTTAATGGATAATTATTGACTATATCTTAAATAACCAAGTGTTGTTTCAAAGGAACATAGTGCTTTATAATATATAGGCTATGAATAGAATGTATTTAAGAGAAGCATACCATAAAATGTTTGGGGGTGTTATACTTCCACTACGGTATAGCGGTATGCTTGATGTATTTCATGTGTTTCAGCTTCGACAGTATCACCCCGACCCATCTCATGTTTTAGATGTTGTTGACGTTGATCTTGATGCTGATGCGTTATTTGAGGAGCATCTGGTTTGTGTTGTGGACCGCAGTGAGAAAGTCTTGCAGGGCAAGGTTGTACCCTTAGTGTGAGTACTATGGCACCATGGGAAGGTTTAGGAAGAAACTTAGGAGTGGGAATTAGATATGAAGGCTCAGTGGCCCAGTATCTTTTCCTTATAAGTGTAATAAATCTTAGGACCTCAACTCAAGGACGAGCTGTTATAAGTCAAGGAGGTTATAAGATCCCGGATCTTGGAAAGGTATGTTCTCATTTAAGTTTTTGTTTCAATCCCATATTTTGGTAAATTAAGTGCTTCTCCAAGTCTATAAGGAGGATCGAGGGTGTTTCGAGGGTTTGGGACATGAAAAATGGAGAAAAATGTTTTTTTTGGGTAGGCTACATAGTCTGCGCACAATTAGTGCTAACCATGTAGACAGCCCAGAAAATCGTGCAGGAGTTTGGTTTTTGGACAGTGGCCTCCACACGGTTTGGAAAATCGTGCAAGTCAACCGTGTGGCCTAGAATCTTTTAAAAAATTACAAATTTTCCACGTTGGGATTTTTAACCCCAACTCGGTATTTCCTCCTCATTCACTCCTCTTCACCCTAGGAACGAACAAAATATTTCAAGGGCTCCAAGAGACCAATCTTTTTTGTTTCTAATGCATTTTGGGTGCCGTTGGTTGCGAATCAAAGTTCCGGGTAAGGCTAATCCCATCCTTGCTTCTCTTTTGAGTTTAAGGTTTGTATATTCTTCTCCTCTCTTTCTGAAGCTCTAAAACCCTAATCTTTGGGTGAGATTTTGGTTGAAGCTTAAAATTTTCATTGAAGCAGAATATAAGGTCTCTATTAAGAGTGCGTTCACCTACGGAATCGAGGTAGGTGGTCTACAAGTTATATCCCATGGATTATTTGTGGATTTTTGCATGTGTTTTTTTTATTGGGTGTCTCTTGGTATTTTTTGATCACCCTTGGCATGTATAGGTAAAATAGTTATTAAAAAGGTAAATATAGACCCTCACGATCCCCATGGGATGCGTCAAGGTTGATGAGATTAATCTAGGGTGACCCATGGGGTGTGCTGACTTTCTTGGACCTAGGGATTTGTGGGGAACACGTGATATTGCTGTGTGTTATGTAGAGCCATTGATAAACATGTTGATGTGATTGATGGTGTTGGGGTAGAATCTAGGTGGTTCACTTAGGATTAATAATAATAACCTAAGGTATATTTGGTTAGCATAGAAGGGGTACATATGGGTTGGCACACGAGAATGATGAATGGATAAATGGGTTGATATGTGGAAATTATTAAAGACCATAAGGGAATGGATTACAAGTCTAGTAATTAAGTCTAGTTATTTAGGCACAATGAACGAATGTTTCGTGAGATAATCATAATAAAAAGGGAAATTGGGATAAGTTTCTAAATGATGTGAAATGTGGTAAATGTGTTAATGGGTTAAGGCATGGTATTAACTCTTATGTTATTATTATGATTTATGTTGCCTTGGGAAAAGGTTGTGATGTTGTGTGAATGGTTAATGGATATACATATATATAGCATGTTCATGTGGCCTGGTAGAGTAGGGTATTGACTTAAGGTTCTACGCCCATGTGTCGAGTTAGACTGAGACTCTAAACTCCACCTCTAATGCACGGGTTAGGGAAGGGGACTAAGGATCTATTCCACTAACAGTTGCATCCACTCAGACTGAGGATTCAAGGTGAGGATATGATTTTCATGAGTAATTTAGTCCTATTGAGATAGGATAATAGTGTGTTTTTCCTCATGTATGTGATTGTGTACTTTAAGCCTGTGTAACTTGTTGGGCTTGATGAACCCATGTTAAAAGTGTTGGAAATGATAAGTAATGTGAAATGGGATGAAATGGTAAGATATGGAAATGGTAATAAAAATGTTGGTAATGGAACTAATCTGGATAAGGGCACTTAATCTTTTCCTTGTAATTTATTATTCATATCCCTTTTTCATGCACAATTGTTTATACCAGATATTTTGTAGACATCGTTGGTGGTGGCCTACAGAGTTGTACTCACACCCTACTCGGGCCACCGTTGGGTACCCAATAATACTTCATGTTTATAGGTCAGGAGAAGGGTAGATTCCCTTGCTAGGTATTTGGGTTGGCATGGGTGTACGTGGAGGAGGACTCGGACATGGTATTAGGACCATTTTGGGGATTTTGAAGTTTGTCTTCATTTTGTGTTTTGTTCACTTTTTCACTTATAGCATGGCATGACATATTTACTGTTCCAAGTTTTTGTAGTTTTCCAGGTATATATTATTAGGAATAATATACCCTGTCATTTACATTGTCATAGGTAATTAAACTATAGAATTATATTTCATGTGGAGAATGACTAGTAGAAATATTGTATCATAGAGATAAAGTGAAATAGAACAAGACGATTCACCTAGTTGAATTCAAATAATGAATTTTTAATTTTTGAAAGATACAATGGAACATGAGGAATTAATGAGGAATAGGAATACTTTTTTATGGATTAATAGAATTTATGAAGTGAAATTATAATAATTAGGGTATAATTTTACACCCTAATATTTTTAATAATATTTTCTTCAATATATTATCTGTGTTAGACATCTTCTGATACAGGAAACACAAAATTTATTTCAATAAATACTTGTTAAAATATAAAAAGAAGTAAATTAATAGATAGATAAATTATATTTAAAAAATTTATGTAAAAAAATATTGTAATATAATTAATTAAATAGTCAAGAAATATTAATGTATGAAAGTCTAGTAATTCTGGGGAAAACAATAATGCTTTTTTTAAAAATATTAATATATTTTTTATTTAGAAGTTAATTTATTATATTTTTATTGTTAAAATTATGCAATATTATTTTTAAGCATATTTATAAATTTTGATGATTCATACATTGATTAAAAAATGATTTTAAATTAAGATAAAATCATTTAAATCTAAAATGGAATTTTTTTCATGAGACAACTATTTTTATGAATATAATGTGATTTATGTTAATTAATTAAATTAATAACTATTAACGAGTGATATTAATTAATTTTTTATAAATAAAATTTAATTAAATAAATTGTTACTCATTTAGTGGTTGTTAATAGGAAATTAATTTGAAGAATGATAGTTTTTTGCTTAAAAATACATATTTTATAAAAAGAGTTGTTTTGTGTTTTATGTGAGGATATTATAATTAATTTCTAACAACTAAATGAATTAAATATTGAATAGTGGATTCTATATTTGTAATTAGTAAAATAAATATTTGGTATTAAAATTAAAATATTTTTTTCATAGTTAATACATACCATGGTAAAATTATCCATCACAACAAGGGTTAAAAGTGCTAACTATGGGATTAAACAAAGAGATAAGGCTTCAAACATCTCAATGGAAAATTTTAATCTTATTGGTTTAGTGTAATTTGATCCTTAATTATTTTATAAACAAAAATATTTCCATTTTAACCCACATTACTACTACAATTACTTCTTATTACTTTTAAACATAGATTTTTTACAACGATTCAAGTCCCCTCATTTACAAAAAGGTGCATAATAGTATCACATCCTCACACACTTTGAGTAATATAGATAAAAAAAATACTACCCAAATAGCTTCCCTACATTCATACCCATTTCATAGAGGTCTTTTATCACCCAAATACAGTATTAGTGAGTAATAATGTGTATGGAAAATGAGTATTCTCAAAGAAGAGAAATTAAGAGAATTTAGGAAGAAAGTAGGGACATGAGGTGAGAGTTTATCTTAAAATATTAATTTTAATTAGTATTTCCCTTGTCTAAATCAAAATTAGGATAAATTTATTATATCTAAATTCTAAAACACATCTATTTTCTTTTCCTCGGGTTATTTCTATTGTTTTCATTTTTTATTTCCATTTTTTCCCATTTGGAACAAAAAACATTTGAAGAACATTTTTAATAAAAAAACCTTGTTTTTCAATATTGACATTGATTATTTTTATTATATTTATATATTATATGAAAATATTGAATATTATTATTTTATTTTCCCTAATTATTGAGTAATTTAATTTTCAAACATAATTGATATTCTTTGATTTTTTATAGGAATATTTAAAATGTTTCTCGTAAGGGTTATATTTTTCTTTCTTAAAAGGTGTAGAAATATTTTATTATATTTATTAAGTGAACGTAGTTTCCTCCCATAATTATTTTTATTTTTTAAATCTATATTTATGTGAATCCATTAGTTTTAAATGAAAATACTAATCCTTTTTTCAAGGAATTTTGATATTTTAAAAAAGTATGAAAGAGAAGGATGTCTTATATTATTTTCAAAGTACATTTCAGATGATTTTATAAAATTAAATCTCATATATTTCCACAAACAATAATCCAATATAGATATTCTATAATTATAAACTATTTGTTCATTATTTAGATGGATTTTGATTACTTGATGAAGAAATATTTCTAAAGATCATTTCATTTCCATGAGTTATTATGTGAAAAAATTATGAATGTTTTTATGATGTTGAGTCACACACATATATTGGTTTTATTAGGTGATATGTGGCCATGAAAATATATATCCCTCAAATTTATTGTGTAAATAATTATATTTCAGGAGGTAGTGCGAAAAGGAATGGTGGGTTATTGAAATCCAATATGGGGCATTGTTTTAAATGAATTAAAAGGCAATGAGAACAAAACCTAATTCACTATGAGATTCTACTCATTATGTTATGATAATATTGGTAGTAATCATTGGCTAATGAATTTTTTTTTCTAGTTTTATGATAGTTCAAAATTCCAATGACATGTAATTATTCTTATTATATATTATTATTGATCATGATTGATTAATTATGATTTCACACTATTATGACTCAAGATTCTTATAATGACAAATTTTTATTCGAGGACTAATGATTTATGTTCTATAACTGATTGGGTTTTTATGTTGTGATTTATAGTCTATATCACATACCCTTGTTCATCTTTTATGCTCCTATATGACATAAAAGTGATGCATCCCATGATTACCCTAAATGATAATTTGTGCTCACTGTTTCTTGTGATTAAAGTTTTTTAAGATATCAAGAAAGGTATTATGTAGGGAATTCCCTAGAAGGGGACTATATGAGAAGAACATTATGATATGTGTATAATGAAATATGATTATTATGTATCTAGTCACCAAAGGCAATAAACCAATAATATTTTGTGTGTGTGTATTATTAAAATATATATTGAATTTTCATATAAAATTATGTAACAATTATGTACATAATACATGGGTTTCTTCAACATTCATGTGAAAACCATTATAAAGACCTGCAATTTTTTTTATTTTTATGTGGAGGACCATAAATAGACCATTTTAATAAATTTTATAGAGGAACTTAACAATAATGCTTCTAGAGAGGACTAGAAAATAAAATCGATTTGTTAATATGAGTAGGACATACATAGCGGTTGTCAAAATCCATTAATAGTAATTTTTTAGTTGAAAAAATCATCAATGGTTTGATTAAAAAAATATAATTATTTTTTTCTAATAGTTATTCTTAATTTCCCCTAAACTACAACTAATATATGCTAACTAGTTTTAGTGATGTTTGTAATAATAATTATAGAGACCAACATTTGGACTCTAGAAGTTGAATAACATAGACAAAATAATCTTTAGGATCCATTGACTGAGTGAGTAGGGCAGGTCGTTGTATTTTTAATTTGATTTGGAATGATTGAAGGCGTGACTCCATGGAAATACTCAAAAAATGGTTTCGCGTTGCAATAGGGAAACATTCTCCTAATATTATAACAATATGGTTTTGACCATCTTTAATATGAATCTTATAGATTGGGAAAAGCCATGTCAAGGTTAGGGATAACAGCATTTCAATTGTATGATTTTAACATATCATTTAATAAAAATTTATAAAGGTTTTGAGTTGGTGTAAATTCTATTAGATAATTAAGATTTGATATGGTCATAATAAAATAGGCATATATTTATGGTACCAGAATTTTTTTAAAAAAATAGAAATATCCTATAACTACCCCATCCTAGATATGAAACTGAATTCCTTTGGGTATTTTAATTGAATATTCCATTTGAATTATGGAGGAAACAAAAATAAAATTAACATATTACTATATATTCACTAATTTGAATTAGTTTTTTCGATCAATCTATTTCATATTTGTAGGATTTCTTGTTGTGTTTTCCATTTTTTCCCTGATGCATCAACCATAGAAGATCCCATTTTGGTTATTCTGGGGTTTTTCATTACAATTACAAGAAAAAAAGGATAAATAAGCCTATAGATGATCTTATGTTCAATTTTGAGACTCTCTAGTAGATGTATGTCTTTGTTATGAAATATTTCTGAGTATGAGTATCAGTTACACTTGTCAGGAAATCCATTGATTCTGAACATGTATTCATGATAACACTATAAACAGGAGAGGTTCTCCATCATCTATTTCATACCAATTACACTATAGTATATATCTGTACTATTGGGAAATCTATATTTTATCATCATCAATGGAGGTTACAGGAGTTGTAGAGTTGATATGGGGATTCTGATATGGGATTCTTGTATATCCCCTTGAAATAAATCAAGACCCAAATATTTTATTACTATATAATAAGGAATTCCATACATTTTATTGTAATATATCAAGGTACTTAGTAGATTTTAAGGACATTTGTCCATGAATTGGGTTCATAAATCATAAAGGCTATGATACTAGGACAAATATTTCATGTATTTCTATTCATATGACTTTGAGTAATACTGATCAGTTTATAGTCATGCATAATGGACTACTAGGTGATGGTACCTGGAAATGATTATGTGTGGGACTTATGATTCTGAGGCTCTGTCCCATATAATATGGAAGATGTTCTCGGTGAGGGTATTATATATTATTCTAGGTTAGAGTCCCATTTTAGGTTATCCCCTCCCTATTGGTTATCAGGTAGGGTTAATGTATAGCAGAATTCATGGGGGATGTGATAAATTTTGAATAAAAGTTGGATAAATACTTTATAATTTTCCATAGATCATTGATTAGATCCTGGGTGGTTGATATGTATATTTTTGGATATGTGGGTTGGTTTGGAATATCCAATATTAGTAGGATTTTAAATCAATGAAATGAAATGTCTCACTTATTTCCCAAATATTTGGATCCTTATAATCATGATTATCAATGACTGATTAAACCCTAAATACACAATAGCTCTTGGAGAAAAAATACTGTGGAAACCATTATCAAAGTAATATATTATCATTAGTTAACATAAATTTAGAGAATAACCCAATAATATATATCTAGTGGCCATAAAATATTATTATTAATGGAATATTTTATTTTTAAAATGGATTCCATGTAGTTTATTCATAAATATTGGGTGAAGTGGTAATTTTTAGCTTTTGTAGGTGACTTAGGAGGGTGGGGTGACTAGGTGGACCACTTATATACTGTGAATAGAGCCTTTGGATTTGGTAGTTTGGGTTTTATGAATGGTCATCTCCTTAGATATGAAATGAATTTAAATATAAAAAAAATATGTGATAGAGAAACATAGTGATTATTTAAAAGTTAGGCACAACTGTCTCCTATGAATTGTGAGTGAATATGAAGCATGGAGGATTGCTAAATAGCTAGGCCTAACATGAATAAATGAATGAGTGGGTAGAACATGGACTCTAAATTCTTGTTTTGGGAGATTCAATTTTAATGATTCATCCACCCTATCCATGGTGAATATATGAAACATAGAGGTCAATCATGGAGGTTCTATGTGTTGAACCAAAAAATGACTCAAAACCCCCTACTTCCCTAGTTTTTAATATATAAAATACCCAATGGATTATTTTTCAAAGACTCAGGAATATAGATGTGTGTTTTGATACATGATAGGGATCGTAGTTAGTACATGATTTCAATGGGTTTCCATAATCCTTGAATTGGTGTTCGAAGGGTCATTTTATAGGAAAAAGAACTATAGGGTTCTTTTACCATTTGGGAAACCAGATACAACCACTTAGGCACCCAAGTGTAATGTACAAAAACATGTGACATGATCAGTGAAGGAAAATGTATGTGGTAATGAAATTATGGCAGCATGTTTGTGTAGTGGGGGTTGGAACTATGTCCATGGTAGGGTGTTCATAGAAAACATATGTTTTGGAAGATGAGTTAGACATTAAAAATGAATCCTAACCATCAGTTTCCATTATAAAATTTAAAAACAAATATTAAATATTCATGTGTCAATTTACATAATTTGTTAGATCCAACAAGTGAAAAAATGATAAAATATATATAGTTTTTTTATTCCAGGTTGATCCGAATAAGATTCATGGGACTACATGTGATGAATTCTGCATTATTTAGATGAATGAGTATCATAATATAGTTATGAAAAATTAGATAAGGGGGATTTTTTGAGTTTGAAAATGATGGATTTTATTGAAAATAAATGGTAATTCCAAAAAAAAGATTGAATATTGAAATATGGTTTATAATTTGTCTTGACTTTTTCCAAACGACACTCCTAAATTAATGGTGAAATACTTAATGAAACGTTTTCTATATTGTAAATATTATAAATGTTATAGTTATTTCTTTCTATTATAGTCCAAAGTAAAAACTCAGTATTAAAAACTGATTTAGATTAGGTTTTTAATGGAGTTATTAAAGAATTAGTTCACACTGAACAACTAGATGGAATTATCATATATTACTATGAGATAAAATGATATCAATTGGATAATTTTTTCGAGATGAAGAAATAACCAATAGTGTGGTATTTCTATTGACATATTTTTTTAGAAAAGATTACATTATTGTATAGAAGAGTTGATCAAAATATCTATGTAATGAAGGATTAATATAAAATGATGATAATGGTAATTTCTGTAGATAGAGTAATATTTTGGGGGCTTGATGTTCAGTGTGGTGGATTTCTAATTTTCACATAAATTGATTTTGAGAAGTACATGATTATTGAATTTATTTTATAATTTTAGTTTAGGTTATACAAGAATACATTTGACTTTCATATCCTAATATAAATTTTTAAAGGGTATGTTGAAATTAGTTTTAATAGAAGAGAGAATATTAGTGAAAAATTTGATTTTTATTTTGATAAATTATAAAAATGTAATGATGAAATGATGGTAAACATTAAAAAGTACTAGAAAATAAATTCAATCCGACTATAATCGAAAATAAAATGATCCAAAATCGTGTTTATTATATTTAAATTACTTCAATATCTAGTTCATACCATATAAATCTACATAAAATTTCTGAAAATTATAATTTAATCTATTAACTTCATATTTGATTTGGAATTATTCTATAAATAATAAAAATTATAAGATATTTTTAGACATAAAACTACTTAGTGGGGAGGTTCGATAGATGAAAATTACTTAATTTATTATAATGTATTCTATTGTTGTGTTTTTTTATTTCTTAGATGAGTAAGAAACAATATTTCATATCATTGATAATGTTATTAGATGAATATATTTCTACAATTCATGACTGTTAAAATATTTTATGGATTAGAAAATATTTTAATGAAAATGGTATTGTGTCATATTTTCCTATAATAATAAAATATGACAAAATTTATACTATCAGCATTATAAAAAATTAATTTCCTCATTCAAAAATGAACTTTAAAGATATCAGATATGAATTTATTAAAAACAAATCTTGTCAAGTGCTAATAAGAGTGGCACTTGTCAACTCAAAATGAAGTTATTAATAGATTGAAAAGGGAAATATCTAAATAGTGTTTTCAGAAGTATTATCTTTCACATATAGTTCATACATATCCATAAATAGTATGTTATAGATAAGTAAACCCACTCCCCCAAATGTTTTATCATTCCAAAATAGTTATTGATAATCCCCTTTAACTTAAATAAATATTTATGAAGTGGGATTCATTAAAAATTATTTTATTAGAAGGTATGTTTCTCTAAAGTATGTAATTTTTGAAAATTAAATTACTTAAATAAACCTTGAATATGTTCTTAATTGGTTCATTGATAGATAGATATAAATAAAAATTTAAAAGGAGGAGATAAATTAATGTTTTTTTTAAAATATATATTACCCTTAAATGGAAATTTTTTTGGAGGGATTGTATAATTTGTTTTATTATTTAGTGAAAATATAAATAAGTGATTTTTAATATTATTTTGGTTATATAGGATATTTAGTGACGTTTTAAATGAAATAAAATTTTAATTCAATTATTCTTTATAACAATAAAACTTTCATTTTTATGCTTATGATGGGTGAATTTTTGAATAATTTACCACAATATAAAAAATTATCATAGTGTTGGAGGTATCTGCCAAAGGGTTTCATGGTAGTAGAGGATGGTTTTTGAAAAGGTTTGTTACAAAACTTCAAAAATTGAGATATTATTAAAAAATATAAGCTATTATTTTTCTATTACATTTGTTGGAACTAGTAAAACGATACCCTTCAAAAGCACTAAAAGTATCACAAGAAATTCATATTCTAGATTTTATAGATTTATTGGGAATTAAATATTTTTTAGTTAATATGTTAAATTTTGGTCATAAAAGTATATTTAATAAATTTTTTATTAGTTTGATAGATTATTATAGATCACGTGATTAAATAATTTTTTACAATTATTTCTAGAATAATTTTATTGGGAGATTTGATCAATATAGAGTATACCACTTCTGTGGGGGGGGTGAATCAGTGGTGCAATAACTATAATTATTTTCCCATTGACCATTTTTTATATAGTATATCGGATGAAATTAAATGATTATGTGATATATAGAAATAATAATGAGGGTGGCATAATAGTTTTTTCAATAATAACTATATCTTTTTATCAAGTTTTTAATAATTTTCTTTCAATAGTTGTGATCCCACTTTACAATTTATTTTTTTATTATCAACATGAATAATTAATGGAGTGTCAACATCATCCTAAAAATTATTTATAAGAATAATTAAATGAGATTAAATAAAAAGAACAACCTTCCACTTCCTCACTTAGGTTTCTCGAAGTATGGATTACATACAATCAAGTATTTTCCTCTCAAATTAATACAAGTTCATCATGAACCACTCTCTATATTGATATTATTTAAATATATCAATGTTTTATAATATTTTCCCCATGTTAGAATTATCTAAATTTCAAAAAATAACTTTTGTGATGAATTCATGGGGTGTGTTACTTCCTGATACATAGTTTTGAAATACATGGATATACTTATTTCCATGTTAACAAAATGATCCTTGAAATTTATATAAATTTTAGAACATTAATAGATAAATTATGATGTGATATTTATATCTCATTATATATTCAGAAATATATCATTGAAAGGTAACGATGAACTTTATCATGTGAGATTTATTCTTAAAAATATATTTTTTTAATTAAAAAAATATAATAGATAGGAATTATATTTTATCTTGAAAATATTTAGTTCCCCTGAAAATAATTTCATATAAAAATCATGGCTTTATAATCAAAGTGACATATCGTCAAGGACTGACTACATGTTTCTTCATAAACCTATTCAGAGTGTAAAAAGTATGGGATATAATTTGTTTCTTATTTCATAATAACTTCTTCTTAAATTTATCAATTCCAAATATAGTGATAACACTTTCACACATGGTTTTCCCCGACATAAAAAATCAAATACTTTTCATCTATTCAAAAATCAAAATCACTTCCAACATTTCCATAAGCAAGATTTCAGTGAATAAAATATGAAATAGCATAATATTATTTAAATAAACTACACATGATAAAATTCATAGCATCATACAAATAATCAAATTATATAAATTCCACCCCATTTGAATGAAGAATTATATTCGTATTTTTTTAACTTACAATGCAAAGATCAATAATATATTTAAAAGGTATAAATTAGAAGATCTCACATGTAAAAAATTTGCAATTCATTTTTAGGGGATCCTGAGTCAGTAAGACTCATATCCCTAGTCTCCAAGTATTATATAGGAAGGAAAAAAACTAAGATCCCATATTGGGTAAATATTTTGGGTTTGATTCATAATTTAAGATTTCTGATTAAAGGGATTTTAAAAATATTTAGATTCCATTATTGAATCATGCACCAATATAATGGTAGGATTTATTAATGAGATGATATAATTAGATATAATTATAGGGGATTCATTTATAGATAATGTTTTCTCGTTGTATTTTATGATTGTAAACATTGAGAATAAATGCCATTATGCCAAAATTAATTATTTCATGCTATAATAAATTGATCAAATATTTTTACATAGATGATATGGGTATGAAATTCGAGATATTGGGATATATTAAGCCATGATAATTGGAGGTTTATATATTAGAAACAAATTTAACTATAATATAATTTTTAATATCATAATGAATTATGTATTAGTAGATTTTATTGAGTTAAAGATGAAAAACATTTAAAATTTATAAAGTGAGATAAGCATATATTGTTGGATAATAAAAGAATATGAATGAAATTATTAAGGTGATAGATATATGAAGAGGGATATAATTGGTATGTTTTAGAGAGGAACATATTTTGGAATGTAACATATATTTTGGTCTCATTCGGTCATTAATAAAATAGAGATTAAAATATGAATGAAATTATTAACATGATAAAATACTATCTTGTTAATACACTAATTGTAGTGTTTTTGATTTACGAGGATCAAAAGTGTTCATTTTTTTATTTAGAGATGATTCATGCCTGTTGTGAGGTGTGGAAAAAAGAAATTATATTTTTCCTAGTGCAGCACAATGGCTGACCAGGGTCATCTCTCTTGAGGAGCCTTCTCAGTGTAGCTCAACTACTTCTTATATATCATCTAGACAATAACTTTTTATGGATTTTTATTATTAAAAACAATGACAAGTAAAATAGTAATTCTCAATTTATATTATTATTCAAGGCTAAAAAATAATGTTAGTAAGAAATTACTTTGTTTTTGGGTTCAATCAGGGATTCAATCATTATTCTTTTTTATACATTTGATTTTATCTTGATAACTCAAACATGAAATCTCGTGTTTGAATAAATGTTCTTTTCCAAAATAGAAATATCATGAGTCACATGTCATTAGGGATCATCACCCAATCTAGGACATTCGTCTCGCCAAATCATACTACTCATGTTTATCACAAATTTAGAATAAATTTTAAGGGAAATTCCAGAACGCATGACCTCCCCCCGAGCTAAGCCTCAGGGTCAGCCTCTCGTTTCTGAGAGTAAGAGATCAAAACAATGGACAGATTGGTGTAAGAGATATATAAATATATATAATTTATAATGAATGTGAAAATAATAATAATAATCATTATTATTATTCTTATTAATTAAGAAAATAGTTTTTGAAATAGTAGAGAGAAATAATTTAAAATAATCTGAATTTTAGATTGAGATATTATAAATAATAATAATAATAATAATAATAGTTTGTAATTATTAATATTATAATTATAGAAGAAATTAAATGGTGGAAACTAAAAAAATGCACAGATTTATTTAAAATAAATTCAAATTACACATTAAATTTAAACTAAAACAAAATTAAGATGAAAATAAAAAAAGAAGAAATGAGGGGGGTAGAGGATCACCAGCGGAATCCGGTTCTTGGTGGGATTATGACAACCCTGCTTTTTATTACACACTTAAACATGATTTATTACATAAAATATCCACTTGATACAACATAGAAGATCGGGAGGACTAGTGTCTTTGAGTCTTAGAAATATTATATAATGACTTAAAACATGAAACAAAACATCTTTATTGAAAACTTCCTTTACATAACCACTACATTCCCTCATATATAGCATTTCATGGGATAACATGAAGACATGAATAATAAAAGGGTGAGATAAAAAGCTCAGTAATTGAGTAAATAAAGAATAACATGAATAATACAATACATTTTAGGTAATAGGCATATCAATGGAGTATAATAAAAACATGAACATAAAGGCAGGATATAGCATGATTATCATAACAAGGAAATGTGGTAACAAAACTTAACAAGGTATTAGCATGATCCAAGGATCATTGAACATGGATAATGAGTAAACCCTCATTATAATTGAATTACCATGAGTAAAACCTCATTGAAATTGAGGTATCAAGATACTAATCTTTACCCAATGCATTGGAGCGGTATCAGGGAGAACCCTTCTAAATAATTTCATTTCATGCATTAGTGTGCCACATGGAGCAGATAACATGGTTTCATTAAAAATCATCATTTATTCCATGATAAAGGTATGAAAAATTCACACATGAAACTCTATAATTAAAAATTAAATGTGCATAAAGTTTAATACCCTTGATAGAGAAATTGGCATGTTATTCACTATATAATGACTTTTTCTTGGAAAATCGCGGGGCAATTTCGGCAGCATAACAGCATGACATAAGAATTCATAAATATGGTTCATGAGAGAGAAATGGTGTCTCGTCATATTTACATGAAATTGAAAGTAAGGGAGTCATATAGATACATTTCACAACATATTTAAAGGAATTTATATTCATAAAATAAAATAATAGCTTGAATGTAAATGAGGAAAGAGAAATCCCTTAAAGAATTTCTCCATGGTAATGGGTGTACATGGGAGGAATTAGTGAGAGATAAATGGTTCTATAATCATCAAAACGTAAATAGAAAAGAATGGGGGTGGTTAGGGACCATACCCCAACATTTACAATTGAAAATAAAAGGGCATAACTATATTAAGATACTTGGATAAAATGAGAAATGAATGAATCCCTTACATGGAAGTGTGATGCCAAATGCTTGGGAGGGGATTGAGAGAGGATTATTAGGAGCATGGGGTGCCTTAAGAGGATTATAGAGAGGGAAGGATAGAGGCTTGTCGATCTACAATGGATTTTAGTGAATATGAAGTGGAATATTTGGTCGGTTTACATAGGAAAAGCGAGGGAATTCAATATTATTTTGGTTTTGGACACTACACACTAAACTAATCAAAACCACAAACCAAACCATGGTTTTTTCACATTCTTTTTTTCCAAATAGGAGTAGAAAACATTATTTTTTAAGGAAAATGGCCGAACTTCATAAAATATTAGGCTTTCTTATATGGAGGTGTGTGACACTCTCAAAGAAATCAGTTTAAAAAGTTTAAATGTTTTATAAGACTTTGAGGATCCACTAAAGTTCTGAAAATAAATAAAACAAACCTAAAATAACATTATTTTAATGGTAAAATATATATTGGCTGAACATAATGTTTATAGTATTTTATTACGTCACTATTGGGTCATTTTGATGTAATAAAACATATTATATATTTAAACGGTATTTAATTTTTAACCAAAAATTCAACTCTCTCATAAAATTATGAAAAATTAACTGCTGAATAATTTTGATGTCCTCATTCCAAAAATAATATTCATTTTATCTAAATAATTTTCTAAATTTGTGAATTTTTACATTCAAAATAGAAAAAGACATTGATCAAAAATTCATGGGTTTTGACAAAAAATATCTTTCAAACCTTAATAAAAATTACAATTATATTCATACAAATTATACGATAAATTATATTTAAAAAATTAATTTACTAATAATATTTTATTAAAATATTATTTAATTCAAAAAAAATATTAACTCATTAAAATATATTTCTTAATTTAATATTAACTAAAAATGATATTATTGACATAAAAAACAATTTACAATGTAACAATAAAAAAATAAATGCATATTCTATATACAAAAATAATGTACATCATCATTGTTTCGGGGTCCTATAAAATAACCCCTTATAACACCCGTATAATACTGAAGGGTAAGATGTTCAATGGTGACATACTCTTGGGGTGGCTTGGATAACATCGCTCGAGTTGTAATCTCTATCAACTTCCACTTCTCCCGTAGGCGGTTCCACTTGAGCTTAATGTGTTGATGCTTCACTTGGGAATGGTCAAGAACGAAGCCCAATGACTCCACCTCCTTTTTGAGATCTGAAAAAAGGGTTTCATATGGATAAATTCTACTGGATGTGGCCATCTCTTCCTTTGTCTGGGTAAATTGGATTTGATAATGCCCTATATTTATAAAAATCATGTGATCACTATTCAATGGCTATATTATAAATGGTCACAATTATTACTAGTATTTTAAAATCAAAAAACATTAAACCATGGAATTTCATATGTTATATAACCATATTACATAATAATATATATAATTAGATCTATAGTAATTTTCATTAATAAATTTTTGAGTAATTATAATCTTCGCCCCTTAAGAAATTTCAGCCTCTAAATTTCATTTTCCCACACTAAACAGTTATAGGTAGCTCTATTTCATCACTTCCACTGACTCCCACATTGCCTCTTCAGACTTCTGGTTTCACCAAAACCCCTTAAAGAGGGGTATTATTATATTTCATAGAACTTTTTCCCTTTTATCTAAGATCTTCACTGGCTTCTCTTCATAGGAGTGTTCATTCTCCAATGGTACCATCTCTGGATTGAGTACATGTGATGGGTAAGATATGAAATTCCTCAAGAGTGATACATGGAATGCATCATGTACTTGAGACAAGTTCGGTGTGAGTTTTAGTCTAAATTCCACTATTCCAATGTGATCAAGGATCTTAAAATGGAAAATGTACCTTGGAATAATTTTCCCTTATTCCTAAATGTCATAACTATTTTTCACGATGATATGTGGAGGAATAACATGTCTCCAACATATAACTATAGGTATCATCCATGATTATTAGCATATCTCTTTTTTTGACTTCGAGCAGTTTTAATGGGCTACTGGATGGTCTTAACATTCTCCACCATTTCTTTGACCATTTCCAGACCTATGAGTTTTCTCTACCCAACTCCATCCCAACATGTTAGTGTTCTTATTCTCTTTCCATACAGTGGTTCATAAGGATGCATTTGGATTGTTGAGTTGAAACTATTATTGTATGATAACTCAACAAGAGGAATATTTTGATCCAATTTTCCATTTTAGACCATTTAGCACACTCAAAACATTTCATCAAGTGTTTGGATAGCCCGCTCATATTTTCCATTAGCGTAAGGATGATAAGCCATACTGATGTTTAGCTTAGTATCCAAATAATTTTGAAGACTCTTCCAAAACATAGAGGTGAATATTGTATCTCGATCAAATAAAATAGATATTGGTACTTCAAGAATCATTACCACTTATGTGATGTATATCTGTGACAGTTGATCTAGTGATAAATCCTCTCGAATTGAAATGATGTGTTTAGTCTTTTTATGACGATCCACAACAACCCAGATAGCATTGATTCATTTGGATGTCTTCAAAAGTCTGGTGACAAAGTCCATGGTGATGTTCTCCCATTTCCATACTGGTATGGGTAATTGTTTTTATCATCCTTTTAGAATTAGGCCTCTCAACCTTCACTTGCTGACATTCCAAGAACATTGATGAATATTGACGAATATACTTCTTCATGTTATCCCACCAATAATTCTCTCGTAGATCTCAATACATCATTGTGTTTCTTGGGTTAATAGATAATGTTTAACTATGTGAACCATCCAAAAGTTCCTTATTTAACTCCGGATTCTATAGAACACATAGTCTTGACCCAAATCTCACAATTCCTTCTTAATTGACATTGAACTTCGAGGATTTCCCTTTCCTAATAGTTTCCACCTTCTTCTAAATTCTCATATCCTCCTTTTGAGCATCATTTAACCTTTCCAAAAGAGATTATTGAGAAATCATTTGTGAAAGGATTGAGGATGTTCCCTTCTTTATGATTCCAATGACCATATTTATCAAATCTAAGAAGACTGGATCCTTTTTAATTCTCATCAATGATATAATCAATGGGTCATTTCTACTTAGAATATTCGCCATCATATTCTCTTTTCTAGGGTGGTAACGGATTGAACATTCATAGTATTTGATCAGATATATCCATCTACATCAACACATGTTCAACTCTTTCTATGTGAATATTTACTTTAGGCTTTTGTGGTTCATATATATTTCACACGTCTCCATAAAGAGGTAATGCCACCAAATTTTTAAAGAAAATATCACTAGACAACTTCGGATCATGTGTTGGATAGTTTTTCTCATGAACTTTAAAAATCCTTGAACAATATGCAATGAATTTTTCATTTTGTATCAACACACAACCCATCCCCTTGTTTGAAGTATCCTCAAATACAACAAAAAGTTCTCCACTTGTGGGTAGTGTGATCACAGGCGTAGTGATAAGCCTAGTTTTCAACTCTTTAATGTTATCTTCATATTCATCACTCCAAGAAAACATTACTCCCTTTCGAGTTAGCTTGCTCATAGGGTTGGAAAATCATGAAAACATTCTCACAAATTGGTGATAACATCTATCTAAACCTAGGAAGCTACAGATATCTGTTACCGAGGTTGTCCTTGACGACCCCTCAATTGCAGATGTCTTTGAGGGATCCACATATATACCATTACTTGTGATTATATGGCCCATGAATCAAACCTCCTTCAACTATAACTCACACTTTCTAAACATTTTAGATAGATTATCCTTTACCATGGTCTCTAGTACAATGCTTAGAATCTTCTCATGCTCCTCCTTGGTTTTGGAGTATATTAGAATATCCTCTATAAAGATTACCACAAATTTATTGAGGAAATATCTAAAGACTAAACTCATGAAGTCCAAGAAGATTTATAGAGAATTAGTGAGTCTGAAAGGAATTACTATGAAGTCATAGTCCCCATACCTTTTACGAAGAGCAGTCTTAGGGATATCCTCCTTCTTCACCCTTACTTGGTAAAATCCTAACCACAAATCCATGTTAGATAACTATTGTTCTCCACGTAGCTAATAAGAAAGGTCATCAAAACAATGGAGAGGATAATTTTCCTTTATTGTGATTTTTTTGAGATCCCGATAGTCAATTCAAATGCACATTGAACCATACTTCTTCTTGACGAAGAGGACTGGTGCACCCCATAGTGAAGCACTTGGGCATATAAACCCATTATCCAGATTCTCCTGTAGTTGTTTCTTTAGGTCCTAAATCTCTACACTATCCATTCTATAGAGAGTCTTGGATATCAAAAATTCACCAGGTATAAGGTCAATTGTGAATTCGACATCTCTTCTTGGATGAAGACCAATAAATTACTTGGGAAAAACATCAACGGATTCCATCACAATAGGAATGTATTCAAGGATGGTTTCTTCCATAGACTCAATCATCTGTGATAGATATGAATGCTAATATGGCAGTAATATCCATGCTTGAGATGATGGTACTAAAGAAGACTCATCTTCATCCTTCCACTTGTAGAGAATTGAGGGTTGATTATTCATATGGAGAGTGATTTTTCTCTCACAGAAATTTATTTTGGCTCAATATAAGGAAATATAATCCATGCTAAGAATTTCATTAAATTCCACTATAGGGAGTATGATGACATTATCCAGAATGTTCAGTTCACATATTATGATAGGGGATGATTTATATTAATGTGATGCAATAATTACCCCATTTTTCGTACTCACTAGCATCTTTACTTTAATGATTTTTGATGGTGTTGGGATTGTTCTACTAAAGTTTTAGGATATAAAATATTTTGTAGAACCAGAAAAAAAAAAGAACATTAACAATTCATTAATGAATAACTAGAGTATCTATCACTAATTATTTTTCAGGGTTCACTTCGGCGGTAGAGATGGAAAAATATCACCCTTTCTGCCTTGGAGGTTGTTGGTTTCCATAAAAAACCCTTCAATTAGGGCGCTGATTTTCAAGGCACCATGGTTATTTGCAGTTGAATCAATGAACAACACATTGAGGGTTGAATGGATTTTTCCTCTCCTTTGACGCAGCTGTGAGTTTTTTATGTAGTTAATAGCTACGAGCCCTTCTCCCCTACACCTAAATCATTTCCTTGTCTATTTAGACAATTTTTAGGGTGCTTCTTTCCAACCTTTGGAAAGTGGGGTGCTAGATTTTCTTAGCACCATTGGATTTATACATCGGACCACTAAAATTGAAGTGCACCTTATGCTTCTTATCCCCATGATACCCCTGAGATTTTCTAATCTCCATTTCGACCTAGAGTGCACATTAGACAATTTCTTAATAGCTACTATGTCACAAATCGCCAGGGCTTTCCGTAGGCTTGGTTTCAGACCACAAAGAAAAAGTCAACCATGCATTCCAGGTTAATGACAAAGCTCAAGGCATAAAATTCAAAACATTTGATGTTTTCCTCATACGCTCTGACGAATTCATCATCTTTTTTCTTGAGGGTAAGGAAGTCTCTTTCCATCTTAAGTCGGAGGGTGTGTGTAAAATATTTATTGATTTTTTTTCAAAAATCCTTCAATTCTAACACCTCGATCTCCTCCTCAGATTTCCTATTTTTTATCACTGTGCACCATTGATCATCTTCACCCTATATTTGATAATCATCAAGGAGAACCTTATATATATAGGAAAATTGAAGGATGGATAATATCTTTTCAATAGATTTGATCCATTGTTTAGTAATTGAAGGATCAAATGATCCAACAAAATTATGAGGCCTTTGTCTTAAAAAGCTATCAATTGTGACTTGTTCTTTCTTAAGGGGGTTGAACGTTCCTCTTGACCCATGTTTTATTCAAATCTTGAGTTAACTGAGAGAGTATCATGACAAAGTCCCATATTGTTGCTCCCATTGTATTGGGAATCTCATTATAAAAATCAACACATTGATCTTCTCATCCATTATTAGCCCAAGTCCTCCTATTACCAGCCATTTGGCGGGAATAAAAGGTATGTTAGGGGTAACACATAAAGGGTGATCCAAGAAAAAATGGATGACATATAAATAACTTTTATGTTTTTAACTTATGAATCTATTGTCTTGAATCAATGTTATCCATGATCTACTTCCAAACACATATTCTTTGGGGAATTTTATTATTCCCTTAACAATGGTTCATAATAATCTTATGAATTTACCAATGGACATCTCCTGGGAGTGTCGTAACCAAGAGTGAATCAAGACCCATTTTCATGTACCAGGATACCCTGGGTTAATCCAGAAACTCTTTGTCTGAGTTTTCTCTCCAAGGTACATCTGTGCCAGAGTTTCCTCTACCTGCTTGTATCCAGATATGGATTTATTTTCTTGATAAACCACATAATCAATACTCATAAAAATTTAGGGATCTTTTTATTATACTTATTCTTATCTCTAAGGCTTTACTAGGGTTTTTTAGTACGAATCCCAAAAATAACTAATCCTATCATCGGATACCAACTATATCAACCCCTCTTTTTATTACACACTTAAAAATTATTTATTATATAAAATATTCACTTCATAAAACATATATGATCAATTGGTATAGTGTATTATGGTCTTAGGAACATTACATAATGAATTAAAACATGAAACACAACATATTTATTGAAAACATCCTTTACATGACCACTACATCCCCTCGTACTTAGCATTGCATGGGATAACCTAAGGACATGTATAAGAAAAGAGTGACATATAAATCCCATTAAATAATTATAAAAGACACAACATTAATAACACAATACATGTAAGGAAATATGAAGAGCAATGGAGAATAAGAGAAAAATGAACATAAAGGCATGATATAGCAGGATTCTCATAACATAGAAATGTGGCAACAACACGTAACATGGTATTAGCAACAGTCAAGGATCACTGAACATGGGGCATGATTAAACCATCATTGCACTTAAATTAGAATTATTAAACCCCAATTTCACTTGGAGTATCCTGAAATTAATCTTTAACCAATGTATTGGAGCACTATCATGGCACACCCTACTTAATAATTTTATTTCATGCATAAGTGTGCCACATAGATCATATAACATGGATTCATTAAACATAATAATATATTCCATGATAAAGGAATGTGGAATTAATACATGAAAATATGTAATAAAAAATTAAATGTTCAAAAAGTTGAATACCCTTGATAGTGAAATGGGTATCCTATTCACTTCACAATGACTTTGTCTTGGAACATCACGATCAAAATTTGGCATCATAACAACTTGACATAACAATTCATAAAAATTGATGATAATTGAGAAAGGGTTGTCTCAAAATATGTACATGAAATCGATAGTAAGAGGGGTAATATAGATAAATTTCACAACATATATAATGGAATTTATATTCATAAAACAAAATAATAGATTGAATGTAAATGAGGAAAGAGAAATACCTTACAATAATTTTGGCATGGTAACTGGTGTACATGGGAGGAATTACTGAGAGATAAAGGGGTATCACATCATTCAAAGATAAAAATGGAATTATTGGGGAGGTTTGAAACCATACCCCAAAATTTAAAATTGAAAATAAAATGGAATAACAATATTAAGAAACATGGATAAAATGATAATGGAAGGAATCCCTTACATGGAAGTGTGATCTCAAAAGCTTGAGAGGGGCCTGAGAGAGGCTTATTGGGAGCCTAGGGTTCCATGGGAGAATTATATAGAAAGTAGGGAAGAGTTTGGTCGAGCTCTAAAGGGTTTTACTGAAAAGGAAGTGGATGGTTGGGTGGGTTTATATAGTAAAAGGGAGGCAATTATTTATTATTTAGGTTTTGGACACTACATAATAAAAAAATCAAAACCACAAAGAAAACCAAGGTTTTTGCCCATTTTTTTGCAAAATGGGAGTGGAAAAAAATATTTTATACAGCCAATGGCCAATATTATTAAAATATTTGATTTTATTATGTGGAGGTGAGTCACAGTCTCAAGGAAATCAATTTAAAAAGATAAAATGTTTTATAAGTCTTGGAGGGTCTACTAATGCTTTGTAAAATGAATCAAAAAAACCTAAAATTGCATTATTTTAATGGTAAAATATAAATTGGCCTAAAAAAATGTTTATAATATTTTATTACATTGCTATTGGGTCATTATGATGTCCTAAAACACATTATATATTAAAACGATATTTAATTTTTACCGAAAATTTTGACATTCTTAGAAAATTATGAAAAAATCACCGTTGGATAATTTCAATTTCCTGATTCCAAAAATAATATTAATTTTATCAAAAAAAAATTCTAAATATGTGATTTTTTACTTTTTAAATAAACATTGACATTTATCGAAAATTCATGGGTTTTGACAAAAATCTCTTTCAAACCTTAATAATAATTACAATTGTATTCATAAAAACTATATGATCATTTATTTTTAATAAAAAGTAATTTAGATAATATTTTATTATAATATCATTTAATTAAATTAATAAATTAATACATCAAAAATATATTTCTTAATTTAATATTTACTAAAAATGTTATTTTTTCTTTAAAAACTATTTACAAAAGTAACAATAATAAAATTAATGTCTATTATCTATAAAAAAAAGTACATAATTATAGTGATAGGGTCATTTTACATAACCCCTTATAACACCCACAATATACTTAAGGGAAAGTTGTGCGATGGTGACAGACTCTTAGGGTGGCTCAGATAACATCACTCGGGTGGTAATCTCTAACAACATCCACTTCTCCTGTAGATGGTTCCGCTTGAGCTTAACGTGTTGAAGCTCGGATTGGGATTGGTCAAGAGGAAAGTAAAATGATGCCACCAACTATCCAAGCTTCAAAAAATGGGCTTAGTATGGATCAATTATACTGGATGAGTCAATCTCTTCTCATGTTTAAGTAAATTGGAATTGTTAAATCCCTATATTAATACTAATCATTTGATCATTGTTCAACGACTATATAAGCAACAATCACAATTATTAACGGTATTCTAAAATCAAAAAAAACAAAAAAAAATAGAACTAAATATGTTATATAATTATATTACATAACATGAAATTTATTTAGATCAAAATGAATTTTCATTAATAAAAGTCGGGGTCGTTACATGTATCACTCCTTGGCTGTGAGCTCCGAGATGATGCTTTGGGAAGGAGGTGAGGGCCTCCTTTTATATAAATAATTCTTCCACTAAATCAATGCACGTTTTTTACCAATTAAATTGACTAATCAAGCATAGTGCCCTTCAGAAAAGTTATTCCCCATTGGATTTTTCATCTCTTATCCAAATTTCAGATCATTTGGACACAAGATGTCAGTGTTATATTTTTTTAATTCATTATTAATTTTTATGGATAAAGGTTCTAAAAATATTCCTTGAAAAGTGTAACATCCAATGGAAACTTCAATGACTACCAAACTCTTTGAAATTAAATTTAGAAATTCTCCTATGTGTCTAAAATATATTGTAGGAGAAATCACCATCATTGGTGGTGTGTAGGTCGATATGTTGTTCCGTTACGGTGGTGGGGTCCGTGTTATCCACCTAAAAACTTCTTAAACGTCATTGATTTTTTAAGGCCTTTAGATTATCAAATCATCCCCTATTCCAGAAGGTAAATATGAATGGAATAAAATATTAATTCTAACAAATAATAATAATAACTCAATTTGGAATTATATTTTTAACTAAATGACAGAAATACCCTTGACATAAAAATCTATCACAAAAAAAGAATTAATTAATTTTTATAATTTAAAAAAATTCATTCTATACTAAAAATTATAAATTTTTTTTAAAACAATTAAATACTTGGGTATTATCAGTGAAAAAAATTTAAAAAATGTAATTATTTGATTAAAAATATGCAAAAACAAATTCTCGGCCCAATACCCCCACAATTAAACCATTCTTGTCGTCAAGCATAAAATTTCAACATGGAAACCTAAGGACCTCAATGTTATAAATATTCAAATATCAATGCAATATAATCACACAGTTTTCAATGTCAAATCAAAAATTATAAAAATACACATAAAATATCAATTTGATTTCGTAGTTTTCAAAGAAACATATATATCACATATTTTACTTTTCCCCTTTGAAAAAAGATGGATGTTCTCATTTAATTCAATAAAGCTCCTAAAATCATTATTATTAAACATGACAGATCAAGATCTATCTCAATTTTGTATTCCTTTCTTTAATCACTCATGATACAATTGAAGTAGAGTTTTTCTCATATCATGAGAACATGATCCGTATCCATAGGTCTGTAAATGAAAACATTTCTCTACTTTATAAAGATAAAAGGAACTTAAAATCATGAGGAATTTTTGAAAAAGGTTCAAATGAATCTGATGCTTTAGTTTGGTAGGATTTGAAGCTTTAAAATTATGGATCAAGGAGGAGGTTTATATCTTAAGTAAAACTCATGATATCAAAAAAGTGTAATGAAATTTACACCTTCAAAGTATCAACACCCAATTCCCCAAAACTCAAACTGAAGGCTACGATCAAGTAAGAATAATAAATGATTTATGCACCCTCTTGATTTTTTTTACTTTTCCACTTTTTTATGCATTTCAAAAGTTATGATCTGATAAAACCTCACATCTTTCACATAACCAAATACGAATAAGAGATCATTGGTCTGGAAAATGTTGATTTTTGGTTTTCCTAAATCACAACCCATTGTTCTCATTTTTTGGGTACTTTTTTGACATTTTTTTACTTTTTTATTCAAGAGGGGAAAATAATAGAGTATAATGAATGATTCCCTAACCTTTTATAATTCCCATAATAGAACCTCCAAACTTCTTCTTTATAATTTATATCTTCCCATCCAGCATGATTCCTTGTATCCCCAAACATCAACTTTAATATATCATTCAAATGCTAATAGGGGTAGGAATCGATAAAAATGGTTTCAAACATGGATCATGCCTAATAAGGTCATTTATGGTCTCTTTTTTCTTAAAGAAGGATTTATTTAATGGTTTTGTTTTAAGGATTACATGTATTTTCAAAGGATATGTCAATCATTTTAAATGTGTTTTTGCACAATCATGGCTTTGACAAGTTTCAATACAAGTTCTGGTTGGTTACATGTCCCAAGATCACTCATGAAATATTATCAAGGTAAATAAATGTAAATAGCCTAAAATTCCTCTTAGGAATGAGACATATGATTTGTGAAAATCACCGAAGGCATGATTACCAATTATAAATAAATTAACATGAATTTCAGAAATTCAAAGCATGAATGATGGTTAGAAAATTTCATTTATATGAATCAATTAATTTCTTCAAACCATGATTCATAATTTCAATATATTTTATTCAATTTAATCATTCAATTCTCTATTTCATCATTTAATCACATCAACATTGAAATATAAAACATTGAATCATTGGATTCAAAAGAAACTCATGTCTCATAGATAATTCAGGTAACGAATTAATTCAAGTGTAGGCATGAATATTTTATCATTAAAGATCAAAACATGTTTTTGAATTAAAATATTAATGTATTTATAAAATAATTTTTAGTTCTACAAGGAAAAATACCCTGAGATGAGAGGTTGAATCAGCGTATTAAAGATTTAATCCTTTTCCTGTTTGGATGTTGCTCCGTTGTAAAGAAAAACTCTATTCTATATCTTTCTTGTATAAAAGTATAAACATAAACTAAATAATGCACATGAAATATAAATATTTACTTGTTTTACCCACACTAGGATACATCCATAGAGAATACACCAACGATGTATTGATTTACCAAATACAGTATAAGCACATTACTGTTTACAATATTCAGAGCGAACACAGTGTCCCTTATGATTTACAACCAATCAAAATTTGAAATCTCACATCCCTATCATCCTAAGTGTGAACACTAATTTATTAGAAGCTAAACTCGTGGTTTATAGACTTTTAAGTCCCTTAATTATCCCAAATGAATGAATCACTCACTCTATGTAGATGTACTGTTGATGTCCCACTTTCATCCTCCGGTGACTACCACTTTATAACTATACTACTAGGGAAATACAAAACTTTCATGAAGCCCTTACTATATCATGTGTGAAAATTTTATTCATTTTATGCAAGATTTCACTTTTTTCGTAAAACATGTTTTTTTCACAAATTTAATCTTATGAGCAACTCAAATCTTAAGTAATACATTCCTATCTAGTGCTAAACTCAAAATATTTCAGGCAACTCCCTTTGAAAAAACTTCTTACAAGATCGGGATCTCGAATTCTCTCTCTGAGTTGAGCAATCTCAAATGACATGGGTCACCTCTTATTTATAGACATTGTTTACCCCTTTGGGGAATATTTTCCAAGTCATGAAT
The DNA here is from genome assembly GCA_963277665.1 of Viscum album. Classification (NCBI taxonomy): domain Eukaryota; kingdom Viridiplantae; phylum Streptophyta; class Magnoliopsida; order Santalales; family Viscaceae; genus Viscum; species Viscum album. The sequence goes on along the minus strand of OY728143.1, from coordinate 1,039,846,126 downwards.
GATTCCCTATGTGCACGTAAAACCTAATTTGACGTCACATTGGGCGTGCAATATTCTTTTGTGCAACCTCATATTTCTCACATATTTCAAAATCATTCACATGCATCATTCCTTTTACATTTTTCATATTCTAATATTGAAGAATTCCTGGAAAACATGTTTCCAAACCACATTCAATCTTTTACGCAAATTCCATTTACAAAAACAAATTTCCCCTTTTTTTGATTTTGACACCCAAATATTTGTCAAACATTGGGTAGAAGTGACACCTTATATCAATTCATTTTGTACTACCCCCAGATCAACCATTCATTCTTCACGGTTCTTTCTCAACATAGTTTGTAAAAAATATATCTGGAACTCAACATGTCACCATGGAAACCATCTTTTTCAACAAATAAACTAGTTTTTTCAATAAAAACAAACACCTCAAAAATCATTCAATTTTACCATGAGGTATATTTTCCCAACAATAATAATTAAAAGTAAGCTCCCTTTTCTATTAAGATTAATCATTCTCTTCCACTAGTTGAATATTCCTTCTGCCATCATGAACCTATAAAATAAATCAACTCAATTAAGATGAAGGATCATGTTATCTATGCTAAAAATGATAGAGGGAGGGGGTTTTATATTGAACTACTACCTATTAAATGATATTTAAACCTAAATTCTTAGAAATTAATGTAATGACGAATATTTGTATGACCCACCATGTGTGCCCTAAATTTTTACATCCTCTATAGGGAAGTACCAGCTATTATCCAAAATTTTATGAATGATGATGCTTCTTTGATTTTAACCACCACATGTGTTTTTTCACAGCTTGTGATTCATCCTGATTGGTGAGTAATGATCCATGTATAGGGTACACAATCTCTTCCCCCGTCAAAATGTTGATTATATTTCATGGAGGGGGTAGGATGAAGTATGGATAATCTTTTTTCTTAGTTTCTACTTTGAAACCTCTTCTTCATTGTCCATTGGTTTATCAATGTATGATGCATCAAAAGAATAGTCTTATGGAATGTCAGAGTGTAATATTATTTTAATAAAATTAAAACATGATGTTTCAAGATAAAATTATTCCCCATAAATGTAATCATCTTTTGCCATGGTTTCCTAAGGGAAATCCATTTTCCTATCCTCATGAACTTATTTCAACAAATATTCAACATGTCTAGGGAGACCCATATGTTCCTCAACAGGTGCACATCCTGGTTTTTTTTCATCCTCCAAGTCATAGAAAATATTATCATATTTTGTATAATCAAAATAACAAGGAGTGATGTACAATTCTGATTCAATAAAATTACAAGAGACAGTGTGAAAGAATGGTTCAACTCCCTGAGTAGGTTCAACATCGATATTTACCTCGGTGGTAAGTGCCTCTTGGAGTAGACCCTCTAGGGATGGAGGCTAGAAGTTGGGATCCTCCATCTTGACTTAAAATTCCACCACTTTAGTTTTTTATTCCTTTAATGGTAATATAACTACTTCCTTGAATTGTATAATAAAATCAAGAAAAACCTAACATTTGAGGGAGAATTAATTCAATCCTTCTTGATCTCCCACTTATATCTTAGTAGGTAAGCCTTCTTCCCTTTCTGCCTTAGGTTCTGTAATTTCAAAGATAAGTGGTGAAATTTCTTCCCCACTTTCTCATATTCTTGCTCCGACATAGGGTTTGGTTTCTTCATTATTGAATGAACATGATCAGAAGGAATATCAGCCATTCTTGATAGTTGTTCAATGCTTTCTCGAAGTTCATTTACTTGATCTCTTCTAAAATAGTCATCTTCTTATTGTTTTTGCGGCACCTATGAGTAATTTGTCCACATATAATAATATGAATTTTTATACATCATGGAATATTTTTTTAACGAAATGAAATCTACCTATGCTGATAAAATAGAAAAAGTAAATGAAATATTTACTGGATCCTTGGAAACAACACCAATTTTGATGCATGCCTATCGCAGGGCTTGGAGAAAAGCAATTATATTTTTCTGAGTGTAGCACAGTGGCTGACCAGGGTTTTCTCCCTTGAGGAGCCTTCTCAGTGTAGTTCACCTACTTCTTCTATATCACCTATACTATATTTTTTATGGTTTTTGATTATTAAAAACAATTAAATGTAAAATATAATTCCTAATTTATACTAACCTGCAAGTCTAATCAAAATGAAGTTAGGAAGAAAGTACTTGGTTTTGGAGTTCAGTCAGGGATTCAATCATTATTCTCCTTTATATGTTTGATTCTAGTTTGATATCTCAAACATAAAATCTCGTGTTTGAATCACAATTATTTTCCAGAATATAAATATCATGAGTTGCATGTTTTTGGGGACTATCACACAATCAGTGACATTCTCCTCTCACAAGCGTACTAATAAATTATATAAGAAATTCAGAATAAATTTTATGGAAAATTCAATAACACCTTGGCCTACCCTCGGGCCAAGACTTGGGGTCAATGTCTTATTTCAGAGAGAATGAAATCATAAAGGTAGATAGATTGGAGAAAGAGAGAGAGATAAATAATTTATAATGAACGTGATAATAATAATAATAATAATAATACTATTTATTATTAATAATTAAGAAAATATATTTTGAAATATTAGAGAGAAATATAGTATAATAATTTGAAATTAAACTTGAGATATTATAAATAATAATAATAATAGTTTGTTTTTATTATTATTATAATTATAGAGGAAATTAAATGGTGGATTCCCAAAAAAATACATTGATTTATTTATAATAAATTCAAATAAGAATTTAAATTAAAAGTAAAACAAATCTAAAATGAAAATAAAAAAAATAAATCATGGGGTAATAGGGGATTAACAGCGGTGCCTGACTCTTGGTGGTATCCTCCTGTGGCTATGAGCTCCGAGCTGATGATTTGGAAAGGATGAGAGGGACTCCTTTTATATGTATAATTCATCTACAAACATTGTGCATTTTTTGACCCAATAAACTAATGATACATGCATCATAACATTCATTAATGTTTTCCCCCATTGTCTTTCACATCACCTCAAAAACATTCAGCTCATTTGGCTTCCGGATATAGGTGTTATGAATTATTAATTGAGTGTTATTTTTTCTGGATAAAGGTTCTAGGAATCTTCCTTCAAACGTTTAAAATATAATGGAAATTTTAATGACTTATTAAACTCACTCAAATTAAATTTATATATGCACCAATGTGTTATTTTTCTATTTCATTTGGAATCACCTTTATTGTAGGTGTGTAGGATGAGATGTGATTCTGTTATGGTGGTAGGGTACATAATATCTACCCGAAAACTTCTTCAACTTCATTGATTTTAGGGCCTCTATATGATTTAATAATCCCCTTATCTTGAATAAAAAGTTGAAGGAAATAAAATAAGGAATCAAAAATAATAATAAATCTCTTTTTAATTATAATTTTAATGAAATGGCCAAAATACCCTTGACGTAAAATCTGTCAAAATCCAGAATTGAGAACTTTTCAAAATTTAGACAATTATCATTCTATAATTCAAATTACCCTTTATTTTTTAAAAACAATTAAATACATGAGTTTTATCATTGAAAAACATTAAAAAACGTCATTATTCGATTAAAAATATGTACATAAATTTTCTCTATCAAGAGCCATTTTTCTAAAATATAGTAGTCATATTTAAAAATTATTAGGGGTGGTAAACCAAGAGAGGTAGTAATATTTCATCAAACCATGTACAATTTGTGTGCCTAATAAATATAGAACATCACTATATCAGTATTGTATACTCAATGGGCATATCTTAGTGTGAGTAAGCCACATATTATTTATAGTGTCATATTATTATATTTATTTCATACATAGTTGGAAAGAGAGTAATGTTTCTTCTAACCACATGACATGATCATTGGAAGGAGTAATATGAAAATGATATACCTTGATTCAACCCCTCTTAAAGTATCATCCCAATGCTGGAAGTAATAATATGAAATTTATATACCTAGATTCATCCTATATAAGAAAAAAATTACGAATCCTCAAATTTTCCCCTCTTAACAATGTTTAAAAGAGAGGGATCAAAATTCAAGGACCTGAGTGTCATGAGATCATGCTCTTATTGAAATACAATATTCATCTTAGTGAACAAGTCCATCATATTCCACTTAGAGACAGAATCTTGAACATCATGAGTCAGTGTCTTCATACTCAAAGCATATGCTACAGTACTCCCATTTCCCAACATATATTTTATCTCAAAATCAAAATAATAGATGTTGTCAGCCCATATATGCATCCATTGGTTTAAATAATACTAGTAAAATATGTAATTATGGATCCTATGATAATTTCAAACAATAAAATTCTCACATGGAAGAAAATGCCACCAAAATATCGACGTATAAAACACCTCTTCCCACTCAAGACCGTGAATAGTGTAATTATATTCATGTGGACTCAACCTATTTGATCCCTATTTAATGAATAAATCTTCCTAAATAATCACTACCCCAATATAGTCCCATTTTCTAGTAGAAAAATGTTTACTCATTACCAAACACAGGTAAGATCCAGATCAGGGTAGTGTTAGAACATTTATTCAACTCCTGTAATTCATTCACATTTCTCAAACCACTCAAACATGATGCTATTCTTAGATAAGACCAAAATATGGACTAAATTGTTTTAAAATTATCTAAAAACCTTATGTAGTAACTTACTAATTCCAAAAAAAACATCATATATCAAATAAATTTTTTGCGATGCTCCCATGATTCAACTACTTGAACCATCACATGGTTTACTGAAACACCAACCTCTAAGATGATATAGTGCAACAAATGGCCATTTTACATCCAATAATTACATTTAGATAGATTTTAATTTTTATTATTTTTTCTTAGTAAACTCAAGATGATGTAAAGATATCAGGAATTATCATTGTGAGTCTGGGGGTACACCATGATATCATATAAAAAACTGCAGAGTAATCTTGTAGTGGATGAAATATGTTTTTAATCAAACCAATAAATACATAATGAATTTTCATCAACCAATATGAAATTAATATGATCATATATAAACAATAATTTATTTTAAAAGTAGTGATCTATAGATAAAAAGGTCTCTACAGTAATAGCCAACACCTCCATCTCAAATAAACTTTAGAGAACAAGTTAAAAGATGTTAGCTGGTTAAAAATATTAAAAAAGGTGGGAGTGGGTATCAGTTCTCAATTTTCTTATAGTTTAAATTATAGTAAACTACACTCAATCACAATGTTTTATTAGGATCTAGAGAAAAACAAAAACCATGGAACCTCAAGGTGACATGATCAAATGGATATACCCTAAACTCTATATCTCCTATAGTCAAGTCTTGATCTCTTAAAGATCTATTAGTTTCTTCCTATATGGTTGCATATAAATGGGATCACCTCCAAAAATAATTTAAATATGTAAAATAAACTATATAATGGGTGGTACCTCAAATAAGTACTCATGAATCAAGTCCTGAAATCGATCCTCCATTGGAGGGATGACAACATGCTCTACTCCCTCATTGTCAAATAAAAAACATGCAACATGGGATATGAGATCATAAAATTTTGATAGAATTATCCTTGTATATAATTTTTAGATATCCCATTCTCTACAAAAAAAAAATCAATGCTATTATCAGGAGATCTAAATGTTAGTATCCTATGGTAACAATCAATATGACATAGATACGATACCAATTAATACATTACCAATATCTAGTAAACAATATCATATGAATAATGTAACAATACCAATGGAAACATTACTCACTAATAAGAGGGAATGACCCTTACAAGGAAAAGTGTATTCTGATCACACCCCCATTGGTGTGTCGATCATCATGATCTCATAAAGGAATAAAAAACAAAATTCAAACTATTTAACACCAAGAATATATAACAGAATGAGATAATAATATATCAAATAAGGCACTAGAAAGTTTAGTAGCTACAAGAATCATAATGAGAACAATCTATGATCCAACCACGCCACCTCTATGTAGAGGCTGAACTACATGAAGCTAACCTGTCCATCAACACCATGCACATTATTAATCCCCATGTGTTTCACTACCCTACTGATATGAATGTTCTTATCAAATAAATCCTCCTTCTACTATAGGATTATAACTAGTAGAACACAAACTTCAAGACTAATAAGTGGTAGTATATCCCCTATATGTTTGATAACATCATTATATATTATTCATTACTATAACTCTGTTGAGGATTCCTGCAAAACCAATATACATGTTTTAACAATCCAAACTTTTATAAATAAAATTTTCAATGTGATTTAATTAAATATATTATTATATAATATTGTTATAGAAAGAACATGAACGTCTTTGGTTTTATTATTCTATCAGTTTTAAAATACCATTAATCATCCATACCATTGATAATGTAGATTTTTAATAGTTATCTCATGATTATTACAAATATAGGGTTTAACAAATCCAATTGAATCAGACAAAGGAAGTGGTGGAATCAAACAAAAGACTCATACCATATGAATCCCATTTATATAATCTTATGAGGGTGATAGAATTGTTCAGATTCTCTTTTGACCAATACCAATATGAGATCCAAAAACATATGTATGGTAGAAACCATTTATAAGAGAAAATCAAGCACATTGAGATCACGATACAAACCATGTTCGCAAAACCACCCCATGAAAATCTCATCATCACACACCTTACTCTTAGAGAGTTAGCTAGTGTATTACAGGGATATATATCACGACCATCGAAATAATAAAATTTTTAATAGAATAATGAATATATTTTCTTTCTATTTTTGGTACTTTGTAAATTATTCTTATTTTGATACAATAAAAAACAATTATATTTTTGAGTAATATTAAAATTCAATTATGGAAATAATTTGATGAATTAATGGATTTTTAAAATAAATTATTTTTTTGGTAAAATATTCTTAAAAAATAATTCTTACTAAATAAAAATGATCATATAATTTATATAAATTCAAATTTAATTTTATATGCTTTCGAAAACTGTTATTATAAAAAAACCCTGTATTCGTTAATAAATGAAAATTATTATATTAAAAGTGAATATAACATTATATATAAAATTATTTTCATGTAATGAATATTATTTTTGGAATAATAATTTCAAAATTATCCAATGTCTAATTTTTCATAATTTTATGTGACAATTGAATTTTTAGTTAAAAATTAAATACTTATAAATAATAGTGTTTATTATGAAATCATAATGACACACAAGTGAGGTGATAAATAAAATAAAATCATCCATGAAAAAATATTAAGTTTATCATTAAAATAAATTTTTTATTACTATTTTAAAATTTTAATAAATCCTTTATGAATCCCCCAATCCATTAATATATTTTAAGGCTATAAAATCATATCTTTAAGTGCATGACTCACCTCCAAATAAGCAAGGGTATTATTTTATTAATTTCGTCCCTTGGCCCTATAAATTATTGAAAATAACTCTAGTTTGGAAGAAATTATGTGAATAAACCAAGTTAATGTTTGTGAATTTGATTATTTTATTATATAGATTCCGAAAACTATGTTTGATAAATATTTAAAAAATCCACACTTTTTTCCTATAAAATCTCACATGATGCCCCATTTAAATTCACTAGAAATCCTTGGAGAATGTCCTTACTCTAGAATCCCCTATAAATATTCATAATAACTTTTCCCTAAACTCTCATGAATACCCTCACAATCATTTGGACTCACACTCTCAAGGTAATGGATCCTCTCCTTCTATTATTTATTCATGTTTCTTTATTATCTTATTCATTCTATTTAAAGATCATAACTATGGTATATATAATTCCATGTCCCTATTACTTAAAATTTTATAGAAAATTTATTATAAACCTCTTTCTATCTCATCATCCCATTTTTATGAATTTTTATGTGTCCTTGTTGTACTCCCGAAATTTCACCATGATTTTCAATCCAAACCAATCTCGCAGTGAATACCATAGCCATTTCATATCAAGGTTGTTCACCTTTATAAAATTATATATCCTTTAATTTGTACCTAAATGTAGGTATTCTACACTCCTTATATGTGGAATAAAATATGATGATGAATGAATCCATGTTGTAGGCTCTATGTGGCACCCGTATGCATGAGAATGAAATGAAAGAGATGTGTGCAGATGAAATTATATAGAACTACAATGCACTAGGAAATGTTTAGTATCATGTGACATCATTTATGGACATGGATTGAACCTTAGTCATTTATTGTAATTTTACCATCTTTATTTATTGGTTATTACACTTGAATAATGTTTATGAAGTAGTGTTTTAATTTGTTTCCACATTTCCCATATTACCATTACGATTATCATGAAATATCATGTATCATTACTCTTCTTTTTAAATAAATTTATTTTATTCCACATTGATATTTATATTTTCAAAAATTTGTTATATTCTTCATTTTATTCCATTTTTATTCTTGTACTAGACTTTATATCCCACTACATCCTTAGGTAAGTTACCAGGTTATCCCATGCATTTTTAAGTGTGAGCATGTTAAGGATGTTTTTAATAAAGATAATGTTTTCCTTTATTAAATTATTATGTGGTGTACCTAATTTCCAATGATATTAGTATTATTAATATTCCATATTTTTTAAGTTTAAACATATGTAATAAATCATGTATTATTTTGAAATAAAGAGTAGTGTTGTTATTGTTGGTATCAAAAGAATGGTTTTGTTATTTTTTAGATTTGGATTAGAAAACTCAAGGGACATCCTTAGTAATAAGACTAAGTATAAATAAATATCCCTAAATTTTGAAAAGTGGATATTTATTGGTTTATTCGAAAATACATCCGTATCAATATACTACAAGTGGATGCGATCATGGATTAAAAGTCTCTAGGAGTAACAACTCCAACAAGGTGCATCAGGACAGGATCCTAGAAAATGGTACAAGACCGTGTTCCTTACTACATAACTAGTTTTACCCTATTATGGGATATGATTTGGTAAATTTATAATATCATTATGAACAATAAATAATATATCATAAAATTTCTTATAAGAATTTATGTTATGAAATAGATCATGGATGACATAGATTGATGTCTAGAAATTCATAAGTTCAGAAAATACATTAAATATATAATTTGTCTCTTTAATTAAATTAGACTACATTTTATGTGTTTAATAGATTAAAAATACCCATCACTAATTTTTTATTTATTATATTCAAATTTCCGTAAATAAGATGAATCGATTAAACAATTAATTCAATGGGAAATGTGATTACAACCCCAATAAGATGCCCATCCATATGAGAGAGAGAATCACAAACATTTTGATGATTTTACCTTATATGTATTAGGTATTTAATAGAAACCTAGATCCAGAGAAGTATCCTTGTCCCCATAATAAATAAAAATATGCAATTGAGAGAGTTATGTGACAAAAGCCTCTAACTTTCAATATATCATCTGGTCCCTTAGTCGTAAAACAGTGGATCAACGCAACTGAGAAGAGATTGACCATAATTCAATGTTATGAAAAATAGAATGTTCTACTTGATTTTTATAATATTAATGGAGAATTTGATCAATGGAGGACGTTTGTAAAGAATATGAAGCAAGAGGGAGAGATCGAAGAGATAGAGTGGATGGAATTCAATAATTTGTTTTCATAAATATTTTCCTCACATTATTCATATTAAAGTGGAAAGGTATTTACTTTCCCCTAAAAACAATATGATGAGTATATCTAGGAATAAAAGTAAAACTTAAAATGACTTGAGTGATACACCTCTAGATTTTTTTTACCCCTGAATAAAAGGTTGAACGCTTCTTTAGTTAAATTAAACCTAGTCTATGAGAATACCTAGAGCTCTGAGACATTGATAGCTTTGAGGAAATTGTATTATGTGCCCTAAAAGTTTAAAAAGAGTTCAGTGAGTCTCAAGGTAATAAAGGGAATAATAAGAAAAAATTAGACATCAATTATGTAGGATCGATGGGGAATTATAATGGGTCAATTAAATTTCAACATCCCACATTCGAAAGCTGTAGAAATGAGAACCTTGATAATTTCCTAAGGAGAATGATGAAAATTATTTAGGTATAGGAGGAAGAATTCCAATATAACGATTACCAATAAGAGATACCAAATAATTGGATGAAGGAAAGGAATGATCCATTCAACCCTCTACGCATATTTCATTTCTTGAACTTCAAATAATAAATTTTCTTTTCAAACCAACTAACTAAGGCATGGGTTTTCAGAGACAACCAACAACCTCTATGGTAGAAAATGAGATATTTTTACATCACAACCACTAAGGTGGATCTAGAAAATTAAGTGGACATAGGCATCATATAAATGAATTTAAAGAAAGAGAATGTATTTTTTGATTATTATTCTACACATTACTTCATATCACGATAAATTAGTATAACTATTAAAACACCACCACAAATCAAGTAAGTAGAGTTGTCGGTGAAAATGGAAAATAGGGAAATTATTTCATCCAAAGTACATAACTCCTCCCATGTAATAATTTTTTATCTGAACATTTTAGTGAAAATTTCTGTACACCCTTTGGCGTAATTTGATGCAATTATGGGTATGAATTGTATTTCCCTATATAGATCCAACATAAATTTCCACGATAAGGAAATCAATCTCCATTCACGAATTTAATCCCAAATTAAGGACAAGCGCAAGGTGGAGGATGAATCTTCTTTATAATTGAAAAAAAGAATTGTCATTATTTACATATGAAAAAGAATATCTTGCTCTAGTTATTTAGTCTATGGATGGAATCATCCTCTAAGACATGATTATTATGGGGGAATAAACTATTGTGTTTCCTCCTGAATTTTTTAGCCTTCCTCCATGACAAGAGGTTGAATTTTCAATAAAACTTATACCTAGTTTGTTACCATTTTATAAGACTCTATATGTAATATATGATTTGGAATTTTAGGATTATAATAAAAAACTACAATAAAATATAGATAAAGTTTTCATACAGCCATGTGCTTCACTAGGAGGTGCAACTTCCTCTTCATCAAGAAGTAGGATAGGTCAATGCACCTTTTCATTGATTATAATGAGCTTAAAAAGGTTATGATAAAGAAATTCTATCTGGTTCCATAGAATTATTATTTTATCAATCATTAATATAGATCACACTACTTCACCACGGTGGATATGTGGTTGGTATATTACCAAGTTAGGGTGAAGGAGAATATCCCTAATAGTTTTTTTTTCATTTATGGTATAGACACTATGAGTTCATAGTAATTTTTTTCATACTGACCAATGATTCAATAATATTCATGGAATTGATTAATAGAGACTTTAGAGATTACCTCAAAAAAATTTATACTCTTTTTAAATTATATTCTAATATACACCAAAACCTAGGAGGATCAAAAGGAGAATCTAACCACTATGTTAATGACCATGTGCAAGGTGAAGTTTTATGAAATGTACAACAAATGTAATTTAATTTTGAAGTAAGTCTCATTATTGTGGAATAATACTACAATAAATTTTATATATATCGACCCTTAAATAATAAAATAAATTGAATGATAGATGAGGCCAAAATCTGTGATAGATATTCTTAGTTTCTATAGATTATCTGAGTATTATTAACGATTTGTGATAAATTTCATAGGATTTTCTAACCCCTAAACCAAGCTAACTCAGAAGGGAGTCATGTTTTCATGGAATTATGAAAGTTAAAAGAAATTAAAAGATCTAGAAAGAGGCTTATCACTTCCCATATTCTCACAATACCCAAAAGTGTAGAAAATTTCATGTTATTGAACAATGATTCAAAAAAGATCATGGTATGTGTGTTAATGAAAAATGACAAATTCATAGACTATTCTTCGAGGATGTTTAATGTTTACAAACAGAACTACCCAATGCATGATATAGTGTTGGCTACTGTGATATTATTTTTGAGAATATAGATGAATTATCTCATTGTAGAGAATTTTGAAATATATACATATCAAAATAACCTAAGGTATATATTCAAAAATAAAGAGATAAATATGGGACAATAAATATTGTTAGAGATAATCTAGGACTATGACTACTCAATCGACTACCTTCCTAGTAAAGGGAATAAAGTGGATTATTCACTATGTAGAAAGGATCCAATAGTTATATCATTGATGATAATTGTTAGGTATCCAATTTTATTAGATTTGAAAAGGATGGAAATGGAATCATATATAAAGTAACATCATCAATTTATTGAAAAATGATTTCTCAATAGTCTCTTATAAAGAGGTTAAATGATTCTCAATGAAATTATGTGGAAATTAAGAAGAAAGTGGAATCAATAAGAAAATAAAAATAATTATATTTCAATGTTAATTATTAAGGAGTTTTGATATTTGGGTCAAGACTATGTGTACCATCAAATACTGAGTTAAAATAGGAGTTGTTGGATGACGCACATAGATCAACCTTCTCCATACACCTTGGAAGTAAAAAAGATGTGTCAAGATCTATAAGAACACTATTTGTGGGAAAATATTAACAAGTATATCATAGAATATACATCAAGAAGTATTTTATGTCAGAAATTGAATGCGAAAAGATAAAAATACATGGGGATGATGAAACCATTACCCATACCTACATGGAAATGAGAAAACATCACAATGGAATTTTTCAATTGTCTTCTGAAAACATCAAGAGGGAATAATTTTATATGGGTTGTGGAAAATATTCTTATAAATACTGCACACTTCATTGTAATTTGAGGGGATTTATCAATAGATCAACATGAATAGATATACATCAGACATGTGGTGAGGGTTCATGGAGTACCACAATCGATTATATCTAATCGACATCAAATATTTACCTCTATGTTTAGGAAAATATCTAACATTATATAAATGTTGAGATAAGCTTTATTACACCCTATCATCCTCAAACTGATGGCTAGTATGAGTAGACTATTTATATATTTGATTAAATGTTGAGAGTATGTTTTATAGACATCAAAGAAGGATGTGACCAATATCTGCCTCTGGATGAGTTCTAATACAACAAAAAGTTAAAAGAAATCATCCAAATGGACCCCTATGAAAAACATTATGAGAATAGGTTAATAACGTATAGATGTTGTTATGATTTTGGGGAATGAAAACTAATAGGTCTTGAAATGGTCAAAGAAATTTTGGAAATGATTAGGATTATTCAGAATCACATCAATTATGATATGTGTGGACAAAAGATCTAAACTGAAAATCATCGATGAGACCTATATTTTGATGTTAGAAACATGTTATTCCTCCCCATATCGTTATGGAAGAATGAAATTATATTTGGGAATAATTTAAATCTTATTCTAAGATAATGTTTTCCCTTTGAGATCCTTGATCACATCAAAGTGGTGGTGTACCGACTTTCACTCCCAAATGTATTATCTCATGTACATGATGCATTACATGTGTCCTTCTTGAGAATATACATACAAGATCCCTCAAATTTACTTAATCTACTGGTTTTACCATTAAATAATAATATTTTCTATGATTATTATCGAGTGAAAATATTAGATCGTAGAGACAATGTTCTATGAAATAAGAAAATTCACAATGTCGAAGTGATATAGGGAAGAAAAAATATTGAATAAGAAACCTGGGAAGTAGATGATGTGATGAAACATATTTACCCTTATATTTGTTAGTGTGGTAAATGAAAATTTTTGAGTGTGAAATTTTTTAAGGGGGGAACATTTAACGACATGAACCGTTGTAAATAAAATTTCTAATCTAATTTAATTAAATGTATTATTATGTAATATGGTTATAGAGAACACATACACCTCATTGGTTTTATTATTATATCATATTTGAAAGACCACTAAGATTCATTAGTATTCATAACATAGCCCTTGAATAGTGATCACATGATTATTTTAAATATTGGGTTTTAACAAATCCAATTGACATATAAAAATGTTGTGATGGACTCAAACAATTGGATCATACACTATAAATCCCATTTATCAGATCATTCAAGAGAGATAGCTTATCTAGGATTTTACCTTGAACAATAAAAATCTAATATGCAACAACTTAATCAATATTGAATCTCTTTATGGGATAAATTCATGCTCATTGAGATCACGACCCAAACCACGTTCATCGAACCACCCCATGAATGTCTCACCATCACACACCTAAATATTAGGGAGTTTTCTATTTCATTAAATGATTTTATAGCAAGACTCTATAAATTTGATTATATATATTATTGTTTATATAATAATTAATATATTTTCATCCTATTATTATTACTGGATAAATGGGTTTTATTTTTATACAATAAAACACAAATAGTATTGGTGGGTAATACTGAAATTCAATTAAAGAATTTAGTTTGATTAATAAATGGTTTTTGAATACACAAAATATATTAATAAATTATTATTATTAAATAATTTTTATTAAATATAAATTTTCATATAATTTTTATGAAGTCAAATGTAATTTTTATAAGTGTTTGAAAACTGTTATTGTAAAAAAACATGTGTTTGTCAATAAATGCCAATTATTATTTTAGAAGTGTAAATATACATTTATAAAAAATTATTTTGATAAAATAAATTTTATTTTTTGAATTATAATGTCAATATTATCCAATGGATAATTTTTTATAATATTATTAGATAGTCATATTTTCAGGTAAAAATTAAATACCATAAATTATACATCAATATTATTTAATAATAATGACCCAAAATTGATTTAATAAATAATATAAAATTAATAAATTACCAAATATATGTATTAACTTTAAAATAATATGATTTTTTTATTGGATTAAATTTATAAATTCCTTATGAATCCTCTAAAAACATTAATATATTTTATAGTTCTAAAATCAATTCTTTAAAATTTTGATTCACCTCCACATAAGGAGTGGTATTATATTATAATTATTAGACCATGGATATATAAAATAATTAAAACCAATTCAATTTAAAGGAAACCCTATGAAAAATCATGTTAAGGTTTTTTTTAATTATTATGTAGTGTCCAAAACCTAAATTTGATAAATATTAAATAAATCCCCACTATTTTTTCATTTATACCCACCAAGACCCCATTTTTCTACACTAAATTTTTTTATGGATTTACTTACTCTACCCAACTCCATCTAGAGTCCTACCAAGGTCCCTCCAATCTATTATGGAGCCCATCCCAAGCATTTGGAGTCACACTCACAAGGTACGGGATCCTCACCTCTTATCCTTTATTCAAGTTTCTTTATTATATTATAAATTGTATTTACAATTTCTAATGTTGGGTGATGTATTTCCATTTACCTATTACTTCATGTTTTATGTAAAAAAAATGGGATACCCTTTTCAGTCACATCAAACCAATTATATGATTTTTTATGTGATGTTTTTTATGTTTCTAAAATTTCAGTTTGATATTTCTTGCCAAAACAATTGTGTAGTGAATAACGAACTAATTTCCTAACAAAGATGTTAAAATTTATACCCTTAAACATATTTTAATTGGGACATATATTTACTTATTTATCACTCCATAATCCTACAATAAAATATGACGATGAATGAATCCATGTTGTATGATCTGTGTGACACAAATAAGCATGTGAATGAAATTAAACTGATGGGTGAAACCAGAATTATATAGCGCTCCAATGAAATGGGGAATGTTTAATCTCATGAGATGTCTTGTCAGGACAGGGAGGGAACCTGATTCTTTTATGAAACTTTTTCCATCATGATGTCTTCATAGTAATCCGTGAACTATGTTTATGATTCAATGGTTTTAGTTGTTTAAACATTTTCCATATTTTATTTATGATTAAGATGCTATATAAGGTCTCATTATTCATTTTTCTGATTCCTAATCTTTCTATGCTCCATTGATATGCCTATTTATTAATATGTATTATTATCTTTATATTATTTCACGTTTATTACTTTGATTTATATCCCAACCCTTTCCTTTGTATGTCCCCAAGTTATCCCATGCAATTTTAAGTGCGATCATGTTAAGGAAGTTTTCAACAAAGATAATGTTTTCATGTTTTAAATTGTTATTTATAAAAAATTCCCAAAGACACTGACTTCTTGATATTCAGTTTTCATTAAGTGTAAACTTATGTAAATAATAATATATTAACATGAAATAAAGACTAGAGGTTTTATAGGTGTCCCATCCCACCATAAGATCCACACTCCACTGGTAGTCGAAGAAACTAACATCACATGTGACCTGGATTTCCACATACATAAAAAATCAACTAAACACTTCTCTAGAATTTGAAGCAGTCCCCTAGAATCTTTTTTCTACAACCACCATGTTGAAATCTTTCATAACATCACTTTTTACCTTATATAGATGTACCATCAGATCAAACACCTAATCCAACCAACACACCACTTGAATTCTCCTTTATATTTCACTCCCAAATAAGATCCAAGTTAACTACCTTAGAAAACATATTCAAATAGTAGAAGTTCACAAAGAACATGATCTTGGATTTAATCCCATAATTAATTTTTAAACACATATTTATCCCCATATAAGGCTGGAAAATGAGATATAAATATATGAAATGTATAAGATAAAACATCACAAACATATTCTTGTATATAAAACACATAAAATCTATATTTATTTCTTGCCTCAGGATTTATGGGTAAAACTACCTCATAAAATTATATTGTTAATCCTTTGATTACATATTCTTTAACTTCTCGTCATAGGCCTGAATATCCCACCAACACTTTTCCAATCCACAAAACCTGTGAGTTTCTAACTTGAATCCGTTCTCAGGGGGGTATCTTAGTGATCAAAAATAAATTTCATTAAATCATATATTGAACTGTTGAACCTAGATTCCAATATTTTATTCACAAAATTGATGATTTTATTGTTTAAATTCCCTAGTCATGTAAAACATACTTTGAGCTACCTGAAATTTTTTTCACTCTTTAAATTTCATGAAACAAGAAATTTTCACATGGAACTTATCTTCCTCCATTTCTCTAAGAACCAACTGGGTATTTGGTTCTTCTTTTAGTGGAAAATTCTCATCAATTTCTTCCTGTATTTGATCCAATAATAATTGTCATGGAAGCATCTCTATAAAATTACAAACACACTCCTCAAATCACACAACAAATAATTTCCACTACATACAAAAAGAGGTATCACTTCTAAATATAAATAAAAAACTACACATACAATACCACCATTTATATACTCACACATCTATAACAACCCTCAATGTTATATATCATGGAAAATGGTGGAAATAAGGTAAACCAAACATACACATTGAAAATACATTCATTAGACATAATTATATCAATTTTAATTTGAGGAAATTTAAATATTTTTCATTTGGGAATAATTTTAATCGTTTCGATTTAAAACTTCCCAGTCAAAAGTAGTTATAAATATTTATTAGGAACTGTTTTCTTCAACATTCAATGAAACTAGAAATGCATTTTAATTTCCCACAACCAACCATAGCCCACTTTTCTATGAGTTCATAACATGATTCATGCCACCTAAATCACATGTGCCTAAAATGATACATACATATAAAAACATCATTCCATGATTATTCATTAATAAAACACCATTAAAAAATAAAATCACCAAAAAAGTGTGTTAGTAATGGTTAAATACAATCCAAATATAATATAAAACATCAAGAAGAACAATCCCACATAGGAAACTTGGGATTTCCTCCACACATGGGTTAGATACTCCAATGCATGAGCTCATTTCCAAGGAATATTACATCCTAATCTCTTTTTATACCATTTAGAAAAAGTAACTCCATAAAAAAAGAAAACGATCTGTTACCACTTTATAACTTCCCATCCAATGTACTCCTAAACTAGTTCCCTTAACTGATATTCCACATGACCTGAATTAGGCATCCCCATATTCTAAAGGCTTCCTACTAGAATTTAGGAGCTAATGAGGTCTGTGGGGACACAATACCCTATTTATTAGAGTAAAAAACAAAAATCGATATAAAAAATAACCAATGTAGAAATAAAATTTCTTATGCATCAGGTAATTAATTCACAATAACTAGGTAAATGCCCCAAACCAATACCACAAACATTTCCTTTCATACTAGTTTCAAGTGTTAAGTAATACTACAAAAATCCCAAACAATCCCAAATTATGACCTAGCATCTCTATTTTACCATCATCCATTCTCCATCCCCTACCCCAAATCAACCTCATATCACATGGACTTTTCCATTATCCTATCTTGAAACCAAGAAATTAGCTTAGGAACCAATGATGGATTGAGTAGGGTGTGAGTAAAACTATATTGGAAACACATGATAATTTATAAATCAATATCTAGTCTAATACCAACAACATTGTATATGTTAATTCATGTAAGTAATGATCAATTTAGTAAAAGTAAAAGGGTTTCACAACTAAAAATATAAAAATTAACAACATGTCACATTTGGTATCGTCATACCATCCAAACCCACCAAACCTTCTTCAACCGTCCCATTAGTCTATGAAAATAAATTTGTTTTTCATGTTTCCCTTTAATAAGAAGGGAATTCATTAATTATTACAAATTCATATTCTAATTTTAACTAATAAATTTACTCAAAACACACAAATAAGATTTAGTACATAGAATATCATGGAAATACTCTATCCAAAAATAAGGAATTTCATGTCCATCGTATCAAGTATGGGATGAAAAAATCATATTTATCCATAATATATCAAAGAAAAAGAATTAATTTTCCAAAAATATTTCCCATAGGAGGGTTCCATTGTGTGCCTCATCACTAAACATTTAATCAATACACATTACACTTGGTCTAACACAATTGGCGTTTTCAACACATTACAATATCAAGGGAAGACTTACTTCATTTCACCATTATTCACATAGTCTAACTAACTCAAAATAATTACCCCAATACAACACATAAACCATTTAACCATTTTTTAAATTAATATAATAAAAACGGTTTATTATATAATCTAACCAGATATTTAATCCCCTTTAACAATTTTCTCTTTAATTCTACATCAATATCATAATGTATTTTGTTCCTAATTAAGTGAAAAACATTTTATTCGATGAAAAATTTATCAATAAGTAATTGAAACTGGTTAAATAATTTAAACCCTCTATATAACTATTTCACAACTCATTTACCATTTTCTAGTTGAAAACACATTTCATGGGTGGCCCTAAACCCTGTCTCATAGTCACCAATAGATCTGACAGGGACTAAAGGTCTATTATATCATTTGAGTATACTATATGAATTTTCTATTAAATAAAATAATTTTTTTCAATAAATAACAATGAATCAAATTCGTACACATGAACAACATCAATAAAATTGGTGAAAGTTCGTAGACCAACTACATCAAGATGATTGATGTTAATTTGTCCCACTATGACCCTTTATTCACAATAAAATGACCTCAAAATCAATGATTAAGAATGCCTTGTGACAAGGAATTATAAGTGATATGTTGGGATGAAACAACACACCATGAAACTTCAAAAAAATGGAATAAATAGGAGTTGGATATATAATTAGAGGAACTATTCCCACTAAACATATCTTAGAACAACTCAAAATCAATGTATAATGATCCTTGGAATAGGTGAGAGTCCTTGGTTCATAACCCTTATTTATAAAGAAGAAAATGGGGGGAAATCTCTTATGAACCCCTAAATATTAAGGAATGAAAATTTTAAATTCTACCATTTTAATGAGGCACGGATCTTATCTACACTGATTGTCAAACCGTGTTCCAACCATGTGAAACTCATTGTCCAATAGGGTTCAAGCCACAATGTTATTCTAGGCCATACACAAGGTTTGAAAGACTAGGTGGTGGAATTCAGCTAACTCTATAAATGAGTCCATTCTTTATAGTCTTCTTAGACATGGTGAATGGTTATCTTAAACCATGTTATTGTCACAACCCGTCCTCAGGGCCAGTGTCGTGACTACCCCAAGCCCGCCTTCCATAGGCCAGGGGCTGGCGTCTATCACCAAAGGCGTAAATCCCGATAAAAGAGAAGGCATTGCCTTTATATGAGTAACAACACAACAGAGAACGCAAGTTGAAGTAAACACTAAGTAAACTGAGTACAAAATTAAGTGTTGAAAAGTAATTGGGCCAGAATACAAACCCAACTTAAAGTACAGTACAACTGAAAAGAAATTATAGCAGCAGTAAAGTAAATCAGCAACCACCGAGTCTTCCTCTGGTTATCCCACCTGAAGGGTGGGTATAGATGGTCTCCTTAGCTCCTTGGGTCCGGCCATCCGCTTAATGTACGTCCCGCCTGATAGTCCACCTCCGGATGTCGTTCCGATCCTCACGCCTCAACCACGATCAGCGTTGTCCGTCATCTACAACCTACACCACGTAGTGCATTCATAGCCCGTGCAGGGGTGAGTATACAATACTCAGTAGGGACCCCGAGACCCCCAAAGGTCTTTCAGAATCCACAAAGGATAAACCACAAAGGAAATATACAAACACAAAGTATCAAAAAACTCTACTTAGGTATATGCCCATACATATACCTAAGTAATCAATTCTAGTTCGGCTCCAACTCACGAGCCCAAGTACAACACAGTCCACACAAGAAAGCACAACCCAATCCACACAGGAAAGCAAGTCAATCATATCGATGATATTGATTGAAAGTCAAGACTCAGCTCACACAGGTATACTACTCACAAAGACGGGTGGAGAAGATAGATGTATCCTCTGAATCATCTCCCCTGCCGAACCCACGTAGGATCCAAGTACAAAAGTCGTCGTTGCCAAACCCACGTAGTATCCAAGTACAATAACCAATGTTGCCGAACCCATATAGGATCCAAGAAAAGTATTCATCACTGCCGAACCCACGGAGGATCCAAGTACAGTCGTCCTTGCTACCAAACCCACGTAGGATCCAAGTACTGTCATCATCGTCGTCGCAGTCGCAGCCAGCTCTAGGGTTCCTGCACACAGCACGCTCGATCCCGGGAGGGTCCGCTCCACGAGCCAATGGGGTCAATACATCAACTGTCACAAAGTCTAGCATTGATGTATCCCAAAGTTTCGTCTCGTCAAAAGAAACTCAACGCAATAGACGGTGAGCCAATCGGACGCCCGGTCTGAGAGATATTGGTTTTTCCGTCCCAGGGGCCCGGTTAGAAATATGCTCGTTTCTAACCGGGAAGATATCCAAAGCTGTCCAAAACTCACTAAAATTATCGCAAAAGGACCGTCTCGTCGAAAGAGTCCCAGTGCCATAGACGGCGCGTTGATCGGACATGCGGTCCTTAAGTTATTCACGTTTAAGTGAATAACGGGCCCGACCCGTTTTCCCAGTGGGCCGATGGGTCGGGATGACACAGTTTGATGGGTCTGACCCAACAGGGGTGTCGGACTGGTCTGAAGAATTACATAACTCGGGCAGAAGGGGCACGGCCCGGCCCGACCCGGCGCGTCCCAGCTAGCTCGGCCGGCGGGCCAAGCGGCTCGGCCGAAGTCGAGCGGGCTCCATGGGGGGGGTCTTCTACACCGGCGGCACCGCCATTTCTTAAATCGGCTGGCTATCCCGGCCGACCCTTTGGCGCACGCGGCACCCACGGCGGGCCGCGGCTTCTTTAGCACGGCGCCCTTTTGGTGCCGCGATACGGCTCCGCCCAGCCAGCCAACGGGCCGTCCAGTTTTTCCGCCGAAGCGGCCCGTGTAGCGGGCCGCAGTTCTTTCCGCACAACCGGAGCGACGGCTCCGGTTCCCTTCGCCTCGTTCTCGAGACGGCGCGATGGCATCAGGATTCCTCCGCCAACAATCGTTAATTCTAAAATAATAAATGAGAACAACGGAGGGTTTTCGGGCCATGTTCGTTTGGCCCGCACCCTCCACGTAAAACGATATAAATCATCCATATTCAAAAACAATTTCCAACAAGGACGGGCTACGTAAACATCCATTTTCCAGATTAAACCCCTACCTCGATAATCGATGTTGTTCACTGGGCGTTGCGGAAGATGGCGTCATTTCCTTCGTCGTTGGTGTGCACCCGAGGAAGAACGATGTTCCCTCTCTTGTCACGAAGGAGAGATAATTAAGGTGCATCATCATTGGAGAATTCCCTACGTCGGTGTCTCCTCTCTTGTCGCGGAGGGAGAATAGGATGAGAACCGTGGTCGCTGAGTTGTTCAACGATGAAGGGTCGATGTTATTCATCGGAGAAGAACTGTCATTCAGTGAGGATGAAGTTCTTCAAAAACACTAGTGTTCTCCAAATTCCTCCCCACACAACAATTCCAACCAAAATAAAATAAGGCTTCTCCTTATTTTATTTTTATTTTCCATGCATTCAAAATTACAAAAAATTAAAATCCTAATTCACTTAATTAATTAAACCATGAGTTGTCTAATTAAGTAAGTAATAGGTTGGCAAGATTTTAAGAGGGAGAGAGGGGAGAGGAAGAGTTACACATTTAAAAGATACAAAATTAATGGGGAGTTTCCAGGTAATTAACATGGGACTTCAAAGGGGGTTAAGGGGTTATGGAATGTGAAAAGGGTGGGGTTCGTGTGTACCCCACCTCCCATATAACCACACATGGGAAGTTGGGTGGTTGTGGGCCCCACCAACAACTTCCCATGGGAGAGTTTAACTTCCATGGATAATAAAATAAAATTGTACACAATTTTATTTACTTCTTATTTAAACCCCAAAATTTAACCTCTTCTCCCGTGCAAACGCATCTACTGTAAAAGACCTCTTAAGAAAATACTGGCACTTCGAGTTCATCTGTGCCCTCGGATTTCAATTCCGAGTACCAGTTCAAAAGATAGAAAAACCCGCTCGTTCCTTTACTAAACATACCTGAGCTAAACTTCGAAAAATGATTCTGGGCACACTAGGCCTTGAAATTAGGTTCCCTCAGAAACTGCGTACTCGTAAAATCCCAAATAATTTAGGAAAAATATTTTCCATTGAATTTAAGGGTCTTTACATTACTCCCACCTTAGGGCTTTAAGTCCCTATAAAGCTACATCATAAACTAGGGAAACAAATGAGGGTATTGTGCACGCATCTGAGCCTCCCTCTCTCATGTGCTCTCCTGGAGGTTCCCGTGCTGCCAACGAATGTGCACCAGAGGAATCGACCGTCCACGGAGGACCCGCTCCTATCGATCCTCGATCTCCACCGGGACCTCTGCAAAATTCACCCCGTCATCGATGTCCATCTCCCCATGATCAATGATATGTGTCAGTTCATGCAGTTATCTCCTCAGCTGAGATACGTGGAAGACGTCGTGCACCCGGTGCAACTGAGGTGGAAGAGCCAGGCGATATGCCACCTCACCTACCCTGATGAGAACCTTCAATGGTCCAATGAAGCGCGAAGATAACTTTCCACCCCGTCCAAATCTCCGTAATCCACGTCGAGGTGAGACCCATAAGAAAACGTGGTCTCAATCCTCGAACTCCAGTGGTCTCCACCTCCTATTAGTATAGGACTTCTGTCTGCTCTATGCAGTCCTCATCCGCTCCAGGATGATCTGCATTGTCACTGTCATATCCTAGACCATCTCTGGTCTTACAAGTGCTGACTCCCCAGGGTCTATCCAGCACAAAGGTGATTTGCAAGGTTGGTCGTACAGTGCCTCGTATGCTTCCATCCTGATGGTGGAGTGTTAGCTGTTGTTGTACGAAAAATCCACCAAGGGTAGGTGATCCTCCCACCTGCAACCAAAGTCAAAGACACATGCAAGGAGCATGTCCTCGAGTGTCTGAATGGTCCTCTCTGTCTGGCCATCCATCTGAGGATGAAAGGCGGTGCTCAGGTGTAGCTTTGTCCCAAATTCCTCATACAACCCATTCCAAAGCCGGGAAGTAAATTGAGCATCTTGATCGGAGATGATAGACAATGGCACACCATGAAGTCGTACAATCTCTTGAATGTAGAGGCATCTCAATCTCTCCACGGATCCCTTTTCTCTGATAGGTGGGAAGTGGGCTGACTTGGTGAGTCGTTCGACAATCACCCAGATAGAGTAGTGTCCTCTGGAAGTATGTGGAAGCCTCATCACGAAATCCATAGACATTTCATCCCACTTCCACTCTGGGACCTCTAAGTGTTGCACCAAGCCTGCCAGAACCTCGTGCTCCGCCTTCACCTGCTGGCAGGTGAGGCATCGTGAAACGAACTCTACCAAAGCCTTCTTCATACCCGGCCACCAGTGCTGTGGTCTGAGATGTGGGTACATCTTTGCTACATATGGATGTTCTGTCAAAGGAGAAGTGTGAAACTCCCTCAGCACCTCCTTCTGTAATACAACTGGTACCATGGTACGTCCCCTAAATAGGATGATGTGCTCTCCTCCTACAAGAAATCCATCAGGTGCCTCTCCTGTGGATATCTATGCACATCGCATCTCACAGTCAATGTCCCCATGCTGTGCCTCTTTGACCCGCTGAAGTTGAAGTGGAATGACTGTGAGTGACTGTAGAAAGGATGCTTCATCTCTATCCACAAAGGATATCTGCAACACAGTTATTTGCTTTGTCACCTCTCCATGTAGCTGAATGCCTGATCTACTACTGAGAGCATCAGCTACTACATTCACCTTCCCAGGAGTATAGACTATCTCAATGTCATAGTCCTAGAGAAACTCAAGCCATCACCGCTATCTCAGGTTTAGGTCCTTCTGCGAGAATATGTTCCTGATACTCTGGTGGTCAGAGTAGACTATAAAGCGCTCTCCCATCAGATAGTGCCGCCACATCTTCAAGGTGAAGACCACTGTTGCTAACTCTAGGTCATGGGTAGCGTAGTTCTTCCTGTGCTGCCTCAACTGTCATGAACCATAAGTGATCACTGCTCACGCCTGCATCAGGACACACCTGAGTCTGGTCCCTGATTCATCACAGTAAACTACGTACCCTACGCCCTCCTCCGGTAGCCTCAAGATGGGTGCACTGGTCAATCTCTGTCTCAGCTCCTGGAAGCTCTGATGACATCTATCTTACCACACGAAGGGTTTCCCCTTCTTCATCAAAGATGAAAGTGGTGCTGCAACTCTAGAGAAGTCTGGCACAAATCTCCGGTAGTACCCAGCCAGACCTAGGAAACTCCCCACCTCCATCACACTTCTGGGTGGCTCCCAAGCAATTACTGCCTCGATCTTTGTAGGATCCACTGCAAATCCCACCTCAGAGATGATTTGCCCTAAAAAGTGGACCTCTCAAATCCAGAACTGGCACTTTGAGAGCTTACCATAAATCTAGTGCTCTTAGAGTGTGTCCAGTACAACCCGCAAGTGGTAGGCATGCTCCTCCTCAGTAGTCGAGTAAATCAGTATGTCATCGATGAAGAATACAAAAAATAGATCAAGGCAAGGCTAGAAGATCTTGTTCATGAGACTCATGAACACTGATAGAGTGTTGGTTATGCCAAAATGCATAACCAAGAACTCATAATGGCCATACCGACACCTGAAGGCCATCTTCTGCACCTCCTCGTCTCGAACTCTGAGCTGATGATAGCCTGACTTGAGGTCTGTCTTCAAGAACCATTGTGCTCCCTTGAGATGATCAAAGAGATATTCAATCCTTGGAAGTGGTTACTTGTTATTTACGGTCACCTGATTCAGGCGACGGTAGTTCACACATAGTCGTAAGCTCCTATCCGCCTTCTTGGCGAATAAAATCAGAGAAGACCAGGGTGAAACACTGGGTCGAATGAATCCCTTGCCCTATAAGTCCTCCAGCTATACCTGTATCTCACGAAGCTCAGTGGGAGCCATCCGATATGCTGGAGTATATATCAGGGTTGTCCCAAGGTATTGTTCAATGTTGAAATCTATTTCTCTGTGAGGAGGTAGTCCTAGAACGTCGTCAGGAAAAACATCCGCATACTTATCCACCACAACAGGAAAACTCAGACTCCGCACATCAACCGTTCTGAGGATGAGACTAGCCAACTGATGTGTGATCAGCTTCCCTATCCTTTGTGTAAGTCCATCCTGTGTTTCAAAGGCTCCCTTCTCACCTGTGAAGGTGAACCTGCTCCCATCTGTGCGGACACACCGCAATCTGTGCCTAATACAGTAGATCTGATCATGGACCGTAGACAACCAATCCATGCCCAAGATAACGTCGTAAGGCCTAGACGCCACTACAAGAAGATTCCATTCAAATCTCTCACCTCCTAGAGTAAGCTCACACTACCGGAACCAGTGTGTAATCGTCGAGTCTACTCCCGTAAGAGTCTCTAGCCGTAAGGATGACAATGAGGTCAGTTGGTGTCCAAAATAATCTAGAAACTCAAACAACAGCCTCCATCCAATCCTAGGATGCCTGAGGGTCCGTCTCTTGGCGGAACCTAGGCGGACTCTAATGCTGAAACTCATGCAGCGCACTCAAGTGGTGTGCACTCTCCGCTGTTGGGGCTGGTGGTATCGGTAGCCCAACGGGTAGAGGTACCGCTAGTGCCTCAGTTGTAATGGGGCCCTGCACCGAGGCCTCGTTGCTCAGTGGGCTGCCATTTCGCATGTAACTAGGAACCCTAGCTGGTTGCCATCGTGGGGTCATCCTCGAAAAGAAACAGGTGCGCCACGATTAATAAAGTGTACCTAGTGAGATGACACAAAGTAATCAATAAGAAAAATTTTGAAACACACATGCAATCAATGTTTTTGTGCATAGAGTCAATAATCAGAAGTCAGGGTCCTGGTGTATTGATATGTCGGCCGCCGCACCAATACTGTACTACCTGGACTGATAACCACACTCAATACCCATAACAATATTGCTTCACAAGAAGAAATTATCAGAGACCTAAGTTCTACGGTAGAACCGAATCCTCTGATATCAATTTGTCACGTCCCATCCTCAGGGCCCGTGCCGTGACTACCCCAAGCCCGCCTTCCATAGTCCAGGGGTTAGCGACTAGCTCCAAAAGCATAAATCCCGATAAAAGGGAATACATTGCCTTTATTTGAGTAATAACACAAAAGAGAACTCAAGCTGAAGTAAACACTAAGAAAACTGAGTACAAAAGTAAGTGTTGAAAAGTAATTGGGCCAGAATACAAACCCAACTGAAAGTATAGTACAACTGAAAAGAAAGTATAGTGGTAGTAAAGTAAATCAGCAACCACTGAGTCGTCCTCCGTCTATCCCACCTAAAGGGTGGGTACAGATGGTATTCTCACCTCCTCGGGTCCGGCTGTCTGCTCCGTGTACATCCCACCTGATAGTCCGCCTCCGGATGCAGTCCCGCTCCTCAAGCCTCAACCACAATCAGCACTGTCCGTCGTCTGCAACCAACACCATGTAGCGCGTGCATAACATGTGCAGGGGTGAGTATACAATACTCAGTAGGGACCCTGAGACCACCGAAGGTCTCTCAGAATCCACAAAGGATAAACCACAAAGTAAAGATACAAACAAGAAGAATCAAACAACTCTACATAGTTATATGCCCATACATATACCTAAGTCATCAATTCCAGTTCAGCTCCAACTCACAAGCCCAAGTACAACCCAGCCACATAAGAAAGCACAACCCAATCCACACAGGAAATAAAGTAAATCATATCGATTATATTGATTGAATGTCAAGACTTATCTCATACAGTTATACTACTCACGAAGAGGGGTAGAGATGATAGATGTAGCCTATGAATCATCTCCCCTGCCGAACCCACATAGGATCCAAGTACCGAATTCATCGCTGCCGAACCCACGTAGGATCCAAGTACAATAACCATCGCTACCAAACCCACGTAGGATCCAAGTACAGTCGTCATCACTACCGAAACCTCAGAGGATCCAAGTACATTCATCCTCGCTACCGAATCCATTTAGGATCTACGTACAGTCTTCATTGTCGTCGCAGTCGCAGTCAGCTCTAGGGTTCCCGCACACAGCACGCTCGATCCCAGGAGGGTCCGCTCCACGAGTCACGGGGGTCGATACATCAATTATCACTAAGTCTATAATTTATGTATCCCAAAGTTCCATCTCTTCAATAAGAACTCAATGAAATAGACGGCACGTCAATCGGACGCCCGGTCTGAGAGATATTAGCTTTTCCGTCATAGGGGCCCGGTTAGACATATGCTCATTTATAACCCGGCCGACATCCAAAGCTATCCAAAACTCACTCAGAGTATCGCAAAAAGACTGTCTCGTCGAAAGAGTCCCAATGCCGCAGACGACGCGTCGATCAGACGCGCGGTCCTTAAGTTATTCACATTTAAGTGAATAAAGGGCCCGGCCCGTTTAGCCCAATGGGCCGATGGGTCGGGTTAACCCAGTTTGATGGGTCCAACCCAATAGTGGTGTCAGACCAGTCTGAAGAATTACATAACTTGGCCCGAAGGGGCGCGGCCTGGCCCGAAGTGGCGCGGCCCGACCAGAAGTGGCGCGGCCCGGCCCGGCAGGGTGCGGCGTGGCGCGGCCTGGCCCGGCAGGGCGAGGCATGGCGCGGCCCTGCACGGCCCAACTCAGCCCGACCTAGCGCGGCAGGGCCGGGCCTAGCGCGGCCCATCTCGACACGGCCTAGCGCGGCTGGGCTGGGCTGGTTCTGCCGGCTGGCTGAGAGGCTCGGCCGAAGCTGAGCGGGCTCCACAGGGGGGGGGGGGGGCATTCTTCTGCACCGGCGGCGCCAGACAGCGCCGCCCTTTCCCAAACCGGTCGGCTAGGCTGGCCGGCCCTCTGGCGCACGCGGCACGCACGGCGGGACATGGCTTCATTAGTGTGGCACCCTCCTGGCACTGCGGTTCGGCTCCGCCCGGCCGGCCGACGGGTCGGACGGTCCTCTAGCGTGGCGCCCTCTTGGCGTCGCGGCTCCTCTTCGCCCGGCCGGCTAACGGGCCGGCCGGTTCATCCGCCAAAGCGGCCCGTGTAGCAGGCTGTGGTTCTTTCCGCACAACTGGCACAACGGCGCCGGTTCCCTTCACCTCGTTCCCGGTGCGGCTCGACGGCATTGTGCTTCCTCCACCATTAATCGTTAATTCTAAAATAATAAACGAGAACAACGGAGGGTTGTCGGTCCGTGTTCGTTCGGCCCGCACCCTCCATGTAAAACGATAGCAATCGGCCATATTCAAAAACAATTTCCAACAAGAACGAGGTATGTAAACATCCACTTTAAAGATTAAACCCCTACCTCAATAATCGATGTCGTTCGCCGGGCGTCGCGGAAGATGGCATCGTTTCCGTCATCGTCGGTGCGCACCTGAGGAAGAACGAAGTTCCCTCTCTTGTCACGAAGGAGAGATAATTAAGGTGTGCTGTTGTTGGTGAATTCCCCACGTCGGTGTCTCCTCTCTTATCGTAGAGGGAGAAGAGGATGAGTACCGTGGTCACCGATTTGTTCTATGATGAAGGGTCGATGTTCTTTGTCGGAGAAGAATCGTCCTTAATTGAGGATGATGTTCTTAAAAAACACTAGTGTTCTCCCAATTCCTCCTCACACAACAATTCTAACCAAAATAATATAAGGCTTCTCCTTATTTTATTTTTATTTTCCATGCATTAAAAATTACAGAAAATTCAAATCCTAATTCACTTAATTAATTAAACCATGAGTTGTCTAATTAATTAAGTGATAGGTTGGTAATATTTTAAGAGGGAGAGAGGGGAGAGGAAGAGTTACACATTTAAAGGATAGAAAATAAATGGGGAGTTTCCATGTAATTAACATGAGAGTTTAAAGGGGGTTAAGGGGTTATGGAATGTGAAAAGGGTGGGGTTTGTGTGGTCCCCACATCCCACATAACCACACATGGGATGTTGGGTGGTTGTGGGACCCACCAACAACTTCCCATGGGAGAGTTTAACTTCCAAGGATAATAAAATAAAATTGTACACAATTTTATTTACTTCTTATTTAAACCCCCAAATTTAACTTCTTCTCCCGTGAAAACGCATCTACGGTAAAAGTCCTCTTAAGCAAATATCGGCGCTGCGAGTTCATCGGTGCCCTCAGATTTCAATTCTGAGTACCGGTTCAAAAGATAGAAAAACCCGCTCATTCGTTTACTGAACGTACCTGAGATAAACTTCGGAAATTGATTCCGGGCACACCAGGCCTCGGAATCAGGTGCCATCAAAAACTGAGTACTCGTAAAATCCCAAAGAATTTAAGAAAAAATATTTCCTTAAAATTTATGGTTCTTTAGAGTTATGACCAGAAATATGCAATGTGTAGCCTCTTTTCATCCATTTTTAACATCTCAATCCCCAATGACACCCCAATGCCCCATATATTATTGAGAATCATTTTATAAAAAAATAATGGTATTGAAAATAAAATCTAAAAGAAACTTATCACATACAAAGTTTATGATCTTACATCATATCCAAAATCACATTAAATATTGTTTACTATGTGAGGTGAAGGTAATTTTAATGTTTTGAAGTGTTTAAAGTTGTTTTAGGGGACCTTGGAATTATTTGAATGTAATATAGATGTGTTTTTAGGGTTGATAATATAAACGAAGAAAATATATCTTCTTACATTTCCTTTATAAGATTCATTTGTATTTTTTGATTATGTAATTCTAATCAGATCGGGAAAATGGTATAAAGTTTTGATTTCATAATAGTTTTTTTTTTCTCTTGTTCAAATGAGTGTGTTTGTGAAGAGTCTTGGGAAATCAAAAAAATCCTAAATTTTTTTAATTATTTCATATATTTTTTTATGTTCTATTCTAAGGATTTTTCAGAAAATTTCTTATGAATTATTTTATAATAGTCATTCAATTGATTCACGAGTTTTATTCTCGTATTTTTAAGATTCAATTTCTATGATAAAATATATACAAAGAGTTATTTTTATAGATATGTAAGAGTCGTTATATGATATAATACATTAAAAAGTTTCAATATAATGTTAAATAAAGGTAACATACTTTTTGAAAAAATTGGATTTATAAAATTTTATTGGGAATAATTTTAAGAACTTTATAGGAAATTTGAGAAAAATGTTTTACTATAATTAAAATAAATTTAAATATAGATCAAACAATGTTGATGTAGGTATTTCATGAATAAAATATTATGCATTGGAATCTTTTAAAAATAATTTATAAAAGAATGTTTTTTCCATGAAATTATTATTTCTTTGTGATCATGTAGATTTGAGGATAAGAAAATAGGAGTCTTATTCCATAATGAGTAGCTACAAAAAAATAGGCCTCACGTTGTTATTATGAAAAAAATGATTCACATAATAGATAAAAGTGTAATTTCTTGAATGAAATAAGTACTTGAATATATCAAGTAAATCATTCAATAATGACTTATGTCAAACATTGATTTATTACACAATCCATATGGAATTTCCAATGACTAAGGAATATATAAGAATCTGAATAAAAATTCATGAATTAGTTAAATGATATTGGTTTGTTAAATTGTTATTTTAAATTCTAATTAAATTGAGGTGAGTAATGTTGGTATATATGATAAAAATTAATATGTTCTTTCTTGGATGTGTTTTATTATCCGATGTATTCAATATTGAATAAAACTAGTGTTTTGTAGAAGGAGTGTGCATGGAATAATTCCCACGAGAAGAAGATGAAAGAGGAAGAATTATAATTGCTACTTTGAAAGTAGAAGTAGAATAAGAGAAATAAATCAATGGTTTTTGTAAAATAAATATAAATATATTCTGTTGTGAAATAGAGGATACTCCCATTAGTTAATATTAGTAAATAATTGAGGGATCCCTATTATATTATTAGGATACAATCATAGGGGTAGGATAGAAAATCCATATCTCAATTGTAAAAATGAGATGTGTTTTTTTTTCAAGTATAATTTTCTCGATACAGTGATGTGATATTATTGTATCGTGACTATAGGATACTCCCTTATTATTTATCTATGTGATAGTAATTTTAGTGGAACACATTGTCTTTGGTCAGTCAAGATCATTACAAAGATTAACTACTCATTATGGCTAGTGAATCTTGTAAATTGAGTGTACGTTTTTCATTATTTATTATGCATGTCTTAGGTAGTGAGATATATTTTCATGAAACTCTCCCTCCAATGTTAACAAAATTAATGTTGAGAGATAATGACCCTATGTTTACTTCTTTCAGTGGAACCTAGGATGGTGAGGAGCACTGATAGAATAAAAATATCATAAAAGAGAGGTATTACACTCATGACTCACCTTCACCAAGATGAGGGAAGGGACATCAGATTGCCAGAACATTCCTTCCTCAAGTTGAAGGTGAGATAATGACCCCCAAAACCCCACTTCAATAGGTCAAGGAGTGGCGAATTGCCCCAAGGGTATATAATCACAAATAAAAAGTAAGGCATTACCCTTTTTATTTAATAGGATTGGGAGATAAGATAGTAAATCCCTAAAAACACCAAAAATCGGGGTAGAGGTCAAGCCAAAATATACCATTCCCATATGCATGTTCCAAAAGTATGTAAAAAAAATGTACAAAAAATCCAAAATAAATAAACAAAGAAAAGAAAAACAACAACATCAACTTCCCCAAAGTTTGAACTAATAGGGTCAGGCACGGTCCTCGATGTCCTCTTGGAAACTTGAAAGCAGTTTTATATATGTAGAATGAGTATATAGATATACACAGCAGGGAAAACCAAAATCTCCCATTGAAAAGTAGAGAGGCATACTAATTCCCCTTGAAAAAGTAGATAAACAAAGCACCTAGAAAGTAAACTATACACCCAAACCTCACCAAGGAACACTCCCCAAATAACAGAAGTCAAGTAAAGTAATAGTAAAAACACATCGATGTTTGGGTACCCTGCGCCACATTCCAACTAGTTATTGAAGGCAATTTACATGTCAACCCTCCCTCACCATTCTCACCGCAGTCCCACTTCCATCCCCACCCTCACAAAACTAGGCTACCACAACCACACATCCCACCTTCAACACCTGGGCCACAACAACCACACATAACCATGCCCGCAGACACCTGGTCCATAACAACTATCACCAAACCTGAAGGGATCCGTGAGATCCCTCAAAGTACTGAAACCAAACAAAGCCCCAATATATATCCCCTCACGACCTTAGTTCCACAAACCAATGACATCTCAATAGGGGATCTCATCCCCATCCATGTCACTTCACAAGCATCAACTGTAACATCACCAGAATAGAGAAAGGGAGTTTCCAAATTTGAATATGCCATTTATTTAGTTCTGTCTTTCTGTTTGGTTAATCAGGGTGATCACACAAGCATTCTTATCCATTGGGAATCCATTTAATCAACCAATTTTTTGTGATTTACCAGTTTCCATGTTACATCAATTCAATCACATAAATATCCAAAAAACAAAGGTTCATTAGTGTGCAAGAGAGGACCTCCAATGTCCACAATTTTTAGTGGACATAATCCCATTCAATTCAAAACATTTAGGAAAAGATAGAAGAGTACAAAATCATTATAAAACAGACCCATTAATTCTTTAAATCCATTTATTATCTTATTTATGGTTTGGTTTTACCCATCCCCATAAAAAAAAATTTCATACCCATGCTGCATGATGCACAGTAAAGAGAGACGAAGGAAGAACCCTACTTGGATGATAAACGATCGAATTTTTCCTCCTAGTGCCAATAACTAGGGATGCATGACTTGCAGGGGAGAAACTCTATGGACCCCAAGAATGCGCAAGAAAAGATCTGGAACAGGTGCTCCACTATCCTTAGGAAAGGTGACTCAAAACGCACCAAGGAAAGAATGAAAACAGCCCCAGAAAGAGAAAGAAAGAATACTAGTGTGATAAAAGGGCGAGATCATGGGGTTACAGGATATAAAAATCATGAACGAAATTAAAGGCGGATCGTGGATTCACCTCGCGGTTATACACTTACACACGATTTAATTAATTATTAATTTAATAACTCTCATCGGAGGGGTGTCCAAAACAGTTGTGCGCAAAAATATTTCATTTAAATAGAAAAAACTAGTATTTTGGGGGTCTCCCCACACTTAGGGAATTAGAAACATTTTTTGTGGTGCTAAAAATGACCTTGAAGCACTTTAAAAAAGTTAAAAGACAAAAAAATTGGTGTTATATAAAAAACTGTGGAAGGAAACCATGACACCCCTATGTGGCCGATTGGTGAGACTGATAGGTGAAACTGATCGGTGGAGCTAATCAGGTGAAGCTGATCCTATGAGCTGATCCCATGAAGCTGATTGGGTGAAGCTGATCCTATGAATCTGATCCTGTGAAGCTGATCCCGTTAAACTGATAATTAAAACTGATCTATGAAACCGATTTTTGAAACCAATTTGGTAAAACCAAAATTTTAAACTGATTCTTTGAAACCAATCTGTGAATCTAATTTGGTGAAATTGATCTATGAAATAGATTTATTGAAACTGATATGTGAAACTGATTTAGTGAAATTGATCTCTAAAACCGATTTGGTGAAACCGATCTATGAAACGGATTCGGTGAAACAGATCTGTAAAACCGATGTGGTGAAACCTATCTGTGAATATGATTTGGTGAAACCGATCTGTGAACTTTATTTGGTGAAACCGATCTAGAAACCGATTTGGTGAAACCGATCGGTGAAATCGATTTGTTGAAATTGATCTGTGAAACTGATTTGGTGAAACTGGTCTTTAAAAACGATTTGGTGAAACCGCTCTGTGAAACCAATTTTGTGAAACTGATCTGTGAAACCGATTTGGTGAAACCGATCTATGAAACCGATTTGGAGAAACCGATTTGTGAAATGTATTTTGTGAAACTGATCTGTGAAATAGATTTGGTGAAATTAATTTGGAGAAACCGGTATGTGAAAACGGTTTGGTGAAACTGATATGTGAAACCGATTGGGTGAAACCGATCTCTGAAACAGATTGGGTGAAATTGTTCTATGAAACCAGTTTGGTGAAACCGATATGTGAAACAGCTTTGGTGAAACCGATATGTGAAACCGATTTGGTGAAACCGATCCATGAAAACAATTTCATGAAACCGATCTGTGAAACCGATTTGGTGAAACTGATATGTGAAACCAATTTGGTGAAACCGATCTGTCAAACTGATTTTGTGAAACCGATCTGTGAAACCAATTTAGTGAATCCGATCTGTGAAACCGATTTTTTGAAATCAATCTGTGAACCCGATTTTGTGAAACCCATCTGTGAAACGGATTTCGTAAAACTGATCTGTGAAACCGATTTGGTGATATCGATATGTGAAACCGATTTAGTGAAACAGATCTATGAAACCGATTGGGTGAAGCCAATCTGTGAAACAGATTTTGTGAAACTGATCTATGAAACCGATTTGGTGAAACTGTTTTGTAAAACCGTTTTAGTGAAACCAATCTGTGAAATAGATTTGGTGAAACCGATATGTGAAACCGATTTGGTGAAACCGATCTGTGAAGCTAATCTATGAAACATATGGGTGGGACTGATCAATGAGTCCAGGACACCCCAACATAATGAATTTGGAAAAGTAATGGACCAGGAGGGTCTGTGCCATTAAATTTACCCTTTATAAAAATACATGATTGAGAGATAGGTTCAAAACCCAACAAGAAACTAAAATAGATTAAAACAAGTGGAATCCCCAAACCATCCAATAATAAATAAATAAAATTAACGGATATATATATATATATATATATAAGGCTCCAAGGAATTGTTACAGGACAATTCTTATAACACTTACTCAATAATAGATCCAACCCATTCCATTAACATGATGTTGGGTCCCACGAGTCCTCTTGTAAACCTAATTTCTCTTAAATATATCGAGTGATAATACATGTATATTCAACAGGGGCATGACCATGTTCTCAAGTGAACATGAAGTAAAGTGTATTTTAATGTTCTAGGGGAACAAATGTTGAAAAAACAAGCACATAAACCTGGCATATAACCAATCATATCCTCAATATGGATCGCTCACCAAATCAAAAATACAATATAATAGTATAGAATTAGATCATAACAAAGAAATACAACATGGTGTCTCTTCCCCAGTAACCTTCCACTCGCATTCCCCAATGTTGGACATATTATTCTCCCATCCCTTATATACACTGTAAATCCCAATCACATCACATCAAAACCTGGCCAAAGACACATTGGAAATGTATTATGTGGGGAAGGATGAATTTATACCTACCCCCCCCCCAAGGAATTGAATCAGATACTTTCATTAGGTTCCATCAAATATAATCCCACCCACAAACACCCAGTTAGAGACATTACATCTCATCATAGCATCATAGACCACATCTCACCCATAGAAAATTGTTCCATCACATACTGTCTCTCTCAAAGAAACCTGGGCTATCATTGCTAAAGAAATATAAATGATGGAGGGGTATAATTCAATATGGATCACCACAATCCTACATGTTTGGGAAAGCACCTGAAACCCATAACATCCGATCATTGTTAAGGTTCTATTTTATAGATGGGTGCTTATAGAAATAACATAAACATATAATATATATGGACTATAATCAACAACCAACTGATGTGTTCACAAAAAACTAAACTACATCACACTAAATCACTACCATCAAAAGACAGAACGACCTTCAAAATATAAGCCACCATTTTATGCAAAAAATCACACAAACTCTACACAATCCACATGAGTACACATTTATTGACTAATCCATATCATCTATATTTACCCTTCCAATTCATTTGTCGTCCAATTCAATTAATCAATTTTACATCTCATCCATTTAAATATAATATCATACACTTATAGGCATATTTCATTTCATTTTATCATCCTATTTTTTTAAATGGATAACTCAGAAACTAAGAAAACCACGCCACTCCACAACTAGACTATAACAAAAGTCCATTGCCCTAACACATTGCATACACCATCATTGCAACACCACTCTAGATAACCCAACTCACCAAATCAACCACACTTCACACATACAAACCGCATGTTATAATTGAATCACTACACATAAAAACCACATCTCACCACCACAAATCACCACCACACATCATCTTCATTAGGCACCACAATCACCACATACCACATTGAAGAACTTCTCAGGTTGAATATATTCCAACCAACTACCAAATCAAATCCACACACATTACACAACACAGCATGTCACCTCTATCATTTTACATTATCCCAAACCATGTAGCAAAATATAATAATAACCAGAAAAAACAACAACACACATCATAGCTTCAATAATTTATTAAAGGGATTTAATTTAATTTCATATTTATTTAGCATGGGAGTTATCTGAAAAACTATGTCCTCCATGGGAAACTATTTTTAGACAAAATATGTTCTTTATACATTAATCAAAGGTGCGTTAAAAAACATAATAAACTTCTCAACTCATCACATATTTTATTCAAACAATTATCCCAATACCCATTATTTTAATCAAGGAAAAAAAATTTAATAATATCATCAGCAATAATAAAAAAGATGTCAAAACATGTTATATCTCCCCATACCCACTAATATCAAATATTCTAATTTGTTACATTATTCAATCCTACCCTTAAATTCCATCCAATGGAATGAAAAATCATGTAATGCCAAAACATAGCATATAAAACCAAGATAACTACGATCACCTAGCTTGAAGAAGACTTATGATCTCACTGCACACCACATGGTGATGGAGAAACAACCTAAAACAAAAAAAACACAAGGGAAAGATAGAAAAACATACACCACATCATGGGATCATCAATAAATAACCCAAATCAGACCCCAAACCAAAACCAACATTTCTACCAAGAATAACTACATATAGAAAAAAATAAAAAAATTGGATAAAGTATAAGATCTCACCACTGCTCACCAAAACACCACCACTGGATCTTGAGGGTCGACGTGAAGAGAAACATGCTGGAAAAT
Source organism: Viscum album (assembly GCA_963277665.1). Lineage (NCBI taxonomy): Eukaryota > Viridiplantae > Streptophyta > Magnoliopsida > Santalales > Viscaceae > Viscum > Viscum album. Next base: position 1,039,808,102 of record OY728143.1, on the reverse strand, counting down.
ATCTTATAATAACATAGGACTCTTCCCAACATTATATGAATAGTAGATGATTAAATGAATATAAAAATGAATGAAATAATATTATTTACAACCAAGAATTATCCCCTTTCACGTCAAGAATTCCATATTCATAATGTGATTACCACGAGCCATGTGGAATACAACCCTCGAATCTAGTGAAAGGCGTGAAACCTCTATATCATTTTATTTCATTAAGAAATTAAGTTTCCTCAACTAAAATTAAATACAACATGTGAGTTAAAATTTTATTTCATCAATATATTTAATAGACTCCCATTTTGACAATAGAAATTCTTTGAGTTTGTCAGCTACACAATCCGTGAATTACCAACTCATGATGTGAATCAGGTCCATAACAGGAACCACTTGTAATAGTATTCATGTAGATCTAATCTCTACCGAACCTCCTTAGGCATCCTATGACCACTTATGAATTCCTAAACTTGTAATGTAATGTGATAGGTTAGAACAATCAATTACATTTATCACTCAAACAAGTGTTGAAATTTCATTTTATAATAAATAATAAAAGTGAAAATAGATCAATAGTTCACTGATTGAACCCCCTCTATGTGAACCTAACAATTAGTAGGTTCACCAATATTGGTGATGAAGGAACCATGTTCTCATTTAATGTATAAATTTTTTTCTTTTGTTGTTTTATATATTGTTGTACTTAGTTATTATTTATGTTAATTTATGAATGAAACTATCTATGATGGAATAATTGGTAACTATTTTTATTTTTTTAACATAGACAAATTGAATTTAGTGAAAATTATTAGGATTATAACTTTTAGTGGGAGGATAGAATTATTTAATTATTTATTATCATTTATCTAGTGGTATTAATATTTTGTTGACTACTAACTATAGTGTTATTCATTTTTCTAAAAAAAATTGTTATGAAAATAGTTGATATGAAGAATTTTTTAGATGAATCCCATTTTTGGAATTCTTTATTTTCATCTATTTTAGAGAATGCTTTCTTCATGATAAATGTAATGAAAATAAAAAATGGAATTCATAATAAGTTCAAAAATATTTATAATGGAAATGAAAAAATGATTCATTCTATGCTCTATATTTGGATATTGAGGTATAAATATGTAAAGACACATGACGTTGGAATTATGGAATAATTATGCACCAAATTAAATAAAATTTTGATAAAACATAAGGGTTTTTGTGATACATTATAGGATTAAACTATTTTTTTGAGTGTACTCGTTATTCTTCTATAGAGGTTTTCAATAAAATTTAAAACACATAGAGATTATGATCCCGGTATATATCTGTTAGATGATATAAAAGACATGTTATTTGCATATTAAATTTAAAATAGATGTTTTAAGGAAAATACCAAGGACTAAAGGGAACTATATGTAAAATAATTGAACAATGGGAAGATTAGAAATGAATATGATGAAAAATTTAGAAGATTAGATTATGAAGAAGATGTTCATTTAAATTTTTTTAACATGTTTCGCTAATAAGATGAATTTTTCAATGAATAAAGATTAAATTTATATTAATTAACATTGAAGTGTTTCCGTTTTGGGGGTATTTTTACTTTAACTAGTTACTATACAAGGATGAAAGAATATGCAGATGAAGATAATAGACATGATGATGAGAAGACAATATCATCCATGATAATGAAATAATCAAAATTTTCATCAAAATAGAAATTTTAAAATCTCAAAAAATATAATAAGAAAAATAGATTTTCTAATATTGATGGAAGTGATATTTTTCTTGTTGATAAAGAAGCTGATTTATCTAGTAAATAAGGAGAATGGATGTTGTTTACAATGGTGAAAAAAGGGGTCATGTTACGAGATAAATATTGATAGAAGTCAGAAAGATAGATAGATGAAGTTCATATTGAAAATGAAACTTAATGATTGTTTCTTGAATATTTCACCCTTCAAAAAATTGAGTATTTTTTTAAATATGGGTTATCAGTTATCAATTAACAATTAAAACTTAAATGTGAAAAAATATACATAGTTTAAAAGGGTAATTTATGTGATGAATACATATATTGCAGAATTTGAGATAAGCGGTTTGTATAGGGAAATGAATGAAAAATAACAATGAAAGGAACTAAATATTAGACCATAAAAATTAGTCATGATAAAAATGTAATTGGGTAGGTAAACATCAAAATTTTTAATTCAATTCATGATGTTTGGAAAATATCAAGGAGGAATATTATAAAATATGTGGATGTAAAAAGGAATGATTGGATTGATGTAGTTAAATAAAATTTCATTAAATGTTAGAAAGAAAATATTTGATATTTTGGTGAGAAATGAAACTCAACATCACAAATAATGAAAATAAATATTAAACAAAAACATGATGATTCAAAGAAATATGTAAATTATTGGAACACCAATTCAAAAGTAAAATAAAATATAAATGGTGACTCAAAAAAGGCTAGAAGTAAGTTTAGAGTGAAATGTAATCTATTTGGATTCTATGTAAATTTTGGATCAAATAAAATATCCACATTTTTTGGACAAATGGTGGGAGAAATATATAGTCAAACTATAGAAATAAAGTTATCATCAGAGGTAATTATACATTTCATGGATAATTTTTACATTAAGAAGGATGTTTTCACATGGAAATAATATTTTAAGTTAATTAATTATATTATTACAGGTATATATGTGAAGACCCAATTTTTTTATGTAATTTAATTTTTAATTAAATGGAATTATTAAAATTCTTCGAAAATTGATGATGCATGATTCCGAGGCCCGGTGTGCCTGGAATAAATTTTTGAACTTCTTTTAAGGAACATTTAGTAAACGTGTGAGTGGAATTTTCTTAATTTCGAACCGGTGCATGGATTAAAAATATGAGGGCACTGTTGAATCTGTAGTGCCGGAATTCTATTAAGGGAGACTTCTCTTCAACCGCAGTAGGTCAAGAGAAAAAGATAGATTTTGGTACTTTTAAAATAATAATAAATTAACAATGTTATTTTATTTCTATGATTTCTTTTCCTCCAACGGACAAGCAGCGGTGGTGGGACAAATGAAGTGTCAAGCCATTAAATTTCTTGACTCCTCAAAACCTGTATAACAATGTCATTGGCATTAAGAAGATTCCTATTAAATAAACCCCCATTAGTTCCATGAGCGTTACTCCCCCTCCACCTATACTATTTATATGGAGCTTGGGAGGGGCATTGGCATAGCTTCACCAAGTGACGAAGTTCTGATAATGTGCCACGAAGCCAACCCTTTAGAGGACGGGACTGGCTCCGGATAGCTGTGATGAGAAACAGCGAATACCGAACTAAAGACTAACGATTGAGCGACATCATTGGCGGCTTGTTGCGAGGATGACGAACACAGACTCTTCCTCAATCACGGGATTTCTCTATCGATATTGAGGTAGGGTATTGTCTCATTTATTTTCAAGGTATTGTTGAATCATATATTCTATTTATTGATAAGAATATAATGTGAAAGGAACATTCCAAACAAATAAGGCCTAATCCCTCAGCCACTTGTTTTACCTTTTGTGTGCTCTGCAGAAGAAATCCAACACGACACTGGAGACCGGCGTGACACTGGCATTGTCAAAAGATGGCAGCGGATGGCACCGGCCTGCCACAATAGAGGTGGTGGGCCATCATGTGCCGCTAGAGGAGGTCACGAAACTCTGACGCAGTGGTCAGAAGGGCATCCAGCACAGGTAGGACGCGGAGCTGATGCGGCTCACCATCGCACGTCGCCAGTGGAAAAGGGTTGTGGATTCTTTTCCGCAGTGGCCGAGAAAAGAGGCCGACTTCGGACGACTGCAGGAGGAGGAAATATTGCACAACGGCATACCTACATAGTATTCGTGTAACACCTGAGACTTTTATGAGAAATATTTTGTTTTTATGTTATATAAATCATCAGAGGAATCTTTCACTACACACAACACTAGCATGACTTGCTTTACACGCAATCGTGACCTTCCTTGATAGCTTGCGTCGTACGCAATACCGAGTTTCACTAAACAACGATATATTATTATGGACTAGCCGTTATGAATAGTATTAGCAACATTTTTAATTTTAAAACATTATTATTCATCTTACACATTTTCTAGAACATGGTAATAGAACAAAATAAATTTTTTGGGTAAAATAAGTATTTTTCAAAAAATGCAGTTTTGCCGCCTTTTGATGGTGCACCCACATTAAATCTAGTTTTTGACATGTTTATAAGTTCAATTTTGCAAAATAAAATTCTTCTTTTGAATCAGGATATAAAAATTTACTTTGGATAAATTTTTGATATTTATCTGATATCTTTCATATTTTGATGAATAGTAAAAATACGCTAATTTTTAATTAAAAACAAATTTTTTCATTGAGATAATTTATATGGTTAAATTATAATATTTAATGGTTTAAAAGTATAAATAGAATATATTTTTATCATTTAATATAATTTATGTCATTAGCATTAATTTCACATTGAATTCATAGGTAAAAACATTTCAATCTTTGACAATGTTTTAACTTCTAAAACCCGTTTTCTTAACAACGAGATTAATTTTAAATTAATTACTTCAACTTATGTGTTTTGAATTTTTAAAAATGGATTCCATATTTGGAATCAGTGGGTCCAAATTATGTTAATATACTGCTTTTTATTTTTGGACATTATGAATAGTAACTACGGTAAATTTTATTTACCGTAGTTAAAGGTAAATCGGGTAATTAAGGGTAAATATAAGATTATAAAATTACCCTAACACCTGAAAAAATCCTATTGGATGACTAAAAGTCAACACATATCACTTAAGGGTCTGATTATATTCATTTAATGAACTTTTTCCATGAAAATAATTTAATTTTTATTAAAACCAAAGAATGTGACAACATGTCACTTTTTTAAATCTTATATGTATAATAATTTTAACTTAGTAATAAACTTAATGAAACTTCGAACATGAATATTCTACAGAACTCTATTACAATTATATACATCATAGAAATTTATTTAGAATTTTTAGGGATTAAATAATTATCATTAATTATGACACAATGGTGATGTCGAAATTATTTTATTAATTAAAATATCAAATAAATGGTTTTAAAAATATTAAAATAAATATTATATGAACTATTTAATGTGCTCCACTAATTTTCTAGAAACATATTACATTTTATGAATCTATTAAATATTTTAGTTCGAACATATCTTCTGTATATATTTTATTTAAATTCAAATAAATGAATAGAGTCAAAATTGACACTATTGTTATTTTATAAAAATAACATATTATAAAATTGTTTAAAAATCACAAGAATATTTAAAAATTATAAATTACAATTTATATGGTCTAAAATGTCATAAAGTGTCAAATTATGGAAAATTCACAACACATATGTAATTATTGATAATAATTTAAAATTTAGAATAGTATTACCACAAATAAAATTAAATTGATAAATAAGGATAAGTCAAGTTGATAATGTTTAAAATAAATTCCTAACAAGTATAAATTTTATTGGTTGATGATATTACAACCCTATATTATCTAACCTTCGGATATGAGTCATTTTGAAAGTTTTTAAGTGGGTTTGGGATTTAATATAAACTAATATTTCTTATATTTCCAAAGGTGCCCCTCTCCTCCCTTATAAAAGGGCGCATCCTCCCTCTCTTCCTCACACCACTTTGAGCCTTAAATCTCGGCCAAACCCTGCCAAATTAACCTTCTCCACTTCCCTAGAAACATCCTAGAGGTCCTGGTCTTCTTCAAAGACCAATTTTAGTGCCCTAAGAGGAGGTCTCAAAGAGGCACTTCAAAGAAGAGGTAATGTCTGTTACCGATTCTTTCACCTTTATTTCTTCTTCCACTTCTTCTTCTTTAGTTGTTTCATTATGAAGTAATAAATTCAGTATCACTCATATACTGATATGTTATTATAAGTATGAAAAAATCCTATTTCACCATCTATCCATCCTACGGAAAACGAAATCACCGCGCGTGCATATGTACGGAATACCGTCTACAGGATGTGGTGTAATCTATTTTCCACCACCACCTTACTTGTATGGGTATAATGGTGTAAATAATGACTATATATGATTATTGTAAAGTTATATTGATTTTAAAATAGTATACATACACTCCAATACAATTCCATGATCATGGGGAACGATATCATCGCTCGTGCGTACGTACGGAATACCGTCTCCACGATGTGATACGACTCCTTCTACATGATCTTCATTGAATAATGATTATATAAATGAATTGAATGAATGAATATGATATATATTACACTAATACCATTCTGGAATGTCATGTTAAACCGGTTTAGTGAAACATGACTGAAACGAGGAGTGAACTCGGTTCAGAAATGGACTTTGTCCGCTAAGATAGTCTTGGAAATGAGTCTTGACTAATAAGAAATGATTCTCTATGATTATGTGTGTATTCCACAAAGTTTTATGTTTTAAGATATTATTATTGGGATTACATTTCACTACTATGATTTATCCCATGTTATGAAATTATAATCTCTTTTGCAGGTTAATATTTCCAAAATGTTATGTTCTTATGAATATGATGTGATTGATATATTTTTTTTACCCTTACTGAGCATTTGAGCTCACCCTTTTGTATGTTTTCTTTCCCTAGGTCAGGAAAAAGGTTATTAATCATGATATTCCAAAAGGGACTCTAGATATGATGAAATAAATGGGAGACAATGTAGATGCTTTATTAACCAGTTGTTTATGTTTCCCAGTTTCCAAAGACACTATACCTATATGGTCCTTTCCTGGTTTTGTTATCTGTTGTAACAAGTGTGCTTCAATTCTGAAGTAATAACAATGTATGTAAAGTATGGGTCGTTATAGTTGGTATTAGAGGAAAGGTATAGTCAACCTTTGGAAACTAGGATGTGAAAGCCTTAGTAAGAACCCTAAGTATAAGTCTAAGCATAGAACACAATCTTAGTGTTTTAGAAATGGCCATGAACAACTTATGATAATACCTTAAGTGTGAAATTTTATTCTTGATTATGTGTTTTTTCTATTATAATTAGTGTTACTCACACTATTCTTCTTGGTTTTAGTCAATGGCTGGAACCCAAAGGAATCGTGTTAATGTGGAATGTGACGGGAAATGCAATGATTGTCCCCCTGAGCAACCAAACATTATGGGAGCTGGAATGAAAAATCTTGTATCCATTCTCACACAACTTTCTCAAGCTATGAATCATGCAGTAATTCCAAACGAGCAAAGGATAGAGCAACATTCTGTTGAATCCTTCATGAGGCAGCGTCCACCTTCATTCAGCGGGTCTTCTAATCCATTATTGGCTGAACAATGGATCAATACCACTGAAAAGATATTTGCAGTTCTTCAATGTTCTGAACATGATAAAGTCATCTTATTAGTGTATCATTTGGAAGGAGATGCTGATCAATGGTGGAATCTTATTAAGAATACGAGGCAAAGAGATGAAATTGAGTCCATGGAATGGGACGAGTTCAAGAACTTATTTTTCAATAATTACTTCCCATGTATTCTCCGAACAATGATGGAGAAGGAATTTCTTGAACTGAAGCAAAAAGATGATGAATCTGTTGGTACCTACGAAGCAAATTTTACAAGACTTGCAAGGTACGCTTCCGGAATTATTATCCAACCTGAGAGTAAGATCGATCGATTATTTAGTGGCTTAAAACCAAGTCTTCGAAGGGTGTTAGCCATAAGGAACTTCAATAGCTATGAGGAAATTGTTCGATGTGCTCTCAAGTTTGATATGGAGATTGGTGTAACCCATCAGTCACATGGGTTTGATAAGAAGAGGAAAATGGAATTCAATGGAAAATATAAAGACCACACTAAAAAGAAGATGAGTTTTCCCTTATGCTCAAAGTGTGTAATGAAACATGGAGGAAATTTTCTTAAGGGGACAAGAAAATGTTATAAGTGTGGAAAAGAAGGTCATCGGGCAATTGAATGTTGAAATAATGGGAAGAAGATGTCTAATGATGCAAACAAAGGAAGGGATACACAGAATGAACCTACTACACTTCAATGTTTCAAGTGCAAGGAGATGGGGCATTATGCCAATCAATTCCCAAATCCAAGGGTTGATGATGATGATCGACGTCAACAAAATATTAAGTCCAAAGACAAAGGAAAGTCACATGAAATTTCTATCGGTGATGTGGATTACGACAACGAAGTGGTGAGAGGTACACTTACCATCCACTCTAAAGTAGAAAATGTTTTATTTGATTCTGGATCCAACCACTCTTTTATTTCTGAAGAATTTTCTAAGGGTATCACCGTATTACCTCAACAATTAGATGTTGAGTTAGCTGTGACAACCCCTAATGGCACAACAGTCGCATCAAAAGTTTATAATTCTTCTCTGATTGAAGTTTGTGGGAAAGTGCTTCCTGAAAATCTTGTGATCCTTCCTATAGTGGAATTTGATGTGATTATTGGCATGGATTGACTTTCTTTATATGGAGCCCATATCAATTTCCAAATAAGGGAAGTCACATTTCATATTCCAAATCAATCTACGATCGTCTATCGATGCAAGGATGAATATAACCTTCCAGTGGAAATTCCATCCATCTTATGGGTTTTGATTCCACTAAATGAAGGTTGTTTATCTCAAATGGTTGGTGAGGAACTCACGATTAAGAATATTCCAACTATATGGGAGTTTGACGATGTCTTTCCAGAGGAATTTCCAGGTCTTCCACCAAATCGTGAAGTTGAGTTTTCAATAGAACTCGTACCGGGTGCTTTGCCTATTTCAAATACACCTTATAGAATGGCCCCAATTGAGTTGAAGGAATTGAAGAAGCAACTCCAAGAGAATCTTGATAAAGTATTCATATGCCCTAGTACATCACCTTGGGGAGCACCTATTCTGTTTGTTAAGAAGAAATATGGATCAATGAGACTCTGCATTGATTATCGAGAACTTAACAAGATCATGATCAAGAAAAAATATCCTCTCTCGTGCGTTGATAACTTATTTGACCAACTATGTGGAGCTCAATACTTTACCAAGATTGATCTTCGTTCAGGGTATCATCAATTAAGGTTCAAAAGGGAGGATATACCAAATACAACTTTCCATACAAGGTATGGACACTATGAATTTATAGTGATTCCATTTGGTCTTACTAATGCCCCTGCTATCTTCATGGATCTGATGAATAGAGTCTTTAGAGACTATCTTGATCAGTTTGTGGTAGTCTTTATAGAAGATATTCTTGTCTATTAAAATAGAAAGGAAGAACATGATGATCACTTGAGAATTATATTGAAGACCCTGAGAAAGGAGAATCTTTATGCCAAATTTACCAAGTGTGAATTTTGGATTCAAAAAGTTGCATTTTTGGGTCACATATTCTCAAAAGAGGGGATATCTGTGGATCCAGCAAAAACAGAGGTTATCGAAAGATGGTCGAGACCAACAACAGCAACTGAGATCCGAAGTTTTCTTGGTTTGGCTAGATATTATCGATGTTTTGTAACAGATTTTTCATGATTATCTAATCCACTCACCAAGTTGACTCGAAAAGGAGTTAAGTTCGTGTGGATGGAGGAATGTGAAGAGAATTTCAAGGAGTTGAAAAGAAGGTTATCCAGTGCACCTGTACTCACACTTCCTTGTAGTGGATAAAGGTTTGTGATCTATAGTGATGCATCCAAGAAGGGGTTGGGGTGTGTTCTTAATCAAAATGATATGGTGATAGCTTATTCCTCACGACAGTTGAAAATCCATGAACAAAATTACCCAACTCATGATTTGGAGTTAGCTGCGGTAATCTTTGCATTAATGATTTAGAGGAATTATCTTTATGGAGAAAGGTGTGATATTTATACTGATCATAAAAGTTTGAAGTATATTTTCACACAAAAGGAGCTGAATATGCGCCAAAGAAGATGGTTGGAGCTGATTAAGGATTACGACTGCTCAATTCATTACCACCCTGGGAAAGCAAACAAGGTGGCAGATGCATTAAGTCAACAAGACCATGCTAGCTTATCCATAACGAGGATCACAAAAGATCCAATATTTATGGATTTACAAAGGATGGATCTTGAATTATAATGGAAGGGGGAAATCGTATCTTTCTCAAATGAATGTTCAACCATCTATACATTTGAAGATTAAAGAGGCACAGAAAGAAGATGTAGAGTTAAAAAAGAAGGTGAGAAATGTTCCTGAATTCAACCTTGATTATGATGGGATAATAAAATTCAGGAATCAGGTTTGTGTTCCTCCCATCCCAGAATTAAAGAAGGAGCTGCTGGATGAGGCACATAGTTCTTCATTCTCTATTCATCCTGGAAGCACGAAGATGTATAGGGACCTGAAAGAGTACTTCTGGTGGGATGGCATGAAAAGAGGTGTTGCTGAATATGTCTATCGATGCTTGGTTTGTCAGCAAGTTAAAGCTGAGAGACAGAAGTCTAAGGGGATGTTACAACCATTGCCCATACCTGAATGGAAATCGGAAAACATCACTATGGACTTTGTCACTGGACATCCTAAAACATCCAAAGGCAATAATTCTATCTGGGTCATAGTTGATCGTCTTACAAAGTCGGCACACTTCATTGCTATTATAGAAGATTTATCTCTAGATCAGCTTGCCATGATATATGTAAAGGAACTGGTAAGATTGCATGGAGTAACACTTTATATTATATCTGATCGGGATCCGAGGTTTACCTCAAAGTTCTGGCGAAGTCTTCAGCATGTTCTAGATACAGAGTTGAGTTTCACCACTGCTTACCATCCTCAGACAGATGGTCAGTCTGAGAGGACAATTCAAACTCTAGAAGATATGTTGAGAGCTTGCTCTATGGATTTCAAAGGTGGTTGCGATCAACACCTACCTTTGGTGAAATTTTCTTATAATAATAGCTTCCACTCCAGTATTCAGATGGATCCTTATTAAGAACTCTATGGAAAGAAATGCAGGACTCCAACTTGCTGGGATGATGTTGGGGAAAGAAATCTATTAGGACCTGATCTTGTTGATGAGATGGCAGAAAAGGTCAGATCTATTCAACAACACATAAGAGCAGCTCAGAGTCGACAAAAAATTTATGCTGATAACTGAAAAAAAGACCTATAGTTTGAAGTGGGTGATAAAGTGTTCTTACGAATATCTCCTTGGAAGAGAGTAATGAGATTTGCAAAGAAGGGAAAACTGAGCCCTAGGTATATCGGTCCTTTTAAAATACTGGATCATGTTGGGAAGGTAGCTTACTGATTGGTGCTTCAACCGAATCTCTCCCAAGTTCACGATGTCTTCCATGTATCTCTCCTGAGAAAGTACATACCTGATCCTTCACATGTACTCAACTCAGAAGTTGTACCGATGGAGCAAGATCTTTCTTATGAAGAACAGCCCATAGAGATTCTGGATCATAGCGAAAATGTTCTATGGAACAAGACCACTAGCTTGGTGAAATTTTTTTGGAAGAACCACCAATTAGAAAAAACTACATGGGAGCTTGAGGATATGATGAGGGAGAGGTATCGTCATCTGTTGGTTACAACGTGACGAATTTTGAGGGCGAAATTCATTTTAAGGAGGATAGAATGTAACACCCAAGACATTTATGAGAAATATTTTGTTTTTATGTTATATAAATCATCAAATAAATCTTTCACTAAACACAACACTAGCTTGACTTGCTTTACACGCAATCATGACCATCCTCGATAGCTTGCGTCGAACACAATATCGGGTTTCACTAAACAACGATATATTATTATGGACTAGTCGTTATTAATAGTATTAACTACATTTAAATTTTATAACATTATTATTCATCTTATACATTTTCTAGAACATGGTAAGAGAACAAAATAAATTTTTCGGGTAAAATAAGTATTTTTCAAAAAATGCAGTTTTGCCGCCTTTTGATGGCACACCCACATTAAATCTAGTTTTTTAAATGTTTATAAGTTAAATTTGGAAAAATAAAATTCTTATTTTGAATCAGGATATAAAAATTTACTTTGGATAAATTTTTGATATTTTTCTGATAACTTTCATATTTTGATGAAAAGTAAAAATACGCTAATTTTTAATTAAAAACAATTTTTTTCATTGAGATAATTTATATTGTTAAATTATAATATTTAATGGTTTTAAAGTATAAATATGATATATTTTTACCATTTAATATAATTTATGTCATTATCATTAATTTCAAATTGAATTCATAGGTAAAAATACTTCAATCTTTGGCAATGTTTTAAATTATAAAACTCGTTTTCTTAACAACGGGATCAATTTTAAATTAATTACTACAACTTATGTGTTTTGAATTTTGAAAAATTGATTCCATATTTGGAACTAGTGGGTTAAAATTATGTTAATAGGCTACTTTTTATTTTTGGGCATTATGAATAGTAACTACGGTAAATTTTATTTACCATAGTTAAAGGTAAATCAGGTAGTTAAGGGTAAATATAAGATTATAAAATTACCCTAACACCTTCCAAAATCCTATTGGATGACTAAAAGTCGACCCATATCACCTAAGGGTCAGTTTAGATTCATTTAATGGACTTGTTTCCATGAATATAATTTAATATATATTAAAGGCAAAGAATGTGACAACATGTCACTTTCTTAAATCTTATAAGTATAATAATTTTAATTTAGTGATAAACTTAATGAAACTTCGAAAATGAATATTCTACATAAATATAATATAATTATCGACATCATAGGAATTTATTTAGGATTTTTAGGGATTAAATAATTATCATTAATTATGACACAATAGTGATGTTGAAATTATTTTATTAATTAAAATATAAAATAAATGGTTTTAAAAATATTAATATAAATATTATATTAACTATTTAATGTGCTCAACTAATTTTATAGATACATATGAAATTTAATGAATCTATTAAATCTTTTAGTTTGAAAATATCTTCTGTATATATTTTATTTAAATTCAAATAAATGAATAGTGTCAAAATTGACACTATTGTTATTTTATAAAAATAACATATTATAAAATTGTTTAAAAATCACAAAAATATTTAAAAATTATAAATTAAAATTTATATGGTCTAAAATGTCAAAAAGTGTCAAATTATGGAAAATTCACAACACATATGTAATTATTTATAATAATTTAAAATATAGAATATTATTACCACAAATAAAATTAAATTGATAAATAAGGATAAATCAAGTTGATAATGTTTAAAATAAACTCCTAACAAGTATAAATTATATTGGTTGATGATATTACAACCCTATCTCATCTAATATTCGGATATGAGTCATTTTGGAAGTTTTTATGTGGGGTTGGGATTTAATATAAACTAATATTTCTTATATTTCCAAAGGTGCCCCTCTCCTCCCTTATAAATGGGAACCTCCTCCCTCTCTTCCTCACACCACTTTGAGCCTTCAAGCTCGGCCAAACCCTGCCAAATTCTCTTCTCCACTTCCCTAGAAACATCCTAGAGGTCTTGGTCTTCTTCAAAGACGAATTTTAGTTCCCTAAGAGGAGGTCTCAAAGAGGCGCTTCAAAGAAGAGGTAATGTCCGTTACCGATTCTTTCAACTTTATTTCTTCTTCCACTTCTTCTTATTTAGTTGTTTCATTATGAAGTAATAACATCAGTATCACTCATATACTGATATATTATTATAAGTATGAAACAACCATATTTCACCATCTATCCATCCTACGGAAAACGAAATCATCGTGCGTGCGTACGTGTGGAATACCGTCTCCACGCCGTGGTGTAATCTATTTTACACAACCACCTTACTTGGATGGGTATAATGGTTTAAATAATAACTATATATGATTATTGTAAAGTGATATTGATTCTGAAATAGTATACATACACTCCAATACAATTTCACGATCATGGGAACGATATCATCGCTCGTGTGTACGTACGGAATATCGTCTCCATGATGTGATGCGACTCGTTCTACATGATCTTCATTGAATAATGATTATATAAATGAATTTAATAAATGAATATGATATATATTACACTAATACCATTATGTAAATGAGTTATCTATAACCTAAAGAGAAGAATAAGAATTTATTCGAAAAAACATGCATAAGAACAAAAAGTAATAAACACCCGAATAACAAGTAGCAATGAAATATTACTAATAAGAAGCTAAGAATATGGCCATATATGATATCATAACAATGATTATGATTCTGTAATAAGTCAATGACATTATTTAAATCATTATACAGGATTTTCGGACACTTACGTAGCAAATCGGACCTAAGGTAAGGGAAAATATCACAATCTCATTTTTATCTGAGATTGTTTATACTTTGGTATTTACTGGGGTGTATTTTATCATCCACATCCATTTTTCTTCAATATGTAATATTATTTCCATCCACCTAAAATTTTTTAAATCCAATTTTACACTTCGGTGAGTTTTTAGTAAAAGATATGAAAGGAATCTTTTGTCGTTTTTCGTACGAGGTACTTTTTGACTTTTCCGAAAAATGTACGAGAAGAATGTTTTTTAACTTATACAGCATGAATGGATTTTTAAAAAATGATTTCCAAGAAGCTTCCTTTACAAGTTTTCAGGTTTATTTTTAATCAACTTCTTTTAGTTTAAAATTATATGACATGTTAAGAAAAGAAAAATGTTTTTGAAGTAGAAAGGATATTTTCTTCAAGAATGGAGTTCAAGTGTTTTGTCAAAATTATTTTCCATCTAAGATAAAGTAGGTTTCTATTTATATCCCTATTATTACATTTATTTGATTATGTTGTGATGGAATTATTTTTATGAATTCCTTTATCTTATATGAATTGTTTAATGATGTCACGATGTTTAAGAATCCCATTTTTATTACATGGGTTATGCAATGATGTATGATTTATGATTTTGTGGCACACATAAGAATGGTATCATTATGAGATGGGTGGGACCTATATCTCCCTCCAATGCATTGGGTAAAGATTTATATCTCATGGGATAGACATGTCTGGAACGGTAGGTTAAACCGGTTCAGTGAAACCGGACTAAAACGAGGAGTGAACTCGGTTCAGAAATGGACTTTGTCCGCTAAGATAGTCTTGGAAATGAGTCTTGACTACTAAGAAATGATTCTATATGATTATGTGTGTATTCCACAAAGTTTTATGTTTTAAGTTATGATTATTTGGATTACATTTCACTAATATTATTTATCCCATGTTATGAAATTATGATCTCTTTTGCAGGTTAAGATTTCCAAAATGTTATGTTATTATGAATATGATGTGATTGATATTTTTTTTGTTTACCCTTACTGAGCATTTGAGCTCACCCTTTTGTATGTCTTCTTTCCCCAGATCAGGATGAAGGTTATTAAGTAGGATATACCAAAAGGGACTCCAGATATGATGAAATAAATGGGAGACAATGTAGATTCTTTATAAACCAGTTGTTTATGTTTCCCTGTTTCCAAAGACACTATACCTATACAGACTTTTCCTGGTTTTGTTATATGTTGTAACAAGTGTGCTTTAATTCTGAAGTAATAACAATGTATGTAAAGTATGGGTCGTTATAAGTCAGAGCTTTGATACTACTGTAGAAGGACCTACTCTCTGTGGGTCCTGCGGTAGATGAGGTAGCTCCACCTGGAACCACAGCTATGGAGAAAAACCGAACGGCCACTTGGCCATATGGGAAAACCGGAAGACTCCCCCTGTCACCTAGGGCGAGCCCTGCTCCTGCGGGCCTCGCGATCCCAGCGGGTCACGCTTCAGTGGGCTGGGTTGTGCGGGCCCAGCGATTCGTGCCCCCCTACAGGTCAGGTCGAACCGCGGCCCAGCAGGCTGAGCCCACTGTGGCCCAGCCCATCCGGGTCAAACACTGGATGGTTCGGGTCGACCCCAATAGGTTCGGGTTGGCCCCGACCGGATCGAGCTGGTTCGGATCGGACCCGGACCCTTCTAGGCACAATTTTTCTTAATGGACCACTACTTGAAATTTGGGCTACCATTTGACCAACCGTTTGTGGTTCTAGGACCATTAGAGTGAGACATTACTTTTGGTATGCTACATTTGAGTTTTAGAGAATTTTTTAGTACAATCGGGTTGGATCAAACCCGAATCAAACTGGTCCCTCGGTACTAAAAAACTTATAAGTCGCAGACCGGGCATCTGATTGATGAGCTGTTTGTCGCGTTGGAACCTTTATGACATTGAGGACATTTGGGATACTTCTTAGTGGAGCTTCATGGTGGTTGAGGTGCGTCCTTTGGCTTGAGGAGCATATCCTCTCATAATCAAGCAGTCTTTGAGCGGGAATCCAGTGGGTAGTAGTGAAGCAGAGGTTAAGGGTAAATCATACGGAGGTTAGTACAGAGTAATCCTATATGGGTCAGCACTTATCGATCTTATGTGGGTCAAAACTCAACGATCCTGTGTGGGTCAATCATATTGATCATGTGTGGGTCATATCCTATGTGGGTCAGTGGGGGTTAGTGCCTATTGATCCTTTGTGGGTCAGACTTCGTATGGACAGCAGCAGTACCTCTCAATAGAATAAGATGATCTAGATTTACAAATAATCATTTTTACTTCTGTACATATGTTACATACCTACTATGAGATGAGTCTTTACCTTCATGGTGTTACCTTTGAGGTACATTCACCTTCATGGTGTTATCTTCATAGTGTTACCTTTGTTGTAAATTCACCTTTGTGGTTTTATCTTTGTGGTACTCTTACCTTTATCTTTTTACCATTGTGGTGTTAACATTGTGGTACATTCACCTTTTTGGTGTTACTTTCATTGTTTCACCTTTGTGGTACATTCACCTTTATGGTGTTACCTTTGTGGTACTCTTACCATGTGGTGTTACATTTGTGGTGTTACCTTTGTGGTGTTACCATTGTGGTATTATTTAATTTGTGGATCAGTGGTTAAAATGGCTTAAAGGTTGGAGCCTTATGTTTCCTCATGTATGAGATGAGTATATTTTGATAACATAGGTATATGTATGGGAATATACCTAAGTAGAGTTGATGACTATTGCTTTGTGATTTGTGATTGAGGCCTTGCTTTGTGGATTTTCTTTTTTCAAACTCTAGGAGACCTTCAGGGGTCTCGGGGTCCCTACTATGTATTGTTATACTCACCCTGCAAAGGCTACACCCACACCTTGCTATGTCTTGTGCAGACGACGGACTGTATTGATCAAGGCAGAGGGAGCTAGGACTAGACGGTGCTCAGATGTTAACAATTTGATGTCATGTGATGCAGTGACTACTGATCATGAGTTTTACCAACCCATTTGGTAGGATCCTCAGTGGACGTTCTAACAGTAGTTTTATAATTTAATTTTTACTTTTAATTTATAATTGGTCTTGCCTTTTGGCCCCATTACATTCAGTACAGTTTTTACTACAGGATTTTACTTCTTGGTTGCTTCCTGTTGTGTTCTTGTTCTGTGTGTTTGTAATGGTTTAAAGGAAATGCCTTCACATTAGAGGGATACGCCTTTCTGGTGCTATTCCCTTACCCCTGTCCTATGGAAGTCAAGATTGGGGTAGTCACGGCACGGTCCCCAGGGGATGGTCATGAAAATGTGGTATCATAGGAGTCGGTTCTACCGAAGAACTAGGACTCTGATCTTTTCAATGTGGGAAAAGTGTTAAGTGTTATGAGTGAGGTTTTCAGTTTGGGTAATCCAATTTTGGTGTGGCGGCCGATGTATCCATACAATAGGACCCCGAATTCGGATTTCTGACATAGTGCATGAAAACAATGATTTTTTGTGTTCTAAAATGTTTTCCTTTAGATCCCTTTGAGTCACCTCACAATGTATAAATTATTGAATGTGGAAAAAAAATTCATTTAGTATTATGACACGTAGACAACCAGCCAAGATTCCAAAGATAGTACATGATGAAGGCCCACCGAGCAATGAGGCTTCGGTGCAGGGCCCTCTTACAACGATAGTGCCAACGGGTGGTGCACCAGTACCACGACCACCTGTTGGGAAGAAGATGCCACCGGGCCCACAAGAAGAGGGTTCACACCGACTGAGTTCATTGCATGAGTACCAGTGGAAGTGGCCTTTGATTTTCCAAGGTGATACTGATCCACATGAGAATGCAGATTGGATGGAGGCAATGGCTAGAGTTTTTCGCTTAGTTGGGACACCATCTAATTTGATGTTGATCCTAGCTGCTAGTCTCTTCCAGGGAGCAGCTAGGAGATGGTTGAGTTTGACACTTCAGGTACACAATGAGGTGACCCTCATCTGGGAGTATATTTAGGGCCTTTTCAGGGCAGAGTTCATCCCAGCTACTCTACGCTATGTGCGTATACAAGAGTTGTTGCACTTACAGTAGGAAAAAAAGACCGTGGCCCAGTACTCGGCGAGGTTTAATGGTCTCTCCAGCTACTCCACCGACATAGCATGAGAACTTCTTTTTAGGGCCTAGACCTTTGAGTAGGGTCTCTGAGGGGAGATCAGAGTATCAATTACATTGGTTTATATTCCGACACAGGCTGGGGTGCTAGAGTGATCACTTTTGGTGGAGAGATTCTTATCAGAGAAGGTGTCGGCAGTAAGACCCACCACCAGACGTCAGATAGCAGATTCATCCTTAGTAAGAAGTAGACATATGTTGTAGGGGACCATGTGGGCCAGACCTTCTGGTGGACTACCTCAGTATACATGTTTGGTGGTGCGGGTAACCTGGGGCAGGGGCAGACAGTTTTGTATCAGGCTGTGCTACTCGTGTGGTGGCCAGGGCCACATGGATCACGACTATCCGACCTACCATACGGACGCCCATCTGACGGTCACGGGACCACTGAGGTAGAG
The DNA here is from genome assembly GCA_963277665.1 of Viscum album. Classification (NCBI taxonomy): domain Eukaryota; kingdom Viridiplantae; phylum Streptophyta; class Magnoliopsida; order Santalales; family Viscaceae; genus Viscum; species Viscum album. Next base: position 1,039,789,193 of record OY728143.1, on the reverse strand, counting down.
GTAGTGATTTGAGAGAGGATTTCTGCCTGGTGGAAGATGTGGTAAAGGAGATGGCCATGTAGTAGGAAGTGGGCAGCGATTTGAGGATCTACCATCACCACCACCAGGTGGTCCACCCCTACCAGAGGGAGCCGGAGGACATTGACAAGCTAACTCGAGGCAGAAAAGTCCAATGACCACAGTGTTTTAGATATGATTATGGGTATGGTATGTGTATACTCCACCCTATCTTTAGTTCTTATAGACACTGGTGATAGTCACTCTTTTATTTCCACAACCCTCATTTGCAGGCCGAAGATTCCGATGGAGCCATTGGATCGATCCTTACAGATAGAGACTCTTATGAGTAGTAATTCGATGATTACACATAGGTTTCAGCAGTGTGAGATTACTATAAAAGGTGATAGCTTCACTTGGTATCTTCTAGTAGTGATGTCGAGGCCTTATGACGTCATCTTGTGTATGGACTAGTTATCCACATTCCATGCTCAAATTGACTGTACTAGGTGGAATGTACGGTGTCTCTCTGAGGATAGGACTAGGTTTTTCTTCACCAGTGAGAAGGGAACCTTTGCAGCACATGATGGACTTACCCAAAGGAGGGTGAAACTGATCACACATCAGTTGGCTAGCCTTACCTTCAGAGTAGTTGATATTGAGAGTTCGAGCTATCCTGTAGTGGTGGACCAGTATATTGATGTCTTCACTAATGATGTTTCAGGACTACCCCCACAAAAATAGGTAGACTATTACATAGAAATGTACCACGAGATGGCACCAATATCTATACCAGAATATCAGATGGCTCCCGCGGAGCTTCGTGTGTTTTGAGTACAGCTGGAGGACTTTCTGAGGAAGGGGTTTGTAAGGCCCAGGGTTTCTCTTTGGTCAGCCCTGATTTTTTTCGCCAATAAGTAAGATAAGAGTTTGAGGCTCTATGTTGATTATAGGTGCCTGAACCGAGTGACCGTAAAGAACAAGTATCTACTTCTAAGTATTGATGATCTTTTCGATTAGCTGAAGGGAGCTCGTTGGTTTTCAAAGATAGACCTCATATCAGGCTATCGTCAGCTCAGGGTACGAGATGAGGATGTGAAGAATACAGCCTTAAAATGTTGGTATGGACAATATGAGTTCTTGGTTATGCCATTTGGAATGACCAAACCCCATAAGTGTTTATGGGAATTATGAACATGATCTTCCAGCCATACCTCGATTGCTTCGTGGTGGTCTTCATCAACAACATCTTTATTTACTCAGCGTCAGAGGAGGATGATGCCTATCATCTATAGATAATTATGGATACACTCTGAGAGAACCAGATTTATGGTAAGCTTTCTAAGTGCCAGTTATGGATAGGAGAGGTTGATATTCTGGGAAATGCTATCTCAGAGGCTAGAGTTGTGGTAGACCCGACGAAGATAGAGGAAGTTCTTTCTTAGAAGCCACCGAAGAGTGTGACCGAGGTGTGGAGTATCCATGGATTGGCTGGGTACTACCAGATATTCTTACCTAACATTTACAAAGTTACAAAACCCTTTTCAGCATTTAAGAAGAAAGGAAAGACCTTCATGTGGACAGAGATATGCCAACGGAGTTTTCAGAAACTGAGGCAGAGACAGACGAGTGATCCCATCTTGAGGCTACCAGATAGAGGTGTTGGGTATGTATTATACTACGACGGATTAGGGACCGGACTAGGATGTGTCATGATATAGGAGTGAGCAGTGATTTATTATGGTTCACAATATCTATGACAACATGAGAAGAACTACTCTACCCATGACATGGAGTTAGCAGTAGTAGTCTTCTCATTGAAAATTTGGTGACACTACTTGATGGGTGAATGGTTTACTATTTTCTCTAATCACAAGAGTCTCAGTATATCTTCTCATAGAAGTACCTGAACCTGAGACAATGACATTGGATAGAGTTCCTCCAATACCATGACTTTGGGATAGTCTACACTCCTGGAAAGGGGAACATAGTATCAGACACACCAAGACAGAGGTCTGGTCTACAGTTTCTGAGTGAGGTGACAAAGTAGCTAGCCACATTGCAGATATACATTTTGGATAGAGATGGAGAATCTTACCTTCAGTCTATGAATATCACTCCCCACTTCTACTGTGAGTTTGGGTGGTACAACTTGGGGACATTGATTGTGAGGTTCAATGTTCCTAGATATCCTCAGGACATGCACCAAATAGATTTTATGAAGGTGTGGAGAACGTCATCCTCTTCAGATGATGCACCATGATACTAGTAGCGCTACTGGAGGATTTGTTGTGGGAATTTCATACGTCCCATCTGTTGGTACATACTGATGTGGCAAAGATGTACCAGGACCTCCGGTGTCATCACTGGTAGCCAAGGATGAAGAAGAAAGTGGCAGAGTTTGTTTCACGATGCCTCACTTGTCAGCAAGTGAAGGCCGAGCATCCGGTTCCAGAAGGCTTAGCCCAACCACTAGAGGTACTAGATTGGATGTGGGATAAAATCTCCATAGACTTTGTGACAGAGCTTCCACATACGTCCAAGAGACTTGATTCCATCTGGTTGATCGTTGGACAACTCACCAAGTCATCCCACTTCCTACCCATCTGAGAGCAGCGATCAGTAGAGGGATTGTGACACATCTATGTACAAAAGATTCTATGACTTCATGGGGTGTCATCGACGATCGTCTCTTACCATGAAACATGTTATACAACATGGTTGTGGAAAGAATTATAAGAGGCATTCAGGACTCAGCTATGTTTGATCACAGCCTTTCATCCTCAGAAGGATGGTCATATAGAGTGGACCATTCATACACTGGAGTACATGCTTCATGCTTAAGTACTAGATTTTGTCCATAGTTGAGAGGATCACCTGCCCTTGGTGGAGTTCTCATACAAAAAACAGTCATCACTCCACCATCGGTTTGGAACCATTTGAGGGCCTATATGGTTGACCTTCCAGATCACCTCTATGCTGGACAGATCCAAGGGAGTCACCACTTATGGGTCCAGAGTTGGTATGGGCCACCTCTGAGAAGATACAGATCATCCAGAAGTTGATGAAGACTAAACATAGTATAAAAAATGTTTAGGATAATAGGAGATGGAGACCTATGGTGTTCTAGGAGGGGAAAAACATATTCTTATGAGTCTCCCCTTAATGGGGACTATAGAGATTTGGCCGAGGCAGAAAAATATCATAGAGGTTTATCAGGTAATTTCTGATACATTGGAGGGTTAGTGAGGTAGCATACCACTTAGCACTTCCATCGCATTTGGAGAGGGTGACTGACGTCTTCCACGTATCCCAGCTGAGGAAATACATACATGACTCATCTCACATCATCGACCATGGAAATATTTACATTGATGATGGGGAAACATTTACAGAGGTTCCAGTAGAGATTGAGGATTGACAAGAGTGGGTCCTTCATGGACGATCGATACCTCTAGTGCGCATTTTCTGGCAACACGGGAACCTCCAGGAGAGCACATGGGAGCGGGAGGCTTCGATTCGTGCTCAGTACCCCCATTTCTTTCTTTAGAAAATGTTGTGGATTTCGGGGACAAAAATCCCTATGGGGGATAATGTAAAACCAGGTTTTTCCATATAATTTTTTTTAATTATATGGAATTATTATGAGTCTTCAAAAACCGACGGTGCGTGATTCCGGAGACCGGTGTGCCAAAAATGAATTTATGAACTTTTTAAGGCTTGTTCAGTAAACATGTGAGTGGTGTTTTCTATCTTTTGAACCAATTCTTGGATTAAAATTTTGAGGGCACCGTTGAATCCATAGTGATGGGATTCACTTAAGGGAGAATTCTCTTTAATCGCAGTAGGTCGGGACAAAAAGATTGATTTTGGGAATTTTAAGAGAATATTAAAATAACAAAGTTATTTTATTTATCTCATTTCTTTTCCTCCAATGGTAAAGCTATGGTGGTGGGACTAATGACGTGTCAAGCCATTAAATGGATTGACTCCTAAAAACCTTTATAACAACGTCTTTGGAATTATGATTATTTATATTAAATTAACCCCCATTAATTCCACGAGCATTACTCGCCCTCCCCCTCTCCTATTTATATGAAGTTTAGGGAGGGGTATTGGCATAGATTCACTAAGGGATGAAGTTCTGATAAAGTTCTGTGACGCCAACCCCTTGGGGGAAGGGGCCGGTTCTGGCAAGTACTAACGAGTGACACCAAATCCTGAACCAATGAATGACGATTGAATGGCATCATTGGCAGCTTGTTGTGGGGACAACAAACACCGACTCCCCCTCAATCGCGGGTGTTCTCCATCAATCTTGAGGTAGAGTTTTTTAGTTTTTATTTTCAACAGATTGTTGAATCATACATTATATTTCTTGATAAGATGATAATGCAGTGGGCTGGGGCCAAACAAATAAGGCTCGTTCCCAATGCCACTTGTTTTACCTTTGTGTTCTCCGTGAAAGACTGTCGGCATGGCACCGGCGACCGACTCCGAAAGATGATGGCGGCTGCTGGCACTGGACGACCGCGATGGAGGCAGCACACCGTCGCGCGCCGCTGGAGGAGGTCGCGACAGTCTACTGCGGCAGCCAGCATAGTGGCTGTCACCTGCCGGCCATGGAGGTGATGCAGTGTGCGGTCACGTGCCTCCAACGGAGAAGGGACAGAGATATTCAGCTGTGGAAGTTGAGCAGGGTGGCCGTCATTGGTCAGTCACAGGAGGAGGCAGCGGCGTGCAACAACGCGCCGCCAGAGTAGATGCGACTACAACACGGCGGCGGCGGTAGGACCTGCTCCCTACGGGTCCCGTTGTAGATTTAATGGTGACCCTTGGTACTACCGGTGACTTTTTCACCTCACTGTTACTATTGTGTACCGGTGAACCTCGCACCGGTTCTTTCATTTCTTTATATTATACATACAGTGACACCCTTTGCTGCTTATCTTATTTTATTTTCTAACAGTAACATGTTTTACTTCTCTTGTAATGGTGACCCCTTGGTTATATCGGTGAACTTCATCCCACTGTTATCCATCCTTCCAGTGACTTTTTATTTTAAGTATCGATGACCTTTTATAATAGTGACTATTTTATCTATCAATGATCTTTGTTTCCTTTTAAACTAATGGTAGCTTTTTTTTTATTTGTAACGGTGAACTTATTGGTATCAGTAACCTCTATTTATTTTATTTTATTTTCAACAGTGACTCCTGACTCACATGTTCTCATTCTAACAGTGAGTATTTTTATTTTATTTTGTTACTGGTGACACTTCTCTTTTAGCCCAACGTCTACCAGTGACTTTTCCCATTTTTAGACTATTGGTGAGCTTCCCTGTCTATCGGTGACCCTTTGTTCCTTCCATATGACCGTTATGTTCACGAATCACCTCACCGTTAGCTACTTCTCATTTTTTACTCACCGTTCACCCCTCTTTCTCTCACCGTTATACTTCATTCTTTGTACCTCACCTTTATTCATTCCTCAATAATAACTCCACTCATCGATAGACTTCTACTTTTCTCGTCGTTACCCTATCCCCTACTATCTCACCGTGTTTCCTCTCACCGTAATCCCCAACCACCATCTCTTCATTATCCTTCTCACCAGTTTCAGCCACCGTATCACATCTTCCCACCATAACTTGCAGCAATGGTTTCATTGTTCCACGATGACACCTTCTCGCACCGCTTAACTTCTGAAACCATTTTCACTCTCAATTACTTCCACTTTCATTGCGTCGTACTTTCTTCAACCCCCACACCCAACTGTAGTGTTGCTTCCCATCCTTCTTGCATCGCAAACTCCACACCCAAAATCAGACTCGGACCAGATCTCCAAATAAGAACCAATTAACAGTACTTTTTCAAAATGCTGCTAGTCCGCAACTCACTGCCGCGCATAATAGGAAGCACCCGCTGAAGTCTGCTGCTGTGTGAAGAGGGTTACGCTACATTCCACAGGAGAAAAGGGGTTTTGCTGGTCCTGATGAGCTCAAATGAGACCACTTTTTCCGCTGATTAACCGAATCACCATTGTTGAAGACCTGCAACCAGATTTTCATCTGAAGATGCCGATGGGAGTTTCACTATGATGATGTTTGGACTAGTTTGAACGGGATGACTAGATGAAGTCGCTGTTGAGGGAAAACTGCAAGCTGACTACCGTGGCTGGAGAAGGGGTAGCTGAGCTAGAGCATAGGAGCCACGCCGTTGCGGCTTGGAGAAGAAACCACGAACCCTTCTTCCCCTGTTGTGTGCCATAATCTTGGGGAAGAAGAAGAAAGTTTAAAATATATATAATAATATTAGATTAAAATAAAAATTACATTAAAAACCTAAATTAAAATTAACTAATTTAAAATATAAAACAATTTTAATTATATAATATATTAAAGATAATTAATTTATAAAACAAAATTAATTTTGCTATCAACTAAATTAAAACATTAATTAAAATAAATTATTTAATAATAACTTCTAAATTGAGATAAATAAATCATTAATTTAATATTTCATTTTAAATTTTTATAATTATTTTAATGTTTATAAAATAAAAGAATATATTGAATAAGTTAACAACTAAATGTTCAAAATAATAATTAATTTAATAATTATTATTGACTCTATCAGTTAATCACCTAAATTATTTAATATAATGATTAGAGCTAAAATTTTAACAACTTATAAATTTAAATAATAAAAATTATTTTAGTGAATTAATTGACAAATAGATGCCTTTTTCGCATCTGAAATTAACTTTAATAAATTTATTAGATTAATTTAGTTAAATTCATAATTATTTAATAATATTATTAATAATTTATAATTTATGTTTTAGATATCCAACTAATAATATTTAAGTGAATTATCTATTATTATCTATTGATCTATTTTCATGTTTTAATTGTTTTAACATTGCTTTGTTTGTTTTTCTTATGCAGGTTCACACCAAGCCCTTAAATACGTCCAGGTTCATTCAATTAACTCATCGGGAGTTAGTTGTGTGAGAAGAAATCGCGAGACTTTCCAGTCACGAACACACACACGTGTGCGGTGCAATAGTTAAAGATGAATTCAAGTCAGTGAAGAGTTCGGTGACGAGCAGTAGAAGAAAGTGTGTACATAAAGAAGAGCAAGAAGAAGATCTGAGGGGTGGGGGAAACTAATTGGGACGACGCTCATTCATTCCACGATCACATTAGATGTGATCCGGGACACTCATTCATTCCACAAACACATATTGGAGATAAGATCCAAGGACTCTCATTCGGACTACCAGGTGCAGAATTGGAGACGAGCAGAAGACCAAGGAGCCCAAGAGAAGAGTTGCATTTGGGGAGTTCTTCTTCGCCCTTTCCGGAATTTTTGTACTCTGTTCTTGGAATGTTTTTCACTACATTAATCAATATGATTATAGGTTTAACTTTCTCAGATTGGGAATTTTTAAAACCATCTGGTTATGATCTTTTAAGATTCATTTGCTTATCTTTTTAGGAAATTAGAATCAGTTGGAGAGATTGATTCTGTTTCTAATCTTTGATCGTTCACACATCTATGTTTACAATTCAAACTTCAAAATCGACTGGCGAGGTTGATCTTGAATACATTTTTCAAATCTTTAACAACTTAAACTTTGGAAATTTATGGCGAGTTCTTTACCAAATGTTATCTTTTAAAACATTGTTGCAGTTCGATTATGTTTTGGTGTGGTGAAATCCAAGACTTAATCCTGTGCATGTTGAGTTTCTTAGAAAGGGAAACTCTTCAATCTTTCTCGAGGTGTGATTAGATTTCAAGCTGTGGAGAGAACATCTATTCATACCGGTAGTTTAGCATTTCTGAGAACATTTTCGATCGACGTTCCTTGTCTTATTGGTTAGTGTTAGTATACTATATTAGCTCTAGTTGCTTTGCAGTACTTTGTATAAACTTTAGTTTCTTTGTTAAAAAAATTAACGTTTCCTAATCCTGTTTCCATTTCATCAATAAAATAAAAAATATATAAAAAGTAAGAAGATGGTTTCCCCACTGCTGACAATAGTTGGGGTTTAAAATTAAAAAATATTAGAAATCACTCATCTAACTTCTCTATGGATCGACCCTGCACTGTTGTACTAGAGTAGGAGTAATAAAAGTAATTTTGAGGGCCTTGACGAACTCCGACCTCACCGAAATTTTGCGTCATTACTGGGGAAGGCACAAGTTGAGTGTTCTATGTTTTAGAAAATCTAAACCAAAATAATAATAATAATAAACATAAAAAAAATATCATATAAAAAACTGCTTAAAAAAATGTGAACTAGAACTTACTGCTTTAGATGTCCATTAAAATCTACTTCATTGTGAACTATTGTGTGTTTAATCTCATCTGGATTTAATTGAAAAATGGGTGTTAATCAGAACTGGAATCAACTAGTACCTTACTGTGTTTTTTGTAAAGATTATGGACATATTACCTGGCAGTGTGTCTATAACCAGCCACAACACACTTCTTTCATTGAATAGGATGAATATTTTGAGCCCAGTCTTGACACCCTAGCTAAAATTGAACTAATTGATTCTAAACTGGATGCTAGGGTGGAACTAATTAACAATTGGTTAAATGAAAAACATGAAATTCAAATTAGAGATTCTCAAGAGTGAGATCAATGATTAAAAACATTGGAAAGTATGCTCTTGGATTTACAACAGAAGGATAAAGAACAACGAGAATTTTAAGAAAATTAAAAAGAAAATGTTTAAAAAAGATTTGAAAATCAAATTGAATCAGACAGTGACTGTGAAACTAGAAAAGAAACCATTCACTTTGAAAAATATGGTTCTTTTGAACTAAATCTAGAAACACTACTAGAAAAACAAGTATTTGCGACGGGCTATTTGCGACGGGATCCCGTCGCAAATAGCCCGTTGCTGAAAACGCCGTCGCAACTACACTTATTTGCGACGGGCCCGTCGCTAAAGCCTTTTTTTGCGACGGACATTCTCCCCGTCGCAAATAGTATTCCGTATTTTTGTAAAAAACTTTTAAAATAGTTTTTGCGACGGGACCCGTCGCAAATACCTTTTGCGATGGGACCCGTCGCAATCGCTTTTGCGACGGTTCCGTCGCAAAAAATATTTTTTAAAAAAATAAAAAAAATTAATAATACTAGTATTTGCGACGGGTCCCGTCGCAAATACTATTTTTTAAAAAAAATAAAAAACTATTAATAAGACTAGTATTTGCGACGGGCATAGTATCCCGTCGCAAATACTATAAAAAAAATAAAAAAAATAAATTATTAATAAATTATTTTAATTAATATAATAATAGAATTATAATTTAGAAATGAAAATAATAAATTATTTTAATTACTATAATAATAGTAGAATTATAATTCAAAAATAAAAAATAATAGAATATTAATAAATGATTTAATTAATATAATAATATTACAATTATAATTTATAAATAAAAAAAATATTAATAAGTTATTTTAATTAATATAAAAATAATAGAATTATTTTACATTCAAATATTAAAATAATTCAAGTATTACAAAAAAATAATTAAATTTTAATATTATAAAATTTTAATATATATATAAAATTTTAATATATATATATAATTTAATATTATAAAATATAAATAATATTATTATTCATATTAATATTGTTATTTAAAAATATAATATTATTAATATTTTATAATGAGACATAAACTACGAATAGAAAAAAAAAATATTTTGATTTCACAAATTTTATAACAGAAATACAAACTCTAATCTGAAGGAGGGGGGGAGGGGGGGAGGGGGGAGGTGGGGGATCTGCAGATGGTGGTGGAGGAAACTCCATCCCTAAAGCATGAGTGAGTCGGCGCATGTACTCCATCTGCTCCTGATGCTGCTGCTGCCACCGACTCGTCTGCTCCTCGTACAGCTGCTGCTGGCGTCGACGCTCCTCCTCATGCTGCTGACGCATCTGCTCCTGCTCCTGTCGGAGACTCTCTATCTGTGCAGTCTGAGATCGCAACTGATCCTCATACTGTGTAGAAGAAGATGCACGAGCTCCTCTCGAGCTGGACGCCGACATCGCAGCACTGCCATAATAATCTCCGGGAGTCAGTCGAGAGCCGATACCAACTACTCGGCCCTTCTCGAAGGCATACTGGGTGGCCTGCATCCATGCCGCCTCATCAAACTGACGGGCAGTGGTCTGATCTGATGACTCGGCCTGACTCTCAGGCCGGGCCTGTGCCGCTGCGGCCTCATATGACTCCTATAGTTGCAATTTAAAATTAAAATTGTGAATATATTATATGCAGTTAATTTTTAAACTTGAAAACAAATAATACTGACCACGATGTGATGCTGACGATCACCTCTGAGCTCCCCAGTAGCAGGATCACTATACATCCTCCGATATACGTCGTACTCTGTAATATCGGGGTGCTCGACAGCCTATAAGAATAAAAAATAAACTGTTAATATTTATAGTTATATAAAATATTTATAAATAATGTACGTACCAGATGCTGTCTATGAGTACTGAAAGAACGACTCCCAGCTCGATGAGTCACCTCCTGTCTTTCCCGATTCTGCCTCCCCACCGATGATCTCCTCTGAAAGGCACCACTCAACCAGTGCGCACATAATCCATCCCATATATGGGATGAAATATACTCTGGTCGGTGTGCTCTACATGACTCTTCAAAATCTGACACTCCTGCTTTCTTCATCGCAACTTTTCTTAAATTGTGCAAAAACTGACGAAGACGATCACGCATGGCCACCTCCCATGCCTCGTGGATGACGTCACGCATGGTATCCTCAATCGGATACCATAAACCCTACAAATAAATCAAAATATCAAGTTAGAAATGAAATAATTTTCAAAATAAAAATTATTTATTTACGTACGTACCAACCAATGGCCGAACATGGCCTGCTGCACATCAATGAGAATCTGCTCCCATGTGGTCCACGGCTGAGAGAAATAGTTGCGCAAAATAGCGCTGCCCTGTCCGACTGCTATATGCGGAAAACTGAAAAAATAATAAACATTTATTATGTGAATAGATTAATGAAATCTTAGTCAAATCCACATGTTATCACATAGGTTATCACACCTCCGTGTGCGTGGATCAAACCCAAGACGTGGACGTCGCTCGGGGACGGGGTCAGGAATCATCAATCGTGCAAGACCGCGCCCCCTCCGCGTACTCCCTGGAGCGCCTGCAGGCTGAGGGTCATCTGTCAGCAACTCATCCGCATCAAAAGTCAGGTCAGCATCCGCCAACGCACGAAATGTGGCGTCGTCCATCTGAAACAGAAAATGTTAATGTTAGCAAATAATTGATAATTACTATTATATATACATATATACATATTATGATTGTATATAAATACCATGAAATGCTATCAGTGTTCATCTTCATCATCATCTTCATATATGTCAATGTCATCTTCATATTCCTCCTCAACATCATCGATATCCATTCGAGTTACAGTTGCTTCATCTCTTACCGTTTCAAATTCATATGTGACATCATTAACATCATCGTCATCACCGACTCTTAAATGTGGGGTGTCGTCATCGATACTCATGTCTCTTTGTAAAAAAGATTGATTTTGAGTACTCTCTTGAAAAACTTCAATTCTTTGCACATCAGTGAAAGCACATTCACTTTGACTAAACTGATTGTCTCGAATTTTGATTTTTATTACACTCCACCAATCAGTCAAGTCTCTTGATGTTGCACAGTACTTTGCATAATAAACTTGATATGCCTGTTGAGCCAATAAGAATGGTTCATTTACTGCGAGAACACTTTTACATTTAATATCGATGATTCCATGAGTCGGATGAACACGCACGCCTCTCTCTGTATCCAACCACCGACATTTGAACATGGTTATGTAATGTTGTCCAAGATAACAGAGTTCAATGATTTCATCAAGTATGCCATAAAAGTCAACTTCATTTTCTCGATGATGAGATCCTCTCAAGCTAACTCCACTGTTCATTGTTTTTTTCGATTCCCCATATGCATGTGTGTGGAATCGAAATCCATTCACCACATATGCATTATAAGTTTTAACAAGTTTGGAAGGTGGGTTACTCAATACACACAACCGTTTGTCAATTTTATCATCATGTCGAGACACCTGAAAATTTGTGAAATAATTATCAATATAGTAAACTATACATTGAATGAGTTGCTAGAAGATAAAGAATTTATGTTACCAGTTTTTGAAACCACTGAGAGAATTTTTTCAGTCGACGTTCTTCGAGAGCAGCTGCTGTAATTTGTGGAATTTGTTTCTTGATATGATTATCATACAACCTATAAAAACCAAAGTTATTTACTGTAACATAAATGATAGAATAAGTGATATAAACACTTACAGTACAACTGATGTCATCTCTTCACAGTTGAGCAGAACAAACGTATGAGCTCTATGATGTTCATCATCTGAAAGCCAGTGTTCAGAAACTCCACCAAAACCAAGCTCTGACTGGTTAAAAATAGATAATTGATTGTCGATTTCATCAATATTCCTCTCATTCCGTCCCATTCGGTTGTGTTTTGAAGGATACTCAGATTCAAAATAATGGGAGCAGAAAAAAGATATTTCCTCTTGCAAATAAGCTTCTGCAATAGATCCTTCAACAGATGCTTTGTTGCGTACTTTTCTTTTCAATTTTTGCATGCATCTTTCAAATGGGTACATCCATCGAAACTGTACCGGACCTCCACATTTGGCTTCATATGGCAAATGTAACATCAAATGTTCCATTGAGTCGAAGAAAGATGGCGAAAATATTTTTTCCAGTTTACATATAATTACAACAAAATCTTTTTCAAGTTTTCCTAGAGCATCATAATCTGCCGTAGCCGCACAAATTTCCCGAAAAAAATGAGACATGTCTGTTATGGAATCCCAAATCACAGAATTCAAGAGACCTCTTAATCCAATGGGTAGAAGTCTCTCCATTATAACATGACAATCATGACTTTTTAATCCAGTAATATGACCATTCTTTACACATCTACCCAAATTGGAAGCACAACCATCTGGAAGTCTCAAATCTGCAATCCACTGACAAAATAATAAACGGTTTTCTTTAGACAGTGTATAAGCTGCTTTTGGTTTCAGTAACCTTTCTGTTCTGACATTCTCAAATAGTTCCAATTCTGGACGCCTGCAAATTTGGGCAAGATCTAAACGTGCATTTACATTGTCTTTGCTCTTTCCTGGCGTATCCAAAACTGTATGAAACAAATTATCAAAACAGTTCTTCTCAATATGCATGACATCTAACATGTGTCGGACCAACAAATCAGACCAATATGGAAAATACCAAAATATGCTACGTTTAATCCAATTGTGTTCTTTCCCAAAACCAGAAATTTTCTGTTGGTTTATTGTGGGACCAAAAGTGATGGGAGGTAATGAAAATACAACCGATTTTAACTTCGAACCTGATAGCATTTTTGGAGGTCCATCCCTTTCAGCTGTTCCTTTTCTGAAATGAGATCTGTTTCTGCGAAAAGGATGATCAGCTGGAAGAAATCTGCGATGACAGTCAAAATAACAAGGTTTCTTTCCATGAATGAGCATAAATGCTTTGTTCTCTCCCATACAGTAACGACATGATTTCTGACCATGTGTACTCCAGCCAGATAACATCCCACAAGCCGGGAAGTCACTTATTGTCCACATCAATGCTTCTCTCAGTATGAAATTATGTTTCGTTGCAACATCATATGTACTGACACCAGTACTCTACAATAAATTTAATTCATCAATCAATGGCTTCAAATAAACATCAATATTTTTCTTCGGATGTCCTGGAATTAGTAAAGTCAAAAAGATATATGGCTCCTTCATCAACATCCATGGAGGTAAATTGTACGGAGTTAAAAAAACAGGCCAACTTGAATATTGACTACCATAAGATCCAAACGGACAGAAACCATCAGTGGAAAGGCCCAGTCGAACATTTCTAGCTTCTAAAGCAAAGGATGGATGCACTCTATCAAAATGTTTCCATGAATCACCATCGGCTGGATGATTCAAGCTTTTATCGGTTGAACTATTCTCTTTATGCCATGACATCATTGTCGTTGTATTCTTAGACATGAATAAACGCTGAAGTCTGGATGTAAGCGGAAAATATCTCAACTGTTTTACAGGAATCAAACCAGACTTCCCGTGTTGTCCTTCTTTATATCTCAGTTGCCCACATGTGGGACAACTATCCAACGACTCATTTTCCCCAGAATATAAAATGCAGTCATTTGAACATGCATGAATCTTCTGACAAGTAAGTCCCAAATTTCGAACCAACCTCTTACTTTCATAGTAATTTGCAGGTAAAACATTTCCTTCGGGTAACAGTGTTTTCAGCAAAGAAAATATCTGGTCAAAACAGGTGTTTGACATTCCGTTATCTGATTTGATAGCCATAAATTTTGCAACTGCTTCTAATTTGCTCATCTTGCAGCCAGGATATAATGCATCCTCAGCAGACTTCAACAACTCATAAAATTCAGACGGTCCCAACTCAGGATTTGAAGCTATATCAGCCGGAGATTCTGTATGTTGAACAGATGAACCTGCAACATCATGTACTAAATCTTGAAACTGGGATGGATCCGGAATCAAGTTGGTATCACCTGCTCTGGAATTGCGTTCACCGTGTTGATACCAAAAAACATAATCTGCTTGAAAACCAAAACACAAGAGATGTTCTCCCACTTTGTCAAACGTGTCAAACGTTCTCAATGCACATTTTCTACAAGGGCATTTTATCTTTCCTTCTGAAACAAATTCTGGATTTGATGCCGCAAATGATAAAAAAATCTCCACACCCTCTATATATACTGGATTTAAACCAGAACCATTTGGATTTCTATGTTGATTTATCCATATGCGGTCATCTAATAATGACTGTTGACGACCTCGTTGTTCCATATTTTTCTATAAAATATAAAAGCATTACTGGTTTTGAATAATTTGTTAGAAAAAACACAAGCAAGGATTGAATATATTGAGAATAAAGCAAAACCTGTTACAAATATTGATAATTTTAATATTATGTTGATTTTTTATTTTTTTAATAATACTAATATAATTTTTTTCATAAATATTAATTATATAATAATAACTTCATTACATTATTAGTATATTTTACTATTAATATTAAAATAATATAATTTTCTATATTATATACAATTCTCCTTTCATCTGTGTGTTTCACATTCTGTCTCCACATGTAATATTGACATTCACTTTCACCTCTCCATTGGCGAGTAGGTTGATAATTTTGAAAAAGAATGCCAATATTACATGTGGAGACAGAAAAAACACAGAAGAAAAGAGAATTGTATATAATATAGAAAATTATATTATTTTAATATTAATAATAAAATATACAAATAATGTAATAAGGTAATTATTCCTAATTATTGGTAATTATTTCAAATTATTGGTAATTATTCCAAATTATTTGTAATTATTCCAAATTATTGGTAATTATTCCAAATTATTGGTAGTTATTCATAATTTTTGGTAATTATTCCTAATTATTGGTAAATATTGGTAATTATTGGTAAATATTGGTAATTATTGGAAAATATTGGTAATTATTGGTAATTATTGGAAAATATTGGTAATTATTGGTAATTATTGGAAAATATTGGTAATTATTGGTAATTATTGGTGATTATTGGTAATTATTGGTGATTATTGGTAATTAATACTAATTATTGGTAATTAATACTAATTATTGGTAATTAATACTAATTATTGGTAATTAATACTAATTATTGGTAATTAATACCAATTATTGGTAATTAATACCAATTATTGGTAATTAATACTAATTATTGGTAATTAATACTAATTATTGGTAATTAATACTAATTATTGGTAATTAATACTAATTATTGGTAATTAATAATAATTATTACTAATTATTGGTAATTATTACTAATTATTCCTAATTAATACTAATTATTCCTAATTATTACTAATTATTACTAATTATTGTTAATTATTACTAATTATTACTAATTATTCCTAATTATTACTAATTATTACTAATTATTACTAATTATTACTAATTATTACTAATTATTAGTAATTATTGCTAATTATTACTAATTATTTCTAATTATTAGTAATTATTACTAATTATTAGTAATTATTGATAATTATTAGTAATTATTGATAATTATTAGTAATTATTACTAATTATTGGTAATTATTACTAATTATTGGTAATTATTACTAATTATTCGTAATTATTACTAATTATTCGTAATTATTACTAATTATTCATAATTATTACTAATTATTGGTAATTATTACTAATTATTGGTAATTATTGGCAATTATTGGTAATTATTGGCAATTATTGGTAATTATTGGCAATTATTGTTAATTATTACTAAATATTGGTAATTATTGGTAATTATTAATAATTATTGTTAATTATTACTAATTATTGTTAATTATTGGTAATTATTACTAATTATTGTTAATTATTCCTAATTAATACTAATTATTGGTAATTATTGCAAATTATTGGTAATTATTGGTAATTATTGTTAATTATTGTTAATTATTGCTAATTATTGGTAATTATTGGTAATTATTGGTAATTATTGGTAATTATTGGTAATTATTGGTAATTATTGGTAATTATTGGTAATTATTGGTAATTATAAATAATTATAAATAATTATAAATAATTCTAAATAATTACTAATAATTATTACTAATTATTACTAATTATTACTAATTATTCCTAATTATTCCTAATTATTCCTAATTATTACTAATTATTACTAATTATTACTAATTATTAATAATTATTACTAATTATTAATAATTATTACTAATTATTCCTAATTATTACTAATTATTCCTAATTATTCCTAATTATTTCTAATTATTCCTAATTATTCCTAATTATTCCTAATTATTCCTAATTATTTGTAATTATTGGTAATTATTGACAATTATTACTAATTATTACAAATTATTCTTAATTATTGATAATTATTGATAATTGTTCCTAATTATTACTAATTATTCTTAATTATTGATAATTATTGATAATTGTTCCTAATTATTTCTAATTCTTACTAATTCTTACTAATTATTACTAATTATTGATAATTATTGATAATTATTCCTAATTATTCCTAATTA
The DNA here is from genome assembly GCA_963277665.1 of Viscum album. NCBI lineage: Eukaryota > Viridiplantae > Streptophyta > Magnoliopsida > Santalales > Viscaceae > Viscum > Viscum album. The sequence goes on along the minus strand of OY728143.1, from coordinate 1,039,771,984 downwards.
TTCTTAATTATTGATTATTATTGATAATTGTTCCTAATTATTCCTAATTATTACTAATTATTACTAAATATTGACAATTATTGACAATTATTGACAATTATTGATAATTATTCCTAATTATTGATAATTATTCCTAATTATTCCTAATTATTCCTAATTATTCCTAATTATTCCTAATTATTCCTAATTATTCCTAATTATTCCTAATTATTCCTAATTATTCCTAATTATTCCTAATTAGTACTAATTATTACTAATTATTACTAATTATTACTAATTATTACCAATTATTCCTAATTATTACTAATTATTGGTAATTATTGGTAATTATTGGTAATTATTACTAGTTATTGTTAATTATTGGTAATTATTACTAATTATTGGTAATTATTACTACTTATTGGTAATTATTACTACTTATTGGTAATTATTACTAATTATTGGTAATTATTACTAATTATTGATAATTATTACTAATTATTTCTAATTATTCTTAATTATTGATAATTATTGATAATTGTTCCTAATTATTAGTAATTAAATGAATAATTATCAATAATTAGAAATAATTACCAATAATTACAAATAATAACATTATTAATATATTTTATTATTAATATTAAAATAATATAATTTTCTAATTTATATACAATTCTTCTTTCATCTGTGCGTTTTCTATCTCCACATACAAATAATACATGTGAAGACAGCAAACACACAGATGAAAAAAGAATTGTATATATATAAAAAATTATATTATTTTAATATTAATAATAAAATAAACTAATAATGTAATAATGTTATTATTCCTAATTATTGGTATTTATTACTAATTATTAATATTTATTCTTAATTATTAAAAATTATTACTAATTATTCCTAATTACCATTAACTATAAACAATACTAATAATTTAAATTTATTAAGTAATAAAACAATGTAAACATAATTAAATTACAACTAATTAATAATATTTGAAACTAATAAAAAATTAAAAATAAATAAAAAATTAAAATGAACATAAATACCTTGAAAATTGATCTGCTCTGATCGTTCTTCAAAACTTTAATATCAGCTCCGGAGAAAAAAATTAAACTGGAAAAAAACTGAACTCTAGAAATATAATTTTGAGAGAAGGAGAAGATAAGGAATGACAATGAAATGAAAAAAACGGATGGGGGTATTTATAGGTTAGATTATTTGCGACGGGCCCATTTGCGACGGGTATCCCGTCGCAAATAGTATTTTTTGCGACGGTGCCCGTCACAAATACCTTAGCCAACATTTATTACGGTCAACCGGTAAATAGTTATTTGTGACGGGACCCGTCGCAAATAACCACCTGCCGACATACTTTTTGCGACGGGAATATTCCCCCGTCGCAAATACCTTTTACCGCCGCCGGTTATTTGCGACGGGGGGATATTCCCGTCGCAAATAGTTTTCCCGCGATTTGGCGCGCACCGCGGGAAAACTATTTGCGACGGGGAAAGCAATCCCGTCGCAAAAGCCTAATTATTTGCGACGGGTAAATACCCCCGTCGCAAATAAGTTTTTAACGGGACTATTTGCGACAGGATTTATTCTCGTCGCAAATAACCCATCGCAAATACCCATTTTTCCCGTAGTGAAATAACCAAATCATTAAACAAAGAACTCATTGATGAAGACCCTATAATGAACTTTAATGTTGTTGAGTTGGAAAATTTTGAAGATGAATTGAAACAGAATGAAAATGAATGTCCAGTTCTATTCATAGTTCTTACATTGGAGAAAAATCATTGTTTTAGAAGTTTTGAAAATGAAGTCACTCGGGTTGAAGAAAAATTTGAAACTGAAAATTTGAATGTTAAAAAATCTTCACCCAACTTTGCTGAATTTGTGAATAATGAGCCTAAACAAAATATTGGGAACACTTTGGATGAAAACCTTAAGATGGATAACATGGAATTTGAAATCATTGAACTTGAACTCAACACTTTTCTTCCATGTTTTGAATTTTTAAACCCAATAATTTCTAAAATTTTGTTGTATGATGAGGATGAGGGAATGATATTTGAAGAAAAACTAACTGATGAGTTTGCATTTCCCTATTCTCATTGTAACCACTTTTCTGAAACTTTGTTCAATGAAATGAAAATTAGTGTTGGCCAACTTGAGGAGAATTGTCTTAATTTGAACATTCTGGAAACAGAATTTTTTGAAATTGAAATGTACAACTATTCTCCTAAAATTTAATTGCAACACTCAAATGACATGGTTTTATAAGGTGGGCCTTTTGAACTTAAACTTGGAAGAGAGGTTGAACACACACTTGATCTAGGAAGAACTGATTTGATAGAAGCGGTAGATGTTCAGTGTGAGTTAATAGATGAGGATCTTTTGAAAGAGATTTACAAAATTGTTATACCTGAATCTGTTGGTGATAAAATAAATTCTCTTTCCTGCCTATCACTTCCATCCTCACCGGTGAGGGATTTTGAGCCTTCTATTGATACTGATATTAGTCTAGAGGGAGAATTAGACTTGAGTTTCATTGTACATGATTATGTTCAGAACTCTATTGAATCTCTTCTTAAACCTTCTATTCAGTATTCACCCATTTTCACCCTTGAATTTGAACCTATTAGTGTTGAAGATGAGAGAGATAGTTCTGAGGTCAGTGTTATACCCTGTGAAGCACATAAATATATATTTTCCCTTCATGAGTATTCAAATCATGAAATGTCTGAACTTATTCTGGAAGTGGAAAGCACTATACCCACTACTGTTAACGGTTGATACATAGTTGTTATTTCAGGATATGATAGTTTGGTTTTAGTCTACTTTAGTCTTGTTTTCCACAAGTCACATCTTTCTGTTAAAAATAATTCGGCCAAACACATGTGGTGGTTTATATTAAGGAAACCACATCCACCTAGTGATTACGGTTAGTTTCTTGGTGAGTCCAACTGGGGTCTTTAAACCTAGAATTGCATGGGAGGCAACCCATGTTTTTTATTTTGTTAATAAAAAAATTTGTGACTAAATAAAGTCTAACTGAAGACTTAAAAAATCCGTTATTCTTGGTATTCAACCCATGCTCTTTATTTATTTTTATTTTTGTATTTTTTTTGCTGAATAATGTGAAGCTTTATTGCCAACTTTCTGCTCTGTCTCTGCTAGATTTTTGTTCTTGGTATTCATGTTTTGTGTTTTTAGTATGCTGATGTGGTGCAATAATGGAGTTGAATTCCCATGATCATCTTTGGACAAGAGCTTAGTTAGGGAATTACATCAAATTTCTGCATTTATTTTTGCTCCGGTTTTTTCTAATAAAATTCTTCTGCTTCTGTTGCTACTGAACTAAAAATTATGCTTGTTTAAGAATACCGGCTACATATTGGCTGAAAATCTGCTGTATATTTTGCAATAAAAAAGCTTTTTCTGCATGTCATAATGCTATGCTTAAAAATTATGCATGTGCCTCTTGCTGGAAATTTGAGTTCATTGATAAATATTGAAATAATCACTCACTGTAGGAAATTAAGTGTGGGGGTACATGTTTTGCTGGTAGTTGTGTTTTTCATTGGAACCAATAAGTCTATAGGGTGTTTATCATGAATCTTTGAAATGCACGAACAATTGTCACCTATCGACCGGTCAAGGTTTCAGTGCTCTGCTAATGTGTATAGCAGTACTCGGGTCGAATCCTCAACGATGATACTTTTTAATAGTAATTTGTTTTTAGTTGATTGTATTCTGATTGGGGGGTTTGTTTACAGAGCATAATTGAAATGACTAATAGATTATGATTGATTTAACTAATTGATAATGATTGGGGTGAGTTCATCATTAGTTAGTTAAGCTTGTGATATCCTTGAGCTTTGCTTTATATTGCATTTAAATTAACACTCATGTCACAAGTTGACATTGATTTGAATTCCAAATTGTTAAGGATTAAATCCAAGACTTCACTTAACTTAGGGTTATAATCTTGATCATATCTTGTTTATGGTAGTGTATTTATGATTCCAATAATCCATGGAAACCACGCATTAAAGAAAACAAGTCATAAATCCATGACATACTAAGTCCAACATACACAATGTTAATTTAACGAATACTCATCGAGCAAATGCTCTCAATGGCTTAACATACCTAAATTAAAACTCACCCCAATGAGAGATTTACTTATCCATTAAGATGGTTATTAATCTGGTAATATATTTTTATGGTGATGAATTATAAAGAGAAGAAAAAAGAAAGGGACAAGATAATATTAGTGCGCTGAACACACACACAAATGATAAAGAAATTGTTAAATATTGAATTTAGATTGAATGAATAATAAAAATAAGAGAATGGATTTTAACATGATTTAGGAAATTTTAAGAACATTAATATTAAACTATAAAAGGTGGGTGAGAGTAAGATATATTGAATAAGAAACATTCATTAAAACAGAATTACAAAACAAACACTTACAAGATTTCAAATGAAGAAGAACACAAAAGTAAATGAAATGACAGAGAGGAGGAAAGTTAACTCAAGAGAAAACTTGAGTATGTCAGGTCCTCCCAAGACTTTGGCAAGGATTTGGTTGTGAAAATATGATCTCTTCTCTTCTGAAATTCCAACCCCCTTGAAGGAGAGGAGGGGGATGCATTTATAGCCCATGGAAGTGGACTGTTTTCATTCCCAATATGTCCCTCCACTTGCATCGCCATGTTGGCTATTCATACAGTCGGATCGCAAAATATCTCCTTCATCAAAGTTGTATATCATAAATTTTTCCGACTTTTCTAAAAATTTGGAGTCATTTGGAACTATTTATCAATAGTTATGTCCGGCTGATTAAACAATTTTAATCTGCCAATTTCAATCCAGTATTTTTAATGTCCAAAATGTGAAAGAGTTTTTGAATAGGAAGATTCCTTCAAATACGAATTATTTTTTCAAAAAATTCTTCTTCCTATATCTCCACTTTCACAATGCAAAATCTCAGATAAAAATGATGCCTATATCAGGATCCATGTCATCAATACTGTACTGATTTTAATTCCCGGTCAAAAATGTGGGCTGATATTAAATGAATCAGTTTGGCCCCTTTTCTTTAGGTTTGGGACTTCAAATGTTTATCCAATACCCCTTTCATTATCCCCTAAACTTTTGAGGAGCATAAAAGAATTTTGACTTCCTGATTGAGCCCAACAATTAAATCTTCATGGCTGGTCCACTTTCTTCACGGATTCTGTACGCCTTATTGTGTGGTCGATATGGTCCTTAAAATGGTAGATTTGGATCCTGATTCCTTATAATGAAATGTTTTATATTGAATTGGGAATCTTGAAAAACAAGAACTACACAATGTGGATCAGTATTGTGATATTTGTAAATGAAATAGTAAACTGACTCAATTGGACTACTTTTAAAAAATTCTCAAAAATTATACTTAGTATTAAAACATTAACATTTCACATAAACTATGCACATTTCATATAAAATCAGTGAAGGGAGTATTTAATAAGTAATTAAAATATAAATAACATCAATATTTTTTCTATATTGAACATACACTTGAATCGTACTTTGTTAAAATGCTACACCCTATCCACTTTTCACCCAAAAGTTGCATGCCTTGTTTGAACTTTAATGGAAAATCTTTGTCACTCGACATAAATGTTAATGCATTTTTTCACTAATGAACCTACTATAAAATAAACATTGTGGAAAAAAATCTTTTTGAACTTCATTGAAACCCTTTTATACATGTCTTAAATCTACTTAATTGAAAATCTGTTTTGAACCATAATTGTCGAATTGTTCTTCTCCACATTAGAAGTCAACGTTGGGGACAAAGTTGGGTTTTAAGTGTGGGGGAGGGGGTCAATTCTTGACTGTGCTAAACTGTGCTTTAATGTAAGCCCATTAATTCCCACTTCAATTTCAAATTTCATATAAAAAATGGTTAAATTTTTTAAAATTTATGCATCATTTTAGGCTTTACATTGTACTCAATTGGGTCTTGCCTTAGAAAATGTTCATTGATGGTAGTTAAGAACTACTGAGAGTTTGAAATTGATGATAATGGATGATTGATGAGTGATCTTACATAGAGGTTTCATATAAATCTGGTTTAGGACCTACTTCTGGAAGTGATATGGGTTACATATTTATGTAACTATGATCATAACTCTTGGAACTGGAAGTTTGATTCTGATTCTAGGGGACTCATTTATTTTCTTTTAATTATTGAAAGTAATTGCTTCAATGAGTCAATGTAAATGATTTTTGATATAAATCTTTTGAAACTGAAGTAATTTGGGCATTTGGGATCCCATGGTGAGTCTCTAAGACCCTAGATGTTGGGTGCATTCCTATTAACTTTAAGCCCTCTGTTCACTTTGAATAAGTGTATTGCACAGTGCTTAGCACAATGAAACATGTCTTGGGAAAAATTAATAAATTGTCTAGGGTCAAAAATGAGCTCATTAAAGTGAGTGGAATGATGAATTTCAGATGAAGAAGGGATCAATTGGTTTATATGGAAATCATTTAGGTTGTATCAATAAGGTGATTTACAAAAAAAATGTTTTTGGAACCTAGGATAATGTCAATGTACAAAGTTCCTGGGTTAAGGTCTTAATTCCATTTATATTTTACCTCTTGTCATTCTTGGACTTAGGACTTAAGCCTGGATTGAAGTGATTCATTAAGTTGTATCACATATTAGGCATGACATCTTCATTTCATGATGGTTCATAGCTTTCTTATTTAACCTTGAGTATTCGTTAAAGGCAATATTCATGTGAGTGATTCATTTTCTAAGCCTACTATTATGTTTTTTCCTCTGTTTTTGAGTACTGGACATGTTACAGTGTGATCTTAATCATAAATAAATTTTACTATTTTTCAAAAAAAATAAAACATGAGATTTTTTGAGGACAAACAATGTTTAAGTGTGGGGGAATTTGATGTGGCTCTATTTTTGAATAATTTTGCCACATCTTTTTACTTGAATTTTAATGATTTAATTAATTATTTAATCGCTTTTTAATAAATAATTGTACTTTTGTATTTTTATACTTAATTTTGTTAATTAATAAATTTTTATAATTAATTATGTATTTTTAGCCCTCAAAATAATAATTTTAATCTTAATAAACTAATCAACTTTAATTATGTCTTATTTAGTTTGGTTAATTTAAATCTGCTTGACTTTTTAATAAGTTAATATCTATTCTAAACAATTATTTAATCTACCTAATTCTATTTAATTTAGTTAGTCTTTATTTTAATAATTTATCTTTTAACTTAGTTTCATTAAAATATTTTAACAATGTTAATTAATATGTTTAGTCATCCTTATAATCATTTATGTTAATAATTTGTGTTTTAAATTAGAGATAATGGTTCTCTTTTTAATTTTATGGTTCAAATATTTGTTTTATTAATTAATTAAGAGTTTTTAAACATTAATTATCTTATTTTATGTATGCAGTTTGATTATTAATTCATTTTCTTTTTTTATAGTCTACCGGTGAGGTATACTATAACTAGCGGCAACTCATTTGGTTCACATATGCTATTAAATTCTATTTTTTCTACTATGTAATAAATTTATTCTGTTATTTTAATTCTGTTTATAATTCTAGTGTTGTCAATTAAAAATTTTAATGTTTTAAAGATTAATTAAAATCTTGTCTTAAATTATGTTGTTTATATTTCTTGTAATTAATTATTTTCAATCTTTATATTTTTATTTCTTAAGTTTTAATTATTAGTTCCAAATAATTTCCAAATGTCACTTTTAGTTTTATTTATCTTTTAACGGTGACCCTTGGTTCTACCAGTGACCTCTGCACCTCACTATTACTATTGTGTACCAGTGACCCTCGCGCTAGTTCTTCCTTTATTTATTTTATACTAACGGTGACTCACTTTGCAGCTTATCTTATTTTATTTTCTAACAGTAACCTATTTTATTTATCTTGTAATGGTGACCCCTTGGTTCTATCAGTGAACTTCATCCCACTGTTATCCATCCTACCTGTGATTTTTTATTTTAAGTATCGATGCCCTTTTATAACGGTGACTATTTTATCTATCACTGACCTTTCTTTTCTTTTAAACTAATTATAGATTTTGTTTTTATTTGTAACGGTGAACTTATTGGTATCGGTAACCTCTTTATATTTTATTTTATTTTCAATAGTGACTATTTTTATTTTTTTGGTACCAGTGACCATTTTCATTTAGCCCAATGTCTACCAGTGACTTTTCCCATTTTTAGACTACCGGTGAGCTTCCCTATCTATCAGTGACCCTTCGTTCCTTCCATCTCACCGTTCTGTTCATGCAACACCTCACCGTTAGGCTAATTATCTTGTTTTACTCAGCGTTGTACCCCTCTTTTTTTCACCGTTATACTTCATCCTCTCACCGTTATTCATTCCTCACAGATAACTCCCCCTCAATGATAGACTTCCACTTTTCTCACCGTTACCCAATCCCCTATTATCTCACCGTGTTTCCTCTCACCATAATCCCCAGCCACCATCTCTTCATTCTCCATCACATAGGTTTCAGCCACAGCATCACATGTTGCCACCGTAACTTGCAGGAATGGTTTCATTCTTCCATGATGACAACTTCTCGTACAACTTAACTTCTGCCACCATTTTCTCCCTCAATTACTTCCACTTTCATTTCGACTTACTTTCTGCAACCCCCACACCCAATGGTAGTGTTGTTTCCCATCCTTCTTGCATCGCAAACCCCACAACCAAAATAAGACTCGGACTAGATCTCCAAATAAGAACCAATTGACAGTACCTTTTCAAAATGCTGCTAGTCCACAACTCACCGCCGCACATAATAGGAAGCACCCGCTAGAGTCCGCTGCTGTGCGAAGAGGGTTACGCCACATTCCATAGGAGAAAAGGGGTTTTTCTGGTCCTGATGAGCACATATGAGAATACTTTCACCACTGATTAACCAAATCCTCACTGTTGAAGACCTGCAACCTAATTTTCATCCGAAGATGCCAATGGGGGTTTCACTTTGATGATGTTTGGACCAGTTTGAACAGGATGAGGATATGAGGACGCTGCTGAGGGAGAACAGCAAGCTGACCCCCATGGCTGGAGAAGGGTTAGCTGAGCTGGAGCATAGGAGCCACGCCACTGTGGCTTGGAGGAGAAACAACGAACCCTTCTTCCCCTGTTGTGCGCCGTAATCTGGGGGAAGAATAAGAATGTTTTAAAAATATATATAATAATAATAGATTAAAAGAAAAATAACATTACAAACCAAAATTTAAATTAACTAAATTAAAATATAAAACAATTTTTATTATATAATAAATTCATGATAATTAATTTATAAAACATAATTAACTTTCCTATCAACTAAATTAAAACATTAATTAAAGTAAATTATTTAATTATAACTTCTAAATTGAGATAAATAAATTATTAATTTAATGTTGCATTTTAAATTTTTATAATTATTTTAATGTCTATAAAATAAAAGAATATATCAAATAAGTTAACAATTAAATGTTCAAAATAATAAGTAATTTAATAATTATTATTGACTCTATTATTTAATCACATAAAGTATTTAATATAACGTTTAGAGTTAAAAATTTTACAACTTGTGAATTGAAATAATAACACATAATTTATTGAATTAATTAACTAATAGATGCCTTTGTTCGCAACTGAAAATAACTTTAATAAATTTATTAGATTAATTTAGTTAACTTCATAATTATTTAATAATAATATTTAATAATAAATAATTTATGTTTTAGATATCCAACCAATAATAGTCAAGTAAATTATATATTATTATCTATTGTGCTATTTTTCATGTTTTAATATTTTTAACATTGTTTTGTTTATTTTTCGTACGCAGGTTCACACCAAGACCTGAAATAGATCCAGGTGAATTCAACTAACTCAGCGGGAGTTAGTTATGTGAGGAAAATCACATGACGTGCCAGTCGCGAACACACACACGTGTGCGGTGCAATAGTTAAAGATGAATTCAAGTCAGTGAAGAGTTCGGTGACGAGTAGCAGAAGACAGTGGGTACTTAAAGCAGAGCAAGCAGCAGATTCGGGGGTGGTGGAAACTAATTTATATGATTCTCATTTATTCCACGATCAAATTAGACAAGAGATGGGATGCTCATTCATTCCACGAACACACATTGGAGAGAACATCCAAGGACTCTCATTCGGAATCCCAGGAGCAGCACTGGAGATGAGCATAAGACCAAGGAGCCTGAGAGCAGAGTTGTATTTGGGGAGATCTTCTTCCCTCTATCGTGAATTTTTTTACTCTATTCTTGGAATGTTTTTCACTGGATTAATCAATATGATTATAGTTTGAACTTTCTCAGATCGGGAATTTTCAAAACCTTCTGGTTATGATCTTTTAATCTTCATTTGCTTATCTTTTTAGGAAATTAGATTCAGTTGGCAAGATTGATTCTGTTTCTAATCTTTGATCATTCACAGTTCTATGTTTACAATTCAAACTTCAATATGGACTGGCTAAGTTGATCTTGAATTCATTTTTAAAATATTTAACAACTTAAACTGTGGATATTTATTGCGAGTTCTTTTCCAAATTTTAACTTTTAAAACTTTGTTGCAGTTTGATTAAGTTTTGGTGTGGTGAACTCCAAGACTTAATCCTCTCCATGCTGGTTTTCCTGGTGAGGGAAACTCTTCAGTCTTTCTTGAGGTGTGATTTTATTGTAAGCTGTGGAGAGAACATCCATTCATACCAGTAGTTTAGGATTTCTGAGTACTTCATTGATCGATGTTCCTTGTCTTGCTTCTTAGTATTAGTATACTGTATTTGATCTAGTTTCTTTGCAGTACATAGTATAAACTTCAGTTTCTTTGTTAAAAAAATTAATGTTTCCTCATCTTGTTTCCATTTCATCATTTAAATAAAAAAATATAAAAAGTAAGAAGATGTTTTCCCCACTGCTGACAATAGTGGGGGTTTAAAATTAAAAAACCATAGAAATCACTAATCTGCCTTCTCTGTGGATTGACCCTACACTGCTGTACTAGTGTAGGAGTAAAAAATAAAATTTAGAGGATCGTGACGACCTCCGAACTCACCACGCAGTTTCTCCAAAAGGGATGTAACATGAAATTTGGTTGTCCGTTTGATGAACCGTCTTCATGGATTGGACCCTTGGAGCAAGAAGTTTCTTTTGGTATGCTCCATTTTATTTTTGGATAATTTTGGTGTATGGCCAGGTTCAATCGAACCTGAATCCAACCAGGCCCTCGGTAATAAAATGCTTATAAGTCCCAGATCGGGCATCTGATTGATGCACCGTCTATTGCATTGGAACCCTTACAACATGGAATTCCATTTGGATACTTAATAACGGAGATTAGAGGAGCTTTAGGTACAATATATGGATTTAGTATTAGATCCTCCTGTAATCAAGAATGCTTTGCATGGGAATCCAATAGTTTGTAGTACAGAAGTGGATGGAGACAGATCATACGGAGGTTAGTATCGAGCGATCCTATGTGAGTCAGCATGTAAAAATCCCATGTGGGTATGTTCTTATGTGGGTCACCTCTCATCATTCCATATTGGTTCGATGCATACTGATCATTTTCATGTCAAATCTTATGTTTTTCAGTAGGGGTTAGTACCTATCAATCATGTGTGGGTCAGACTCCGTAGGGACAACAACAGTGCCTCTCAACAGAATAATATGATCTTGATTTATGAAAAATCACCTATATTTCTATACTTAAAGTTACATACCTAGTGTGAGCTGATTAATTACCTTCATGGTGTTACATTTGTGGTAATTTCACCATAGTGGTGTTACCTTCGTTGTGTTACCTTTGTGGTACATTCACCTTTGTGATATTACATTTGTGGTACTCTTACCTTCGTGGTGTTTCTGTTGTGGTACTTACCTTTGTGGTGATACCTTTGTGGTACTTTCTTCGTTGTGGTGTTACCTTTGTGGTGTAACCTTTTTGGTACATTCACATTTGTGGTGTTGCCTTTGTGGTACTCTTACCTTCATGGTGTTACCTTTGTGGTGTTACCTTTGATGTGTTACCTTTGTGGTATTCTCTCCTTTGTGGATCAATTGTGAAAATGGCTTAAAGGTTGGAGCCTTATGTTTCCTCATGTATGAGATCAGTATATTTTGATAACGTAGGTATATTTATTGGCATATTCCAAAATAGAGTTGATTGTTACTGCTTCATGATTTGTGATTGAGGTCCTACTTTGTGGCTTTTCCTTTGTGGGTCTCTCGAAGACCTTTGGGGGTCTCGGGGTCCCTACTGAGTATTTCTATACTCACATATACACGAGCTACTCCTGCACCATGTTGTGTTTGTTGTAGATGATGAACATAGTTTGTTGAGGGTGAGGGTGCCAGGACTGGATATTTCTCAGAGGTGAACCATTTGACATGATGTGACATAGTGACTAATGATTGTTAGTTGTACCTACCCTTCAGGTAGGATCCTGAGTGGACATTCCAGGGGTTGTTTTATCTATTCAGTTGTACTTTTACTTTCTAGTTCAGCTCGTATTCCAGACCCTTTACTTTCAGTACACTTTTTACTATAGTAGTTTACTTTTTGGTTGCTTCCTGATGTGTTCTCGGTCTGTGTGTTTGTACAGGTTCAAAGTCAATGCCTTCCCGTTATAGGGATACCCCTTTCCAGTGCTAGTCTCCAGCCCCTGGCATATGGAAGGCAGGTTTGGGGTAGTGAGGACACGGGCCCCAGGGGACGGGTCATGACACATTGGTTTTGAGAGAATTAGTTTTATGGAGATTCAGTCTACTAAAAGAAGAAATGATCAGAATCATTATTAAAATTCCATGACAAAAAAAATTGAATGAAATGTTTTAATTTGGTTTATTGAATTTGGGAATAGATAGGTCACCATTATATAGAATGTAGAACCATTTTACATGTCTAATTGAGTATGAATTTTATTACTAATAATTTCTAGATAGATAATGTTGGAGGGAAGGAGAAGGATTTTATTGTGAAATTTTCACAGCAAACATGTCAAAGGAAATATCCTTGTATTTTGATAGAGGATTATCATATCACAAAACTATATATATGAAAATATTAAAGGATATTATGAATTTCAGGAAGCTATTTACAGACTTTGATAATGGTACGCCACTAAAAATTAAAACAATTTTTTTCAATAATCATTAGATAAAACCAGACGGGGTTTATGAACACGTTATTTGTTGATGTGATGAATCATAATTAATATAGAATTATTAAATTTGTGATTAATACCATGAATTTGTATTTTAAGATAATAAAAGTTTTTTAAGATGTTAAAATATGTAGGTTTACTGATAATATTACATAAAAGAGGCGGTAAATTATTTTAAGTTTGTGAAGCATTTAAAAATTATTTCTTATTACAAGAATGATAAATATATTGTTAATCCACACAATATTATTGACTCTATAAGGGGGAAATTATTACTTAAGAAAAATTATAAAGATTTGACATCAAGAAAAGGGATGCATAATAGATAGAGGATGAATGTTCTACCATTTCAGGACAACAATGTTAATGTTATAAAAATGAAGAAATAAACCATAGGAAAAGAGATAAATATAAATTTTTAAGTAAAATAACTGATGTAAATAATAAAAATAGTTCTAAAAATATTAAAATAAAGTAAAATATGAAAATGTATAATCAATTTGTTTATCAGTCAATGAGGGGGTAAAATACCTATGCATGGATGTTGATGAAGAATTATCATCCTTCCTTCATCGAAGGCTATGTGATGATATTATTTACCACATCTTGACTATTGTTTGGATATTGTTGTGGAATATTGATCGGTGTGTAATTTATTTGGAATAGGAAAGGGCCTATCATGTGGTTGATTTTATAAAATTAAAAGCTATAACAGCTCTACCGACCAACTTGTGGAGTCTCCAAAAATGCATATTATATCTTCAAATCCAACTAGATCATCAATTAGAAGTCCCCAGAAAGCCAGTGGGATTAGGAGATAAAATTGGTTCTTCCTAAAATCCATCATCCAGCCAATTTAGTCCACAATCTCACTGGTGCCACCACTAAAGGCCTAGTATGGAAAGATGGTTATTTATAGTTTTTTATAAATCTATACTACATTTATATTTTTTTTACTATATTTGGTGTCACATAACCCCTAACAAACTAGGATATATCTTACATTGATTTTTTGTGCTCTGATTTTCAACCATATCCTCCCTTTGATTCTGAAACTTCATTTTGATCCCACATTTCCAAATTCAGTCAGCTCTACATTGATTATAAAAATTTATATATCCTATTTTCCCAATAAAGACAATTATATTACAAATTTTTTGATTCAATATAATGGTTTTGGAATGCTATATCAAGGTTATTGTGTGTCATTGATAGAATGAACACTCAAATTCATAGATTCATAATATGATATTATTAATACATAAACCTTTGTCAGTAGAAAATCATCTTGGGTGAGTGTTATCTTGTCCTACTATTTTGGGTTTAGATTCTATTCATCCTTTATCCTATATATATAAATATTTTAGGTAATGGTATGGTTCTATTATTCAATTTAGTTCAATTTTACTCGGTCAAATCACATTTTCAATGAAATTAAGTTTCACTTATGGTGGGTGGTCCAAATAAATAGTTCATTTTCATATGGATTAATAGAATGATTTTTGGAAAAAATGTGTATCCCTATAAGATATATTATTGATATTTTATCTCATGTGGTTTTTTGTTTACCCCATGAGTCCTATAAATTATGCTTGATCACATGTGGTGTTCATGTGTAGCCCCATGAGACCTATGGGTGATGTTGATCACATGTGGTGTGTGTGTGTCCCCATGATACCTATAAGTGATGTTGATGACATGTGGTGTGTCTACGTCCCCATGAGGCAAATGAATGATGTTTGTTACACGTGGTGTGTGTCTGTGTATAGCCCCATTATACTTATGATTAATTTTTACTCACGTGTGAATTTCTTATGGATCTAACTATTTCATGATAGGAAATGATATTTGATTTGTATTTCTATATCTATATATTTCTTGTTCAATTCCACTACCTTCTTTAGTTGAGGTGAACATTTATCCATATAGAATCTCTCATACAATGGGGTCTCTCAGATTGTTAGTCGACATGTACCCATGGCATCCCTTCAAGGGAGGTTTTTTCAACATGTTTATAGACAATCCCTTTTAGTGGGATGTTTCAAGTTACTCCTTGATATTTTTTTCAGCATGGAAAAACTATTGGTAGTACTGACATCAAAGGATTCGATCCATTTGTAATAATTGTGTGGAATACTTTTTTATTTTATATTCTTTGTTTACTTTCATATAATTATCCAATATATATTATGAAATTATGTTATAGAACCTTTGTTAGTATCCTAATATGTGTCATACACAAACAATATACAGGAATCTCCATTCGTATGTTTATTTCATGACCAAGGGTATGGGGATGTGAAAGGTCCCTATAATGGACAATTGGGTAGGATTAATATGAGGGCGTGGGGGTGTTGTAGGGTGTAATTAGGGAATGGATGTATGATTATATTTTATCTTTGTTACTTTTGTCTCATACATTTATTCACGAACTATGAGGATAATTTTTATTTGTTTTGTATTATATGACTGGCATTCCATACTGTTGTTTCAGGGGTCAGTACATTATTATAATATTTCTAGAAGGACGATTTATTTAATCATTACATATTGATTAATATTTATATCACATCCATTGTATACTCTAATTATTACTTGATGCCAAGGGAATAGTCTCTCTATGATTCCCCACATGGATATTTTAGTTAGTCGAAATCATCTTCTATACGGGGTGGTGAACATAAGACTATGTGACATTATAGCTCAGTCATGGTGATTTGGGTCAGGTTGATAAAAAATCTTATCATGGATTTTCATCATTAACTTTTTTCCTTTACTAGACTTGATTTTGGACAAGGTATATAGTTGAGATGAATGTTGTGACTCAGATAAGGGAATTGTGGCATTTCATAGATAACAAAGTATAGTATTCCTCCATGCTTCCATGAATGTGATAATTGATTATTTTTCTTTTCTATGTTACCTTATATATGATTAACCTTGGTGGATGTAGATTTTAAAGCATGAAATATTGTATCCTAGCGACTGGTCAATGTTCTGATGCTCTGCTAATGTGTATATCAGCACTCGGGTCGAATCCTTGGCCATAATATATTTTAATAGTAAATTGTTTTTAGTTGATTGTATTCTGATTGGGGGGTGGTTGTTTGAAAAGCATATAAAATGATTGATTTATTAATATTTATTTAAAAAATTTATAAATATTGGGGTGAGTTCATCTATTGGTAGTTAAGCATGTGACATCTATGAGCCTGGCTTTATATTACATTAAATTAACACACATGTTACATGTTTACGTTGATTGGAATTACTAAGTGTTAAGGCTTTAATCCAAGACTTAAAGTAACTAGGATTCTAATATCAATAAGTACATGATTTTGGTAGTGTATTTATAGTTCTAATAATCCATGTAATTCATACGTTAAACAAACAAGTCATTAATTAATGACATGTTAATTCCAACATGCATAATGTTAATTTTAAGAATATTCATTGAGGAAAAGCTCTCAATTTCTTTAAATACCTAAATTATAACTCACTCAAATGAAAGATTTACGAATCCTATGAAATTATTAGTAATATTTTTATAATTATTATGGTGATAAATTAAGATGATAAGAAAAGTAAATGGATAATAAAATAATGGTGCGACGAACGCAGACACAAAAAATGATGATAATTAAAAACAAATTTTATATTGAATGAGAAACCAAATTAAAGGTAAGGGGATTAAACTATATTTAAACTATTTCAAGAAAATTAATATTAAACTAATAAAGGTGTATTAGAATAAGAGATATTGAAGATGAAATTTTCATTAAAACATAATTACAAAAAAAGACTTACAAGATTACAATAATGAAGAAGACAAAAGTAAAAGGAAACATAGAGAGAAGGAGAGGTCTCTCAAGTAAGAACATGAGTATGGAAGGTCCTCCCAATCCTTTTTCAAGGCATTGTTCATGAAAATATTTTCTCATCTCTTCTTAAATGTCAACATATGGAAGGAGAAGAGGGGGTTGTATTTATAGCCCAAGGAGGTGGACTATTTGCATTCCAAATCTTCCCCTCCACTTGCATCGCCAATTTGGCTATTCAGAAAGACAAAGAACCGGATAAACTCTTCTTCCAAGTTGTAGATATTGATGTTTTCTGGCATCCCAAAAAATGGGGAATTCATTGGACTTCTGTAGACAATGATATGGAAGTATTAAAAACAATGTTAAACTGTCCATTTCTACCTATTCTTTTTCAATTGCCGAAATGGCAATAGATTTTTGAATAGGAATATTCCCTCAAATATGAATTATTTCTTAAAAAAAGTCATCCACCTATATATCCTCTTTCACACTCAAAATTGTAGCATGATTTGATGACACATCATGAGATATGTCATGACTTTTGTACTGATTTTAATTCTCAGACAGAATGGTGGTATGTACTTCAATGCTTCATTTGGGACCCTTGATTTTTGATTTGGGCCAGGAAATTTCTATTCCTGACTAATTGAATTTTTTTTCGAATGTTTGAGGAGAATGAATAAATTTTCCCTTTTTTATTGATCCCAATAATTCAATATTCATGTATGGTCTAGTTTCTTCACAGATTCTGTGGGTCTTCTTGGGTGGTCCATATAACCCTTCAAATGGCATAATTGGCTCATCATCAATTCTAATGAAATTTTGTATATTGTAATAGGAATCCCAAAAAAAAAGAACCATGAAATTTAGATATTTAGGGTGAGTTTTATAAATAAAATAGTAAAATTACTCAATTGGACTACTTCTGAAAATGCTCAAGAATTATACTTAGTATTAAAACATTAATAATTTACACAAATTATACACATTTTATACAAAATCAATAAATATATTATATAATTAAGTCATGAAAATATTAATAATATCAAACCTATTAAACTTAGTCTTGTTCATTTCCTCATGTTCAAAAAATATAAAAAACAAGACAATATCATTTTCACTCACCAACAAATATTAAAATTTTATTTTCCCCAATCAGGGGAGGTTTAGACAATTTCACTCATCCATATTTAATTCCACCACAAGTTGTTACAATATAAATGTTCCAAAAACAATTCATTTTTATTCTCAAATTTAGAAATGGAAAATTGTGTCAAACAAAACTTACCCCTCTCAAGATGATAAAATTAATTTATGGATCTTCACTCATTCGCAAACCAAATTTGAAAATATTCGAGTTTAAAAGTGATCTCATATTGCACTCCCTATCCTTATGGGCTCCAAAAAAGAGGTATTTTTAGGGGGTTTTATGTGGCTATAGGACGGTAGGAAGTTGGTATCCAAAAGATAGGAAAAAGGGGGAAAATACCAACATGTAAAAAGAAATGCACTTTTTTCTTAAATAAGACATGAAAGGAAATGGAAAAAAATATTTACAAGGGAATGACTATGTGATGAAAGACACAATAGAGGAAGAAAATTTGAAGGGCATGAGAATATTAAATATTTAAAAAACGAAAAACTTCTCCTCATAACATAATTGTTCCTTTTTTTTCTTTTCATTCCATTTCCATTTTTGCATTATTCAAAAGTTGAACATGAAAAATATCTCACACTCATATCCAAACCCATGATTGATCTCCTAAAAAAACTAATTGTAATTGTTATAACAAGATAAATGGTTGAGGAAGAGTGATTTTTGACATGTTGAAGAAAAAACCATATTTTTTTAGTTTTTTATTATTATTATTATTGAACACTTTCCAATTTTACAAGATAAACATATATAAATTCCCAAACCCCAGAGAAGGAAAACATCTCCCCCACACTGAAATGGTTTCTTTCCCTCCATCATATGATAACATGGTCAAATCAAAAAAGGGTGCCCAAAATGAAATCCATTCACCCAAACATAATTTTCAAAAAATTATGCAATGAAAATCCATGTTGATATTCGGTGGGAAAAGGTAATGGTATTATAATTTGGCTATCAAAGAAAATGTTTTCATAGGCTTGAAGGGGATTTCAAAAGGAGGATTAATTTATGGTTAATGGAAGTCTATATTTCTATTGTAATTCTTATATGGTTAAAAAAATTCCTCTATCAAATTAATGTATAATAAAGTATAAAATTCAGCTTGAAGGTCCATAAACTCAAAACTCACAAATGGGGGTAAAAACACAAATTAAAAAGATGGTCATAGGTACCCTTGGCAGGGAAGAAAATGGTGTTCCTCATGAGTGGGGAAAATCATTTTTAAAATCAAAAATTGGAATTCAATTTTTTTTTGGTTTTGACACAATATTATTTATCCAAATTTATGATGAAAACACAAGATTTTTGAGATGAAAGCATGTTTGTTGACTCCCCAAAAAGGTTGGAAAAAATTTCAAAACTTGATTTTGATTAAGCATGACTCTTGATTTTTAGTATTTTTTGTTATGATTCTTTTTTTGTTTTTCATATTTTAGGATTTTTTAGTTTTTTATAAAAACATACCCACACAAAAAGATAGAGAAAAAGAATGGGTTTGATAAAAATGGTAAAAAATGACAGATAGGGCAAGAAGAAGAAATAGGTGGAGATAGGAAGAGAGAAATATTTAAAGGGACATAGGTGCCCCCTGGTTTGGATTTTTTGGGTTTCCATATCCATCCAGTGGTGGGTCGACTGCAGAAGTTAGGGATCCAGTGGATGTTGATGTTGATCTCAGATTGTGCGGCCTCTCATGGTGATTCTTTAACTGATGTCCATTAACTGTGAATTTCCTTTTAGAAGAGGGTTCTTTGACTTGCACTGCACAAAATGGGTAAACATTTGTAATAAGAAAAGGACCTTCCCGACGAGAATTAAGAATACCTGGGTGAAGTCAAAATCAAGAGTTGAAAAGCATTACCCTTTCACCTTCATGAAATAAATTTATCAGGATGTGTTTTTCATGTAGTGCCTTAGCATTTTATTTTATAGATTGAAATTCTCATAGGAATCAAGTCGAAGCTCCTCTAATTATCCAATTGAAACAATCTTTCTTCACCAGATTTCTGAATATCAAAATTACAAGTTTTGACAGCCCAAAATGACTTATGTTGGATTTCAACTTGAAGAAGACATGCTTTACCAAAAACTAGACTAAAAGGAGACATCCCAATGGGTGTTTTTTAGGAAGTTCGATAAGCCCAAAGTGTTGCACCAAGTCTTTCAGTCCAGTCTTTTATGCTGGGTTTTACAATTCTCTCAAGTACTCTTTTCACTTTCCTATTAGAAAGTTCAGCCATTCCATTTTTTGGGGGGTGATATGTAGTTGATGTTTTAGGTACAAAACCATTATTTCTCAAAAAATATTCTATGTTTTAATTATAAAAATAGGTTCTTATGTCCGTAATCAAGGCACATGGTGTGAAAAATCAGTGGAATATGTGTGTCTTTAGGAACTCACTAACAGGATATGAACCAAACTCTCTAGTGGGTTTAACCTTGGACCACCTAGAAACATAATAAACCTAAAGATGTATGAGAATCCATTGGAAGTGGGAAATTGTCCCATGAAATCAATGCCCAAAACATCTATGATCGCACAGAAAATTAAAGGCTTTTGGGGAATTTCATTTATCTATGAAATTGTGCCAAATATTTGGAAAGTGGGACATGATTGAAAGAACTCATGTGAGTCCTTGAAGAGTAAAGGCTGGAATAATCTAGAGTCAAGGAACATTTGGGAAGTCCTTTGTGGTCCAAAGTGGCCACCTCCGGGAAGTGAGTGATAGAATTCTAAGATATAGGATTGTTCATCTTCATCAACAGATCTCATAATTACCATGTCTACCCCAGTTTTCCAAAGTTTATTTTGTTCTGAAAAATCGTGTTTTGAATCACTTTTCAACTTCATTATTTGTTCTTTTGAAAACATTTCAGTAAAAACACCAGAAACCATGTAATTTACAATTAGGTCAAACCATGGTAACTTTGGAGTGAGAGATGAAAGATGCTTAGTAGGGAATTAATGAACAATGATTTCAGAATGACAATAATTATAAATTCAAATCTAGTGATCAGCCACATGGATTTATTTTCTAGTTTTATCTTTGATTTCAAGGTCAAAATCTTGGAGCATTAAGATCCATATTATTAGACTTGGTTTTGAATCACTTTTCTTGACTAAGAACTTTATAGTAGAATTATTTGTGAAGATGATGATTTTGGTACCTAAGAGATCGGGCCCAAATTTATCTAAGGAAAACCCCACTACTAAAAGTTCCTTTTTAGTCACAGTATAGTGATATTTAATTTCTTATAATGTTTTTGAGGCATAATAGATGACATGGGGAATGTTTTCTCATATTTGACCAAGAACAGCCCCAATAGCTCTATCAGAAGAATCACATATCAACTCAAAGGGTAAGGACCAATCTAAGGTTTAGAATATTGGGGCAGATGTAAGAGAATTTTTGAGTTCAACAAAGGCTCTCTTGAAAACCTCATTGAAATGGAACATGACATCATTTTGGAGAAACTGATTGAGTGGGAGAGAAATTCTACTGAAGATATGGATGAATCGCCGATAGAAACCAGCATGACTGAGGAATGAATGGATGTCTCGAACCGAAGTGTGTTCAGGAAGTGATTGGATCACATCAATTTTGGAAGGTTGGACTTCAATAAAATATTTTGAAACTATGTGCTCTAGAACAATCCCATTTTCAACCATGAAGTGATATTTTTATAAATTTAACACAAGGATACACTTGACACACTTTTGAAGGAATAGAGAGACTGAATTCAAGAACGATTAAAATGACTCACCATAAATGGTAAAGTCATCCATGAAGACTTCCATGATGTGTCCAATGAATTCATATAAGATAATCATCATACACCTATGCAATTTTTCAGGAGCATTGAAAAGGACAAACGATATTCTCTTATATGCATTAGTTCCAAAGGGGCATGTGAAAGTAGTATTTTCTTGTTCCTATGGTTCAATTGGGATTTTTAAGTAGTCGTTGTATCCATCCAAAAAGAAATAGTGTTAATTTCAAGCTAATCGTTCCAACATTTGATCAAGGAATGGAAGAGTGTAGTGATCTTTTCGTGTTTCAACATTCAATTTCCTATAGTCGATGTAGAAACTCCATTTGTTATTCAATCGAGTTGTGACTACCTCACCATGTTAATTTCTGACAAATTTTATCCTAGCCTACATAGTTACAACTTGAATTGGACTAAAACATTCACTATCAGAAATTGGGTAGATAATAACAGCTTGAAGAATCTTGGTGATCTCTTCCCAAACTACCTCAAGTGTGATTGGATTAAGTCTTCTTTGTGGTTGTCTAATTGGGTTTGATGAATCCTCAAGATTGATGTGATTCATGAAAAGATTATGTTTGATTCTTGGTATGTCATCCAGGGTCCACCCTATAGCCTTTTTGTTTTCCTCTAACACTAGAACAAGTTTTGACTCCTTAGTTTCAGTAAGTGAAGAGGAAATAAGAATAGGATAACAATGATCATGGAAAAGGAATGCATATTTCATGTGTTCATGAAGAGGTTTCAGATCAGTCTCATCTTTCATTTGTGGGTTCGAAAACTCAGGAATAGAGGATGTGACTTCAGTTTCTTCAGATTAATTTTCCTTAATAATGTCCACGGTGGAGAAGTAGAGATCAGATTGGATTTGGTATTCAAGAGAGTTTTCAAGTTCCTTTAGATTATTGGAGTCTATGAATGAGAGGTCAACATAAACTTCACCATTTATTTGTAGGTTAATCGTGGTTCAAATTTCACAAGATACGTTATCATTTAAACATGATGAACATGACGTATTGGGGTTCAATTTACTCTCAGATGTGTCCTCAGAAGCATGGATTGAGAATACAGAGTGATCCTCGTATGGGTATCACATAGCTTGGAAAATGATGAACTTGACTAGCTGGTCACCAAATTCCATGGATAAGAATCCTAAATGGACATAAATCTTGGTTCTCACTATCATTAGTAATGGTCTTCCTAGAATTAAGAGAGATAGAGAATAGTTCATCTAAATTTCCATGTCAGGGACATAGAAATTAAAAGGGAAGATAAGATCATTCACATGATCAAGAAAATCCTCTATTATACACTTAGGACTAGCAGTGCTTTGATTGGCCAATTGAATTACAACACCCATTTGGTGAAGGGACCTAGACCAAGGTTTGAGAAGATGGATTTGTTCATGGAATTAATTGAGGATCCTTGGACTATGAGTGCATCATCGATGTTGGAACTTTCTATTTGGAATGGAACTGTAAAGATCTGTGGATTTTTTCACTTTATTGGAATAGAATGTTGGGTGGAAACATTTTTAAAGGTCCTAAGTTGCCTCTTATGGGTAAACAAATCCTTAAACAACTTAGCGTACTTATTGATTTGTTTTATGGAATCTAAGAGGGTAATGTTGACTTCAACATGTCTAAACATGTCAAGCATTTCAAGATCAGGTTCAACGGACTTATTTGGCTTAGAAATGGCTTTAGGAAAAGTAACTGGGTTCCTAAGTGGAATGGAAGGAGGTGTGGGAGTGACTTCAGATTCCTTTTCATGTTTCTTTTTCATTTCATTTTTTAGGTCAACATTCAAAGGAGTGTGGGAAGTCTCATCATGAGGCAAAACAATTTTTTTCCCCAATCTAAGTGCAGTTTCAGTTACGTTACCCTTGGGGTTGGGTGATTGTTGAGATGGGAGTTGGGAAGAATTTGACTATTGTTGCTGGATCAAGTGGGATGCAAGTTGACCAATTTGGTTTTCAATGTTTTTGAGGCTGGAACAGGTGAAAGATGAAATATCTTCTACTTCACTTTCCCATGTTTGCTTGAAGAATAGGCTTGTCCCAAATTTGGATTACCTCGATTTTGGTTCTTGGGGAAGAGATTGTATTGGTTTTGGAATCGAGAAGGATCACTAGATAGTGGAATATAGGATGTGGAAGAGGAGGATTGATTCTTTCAGGCTAAGTAACTAAAGGGTAAGGTTGTTGGAAGTTACCAACACCATGAAAATATTGGAACTGGTTTGGTTTTTGAGGAGGGAATTGAGGGGGATGAGGGACGGGATTACCATACCTCAAGCATTAGTTATAGGAAGAAGAGAAGGGCTCATATTGAGGTTGGTTGAAGTTTCTAATGAACTGACCTGATTGTTGAGGGTTGGTGTTCCTCTGAGCATATGTTTTATTGAGCTCCATCTGTCCAGATGAATCTGATTGATCATTTTGAAGTTGTGGACAGATGTCAGTTGGATGAGCTGGTGAGATGCAGAATCCACATTTTTTGACAGGTCTAGGGAATAGTGATTGTGGAGAAGATGAGGTTGGGGCTATGGACACCATAGATAGTTGTCGCACAGGACCTGTAAGTTCACTCATCCACTCTGTCATCTTGTTCAACTATATTGATTGATTATATTGGGATTGTCTTACATTAGCATGTGCTCTAGTATTTAATTTTTGTGTGTTTACAACCATATTGCTTATGAGATCTCTTGCAGTTGTAGGGGTTTTATCCACAAGAGAACTTCCACTTGCAGTATCAATGAGAGTTCTCTCCATATCCAATAACCCCTCATAGAAGTATTAGATCGAGAGTTGGCTATGGATTTGGTGTGGTGGGTTGGTTGCAACAAGATTTTTGAACCTCTCCCAATAATCATGTAGTGATTCATTTGGGAATTGACGGATACCACTTATTTCCACTCAAATAAAAGCAGTATGGGAAGCAAGAATGAATTTTTCTATGAAATGTCGCTTCATGTCATTCCATGTGGTTTTGGAACCAGGAGAAAGTTAATACATCCATGACATAGTAGTGTCATTTAAGAAGAAAGGGAATGCTCTAAGTTTGATTTGTTCCTCAAAAACCCCTTGACGCTTCATGGGAGAGCACACCACTTGGAACTCATTAAGGTGGAGATGTGGATCCCCACTGGCTAGCCCGTGAAAATGAGGAAGAAGATGAATCAATCCCGATTTGAGTTTGAAGTTAGCCTCTATGTTTTGATATTGAATACCAAGACTATGGTAATTTATATCAGGGGTAGAAAGTTCTTTAAGTGTCTGTTCCCCAGGATTGGACATATCTAATTCAATTGGTTAGACAAGGACTGGTTCTTGAATTATTTTATTATCCCTAATGTTCCTCCAAAGTTGGCAAAGTGTTAACTCAATTTCAGGGTCAAAAAAATATGATGGATTGTTTTGGAGTCTATGGGGAATTAAAAGAGATTTTGGAAGAAAGAGGAATATGGGTTTGTCTTTGTGTTTTTCAGTTTATGATTTGTATTAGACGGTAGGTTTATTTACTGTTTTTTTAATTTTTTTAAAATATTTTTTGGTTTCTTTACAATAACCAAAAACTAATGACTACATAAAACACCATCTCTGGAAACCTCTCCATTTAAAAACACTTTGGATTTTATCCTATCAACCGGTCAATGTTCTGATGCTCTGTTAATGTGTATAGAAGCACTCAGGTCGAAACCTCAGTGATGATACTTTTAAAACTCAATTGTTTTAATTTGATTGTATTCTTATTGGGGGGGTTGTTTGCAAATCTTATGAAATGATTGATTGATTAATAATGATTTAACAAAAATTAAATATTGGGGTGAGTTCATCATTAGGAATTTAATCTTGTGATATCCTTGAGCCTTGCTTTATATTGCATTAGATTAACACCCATGTCACAAGTTAGCATTGATTGGAATTGTTAAGTGTTAAGGCTTTAACCCAAGACATAGCTTAACTAGGATTCTAATCTCAATTAGTACATGATTGTTGTAGTGTATTTATGGTTCCAATAATCCATGGAATCCATACGTTAAACAAAACAATTCATTAATCCATGACACGTTAAGTCCAATATACACAATGTTAATTTAAAGAATACTCATTGAGAAAAAGCTCTCAATCGCTTAACATACCAAAATTTTAACTCACCCCAATGTGATATTTACTCAACCATTGAATTGATTATTAATCTGGTTATAATTATTATGATTATAAATTATGATTATATGAAAAATAATAAGATAATAAAATATTGGTGCGACGAACACACACAAAAACGATGATGATGATTAAAAACGAATTTTAGATTAAATGAGAAAGAAAAAGAATGGAAGGGGATTCAACTGTATTTAAACTATTTTAAGAAAAATAATTTTAAAATATAGAAGTTGGATGAGAATAAGAGATATTTAAGAAGAATAGTTCATTAAAACAGAATTACAAAAAAAAGACTTACAAGATTACAATAATGAAGAACACAAAAGTAAAAGAAAACAAAGGGAGGAGTAAATGTCTCTAAAGTGAAAAAATTGGTATGTAATGTCCTCCCAAGCCTTTTTAAATTCATTGTTCATGACAATATGTTCTCTTTTCTTCTAAAATTCTAACATATTCAAGGATAATAGGGGGTTGTATTTATTTCCCAAGGAATTATACTGTCTCCATTCCAATTCTGCCCCTCTACTTGCATCGCCAATTTGGCTATTCATACAGTCGAATCTCCTACTGAAATTTTATTACATGTTGTAGATATTGATATTTACTCTTATAAATCAAAATTTGGAGTCCAATAGACTTCTTTAGACAAATTTATGACAGGTTTAATAAACACTGTTAAATTGTCCATTTATACCTATGCTTTTCAGATGGAAGAAATGTGAATGGATTTTTAAAGATGATGATTCATTCAAATATGAATTATTTATTCAAAAACTTTGGCCAACTATATCTCCTATTTCACATTGAAAAATATCATCTTGATTTGATGATTACATCATGATATATTTCATGAATACTGTACTGATATTAATTATCGGACATAATAGTGGGATGGATTTAAAGGCTTCATTTGTGCCCCTTGATTTTGGATTTGGGTCGTGCAATTTTTATTCCTGACTACTTGAATTGTTATACTAATTATTTAGGATAATTAATAAATTTTCTCTTCTATATTGATCCCATTAATTCAATCTTCATGGATGGTCCAGTTTCTTCACAGATTCTGTGGGTCTTCTTGTGCAGTCCATATGACCCTTCAAATTGCATAATCATCCCATCATCGATTCTAATGAAATGTTACAGATTGAACTAGGAAACCTAAAAAACAACAACCATGAGATTTTTATAATTAGGGTGAGAGTTATAACTAAAATAGTAAACTGACTCAGTTGGAATACTTCAAAAAAGGGTCAAAAATTATACTTAGTATTAAAACATTAATATTTCACACAAATTATGCACATTTCATATAAAATAAATAAAGGGAGTATATAATAAGTCATTAAAATATTAATAAAATCATGATTATATTGGTAAATTGACTTTTGTAATATGATGTGTGTTCATGAATCATTACTGTATACATTGGAACACATTCTATATGCATGTTGGTTGTAATAGATATATCTAAAATAATTTAAATTCATGTTGTAATTTATGATATGTTACTTTTTTGAGGAATTTATTATATTCATTAATTTTATAATGATAATTTTATTATTGATAGTATATGTATTGTATTGACTATCTTCCAAGAACTATAGGCCTTCCTTGATCCATGGGTAGTAGGGGGTATGCATTGTTTTTGTGGGTAACCACTTTGATTGAACCTAGTTGTAACTGCTTATGTGTACCTCTGACCCATTATAAATACCTTGTTATTTATGTTAACTCTCATTATGTTTTGGTATATAATTTGTTAGAAATGTCATCTCTTATAATTCTGGTGTAGGCGGTAGCGAAGATTATTAGAATGCTCCCATTAGGGATGAGGTCCTAGTTGGACCATCAATTTTATAAGAGGTCACATTTGAGAATTATACATGGTTTATATAGAATCTAAATAAATATATCTGATCATGTTATTAAATTTTAAACTAGTGACTATTCATGCGGGTGGAGCTCAAATGGGTGGGACGACAACAGTCGACAATTCTCATGAATTTCAACTTGAGAGTCCCTTGACCATCAGGGGTCTTGATCCCCCCAATGATGTGCAGGACTAGATATGAAAAATGAAGAGTATTTTTTATCTTTTGGAGACCATGGTGGATTTAATGGTATGGCTTGAACCCTTAAATCTTAGGTTTACTACTAGATGGTGATGTGATATTATGTTTTTGGCTATTAAATGTGAAGGTATAATGTTTTTGACCATTAAGGACCTCTTCTTTTTTGGGTTCTTCCATGATGTGCTGAAGATGGATAGTGATCAAGGGGTCATGAAGATTTATTATGGTAAAATGTTAGTTTTCCCTATTAAACATGATTCTCCTAGTTGGTTAACATTTCTACACTTTTATATGGGAATATGTACTAAAATGGTATAATTCTTTATGTTGAACTTCATAAATTGTTTAAATGATATATCAAGATATGTAATATAAAAACTTATTCTACAATGCTTCATGAGGATACTATTATTGAGAATGGAATTGAAGAATATAGAGATTCATGTATTCTTCTTGATAATATTGGATCTATATTATTTTCCCCAATATAATTCTAGTTTCTTATTCTTTGAATATAAACACGAAGTCTAATGATACATTCTAGTGAAACCGTCAATATTTAAAGAAGATTAGAGGATCATTTACTCCATCTATTGGGGATGAATCTACTAGCTTCTATAACTATTTGATATGTGGAAATTTTCCTAAGTACTATCATGTTTGAACAAAATATTTTCACAAGTGTAGCAAGAATATTCATTTAAAGTAGTTTTTTTCTAAGGATTTTTTATCCATAAAAAATCTAAGACATGATGTATGTGGAGGATCCGAGAAGAGGGAACATAACCTATAAGGTTCAGTGATGCAGATGACTCATGAACCTCTAGGTCATTATGAATTGGTTACCGGTTGAGTATATATGGATTATTAAACTACATGTAATGGATAATAGTGACTATCCATAATTCTAGGTATATTAAACATTTATAATGTAATCTTTCTTTCATTCAATTTATATTTCCATATACAATTTGTTCATATATTCTTACGAGGATATTGGGATATAAATTCTAGTTATGTTATCTTCTGAGTTTTTTATGTATATATACACCCTTGGAAGAGAAAGTGAATCATCTATTGATGTCTCAAAAATGTATGATGGTGATTTCATGGGATTATGAATTTATGGAGCTTCAAAATTTTGGATATATCAGTTTTCAATGTGATACTTTGCATGGAATTGTTGTCAATATACTAATCAAACATCAATCGTTATAAGATATGACTTGATTTTACATTACCTAATTGGGATAAGTCCATGTGTACCGATTAATTGGATATCAAAGAAGGTAGAGTGTGACTGGATACTCGTTAGAGAGGATACTTTACAATATTAGTGTCCGACATGATCAATAAAGTGTATTAGAAAATAACACAATCCTTTTTCCTCCTATTGTGGTGGGGTTTTTGTACAGATTCTTTACTTTCTGAGTTTGGATGAAAGAGTAGTTTGGATCCTTTATGGTTTGGCTCTACTAGCCGATTGTTTTTCAATTTTTACAGACCTCTAAGATATCTTGAAGGGTTTCAATTTTACTCTGGTTTTTTCTTCTGCTATCGGATTGGGGCGTCTCTCTGGTAGTTTTTAAATTTGATGAGTGTTTAGAATCAATGTTTTGATGTTCAACAGAATAGATCATTGCACTGCATATATTCCAGATCTCTGATCTTCCGGATTTTGTGCATTCTCCCTCTTTCCCCTGAGTAGCATGATGTTTCTGTTATATTGGACAGAAGGGGATTTCTCTTGAAGTATATAAGCTGAATTGGGATTTGACTGTTTTTCTACTTGGGGATTTCTATAATGGATGAGTTCCTTGTTGTAGTGATTTTAATCTATCATGATGGATAATCCTCTTGCGATTTCAGATTTGAAGTTTGTGAAGAATGAGTTTGGACTCACTTGGAGGTCGTTTCTTACTTGTATGGTCACCTCATTATGGAGGGCTTCATTTTCTGGTTTGGGTCTTATTTTGAGTCTTTTTCATGTACCCCTAATAATCCTATGTTGGTGTAAGCTATTTTCACCTCGTGTTTGTAACGTACCCTTTTGATTTTAATAAATTCTTTCAGGGGCATGAATTGGGAACCCAATTCATGTCACCAATTTCTTAAAAAAAAATGAGTGTTGAGTTTGAAATTTAGTAATTTCATAGTGAACGACCTATATTGATTCTAATTGTATCTCTGAAAACTAGAACAATTGAATTACCTCCAGGTAAATATTTAATATCATGATTCTAAAGGATTCAAAGGATTGAGAACATACCCTTATGGTGCTCTAGTAATTTTTAATAAAAATTAGATTTTAGTCTATGTAGTTTTTTCAAATATAGGATGATGATCTTGATAATAGTGATATTTAGGTCCGAGTTTGAAAGGAATGATGAATTTTTCAATAAATTAATGGGATCCCAATTCTTTAATATGATTTATATTCATTATAGACACCATCTGATATGGGACAGAGAGGAAGACTTATAGAAGAAAGTGTTTAACAGTAGATATGTATTCTATAAGTATCTCCTTATTCATTTTGGACTAAAAAATTCTCAAGATGTTTTTATGGATCTCATGAATAAGAAAATCCTCCATTACAAGTACTCCATATCTTTTTTCATCAATGTCATCCCAAATATTCCATAACCTTGGAGTCGCATGGTAGACACTATGATATCATATTGAGTATGCTTCACTCATCTTCATTATATGTAATAAAAGTTTTAGGTTTTGATCCATGAGGCAAATTTTATTGGGAACATGGCCTCTGAAGATGTAATATATATTTATCTATAGAAGATAGAAGAATTTATATCATGGGGAAATGTAATAACATGTTTTAGATTTATAGATTTCTTGGTTTGACTTGTGATTATAGGAGGTTAATCATAAAAGTTTCTCAAATGGAAGGACCTATAACCATGAATATAGAAATGGGATTCATGTTTGAATAGATAATGAAATTTAAAAGATGACTACATATGGATGAACAAGTTATTTAAGTCAGATCTGATTTAGGTTATTCTCGATCCAGGATGTGGTTTTTAGTGTTTTGAGTTACATTTGGTTTTTACTGGAGAGAAATTTTTATAAGGATTAATAAGGTAGTTTCTTTTCTTTCTCATCAGCTATGCCCCCACAAGAATAACTACAAAACTGATGACATTGAGTTTGAAGAAGTGGTTCTTAGATTTAAATGTTTGTGACACTGCCACTTTGATGAGATATATTTTTTTATAAAAGGAACATAAGAGTATATAATATGTTTTCTAAAAGTGAGAAATTAATATTTTTTCAGAAACATTGGAGACAATACTTTTATAAATTTGATTGTGAGAATAAATACTCTCTTATAAAGGGAATGTTTTTTTATATTCTCATAGTAGAAAGACCTAGGGAGATAGAGGGTGTATGTTAGAGGTAGGATGGGATCCAAATTAATTTCTGTAATACTGGAATGTGGGTGTAACTAAATATTTATTGGTAGTGACTTTTGTACCCCTGATAATCACATACTCTTTAGAGGAATGATTTAATACAAATTATTAGTCTAATATAGAGTGTATCATGAGGTATGACAGGTTTCGAGTAAATGATTCTATTCCAATATAGACCATATATGGATGTGGTGTTATTATGGTTAATGGGAGAGTGATGTATTCTTCTTATATGCTGGAAGATCTGATGAATAAATCTCATGATTTTTAGTGTTCTTTTCTCCTAAGACTAATAAAAATCTCTCAAATAATTAGACGATAACAATGGTGTCCTAACCTGAAAATATACCTTGCTGGATTTGTCTCATATTTTTTGACTTGTCAATGGATCAAGGCCAAATATCAAAGACCTATATTGTTTCCCTAACCACTTCTAATTCCTGTGAATAAGTGAGATGTGATAACTGTATATTCCATGAAAGTATTTCATAATACTTTGATGGATTGAGATACCAAATGGGTTGTGGTGGATTAGTTGACTAATGTGGATTATTTTGTTTCAATTTAGGAGATTAAATCAATATATGATCTAGGAATTATCTTTGTTTGAAAGATTATATGGATCCATAGAGTTATTTCAAGAAAGTTATATGATTGAGATTTTTAGCTACCATTATTGTTTGGGAAAGGCATGTAGGAGGATATTATCACTTAATTAATTATGAGTAGATATAATCATCAAAAGACTTTCATGAACTCAGAGAGAATGACCAAGACCAAATGGGATATACATTGGGAATTATATCTATATTTTGTAGTATCTTGGGATGAGCACATGGATCTAATTGTGTTCACCTACAATAATATTTTATATTCATCAATTCAAATGGATTCATATGAGGATTTCTATGTATGACCATTTGTTTGACTACTATAATAGCATGAGGTAGGTGAATCATTAGTTGTTGCATCTATTAGAATCTTTGAGATTTTATAATGGGTGAATTTTATTTTGAAGAGGATTAAAATGGATTAGAGTGGATAGTGTTCATATGATAACTGAAGGAGAAAATTTATGGAATCTACTATGAGTGAAAAATATTTCATGAAAGTGTCCCCTCAGTCTGGGTATAAACAATTGAGGACTTATATAAAAATGAAAAAATTGAATTTTGAGACATTCAATATTGTAAAACACATCAGTAAATTGGCCTATAATTTGGGTTTTAATACACAGTATCAAGGTGTGAATAAAGTGTTCCATGTGTCTTTGTAATAGAGGTACAACCTCATATATCATTGACTGAAAGGATGTGGTGTTAGAACATGGAGAATTTCTTATTGGGAATCCCATTAAGAATGTTGAATGATATAAGAAGCTACTATGAGGTAATAATGTACCTCTTTTTTAGGATCAATGGAAACACATCCCTATTTAGGAAGAGGAAAAATAGTACAAGACAAACATTGAGTTATAATGGCCCTAGTTATTAAAGAAAACCATTAGATAAAATTTTTGGGGATGATAATTCTATGGATATGGATAAATTTGAAACATTATATTTATTGTGAATATAATCTAATCTTATATATAATATTTTGAATATTTTTTAGTTTTTGAGGTAGGTAAGAGGTGTTCATAAGGCTGGAATTGGAATTGGTCGAGCTAGGGGTGGGATACTAGTGCTTAAAAAGCTACACCACCTATACTGACCCATATATGGGTCTCCACCAGTCTATTAATGAATTCTAAAACATTACTCCAAATACCACCAGCCAATGGGTGGTAAGACATCAACCATCTAGTGGTGTTCCTTGGAGGAAGTTTCTCTACATAGAAGGCACTGACTAACCTATTGTGGAACTTGACACCCAGTATTGAAAACATATTATATTTATTTTTTCATAAAAAATAGAACGCTATGTTATATTCATACTCTATTAGGCCTCTCTCTACCTCTAACACCCAAGGATCGCTATTTAGGCTATTTTGGGCTCTCTTATATCCTTCTGTCTCCTCCCAATAACAAATGAATTGTGGCCTCATCCAATTTTTCTAAATCTGGAGAGTTATAACATGATATATATCAATTACCTCATTTTTTACTTCATATGGTTTTTTTATTTTCATTTATTTATCAAATATAAGTGTTTTGGTATAGTTAGATACTGTAATTTTTTTATATAATTCACAATCATATTCAGCGATTTGATATCTTACCATTGTTTGTACCTAGAATATTGTTAAAAGAGCATATTTTTTGGTATATGTGATCCTTTAAAACCCTTTTGGGTGTGTATTTTATTCATACTTGATCCTATATTACTATTTTTTTTGACACATAGATGGTTCTAGGATTCAAATTGGTGCATTTGGACCCAAATAATGACCCTTGTCATCTAAACATCAGTTCACCTAATACATGTGGTACTTATCCTTGGAATATGTTTTTTTGGGTTTTTAACTTGATTTTTGGTGTGTGTGTGGGGGGCACAATGAGATCTATTTTTATTGGTTTATTTCATTTGGTGTTATTTTATATCCAAGTGGGACCTATTATTGATGTTTGATTCTATGTGGTGTGTGTTTAGAATTATGAGACATATTCATGATGTTGATCACATGTGATGTGTGTTTATAGCCCCATGAAACCAATTATCAATATATACGGAATGTCGTGTATATTTTAAAGCTTGTGGGACCTAGGATTTATGATTCCTCACATGTTTTTTTGTGGGGGTGACAGTTTCTTTCAATCAAATGATATTTGATCTGTCAGCCTATATATTTATATTACATTCGTTGTTCATCTCTCTTCTATAGTTTAGAGTTAAGGGTTATCCATATGTACTATCCCATCCAATTGGGATGTGTTTTATGTCTATATAAAATGTATATAAGCTATCCCATCAAGGGGGATGTGTTAGAAAATTCTATGGACTATCCCATCAGGGGAATGTGTTAGATGAATGATTGATATCCCTTCATGTATGGAGGTAAAGCATGTTTATATGGTCTCTAAGGACCTACTATAAATGTTATTATTGTGTGGTATACTTGTATATTAGCTATATATTTTTTATTTTAATGGTATTCATAAGTATATACATTTCAATTAGTCTATGTAGTCATTTGTGGATTCCAATTAGGATTTTTACACGCAACCTATGTGGAAATCTCAATATGAATGTAGATTTCAGGAAAAATAATTTTGAAAAAAGGAATTGGACAGGAAGAGGGTTATTGGATAGGATTAGAAGGTAGGTGTGGTATGTTTTAGGAAAAGATTTACTTACATTATTTTATCTCATAAATTTATCAACTACTGATGGTGATCATTTTTATTTATTTTGGATTGTACGAATAAAAATCCATATTTTTATTTCATGGGTTAGTACTTTGTGAGTATGGTGATACTTTGATTATTCTTTTCTTTAATTTGATGATTTTTTATCACTTCCACTATATACTATGATGATTATATGATACAGAGTGTATAGTCTCCCCACAGTATCCTTCTTGGCCATCACCACTATTCATTATCCTCTTGTATAATAGGATTCCCAATTTAGGTCATCTGGCATTCATCCCAAGACCTAGTGTTTCTGGTTAGGGTGTTAAAATTTTAAAAAAATATATAAATATTTTTTAAGGAAGAAGAATGTTATAACAACCCTTCTATTTATTACACACTTAAACATGATTTATTACATAAACTTACCTTGATATAAAATATAATATCAAGAGGTCTTGTGTCTTTGGGGATTAGGAACATTACATAAAATCTTAAAACATAAGATAAGACATCTTTTTTGAAAACGTCCTTTATGTGACCCCTACAATCCCACGTACTTATCATTTCATAGGATAACCTGAAGACATTCCTAAGAAAAGGGTGAGATATAAAGACCAAAAAGGGAATAAATATGGAATAACATGAGGAATACAGTATGTGTTATAAAATAGGCATATCAATGGAGCACAAGAGAAACATAAAGGCATGATAAAGCATGATAATCTTAACTTGGAAATGTTTCAACAACACATAACATGGAATTAGCATGAGTCAAGGCTCATTGCACATGGAGCAGGAGTAAAACCTCATTGCACATGAAGAACGAGTAAACCCTAGTTGCAATTTATTTATCATGAGTCAACACTCATTTCACATGACGTATCATGATACTATACTTTACCCAATGCATTGGACTGCTATCAAGGCACGTTGTTCTTAAACATTTCATTTAATGAAAAAGTGTGCCACAAGATCTTAGAACATTAATTCATAAAACATAATAATTCATTCCAAAATTAAGGAATGTGGAATTAATACGTGAAACTATTACATCAATAGGTAAATGTTCATAAAGGTGAATACCCTTGATAGAGAAATGGGCATGGTATTCACTACACAGTGATTTTGGCTTGGAATATTGTGGTGCAATTTCGGTAGAAAAACCGCATGAAATAAGACTTCATAAAAATGGTTGATGTGAGAGATATGGGTGTGTAATTAAATTTAAATGAAATAAAAAGTATGTGGGTAATATAGATACATGTACAAAAATAAGTAATGTAATTTAGATTCATAATACAAAATAATTGCTTGAATGTAAATGAGGAGAGGTAAATTCCGTACGGAATTTCGGCATGGTAACAAAGGTATATGGGAGGCACAAATGAGAGATAAAGGGGTATCTCATCATTAAAACATAAATAGGATAGTATAGGGGAGGTTTGAAATCATACCCCAACATTTATAATTGAAAATAAAATGGAAAAACAATATTAAGAAACTGGATTAAAAATAGGAAGGAAGGAATCCCTTACTTGGAAGTGTGATCCCAAAGGCTTGGGAGAGGCTTGAGAGAGGATTCATGGGAGATTGGGGAGCCTTGGGAGGATTATATATAGATTATGGCATAGGTTGGAAGAACTCCAAAATATTTTACTGAAGAGGAAGTGAGATCTTGGTTGGTTTTATATAGGAAAGGAGAGAGAATTCTTTATTATTTAGGTTTGGGTCACCACACAATAAACTAACCAATACCACAATCCATCCCATGGTTTTTCTCAAGGTTTTTTCCAAATGGGAGTGGGAAAAAATATTTTATAATTTCAATGGCCTAACATCTTCAAATAATAGGGTTTCTTATGTGGAGGTGAGTTACACTCTCAATGAAATTCATTTAAAAAGTGATAATGTTTTATAACTCTTGTAGGGTCCACAAAAGTATTGTAAATTATATCAAACAAACTTAAAATCAAATTATTTTAATGTTAAAGTATATATTGTCTGAAAATATCATATATAGTATTTTTTAAATCACTATTGTGTCATTATGATGTCATAAAACACATTATATATTTAAAGGGTATATAATTTTTACCCCAAAATTCGAATGTCTCAAAAAATTATGAAAAATTCACCACTGGATAATTTTGATGTCATGATTCTAAAAATAATGTTAATTTTGTTTAAATAATATTTTTAAATATGTGAATTTTTACATTTAAAATAAAAGCCTCCATTTATTGAAAATTCATGGGTTTTGACAATAACAACTTTCAAACCTTAATAAAAATCACAACTGCATTCATAAAATTATACGATCATTTATATTTAATAAAAATTTATTTAATTATAATAATAATAATAATATTTTATTAAAATATTATTTAATTAAAAAATCCTTTCATTCATCAAAATATATTTTTTAGTTTAATATTAACTAAAAATACTATTTGCGATTTAAAAACTATTTACAAAGTAACAATAATAAAAAGAATATATATTGATTATTATATAAAAAATAATGCACATAATACTAGTGTGGGGTTCTTGTTACATAACCCCTTATAACACCCGCATAAGACTAAAGCGTAAGGTGTGCGATGGTGACAGACTCTTGGGGTGGCTCATATAACATTGATCGGGTGGTAATCTCTATCAACTTCCACTTCTCACATAGGTGATTCCATTTGCGCTTAACTTGTTGAAGCTCAGATAGGACTTGGTCAAGAGTGAATCCCAATGACGCCACCTACTTTTTGAGCTCCTAAAAATGGGAATCATATGGGGAAAGTGTACTGGATGAGGCCATCGCTTCTTTTGTCTGAGTAAATTTGATTTGTTAAAGCCCAATATTTATTTTAATCTTGTGATCACTATTAAATGAATATATTAAAAATGGTCAAAATTCTAAATGGTATTTTAAAATAAAAAAAACAAAAAACAAAATAAATTCATAAGAAGACATATAAATATACCAAAAGGAATTTTCATTAATGATTTTTTTGGGTCGTTACAATCTTCCCCCCTTAATAAATGTCGCCCTTGAAATTTTATTTTTCCCACATTAAAATAGATGTGGGTAACTATGCGTCATCACTTCTTCATATTTCCATGTTTCCTCTTCAAACTTGTGGTTGCACCACACCACCTTTACAAGGGGCATTGTCTTATTTAGTACAACAATTTCTCTGTGATCGAATATCTTCAATGGTTTCTCCTCATACGAAAGATCATTATCTAACTGTACTACCTCTGAAGAGAGTACTTGTGAAGTCTCTGGTATGAATTATCTTAAGAGGTATACATGAAAGACATCATGTACTTTGGCCATGTTAGGTGGAAGTTCTAGTCGATAGGCCATATCCCTGACACGATCAAGAATCTCAAAGGGGCCGATGTACCTTATACTTAACTTCCCTTTCTTTCAAAACCTCGTGACCTTCTTCCATGAGGATAT
Source organism: Viscum album (assembly GCA_963277665.1). NCBI lineage: Eukaryota > Viridiplantae > Streptophyta > Magnoliopsida > Santalales > Viscaceae > Viscum > Viscum album. Next base: position 1,039,733,565 of record OY728143.1, on the reverse strand, counting down.
ACATAGAAATCCATGACTCAGACTTTAAACTCAAGGTCTCATCGATAGTTATCTGCATAACTCTTCTGTAAACTCTGGGCTGCCATGATATGCTGCTGAATGGTTTTCACCTTCTCCACCATTTCTTCGACCATTTCTAGTCCTAGCAGCTTACGCCCACCGACATCATCCCAACATGCTGGTGTTCTTCCCCTTTTCCCATAAAGGGATTCATATGGGTTCATTTGGATGATCGAGTGGAAATTGCTATTATAGTAGAATTCAACCATGGGAATATGTTGATCCTATCCTCCTTTAAATCTCATTGAGAATGCTCTCAAAATTTACTCATGTGTTTGTATAGTCTGCTCAAATTGGCCATCAGTATGAGGATCATAAGTTGTACTGAAGTTCAGCCCAGTATCCAGACCATGTTGAAGACTCTTCTAAAACTTAGAGGTGAATCTTGGATCTCTATTTGATACAATATATTGTGTTACACCATAAATCCTTACCACTTCCCTGATATATATCTGTGCCATTTGATCCAATGAAAAATCATCCTGAATTGGAATAAAGTATAAAGACTTTGTAAAAAGATCCATAACAAGCCAAATTGAATTGTTTCCTTTGGATGTCTTCATAATTTTGGTGACAAAGTCCATGGTGATGCCTTCCCATTTCCATGCAGGTATGGGTAATGGTTGCATCATCCCCTTAGAATTCTGTCTCTCATCCTTCACTTGCCGACACACTAGGCACTTTGATGTAAATTCAGAGATCTCCTTCTTCATATTATCCCTCCCATAATTCTCTCAGAGATCTCAATACATCATTGTGTTTACTGGGTGAATAGGGAAATTTGTAGTATGTGCATCATCCAAAAGTTCCTTCTTTATCTCTGAACATGATAGAACATATAGTCTTTTCCTAAATCTTACAATTCCTTCCTCATTAACATTGAACTCAGAGGATTTCCCTCTTCTAATAGCTTCCAATTTCTTATGAATTCCCACATCATCCTTTTGAGAATTCTTTATCCTTTCCAAAAGAGACAGTTGAGAAATCTTTTGTGAAATGATTGATGATGTTCCATTATTTATAATTTCCATTTCCATATTCATAAAATCTAAGAAGATTGGATCCTTATCAATTATCATCAGTGATAGAATCACTATTTTCATTCTACATAGAGCATCCACCACCTTGTTCTCTTTCCCAGGGTGGTAACAGATTGAGCATTCATAGTCTTTGATCAGCTCTAAACATCTTTGTTTGTACATTTTCAACTCTTTCTGTGTGAATACATACTTAAGGATTTTGTGGTCCGTACATATTTCACACTTCCCCTCAAAGAGATAATGCCACCAAAAATTTAAAGTGAAGATCACCGTATCCAACTCTAGATCATGTGTTAGATAATTGTGCTCATGAACTTTCAATTTCCTTGAATCATAGGCAATGAATTTTTCATTTTGCATCAACACACATCCTAGGTCCTTCTTCAAAGCATCACTGAATACCATGAAAATTTCTCCACTTGTGGGTAATGTGAGCATGGGTGCAGTTATAAGCCTCCTATTTAAATCCTTGATGCTCTCTTCACATTCATCACTCCAAGAAAACTGTACTCCCTTCCGATTTATCTTGGTAATAGGGTTGGAAAATCATTAGAAATTTCTCAAAAATCATTGACAATATACAGCTAAATCCAAGAATCTACAGATATCCATTACCGATGTTGGCATCGACAATCCCTCTATTGTAACTATCTTGTAGGGATCCCTAGATATCCCATTACATGTGATTATATGGCCCAAGAATGAGACCTCATTTAACAAGAACTCACACTTACTATTTTTTTCATAGATCTTCTCCTTTCAAAAGGTCTCTAGTATAGTTCTTAGATATTCCCCATGACCTTCCTTGGTTTTGGAGTATATTACAATATAATCTCTAAATACTACCACAAATCTGTCGAGGTAATCTCTAAAGACTCTATCCATCAAATCCGTGTGGAGTTTTGGAGCATTAGTGAGTCTGAAAGGCATTACTATTAATTCATAGTGATTGTATCTTGTACAAAAAGCAGACTTCGGGATATCATCCTTCTTCACCCATAGTTGATGATATATCGACTGCAAATCAACCTTGAGGATGTATTGTGATCCACGCAGATGATCGAACAAGTCATCAATTCGTGGGAGAGGATACTTGTTCTTTATCATGATTTTTTTAAACTCATGATAATCAATTCAAAGGTGCATTGACCCATCTTTTATATTGATTAAGAGGACTGGTTCACCCCATGGTGAAGCACCTGGGTGTATAAACCCTTTATCCAGATTCTCTTATATTTGTTTCTTCAGCTCCTGAAGCTCCAAAAAAGCCATTCTACAAAGAGTATTAGATATTGACAATGCCCCAGGTATAAAATCAATTGAGAATTCAACATCCCTTCTAGGATGAACACCAGGAAATTACTCGGGAATTAGTTCAGCAAATTCCCTCACAATATGCATGTCTTCAAGGATGGTTTCCTTATATACTCAATCATCTAGGCCAAATACGCGTTCTCATAGGGTTGTAATATCCACTATTGAGATGATGGATCTAAATAAGGTTCATCTTCCTCCTTGAACTTGTATAGAATTAGGGGTCAATTCTCCAGATGGAGAGTTATTTTCCTCTCATGACAATTTATGTTGTCTCTATATAAGGAAAGACAATCCATGCCAAGAATTGAATCAAATTCTACAAGAGGGAATATGACAAGGTTCACCAAGATGTTCAATCCACAGATTATGATAGGGTATGAGTTATATTCATGGGATGCAATGATTCCCCCATTATCCATTCTAACTGAAATCTTCACTTCCATGATTTGTGGTGGTGCGGGGATTGTTCTACTAAACTTTTGGGTTATAAAAGTATGCGTAGAAATAGAATAAAAAATTTACTTTTCTATTCATGAATGAATAACTAGCGTAGCTATCACCACATCATTATTGGGGTTCACTTCGATGGTAGGGATGGAAAAATCTCACCCTTGCTGCCTTGAAGGTTGTTGGTTGCCTCAAAAAACCCTTGGCTTAGGGAACTGATTTGAAATGTGCCCCAATTCTTTGTATTTGAAGCAATAAACAATGTGTTGAGGGTTGAGTGGAGCATTCCTCTCTTCTGTCACAGTCGCATGTTTTTCATGCTGACAATTAATAGCTAGGTTCCCTTCTCTTCCACACCTAAATCATTTTCGTTCCCCCTTTAGGCAATTTCTAGTGTGCTTCTTTCCTCACCATTGGCAAGTGGGGTGCTGGATCATCATTCCACCGTTGGATTTATCCATTGGACCACCAGAATGTAATTACACATTATGATTCTTATCCCTATGATACCCCTGAGATTCTCTGCTCACCATTTTGACCTTGAGGTCACATCGGACAATTTCGTTGTAGCTTTCGAAGTCACGGATCGCCAGCGCTTTCCGCATGCTAGGTTTCATCCCACCAAATAAGCGATCAACCTTGCATTTGGGGGTAAATAAAATATCAGAGGCATATCGTTAAAGACTTGTGAATTTTTCCTCATACACTCTAATAGATTCATTCTCTTTTTTTCTTGAGGTCAAGGAAGTACCTTTCCATCTTAAGTCAGAGTGTGTGCAGATAATATTTATTGAAAAACATCTTCTGGAAATCTTTCCTTTCCAAATCCATGATCTCATCCTTAGGCTTCGTATTTTTGATCAACGTCCACCATTGATCAACATAACCCTCCATACGATAAGAATCAAAGAAAAACTTCTCTTGTTCATAACATTGAAGGATGTAGAAGATCATTTTAATAGAGTTTATCCATTGTTTGGAAATTGAGAGATCAGATGATCCATTAAAATTAGGAGGCATTTGTCTCATGAATCTATAGATAGAGAGTTGTTCTTTCATAGGGGGGGTTGAAAATTCATCATGACCCATATTTTTATTCAATTCATGAGTTAACTGAGAGAGAGGAATGATAAATTTTGTGATTCCCGCTCCCATCAGATTGGGAATCTCATTAGAACATTTATCACATTGATCTTCACATCGGTTTTTTGCTCGAGTCCTCCTATTACCGGTCATTGTCTAGAATAAAAGGAAAGTTATGGGTAAAAAAGAAAGGGTAATCCAAGGAAAGAACTGATGACTTAAAAAAACTATTATTTCTATAACATATGAATCCATAGGCTTCAATCTATTATATTCATGATCTACATTCTAAAATATATTCTTAAGGTAATTTTTATTAATTCCTTTAATAAGGGTTCATACTAAGCTTGTAAATTTACCAGATAATATCCCCTGGGAGTGTCATAACCAAGAGTGCAACAATTCCCATTGTCATGTACCGAGATACCATGGGTGAAGCACAAAACTCCTTGTCGGGGTTTTCACCCCTAGGTAGATCTGTGCCAGAGCTGCCTCTACTTGCTCATATCCAGACAGGGACATATTTTCTTGATAAACCACTTACTCAATACTCCTCAAAAGTTAGGTATGTTTTTATTATACTTAGTCTTGTCTCTAAGTCTTTACTATGGTTTTTTAATCCTAATCCCAAAAATAAAAAACATATCGTCTGATACCATCTATGACAACCCTTATATTTATTACACACTAAAACATGATTTATTACATAAACTACACTTGATACAGTATAGAATTTCGAGAGGTCTGGTGTCTTTTGGGCTTAAGACCATTATATAACAACTTAAAACATAAGATACAACATCTTTATTGAAAAAATACTTTACATGACACCTACATTCCGTCGTACATAGCATTTCATAGGATAACCTGAGGACATGCATAAGAAAAGGGTGAGTTATAAAGCCCAGTAAGGGAATAAACATGGAATAACATGAGGAATAAAGTACGTGTTATAAAATAGGCATATCAATGGAGAACAATAGAAACATAAATGCATGATAAATCATGATAATTATAACATGGAAATGTGGCAACAACAATTAACATGGAATTAGTATGATCCAAGGCTCATTGCACATAGAGAATGAGTAAACCCTCATTGCACATGAATCATGAGTAAAAACACATTTCAATTGAATTAGAATGAGTCAACACTCATTTCACATGACGTACCATGATACTGTACTTTACGAAATGCATTGGAGCACTCTCAGGGTGCACCCTTATTAAACATTTCATTTCATGCATAAGTGTGCCATAAGATCATAGAACATGAATTTATAAAACATCATAATTCATTCCACAATTATGGAATGAGGAATTAATACATTAAACTAATAAATAAATAGGTAAATGTACATAATGTTGAATACTTGTTATAGATAAATCAGCATGGTATTCACTACACGATGATTTTGTCTTGGAATATTGCAGTGCAATTTCGACAGCATAAAAACATGACATAAGACTTCATAAAAAAGGTTGATGAGAGAGAAATGGATGTCTCATAGTATGTACATGAAATAGAATGTATGGGGGTAAAATATAAACATTTTCTAAAATAAGTAATGGAATTGAAAATCATAATAAAAAAGAATTTCTTGAATGTAAATGAGGAGAGAGAAATTCCTTTCAAAATTTCGGCATGGTAATGAGTGTATATGGGAGGAACCGAGGAGTGTGAAAGGGGTATCCCATCATTAAAAAATAAATATGAGAGTATAGGGGTGGTGGGAGATAATACCACAACATTTATAACTTAAAATTAATGGGAATAACAGTATTAAGAAACCTGAATAAAAAGAGAAGGAATGAATCCCTTACTTGGAAGTGTGATCCCAAAGGCTTGGGAGAGGTTTGAGAGAGGTTTTTTTGGAGCTTGGGGTGCCTTGGGAGGATTTTAGAGAGAGGAGGGAATATGTTGGATGAACTACACATGCATTGAGTGAAGAGGAAGTGGGAGCTTAGGTGGGTTTATATAGGAAAGAAGAGGGAATTCTTTATTATTTAGGTTTGGGTCACCACGCATTAAACTAATCAATACCACAAACCCGAACATGGATTTTTCAAATGGTTTTTTAAAAAGGGGAGTGTAAAAAAATATTTTATAAGTCCAATATACGATATTCTTAAAATAATAGGATTTCTTATGTGGATGTGAGTCACACTCTCAAAAAAATTATTTAAAAAGTGAAAATGTTTAATAACTCTTGGAGGGTCCACTAAAGACTTTTAAAATAAATAAAACAAACCTAAAATCATATTATTTTAATGTTAAAAAATATATTGGAATAAAATATCATTTATATTATTTTTTACATCACTATTGGGTCATTATGATATCATAAAACACATTATATATTTAAATGATATTTAATTTTTACCCAAAAATTCAACTATCTCAGAAAATTATGAAAAATTTACCCTTGGATAATTTCAATGTCCTTATTCAAAAAATAATATTCATTTTATCTAAATATTTTTCTAAATATGTTAATTCTTACTTAAAAAATGACATTTATCGAAAATTTATGCGTTTTGACAAAAACCACTTTCAAAGCTTAATAAAAATTACACTTGAATTCATAAAATTATACGATCATTTATATTTAATAAAAAATATTTAATAATAATAATAAATTATTAAAATATTATTTAATTCCAAAATCCCTTAATTCATCCAAATATGATTCTTAGTTGAATATTAACTAAAAATACTATTTTCGCTTTAAAAACTATTTACAAAGTAACAATAATAAAATGAATTTATATTCATTATTATATAAAAAATGATCCACATAATAATAGTGTTAAGGCCTTGTTACAAAACCACTTATCACACCCTCATAAGACCGAAGAGTAAGGTATGCGATGGTGACAGACTATTGGGGTGGCTCAGAAATCATTGCTCGAATGATTATCTATATCAACTTCCACTTCTACCATAGACAATTCCATTCAAGCATAACATGTTGAAGCTCATCTTGGGATTGTTCAAGAGCGAAGAACAATTATGCCACCTCCTTTAGGATCTCTGAAAAATGCAATTCATATGGTTAAAGTCTACTGGTTGAGCCCATCACTTCCATTGTGTGAGTAAATTGGATATGTTAAAGCCCAATATTTATACTAATCATGTGATCACTATTCAATGGCTATATTAGAAACAGTCACAATTTTTAACTATATTTTAAAATCCAAAAACATAAAACCAAATAAGTTCATAATAATACATTTAAATAGACCAAGAAGAATTTACAGTAATGATTTTATGGGTTATTAAAAATTTCATAAGCTTAGTGTAAGAATTATATATGGGTTTGATGAGATATATTTTTTCTGATGTAATGCTATATAATATTCTATAATTTTTAGAGTATCATTTGTTTAGTTTTTTTCCAGAATCATGAGATATGAATTCCACTTTATTAAATTTTTTAGAGAGATTATATGTTTCAAATAAAAATTAAGAATATTTAGATTAATGTTGGCTAAAAAGTGAAATTTTTTGGTACACATAAGTATTGATTTTAATATATTCATCATATTTTTTTTAAAAATTGTTACGATAAATAGTTCATTAATTATTTAATATCTTCTGATAAATAATGGTAATTTAACTAGATGGATAATAAAATAAGAGTAGAAGTAGAGGTATGAAATTGAAATATAATATAACTTGTATATGAATGATTTTTGTTTAGTGTTATATTGAAAGAAATTTAAAAAATTAATTATCTATTAATTCAGTCCGATTATAGTTATTATATTAGGAACAATAATACTTTAGAAAAATAATTTTCCTATGACAATTGGCATGATAAATTTTTTTGTATAAGGGTATGAATTAATTAATTTAATAAAATTCAGATATTTTATTCATAATGAACAGAAATATGTTTTATAGTATTTTTTATTGAAATAGATTTAAATTATACAATAGTTCTGTTAAATATAAATCATTATTACTCACATGTTAATTAAATAGTACTTTTAGAAAAATCATTTTCTAAAATTAATTTACTATTCCTATATTTTCATCATAATTAAATAATTGTTGGGATGTTTCATTTAATTTTAATTTAAATATTGTAAGATTAAAAAATTTGGAGGTTTTTATGATACATTATCTTTGGTATTTTGATTTTCTTTGGCTATGATCTTGGACATAACTGGTGTTACACCTTTATAGTTATAGTTTGAGAGTGAGAAATATAATTTGTTATCTTTTACACCATTATGATTAATTAATCCAAATGGTATGGAAATTTCCAATGTTATAATTAGGGAACAATAAACACATAAATAATTGGACAATGTAGAAATATGTTTATTAATAGAGTAACTAACTTTATTCCTATTGTATTTTAAATTTAATTTCCCTCTATAGTGAGGTGTTGAATTTTTGATGTCATAGTTCTTAGGTGCATGATAAAAATAACTATTACATGTTCACGGAGATATAATTACATAGAATCAATACAATTTAACCCTAATATCAAGGTAAATATTTTTAACCACCAATAACTGGAAACAAAGGAGATAAATTTTAATAGTCTTAATGATAATATGACATGCGATGTAATAGAAAAAATCATGTGGATATAAAGGGAGATGATAATAAATCATTAGAGAAAAAAATAAATCTAAGGGGATAATACAATTATTTTTAGGTCGCTAATTCTTGAAAAAACATCAATATTAAAATAAGAGTTGTTCAGATGGTAAAAATATGTTAGTTAGTTAGTGGAATTTAATATTAAGACTTATATCTCCATTTGGGAAAAAAAATTCAATGATGTGACACAATAAAGAAAAATAGTGTAATAAATGATATAATTTATCTCATATTGAACCCATTTCGGTTATCAAAAAGTTATTAATCTTAGTTAAAATAATTCATGACTAAATAAAATACCACATGGGTTTACCTTGTAAAAACATTTCTATAAAGGTATGTTCCAACAACTAGAATGGTTTAACTCTAGAAATGAAATAAAATATTTACCTAACATGATCGTGAATCAACCATTTAGGAGTAGAAACACTTTAAAGAGCTGTTGAGAATATTCAATCCCTTTCTATTAAAATTGACTTTTTAAATTTATTCATAACATTTCATATTTCATTTCAAAGATTCCTCAAGAGGAAGGTTTTTGAAAATAATTCCAAATAATATTTAGGAAATATTAGATAAATATTCTCAAAATATTTTTTAGTGAATATGATATTGATCCCCACCTAGAAAAGTAATTAATTATGTGAATCAATACATTACTCTACTATCCCATTCTGAGACCATGACTATGTATGGTATTATTATCCTTTAAAATAATCATAACACTATTCAATCCACATCACACTTCATATGAGATTTGTGGATGGAAAAAATTATTTCATGATGATCAAGTATGAATTTGCAGGAAAACAAACATTAGAGTATTATTTTTTTGGTTATATCAATCCTCAATGATTAAAAAAACTAATGTGGGAAATAATTGCGGTCAATGATATTAATTTCAAGGATGAATGAATCATGGAGGTAGAATAAAAGTTATCCAATCTCAAGGGAATGGTGATTTATTTAATAAAAACAACACACAATCTATATTATGTATCAATTTTAACTAATGATCCTAAAAATAAATCTTCCACAACCACTAAAATTATAGGAGTAAACTCAAGAGATAAAACCCTCTTCTAAAGTGGTGGTTACCGAAAATATCATTAAAATCAATCATCATTTAAATCATGTCGAGTAAAATATTAAAATTAATTAAACAATTTATAATAATCATTAATATTATTTTCAAAATATTTAGCATCATTTGGTATAAATATCACAAAAACATTTAATAGAACCCAAAATCATTACTTCTAAATACCATTTATTCAATAGTGGAGGAAAAATAAAGGAAATTTAAGGGTGTAAATAATAATAGAAAATAATAACACCTTATTTATGAAATATTGTTTGGAAAAAAATTTTCTGAAACATAGAAAGAACATTATACCAAATTAATGTAAGTAATTTGAGATAGGAATAATATGATTGATATATAAACCATAAATTTTTTATGAATAACTTTATTTTCCACCACTTTAATTCTGTTTTATTATGTTCTAGGGTAAGAAGGAGGAATAATATTAAATGTCTATTAAATACATATTATTATATTTTTCAGTTAGAAAAACTAATATATTATAAAATATAACAAATTCCTTAATAACCTCCTATCAAACGTTATGATAACCAGGTTCATGGTAGTTATTTATCTTTATAAGAAGTGATCAATAATCCTTTAAATGGATATCCCACTCAAATTTTGAGATATAGATATCTTTTTAATCTCATTCACTATAAAATCATAAATCTTTCTAATTTTTTAATTTATGGGTTAGTTTAAATCTATTGTTTCTCACTATTTTCAGGTATCATAGATATACAATCCTAAACCATAATAGTAAATAATCAACATTTAGATCATTTTATCAAATAGATTATTGGCATACTAGATTATGACTTACTAACGATATAAATATTTATAGTTCATTTTGAATTTTTTTTGATAAAAGGGAAAGGATATGTATTTATTTTCCATGGAAGATCTATCCTTTATAGGGGTAAAACAACCAAGTATATAAATCAATGGGAATTGTTATTTCTTGTTAGATATGTTCAATTATAATTTTAGTTGATGAAATATGTGAAATATTGAAATAAAAAAGGCAACCTATAAGAAATTATATCTATTATATAAGAGTTTTTTCCTTTATAATGTAAATTTATAAGTGTAAAGGAAAATGAAAAAACTCTTGGTGAGTAACTGGATAGTAACATTGAAGAAAATAATAGGGAACATACAAATACTAGGATTCTGACACAATGAACCATCATTAAATAGATGTCTATATATATTTTATTCACTCAATTATACATCAAGTGTTAGAAAAAATTATATTGATAAATTTTTGGCATTGGATGGTTGAAGAAACTAAGGGAGAGTCTTCTCAAATTGTTCAAGGAGATATGATGAATTGATACAATTGAGGTTTGAAGTTATTTGAAGAAAATATGATATTGATGGATGCATGATAGATATCACACCACAATTATACGAGTAATACCACAATAAATTTCATTAAATAATAATTTTTTAGGGCCAGAAGAATTATTTAACTCATATGTGTAATGTTTTTCAGTTGGACGAATGGATAGAATTATGTAAGAGAAATTACTTATTCCAAGATAATTTTTTATGCCATCAAGGATGATGAAAAATCATAATAGTAATGTGTAAGAATAAAATAACACATGAATTGTAGTGACCAAAGATTAACCTACATAGATATTACACATTTTTTATGTGTATTAATCACATTACCAGCCTGAGGACAATACTAGTTTAGTGTCTATGGAAACATGGAGCATGATCCTTTAACTGGGTGAATGATCTTCAAAATCTCCCATAAATATCCTTCCATATATTAATCCTACATAAACACTTTATTCATAACTAGGGGAATGGAAACATAAGAAAGGTTTGAGCTCAGATGCTTAGTAAGGGTAAAAATAATGGAGATACATAAGGATAACATAAGAATACGGGTATGGGAAGAGGAGAGTAATATGTAAAATCATTCCCTGCATATCAATGAATATAAACATGAATCATGGCATAAGTATTTGTAGTTCTTAAGATATGAATCATAAGAAAATAAAATGAATAATCCATAAAATTATAAAGTAAGAATAAAACATGGGATTTTGGAAGACACTTTAATATATAAAATCATTTCCATTGTGGTAAATGAATTGCTTCCATTGCCATATTAGTTTTATGGGTTCACTCACAAAACCATCTGTGTAGTCCAAGTTCACTCCTAATAACATATTATTATAACAATTCCATTATTGAACTAGTTTATCTCCACTTTCTAGTCATGTATTACTATATTGGGTTCACTTCCCATTCATGCCTTGTAATACTAGATCATGTTCAATTTACATTATGGACAAGTCATAATGAACATAGTTCACTTCTCATTCCATCCCTTTCATAATGAACTGAGTTCACTTCTACTTCTATCCCTATCATACTAATCTGAGATTACTCCCCATTCTAACCATGTCATGCTAAACTGAGTTTCATTCTAATTACATCTCTATGATACTAAACCTAGTTCACTCATCATTCAGTCCTAGTCCTACATATCAATGTTCACTCATTTTTCTATCCCTATCATACTTAATTGGGTTCACTGCCCATTCCAACCATTTCATAGTGAACCAAGTTCGCTTATCATTTAATCCCTATAAAACTCAAGAGATATAAATCTATACCTAATTAATTGGAGGGAGATATATGTTACACACATATATAATAAAATCGTACATCCATGTGCCCAAAAATAATAAAACATCTAGAATATCATGTCCCATAAAATAAGATTATTTTAACAAATATCATGTCATAACCCATGAACATAAATGAATATTTTAAAAAAATCATCTTATAATAACCTATGGAAAATAGATAAGATTAAATATAATTTCATTAGATAATAACCCAAGAACATTGGTGGGTTGAATTTTTATTTTATCATGGTGTAACCTATGGAAGAGCATTGGGTTTCACAAGAAAATTTTCATCAAAAACATAAACAATTCAAAGAAATAATAATGATGATTTCCTTGGATCATATCACCAATAAAGCAAAAAACATATCTTGATACATTATGTTATATAGAAAATAATTTGGAAAGGATCATTTAAAATAGTTTTTGAATAAAATAATCTTGAAACATTTCAAATCATCCCATGCCACATTGAAACATTTGAATCATAATACCCATGAAATAATAACATTTCATGTAGAATATAATATAATTAAAACATTTATATTCATGATATAAATTGTAAAATGGAATTATATAAAAATAATAGAACAATATATTTGTATAAAATTGCAAGTTTATCAATGAAGGAAAATTGAGACAAAATTAATTTTTTTTCTATTGTAACATCTGATGCATAAACCCTACAAAAGCATGATCATAAAATTGATAAGTATATAAAAATAAAAGTTAGAATAAGAAAAATATTATACTTTCATGGTATGTCTGTAAACTAGAAAAATTAAGATATTGGTGAATTTGGAATGAGTCTCACAGAAATAACAATGAGTCTACAAATCTCTTTACTATATGTGTATGTTGTAAATCCCGATCACCATGAAATAATAACATTAATTAAAAATATTAATATCATGATATAAAAAAATTAATGATATAGCATGTAATATTGTAGAATATAAACGAGGAAAAAGTAATAATTAGTGAATATATCATATATATCAAATAAATAAAAGTGAGATGAGAAAACTCTGACATTCTGTCTTGACTTTCTGTGTACACATTAAATCATCATATTCTCTGGGTAACTCCTTTTATTTTTAATCAATGATCTTATTTGGTAATATTTTTTTTCCAAAAGTGAGGACTCTAGGGTGAGATTTGGCATGTTGGGAGCTTATTTTGGAAGGGTTTGGAATAATGAATTAACGCTATAGGTGTGAAGAAATGGGAAGGGTGAATGTATTTTTATAGTGGAGGGGAAGTGGCATTCTTGTAAATATAAAAAGGTAAACACTATTTTGATGTCTTCTTTATGTCATGTGCTTCCAAAATGGAAAAATAATGGAGTAATGGGGAAGTATGGTTTATCTAAATCTCCACCACATAAAAAAAGGCATTTTTATAATTTTGCACTTTTATCATTTTTTATTAATAACGTAACTTGTTTTCTCAACTATGTAATTTTATCCATTAAGACTAAATTAAAGTGATATTTATAATAAAATATATACCCAAAAAATTAAAAAAATTATATCAAATTTACAAAAAAATAAATCCAATATGCGTTTGAAATTAATTTTAAAAAAAGAGCATATAACACGTAAAAAGACAACATTAACCCTAACTGTGTTAACTGTGTTTTTACTATTTATGAGTAATTATGTTCATTAAAAAAGATAATCATTCCTTATAGTGGACCTTATTTGATATTTATTAATACATAAAAATACCTTGTCGGGATATAAGATATTTAGTAATTTCAAATCATTTAAAAAAATGTCATTTATTTAATTTAAATATTATCTAAATATTCCATACATTGAAATTTCATAAGAATATAATGTATTTATATAAAATATAAAAATGAAATATAAATTATTAAGACAAAAATAACTATTTTATATTACAAAATAATATTTATAACCAAATTTTTGTAGCTTCTTCCATACCCCATAGTTTTATAAGTGTGAAGGAAAAAATATTCTTTTCTTATTTTTTTAAATAACATTTTATAAATGTAAATTTCATGTAATAGTATCCCAATAACTCATAAAAATATATCCTAATGTTTTGGGGGTCTAAATATGTCAATAAAATGGGTTTTTTACATGCTTTGTGTCATTTATTGGCCTTATATTCTATGTCTAATCATAATGTGTCCATGTTTTTACCTAACTCGCTATAATTAACATTAATTACTATGACTAATAATTTTGGTAAAAATAATTAATTGATATTATTAGTCAATTTCATATTTATTTCAAATATTTATATCCATTTTTAAAATTCAATTGAAAAAGTGTCTAAAATTAATTTAATGTTAATCTCACGGACGATGTCAGATAAAGAGTCTTTAAGGAAAAAATCTCAAAAGTTTAATATGTTTCTATATCCAATTTCAATGTGAAATTTAATACATTGACCTAAAATATATTTATTGATGTATAATTGAAATAATTATACTTTAAAACCCACTAGAAATATAATTTAACAATTTAATGAAATTATACAAGAAGACATTCTTAATTAAAAATTATAATTTTAACTATTAATCCCAAAATAATGTTTTACAAAAAAATCAATAAAATTCACATTATGAAAAAATTTACATTATGAATTGAAAATTTATATTTATTTTGGAAAATTAAATTTATAAACCCATCTGAAGTTAATTTATTTAGTTTTCATAAAATGACATAAAAAGAATCTCTTTTAAAAAAATAGTATTTTCAAACAAGTAAAGACTATGCGAAAACACTATATGATTTATTTAAATAAATAAGTAAAAATACTTTTTATAAATTAGTTATTTTCATTCATAGTATTATGTTTAATGACTATGTTATAACTATCTCTTTAAATAATAATAATAATAAAATGTTGTTTCATAGAAACTCAGTGTGCGTGCAACACAAGCCATGTCGGTGTTGTGTGTAGCACAATCATAAATTGATGTAACATATAATGAAATACTTACTTGGTATAGAATATATTAAATAAAAAAATAGTTTTTCATATAAATAATATATATTCAGTGTTTCATGGAATTAAAATTATAGTAGAGATTAAATTAATTCGAAAAAAAGTATTACAAAAAATATCAGGTGTTACATTATAACCCCCTTAAAATTAATTTATCCCTACAAATTAATAGGCGTATCAATGGTTTAATACTTGAATTTTATATTCATAGAGACCCACATTGTGAAATTAAATAATAAAACATCCATTAAAAAGTTAATGTTTGGAAACATATATGTTACCCATATTAAAAAATAACTATGTTTCCACATAAGAGAACATTGGTCGGATGTGAAAACATGGACATGGATAAGAACCATAAATAATCATATATATTGATAAATATAAATGATGAAAATAATTTGGGTGATCCATTCAATTTTAACAATCAGAAAACCATAAACTAATGATCTTTGATAGTGGCCATTGATATCATAAAAAATGTTGATAATATGGTATCATTTTATTTCAATACCCTTTTCCTAATGTTGAATAATGTTTTAAAAAGTATATATAATAAATTAATTAAATTCCATTTCATAATAAAACTCCCACCCAATGATTGTGTCTTGACCAATTTCCACTTCAACACTTCAAAAAAGAAGGTGAATTTTTCATTCCTGAAACACCAATGGACCATGAGATCCATTATAAGTCATCATATCTAACATAAGTTACCAAAAACAGAAATTGGTTACATAAATTTATCCAATATGAATAAATTCTCATATGGTTAACTAATACATGAATCTCATCAAATTCATCTGAAGTTTAACTTAAACATTCTATAAATGGTTATCCTTATAACAAAGCCGAAAGCCAAAAATCCAAAAAATTAGAAACAATGTCACTAAATTTTTTATAAAAACATTAACATTTATCTTCTATATATCATAAATTGCCTCTTAGTTTTCATGTATGAAACATGAGAATACCTTTTTCATGTTTTATATTGAATCATGTTAAAAAAGATAATTTCCAGAAAACCTTATTGATAACACAAATTATTTTTATGAAAAATATTATTGGATATATTACTTAAAAATAAATAATGTTACATACATCATCCATGATAATATATACCACTTTTCAAAAAAATACATTATTATTTCTATGTTCATAAATTCTGTTCAATTTACTTTATCCAAATCAATTATATCTTTATGTAAGAGAAACACAATGTTTTCAACATCATCAACACATTAATGGTTACATTCCCTTAATAAAAATACCAATTTTCCAAGTATTCTTCAACATTCAACATTTCCATTTGAATCATTTATGGAAACTTATATTTACAATACTAATATATTTAATTATTTATATAACCTAATATTTCAATTCCAAAACATATACACTTCAATCCTCCAACATTACTCCTAAACCATTATTCAGTTTTCATCATCTCATTCCTTAATACCCATTTACTAGAATATGAAATATGAATCGTGTATTGTGGTTCCTAAATTTAAATCTAATAATTATTATTAAATTTAATTTTCACGATATTATTATATCATCCTATAGTTTTCACATATCATTTGAAATCTCATTAACATCAGTAGTGTAACCAATAATTGTACCACATTCCTGATTCCATTTGTGATATTTACACTTAGGAAATTCATTTTCATAATTACCATATATTCCAAATATGAAACATTAAATGTACACCAAAATTCTTCTAATACCATACATTTATTAATACCAAAAAGCATTGGGTGAGAAACAGTTATCATACTTGAAAACCACAAAATAATGAGAAATTACTTATAAGATTCCTAAATCCTCACACCTATTTTTAAATATTTGAATATTTAGGTTTATTTGAAAATATTCATTTTCATACTCTATTTATTTACTTCAAGATTTCTCGTGAAGATTTGGGAATTTCCAAATCCTATCCCTCGGCTGTGCTAAACCAGGTGTGCATCAAAGATCGTTGTCATGTAATAGTTCCCCATTGAGTCTAGCTAAATACGGTGAATTCAGAGTTTTTACACCTATGTAAATCTATTAAAATCCTCATAACCATTTAGTATCTAGAAATTTATGTATTTTTAGGAAACAAATATGTTTATCCTTTAAAAAAATTCCAAGTCATTTTCCAATATATTAACTTTTTACTAGACTCATAAGTAGAGATATCCCTAGACATATCATTAGAAATATCTATACAGATCCCATAAAAGTTTTTAAATTCTATTTATAAAGGTGGACTAAACCATTTGTTGGTAACAAAAATAGAGATTCAGTCCAAACATAGATGGATATTAAATCTTTTTATAGGAATATTCAGCACATTAAAAAAACACAAGCTTAAGAACAATACTAGTTTAGAGTCTTTGAAACATGGAACAAAAATATTCTAACTTGGTGAAATATCTTAAACATATCTCTTATAGATCTTTCCATTTTTTACTCCTACTTAAAACCATTATTAATATTATGGGGAAAGGAATCATAATAATGGTTTGAGATCAGATGCTTAGTAAGGGTAAAAATAAATGAGATACATAAACATAACTTAATCATAACACTCTTAGAAATTGATAATAACATGGAAAATCATACATTGTATATCTAACAATATAAACATGAATCGTGGATTAAATATTGGAAGTAAATAAGACGTCAATAATAAGGGAATCAAAATAATAATCCATAAAATAATAACATAATCATAAGAAATTGGATTGTGGAAGACACATGGTCATATAAAATTATTTCCATAGTTGTCAAGGCATCATCTCCTGGGATTTTTTAGTTTCATTGGTTCACTCCCCAAATCATATAGGTAGTAAAGGTTTACTCCCCATATTATCTTAGTGGGAATATTCATTTATAGAACTAGGTTGACTCCCCATCCCATCATTGTAATACTGAACTGGGTTCACATCCCTTTCCATCATCGTGTTAGTGATCTTGGTTCACTTCTTATTCCATCCAAGTCAAACTGAACTAAGTTCACTTCTCATTCAATCCCCGTCACACTAAACAATGTTCATATCTCATTCCAGAAATGTCCTAATGAACCAATATCATTTTTCATTCCATACCTTTCATACTGAAAAGAGTTAACTTATCATTCCATCCATGACATACTGAACTGATTTCACTCCTCATTCTATCCCTTTAATACTGAACCAAGTTCAGTACTTATTCCAACCCTGTCATACCGAACCAAGGTTAACCCTCTCTCAAACACTTCCATACAGAATTGAGTTCAATTCATGATCCAACCTTATCATTATCATCAAATATAAATCTTTACCAAATGTAATGAAGGACATATATGTCCAACTCATCACATAATAAAATCATAAATCCATACAACCCAAAATAAAAATATATTCTTATTATCAACAACTAAAAAATAGATAGGATTCATAAATATCAAATCATAATCCTTGATATGAAATGGTTTTTAGAAAAAATTAAACCTATCATAACCTGTGAAAAATAGATAGGCATCACAATAATTTTATCATAGAATAACTCATTTTTATTAGTGGATTTCATAAGCATTTTATCATTTTGTATACCGTAGAAGAAAAATAGATTACATAATAAACATGTCATCATAAACATAAACTATTAAAAGAATGAATAAGTATTGTTTAATTGGATCATATCCCAAATAAATCCTAAACTATATCAAATTATTACATATTTTATAGAATATAATTTTTAATGGTTCATTAAAAACATTTCTTGATGAAAATAATCTCGAATAATTTCGAAGTGTCAAAAACCACTATAAAACATTTTAATCTTAATAAAAATGAAATAATAACATTACATGAAGATTATAATATCAAGAAAATAATGATATACATTATATAACATGTAAAAGGTAATTATATTCACATTGTGGAATAATATAGGTTCATAATAAGGCATGTGTCTCAGGGAAGAAAAATCGTGACAAAATTACTTTACTAACTTGGTAAATTTTTTAACATAAACCTCATGAAATATACATTATATAATGGATATGTAAATTCTAATAAATTTAAGAATAATAAACATAGAAAATATTCTTGGTTAGTACATATACCACAAAAAATAAATGAGTTCTGAAAATTGAAAATTTATTTCAGAAATCAAAGTGACATTAGAAATCCCTATACTACATGGGAAAATTTTAAATCGTGATCCCCATGAAATAATAACATCAATTAAGATATTAAATATCATGAAATAATGTAAATTCAATATGTACAATGTACTAGGTCACCATATACACCATAAAAATGAATAATTTGTGAATGTAGTATATATATCATAAAAATAAAAGTGAGATAAGAAAACTCATACCTTCATTATTGACATTATTTGTACATGTCAAAACCCACACTTTTCAGGTAACTCATTTTGGTTTTCACCAAAGGAAGCCCTTGGTCAGATTTCTCCCAATGTGATGACTCTAGATTGTGTGGAGAGATGTTGAGAGCTTATTTGGGTAGGAATTAAGTGAGAAAAAGGACTTTATAGGAGTAAAGAAATTGGATGGCTGAATGTCTCTCCGTAGTAGAGGTAAAGTATAATTCTTTTAAATATATAATGTTAAACCATTTTGGAAGGTATCACTTACCAAATTTTATTCCAAAATGGGAAATAAAGGATTAAAGGGGATTAATGTTCAATCCAAATCTGCACCATGAAAAAATAAGTTCATTTTTATATTTTTGTTCCATAACTTCTATGTTTCCCCACTTTTAGCATTTTTCTTTTTATTATGGTAACTATGTTTTTATTATTTATGTGTCAACAAATTCCTTACGAAATAAAAATTATCCCTTGAATGGTATATATTTTATATTTTTTAACACATTAAAATTTACTTGGTATAAGATAATATTTTTATTAATTTTAAATCATTTAATAAAAGATCATTTATTTTATTTAATGATTATCTAAATATTCTATTCGTTGGAACTTTTTAAGCATTTAATATAATTATATAACATATAAAAATTAAATATAAATTTCTATGATAAAAATAACTCTTTTATATTACCAAATAATATTTATAACTCATCCTACGTAACTTTTTCCATACTCTAGAGATTTATAAGTTTTAAATGAATGGAAGGTTCCTTTCTTATTGTTTCCCTTACTTAATTTAATATATAGGTACATTTTTGGGAATAAAATACCAATAACTCATAAAAATAGATCCTTGGTCGGTGGGTGTATAAATATGTCAATACAATCAGTTTTGGCTATGTTTTGGGTCATTTATACACCTTATAGTCTGAGTTTAATCAATAAGTAAGCATGCTTTTACCTTAATTATTGTAATTAATTTTAATCACTTTCATTAATAATTTTGGTAAAAAATATAATTTGACATTTGTAGACAAAAAACACAAAAATGATTTCAAATATATATCTTTCTTCATAATTCAATTTAAAAAAGTGTCAAAAAATTAATTTAATGTTAATCCAACAGAAGCTGTGAGACAATGATTTTTAAGGACAAAAGTTCAAAAGATTGATATGTTCATATATGTAATTTCAAATTGAAATTGAATCCACTAACCTAAATTGAATTGATTTATTTATAATTAAACTAATTATACTATAAAATTTAATTATAATATAATTTAATAATATAAATAAATTGGATGAAAAATATTTTAAATATTAAAATTCAGTATTTTCAATATTCATCCAAATTTGGAATTTTATCAAAAAAATCCATAAAATTCATCCTTAGATAATTTTGAAATTATGGATTAAAAAATGAATCTTATTTTATTAATTTAAATTTAAAAAAATTTCCACTATTGATTTTAGAATTTTCACAAAAGGTTATAAAAAGCAGTTATTTTAAGAAAATAGTATTTTCACACTTATAAAGACATTACAAAATGCATTAATTTTTTTTATCAATATGATTTATTTATATAAAAATATTAGATATAATATTTAAAAATTATTTATTACTGTTCATATTACTATTATTGGTGGGTATGTTATAACTATGTCATTTAAATAATTATAAAAATAAAATGTTGTTTTATAGAAATTCAGTGTTGCATGTAACAGATGAAAAGTCAATGTTACTTGTATCACAAAATTATCTTGGTGTAGAATATAATGATATATTAACCTAGTTTAGCATATAATTCAAGAAAAACTCAATTATTTCATATAATAGAATCTATATTCCTTGTTGCAAGAAGTGAAAAACATTAAAAACATTGAATTAATTCATAAAAAATTTCACAAAATCTCCGAGTGTCACATGAATAATAATTATTCATTTACATGTAAGATTAATTTAAGGATTAGTAAGATTTAATGATATTAACAATTATTTAACAGTATGGTTTTCATCATGAAGGGGAGGCTATAATTTTTTGGTGAGACATAAGAATGTGAATGATGATAGAAATATGGTAACGTAAAAAAGGCCATGTTTTAACTAAGATAGTCCAAAAGAATAAATTTTATATTAAAATATAAATATAAATAATCCAATATTAAATGATAATATTCTTCATAATGATATTAAGGTAAAATAATAGTGTTTAACTGGATTTCATACATTTCTTCTTGAATTGATACTTTTCATATGAATGAATTATCCAACATTTTGTCCTGTTTTTTCACTATGTGATGAAGACAGTTGTCTAATACAACAGTCTCAGGTGTGAAGGGTGTTTCATCATAATAGAAGTAATCATACCTCAGTGATTCCTAAATAAAAAAAAGACAAATTTTAATTTTTATATTCATTACATTATTATTGTAATGGTTACATAGATATAGGTTGGAGTCCTGAAAAATTTCCATAAATAAAAATTCTTTTCATTAAGGGCTTTTTAGACAATAATTACGGATGGTTGGAATAAAATAGGTGATATTTTTTCATGGGTTTTCCCATCATAATAAAGGAATATTAATGATAAATTGTATGTTAAATTTAGTTACTCCCTCAACACTGAATCTATTTATTTATCTACAAAATGATTGAAGGATTATAAGTTTGTAAAATTGGGATTTTAGATTCTGGTGAATTTAATAAATGAGGAAAATAAAGGTATATTTAGATGACTATATCACTAAAACATTTATGAGTTTCATCACATCAATAAAAGAGGACATGATTGGTAAACCAACATTAGATTAATCTCTTCGCTATTTTGTGAAAATCATGATAAATTCAAATGGACGAATAGTGATACTTCTATGTGACCAAGAGAATTGAGTTCTCTAATTTAAGACTTTCATAAACTCAGAAATTCAGTGCAACCACCATAAATTATAAATAAATAACAGGTGAACTTAAAAAAGTTTCTTAATATTCCTCAATCGTAACATACGAAAACAATAAATAGTTATACATGAATATCAATTAAATATTTTAATGATTCATACACCTATAATCTACAGGGTTAGTTTTTGTAAGATAATATATACATAACAAACTAATTTTATAAAAAATATAGGTCATTTCCCACAAGAATTATCCATACATAATACATTTCTGTAGATTTCATACATAAAATACCTTTTTATTACATGATTAATAAAAACATAACAACATTATGATCATAGATACATATCTTTTCATAAAACCTATAATATATTAATAATTATTTATATATGAGAATATAATGATCACTTGGGTATGATAACATAATCAGTTAGTATAAATATAATGTTAGGGAATAATTCCCAATATAACATTAATCAAGAAATTAAATATTGAATAAGTCTTTCACATTTTTTGTGAATATATAATGGAATTTGAAAACATGATACATTAATTAAAATACATGTAAAAAATAATTGTATTGTCTAACAAACATTGGAATTTAAATTCAAAAATTATATGAGTGTTAAACAACAAGATATTCCTATCATAGTGGACTCGGATAACCACCTATGTTCAATAACATAATGTTCTAGATAATCACCAGTGTCATATAAAATGAAAGATTATACGTACCACCTATGTCTCATAACTTGACATATAATGAAATATAATTATTTTCCCATTGCATTTTAGGTCTATGTCAGATCTTCCCATGATATAATGATAAATTATAAATATTTTTCCTAATGAGCATGATAACATTAAAAAACTGGTTTCATGAATCTTTCCAAAATAATGATATAAATCATATATAAAAATAATGAAATTAAATTGATTAAAACATAGATCTATTGAATCAGGGAAAAAATTAATGATATTGATATAAACAAAAAAAAGTAGAAGAAAATTAATAAATTGATTGGAAAATAAGAATAAATGTAAATTAAAATTTTTATATTATTTATTCTAAAAATAAATAATTCATATATAAATTATTTTGGAATTTTTTTTAATGAAAATTAAAATTAATTTTAAGAAACATGAATATTTGAAATGAAAGATTGTAAATAAAATCTATGAAAATAGGTGGAGAAAGTAATAAATTTGAAAATGATAAAGAAGATATTTAAATGAATCATTTTTAGAAATTTTTAAATAAATTAAAATTCAATTTCATGTGAAAATAAGTTATAATTGAATTATATAATATTATATTCATAATAAATATAAAAAAATGGATATAAAAGAGATACATTACTAATTGAAAAGAAATAGGTAAGGTTAGTTCCACTTACAAACCCCATTCCAATTGAATTATAAAACAGTAGGATGAGAAAGTGTAAGAAGATATGTAAAACATAAAAAATAAATTAAGATATTAATACATATGGTTTTTTATGTATAATTATTTTATAATGTTTATCAATAAAATTTTATAACTAAGAAATCTCAATTTCATAGGATGATTGTAAAAGAACCCTTACAACTTTGGTAGTTTATAAATCAAAATAACATTAAAAAGAGATATTGTAAGAGACTTGTGTATATAATAAACAGACAAGAAATTATAATAAATGAATTCAATGTTTTAGTAAATATTTCATATAAAATTATATTGGTGTGAATTGTGAAGCATATCTCATGGAATTGAAGTTAACACAGAGAAGCCTTAAGATATGAGTAATATTTTAATTAAAATTTATTGAAGGAAAGAACTAGAGAAGGATTTATAAATCCTTTGAATTTCATGAAAATAATGGAATAAGTCATATATGGGGTAGAATATACAACACATAAAATAAAATATGTGTTTAATATGAATCATATCTCAAAAAAATAAAATTTATATGGGAAACCCTTATGAATTTGTAATGTTTAAATCAATAAATGTAAAAAGATAAAAATACAGATATATTTTTAAGCCATGTTCCTTTAATGAATATTATGAAAAATAAATAAATGGGTAATTATATACACCTCATTAAATAAAATTGGTTTTGAATATCAAATCTATCTAAATGAAATATAATTGAGATAAAAAACACTTACCTTAACTCCAAACTCCATTGAAAATTATTGAAACTCATATATAATAAATACATAAAAACTAATAAAAAAATTTAAGTACCCATTTATCACTTAATACCTTTAATATAATTAAAATTATGTAATTTTATTACATATATAATAGTTATTATTTATTTTTATAATTTAATATTAGTGATTTTGAATATGTTATACATGTTTAGTAATGGAAACATCGATGCTTGTTCTTTAAAAGAATCACCGTTACCACATTAGTCAGGGTTTTGGAATCATTGTCCTAAAATTATTTTGTGGTACCATGCTCATTTAATTGATGTTATGTGTATGTTTAATGAGAATTGAATTCACCATAAGCATGTTTTCGAAATTTAATGGAAAAAATATGTTATTTATAGTGTCCATTAATTTTTCTATCACCTACAAAAATATATTTTAATTACATAAATAACTCATTAATATAATATAGAACCAAATACTAATGTCTCTATACTAATTCATGTGGGAAGCTGTCTGGATAGTGTATCACCATTAATGTTGGTGGTTGAACCAACCCAAACATGAACCTTGTATACTAAGGGATAAATAAGAGTATAGAGTTATATTATAGATATATAATTCTGATAGATGTTTACTAATGTTAATATAGAAAAATTTAAGCGATCAATGAGATTTGTTAAGAGTTATATAAGAAGGTAATTAGAAATATTGTGAAGTAAAAAAATACTTTGATGAATTCCCTCATTAAAATGACATCCTTCAGAATGAAATATTTTTTCCTCCAATTTGAGATCATAGGACAAAAAACATGTATGAATCCTTTAAGAGTGTCACTATGGTTATTTTTGGTAAAATTAAAAGGAAATGTGTTTTTATGTTATTATTGGAGGGGAACTTGTATATGTGAGCTTGAGTTATAGTTCTATAAATTCCCATTCTATAATGTGTAAGGAATTCATTTTTTACATGGTAAGTGCACCAACAGGGGGTAAATATGGGATATAGGTTAATAATATCTCATATACATAATTTATTTATATATATTGGGATATTTAAATAATTTAATCATTATGTTTACACCATTTACCTTATTTTACTATAACTGTAGTAATCTGATTATTACCACTGTAACATAGTTTTTCCAAAAATTAAAATTTACCCTCTCACCTAATTTCAATGAAATTATTACAAAAATGAATCTAATTTTATTAATATAATTTTATGGATGTAATAAATGTAAAATTTCAATCTTGAAATCAAGATATATAAATATTTTTCTGGATAACAACATTTTATGTATAAAAATGACAATATTATTTTTACTCAACATATAAGAACTATTAGATGAATTATAATTTAATTTATTTGATATAAAAAACACATTTCATTAAATTTTATTATTTTCATATGGGAAATTTATATATATGTAAATATAAAAATATAATATATGCACTATCTTTTAATATTTTTTTATATTGAATAATAAATTTCATATTCCTTATAACCAATTAATAATTTATTATGTTTTAGTTAAATATTTTTATATTCATTACTTGAATGATATAAATCCATTAGTGAAATGTTATAATATTAATTTATAATAAATTATGAAAAAAAATTATATAAAATTATACACAATTTTATAAATAAATTATTACCTTTTTATATCATTCTCAAATTATTTATTTTTTGTTGATTAAATGTCAAATATTTTGTGGGTAACACATTTTTTACATATAACTATAAAATAAATATTATACCTATTTGATATATGTATAACTAATTACCTCAGATCCAATGATCATATGTATTATTTCCATATATCCAATGAATATATATATATATAACAATCATATTACATTCCTATATATAACCAGAAATTATTCACTAAAATTCATTCTTCCCATTTACATTTTTTTATTAAAAAATTTCTTTTAGTTTTATAATGATGTCCCTTATTTTTATGGTGTTAATGGGTAGGATGATGTTGTTGGAAATTAAAAAGGATGAATATTTCATGATGATTATCTATTTATTTACTTATGGGTTTATTTCTCTTTTAATCATGATTATGATTTTTATATTTTTTTCCAGAAATTTATTAATTTGTTTCTTTTATTGTAATATTTTATATTAATAAAATACATCATGTTTCACTTTAGTCTATTATTTCATGTGAAACAATCTATTCAACAATATAAATTAATAATAATGAGTGGTGTCACATTCTACCCCAACTAAAATAGATTTCACCCACAAATTTTCATTATATAGATAGAACGAGATGAGGGTATTTTTTCCCCGATACCAATTCAGGATCCCATATCAATTCATCAAATATATGATATATCCCGAGAACAATGATTTAGTGAGTACTGTTTTTTCATATAATATTATATCTACTACCTATGTTATCTATTGTTTATCCTTCATTAGAGAGATCATCTTTTAGTTTTTTAATATTTGATTTTAGTACATATTATGGGTTGTGTATGTACTTTCTCATAAGTGAAACATGGATTAAATCGGGAAATTATGAGAGGTGTGGTGAAGTCTAAGGTAATAATACACTTTATCAACAAAATAAATTATCTCAAAGTGGATGATTTATCATGGCTCCAATTTCAATTATTCCTTAATTTCATTACACTCTTCCACAATGAAATTTGAAAGAATACATTGTCTCCGATTTTAAACATTATATCATTCCCATGATAATAAGAATAAGGTTTTTTACTTTGATGTTCTTTGATTTTTAATTTAATGAATTTAATCATCTATGAACATTATTGACTAAGATTTAGTCCCAAAAACATCTACTCTCCAAATCTATATCGACATATTAATGTTTTAGACCTTTTACTATACAGAACCTCATGTGGTACCATTTGAATGGTAGAATAGAAACAATTTATATATTATAAGTACAATAGAGATGGTATTGATACTAATATCCATTTAAATCCATTGAGTATGATATAAATATATCATATAAATATATCATATAAATATTTATTGGTTCTTTTAAACTTCCCACCAGTCTAAGGATGATAAGTAGGGATGAATATCAACTATTTATTCAATGATTTTATTTGATTATCTAATTCTTCAAAGAAAAAAAAATTATGATAATCAAATATATTTTAATTTGGTTTCATATGAAGTCTTAATAAATCCTTTATGTATATGTTCAAAATTTTATTGAGTAAGAAATATAGAGAAACAATAATGAAATACACTAACGTTTAAATGAAATAAACAAAAATCCATATAAAATTTTATCTTTTAGAGGTCATAGAAAGATCTCAAAAATCCCATGGTAAAGTAATACTATTTATATATGGGTATATTTAATTGTTTCATCAATCCTTTAGACTAATATTATTCATCCATATGTTTAATATAAACATACCAGTGAAATATAAACTCTACAATCCCCGTTTGATGTTTTTGCACCAGAAATTGTCACTGATATCTTAACACATCTTTGTGATTCAAAGATGATTAATTAATGATGATCTAGGTTCATAATAAAAAATATCCATATTCATTTTTTTATCGAAGGGATAGGTATTAATTTTCTTAATCGTATAGTTCCATACATAAAATGGATGAATTCTAGAACATTCCTTTCATTCTTTTGTAGCTCTATATCATCCTTCACAGCCACATTAATCTTCACATGTATGGATGGTTTATTATTAAATTAATAATTATAGGATATATCTATTTAATTTATTATTTATAACACTATCCTTTAAATGATTTTAACGTAATGAATAATATTTTTCCTTGACCAACTCTTACAATTTCCTTTATTGCATGTACAACTCATTCTTTGTTAATATAAAATATAATACCTTCTAATTAGTATATATATCACAATGTTAAATATATATATATATAATTAAAAAAAATTAATGGAAATATTATCTCTACAAGATCCAATAAAATTGTCACGTAATATTTCTCATATAACATTAATTAATATGAGGCATAAGAAACCTACATGTCATTTTGTAGAAGGAAACACCGAAAACCATCCAGAAAAGAATCATTTAATATCAAAAACCATTATCAAATATAACGTTTAGAGAATATATATGTAGTTTCCAACATCCTATTAACTTTATTGAAACGATCATCACATTCTTTAATCCAAATGAGCATGACACCCTTCATATTTAACATGGTTAGTGGAATTTAAAATCAATTTAAATTTATCATACGATGTTGATTCTATCCAACTAATATAAGAAAATTAAAATTTATAAACTAGTGGTTGGTCTGGTCAATTATCTGACTACCTATGTATTTAAAGAATCCATATATATAACCTCTATTGTGATTATATGACCTAATAATGATGATTTGTATTTCTAGATTTTATATTTGATAAATTCGTTATATATTCTATATTTTTCCTTGTTCATTAGAAAAATCATAACATTATTTTCACTTAGATATTTTATTATTAAATATATAAAAATTTCATTTATAAAACTTCAAAAAAAATTCAAGATATTTTTTGAATATTATATTCATCAAAAACTGTGTAGCTAGTGGGGGAATTTTTTGTTAGAAAGTTATGACTATGAAATCATAGATTCCATATCTTGTATAAATGGGTATATTATTAATATCATCCCATATAAAATTTAACTAAAAATATATGAATCTATGATCAATCATTATGAAATATTGAACCCCTCATATATGATAAAAAAGATAGTGTTTAGAAGATTACTATTCTGGATAATGATACTTTTAAGTTCATGATATTCCAAAAAATTGATTTGATCCATATATCTTCATAAAAAAGAGGATTTATTCACCACATAGACAAGAACATGGTTGAATAATTTTTTTACATACCCCATTTTGGTTTATTAATTAATTATAAAAATTAATCATGGGATTTTCCATATGGACTCATAAATATTGGCATAAGACCTTATATGAAATTGATCGAAAATGCAACCTCACAATCTGGGGGTTCTCTAAGAAACACTTCTTGAAATAAATCATCATATTCAAATAAATTATATGATATGAAATATTCATTGTCTCTCTAATAATTTGAGTTAGTTACCCCTCATGTGTTCATATTAAGGCCTATATATGGTAAATAAATTCCATGGGAATTTTATAGTTATTCTTGAACATATAAATGTTGTTGGATTGATTTGGAATATATAATATAATTTTTCATATCCTAAAAATTGGCTTTAGATCTATGTTGATTTATATGGTCTGTTCCAAAATACAAAATTAAATTTTAAATAAGGGAGACTAATAATATTTTTAAGAATCACATTCCCATAATGATTAATGGGAGAAAATAATTAGATATGGGATGAAATTATCACACCAGTTAGTTTTTCCAAATATAATTCAATATCCAATTATTATGATGGTGAATTAATGATTTTATAAAACTTTCAAGATATGAAGGTGCAGTTTTAAAATTAATTATGTATGATTTTTTAAATGCATAAATTGATAATAATAATACATATCTCTATTTGTTCTTTCTCTAATAATTTACTAATACCAAAATGGTTAGAGTGATTATAAAACAATAATATCCGTAGAAAAAAGTTATAGGATAATTATATTCTATCCTATGATTTCCTAATTTATAAAACTTTTATTTAAAGCTATAAAATATTTGATTAAATATAATATAGTGTTGGATAATATTGTTACATATTTAGTATAATGTGGCTTAACTTATATTTTATACCCATATTCCATAAAACTAAATCCAAATAATTAACTATTCTCTGCTTTGACCCTAATTGAGATGGAAAAATATTAATATACATATATAATACATAATTATACATGAATATATATTAAATATCATAATAAATCATGCCAAAAGTATGTATATGCTTATTTGATTTGGATACTAGACACAAAACATAATTATTTTACGGAAATTTGTCAACATCTACATTAAATATTTTCCAAACATGTACCATTCTTGAAAAGTCATATATAATACACTTCTTCATAAAATTTTCATTGAATACCTAAAAATATGGTGCTCTCAGATACAATGTAAGGCATAAAATAGTGAAATATAAGTAAGTGATCACAAGTACGCATAAGATGAACATATGTGTAAGAGAAAATAATCAAGGTACATAGTAAAAAATAAATAATTAAAAACAAGTAGAATATGAAAAAAAAATAGATTATAGAAAAATTATTATGGAAAAAAAATGAGAATGTTTTAAAGGAATCTATAAAATATAGACATTAATCCTGAGACATGGAAAAATAACACATGAATGTGGCACAAAAATTATCATAGAAAATCATAACTTATTTAATGGTTAACCACTATGAATAAGATAATTTAGTAGACTTGGATAACCACCTATATCGCATAATATAAAGGAATAGTCTAACAACTCAGGTCCTATAAATTAATGTGATTGTATAATCACCCTTTTCTGAAAACATACCATCCCATGAGACATAAATATTGACCCAAATCATTAGAGCACTATATTTAAAACACCCATAAAAATGACCAACTATACTTATGACTTTTACATGAATAGGATCACATTTAGAAATTATTTATAACATAAATAAACTATGATAATTAAATATGTTTCATTAAAAATTTCACCATGTGAAAAATAAATCCTCTCAAGAAAGAATATGGAAAAATTCATTAAAAAGTTCTATTTTGAATCATAAAAAACATTTATGGATATTGTCATAGATTAAAAACAGGTTAGAAGAACATTAGAAAATAATTTGTAAAATAAGATAAAATTCCATTCAACTTTCTTGTTAAATTTAATTTAAAATGAAATACTTAAAAATGGTTTCATTTAGAAATATAATAGGGAAGTAAATAAAAATTATTTTAAAGAACAATGAAAATATAGAATGTATTAATTTTTATTAAATGTGATTGATATTTAGGAGAAAATAATAATTTAAAAACATTAAATAATATAAATAATAGATTTTTTTCACAATTTAATAAAATAAATTTAAATTCAATAGAAAAGGATACTATGAAATCATAAAATTAGTGATAATTAAATTAATAAAAAACATGAAAAACATTTACACTAAAGAAAAATATTCATTAATGAATCATTTTTGGGTTATGATTATTGATTCCATGATGATTATATCTAATTTGAAGAATCTATGAAAGTATTTCCTGGAGGATATATTCATTTGACAATGATATGTGGCATATCATAAAGTGTTTCACAAAAGAGTCATGTTTTTTTTGCTGAATGGATGGTTTTACTCACATGATTATAAGGTTTTGTTGAAATAGAGATTGTTTGACTCACCCAAGGTAATGTTTTGTGGATGGATAAATGGTTTCATTGTGAATTATAAGGATACATCACAACAAACATTTTTAATGATAAACTATGAGTTTTATAAGAATAATCAAAGTATATTTTAGAGAAATTGAAGGCCCTAAAAAATTTACTACTAATAGATAATTCTATAATAGTATGGTTTATACTATGAACATATGGCTAAATAATCTTGGTGAAACACTATAATATGAAGGATAATGGAATAATGAAAATGTTTTTACTCCATATAGTAACTAATACATCTCTAATAAAAAGAAATAGATCATTCCATAACACTAAATATTATTATTTGAAGAATCTACTTTTTCCATGAAGATAAGACCATGAATTTTTGGTGCTATACTATATGTAACAAATTTCAATATGAAGAGATTCTTATGTTTTGAATGTTTTATCAATGTTTTTTTCTTATTATTTTACCATTCCATGAATATAAGAGTTTGAGTTGAGAATCTTATAAGCAAATAAGGTAGATAGTCATGGAATTATAATGCCTAAATCGATAGAAGCTCAATTTTTGATTTTTCAAGTAATTGAAGGATTTTTAATATCGTAAAAATGGTCACAATAAAATAATTATGAGTCAAAAATATTTTTTAGTATTCAATGTTTTGAACATTATGGTACTTTTTTTGAACCCAAACATCATAATATTGACTAAAATGAGAGATTTGTTTTGGATGATTTTTACCATACTAATAAATTTGAATTGATGACTAATTTGAAATTGAAACATAGATAATCTATCAATAATGATGAAATATAATTCTATATACAAAGGGGATGATTGAGGTTTTTAAACCATATAGATTATTGTTTCAATGGAATCACTAGAAATGAGAGGATAAATGGAAATCCTTATTGACAATCTCATTGAATCATTAGTTAGTTTTATCACATTGATTAAGGGGGATTTGATTTACAAACCACCTTGGGTGTAATCTCATTTTTAGTTCATGAAGATGTGAAATGTTTCACAAGGATTATTAGTGAGATTTTTAGTTGTTAATATTAGTGATTTCTATCTATACAATGATGAAAAATGTGGAGGGTAGGTTTTACCACTCTACATTATAAATTAGAAATCAATTTTAATATTTGATTTGGTACATCAATACATCTCCATTTATGCTCCTTGGATTTAACGTAGTGTGGGTGAAATAATATTTTTTTAAATGCCTCTCATTAAATTATTTACCTATTTGTGATAATTATAAAGGATATAACATTTTATACCATCCATGTAACCAAATATTTAATGATGGTATTTTTAAAAAAAAGTGAAATATAATAATGTTCCAAATATTTATGTATTAATAATATTTGAAATAAAAAAACTACCTAAATTTGAGATTTAAAAACTCTGTAGAAATATTAGATATTTTTTTGTAGTAAATGAAGTGTTATTGATAATTATTATTTAAATTATACTAAATAAATGGTTAATTTACTTATATAAATACATGAGTAATGTAATAATGATATCACATAAAGAATTATAGTCATTGAAGTTATTATTTCATCCAATTTCACTCATATGATGTGACATAAGGAAGGAAAAAACAACAAAAGGAAACCCTAAATGAGGTTAACACCACAATTTATGAAGGTTTTAATGAAAGAAGTATTGAGTCACTTTAATATTTTTATTATTTTACACACGTAATGTGGTAAATGAGTAAATCAACTCAAATTATTTCAAAATAATGGATAAATGATGATATTGAATAAATATAATAATTAGATTTTTAACTGCACTATGACCAGTTAAAGAATATGTATCAATTATTGAAAGAATTATGAAGGAACAATATTGGATTTAATTCACCTTCAAGTTTTTTCCAAATTATTGAATTTTTATAGATGCATGAATAATATGTTCTTATCAATTGATACTCTAGTAATAATTATATTTATGTAGTCTCTAGATACAAATTTGAAACTACAATTACATGACCCTGTGGAAAATTCATGTATCGATGAATGTAAATTGTTCTATATAATTCACTCATCACATTTAAATTGTATAATAAATAATTAATTTTTTGGTACAATGAAGTAATCACATCATGTTTGACATATTATATCCCTATATCTAGTTAATACATTGAGTTATGTCTCATAAATCTTGACATGGTTTAAAATATAGGTGCATATTTTGCCTAATGTTTCTAATAGAGTAATTTATCAGTGAAATATTACACTCCATTTTTCCAAAATATCTATAGTGATATATGTGAGGTTTATATAGAAATCACTAATCCATTTTGGGATCTATCAAAAATTACATATTGAGAGAAATATATGTCATTTTAGTTAATTCAATTTTAAACTGGCTTTTAGTGAATGATTTCTCCTAAATCATTAAAATTTTACCACAATTGTTATAATTTAGAGTAAAATTATAATATAATAGATATTTGAAGGATTATTTTGAGGCATAAAATTATATGTTAATGAATAATATAATCCTTATTTTTCCAAAATGGGAGGATTCGTTTTTGTTAATTTTAGATATGACTAATAAATTTTTTAAAGAAGTAATTTAAGAAAGTGTAATAATAATTTGTTTCCAATTAACCACGTAATTGAAATTCTTATATAAATTGACTTTAATTAAACCATAAATAATAAATAATTCCTATATAAGTATATTTTTTTATTAATCTTAGAGTACAAAAATAACTTTATATGTTGGATATTTACATCAACCATATAACACTAAAATAAATACAACAGAAGAATGTTTCCTAGATGGGATTGATTCATTAAATAAAATTTCTCAGGTAATTTTACACAAAAATAAATGAAAATAGTGTATTAAAAAAATAAATTATTTGACTATATTTCAAGGATGAAATTTTATCCTCTGTCTGGGTATTACTAGTTTAATATAAGGGATGAATTTATGGGTCAATATCTACTTAAGAAAGAGTTGAATCATGTCTAAGGTTTGATTAATTAACTAATTATTTTTCATTCATCATAATAAGTCTAAAATTTACTTCAAAATATAAGAACCTATTCTGAGTGTATGTTATATACTATTATTATTGTGATCCTGTACTATTTTATTAGTTTATAGATGGGTTGATCCGCTTTTGTATGAATTATTCAAAGGTTTAATTTTAGTTAGAATTTTTTAATCCTAAATAATAGGAGGAAAACATTACCCGTTGTATACAATGGAAAATAAAATTATTGGAAGATTCTTTCAGCCCTCGCATTATTGAGATTCAAAATAAGTAATACAACTATGAAAGATGTAATTTCATAACACTCAATAAAATATGTAATTTTATTTTATGTTTTTAAAATCAATTTCATAGACCCCTTTCTACATTACATTAACCACACTCACATCCTAGAGTGTGTATATTTTTAAGTAGATTTGATGTTAAAGCCACATATTCTAATATAGAGCATTTTTATAACCTTTTTTCAAAAAATAAATTATCCAGGATAGAAGTGTGTGCTATATTTACATGTTATCATATAACACATTAAAAAAATGATAAGTTTTATGTAAATAAATATAGTATGAAAAAAACATTCAATTATACCCTCATAATACGATAAAATTTGAACTCTCATACGGAATAAAAAAGAATATTTTGAAGAATATAGAAAATAAAAGTAAAAAATATCTTCTAAAGAAGCTAAAACATTCTTTATGGGACTCCCAAACAATATATAAAATATAATTAAGGATTTATCCTTTAAATTATATATAAGTAATGCCATAATAAAATATTGTTAAACAGTTAAAAAATATTAATTAGTTGGAAAGAAAAGTAATTTTTGGGAATATGATGTTTCATGGAAGATAATCTTGAAACTTTTTGAGTTAAAATTAACCCATAGGGATAATTATACTCATTCCACCATTTATGAGGAGAATAAAAAGACGTTTAATTAGTGAATACTTCTGAAGAATGAGGTATAACCAAGGGAAAAAATGTATTCTTAATATATATATACATTTTTTCAAGGAAATTTGGAGTCGTTATTTCTAGACCCCTTCCTACCACTATAACTCTATCCATATATATTAGTGTATTTGAAAAGAATTTATGTGATGCTAATAAATTTAAATTTGTAAATATTTATATAAGACATTGATTATTCTCATATAATTTTTTTCTAATTTTTAAAATTTGATTCATGATACATTATGTACTTTAAATATATTTCATTAAATAATATAATTTTATGTGGAAACCAATAAATTTCATTAATATTATTTTTAATTCATTACATTTTAATTTTAAGAAATATTTTTATGATTTAAATGTTATGTATTAAAGATTTTAGTGAATCCATATATAAGTATTCAAAATTTCTTTTAAATACCTAATCAATTCCTATATTTTTGTGTAAATGGGAATTGAGAAGATACAGAGATGTTAGGATTTTATTTATAAATTAAAAATATTTAATTTCATTGGAACCAAAAATAAAATTTTGAGGGATTTTCATTACTCCATATTATTTTCCACTCAATATAAATAAAATAAACAATATTTTTAAAGAAACTATTAGGATAAAATTCTTATGTACGGTGAATCAGTTATGAATTAAATTTTCAAATTAATATCTAGACCTATAAATATAGGGATGTGGTCAAACTACTTAGGAAAACTATGAGTTAGAAAAAACTTATGTATATTCCACAACACCCATTCCTAGGCTACATAAAATAGGTAATATAACATAAATGATCAGAATTTATAGAGAAGCTAGTAATGTCTAATGATTTTCTTAGTTATAAGGGATTTATGACCAATAACCAACACCATAATACATTATATGTATTTAATAAGACATTTTCAAGGATAAATCATTTTTTCATATCATTCCATAAAACAAAAAACATAATCAACACCCATCCAACAATAATATTTAAAATCAACATCCCTAAATAATATTATATGATAATATTAACATAGTATGCTATAATATAATACCGATGGTAAGAGTTAAAAGTCACACTGTGGGTGGTCAATGTGACATTTTAAAGAAATTTTTAACTTTAAATCTCCCCCTTAATATTTGTACATTTTTTTGGGTCAACATAGATATTGATTTGTTGATAATTACCCATCAAAAAACTAATACATGTAAATAAGAAATTAAATGTTTAGAGTAGGACATTGTGTTTTTATAGGGTTTTATATCATTGTGGGTGATTATTTACTTTATATGGAAAGATCAAGTTTATTATATTGATATCTAAAATATAACACAAGTGATAAAAATAGGATATATTTTTAAAATATTATTCTATCATGGGAATACTTCACAATCTTCAAAATGGTTTCTTTATAACAGCCCCCACTAGTGTTCAAAGTTTAATTCTGACTCAATTAATTAATAAAATATTTAATCATCATGTGATTCCAATATATCTAATTAACATAATACACTCCCTCAAAAAAAGACATTAATAGAAAGAGTATGATTATATAAAATTTAATGATCATTTTTATATTCATTGAACTATAATTCTAGACCTTATATGATATTGGGATCACTATCCTTACTCAACCAATTTTCATCAAGCATTTATGATTATCAATCACAACCTCTACTCAATCTCCAAGAGTCTCTAAATAAATAATGAATACCAACAATGATTCATACAATTCTCCCCAAAAATTATAACATTGTTTTTTATATAAAATTCTATGATATAAGGATATCATAATACATATATTCAAACCTTTATATCATTATTATTCATTATACTCTTTGTTATTCTCCTCCACCTTATTTAATGATGATTATGTAGTATCACCAAGTTCATGGGCCTCCTCATCCTCCTCATTCAATAAACATGATCCATAGTAAAAAAACATTATGATCTCTCTCCCTATTTCTTTCTCTACCACACATATTTCTTTTATAAAAATGATATATATATATATATAAATTAAATATTTTATATCTTTTTCATCATTATCACTGTCATTATGAACCCTCACTAACCACTATTACTTACTTCGCATAATAATGAGAATATAATTTCTCAAATTTCATTTTGGAAACATTCCCAAAAAATTATGGCACAATTATCTTCTCAATCACCTCTATATCAAATGGTATTACAAAATACATGTATAGTAATTTAAACTACTAAAATAAATCTCATTATAGATAATATCACTTTTATCACCATCATTAGTATCATATATCAATATTTGAAACCCCATAAAAATTATTTAGTGATCCTTTTAATTATTCTAATCCATTTTCCTTTAATCATGGTTTAAATATAAATTAATCACAACATGATTATATTTTAATTCAGGAAGAACATATAAATTTCATCGAATATAAATCTCTTTTAATGCCAAATTTTTCATATTGGAAGTCACTTAAATATAATCTTTATATCTATACAAAACTACCATATAATAATGATGAAAATTTTAAATGCATTAAAATTTATTTTGACTTTTACGTATGATCTAGTCACCCTTATATTCATCCAAGGAATTGATTTGATGAATTTTATAGATTTTAATATCATTTTCTATAATATTGAGTTATTGTATCTTATGAATTTCGTTATCCTACTAATGATCTATTCATATGACATTCATGATATGATGTTTTCTGATTTTTCTCTTCCCTCCCTAAATTACCCGTAAATAATTCATTTGATAAATTTTGTTATCCCTTATATATTATTGAATTTAATATTACATATAAAAATATTTCTTACATTATTCTTAATATTTCATTCCCTCTGAGTAACCCTTATATTAATTGTGATGCCCTATGCATATTTATCGATTTACCATTACATATTTCTATATTCTTTAGGAATTTTCCAATTTTATACCCTTTTATATAAACCTTACATATTAAATTTTATGGTTTTTAAACATGAATTACTTTACATTTACATATCATATGGGGATTATTACTATCAAAATCCTTTAATTTCAACTCAATGTTACTCATAAATAGGGCCATGTTTTCACATACATATCTATAGTAATTACTAAAAGTTTTAAATTCAATTGTAATTGGGTCATTAAAACCATTTATTTTTTTAGAGTTATATTTATATATCTTCCCACATACCATTACACATCATTATAAGTTCTATGAATTTTCCAAATTCAAATTTGTAGGTTTTAAACACACCCTTATGTATAGGTCAAAGTTTAATATTTACTATTATGTATTTATGATGATGAACACCCAGTATATAGTTATTTTACATATTTAATATCCTATTTAATAGTATATAACATTTAAAAATCATCATAGGTTTTGTTAAATATTCATATTGATTCTTAAGTCACTCCAATTAACATAAAACACAAATGAATTAGAAAACTATTAGAATTTTTCCAACGAACAATAAATTCGTTTTAAAATCATTTTATAATATGAATTTCCACCATTGGGAACATCAATTAAGCCTCACTATCTCAACAGGTTTTGGCCTTATCAAACATTTTTAGTGATATTTTCTATCTAATACAAAATTTGTTATTTTTGATAGTCCATCGATGGGATATCGATATTCAAGCTATCCTTTATGCTTCTTTAATCAAATTTTCTTGAAAATTTAAACGACCATCTTCTCAACCATTATAAACTTATTTTACAGAGTCCTATCAACAAACATTTTTGGATCCCATTAATTCATTAAAATATCAGTTCTATATTCTTTAGATGTATTGTCTTCTTTTAAAACACCAAGTTGAATATCACGTGAACTCCTTTTCAAATATGTGATTGAATCTTCATAAAAAAATCCCAATGAATTCAACTACAAGTCAAGTAATTCTAAAAACTACAATATGTATCTATCTGTTTATCCTCTTCATGTATTGAGATATTCCATTATCACCCAATACATATTTATATGTTTTTAACTCGTTAAAAATAAAAAATAATCATAATCCATTAGGATATATAATCATCATTTAGATTTATAATCATTAGTCATATCTACCTCACATAGGTCACCTGTCAATATGGATTCAAGAGTTCTCATATTCTCTCCTTATTATTGATAATAAATACAATGATTCTATAATAATTAATTTTTTTACAATCTCATGCATTACTGAAATTCTATATTATATCCCTTAGTAAAATATGATCCACTTGAGATAGTGGTGGAATAAGATTTTTCAGAAAAATGAGTAATGTATTAATCAAATATATGTTTTTATAAGTTACCTAAGTAGAAAAAATAATAGTGATTGGCCTTGTCATGAACCATCCCAAAGTGTCACATTATTTGGATACACCAAGCCCGCCTATAATTGGTTAGGGGATAGTGATTAGTACCGAGTAGGCATATCTCACAAATGGGAGGATTTATCATAAAGTACTTGTACACACACACACATCTCCAAGCCACATAATTATGAAATGAAAACAATTGAAAAGATTAATACATGCATCTAAGATCACACAAAAGAGTATGATAGTGAATGTACTGGAAGGTAAACATGACCAAAAAATATCCCACCATTAAGAGTCTGTACACAAGTATAACTGAAACTGTAATGAGTCCAAACTACTCTAATGGAGAGGAAAACATCAAGGTATGATCTCGGAAAACATCTTAGTCTTCCTAGCTCTAACTATGCTCCACCCACTCTTGGTCCTCCTAGGAATTCGTCGAAAGATCACTCGTCTGAGCAAGTTGAAACATGTGTGGGAAAATTCCATGCAGAAGTGAGTACAGAAATACAAAAATGGACACCCTAGAAACACGAAAAACCAAACACAAAGTAGTCAGATCAATAGTATATGTATCATTGTATAAAAAACCAGAATTAAAGAAAAACCTAGATATACTCAGAAAAAAAACATCGTCAAGCAGTCATAATGAACTTTAAATCACAATATTCTGCTTGAAGACCGCTCGTTTTGTAAGAAATCAATCCTCAGGCCATGATTTGACCAGAGACACTCAATGAAGTGGTCAAGAACATTTGGGACTCATCCAGTGAGAATACCTTGTTCACGAAATATTATGGTACATAGTTAAAGGATAAATTCCAAAACCGTTGGCGGACACCACAAACCCAATATGAATCAACCCTCTATGTAAGAGATCATATTCCAATGTTTCCCCAAAACCTATTAATATGGATAGTTAGATAGAGGATCAATTACCTACTAATACAGGTTACACAAACTCAAAAAAAACTCCACTATGTGTGATATAGGATCAAAATCCATTATCGTAGAGGGATACCATACTCTATTCGTAACAAGGTACATGAAACAACTAGTTTTAGGAAAGGAAAATGGTATTTTGGTAATGGTGCCTAGGATTTTAGTGTATCTTAAATGATTTTCTCCACCCCAGGCCTATAGAGGAAATCATGTGGCGGTTTCCTCTCGATCCTCAGTTTCAGTCGGGTTATGGTAGATTGGAATGATAAGGGTTGATGTAACGCCCCGACTCCAGCTACCCAGAGTCGGTGCATTACTTC
Source organism: Viscum album (assembly GCA_963277665.1). Classification (NCBI taxonomy): domain Eukaryota; kingdom Viridiplantae; phylum Streptophyta; class Magnoliopsida; order Santalales; family Viscaceae; genus Viscum; species Viscum album. The sequence goes on along the minus strand of OY728143.1, from coordinate 1,039,692,016 downwards.
GTAACATTGGCATGATCACAAAAGATCAAGTCTCGAAAGACCAATTAGTTTAGTAGCCTTGGAAACACTGGATACATTCATAAATGTTACATTACATCATAAGGTGAAAAAGTACAATAACAAAGTCTCCATAGTCCACACTCATATCCTCTTCTGACTATCCCTACAGGTTATTCATAAAATACTTCTTCACATCCTGGAAAATATTAAAACATTGAAAGGGGTGAGCTCAGATGCTCAGTAAGGATAACAATATAGCAGAAGCTTTCATAAATAAACATTAACATTTAAGGAAATGTATAACTAAAACAATAGCCTTTTAAACATGAACTTTAGCATAATATGGAAAAAGTAAAATGAGATAATGCCATTTACTTATTCACATGGATATTCTACCGGTCGAATAATCACATGCAATATCAATAACCACTTTCATAATGATGGAATGCATAATGCCAGACTATCATAACCACGTAGACAAGGCCTCGTGCCAAGACCACAAATAAGATTTTTTCAAGGCCTCGTGCCATGACACTAGTTTGTCTCATGAGACCTGCCGATGCATCGAGGATCTATAGCGGGCTCCACGCGTCACTTATTAAGTCCAATGCAATCCTCATATGAATAGGTTTAAACATATCATAAACCATAACATAATCGTATCACATAAAACATGCATAAAGGAAACATAAAATTTCCAAATTTCAATCACAAGATATAAATACAACACATTGATATAATAAAAACACTTTCAAAACCATTTTCAATACCAAAAGAAAAGAAAAGTAAAACATGGTATTTATTTTTCTTTTAAAGAAAAAGTATGGCTTGTAGAGGAAGCCGAAACTCAAATAATGGTCACGGTGGCGGAGAAGTAATTGTCGCCGCATACGTACGACAAAAACATCCCCTTTTGTTGTTTAGTAAACGCTTCATATAAAAATATTCATTTTGAATAAACGTAAAAGTCAAAGGGGTTTATACACCGAATAAAAGAAAGTTGTGTGTAAAACCAAATATGCCTCAATGAAAGGAGATTGAGACGAAGTCCTTAAAAAGATCATTTTTAAAATAAAATAGATCTATTATGTGTATTCACTATAGGTACACATATAGAAAGTAAAAATACAAAATAGGACATAATAATATCATGACATAATTTGAAAGTAGGAGATTAACCCAAAGAATGGAAATTGGGTTAAGAAATTCCCTTACCTCGTGTCCAACTTGACTCAACCGTTCTTTAACCTCATGAATAATAAACTAGAGTTAATATCTACCTTATTAAGTACCATTTTCAATTTCATTATCCTTTTTATATCACTTATTACAATGTTATGAACATTATGTAATTATTTAAGTTAATAACGGTCGTTTTGTCGATCTTTGGTACTTGAGTCAACAATAAACTTCTTATAATTACAAGTTATTCATGTGGTGAAATATCCATTATATCCAGAATTATATTCATGATTTAGATATCATATATATCATATATATCCAGTATATACATTCATTCAAAATATTACGTAACATTTAGATGTAAGAAATGAAATGCACCGTTCATGGAGAAGGTAAGCCGTACGTACCCATGAACGCTAATTTCATTTCTATTTTGTATTTAATGGAATGAAATCATAATGATATAAATGTATAATATAATTACAGTATAATATAGCATATAATACCATTTACTCCATCCTTTATACATCCCACATATGGTATTAACGATTCAAATCACTTTGAGGGGGCGGTAGTCCGTACTTCCTAAAATGAAAATATCGCGTTTACCCATAATAGAAACCATAAAGGTATGCCATAAATGAAAAATATAAAATCATAAGGAAAACAAAAACATAATATATATCATATATAAAAATAGTGTCATCATAATGGCCACCATTAGAGGTGTTATATGAGTGTTGAACAATCATCGTTTCGTGAGGCAAAAATTTTCCATCCACAGAAACAGTATGTTCTTTAACCATTAGATGTAGGTGTGTGTAATTGTAGCTCGAATACTTCTTATAAAAACATCCTAGTATATTTAGGATACTGGTTTTGTTACAAAAGAAATGAATAAAAGTGTTTAGGGGGTTGGAAAAGAAAAATAAAACAAAACAACATTAGAGAAGACATTACCTTAAAATCGGGTAACTCTTTTTGATTTGAGCCAAAGGATTCATTGGGAAGAGTTCTACCCAAATTGAGGCTTCTAGGAGTAAGAGGGGGAAGTTGGAAGAGTATTTCGGCAGATTTTGGCCGAGGAAAATGGCTTGAAAGTGTGAATAAGGTGGGAGTGGTGGGGGCCTTTTATAAGTGGAGAGGAGGGGCACTCTTGGAAAGTAATGAAATATTACTTTATTACACAATGATTTTCGGATTCCAAAGGTCCCACAATTATATAATTCGAGGATAAGGTGATAAGGGTTCGAAATATACCCATCCAATAGGCTTTGGACAAGAATAATCCTTTTATTTTACATTATTTTCTCTTTTTATTTAAATCGTTAAATAATGAGGTCATCGCTGCATCATCATGATGTCATAAATAATTTAATTTATTTAATGTCTAAAAATTATAAAAAAATACTATAATTTAGGAAATCGTTTTAGATTTACAATGACTATTTATAGTCAAAAATATGACTTGTATAACCCCATGTAAAAAAATATTTAGTAAAACATTTCATGTTTGTGTCATTTTTTACTTTAACATTAAATAAAAGGTATTTATGTCATTTTCCAACTAAAGTGGCTCCATGGGGTCCCCAAGTTGACCCATGGATTTTCTTGGTCGGCCATGGCACATCCAATGAGGGTAGGACATGTGTCAAGCTCATCTCATATTATTAAAACATTATTTTTACCTTAAATTACACTAATTACCTCTAATCGCGATTAAGAACTTAAAAGTTACTATTCACCAAAAATTTATTTTAATCTCATTGAACCACATTTTACTTCTTAATGACTACCATGTATGTTGGATTTTTGAAAATCAAATCACAGAAGTGGTAATATTTCATTTAAACGAAAAATCAGTTTTTTAACTACCACTTAGTGGTTTCACTATTCATCAAAAATTGAAGTTTTTCATGACAATGCCAAAATTTTACCCTAAGCTATAATTGATATTCCGAATTCAAAAATGATGTCTATTTTACAAAATTCCAAAAATATAAGTTGCATTAATTAATTTTATAATTAATTCCCGCTGTCACAACAAATAGCGTGCTTTTAAGAAACAATTTATATCAAAAGATTGACAATTGTTTATGTCCATTTTCAATGTTAAATTAATTCTAATGACCACCATTAGATAAAATGGTAAAAATATATTCCAATTATACTTTAAAACCACTCAATAGTATAACTTATCACTATAAATTATTTTTATTAAAAAAGTTGTTTTAAGTATTTTTCACTATTCATAAAAATTGGATGTTCTCAGAAAATTACAAAAAATTCAACTTTGGATAATTTCGATATTAAGAATAAAAAAATGAAGTCCATTTTGAAATATAAAATTTCTATAATTTTAAAAAGTGGGTATTACTATTCATAACGGCTACTTTGATTAGTTGTGGTGGGTGTTAGAACTCGAAGTTAAGTACAACACATGCTACTGTATTATTGAAAGAGAAGCGTATCGTGGAAGCTCGGAGTGTTACATTCTCCCCTCCTTCAATAAATTTTGTCCTCGAAATTTAAAAATTTTCTTTGAAAATAAAAGGTTGAAAATAGAAAATACCTTTGTGGAAAACCCACATCGAAAATAAGGTTAATAAAATTTAGCCTTAATAAGAGGGAAATGGAAATAAGAAAGTCACCACCAAATTATGATCTTGATAAGGAGAACATTGGTGGAAATTAGAGACGTATAATTGGAGGAAAAACGTAAATATTTGTAGGGAGTGATTATGGTTATCAATCACAAACAATTGTAAAATTGAGGTCCTCAAAGCCTTCAATCTATGTTGATTTAAAATATTATCAGTTCAACAAGACATAAGGTATTACGATAACACATTTTTTTGTTTTAATATCCCTTCAATAAAGTTTAAGAATTAATTTATTCATAGAATAAGATATAGTAATTTATATATATTTATGCTTGACAAGTAGAGTTTCAACCTTCAACTAATTTCTACCACAAACTCATCTTTCACTCAAAAAGATAATAGAACTCAAAAATATTCTATTTATCCTAATTGAATAAGGTTCCAAATATTAACACATACCATTTAGATTAGTAAAACTATTTTGTAATAACCAGGGACTTCCTGTAGGCTAGTGGTAGGAAATAAAGGCCTGTCACACTATGGTTGTGGGTTCGATTCCTGCAGCTTTGTCCGACGCGACGGGTTATGCCCCACCCTGCAGGTTGTCCTTTTCCTAAAACTATAGTATTATAATATTGAAAAAATAATATTCATAAATGTTTTAAACTTAAAAAATACTATCAAAAGTTCAATTTAATCCATTCCAACCTTTATAGTTATCCAAAATACCTCCGTCCAGACTTTTTCTAAAAGGTCTCTAAATTCCAAAATCAATTGTAACATCAGATTCCCCAAACAAAGTAAAGTTTCTCTTATTGCCACATACTTAAAATAGGATTTCCTTCATCATATTAAAACCTTAATGAAAACAACATGTACTGCAGTTCAATCCTTATATATATCACATTATTCTAATAACCATAATCTAGTTCTTGAGTCCAAAAACACAAATACAATAATTATTCCGCTTCAACTGTAGTCACAGTATAAGATTGGCCTTGATCCCTTGGCCTTTTCTGAGGTAAGTTTCCTTGACGCTTAGGAAATTCATTTGTATAATGCCCCATTTCTCTACAATTATATCATTAAACATTGATAGCCTCTTTCTTTCTCTTGAAATCACGCGCCTGGTGACCTTTTTCTCCACATTTATAACAAACTCCCATTCCCTTCAGGCAAGTTCCAAGGTGTTTCTTCCCACAGTTATCACATATTGGAAAATTCTTCTTTTCTCACATCCCTTTTTCCATCATTCTCTCTTCCATCCTTTTCTTCTCTTTCTTCCCTTAAAACCCATAAGACTCAGTGAATTCTTTACTTATCTTATTAACACATGATACTATTTCTTCATATGTTGAGAACACATGGGAGATTATTTCCCTTCTAAATGTTGGCTTAATACCATGAAAGATATGATCCTTCTTACGCTTTGGATCATACGTATTGCTGGAGTTCACATTCCTTCCACTGGGCACCATTTCTATATAATGGCATAAACTAGGTTAGTTTATGAATTTCAATGAATAATTCCAAACTTGTAAAATACTTAATGTAAATTTAATGGCTTATGGATATAATCCATAATCATAAAAATGTTTTCCTTGAGGAAGTATATACTCATAACCCTTCATAGTGGTTTGTAAAGAAAACGAGAATTATCCTAAGCATATCCCCCGGGAGTGTCGTAACCAAGAGTACAGCAAGGCCCGTTGTCGTGAACCAGTTCCCGTTTGAGTCTAGCTCAAAGCGGTGTTTTCGGGTTTTACCCCTAGGTACATCTGTGCTAGAGCCACCTCTACCTGCTCGTTTCCAGATAGGGATGTATTGCTCGGAAAAATCACAAAATCTCTATAATACCAAAATTCTAGGAAGTTCTTCTATACTAATCCTCAAAGTCTATCTTTGGGCTATGTGCTCTAATCAGAGTTTATCTAAATCTAGCTTCCAAGGTTAGTAATAAACTGCCTCTGATACCAACTGTAGCGCCCCGACCCCAGCTACCCAGAGTCGGTGCATTACTTCGTAACATTGGCATGATCACAAAAGATCAAGTCTCGAAAGACCGATTAGTTTAGTAGCCTTGGAAACACTAGATACATTCATAAATGTTACATTACATCATAAGGTGAAAAACTACAATAACAAAGTCTCCATAGTCCACACTCATATCCTCTTCTGACTATCCCTACAGGTCATTCATAAAATACTTCATCACATCCTGGAAATTATGAAAACACTGAAAGGGCTGAGCTCAGATGCTCAGTAAGGATAAAAATATAGCGGAAGCTTCCATAAATAAACATTAACATTTAAGGCAATGTATAAATAAAACAATAGCCTTTTAAACTTGAAATTTAGCATAATATGGCAAAAGTAAAATGAGATAATGCCATTTACTTATTCACATGGATATTCTACTGGTCGAATAATCACATGTAATATCAATAACCACTTTCATAATGATGGAATGCATAATGTCAGGCTATCATAACCACGTAGCCAAGGCCTCGTGCCAAGACCACAAATAAGATTTTGTCAAGGCCTCATGCCAAGACACTAGTTTGTCTCATGAGACCTGCCAATGCATCGAGGAGCTATAGCGGGCTCCACCCGTCACTTATTAAGTCCAATGCATTCCTCATATGAATAGGTTTAAACATATCACAAACCATAACATAATCGTATCACATAAAACATGCATAAAGGAAACATAACATTTCCAAATTCCAGTCACAAGATATAAATACAACACATTTATATAATAAAAACACTTTCAAAACCATTTTCAATACCAAAATAAAAGAAAATTAAAACATGGTATTTATTTTTCTTTTAAAGAATAGGTATGGCTTGTAGAGGAAGTCGAAACTCAAATAATGGTCACGGCGGCAGAGAAGTCATTGTCGCCGCATACGTATGACAAAAACATCCCCTTTTGTTGTTTATTAAACGCTTCGTATAAAAAGATTCCTTTTGAATAAACGTAAAAGTCAAAGGGGTTTATACACCGTATAAAAGAAAGTTGTGTATAAAACCAAATATGCCTCAATGAAAGGAGATTGAGACGAAGTCCTAAAAAAGATCATTTTTAAAATAAAATAGATCTATTATGTGTATTCACTATAGGTACACATAAAGAAATTAAAAATACAAAATAGGACATAATAATATCATGACATAATTTGAAAGTAGGAGATTAACCCAAAGAATGGAAATTGGGTTAAGAAATTCCCTTACCTCGTGTCCGACTTGACTCAACCATTCTTTAACCTCCTGAATAATAAACTAGAGTTAATATATACCTTATTAAGAAACATTTTCAATTTCATTATCCTTTTTATATCACTTTTTACAATGTTATGAACATTATGTAATTATTTAAGTTAATAACGGTCGTTTTGTCGATCTTTGGTACTTGAGTCAACAATAAACTTCTTATAATTACAAGTTGTTCATGTGGTGAAATATACATTATATCCAGAATTATATTCATGATGTAGATATCATATATATCATATATATCCAGTATATACATTCATTCATAATATTACGTAACATTTAGATGTAAGAAATGAAATGCACCGTTCATGGAGACGGTAATCCGTACGTACGCATGAACACTAATTTCATTTCTATTTCATATTTAATGGAATGAAATCATAATGATATAAATGTATAATATAATTTCAGTATAATATAACATATAATACCATTTACTTCATCCTTTATACATCCCACATATGGTATTAACGATTCAAATCACTTTGAGGGGGCGGTAGTCCGCACTTTCTAAAATGAAAATATCGCGTTTACCCATAATGGAAACCATAAAGGTATGCCATAAATGAAAAATAAAAAATCATAAGGAAAAAAAAACATAATATATATCATATATAAAAATAGTGTTATCATAATGGCCACCATTAGAGGTGTTATATGAGTGTTGAACAATCATCGTTTCGTGAGGCAAAAATTTGTCATCCACAGAAACAGTATGTTCTTTAACCATTAGATGTAGGTGTGTGTAAGTGTAGCTCGAATACTTCTTATAAAAACATCCTAGTATATTGAGGATACTATTGTTGTTACAAAATAAATGAATAAAAAGTGTTTAGGGGGTTGGAGAAGAAAAATAAAACAAAACAACATTAGGGAAGACATTACCTTAAAATCGGGTAACTCTTTTTGATTTGAGCCAAAGGCTTCCTTGGGAAGAGTTCTGCCCAAAGTAAGGCTTCTAGGAGTAAGAGGGGGAAGTTGGGAGAGTATTTGGATAGAGTTTGGCTGAGAAAAATGGCTTGAAAGTGTGAATAAGGTGGGAGTGGTGGAGGCCTTTTATAAGTGGAGAGGAGGGGCACTCTTGGAAAGTAATGAAATATTACTTTATTACACAATGCTTTTCGGATTCCAAAGGTCCCACAATTATATAATTCTAGGATAAGGTGATAAGGGTTCGAAATATACCCATACAATAGGCTTTGTAAAAGTATAAGCCTTGGATTTTACATTATATTCTCATTTTATTTAAATCATTAAATAATGAGGTCATCGCTGCATCATCATGATGTCATAAATAATTTAATTTATTTAATGTCTAAAAATTATAAAAAAATACTATAATGTAGGAAATCGTTTTATCTTTCCAATGACTATTTATAGTCAAAAATATGACTTGTATAACCCCATGTAAAAATTGTTTTAGTAAAACATTTCATGTTTGTGTCATTTTTTACTTTAACATTAAATAAAAGGTATTTATGTCATTTTCCAACTAAAGTGGCTCCATGGAGACCCCAGGTTGACCCATGGATTGTCTTGGTCGGCCATGGAACATCCAATGAGGGTAGGACATGTGTCAAGCTCATCTCATATTATTAAAACATTATTTTTACCTTAAATTACACTAAATACCTCTAATCGCGATTAAGAACTTAAAAGTTACTATTCACCAAAAAATTATTTTAATCTCATTGAACCACATTTTACTTCTTAATGACAACCATGTATGTTGTATTTTTGAAAATCAAATCACAGAAGTGGTAATATTTCATTTAAACGAAAAATCAGTTTTTTAACTACCACTTAGTGGTTTCACTATTCATCAAAAATTGAAGTTTTTCAGAACAATGCCAAAATTTTACCCTAAGCTATAATTGATATTCCGAATTCAAAAATGATGTCTATTTTAAAAAATTCCAAACATATAAGTTGCATTAATTAATTTTATAATTAATTCCCGCTGTCACAACAAATAGTGTGTTTTTAAGAAACAATTTATATCAAAAGATTGACAATTGTTTATGTCCAATTTCAATGTTAAATTAATTCTAATGACCACCATTAGATAAAACAGTAAAAATATATTCCAATTATACTTTAAAACCACTCAATAGTATAACTTATCACTATAAATTATTTTGATTAAAAAAGTTGTTTTAAGTATTTTTCACTATTCATAAAAATTGGATGTTTTCAGAAAATTACAAAAAATTCAACTTTGGATAATTTCGATATTACGAATAAAAAATGAAGTCCATTTTGAAATATAAAATTTCTATAATTTTAAAAAGTGGGTATTACTATTCATAACGGCTACTTTGATTAGTTGTGGTGCGTGTTAGAACTCGAAGTTGCGTACAACACACGCTATTGTATTATTGAAAGAGAAGCGTATCGTGGAAGCTCGGGGTGTTACATTCTCCCCTCCTTCAATAAATTGCGTCCTCGTAATTTGAAATTTTTCTTTGAAAATAAAAGGTTGAAAATAGAAATACCTTTGTGGAAAACCCACATCGGAAATAAGGTTAATAAAATTTAGCCTTAATAAGAGGGAAATGGAAATAAGAAAGTCACCACCAAATTATGATCTCGATAAGGAGAACATTGGTGGCAATTAGAGAAATATAATTGGAGGAAAAACATAAATATTTGTAGGGAGTGATTGTGGTCATCAATCACAAACAAGTGTAAAATTGAGGGTCTCAAAGCCTTCAATCTATGTTTATTTAGAATATTATCAGTTCAACAAGACATAAGGTATTACGATAACATATTTTTTTGTTTTAATATCCCTTTAATAAAGTTTAAGAATTAATTTATTCATAGAATAAGATATAGGTATTTATATATATTTATGCTTGAGAAGTAGAGTTTCAACCTTCAACTAATTTCTACCACAAACTCATCTTTCACTCAAAATGATAATAGAACTCAAAAATATTCTATTTATCCTAATTGTATAAGGTTCCAAATATTAACACATACCATTTAGATTAGTAAAACTATTCTGTAATAACCAGGGACTTCATATAGGCTAGTGGTAGGAAATAAAGGCCTGTCACACTATGGTTGTGGGTTCGATTCCTGCAGCTTTGTCCGACGCGACGGGTTATGCCCCACCCTGCAGGTTGTCCTTTTCCTAAAACTATAGTATTATAATATTGCAAAAATAATCTTCATAAATGTTTTAACCTTAAACAATACTATGAAAAGTTCAACTTAATCCATTCCAACCTTTATAGTTATCCAAAATACCTCCGTCCAGACTTTTTCTAAAAGGTCTCTAAATTCCAAAATCAATTGTAACATCAGATTTCCCAAACAAAGTAAAGTTTCTCTTATTGCCACATACTTAAAATAGGATTTCCTTCATCATATTAAAACCTTAATTAAAACAACATGTACTACAGTACAATCCTTATATATATCACATTATTCTTATAACCATAATCTAGTTCTTGAGTCCAGAAACACAAATACAATAATTATTCCGCTTCAACTGTAGTCACAGCATAAGATTGGCCTTGATTCCTTGGCCTTTTCTGAGGTAAGTTTCCTTGACGCTTAGGACATTCATTTGCATAATTCCCCATTTCTCTACAATTGTAGCATTCAACATTGATAGCCTCTTTCTTTCCCTTACAATCATGCGCCTGGTGACCTTTTTCTCCACATTTATAACAAACTCCCATTCCCTTCAGGCAAGTTCCAAGGTGTTTCTTCCCACAGTTATCACATATTGGAAAATTCTTCTTTTCTCACGTCCCTTTTTCCATCATTCTCTCTTCCATCCTTTTCTTCTCTTTCTTCCCTTAAAATCCATAAGACTCAGTGAATTCTTTACATATCTTATTAACACATGATACTATTTCTTTATATGTTGAGAACACATGGGAGATTATTTCCCTTCTAAATGTTGGCTTAATACCATGAAAGATATGATCCTTCTTACACTTTGGATCATACGTATTGCTGGAGTTCACATTCCTTCCACTGGGCACCATTTCTATACAATGGCATAAACTAGGTTAGTTTATGAATTGCAATGAATAATTCCAAACTTGTAAAATACTTAATGTAAATTGAATGGCTTATGGATATAATCCATAATCATAAAAATGTTTTCCTTGAGGAAGTATATACTCATAACCCTTCGTAGTGGTTTGTAAAGAAAACGAGAATTATCCTAAGCATATCCCCCGGGAGTGTCGTAACCAAGAGTACAGCAAGGCCCGTTGTCGTGCACCAGTTCCCATTAGAGTCTAGCTCAAAGCGGTGTTTGCGGGTTTTACCCCTAGGTACATCTGTTCCAGATCCACCTCTACCTGCTTGTATCCAGACAAGGATGTATTTCTCGGAAAACTCACAAAATCTCTATAATACCAAAATTCTAGGAAGTTCTTCTATACTAATCCTCAAATTCTATCTTTGAGCTATGTGCTCTAATCAGAGTTTATCTAAATCTAGCTTCCAAGGTTAGTACTAAACTGCCTCTGATACTAACTGTACCGCCCCAACCCCAGCTACCCAGAGTCGGTGCATTACTTCGTAACATTGGCATGATCACAAAAGATCAAGTCTCGAAAGACCGATTAGTTTAGTAGCCTTGGAAACACTAGATACATTCATAAATGTTACACTACATCATAAGGTGAAAAACTACAATAACAAAGTCTCCATAGTCCACACTCATATCCTCTTATGACTATCCCTACAGGTCATTCATAAAATACTTCTTCACATCCTGGAAAATATTAAAACATTGAAAGGGGTGATCTCAGATGCTCAGTAAGGATAATAATAAAGCGGAAACTTTTATAAATAAACATTAACATTTAAGGCAATGTATAACTAAAACAATAGCCTTTTAAACTTGAACTTTAGCATAATATGGCAAAATTAAAATGAGATAATGCCATTTACTTATTCACATGGATATTCTACTGGCCGAATAAACACATGCAATATCAATAACCACATTCATAATGGTGGAATGCATAATTCCAGACTATCATAACCACGTAGCCAAGGCCTCGTGCCAAGACCACAAATAAGATTTTGTCAAGGCCTCGTGCCAAGACACTAGTTTGTCTCATGAGACCTGCCGATGCATCGAGGAGCTATAGCGGGCTCCACCCGTCACTTATTAAGCCCAATGCATTCCTCCTATGAATAGGTTTAAACATATCATAAACCATAACATAATTATATCACATAAAACATGCATAAAAGAAACATAACATTTCCAAATTTCAATCACAAGATATAAATACAACACATTGATATAATAAAAACACTTTCAAAACCATTTTCAATACCAAAATAAAAGAAAAGTAAAACATGGTATTTATTTTTGTTTTAAAGAAAAGGTATGGCTTGTAGAGGAAGCCGAAACTCAAATAATGGTCACGGTGGCGGAGAAGTCATTGTCGCTGCATACGTACGACAAAAACATCCCCTTTTGTCATTTAGTAAATGCTTCGTATAAAAATATTCCTTTTGAATAAACGTAAAAGTCAAAGGGGTTTATACACCGTATAAAAGAAAGTTGTGTATAAAACCAAATATGCCTCAATGAAAGGAGATTGAGACGAAGTCCTTAAAAAGATCATTTTTAAAATAAAATAGATCTATTATGTGTATTCACTATAGGTACACATAAAGAAAGTAAAAATACAAAATAGGACATAATAATATCATGACATAATTTGAAAGTAGGAGATTAACCCAAAGAATGGAAATTGGGTTAAGAAATTCCCTTACCTCGTGTCCGACTTGACTCAACCGTTCTTTAACCTCCTGAATAATAAACTAGAGTTAATATCTACCTTATTAAGAACCATTTTCAATTTCATTATCCTTTTTATATCACTTATTACAATGTTATGAACATTATGTAATTATTTAAGTTAATAACGGTCGTTTTGTTGATCTTTGGTACTTGAGTCAACAATAAACTTCTTATAATTACAAGTTGTTCATGTGGTGAAATATCCATTATATCCATAATTATATTCATGATTTAGATATCATATATATCACATATATCCAGTATATACATTCATTCATAATATTACGTAACATTTAGATGTAAGAAATGAAATGCACCGTTCATGGAGACGGTAAGCCGTACGTACGCATGAACGCTACTTTCATTTCTATTTCGTATTTAATGGAATGAAATCATAATGATATAAATGTATAATATAATTACAGTATAATATAGTATAGAATACCATTTACTCCATCCTTTATACATCCCATATATGGTATTAATGATTCAAATCACTTTGAGGGGGCGGTAGTCCGCACTTCCTAAAATGAAAATATCGCGTTTACCCATATTGGATACCATAAAGGTATGCCATAAATGAAAAATACAAAATCATAAGAAAAAAAAAACATAATATATATCATATATAAAAATAGTGTCATCATAATGGGCACCATTAGGGGTGTTATATGAGTGTTGAACAATCATCGTTTCATGAGGCAAAAATTCGTCATCCACAGAAACAATATGTTCTTTAACCATTAGAACATTAGAGAAGACATTACCTTAAAATCGGGTAACTCTTTTTGATTTGAGCCAAAGGCTTCCTTGGGAAGGGTTCTGCCCAAATTGAGGTTTCTAGGAGTAAGAGGGGGAAGTTGGGAGAGTATTTGGGCAGATTTTGACCGAGACAAATGGCTTGAAAGTGTGAATAAGGTGGGAGTGGTGGGGGCCTTTTATAAGTGGAGAGGAGGGGCACTCTTGGAAAGTAATGAAATATTACTTTATTACACAATGATTTTCGGATTCCAAAGGTCCCAAAATTATATAATTCAAGGATAAGGTGATAAGGGTTCGAAATCTACCCATCCAATAGGCTTTGGAAAAGTATAAGCCTTGGATTTTACATTATTTTCTCATTTTATTTAAATCGTTAAATAATGAGGTCATCGCTGCATCATCATGATGTCATAAATAATTTAATTTATTTAATGTATAAAAATTATAAAAAAATACTATAATGTAGGAAATCGTTTTATATTTCCAATGACTATTTATAGTAAAAAATATGACTTGTATAACCCCATGTAAAAATTGTTTTAGTAAAACATTTCATGTTTGTGTCATTTTTTACTTTAACATTAAATAAAAGGTATTTATGTCATTTTCCAACTAAAGTGGCTCCATGGGGTCCCCAAGTTGACCCATGGATTTTCTTGGTCGGTCATGGCACATCCAATGAGGGTAGGACATGTTTCATGCTCATCTCATATTATTAAAACATTATTTTTACCTTAAATTACACTAATTACCTCTAATCGCGATTAAGAACTTAAAAGTTACTATTCACCAAAAATTTATTTTAATCTCATTGAACCAAATTTTACTTCTTAATGACAACCATGTATGTTGGATTTTTGAAAATCAAATCACAGAAGTGTTAATATTTCATTTAAACGAAAAATCAGTTTTTTAACTACCACTTTGTGGTTTCACTATTCATCAAAAATTGAAGTTTTTCAGAACAATGCCAAAATTTTACCCTAAGCTATAATTGATATTCCGAATTCAAAAAAGATGTCTATTTTAAAAAATTCCAAACATATAAGTTGCATTAATTAATTTTATAATTAATTCCCGCTGTCACAACAAATAGCGTGTTTTTAAGAAACAATTTATATCAAAAGATTGACAATTGTTTATGTCCAATTTCAATGTTAAATTAATTCTAATGACCACCATTAGATAAAATGGTAAAAATATATTCCAATCATACTTTAAAACCACTCAATAGTATAACTTATCACTATAAATTATTTTGATTTAAAAAGTTGTTTTAAGTATTTTTCACTATTCATAAAAATTGGATGTTCTCAGAAAATTACAAAAAATTCAACTTTGGATAATTTCGATATTACGAATACAAAAATGAAGTACATTTTGAAATATAAAATTTCTATAATTTTAAAAAGTGGGTATTACTATTCAAAACGGCTACTTTGATTAGTTGTGGTGTGTGTTAGAACTCGAATTTGCATACAACACACGCTACTGTATTATTGAAAGAGAAGCGTATCGTGGAAGCTCGGGGTGTTACAGTTGAGTTCTAATTTAGGACCGCGATTATGTGATATTGGTTTAAGGAAACAATGTTAAGAGTTTTGAGTTATTATTTCATGTTAGGGACCCTATTATTGGTGCATCAGCTGACGTATACATACACGAGGACTCTAATTACCAGATATTCTACTCAGTACATGAAACTACTCGTTTATAAAAAACAATGGTATTTAGGAAAAGTCCTCATTGAGATTAGTGTTCCTTTGGTTCTTGTTGCAACCCCTAGCCTATGGAGGTGGGTTTTTGGTAGTTACAGCTTGAGTTCATATTTGGGTTGGGTCATGAAAAAACTAGAAATCACTGTTGTCTATATAACTATCTTACGTGTGATACTATCTTAGATACCTATCCCAAGATATATCTTAGGTTGTATTAAAAGTAATGGCATGTACTCATCATAAATGATCCTATAAGAACATCCAAGTGTAAGAATGTCTATCACCCTTCATCATTTTTTCAAACATAAAAATCTATACCATTAATTACCATATTTGATTCAATATAAATAAAGAAGGGAAAGTTATAACAATACCTCAACATTAGATTTATTTACGTACAACCTATATTAAATATATATATATATATATATAATTTTATCATTCGAAATCATACCTTCTTATCAAATCCCACTTAAAGGAATAACCACCATAATATTTCTTAAAGGATTGTCTTCTTTAAAATTTACCAAAATATTTTATTTTAATACTACATGAAGTATTTAATGGATGATAAAATGTACCAGTTAAATTATTATATAGTATAAAACTATTAATTTTTTATATTTATGATAACATTCAATATGTTCTATCTTTTTTTATATAGTACCCCAATTCCATCCACATAGAAGAACGAACAGAAATATATATGGGAATAGATCCACTGATTAGATCCAGTGATGGATGATAGTGGATCATGGGAAAGTGATCATTATTTGAAGAATTCAACATTACTAATGATGTTTCTTGGTCTCACCAACAATAGTGTCCAATAACCATTCCTAAATAACGATCAAAAGATACATGAAGTCTGAAATGTTATTTATTGGATCCACATAGTTGTAAAAATAAAGTATTTATAATTTTATTTTTTATTTTTATATTTTCCTTAAGTTCATAAATCTAATTGTTTATTTATTTTTTGTCCCATGATTTTACCCAAATGATCTTATATTACATAATCTAAAAATATAATCCAACTTGAAAAATATAGATGTTTGTTCCTTATATTTTCACATTATGATTTTGTCCCCTTATTCTTCATGAATTCATTGTGGGTATTCCTTTGACCGGATGATTGATGAATACCCAATGAATGATCATTGAAAAATCAGTCTTGGTAAAAGAGATCATTTACAGAGTTCTCGATTCAGGGTAAGAGAACAACTGAAGTGCGTTGAAGTGTGATTGGATATTGGAGATGGATTATAAATGGATATGAGGATAATCATTCATGCGTTTCAAAAAATGGATGTGTAACACAATGGCATAAAATCATTAGTATTTTGGGTGGCTAGAATATGGAAACATGTGACTGATTAGGTGTGGTCAACCCTTGATCCATGATTTTCATCATGATTTATAGCAAAAATGAAAATATGTTAGTGTGGGTTAGACATGTCATATGATCATTAGTTTCTAGAAATGACCAATATACATGGTGTGTAGTCTAGGAAAACACAATGTGTATTCACCTAGACTGGATGCTAGGGATTCAGGTGGAGATAAGTATTAGATGCCATGTATAACCCATACACGTATTTGGACACTGTACGAGAAGATAGGAATATACACCGGGAGTACATGGGCAGATACATGTCCTCGTACATGGTAATTGATAGAGTAAAAGTGCATGCTCGTGTACTTGAACATTTCTATCATATATGACCACAACTACTATACATGTGGTTAGACAGGAAAACTAGAGCATATAGATGGGTATGAATAATATCCCATTTACCACATTTATAGTTCTATAGACACACATGGCCAATGAAGACATGTGAAGGAGAGGAAAAACCCAGGGGTCCAGTTGAGACAACACATCTTGAAACCCTACATACATGTTTTGTATGTTTATTATAAATTTCCCCCATTTATATTACCGTATTTAGGAATCGGATATTATTTGGGTTTGTGTAGCCTATTCAGAGTGGATTCCACATAAGATATGATTGCAAACATTTTTTTTGAATCAATGATATGACATGAGGTTTACGGATTGAGACACTTCATTTAGTGATTCTTGGATGATGGAAGTAATCAGGTTGGATCACCTGATAAATGTCATGGATGGAACTCCCATGTTGCACCAATATGAGGTCACCCATATTATTTACATATAATGGGTTGATACACCCCATACTATACTAGGGTGAATTTCCACTACTTACAGACTTGGTACTCCCCCATCATTGAGCTCCAATATGGAACAGGCCCTCCATGGGTGTTAATTCCTCCTTGGATATGGATCACAGTAGCGATGTTTTGGCACCACCTCATTGGATAATGTGAGATTTCATGTGATGATGATCAAAAAATATGAAAATTTTGATATAAAGGATGATATATAATTCATAGTGGGTCTATGAATATGGAGACCCCAGTTTTATCTTTCATGGGTTTATTTATGAACATATAAATGTTGGGTTTTTCCTTTTTATTGGTTAAGTTGACTAATTTGTTTTATATTAATTCATAAATGGATTTGGTGGAATCCTACTAGGTATTTATATAATCATCCCTACATGTGCTCTCCCACACATGTTGTTTCCTATAAAGGTGATAGACATATTAGTGATGACCTTTGAGGACAAGGTTTCAGAGGACCAAAAAATGTACATAGTGTAGATAACCATGTTATGTTGTTAGAAATGGATATTGTGATTTTAAATCTCATTAGTCTCCATTTTCCAGTTTTTTCTAGGTCAGGACCTCATTTCTAATTGGGAATTCCTTTTTCCACTTCACATATTAGTATTTTTCTATTGTACTTTTATTATTTCCTATAGGTTGTTCCATCAATCATTTACACTCTAGATATTTAATCATTTTGTATAAATCTTAAATGTATCAATATATATTTTTGTGCATGCATAAATATACATAGGTCAACACCTACCATTTCAACATTTCATACTCGATTATTATTGCCAGGACCTATCCTATTGGGAGTGGGCTTTGGTTGTTCACCAGATTTACTACTAGCAAAGTTGATCCTGGTGAGTCGAATCAAGATAGAGTGGCATAAATGGTGGTATTTCATAGTGTTAGAGATTTAAGTTGGGTCTTTCTAGGAGGATTGGTTTGAAAACAAGGTTAAATTGTGTAAAAATGTCTCAAGTGTGAATTTTAGGCTATGTACTCATGTTTTCATACTGATTCCATCATATCTCTTAATTATGAATTTTTTTACCATCTTTTCAACTCAGAATATAGTGTAAATAGATGTAGTGAAAAACTGGTGAATTAATCATAATATTTGGTATTTTTAATTTCATTTCCTTCTTAAGTCAATTCCCCATATATTCTCATTAAACTATAGTATGTCTTTCCTGAATTTATATGCCTCTACAATCAAAAACCTTGTGGATGATGATACAAGAGAATGTGGATTACCAATTGAGTGATCAAGACATAGTTCAAGGATCTATTAATGATGTGTTTCCCCCAGTGGTCTAGTTAAAGGATTGACTGGGTGTGGGATGGTCGATAGCTCTGGAAGGTATAAAAAATTATGTGCAAAAGCTTAATGCAAAACATGTGTTTTATCAATAGATAATGCTGAGACTCCATAGAGATTCAAGAACATAGACAACATAGGATTGGATTGAGTTGATTTCCCGAGTCCTTAGATCTATAAAAACATTGTAATATTATATGGTTTCACTTCTTTCTATTCTTCTACATAAGAAAACATGGTGTTTGTGGATTTTTATTACCCAAACTCATGAAGATATGACAATATTATGGTTAGGATTCTAGAATTTTTTCCATAATAAGTATAACCCTATTTTCTAAATCTATGTATGGATTCAAGATATTCTCATGTTGTAGCATGATGAATTGTCATATTCAATGTACATAATGAGGATTATCATCATGACATGTTACTATCTCTGTATGGTGCATGATTAATTACTTAGGACGTGCAATCTTGAGAAGGGTCCTTATAGATAACTAATTTCCATCAAAGTCTCCATGTGAATTACGACTTATACAAGAGTGTTGGAATGGGACATAGTAACTAATAGATTACTAAGAGTGTGATAATGGTTTGTTAGATCTGGCATTGGAAATCATGGGGCTGGGTCATCTATTACTACTAGCTGGCATCAGATGTCAGAATCCCAGTGTAGAAGGATACTCATGCACAAACTCAAACATGTGGATATATAGAATAGTGTTTTTGATTAGAATCTATCAGCTATAAGAGGGATTATATTATCCTTTTTATAATAGATTTCACATGTCTTTTGATTTATCAACATGATGTTTTGAGTAAGGAAGAAAAGAAGTGGATGGACCACCATGACATGGGAAATGGTTTGGTGAGGTATATCCCAAGTGTGTTTAGGGTTCCCCTTATGGTTTTTGTGATAATATAGGAGCATGTGGAAATATTAAGGGAAGTTTTTCTGGTGGAGTATGACTTAATGGGATACTCCCACCACCACCACTAGGTGTCTATGATTGAATTATAGGGATAGAAGTGAAAGACGTGGGTAATTTCATGAAATTAAGGGATATGACCAGTATACAAATGAGATGATTCATTATATGATTGATAAATTTTATTCCATTTGTATTATACTTGTAAACATAGTCATGAATCATTAGTTTAACGTCATGTCCATCATGTGAGAATAATATCCTTCCAATGGGAAATTTTCCCAATAGCTATTTCTAGAGGTTCCTACTGGGTGTGAATCTTCTATATTTCACACCTACTGATAGTTTGAGTTATTATTCAGTGGAGAGTGTTTCTTATGGTACCTCATGATTATCACGATGAACCATTATTATGTCGTACGTGTAATTTTTTTGAAGTCCATTGTGAATTCTATGATATAATTTTGTCATAAAAAAGTTATATTCCTTTTTATGGATGTGAAAAGGTTATCGTTCATGGGTGTGAGAGATATTTTAGTTGAGAAAGTGGGGATTATGTGCATTAAAATACATCCCAAAAACCATAAATTAGAGAATTTTTCCCTTAGTATATTTGGATCTTTAGGAATATTAAAACCATAAATAGTGGAGGAATATGTAGACTTAATTCTTGAGGATGTCCCAACACAAACACTGTAGGGATAGATAATCTTCTGCCTCAACATGCATCAATAGACCACAATATTATCTTATATAGCATATCATATGGTGAAAACTATAAAAACGTACATGGGGGTGTCATTTTAATTCCATATATATGATTATTTTAGCAGACCTAGTGTTTCCCCCTTGTAATCTATTGTTTTTATTATGAGAAAGTTACAGTTGCATTTTAGGAATTTTATTGACTATTGTCACCTAAATTTGGTTGTGATAAATAAAAATTACCCATTTTTAATTATTGATGACCAATATAACTAGTTTAAATATTTTGTATAGTTTTCAAAGATTAATATCGCGTCCAACTACCACAAATTTAGAGTTCACAAGAAGTATATTCTGAAGCTAGTGTTTATATGTCACTACAGAGACTATGTAGTACCCCCTATTTGAGGTATGTGGCCTTTTTTATTCATTTTTATGTGTTTAAAGTGCATAGGATGAGTTGGGAAGAGGATGGGAGAGTTTGGAATGATTTTGGATGAGTTTGGAGGCTTTTAAAAGGGTGAACGGTATGAGCATGGTTAGTGGAAACCATGTGGGTTCTCCAAGAAACCATGCAAGGGAGACATTAGACTTCACACGGCCTACGCATGATTTTCCAAAACGTGTGAGGAAACTGTGCGGATCCTAGCTCTTGAGGCAGTAGCGTACGCACGGTTAGGGAGCGGTTTTCCAAACTGTGTGGGCTAACCATGCGGCCACTTTCAAATAGGGTTACAAGTTCCGAGCTCCCTCTAGCTTAACCTATTTCACCTCAAACTTCCTCCCACACGTGGTTCGCTCAGTTTCATCGGTTCTCAGGGGATGGAGGATCTTTCCAACTCATTTTCGAAGCATTTAGAGGAGGGTTCATTTTATTTTGAAGGTGATTGATCCCGGGTAAGTCTTATCTCATGGTTTCTTTGGGTTTTCCTCTAGATCTACCTCTCTCTCTCTCTCGGTATTCTAGATCTACAGTTTTTGCGTGTAGATATAGGGTTGTTGTTGCCTTTGAAGATGATTTTAAGGCTTCTGAATGTTAGGGAAAGGGATCTAGAGAGGTTTTGGTGGTGCTTTCGCCGGATTTGAGGCGCAGTTGTTCGTGGGTCGATTTCGTGGGAACCCTAAAGGTAGGCGACTTCTCTCTCAACTCCACTTGGTTAGACCTAGTGGGTTTTAGTTACAATTAATTTGGTTGGATTGAAATTAATTGTGTTTTGATGTGTGAAATTGGTTGGAAATCCATTTGGGGGTTTTTTTGGGAAAAAGGGGTTTTATGGTGAAATGTTATTCTTGTGAATTTTAAAATGGAGATTTTAAAATGGGATGCTATGGTTGATTTGTGAAAATTATTGACTAAAATGGTTTTCAATTAAAGTGTTGTTAAATTGAAATCTTGTTTTCCATGGAAAGTAATTTTCAATAAATGGGTAATTTATTGAAGTGGATTGATATGAAATGTAATTGGTTGATTGTATGTTGTTGTGACATTGGTGGGTTATATGCTTGGTTGTGAATGGTTGAAATGTTGTGTGTAAGTGGGTGGGAAGTCTCACTATAAAAAGTGATGGATAGTGGTTGGAAGAACCACCATATGATTAGTGATCGGGAAGTACTGCTAGTTGTGAATGGGTGAACGGGTTGGGCGGAAGTCCCACCGTTTTGGTTATTTTGGTGTGCATGGGTGAATGGGTTTGGCAGAAGTACCTCCGTTTGGTTATTTGTTGTGCTTTTCTTTGCAAGTTGGAAATTGTTGCGCTAGTGTGTGAATGATGAAAGGGCTCATGGCATACTTGGTTGGCTTTCCTTTGGGTTCTTGTTTTGGGTGGGATGGATTGGTAAGGGTGTGTTTGGATTATGGAAATGGTTGCACTTGTAATTATTTTATATAAATTATTTTATATAAATGTGCTAATGGTTTTATCATAGTGGCATGTGTAGGGAAGTAAATTGGGGAAAACCTACTGAGTTTTAGTACTCACCTCCTACTTTGGCACGTTAGTGTCTTTACAGATATTTTGTATCATGACGTGGCCAAAGGTAAGGCATCTCCATCTTTTAGTGGTGGGTTGTGATGTCTTGGTGGAGCTTGGAGCTTAGAGATTGGTGTGAAGCTGTGGTGGGGTCATGTCATGTAGTGGTTGTTCCTTGGTTTCCGCTTGTACTCTGATGTGGTGTAGACATGTCTGGTAGTATTGGTTGTATTGGTTTTGGGTTGTATTTTGGAACAACTTGGTTGTCCTTTGGGAATACATGCTTTCATTTTTTGGTTGACATGCATCATATAGTGATTGATAGTTAATGGTTTGGTTGGTTTTATCTTAAGGGAAATCGTTCCCCAATTTGTTCTCAAAGCCCTCAGTATTTATTGCCAGCCTTTGGTGCCTTGGGAACGTCACTTAAGGCCATGTAACCCTCACCGCCTCCTCAAGCCAATGAGGAAGGGGCGGGGTGTTACAGACTATGTGTTCTTGTTGATTCCATTCAATTTTAAGAATGACCCCTCTCCGTGAATGGATCTTATGAACATGATATTCCAACCAGAAATAGAAAGATTCATAATTTTCATTATTTATTACATTATCACTTACTTTTAATTAGGGGAGAATCTTGCAGTGTCTTTGAGGATGCTTCTAGACATACACTTAGAGCATTGACCTTCTGTTATCCTCTTAGAGTGTCAATTTTGGATTTGAGTGGTTAAATTTCCTAGGAACTGCATCTTCGTTCATGGTTTAGCTATAGATCGAGTGATCAGTTATATAGTTATTTCTTGAGATCCAAGCAATCGAGTGTTGTAGGTGTGGAGTTTACTTGGTTTTATAGGATACTACATGAGGCTTATAAAAGAATATTCTAGGGAATAAATCCCTTTGAAACCTTTTTTTAAAAGGGAGATTTTTAGATAGACTATGTAGTGTCAGGGATCCATTGTGGAGCTCAAGTATAGGTTGACCAATGATCATTTGTTTAGACACGTAGATGATGGTGTTGAGTACCTAGAATTTTGTGATTCCATAAGAGATGTGATTAGTTTCAGGTCTATGTAGAGGAAGTAGATGAACATTTATGAATTGAGGTATTTGAGACCATATGATTATATTTTCACAACCCCTAACATTGAGTTTTAATCCACATTATTTGATCTAAAAATATAGGGACATTATCTTATGGGTGAGCCTTTAGTTTGTTAAACATACAACCATATTCATAAATACATCTTCACATAAGGATATCATAACTTGAGATATAGGTATTGGTTTATGTTCTTATAAGATTGTGAATTTTAGATATTATATAAATCTATGAATGGGAATGTGGTGGTAGATTCCCCTAGTTGGAAATCCCATTTTATCTTGGTGGAGGATTCGTCTGAGACGTTTTATTTATTACAACTGACCCAAGTACTAGAGATGGGTGCATATATTCTTTATTTGATGGAGACAAGTAAACATAATCAAAATAACATGACATATTATCACTTTGAATACATCGTTTATGAGTTTCAACTTCACTCTATAACCTTGGGAGAATCACCATATTGATTTCTCAAGGTATGATAAAACACCGTATTTCTTAGTGATGAATGGAGGTTCTAGTCACATTTTAGGAGGTGGTAGTGAGAGAGTTTCACACATCCCTCTTGGTTTTACATCATGGTGTTGAAAATATATAAAGATCCTATCAGTGGTTGTTTTGTTGTACAATCATGAGACACAGAATTTCCAAATTCATCTCTTGGTGTCTCACATGTAATATTGTAAAGGCTGAAAATTATCTTCTATAAGGTTAGACTCAACCTATTGAGATCTATAAATGTAATTGGGATGGAATTTCTATGGAATTTGTGAAATTTAATCCATGTATAGTGATATTCCATGACTCAATCAATGTTATTTTTCATAGAATAACAATGTCATCTCACTTTCATGAAATCCGTGAGTGATATTTAGTTGAGTGTTCTTGATATGTGGTCTTCTAATTTCTAGGGGTAACCACAATGATTATATCCAAGAATTATTATTGGTTCACATGGTAAGAATGTGGTTTTTTTCTTATGTATGGATCCTTTTAAATTCAGTCTAATTTTGACATTGGACATAATATAGATGTTGAATGGGTTTGCATGTGTCTTTGGGGTGTCTAGGGCTAGTTCAAATCATCGAGAACTAATTTTTTGGAAAAAAATTCATGTCCCACAGTTAGTAGGAACTATTCAGGATAGTCCACATTGTTATTTCTAAAAATTAAAAGATGGAAAGTGGAGTCCTATATTTCGCACTTTTAGACAAACCATGTGATTTGGGGTGCACAACCAAGCCAAAAATTACAGACATATTGTAGAGGTGTTTTTCATGGTTGGAATATAGTTTCCCTAATCATAGGAAATAACCATGTGAAGTTCCCCTCCCAATATTAGATGTCACATTTTTGGAATACATTAGTCCCAACCATACAAAAAAATTGTGGGAACCTAATATTTAGGGTAAAATTGCCGAGAAACTGTTAAAAACCATTGAAAAAATATACATTCTATAGTTTTTTTATTTGTAGTAGATGAGAGCTATTTCTATCCCCTTTTGAACTACTTTTAATTCCTAAGCTATAATTGTATCTCAATCTTCAATATAGAGTTGGATAGATGAACTATGTATCTCGTTGGATCGGCATCGGTCTGTACATGATTCATTTATAGAAAATTTTCATTCTTATTTCTATCGATGATTCTATTTAGATGCAAGATCATCTGACTGATTTTACAAGAATTAATCCATTATTATGATCTCTTCCAATATTGGAAAAATGATCAAATGATACTGTAAAAATATGGTTGTATGAGTACGACGCAGGTGGTCTATAACTTATCCCTCAAGATTTGTTGATTCAAAGATTTTAATGCGCATTAACTGATTTCATTGGGAATCACATATTTTATTAATGCTTCATTATTATTGTTTTTAGAAACATGTTATAAGACTCCTATTGATTAGGTTATACATCTTTGGTTGTTACATCCACAATGAAGACTTCCCCATGTAGGTTGATTTTCCACAATTGGGATTTTAGTGATCTGAAATGTTTGTATGCTCCATCGTTTAGGTGAGTGGCTTGGCCCTATTAATGGTATCCCCTTTAAATAAATAAATTGTGAATTTTTAAATGGGTGGTACCATGTCTACTTCCCACATGACAATAATAAGGTAAATTATTAAATTTATTTATTCAATCATAATTATAAATGGAACATATATTGTATATATATAATGTGGAAAATGGTCTATAATTGAATAGATTTGTTGAAAATCCATGGAACCCATTTCCATGTATACTAGAAGGTGTAAAATTGAACCATAATAATTTATTATGACTTATTTGAATCAATTAAATGGTTAAATGTCCAGTTATACATGTCACACTAATGAAATGCAAGGGCTTTAACCAAATGAATTATAAAAAGTTGTGAGTATTACATGGACTTAATTATTAAACAAATTTATTATATGGTGGTAAATGTTAATGGATCATACAATTATTATAATATTGGTTAGACAATATCTCTTCTGGGATTCTTGATTGAATTCCTTGAGCACTTATGGATACCATTTTGATTCAAGGATGTAGGTTTACAAGGTTGAGACCCACCTTGGAACCAAATCGTCATTTATTTAGTTGATTTTTGACATGACATTGTAGGATACCTCCTTAATTATTACTATAGGATGCCTTTGATATAGTCCCTATATAAAACATGACTTATATAGACATGAGGTGGATAGGATATTCCATTATGCCTAGTCACTACTTATCTAATTTTACATTGGTTTATTTCCTTGGGATTGGTATAAATTACACTATTGTGGAATGCCTTGGGAGATTCTCTTGGATTTAACCCTTTCTACTATTTACAGGATACAATGACAAACTATGTTAGTTCGAACCTTGAGGTCAAGGTTTCCTTGTTTATTACCATGGAACCCCTTCAATATAATTATCATTATAGGATTACTCACTATGTCTTGGATCCCTCACTATTATTATTATTCCAGGATGATTGAACTGGATTCAACTCAAATGACTTATCATACAACTAAAATAATTAATTAATGAAATTTTTTGATGTTAAGAAACCATCTAAGGGATGAAGAAAGAACTTGGGTATTTATGTTATTATAATACATTACTTTTACATATACATTCTTTCACATTTTTTCTATTTATATTACATGTACTAGACATTATAGACACTATTAGTGGTGTACTACTAAGATTTATCGCACACCCTCTACAAATAACCATTGGAACCCATGAAGAATACATGTATACATGTTCTGAAAAAGGGAATCATACCACTGTACACACATGATTTCTTGATTTAGGATGGAGCTTGTAACAGACAACTGAGATTTGGATCAGGATATTGGCAATGGTTGTTTATTACTTTTTTACTTTTTTTTATATCTTGTATTTTTGGTTTCTGTATATCCATGTTTTCTAGTTTATTTGATATATTAAAAATCATAATCATCTTTTTTATATGATTATCAGTTGTTTAGTTATTTTTTACTCCTATCTGCTTTTGTTGTACCATCAATGTATCTTATACTACTTCCATTATTTACTTGTTATATCATTTACCCACTATTATAAAATCGACTAATGAGGTCGTAGTCATCCAATGACACACCATAGGGCCTCACTAATAGTATGAAGCCTATGAAATTCAGGGATATTTTTTTGAGGCAATGTGGACAACATGCCTGGGGAACCTCTCAGTGGAATCAAGGTTCGGGAAATCACAATTTGGTCTCAGAGGAATTTTATTCCCTAGCAATTTAGAGGAAATATACTTGGGATTAGGAACACTTAAGAACATGGTTATAAGTCATTCTTTCTCTTATATAAACCTTTCTCAAGGTAAATCCTGAGTTTCCCCAATTAAAATTATTCTTCACTTTCTACCTATTACATTTGACACCATTTCACCATTTGCTGATGCACATGTTTTGTTGTGGTTGTTATTATTATCATTATTATTTTTATTATTATTTTTATTATTATTATTTCATTTCATCATTGTTCTAATGATACAATGGAAAGGATCATTGTTACATGAACTATTGTGGACACCTAGAATTCACATTACATATATATTTCCATGCCATACATGTTCATTTCACTAAATTCCTTGCTTTTTTTTCTTGGATTGTTTCAATTATATTAGATTATATATTTATGTATGTGCTACCATTTCATTATGATTTAGTTATTTCTAGTTTCCATTCATGAGTTGTATAGGACCTCATGGGTTGGAGTGGGTGATATACCAAGTCGATACCTTAGAATGAAATTTAATGGGTATTGATTATAGTGATAAGGTGTATCATAAATGATTCACTAATGAAGGATATCAATTTAAAATGACACTTGATGTATGGAACTATGCGCATGGAACTTAAAAAATAAAAAATCTGACATATGAATGAAATGTTTTTTGGTAAATGATGAGGAAAATTATAGTTGACTCATTATCTACTAGATCCCCTAAAATTTAAAAAAGAGAACATACTAATACATGTCCTTATAAGTGGGTAGTTTGGGTTTCATTCCATGGGTAGTGATCCAATTAATTATGTTAAAATTCATATATATATGTTTTGATAATATTTTCGAGGTGTGTTCTTGTTATTTTTAGACCAATTAAGCCACCACGTCCTCATATCATGCGCTAGGAGGTTGATTGTAACACTGCTCTAAATGTGGTGGGTCCTAAGCTGTCATTCTTACTGCTAAGAGTGCCACTTGAGGAACTACCTATTGAACCTTATATGATAACTAAATATTAACTACATGATAATTTACTACACCTAATTCATTCCATGAAAGGTGCTCTATAACAAGCAACTACAATGGGTGATTTGAATCATTAGTTATAGAAGCATCAACCACATACCGTCTTAAGGGATAGCGATCCTCAGGCTAATGAGTCTTGGCTATAGGTAACCTCATCTATATTTGAGCATTTGTATAATCTTCTATATTAGAGTTTAAAACATTCTACATACATGCTGCATTATATGGCTATGTTCTGGTGGGATATAACTACCCAAGTTCATTTCCATTAGGGTGTGGAATGGGATGATTTTCAAACTTCCTTCTATGATCATATATTTCCTCAAGCACTGATAGGTGACTGAGATATAGAGTTCATGCATGTAGAGTCAGTTTTTATTCTAGTTATGGAATATATTACATGTTTCACTAAGGTAAAATTCCTTTCAAAAATTCCATATGGTAATGAGCGTTCTCATGTGAGATGTTTCGAGGTTGGGCTTCATTAATCCATTTTTACTCTACTAAATTACATTAACCTACCAACATTTTATGAAATAGTCAATAAAGATATAATCAATGAGTGGAACCTCAAGAATGGTGGCAGTAATGTGACTAGAGTTTCGGTGTAGAGCTAAGCCAGTATTTTTTTCATGTAGAATGAAACGTTACCTCGGGCTTTCTCTTCATGGTAGTGGCAATCAGAGTACCCATACTGGTATCTCTATGGTGTGTCATCGGTGTGGATGATAGGGAACCCAAAATCCTTAGTGCGATAGAGACCCTCTGGTGTGTTGTTCTCAGGAGCATATGGTGAATATCAATAGATTATATAAAACCCTTACATTAAATTCTAGTGGAAGATTATATACTCTAGATACACCTCTTGGGGAAGGTACTATTACACTATATGTGGGGGGAGTTAGAGTGGCACTGACATCTGTGGCCGAGGAGGAGGTCTTGCTCATGGTTCTAGGACACATAATCAAAATCTGCGCCAGGAGAGTGGTCATAATTAGGATAGTAAAACTGTTACAAAGGGTCATGGATCATGTCAATTTCATACACTACAGCCAATATATGAGGATCATGTTGTAGGAATATCTAGATTATTAAGCACTATTATAGTAGCCTCCACTATATTATCTTCTTTATTTGATACAATTGATTCACACTCTTTTGACTCCTTATCTATCATGTAATTTCTCAGGCTGAAAATAATGTATTACTATAGTGTAGTGATCTGGGATACATTATTGGGGGTATAGTAAGAGGGAATAATACAATGTAGGGACTTTCCCCTTGAGGTAGGTGATTACCCTTTCTCTTGGGACCTTTTTTTTCTTAAGATGATTGGATTTTATTATAGGGATGGATTGGTTGGTTCTCTATGACTCCTTTGTAGACATCTATCGCTACATGGTATCGATTACATCACCATGGGAAAACAGTTATCTACACAAGGTTGAGTTGGATTTCCTGGCTAATGGAGATGGACCAAAGCATCGTGGTCTAGGGGGAGTTGTCACCCATATTACCAATCTCTTCATATGGGATCACTGTTTACATCCGACTAAATTCTCTCTAGTAGTAGAACTTCTTTGGGATGTCTTTACAAATGAATTTTCTAGCTTACCTCTATAGATATAGGTAGAATTAATAATTTAGCACATTCACTGATCATATCTAGTGTCAATTACTCATTATAGGATGGACCCTACTCAGCTCTAGGAGCTCAGTGGTAGTTTGAGGAATTAGAGGGAATTTATTTCATGGAGAAAAAATTATTATCACCTATTGACCATTCAAATATCTAGTTCTCTTATAATTTTTATAGCATCACTCGGGTCAAATCATCGATGGATGTAAAAAATTTACAGTCGATTTTATTTAATTGATTTCCTTTTCATTATGATTTTTTGCAGATATTATATGAAATGATTGATTAATTAATATTGATATAACAATTTAATAGTGATTGGGGTAATTTTATCATTAGATATTTAATCTTGTGATATCCAAGAGCTTTTCTACATATTTAATTTAATTAATATTCACTCCAAAATATGAATTTTGATTGGAATTCAAAATTGTTTTGGCTTTAATCCAAGCCTCAACGGGGTATTGATCTTAATCAATTATTGTTTATGGAAGGAAAAATATTTCATTTTCCCATATATACTTTTGGTTCCAGTAATACATGGAATCCACAATTCAAACAAAAATTTCAGTAATCTATTACATTTTAAGTTCAACATAAACAATGTTAATTTGAAAAATATTTACCGAAAAAAAGATCTCAATCGCTTAACATACCAAAATTAAGAATCACACAAATGGGATATTTACTCATCCATTTAAATTGTTAGAAATATTCTTTATTATGTTTATGGTGATGAGTTAAAAAGAAAGAAAAATAATGGGACAATATAAGAGTAGTTCATCGAACACACACTCAGACGATGAAGGGAATTAAAAAAAGACATTAAATTGAATTAGAGAATGAAATAAGATAATAATTTTAAATATTATTTTAAAAAATAGTAACATTAATATTACACAATATTGTTTGGATTTTTATTATATATTATTAATAAGAAACATTCATTAAAATTCAAATGAAATTGAAAACAACATGTAGGATTACAATTCAAACTAATGGAAAATAAACATTAAATTAATAGAGGATGACATGTATATATTTTTGAATCAATATATTGTAATTTCCCTATAGGACCTTATAAATTATCTAGTAATGAAAAATATTCTCATTAACTACTAAAATCCCAACCCCTTGAATGGATAATTGGGGGTTGCATTTATCTCGCATGGTGGTGGACTATTTGCACTCCAAATCTTCCCCCCATGTTGGATCACCAATTTTTCCATCCATAAAGCTGGATCTATATATATATTATCCTTAAATGTTTTAAATATTTATGTTTACTATCAACCCTCAAATTTCCATGTCCATTGGAATTTTTATCCAAATTTATGGCTATTTTACTAAATAATGTTATTCTGTCCATCTTTATTTATAGTTTTTCTTTAGTCTACATGTGAATGACTTCTAAGCCTAGAAGAAACCCAAAAATATGAACCATTTATTCTAAAAAGTCTAATTACTATATATTTTCTTTCTTACAAAAAAATCTCATCAAAATTGTACTATTTTATTGGGATGAAATTCAGGAATGATGTAAAATTTTTAATTACACTTTAGAATGGTGGGATGGACTTCAAAGAATCAGTTGGGGCCATTTTTTGGTGGAGTTGTGCATTATAACATTTATACATGATGTTTTGGAATACTAAAGAACATTTTATAGAGTTTAATAAAATTTGGGCATCTTTATTGAGCCCAAAAAAATATATCTATATAGATGGTCTAGTCACTTTGATAGATTCCTTAGGACTTCTTGTGTGGTCTGTATGACCCTTCAAATGGACAATTTGAACGAAAATACTGTTGAATAATTTTTCTTAAATTTAATTAGTAACCCAATGAAAAGAATAAAACAATTTGGATAAGTATGTTTATAGTTATAATTAAAATATTAAACTCACCCAAATCTAGATTAATAAAAATAATGGTAAAAATTATATTTAATATTAAAACATGAGTATCTCACACCAATTATGCACTTTTTAGAGAAAATCATTAAAGATAGTAAAAACTTTATGAATAAATTTATAACATTAACTCCCCCAAACATAGGATTGTGAATGTCCTCATGTACAAAAAATATAAAAACATTACTTAATCATTTTCACTCGCAAGAAAATATTAAAATTTTGTTTTCACCAGTCAGGGGTTTCTAGAATAGTTCACTCATCCATAAATAAGAACATAAAAATTTTACACCAATAATGTCTCAATTTTTTTTTCACACTCAAAATTAGAAATGTAAAATGTAGTAACCTAGAATTTACTCCTATAAAGATGATTAAAACGTTACATATGGACGTTCACTGATTCACCAACAGATTTTAAAAATCATATAGTTTAAATGTTATATCAGCTTATATTACATATCATATAGCTCAAAATAATCAAGAGGAATTTTTAAGGGGTTTCATTACCTAAAGGAAGTTATTAATATAGTGTCCAAAAGAGTTGCAAAGAGGGGTAAAACACAAACATGATAAGATAACTCTCTATTTTTTATATGAAACAAGGAAGGAAATGGAAACACATATTTACAAGGAAATTATTGTGTAATGGAAGACACAAAAGTGGAAATTTTAAAAATGGGTTGAAAATGTGAAATATTTACTAAACACAAAACTTTTCACAATAACATAAGTGTTATTTTTTTATTTATTTTTCATTTGATGATTTATTTAGAAAGTTTAAACTTGGAAAAATCTAAAACTATCTTCCAACCCATGTTTGATATACTCGTGAAAAAAATTGTAATAGTTATAACAAGATCAGTGGTTGAGAAAGAGTGAATTCTCACTAACCTAAGACACACCCATTATTGTTTTAGTTTTGTTTTTATTTTATTTCAATTTTTTGAAAACATTAAAATAACATGTAAAAAATTAAATAAATGTTAATCCATTCCCAAAACTCACAGAATAAAAACCTATCCTCCACACATAGTAGGCTCTATTCCTCAAGAATATGATAACATGTTGAAAACAAGAAATAAATACCAAAAATGAAAACTATTCCCACACTCTTAAATTTTAATAAATTATGCAATGAAAATCCCTGTATCAATTGTGTATGATAAGGTATTGGTCTTCTAATGTGGCTATCAAAAATAAGTATGCATAGAATAAAAATGAAATTTCAAAAGGAGGATTAATGTAAGGGTAATAATTTGGTATTTATCTATTGGGATTCTCATGTTGTTTGGAAAAATATTCTATCATGTTAATGTAAACCAAGGTAAAAAATTAAGCTCAAAGGTGCATAAAGACAAGACTCACAATTGGTGGGTAAAAAACACAATATGATTATATGACCATAGGTTACCTTGACATGAATGTTGATGTTATTTTACAAGGTTAGGATGAAAAAAATTTACAAATAAAAAAATCAGTATTGAAAATTTATTTTTATTGACAAAAAATTAATTATCCATGATTCTAATAGAAATAAAGAAAAATCAGTGATAATTTTTTTCAACTATAAAAATGGTATAAAAAATTTTAAAAATATAATGGTTAGTAAGTATGAATATTTTGGTTTTTTTTGTTTTTTTTTTTGAATACACAACCACACAAAAAAGGAAGAGAAAAAAAGGTTATGAGGAATAATGTTTGAAAAAAAATGAATGATAGTGGAAGAATAAGAAAGAGAGATAGAGATAGAGAGAAGATATAAGGATAGAGGGTGGGAGATAAAGGGAAAGAGGTTACCCTTGTTTGGAATTGGTGGGTAATAATTTCCATCCAATAGTGTTCCTACCATAGTGGTTGGGGAATTGATGGAAGTTTATCTAGTTACCAATGTGTGTCCTCTCATGGTTATGATTTAAAAGATTTCCATTAACTGTGAATGTTATTTTGGATGTAGTGTCTTGGAATTTCACTACACCAAATGGGAAAACATTAGTACTGATAAAATAAAATTCAAAATAATAATTAATATTACCATGGTGAACAAAATAATCAAGATTAAAATATAATTACAATTTAACCTTCATAGAAATCAATTAATATGATGTGTTTTTCATAGAGTGACATATCCTTTTCATTATAGACATTGTAATTCTCATAGTTATCTAGGTGAATCTTCTTCAATTCATTCAATAAAAATAATCTCACAATCCCAGATTTTTTTAATAAAAACAGTTTTTTTCACATCCCAAAATGACTTATTCTGTTTTTTAACTGCTAAATGAAATGATTTACCAAAAACTCTCCTAAATGGAGACATACCAATTTTTGTTTTATAATTACTATGATAATCCCAAATTTATTCACTAATTCTCTTAGTCCAAACTTTTATGGTGGAATTACAATTATCTAAAGTACAATTCCTTACCTCTTCATTATAAATTACATAATTTCCATTTAAATTGGGGTGATATGCAGTTGATTTCTTATTTGCAACCCATTTTTTTCAAAATAGATTCTATGTTTTGATTATATAAATGGGTTCCTAAGTCAGATAAAAAGGTACTTGGTGTACCAAACTGGAGGAATATGTAGGCTTTAGGAACTCATTAATAGAATGTGAATCAATATTTCTATTGTGTTTGGGATCAACCCACCTAGAAACATAGATTACCACAAGAATAATGTAGGAGAATCCATTTTACAAGGAAAATAGTCCCATGAAATTGATTCCCCAAACATATAAGATATCACAAATGATTAAGGGATTTTTGGGTGTTTCATTTATTCTAGAAATATTTCCAAACATTTAGCAACATGGAATTGATTTATAGAACTCATGTGATGCCTTGAAGAGTGATGTGAAAAATAATTCTCAGTCAACGACCTTTCCATAGGTCCTTTGTGGTCCAAAGTTTCCACCGCCAAGAATTGAGTGGTAAATTCTATGCTAGAGGAACACTCATCTTCATTAACATATCTCATATTTACCATGTTAGTCCGAGTTTCTTAATGTTTTTTATCTTCCAAAAAAGAAGAATTTTTAACCAATTTTTATATTCACTATTTTTTTAAACAAATTCAATAAAACTGGAGACTAAGTAATTTTCAATTAGGGAATACCATGGTAATATTAAAATGATAAATGATATGTTTTCAATGTGAAATTTGTGATCAATGATTTTGGAATGATAAGAATTTTAAATTCTTCTCAGGTGATCAGATAAAGTGTTTTCTTTACCCTATCTATCATTAATCATAATATGAAACTCATGGAGCATTAAGATCCATCCTATTATTCTTGGTTTTGAATCACCTTTCTGAAGTAAGAACTTTGAAAATGAATGGATTGTAAAAATGATGAATATTCACATAAGTGATATGGCCAGAATATATCAAAGGAAAAACCACTACTAAAGGTTACTTTTCAGTCAAGGTATTGTGAGATTGTGATTAATACAATTTTTTTGAAGAATAATAGATGAAATGAGTAATAGTTTCTATTAAATAACCAATAACTGGCCCAATGACCCTATCAGAAACATCACAAATCAATTCAATGGGTAATGATAAATGTGGGGGTTAGATTATTAGGGTTATTTAAGAACAACTTTGAGTACAATTAAGGTTATCTTTCATGTATCATTTAAATGGAATGAAAAAATATTTTGGATTATTCAGGTTATTGGGATGGAAATCATACTGATTATATTGATGAATAGCTAATAAAAGCTGGCATGACCAAGGAATGAATGGATGTGTCAAACTGATGTCTGTTCAGAAAGTCTTTATATCACCTCAATTTAGGCATGATCAACTAGAAACCATGTTGTGATATTATGTTCCCTAAAGAAATCCCATTAGTAACCATGATGTGACATTCTTCAAAATTCATTACATGGTTACATTGACAAAATTTTGTAGGAACAAAGATAGTGAATTTTTGTAAGATTCTAATGACTCGCTATAAATGGTAATGTTATCCATGTTTAACTCCAAGAAATGATCCATGAATTCAGAAAATACACTCACCATAAACATATGGAATGTTGTAGGATCATTTAAAAGGCCTAAATACATTATCTTTTATGAATATGTTTCCATGGATAAAGGGATTGTAGTCCTTTCTTACTCTAGAGTTGAAATTGTGATTTTCAAGCTGTTATTGAGTCCATCAATAAAGAAATAATTTTTCTTTCCAACTATCGTTTTATATTTTTATCAAGTAAAGGAATAGGTACGTATCTTTTGGTGTTTTTATAATTCAATTTCAGATATTCAATGCACACACTCCATTTTGTTCACACGATTATCGATCACCTCTCTATGTTCATTTGTGATAACATTTGTACCACACTTCCTAGGTGCCACTTGAGTTGAACTAACCCATTAACTCTAACAAATTGGGTATATGATAAAATCTTGAAAAATATTGTGAATATCTTCATTAACTACCTCATATATGAGTGGATTAAGTATTTTGTGTGTCTTTATGATTAGTTTGAATGATTCTTGTAGATGGATGTGATGCATGCAAAGGGAATGACTAATTTATAGTATGTCATATAGGGTACAACCTAAGGAATTTTCGTTTTCCTCTAAAAATTAAGAATTTTTGGACTCCTTGATTTTAGAAACAATTGGTAGATATAATAATTTGCTAACAGTGATCATAGAAAATGAATTTAAGTTTTTGGTGTAAATTAAGTGATTTTAGATCAATTTCGTCATTCATTTTTGGGATAGACAACTCGAGAATGGAGGATGCAATGTCAGTTTGTTTTGAGTCATTTTCCTAAATACATTCCAAGGTGTAATAAGAGAGATCAGATTTAATATGGTATTGAATAGTGTTTTCATGATCCTTCATACTTAAGAAGTATATAAATGAAAGGTCAACATCAACTTCCCAATTAATGACTTGGTTAATCATGGTGAAAACTTGAAAAACTCATAACCCAGTTGAACATGAAGAACATGATGGAATGGTGGTGAATCTACTCTATGATGTTTCTTTGGTGTCATGTATTGAGAATTCATAGTGATCTATGGATGGATATCGCATGGATTGAATGATATTGAGCATGAACAGTTCATCACCAAATTCCATGGAAAGGATGCCCACATGGACATCAATATTAGTTCTATTTTCAAGTGGAATGTTGTTCCTAGAATTAGGGAAGATCAACAATAGTTCGTCTCACCATTCATGTCAAGGAAATAGAAATCACCTCGAATGATAAGATAATTAACTTATATAAAGACAACATCAATTATTCCCTAAGGACTAGTTATACTTAGATTTGAT
The DNA here is from genome assembly GCA_963277665.1 of Viscum album. Classification (NCBI taxonomy): domain Eukaryota; kingdom Viridiplantae; phylum Streptophyta; class Magnoliopsida; order Santalales; family Viscaceae; genus Viscum; species Viscum album. The sequence continues at coordinate 1,039,654,819 of OY728143.1, read as the reverse complement.
AAATGTATGAAAAACACATTGGTCTCAATGTACCTAGACCAATGTTAGATATGATATATTTGGGCATGATCTTTATTGAGTCTCTTAGGTATTTGAGTTCATTCTCAATGTTGTATCTCCCTATTTTTTAGGGAAATTAAATGGTCTTGGGATCCTTAAACTTCATGGGAATAGACAGTTGTTCCAAATCATTTACAATGATCCTATTTTTTCTCTTATTTGTGAAAAAATCCATAAGAAACATTTCATACATACTAATTTTTTATGGAATCTGTGTGGGTAATGTTTAGTTAAAAACATATAAACATGTAGATCAATTTAGGATTAGGTTCGATGGACATAGATAGATTAGTGATAGCTTAATGAAAATTAATTTGGTTCCTTAGATTAATTGATGGAGGTGGAGGAGTGGATACATGTTATTGTTATGAATTTTTGTTACTTTTATTTTCAAGATCAAAAATCAAAGGTTCATTTGAGGATCCATCATGAGGTATGGAAATTTTTTCTCCCGGTCGAAGTGATATTTCACTTACATAACACTTTGGGTTGGGAAACTGTTTAAGTTGTGAGTTGGGAAGAATTGGATAGATACTACTAACTAAGGTGGGATGAAACTTTACCAATTTGGTTTTCAATGTTTTGAAGGCTAGAAAGGGTAAAATAGAAAAGATATTCCACAACTACAAACTATGGTTTCATGAAATAAGAGGCATGTAGCACATTGGGATTTCCTTGATTTGGGTTATTGGTAATGTGCTTGTATTCTATAGGTTATTGGGAAGGATCATTGTGATTTTTCAATCTAGGAGGAGAAATAGTAGGATTTCTACTTTGAGGTTGAGGAATAAATGTATAAGTTTGTTTGATGTTACCACCACCTAGACCATATTAAAGTTGGTTTTGATTGTGATGAAGGAACTAAGGGTGATGAGAGACAAGATTACCATACCTCAAGCCAATGTTTTGGTAGAAGATAAGGGATCAGAGTGGGGTTAGGGTGGAGTTTCTAATGAATCGACTTTATTTTTGAGGGATAGTGTTCTGTTGAACACAAGCTATGTAGATCTCTATTAGAAAAAAATAATTTGAGGGATCATATTGTAGTTGAGGACATGTGTTAGTTGACTGAGATGGGGAGCTGAAGATTCCACAATTTTTATAATTACAGGAAATACATATTATATATAAGAAGATTTAGGGGCTTTTCCAACCACCACTTATTTTTTCAAAAGACTTATAAGTTCACTCAACCACTAAGTAATCTTTTATGACTCTATGTATTGGATCAATCAGACTTTTTTACATGATAATGTACTTCATTAGGGAATTTTTGGGTATATGTATCCATATTGATTATTTTTTCTCGTGAATCCACAAAAGTTTTTCAAAAAGATCTCGACCACTTGTGACATCATTAAGTGTTCTCTCCATAGACAATAACCACTCATAGATGCATTGGATCAATATTTGGTTATGGATTTGGTGGAGTTGGAATTTTTTCATAATATTTTTAAACATCTCCCAGTACTAATGGAGTGATTTATTTAGGAATTGATAGATTCCTCTTATTTACTTTCAAATAGAAGTATTTCAAGAAGGAATAATGAATTTATCTATGAAGATTCACTTCATGTTATTAAATGTGGTTATGGAACTATGAGGGAGGTAGAAAATCCATGACATGGGAGAGTCAGATAGGGATAAATAAAATGATTAAAGTTTGATTAATTATATATAAACCCCTTAAGGCATCATGGTGGAGCACACCGCTTGGAAATCTTTGATGTTATGTTGTGGATCCTCACCGTCTAGCTCATTAAATTAAGGTAGAAGATGAATCAAACCTGATTTGACCTCGAAATATGCCTCAATTAATGGATATTGAATACTAAAGTTTTGTTAATTTATATCTAGAGAGAAAAGTTCCTTAAGGGTTTTTCTATAATATTTTCCTTATCTAGTTCAATTGGATGGGTAATGAATGGTTCTAGAGTGGGTTGATTATCCCAAATGATCCTCCTAATTCGACATATATTTCTCTCAATTTCTGGTTCAATAAAACCTGATGGATTTATTGGGAGGATAAAGGAGACTGAGAGGAATTTTGGAAAGATGAGGAAGGTGATTTTTTCTTTTTTGGTTTTTTCATTTATAATTTTTATTAAAAGGCAGGTTTTTTTCATGTTTTCTTTTAAATATTTTTTTGGATTATTATTTTTTAAATGTTTTTTCAAAAATAAAATACTACTGACTACTAATTAAACCATCTATAACAACAAATATATTTAAATAAAAAATAATTTTGTCCTCTATACTGTTCAAATATTCTGTGCTCTTCCAATGTGTAAAATAGAACTTAGGTTGAATCCTCGATGATGGTACAAATTTTAGAGTAGACTGTTTTTAATTGATTTCCTTTTGATTGGGGGTTTGTTTGCAGATCCTATAAAAAATGATTGATCAATAAGGATTGTTTTACTAATTTAAAAATGATTGGGGTGAGTTCATCATTATAGAGTTATACTTGTGATATCCTTGAGATTTCTTATATATTTAATTAAATTAACATCCCCTTCATAGTATTATTTTTTATCAAAATTACAAATTGTTTTGGATTAAATCCAAGACTCAACTAAGGTATTGATATTGATCAATTATTGTTGATGAATGGTAAAATATTCTGTGAACCTGTGTGATATTTTGGTTCAAATAATACAGGTAATCCACATGTAAAACAAAAAATTTCATTAAATAATGATATTTTTTTTCAATATACACAATATTAATTTAAATAATATTAGTCCAGAAAAATCTCTCAATCACATAACATCCCAAAATTACGAATCAACCCAATATGATATTAACTTAGCTATTAAAGTTTTTAGTAATATAGTTTATTATTTTTAGTATTATAAGATTAAAATATACTAAAAATTACCAGACAAGATGAAATTAGTGTTTTGAACACAAACACAAACATTGAAGAGAATTAAAAATGAACTTTTGACATAATGAGAAAGTGAAAGAAAGAAATTATTTTAAAATTTATATATTTTTAAAAAAAACATTAATATTAAGAAACAAATTTTGGATGATAATTATAGATTATAGAGAGGATACATTAGTTAAAATTCAAATGAAATTGAAAACAACTTGTACTCTTATAATTGAAAATAAGGGAAAACAAAAATAGAATGAAAAAAAGTAGGAGATGTCTATCTTATTGAAATAAGATTATGAAAATTCATCACAGGGCCCTATAAAGGATATAGTCATGAAACATATCCTTGTTAGGTGTTTGAATTCCAACCCTTTGCATGGAGAATAGGGGAATGCATTTATAGCAGAAGGTGGTGGATTGTTTCCATTTATAATCTTTCCCTCAAGTTGGATTGCCAATTTGTCCATACTGATAGATTAATATCTAGATATGTTATTATTAAATGTTTAATAGGTTCATATGGAATATCAACCATCAAAATTTAGTGGTAGGTGTACATTTTTATCCATATTTATGGCTATTTTACTAAACAATGTTTTTCTATACATTTTTCTGTTAAGTTTCTACTTGGTCTAAATGTATAAATTTTAGGATAGAAAGATTACCAAAAATATGAAACATGTATTCTAAAAATTATTCCACTTATATGTTGGCCTACAAACCACAAAATATCATGTCAATTGGATGATTGGAATGGTAGAAAAGTCAAGAATGCTGGGCTATTTTTATTTCCCAGAAAGAATGGTGGGAAGAAATTCAGATCATCATTTGGGACCATTTTTGGTGGATTTCATTATTAAAAGTTGTATCCAATATATTTTAGGATATTATTGAACTTCTTCTAGAGTTGAATCAAATTTTTGATTATTTATTGTGCCCATTAATTCTATCTTCATGGTTAGCCTTTTTTTTAATGATTATTTGGAACTTTTAAGTGGTCCATATAACACTTAAAATAAAATATTTTTACCATGATCCAGTTGAATTATTTGCCTTAAATTGAATTATTAACCCTAAAAAACATGAATCGCATAATTTGGATAAGTTGGATGATATTTCTATTTAAACTAGTAGAATGACATTAATCTTGTTTAATAAAAAAATGCTCAAAAGATATATTTAAATTCAAAACATGAGTATTTCACACCAATTATGAACAATTTATATAAAATAAATAAATGGAATAAATAAAAAGTTATGAACAAATTAATACCATCAATAACCTAGTAAATCATTTTGGGGTTCCCCCATGCTTTACACCAAGAACATGGATACTAATCTTTATATGTATGTGTATTATATACGGTTGAACCATTTGAAGGCCATGAACCAATATCCACTACCTCGAATAGATGATCTATTTGAACATATTTGAGGAGATAGGGTATTTTCTAATGTTTAACTATGTTCAATCTATCATCAGGTGTGTGTTAGGCCATTATAAATACCACATAAAACTTTACACAATAGGTATGGTCTTTAAGAGTACCTTGTTATGTAATTTGGACTCACAAACACGCCCATATTTTTCATGGATTAGATGAAAATGGTGTTCCAACCCTATTTGGATTCTTTTGTTTTAGTATATATAGAAGAATTAATAGTTTTCAATGACACTCTTTGTAAAAATTCTATGAACCTTGAGATCATTCTGAGTACACTGAGAGGTAATATCCTTTATTCCAAGATTTCTATGTGCCACCTATAGATATAAAAAAATTAACTTCTTTGATAATGTTATATCCTAATTAGGATTATTATTTAACTGTATAAGGTAAGTGTTGTAGCTTTCTAAGAGAACCCTAAGAAGGTGTTGGACATACAACATTTTTTAGGTCTTGCTAGATATTACAGGAATTTCATATAGGTCTTCTCATGCATTATTTTACATTTTACTGGTCTTGTAGAGATGGGTGACATGGTCATGTGGTTATAAAAGTGCAAGAAAACTTTTTAGGAGTTTAAAGGGAGGCATCTCTTGGTACCTATTCTGATTATTTCATATGCATGAAGATGTTATAAATTTTTCTATGATGCATCAACCATCAAACTAGGATCAGTGATGATACAAGAGTATATGTAAATTGAATACAGACTGTGCTAGTTTAGGCCTCATCATAGAAATTACCATATAAAATACCTTAAGCTAGAATCAGTTTCCCATGACTTACATTGCTAGAGACATTATCTGTTGGGTGAGTGGTTTGTGGTGTATACAGACTAAAATAGCATAAAATATATATTTACAAAAATTTTATTGAATCTCATACATCAGATATTTGTCAAATATATTCATTTATTAAATTTTGATCTTGCATATATTCTTGGGAAAGGAAATGTGGTATCAGATGAACTGAGTTGAAAAACTCTCGCACATGTTGTATGGGAATCCAACGACAAATAGAAAATGATGGACCTATTTTTTTTAGCTACATATGGAGTTTCACGATAGTCATAAGAAGTAATATCTTTCTGCCTTGAAATTTACCACTTCACTCCTTTAGAATGTGAAGGAAATGAAATTTAAAGATCATGAAAACATGATTCTTTATGAGAGTATTTTAGGATCCAACGTGCCTCTGGATTGGTCTGTGGACATAGAAGAAATATTTTCTATATATGGATGAGTTTGGGTTTTAAAGATATTAGCGAAGGACTGATGTGGGATACCCTTTTTTCTTAGTGGGTAGTTCATCCATCTATTTACAAGATGTACCAAGACAGGTTGTGCCGGTTTTTGTGGCCTGGGATTAAATATCATATAGGAAAATTAATCACATGGTATTCCACTATTAAACTGGTAAAAGATAAGCAATATAGGCCTATAGGATTGTTACAACCACTTCTGGTATTATTATAGAAATGGTAAAATGTTTCCATGTACTTTGAGTTAGCTTACTTAGGTATCCAAAATCTAGTGACTCCATATGGGTTTTCATTGATAAACTAACTAAGTTATTCCACATATTTCCAATATGGGAGTCTTTATCAGTCGATGATATGTAATGATTATATGTCTGATATATTATCTAACTACACAAGTTCCCTCGTACTAAAATTTTGGATAGGGACACTTGTTTCATGTCATGGTTCTGGAAGGGGTTGCATAAATTTATGTGTACATAGGTGATTCTAAGCACAACCATTCACCATCAGACCAATGGACAGTTTTAATAGATGATAAAAGTTCTAATGTACATTCTACAAGCATGATTCCTTGGTTTTATTGGTTATTGGAAGATTAATATCCATCTTGTTGAGTTAACATATAATAATACCTTTGATGTGACAATTCAGATTGATCATTTAGAAGACATTTATGGTAGGTTATACCATCAAACCTCTTATTGATAGAGGTTGGAGATGAAGTGATAATACGTTCTCATATAATGTAGGAGAATTCAGAGCAAGTTCACCTGATCAGGAAGAGTATGTATGTTGCTCAGTCTAGGAAGAAATATTATGTTGATTGCTATCAACGACCTTTGGAGTTTTGGGTCGAGGATCATGTTTTCTAGTGGGGTTTTCTCTAGGTATATAATATACATATACAAAGGTAAAGGAAGTAGTCACCTCACTATATAGGGCCATTTTTGTTTCTTGAGAGAGTTACCCCAGAATATTATTTGTTTTTATTACCTTTGGTTTAATGTTATATTCATGATGTCTTCCACATAACAAGCATTCGCTGGTATCTTTCAAACACATCTCATGCTTTTGATCATGAGGAATTTGAGTGAAATTTTGATTCTACCTTTGAGTAGTATCATATATGCATTGTTGAATGGATAAATAAGGTGTCTTATGGATCGTATGTCCCTATAGTACGAGTGATATAGAATCACATCTATGAACATCAAGAGAATTATGAGAGGGAGGCTGATGTACATGCCTAGTGGCCATAGATTTTATTGGGTAGTTTTTTCATCCAATGGAAGGTAAACTCAAGCATGATTTCCTTTATTGGGGTAAGTATATAAGAACCCATTTTCTGAATCAGGTATGGATTATTTTAAAATTAGTATATTTATTACTTTTGGACCGAATACATATTACAAATGAGTTCATAGGTTTCTCGGGGGTGTCCAAGGCTGGTTCAGATATAGAAAAATAACTTTTTCAGAGAAAAATTACACTTTAATGTCAATATAAATTCTACAGGGAAGGAATTAGGGTTTATTCTAACCATGTGAGGTAGGACAGAGAAGTATTATTGGTCGCATAGTTTAACAAACCATGTGATTCGCAGTGCAAGACCATGCCACAAACAATATACATGTTGTATAGGTGTTTTTAATGGTAGGATCATAGTTTCTCTAATTTTTCATCATAAAAAATCCATGTTCCCCTCCCTATAGAATATGGAATAGGGTTGGATCGCAGTTTGTCCAACCATCCATCCAAACTTTGAAACCATAATAATTTGGGTAAATGTTACAAAACAATTTTAAAATAACATTAAACCTTACCCTTTCCTTTTTTTCTAATTTCTAATGGGTGATATCTCTGTCTCTACCCTATTGAGATCCTTTTGAGACCTAGCCTAACTTTTAATATTGATCGTCTATCTAGAGACTGGTCAAAGTACTGTTCATCTCGTTGGATCCTCATCAGTGAGCACTCAATTATTTTTATCCATTTATTGTTATTCATTCTATAGATGACTAAATTTATATTTGAAATCATATTCCCAATTTTCAATGCATTGATCCATTCTTCATATCTCTACGAATTCATGCCAAATAGGAGGCTGATACTGGATGAGAGTCATGCGAGTATGAGGTTGGTGGTCTATAACCCATACCTCAAAATTCACCATTATATAGATTGTTGTGTTCCTGTAGTGATTTAATATGTCCTAATTTTTTTGTTAAACTCCAATAATTTACAATATTTTTCTTTTAGAAGAAATGTGATTTTTTGACAGCATATAATGCATGCAACATCAAGTTTAAACAAAACACTATTTATTCACATTTTTTAAAGTCAATTAAATTAGAAAAAATATATATAATTTATATAGTAAATTTATATTGTATATATCCAATCAAATATTTTTAAATTCATCTAATATATTTGATAGTCATAATATAAGAACAACCCCAATATTAAACATAAAAACCTATATTTTATAAAAGCAGTTTTACTCGCTTTTAGAAAACCTATTTTAAATTCATTTTCTAAAAATACTATGTCATATATTTTAAAAAAAATATGTTTAAATCATAATAATGTTTTTTAATTTTTTTGAAATTATTGTTTTTTCTGATAAGTTTCATGTTTTGATGAATAGTGATAAAATATTGTATTTTAATTGAAATCAACTTTTTCATAAAATTTATTTATTGTGTTAAATTATATATTTGAGTGGTTTTAATGTATAAATAAGTCAATTATTTATCATTTAATTCAATTGTGGTCATTGAATTCAATTTTACGTTTAATTTTGATATGAAATCATTTAAATCTTGTGAACATTGTTACTTAAAAAACCAATTTTCTCATTCTATCAACACGATAATTTTTTATTAATTCCTGAAAATTATGTATTTTGAATTTGAAAAAAATGAATTCTAGATATTTAATATTAGGGTCAAAATAATGTAAATATGACCCTTTTATTTGTGGAAGATATGTATAGTAATATTAGTAATATTTTTTATTACCATAGTTAATGGTAAATCAAGTAATTAAAGGTAAAAATTATATAATAAATATTATAATATTTCCCTAAAAATTATCATAATTTATTTATATGAGTTTCTATATATCTAAATCATACATGGTAAAAAATTATAACCTTTTGAATCCATATGGATGTGGGTATGATATTTATAATACTATATTAAAAGAAAATAATGTTTTTTCATTCTTTTGTTTTTAACAAATGAAATATTTATAATATGGGGTTATATAAGGGAAATGATAGAATAAAAATATTATTTATTAATGTAAAATTTTTATCTACATCATAGTAATTTATTATAATTTAAATGATAAAATAATTACATTAAATGGTGACATAATGACGATATAGTAATTGTTTAATTAATTGAAGAATGAAATAAATGATATTAAAAATATTAAAATAATTATAATTTGATATAATTAATGTCATAAACTAATTTTATAGATTATATTGACTTATTAATGATTATTTTAAAGGGTTTTTTGAGATATAATGTTTTTAGGATATGTTTAAAAAGTCAAGTGATTAATATAATCAAAATTGATATTATTGTTATTTTAAAATAAATAATAATTCATTAAATGATATAAAATTCATAAAAATAGAAAATTCATAAAATTAATTGGTATAAGGTTTAAAGTGTATCATGTTGCTCATTTTTGGTTTCTTTGTAGTCTTATAGTAACTATGTTTACTCTTAAAGTGTAAAAACCATTTTGTTAGAGCATGCGTTAAAGGGTTTAAGTGAAGGTTCAGGCCAAAGGATAGGTGTAATAATGTGACCTAAAAATGTTTAAAAATTATTAGTATAGACGATATAGAACCATCGTCATCTTATATTTTAAATCACTAAATTTTGAGCCTTTTAAAAATTAAAATAAATATATATTAATTTAATAGTTTTAGAGTTTCCAAAAGTCCCCCTCACCTCAATTGTAAAGGGAAGCTTCTCCCTCACTTCCTCACACCACTTTGAGCCATCAGGATTTACCAAACCCTAACCATTTCACCACCCAACATCCCTATTATAATACTAGAAGATCTAACATGGGAATAAATCCATCTAAATAAGCCCCTTTGTGAGAATTAAAAGGATATTCCCAAGAAAATAGGCAACATTCTTCAACAATCACTTTCGTTTTATTTCATTATATACCGATTAAATTTTTCGTATTCCATGATTACATAAAAACATATGTATTCTAAAAATAGTTAGATATTATTTTTATAATTTTTCTTCTTACAATTACAGAAACATTAATCTAATGGGTAATGAACTTACCATTTTTGGATGGCGAACTACCACTTCACACATTGATATCATTCATTTTTCCCTTTACCAACTCTCATAGTTGGGCATTATGATGAAAAGAATATTTTGATATGAAATATATATATATATATATATATATGATATTTATGTATTTATTCTTATATAATTATTTTATAAAACATAATTTTATACATTCAATTTTTTGTAAATATGATATCATTGTTTGTGGAAGTGTGGACTACAACCTTTACAATGTTACATGATTCGTTCACACAATATATGGAATGTATAAATGATGGTTTTAATAAACATATGTGATATATATTATAAACATAAGATAATGGAATTAGAATATATATATCTGTGTGATATAGATATGATACTGGAATTATAATAGACACATATATAATTTACATTTCATTCTTTTAATATGAAAATGAAAATAAAGCAGTGTTCAAGCGTACGTATGACATATCTTCTCCATGAATGATGAATTTCATTTATTATATAAAAATATTAATTATTTTTATATATAAGTATATTCTGAATATAAATGATAATTTCATCATGGTTTACATAATGGGGATGATGAAATATTGATATTAGTAATAGGAACAACAAATAACTTGTCAAAACATACTCGAGAAACTATGTAGTTAACATTAGAAACAGTGAAAATAATGAAATATTATTAACAAATGGGTACTAATATACTATATGAATATAATATATTATATAATAAATATTATTATGGTTTTTTAGTAAGTTAGTAACATTCTTAAAACCTTTAAAGATGATGTCAAAATACGTTCACACAAAAATAAAACCAATGGAATGGTATTCCGTTTCAATTCACAAGTTGTTGAGACTTATTTATTGTTATACACCAATTAAAATTAATATGGAGTATATAATACCACTTAAATATAGTGATTCACTCATAAACAATGTAACATTTTTACATACAGTATATACATTCACAATATTTTTGATTATCTAGGGAAATATTGATAAATATGTATTATTTATTAAATAACATTATTTGACAAGGTATATGATTTATATAGATTAGTCGATATATGAAATGGTTTAGAACAGAAATGAAATTTAGGGCCCAAAATTATATATCCCCTCGATACATTTAAAGGTTCTAATGGGATAAATAATATTTTCAAATTAAATGGGTTTCTACCTGTTGTTTTAAATCATCTTGAGAGAGGTCTTTACAATATATATTTTCATGAGCCTCAGATATGAAATCCAATAATTAAGTATTTCCATATTAGGTATTTTAGTTATTATTAAAATTATCCATTATATTTTCAGATGTTGAAATCTATGGATTTGATTCATTCATAGACTATTGATTAAATGGTCCGTGTTTTAGTTATTTTTCTTTACATATTGATTATTCCATATATATTTATTTTAATGGAATGTGTTATTAGTTATTTATGACTCCATGTTGATTTAATCGAATAAATTCATTATTTTTTCTACTTAACTTACCCATACCAAGAATTTGATATCACCCTCATCAAGTTTCTTTTCCCCATCTTTTGAATAGGAATCCTTTCAATTGGTTTTAAGGATGATATATTTTTACTTGTGTTATGATTTATTTTCATTTACCAATGTATTATGGTAATCAAGTATATAATTTGGAATTCCAAAAATTCTTAACTAATCAGTCATTCTGTATTTTATTCTTTGTAATCATGCCAATTTAAAATAAATAAAGTAATGGATATGGGATTTTGGGGTGGCAACATCATAGTTGTTATTAAATGAAGTTTAGTATCAATCTTGGAAACTAAATTTAATGAAAAAAAGGTTATGGAATGTAACCCTAAGATTAAAAGTATGAATAAGTATAGAATAACATCCTATAATTTTGTTAAGATAGATATTATGTGGGAATTACTATAAATACATCCATATTTGTATACTATAAGTGAATGTGGTTATATAACAGATGTACATAGGGGTAACAACTTTGAAAAGGTGTGTTGGGACTGACTCAATGTAACTTGGAACATGACAACAGGCCTTATTGTGCTCTTATTTTGAAACTCCTGATGTATATGTTTAGAAAAAATCACATTTTTATTTCAAATAATTAGGAGGGATTTGAAATTAATTATATCCTTAGTGCACAAAAATTATATGATTTAGGATGCATAAAATTTTAATTTAAGTTGAATGTTATACCATATTTGAAATTCTTGATTTTATGAGATAATCCAGTATATATCATTATTTAAAAATGGGACATGGATGGAAAAATGGTATCCATACTCTAGGATATTACAGGGGTTTCAATGATGAGGAAACCAATACCGAAGGCATTGAAATAGATATAATTATGGTTATAGTATGTAATTTTAATCAGGATATGATAAATAACCATCCTCTAATGGAAGTACCTATTCCACATAGGGAATATCATATTATATATAACTTTATTTGATATAATCCGCCATTTTTTAGTAGAGATTATAATGAAATCCGAGATAAATGATGGGTTACATCTCCAAAGAAGATATTTACATCCTTGGGATTTTGTGAAGTGGAAACGGTTACCCATGTAGTATATTCAATCAAAGACGATGTTGATTAATGGTAGAACTTGATCCAAAATATAAGGAAGTAATAAGAAATATAAATTATGAAATGGATATATTTTAAGGTACATTATTCGATAAATACATCCCTCGTGAAAAAAATAGTGATTAAGATAAATTTCCATTGATTAGAGAAAAAGGAAGAAGATAGTATTGCAGGTTATGAATAAACCTTTACAATATTAACCATGTTTCTATGTATTATATACATAATAAATAGTAAAAAATCATTCCCTAATTTTAAGGTCCTAATAAAAATCTATTAAGGGCACTTGTTTCATATAATTTTTCATCATATGAAGAAATAGTTTTAGGTGCCATTAATACAGAGAAATAATTTTTAGGATCAATATATTCAATGGAAACCAAGGTAAGAAGATTCTATCTATGAACCATGAAAAAAGTAATTCATCAATGAAGAACAATTTGTTTGATATATTTTTATCTTATCAAAAATACAGAAAACACACCCAGGGAAATGTTTGAAGGGACTAGTAGTTCATTATAAGTGTAAAGATAGGGGTAACAAGGTTCATAAATGAAAGGGGAAGAAACAAATAAATGTTTAATAGTGCTAAAATTATATAGATATGGAATACTATTAAAATTTATACCCTAATAAGTAAGGTAATATACCATAGAAAAGTTCAAGGGTAGATGGCCCATGTAATGTAATCACAACCGATGAGGTATATGTACATAATTATATGATGGAAAGTGCATTAATCATATTTTAAAAATTTTCCAATGACTTATTTAAAACCGTATCATTAAACTCATTTATATTTACACTGTTTCCCATGAAAATTAGGCATTTATTCTTTGCTTTAATAAGGTATTAGTCAGTTAAAACTCCTAAGGGAAGTATCACTATTTTAAAGATGTGTCTGGTAGTCCCCATTATGAAACATAGACATGATTTACTTACTGAACTTGTTATCATAAATATGTTTGACTTTGATATAATACTTGGAATCTATTGGACCTAAAAATATGATAAATTTTTTTTTTGAAAAAGAATGGTAATTATGATTTTTGAGAAAGATGTTGAATTCTTTATCTTTAGAGAAGAAGATTACTCACTAGATTCTTGTCTAGAACCACCCTCAGTACATCTATTAAATGAAATTATTGGGGATAGGGATAGAAAAACATCTATTTTTGTATGATTTAGTCTTAAAATTGAGGACGTACCTATTATGTAAGACTACATTGATTTATTTCCTTATGAATTACCTAGAAATCCCCCAGAGTAGGAAGTTTAATTTTCAATTGATTTAGTTCATAATGTAAGAAAAATATCAAATAATCCCTATATAATAGACCCTTTTTAATTGGTGGAGTATAAGAAACAACTACAGTATTTAGGTAGTAATGGATTTATTCTCCACATTTCTTCAAAATGGGGAGGCCATGTCTTCTTTTTATGAATAAATATTAATCTTTGAGGTTGTGAATTTATTATAGGGAGATAAAAGCAATTAAAATAAAGTAAATTTATCATCTAACTCACATTAATGACTTGTTTGATCAGATTCATGAAGCCCAGTGTTTTTTAAATATTGATATTTGTTCTGGGTATGACCAATTGTGTTTAAATAAGGAAGAAATTCTGAAGACAGCTTTGGGGACAAGGTCTGGACATTACATGTTTTCAGTAATGCCATTTTGATTGACTAATTCACCCTCTATTTTTACGGACCACATGAATAGAGTATTCAAAAAATATCATGATGGTTTTTTGTTGTATTCATTAATGATATTATGGTGTATTATAAAATCATTTCGGATCATGATAATTACTTGAGGATCAATATTAAGACTCTTATATGAGAAAATTATAAGGGAAATTGGGTAAGTTCAATTTATGGATTCATGATGTTGCTTTTCATGGCCATATTGTCTCGAATGGTATAATACTAGTTGATCCTACAAAGAAAAATATAGTCATATAAATACCTACACCATCAAACATAATCTAGGTTCATATATTCATTGGTTTGGTAGGATACTATTGGCGATTCATTGATAATTTTTACCAATTGTACAACCTATTAACCAAGACTACACACAATGGGGTAATGTTTGTTTGGAAAAAATAATTTAAAGAATTACATGATGAACTAAAGATAAGATTATCCAATTCATAGATTTTGACTCTACCATCTTGGAGTGATGGGTTTTTCATATATGTTTATGCATCAAAGAAGGGACTTGGGTTTTTTCCTAATGTAAAATGATGAAGTTATTTTATATGAATCAAATAAATTGAATTTTCATGTATATAACTATCCAACCCATGATCTTGATCTAGCTACTGTATTCTTAAACTTGATGATATAGATACATTATCCCTATAGTGAAAGTTATGAGATATACACAGATCATAAAATCCTTAAATACATCTTATCAAAGAAAGATATAATCATTTGATATAGGTGGTGGATCGTGCTACTAAAAAATTGTGATTTCTCAATACATCACCACTCTAGAAATGAAAATAATATAGCAGATACATTGAGATGGGCGGATCATAGTGTTATAACCCAAATGTGGATTGAGAGGGATACAATGTTTATTGACCTAGTAAAGAGGGATATAGGAATTTATAAGGAAGGTGAGACAACAATAATCATTCAAATGATTGTAAAAACATATTTATTCTAGAAGATATGGAATTATCAATCTGATGATGAGGGATTTCAGAAGAAGATTAAAAGTGTAAATTAATCAAAATTAGAACACTTTTTTGGTGATGTTGGTTATATAAAATTTGGAATGAGGTTATGTGTTCCATCTATAACTGAGTTAAAAGAGAATTTTTGGATGATACTCATTTATTATATTTAAATATACACCATAGTATCCCAAATATGTATAGGGGCTTCAAGGAACATTTTTTGTGGAAAACATGAAGTGGGAAATTTCGGATTATGTGTCTAGTTGTTTGGTTTGTCAACATGTGAAATATATGAGGCAGCATCGTAAAATATTCCAAAAACCTCATCATATTACTTTGTATAGATGGGTTGAAATTACTATAGACCTTTTAATGATAATATGAATGACTCTTATAAAGAATGATTCAATATGTGTTATTGATGATCTCTTAACCAAATATTCACAGTTTCGTTCTATCAGAGCAGACTTGCCTCTTTATAACCTCAGAAGGATCAATATTAATGATGTTTTAAGACATAATGGTGTACCTATATCGATTGTTTCTGGTTAATATCCCCTATTTACATAAAAATTCATAAAAAGACTTTAGAAGGATCCTAACACCTAACTTCTTTTAATAACTTCCTATAATCCTCAATCTGATGGAATTTCTGAAAAAGCAATTCAAACAATGGATGAAAAGGTGATTTCGTCCTCTCTTGAATTTCATGGTATGTGGTATCAGTAATTGCCTTTGGTGGAGTTTTTATACTAAAATATTTTCCATTTATGTATTCATATAGTTCCATTTGAATCATTATATGGAAATAAATTTTGTACTCCAACATTTTGGGATGATGTTGGTGATATTAAACGCATAAGACCCGAAATTGTTGAAGAAAAAAAGGTAAATGTTATTCAGGATCATATAAAAGCATCTTAATGTAGGTAAATTAGTTTTCCAAATAATCAGAGTAATGATTTATAGTTCCATGTGGTAGATCATGTTTTTATGAATTTATCTTCATGGAAGGGTGTAATAATGGTTAGCAAGAATGGGAAATTGAGTCCCAGGTATATAAGACCCTTTGAGATTCGTTAAAGGGTTATCTTTATGGAAGGGTGTTATAATTTTTTGTGAGAAATGGAAACTGAGTCCAAGGTAATTTATAATATTTTATATTCTTGAGAGGTTTAGATTTGTTTCTTATTGTTTTACAATGCCACTAAGTCTCACAAAATTAGAATATGTGTTTCATATCTCTCTGTTAAGGAAGTACTTGACTAGCCAAATGCATGTGTTCTCCTATGATGAAATAGAGTTGGAATATGAAATTTCATAATTTGAAGAACCCATCTATATTCTTTTTACTATAAAGCATGTTTTTATGTATCATACGAATATTCTAGTAATGATACTATGTAGAAATCAAAAAATGGAAGAAGCAACATGGGAACAAGATGATTATATGAATGAGAACTACACATGTATTTTTATAAGGTAACAGCACTAAAATTTCACTAATGAAAATTTTTAGGAGGGAAAAATGTATCACCCCAATACTTTACTATATTTTTTTCAGAATATATTTAATTTTTATGATACCTTATAATGCACGCATCAACGGATTTAAGCAAAACAATACTTAGTCTTATTTTTCATAGTCAATTAAATTATAAAACATAGAGATAATACATATTGTGAATTTATATGTTATATATCCAATCAAATATATTTACATTCATATAACATATTTGATTGTCATAATATAAGAACAAACCTAATATTACACATAATAAACTATATTTTTTATAAAATCAGTTTTACCTTATTTTAATGGAGAACCTATTTTAAATCCAATTTTTGACATGTTTGAATATTATATTTAAAAAAATAAACTTATTCACTTAAATAATAACATAATAATTTACACAGGTTTATTTTTTAAATTTTGGTATTTTTTGAATATGTTTCATGTTTTAATGAACAATGATAAAATATTTCATTTTAAGCGAAAACATATTTTTCGTAAAATTTATTTATAGTATTAAAGAATATGTTTGAGTGGTTTTAAATTATAATTAGATCCATTTTTTATCATTTAATCCAATTTAGACATTGGAATCAATTTCACATTGAATTCGAATATAAAAACATTACAATTTTTCTAGGTTTTTTACATTAAAACCTCATTTGCACATTCCATCAACAGGATTGATTTTAAATTAATCTCTACCAATTATGTGTCTTTAATTAGGAAAAAATAGATTAAATATTTTGAATCATAATGTCCAAATTATTTAAATAGGTTCTTATTATTTTTGTAAAATATGAATATTAATATTGTTAATATTTTTTTATTACAATAGGTAATTGCAAATTAGGTAATTCAATGTAAAAATTATATTATAAATATTATAATATTAACCAAATTTTTTTACTAATTTTTTTGGATGATTTTTTTCTAAAAAACCCTTGTGCCAAAATTATAACCTTTCTATGCCACTTGGATGAGATTATGACATTTATAATGTTATATTCAATGAAAAGTTAATTTTTTCACACTTTTTTTAACTGGTGAAATACTTTTAATATGAGTTTTTTAAGAGATACATTCGACTATAAATATTATTTATAAATGTAAAATTTATATATATATCATAGTATTTTATTTATAAATTTTTGTGAAAAAATAATCACATGAAATGGCGACACAATGATGATGTAGTAATTCTTTAATTAACATATCAATCAAATAAATAATATTAAAAATATAAAAATCTATATAATATGATATAATTAATGCCATAAAATACTTCTATATATCATATAAATATATTCTAGATTATTTAAAATATAATTCTATTAGATATCATGTTGTTAGGTCACATTAAAAATTTGATGTGTTGAATAGTGTCAAAATTGACATTATTGATATTTGAAAATAAATAATATTTCTTTAAATGATATGAAGTAAATAAAATTCAAATAATTGTCCAAATGATTTTTATATGGTTTATAGTATCACTCATTACTGATTTATGAATCATTTTGAATCTTATAGTAACTATATTAACCCTTAAAGTGTAAAATCTGTGTTGTTAGGGTAAGAGTTAAAGGGTTTAACTAAGGGTTAAAGCCAATGGACAAGGGTATAATTGTGAGATAAAAATGAATAAAATTTATTGGTTGAGAATATGTCAACCCATATTCATTTTATATTTAAAATAACTAACTTCATACCCATTTAAAATTAAAAATTAATTTATAATAATATACTAATATTTTAGTTTCCAAAAGTTCCCCTCACCATAATTTTAAAAGGTCGCCTCATCCCTCACTCCCTCACCCCACTTTGAGCCTTATATCTTGACCTAACCCTTACTACTTCTCATAAAAATCCCTATATTCATCATATAATCCTTAATTTGGAAATAACTCCAACCAAAAAATACTTTTTGTGAAAATAAAATGGAGGTACCCACAAAATAGGTATCATTCTTCAATGATCTGTTTCATTTTATTTATTTCTATAACAATTCTATTAATCTTATACCCTGATTATATAATAGCATCAATATCCTTAATTGTAAGAACCCGTATTTTTCCCGACAATTGTTTTGAGAAGAAATTTGAATTTTTTTCTCTCAGATGCTCGTGAGGGGTAAAATGGACATTTTCCCCTACCATCTGATCTCGGATAATTTTTCTGATAGTTTGGTTGGTCCCATAATAAGGATTTTACCCTAGGACATGAGTCTGGAGAAAATCAGAGCTGCTCGAATTTCAGTGGAATATTTAATATTTAATATTATTAAATTAAATATCAAATTATTTTCATAGTTTCAATTGGAAATAAATTTTAAATGGAGAATCATATTGAGATTATATTTATTCCGTTGAGTCCAGAATGCGGAGTTTAAGCTAGGAAAGACATAAACTCATCTCGGGCGTCGGGGCCGGCCCGAGCCCCTTTTTCTTCATTTTCCTTTCTCCTTTCCTTTTTTTCATCTCTCTTCCTTCCTCCTCCTTATTGCACACGCTCCATATGCACTCCTCCATGGACATTTCTTTTTGGGAGATTTTTATTTTGAGGAAGAGAGATATTTGGGAGGTAGTATAGGTACAGATTTGAAACTCTCGACGCGCTGACTCGGCGTGCGGTGACCGCAAGCCGTGAAATCAACCGAAGCTTCGACAGTTTCCACCCGAAGGTAGGGTTGTCTATGTTTTCTCCATAGATACCTTTAAAACATGTTGTTTTATGTTCTTATATCCTTATATTGATTTCTTGTAAGCATATGGGGATGGATCTGTTGTTTCGGGGGCGAAAACGGGCGTTTTGGGCGTTTTTAGGGTTTTCCTGTCGGAAAACCCAGAATACATAGCGTGTGTTCCATGGGTACATGTCATGTGTTATTCCCATTTGGGGAAGATGATGTTTTTTTTAAGTACACGCTCTGTACTTTGAGTACACGCCGTGTAGTGGGTGGTCGTGTGTCTGCTCGTGTGAAATAGAACACTGAATAGTTGTTTTTTTGGAGTACACATCGTCTACTATGAGTGCACACCGTGTAGTGGTACTTGGGAATGTGTTTTAGTGAAAACACACATGGGGTGAATTTTTTTGAATATTAAAAACCATGTACAGTAAAGTACACGTTGTGTACTATTACACATGCAGGCCCAATGTGTTCTGCCCTTGTGCTCTGGCCATGTACTACTTCAGTTTAGTAGTTTTGGGGATATCTTGGACACTAGAAGTCAAAATTGGGTGTGTGAGTAGTCTATTCTGAGCGAGTTTTCGATTATATCACAATGGTGGAATCCTTTTTTCATTTACAAGTCATCTAAATGGGGTTTTGGGGGTTTCTATCAAAATAGAGGGGTTCTTCCTCCAGTTATCATGTTCAGTTGACAGTTAAGAGTGAGACTTGGTGTGGATGATAGGTTGGGTGTTTGGACGAACTTAGTTGAGATCATTAATAGGATATGATCTTTGAGATATCTTCCATAACCTATGATTTATAATACGTTTACCTTGTGAGACTTTCCCTTCTGTCTTATGTGCTTGTGAGAGAAAATACTTCTAAGGATCCCCTGAGGGATGCCTTTACTTGTTTACTAATCGTGGGAGTTCCTTGTAGGATCCCTCTGTTGTTTATCCTTTGATAGGACCCATGTTATGGAAGGCCTATGTTATCATTCCTTTGAGGATATCATGTATGATTCCTCCTTTACTCTTCGTTAAGGATCCCGTGTAGGATGCCTTAGCTCATGTTTACCTGGAGGATCCCGAGTATGATGCCTCCTCAGTGTTTGACTTGAGGGACCCAATGAGTGACCGTTGTTTGACCGAACCTGAGTTGTTACGTTAGGTTTGGGTAGTGATGGTGTATGGGTGTCACCTAGAACTCGTGCCAAACATGTAACCCCATAGAGCTATGAATGTAGTGTTGGGTTGGGCGTTCAGTCTACCCACACTCGTTTGTTTATATCTGACTTGGTTTTGCTGATGCAGTAGTGGTTTCGAGAGGTGCTTCCTGGTTGGTGGTTATTGAGCCTGACACGAGGTGTCTTTCTTTCTTTTTGGGATTCTTGGGCATGCTTTCTTGGGATCTGGCTTCTGAGCCATGATATTTCTAATATTTTTCTAGTACCTAGAGGTATTAATTGGGATTTGGCTATTGAGCCTGAATGTATATATATATATATATATTATGATATATATATATATATATATATTATGATATATATATATTTTTGGAATGTTCTGATGTGCTTCCTCGTATCCGGCTGTTGATCCTTACATGTTTACTTTTACGCCTTGAGTGATACTTGGATTCCCATAGTAATAATGCCTTGGACTAACTCATGGGATGAATGGTATTCATGCGGGCATGATTATGATATGCCTAAGGGAGAGGTTATTATATGCAAGAGGAAGAGTTTATGATATGCCTAAGGGAGAGGTTATGATATGCCTGAGGTCGAGGTTATGATATGCCTGAGGGCGAGGTTGTGATCTGCCTGAGGGCGAGTTTGAGATATTCCTGCGAGTGGGTTCTGATATTCCTGAGGGAGAGATGGAGATATGCTTGTGGGTGGGTTCTGATATGCCTGACAGTGTGATTTTGTTATGCCTATGGGCGAGGTTTTCTGAGTCTCGGTTGGATTCACAGGCTTATTCCTTGTGTTTTCCGACCAGTGAACTTTTACAGGACTGACTATCAGTATACGGTATCCTAGTTTGTGATTAGAGGCGAGTACAGGTGAACCTAGGTGTAGGAAGAGTATCCCCCTGTGGTGACATAGCTTTCTTAGAGATATAATTCTGGAGTTGGCTGAAGCAGGTACATGTCGATGGGATTACAGACCAATAAATCGACATAATGATACACATCTTGAGTGGCATGACGTCCATCTCAATTCCCTTGCACAGGATGTCCAGGAGATCGGTATTATGGTCCCAAGGATCGACTGCTGATGTTGTTTCGTGTTATTTGAATCACTTAATCATGAATGTTCAAATTTATGTATATGTGTATAGGTATGGGACTATACATGTGTAGGTATATAGATATAGACATCCATGGTGTCACTTGCCCAGTTTATAGGGATTACATACCCTAGGTTTGACTATGGTTGCACGTTTGGTTTACTTCCTTTTGTTGTGTTCCATCTAGGCTGAGCACGTTGTTGTTTCATACACTTAGGATAACATTTATAGGTTGATTGTTGAGGTGACCTATTGAGAGTATTTCTCACCCCCGCACGTGCACCTCGGTGTACATGTAGACCTTATGTCTGCTTTATAGGTTGAGCATGAGTTACATGGTGGATAGGGTTGTGGCCCAGTGTTGCATGATCGAGTGGAGCTGCTCGAGTGGTTCTACTGATCAGGTTGCCATAGTTCGACAGTGTCTGGAGACTGGGTACATGGATTGGCTCAGAGTTAGTAGTATATCCCTATACTTTTACTTTCAGTATCTTTTGTACTTGTATTTGTATGGTCGGCCCGGTGGGTGACCAGTGTTGTATTGTATTGCATAGTTGTTCGGGCTTTTACATCATTTTACTATTACAGCATGTTCTATTTCAGTTTTTTATTTCCTCTGCACTCTATTTACATTCTGCTATGTTTGATAAATAGTTATTTCTATTGTTTTCTTACTCTCGTATGAGGGAATAGTCTTTCCACTATCACACCCTAGGCCCTCGCCGCTAGTCGGCAGCCTTTGGCGTATGGGGAGGCACGCTCGAGGCCTTGTGGCGAACCGTCTCAGAGCACCGGTTTAGTGGCTTCCGGGTCAGGACGTTACAAAGTAGTATTAGATGATTTTTCTTTCCTGGTCTTTCCTATTTGGGATATGGTAGATAAGAGTATTAGGAATGTGTGATAACCTATGATGGATATTGGGCTGGTGCATCAAGAACACTTGTTCCGGTAAGAAGTCATGGTTGACAGGGTTTGGGATTGCTATTTTGATTTTGCGAGGTTACAGTTGTATATGATTTCACCTTGAGCGACGCACATGCTGTGTGGTGTTTTGATTTACTATGGATCTATCGCTCTTGTCCATTAGTAAGATTCTAGGGATGTATTTTGAATCTTGGCCTCAAAGGCGAGAGTCATCTCATGGATCATACTTGGCACATAATATTCACATCATATAGGCCTACTAGTGTGTGTTTTTAATGATGACTGAGACCTTTGGGACTTCTTACACATACTTTATACTTTCATGGCAGGTTATGTGGATCTTTGTTGAGGAATTGGTGTGAGGATGATGACTCAGTCCTTGTGCACAGGTGGTGCAGTGACCCCAGTTGGCCGATATGGCATGTGATTCCTTTCTGTTTAACCCTTATGGGTAGTATTTGGTTATCGAGTCGAATCACTAAGTATGATGTCGATAGATACCAAGTCTTCCCTTATGAACTAGACCTCCTTGTGGTATTTCTTTATACAAATACCCAATGAGTGTTAACTTAGCTTGTCTCTTCTGTTTTGGTTGTGACCTCCAAGGAGTAGTTCCTTATGAGGATGCATGGAGAGGATCAGGGCCCTTGTAGGTTGTGTTTTGGTTTTGAATTTCTTTGGTTGTTGTGATCTTATTTCTCTTCTGAGAGGTTTTGGATCTTTTGGGCTAGGTGGTTAGACCTTGTGACTGATTTGTGAGGACTTTTTCTGTAGTTCTAGGTGGACGACCTTGAGACCCTTGATTTTGAATCAAACCCTCGTAGATCGATATCTGTTACGTTCTAGGGAAGCCTGTGTGGGAATGGTTGGCCAGAGTTTTCCAACGCTTTTTGGAGGTGTTTGTCTTTCACGACAGGCTTCAACAGGTAGGACTGTTCGGGTGCCTATCCTAGTCGACCAGTGTTTCTGATGTTGCTATTGTAGGTGGCATCATTTGAATCTAAATTGGCGAGTTTCCAGGTGTGATCCGAGGACTGATGTTTCAAGACATTTTGTGGACTCGGATCCCCGAAGTTCTGTTGAAATGTATTTCTTTTGTAGGGGTGACTTTGTGAAATTTCAGGTTACCGTGAAATGGTTGACCCATGCTTGAATCCTGGTCAGGTTTTGGAAGGATGTTAGTGTGGCTCGAAGGGAGAAAGACACTCCTTTGGTGAAATCTTAGTGTACTCTTGTAAGAGATGATCATGTGATATCTTGGTTCATCTTGAGTATGCTGAGAGAGCTTCGACCCTACATCGAGCACCTTTTTCTTTCTAAATGTTCATCCCTTTTGAGGATGGAACCTATTCTGGTTTTTCTCTCGAAGCAGTGCAAGAAAATACATATGGTGGGGAGTGAACCAGTGGCCTTTTGAGGGTGGTTTTCCTTGTTTATGATAAACTATGTTGTTTTCTAGTGGGCTTTTTGGCTCAGAGTTTCTTTTAAGATGATGACAATGCTATTCCTATGGTGGGGAGTACCAGTTTGGTCGTAGTTGAATATATTCTGTGTAGAAGGTGGTTTTTAATGCTATAAGGCTGGTCATTGGACAGTCTAGATAGACTGGTTGTGCAAATGCTCCAGTTATGAGCATGGTTGCTGGTTCTTTCACTGGGTTTCTCGGGGACGAGAAGGTTTATGGTGGGGAGTTTGTAAGAACCCATGTTTTTTCGGACAGTCGTTTTGAGCAGAAATTTGAATTATTACTATTGGATGCTCGTGAGGGGAAAATGGTCATTTTTCCCCTATGATCTAACCTCGGATAATTTTTCTGATAGCTTCGTTGGTCCTGGAATAGGGATTTTACCCTAGGACAGGAGTTTGGAGGAGTTTTAGCTGTTCGAATTTTACTGGAATATTTAATATTTAATATTATTAAATTAAATATTAAATTTTTCACGTAGGTTCATTTGGAAATAACTATTAAATGGAGTGTCGGATTGGGATTCCGTCTATACAGTTGAGTCAAGAATTGGGAGTTTATCCTCGGGAAGACATAAACTCATGTTGGGCGTCGGGGCCGGCCCGGGCCCCTTTTTCATCCTTTTCCTTTCTTCTTTCCTTTTTTATTCTCTCTTCATTACTATGCCATCTTGAACATACTCCATATGCATTCCTCTTTGGCCGTTTTTTTTGAGGAGGTTTGGATTTTGAGTAAGAGAGAGAGATGTGAGGCGAAAGGGGTTCCGATCCGAAGCTCTCGACGCGCTGAGTCGGTGTGCGGCGACCGTAAGATGTGAAATCAACAGAAGCTTCGGGTGTTTCCACCCGAAGGTAGGGACATTTGTGTTTTCACCATATATCCCACTAAAACATGTTGTTTTTTGTTTTTAAATCCTTATATTTCATCCTTTTAATCCCATGGGGATCGATCTGTTCTTTCGGGGGTGAAAACGGGCGTTTCGAGTGTTTTGAGTGTTTTCCCATCAGAAAACCCAGAATACATGGCGTGTGTTCTAAGGGTACATGCCATGTGTTCTTCCCGTTTGGGGAAGAAGAAGTTTTCTTATGTACACACCTTGTACTTTGATTACATTCTGTGTAGTGGGTGGTCGTGTGACTGGCCTTGTGAAATAGAACACGGAATAGTGGTTTTTTTGGAGTACATGTCGTTTACTAGGAGTACACGTTGTGTAGTGGTACTTGGGAATGTGTTTTTGTGAAAACACACAAGGGGTAGATTTTTTTGAATAGTAAACACCATGTATAGTAAATTATACTCCGTGTACTATTACACAGGAAGGCCCAATGTGTTCTGGACATGTGCTCTGGCCATGTACTACTTCAGTTTAGTTGTTTTGGGGATATCTTGGGCTATTGAAGTCAAAATTGGGCATGTGATTAGTCGATTCTGAGTGATTTTCCATGTAGATCGCAATGGTGGAATATGTTTGACATTTATAGGTAATATAAATGGGGTTTTGAAAGTTTCTATATAAATGGATGGGTTCTTCCTCCAGTTATCAAGTTCAGTTGACACTTAAGAGTGAGACTCGGTGTGGATGATAGGTTGGGTGTTTAGACCAAATTAGTTGTGATATTTAATATGATATGAGCTATGATCTATCTTCCGTAACCTATGCTTTTATAGGATGATTTCCTTGTGAGAAATTCCCTTCTGTCTTATGAGTCTGTGAGACCAGATACTTCTAAGGATCCCCTGAGGGATGCCTTTACTTGTGTACTGATCGTGGGATTTCCTTGTAGGATCCCTCTCCTGTTTATCATTTGATAGGACCCATGTTATGGAATGCCTATGTTTTCCTTCCTTTGGGGATCCTGTGTAGGATTCCTATCATACTATTCTCTAAGGATCCCGTGTAGGATGCCTTCACTCGTGTTTACCTAGAGGATCCCGAGTATGATGCATCCTGAGTGTTTGACTTGAGGGACACAGCGGGTGCCCGTTGTTTGACTGACCCTGAGTTGTTATGTCAGGTTTGGGTAGTTATGGTGTACGGGTGTCACCTAGAACTCATGACAAAAATGTAATCCCATTGATCTATTGATGTAGTGTTGGGTTGGGCGTTCGGGCCACCCTCGCTCGTTTGTTTATATCGGACTTGGATTTGCTGATATAGTAGTGGTTACCAGAGGTGATTCCTGGTTGGAGGCTGTTGATCCTGACGCGAGGTGTCTTTCTTGATTGTTGGGATGTCTGGATGTTATTTCCTAGGATCCAGCTTTTGATCCATGTTATTTCTAATATTTTACTCGTACCTAGAGGTGTTACTTGGGATTTGGCCGTTGAGCCTGAATGAATATATATATATTGTGATATACATATTTTTTTGGGATTTCCAGATGTGCTTCCTGGTATCCGACTATTGAGACTTACATGTTTACTTTTATGCCTTTTGTGATAATTGGATTCCCATAGAAGGAATTCCTTAGACAAACTCATTGACTGAATGGTATGCCTGCGGGCGTGATTATGATATTCTTGAGGGCGAGGTTATGATATGCCTGAGCGAGAGGTTATGATATTCCTGAGGGAGAGATTATGATATTCCTAAGGTTGAGGTTATGATATGAATTCGGGAGAAGTTATGATATGCCTGAGGGAGAGATTGATATATGCCTGTGGGTGGGTTCTGATATGCATGAGGGTGTGATTTTGCTATGCCTGTGGGAGAGGTTTTCTCAGTCTCGGTTGGATTCACGGGATTATTCTATGTGTTTGCTGACTGGAGAACATTTACAGGATTGAATGTTGGTATACGGTATCCTAGTTTATGACTGGAGGCGAGTACGGGTGAACCCAGGTGTAGGATGAGTATCCCCCTGGGGTGATGTAGCTTTCTTAGAGATATTATTCCTGCGTTGGCTGAAGCAGGTACATGTGGATGGGATTACGGACCCAAAGATCGACTTAATGATACACGGCTTGAGTGGCATGACATCCACCTCAATACCCATGCATAGGATGTCCAAGAGATCAGGATTATAGTCCCAAGGATGGACTGCTAATGTTGTTTCTTGTTATTTAAATCACTTAATCATTAATGTTCACATTTATGTATATGTGTATAGGTATGGGACTATACATGTGTACTTATATAGATATAGACATCCATGGTGGCACTTTCCCAGTTGACAGGGATTACATAACCTAGGTTTGACTATGGTTGCACGTTTGGTTGACTTCGTTTTGTTGTGCTCCTGCTTGGCTGAGCACGTGGTTGTTTCATACACTTATCAGCAAAATTATAAGTTTCTTTTCAAGGTGCCCATTTGAGATTATCTCTCACCCCGACACATGAACCTTGATGTACTTGTAGACCTTATGTCTACTTTTTAGGTTGAGAACAACTTGCACGGTGGATAAGGCTGAGGCCCAGTCTTGCATGATTGAGTGGAGATGCTCGAGTGGTTCTACCGATCGGTCTACTGCAGTTCGACAGTTTATGGAGATTGGGCATGTGGATTGGCTCAAAGTGAGTAGCAGAGCCCTATACTTTTACTTTCATTTTCTTTTGTACTTATATTTGTATGGTCTTCCCAGTGGGTGACTAGTGTTGATTTGTATTACATAGCTGTTCGGGCTTTTACATCATTTTACTATTTCAACTTGTTCTATTTCAGTTATTTATTTCATCCACACTCTTTTTACTTTCCACTGTTTATAATGCATAGTTATTTCCACTATTTCTTTACTCTGGTATGAGGTCATAATCTCCCCACTATCACACCCTAGTCCCTCGCTGCTAGTTGGCAGCCTCTGGTGTTCGGGGAGGCGCGCTTGAGGCCTTTTGGCGAACCAGCACAGAGCACCGATTTAGTGGCTTCCGGGTTGGGATGTTACATTAATATACTAATTTTTTATTATTCTAAGGGTTTACCTACACTTACATAGACTTCCATCAAATGGGTAACAAATTTACCATTTTTGTACGATAAACCAATGCCACATGAAATGATGCCATTCATTTTTTCTTTTATTGCCTCTCATGGTTGGGAATTATAAAAGAAACATTATTTTTGTATGATATATATATATATATATGATATATATTTCATTATTATTATGTAATTATTTTATTGAACATAACTTTATACATTTCATGTTAGGTAAATACGATAACATCATTTGTGGTGGTGTGGATGACTTCCTCCTTAAAGAGACCTGATTTATTCTCACTGTATAAGGAACATATAAAGGGAGATTTCAATAAAAATCTGTGACATATATGAAATATATATGATTCTATAATTATATTATACATAAATAGAATATTATATGGCACTAGAATTATAATATACATATTTATCATATACTTTTAATTATTTTAATATGAAAAAGAAATGAAAGTAGCGTTCATGTGTATGTACGTTCTATCATCTCTATAAATTGTGAATTTCTTTTATTATTTCAAAATATTATGGATTAATTTAATTACATATATGATAAATATATATATAATAATTACAGTATGTTTTAGATTCTATAGTTGACGAAATAATGATCTATGTAATATGAATGCCAAATAACATGTCGAAACATAATCGGGAGACTAGGTAACTAACACCCAAAATAATAAAATAACAAAATAATATCAACAAAATGGAAATATGATATTATAATAAGATCATATATGATATCATTCATATTAGTATGGTTCGGGAATAATTTTTTAACATGCTTGAAACCACTATATTACAATTTAAAGGAAATTCACACAAATAGGAAAATGAACACAGGGAATTTCATCTAAATATATGTTTCATTGATAATTATTCATGATTATGATCCAACTAAAGTTAATGTTGAATTTATATTTCCCCTTTAATATCATTATTCACAAATAAACCATATACAAGTTTTACATATGATGTATACTTTGAAAGTTATTTGATCATTTAGAGAAATATTAATAGATATGTATTATTTTTCAATATGGATATTTGATAAGGCATATTATTTATTTAGAATATTATATATGAGAAATGGTTTGGTTTTTAAATGGAAGGTGGGGATTAGACTTTATATTTTCCCTCAATTCAACGAAATGTTCTCATGAGACAGATAATTTTGCCAAATTATATGGGTTTCTACATGTTGTTTTAAACCATGTTGTTAGAGGTATTGACTATATGGGTTTTCATGTGCCTTAGACATAACATCTAATAATTAGGAATTTAGATCATTTGTATATTAGTTATTATTTTGATTACACAAGATATTTTCATATGATAAAATCTAAGGATTCAATTCATTCTCAATTTATTGATTAAATTAATTTTGTTTCAGTAATTTACCTATCCATTTTAATAATGCATTATACAATTATTTGAATGGAAATTTTTAATAGTTATTTACCTTTCCTTATTTATTTTGTCATATGAATTCATTATTTCTTCTACAAAACCAACCCTTAGGCATAATTTGAGGTCAAACTTATTTTATTCCTCTCCCTCGGTTTTGAAGATGAATCCTTTGAATGAGTTGATAAATTACTGATTTTTTACATGTGTTATGATTTATTTTGTTTTCCCAGTGTATTATGCATATAATATATGTAATCTGGAATTCCAAAATATCTAAACTAATCGGCCCTTAATGATTTTATTCCTTCTAATCCTGTAATGGTATTAAAATAATTATTCGTCTTTGGGATTTTGGGTTTGGGGAATGACATGATTAATTATTGTGTCATACTTATTATCGTTAGAACCATATTCAAGGACTATTATTAAATAAGTTATCCATAATTGGTGATTACATCCATAATGATGATCACCCTTTGTATGGTGAATTTTAATATTTGGGATTTTAGTTCTTTGATAAGTTCATATATTCGAGTGATTGGCAAGATCTTGTTGATTGTAATCCCCTTTAATTAAAGTAATTGTGAATTGTTAAATGGATAGTACCATGTATCATTCCCACGTGATGTACCTAAGGTATGATCATCAATTTTATTAGTTAGTAATAATTGGAAAATGTAAGTATATTGTATATATATGACTTATACTAATTGGTTATAATTGAATGCCTTGGTTTCACATCTATAGAACCCCTTTAAATTTCTAATGGATGGTATCAAAGTGAAGCATAATATATTATTATAAATTATATGAATCAATTAAATGTTTTCTTGACCAGTTATCCTTTTAAAACTAATGAATGGAAATGGATTGAACCAAATGAATTATCAAAAGGAATGAAAATTACAAGAAATAACTTCCTAAATAAATGAATTACATGGTTCCAAATGTAAATGGACCAATTAATTATTATAATAGTGGTTTGACTCAATCTAAAAATGGATTCCAAATGGAATTATTTGAGTACTCATGGATTCCATTCCCATTCATGGATGCTAGTTTCCAAGGGTGAGACACACCTTGGAACCAGAACCTCAACTATTCAGTGGATGGATAGTACAACATTGTAGGATCCATGCTTCATTATTATTATGGAATACCTTAGATACACTCCATTTATCTACTGTGATGTCAATGAACATGTGGTGCCACAAATACTTACTTAGGCCAAGTCACTAATTATCATATTTTATTATTGTGTAATACCTTGTATGGAGATCCTTGGATTGAACTCCTACCCTAATATCTAAGATATGGATACTAATTTGGTTGGATCAACCCTTGACTTCATGGATTATTTGGTCATTACCCTAGAACCTCTTCAATATTATTATAATTACAGGATGATTCTCTATGTCTTCGATCAATCACTATAAGAATCATGCTAGGATGTTAGTGTTGGACTCACCTCACAATAATTGTTATAAAAATGAATTAGTTAATTAATTTTCTGGTTGTTTGTTCATAAACCAGTTGAGGGATAGATTAGGTTCATGGTTATTTACATTACTATAATTATTTATGTTTAAATATACATTCCTTCAAACTATTACAATTTTTATTACATGGAATAGATTTTATATATGTCGTTGGTGGTGGCCTACTGAGAATTATCTCACACCATATCAGGGACTCCATTAGAACCCAAGAATACTACATGTATTCATTTTTTGAAAAAGTAAATTGTACCGTTTTAGACACTCGATTTTTGGCTTTAGAATGGAGTTCAAAGAATATGACCAAGTTTGATATCGGGATGCTGAGGATAGTTTCGTATTTATATTTTTTGTATTTTCTAATAGTTACCTCCATATTTTCATTATTATTAGATACATGACATATCATCATCATATTTTGTATAGATCTATTAGTTGTTCAGTTGTTTATTACTCCTATATTTTTTGGATGTAGATCATTTTATCTTACACTTCTTCCTCTATTAACTAGTTATATTTTTTATCCATATTACTACACTCTGTTAATGATAGAATAGTCTCCCCAAGGTCTCACCCTAGGACATTGACACTAGTCAGTAGCCTCTGTAATTTTGGGAGATGTGGTTGAGGCCATGTAGAAAACAAGCCTTGGGGAACCACTCAGTGGAATCGGGGTTCCGGACATCACACACATCATGGTTTTGGAGGGGTTTATATGAGGAATTTGGGACCCTGTTTTTTTTTTAAAAAAAATAATACATATCTACAAAGATGGATAAACTATGTCGAGTATCCAGGTGTGCGAGAAGATGCTAAGATCCAGTGTCAGGGACTTTTTTCAAATATAGGATGATCAGATCCCACTGGTTGTTTTCACTTATAACAATATATAACACTCTATTATCATCATGGAATGATTCATGTCCATGTATAAGAGATCCTATGGGTCAAAATTATGATGGAATGAGTTTTATGAGACACCTCTTATTGGGTCAGAGATTATTCATGCGATTATATAGTGTTTAGGTGATTTATGTGAATGTAATTATATCACAAAGGACAAATAAATATTAATCTAATTGATGTTGTATGCCTATATATTTTGAGTAGGGAGTTGATGTTATCTATTGATTCTCCCTATGACTTATTTTGGGGAAATTTATTCAGGAGATCAAGCTATAATGGATCTTCATTGGGTTTTTTGAGGTCCTATAGGGGGTTGTACATGTTTCTTACCACTCCAAATTACACTTTCATTTCAAATGAGTGCATGACATCTTCTACTTTTCATAGTTGAGGGGTTACTTACATGATCTGACCCTTTTTTAGACAAGGGATAGAAAGATGTTGAGGATGGATCCACCTATGCAGAGTACCCATAGAAAATCAATGGGGGATAGGAGAGGCTCCATACACAGTTAATTGTACATTTTTTCAAGTTATATGGTAATAAGAGAGTGTGAAGGAGAGATCTTGGGAGAATGAGATATAGGTGTAGTCTCAAAACCAAAACCTCTTCGTGTAGCTTGTTATTTTCAGAGTAAAAATCACTATAATAGATTAGAATGTTAAATATTTATTTTTTGTGTTTAGTACTTTTAATATTTAAAAATATGTATTTGGATTTCCCCTAGAGTCGTCGATGTGATTGGGTGTCATATGACCCCAAAATTAAAATATTAAAAATGTTAATATTCATTAATGAACACACATACACATCTTTTCAATATAAATAATTTTCCTAATTAATGGGACCTCAAATGGGAAATATGATATCGTAGTTGTTTCATGACTATGGGTTATACACAAAGAATGACAGGAATTCATTTTCCATCATACATTTGGATGAAGGTGAACAGTGGTGGGTTCATTAAGTAAAATAAATAATTTATTTTATTTATTTTATTTGATGTGTTAAACCTCCTTTACCCCCATATGTAACTATATTTCTTTTATGTTTTAATGTTTACATGAATAACACTGGGCGGATTATAGGATACAAGGTGGGGTTCCATTGATTAAAAACTACAAATTAGGGAGAAGAGGTCATTCATAAAAGAATTGATCTTTTCCAACAATGGTCCAGGATACTGAAAAAGAAAATGGGAAAAACCTATTATTCAACATTGATCAATACAAAAATGAAATAGGGGATGCTACTTCTTTGACTTCCACCAAAATTTTATTTTTCAATTAATGAATTTATAATATTTATTATTATATGGGTATTTACATTATTCTTATAAATACAATTGTTATTTTTTTTTGTGGTGGTAACCCATGAGATCACCAATTCCATTGTCTATGAAAAGACGCCAACCAAATAACTATCTAAATTAATTCCTCATTATTTTGATTTGTGATTTTATTCCCTTTTTCATTATTTTTTCATCACTGATAATCCTCTAAATTGTGGTTCAATGAATACACAGAGGTTGATCATCACATGACCTCTCTTTAGAACAATGGAACATTTTTATGGGTCTATATTCAGGATCGAGAGCAAAAATGAGGCGGGATGAACTATTATGGGATATCAGATATAGATCAGAGGTTTACTAGGGGACCATCATTCAATGGATTCAACATATGGAGGGACATGAAATTGGGATTTAATTTGGAGGGGTTGGGTGGATTGAATTTGTCCATCAGTTATGGATCAGGTGTGATTAACCATTGATTTAAGGTCATCGATATGATTTATAATGGAAATGATAGTGCTGAGGGTATGATTTAGTTTCCTGAAATGGTGTTCATTTTTCTAGAAAGTCTTGATATTCACTACATGTAGTCCACGATAACATGCGGTTTATTCACCTGATTATGAAGTTTAGAATTTCAGGTAGATAAAAATATGACACACTATGTGTTATCCATACATGTTGTGTGACCTAGTATTATTATCTCTGTGTGTACCCTAGGAGTACATGAGTATAAAAACCTCCAATTAAACATGAACAACCAGAGTACATGGGAATGTCCATGTACTTAGACATGGATAGAATACCTGGACATGACTACTGTCTACATGAATGAGCTCATATACATAGGAATATACCGAAAGACAAGAGAATACCCCAAGGATGTAAAGACACACAATATTCCCTTTACACACTACATAGTCCCACATCTACAGTTAAGATATGTGTAGGATAGGACATGCCCAGGTTTCCAAGGGATTTCACACATCATGTGACCCAATATAAATTCCATATGGGTCTCTTAGAAATTTTAAATTTTCATATTTATTTCATCAGAACATGAATCTATGATAGTAAGTAGCCTATATTGAGTGGGTTTAAATATTAAACATGATGGGGTATTTTTTGGTATTAATGATATGAAATGTGTCTTTACAAGTGTGTAAATTCCTTCATTTTTTCTTGGACAACAATGGTGATTAGGTTAGATCACCAAAGATATGCTGGGTTCGGTACTCCCCCGTCACACTATGGTGAAAGTCCCCCATACATTTTACGTAGGTAGAGTCAGTACCCCCTCATAGTAAATCAGGGTGTGGGTACACTATCTATAGTGTAAGGACTCCCCTATCATTTATCACCGACGGGGAGCATGTTCATCATGGATTTAGTTTTCCCTCATTTTTGGAGTAGAGTTGCAAGGAGTGGTACCCTATAGTCATATTTATGTGAGGTTTTGCTTGATTCTAGGAATTAGAGATGGAACATTGGACCTATATGATGACTCCTCATTCTTATCTTGTCTTTGAGAATGTATATACAATTTTATGAATAATTAGGCATGATATAAAATGATAAAAAGAGGGAAATATGGAAATGTGGTAACAACAAAAATATGACATTATAAAAATAAGTCAAGGATAACTGCACATAAAACATAACACAGTGTGATTTTGATAACCCACCACAATCCATAAATTCTATCTAATGAGATTAAAATATTACAATATTCATTGGATAACTATATAATATCAATCCCACCCGTCACTTTCATATCATGTACATGCATATGTGTTCCACTTAAATCACACAAAATAAGAATGTATTTCAAAAATTTTAACCCAATGATTATTAATTGTGAGTCAAAAACATATAAATCCCCAATAAATTAATTATAGTAACAACTAGGTGAATATACATGAGTTGAAATGGAGATTCTAATTCAATTATAAATTTTTGGCGTGGAAAATGAGAGGATAATTTTGCCAGCATAATGGATATACATAAAGGATTAGAGAAGTGGAGAATGAGTGTAGAAGGGATATATAAAGACATTGAAATCATATAGAAAGTAATATGGATGTGAAAAAAATTTCTAAACATGAAAAATTGGAAACAAATCCCATATTATGAAGACATTTCTAGAATAAAAAGGTCAAGGATAGGATCCCTTACCTAGAGAGGGCACTTCTAAAAGATTGGGAGAAGCTTATTAAGAGAATGGGGGAACCATGGGATGAATATAGATAGAATATTATAGAGTAATGTTACGGTATAAGGGTTTTGAGTCAATATGAATGTTTGTTTTTTCTTGTTTATATGTGAAAATAGGGAAGATTTATTCATTAATTTGAAAACATAGAGTATAAAATCATTTTGAGAATGTAATAAAAATACCTTGACATTTTTACTTCCCATGGTTTCTACCAAAGGTGATTGTTTTAAATTATTTTACATTTTTATGAAACAAAAACAATAAAATAATTTTCCTGGGGATTTGAATGTGTGTCATACTAATAAATAATCGATTTTAAAATGATAAAATGAAATATAAGATTTGGAGTATTAATTAAATACATATAAAATTAAAATAATAACATAAAAACATAGTATTTAAAATTTTGATTATATATTTTTTTGTGGAATATTATATAAGATATATGGGTAGATATTTGATGAACCAAGGGTCTTTGAGAGTGTGAAGGGGAGAGGAGTCTGGGTGGCCTTTTATAATTGGGGTGAGAACACACATGAAATTTATAAGAAGAAAAAAGTTATAACCACACATTTTTCATTAACCAATATCACAAAATGGACCATTATAGAACCATATAAGATATATTTTCTAAATAATTCCATCCAATATAAGTTGGAAGAGGTTTATGTAATTCTAAACCCTTATATTCTTAGTTTAACCCCAAGTAAACTCATTTTGACATTAATAGTGGTAATTTATTTTTTCTGTTTATAGAATTCATTATGGTAAAACGTGATTTGAAATTATTATATAATATAATTTATTATGATATAAAATACTAAATTTGTTTTTCTAAATTCAATTCATGTTATTTGTTGAATTCAATTTGAAATTAAACCCGTAGATTCGTCGAAATAAAAGTTCTTCCAAACATGAAAAAAAATTATATCAGAATTTATAATGAAATCTATTAAAATAAATTAAATGATTAAATTTAAATAAAATTAAACAACATTTAATTTAAAATTAATTAAAAATATTATTTAACATCCCACATAATTTCAATGAAAAATGAATTATTTAGTAAAAAATTTTATTTTTCCCTATTTATCAAAAAAGTAAACCTTTTAGAAAATTAAAACAAATCATAAAAAATAATTTTGACATGTAGATTCAGAAAAATTAATATTATTTTTTAAAATTTAGTTTTCTAGAATTGGTAAAAAAATTGTTTTAAAAAATGTGTCCAATGTGTGACTATACATCGTTTTAAGAAAAGTACACTTTTTCAAAAAGTATTTCTTATTATTTCAAATCGTTTTATTTTATTTATAATAAATAGATAACCATAGAATTTATTTTCTATAGATTTATAACCTATATTTTTTATTATATAGTCAGTAATATACGTTCCACCAACAAAACAGCTAGATTATAATGGTTATTTTTAAATAAAAATATTTTAATAGACTATCATGTTTTCTTTAATCTCTGTGTTGCATGCATCATAATCTATCAAATAGATTGAATTTATCTAGAAAGATATATATTGTAAATCTCAAGGTCTAACCTTATATTATATCTTTATGGTTTGTTCCATATAAACAATCGAACATAATGTAATTAATTTAAAATTTTAGGGTTTCATGTACGGAAATCTATAAAAGAAATTAAATTTATTTAAAACAAATATACTTTTAAATCTCATTGGGTAACATTTTCCCAACCTTACAAAAATTATATCCTCTAAATTTGATCTTTTACTTGGAAATAAATTTGTTGATATTGGAAAATTCTTTTTTTGAAATCACACATCATAAAAAAGTTTAATAAAACAAAAACATAAAAAGGGGAAAGTATATTAAGAAAGAAGTCTTGAATAATCTATAACTAGGTTTCCATGTAAGATAAAATAAGTGGGATGTAAAAATATGGCCATGTATGAAAAGTGTAAATAATTCTAGAGAATAATAGACAAAATTTATCAAATGAAAGTAAATTATAAAAGAAAATTTAATGAACACAAATCCATAATTTTGTGATGATATAAAATTCTATTTGATTCATTTGATTTTAATTTAATATGATATCATTTTTGTTTAAAGATTTTATTTATAAACCTAAGGAATTATTTTACTATCAAATAATTAAAGGATATATACTTAGATTATATCATTTATTATAATTAATATTGCATCCTTTTGTTTCCCTTTAACCAACTTATACTTCAACTATTATTCAAAGAAATGAATATTCAAAAATTTATCTTTATAACTCAAACACTATATTTTACTTTTAATAGATCATAAGACCCTTACATGAGTAATAAGTCATTTCTCCTATCACTACATATATTTGTAATGAAATTTTTTTGCATAATTTATTCTATAATTCATTAATTTATTAAATCTTTACATTAACCTAAAATATAAAATTAATGAATTTCCTAAATAGTTATCAGTATAAATCATCCAAATTATTTTTGAACAAATTTTATGTCCAAAGAGATATAAGGAAGGACACTAAATTTTCAAAATCAACTTAACATTAGATTCCCCAAAAAATATAATGTATCTATTAATTTCACATACCAATAATTTAAATACCTTGATCACTATAATATCCAAATGATAACATGAATTATCACAAAAATAATATATCAAGTTGTTGAATATAATCCATAAATAATAAAATAGAAAACCTTATAAAAAATAACATATACCATTAAATAAATCATATATTTAAATGCCTCCAATATTATACCATAAACATATATTTTCAATTTTAAGGTCAATATAGCGCACATAGTAAGGGTTTTCTTCACTTAATAATTTTTTTTCAAGCTGTTCAACCTTTGACTAAATCACTTTTATGGTACCATTCATCACATGCTTTCAAATCCTTAAATAAATAGTATAGTAGAATAATCCTTATATATTTCATGATTCTTATAATGGTAATTTCATCTCTAAAATACTACTAAAACACTTTTTTATGAAAATTAACAAGAATAATAATGATTCTACTTCAATTGTATAAATCGAATATTCTTGACCTTGATATCATACCTCATTTGGAGTTATATTCCCATGACACTTGAGTAATTGGTTGGAATAGTTCCCCATCTCTATTTAGTTAGGGAAATACCCTTTGAGTGAATCTCTAAAACCCTTTCATTCCTGAGCATGGTGTCCTTTTCTCTACGCTTGAATAAATATCATATTACATTTAGGCATGTAACAATGTGTTTCTTTTGAAAAGAATCCCATATAAAAAATCATTCTTTCCCTTATTCTCCTTATACATATTTTTCTCTACCTTACACATCTTCTCATTATTCCCTTCAAATACATAAGAATTATAAAATTATTTTTCCATCCTGTCTGGGTATGATATTATTTACCCATGTTATGATAATGTCTTGGAGACTAGTTACCTTTGATTTATTTGATAAACCCCATCAAAGAAATTGCAAATAATTCTCATTGGATTATGTATATACCCTGTATAATTCCTTGATAAAATTTTAAATTTTGATATATAATTTTCAATATTTTCCTATTACTTTTGCCTCAAATTCAAACAATTTCTCTCTATATACACAAAATTACTCAGAAAGAAAATATTTTTCCAAAAATCATTTACAAAAATCCATCCATTCTAAATTTACTATTTCTTCTTCATCCTAAGTGTTTTGAAAAGAAGACCTCTGTTGATCATCATCTCATGAGAGATGATAAAATACCATTAAAAACATATCCCCTTCATTATATCCCAACGAATTAAATATCATCTCAATATATCTTATTAGTTTCTTAGATGCAAATGGATTTTATGTCCCATTAAAAATGGAGGGTTAGGATGCATAAAGAGGTAAAAAATGCCTCACTTAATGATGGATCAGCAGGCTACTCCATGTAAGAATTTTTGTTTCCTATAACCTGAGTCATTTTTCCTAATATGGTTATAATATGTCCACTTCAAGTCGTAGCACTATCTCAAACATAATTTTCCATCATAGGATATAAATACCTACATGGTGTACATCAAAATATATGGTTCCCATTCCATCTTCTAGGATAAATTTCTAAATAGTTGAATACAACGGTATGGATCATAACATTTTTTTATTATCTGTAATCCCAAATCTAGTGAAAAAAAATCATCAATTGAAACATTTATGAATAGATAATCTCATAATAAGAAACTTTTCCTTTGTAAATGTATTCAAATCATAAACATATTTTGAATCATTTTTAATTGTCTATAAAAAAATATTAATTATGCCAAAAATATTCTCTGGGTGTGAAAAGACAAGCCTGTAGTAAGGGTCATTATCATGTACCAATTAATTCTCAACTCAATTTGAGCACTCCTTTTTTGGAGCTATTACATATAGGTAGATGTATTCTAGACCACATCCACTTATAATACAAGATAGATATGTATTTCTATGAAAACTACATTATCTCTACCTTACCAAAATTATATCTTATACATATAACTATCTTTAAAGTAATTCTTTGGGATATATTCCATAATACATTTTTTCCTAAATCTAGTTCCCAAGGTTCCTACTAACCAACATCTGATAATAACTATAATTACACCACCACCAATAGCATAGACTCATTGGTTACCTTATTATATTTTCAATCGATATAAGGTATCATGTAACGAAGGACAAAATAGTTTATTAGCCATTGTTAAAAATATACATAC
The DNA here is from genome assembly GCA_963277665.1 of Viscum album. NCBI lineage: Eukaryota > Viridiplantae > Streptophyta > Magnoliopsida > Santalales > Viscaceae > Viscum > Viscum album. The sequence continues at coordinate 1,039,614,718 of OY728143.1, read as the reverse complement.
CTTAATGTCACAAACATTTGAAAATAGAAAATAAAAAAATTAATATTATTTAAGAATACCATTATTCCCCAAACGATATCCTAGTATATAAATAACAAAACACACTTTGGAAACTAGTATAAAACATAATAAAAGGTGTTATCTCAGATGCTCAGTTATGGTATTTTCACAACATAGTATGTCATGAATAAATAATAATAATAAAATTTAAAATGTAAATATCTAAAAAAATTAATTTTAAAAATAATTTGAGAATAATACAAAAAGAATAAATGATGATCCAATTAATACATATACATAACCACTTGAGTTTGAAACATATCCATGGATATCACAAAAAAACAAACAATCACAACGATATCAATAATTAATCGCATAAGGTTTGAATACATAATTTCATAGATCATAAACAAATTGTTAAGGCCTAGTTACTTATTTTTTAAATTCATGGCCTCACACCATGACATCTTATATAAATTTTTAAGGCCTCCTTCAAATACTAAAGGTAATTTTCCTTATAAAACATTATTATGCTTCAATGGGGTGCCAAATTATTGGCCCCAACCATCACATAATATGTCCAATGAATTTCTCATATAATATTGTGGGAACATAATCAACGTAAATATTCATATTAAAGAAACTAAAAAGTTAAATATTAATACTTACCCCAATAAGTAAGCATATTCATAAACCATCTAGAGTAATATAGTGAATAGTAGAAAAAAAGTACATCTATAGTAAAAATTATCATAATTCGTATAGAGGAATAATAAGTATAGTTTTATTATGACATATCCATAGCGTATCATAAGTAGAATAAGATTTATTATTAGTGATGAATATAAATTTCATCGAAATCTCAAAAACACATTTGTGGAAAACAACCATTTCACTTTTAAAATAACCTTTTAAAACAAAAACTTCAAAAATAAAAATTGAAAAAAAAAATTAAAATAAACTTTGAAACATGTAATATAAGAGATAAAATAATGAGTTTTCATGGTGATGGTAAATTACATACATTTATTATAAGTTAAAAAAATCCATTTCACACTATAGTAGAATGACTAAAATGTACCTCATTAAGAAAATTAAAAGAATATTTATCTAAATTTTTTGATATAAAAAATGTGTAAAAATTAAATGAATAAATAATTTGGAGGTTTCTAAAAACATCTTGTAATATAGATTTAGAAAACATAGTATTAGATGAAAAAAACATTTTCGTATGAAGAGATAATTTAAGTCACCTTTTCATAAATAATTGTATCTATCATTTTATGTACCAAATTGACATTAAATTCTAACAGTACCTAAAAATATAGTTAGTATCTATATAATAAAGAAAAAAATTGTTTTTAATTTAGAAATAAAAAATAATTCCCCCAAGGTATACAAAAACCTAAACAATTCCAAATAATAATGAGATTGTGAAATTAACCCTTAAAAATTTAGAAAAATTTTAATCATAATCCCCATTAGAGAATTAACTTCATATAAATCCTTAAATACCATGAACCATATTATTTAAATGATATAACATATGAAAAATTTTATTATATTCATCACCCAAGGGAATAAGTAGTGAATATTGCATATGTCTCTTGAAAGTAAATGTGAGACGAGAAAACATTACCAAATTTGATATCCTTTGTATGAGTCAAAAACTCTTGGGTAATAAATGTAATTCTATTTTAATTCTATTAAATAACCATATTCATATATATCATACCATATATGATATACATATATCCTTTTATCACCCATTTATTAATAATTATTTGTAAAAATCACTAGTTCTTGAGGTAATTGCTTCATTTTTATCTATGTTATTGTTTATAAATTTAAGTACATTAAATTTTATCATGGTTACATAATCTACATAATTTTAGAATAATAAAAATATTATATATATTTTAATTTTATATGTTTTTTTAGTAATCTATAAATGTTATAGATAGAAAATGGATTATATTATTCATGGAGATGGTAAGTCATACGTATTCAAAAACTATGCTTCCATTTCTCTGGATAGATAGAACCAAAATAAAATAAATATTAATTATCCTTTTTTGAATAATGATTATTTCATATTATCAAAAAATTACTATAATTTTTTAGAAAATGGAAACATACTTCATGGATATTTCATACGAAATTAAGGTCATTATATTATAACAAAATATTTAAATAAATTTATATCATGAACATAATTATATTACTCAAAAAATAAACACTTTTATATAATAAAATCATACAGTTATGCCTATGTGGACACATAATGGATATTAAAAACTAATAAAGTGACATTGTGTAACATTGTACTGTTTAAATAATAATTATGTCATTTTCATGGAATAGTGTGCATTAAAAAACTAATTTTCAAGCCTAATGAATTATAAGTATAATTAAATTCATCTCACAATAATATTTATGAATAATTATAGAATTGTAACTTATTTTTAGTCTAATTTAACATAATTTACCCTTAATTGAGGTGATAAATTTTATCATGGTTAATAATCATATTGACCAAAAATAAATGCGGGCTATTTGAAAATTTTGATAACTTTTATCATAAATAGGTAATTAATTTCATATAATTAAATATTTAAAAATGGAAGATAATAATTTTAATTTACATGTGCAAAACGTGACAAAAATAATTTTAACAAAAAATACATCTTTAAGCATAAAACTAGAAATATTATTATCATAATCCTAGACAAATTTTTTTTATTGTTTAAATAATTTTTCAAGTGATTAATATATAAATTTAATTAAAAGAATTCCATATTAGAGGTTTATTTAATTTATTTTGATAAAAACACATTACAATCATAAAAACTATGAATTAGAAAATTAATCATTTTATTTAAAATGATATTTATTTTAAAATATAATAAATTGGTTACCAATGAATTAATTTTATACATCTATAAAAAACATTTCACATAATTTAGATAGCTATAGAAACCCACACCTTTTATATATAATAGTACATGATTTTAAGTATAATTATACATCAGAGTACAATCCAGGGATTGTTAAGTCTAGTGTCTTGGAAGACTCAGTACATAAAACATAAAACAAGGTGCTAAAAACACTTCTTTATTTAATCTCCATAAAGAGATCCTAACTTCCTTTGAGCCCTTACATCTGCATAGGGTACCTATAAAGACCTAGACTTAAACATTACATAATCTTGAATTAAATGAATAATTCTCATTGAGGATCTTTTCAGGTTTAGAGTTTTTAAGAGTTAGGCCCTAACTATTACATTAGATCTCAAAAATTACAAAGTAGACACCTCTATCCAGTTTCCATTTTTTTATAAAAGAAAAACTCTTGAAAAAAGGATTCATGTATAGTCCCATGTTATAGACAATAAGACTTTTCCTTGATCCTATCCTTGACCGTATTCATCTTTAAGTCTTGTGAAAAACCTTTCAAAAGATTGGATGAGCATAAAAATATCAGTAAGTGGTATAAAACAAAGAAAGAAAACATTAGTTCATCAATACATACATAACATAATTTCTTTAACATACCTTCTTAAATCAAAATATTTAGTTATAACACATAGTAATCAAAAATCATAAAGTTAACTTGTGGCATCCATATTATACTTACATTGTAGATATTACATCTACATAGGGAGTTATGTTTGGAATACCAATCATACTATATTCCCTAAATCTCTTAAGAGAAACATTCACAATTACCCCTGTCACTTTACCAAATGCATTGGAGAGCTATCTCGGGCTCACTCACCCAAGGTTTATCATGGAACCACCCATATACATAAACAATTCACAAGAACCATAAAATAGTCATAACACAGAACACAAGCATAAAGGAAAGATAACCTTTCCACATTGCAATCACAATATATCATTTCAATATATTGACATAATCAATCCTTTTACAAAACCATTTTCAATACCAAAATATTCAAAAGAGTATATGGTATTCATTTTCTTTTTAAAAAACATTACTTCTTGTTAAGGAAGCCAAAGTTCAAATAATAATCGCAGCGGGAAAAAAATCTTTGTCACCGCTTAAGTTAAAAAGAAACATTATTTTTTTTGTTTTGTTATTAAATCTCCTTGTAGAAAAAGATTCATTTTTAGGGAAATTAAAAGTCAAAGGTATTTATACACCATATAAAAGAACATTGTGTATAAAACAAAATATTTCTCAATGAAAGGAGATTGAGACGAAGTCCCTTACCTCATGTCCGATATGACCAGTTCATTCTTTAATCTCCTGAATAATGAACTAAAGTTAATTTATACTTCATTAGGAACCTATTTCATGTTTATTATTCTTCTTTTATTACTTATTTCCATGTTATAAACATTATGTAATCATTTAAGTTAATAATGATCATTTTGTCGATATTTAGTACATCAGTCAAAAATAAACTTCTTATAATTAAAAGTTGTCCATGTGGTCAAAATTCTGTTATCTCTAGAATTATTTTCAGGATTTAGATATCATATATATCATATATATCTTGTATATATATGTATTTATAATATTACATAACATTTGGAGGTAAGAAATGAAATGCACCGTTCATTGAGACTATAGGTCGTACATACGCATGAACACTACTTTCATTTCTATTTCAGGTTTAATGGAGTGAAAACTTAATGATATATAGGTATATTATAATTACAACATAATATAATATATAATCTTAGTAAATCCATCCTTTATACATTCCACATATGACATGAATGATTTATATCACTTTGAGGGGGCGGTAGTCCGCACGTCCTCAAAAGAAATTATCACGTTTACCCATAATAGAACCCATAAAGGAATTATATAAATGAAAAATACAGAAGTATAGAGAAAATATAAATATAATATATATAACATATAAATATAGTTCCACTTTAATGGCCACCATGAGAGGTGGTTGGAGATAATTGAACAATCATCGTTTCGTGAGGCAGTTTTTCACTGTCCACAGAAACAATATGGTATTTACCCATTAGATGGAGGTGTGTGTAAGTGTAGTTATAATCCTTCTCATAAAAAAACCTAGTATATTTTGGATATTATTGTTGTTATAATGTAAAGGAATAAAAAGAGTTTAGGGGGTTGGAGAAGGAAAATAAAACAAAAGAACTTAAGAGAAGATGTTGCCTTTAAATTGGGTATCTCCCTTTGGATTGAACCAAAAGGTTTACTTGAAGAGCCTTAAGCCTAAGGTAAGGCTTCTAAAAGAAATATAGGGATTTAGGGAGATTAACTGGTAAGAGGTTGTATGAGCCAAGGGGCTTGAGAAGTGTGAGGAATGGGTTAGAAATGAGGGATTTTTATAAGGGGAAGGATGGGATCTATAAGAATGTTTGAAATTTTTTTATTATATATTTATTTTCGTTTTCTAAAGGTCCAAAACTAATTAAAGTCAGAGATAAGATGACTCATGTTAGAAATAAAATCATCCAGAAATAATTGGACAGGTTTTGGATATTACTTTAATCTTTATAATATTATTTATTTATATTATTCATTAATGTGGTAAACACTACATCATTATTTTGTCATAAATAATTTTATTTATATGATGTCTAAAAATTATAAAAATATAAATTGATGTAGGAAATATTATTATATTTCAAAATAATATTTATAATCTAATAGATATCTTATATAACCCCATGTAAAAATTGATTAACTAAAATAAATATGTTTAATCCATTTTTTTCTTTACGTTAAATTAATTAATATAAAGTGTCATTATAACTCTTAACTGGATCCATGGGGTCCCAAAATAGACCCAAGGATTCCCATGGTCAGAAATGACTCATCCAATATGTTTAGTACAATTTTTAATATTATTTGGGTTTATTATAATATTCTTTTTACCTTTAATTACCCTATTTACCTTTAATTGTGGTAAATGAAAGTCAAAAGTTACTATTCACCAAAAATTATTTCTATCTTATTGAAAAATATTTTATATACTAATAACATCCATGTATGTTGGATTTTTAAAATTAAATTCACAGAAGCATTAATATTTTATTTAAATGAAAAAGTTAGTTTTTAACTACTACTTAGTGTTTTCACAATTCATCAAAAATTGAAGGTTTTCATAAAAATACCAATAATTCAGCCCAATAAATATTTGGTATTCCAAATTAAAAAATGATGTCTATTTTACCAAATTCAAAACAAATAATTTGCATTAGTTAATTTAAAATTAATTCCTGTTGACAAAACAAAAAAAGATGTTTTTAAGAAATAATAACTATCAAGAGATCGACAGTGGTTTGTGTCCAATTTCAATGTGAAATTACATCCAATGACCATAATTGTATTACATAGTAAAAATATAATCTAATTAAACCTTAAAAAAATTAAAAAGATAATCTAACCATATCAGTAAATTAGATTAAAAGGCAGTTTTGAATTAAAATATAGTATTTTTCACTATTCATTAAAAAATGAATTTTATCAGATTTTTTTTACCCAAAGTAAATTTTGATGTCTCGATTATTAAAAAGTATTTTATTTTGTCAAATAGAACATATAAATGTGACCAAAACTAGACTTAAAGAGGGTACTCAACCAAAATGCGGTAAATTTACCTTTTAATGAATATTAGATTATTTGTGCTTGAAATTAGATTTATTCACATTTTAATATTATATCTTTTATAGGATAAATATAAAAACATTTAACAAACAGGTATAATCAAATTTTATTTAGTTATGATCATTCATTACAATACAACGGCTAGGCATTAACTTCTATTTAATATAATATTATATTATTATTTTTCAGTATGACCCAACGTTGTATGCAACATTAGATTTCAAAGAAACATGTTGTTGTGTATTGAGTACTCCATCGAACATAACAAACCCTTTAAATTAAAATTAATATTTAATTAAAAAAATATTAATAAATATGAAAATATAATATCCTTTATTTACCTGGGATGTTACATCCTTCCCCACATTTGGAAATTGTGGCCTCACAATTTTATTCAGTTATCATATAAATGGGTGTATTTATCCCTCATATCATTTTCATATTACCACATTGCCTCTTCAACAATATGGTTTTCCCAAAAAACCTTTACCTAGTGAATTACCTTATTCCACAACACTTTATCTCTATCATCAAGAATCTGGATGGGTTATTCCTCATAAGAGAGATTCTCTTCAAACTTAACTACCTCTTGGCTGAAAACAATAGATGGATCCAACATATACATTCTCAACATTGAAACATGACAAACATTGTGTACTTGGGATAAACATGGAGGAAAAGCCTCCTTGTAAGAAACTGATCCAACATTCTCTAGGATTTTATAAGGTCTAATGATCTTCGTACTCAATATTCTCTCGTTAACAAAAATGCATCACACGTTTCCATGGAGGAACTTTGAGAAAGACATGATCACCTACCTCAAAAAAAAGATCATTCCTTCAGCTATCTGCATAACTTTTTTGCCTGTTCTGAGTTGTTCTCATGTGCTTCTAAATCAACTAAACCTTTTCTGCCCTCTCTTCTACTAATTCTAGTCCCATATGTTTCCTTTCACCTACTTCATCCCAAAAGACAGAGTTTGACACTGCTTCCCATATAATGCCTCAAATGGAGCCATCTGTATACCAGAATGAAAACTATTATTATAAGAAAATTTAACCAAATAATGATGTTGGTCGAAACATCCATGATAATCCAGTGAAAAAGAACATACCATATCCTCCAAGGTTTGAGTTTTTCATTCTGACTTCCCATCTGATTGCGAATAAAAAGCTGTAAAAAAATTTAATTTAGTACCCAACGACTTCTGAAGGCATTTCCAAAAGTTAGAAATAAAATGGGATTACGATCAGATACAATGGAGAGGGGAACTTCATGAAACCTGACTACCTCTTTAACATATAACTGAGAATGTATATCTAGAGACAATGTATCTTGAATTGGAAAAAATTAGATTATTTAGTAAATTGATCTACAATAACCTAGATTACATTATTACCTCAAGATGTCTTTTGTAATCCCACAATGATTTCCATGGATATATTTTCCCATTTCCACTTTGGAACTCGTAAAGGATGAAGCATCCCATTCAGTAATTGCCTCTCTGCTTTAACCTACTGACATGTCAAACACTTCATAGTAAAATCAACAATATCTCTTTTCATTCTATCCCACCATTAATACTCCCTAAAATCTTTGTACATCTTAGTACTACTCGGATGAACTGAAAACCTAGAACTATGACCTTCATATAACAACTCATTATTCAACAGTGAATCACAAGGCACACATAATCTCTTCTCAAATCTCAAAACACAATAATTACTAATTTTCAAATCAGGAAACATACCCTTTTAAACCAACTCTACCATTATTTTCAACTCACTATCTTCCTTCTACGCTTGCTTAATTATGTCTAATAGGGATAATCACACTGATACCTGAAACAAAATAGAGTAATTTCTTGCACCAAAAACTTCTATTACAATGTTCATCAAGTCTTTAATCAATGGATCTTATTCCAAATGTAACATGGTCAATGAAGCAATACTTATTTGACTCAAATCATCAGCCACTTTATTTTCCTTTCCTGGATGGTAATGAATTTTGAAATCATATTCCTTGATTAATTCCAACCATCACTTCTATCTAATGTTCAATTATTTCTGAGTGAATAGATACTTAAATCTTTTTTGGTCTGTATATATTTCACATTTTACCCCATAAAAATGATTCCTTCATATTTTTAAAGAAAAAACAGCAATAAATAATTCCAAATCATGTGTATGGTAACTTAACTCATGAGGTTTCCACTGACGTGAAGCACAATCAATTACCTGATCATTCTGCACGAGGAAACATCCAAGTCCTTTCACTGAAGCATCTCTTTAGATAACAAACTAACAATTTCTGGAATGTAGGGCTAAAAATGGAGTATTCACCAATCTTATTTTCAATTCATGAAGATAATCATCACATTACTTTGTCCAGATGAACTTAACACCTTTTCATGTTAACTTATTCATTAGACTAGATAACCGTGAAAAATTTTCAACAACCCTCCAGTAATAACCTACCAAACCAAGAAAACTACAAATCTCAGTTACATTTGGGGGCCTTGGCCATTCTTCAACAACTTTTGTTTTAGAAGTATCAAAAGTTATGCCATTTTTTGAAACAATGTGACCAAGGAAAGAAATTTTTTGTAACCAGAATTCACACTTTCTGAATTTCCCATATAGTTTCTTTTCATTTAAGGTTTTCAAGACAACCCTCAAATAACTTTCATGCTCCTATTTACATTTAGAATAAACCAAAATATCATCAATGAACACAACCACAAACTTCTCTATGAACTCAGGGAATATACTATTCATAAGATCCATGAATACAGTAGATGCATTGGTTAACCCAAAAGTCATAACTACGAATTCATAATGGTCATATCTAGTACAAAACTCAGTCTTTGGAATGTCTACATCCTTTACTTTCAACTGATGGTACCCTGACCTAAAATCAATCTTCGAAAAATACTGAGCTCCATGGAGCTGATCAAACAAATCATCGATTTGAGGCAAAGGATACTAGTTCTTAATAGTGATGTTTTTCAATGCTCTATAATCAAAGAAAAGTCTTACTGAACCATCTTTATTTTAAACAAAAAATATATGAGAACTCCATGGTAATGTGATAGTTTGAATGAAACCATTATCTAATAACTCCTAAAATTGCTTCTTTAACACTAAAAGTTCAATATGAGTTATTTGATAAGGGGTTCTTTAAATTGGTATAACATCAGGAACTAAGTCAACAGTACATTCAACTTCCCGATCATGTATTATACTAGGAAACTCATCAGGAAAAACATCAAAATTCTCATTTACCACAGGCACATCATTAATCTGAACAATTCCTTTTTTTCAACAATATGTGCAATGTAACATTCATTTTTGTCTTTTTCTAATTTCTCAGGCTCCTGATATATTATCAAAAGAAAGGGTTCATTATTGTACACAAGCTGAAAATATTTATAAAAGGTAACCTCGTTAGCTCTATAGTCAACCTTATAAAGATAAACAGAAAGGCAATCCATACCCAAAATAACAACAAACACTACTGGAGGAAAAACAATAAGTTTGGTTGGTAGATTCTTTACGCAAACATGGACATGAAGGTTCTTATAATTTTTTTGTCTCAACATTTTCCCTCATTGTTTTTACCATATGTCCATGATTTATATCTTGAGATGGAATTCAAAATTAACCAGAAAACTTCTCAGAAATGAAAAAAATGTGTGGACCCTAAATCAAACGACACATTGGTATTATCTGAATAAACAAACAATGTACCTGATACTACTTCATTTTATGGTCCAACATCTACTGAATTAGTTGCAAAAGATTTCACCAGACCCTTATTCTTGTAGTCTGGATGCTTTCCGTCTGTTGAGTTCTTCATTGAACACTATTTTGCATAATTATCCATTTCATTTCACATAAACATTTTACTGATTGTAAATAAGATTTTATCTTACCATTACCCTAATCTTTTTCAGTGCAATTATGAGCCTTATGTCCCATTTTACCACTTCAGTAGCACTTACCAAAATTCAACAGAAATTCCCCATCATGCTTTTTACCACAATTTTTACAAATTTTAAAGTTAAGTTTCATACCATCAGACTTTTTTGAAGAGTTATTCCCTTTCATCTACCACCTCAACCTCTTATTCTATTGTTTGTCAAAGAACACCTGGTCAACGGAAAACACCATTTCCACCTTCTACACACATCAAAAAAGGATTTTATAACAATTTAACTAACTAGAATCTAAATACATTCAATACATTGGATTTAATATTGAGTAAAATGGTTGATTTTACTATCAAGATCTCCTATGAAATTTGGATCATACCTTGTAGTCGAGTGAATTTTGCTTCATAAGCAGCCTCTGAGTCATCCTCCTACCTCAATTCCAGGAATTTTTTTCCATCCTAAGAGGAACCACACTAGATAAAATTTCTCAAGAAACATACCTTTGAATTCATCCCAATCAAAAGCCCCAATCTCCTCACTATCCCTGATATTTTTCACCATCGACCACCACTAATCAACTACACCTTCAAAACAGTATGTAGTGAGACTAACCTTTTGATGTTCTGAACACCTCATGACATCAAAAATCTCTTCCAGTGCATTAATCCATCCTTAAACTAGAACTGGGTCAGATGATCCTCTGATTTCTTGGGGTTCTTGCCTCATGAAATGATCCACTATTGAAATCTTACTCTGTGGTTGATCTGGCTAATCTTAGGCATGGATACCACACCCATTTATTTCCTGATTCAACTATCCCAATACTGCAACAAACTGTTCAGTTCCAATTCTGACCATCTCAGTTTGCTGATTTGAAAGGTCTTCTTCCTCTAGATGTTATCCCATCATAGCCGCCCTATTTTTCTGTGGAAAACCATTCTAAACATAGAAATATATTAGGCGAAGCGACATGGTAATCTTTAAATGCTATATCATTTCAATATTTCCACAAATCATTTTATGGATATTAATTTAACAATATTCTAAATCCTAATGTTCTATAAATAGACCTCTAAAACCAACTATAAGGGTCATGCCATAAACATTACATAATCTTGAATTAAATGAATAATTCACATTTAGAATCTTTCTAAGTTTAGGGTTTTAGAGAATTAGGACATAACTATTGCATTACATCTCAAAAAATACAAAGTAGAAACTTCTACTCCATTTCAAATTATTTCATAAAATAAAAACTCTTAAAAAAGAGTAATGTCTAGTATCATGTTTTAGACAACATGACATTTCCATGATCCCATCCTTGACCCTATTCATCTTTTTGTCCTGTGAAAAAACATTTCAAAACATGGGATGAGCATAAAAAGCTCAGTAATGGTTATAAAACAAACAAATAAAACATTAGATCATCAATACATACATAACACAAGATATTTAACATACCTTATGAAATAAAAAGATATATTAATAACACATATTAATCACAAATCATAAAGGTAACTTGTGGCATCCATATCATACTTAAATTGCTGCCATCACAGCTACATAGGGAGTTACGTTTGGAATACCCATCATAGTGTATTCCCTGAATCTCTTAAGAGAAACATTCATGTTTACCTCTATCACATTACCCAATGAATTGGAGAGCTATATCAGGCTCATCCACCATAGGATTATCACAAATCAACCCATATATGTAAACAATTCCCAATAACAAAAAATAATCACAACACAAAACATAAGCATAAAGGAAAGATAACTTTTCCACATTGAAATCACAATATATCATTTCAATATATTGACATAATCAATCCATTAAAAACAATTTTAAATACCTAAATAAGAAAAATAGTATATGGTATTTATTTTCCTATTAAAACATTACTTCTTTTTAAGTGAGCTAAAGATCAAATAAAACCTGAGGCGGTGGAAAGGTCATTGTCACCACTTACGTTAAAAAGGAACTTTTTTTTTCTTTTAGTAAAATTCCTTTTAGAAAAATATTAATTTTGAATGAAATGAAAATTTTATGGTGTTTATACAGCTTATAAAATAAAGTTATGTACAAAACAAAATATGCCTCAATGAAAGGAGATTGCGATGAAGTCCCTTACCTCATTTCTGACTTGACCCGTTCGTTCTTTAATCTTCTGAATAAAAACTAAAGTTAATTTATAATTTTATAAGAACATTTTTCAAGTTTATTATTCCTTTTATATCACTTATTATCATGTTATAAACATTATGTAATCATTTATGTTAATAATGGTCATTTCGTCGATATTTGGTACTGAGTCAAAAATGAACTTCTTATAATTACAAGTTGTCCATGTGGTCAATAGACCAATATCTCCATTATGATATTCATGATTTATATATAATATATATCATATATATACAGTATATATATATATATTTATAATATTACATAACATTTGGTGGTAAACAGTGAAATGCATCGTTCATGGAGATGATAAGTGGTACGCACGCATGAATGATAATTTCATTTCTATTTCATATTTAATGGAATGAAAACATAATAATATAGTGGTATATTATAAATACTATATAATATCATATATAATATTAGTAACACAATCCTTTATTAATTCTACGTATGTAATGAACGAGTCATATCACTTTGAGGGGGCGGTAGTCCATACTTCCTCAAATGAAATTATCACGTTTACCCCTAATGGAAACCATAAAAGAATGCTATATATGGAAAATAAATAAGTATAGAGACAATATAAATATAATATATATGAAATTTAATAACATTATCATCTTCATGTCCACCGTGAGAGGCGGTTGGAGATAATTGAACAATCATCGTTTTGTGAGGCAGTAGTTCGTCGTCCATAGAAAGAGTATGTTCTTTACCGATTAGATGGAGGTGTCTGTAAGTGTAGTTAGAATACATCTCATAAAAAACCCTTTATATTAAATATACTGGTTTTTTTATAAAGTAATGTAATAATAAGAGTTTGGGGGGTTGGAGAAGGAAAATAAAACAAAAGAACTTAAGAGAAGACGTTACCTATAAATTGGGTATCTCCCTTTGGTTTGAACCAAATGGTTTACTTGAAGTTCCTTATGCCTAAGATAAGACTTAAAGGAGGAATAGAGGTATGTAGAGATATTAATTTGGAAGAGTATGGATGATACATGAGGCTTTTAAGTGTGAGGAATGGGTTAGAAGTGATGACTTTTTATAGGGGGGAGGAGGGGATCTTTACGAAAGTTTCAAAATATTATTTTTTTATATAATGATTTTCTGTTTCTAAAGGTCCGAAACTCATTAATGTTGAAGGTAAGATGACTCATGTTCAAATTAAAATTCTAGAATAATAATTGGATTGTTTTTGGATATTATTTTAATCTTTATAATTTTATTAATTTAAATCATTCATTAATGAGATAAAAATTGCATCATTATTGTGTCATAAATAAATTTATTTATTTGAATTCCAAAAATTATAAAAAAAATACCATGACGTAGGAAATAGTTTTATATTTCAAATTAATATTTATAGTTTAATAGATAGCTTAAATAACCCCATGTAAAAATTGACTTACTAAAAGATATACGTTTAAGTCATTTTTGTCTTTACTTTAAAATAATTAATATAAAGTGTCATTATAACTCTTAAGTGGCTACATGGGTACCTCAAATCGACTAAATGATTCCCATGGTCTGTAATGACTCATAAATTATGTTTTGGACAAGTTTTATGTTAATTTTTAATTATTATAATATTCTTTTTACCTTGAATTACGTTATTTACCTTTAATAGTGGTAAATAAAAGTCAACTGTTACTATTCAGAAAATATTATTTTCATCTTATTGAACCAAATTTTACTTACTAATAAAAATCATGTTTTTCATATTTTCGATATTCAATTCATAGAAGCGGTAAAATTTCATTTAAATGAAAATATCTGTTTTTAACTACTGCTCAGTGTTTTCACTATTTATCAAAAAATTGAAGGTTTTCAAAAAAATACCAAAAAATCAGCCGAAGATATATATGATATTACAAATTAAAAAATTACGTCTATTTTACCAAACTAAAAACATATAATTTTCATTAATTAATTTAAAATTAATTCCCATTGTCAAAACAAAAATCTTGTTTTTAAGAAATTATAACAATCAAAAGATTGACACTTGTTTATGTCCAATTTCAAAGCGAAATTTCTTCCAATGACCAAAATTGGATTACATGGTAAAAATTTTATCTAATTAAACCTTAAAATCAATTAAAAAGATAATATATACATATAAATAAATTATATTAAAAGGATGTTTTGAATTAAAATACAGTAGTTTTTCACTATTCATTAAAAAATGAATTTTATTAGAAAAATAAAAAACATTTACCCAAAGTATATTTTGATGTCCCTATTCTAAATAAGAATTTATTTTCCCAAATAGAACATATAAAAGTGACCAAAACTATATTTAAAGAGGGTTCTCCATCAAAAGGTAGTAAATTGGCCTTTTAATGAATATTTGAGTATTTATGCTTAAAATTAGATTCATTCACATTTTAAGCTTCTAAATTTTGTTGAATAAATTTAAAAACATTTTAAAAATATGTATAATCATATTTTAGTCAGTTATTATCATTCCTGCCAAAAAAATGGCTATGTGTTAACTACCATTTAAAATAATATTATATTATTATTTTTCAGTATGACCCAACGTTGTGTGCAATGTGAGATTTCAAAGAAACTCGTTGTTGCGTATCAGGTACACCATAAAACAAAGAAAAACATTTAATGTAAAATTAATATTTAATTCAAAAATATTAATAAATATGAAAATATCATATCCTTTATTTACTTGGGATGTTACAGTGCCCTAGGGAACACATGAACAAAGGGATGAGCTGAAAATCCCAGTAAGGGAATGCACATAAGGATCCATCTTAAGAACTTGAGTTAAGAGGCATGACATTGTGATATCCAAAGCATGGAACATATGAAATAATATCATATAAGAATGGGATCACATAAACATGGAATCATATAAATGTGTCAGAATCATAAAACATTTCTTTGGTACTCTTAATGGATAACCGCCAATCCCATTTCCCATTTTAGTACGGGTCAAGGCTAACCGCCAATCCCGTTTCACATCGCATCTCATGAGACTTTACCATTCCCAAGGAATTTGAGTGCCATCTAGGCACACCCGTCTCAAAATTTTCATGAATATTATTGCCACATAAATATTCTTACCACATATATAATCATATATAATCAACCATATATAAACATAAGGGTACCCACGGAATGAATTGGGTACAACAATCATGACATAAATCATAACCAATGGGCGTATCATGAAAGCTTCCATTAAAGGAAAGGATTAGAACATAAATGGGTGTTTATAGGGTAAAATAAGCATATAACATGGTAAGCAGGGTGAAACATAAGTGAAAACATATAAGAAACGTATTTTAGAAACATTATCATTAAAACATTTTTGTGCGGTTTTAAGGAAAATACTATAGAGATTCTAAAGTAGAAAAGAGAAAAATAATTTATATACAGCCATAATTGAACCAAGAAGGCTTTAATAATAAAATAATGATTTTATAAATACATTGGTGGCTTAAAACTGATGATATAGTGCACTTGAAATTGGCTAACAATTCGGGAAGTTCTCCTAAAACAGGTTTTCTTATCGGAAAGTTCCAAGGAGAGAATCTTTTAAAAACATGTATATCCCCAAAGGAGAGTGATGAAAAAGTATTCCTAAATGAATTTTTCAAACCTACATAGAATTTATAATATGTATATAAATAGATAATATAAATCCATTTTGATATAAAGAAAGGTAATGCAACTCAAATGAACAAAAAGGGTACAAGAAGAATTTGTTACGGTTTATTGGCATGGTGTCAGGTGTACCTAAGAGGGAATGATGAGAGATAAAAAGTGTTTATAATAACTTATAAATAATGTGGGAAGTATGGTGGAGGTTAAAAAACATACCCACATCATTTTTTATTAAACATAAAAAGGCATAACATAGAGAAAAATCACGATTAAGAGTGAAATGGGGAGATCCCTTACCATAAATCTGGTGGTGTTCTCCACTTGTTATTAATGACCTGAATAAACAAATTAGTTTTATTAATTAATAAATCCAAAAAATCCTATATATTTAATTGATTTATTATAACCCTTTCTAGTTCATTAATGTCCTTTTAGATTAATTATAATGTTCAATTTCATTGTTTGGGCTCGTTTGTTTACATGGTTTTAAAAGATCAGTTCACTTATATTCATGTTCGGATAAACATGGAAGATGGAAGTGGTTTTCCAGAAATGAAGTTATATTAATTTATTGAACATGCAGTATATTAAATGGTTTTAAATTTAATTTGTTTAATTAGAGTGAAGTCAAAATATTATATATAAAACCTTAGTTTTACCCGTTTTGGTTAATTAGGGGGTTTGATTACAAAGAACATTTTTTACTTTATAACATTATACCATTAGTACAAAAGGAATAAATAAACATAAAAAAATTTATTAAATATATAATAATCTGGTTCAACCATAACACAAATGGTTTCATGACTAGAATTAAATATCATAATAGAAATTGATAAACTGCTGTACTTGAATGTGATAAATTAGCACATCTCAAACGGTGCATTCATTTCATTGAAATAAAAGGTGGGGAAAGGAGAAAAGATAATGAAATATCCCATTATTATTAAAAAAAATATATTACATGTATGTTACTGAATTTATCATACTATTTGGGTAAAGGTATGTGAGGAAATAAACAAAAAGAAAAGAACGTAAAAGAAATGAAGGAATTGGAATGATGAATTTACCTCTTGAGACTTTCTCCATTGGGGACCTCTTAAGGGGGGAGGTTTTGGTATTTTGAAGAGCCTGAGTGTTTTCAGACATGGGGGAGGAGCTTGGGGAGATATTTGGTCAGAATATTGGCTATAAACAAGGCTTGATAGGAGTGAAGATAAGGGGAAGTGAGGGGGTTTATTGTGGAGGAGAGGAGGGTTTTCATAATAATTTAATCATTAGTTTATTATTTCTTCACAAGACAAGGAATAGTAAGTATTCCATTACCAAGAATAGTAATAAATGCATGTGAGTTCAAGATTTGGGTTCTTACATCACTTGTGATGTTAAAAATAGTGGATTTGAATTATAATGTATTTATACGATAAATTAATGAATTTTACTATTCACTAAAAATTCAAGTATTTCAGAAAAATCCTAAAAATTCACCCTAACCATTTTTGACATGTAGAATCCCAAAACAAAATCCATTTTTCAAAAAAATCTAAATTTGATTATTTTAATATTTAATTAAAATAATAAGTTATTATCAAACCCCAGTTTTAAAACATTCATTTACCTATTATAAAATATAGGTATATCATACATTCAACTTGAATATTATTTATATATTATCATAGTTCAGTTTATTAATCATTAAGGTATAACACTATTCATAAGGGCATGTTACTATTCATAAGGGTAAGTTACTATTCACCAAATGTTATGTTTTTTTATCGGAACCCAAATAACTTACTGACTGCAACCGTCTATCTCATATTTCATAAATTCCTAGTTCAGAAGTGGAAAACATAAGTTTAAAGGTCAAATATCACTTAGTAGTTCATTATGTTGTGTTTTCATGTGATTTAATGACATATTTATAAGAATGTAATTTCCATTTATAAAACATTGGGTCATTACATTCTTCCCCCCTTATCAAATTTTCCCTCAAAATTTTGTTTTACATTCTATGTCAAAAACAGGTGGGGTACTTTTCCTTCATTGCTTAATCCAGTTCCCATGTTTCCTCTTCGTACTTATGGTTTCACCATAGTACCTAGACCAGATGAGTAGTCTTGTTGTGTAGAACTTTATCTCTTTGATCCAAGGTCTTTATTGGATGCTCCTCATAATAAGGATCATCCTCCAATTATACCAGCTCGAAATAGAGTACATGTGAAGTGTATGGTATCTACTTTCTTAATAGGGATACATGAAATACATCATGTACTTTCGACATGGTAAGTGGAAGTGTTAGTAGATAGGTCATGGGTCTGACTCAATCAAGGATCTTGAAGGGGCTGATTTTTTTAGGACTCAACACCCTTTTCTTTCCAAACCTCATGAACTTTTTCCATAGTTATATGCGTAGATATAACATGTCTCCAACTTTTAACTCAAGGTCTCATCGACGGTTATCTGCATAACTCTTCTGTTGACTTTGGGATTCCTTGATATGCTACTAAATATTTTTCACATTCTCCACCATTTCTTCGACCATTTGAGGTCCTAGCAGCATACGCTCACCGACTTCATCCCAACACGCCCATGTTCTGCACCTTTTCTGATAAAGGTCTTCATATGGTTCCATTAGGATGATCAAGTGGTAACTGTTATTATATGAGAATTCAACAAGTGGAAGATGTTGGTCCCATAATCCTTTGAATTCCATAGAACACACTCTCAACATGTCTTCTAGTGTCTAAATAGTTTTCTCATACTGGCCATCATATTGAGGATGATAGGTAATACTGATGTTTAGTTTAGTGCTCGGAGAATGCAGGAGACTTTTCCAGAACTTCGAGGTAAATATCATATCACAATCGGATATAATATATAGTGGTACTCCATGCAGCCTTACCACTTCTTTGATGTAAATCCATGCAAGTTGATCCAATGAGAAGCCCTCTCAAACCGTGATAAAGTTATATGTCTTTGTAAGATGATCCATAGCGATTGATATAGCATTATTTCTTCTGGATGTCCTTGTAAGTCTAGTGACAAAGTCCATGGTAATTTTCTCCCACGTCAATGCTGGTATGGTTAGTGGTTCCATCATCCCCTTATACTTTTGTCACTCATCCTTCACTTGCTGATATACAAGAACTTTGATGTATATTCAGTAATCTCGCTTTTCATATTGTCCCACCAAAAGTTTTTTCAGAGATCTCGATACATATTTGTGCTCCCTGGGTGGATAGAGAAGGTCAACCTATGTACACTATTCAATATCTCCTTCTTTATCTCTCGATTGGATGGTACACATAATTTTATCCCAAATTATAAAAATCATTCCTCGTCAATTCTGAAATCGAAGAATTTCCCATTTTAACAGATTTCACTCTTTTCTGAACTTCCACATCTTTTCTTTGAGCATCCATTATTTTCTCCAAGTGGGATTGTTGTTCAATAATTTGTGAAAGGATTGATGATTTTCCTTCCTTAATGATTCCAATGTCCATCCTTTGAAAATATATGAAGAACATTTCCTTTTCAATTCTCATCATTGATAAAGATGCATGATCCATTCTACTTAGAGCATCTGCCACCTTGTTTTCCTTACCGAGAAGGTAGTGGATTGAGCTGTCATAATCCTTGATGAGCTATATCCCTCTTCGATGGTTCATATTAAGATATTTTCGTGGGAATATTTATTTGAGACTCTTGCTGTAAGTATATATCTCACACTTCTCCCCATACAGATAATGCTTCCTAATTTTCAACGCAGATATCACAGCCGCCAACTCCAGATCATGCGTTGGATAATTTTTATCATGGAGTTTCAGATGCCTTGAGGCATAGGCTATCACTTTATCATTTTTCATCAGCACACAGCCTAAGCCCTTATTTGAAGAATCATTGTACACCACAAAGAGTTCCCCACTTATTAAGAGTGGGAGTACTGGCATAGTGATAGGCCACGTTTCAACTCATTGAAACAGTCTTCACATTCCTGAGTCCAAAAAAACGTTACTCCCTAACATGTCATCTTGGTCATTAGGTTTGACAATCTTGAAAAGTACTTCACAAATCATCAATAATACCCAGCTAGACCCAAAAAGTTTTGGATCTCTGTTATAGAAGCCATCCTGGTCCACTCTTCAATTGCCTTCGTCTTGGAAGGGTCTACAGATATTCTTTTTCAGGTGATTACATTCCCCATGAATGATACTTCCTCCATCTAGAACTCACATTTACTATACATTGCATACAACGTCTCCCATCTCAATGTATTTAACACCATATTCAAATGCTCCTCATATTCCTCCTTTCTCTAGGAGTATATCAGAATATCATCAATAAAGACTACCACAAATTTGTCTTGGAAATCCTTAAATATTCTATTCATTTAATCCATGTAAATAGCTAGAGCATTAGTGAGTCCTAAGGGAATCACTATGAACACATAGTGTCCATACCTCATTTGAAAGGCAGTCTTGGTAATATATTCCTTCCTCACCTTTAATTGGTGATATCCTAACTGAAGGTCCACCTTAGAGAAATAACTAGACACATGAAGCTGATCGAACAATTCATCTATCAATGGTGGGGGATACTTGTTCATTATCTTGATTTTATTGATCTCACGATAATCAATGCATAGGAACATTTATCTGTCCTTATTCTCCATGAAGAAGACTGGCGCACCCCACGACGAAGCAATCGGGTGTATAAAACCCTTCATCATATTCTCCTGTAACATCTTCTTCAGCTCTTTCATCACTATGGTGGTCATTCTATAAGGTTTCTTTGAGATAGGCATATACCCAAGGATAAGTTCAATTGATAACTAAGCCTCTCAGCCAGGTGTAAGACAAGGAAACTGTTCAGGGAATACATCTGTGTAATCCCTCATGATGGGTGTGTCTTCAAGTAAGATTCTCTCATTTGTCTCTATCATTTGATCTTGATATGCTTTATCACATGGAAACAATATCCAAACATGATATAACGATTCTAAAAAAGATTTATCTTCCTCCTTATAATTGTAATGAATCAGAGGATGCTTCGAGATGTGAATATTGATCTCCCTTTCCCGATAGTTGATTTTTTCCTTGTATAAGGATAACCAATCCATGCCCAAGATAGCATCAAAATCCACTAAAATAAATACGATGATATTTTCTGGGATGTTTGGTCCACAAATGTAAGAACAAATTCATTTTTTCAGATAAAATAAGTATTCCTAAAAAAAATGCAATGTTATCGCCTTTTAATGGCGAACCCTCTTTAAATCCAATATTTGAATCTTTTATATATTCAATTTGATAAAATAAACTTCTTATTTAGAATTAGGACATAATAATTTAGTTTCAATAAATTTTTGGTGTTTTTCTGATAACTTTCATATTTGGGTGAATAGTGAAAACATACTATATTTTAACTGAAAACAACTTTTTTAATCAAAATAAGTTATAGTGTTAAATTATACATTTTAATGGTTTGGAATTATAAATTGATTATATTTTTACCATTTAATCTATTTCTATTTATTGTAAGTAATTTCACTTTGAAATTGGACATAAACAAGTGTCCATCATTTGATAGTTATTATTTCATAAAAATACGCTTTTTGGTCTTGAAAACAGGAAATAATTAAAAATTAATAAATGCATTTTATATGTTTTTAATTTGGTAAAATGGACTTCATTTTTGAATTCATAATATCAAAATCATCTTAGGGTAAAATTTTGGTATTTTTCTGAAAACATTCAATTTTTGTTGAATAGTGAAAAACACTTTGTTATTATTTAAAACCGACTTTTTATTTAAGTAAATTTTTATTTTAATTTATTTTATTTTAATTAAAATTTTATATATAAAACATATATAAGTTCAATTTATTCAATGGAGTCAATTTATAATAAAATTATATGTATAAAATTTTATCGAACGTCTTACCGTCCTTTACCCACCTCCTAGGAGAATTTGAAAATCTGCAAAAAAACATAATTTTACCGCTAATGTGAGTTGAATATAAAAAATCTGAGAGACATGGTTGATATAGTAAGTAAAATCTGGTACAATAAAATAAAAATAATTTTTTTTTGAATAGTAACTTTTGACTTTTATTTACCACGGTTAAAAGTAAATAGTGTGATTGAGGGTAAAAATGATATCATAATTACCCTAACACATGACCTAATTCTATTGGATATGTGTAATTCAACAAAAAAATCTTAATTATAAAATATGATCCTTTAGGTTCACTTGGATTAGATTAGGACATTTATTATTATTTAATTTAAAGAACAGTTAAAAGTGTTAAATTCAATGTTTAATAACTAAAAAAAATTTAATATAGGGTTACACATATTATAAATTTGAATATAAATGTTCATTAAAAAAGATAAAAATACTTCATACATAATTTTATTTTATTTATAATTTTTAGACATTAAATAATTTAATTTATTTAAGGCACAATGATGATGCAGTAAATACTTTATTAATGAAGTATTAAACTAATTGATATTATAAATACCCAAATAAATGTAATTTTAGACTTTTTATGAATTACACTAATGTACTAGGTTAATATGACATGTTATGGTTGATTAAATGAATTTTTTTTGATGTAATAATTCTGTTATGAATTTAGAAAAAACAAAATACCAAATAGTGTCAAAATTGACATAAAAGTGTTTTTAAAAGAAATATTATATTATTAATTGGTATTTTATTCTTAAAAATATAAGGTTTGGCCAAAGAACATAAATACTATTATATATTTCATTAATGAACCACTTGAGGTTCTCTTGGAAGTTTATTGTATGTTTAATAACCATATAATATAAAAATACAAAGAGACATCGTAAATGTCAAACTATTTAACTAAGAGTCAAATATAAAAGATAAGGTTAATATAGTGACCCAAACTGGTCTAAAACCTATTAGTTGAGTGTTTATCGACCCATACCCACCTTATCTTTTAAATAATTCATTTTGGAGCCATTATAAACCGAAAATGATTTTATTGTAAAATAATATTTTATGTTTTTTCTAAGGTGCCTGTCACCACTCTTATAAAAGGGAACTTCCCCTTCTCTAAAATTCACACCTACAAAGCCATTTTTCTATGTCAACCCCTGACCAAATATCCTCCCAACCATCCTAGATTCATCCTAGAGTCCCTAAATTGTCCATAAATCAAACATAAATATCTCTTTTGATCAAATAAAAAGGAAGAACTCGAAGAAGAGGTAATGATTTCACCACCCTCTTTCAAGTTCTTTTCTTCTTCCACTTACTCTTTCTTTGTTATTACCATAACAAAATAATAAATCCAGCACCTTATATATACTTTGATTTTATTATATATATGTAACAACCATATTCATTATTATATCCTTACTATGAATGATAATGTCACCATGTGCATACGTACGGCTTTCAGTCTCCACACCGTGGTGTAATTTTTTATTCAACACTATGTTATTTGGATTGATATAATGATGAGTAATATGTATATAAATAATTAAAATAACAAACTAATGTCTCTTTAAAATTAACATACCATCCAATTACACACCTTTAAGGAAATTATATTGTCACTCATTCGTACTTACGGATTACCATCTCCATGACGTGATGAGATTCATTTCTAAGTTCACCATTCATCGACGATTATAAAAATATATATAACTAATATTAATGTAATATATTAAATAATTATTAAACTGGAGATATTTATATATGTGTGTGTGTGTATTTATGTACTTAAATATATCTTATTCACTTACTTCTGTTCAATACGATATGAAAACAGAAACAACGTTTATGCGTACGTATGGCCTACCATCTCCATAAACAGTGTTTTCAAATTCATATATCTATCTACTATAAATATTTATATTCTAAATATATGTGATATATAAATCAAGTTTTATATTCTGTAATTATTTAAATCATTATCTAAATGACACGATCAAGAACAACAAGTTAAAACACGTACGACAAAGAAAATGATTATTACCCAAAATGTTAATTTAACATGGAAATCATTATTAAATGGGTAGTATAAAGTCATAAATGAATCATGTATAATATAATAAATATGAATATGGTTCTGGTATAATTAAATGACATACTATGGTCATTATACAAGAGTTTAAATGTACCCTCGATCGAAGGAAAGTGCATGGTAATGGTTAATTTCACAATCGCTTTTTTATCCGAGGTTGTTTTCTGCGTAAGTATCTATTTGGACATATTAATTATCCATGTCCATGTTTCATGAAAGATTTTTCAAAAGGATTATTTAATGTTACTTTTTAATAAAACATAATTTTAAATTTTTTAAATATTTATTCCTCCAAATCATTCTTATTAATGTTTTTAAAATTTTAATTCCATTCCAAAGTTTCAAAGTCGTATGGGAAACTTTGATTCAAAAATGTATTCAAAATGTCTTCCTTTCCAAATTTTGTGACTTTAAAATATTTTCAAGAAAAATGGATATTTCTTTCAAAGATTTTTACAAATCATTTTCATCTATGACAACATACTTTGATTGATTTTTAACTTTATTGAATTTGATTTATTATGATACAAATCTTCCATATTGTATTGAAAGTTTTGTGATATGTTTGACTGTGAATGTGTTATTTCTATACCATTCATGGTTTAGGGATAAATTATTGACATTTTGTATGCTAGTTTTAACACAAATGTTTAAGTTATGTTTAAAACGTTTCATATGATGAATGCATTGGACTTAGTAAGTGAAGGGTGGAGCCCACTATAGCTCCTCGATGCATCGGTAGGTCTCATGAAACAAAATAGTTTCCTGGCACAAGTCCTTGACAACATCTTATTTTTGGTCTTGGCACAAAGCCTTGACAATGTGGTTATGAAAGTCTGGAATTATGCATTCCATCACTATGTAAGTGGATATTGATATTTCACGTGATTATTCTATTATTAGAATATCCATGTGAGTAAGTAAATGGCATTATTTTTATTTTTATTTTCCAAATTATGATGAAGTTAATTTTGAAAAGGCTTTTGTTTTAGTTTTATACATTTCCTTAAATGTTTATGCTTATTTATGAATGTTTCCACTATATTGTTATCCTTACTGAGCATTTGATCTCACCCCTTTCTTATGTTTTATTTTCCCAGGATCCCAAGAAGTGTTTTATGTTTGATATGCAGGGTTAATCTAAGGGAACGATGGAATTCTAAAAGGATTTTTTTTATTGAACGTTAGAAAGTGTAATGTAACATTCATGCCGATAATCTATTTTCCAAGACTGATATATTTATCGGTTTTTTGGGACTTGATTCCTTGTAATCATGCCAATGTATTAAAATAATGCACCGACTTTGGGCTTTTGGGGTCGAGGTGTTACAGTTGGTATCAGAGGAGGTTTAGCAACAACCTTGGAAACTAGATTTAGATAAACTTTGATTAGAGCAAATTACCCTAAATAGTCTTTGAGGATTAATATAGAATAACTTCTTATAATTTTGGTAAGGTATATATTTTGTAATTTTTCCATTCAATACATCCATGTCTGGATATGAACAGGTAGAGGTGGCTCTGGCACAGATGTACCTAGGAGTAAAACCCAAAAACACCACTTTGAACTAGACTCGAACGGGAACTGGTGCACGACAACAAGCCTTGTTGTACTCTTGGTTACGACGCTCCTAGGGGATATGCATAGGATAATTCACATTTTCATTACAAGACATTATGAAGGATTTAGGAGTACAAACTTCCTCAAAGAAAACATTTTTATGATTATGGATTATATCCATAAACTGTTCAATTTATGTTAGGTATTTTACAAGTTTGGAATTATGAATTGTGATTCATAAATTGTCCTAGTGTATTCCATTGTTATGAAATGATGCCTAGTAGAAGGAATGAGAACTCCAGCAATACGTATGATCCAAAAAGTTAAAAGGGATAATATCTTTCTTGGTATTAAGAAAAACGTTAAAAGAGAAGTAGTCTCCCATGTATTCTCAACATATGATGAAATATTATCATGTGTTAATATGATAAGTAAAGAATTCACTATGTCCTATGGATTTGAAGGGAAGAAAGAGAAGAAAAGGCTGTTAGAGAGAAATATTGATAAAGGGAAGAGGGGAAAGAAGGATTTTCCCATATGTGATAAATGTGGAAATAATCACCTTGGTAAATGCTTGAAGGGAAGAGGAGTTTGTTATAAGTAGGGAGAAAAAAGACACCATGTACGTGATTTCAAGGGTAAGAAAAATGTTTCAAATGTAAAATTTTTCATCTTCAAGGCGTTGGGACACTATGTTAATAAATGTCCTAGTCATTAGAGTATACCTCAAATGATGATATTGGGCAATAATCAAGTTATGATACTACCTCAGATTAAGATGAATGACTAGTGTGCTTATGTAGTTATTATAGAATTATTTCATTTCAATGTTGTATCAACAATATATTGGTTATATGAATTATTGAGATAAATAAGGATTGTACTTTAGTACTATTTTTTTGAGGATTTGAGATTATATGGTTCTATGAAAAGTGAATTAATAGTAAGTTACGCTTTTTGGAAAATACATAGTTTAAGGAAAGGTAATCCTTAATATGGTCCTGATAATGAGGTAGTGATTTTGGAATGAGAGATTTATGATTTGGATAAAATATATTGGATAGTCTTGACTTCCTTGGAACTAATTAATAGTTTGTTTATTTCATCATTGTTGGAATATTCCAAAATTTTGGATATAAGGAATATATCCAGTATTATATAAATCATAAGAAAGCATGAATGAAATGAATAAGTTTTTATAGTAATTCAAGGTTTTAACAGGTTTTAAAATAATACACTATGAAGGTGTTCACTTGTTATTACGTGGAAAAAATGATCTTCATTGTGTTTAACTTCCTAATAAATTTTGGACTTTGAGTTTGGATAAAATTCATTTGAATAAGTATAAAGTTTGGAATGGATTAAGTTTAAAATTGGATACTATTGATAAGGTTATTTTTTGATTGTTATAAAAAGGACAACATGCAGACCGTGTGACAATCTGTCACGTCAGACAAAGCTGTGGGAATCGAACACAAAACCATAGTGCGATTGAGATTTATCGCCTACCACTGGACTACGTGAAGTCCCTGGACTGTATAATCTAGTTTTTTTTAAAGGATCTGATAGGTGAATTATAAATTCATTATTTTTTATGGAACCTTATACGATTAGGATAAATAGATTTTTTTTTGAAATCTTTTGGAGTGAAAGGTGAGTTTGTGGTAGGAATTAGTTGAAGGATGAAACTCTACTTGTCAAGTATATATACATATATATATATAATTTTTTTCCACTTATTCTATCGGTAAATTAATTCATAAACTTTACAGAAGGGATCTTAAAAACAAAAATCTGTTATCCTAATACCTTATGTTTTGTTGAACCGATGGTATTTGAAATCATCATAGATTGATGGATTTGAGGCCCTCAATTTTACACTTGTTTGTGATTGTTGACCTCAATCACTCCCTATAAATATTTAAGTTTCTCCTCTACTTACGTGTCTCTAAATTCCACCAATATTATCCTAATAGAGATCATTATTTTGTGGTGACCCTTTCATTTCTCATTTCCTCTTATTAAGACTAAATTTTATTAACCCAATTTCCGATGTGGGTTTCCCCTCAATGGTATTTTCTATTTTCATTATTTTATTTTCAAAAAAAATTAAAATTAAGAGGACACAATTTATTTAAGTAGAGAAGAATGTAACACCCCAAGATTTTATAGTATGTTATTTCTTCAAAGTAATTCAATAACTTGCACTACACGCAACATTGAGTTCTAGCGCACCATGACTTACCAAACTCGCCGTTCAAAAACGGTTATGAATTGTATTAATATAATTTTGGACTTTATATAATCCTTATAATTTTATAATCCATATTGTGAGTTTCTTAGACATAAATTAAGACCAATTAATTTTTTCAGATAAAAGAAGTATTTTTCAAAAAAATGCAATTTTACGACCTTTTAATGGAGAAACCTCTTTAAATTCAATATTTGAATCTTCTATATATTAAATTTGAAAAAATAATCTTCTTCATTATAATCAGGACATAATAATTTTGTTTCAATAGTTTTTTGGTGTTTTTCTAATAAATTTTATATTTGGGTGAATAGTGAAAAATACTATATTTTAACTGAAAATTTTTCTTTTAATCAAAATAATTTATACTATTAAGTTATACATTTTAATGATTTGGAAGTATAAATAGATTATATTTTTACCATTTCATCCAATTTTGGTCATTGTAAGTAATTTCACATTGATATTGGACATAAACAACTGTAAATCATTTGGTAGTTATTATTTCTTAAAAATACTCTTTTTAGTCTTAACAACGGGAATTAATTTTAAATTAATAAATACAGCTTTTATGTTTTGAATTTGGTAAAATGGACATAATTTTTGAATTCATAATATCAAAATTATATTAGGGTAAAATTTTGGTATTTTTCTGAAAACGTTCAATTTATGACGAATAGTGAAAAACATCGTGTTATTATTTAAAACTGACTTTTTATTTAAATAATTATTTTTTTGTTTAAATTTATTTTAAGTCAAAAAATATATATAATACTTATAGATGTTCAATTTAATTCATTGGAGTCATTTTATAAAAAATTAGATGTATAAAATTTTATCAAATGTATTACCGTCTTTTACCCACCTCCTAGGGGCATTTGCAAATTTGCATAAAACGTAATTTTACCGCTTTTGAGAGTTTAATATCAAAAATCTGAGAGATACAGTTGATATCAGAAAGTAAAATGTGGTTCAATAAGATGAAAATAATTTTTGTTGAATAGTAACTTTTGACTTTTATTTACCACAGTTAAAAACAAATATGGTAATTAAGGATAAAAATGATATCATAATTACCCTAAACCATGTCATAATTATATTGGATAAGTGTAATTAGATCAATAACAAACTTAGGAATAAAATATGATCATTTAGGCCCACTTGGATTAGATTAGAACATTTATTATTATTTAATTCTATGAAGAGTTAAAAGTGTTATATTAAAAGTTTAATAACTAAACCATTTTTAATATAGGGTTACACATAATATAAATTTGACTATAAATATTCATTATAAATATACAACTATTTCATACATAATGGTATTTTATTTATAATTTTTAGACATTAAATAAATTAATTTATATATGACACAATGATGATGCAGTAATTACCTTATTAATGAATTATTAAAATAATTGATATTATAAATACCCAAATAAATGTAATTTGAGACTTTTAATGAATTAAACTAATTTTATAGGTTAAAATTACATGTTAGGGTTGATTAAATGAACTTTTTTCAAAGTAATAATGCTGTTATGAATTTAGAAAAAAAACAAAATACCAAATAGTGTCAAAATTGACATAAAAGTGTTTTGAAAACAAATATTCTATTATTTATTGGTATTATATTTATAAAAATATAAAGTTCAGCTAAAAGGCTTAAAGAAAATTATATATGTCATTAATGAACCACTTTGGGTTCTCTTGGAAGTTTATAGTAAGTTTATTAACCATATAATATAAAAATAAAAAGAGACATGGTAAATGTCAAACTATTTAACTAAGAGTTAAATATATAAGATAAGGTTAATATAGTGACCCAAACCTATCTAAAACCTATTTTTTGAGTGTTTTTAGACCCATACCCACCTTATCCTTTAAATAATTAATTTTGGAGCCAATATAAACCGAAAATTATTTTATTATAAAATAATATTTTATGTTTTTTCCTATGGTGCCCCTCACCCCTCTTATAAAAGGGCACTTCCCATTCTATCAAATTCACACCACCAAAGCCATTTGTCTCGGCCAAGACCTGCCCAAATATTCTCCCAACTATCCTAAATTTATCCTAGAGGCCTTCCATTGGTCATAAATCCACCATAAAAATCCCTTTTTATCAAATCAAAATGAAGAACCCGAAGAAGATTTAATGATTTCACCACCCTATTTCAAGTTCTTTTCTTCTTCCACTTACCCTTTCTTAGTTATTACCATACCAAAATAATAAATCCTGTATGTTATATATACTTTTATGTTATTATAAATATGGCACAACCATATTAATTATTCTATCCATCCTATGAATGATGATGTCACCATGCGTGTGTACGTACGGCTTACCGTCTCCACGTCGTTGTGTAATTTGTTGTTCAACACTATGTTATTTGGATGGATATAAAGATGAGTAATATTTATATAAATAATGAAAATAACTTGCTAATTTCTCTTTAAAATTAATATATCATCCAATTCTACACCTTTAAGGAAATTATATTGTCACTCATGCATACGTACGGATTACCGTCTCCCCGACGCGATGTGATTTTTTTCCACATTCACCATTCATCGATGATTATACAAATATATATTACTAATAAGTATGTAATATATGAAATAATAATGATACTGGATATATATATATGTATGTATGTATTTTTCTGCTTACATATATCTTATTCACTTACTTCCGTTCAATACGATATGAAAACAGAAACATCGTTTATGCGTATGTACGTCATACCGTCTCCATAAATGGTGATTTACATTTCATATATCTATCTATTATAAATATTTATATTCTAAATATATATGATATATAAATCAAGGTTTATATTATTTATGTATTTAAATCATTATCTAAATGAGACGATCAAGAATAACAAGTTAAAACACATACGATAAAGAAAGCGATTATTACCCAAAATGTTAATTTAACATGGAAATCATTATTAAATGGGTAGTATAAAGTCATAAACGAATAATGTATGATATAATAAATATTAATATGGTTTTTTTATATTTTAATAACATATTATGGTCATTATACTATAGTTTAAACGTACCCTCGACCAAAGGAAAGTGCAAGGTAGGGTTAATTTCACAATCGCTTTATTATCTGAGGTTGTTTTTACGTAAGTATCTACTGGGACATATTTCTTATACATCTCCATGTTTCATGAAATAGTTTTCAAAGGAATTATTTTAAGGTACTTTTTACTAAAACATCATTTTAAATGTTTTAAATATTTATTCCTCTAAATCATTTTCATTAATGTCCATGTTTTCAAAATGCTTTTTAATGAATTATCTATTTAGACATGAATGTTTTTAAAATGTTAATTCCCTTAAAAAGTTTCAAAGTCGCATGGGACACTTTGATTCAATATTTTATTTAAATGTATTCCTTAGTAAATTGTGTTACTTTTAAATGTTTTTAAAAAAAGGGATATTTCTCTCAAAGAATTTTACAAATCATTTACATCTATGTCAACATAAATTGATGGATTTTAAACTTGTTTGATGTTGATATATTATGATACAAATATTCCATATTTTATTGAAGGTTTTGTGATATGTTTTAATGTGGATGTGTTATTTTTATACCATTCATAGTTTATAGATAAAGTATTGACATTTCGTATGCTAGTTTTAATTCGAATTTATATGTTATGTTTAAACCTTTTCATATGAGGAATGAATTGGACTTAGTATATGATAGGTGGAGCCCGCTATAGCTCCTCGATGCATTGGTAGGTCTCATGAGACAAACTAGAGTCCTGGCACAAGGCCTTGACAAAATCTTATTTGTAGTCTTGGCACAAGGCCTTGACTATGTGGTTATGAAAGTTTGGGATTATACATTCCATCATTATGAATGTGGCTATTGATATTCCATGTGATTATTTGAATAGTAGAATATCTATGTGAGTTAGTAAATGGAATTATTTTGATTTATATTTTCCATATTATGATCAATTTTATGTTGAAAATGATTTTGTTTTAGTTTTATACATTGCCTTAAATGTTTATGCTTATTTAGGAAGGTTTCTTCTATATTGTTATCCTTACTGAGCATTTGAGCTCACCACTTTCTTATGTTTTATTTTCCCAAGATTCCAAGAAGTGTTTTCTGTTTGAGATGCAGGGTTAAGCTAAGGGAACAATGGAATTCTCAAAGGATTGTTATTTTTTGTGTTGTGTGTTAGAAAGTGTAATGTAACTTTCATGCATGTAATCTATTTTCCAAGACTGCAAAACTGATTGGTCTATTGAGACATGATTCATTGTAATCATGCTAATGTATTAAAATAATGCACTGACTCTGGGCTTCTCGGGTTGGGGAATTACACATGATATGAATGAATTCATAGAACCAAAATCAAATAGAATGTTCTCTATTATTGAATGAATAACTAGCGAACCTGTCACCACATCGTTGTCTGACTCCACCTCAGTAGTAGTGATAGAATAATACCTTCCTTGTTCCCTTGGGGGTTTTGTTTATTGCCTCTAACAACCCTCATCTTAAGGAAATTGTTTCCATAATTCCCATGCTCCTTCCAGTTGTAAAACTACACTTCAGGATGAGTATTGATCTGAACATTCCTTTCTTCTTCAACGTTAGTGGGATTTTTCATATCCCTTTGGCAGTTCTTGGACAGATGACCATACTTTCTGCATTTGAAGCAATTCTTGGTTCCCCTAAGATAGTTACTAGGATACTTATTCCCACAATTTTTTCAAGGGGAAAAGTCAGGTTTCTTTCCATCATGGGATTTTTTTGATGGACCACCCATGTTGTTCTCCATTGGCCTCTTCTTGTCGTTCGGCCCACGAGACCACTGAGAGTCTCTAATCTCCTTTTCAACCTTGAGGGAACAACAGACAATCTCCTCATAACTGTCGAAGTCCCGATTCACCAACGCTTTTCATAGACTCGAATTTAGTTTACTAAAGATGTGATTCACCTTGATTTCAGTGTTCATGATGAATCCAGAGGCATGCCATGAAAGCCTTGAAAAGTTTTATTCATACTCCCCGATGGACTCATCTTTCTTCTGCTTGATTCCAAGGAACTCTTGTAACGACCCAGAATTTTGAATAAATCTTGTTTCCTAATTTTGTGTGTTATTTTATTTTATACTCAACAAAACTGTTTCATTTGATAACATGAGTATAATTAAAATGAGACCTTTGGGTTTCGACTGTTATATGACCATTGGTCAATATGACCGTTGGAAACAAAATGTTGCGATTATTGTCTCTAAATACAAGTGATCTTGGTTAATTAATATAGAAAGAAGATTCGATGAACTCATCCCATAGTATCAGGCCAATCGAAGCCCATCTAACAGAACATGGGAAGGAAGTAGTACCACTGGTCTTTTCTCTAGACGAAATCCAAGCCGAACTTCATTGTGTAAAGCTAGAACGGAATCGCCTTCACGAGAAGTTCAAACTAATAGAAATTACTACTCGTGAAATGTTGGCCGAGCCGCCCTCAGATCCTCTCACCTTAGCACACCTTACACTTAGGTCCTATGCTGGGGTTATAAGAGGCTATGTAAGGATACCGTACCTGCTTTGTGTAATCCTTTGAGATAAATAAAATTTTGTTTTCTTTTTATGGTGGATTTTGTAAATTTTCAAATGTCCGGATAAATGTAGGATGTATATTATTAATGAATTTAAAAAAAGGATATTTTAAATTTTTTTAAACCTTAAATAATTAATAATGTGTAATGATTTTCAAAAAATGTTCTTCTGAAAATGTGTTCAGTAAGAAATTTGGAGTCTAATAAGATCAACTTAATTTTTGGTGAATTGTAATTTATGAATAGTGATTTTACACTTAGGATTAGTAATGTGACCAAATGTATTAGTAATCTCACTTAAAGAATGTATTAATATAATATAGGCACCTTGATTAAGTAATGTGATTCAATAAAATAGGTAAATAACTATTTCAGAAATTGTTAGTCAAGTATTAGTATTTTTGGGTGAATAGTGTTTTTTAATTAAAAATTAAATTAAAAATATTTAGAAAATAATTTTTATATAATGGACTTTATTTTTGAATTCAGAACACCGATATTAGGTTAAGGTAATTTTTGGAGATTTTTCTAAAAAATTGAATTTTCGGTGAATAGGGTTGTTATATAAAAATTAAATTAAAAATATTTAGAAATTTATTTTTATAAAATGGAATTTATTTTTGAATTCAGTGCATTGATATTATGCTAAGGTAAATTTTTGGGAGTTTTCTGAAAAAGTTAAATTTTTAGTGAATAGTAAAAATACAGTTTTAGGGTTTTTGTATGTTTAATGACATCATAACTACATAATGATGATGTCATGAGATATTTTAAGCAATTGGCTACTTTTGAATAGTAATATATGGTATGAGGTGTCCCAAGTGGCCAGAACCATGAGTAAATACCACTTGTTTTTCCAATACCACCAATGAGGTGTCCCTTGGCCATTAATGCCTTATCCCCTCACTTCCCCTATAAATACCATACCATTCTCTCATCCTTTCCATTCCAAAATCCTCCTCAAAAATTTTCGGGTCTCCTTACCTCCCAAGGATTCCTCCCAAGGTGCCCTCAAGCCTCCCAAGGTCCCAGACATCATGATTTTGAAGTTACTCTTCAAGGTAAGGGATCCTACCTTTCTCTTTCTTTTCATGTATTTTCCTTTATGTAATTTATTTTAAGCTCCATGTTATTATGTTGGGGATGTTATTTTATATTCATCATACTTTACTTTTCATGTTCATATGATGGTATACCCCCTCTTTCTCTCATAAATTCATTTTAATAATGTTTAAGTGGCACCGTTAGGCTGTAAAATTTTTGTAAGGGATCCTACCATTCTCTTTCTTTTCATGTATTCTCCTTTAGGTCATTTATTTTAAGATCCATGTTCTTATGTTGGGGATGTTATTTTATATTCATCCAAATTTTATTTTCATTTTCATATGATGGGAGACCCCCTATTTCTATCATAAATTCATTTTAAGAATGTTTAAGTGGCGTCGTTAGGCTACCAAATTTTTGTAAGGGATTCTTTCACCATTCTCATTTTCAAAGTTCTATTTTTATGTCATGTATTTCAAGTTACTTTTTATTATGTTGGGGTATGATCTATATATCCATCATAATTTCCTCTTTAAGTTCATATTATGAGAGACCCTATTCGATCTCATCAATTCATTTTTTTGATGTTTTAAGTGACGCCGTTAGGATGCCAAATTTTTATAAGAGAAATCTTATTTTTTTATTCCTTTAAGGTTTTTCATTTCATATGGTATTTCTTTAAAATTTAATTAACATGTTCTTATATCCTTTATAGATCATTTATGAGTGGGTGGCCCATGTCCCCTCTCTTTTCAATGTTTTCTAAAAACCCTGCAACATAGTCGTTATGCTGCTGAATTTTCATCTCAAAATGTCTCTCTCTTTTTCTAAAATTATTTTATTTTATTAAATGGATACTCAAATATATTTATTATACAGTGTTATTCACATGTATATCAAAATGTTCTATTTTAAATTCTGGGATTTACATACATGAAACCCACTTTCCTTTTTCTGTGGGTTTAAAGTGACTTAAAGATCTTGTCTTTAAAGCAGTTCTTAAAACGTTATGATTATGAAATGAAACCCATTTATTTTATGACTATATGGGTTATTTATGAAATGTTTGATAATGATATATGTGGGTCACATGATAATAAATACAAATTAAGGGTCTTCCCTGATAGCGCTCCAATGCACTGGGTAAAGACTTAATCTCTAGAGATGGCCATTTTTAACGACACCTTGGTGAAAAACCATGGTAATTTTTAATGACACCTTGGGGATGGACCTTAGTGAAACGGAATTGATTGTCTATATTAAATGTTGTATCCACATCTTCACGTTATTAAACACGTTATTTTTATTATGATATGCCTCATGATCTTTTTCTCATGCCTTAATGTTATTTTTCATGACTTTTTAATGTATCTCAAGTTCACATGTAAAATGTTTACCTTGTTTCCCTTATTGGGCCTTCTGCTCACCCTTTCCTTTTATGTATGCTCCCAGGTTATGAGATGATGTAATGAACTTAGGATGAATAATGAAGAATCCTTCCAAGTGTTTAAGAAGAATGTTTTATGTTGTCATGTATTAAGTTACTGGTTTCCAAGACACTAAACTTTAAAGATCCATGGTTTTTAATAATGTAATAAAAGTTAATGAGATAAAAGGCAGGATGCTATAGTTGGTATCAAAGGATGGTTTAGTTATATTTGTAAATTAGGATATGAAAACTTTAGGAATAACCCTATAGAAAAGTTTAAATATAGGAAATATTCCTGGTATTTTAGTGAGTATTGAGTAAGTGGTTTCCAAACAAATAAATCCCTGTCTGAATACAAACAAGTAAAGGTGGCTCTGTCACAAATGTTCCGAGGAGTTAAAACTCTGACAAGGTGTTTCGGGCTTGACCCAGGGTAACCTGGTGCAAAACAACGGGCCTTTCTGCACACTTGGTTTGACACTCCCGGGGGATATTCTTTGGTAAATTCATAAGCTTTGTATGAACCATTATTAAAGGTACAAAGATAAAATAAAATAAAGATTCAGATAAGAATATATGATCATGGATAACCTAGATTGGATCCTATGGGATCACAAGTTATAGTATACTTTTCTTCTACAAGGTTATCCTTATATGTTTTAAGTTTCATTTTCATGATTATTGGCTATGTATTTAAGCCCCCTAATTATACTTTCTTTTCTTAGTTAATGCTGGGAAATGGAATAACATGTCCCAATAACCAATGTGATAGGAAATGTGATGATTTACCTATTAATATGATAGAGATGACGAGAGATCAAGTTAAACATATTGTGATTATGCCAAACCATCTATAAAAAATCACAATTAATAATTGGTACCTAGTCGAATGCCCAAATTCATCAAGGAAGAAGAAGACGAAGTCTCAAGGATGTTCATCTGATAAAGTTGATAAGGGAAAGAAGACCCAATTTCCTTTGTACAACAAGTATGGAAAGGGGAACCAAGGAGAATTTCACAAAGGAACCAGGAGATGTTTTAAGTGTGGGTGATAGGGAATAAAGTATCCAATTGCTTTAAAAAAATGGATAATGTGATGAATAGAGATAAGGTTTGATCTAATGTACCTTATACTTTTCATTGTCGTAAATGTGGAAAAGTTGGAAATTATCCAAGGCAATGCTCTCTTGTAAGGGATGATAATCATGATGATCATAAACAATATTCAAGGACAAGGGAATAATGCAAGTCCTATGCTGAAATGGATCATGATGACTAAAGTACTTGTAACTTCTTCGCAATAATTTTCTATTTCATGTTGTATTTTAGTTCATGCCCTATGAGCATATCTTTAATGTTTTATACGAACATCAAGTCATTACCTAAGATATTTTTATATCATTAAGGAACAAATCTATTTTTATGTACCACATGTTGATGTTGTGATTTGTTCTTCTTGAAAAAAAAATGATTAGGGGATTAAAAGATGATTGTAATTTTGGAAGATGTTCACTATTTTGGGAACCCTTTATGATCGAGGTAAATATATTACTACGGTATTTTCTTTGAGGAGTAAAGTTTGACTTATATTTTGAATAATAGATGAATTTAATGTGAACTTATAGTAATTTAGTTTACTTATAGAAATTATTAACCTATCTTGGGGAAAATATGTTTAGGTTAGTTACTTTTTTATAAGATGTTAGGAGTGGTTGATGTTGTTTGGAGATGAATGATAAAGTTTATCTTGGAAGACTATGTTATCAAGCCCTTCTTATATTTGGGTTTCAATCTTAGTTTGGTTTAATTTGAGGAATTTTAAGGACATTTATTTATGGAATGGTCTGTGATGAAATTTGGGTAGTACCGTTGAACATTGAACATTTAAAGTAGTTTCCCTTCCTATGGGGTTCTTTCTTTTTGAAGAGTTGTTTTATCTTACCCTTTCTGTTTTTGGGATAATATTTAAAGATAGAAGAAATAGATAGTTAATATTTTGTGGATTATGTGATTCTCTAGATAATGATTCTTGTGATTTTGATGACACCAAGTGTTTTTGAATGCTCATCGTTTGGAGAAAAGATTAGTTTTGACAGAAACTTATTAAAGGATGAAACTTTACTTGAAGGTAGGTATATTTATTTATGTTTTAATTCTATGTAGTAAATGAATTCATCAAAAATATTAAAAGGAATGTAAAACAAAAATGTTGTTGGTTTATGTTTCCTACAGGGTAATCAAAGACCATTTACACACATCATAATTTTGTGATTTTCTTGTGGTTAACTTTCTCTTAATCATGTTTTCTATCACTCTCCATCAGAACATGACCCTTTTTTCTCTTCCATATCCATGTTTCCCTATATGGAATCATAGTATGGGTTAACTTGGGTGACCATTGTACTTCCCTTTCTTTATTTTAAAGTAATAGTTTTACTGACTCCTTTTCCGATGTGGAAATTTCAATTAAATTTCCAAGCCCAATTTTAAAAATTGCGAGGACGCAATTTCTTAAGGGGGAAGAATGTAATGACTCGGAATTTTGAATAAATCTTATTTCCTAATTTTGTGTGTTATTCTATTTTATACTCAACTAAAATGTTTCATTTGATAACATGAGTATAATTAAAATGAGACCGTTGGGTTTCGACTGTTATATGACCATTGGTCAATATGACCGTTGGAAACTAAATGTTGTGATTATTGTCTCTAAATACAAGTGATCTTGGTTAATTAATATAGAATGAAGATTTGATGACCTCATCCAGTAGTCTCGGGACAATTGAAGCCTATCTAACAGAACTTGGGAAGAAGGTAGCACCACTGGGATTTTATCTGGACCAAACCCAAGCCGAACTTCATCGTGTGAAGCTAGAATGGAATCGCCTTCGCAAGAAGTTGAAACTGATATAAATTACTACTCTTGTAATGTTGTCCGAGTCTCCCTCAGATTCTCTCACCTTAGAACTCCTTACACTTAGGTTCTATGCTGGGGTTATAAGGGGTTATGTAAGGAGACTGTGACTGCTTTGTTTAATCCTTTGAGATAAATAAAATTGTTTTTTCTTTTTATTGTAGAGTTTGTAAATTTTCAAATGTCCGAATAAATGTAGGATGTATATTATTGATGAATTTGAAAAAAAAATGATATTTTAAAATATTTTTGTAAACCATAAATAATTAATGATGTGTAATGATTTACAAAAAATGGTCTTCTGCAAATGTGTTCAGTAAGAAATTTGGAGTCTAATAAGATCAACTTAATTTTTGGTGAATAGTAATTTATGAATAGTGATTTTATGCTTATGATTAGTAATGTGACCAAATGGATTAGTAATCTCACTTAAAGAATGTATTAATATAATGTAGGCACCTTGATTAAGTAATGTGATTCAATAAAATAGGTAAATAAATATTTCAGAAATTATTAGTCAAGTATTAGTTTTTTCGGGTGAATAGTTTTTTTAATTAAAAATTAAATTAAAAATATTTAGATTTTTTTATAAAATGGACTTTATTTTTGAATTCAGAACACCGATATTATGTTAAGGTAATTTTTGGAGATTTTTCTGAAAAAAATGAATTTTCAGTGAATAGTGTTTTTATTTAAAAATTAAATTAAAAAAAATTAGAAATTTTTTTTATAAAATGGAATTTGTTTTTGAATTCAGAGCATTGATATTATGTTAAGGTAAATGTTTGGGAGTTTTCTGAAAAAGTTTAATTTTTAGTGAATAGTAAAAATACAGTTTTATGGTTTTAGTATGTTTAATGACATCATAACTGCATCATGATGATGTCATGAGATATTTTAAAGTATGGTCTACTTTTGAATAGTAATATAAGGTATGAGGTGTCTCATGTGGCCAAAACCATAAGGAAATACCACTTGTTTTGCCAATACCACCAATGAGGTGTCCCTTGGCCATTAATGCCTTGTCCCCTCACTTCCCCTATAAATCCCAAGCCATTCTCTCATCCTTTACATTCCAAAATCCTCCTAAACAATGTTCTGGTCTCCTTATCTCCCAAGGAGTCCTCCCAAGGTTCCCTCAAGCCTCCCAAGGTCCCACACATCATGATTTCAAAGTTACTCTTCAAGGTAAGGGATCCTACCTTTCTCTTTCTTTTCATGTATTCTTCTTTATGTCATTTATTTTAAGCTCCATGTTATTATGTTGGGGATGTTATTTTATATTAATCCTACTTTCCTTTTCATGTTCATATTTTGGGAGACCCACTCTTTCTCTCATCAATTCATTTTAAGAATGTTTAAGTGGCGTCGTTAGGCTGCTGAATTTTTGTAAGGGATCCTACCTTTCTCTTTCTTTTCATGTATTCTCCTTTATGTCATTTATTTTAAGCTCCATGTTCTTATGTTGGGGATGTTATTTTATATTCATCCTACTTTCCTTTTCATGTTCATGTGATGGGAGATCCCCTCTTTCTCTCATCAATTCATTTTAAGAATGTTTTAGGTGGCACCATTAGGCTGCCGAATTTTTGTAAGGGATTCATTCACCCTTCTAATTTTCAAAGTTCTATTTTTATATCAAGTCTTTAAAGTTCCTTTTTCTTATGTTGGGGTATGATCTCTATATACATCATAATTTCACCTTTAAGTTCACATGATGAGAGACCCTATTCTATCTCATTAATTCATTTTTTTGATGTTTTAAGTGACGCCGTTAGGCTGCCAAATTTTTCATAAGTGAAATCTTATTTTTGTCTTCCTTTAAAGTTTTTCATTTCATATGTTATGTATTTAAAATATCATTACCATGTTCTTATATCATTTATATAGTGTTCCCCTACTATTTTATGGATCATTTATGAGTGGGTGACCCATGTCCCCTCTCTTTTCAATGTTTTCTAAAAACCCTGCATCATAGTCATTATGCTGCCGAATTTTCGTCTCAAAATGTCTCTCTTTTTATCTAAAATTCTTTTTTTTCTTAAATGGATACTCAAATATCTTTATTCTATAGTGTTAATAACATGTATATAAAAATTATCTATTTTAAATTCTGGTATTTACATACATGTAACCCACTTTCCTTTTTCCGTGGGTTTAAAGTGACTTAAAGATCTTGTCTTTAAATAAGTTTTTAAAACGTTATTATTATGAAATAAAACACATTTCTTTTATGACTATATGGGTTATTTATGAATTGTTTGATGATGATATATTTGGCTCACATGATAATAAATACAAATTAAGGGTGTGCCCTGATATCACTCTAATGCATTGGGTAAATACTTAATCTCTAGAGATGACCATTTTAACGAAACCTTGGTGAATAACCTTGGTAATTTTTAATGACACCATGGGGATGTACCATGGTGAAACGGAATTTATTTTCTATCTTAAATGTTTTAGCCACATATTCAAGTTATGAAACATGTTATTTTTATTATGATATGCCTCATGATCTCTTTCTCATGCATTAAAGTTATTTTTGATGACTTTTTTATGTATCTCAAGTTCACATGTAAAATGTTTTCCTTGTTTCCCTTACTGGGCCTTCTACTCACCCTTTCCTTTTATGTAAGCTTCCAGGTTATGAGATGTAGTAATAAACTTAGTATGAACAATGAAGAAGCCTTTCAAGTGTTCAAGAAGAATGTTTTATGTTGTCATGTATTAAGTTCCTGGTTTCCAAGACAGTAAACCTTAAAGATTCTCAAGTTTGTATAATGTAATGAAAGTTAATGTGATAAAAAGGCAGGATTCTATAAGTATCATTCCATCTTGACACAAAGGGTTGAAGGTAAATATTTGTAGAAAAACGTCCTCGGGAATTCCTTACAATCCATGGAATCAATTTTCTCTTGGGACTTTGTTTTCTTGATCAGTTTCCACCATTGAACAGCTTCCCCATCAAAATGATAGACTTCTAGTAACACCTTCTCTACTTCAGAGAACTAGAGGATGGAGAATATCTTTTCAATGGAGTTAATCCATTGTTCGATGAGGAGGGGATCTGGAGATCCTCAAACATGGGAGGCCTTTTCCACAAGAAGGATTATATGGAAAATTTCTCTTTTTGTAGAGGAGGATGGAGTTATACCTGATTCATGTTATTATTCCTAACACGAGCCAGCTGAGAAAGTACTTTCATGATGTTTTGAGCACCCACTCCCGTTATTTCAGGCATATCATTAGGGAAATATTCATATCACCTATCACATTGGTTTTTGGAATGTTTTCTTCTATTTCCAACCATTATCTAAGAAAAAGAACATATAATTAGAGGTTTTTAATACTTATATATTGATCTTAAAATGGAAATATTGAACATAAAAGGATAAACATATTAAGAAGAAGTATATCCTAACTTTTGATTCCTTAGGTTTAAATCTAGGTTATCCTCAATCTATTTCTTAACTAATATTCTTATGGGATTTTTTCCCCTTTAAAATGGTTTGTAATATGCTCATGAATCTACGAAAGTATATCCCTCGGGAGTGTCGTAACCAAGAGTGCAGCAAGGCCCATTATTGTGCACCACTTCTCGTTCGAGTCTAGCTCAAAGCGGTGTTTTTTGGTTGTACCCCTAGATACAATTGTTCCAGAGCTGCCTCTACCTACTCGTATCCATACAAGGATGTATTTTCGTGATAAACCGCTCAATCAATACTCATCTAAATTATGTAATGTTTTTCTTATACACAGTCTCATATTTGAGGTTCACACTATGATTCTCTATTCATAATCTCTAAAATTAACTAGACCATCCTCTGATACCAACTATAGTGACCGAATCCTTTAATATATAATATTACATGATTTTAAGCATAATTATACATCAGATTACAATCCCTAGATAGTTACGTCTAGTGTCTTGAATGACTATATACATAAAACATAAATAAAGGGGCTAAAAAAATTCTTTATTTAATCTCAATAAAGAGCTCCTAACTTCTTTTGAGCCCTTACATATGCGTACGGTACCCAGGGAAACACATGAACAAAGGGATGAGCTGAAAATCCCTGTAAGGGAATGAACATAAGGATACATCTTAAGCACATGAGTTATGAGGCTTGCCATAATGATATCCAAAGCATGTAACATGTGAAATAATATCGTATAAGAATGGGATAACATAAAACCTGATTCATATAAATGTGTCAGAATTATAAAACATCTCTTTGGTATGGGTTAAGGCTAACTGCAATCTTGTTTCCCATTTTAGTACGGGTCAAGGATAACTGCCAATCCCTTTTCACATCACATCTCATGAGACTTAACCATACCCAATGCATTGGAGCACTATTTGGGTGCACCCTATCTCAAAATTTTCATGAATATTCTGACCACATAAATATTCATACCACATAGATAATAATACAAAATAATCCATACATAAACATAAGGGTACCCATGGAAAGAATTGGGTACCACAATCATGACATAAATCATAACCGATGGGCGTATCATGAAATTATCCATAAATGGAATGAAT
Source organism: Viscum album (assembly GCA_963277665.1). NCBI lineage: Eukaryota > Viridiplantae > Streptophyta > Magnoliopsida > Santalales > Viscaceae > Viscum > Viscum album. Next base: position 1,039,570,934 of record OY728143.1, on the reverse strand, counting down.
TAGAACATAAATGGTCATTAATAGTGTAAAATAGGTATATAACATGGTATGTGGTTTCAAAAAGAAGTGTAAACGTATATGAAATGTATTTTAGAAACATTAGCATTAAAAAAATTGTGCGGTTTTAAGAAAAATACTATAGAGCTTTTAAAATAGAAAATAGGAATATCATTTATATAAAACCATAATTGAACCAAGAAGGATTTAATAATAAAATAATTATTTTATAAATAAAATGGTGGCTTAAAATAGAGGATAAATTGCACTTGAAATTTGGTAATAATTTGAGAAGTTCCCCTAAAACAGGTTTGCTTATCGGAATTTTCTAAGGAGAGAATCTTTTAAAAAATTGTATATCCCCTAAAGAGAGTGATGAAAGGGTATTCACAAATGAATTTTTTAAAACTAAAAATAATTTAGAATATTTACATAAATATTTAAGATAACTCCATTTTGAAATATATAAAGATAAGGAAACCCAAATTAATAAAAAGGGTTCGTGGAGAATTCGTTACGGTTTATTGGCATGGTGTCGGGTGTACCTAAGAAGGATTGATGAGAGATAATTAGGGTTTATCATCATTTATACATCATGAGGGTAGTATGTTGGTGGTTCAAAAACATACTCTATCATTTTTTATTACTCATAATAAGGCATAGTAAAGAGGACAATCTTGATTAAGAGTGAAATGGTGAGATCCCTCACATTAAATCTGGTGGTGATCTCTACTTGTTATTAATGACCTGAATAAAAAAAGTATGTTTATTAATTAATAAATCCAGAACCTATTATATATGTAATTTATTTATTATAACCACTTTTAGATCATTCAAGGATTTTTTGATTAATTATAAGGTTTAATTTCATAGATCTGGCTCGTTTGTTTTCTTGGTTTTAAAAGATTGGTTCATTTATATCCATGTTCAGATAAACATGGAAGATGGAAGTGGTTGTCTAGAAATGAAGTTATATGATATTAGTGAACATAGAAGATATTACATGGTTTTAAATTTATTTTGGTTACCTAGAGTGACATTGAAACATTATATATTAAACATTAGTGATAACCGTTTTGGTTAATCGTGAGTTTGATTACAAATAACAATTGTTTCTTTATAACTTAATAAAAATAGTACAAAAGGATTATATAATATTAAAAATAATATATTACATATATAATAATCTGGTTCAACCATAAAAAAATGGTTTCATGACCATAATTAAAGATAATAATAGAAATTGATAAACTGTTGTCCTTGAATGTGCTAAATTAGCACATCTCAAATGGTACTTTTATTCATTCAAATAAAAGGTGGGGAAAGACGAGAAGATAATGAAATATCCCATTAGCATGAAAAAAATCCAGTACAAGTATGTTACATGATTTATCATACTATATGGGTGATGGGAGGTGAGGAAATAAATAAAAATAAAAGAACTTAAAAGAAATAAATGAAGTGGAAAGAGGAATTTACGTCTTGAGACTTACACCTTTGAGAACCTCTTAAGAGGAGAGGTTTTGGTATTTTGAAGAGTCTTTGAGATTTTTGAAGTGGAAGAGGATATTGGGGAGATATTTGGGAAGAATATTGGAATGAAACAAATATTTAGAGGAGTGAAGAGAAGGGGGAGCGAGGGAGGGTTTTATAGTGGAGGAGAGGAGGGTTTTCATAATTTTTTAATCTTTAGTTTATTATTTCTCAACAAGACAAGTAATAGTGAGTATTACATGACAAAGAATAGTAAAACATTCAGGTGAGTTCTATATTAGGGTTATTATATCACTTGTGATGTTCGGAATAGTGGATTTGAATTATAATGTATTTATTCGGTAAATTAATGTATTTTACTATTCACTAAAAATTCAAGTATTTAAGAAAAATTCAAAAAATTCTCCCTAACCATTTTTGATTATGTAGAATCCAAAAATGAAATCAATTTTTCAGAAAAATATTTTTCTAAATATGATTATTTTAATATTAAATTAAAAGCATAATTTATTAACAAAAACCAGTTTTAAAACATTCATTTACTTATTATAAAATATTGGTATATCGTACTTTCAACATGAATATTATTTATATATTATCATAGGTATGGATATTATTATTTAGGGTATATCAATATTCATAAGGGTATGTTACTATTCATATTGTTAGGTTACTATTCACAAAAAATTATTTTTTTCTTATCTGACTCCAACTAACTTATTGACTGCAGCCGTGCATGTCAGATTTTTTAAATTCCAAGAACAGAAGTGACAAACTTATGTTAAAAGGCCTCTTAGCACTTTTTAGTTCATTATGTTGTGTTTTCATGTGATTTTATGACATATTTATAAGAATGTAATTTCCATTTATATAACATTGGGTCGGTACAACAGTCGTATTCATACTCATAAATGCAACGACAAAGAAATAACTATCATTTTAAATAATAATATTCTAATTGTATTTAGAGTTCAATTAAAATTGATGTTGTGTGTAATAAAGGATATCGAATAAATATAATTATTTAAAGAGAAATATATATTAAATATGTCAATTTTTTACATTTTTATCCCATACATTTTTCTTCTAAATTTTTGACTCTAATGAAAACATATAAGGATACTTTTACGTCATTATAACCTTAGGTTCCCACATAGGTTTCCTCAAATTGGTTATCTCACCACAAAACAATGAATAGATGAGTGGTATTATTTTATATCTATTTATCTATACGATCTATAATCTATTTTTGTGGATCTACATAAAAATTATCTCTCTTCAATGGCATAACCTCTAATTTTAGTAAATATGAAGAATCAGAAATGTAATTCCTTAGAAGAGAAACATCAAACACATATTGAACTCAAGGAAAAATTTGGTGGAAGAACCAATCGATAAAATAACAACCAATATGAATAGGAATTTCAAAATGAATGACATAAAAATGTATTTTCATTCCCTTCATTCAAAATCTCATCAATATATTCTAGGGAGATATTTGTATGAATACCTTTTCACTAACTTCAAATTAAATATTTTTTTGATGATTGCAACCATAAGTGTATTATTATCCATGAGATGATATTATGTGTTTTTTAATGACTCTAAAAATACCCACCATTTCCATAGAAATATCAGGTCCCAATAGATTTATTTACCCAACATCATTCTGGCATGTTGTAGTTCTGTACTTCCAACTATAGAGGTATTTATAAAGAGTCATCTGAAAGATTGAGTGAAACTATTATTAAATGAAAATTGGCCAAAGTAAGGTGTTGATCCCAAAAATCGTTGATATATAAAGATATACATATCAATCATAATTTTATATTTTGAATTGTTATCTTATTCTGAATATCAATATAAGGATGATAAGATGTGCTGAAAAATAAAATTTTCTCCATATCCTATTAAATATTTCTCCAAAATGTCGACGTAAACCCCAGGTTCGGATTGTATTAAACTAATATTTGTGTACCATGAAATCATTCAATGTACTTAATGTATAAATAATTTAGTTTATCAAGATATTAATCTTATATAATGATAATGAAGTGTGGTTACTTCATAAGGTTAACAAATGTAACCCAAATTTCATTATTCCCATTAGAAGTTTTAGGGAGTCTGAGTAAAAAAATATGTGTCAATGTTTCTATGTTTCCATTATGGTATAGATAATGTTTGTAATATACCATTATACTTATGTCTCATAGAATTAAAATAATTAAATACCTGTCACATATAAACATACTTTGCAATACCCCTCTTCATGCCTGTTTTCCAATTCATTCCATGGGGTCGCGACACCATCCTTCCTTCAGGGGGTGAAATGCTTCTTTATTGTTTCCCCACATTCCCATTTTCCAATGGTGGGTGACATTTATTGAAATAATTTGAAGTGTATTTTCCTTGATTAAAACTGGAGGATGGGATGTTGGTTCCTCTTTTAATGAATTCCTCCTTGAATATTATAAACTTGTCTGAGTCACCATTATTGATTAAATCATGTTCATAGAACTTATTCCAATTTCCATATCAATATGGGTACAAGTTAATTATGATCATACTATCTTGAAAAGAAGATGAAATTTTGTGAGGGTGAGTAGTCACATTGGGAACTAGGCATGTTGTTATATTGGGTAAATTGGGAAACTATAAATTATTCCACTTTTGGATGGAATCTCATATGAGGCATATTAGGAATGAAATACAAGAGATCATATGTCGATCGAGAGGTATTTGACACTAGGGGAAATGTATCTGAAGTTTTTTTTAATTTATTTACCGCATGATTAGTTCGTGGAGTATTTTGGGATCATGTTAAAAAAATTCATCTTTTGGAGATATACAAAAATGTGCAATTAAGACGGATTGAGGAGCGAGTAAAACGTCTTGTAGAGATAGATAAAAACATATTGTTAGATGGATTGAGGAACACATTTAATGACCTATGCACATAGATCAGAAGATTATATTGAGATAGATCAGTGGTTTGTGTCCGATGAAGGGATTATTTAACACCAGGATTTGATTGATCTTAACATCTTATTTAGATAGACCGAGGATTGAGTTTAACATTTTACAGAGATGAATTAGAACATCTTGGTGAGATAGATTGATGTGGGTGTCCAAAGGAGGGGATAATTCATACCTGGGTGATGGATTTTAAAATTTAACCACGTATATTTTTCTTATGTACCTTGTTTAAGAGACAAGGAAAACCCCCATATAGTTTAACAATACAATTAATGTTTGTGTGACAGGATCAATCCAGGTAGTATATCTATGCGGTAACCACACTCATCTCCCGAAAGAATAATTAACGATATATATAATTTTTATTACATTTGTAGTATTACATTTTAAATATGATCAGTCTTTGTGGAACCATATGGGTATTACACGCAAAATATACACAGGGGTGGAGAATTGTCCTGTGGTGGGGAAGGATAGTGTATGGATTATGTATGGAAGGTACCCTGGGGGGGAGTATCATTCCATGGTAGTAGATATGGAGTCATCCCATGATGATCATACATGGGGAATGATTAATTTATCACATAGGGTAGGAGGTGTGGGTTTAACCCCTATCAATAATATATAGGAAATATCGTTCTAACCACACAAGGTAAGGAAACATTTTTACGTCATCTGATAAAGATGTTTTCATGATGTTTAATGTCGTATGAATATTTGTGGAGTTAAATAGTTCTAAATCATACATATCAATTGATGTGGGGAATAATCCTTAGGGGGGATGTCAAGGTGATAAGAAGATCTAGAATAATGATCCTCATTGAATATTGGTACACAATTCTCTTTGATGATTTTACCACTGGGACATATGTGACCACTACTCATGTTCCTTTTTGAGGTACATGGAATAGGAACTGTTGTGGAGGATTTTACATCATGAGGAATATTGTTAGTGTGCCTTTATATAGAATAAATTGGAATTGGGGTACCATAGTTAGAATAATCAGGTAGGATAAAGGCCCAAGCCACACTTGGAGGGAATTTGGAAGATACAAGAGTGGGTGGTATAGTCTGTGCAAGATTTCGAGGTGGGGCAGAACATGTCCTGATTTTGTATGGGGGTCTCGGGCACTTGATGTTTCTGAATGGGTGTCATCTGAAAGGAGTCACCATGGAGAGTCCCAAAGAAGGTTCTTCACGAAGCTTGGGGCCATACGTAGGAGGGTATTTTAAATCCCAAGGGCCTCACCGTTGTCAGGGATTCATGAAGGTGTATTCTTCATGAAACAAATTGACCCTACCTCGAGGTGATGTCACGGTCTCCATGGTGTTGGATTTATAGTGGAAAAGGTCCTTAAAAAACCTCGTATTCCATAAGTTATTTATTCTACCAAAAAATCTATAGACCTTCACGAAAGGCATCCCAACTGTGGGATGAGGTTCTCAAGTACCCACCAGAGCTTGTTTTTTAAAGGATAGATACCTTGGGAGATCCATTTTTCCTTTCACCTATAGATATCTAAAGTATCTAAAACATTGAGTGTTTCTTAAATATTGATAAGTAGTATCCCCAAAAAATCACACATAAGGGAGTATTTATATGACCTTCCATTATATAGTTGTTGTTTTGACAAATAATGGTACCTTTTACGATGATTTATGAGCTTCGTGAATGAAAGAGGCTCTAGGATATCGAATGAATCTATTTGGAGTTTACCATAAATCCACCTAGTGGTCATAAAAATGGGCTCAATGACTAGGGGATGACTTTACATGGTTGTTAGCGCCAACCCTCTATGTGGATGAGTCCACCATAATTCAAACTTATTTTTGATCAAGGGAACATCTTGGATCATGCACCTTAAGTTGATATTTGGGGTGTTTTGACCCAAATTCATAGTAAAAAATCCCTGAATTCCTTGAAACCACCCATTAAATGAATATTTCATCGTTAAAAAATTCCTCATTATAATTAAAACTGATTGGAATGGACGGTCGCATTTGGAGGAAAAAAATTTGAATATTGGAAATTATCCCCCATTCATGAAGCCCATCCATGAAGCCCTATCATGAATCCTGATAATGAATCCTGGTTAAAAAAACATTGTGAAGATCAGTTGTATTTTCTCATATAAATAGCTCACGACTCCCTTAGTATAACCATGAATATTTCATTGAATGAAAATCTAGTGGCCTGTATTCACGATGCTCAACCCCTTCATGAGTGCATTATGATTTGAATCCTCAACATGACCAACATAAAATTACTCTAGAAAATTGTGCTCCATTAAACCAAATTCTTTGAGATAACCATTATGAACCTAACCTTCAACAGCAGATCATTGTGAACTAGACATAGAAAACTCCTATGTATCCAAAAAAATGGACACCAACAGTTCCTCTACTACTACTACTCATCAAGAAGATATGTATGGGAACATAAGTGTTCAGAGTTCCTCAGATCATGACTCAATCACTACAATACTAAATGAATATAATTAGAAATTCCATCTTTGAAAGAGGATACATCTTTATTTATTTGTGATGAGTGATGATTTGTTCATCCTTGAAATGAATTGAGATGATCCTCACTACTGGTTTTAGAGATAATTGAAAATATACTTGTGACATAAAAATATTGGAGGATATACCCAAAAGGATCATTCACCTATCATATAGAACACTCTTTGGAACCATGTCAAAACCATCAATGAGAAGAAGTTTGAGGCAGATACATCCCCCCACCCATAGTAGAAGATGATTCTCATGCCAAGTTTTATTGGATACATTCAAGGTGTTGGAAGACAACTGAGAATTATGCCAGGGTTTCAATTTTATCAATTAATGGACCTCAGATTATTGGGAATATGTGTGATTACATAAGATTGATGGAGGGATAATGAAGGTATAGATTTAAGAGGTGGAATAGGCCATGCAGTTTCATGTCTACCACCACATTAATATCATACTAGAGCTACTAAAAATGTGGTCACCATGGACCAACACTTTCCATCTATAAAATTGGGAGGTTGGAATTATATTGTTGGTTATTTATTATATTTATGGGATCCAAATACAAGGAGTGTTGTACTATAAATTCCACACCATGTAGAACATGTGGGAGGATCGGTAGAAGCATCCAGCCTTTTAAATGGTGTTATTGAGGTTGGTGTAATGGAACGACGATCATGAATTAGGGATAAAGGAAATCCCATTAAATAATCAGTTTGCTACTTCCATAACGAGTTCGAGTACAAGGTTGAAAGAGGAATCCTATTGGATTTTGGTGGTTAGACAATGGATGGTTTATTGATACAATGTGAAAAATGAGGCTCTGATGGTTAGGATGGGTGAATTTCTCACCACATTAATTTGTGTATGAATTCTCTTGGAGATAAATGAACACATGAGGGTGCAGACAATAAACTTATTCAAAGATGAAATTATCAAAATGTGGTATCACATCAACCTAGCTATTTACAATATGAAAAATATATACAAGGTTTCTCCCTACATATTCTAGGGTAAGAACCTACTTCGTGTGTGTTGTACCCGCAAATTTTATTATAGTTGGATTTCAATGAAAATGGGTGGATATGAATACACAACCCCCATCTCTCCTCCTAGTATGAACTTCTGACCAAAGATTTAGAAAATATATGAGATCCCACACTCAAATCATGCTCTGTAGACATACTGGTGAGGGTTGGGACAATAGATCACTTTATGTTTAACTTGTTCCCCTTCTAATGGGGATGGTAACCAATGATGGAATGAGAACTATTGAGTATAAGTCATTACTCCTAGCCTTCTGAGGTGGGGCACTACTGTAGAGGGTCAATTTCAAGGCAATGTGTGAGATATAAAACCCACATGGGTTCATGAGGTATATCTGATCCCTATAGACGCTAACCTCAAAGGTGTAATTATATATGCACCATTATTGCCAACATTTAGTCCTATGTATGGTATGGAACATGTTTACACATTAATACAAAAAGGGGTGGAATGAGTTTCCATAACCTACTACCACCTACAAACTCATCAAAAAATACATGCAATGTCGAGAGATCACGTATCCTGGTGAGATGTGGAGGCAACAAACCACTCATTCTAACAAAGGAGAGGCCCCAAAACAATAGGGTTGAGGATAAGTTCTTGTTGGAGCATTCCATGGGAGAGATATGGAATAGAGGTATGAGTTATGGTAGTTATAGAGCCAAAAATCCCTAGCCCAACATAGGCGAGGGATGTAGGGAGAGGAGTGGAATCAGGATCAGAACTCCCAGGAAAGCGGTCAACGGATGAAGGAGAACCATATAGGGTGGACCTAAGGATGTTTGTTCAAATCATAGAGAATCAACTACATCGAAAATAAATTCCCAGTGATAAGGTCTTCCTAGATTCTTGGGAGAGCTGGGGGATCTTCAGATAGATAAAAACCATCAATGAAATTTTGTGAAGTATCAATAGAGAAAGAAAATTCTTTATTGGGAAGATACACACTAGGGTAAGATTCCACATTCCTCATTATGAGGTACCAAAATACATAAGATTTATTGAGTATTCTATCCACACTCATGGAATTTTGAATACTTTTAACACCTGGTAAAATGTGATACTATGGATGAACTCCTATTTGGGTCTTCTTAATAGTGAGTTAGCTTCTAGTGTGCTTAGATATAGAGTGTCGAATAAATCATGGGGAGTGACATATACTAGGATTCTCCCATAGAACGGAAGCCTAAAATCCACTAGATAAATTCTTGGATCTTGCGTGATGTATAACTATTCTGGTAAATTTGTTTTCATTGGAAAGCTCAAAAGAGGGGAAATTTTTGTGATGATCTTTTGGAAGAGAGAAAGGGAGAATCAACACTTGAAGGGTCCAACGTGGCATCCCAACCTAATTTCATTGAAAATGGTGACCAATCAGTAGTAAAATCCATACCTACAACTGAGATGGAAGTCATTGAGGGAATACCCTTTATTGGTTGACTTCCCACAAACCATTCTGAGATCCTCAACAAGATATACTATTCATGAAATCCTTTTATAATTTTCACTTTTTATTCTCCTACTTTTCCGTTCTGAGTTTCAATGATTCATATTAAAATTTGGTTATAAATCTATGTTTGGGGTTCAGAGGAAAACATCAATGTCTGATTCAGGGGGGATATATTCCATGGTGGTTAAAACGGGATTTGGTATCCTGGGGGATATGGCTGAGGAGGACATGATGGTCAGACTGACAACAGAGGTTCCACTAGAGGGGACTTCCAAGAATGTTACATCAACAAAAAGGGTCAATAATATTTCATAAATGGGGAAAATATGATGTGAATGTAGTGGATGGTATTGTTGTAGAGGCACCACTAGAGGCAATTATTTGAGATAAATCCTTAATGAGGGATTTGAAAATGTTGGCAGTAGCTAGAGTGGATAGAGATGATGCATTAGACATGCCTTCATAGGAATTTCCATTAGAGATGGCTACTGGATACCAGGATTCAATAGAGGAGGTTGAAATTATGCCATCAATATATGTGATTGAAAAATATACTGTGAATGATATTTCTTTATAGATTTCATAAGAAGTATCTTAGTCCATTTTAGTAGGTGATGGGTATGGTGAGGTACTATTTCCACTAGAAATGAATTTAAGCCTACTCAAGGACATGCACCTAAATGATCTTTAAACTGATGTATTGGTGACCTTCCATACAAAATATCCTTCTCCACCCTAAGAAATTGAGGATTATGGATTAGATTCTACCAAGGAGAATAGGGTCATTAATTTCATGTATTGGAGGTACGTGTGGAGATTCATCACCCACACCCTAACAGTAGATCCACCAGATCAATTGGGATCTATCTGTTATAGGACAATCACTATAGGGACTGGTGGGGTGGACTCTAGTGGCCTTCACATACTGGCATGAGACTTACTCATCGGGTGGGTGTGGGATGAATTGAATTTAAAAGATACTTTCCTAAAAAGGCACAAGGTCAAGGGCTCTTAGGTACTTTTGGATTCCATAGAGGAAATTTCATGCGTAGAAGGGATGGTTTAGTATTATGAAGTTGTGAAAACTTCTCAAGATAATATTGTCAAAAATCTAATGACTGGGTTGGTATAATTTTTTGAAAATGTTGAAGAGGTGGTATTCCTAGTGGAAGGGGTTGTATATTGTAGGATCATGTGAAGATATGGGATGAAGAGGTATGTCATAAAGTTGAGGAAGATTTGGCTGACCAGGAAAAGTGGTAGAAGAAATCAGATGTAACTCAACAGAGACTGGACAACCACAAATTTATTTTATTTAGGCTCTAACTCTAGGGGAATATTATAACGGAGAGGTTCCAATACGTTGATGAACCTCTAAAATTCTAGTTGATTTGTATTAAATTTCCATACAATCAAATATTTTTCTTTCATCGTATTTTTTTATCGCACTCCAACCATACTCATGAGGCAACCAACGGCTAATCCAAAATCCCATGTGAGTCATTATTGGTGTGACAAAAAGTGATAACCGTGTGATTTATCATATATATGATTGTGTAAAACCATGATAGAACTACTCAAGGTTTGTATTCATTGATTGGACACTGAATGTGTTCAAGATGAGAGGGGTTATGTCTAAAAACATGGTTCCCTAGATAGCTGACATTATTTTCCAGTGCGAATTGGTTCCTGAATGGGATAACACTAATGGAATTTAATTATATCTAAACAAAGAAAAATGATTCTAATAAATCTTGATTCCCAATATAGGGATCAAAGGTTGAGTAGTGTGGAAATAGAGGATAACTACTAACCATGTTTAAAAAATTTATGCATTATTATTTTTCTGAGTATCTATAAAATTAAATGTGGTTCATCCACTTACCATGTTCAGAAATTGGGACCATTCTCAAAATTTTATATGATGAAATTTGGGGAATCTTCCTAGGATGGTATGTGAGCTAGTTTTACTTGGGAAAATTCCATAAAAAAGGAACCAATATGAATTGGTAGGGGATGAGGATCCAAAAAACAGGGAATGTGAAGTGTGGGAGTGTGGTGATGGAATTTTCAAGTGGAGGTCAACCCTCATGAAATTATACTATTGTGGGTTTGGCAACGTTGGGTATGAATGTCTATCTGATCAGAGGTCAAACTCATCTTCAAAAGTGAGCTTAACCTAGGATTTCTAGTGAAAATTGAAAACTAAGAATTATGGAGTAGGTGATCAATGATAATGGAAGGACTACTCGAGAAAGGGCCTAAGACACTACATAGTTTTACATCATGAAATGATGTAGATATGCACATTGTTTAATGTTATACAGTCCAAACATTGGACACACAGTTTAATGTTATAGTGTGAGGATGGTATATTACATAGTTTAACATCACTTGATTGGGATGTCAAGAACTAATGTGAATAACACCCAACTAGCCACAATGGTGGAAATAGTAGCATAGCACAATGGGAGTACTACCTAGTGGGGTTTTTAAGGAAAAAAGAGATTAGAAGAACCTTCACCATGAAAAAGAATCTATGGAGACTAACACACAGTTTAAGGTAATGACTCTTGGACCAAGGGTGGGGGTTTTGTGTTTGAAAGGTTATATGCCTGGCACATGGGAGAGGAAGCTGAACATTTATGGGGAACTTATATGGCCCTTCCGCATATGATATACAAGATACATCTTTCATGTACACAATTTATGGTCGCAATGTTCGGATGATGAACATTATTTTTATGGCGGGAGAGGTTGGATTTTATGATGATCATCCAAATGGATATTTATATCATAGAGGGGATACAACATAACATGAATCGAGGGCCAGGAAAAACTAACACTACAAAATATTTTTTTGTGCGGGAACTGAACGTAGTTTAATGTCATGATGTTTGGACATAGACTCATAGTATATGGTTATAGAGTTCAAACTAGAGGACATCATAATGTGTTTGAAAAAACATGAACGGTTAGTAAACTAATGTGAATGGAGGGAAAAGGGAGGGAATGTTCCATGAAAAACATAATGGTAATGTTTCAAACAGACTAATGACATGATTATTATATCTAGATCATAGATTATGGTTATATATATTAGGCCATGGTATCCTAGTTTAGAGTCATAGTTTTTGGACAATGTGAAAATAATTTAAGGTCATGATTCATGGACTGTGGGATGTGTGTCTTGAAGGAATATACACGGTATTGAAAAAATATTACCCAATGTGAAAGGAGGATTATAAGTGGCCACCAAATTATACAAGAAGCATCCTTGAGACATCTTGAAAACAGTTTTTATTTTTAATTCATTAAAATTAATCTTAGTTTAAGTTCATATATCTTGGACTGTAGTGTGATGTCTTTCTAAGGAACATGCACGACATCAATGAATGGTTACCAGATGTGAAATGAGGGTCCTAAGAGGACATTATATGCCAAAAAATATTCTTTGAGATAACATAAAATATATTTTCAGATCCTTATGCTTAGACAATGGATCTTAGTTTATGTTCATAGAGCTTGGATCGTAGGTTGGTGTGTGTCGAAGAAACATGTATGATATTAATGAATGGTTACTCGAAGTGAAAGAAAGGGCCTAGTAGGACACCTAATGCCACAAAAAATGTATTGGAGACAAAATGAACATATCCTAGGGTCATTATTCTAAGAATATGAATATTATATTATGGTCATAGTGAATTGATGGTTGGAAACCCATGCATCTCAATCTTTCTTTAAGAAAAATCCCTCCCAACTCCTTATCCCGCATGAGCTATGCTTGGTACAAGAAACATTGTGTGGTATGGAGTTCTCATTTCTTTTAGGGGATACCAAAATGGGGGGAGAAAGTGGAAAAAATCATGGGAGGGTGATTGTGATATTCAAGTCCTAAACAGTGAAAGGGGGTTAACCAATAGATGGGGAAGAACTATTTACCATGTTCAAAACACATGTCCTATACCCACGTCAGTTAAATATACGGAGAAAAAATATAGGATCCAAATTTAAATGATATAGAAACATGGGAGACGTGGTTTGTTTCCAATGATCTATTCAGGTATGAGCCTTGTATGATAGGTTCTCTAGTGGGACACAAATCCATCCTATTTAGAAGCCTATTAATATTAGGAGGATGATGATTATACAAATTAAAGAAACAATGAAGCATATAAGTTAAAGTGGGTTATGTCCTAATGAAATAATTAGGTTCTCTAGGAGCTATTCTTACATGCACTAAAATAGGCCATACAAACATATTGGTTGGATAGAGTCATGACTATCTCGGAGGGAAAAGTCCCCGAGGTGATTTGATTATAGTACTTAGCCAGAGATGAAATATCGGGGAATCACACCATATCCCATGATAAAGGGAATCAAACCATATGTACGTTTGCATCACAGTGTTGAAGGATACCGACACTAGGTGAGATATTTCCAATTGAGTGAGAATAGTGATTCATCCTATAATAAAATACAAGGAATCCAAATATTATTTGGGGTATTGTTTTACATCCCATAGCTATCATAAGAGGAAACCTGATTCCCATGGGGTAGTTTTTTTCACCTTACCATTATAATAATATGAGGAATCCCGATTTTATATGGGGTAAAATTGTAGTTTAACATTGTTTATTGGGGTTGTTTGTTTCAGGTTCATCCTATATTCATCATATGATGCATCTAGATTTAAAATGGGGTAAAAAAATTTCATCATCAGATACTTTTTATAGGATGCATCTGGTGTTCATTGCACAAGGTAAGGGTGAAATTTAATGTCGTGTGTTGAGGATGTTAGGATTTTAAGTTTAATTTCATACAACTCAGACTAGTTATGTTACTAGTTTAATGTCATATATCTCAAAATGTAGGGGAAGCTAGTGGATTTTGGTCACATTTATTTGACCAAAAGGGCAGAATAGGTGTCCAAAAGGGAATTTCATGCCAGAAAAGAGTGACAAACTAGGATGAGAGGAGTTCCCAAGGACCTCATTCATAAAAATACTAGTTAAATTTAACCCCAAGTTTACCCAATGATGCTAGGAAAGATAAGACCCCTCAATGAGTTGATGAAGAGGGTTGGGCCTAAGATTAAATATTAGGGAGTCGCTATGTAATCCATGAGGATGGGAATCAAGCCATAAAATGTTCTAGAATGCGGTGTGGTAGGATTCAAATGCTAGAATAATATACCCTATCGAATAAGAATATTTTATTACCTTATATTAGGTTACAAGGTATCTCTATTTCATATGGGGAAAGGATATAGTTTATTCTCATTTTATATGGATGTTGGCCTTCTTTATACCATATTTTTCATATGTGGAATCTAGATTTCATATGGGGTAAACCATATGACATTTAGGGACATCTGAGTTTTATATGGGTTAGGGGTAAAGTTTAACATTTTGTGATAAGGATGTTTCTAGGGATTTAGTATCGTGAAACCCATTATTTTCTTCCTCATATAATGTCATAATTAAATCTCAACCCTATAGTAGACATGGAAATTAATGGGGGTTATAAGTAAATAGGAGGCCCTTGGGAGAAATTTGACATGATAGTACTGTAGGTAATAGACGTTATTATGGTGGATCTGGGGCTAAGCCTAAAAAATAAAGGTCTATACTTCACTATATATCCCAGGATTATGTGAATCAACCATATGTAGTTAAATATAGAGTTGGATTCATAGTATTGGTGAAAAAATCAGGTGAAGAAAACCAAGTGAATGAGGGGAAAATTCACATAGTTCAGGGTCATAATGATTGGGAAATGGTTCCAGTTTAATGTCATAATGATCAAACTATAGTTTTTTTTTGACTCAATACAATGTTCATGTGGAGGAAAATAGTGAAAAATAAACTTGAAAGGATCCAATGAGGACCTTCACCGCATGAAATGATCATGAATCTAACTGTACTCATTTTATGTTCATACGACCTATACCATGGAAACCCTTTTAAATTTATGAAGCTGAGAATATTTCAAAGTAGTTTAATTTCATGTTTCATAAAATATCGAAACATTCATTTTTAAGGAATTTGTGTGGCATGAAAAAGGTACAACCTAATGTTAAAGGAGTCCAGGTAGTCAAATATACCACCTAAATAGATCACGATAAATGTATCATAGTTTAAGGTCAATTTATAAGACTGGGGTAAAGGTGGAAACGTTTTAAAGTCATGATGAATAGACTTGAAAGTTGTTTTTCTCTATGGTATTTATTTGGTATGGCAGAGGTATAACATGACATGGAATTATGGCATGTAGGAATTTTTACCACATAGATAATTTGAGACCACTCACACATGGTTTAATTTCATAATTCTAGGATAAAAAATGGGGATAAGAGCCTATGTTTTGTTAAATTTGAGGTTGTTTCAAGAATCATGAGGTTTGGGTATCACTATTCATCCCATGAAAATTGGAATCAAGCTAGATACAGTTATGTAAAATGGAATGATAGGAGACCAACAACAAAATTGGGGGAAATAATATCTAATGATGGAATTGAAGCATCCCATAGTTTATATAGTGAATCACATGATTA
This sequence comes from Viscum album, assembly GCA_963277665.1. Classification (NCBI taxonomy): domain Eukaryota; kingdom Viridiplantae; phylum Streptophyta; class Magnoliopsida; order Santalales; family Viscaceae; genus Viscum; species Viscum album. The sequence goes on along the minus strand of OY728143.1, from coordinate 1,039,554,903 downwards.
TAAAATGGGGTAAGACTATAATTTAATTTCACATACTGAGGAAGTCAGATTTTGTTCATCTCATATCATATGACGCATCCCAGAATTATAAAAGCTTGATATTGTTCACTATATCATACTTATTGTTTGAGATATATTACATTTATATGGGTTATGACTTTTTTTATTATCCCATACTTATTGCATGAGGAATCCTAGTTTTATATGTGGTATGATTTTAGTTTAACATCATGTGTGGAGGAAATTAGTATTTTTTGTTTAATGTTGTACAACCTGAACTATATGGGATAAAAATAGTTTAAATTCATAATTATTGGACCAATTATAAGGTAGTAGTACATGGACCAACAAAAAATAATTCTTGGTTGTACTAACTGGACTGTAGAGATATTGTTAGTTTAGGGTAATAAATCTTGAAAAGGTTAAAAAATTCTATGATAATAACTCTTGGACCATGGAAAATTTGTTATTATTGTGTTTCATAGACCAATTGGGATTTTACATCAGATGTAACTCCTGAGAACCATAAAATTTGTAGGATGTGTGGTTTTTCATCTATCCTTGGTGACCAATGAGTATGTTCCCTGGGAATAAATGTTCTAGATGATATAATGTCCTTCCCATTTGGTATACATATTTAGTGTATTTTTTATAGGTTTCACTAGTTTATTAAGATCCAATACCAGGTCACCTTAGAGGAAGAAGTGCAGCATAACCTTCTTTTGCATGCCATCGAAACTCTATTATGTTGCCTCTCTCAACTGTACAAAGCCTAAAGCTTGTTCTATTTGAGGTCTTCCAACTCATATAGATGGACTTATAATATTATTTTTATCATCTTTTGGTTATATAAATCTATTTTGTGTCATCAAAACTGAACCTCAATGGAAATGATTTCCCATGTTCAACACATCGGGGAAAATGAGGTCACCTGGGTGGAATTCCAAGTCATTTTCCAATAGAAATAGAAGGATTTGGCAAGAATTTCTAATCAATTTTCTTATTATATCCCACCATTTTTTGAAAAAATTTAGATAGTTTATTGTTTAATGCCTAAATATTCTGATTTTCCTTTCATGGTAGTGGGATGTATGGTTAAACTGGATGTAGTACTTGGTGTAAAATTTATTTTTACTACATCACAGATGTTTAGGATGTTTTTAGTGAGAATATAATGAGGAATTAAAAATTTGTTGATGGAATGGGATATCCCATACTTGATCATGAACTATGATTTCAATTCATTTAAGGGAACTTATTCTACCCATTTGGTGAAAAATTTCATTGCAGCTAGAATTATCCTACAATGGAAATATTTGGACGGTGGGTTTGGCACCATGGCGTCAATACCCCATACTAAAAAGGGACAATAATACCTAGTGGTGTGGAGAATCTTTGGTGGCTGAATTATAAAGATAGGGTGGATCTGAAATGTGTTTCACTTATTGGATATTATAATTCATTTGTAGACCATGGTGGGCCAGAAGTAGGATAACCTCTGAATCTTATAGAAGAGCATTAATCCTTATTTATGGGAGCCATATGAACTGGTATAGAAATTATTAAAATCAAAAGGGATCTAAATTATATGGATGAAATAGAGTAACATTCCATTAAACCCATATCATTAGAGGGTTTACACAAGGTTAGGCTTGCATAGTGGTGTGAATTGTGTTGCATGCTAACAGATTCTCTCATGCTTGGCTTGGTCTAGAGGGATAATAAAATTATAGGGATACTAGAAAATGGGATTTTCCAATTGGGAATTTCCTCTACTATAGGGGAATAAGAGGGACCTGGAACAAAATACCAATAGCCACTTCATTTATGTGTTGGTTATCACAAACTTAAATGGAAGGGGAGATGGCCCCCTAGTGTGCGACATGAATGACCATATTATCGTAGTGTTATTCTATGAGAGATGTAGGAAAACTTTACAAAGCCTCTCTCTTGATCATTTGTACAGTGAGGGACATGACTAATTTCTGAATGAGTAGAATATTGGGCCATCAGCTGATGAGTAAGCTCTATTAGGGTCACGAGTTATTTATTTTTTATGATGTAGTCACCATTGATCTGTTTGATGACTAACAAGGAGTATACCTTCACATTATAGAGGGTGAAATCAATCTCAACAGACATATTTAGACCAGTAATGATATACTAATAATCATTCATATTTTCATTAAAACCTTCTAATAAGAAGAATGAGTATGGAAGGATGGGATGTGGTAGAGTGATGAAGACGATCCCTATGACTACTCTATTGAGAATGGGATTTTCCAAAATTTTACTGGCCTAACTCTAGATAGAACCATATTAATGAGTCTAAAAACATAGAAAAACCTGATCTACTGAGAGGATAGCCTCATCTAGGTAACAAAAAATCTATGAGAATGTTTTCAGGGGCTGGAGGGAAGCCAATTAATCTTCCAGTGCCTACCCAGTGACGACCTTCTAGTAGAAAAATATGATATTGAATTGATGGAGTATCACTTCCAAACATACCAATAATCCCATTAAAATGGATAGATTAAGTATATAGTTTAGTATGTCCACTTGAAAAATAAGTTCTATATCGTGAGGCTTCATATTATGCTACAACTTATGAAATATGAAACCTACTATGAGGAATTTCTCCTTGATGTGTGATTATCTCATCTCCATGTCATGAAGCAATATACAGAGATTGTATATGCTATTTTATCTATCATCGTTGTTTTTTGGGAATGAATTTCATTAAGTTTCCATTCAAGGGTGGTCACATAGAAGAGTAGATGATTTCCCAAAAACATGTTCCATTAAATATAGAGGCTTTAGAATGTTTTTGTTGATGTCCTAAAATTCAGTTTTCTGCTCTACATTGTACTGGTATAAGGTGCCTTTATTCATGATCCTTGATAATGACTTACATATTCCAAATAGATTTGTTATAAATCAGTGTATGTAGGCTAAGTGGAACATGAATCATCACAACTCCCAAAAATTTCATAAGGGTAGAATTTTATTGATGGCCTTATTATTCTTTGGGTTATTTTGAATAAATCTATATCTTATAGATAATCCAAGAAACATTATTGAGGTATCCTTGATTTCACACTTCAAGGGGTTTATATTAATTTTTTGGGATTGAATGAAGTCGAACACATTATAAGGATCCTGGAGAAGGTCCAAACACTAAGGATAGTTGACAAACAAATCATCCAAGTATAATTCCAACAATGTCTTAGTAATTGGCATGAATATGTTGTTAATGGATTGAAAATAATTTTTTCTTATATTCATGAAGCCAAATGGAATAACCTATTATTAAAAACTCCCATAAAGAACCTTTAAGGTAGTGGAATCCTTATCCTTGTGGTCCATATATATATGATTGTTCCCATAATATCCATCCATGAAGGAGGGGTCTTAGAACCATGTGGTGACATCAATCAATAGATATGTTACTAGAACGGAAAAATCATCCTTTATAAAGTGGTAGTTGAGTCCTCATAAGTCAATATTGACTCTGATATTCCCTTTTTGATTCATTACTAGGATGATGTTGTAAATCCATATAGGGTATACGAATTCCCTAATAATGATATATTTGATAATCTTGTCAACATCAACATCAATCAATTCACTATGAGAGGGGGAATCCTCATTGGAGGCTTCATAAAGCTACGATGACCTTGCGGGGGGCCATGGTGGTGTGTGAATACCTGAGGTTCTAGACCTCAAATCTAATTATAGATCCAAGAAAATACATCATGATGTTATTTTGGGAATACCACAACCTGTTTCTTCTTCTCTGGAGCCATAGAGATAGTGGTCTATGTCAACCTTGGATCTTCCATGATGTCAGGGTTCAAGTAGTTTAACTTATCAAAGGTGGTGGAGATATAATTATAAAATGTATGTGAGGGTCCTATAAATCATATCCATCATCTATGATAGGGGAATCAGTGAGAGGATGTAGATATTCTAGGAAAATAAACTTAGGGGAAGCACTATTGTAAATTTTGGCAGACAAAAATCCTTTACGAGTGGTTCCCGTACTTATAAACATTTTTAGATTGAAGATATAAAACCAATTACACCTCAACCCTAACCATGAGGTCCATTCCTTAAGTTAGAATAATATTAGTCAGTCAGATTTCATCAAAACAGCCCTTATCTTCTGAACATGCTGGATTATCGAGGATTGTTGGAAATAAAGAAAACTTCTCAATACTACATCAAATTAGAGGAATCTAGTATTACCAAGGGCTATACGGCATATGAGTATGATGTAATCTTTTGGAAAAATTTTTTATTAGGAATACATAATTTTTTTTTCTTAGATACAAAAAAATTTATACGAAATCGAGCATTGTTTCTTATAACTGGTGAATTTAAAGGATAAAGCATTCAACCTTTTCTATTCATGGATTGACCATGTTGGATGTCATATAATTGGGATAATTTACGAGAAATACCATATTAGGATAAACCCTCTTTACTTCCCTCTTTTAGTAGCCAAAATAAATATAACATGCTTCACATGAGTCAAATAGGTTTCTATCACCCTCGGGTGCCCCTATAGGACTATTGGAAGAGTACATGAGGCTCTAATGATATGAGGGGGGACCACTGGATGAAAATAAAGCCTTAGCATACCCATAATCATGTTGTAGGTAGAATCCTATGAGATAAAAAATAATTTGGTAATTGATATCAATTCGAAAAATTTGTTCTTCAATTGAACCCATTCTAGAATTTTCTTATTCCTCTTATCATAACCTCGATTTTTTTGGTTTAAGGGAGTCATATCTTAATTTTTTAGTCCCAAATTTTAGATAATCTGGGTTGGGATGATGTTGATCCTGGAACTAGAATACAATATTTTGTGGCATATTTCAACTCAATAAATTTAACTGTGATGTAGAAAAGGTTGTGATTACCTTAATATCCCATTTCTTCCCTAAAGAAAGAGTTGATGTCTTCAAAATCCTATTTCAAAAACTCCAGTCAATAGTAGGCCTTAACGGAAGCTACCTCGATCTCAAACTAGAGTGGTCTTTTCAATGTTTTTATAAGTTTATCAAACATTTAAATTTATTAGAAGAAGGACTTGAGGATCAAAAGCCTCACAAGTATGACAACGACATGCTTTAATTCATCAAACTTCTGTTATAAGGGTATATTTTTCCCATAGAGATTCTATCCTAGGTGGGTGCAATATATGTGGCTGGATAGTGTATTGGATTCTGGATAGTGATTTAAATAGTATAACGATGACTACTTTACCTAATCTAAATGAATACTAGATGAATATTTGTTAACTGAGTTTTAGTTATGGCTAGATGTAGCTAATCATAGATAGTTTGGGGCTAAGCTGCTTGGTAAACTGATGTGGCCAGCTCCAAAGGCATTATTGATAGATTTTACTGGGAGGAAAATACTTTCTAATATATGATAGAAACTACTACCTAGCCTCGAATAACATTAATGGATAGTTTTTAGTAATTGTTTTATGTATTAATCTGGGGGGTGTTTTTTAAGCATTTCCTTCGATGGTTTCATCTAGATGCACCTAAGGAATTTTCCTAGAATTCCCAACTATTGGGAGTCATGAAGTATTATATTAACATGATGATGTTCACAAAGACATGTTCTTACTCATTATCAGTGGGGTTTTCTATGAATGGGTAGAAATATGGTACATATCCTAACTCAAGGATCATAAATTCACCAGAAGTGAGAGATGTATTTGACACTAGTGGGGGAATCTGTATGCATAGCAGTGACGGTCTTTACATTTTCTAGTCTTCTCATGGGAGCTATAAGGAGAAACATGTGGGACTATTTTCCAATCTACTATAAGGATTCATCTATATGAATACCCATTTATTAGAACCAATGAAATACACTTGGGTACTTTAGGGAGATGAGGTTAGGGATTACTTTACTCTTAAAGTTCCTCACACACATAGTTAGTAGTTGTGCATTGGATATTATCATTTCAAGTGAATACATGACACCATTCCACTAGGAGAAAACATCAATGACACACTCATCAAGATTTTTTTTACAATTTAAGTTGTCAGATATATGTATCATGTTCTTGGGTAATCACAACTAGTAGTGGAAGGGTTTTTGAAGATACCTACAACTAGAAATAGACCCTATGGGTAGCCAGTTGTAATACGATAACGTTTTTCCTTCGTGTGTCTATACAAAGAATTCAATCTTGGAGGCCTCCTGCTATTGTGGGAATCCCAAAATAGGCCCAAACCCAAGAATTAAAGCTTTATTACTTATATATTAGGTCAAAAATACCATTAAATATGGTGAAGATAAGATTTAAAAAATCAAGGGGTGCATCTAAATTTCCCTCCTCCAACAGGTATGACTTCTCATTAGGGTGGATTTCCACATGTCATATTACTTGGGCTTTAGGTTGAGTAGTTAGAGTAGTTATAAAGTCATATCAGTGAGATTCTCTATTAACCATTGAGTTTATAAGACCATTAACTCACAGAGAATCATAGCATTGATCCCAAGGTCGGTAATCTTACTACATAGGTGGTGTCAGCGACTCATACCCTAGTCAGTTTTCACACCCCAGCTTCTGACCTAACATGATATGTGCCACCCAGATTAAATATGGATTGGTGTACAATGAGGAATGGATTCCCCACTATAGAAGAGAAGGGGTATATCCTATAATATCCTTAATCTATGAGTTATTCAATTTTTATATCAATGGTATTCTTGATGTATTCCTCATGAATCTGGAGCAAGGAAACTTTTGTTCATTTCATCTATACTTTTTATGTTTCATTGATTGGTTCATAATGATCGATATGTACATTTATTGAGTCAGTTTTACTGATTATAAGTGGTAATATCTCATTGGGGGGATCACTAATGCAAATTACTAGCCTCTGATGATCAGTGAGGACACCTATAGAAGGGTCTTGCTAGTACTATTCTTCAAATGGAGGTTGGGTCTTCCCTATCATGTCGTGCATTAGTACTCATGTTCCTTTGATCTTTGGATGGTAATTGATGACCAGGTTTACTATGGTAGTTTCCATAGGTGGGTATTTAATCAATGGTTTATAATTCAGAATGTCACACAATAGGGATGAAATAGAGAGTAACATATTTTTCCCAACATTTGATATGTATGTGTGGAGATGATTCTTCAATAAATCTTTATATCCCTATAAAGAACATAATGTAGGATTGTTTAAGGTTTTTGGAATGGCCATATGAATCAAGGTTCAATGCTACCATGACTATAAAATCTCAACCTATTTCCCCTAATGGTCAATCGTATCGATGAGCTCATGGATTCTATGGTTGGATTACTAAAGATCATGTAGGTATTGAAATTTCATGTAGAAAATATGATAGAAATAAAATACATGATCCTTGGTAAGGGACTTTGGGATATGAATTTTTAATGAATCTGGAAGCAAGAATACCATTGATTGCTGGTTGGTGGCGAGAACCACCCACATGACGTCATTCATACAGGAATAGTCCTTCACTTATTTTCCCCAATCTTTTATTATTGAAGGAAAATATTTTTATGGAAAATTTTATGATGACATGAACTACAACTGATCTACTAGATAAGGGTTCCCTATGTGGGTTAAATGATCATTTCATGATAAAATTCCTCTTCGGTACAAGGCTTGCTTCTGAACATATTTATGTTTCCTAGGGTGCTCACCAATGCATCATGGGAGAAGGAAGAGAGATCCATATGTGGATTAGTGGAATTCTCACCATCTGGGAAAATCATCCTAGTCCATGACATCTCCAAAACTTCTTACTTATATTTAGAGTGGAGAGAAACTAGTAGTGGTGGAGATGGTTGCTCTGTGAGACCATGGATGGGGTAAAACCCTCTGCCTATAGGTATTTGTGTACGGATATGGAGATATTGTGGACCTAATATTCTAGAATGGTAAGACTCAATTATAGATCTTATACCCTATACTCTAGAAGATATGGTGAAGGTTCCATTATGGGTTCATCTGTCACCTTGGAATCTAAATGTTCAATAATGATGTAGCACATCCCAGGGTTCCACCTCAAACGATGGGTGTTCTTCTTCCTACAATGGGATGGTTATTCAGGGAAGAGTGTGTCTAAAACATACGGATGAGCACTGTGTGGGTTGTTTTTAGAGAAGGGATGACCATTTCTTTCACGAGTAGTTATATGGGGAGAAACACCATATTGATTGGTGGTGTTGTATGTGGATGGACTGCATACTGGTTATTGATAGAACTGGGAAGGCCTTCGCTTTGATCACTGGGAGCATGTGAAGGACCCCAATACTAGCTATCAATGGAGTGGTGAGGACCTCTGATCTAGTTATTGATGGAATAGGGAGGACATTACTGCTAATTTGTGGTGGTGTAGGGAGGACCTCCTTACATATTGGTGGGAACACATAGATGAACTATGTATTGGATAGTGGGGGAATTGGGTGAAACTCTATCATGGATGGTTGTTGTACATGGACAAACTATGAAACAGTTCTCCTCCTCATAGTATATCCCATAATGGATATAGATGGTGCTTGTAATTGAGATAGTCAAACTACTCATCCTGTGAGGAATCATGGGTCTACATCCCAATCAAGTACAGATAGATCCTTGCTCTCATTTTTTAGAGATTTACCAGCATACAATTGTGGTATAAGGGGCCACAGGATCCATAGAAGATTCCCCTAATTGGGTGGTGTCCTAGGTTGGCCCATGACTTTTTTTGGGTACTTTGAATCGAGACCAACATGAAGGGGGTAAATTACACATGATCTTTCACTGGTGGGTCTATTAAATGATGGCATTGATGAGGTTTTGAGATATTCTTACTAGGATAATCTTAGGTGGTGGTCACTATTGTCATGTCTCGAACATCACCTACCTTTTCATCATAGGGGAGAAATTCATCATAGCACCCCAAGAAGAGACTCTTGATGAATTTTGTTATCAGGATGGTGGAAAATTGGCCTCGGTGCAGCTATCATTGTTGACCAAGTCGATTAGTTTATGATTCCTCTAGTTTATAATGGGAAGTATCCCAAAATGGAATGACCCCCTTCTACTTGTATCGGAGAAATAGGGTGTCGACCACCCCCACTATTTAATATTATAGGGTGATACAAGGTGTGGGTTCCTATAAGATTATGTTTGGGAAGCATTCATGGTGGAGTCATAGTTGTGCAAGTTTGTAACCTCAATGTTTCTCCTTCATCGACCCCTATAAGAACATGGTTTCTGACTTCTTATAGCTTCAGTATTGTATGGAATATTGATTCACCCATTTGTAAAGGTACATAGATATATTCTCTTAATGAACCGACATCATTCAATATTCTAGAAATGGAATAATAATCCACTCTAATGATGTTGCAGGCTGAGGATGCCAAACATTAACTGCCCATTTTAGTATGAGAGTTTCGTGGTGGCACCACTATTTTTATGGTGAGATATGGCACCGAATGTTTGAATCTAGTGACATGAAAACATATTGATTCCCTATACAGAGGTAGTCCCCATTCATGAAGATAATATATTAATGTACAGTTCACCATTTTTGTTTGTCAAAACTTTTTCCAAGGTCGTAACATCATCCTTCATCCAGGAGTCATTGTTCTTAGTGCTTATTGTCCATATTCACACATCCCAAATGTAGGTGGATTTTATCACATTCATAAATGATGTATTCTTGATGGTCAAAATGGGATGTTGGTATGAAAGTTCATAGTTCCATGGATTCCAACATAGATCATTTTTCTTACATAGGGTCTCCCTGATAGATTTAATCATATTTGTGGAACTCATTACTAGTTCAATATCAATGCACACACTGAGTAATTAACCTACTTCTAGATCGATAGGGAATCAAAAATTGTTCAATGTGAGTAGTCATGTATGGAACTTCCATGCATGTCTATACATAGGTAACACTATTCACCCTAAATTATTCATCTTTTGGAGGGAATCATATTTAAGGAATCTTAGGTGTAAAACCCAAGACATCCCATGTCGATCACACATTAATTAGTCTTAGTAGAACACATATTGCGAGGAATTTGACATTATATGTCCCCTTTTTATTGCTTTTGGGTATTTTGTGATGAGGTCACAAGGTATATGTATAGTGGAGAAGAATAAGAATTTATAATTGAGATGGATTGAGGAATTAGTTTAACATATTTTGGAGACAGATCAAAATTCCCTTTTGAGATGAATCGAGGAAGAATTTTAACATCTCTTCAGAACCAATCAAAACATCCTTTTATGATAGATTGATGGTGTGAGCCTCTAGAATGAGTATTTCACACCAGTAATCAGTGGAATAGAATATATTGTTGGGATGGACAAAGGCATGAGTTTATCCTTTTGAGGAAACAGATCATAATGTCTTATTATGAGGGAATGTTTCACACATGGCTCATAGTTGTTGGGAATAAACCTCATGGAATTTCCCTACATACATTGTTTAAGAGACAGTGATCAGAACCCATGTATTAAAATATCGCAGTTTAATGTCGTGTGATAGGAATGATCCATGCATATTAGCGTTGTGTATTAAGGATACTTTTGTCTCTAAAGGAGTTTTGATGATAGATGGTGTGGGGATTACACATTGAAGGTACCATTTACCTGAGGATCAATATTTAGAGAATAATGTGGGGATTACATGTTGATGTTTCTCAGGGTGGAGTATTGTTTTGTGGTAGGAATGTATAGTGTGGGGATTACACATGGAAGCTAACCAGGGGTGGAGGATCATCCCATGGCAGTGGAGATAGTGGAATCCCATGATGATTCTACCTGGGGAATCCTTTATTTATAACACAGTGTAAAAGGTGTGGGGTCATCCCTTACAAATCATACATGGAGAATCCTAGTCTAATCACACCGGTAAAGGATAAAACTTTTTTATATATATTGAAGAAGTTTTAAATGATTTTATCATCATAAAACTTGGATGTGGATCAAGGAATATTTATGAAATACAGATTGGATTTTGTAGGGATTATTTTTCAATGGGGTTCATGTCAACGTGGGAGGAAGATCCTGAAAAAGGATCCATAACCAAGACAATTTCATGGTTTCATTAAAATATGTCACCTATAGGTCTTGTGTGACCACTTTTCATGTTCCTATAAGATGGAAATTGCATTGGCACTACCATGGAGTAGTATCTATTAGGTGTTCAAGCATAATAGTTCCTATTATAAGATGTAATAGGATTTAGGGTACATATTATTATAGGAAACACATAGGACAAAGGCCCAATCCACAATTAGGGTGAAGTGGCTATACATAGATGTGGGTGGTACTAGTCACAATGGAATTCATGGTGTATATGAACTAGTCATGTTTTGTTATGGGATTCCTAGGAACACAACATTCACAAAATGGTGTTAGTTGGAAAGAAGAACCAGGGATAGGCCTAGAGAATTTGATTCACTAATCTTGGGGACTTTTGAAGAAGGCTCTCACAATACCCAGGAGCCTCACAAGGGTTAGGGGGATCACAAAGGATTGTGCTTCATGAAACAGAATGAAATTAATTTGGGGGGAATAACTAGTACACATGGATTTGATTTCATGAAGGATAGGTGGCTTGTGAAACCCCAAATTCCACAAAGAATTTTATTCTTCCACGAAGGACATGGACCTTCACCAAAGGAATCCAAATGATGGGATTTGGTTATCAAGAACCCATGGAAGATAGTTTCTTGAAATATGGATACCTTAGAAGTTCTATTTTCTCTTTCACTCATAGATATTATGACTAATGTGAACTTTGAATGTTTTTTGAATGTCAAAAGATTGGTTCCCCATAAAATTTGGATTTATGGGTGTATTTATAGGCCCAACCATTTCATGGGTGTGTGTTTCAAAAACAATATAAAAATTAGTGATGATTTATGAGCATCATGAATGTATAGGTTTCCATTAGCCTGAATGGGATTGTATTGTGGCTACCATAAATCCTTCACACCACAAAAATTCTGGGATTAGTGACTCAGGAATAAGGCTATGGAGAGGTTACTATCAATTCTACACACAACTGGGACCTCCATATGTCATTCCCAATCACACCTAAGCATACCTTCATGCATATAGTCCCTTCGGTGGAGTTTTGGGATGTTTTGCCCCAAATTTTATCCAAACTGGTCGTGCCGTCAATAATATCTATCATGAAAAGTTTATCATAGCATCAAAAAATACCAAAACACTAAAAAACTCTTTAAAATATCTATACATTATTGTACTTCTAGGATGAATACAGAATGAAGATCCAGGAGATTCATCTATCAGCTCCTTCTCCAAATCTGTCAATCAAGGTACATATTATACGTCCCTAAAACATATTATCCCATAAATATCATGGATGAACTTATGAAAATTACTTGACATCTTTTTTAGCTCTATATCTACCTTCTACACCTCATTAATCTTCACTTCGATTGATTCATGAATTGTAATTTGATAAAGATATTTTTCTCCACTTCCATCATATGATCCATGCCTTTACTGTCTAGAAATGTTGGATATTTTGATATACTTATAATATATAATCATGAATTATCATTTTGATTCAAATCATTTTTCACCTAGTCTTCTTTCCTAGGGTTGCAATGTAAGGTAATTAATAACCATTTATCAGTTGTAACCAAATTTTCTATCATATATTCACCAATTTATATTTTAATATATACTTTATGCTTTTGTGATCTGTAAATTTGTCACTCATTTTTTCATATAGATATTTATTAATCATCTTTAATGAAAAAATTTCCGCAACTAAATCCAAATCATGACTTGGGTAATTTTTCTCAGGGAAAAAAAATTATAATGAGTAATAATATTTAACCATTTAATTCTAATTGAGTACATAAATACGTCCCTACATTGATGTATTACAATATATTTTAGTCCCATATCCAAGACAGTGCAGTGTGGGAACATGTTCATTGAAAATAATTCTCTTGAATTCCTTAACGTATTTCTCAGATTCATTCATGAAAAGTAAATTTTCTCCCTTTCCAGTTAAATTGGTGTTTGTATTTGATATTTATGAAAAAATATCCACAATGATTCTATAATAACCATCAAATATAAGAAAACTATTAATATCAATAACAGTAGTGTGTATAGGTCAATGATCAATCGGATATATCTTTGAATGCTTTACTGATATACCCCCACATCATATTATATGTCCCAAGAATGACACATTCCAAATCTAAAATTCCCAATTAGTAGTTTTTTTAAAAAAACATACCCTTCATTTGGTAATTCATATAAATTCCCAACTAAACAAGATGTTCTTCCTTAAGATTTGAATATATAATAATATCATCTATAAAGACCATCAAAAACTAACCAAGGTAATCTCTAAAAACTCTATTCCTTAAATACACAAAGATAGTGGAAAAATTAGTAAGACCACATGGAATCACTATAAATTACTCGTTCCCATTCCTTATATGGAATATTTTATTGGGTATATCCTCTTTATTGACTCTTAGTTGGTGATATCTATAATGAATATCAATATTTGAAAAGTATTGAGCCCCATGTAGCTTATCAAATTGTTCATCCATACAGGGTTGAGGGTAATTTTTATTCATAGTTATTTTATTGTGCTCTCAATAAATCATATAGTGTCTCATAGATCCATATTTCTTTTTAAAAAAAATAGGTGCACCACAACATGACACACTTTCCTGAATAAATTTATTTTAAATATGATACTAGAGTTTATACTTCAATTCATTCGTCCTAATATGGTCCATTATATTTGGAGTCTTCAAAAAATATTAATATCCCCTTGTATAATTTATATTTAATACTAAACATCCTGATTTGGGGGATGACTAGGATTTTTTTAAAATACATCAATAAACTCCAGTAAAACTACCATATCTTATATGTTGAGTTTCTCCCCAACCATCGAAGATAAATTTCACTTCTATATTGGAATCATGACCCATATGATAGATTTTATTTCCTTGAATAGTTCATTTTTTTCATTGCACTGATAGGTGATCAATGTTTGGTTCATAATATCGAACGTAACTTACCACCATATAAATTGATGTGTTATTTATGAAATTAATGTCAATTCATCACTAAATAACATTGAATTATAATAGAGGAATAATGAGAATAATATTAGGAAAAACCTTCTCACAATCCATAACTATATAATAATCATATAATTGTTATTAAATAATCATATCATTTGGGGTTTCCATTTCTAACTTATTGTATATTTTTTTAGGGAGTGTTGGGATACCTGTGGAATGTAATTTAGACATAAATTAGTGGGTATATTAAGGATAAAATTAGACAATAGTAGTTATAGAGTGGATGGTATGTGTAATGTTCACCATGTTATGGTTTTTACCATCACCAGAAATAGTTTTCTTGTAATATTTCTAATTTTTTCTGGAATTAAGAGGTTTTTGGAATCTATCGTGGTCATTAACCTTAATATTTGGGAACTGCTCAGTATAATTCTGATATACCTTGCATATAAAACACTGGAGTATGGGTGATTCTTTCAGTGGTACTTTATCTTATTCAAATCAATATCTATCTTCTTATCAAAAAATCAGTATTCTATTTCTTGATGATATTTCTTTCTATATTTGGAACATTTACCATTTACATTTACTAAAAAAGTAGACTATAATTTCTTCCACACATTGAGAATTAATGAAATCTCATCTTCTAATCTCTATGGTATTTATAATTCTATTAAAATACCATTTTATTTTTTTGTCCAAAACATGTGATTGATGGGTAACTCTAATATCCATATGAACTTTTATAGCACATAGAACTATTTATTCATAGCTATAGAAGTCCATTATGGATAACATCATTTGGAGACATGGTTTGATGCCACTAAAGAATCAACCGACCTTACATTCATGTTTCATGATAATACCAAAATCATACCTCACAAGCCTTATACAATTTTCCTCACAAGTACCAAAAAATTCTTCATCCTTAATCCCTAAATCAAGGAATTGTATCTCCATTTTCTTATTCCGAATATAAGCAAAGAAATTTCTCAAAATTGAGATTTTAAAATTTTTAAACTTCATACATTCAATTTCTACTTTTTATCTCATGTTATTGATTACAGTCCACTATTTATATTCTTCTCCTTTTAAATGATATTCAGCCAAAATAAAATTTACATTTTATAGACACTAGAGAATATATAGTATCATTTTAGTGTTATTGATCCACTATGAAACAACTACTGGGTCTATTAACCCACTAAAAGAATGTGTTTTTTCTCATGGATGAATCAAAATAATGTTGTCACATCCTTTTATCATTTGGATGTTGAGTGAGATTCATTCAATTAGAATGTAATATGAGTATAATAATAGTATTTTTCATATCATCTTTTATAACATTCAGTTTCTGAGGAGTATAATCATAACATTTTTTTATCACATCTCGTATTAACACGATTCATTCAGTTTCCAACCACTGAATAAAACAAAAATGCATAGTATCAGATACAATAATCATATAGGAAATCCACATAATCATATGATGTTATTTATAAGGTTTATAATTTGTGAAACATTATTCAATGAAACCTCAGGTTAAAACTAGGTCATTCATGATCATTTCAAAAACATTATTATTAATCATATAATTATAATTTTCACTCTTAAAAAAGTTTTCTCATCCTAATATAAAATGATTAACTAAATATTTTTCTAATTTAAAATATAGTGACCCATAATTTTTCTAATTTTTCATCACATATTAATAGATGAATACTCATTATATAACATTTATATCCACGGAAGAATTTATTAGATATAGTATCTTTAGTATCATGGAATAATAATAAAAAGTTAAAAAAATATCTACATAATTTTACAAATATTTCTTCATAACTATAACCCCTCTTGTAAATATAATACATAATACCTTTATTCATATTAAAGGGAAAGGAAATATAAAAGATGATGGGATATGATGCTCAGTTATGGTAAACAAGGGTGATATAAATTATCCTATAAACATAACATGAGAAAAAGGGAATGATGAAATGATATTTATAATTGAGGACCATATGATTAATATCATATATCATAATCCCGAGTAAAGGAATAAATTTCTTTTAGTTCATAAGACAAGAATGAAAAATGAATTAATCAAAATGAGAAATTATATGATTACATTTATAAAAAATATGGAATTTAGGTATACACATAATCATAAAAAAATTCCCATGTATTCAGGTCTCATTTCCCAGGCTATCATAGTTGAATTGGTTCACTAACAAAACCATCACAGTAATAAATATTCACTCACAAGACTATCATAGTGGAAAGAGTCACTTACTGATATTGGTCCACTCCCCATTTTTGGTCCTATTTGTCTTATGATATTTCAATAATTACCCACTATATTGATAGAGATATAGGTTCCAAAAATAACAGATTAAAAATCATATATATTTTTTCCATAATATCATAAATCATTCATTAGATCATAACCACTAAAACTAAATGGGTTTCTTAAACATTTCATTGTACCATAACTCATTGAAAAGAAATGGTTTACAAAAACATATTTTAATAATAAACATAAAATATATAGAGAAAGAATAAGAATGGTATCCCAGAATCATTTACCTATTCAATATAAATAACATCAATGTATGTAATCATATATGGAATATTAGTTAGAAATATCACTTGAATTGTTTTTAGGAAAATAATTATTTCATTTTCAATGCACTTATTTTCATAATTTCAACTCACTTATAAAGGAATTTTCTTTGAAAATCATATTATAATATTTTAAAGAATGATTCAAGGAAAATATTATTCATTGTGGGGTGGGGGAATATTTTCATGGTTTATAATTTATAAAAAAACATTCATTTCATATTTTGTTTCAGAAAAGTCACAAAGTACCTCATCTGGAAAACGACCAGAAGACTCCTTTGAAAACATTTTAAAAAAAATTAATACGTCTTTAAAAAAGGATTTAGAAAATAATAGAAGAATTTAAAAACCATTTTTTATAAAAATTTAATAACTAAAGTACATGGAAGTGAAATATTTCTCAGTGGGCACTTAAATATATTCAATCTTGAATATTGATGAGATTTTGAAATAAAACCATTACCTAAAGTTTTTCTTACTTTGATATAACTCAAACATCCTATATAAAAAATTAAAACATGTTATAATTATACAAAAGATTCATTTTCATACTTATAATATCATATATTTTCACTTTATAACATTTTAAATATTCTTTATTCAATAATTACTTATTTAAATTGTTATTTTCAGGTGTTAACTATTTCATTAATCATGAGTATATCATTTCAATAATTTTGGTCCTTGAAAATTTATCATGGTTAGATTATTCTAGAATATTTACCAAGATATATATATATATATATATAATATTAAATATATACATATTTATTGTTTTCCATAAAATTTAGTTTTAGCATATGAATGACACTATTCATGGAGATGGTATGTCGTACATACACAAGAACATTGTTTTCATTTTTCATTGGATGGAAAAACAAAAAGGAAAATATTAATTCACATTTATAAGATAATAATTATATCATATATATCATATATATTCATGAAATTTATCCACATTATCATCTATGTAAAATATAAATGAAAAATTTATCACATCTCTTATTTGGAAGTGGTAGTCGTCACATACAAACAAATGACATTATGATTTTTCAATATATTGGATAGTAAGAAGAAAGACATGATATTATTATTACCAAATTATAATTGTTTCATTAATATCATATCTAACTATTTAAGCAATAATAATACTTATTCATAATAAATGGGGATAAAAATGAATTGTATCACAACATAGAAATAGTTTTTCATACGTACACACGAGGGATACATTCACTTTTCTTTTGGTGGGATATAAGGTGTGTAATGGTGTTTTAAAAATCAAAAGAAAATGTTATAATATTTAGGATACTAGAGTTATTATTTTATGATATATGGAATATATTTAGAGGAGGTAATTAACAGTAGAAAATAATATAATCGATTAATGCAATTACATGTTCTTTAAAACGACTCCATTAGATCTATATTAAATGGTTTTTGGGATGGTATCTTGTAAATACCAGAACATCTAGAATGTGTATATCAATTTTTGGACTTTAAATTTTATGATTTTGGTATATTTATAGGGCCCAATGAACTATGATGAGGAGAGGGAGGATTCTCCCTATTATAATTGAGATGAGGGGGGATATCAGAATTTATCAAAATATTAAATTATTATAAATTTATCCGCAATAAAAATTCCTCAAAATAGATATTAATTTAATGATAAGGTTTTATAGTCTTTTAATGCCATACAAGATATAGTTTAGACTTGTTTTGGTGTAATTTTAAACCGTATCCTGTTGATTAACCTTTAAATAAACAATTTTAATTTTAAATAAGGTTACAACATTTTTAATATTGAAGGGTTTAATTTGTAACATATTATGTATATATTGGACTGTAAATGGTCCATTTTTGACATTTTCTACCATATAAAAATAAAAAAAATATTTTAATATTTTATGATTTTAAAATAATTTAATAAAATATTATTCAGATAAAATATCATTATTTTTAATTTTGACACAATTCGTTTAATTTAACATTCCATCCTTCATCAAAATGTGGGAATTCAAAAATACTGATTTAAATCCACCCTAATGTTTCCTATAGTTCTATGAAATTCTTGGTATATAGTATCTCATAAAAATTATATCACATTTAATATTTTTAATATCATTTATTATAATATTTTTATTAAATGGAGTCATACTACATCATTGTTTCATAAGTAATTAAGGTAAATATATAAATACTAAAATTTTAAAATAAATTCATATCATGAAAATAATTTTTACAATATAAATATAAACTCATTTATTCATCCATAACATAATTTTTTCATATATGGAAACATAATTTATATTGAAAAAAAGTGACTGTCATTTTATAGCATTCATTATTTTAAATAATATATATTTCATTTTCATTGACAAGTATTCACTAGAAAGTATAATATCATGAATAAACTGTTAAGGGTTTAATTTAATTAACTCATTGGTAATTTTTATAAATTAATATGGCATTATCACTTATTTTTAATCCATATAAACCATATTTACACATTAGTGAGGTAATAAATTTTACAACAGTTACTATTCATATTGAAAAAATTAAAAGGCCTATATTTGTCAAATTTTAACATAATTATCCTAAATATTCCATTAATTTTATAAAATTTAATATGTATAAATAGAATAAATTAATTTTAATGTAAGTGAATAATATATGATAGAAATATTTTTTTGAAAAAAAAATATTTTTAAGCATAAAGCAAGATTTATTCTTATCATATACCATGAAACATATTTTTGAATTGTTTAAAAAATTTGATCAAGTAAATAATATAAAAATTTCATTTAAATCATTATCCAATGAGGGTTAATTTAATTTATAATAATAAAATTAAATATATAAATAAGAATTGTTTTTCAGAAAAAAATGTTTTGTTTTTATCAAATTATTTTTTGGACATATATAATATACTGTTAAAAATCATTTAATTATATAAATATATAACCATAATTATTTTATAATTAAGTTATTATTATTTATAAACAAAAATTTGAAGACTATGTGATAACTGTCATTTTAAATAATTATATTCTAATTGTATATTATTTTTCGTTTAAACATGAAATTTCATGTATGCATACTATATAATAAAAAAAATATTTAAAGAGAAATATTTCAAAAAAATATTAGGGTTTTATAGAGGAACTATTTTTGGAAAACTATTTTCACATTGAACTGTATTTTTAAACATTATCATACATTTGTAATTTTTATTAATCCTCTTGTAGCCAATGAATTTTTTTTAATGACACATTTCTAGCTAACCATCCTTTCCCACAAACTATAGAATTTAATTTAATAACATAATTATTCTTTGTTGTTGCGGAGGCAGAATTATGCTACTTTGGAAAAAAAATAATGGACTATTTTTATATATTGTTATAAGATAATTACCTCTATAGTTTTTGGAATAAAATCATATTGGGAGATGTGAGGGTGACTAAATATGTCATTAAAATATGTGTTTGGTGTTCACCACTACCAAAACATTAGAATCTACCTCTATTTTCTTGAAAAAAATATTCTAAAGATTAATCTATATTGGAATATAGGATCAAACAATGTCATTAAAGAGTGAAGAGGGACGTGATCTACTCATTCTTGTTGATAATTAAAATGTGTAGACAATCCAAAAAAATCTAGAGGAGTTAAGAGGTCATATATGGGGAAAAGGAATGTTAGTGAGGATATATTCTTGAGTTTCACTTTTTCAATCATTTTACTTAATTTTAGATTCATTAATCATCATTATAGCTCAATAATTTTGATATTAGAATCCTAGTAGCCCTTTATCCACAGAACACCCAGGTAAATTCCTCTTTATTGACATAATTTTACTATTCTATGATGTAGAGATTTTATGAATGCATCAAACCAATGGAAATACTTTATGCACTTGAAAATGATAAATGATCTAATTCAAAACCTTGAGTGAAGAGAGATACATTTGCAAGGTGGTATGCACAAAATTTACATGGGACATAATAAGAGATTAAATGAATATTTATAATCAGTGAGGTAATAGTTTATTGAGATCCTTATGGGTCGCAAGATATTTTTTTGGATTGGTTGTATTTAAGTGATTCCTTTTATATATTATAAAAATCAAGATTGTCTTTTGTAAAATATATCTTTCAAAAGTATAATGTTTAATTATGGAAGAATTAATAGATTCATTAATTCCATATATTTTACTTTTAATTTTAATGACTTAAATCTCACCAATTCATCATGTTGAGGGTAATTATCATGTATTGATTTTATTGGACTATTTAGGATTTAATTCTAAAAATGGATGATTTCATGATCATTATATTTTTTTATCAATTATGGAATTATTGGAACTAAACCTAAATTAATTTTTACGTGTTTAATGACCATTTCTGTTGTCTGTAATTCATAATTTTTAAATCAAATAATATACGGATGAGATAGAGAAATGTGGAAAAATATTAAATACATGTAATAAAATTACCCACATATGAGAACTCAGTTATGTAAAAATCCATCTATGTAAATGGGTATATCTTATGGAGATCTAAAAAAGATAATTCCTCTACATGACCTTCAACATATGAAAACCATCCACATATTATAATTTATCATAATGGATAAGGTATGTAAGGTAAATAGAGTACAAAACGATCCATATATAATAAGAAGTCATAAAAAGTACATTATCTATGTCATGATCCACATACGTGAATCCATTGCATATGGGTATTCAGTATATTAAAAAAGTCTATATGGGAATAATATGCATCCATTCTAGGGAATCACTTACACTTAAAGATAATGACTTGGTCTTCCACATCAGTATATGTGCATATAATTATAGTCAGACACAAGGAGAAAATGAAATCAAATGAGTTGAATCATGTCTCGATCCCCTCTTCCCAAATAAAGAAATCCACCACAAAAATTAAAATTCCTGAATGCAATGTATAATTTAAGATCCTCATGTTTAAAGATATATGAAAAATAGGATAATCACAAGCTAGATCAATATTATTATTTTGAATATGATGCTTTTACATAATAACAAAAATTACATCGATATTTTTTATATGATAAAACTATACCCTCTCTTTTCATAATAAATATAAATTTTCACACAATATAGTTGACACATTGTGGAAGTTTTAATTCAAATATAGAATGATTTGTGTTTATAATTTGGTTATCAACCATGATACACAAGAATTGGGATATATTTTAACATGATATTTAAATATTACAAAATTTATTATTTTATCTAATACTCCTAATCCATTAAGAAATAGGGGTTCATGATGGATAGAAGGAGATATAGATAATTATATATATTCTATTTTTCCCCTGTAGTAACATTCTAAATATTTTAAAAAATCTTCATTTTATTTCACATTAATTTTTTTCTTCTCTCATATCATCATTTTTTTCTCTTGAAGAACAAGGAACTGTCCTAACCACTTGTTCAAGAGAGGGAGTGGTGATCTTTTGAGTTATTTAAGATTCAGTGGTTTCTCTGTAATGTTTTCTGAGAATGCAGTGATGGTTAAACTGATTTTTTTGGTTAGTTTACACCATTACCTATCATATGATTTGTTATTCATTATTAATTATCATTAATTCCATTCATTATCAATGTCATTCACATGGTGAAGTTTTACTTTGATAGGATTGGTATGTAAAGAGAACTCATAGGTGAATTGATGAATAACCTTATCCCACGTATAGAGGTATTAATGTGGGTTAATAACAATTACAATTATTGGGGTCTTTAGTGACCTATATTGTTCCCTACATCACATAGAGTATTGATAATATTCTAAAAAAAATGATAGAAAAAATTTTGAACACCTAAGTAAAACATATATTCTCTTTTTCTACTTCATTCCTAAAATCATCATTATGTTTTGTTTTTATTATCTTCAACCATTTACATTTATATATCACATTAATTCTTATAAATAACAATTTAGATTAATTATAGTGCATTCATAAAATATTTTAAATAATAAAATAGTGATAACAGAGTAATAGTTTATGTGTCTAGCCAGGATGAGAGATTGATCATAGGCTGCATGATATGGATAATAATTTATTGATAGGGAATCTGTGTAATGTCCCGACACATAAATCACCCAATGGGATCATCACATATGGTAAATGAGATAAATAGAAAATAATCCAAAAGGATTCTTGATCATTGTCCTCAAAACTTCCTTGGACCATTCTCCAAACCCATATGGGATTTATTTTCTCATTCCATTATTATTAGGGACATTTCCCAAACATTAATTCTAACCATATGATCTACACATGCACCAATGTGCACATGAAAGTTAGGGTCAAAACACTATATTGGACATCACCAATTATTTCAAAAATGAAATAAAACATATGTGTGTATGTATGTATTGAAAACTATTATGATTTTTGACATGACAAGAAATGAACTTATCGTATAGAGGGTACAAAAAAATACACCATGATGGTTGACATAGGCTATCTTTGGATAATTGTAGAATAGAAAGAGTGCACCCATGGTATGATTACAACATTAGAGTCAATGAATCATTACATCTTATAGTACTCAAATAAGATGAATGCGTTATCATAAATAATAACAACAAGGTAAATATATATATCAACATAAGAAAATGACAAGAGGTTTCTCATGGTGAATTATGAGTCACTATACTCAAATTATGGTGAATGAGGTGTCACTTAGTTAACAATATATCAACAGACTATGAACAACCCAGGTGAACAAGATATATCTAGGTGTATGATGTATCATTATACTAAAAAATAGTGAATGTCATATCACTTGGTAGATGATGTATCACCAAATACATTAAGTGAATGATATATTAGCTATTGTTAATAGAATATATCCATATTCATTAATATGGGTTATTATATATCACAATGTTTAATAATATAATGAATGGTATATCACATATAATCATGGAGGGAAATGATATTTAACCATCTCATTGTGTATATTGAATAGTAAATCACTGATATCACTCTCCCAGGTTGATGAAATACCACTAAAAAACATGAGTGAATGTTACATCACCAAATAAATAGATATAGAGAAAAAGTTATATAACTATATAAAAACATTTGGTGAATGATATATCACAAATTACTGAGATTATAAGTATATCATCAATTCTAAATTACTCGGGTGAATGAGCTATCAACACAATCAATCCAATAAACAAGGGTAAATTAATTATCATTATGAACATAAGAACAATCATAAAATTTGAATATATATGGTGAAATGTTTATAACTGTAGGAATCATTTATTCAAATAAATAATTTATGAACTATTCTACACATTACCTGTATATTTATCACATTTGACACTTCATTCCAGATCATACTCTATTTTTAATGTATTAGATCCATTAAAATTACACTTCTCATATGGGACATGAAATTGTGGGAACCTGTCAGATTGAAGTCCAATCATGAAGCCTAGTTTACTAATCAAACTAACTAATATATGGGTTCAAATCATTATGGAACACTTAAGGTCACAAAACAAGGATTGTAGTATTAAGTAAGAGATAAGTGCACCCCTCATGGTTCTATTCCTTAATTATCTCATATCGTTCCCAAGAGAGAATGTCCATAAATTTCTATATGCTAAACCCATTCTGATTATAGGGCCTATTCCATTATAGAGAGTTAATTCATAACAATAATGCAGTTTAAAACCATATTTGGTTGTTTTTTAGTCCATCCTAACTTACCAATAGATTCCCATAAATTATACAACCAATACCATAACATTTTATAGGATCAACCCTCTATAAACCTTGGTACGTGTCACATACTAATAAAAGGAATCTCTATCTCATGAGATGCATAAAAAAGGATACACTCCCTTAGTTCTGATTAAATTATATTTTAACCTCCATGATTAACTAAATATTTATTAATAAGTATGTAATAAGTTTATATCGCTCAAGGTATTTTCAAGAATCTAACCAAATAATTATCCCCACCTCATATATGGGAACTCACCTCTAGTTCCATCATGGTTCGCACACAGGGACACAACCAAACATATAATCAATAAAATATATATGCATATATATAATTAGGTAATGTTAAGGACCACCTATGAAAAATATTTAGATATACCCTAATACAATACTATATAACCATTTCTAATGCTATTCCCATTAAGAAATGACCATTAAACACATCTAAATGAACCTATATCTGTCAATAATCAACCTTATTAAACTATTAAACACATAGATTAAAATAACACAATCACTCCACAATAAATATATTTTGTAATAATAAAGTAATATCTTATAGAATAGTGTATCCTTTCTAAAACCTCGTGAAATTGGGATCACACTGCATCTACCCATACCTAGATCATGAAAAATCCAGAATTACCAATTTTAATTCATCTATCACTACTACCTAAAAACAAAAAACAAAAAATAAAAATAAAAACAACTACTTAGATTAAGAAAAACTATATACAACCACTTATTATCATCCTCTTATGTCCTCCCCTGAAATATGTAAATGAAATACCCTATGGAAAGGGATGATTTCATCATTCAATAATCGAATCATTATTAAATCCTTAAATAGAACCAATTCCAATAATAGAGTATGAGATAAGGAACAATGAGGTGAATATTTGGAGGGGAACAAGAAAAAATCACAAAGAGAAAGAAAAAAAATTGTTCATATAATTGGAGATAAGGAGAGGGGGGTGAGTGGGAGAAGGATCCAGAATACCCCATATGTTGCATGGTTGGAAAAAATCACAATAGAGTTTTTTTTTAAAAAACATCCCAAGATTGATCAATTTTTCCCACATTTCATGAATATAGATCTGGAAACTACTAGGTACTCGGTATACCTACTCTAGAAAATCAGTGCCTCACTCGGTACACAGTAGTCCCATGTAGGGGGCACTTCTCTTGGTACTTTTACAGGGTACTAGTGACACTGTTTTAGGTACCTAATTGTTTTTTACAACCACCTCCTCCAATTTTCAATCTACCAAAAAACAAAAAATTCATTTCACACCCTTACCAATAAAACATTCACCTAAAAATATCATCGTAGTCATTAAGAATTTTTATATTTATGGAAATTCATAATCAATATTGAAATATATTAAATGGTCATGTATTCACTCTCATTTCAAATGAACATTTTTCAATACCCATTTTAATATTTTTTTGTAAGAAATTAAAATTTTATTTAATATTAATTTCCATATCACCCTAATGTTGTTGTTTGTAAAAAATTTGAATCTTACTATAAGAAGGAGAAACCTATGAAACACCCTCCTAAAATGACTTTCTATTGTTCTATTTCATAAATAAAAAAATATAACCTACCGACCTTATCTAACAGCATCCCTATTACTATATTATGATAGATCACACCTGAAATCATAGGTTACCAACCCAAGGACCATTCATCATTCACTACGTATGATGCACCCTCCAACCCCCACCATTGCATATAGTGTATATTCAATTATAAAAATTCAAAGCTATATAATGTTTTTTCATCGAAATAGAAGTAAATTTTTTAATAAAAATAGAGATCATTCCTATTATTGGGGTGGATAGATATATTCTAACTACTATTGAACCCTTTGATTTGGGATGTATTATTATTTTTAGGGATGAGTCTTATCAAGAGTTTAAATTGTAGTTATTGGACACAATTAGAATTAATCTGGTAAACATATAAATCATGTCAAGGAGGATGTATTAGAAAACATATTTAGACTAATTTTGAGTTTCACTGAGCATATATAGATAAATATTTTTATAAATAATTATTAGAAAGTAATTTTAAAATAAAGATTATATTTTTCCATTTATATGAAGGTTGATTTGACCTACAATCACATAATCATACATGGACCAAAAAAATATAATCTTAATATTGTAATTCCTCATTCTATAAAATGTTCATTGATGTATAAAGTATTATTTTCTACCTTTGGGTGATAAAAAGGGTTGTGTCATGGATTAGGATATTCCCAAAAACATGAAATCTATTAATGTTATAGAATTGATCCAGGATAATAAATTGGTTCATTATTTTGATGTCCTATGAAAAATAATGGGGGCATAATTATGAGAAATAAATTTTTCATATACCATGATAAAAACATGAGGTAATTTTTTCCCCCATTATTTCACATTGTAAAGTTTTTTTTATATCTGAAGTTATTATAAGAAATTTGATTTATTTTAAAATAGGGTAAGATCTATGTACTGAGAGGAGTATGAAAAATAATATGATAATAATGATAACTGAAATTAAAATTCTATATCCCACACTTGACCCATACCAAACTCAAAACCTAAAAACATACTTTTTGTAATTAGAAAAGAATTATTTAATAAAAAACAAAAGGTGTTTTTAAAACCAATGTATGAAAAATTATATAGTTTATATGATGGATATCGTGTAAAAGTTTACACCATCACCCACTATGAGGTAATCATTGAATCTATTTAATTTAAACCCTTATGTATTTTATATATTTTTTGGGTTTAGGATAGATAAAAAGTGGTCCAAGACCATGTGTCAAGGAAATAAGCTCATGGTGGAGGAATATCCACATGAAAAGATTAATCATCGGAACCCTAGTGGTAAACTAACATAGTTTCAATGACACTCTAATTGGATCTATGTCACTCGATACCTTACCAATGTTTTAGTGTGTGGTCACTAGAATTATGATGGGGTTGACATTTCTTTCATTTTTAACTAATTATTTTAAATTAATTAAAAATCATTAAATAGATTTTTTCCCATTTTCATGCAAAATCCACACGCACCCTACCTCATTCTCTCTTTCCTCCATCCCTTATAAGGATGAATACTATTCATTTTTTTCTGATCTTTAATTAGTTAGTGTTGTGGGATAGATATTAGTATTTATACCCTACCTTATTTAATTTTTATCCTCATAGTTTTACAATGATTGAATTTTTATACACAAATTGAGGGGGTGTAAAATTACTTATTTCTTCTATATGGGTATGAATCAACTATAGATCCTGGATGAGTAGGACCATAATATTCAAAATTAGGTTTTATCTTTATTTTCTAAAAAAATTTACTCTTCATGTATTCATTATATGAAATAAAATAACTAATTACTTGTTTCATATGACCAAAAAATAAACTTAATTTGTTACCAGGACATATGTTGGTATGATTGGAACCTATTAGAAAATTGGTATCCCATATGAGGTGTGTATCGACATCATTGGTCACAGATTAACAAATTATATGTGTATTTGAGTATGGAACCTTGAATTAGTCCCCTTAATAGGTTCCTATGATATCTGACTCAACCTTGGAGCCTAGTTTTGCGCCCTAGTATGGTGCGTGATATAGTTTTACTTTTATATATCATAGGAAAGGGGTGGTTTGGCCTATTCTTGGTGCTTTAGAGAAATTATAGCCGTGATATCATGAATTATTTAGTATATTTTTGTGATATATAGTTAACATGGATTATATAATTTTTTTACCATTCTATTTTATTGTACATCAAAAATTAGTTCTATCATTCAGTTGTATTAATGATTTGTTATACATTGATCATGAGATCAATTATTAATGTGATTTATCATTCAAAAAAATGAGATTACTATTAAAGAATCATCCATTAGAGATTATAGTTAATGGTATGTAAAAAAATTACCATGATTGGATTAGGTGGAATACCATTTATTATTATAGGCTATTAGAACACCATGAACATAAGCCACTTGAGGAGGTAATGTGTTATTATTAGTGTGAATTTAGTATTAGTTCTTTGTGATGGGACCAATATGGAAGGAGAAGAAAGTAAGAAGAGTTTTCTGTTAGAGAGTGTTGTCTTTTATTGTCAAAGAAGATAAATCAGATCACATTTTAAAGAACATTCAAAACCAGGCGATGCTTTGCTAATATGTATTTCACTAATATCATAAGTTAGTAGAACTTTTGATGAAATACTTATTTATGGATGGGTGAGAAACGATGATGCCAGTCATATTAATTTTTGATTGGAAGGAATGATGTCGCTGGAAGACATGGATGTGTCAGTACTTCCCGTTGAAACTCTGAAGATGCTAAATCTAGACTATAAAAGGATATATATCATGATATTGGAGTTCATGATGAAAGAAAAAGAATGTTTATGGGATGCAGAGAAGAGATAAATGAAATGGGAACAGACAATCTGGGGGCGACACAAAAGAACAGTTTAAGATGACACCATTTACTAGTGTATTCCAAATTTTAGGGACTGAAAATCAGGAGATGAAGAAATGTGTTTTTAGTAAAGGATGTTGTGTGTAAGTTTGAAGATTTCTTGGTATGTTGTGCGCAAGTGGAATTCCATGATCTGAACATCAAAATCTGGAAAATAAGAGTTTTTCACGGATGATTGGTTTTTGCGTGCAAGATTGAAGCTAGTTTGGAATCTTGCATGCAAGGCATGAATCGAGGTCTAATCTTCGAAAAATGGCAAAGTAAATAAGTGCGCGAAAGATGAGGTTGATGTGAAAGATACATATGTTCCCAAGGAGACACCAAATGGGGTTTTTCATGACAATTCAGGATATTTCACGACATATTGGGGTTTTTGCGCACGGGGGTCAACGAGGTCAATAAATAAGAGATGACCCCATTACATTGGTAATGCTCGACACTTAGAGAAATCCTGAGCTCTGAGGCATGGAAAAATATTAAGAAAATAAGAATGTACAAAATAAATATATTTTCATGAAAGAAGGAAAATTTGCACGCAAGAAGAGAGTTGCGTGAAAGATAGAAGTTACTCACAAGAGGCATTTCGCGACAAAAGTCAAATCTTGTGTGTGTGGCAGAGAAGTTGCACGCAACACACTTATAAAGGTGTGAGAACGATTTAGGGTCGTTTCACGTATTTTGTTGTGTGTAAGATAGTTCTTATATTATTCTAGGTAATAAAGTGAAGATTTTTACTTCAGAGAATACACTTGTTTGATTGTAAAGAAGCACTAAAATACTATAATTCCATATTTGTGCTAAGAGGGTGCACACAAACATGAGTATTGTTTTAAAAGTGCTACAAAAGTGTAAGGGTGTATCCTACTCTTTGTATTCCACATCAAAGGATTGTTTTCCGGTGGATTGTGTGGTACTGGATTGTTTCTGTACCATACCAAGGACGTAGCTACTCTTGTTGAGTAGTGAACCTTGTAAATCTTGTGTTCTTGTGGTTGTGTGTGTTCAGTAGAGAAGAAACTCTTTAAAAGGAGGTGAATATTGTTTGAAAAAGGAAATATAAAAAATAAGTCATCATTGATTCACCCCCTCCCCCTCTCAGTGATACTTAGATCCTAACTGGGAACTTCACTTTGTCTTCCACTTAATGTTTCATACTTTTGGAGAATCATTCACTTATATGAGGTATCGTAGTGGTGTGTAGTCATCATTGAAACTTATTATAGAATTATACCTTCTATATAAGACTTGATAATAATGGTTTGTTATCTTGTATAGATTTGATACCAATTTCACATTATCAATACAGAGGATTTCTGGGGTAATGAATCAAACATGTATATATGTTGTTCAATTGGTATACTGTCCACTTGGGGACTAAAAAAGTGTAATTTAATCCACCTTAAGATTTATAATATGGTTCACCACCCACATAAATTATATGTTTGGTGGTATTTGTCCTCTCAATTAGTGAAATGGTGGTGTATTGTCCACCCTATCATGAAAATAGTAGTGTATCATCTACCATTGATTAGATATTCCACATTCATAGAACATGAATTTTTCTAATCTCATATTTTTAGGGTTATACATCATCCTCCAAGAGGATATGATATTGGGATTAATTGTTTAACTAAAATATATAATGGTTATATATTATATACATTTTTATCTATAGGAGGGGTGATATATAATTAATCATAGAGGTGTGTGTTTAGGACATGGTTTTAACATAACATTAAATATGTTTCTAAATAAGGTATCCTCTACAATGATCTTCAGAGAAAACAACACAAGGTTAAAGGTTATCATTATCAATTTATAATATTATAACACATTATATCATGATTGAACATGTGTTTATTTTATTTTTTGGGACACGTTGGAGGTGGGATATTGTGTCACATTCACTCCTTTAGGGGGTTACCTAGTACCAAAGCATACTTCTTATTTTTTTACCCATGTATGGGAATGGCCCTTACAATAATAGAGAATCTAGTTGGAAGAGTTTAGTGAGAGTTAGAATATAGGTACAATATGGGACTCCATACCAATTTTGGATGACCCAATTAACATTAGTTTATTTTAGAGTACCAGTATTTTATCAATACATTGGGGATACATCCATGCTAGTTAGAATTATATAACACATATTGTGATTTATTTTAATATAACATAGTGTTGGTAACTTTTTAACAATAATTTAGTAGTGATATCGGTTTAAGTATTTTTTTTCTTACAGTGATGACTCATATATGTTATTATTTTCTTTTATGTTTATATTTATCTATACCCATATATATAGTTTTTCTAAATGTAATATATCAACCCTTTCCTCTGTCCAGCAACATTGGAATATAAGGTGATGTTTTTTGTGTATGGTGCTCTATTTAAATCACTATAGAGGTGAACCAGGTTGACAATGTTATAATTTTGTATGAGAGACTTGTTTTTTGTCATTATATTTATGGTATGGTAAAAATAATATAGAATGTTATTTCAACTTATTATGAATGTTTTTTCTAGGATTAGATAACCCACATATGTGGTATGCCCATGTTATAGTGGTTGGGACTGTGATTCATAGTTTTTAGTTTTATGTTTGGGGTAACATAGTCAATATTATTATTTTTTATTTCAATTTATGTTTAATGTATATTAAATATTGAATCAAAGTATTAATATTCATGTTATCATGCTTCATTACTAGTATTCTAGGCTCACGTGACATTTTTATACTTTCCTATTATTGAATTTTTAGTCATTATACGAGGTAAGTTAATTTTATATAGAAATAAAATAGTGTTTTACAATATAACTTTTTTTGGAAAAATACTTGATAGACCCATGATTACTAAGTATTATACTGATATTCTATGATTGATGTTTAGACCATATAGTATTATACCTTTTTTGAGAGTTGGAAAGTTATACTAAAAATGAGGATTGTTTTAGAAGACATTGTTACATAGGGTGTGGGTTTTGGTTCATGTTTTGTGTGTATATTATTAGATACCAAAAACTATGATATTTATACCTATGATATAAATTTAATATGATTTGGGAGGTGATGAATGTTCCCCATATTTTGTAGAGATATATTTACTCATTGAACATTTTTCTTCAATTTATCTATAGCCATGATAATTTTTTCTTCATGTCTTAAAGCCTACGTAGTATGTGGCACCGAGGGATAGGCTGACCATGTCATATTTAACCCACTAGTTTTAGATACGACATACAATTCACTTTTGGGATGAGGATGGGATATTGGATATTGTGTTCTTGATCAATTCCATGTTTAACATATTTTACCATCTTAAAAAATTATATATGTGGTGGTTAAATCTTGCTTCTTATATCCTTTTCAGTATTAAAAATAATTGGTGGTATTTTGTAGTCTAGTAAGACTATCATGTGGGGATGACAAGGAATGATTTTTAGTATCATTTTTTTGAATGATTTACTATAGAATCTGGGGGTTAACAATGCATGGAATTTTATATATCCGGTTTATGGTAAAATTCTATGAGAGACCATGATTCTCACATTACATAACTATTATGACATTAACATATGTTGAAAAGTAATGGGACATTCATAGAATGGAATTTTTAAGATAGGATAATTAATTCCATTAAAAACTAGGTGAATATGTTATAGTTTATATAAATTTAGAGATATTGAAGAATCCCATTATTACAGAGAAAATACAAAATTATGGAAAAATAATTTGATCTCTGGGATTCATCAACTTGGGATTGATGTGAATCATATTGAATTAGGAAGTAATGTGTGAAAATGCCTCTAGGGAATTGGTATGTGTTATCACCTAGGGAATGGGTTTTCATCTTCTATTGTTATTATGTGCCCCGATTAGGTGTTAACATTGTGGTTGGAATGGGGTTTTTAAATAGATTATGAGAGGGTACTGAGAGACTGATGATCCAATGGGGAATATGAGAATATACATAGGTATAGTGTAATTTCACCATGGTTTTGTATAATTAATGGTTATAGTTATAATTATTTCTAAGGGTAATGTTCTTGAGTGCAATAAATATCATATTTTTTGGGATCCTATGAAATTTATGGTCATATAAGAGGTTTTGGTTCACAGTGTCAGAAGGAATAATGTTAGAATGGTGACATCTCTCTGGGGATTCTGGTATTGGGATCATAGATCTAGGTATTCTAGTTTCTTCCTTCCAGTGAAAAAACTCCTTTTCTGTAGGGTTGAAACCGTTTCAGTGTCTGAGGTATAACTCAAATTTCATTTACTTTAAAATCAATTCTTTATGATATGGGAGAATCTCACTTAATTAAAATCATAATTCTAGGGATTCAGGGATTTATATAAATTAAATTTATGGGGTATTTACTAGATATATTTTCATAGGTATATGATTAGAGGGTATCCAAATATGGATAGAGTGAATCATAGTGATCGGTGAGTGTATGAATTTTTAGGGCCTCATCATATAGGGGACTTCTAGTTCCAATTTCATTTAAAAGATATAATAGTTGACTCATTATCAAGAACCCATCAAACTCTCTCACTAGAGGGCATCTTTTAAAATCTATAGATGGTGGTTTATATATATATATATATATATATAATTTTATGCGGGATCTTTAGATTGGATTTTTGAGACATGGGCACAATTAGTTGGCGGATATTATGGTTCAGTTGGCTATTGTTGTATTGAGAAATATAGAGATAAATTGGAAACTATTACCTCATATCATTGATTATTACCCAAAAATATTTCCCGAAAATTTGTCAATCATTAAAAAAGGTGTGAGTTCATGTTTACAATCGACCTTATGAAAGGTATTATGACCATATAAATTCCTCCTCATAAGATGAAACATTTCTATATTTTTTATTTGAAGGATCATATTTAGTGATTTATGGTGAAAGGAAATTTTAACTCAAGAACATTAACATGGGGTGATTATGTGTTTTTATCTAATAATGTGGATTCACCATCGTGCTCATTCAAAGATTACATGAGAATGAATTATGTTACATTTAAGAAATGGTGACAACATCACGTTATTGAAAACATATTTGATCATCTAAGAGGATTTTGGTGTTTATCTATCATAAAATTGATGTTAGGCTATTATTAGTAAAAGTTGAGGCATTATGATATAACTTGTACTTATTTTAGAATAATGTATAACCAATATTAGTAAATTGTGATGGTATTTAAGATAAAAAATGTTCTATTAGTTTTCATTGACACGATTAATAAGGTATTCTGTCCATTTTTTTGATTTATTTGTAGTATTATTCATCGATGACATTCTACTATATTCCTTTTCAAGTGAGGGCCACACAATATATTGTTATATTAATCTGATCACATCAAGGGTATAGTAAATTTATATTAATCTATTAAATTATTAGAACTAGGTATGTTGGTTACGCATATTGGGGTATGTTATATATACGATAGAAATTTGTATGGACATAAAAACGGTTATGTTTATAGTTTATTGGGATTAAAAAAAGAAATTTTTTAATATTTATAATTTCATAGGCTTAGATACTTACTTAACAATGTTTATTGAGGATTTAATTCATTTAGTATCACCAATAATAGCCCTATAAGAGAAGAGGGTAGTTTGTATGGTCATTCTCTTATGAAATATACTTTCAGAAGATGAAAAAACGATTTTTTACCACATCTATTTTCATCATAACATAGATAATTAATGAGTATAAATTTAATTTTAATGAATCATGATTTAGGATTTGGGTTGTTCCAATGAAATAAAGGTGATTGGTTTCTTATATAATTTAGAAGACGATGTCCTAGGATTAGAAATAGAAGATACATGACCAGGATAGGGAAGTAGAAGTACACATGATAGAGTATTTTTATCCCTAACTATTTGGTGAGAGGTTCATGGTGTATTCCATCCATAATATCCTTATGTATATATATTCTCAGATTTACCTAAACTTTTATCACATGAAGTGGGTAGAGTACCTGCAGTCATCTAATTTCTATATGGTATATACCCATGGGGAGGGAAATGTTTTTATTTTTTGTACTGATTAGAAAGGGTTAAATATAGGTGGTGCTTGTGGATAATGGTGAGTAGAAGATGTTAAGCATCTTCACTAATATGAGACTTGTTTTTTAGGAATTCTAGGGACAAGATACCCACGAATCCTTAGCTATTAACTATCCACTCATTAAGGGGGGAAGGAAATATAATTATATATCATATACATCATAGAGATAAGGGATAGTATATATAATGTTGATCTACCACATGCTCGGTGCATAGACTTTGATGAGGTCCTTTATGGTAAAGGTTGGGTAGTGTTCCCTCTGATTTTTTTTAGTATATGATGTGGAACTTATAAAAACTTATATTTTTTTCCATATAAGGTTTATCAAGATATATCACTTCATCTATTGGTAGTAATGGTGGTTTAGGATAATGAATAAAATATTGACCTTCATATCACCATTGTTTAACTTTTACTAAGTGAAGACTGAGTATCAATGACCTGAATTTATTTATTAGATATTAATTATTCCCTAGTGGATTTTAGATGATTTAACCACTAATTTCATGATGGGGTTACCAAATTCATCTAACGACATTGATGTGGTATTAGTTTTCATGTATTGTTTGATGAAAGTTACACATTTATCATTGATTCAGGGTATCTATTCTTCCAAAATTATCAACATGATTTATTTTTTGGATATAGTTTAAATTTAAAATGTTTCTAGAAGTGTTATTTCTTATTAAGATGTTCAATTTACATTGAAATTATAATGATGGGTATATATGGTTCTTAATACAAGTGTGTAATTTATTACTGTCTTCTATCCAATGACAAGAAAGCAGTTTAATCATACCATCTAACTGTTGAAGGACATTCTATAGGATGTGTAATTTATTTATTTATTTTTAATGGGATAACCATAAAATTATAGTAGATATTTCCAATGAAAAAAATCATCAATAATATATTTAAAGGGATATTATTTAATACATTATATGAAAGACTGCAACGATCACCTCTATAATTGCAAGAGTATTGGGAGAAAATGGTTATTAGGATAAGTGGGTATGAAAAGTCTTAGAATAACTAGACGATCAATAAATTAGTGTAGACCACAGAGTAGGGAGATATCTCATGATGATTTGTGATACTATCATCTTAATATAGACGTGAGAGTCCATTCATTCCGATGAGTGTGAGCTTGGTTAAGATACAATCATGTAAGCGGGTATGGGATCTCATATCCCAATTCTATGATACTATTTAAGGTTTCTATGAGGATATATACCATGTGACATAAATTAATGTTTCAATTAAAGAATAGTTCTATAAAAATTATATTTTTTATAACATATATTTATATATACCATACCACTGATTCATAAATATTTTATTTTGATGTGGCCCAATTTGATACAAACAAGATATTTATAGGGAGGCATATTAGAATATTGTTTTAAACATGAATATTTTATTTTATGTGATATTTCATCTAATACCAATGTAATGGTATTATGAGGATACATGTTATTAGATATAATAGAATTTGTTTGATATGTGTTTGTAGTGGTTGGATCACTTCATTGATGAATTTGGGTGATGCTCTAAGGTGTAACTCAGGGATGTGGTTTTATATGTTGGGGATATTTTAAATTAATACCCTATATTTGAAATTAATTTTAACTATTTTATACTTGAACATATGTACATTGATGTGTTATATGTCTAGGATAGGTAATAAGGGATCTGAGACCAAATTTCAAGGAATCAGACCCATAGAGGAGGACTTTTCTCATTATAAGGTTCCCCACCATAACCATGGTGGGAAGTAGTTCGAGTAGTGATGGAACTTCCAGTGGATCTTTTTCATTATAGAACCCATCAATTTTCTAGTGTTTGTGCACCAATGTGATGGTGGGAACCTATATTTTTTAAAACATTAATCGGTTATTTTAATTATTTATCATGTTTAAAAAAAGAGTTTTATGGATTTTCACCACATTATTATTATCTCCCCTCCCTTTCATTATCTATCAAGTCTCCCCATTTTTATCCTTTTTATCTTTATTAATGCTTTGATATTCACCAAATCTATGAAGGAGTAATGCTATGAGGTAGTTCATTAACTCCTCTTCCCTGTATTTTGATTTTTGTACATAGTTTCACCATTCATTAATAGTTATTTTATAATATGAGGCGTCACGAACCATCCCAATTCAGCCTTAAATCAATCACCCGAGCCAATCTGTGACATGGATCAAAGGGTATTCTAGATCCCCATGGTGTGGAAACAAGTTTAGAGCATAAATAGAGAGATGATGGAATATTTCTCCATACAAAATTAAATAATTTTTTTTGGAAAGATAAGTAGAGAATCCCACTTATATATAATCATCACTTACAATGATAGTAAATACAACCCAAAAAAACCAAACTTGACTGGATGACTGTAACATCTCCATGTGACCCCATGGGACACTCTCTAATACCAAGAACAACTATCACTCATGGATATCACGTTTAAGATGAGACTTGTCCCACAAGATAATAAACTAGAAGAAATTATAATCTTGAGTATAAAAACTCATCAGGTATGCTCGAACAAATCTCTACCCAATGCACATCATTTAAAATAAATGAAAAATAAACATCAAGTATGAAAAGAAATTACAATGTAATATTTTTAATTCATTTTCCATTTAAAAATAAATTTTGGCCCATTTTCCTTTTTCCATTCCAAAAACCAGGTTTGTTTCCATTTAGAAACATTAATATTTTCAAGGGGAAAGTGATTCTTTCATTTAAAAATAGAAAAATAGATTATAAAAACACTTTTACTTTAAGAAGTTTTTTATACACATCTAGAATCTAGATCACCACATTCCAGTAAGGACAACATACATTATATCACATAAATTATCACATAATAAGGGAAATGGAAATAAATAGACAAGAGTATCTAAGTATCTCAATCATCCACTGTAAATAACTATAAGACAATATACATGGGTGAACCTATGGGATCCTGAATAATCCAGAACATACTAATTCATGAGACCCATCCCCAAGGTCATACCTCACATGTTGAAATAAAAAAATCCCTAAATACACTCGGCCACCCTGACTCGGGACAAGCCAAGGGGAAAATCCCAAAGAAATAAACACAATATATCCACCTACTATGGGCCACTATCTAGTGTGTAATCTTTCTAGTACATTAATCATTCTCAATATATTCTCTCACTATTATAGGATCACATGTCTCACATATAAATGGGGTGATCCATCCGATGCCAACTGAGCATCCAATCACATTAACATATATCATGTGTAATAATTTACATAGTAGGAATTACCTAAAATAAATCCAAGGATCAACGTCATTCCCTTTAAATTCATAAATGATTAAATTTTTCTTAAGGATTACAATGTAAGTAAATCCCAAAAATTACCATAAACTATAAAAAAAATTATCCCATGAGGGTTTTAATGATAAAAAATTTCCACATTAATAATGGATCCAAACAGGTTTCAAGTTCCTCTTACAAAACCCATCGTTTATCAAATAGACAAAGAATCCATACAAAAATTTGCAAGCACACCTCTTTCCATTTCATAATAATTCATAAAAAAATTCTTTTGAAACACCCATCCCACACATACAAGATAAAACCATTTTTATCAAGATTTATAATAGGCCACTTTCAAGTCATGAAATACCAAATCATTTTTTTAGAGCTAAAAACATGTTCCTTTTAAATATAAAACATTTTTTAACCCTTATATGATATTTAGATCATTATTTTTAAAGCTACACATTTATTAAGAAATCGAAAACATGCATTAAACATTAAAAAAACTCACTATGTCCAACAAAACATTTATCAAACACCTTGTGTGCAATTTTGTCAAAACAATTATATTTATCACAAAATAATGAATAAATAACTATCTTGAAAAGTAAACAAGTATTTCGTAGAAAAAAATCAATATTTAATATTCAAGGGATGTTTGAAAAGAATAAATAAAAAATTATTAAATTAAAAGTAATTTGCAAGGGAAACCTAACTCAATCTCACAACACTTCAACAACTCACAACCAAAACAACACTATGATTGTTCTAAGAACCACGATCTATCAAGAGGAACCCTAATCATACAAAATAACTAAAATAAGTCAAGGGAAAAATAACCCCTAGCTCCACATGACCATGGTAGAGGAGAAAATTGTGATTTAATTTGAGAAGAATGGAGAGGGAGATGAGGAGAGGAGTTTACCTTATGAGATCTATCCCAAACATGAAGAAATCCATAGATCCACACCAAGGTCAGAAGATTATAGGTTGGAGGAACATGTAGTGGAATCCCTAGGGTTTTAAAAACTAGTTGGGGGAATAATATGCTATATTTAGGTATAAAATCATGAAGGGGAAAATGGGTAAATTCGACCTTTTTATGTCCTTGGAAACTTACATGGATTGGGAGCATAGTGTACCAAACCTTGTGCCAACCATGTAGAGTGGTGCTTCCATGAGATAGTGGCTTTCCACACGCTTACTACACAGTTTTTCTAACCATGTGTAGGTTTTTCACCATCAACCAGAATCACACCCATGCATGCATGGTACTCGGGAGAAAGCAGCACTGTTTTCTTAAACTGTGCGCTGACCGTGCTCTAGGAGAAAAACATCCCAAAACATAAATTTAAAACTAGTTACAAATGAAAGTAGAGATCCAAACATAATTCAGAAATATAAACCAGAAAATAGAAAGAAAATAATAATATGGTGTGGTATTTCTCCCCACCATTAATGATTTACACCCCCATAAACCCACTATATTTTCTAGTTGATTGATCTGTGACTAAGGATCCAAAAACCACAAGATACAACCTGTTGAACCACTAAAACCTCCACCACTGTGAAGTGAAACTCATGACTCCTACTTATAACAAAACATAAAAGGGATCTACTTCTTTAGGATCAATGGGATGTTTGTCACATAGCCTTTATAACCATGCTTAAAACAAATTTTATGGGTTCACTCTGAAAGGCCCAATGTTTTTCTAATACAAAGGAACTACAAATTTAGGTATCCTCAAATGTAATCACACACCATCCAGAAACCATTGTGAACTACAAAAAAATTATCAACATATGGTAGGGGCTTGCATAGTCTCCCCATCATAATAAAACAACTAACACTGAATATTTCATGAGAGTTTTCAATGAGACCCACAGTGGGTATCTGCACCAATAATAAATATGTAGAAATAACTAATAAAAAATTAACATGATTGAACAAAAGGACCTTCACACACAAGCCAACCAAAACTCTTTCACACTAGCCTACCAACCACTATTAAGAATAACACAACAAAAACATTTAGACCAACAACTCCCGAATTATGGGGAAAAGAATTGATCCAATGCTCCTCATACCCCCATAATATTCCTAACTTCATGAAAATATTCACTCTGATACCTATGGTCCGAGTTATGAGGTTTGAAGCATCAATTTTGCTTTAGTAAGAGTTAAAAACACCAAAAAGTAACATGCATAATCTGATTATAATAAAAGAAAAACTTGAATTTTTAAAATGACAACCACACTTCCACAAAAAACAGGAGTTCATTAAAGTACTTATAACATTATCAAACATTTAAATGAAAATAAAACACCATTAGCACAACTACCACAACCAAATAACCCTTAAAACTAGAGGGACACTTCCAATATAGAAACTTTAAATGTGTCCCCATACAACACATCACTTCTATGAATTGTCTCCATGATGATTTTTTTAGAAACACATCGACAAAAATATTGCATGTGACCTAAGAATCCAAAAGAATGGAAGGGACTTTAGGCACATGGACATGATTCATTCTTATGAACTTTCATTCCACACCGATAACACACTCATAAATCATGAATAGAAGAGGTTGGTAAAAGATCCTGAGGATTATTTATCACGTGAATAGAGATAAAAACTTCATGTCATTTCCCCATTTACATTCCTAAACACTCATCACCAATCACCGGGGCTAGAGGGAGGCCGACTACAACCAGAACTCCTACTAATAGAGCTTAATCATAAGGATATTTCTTCACCACTTTGGAAAAAGCATTCAGGTCATGATATGTCACCTTCGGTTATAGGTCAAGAAGAATTCTACACTAAAAATATTGATCCTTCAAGGAATTGTCCACAACATACAGTGAAAGGTTAGGATTTAAGTCCGAAAAAGGACAAAAGTACTCCATCACCAATACCTTACCTTGCTGAAATTAGCAAACCTCCATCCCCTTTATCACCCTTATCAGTTTATTAAAATAATTATGACTAAATGAAGCCTTTAAGAACTCCCAATAAATACCTACATGAGTCTTGTTGAATTAATATATCTTCAAACACTTCTATGTTGAACTGTCAATCATAAAAGTTGTAATCTTCACCTTCAACGTCTTCGGAAACCCATGGTAATCGAAGATACCTTCTTTTTTCTGCATCCATTATTCCACATTGAGTGGGTCCACATGTCCATAAAAAGAAGGATGATTAATCTTACAAAACTCAATAATGAAATCCTTACACTGATCAACTAGAATTCCTACAAATAGGGAACCACTGGTAGCCACACCAATAGTTCCCATCAAATCATTATGGGGAAGAACACTATGAAACAAATAAATGAGGATCTTTATCAAAACAAACATAGAAATGAGAATTATAAAACTCTAATCACCACATAAAAATTAATTCCAAATAATAAAAATATGAATTATAGCACCACTTGTTATATGAAATCATCACAAATTCCTTCTCCATACATTTTTGAGTGAAAAAAAAAACTAGGTGGTTTCTCACTCACCAATGTTATTCCTTAGAGTCTCACTCACAATGCACATTCTCTTATCACCCTAAGAACCCATCAACCTTTTCATACCATCACTCATCCACTCATCTATATATTACTATGCATGTGAGAAAGAGAGATAATACCAAAGGCCACAAAAAATAATACCATTTCAAATTTCAAAAAACATTACAAATTACACCAACCACCAAATGAAAATCGTTTTCAACTTCCACAATTCTAACCATTTCTTCATGATCAAAAAATTATTTCCATGGTTTTCCATCCAAAAATACAATTAATCTCATCAATATCATTTTATTAAAACCCATTTCATTTCATTTGAACCAAATTACAATGAAAATATACACTTTTAAACAAAAAAATTTCATAATCCCTATGTTTTGATTATAAAAATTCAATCTCATTAAATCATTTTCATCTTACCACAATGGTTCATTTTATTGCAATTCATTTTTCTAAAGACATCCATTAGGATAATTTTGAAAATAATTTTACCTATTTTCCAAAATCCAACCATTTCCAAAATACCCCTACATTAAAAGATCCAACACAAGAGGTTTCAAAACAGTTTTCATGATCAAATAAGACCCGAAAAAACTCACAAGGGAAACTAGTGTAAATTGGTGACATGGCTATAAAATTGGAGGCTATATGCCTAGCATTACCCAGTTACAGTGAATCTTATAGGACCATTCCCATAGCTCCAGATGGATTTCTAGTTCCTGAAAACTCATAGAAACCTTTATCCCAACTCATGTTCTATATCACAATCAGTAAAAAATCCACAAAAAAAAATATACAAAATCGAACATCCCATGGAAAAGTGATTATTAGAATAATAAAGGGTTCATGATTTTATTTATATTCCTACATTTAGATTCCATATAGTACTACTCCATCTATATTGAAATCCATAAATAATAAAGGGATCTATGAAAAAAGAATTCCCAAAAAGTTCCAACCTCGTTTGATACCACTTTTTGACGAACCAAAAGAGGACAACCGTGAACCAATATACGACATGGCCTGAAGGGTGTTCCTGATTCCCATGGGTAGGAAACTAGTGTCAGGTATCAAAAAATAGAAAAGGGAATGATTTCTCTCAAAAAAATAAATGAAACAACAGAAATATATATAGAGTTGCCACATATATTAGTAATAGTCTTTTAAAAAGCTAGTAAATACGAGAAAACTATAAAACAAACCAAACATGCCATGAAAACTAAAACACCTCCATGTGACACCATCAGTCACTCTACGATACCAATAACAACCATCATCCATTAAAATCAAGACCAATACAGGACCTACACCACAATATAAAACCAATAAGAAACTATAGGTGTGAGTATAAAAACTCATTAGGTATTTCTGAATAAGCTTTTTCCCAGTGAAGTTCCTTTAAAATAAAAGAATCATCAAAATAATGTTTGAAATTAAATATAGAACACAACATTTTTCATTTATTTTCTATTTTAAAATAAATCATGGTCCATTGTCCTTTTCCATTCCAGAAACCAGGTACGTTTCCATTTTAGGAACATTATCATTTTCAAGAATAATGTGATATTTTCATTTCAAAGAAGCGTAAGAAATTATAAAAACACTATAACATTAAGAAAATTTTCATAAACCATTTGAAGTCAACTCATCATTTTATAATAATGACACCACACATGAGAACACTAAAATAATAACATAATACATGAAATATAAATAAACATACAAGGGTAATCAAGTACCTCAATCGTCCATTGTAAATAAACATGATCCAACAGACATGGAAGAATCGAGGAGAAATTGATTATTAAAAAAAATAAGAATAAATGAGACCCACCACTAAAAGAATGCCTCACACGATGAAATAAAAAATGCCTTATAGACTCTTAGCCACCCTAAATTAGGATAGACTGAGTGGAAAATCCTAAAACAATAAACATAATATATCCAACTAATATGGGGCCCCATATAGTGAGTAATCTAGCTAGTGAAACAATTATTATCAAAAACTTCTATCAATATGTTAGGTTCCTAGGTCCCTCGTATAAAGGAGGTGAGCCAACAGATGCCAACTGAGAAACCAATCAAATTCAAATATATCATACATAATAATTTACACGGGAGGAATCACCCCAAATCACTCAAAGGATCAACCTCTTTTACTTACAATATATAAATGAGTAAATGGGTCTCAAGGGTTCCACATCGAGGACATCCCACCCATTCATATAATTTAAGAGATAGAATTTTTCAAGGAGGGTTTTCATGATACACATTTACCATTTTAAAATATACTCTAAATGGGTCTCAAGTTCCTCTTACAAAAACCCAATAATTTTCAACGATCCAAATCATACATTAAAAAATGTACCAGAACACCACTTTCTGTTTCACAACAATTATTAAAATAATTATTTTGAAAAAATCACCTTGTATTTACAATCTAAAACAGTTTTTATCAAGATGAAAATTGGGCCACTGTCAAATCATAACATGCCAAGTATTTTTTCAAGAAACAAACACATGTTTTTTTTAAATATTAAACACCTGGTAACCCTTCTAAAAAACTGAAATTATTATTTCTAATGTCACATATTTATTGATAAATCCATAAAATGACTTAAATGTTACAAAACACTCAACAATTACAATAGAACATTTTATAAAACACATGGTGTGCAACATTTAACAAAACAATTGTATTTATAAAAAAACAAGGAATAAATCACTACATATCACACCAAATAGGCTCTTAAAAGATCATAAATAATTATTTCATATTTAAGGAAGGTTTTAAAATCATGAAATAAAAAAATTAATTAAAAAAGGCATGTTCAAGGGAAAAATACCTCAATCTCATGGCGCTTCAACAACGCCCCCCAAATCCACTCTATGAAGGATCCAAGAACAATGATCTAAAAAGTATAACCCTAATCATACAATTCCCCTAAATTAATT
The DNA here is from genome assembly GCA_963277665.1 of Viscum album. Lineage (NCBI taxonomy): Eukaryota > Viridiplantae > Streptophyta > Magnoliopsida > Santalales > Viscaceae > Viscum > Viscum album. The sequence continues at coordinate 1,039,510,000 of OY728143.1, read as the reverse complement.
CATGGTAAAAATAGACCCCAGGTCCACATGACCATTAGAGAAATGTAACATAGGATGAAAGGGAACACTCTGGAAGAGGGAAATGAGGAGAAGAGTTTAAAATGAGAAATCTAGCCCGAAACATGATGAAATCCTTAGATCCCCACGAAGGGAGGAAGAAGAAAGCTTGGAGAACTAATGAGAGGCCTCCCTAGGGATGTAATAATCAGGTAAAGAAATAATAAGGTGGATTTGGGTCTAAATTTATTTGGGGGAAAGGGTAAATTTAAAATTTTATGTTTTGGGAAACTAGCACGGTTTTGTCACACAGTTTACAAAACAAAGAAACAATCATGAAGAGTGGGTTTTCCACGAGATAGTGGATTTACACATGCTTACCAAATGGTTTTCTTAACTATGAGTAGTTCATGAACCCTTAACCATAATCACACCAATTCCCACACGATTACTAGGAGAAAGCTTCATGGTTTTCCAAAATAGAGTGTTGAAAGTTCTTTAAGAGAAAAACACCCCGAAACTCAAATTTTAGACCAGTTACACCAAAAAATTAATATCCAAACCCAAGTACAAAATACAAACTTAAACAAATATCTGAAAAATTATTCTTATGACATGGTGTTATTTTGGGGTTTTTATATCTTCTATTTGCGTATTAATCAACCATGTGTCTTTGATGGTGAATAACACCCAAATAGTCTTGGGTTGGTTATCTCTTACACATTATTTTTTTATCGTGGATGCAGTGTATGAAATGAGTTGAATGATTATTTATTATTTATTCCCTAAATTTGAATAATTTTTATTTTATAGTGTTCCATCCTATTACGCTATTGGTGGATATTGCAAGATATGCATTGATGAAATTAGTCAATTATAAAAAATTCATTATTGTAATTTATAATGGACCATTGATTTCTGCAATGGACTGGCGCTGATGATTTAAAAATAACCGTTGGAGTATATTTAAGTTATCTATTTTTGTACATAAATGATTTTGGATTATGTATGAACTGGGATAGGACTTATTTATACTAGGATTTTAGATTTTATATCGTTAATTACACTGAGAGTTGGAATCCATTGTTAATGTTTGTGGTATATAATTCACTTGAATTATATCAATGATGTTATCTTATTGACATGTATCATTTTCTCTAAAACTACTATGTATAATTCACCTGTATTATTGAATTTTTATATATAAATCAGTGGATCTATTTAAAATGTGATAAATAGTTCACACAAATTATATGGTTCTGAGGAAATAATCTACTAAATATTCTCATATATTGTATATTGACCACATTGATGATGGGATTAGGTGGTACATATTAATCCTACAATAGTCCAATGGTATATCTTCCACGTGGGTTAATCATGGATGGATTTCTTTATTTGTTGTGTCATATTGGTATTATCTTTATATCGTTAACTTGAGTATTTATATTAGTAAATAATAAACAACTTTTATGATCTATACCAATAGTTCATCAAACACTTATGGACTTATTATAGTTATATACCGTATACTTGATACTTGAGATTAGTATTGAATTATACACTATGGATATTATACCAGTGGTACACTGGTCAAGCAGAGGATTGAATAGGTGTTTCATGATCCTCTAATGGATGTGTTATTGTGGTTGTATCATCAATATAAGGACTTGTAACAATGTTAAGTTGACCACCTTGATAATTATTTAATTGTATATTTTCTTCCATGATGAGATGTTTGGTTGAGCCTCATCCACATGACATAAGAAAAGATTGTATATCATTGACCACTGAATGAAAATTAATGTGTATCTTATACATGTAATTAGTGATTTCTTTTTCCCAGATGTTGACTTTTTCACCTATTATATCAGTTGGGTGATATATCATTCACCCATTAGGTATGTTATGTAGATTTATCATTCACTAAGAATATAAGATGCATATATATAATTCACATGAGAATATATACAATGTGTTATATATCATTCATCCTTCAGATATGTGTTTATATTATGGGTATATCATAACATTCTTTCTATACCTGAAAGAGGTTTAGTAAAACATTGATTTGTAGAAGCACTCTATATAATAATTGGTTATTATTATTGTTGTTCTCATTATTAAAAATTTATATCGACCATAAAACATCATATACAAGATTTTTAGGGAGTATATCCTAGATTCCCTATTAGTTGAACTCACACTTAACATGGGGGCCCTGGTACCTGAGAATAAAACATATTTCATGTTCTAGGTAAGGTAAAGTTCATTATAACTTTGGATATATGAGAAGTTGATCATAGTGTGTGTTAGTATACTTATTTGGGCTAGGATTTTAGAATAGTTGTGGGTGAAATGATTTATATATATTATTTTGGAAAAAATTATATGATCATCCCATGGGATATACTAATATTATCAGGTGACTTGTATAACATGTAAATTTTGGTATTTTTATTCAAAATGTTTTTGATATTTATTTTTGGTTGGAATTTATTAGTAAGATTTATTTTAATCTATCCTCTTTCTATGATTAATAATTTAAAATTTTGATTCGACTATGTTTGTAGATACCTATATAGAGGGGTATAATATTCCCATGTGTGATATATCAACCCTCTCCACTATTATAAAACTTATATCCTCCATGGTTTCTGGCTTGAGGTTCTCGGTATCTTATTTTTGTCATAGATGAGTTAAATTGAGATAGATATTTTAGAGGAAACATCTATTATTATATGAATATATACCACATGTGATTAATATATATATACCACATGTGATTAATATATATATCACATTGACTATTTAGGAATAATTATATTTATTGGAAGATTCATAAATAAAATATTAACAATTACATAGGAATTTCAGGGATAGGTATTTGAATCCCCAAATCAGGAACTATTCATTGTTCTCACCAATGGACACACAATCTCCCTCTTTATTAGGAATAATATGACAAAAGATGAGGTTATTTCAGTTGATCTTCATCATGAGAACCCTATAATTATGACCACTGAGATTACCCCTATAGTACATACAACACTCATTCCTCTTCTTAATATTATCCTGATTTGACTATCATTTCTACAATTATGATACCACATTTTCAGACATTAGTGTTCATTAATCCATCAACTATAGACCCTAATATTAGTTATATTACCAGTCATGAATACAATGATTATGTTTATTCAATACATTGTGATTTTCAATATGTGATTTTTTCCAATCACCCCCAATTTTATGATAATAAAAAGACCAATATAGGGCATGGTAAAGATGTTTATTCATGTTCAATGTATTAATATTCTATCAATTTTGGTATATTTGTAATTTTTTATGTTTTTTAATGGATATGATATATTATGTTTTTTTGAGTTTTTTTCATCCAATTTTCTATATAATCATGTTGAAATACATGATATCCATGTGATTCTTTGAAACTGATATTCATATATCAATTCTAGTGACATATATTACTGAAATTATAAATTTTGTTCAATTTCCAAAAATATACACTACATACTACAGACCTTAATTTGAAACATGATCTTCAATATTTTTCTCATGTTCGGTAGGAAAAATAAATTCCATTCATTCCAAAGATCAAGGTTGAACATTTTAAATAAACTATAGAATAATTTTACAAATGGTTTATTTTAATTTTATTCTAAACTATTTCTTCACTTATTATTATTAAAATCGTTTTTTACACCCTCATACATTGAGTATTAATTTTTCATAACACATACTTGAGGTTTATTTGTGTGTTATATCTTTCAACCCAAAATGATTAATTTTATCCTTAGAAATATAGGATATATCTTAATTTAGAATTATATTTTACTTTATTTTCAAAAATCTAAAAGTCGTTAGGATGAAATATGAGTTGATTTGAGTGAAATTTTTTAAAGTTAATAAATTTTTTTAATGAATACCTTAAAAAATGATTGATTTAGGGGTTTATAAATGAAAATAAATAAAATTTATAATTGACCCCCAAAAATAATAAAATAATTTTCATGGATTATGTATAGAATTGTTTAATCAAGTTTTCTTATTTTTTGAAATTCTATAAAAAAAACTTTGTATTTTATTGATAGAATATAAAAACATAAAAATTAAATACAATGATCATTTTGGTTATAAAATTATGGAGGTTTCATGGATTTACTTATAGATTTTAAAGAACCCACATCATATTATAAATATTAATAATAGGGTGGAAATAAAATGTATTTGTAGGGATATAGGTTGTATGATTTTTTTAAATCTGAAGGATTATTTAAACCCATTAATATTAAGAAATACATATATTACCATTTATGAAATTTACATATATTTTTAATAGGTGACTAAACAAATTATGATTAGTAAATGTGATAATTTCTCGATGAATTAATTTAATTGAAAAACATGAAAATAAAAAATATAAATAGTTGCAGTTAGTGCCATGTATGATTTAAAATAGAAAATAGTTAAAAAATAAATCACAAAAAATGAATTGTAAGTATTAATATCAAGGATGAGGTTAGAGATGAAATGATACAAAATAAATGAAATACTATATTGACTTTATTAGAATAATGATGTTAGGAAATTATGTTTATTTAATAGAGAATTTATAGTTAAAATCATGTATTTTATTCACATTTTGAAAGATACATTTCCCTCATCAATATATAATTGGTATGTTATGGTGTGTTGATATTTTTATTGATGAAAAATGTGTATTTTGGATTTATTTTCTGACATAATTTTGTTCATATATTTTCATCTTGAATTAATTTGATTCATATGACTATTATAGCCTGATTACATCTATTTTTAAATAGTTATGGTAGAATATATATTTGATATGGATATGGGAGAGATATAATTATTTTGAAATTTTAAAAAAAAATTATTTAGTTTATTATTATTTTTTTATTTGTATATTGGAATTTGAAATTCCATGTGTACAATTATGGTATAACTAAATTTTATCACCCTAAAATATTCATCTCATATATAAATTGAATATAAAAAATAGTTACATTATCATATAATGGAATCATTATTACAATATATATTACACATAAAATTTTACTTGAAGAAGCCAATGAATATAGATATTCCATTAAAATAGTCAATCTGATAGGCTAATTGATAACACTTTATAAGAAAAAATCATTCCAGAATGCACTGACCATTATGGAAAAACATGTTTAAGCATAAAAAATATTTAAAGGATAGATATTACTTTCTCATGTTACTTATTTTTTTGTATAAATTCATATTGATTTGTATATTATTGAATAATATAGAATAATCTCCTACATATTATCATATAATATGGATATATATATATATATATATATTTAAATTTGATGATGTGTAGATCTATATAGAGTAATGATAATTTTATTTGAGGAGATACATTAATTATGTTGTAGAACTATGCATTACATCAGGATTTTATAAGATTTATTTATTTTATTTTATTTTAATCTAGAGACACTTTTCAAAATTATTAATTTTAGAGAGAGTAAAGATATTTTAAAAAAAACATGTATAAGGATTTTTATATTGTTTTTAAGAAAACCATTGTTTCCCTATTCTCTTCAGTATTTATTTTCATCACATCCTTTTCTTCATACATTCTAATTACATTATGATAAATAATTCATTAATGATTAATTATATGTTGATCAAGATATATTATCGCATTGAGTGATAGTAAATTAATATTATAAAGATGTGTACATATTAAAATAATTAAATCATTTGTTAATGATTGATTTTAGATAATAATCATATTTTGATAAATTAATATACATTATTCTATATAAATTATTTAGGAAAAGGGATAATAGGCAAGGAAAACTAATATGGTAGGGAAGGATTTTTTCAATGAGAGTAATCCAGAAAATTGTTATTCATATGATTTCGGAAATTAATTTACCATAGAAACATTATGTTCTATTTTTCATTAAAATATGAAATTAATGAGGTACTATTTGTTGTAATTGGTGCAATGGATACCGATTACATAATGGGTCTTGTAAAAAAATAGGTAATTATTATTCACAATTGAATTACTTTTTGGGGAAAATAATCTATTAATGTTAATATAGTACTCCCACATCATCCAAAAGTTACTTATTATTTATATTATTTTAATTTTACATATAGATTAAAAATTATTAAAATTAATAATTGAGAGGTTGTTATGATTTTGGATGTTTATAATTTTTTATTTTTACAAGAATGATATTAGACATTATCTATAATAAACAAATTTAGTTTCTGTTTTTTGCACCGTAAAATATAAATTCTTAATTATTTCTCTCTAGATACTTTATATTAACTCATGTAATGAATAAATATCCTTTATAATTCAACAATTTCAGATTAAAATTTATATGATGATGATTTACTTGTAATCCATGTATCCTACACCTCAAAAATTATTAAAAATATATTTTTACAAAAAAACTATGCCTTCTTTTTATTCATTGAGATATTTTGATTTATGTGACATTGTTCATTACATTCATAGTAGATATCTTTGTTTGATTAAATTTCCTCTTATTTTTTAACTAATTTATTATAAAATTATTTTATTTATATTTATATAATTTTTATGTCCATTTAGAGAACATTTTAACAATATATTTTGGTAATATAGAGAAATTATCATAACATAGTGGTAAAAAACATTCATTTGATGTAAAGTTTGTAATTATTAATCCAAAAGAAACATCATTATTTACATATTTATATTTTAAAATATATATTTTTAATCAAATATCATATTTAATTATCATTCTAATGATATAATAAATAGATAATATAGTGATGTTATATATATATCTTAAATGGATGTTCAATCGAACTCATATTCTCATTGTAAAGTTTAAATTAGTTTTTCATTCATATTTCATCTATAATAACCATTTCCCCCATAATTTAATGATGTTTTATGTTATTATTCACATAAAAAACATTTGAGAATATAATCCTTACATGAATGTAAAAATTATCATAATCATATTGGGAAATTATTATTTTAATTAATAGTGATGTATACATTCCATAAAAAATTATTTAAAGTAAATCTAAAATCACATGTGATGTATTGTATGATGAAATTTTACTACATGTAATATATGATAGAATAAATAATAATGTGGTGCCTATTTGAAATTTTTAATGAATAATTTAGAATCCCATTTGTTAAAAAATATTTATATCATCATAGAATTCCTATAAACTATTATAATCATATGAAAATATTCTATCATAGTGTTAATTATAATGAACTCCATCCAATCCTCTCATTATTCATAGTTAATTCCATCTAATAAAGGATATTTCATGTGGTTCTTACTTTCTATTGAGTTGATATGATAGTTATCTTATATAATAGTTTTACTCACAATATATTTGTATTGTATGGAGATGAACCATATTTTAAATTTTTAGGATTTTGTGATTTTTTAATGGTTTTTAGAAAAGTTAGATACTATGGTAATTTTATTATTCACATAATTAAATTTTAGTTATTCAATTGGGTTCTAGGTGTAGAGTTTATCCTTAGGTATTAAATTTAAAATTTATTGAGGTGATTTCATTTACACATTAAGTATCATGTGGTGGTGGCATATCATTATTTTATTTCTTCACATGTATTTTTTAATTTATATACATTTTATGGATTAAAAGATATTTTTTTGGTGGTGGAGATGATATGAAGTTGATATATGAATTTGAGTATAGATATTTTTTTATGTGTGGGGAGTAATTGTTAATAGAGTATGTATAGTATTTTTTTGAATTAAATTGTGAAATAATGGGAGAGGGAGAAAAGTATAAGGTGGAAGAAATAATAGATTTATTTCAAACAAATCTGAGATATTCATGTATCATGAAGAAAAGTTTATAATAGATTTTATCTATTGTATTATATTTAGAGAAGAAAACCATCGATGATGGGGACACAATGGATTTGATAATGATGAACAAAGAAGGATTTTGTGGATTAATGATCAAAGATAGACATCAGGGGATTAAAAAAAACATTTATCATAAAAACTAGGTATGTGACATGAATTATATAATATTATATAATTTTTATGAGTAAATCATGCAAATAATATTATATATTTTGTAGGAAATTAAATATAAAATTAATGAATAATTATACAATAATAATAAATTTTTAAGATAAATAAATATGTAATTGGTTGAATATTTATTCATGATAAATAATTCAATATAGATAAATCATGAATATGATAGATTATTATTATAGTTTTTTATTATGATAAATGGGTCACTAAATGTTTTTGAAAATATAATTCAATTATTATATAATATAAATTTATGGATGTTTAAAAGGATAAAAAATATGTAAAAAATTTAATTGTTTATTTTTTTATCATTGATTATATTTCATGTATGAATTTTTTTATTCTTTTTATATTGGAAAATAATTTTTTAAAATTTTTTATGGATATTTAAGAAATATTTATCAAGAACACATGTTGAAAAATATCCTGAAATAGTTACAACACATGGAAAATTATTTCTAAATATGAATAATAATCTTACATATCTTAGCATAGGTTATTCTAATTCATCATGTGTGTGGTTTCAGTCTCTAGATGATTGTATAGAAGTGTTAGTGATGAATTTTGGAGTAAGTGGTAGTATATTTCATGGGTCCATGATATATGTTTACAAGACAATTCCACATTATAGAGTTGGAAGACTTTCCTAGTAGAATTATAAATAAGGGTAGTGTTATTTTCAAAAGACCATCCCCCATTTTAATAATTCCATGTCACATTATATAGGTATCCTATAGCCTAGTGATATGAAAATAAAGTTTTAAATTCAAAGGGTTTCAACAAATATAGGTAAAATGGTAAATTTTTAGTGATCAAAATGAGATTTTTATTATGTTGTTGATTCAGAGAATCAAGGTTACCCTTGAGTGTTGATTTGTTATTTTTCTAGAATGACTTGATTTTTTAGTGATGTGTTTGGTGAAGTTTGAATTCATTATTATTTAGTTATATAATCAGGTCCTTTAGAAATGTATTATTTAATTTAAAAAAATGAAATCATTTATGTGATATTATTTGTGTGATTATCTTGATATTTTTTTATGAATTAGAGGAAGAATATTTCTATATGTGTTGCTATGTGTTGTCATGAGAGTATGTACATAGTCAAAAAAATTAAATAATTATTTAAAGTGACAGAGGGAGAGATAAAAGTAAGAGGTGAAATTAATTATGAATTAATGGAATAAATGGGTAAAATTAAATTTCTATGGGAAGAATTTTTAAAGAGTTTCCCTCTTATCTATTTTTTCAATGAAGTAATCCATCGGTGACATGGAAACATTAGATTGGTGAATGAATAGCATGGAATTAGATTGTTTAAAAATGATTAGTGACTCATAATGGTGGATTGAGAAAAACCATTCATTGTAAATTCATGGTATGTGACTTGAATTATCATCTTTTCTATAATCCCTATGAAATAAAAATGATTATGATATTATATATTAGATAGATAAATCAAAATAATTATAAGTAATGATTATGTACTAAAAACAAATAGGTTTTATTGAGAACTATTAATTTTGAGGAATAATTATTCATATTGAATAATTTAATAGCTATTGATATTGAAAATAACATATGATTATTGAAAAATTTAGTTGGTCGGAAAGGGTAGTGATAAGTCATTTAAAATAACATTTTATAATTATAAAACATGAATTGATAGAGGTGGAAAATGATAAATGGTGGGTATGGATATGAATTGATGATTATTTTGAACATTGAATATATATAATATTTGAATAATCAATCCTTTATTTAAAGTGGTAAATTTTATTGACAAAAATATATATATTTTTCTAAAAAAAATTATTAACAAATGTTGAATATAGATATAAAATAAGATTTTACATCTCAAACAAGTGTGGGACATGGAGGGTCGGGCAGCTGGGCAGTAGGATGGCCATGCAAAGAGGACAGTTTCCCCTAGAATACTTGGGAATGCTGATTTCTCTAGGTAGACAGAGCATCAGAGATTGTGACAAGGTGGTGAGAAAGATCACTAACTGCATCCTCAACTGGAAGAACCACCTGCTCTCGTTAGTGGGTCACATTTCTTTTATTTAACAGTAAACTAACGGCTATCCCAGTTCATTCAATGGCATCCACGAACAAGCTTAAATGGGTGATAATAACTATTGATAAAATCCTAGCGAGCATCATCTGGGATGCGGCTTCGGAGGGGAAAAGACATTGGGTATCATGGGGTCAAATGGCTAGGCCCATCCAAGAGGGGTGCATTAATGTTAAGATCATATAATCCACCATTCAATACATACATGATATGCCTTCATGGGATCGATTAAAGAGAAAACCTTCTAGGGAAAGATCATGCCATGAAAACAAGGGTATGTCGTGGATAACCGAAACACGAATGACTCTCCTCTTTGGATATCGATCAGCTCATTCATCCCATCTCTTACCCAGAATTCTTAATGGATTGTTGGAGAGGGATCATCTAGTTCTAGTTCAATTATTGGGCAGGCAAGGTGTTAGCATACCCGAGTTTCTCCACACCCACCATTTCCTTCAAAGAAGCGATTCGTTTCCCCAAATTCATCTCAATGGCTTTGGACGAGACGAAGAAAGAGTAATTTTATCATATTAAAACCAACTCAGAACCAGATAAGTGAATCTTCTCTACATCCTCCTTGGGGAATGTTAATTACAAGTACTTTCTAAGGATTCATAGTCCTCATTCCCAAAGTGGTATACAGAGCAAGGAGGTTTGGTGCAACTTGATCCCTTCCAAATACTGCTTTCTAATCTGGCAGATCAGAAACAGTGCCATTCCTGCCGATGACATCATCAAGAGGCTGCGCAATAGCTTTGTTTCCTATTGTCAAAGTTTTATTAATAGAATATAAGAGGATATAAATCACATCTTGTTTGAAGGGGAATGGGCGAAGGCTGTTTGGATCTTTCTCAGAGTGTTTACAGCGTATGATTCACAGGTTCACTGGAAGGAACCTTTCCCGGAAAGTTGGTTTCAGGGAACGGACAATGCAGGCGCAGAAAGGTTAGCATATTCCATAATTCTCAATGCAGGTTGTTGGTTCTTATGTAAAGTGAGTAACCGGGCGATATATGAGGGGACCCCTTTGTCTGGGCAGTCTATCATTTCTAGAATCATAAATTGGCTGGAATACATGGTTCCTTTTTCCAAAAAATAGAAAAAAGGACCGTCCTTGAAGTACCTCTGTTATCCAACCCCAATGGCTCTTTCTTCTTGCTCCAAGGTACAAGGAAATTGGGTGAGGTGGTCTTTCCCTGATGATGGCTTAATGCTAAACACAGATGGCTCCAGCAAAGAGGGAATTACTCACGGAGGTGGAGTCATTCGAGACCGTAGAGGGAGTGTCATCATGGATTTTAAGGCTCACTATGGAAACAGAACAGGCTTCAGGCAGAGGCAAATTCTATGTTAACTGGGATCAAATTGAGCATTCAAAAAAACATCAAAATATCCTAAGTGGAGACAGACTTGAAGATAATATATATCTCCTTACAAGGTAAAATTCAAATACCGTGGTCGATATCTTACATAATCAGGGAATGAAAATCTCTTCTCAACAATGGCACAAAGGTCACCCACACCAGGAGAGAAGGAAATAAGGTAGAAGATCATCTTTCATCCCATACTGAACAAGGCCTTGAAGTCACCAGTACCCTAAACACTTCATTCTTCAATATAGAGGTAATGTCTTTGATCCGAGGGGATGTCCTCAGATTGCACCATTTTAGGCCTCCTTAGGACATAGGTGCTTCTTGTTGCTCTTGTTCCTCTTTCTTCCTTTTTTTCTCTTTATTTTCAATAAAAATGGAACATTGAGCAATATGATAATAGTTTAAAATTATTGAAAATTATTTTTGATGTGGAAGGATGAACATATTTCACATGTATTGGGTCCTTATAATTTGGTATGGGTGTTTTTCAACTCTTTGGAAGATTTCAGAAAAGTTTTAGCATGGGATAGTGGATAATGTGTTAATATGTTATATAATGATGTGAATTATAGGAACAGTGCTCTGTAAAATTCTAGAGTTTTAGGATTATTTTTTTGAATAAATATACATGATAGTGGTGTGATTTCTTAAGGTCCATTCTATAGTGGCATGTTGAGATGTAACATAACGTCGGATTCATTCCAACTGATAACATATTAATATTTTGGGATGAAATACTATTAGGAAGGAAATAATATCTAGTATAAACCCCAAAAATGAACTTAGATTAAGTGGCTGAGGCGTATATATGATATTGATATGGAATGATTTTCTATTTTGATATAGAGTCTTGATATATATTGGAAACATCATAAGTTTGAGGTTCTAGTGTATTCCTAGGATATGAGGTATGTTAGTGATGAAGTGTTATTAGACTATATAGGATATAAACGATGGTTAACATATGGTAAGGCATGAAATATCTATGTGCTCTGATTATATTATCTGGGAACATTGTATTTTTAATTACATTTGTGGGTAAATATATATTTTTTATGTGTATAAATCTTTTTGTGATGTGTGAAAGAGATGTGAATATTATGACTAGTGATATAAGATCCCTTCTTTTTCTATGTACCTCTCTCTCTCTCTGATATTTTCATTAATTTTTTAATTCATGTGAGTTTTTAATCATTTATAATCTCTAGTTTTCATGTATCATTTTGGACACATTTAATTTGAATAAATATAGCCTTTGGTTGTGAAGAAAGTTGAAAAAATAGGGGAGGATCTATCTTGAGAGCTTTGTTTAAGAATATGAATTAATGTTCATGGATGTATGTTTTTTTTTGAATTAATAGATTCTGGGTATAAATGGTTCATGTGTCAATACAGATTCTTGATATGTTAAGAATCTTCAAAGGGGGGATGAATTTGTATAAAAAAACTAGGATTAAAATCTATCTGTAGAACATTTAAAAGTCATGTAACCTGAATACACACCATATAATTGTTTCCAAGAACATGTTGTTAATGGTTGAAGATCGTGAACTAATTCATGACATGAAGAAATTAAACATCATGTAATTTCATTACACATAATGTAATATTCAATTATAATAAATAATAATCTGACCCAATAGTATTTTCACCATTAATCATTAAAAATAATTACACAATGTAAAGCTAAATTACTCATCGTGTAATTTTATGAGAATATTTTTAATGGCCTTGGGTGGATTTTCTATGTTCCATTTTTTCATGAATCCTTTTCCTATAGACCTTATAGAATCTTCATGGAAATTTTGGAGTTCCATCCTCCCTTCCATACATTCCAATAACATAATAAATACCTAGTATGTAATTTTGATTAGGTTTTTCCCCTATATCCCTTATTATTCTGACCATTTTGGTGTAATATATTGATTGAGTGTATTGTTGGTTTGATCTTTCTTAGTTTTTATCTTTGATCCCTCTTTTGATCATCTTTCCCTTCTTCCTCCTGGGGTTTTTCATTTGTATGTGTTGCATCCTTTTCTCGTTATGGTAGGGAGTCTAAATCATAACCCAATGGTCTGATAATGTCCACATATATGAAATATTGTGACTGTTCCAATTTAATTTCCACCGTAACTAAAGGGATAATGAATTATGTTATTACTTGGAGTCTCTTGATTTCATTTTTTAACTAACCTAGAATATGGATAACAATTGGGTGAGAAATCCTTGAATATAATTTAATTGGATAATGGGTTCAAATGTGTTTATCATGACATGAAACCATTAGTGACTTCATGATGTTGAATCCCGAAGTTATGTCTTACATCTTATTTATTATAATTTTAATCAATTGTAATATAAATGAAAAAGGTAAATTTAAAGACAAGTGGTACTTACCATAATTAACCATTGAGTATTCTGATGTGATATTGTGATATCCATGGTATTAGAAAATTCCATATACTCTTTGCTGGAATGATTATATATCGGGCATGACCCTTGAACATGAATTCAGTCATTCTATAATGGTTATATTGAGTGGGATCGGCTGACTCCCATGTTTTTATTCTTGTTTGGATTTGAATTTATTGTTTTAATAATTATAGTTATTTGACAATGATTTTGTAATTTTTATTAGTGTTTGACCCAGATTTTTGAGATTATTCCATCATTGTGGTCATGTTTGTCCAGGTTGTGAGACCTACTCAAAGATATTCTGATATGACACTAAAGGAGGTTATTTTATTATGGTTATATGGTTGTGGATTGTATGATTGTATGAAATGTGGAGAGGTATTTTTTCATGTAGTTGAAACATGTTTTTGTTTTATTTTATTAATTTTTAAATTAATTAATACATGTATTTATTAATTTATTTCATACACCTTTTGTTAGATAGGTTTTTTGAAGACAATGGTTTCAACCTCCTAAGTATTATTCACAATCTATTTAGGTCGATGTATAGTACCCTAGTAGATTTCATGGATATCAGTTTGGAAATGTTAACAGGATATTGTTGTTGAGTGGTTTTTTACTGGATGGTCTATATTTTTTAGGTGAGACTGACATTGGGTTTGGGAATGAGGATTATTTAGTCATTGTTGACTATGTTGGTCTTTTATTTTTATTTCTTTTAGTATGATATTTTGTTACATTCCAGTAATTCATTACGTTTTTTCTTTATTGTTTTATTGTAATATTATGTTGGATTTTACTATTGGTCTTTTCTATGTCTATACTCAGATTTCTTTGGTTATATTTATAATTTATACTAAAATTACTCTTAATACTATGGTTTATAGTCTCCCCACTATACATATCACACCCCCGCTACTAGTTGGTAACCACCATTATATGGGGAGTGGTTCTTGAGGTCTCATAACCAACACTTTTTTCCCATATTAGAGAGTGTCAGATTGGGGATGTTAAAAAGTTTTATCAAAGGATCATGTTTTTTTTTACAATTTTGGATAGGTAGAAAGGGTATTATTATGTGTAAAGACTTGGTATGAAGCGTGTATATGTGATTAGTTAACCCATGTAGTGGATACAAATTCAGTTCCCATAGATGTGATTGTTGACTTCATTGTTCTCTTGTTACGGTTGATGTTATTTCACCCTGATTGATTCACATGTTTTGTGATTTTATTATTTGATTATATTTGTACTTAAGGCTTGGTATAGCATGGGATGTTTATGAATGCATCATAATATGTGCATAAATATATATTGGATTACACTATTCATGTTATGGACATATTCATTTTGTAGGTGATATGTACATGCCTTCAAAAATATAATATGAGAAACTTGTTCTATCTATGAAATAGAGTAAATAAATTTTTATGTCATGATAAAATAATTGTAATCATTTTTTAGAGAGATTTGGAGTTAGTGGTTCTCTATATTTTCACCTCTTTTGATTGGTCATTCTATTATCCTATGTTCAAATGTATTCATTTCTCTTGTATGGAAAATGATTCCTCGTCATCTTCGACTTGTGCATCAGGAGAGTAGAAATAAGAACTCTTGAAACATAGATGAACCAAAGAATCCTATATTTTCTAAGGATAAAATTAAAGTTTAGCTTCATAATAACTTAATAATGTTCATGTGATCCCTTGAAAGGTATATTGTTCATATTGTGCCTTCAATGTATGAGTTGACATGAGAGTTTCAATTGTAGAATCTACCTATGTTCACTGGGGAAGGAGGACCCCTGGTAGCAATGTTCTAGATTCATTTAGTCTATAAAATATTCTATAATATTCATTCAATCACAAATAGGAGGGTTATCATTACATTATATATTATTTGTGAACCTAAAAATCATTGGTGGGATATTTTGGATGAATTTTTGAAATAGGATGAGCTATCTAGGAAGGAATTCAAGATTAATTTCGTGAGTGATTTCTATCTCATGTAATTGAGGGATGAAAAATATCATGATTTGATGCATCTGAGATTAGAGGTCATGTTAGTGTTGGACTATGAAAGATGTTTTATAAACATACAATGCTTTTTGACATATTTTGAAGCTAATGAATTTAACAGGGAGATACATTTTTAGGATGGTATTCTCTATGAGATCGAGTCATAGGTGAACATTTTCATTAGATCAGTTCTGTGTGCATGATGAACCTAGAACTCATCACATAATGGGATTTAAGATAGGCCCTGATCAATGTCCATGACATTTCATCATGGAAAACTTGGAGCTCTTCTAAGAGTAGATAGAAGCACCACTATGATAGTTTTTGGGAAGGAAGTAGTAGGTAGATAAGTCAGGGTAGTGCACAACTATCACATTACCATATTACATTATATATATATTATTTTGTAATTTTTGTTAATAGGATCCCATTTTGTCCTTACCCCGCGGTTGAGTGTCGTATTTTTGGAAAACTAGGTTATCATCAAAGTTTCTATGTGAACATTCTTCCACAAACAATGGTTAGGAGATCAGGACAGGAACCTGAGTTAATAATAATCTCAGCTACTACTAAACAGGTTGGTAGATGGTGTTCTACTAGCCGTTTAAACTGAGGCAGTGGACGTGGTACCCCATTCCACGAGCGATAGTACCAGGTAGATAAATATCAACTAAAAAATATTTATACTACTTCGTCTAACATGGTTGAAATATTGTCTACCATTAGAGGTATAATTATTGTATCATCTACCCTTGGTTGTGTTTTATTTGAACAAGAGCATCACATTCCATTATATCTTTACATTTTTGTAAATACATTAGGCTTTTATGTATAAATATTTTTTTGTTTTTTACCATATTCACAACATTGTGAGTGTGTTCGAAGAATACAATATATGGTAAGGAATATTCACTAGAGATTTGTGGTTACTGTTTCTTTTAATGATTGTTTGTGATTGAAATGAAAGGATTAAATTTTATTCTCATTATGGATTGGTGAGTTTTATACTAAGCTCACATACTCTATTACAAGAGTATATTTATATTTCCATATCCATAAGGAGAAATTAATTCTCACCAAGTTGATTCGGATCATTAAGATGTTTATGTCGGGCCAATTTAGTTCAGATTGGATTGTCTCGCCGCTCAAATATCTAGAATTTATATAGAAAATGGGAAAATGTAAAAATATTATTTTCCCCTAATGGTATATATTTTTTATAAAATTATTCCTAATGATTTATATGACTTACTACCAAATATAAATTTTGAGTTCTCAGTTTAGTTGGTGCTAGAAGTAGTGATAGTTTCTCTCCCACCTTACTGAATGGAATCAGTGAGGATTCATGAGTTGAATGTCCAGTTGGATGATCTAGAAAAGAAAGGTTTTATACATCTTAGTATCACTCCTCCAGGTTCTCTGGTTTTCTTTTACAATGTGGATAATGTGAGTTTTCACTTATGTGTGTATTATCATAGGTTGATTGAGATAATGGTCATGAACTGATATGTTATTCTGTGAAATAATGGTATTTTTGATCGGTTTAGAGGCCCTATGATCTTCTCCAATATAAATTTGATATAATTTTACCACTAGTTGATGGCGAGACAAACATAAATACCTCATTTTTTTAGAAGTAATTACGGCATTTATGATCTCATAGTGACGTCATTTGGGATTACTAATTCTACAATGGTATCCATAGCCTTGATGAATCAGTTATTTAAGCCTTTCATGGATCAGTTTTTGGATGTTTCCATCAATGAAATCTTGGTATACTCATAGTTAGTAGAATATCATGCCCAACATATTTACACCATCAGGAGTAAATTGAGAAAGAATTGAAGTTATGAAAATATAACCAAATAATGTTTCTCAACTAACAATCTGCACTTCTTAGGCCATCTCATCTTTGAGGGAAAACATTCAATGTACCCATAGAATGTTGCAGTCATGGTATCATAGTAATAGGTGAAGAAGTTTATTGTGATTTGGAGAATTATAGATTTAGTTGGTTGTTATCTTCACGTTATCTAGGATTTTCCAACTTGGATGCACTGATGTCTAGGCTAAACAAGAATTTATTGAAGTTCTTTTTTCTGATTCTAGTGAGAGAGAGTATTCAAGAGATAAAAGGAAGGCTGACCTGAACACCTTTATTCACAATAATAATTATGGTTAAAGCAAATACCATTGATTGTGAAACATTTAGAGCTGAACATAGAGTATTTTTGGTTTAGGAGGATCATGTTATTATTTATGGATCCATGTAGTTGAGACCCCAGAAGATGATTTACCCTACCCATGATCTAGAGTTATCATCAGTTGTACACACCCAGATATTTTTTAGACACTATCTTATGGATGAGAGTTTTTTGGTATACATGGACCACAAGAGCATCATATAGATGTGGTCTTCTTTAGAGGGGTTGGTTAAGTATCTAAAGTATTTTGATGTTGAGTTGGAATATACAGTGGGAACAGGAAACACCATTTCTAATGCATTGATCTAAAAGATGAAGAAATTTTCAATACAAAAGTCATGTGATGAATGGTGGATTGTGGAACTCTTTAAATACATGAATCTGGATGTTCATGAGTCTCAAGGTTGAATATTTCTTTCTTCGACTTTGGTTTTTTCTATTAATTTGGAATAGATCAACACCATGTAGTTTTCTATTCCTGAGGGTTAAATTTTTGGTGAAAACATTTACAGTGGTGACACGCCATCAAGATGGTGTCATGGAAGTGGAAATTATATTCTTTTCTATGGATGATTATTGGTTCTTATATGCTTACAAGAGTAGATGATGATGGAGTTTCATCCCTCTAGTATGGAATGAATCTTTGTTTGAAAAATATGTATCAAGGTATCTATATATAGTAATAGTTTATATGAATGAAGAATTATGTAGAAATAGTTATGGTGAGATTCTTCACTTGTCATTAGGAAAAATCTGAGAATCAGAGGACATCTAGGATTTTGTTTCCATTTTACATTCCTGAGTGGAAATGTGATGATTTAACTATAAATTTTGTGACTAGATTACCCATGAGAGAACAAAATAACAATGTTGTATCGGTTACTGTGGATCTACTAATGAATCTATCCAACTTATTACTTATCGGGAAGACCTTCATAGTTTATGATCTTGGAAGTCAATACATATGTATTTCAGTTCATTTGTAAGTTGTTCTGAGGAGTATCATTTCTAATGGAGATCCTCATTTCACATCATATTTCTAGCAGGGTATTCAGAAGGCTTAGCAATACCAGGTTCTTTTGATCACATCCTTTCATCCATAGACTAATGGTAAATATTAGTGTACTATTATGGTTCAGGAGAATATGAAACAAGCCTGTGATTTTTATTTTAGTATTTCATAGGAGTAAAATATAGAATTCATAGAGTTTTCAAATAATAACAACTTCTATGAATCAATCCAAATGGCATCGTTCGGGTATTTTTATGGTAGGAAAACTTGTCCAGCTCTTTGTTGATTGGAGACATGTGAGTCTACACTTTTTGGTCTTAGTCTCTTGTAAGAAACATATATATATATATATGATAATTTGATCATAAATTGTATGTTGATCCCAAATATAAGGAAGAAATCATGTGTTGAACATCATAAATTACCTCTAGAATTTGAGTTTTGTGATCATATTTTCTTTTATGTGTCTCTGAGATTAAGGCTACACGATATTATGAAATAGGTAAAATTAGCACAATGGTTTTTCAGACCCTTCTAAATAATGGAAAGGGTTAGTCTAGTAGAATACCTTCTTCACTTAAACAGTGCTATAGTTCCATTAATGGAATATTTCACATGTCATGGCATCAAAGATACCATCCAAACCATTACCATGTGATAGACGTAGAAAACATAAAGCTTTTTGATGATGCATCATTTGACGAGAATCTACTGTGGTTCATGGATTGTTGTAGGAGATATCATTAAGGTTGGACTATATCGTTGGTTTGAGTGTAGTTGAATAATGATGGAGTTTAGGAGGAGTACAGGGAAAGGGAGACTGGTATATAAACACAACGGCAGTACTTGTTCACTAAGACCTCACTTGAATTGTTTGAGTAGCACGAGGACAAGCTTTTATATGGTGGGGAAGTTGTAAGACCCATTGTTTTCCAAGAATGTCTCTCTCAGATCTTTTCATTAATTTTGTCTTTTAAGTCAATTTTCTCTTGTCTTTAATAATTGGTCATTGTTTTTTTCATGGAAACATTTCCTTTGAATTAATGAAGAGATAGGATAAGTGGAATCTTAAGAAAACTGGAGAATATCCATGTGGAGATCCTTCTTGTGTAAAATATCTTAGTGTTTAGGGATGTATATTTTTCTACTTAATATAGTCAAGGTATAAATGGGAAATGTTTGACCAAGGATTCTTCATAATTTAAGAATATTTAAATGGGGGTATGGTTTTTATAACGATATGGGGCTGAAAAACTATCTGAATAATAGTTACACACCATGTTACATGAATACACACCTTGAAATTGTTTCCAAGCACATGTCATGAATGGTTAAAGATTGTGACCTATATCATGACATAAATAAATTACACATCATGTAATTGTATTAAATGTAATTTAATGTTAGATTAAATTAAAATATAATATGAGGTGATGGTTTTTTTGTGTAACTATTTAAAAAAATTATATGACGTGAAAATAAATTATATATCATATATGTCCCTGATCAATTTTTTAAATGTTCCATGTAGAGTATTTTTGTTTCATTAGTTCGAGAATCATACTCACATCGGCCTTATATCATCTTCAAGGTAATTTTAGAGTTGAAACCTCTATTCCATAAATTCCAATAATGAAATCACTCCCTGTTAAGTGATGTTAGTTATGTTTTTCCCTTTTGTACCTTATTCTAGTTGTGGTGTAATATCATGACCATTTATGTAGTTTTTTTTTATTTTAAATGGATTTGATAAAGGACTCTTATTATGATCATCTGCACCTTCTTCCTCGTGGTTGTGGGCTATTTTAAGGGGTTTGTTCATTTCTATTTAATGTAAAGGTATAAATATTATCCCCATGGTTTGATAATTTCCATCTATATAAAATATTCTAATTTCATCAATGTAAAATGATCTTGAATTAATTAAATAATGAATGGTTTTATTCCTTGGAGTATGTTGGTTTCAATTGGTAACTGAGATGGATTATGGATACATTTTGGGTGAGATATTATCAAATATTATTAAACTGGATAATGGATTAATGTGTGTTTATCATGACATGAGGCCTTAGATGATTTCATGATGTAGAATCCCTAATTTATGGCTTACTTCTTTCTGATTTTAATGTTTATTAGTTGTGATATAAATGAAATAGGTCAATTGAAAGACAAATGGTAATTCACATAATTAACCATTTTGTCTTATGATGTGATATTTTTATATCTATTCTATTAGGACATGCCTTTTGATTCTTGAAAAAAATGATCATATATCAAGAAATTTCCTCGAATTTGCACACTTATATTCTTTAATGCTTATATTGATAAGGCTCATCCCAGTATCATGAAATAACGATTATAGATCTTTGACCCAAATGATGTTATGATTATAGGGATTTGACATGGATGTAGTAATTTTTATAGGGATTTGACCCAGATTATTGATATTATTCCATGACTATGGTTATGTTTAACCTGGTTGTGAGAAATGATCAGAGATATTCCAGCATGATGGTTATATGGTTGTAGTTGGAATGGTTATAAGTCATTATTAAAAATATTATGGCATGGATTCGTAATAGGTAGTTTTTATATTTCATTAATTTTTTAATTAATTAATACTCATGTTTATTCCATTTTACATACACATATTATCATACTCATTTATTTGTACATAGTGTTTTCAACCTATTGAGTTTTACTCACAACCTATTTGGGATGTCGTTTGGTACCCAAGAGGATTACTTGGATGTTGGATTGGACAAGGGAAATGACCATGCTATTGATTGGCTTTTTGCTGGATGAGATGGGGTTTGGATGAGGGATCTTCGTGGGGTTTTGTACTAGGGACTGTTGAGTAGTTTTTGACTATTCTAGGACTTTAATTTTATTTTTTAAATCATTAAATTTTGTTACATTCTTGCATTCCATTACATTATTCATTTATTATTTTTATGGGATTATGTATTTGTCTTATGTTGTTGGTTTCAGATATGTCTATACTCTAATTTATTATTTTATATTCATTATTTATACTTCTATGACACTTTATATAAGGAGTTTTAATCTCCCCATAGTACAATTCACACCCTCACTACTAGTGGGAAGCATGTTGTGTATATGGAGGTGTATTTTTGGTATCAGAACCAATCATTTTTTTCCACACTAGATAGTACCGAATCAGGGGACATTACAAGTGTTTTGTTGATGATTTTAAAAATCATATGATGATAGTTTCAATAACATAGATAGACATGGAGGGAATTGTTTTTGGGTTCTAAGAACACATGTTTAGGAGAGTAGAGTCCTTGAGGATGAACATTGGGTTATACAGTGAAAGAAACTAAGGGTGGGTGGGATCCTAACCACTCTTGGCTGAGGTGGGGAGAGTTATTAATCGTGGACACAAAAAATGAAATAGTTCCTATGGTTGGAAAATGAACCGAACAAAAATTGTGATATCAAAGATATTTCTTTAAAGTGTATAACTAATTCGTGTGGATGGTGGATTATTAGAGAATTCCTTAGATATGGATAACTATGCGGGGGAGAAAATTCTATCGTTAGGTCCCAACATGTACATAATTGGGTGGATGTAAATTTTTTATGGTGATTTTTATTGATATGGTTATATAAAGACATTTTTGATGATGTGATGTGGTCTGGAATATTTTATGACATAATTAAAAATAGAAGTAGTTGGATAGTTAACATTGGTAGATGGTTGTGACTGATTCAATTATATATTTATTTTATATATGGATTCATTAATATGATTTATTCACATAGACATTTGTTTCAAGGGATGAGCCAAATAATTTTGACAATATAATTATCCATATTTTCTATAATCTATTTTTAGATTACCTAGATAGTCAAGTACCCATGGACTACTGATTGCTGATATTCAGGCTCATACTCATAATTGTTACGAACATATATAAAGACACATTAGGGATATTTTGTGACAATATGGGGATAGAGAGATAATTTATAGAATGTATTTTTGGGTAGAAACTGATATAAATTTTATTTGGATTTGAATTCAATAGTTTACCAAAATTTATAGTTGTCCATAAGTTATATAAATCATTACCAATATATTCTTATGTGAGGAACATTATAGTGTATCAACTATCCTTATGTGTTGATGCTTTTTCAACAAGGTATTTAATTAAGTGAGGAAAATAATCATATAGTTCTATTGATTGTTTATTGTGGTTGTATTGTGATTGGGGTGATTTTACATGTGGGGATGTTTTAATACATGAAGATGTTTGATTATAGATAATCATTCCTCATGTATATATCATTACGATGTTTCTCTCTTATATAAGATTAGTTTTATCAATTGTGAAATAAAAAAAATCTGGTTCAATTAGAGTATGAGAAACATGAATCTAAGGCTATGTATTAGAGATTGGAACTATAGTTTGGATTGGTTTGGAAGACAACCATTAATAGGTTTCATAATTATATGTTTTTGAAATATAAGGGATCTATTCCAAGTCTTGAAATTGAACATTAGTTTAAGGATATTGATATTTATTTTTTAGCTTATTCTGTGCCATGTTCCCTTATAGATATATTTGTTGTGATTCTCAATGCATTATATATGAACAATTTTCCTAAGGGATCATGAAGTAGCTATGATCTGATGGAAATGGTTTCATGCGTTTTCTAAGAAAGTGTTCCAATTAGAGAATCTAAGGTAAAGGAGGTATAAATAGTTATTGGTGGTATGGTATAGAAGATATATTTTACAAGTGTTTGATGTACGGATTATGGATTTGATGAAAAATTATCTTTATTATATGACTGTAGAGAAGGTAAGGAATCATATTTTACATAGGGATTTGAGGTCTGAGATTCAAATACAATTGATGATATTTTTTCTACATTCTTTCATAGAGATATTGTAAATGAAATGCTCTTAATCTGGTAAACAAGAGCTAGACATTTTATTTTACATTTATATAGATATAAAATATAATATCTTTTTATCCATTAGTTATTTGTCTTATAATATTAATTACATACCTATTTATTATTTTATATTTGATAACATAAATTACATGATAAAATTCCATAAAACCAAATAATTCCTATTAGAATATCCTAAGATCGTATATTGTAATATTTTTTTTGTTTCTAATAGAAAATGGAAATAAACTAAAAGGATGTTCTTTAATGATAAAAATATTTGGATGTAGCTGAATAAAATTTGGATTAATCACGGAATAAATAATATATATAGTAAATAATTAAATAGATTCCAAATGAACATAGTATATCATTAGAATGCAAAATAAATTGAAATAATAGTTACATGGAAAATAATAAATGAATTATTGATGTCAGAAAACATCATGATAACCATATTAACCATACTAAAAAGGCATTAAATATGTTATCAACCATACCATTAATATATTATGAGAATACATCATACATAATAGGTATGGAATATAAAAACTACCCCAAATCAGTTTTTCAAAAAATAACCCTCAATGGATTAAGGGGCCAAATAATTCCAAGAACATTATTCACAAAATATGTACAATGAATCTATAATTTAAATGGGTTTGGATAAATATAAATACCATATTATGCAAAAAGAAGTACTTACATACACATGTACTTATAATGAATACTTTTTCATATATAAGTTACATATATAGAAAAATTACAATGTTTCCTCAATTAATTGGATGAGGTGGTTATATCAGAGAGTATCCATAAATATTGTAGAATTTATAGGATATTCATATTATAATGGAAATTCTCATTGATGATAGTGTTGTAGGATGAGATACAATGATCATTAATGGGAATTAATATGAATTAGTCAATGAATGTAATGATTGGATACAAAAAAGAGATGGTAGGGAAAACCACCTTTAAAAAATACAATTTAGAAATTCTATAATGCATTATGATTGTTGTATGAATCATAATATATATATATATATATATATATATTTCAAGGAATTCAAATTAATTTCTAATGAGAATGGATGATAATTGTATAAAAACCCTTAATATTCTATATTCAATCTCAAATATTAAAAACAAATACCTTATATCCTTTATAGATTGATATCATGAAAGAAAAATATAGACAATGGTTAGGAACAATTTCCTCAAATAGTCTCCTCACAAAACTCTACATAAAAAAAAATAAATAGAAACATAGGGAGATTTAAAAACCCTCATATACCAAAGTCTCTTATAAAACATTTTTAATAGAGAAAAAGAGATAAAAACTCTAATAAATGGTTTTGGAGTGAACAGGATTGAGTGGATGGTAGGCTATTTATATAAAATAAGGTAGAATTGATTATTAATTTCATTGAAATGAATCAAACTTTAGGAAGAAAAAAACAGAATACCATTTTCTTTTCAAAGGTTTAGACCCATTCTAGTTGATATTAATGACCTAGTTTTTCACTTTTATGAATTTAGTAACTGAAATACAATAAATAATAATATTTTTATATAGCCACATATTTTTATATGTAAATAATTTATTAAAAAAACATAGAATTTACTTTTCAAATTTAAAAACATATTTTTTGGATTTCAAAAATAATTATATTTTTTATAACACATTATTTTAATGAATAAAAATATTTTGGTGGTTAAAACCATTTATTATTTAATAAATAATTTTTATAATAATTCACTCATAATTATTAACATATACAAATATTATATTTTTAATATTAGAAAAAAAATATTCATTTATCTAAAATGGATCAAAACAATTAGTTAGTTCATATGTGTTGAGTTTTTTTATAGTGTCCTTTAAATTAGAATAATTTTCTATATATAATAAAATTAATTATTAAAAACCTATACTTTTTAAATTAATTAATTTGATTCTAAAAATTTAAAATCCAATTTTATATCATGTTTTTATTATAAAGAATAAATTCTTAATTATATTATCACGGATTTTTAAGAAATGTTTTTGAGAGTCATTAATTATTTTAATACCACATGGTGTAAGGTATTTTATTCATTAATTAATTGAATATAGGATACATTTTTATTTAAAATTCCATATTATGAATTTATCATTCCAATGGTTTAATTCCCAATGCTTTGATCCAAATAGTTTTCTTTCAAATAAAATAGTATTTTCCCCTTATATATACACTTCGTTCTAAAATCTAAAATCATTCATATCCTTCCCTTAGTTCCTATTCCATGATTATTATCTTTAATAACATTATCATTTTTATTCCAATATATCTTATATATTTTTCATTATTTTAGGATTATTATTAGTTGATGTTCTAAATATTAAGTTCTGCTATATTTTTATATTTTTTGTATCACTAGTTACAATCATTATAGTGATTGTAATTTTATAGATATTGACCTATATTATAATGATGAGATAATAGAATGTGAATTTTCTAATTTTAATAGCACTAAATTGTTTATTTAATGTATTAGAATCTAAACTCTTGTATTCTTCAATGCAAAATAGTTTTTTACTTGAAATTTATGGTATGTTTATATATTTAAAAAATATAGGTAATTCAATATAATTTCTTCCTAATGATCCCAAATTACTTTCTCAAACTTATAATTACACCAAATTATGTTCTCTAGAATGTTTACTAGATTGGGTAAAAATTCATTGATATTATCAATAATATTATAAAATCTAAATTATAATAAAACTCATTATTATGTTGTATTTCATCAGTAAAGAGTGAATTCATTAGGCATCGATTATACATCCTCAATAGTGAAACATAAAAGGCATCATGACCTTTAGAGGGGTGGATTGGAATTTCTAAATTGAATTCCATAACTCAAATTACATCCAAAATCTATAATGGCACAATTTACACTACACCTAAATATCCCTTCTTAAAAATCCTTATTACACCCTTCCAATCAGATTCCTTCATGAATACATGATCCCTTACATGTAATTACAAATTCTTCCCTTGATTAAAAACATAGAATTTTGTTTTCTTCGAAATATGTTTCTTCAATTATGCATAGCATGAATTTTCTAAAATATTTCTAGAATGAGTTAGAGACCAATTCCCTTCTATTATAAACCATTATTCTACTAGGGTAGTTAATGAAATATTTTTCAAGACAAGGATTAAAATGTTTCCAATTTAATTATTTTAAATATGATATTATTGTATTGGAATTCCATCAAATGTAGATACTCATCCCATATTTCGAATAAGTGAAGTAATAATTAACTCAACATGTCCTAGTGTTTATGTAGTTTTTCTATATTATCTAGTTGATTATTGATGATATGAGGTTCCTAAATATATCTCATAGTTTGAATAATTATAATGAGTTGTCTTGAATTTTGATGGTTAATAAGGGTCTTGATTTAAAACAATTGATAATGGTGCAACATAAATACTATATTTTTTTTAAAATCATCCATGAAATATAAAAAAATGGTTTATCCTTCATTATTTCTTTGAAATTCATGGTAAATATATATATATACAAAATAACCTATACTACATCATTTATATTATATATATTGTAATTATAATAAAAAAATACTTTTTAAAAATTATCCCACATCCAAATTATTTGAGAGGTTTCATGACACCGTATGGATGTTTACTCATAGAACTTACTTATTTAAATACCAATCATCATTAAACATAGTACATATTCTGCTGCTTCTTTTTATCACATAAATGTTTTTTCTAGAAAATACTATGACATAGTGGGGCCACATAACTGAATATGGATGTTTGAGTTGTGAGCTTCATCTAACTATTGACACATTATCTCCAGAACCAGTTCTATGCATAGTTTCATTCCAAACATGAAAAACCTATGTTCATAGATGTAGTTTTAATGTCTTCTATATTTTATTAATTCTTTATCATCATTACAAATTATGATTTTAGATATCACTTATAAGCATAATTATGTTTCACAATATGAAAATTTAATAAATACATCTGTATTAGATCCATGTACTTCCTCATTATATATATAACATCAAATCCTTCATAATCAATGAATGTACCAACTTATTTACATTGTTAGGTTTTTAGCATATCATGTAGTCATAAAACTTATTTAGATCCATAAATATATTTTGTCTCATGTTGAATACATTGTATGTAAAAATATATTTTAAAATCTTATGATTTATATACATGGATCATTTAACTCACTATATAAGAAGTGTTTCCATATCACCATGAAAATTATTAAATTTTTTAACTCAAGATTATGTTATTGATAGTTTTTTCATGTGTATTAAACAATCACAATTAATATGAAAAAAAAGTCTTTTTTAAGATGCACCATAGTCATTACTTTTTTTACAGCACTATATATCACAACTCCTTCATTACATATTAATAATTTTAATATAAATATAGAACTAATATATTTTTTAGTTCAATATTTATTACTTTAAATTCCAATGAGATTTTGAATTTGACCCCATTAATAATTACCATAGTTAATGTGTTGGGTTATATGGAAACATTTTGTACTAATCACGGATATTAATATTCTAAATAGTGGAAATTTAACATCTTAATTATATTTTATTTTTGAAACATAAATTGAAAACATTTTCCTTCAAAGGGTCTATATATATATCATCATTATAGATAATAAAACATGTTAAAGAAACTTATTGGATATAAAATTGAAACTAACTAAACATACTATATAAATCCTCTAATTTAGTAGTATTGAGATCAATACATAAAGGGTTTTAATACTATTAATTATTTTTAGAGTGCATCAAGACATCATTAATAAAAAAACACAAATTTATCATTTAAATTCTTGAAAACTATATTATTAAAATCAAAAAACACCAAGGGTGCATCGGCTAATCCAAATTGGTGTGTCCATAATTCGGTCCACCTCTTCCATGGATAAACCATAGGCATATGTAACACATGTGCGACTCTCTAGACAAATTATGATTCCATAAAATGGTGAATATCAATATATTTGTAAAATATACCCTCATGATTATATTTCCATCAAAACATAGTTTTAGAAATATAAAAAACCAGTTATGTCAATAACTTGGTATTACAAATTAGAGATAATATCCAAATTCCTGCCAAAAGATAATATGGAGATCATTTTATATCAAAACGAATAGTTGTACCAATCATATATGTAATGAAAACAATAGATGGACCTGATGTGGTAATGTTATAAAAAAATTAATCAAGATAAAAGTAATATTAGGTGGATATCCACCAATTGATCCCATGTCCTGGGATAGTCCACACTTCATTCACTGATCAACATCTCCAAGTTTTTCTATTATAATAATTGGAGACCTTTTCCTTACATTGGTTATAAAAAATACATTTTTCTTTGGTACCAAGAATTCTGACCTAGATTTGAGGTAAATACAATTTTTCACAACTTTCATTTTCTTTAAATATATTTTAGATACTAAAGGAGAAATAACTTGAAGACCAAATAAAATTTTATATATATGGGGTACCTCATATTTTACAACTATTTTTATATCATAAAGAACGATATATTATTTTATGCATCTTCCTACATAATGATATTATATAATTGAGTTATATCACATGTAATTACCAAGGATAGTCTTATAGTAGGACTTATAGTATCATAATTCATAGTATGTGATTCTATGTTGCAAAAAATGATAATATTGTCTTTTAAACATTAAGATTTAAAATTTTAGAAAAAATATAGATAATAGATATTTTAAATGATTCCTTTCATAAGATGAAATTACTATGAATTAAATTATTCATTATATAGTTAAATGAGTTGGAAATAACATTTTCTATATTTTATAACACATGAGTATATTTTTTATTATTCAAGAAGAATTTTTTGCGTCTCTATATAAATAAGGCACTACCTATTCAATTTATGTGTGTGATACAATTCACTCCTTCCCTAAGTATCAGTTGAAACCCCCCGTCAAGGATATCTATTTATGGTTTTCCTTTTACATAGTGTAATACGAGGGTATAATAGATGATGAATGATCCAAATTGTGATATTTTGGATTTAGATTCAATATATGGATACACTACATAAGGAATGATCTTTTAGATTGTTCCATAGTGATCAACATAAAACATAAAAAAATCATAGAAAAAAACAATGTATTTATTTAAGGAACGCCCATTTTCATCATTTCTAATATATTAATGATTTAATGTTTCTAAAATGGTTTAATATTTGGTCGGATTTCTATATCACTTCTACTATTTTATCTAATATTTTTTCAATTTATAGGAATCAATGTAGCGGTATTTTGTAACACCCGAGACTTTTATGTTATATAAATCATCAAAGGAATCTTTTTCTACACAACACTTGCTTGGCTTGCTTTACACGCAATCGCGACCTTCCTCGATAGCTTGCGTCGTACGCAATACCGAGTTTCACTAAACAACAATATGCTATTAAAACTAGCCGTTATGAATAGTAATAACCACTTTTTGAAATTTTATAAATTTTATTTTTCAAAATGGACTTCATTTTTGGACTCAGAATATCGAAATTAGCCTAGGGTGAAATTTTGGTATTTTTCTGAAAACTTTCAATTTTTGATGAATAGTGAAACCACTAAGTGGTAGGTTAAAAACTGAATTTTGCATAAAACTTAATTTTACCGCTTCTGTGAATGGAATTTCAAAAATCCGACAGACACGGTTGATATCAGTAAGTAAAATGTGGTTCAATGAGATAAAAATAATTTTTGGTGAATAGTAACTTTTTACTTTTTTTTTACCGCGGTTAATAGTAAATAGGGTAACTAAGGGTAAATATGATATTAATATTACCCTAAAATATGTCCTAATTCTATTGGACAAGTGTAATTCGACCAAAAACAAACTTAGGAATAAACTATGACCATTTAGGCCCACTTGGATTAGATTAGGACATTTATTATTAATTTATTTAAAGAAGGGTTAAAATAGTTAAAATCAAAGTTTAATAAGTAAATAATTTTTAATATGGGGTTATACATAAGATAAATTCAATTGTAAATATTCATTAGAAAGATAAAAATATTTCCTACATGATGATATTTTATTTGTAATTTTTAGACATCAAATAATTTAATTTATTTATGACACAAAGATGATGCAGTAATTATCTTATTAATGAAATATTGACAAAATTGATAATATAAATACCAAAATAAATGTAATTTAAGACTTTTTATGAATTCCACTAATTTTCTAGGTTACTACGATATATTAATGTTGATTTAATCAACTTGGTTCGAACATATAATTCTGTTATGACTTTCACAAAAATCATATATCAAATAGTGTCAAAATTGACACAAAATAGTTTTTAAATCAAATATTATATTATTAATTGTTATTGTATTCCTAAAAATCTAAGGTTCGGCCAAATGACTTAGATAAGGATATATATATTAATAATAAACAATTTGGGGTTCTTTTGGCATGTTATTGTAAGTGTATTAACCATATAGTGAAAGAAAACAAAAAGACACGGTAAAAGTTAAATTAATTAACTTAGAGTTAAATCTAATTGATAAGGTTAAAATAAAACCCTAAACTTGTCTAAATCCTATTGGTTGATAGGATTTCGACCCATCCCCACTTTAGCTTCGAAATAAGACCCTTTGGAACCATTATAAACCGATTTTGACTTTAATATAAAATAATATTTTGAGATATTCCTAAGGTGCCCCTCTCCTCCCTTATAAAAGGGCACCTCCTCCCCCTCCTCCTCACCCCAATTTGAGCACTCAAGATCGGCCAACCCCTGCCATTTTCTCATCTCCACTTCCCTAGAATAATCCTAGAGGTCCTGGTCTTCTCCAAAGACCAATCTTAGTTCCTTAAGTGGAGGATTCAAAGAGGCGTTCCAAAGAAGAGGTAATATCCATTACCGATCTTTTCAATTTCTTTCTTCTTCAACTTCTTCTTCTTTAGTTGTTTCATGATAAAGTAATAACATCAGTATTACTTACATACTGATATGTTATTATAAATATGAAACAACCCTAATTCACCTTCTATCCATCCTACGGAAAAATGAAATCACCGCGCGTGCGTACGTACGGAATACCGTCTCCACGCCGTGGTGTAATCTATTTTCCACCATCACCTTACAAGGATGGGTATAATGGTGTAATGAGTAACTATATATGATTATTATGAAGTAATATTGATACTGAAATAATATATATATATACTCCAATACAATTCCACGATCATAGGAACGATATCATCACTCGTGCGTACGTACGGAATACCGTCTCCACGATGTGATGCGACTCGTTCTACATGATCTTCATTTCATAATGATTATATAAATGAATTGAATGAATGAATATGGTATATAATACACTAATACCATTCTGTAAATGAATTATCTATAACCTAAAGATAAGAATAAGAATTTATTCGACAAAACACGCATAAGAACAAAAAGTTATAAAGACCCGAGTAACAAGTAACAATGAAATATTACTAACAAGAAGCTAATAATATGACCATATATGATATCATATCAATATGTATGATTCTGGAATAAGTCAATAACATTATTTAAACCATTATACAGGAGCTTCGGACACGAACAAAGCAAATCGGACCTAAGGTAAGGGAAATATCACAATCTCATTTTTATCCGAGATTGTTTATTCGTAAGTATTTACTGGGGTGTATTTTATCATCCACATCCATGTTTCATCAAAATGTAATATTATTTCCATCCACCTACAATTGTTTAAATCCATTTTTACCCTTCGGTGAGTTTTTAGTAATATGTATGAAAGGAATCTTTTGTCGTACGAGGTACTTTTTGACTTTTCCGACAAAAGTACGAAGAACGTTTTTTTTAACTTATACGGCATGAATGGATTTTTTTAAACATTGTTTCCAAGAAGCTTATTTTACAAGTTTTCAAGTTTATTTTTAATCAAATTCTTTTATTTTAAAGTTGTATGACATGTTATGAAAGGAAAAAATGTTTTTTAAGAAGAAAGGATATTTTCCTCAAGAATGGAGTTCAAGTGTTTTATCAAAATGATTTTCCATCTAAGATAATAAAGGGTTCTGTTTTTATCCCTATTATTAAATTGATTTGTTCATGTTGTGATGAAATTATTTTTATGAATTCCTTTATCTTATATGAATTGATTTATGATGTCATGATGTTTCAAGAATCCCATTTTTATTACATGGGTTATGTGATGATGTATGATTTATGATTATGTGGCACACATAAGAAAGGATTCATTATAAGATGGGTGGGACCTATATCTCCCTCCAATGCATTGGGTAAAGATTTTATATCTCATGAGATAGACATGGCTGGAACGGAAGGTTATTTCGGTTCAGTGATACAGGACTGAAACGAGGAGTGAACTCGGTTCAGAAAGGGACTTTGTCCACTAAGATAGTCTTGGCAATGAGTCATGACTAACAAGAAATGATTTTCCATGATTATGTGTGCATGCCACAAAGTTTCAAGTCTTATGTTATGATTATGGGGATCTCATTTTCACTTTTATGATTTATTCCATGATAAGATATTATGATCTCTTTTGCAGGTTTTGATTTTCAAAAAGATATGATATGATTTTTATTTCCTTTATTTGCCCTTGCTGAGCATTTGAGCTCACCCTTTTATGTTTTCTTTTCCCCAGGTCAGGAAGATGGATATTAAGTAGAATATGCTAAAAGGGACCCTAGATATGATGAAATAAATGGGAGACACTGTAGAAGATTTATGAACCAGTTGTTTATGTTTCCCAGTTTCTAAAGACACTATACCTATACGGTCCTTTGTGGTTTTGTCATATGTTGTAATAAGTGTGCTTCAATTTCGAAGTATTAACAATGTATGTAAAGTATGGATCGTTATAGTTGGTATCAGAGGAAAGGTATAGTCAACCTTTGGAAACTAGGATGTGAAAGCCTTAGTAAGAACCCTAAGGATAAGTCTAAGCATAGAACACAATCTTAGAAATGGCCATGAATAACCTAGGATAAGACCATAAGCATGAAAATTTTATTCTTGAATTATGTGGTTTCCTATTATAATTAGTGTTGCTCACACTATTCTTCTTGGTTTTAGTCAATGGCTGGAACCCGAAGGAACCGTGTTAATGCAGAATGCGATGGGCAATGCAATGATTGTCCCCCTGAGCAACCAAACGATATGGGAGCTGGAATGCAAAATCTTGTAGCCATGCTCACACAACTTTCTCAAGCTATGAATCATGCAGGATTTCCAAACGAGCAAAGGAGGGAGCAACATTCTGTTGAATCCTTCATGAGGCAGCGTCCACCTTCTTTCAGCGGGTCTACTGATCCATTAGTTGCTGAACAATGGATTAGTACTACTGAAAAGATATTTTCAGTTCTTCAATGTTTTGAGCATGATAAAGTCATCCTAGCAGTGTATCGTTTGGAAGGAGATGCTGATCAATGGTGGAATCTTGTTAAGAATACGAGGCAAAGGGATGAAATTGAGTCTATGGAATGGGACGAGTTCAAGAACTTATTTTTCAATAAGTACTTCCCTCGTATTCTCCGAACAAAGATGGAGAAAGAGTTTCTTGAACTGAAGCAAAGGGATGATGAATCTGTTGGTACCTATGAAGCAAATTTTACAAGACTTGCAAGGTACGCTTCTGGTATTATTATCCAACCTGAGAGTAAGATCGATCGATTCTTTAGTGGCTTAAAACCAAGTCTTCGAAGGGCGTTAGCCATAAGGGACTTCAATAGATACGAGGAAATCGTTCGATGTGCTCTCAAAGTCGAGATGGAGATTGGAGTAACCCATCAGTCACATGGGTTTGATAAGAAGAGGAAGATGGAATTCAAAGAAAAATCTAAAGAGCACACGGAAAAGAAGATGAGCTTTTCCTTATGCTCAAAGTGTGGAAAGAAACATGGAGGGAGTTGTCTTAAAGGGACAATTAAATGTTTTAAATGTGGAAAAGAAGGTCATCGGGCATTTGAATGCCGTGATAATGGGAAGAAGATGTCTAATGACGCAAACAAAGGAAGGGATACACAGAATGAACCTACTACACTTCAATGTTTCAAGTGCAAGGAGATGGGGCATTATGCCAATCAATGCCCAAATCCAAGGGTTGATGATGATGGTCGACGTCAACAAACTCTTAAGGCTAAAGACAAAGGAAAGTCACATGCAATTTCTATCAGCGATGTGGAGTACGATAACGATGTGGTGAAAGGTACACTTACCATCCACTCTAAAGTAGCAAATGTTTTATTTGATTCTGGATCCACCCACTCTTTTATTTCTGAAGACTTTTCTAAGGGTATCACCGTATTACCTCAACAATTAGATGTTGAGTTAGCTGTGACAACACCTAATGGCACATCAATCGCATCAAAAGTTTATAATTCTTCTCCGATCGAAGTTTGTGGGAAAGTGCTTCCTGCAAATCTTGTGATCCTTCCTTTAGTGGAATTTGATGTGATTCTTGGCATGGATTGGCTTTCTCTACATGGAGCTCATATCGATTGCCAAAGAAGGGAAGTCACATTTCATATTCCAGATCAATCTACGATCGTCTATCAATACAAGGATGAACATAACCTTCCAGTGGAAATTTCTTCCATCTTATGGGTATTGATTCCACTAAATGAAGGTTATTTATCTCAAATGGTTGGTGAGAAACTCACGATTAAGAATATGCCCATTGTACGGGAGTTTGATGATGTCTTTCCGGAGGAATTGCCGGGTCTTCCACCAAATCGTGAAGTTGAGTTTTCAATAGAACTCGTACCGGGTGCTTTGCCTATTTCAAAGACACCTTATAGAATGGCCCCAATTGAGTTGCAGGAATTGAAGAAGCAACTCCAAGAGAATCTTGATAAGGGATTCATACGCCCTAGTGCGTCACCTTGGGGAGCACCTGTTCTATTTGTTAAGAAGAAAGATGGATAAATGAGACTTTGCATTGATTATCGAGAACTTAACAAGATCACTATCAAGAACAAATATCCTCTCCCACGCATTGATGACTTATTTGACCAACTACGCGGAGCTCAATACTTTTCCAAGATTGATCTTCGTTCAGGGTATCATCAATTAAGGGTCAAAAGGGAGGATATACCAAAGACGGCTTTCCGTACAAGGTATGGACACTATGAATTTATAGTGATGCCATTTGGTCTTACTAATGCCCCTGCTATCTTCATGGATCTAATGAATAGAGTCTTTAGAGACTATCTTGATCAATTTGTGGTAGTCTTTATAGACGATATTCTTGTCTATTCAAAGAGCAAGTAAGAGCATGAAGATCACTTGAGAATTATATTGAAGACCCTGAGAAAGGAGAAGCTTTATGCCAAATTTACCAAGTGTGAATTTTGGCTTCAAAAAGTTGCATTTTTGGGTCATATAATCTCAAAAGAGGGGATATCTGTGGATCCAGCAAAAACAGAGGTTATCGAAAGATGGTCAAGACCAACAACAGTAACTGAGATCCGAAGTTTTCTTGGTTTGGCTGGATATTATCGACGTTTTGTAAAAGATTTTTCACGATTATCTAATCCACTCACCAAGTTGACCCGGAAAGGAGTTAAGCTTGTCTGGACGGAAGAATGTGAAGAGAATTTCAAGGAGTTGAAAAGAAGGTTATCCAGTGCACCTGTGCTCACACTGCCTTGTAGTGGAGAAAGGTTTGTGATCTACTGTGATGCATCCAAGAAGGGATTGGGGTGTGTTCTTATGCAAAATGATATGGTGATAGCTTATGCCTCACGACAGTTGAAAATCCATGAGCAAAATTACCCAACACATGATTTGGAGTTGGCTGCGGTAATCTTTGCATTAAAGATTTGGAGGCATTACCTTTATGGTGAAAGGTGTGATATTTATACTGATCATAAAAGTTTAAAGTATATTTTCACACAAAAGGAGTTGAATATGCGTCAAAGAAGATGGTTGGAGCTGATTAAGGATTATGACTGCTCAATCCATTACCACCCTGGGAAAGCAAACAAGGTGGAAGATGCATTAAGTCGACAAGACCATGCTAGTTTATCCATGATGAGGATCACAAAAGATCCAATATTTATGGATTTACAAAGGATGGATCTTGGAATTATAATGGAAGGGGAAAAATCTTATCTTTCTCAAATGAATGTTCAACCATCTATACATGTGAAGATTAAAGAGGCACAGAAAGAAGATGTCGAGTTACAAAAGAAGGTGAGAAATGTTCCTAAATTCAACCTTGATTGTGATGGGATAATAAAGTTCAGGAATCGGGTTTGCGTTCCTCCCATCCCCGAATTAAAGAATGAGCTGCTGGATGAGGCTCATAGTTCATCATTCTCTATTCATCCTGGAAGCACGAAGATGTATAGGGACCTGAAAGAGTACTTCTGGTGGGATGGCATGAAAAGAGATGTTGCTGAATATGTCTCTCGATGCTTGGTTTGTCAACAAGTTAAACCTGAGAGACAGAAGTCTAAGGGGATGTTACAACCATTACCCATACCCGAATGGAAATGGGAAAACATCACTATGGACTTTGTCACAGGACTTCCTAAAACATCCAAAGGCAATAATGCTATCTGGGTCATAGTTGATCGTCTTACAAAGTCTGCACACTTCATTGCTATTAGAGAGGATTTCTCTCTAGATCAGCTTGCCAGGATATATGTAAAGGAAGTGGTAAGATTTCATGGAGTACCACTTTCTATTATATCTGATCGAGATCCGAGATTTACCTCGAAGTTCTGGCGAAGTCTTCAGCATACTCTGGATACAGAGTTGAGTTTCAGCACTGCTTATCATCCCCAGACAGACGGTCAGTCTGAGAGAACAATTCAAACCCTAGAAGATATGTTGAGAGCTTGCTCTATGGATTTCAAAGGAGGTTGGGATCAACACCTACCTTTGGTGGAATTTTCTTATAATAATAGCTTTCACTCCAGTATTCAGATGGCTCCTTATGAAGCTCTCTATGGAAAGAAATGCAGGACTCCAACTTGCTGGGATGAAGTTGGGGAAAGAAAGCTATTAGGACCTGATCTCGTTGATGAAATGGTAGAAAAGGTCAGATCTATTCAACAACACATAAGAGAAGCTCAGAGTCGACAGAAAAGTTATGCCAACAACCGAAGAAAAGACCTAGAGTTTGAAGTGGGCGATAAAGTGTTCTTACGAATATCTCCCTGGAAGAGGGTTATGAGATTTGGAAAGAAGGGGAAGTTGAGCCCTAGATATATCGGTCCTTTCGAAATACTGGATCGTGTTGGGAAGGTAGCTTACCGATTGGCGCTTCCACCGAATCTCTCTCAAGTTCACGATGTGTTCCATGTATCTCTCCTGAGAAAGTACATACCAGATCCTTCACATGTACTCAGCTCAGAAGTTGTACCGCTGGAGCAAGATCTTTCTTATGAAGAACAGCCGATAGAGATTCAGGATCGTAGCGAAAAAGTCCTACGAAACAAGACCACTCGCTTGGTGAAAGTTTTATGGAGAAACCACCAACTTGAAGAAGCTACATGGGAGCTTGAGGATATGATGAGGGAGAAGTATCCTCATCTGTTTGTTGCATAGTGACGAATTTCGAGGGCGAAATTCTTTTTAAGGGGGGTAGAATGTAACACCCGAGACTTTTATGTTATATAAATCATCAAAGGAATATTTTTCTACACAACACTTGCTTGGCTTGCTTTACACGCAATCGCGACCTTCCTCGATAGCTTGCGTCGTACGCAATACCGAGTTTCACTAAACAACAATATGCTATTAAAACTAGCCGTTATGAATAGTAATAACCACTTTTTGAAATTTTATAAATTTTATTTTTCAAAATGGACTTCATTTTTGGACTCAGAATATCGAAATTAGCCTAGGGTGAAATTTTGGTATTTTTCTGAAAACATTCAATTTTTGATGAATAGTGAAACCACTAAGTGGTAGGTTAAAAACTGAATTTTGCATAAAACTTAATTTTACAGCTTCTGTGAATGGAATTTCGAAAATCCGACAGACACGGTTGATATCAGTAAGTAAAATGTGGTTCAATGAGATAAAAATAATTTTTGGTGAATAGTAACTTTTTACTTTTTTTTTACCGCGGTTAATAGTAAATAGGGTAACTAAGGGTAAATATGATATTAATATTACCCTAACACATGTCCTAATTCTATTGGACAAGTGTAATTCGACCAAAAACAAACTTAGGAATAAAATATTACCATTTAGGCCCACTTGGATTAGATTAGGACATTTATTATTAATTTATTTAAAGAAGGGTTAAAATAGTTAAAATCAAAGTTTAATAAGTAAATCATTTTTAATATGGGGTTATACATAAGATAAATTCAATTGTAAATATTCATTAGAAATCTAAAAAGATTTCCTACATGATGATATTTTATTTGTAATTTTTAGACATCAAATAATTTAATTTATTTATGACACAAAGATGATGCAGTAATTATCTTATTAATGAAATATTCACAAAATTGATAATATAAATACCAAAATAAATGTAATTTAAGACTTTTTATGAATTCCACTAATTTTCTAGGTTACTATGATATATTAATGTTGATTTAATCAACTTGGTTCGAACATATAATTCTTTTATGACTTTCACAAAAATCATATATCAAATAGTGTCAAAATTGA
This sequence comes from Viscum album, assembly GCA_963277665.1. Taxonomy (NCBI): domain Eukaryota; kingdom Viridiplantae; phylum Streptophyta; class Magnoliopsida; order Santalales; family Viscaceae; genus Viscum; species Viscum album. Next base: position 1,039,470,108 of record OY728143.1, on the reverse strand, counting down.
CACAAAATAGTTTTTAAATCAAATATTATATTATTAATTGTTATTGTATTCCTAAAAATCTAAGGTTCGGCCAAATGACTTAGATAAGGATATATATATTAATAATAAACAATTTGGGGTTCGTTTGGCATGTTATAGTAAGTGTATTAACCATATAGTGAAAGAAAACAAAAAGACACGGTAAAAGTTAAATTAATTAACTTAGAGTTAAATCTAATTGATAAGGTTAAAATAAAACCCTAAACTTGTCTAAATCTTATTGGTTGATAGGATTTCGACCCATCCCCACTTTATCTACGAAATAAGACCCTTTGGAACCATTATAAACCGATTTTGACTTTAATATAAAATAATATTTTGAGATATTCCTAAGGTGCCCCTCTCCTCCCTTATAAAAGGGCACCTCCTCCCCCTCCTCCTCACACCAATTTGAGCACTCAAGCTCGGCCAACCCCTGCCATTTTCTCATATCCACTTCCCTAGAATAATCCTAGAGGTCCTGGTCTTCTCTAGAGACCAATCTTAGTTCCTTAAGTGGAGGATTCAAAGAGGCGTTCCAAAGAAGAGGTAATATCCATTACCGATCTTTTCAATTTCTTTCTTCTTCAACTTCTTCTTCTTTAGTTGTTTCATGATAAAGTAATAACATAAGTATTACTTACATACTGATATGTTATTATAAATATGAAACAACCCTAATTCACCTTCTATCCATCCTACGGAAAAATGAAATCACCGCGCGTGCGTACGTACGGAATACCGTCTCCACACCGTGGTGTAATCTATTTTCCACCATCACCTTACAAGGATGGGTATAATGGTGTAATTAGTAACTATATATGATTATTATGAAGTAATATTGATACTTAAATAATATATATATATACTCCAATACAATTCCACGATCATAGGAACGATATCATCACTCGTGCGTACGTACGGAATACCGTCTCCACGATGTGATGCGACTCGTTCTACATGATCTTCATTTCATAATGATTATATAAATGAATTGAATGAATGAATATGGTATATACTACACTAATACCATTCTGTAAATGAATTATATATAACCTAAAGATAAGAATAAGAATTTATTCGACAAAACACGCATAAGAACAAAAAGTTATAAAGACCCGAGTAACAAGTAACAATGAAATATTACTAACAAGAAGCTAATAATATGACCATATATGATATCATATAAATATGTATGATTCTGGAATAAGTCAATAACATTATTTAAACCATTATACAGGAGCTTCGGACACGAACAAAGCAAATCGGACCTAAGGTAAGGGAAATATCACAATCTCATTTTTATCCGAGATTGTTTATTCGTAAGTATTTACTGGGGTGTATTTTATCATCCACATCCATGTTTCATCAAAATGTAATATTATTTCCATCCACCTACAATTTTTTAAATCCATTTTTACCCTTCGGTGAGTTTTTAGTAATATGTATGAAAGGAATCTTTTGTCGTACGAGGTACTTTTTGACTTTTCCGACAAAAGTACGAAGAACGTTTTTTTTAACTTATACGGCATGAATGGATTTTTAAAACATTGTTTCCAAGAAGCTTCCTTTACAAGTTTTCAAGTTTATTTTTAATCAACTTCTTTTATTTTAAAGTTGTATGACATGTTATGAAAGGAAAAAATGTTTTTTAAGAAGAAAGGATATTTTCCTCAAGAATGGAGTTCAAGTGTTTTATCAAAATGATTTTCCATCTAAGATAATAAAGGGTTCTGTTTTTATCCCTATTATTAAATTGATTTGTTCATGTTGTGATGAAATTATTTTTATGAATTCCTTTATCTTATATGAATTGATTTTTGATGTCATGATGTTTCCAGAATCCCATTTTTATTACATGGGTTATGCGATGATGTATGATTTATGATTATGTGGCACACATAAGAAAGGATTCATTATAAGATGGGTGGGACCTATATCTACCTCCAATGAATTGGGTAAAGATTTTATATCTCATGAGATAGACATGGCTGGAACGGAAGGTTATTTCGGTTCAGTGATACAGGACTGAAACGAGGAGTGAACTCGGTTCAGAAAGGGACTTTGTCCACTAAGATAGTCTTGGCAATGAGTCATGACTAACTAGAAATGATTTTCCATGATTATGTGTGCATGCCACAAAGTTTCAAGTCTTATGTTATGATTATGGGGATCTCATTTTCACTTTTATGATTTATTCTATGATAAGATATTATGATCTCTTTTGCAGGTTTTGATTTTCAAAAAGATATGATATGATTTTTATTTCCTTTATTTGCCCTTGCTGAGCATTTGAGCTCACCCTTTTATGTTTTCTTTTCCCCAGGTCAGGAAGATGGATATTAAGTAGAATATGCTAAAAGGGACCCTAGATATGATGAAATAAATGGGAGACACTGTATAAGATTTATGAACTAGTTGTTTATATTTCCCAGTTTCTAAAGACACTATACCTATACGGTCCTTTGTGGTTTTGTCATATGTTGTAATAAGTGTGCTTCAATTTCGAAGTATTAATAATGTATGTAAAGTATGGGTCGTTATATATTTGATCTTAGCAATTCATTAGATTGGTGAAATAATTATATATAATGAAATATAAAAATCATATTTTTTCAAATTATTGGTCACACTTATTGATATACTTAATTTACTTATTTTTAGTTAAATTTTTCATACTATCATTTTTTATTTTATTTATATTGATATTTGAAATATTTAGTATGTTGTGAATGTCACGCTATTAGTGCATGATCAGTAAATACATTTAGAAAACCTTGATATTGGCTCATAATATTTAATAGATCAAAATCACAAAACTAGAACATGGTTAGGCAAACTATGTGACCTTTTAGTGTGGATTCCCAAACCCTCTAGTCAGGGGGGGGACACAGTTTTTCCACCCATGCATAATGTGAAAAAAATTATGTTTTTTATTTTTATTAAATACCTATTATTACATCCCCATTTAAAATCATTATACCTCCTAATGTATCTCGTACTAGGAAATGGGAGATAGGTGCCCCTCTCCTACTTAAACCTTTTCTTTATAAGGTCATTTATCAAGGTTGGATAATGATTCATGTCTGTTTATTCATGGTTAGGATTCCGTTCACTTCTATATATTTTATTACCCTTATTTATCATAAATCCCTTATATCCCCAATGTTGTGTTCCTCTAAGATGAATCATCGATGTAAGGGGGTACCTCTATGATCTATTTTTAGTGTATAGGGCTTATGAATATTTGTTTGAAAACCATTCTATCAACATTCATTAGAGTCTAATAGTTTCTCTCCATCTAATGTAGGGTTTACTAAAAATTTCTCCTAAAATAAAATTACCATAGTTTATGGGTTTGAAAGAAGTGTTTTTGATACACAATAATAGAAATAAATATTTTTAAAATGTTTTTAAAAGGTTAAATCAAGGTTCAGTTTATATTCACCCCAATGAGAAATATTTTTCCCATATTGAAAGAATGAAAAAAATATATTTTAATTATCTATAAATAACAAGTTTTTGTAAAATATCCCAGATTGGCCTTGTAAATAAATTATATGATTTTAAAAGGTCATTAGACATATTTTTTGGTTTTTAACATATACATTCGTATACATATATATACATGCACATTTATATTTGAATATGATAATTTTTATTATACAAGATATATAAACATGTAAGTGTATGTGGAAAAAAAATAGAGGATAACTCTAAATATTAAAAAATGATATTAAAAATTAGTTTCAAAAAATATTTAAATATAATTTGGAAAAAATATCTAATAGATCATTCTATAATTTCTCAAATTGGTTTTCTCACCTATATTAGATTTGACATAGATAAAAATGGAATATTGTTCTTATAAAATTAGTTTTAAGTGGAAATGAATTTTTTTGAAATTGTAATAGTGCATGGGATCCTTGGGTTATTATGGGTGAATTGGAAAAGTATGCTAGGTAATTGTTTTCCCTCCCTAACCTTTGGAACATACAAGAAATATATGTAAAAATTATTATGATATTGATTGATTACCACAAGGAAATTGGATTTTTCTTACACATTGGATCATGTATAGGAACAATTACATGGTGGATACTTATAAGGACTTTGAGGATCTTAGGATAAAGACTATATTTATTAATATATGGTTTCACATTGTGCTTGATTTGTTTCTCTACCATTATTTCTTTACAATTATATGTAAATAATTTATTTAAATACCATAAATTTTAATTTTTCTTTTTGTAACATTTTTATTTCTAAAAAAATACATAAAAGAATTATTTTGTTTTAAATTAATAATCCTCTTTGTTTTAAATGAAGTTTCAATGAAGATGTTATATGATTGTCCTTTCAAAAATGTAATGAAAACTATTCATTTAAAACTGTATAGTTTATTATATTCACATGGATCTCTATGATCTCGGTATAAATTACATGTATCTACTATATGTATCTCAATCAAAAACCTACTAACATTCTAGTTTCAAGTTATACTCACATTTTTACATGGATAAACTCTCTCTTGGGGTTGGATTGTGACAAGGGGAGTCACATAAATGTATAACGCTAATTTGTTTTTATTTAGTTTTCCTTATCACATTGGCAAAAAGTAATTATCTATTTTTCTTTTCATTAATCAATGGTGTAATACTTTTTATAATTTCAGGGAATAGATATTAGGGGATGTTTCAATGAAAGTATATAGAGGTGACTAGAGGTAATGTTTTGCTTTTTTAATTTATATTGATTATATATAGTGTTTCTTTTTTAATGGTGCACATTCTTATGATGTTATGAGTGGTCGTACCAATTTTTATATTTCTTTTTTAATTTATTGTATGGTAAAAATCACCCCTAATTATTTAATTTGATTCTAATGGCACTTTGTTCATCCCAATGGGATCAGGGATTCCCCTTAGGGATGTTATATGTCGGTTTGATCATTTTAATGATGGATGTATCATGATGGTTTGAGAAAAAATTGTATTAGTGCATCAGTTATTTATTAATAATATGTTATTTAATTATATTTATTATTTTTTAATTAATGGTAGATTTGATATGGTATTTTTGGGACCCATGAGGTGTGTACAAGAAGAGTATAGTCATCTACTTCCCATTTTGAGTCTCAATTTTTCCATTTGACATCAGTATATGGGTCCCAAGAATTTGATTTTTGTTTTTTTTACTTCTAATATTTGATATTTTTTATTACTTTACATTTTATGGGATGAATAAATGGATTGAAATTGTTGTAATTGTTGAGCTCATTGGTCCTGTAAATATATGGGATGCCACAGTACACGGTACAAAAAATACTCACTATAGTAGTTGTGTGGTTGGGAAAAGTTATTCAAATCCATGAAGAAAGTATAAACACATACACTTGATTACCTTTTAATTATTTTTTTTATAATTAATTTGGTTTTAAATTTTTTCTATTATGAAAGGTATTTTTCCTTCTTTTGATAAGGAGTTTTAAACTATAATCTATATTTGAAAATATTAAAGTAATGTTTTATAAATTAATAAATAAGGTTTATTAAATTAATTTATAGATAAATTCAATATTTTGATTTCTAATTAAATTATTTTGAAAAAATATATGATTTGGTTTTGAAATGGTTTTTTTGGAAATCGACATTCGATTTGGTTTAATGTATTTAAAAATTTATTGAATCCATGTGATAATTCCAATGAGGTTTCCATAAATATAGTTAAATTGTTATGGAATTCAAGGGTAAATGTTTTAAACATTAAATATATACTCTTGTTATATTATAAATGGTTTTGGAAAAATGTTTCAAAATAACCAAGAATGACTAAATAGTTAATTTATGGTTGTATTTTGGAAAGGAAGTGATGCATTATAAATTTATTTATAATTTTTTTCTATGTGGGATGATTTTTTTTTCTATTTAATTTCAGTGGAAATTACTTTCTAGAATTTTTACCTTTGAGAAATAGGTTTTAAATCTTCTATTTGGGAATGATGTTTCTAAAATAGAAGGGTGATTTTGTAAAAGTGATTTAAGTTGGAAAATTGTTTTTTAAGGACGTACCTAGGTATAATTTTGATCTGATTGATTTGAATTATGTTATATTTATGGATTAGGGACTATGACTTGTGTCATTCTATATCACCCTCATAGAGAGGTCTAGATGAAATGGGTAATTTTTCACCTCCTAGAATGTTTTCCTTCTATTATCATGGAGCAAATCTTTTGTTATGGTGATCGTCATCAATTTTATAGAATTAATTAGTATGATGCTTTTGGTTCTTCTTGAGTATTTCTTGATGGAATAAATTCAACAAACTGTCCCTCGGGGCCCATTCTGTGTCTTCCCCAAGACCACCTTCTATAGGCCAGGGGCTATTGACTAGCATAGGAAAGGCATAACCTAAAAACTAGAAAGAATTTCCTTTAAACATGTACACACAGAGATAGGGAATACTATACAAATAAAACCACAAAGGAAATAAATTAGTAAAACCACCACCAAGTAACACTATGGATAGAAAAGTGTGTACACTGAAATTAAAGGGGCCAAAATACAAGCCCAACTGAAAGGAAAGTACATCAAAAGAATAACAAGCTCCAGAAGTCGTCTGCCAAGGTTCCTACTTAAAGGGTAGGTACATATCTATGTCATATTTCACTAAACCACACCACATATATCATTCCACCTTCGAGAACCATCTAGTCCTGGCTCCCCAAAGACCACGTCAAGGTTTTCTATCATCTGCACAAGAAACAAAGTGTGTGGGTGAAGCCCGTGTAGGGGTGATTATAACAATACTCAGTAAGGAACCCGAGACCCCTAAAGTTCTCTCATTATTACACGAAATAAAACTCCACAATGGAAACACCAATGAGGTAGAAACACACAGAAATATCTCAAACACATTGCACAAAGTAAAAGATGTAGCTCACACAAGGTATAACGTAAGTAAATAATAAAGATGATTAGTCTTAAGACTATATCATCTTATTCTGTCGAGAGGATCTTCTGCTGACCTACACAAGGTCGCTAAGTGTTAACACACAAGGGATCGCTAGGTGCTGACCCACATGTGATCTCTAGGTGCTGACACACAAAGGATTGCTAGGTGTTATCCCATAGAAGATCGCAAGGTGCTAACCTACTCAGGATCTCTATTCTTTCATTACATCACAGCCAACCACTGGATTCCCAAACGTAGCACACATGATTTACAGAGGACCTTCATTTCAATCTATCAGTCATACCTCAACTATCATAAAGTCCCACATATAGTAACCCCAAATGACTATCTCTTCTTAATGGTACCAACATAATAGAAGGAACAACGATCAGTTTCTAGGTATGTAAGTTATGGGGTTTTTGGTAAAAAGGGACCCGTTGTATTCGAGTCTGATCCAACCCATCCATACTCCAACATCTTCCAAAACTCAAGTGTAGTATATAAAAAGGATATCCTCATCGGAAGGGTCCCAAAACCACTGACAGCGCATCAATCAGATGCCCGGTCTGAGAGATACTAGTGTTTTAGTAAAACAAGGCTAGTCGTGTCTGGGTCTGGTTCGAACAGATCGGACTGACCGAACCCGACCCAGTCTGGGAGTCCGGAGTGGGTCCAGACCAGTCAGCCCATTGGGATCGCGGGATCATCTCTATAGTGCGGGTCCGGCCCAGTGACGAGTCTGGCCCATCAGTGTGGGTCCGACCCGGCAGTGCATGTCGGGCCTGCTGGTCGACCAAGTCCGCCAAGCCAGGATGTGGAAGACAGCCACGTCTGGCCTCCCGCTAACTTTATGGTCAACACGGAGCTATCTCATTTCCCTGTTCAAGAGACCGTGGTGGCACCACTGGGACAGCTTGGCTGCCCGACCATTTTTCACGCACGCGGACTCGGAGTACGTGTATCAAGCACTCCTGAGCGGTTCGATCTGGCCGCTGCTCCACACGGCGTCTATGGGCGTCGCGCAACCTCACCACTATAGACGTCTGATCATATCTTGCTATCATCATAGGCCTCTATTGGGTGCGCCGCTATCTTCCACCCACAAACGGTGCTGGTTTCCGCTACTGGCATCGGTAAGTCGTTGATACCTTCGACGGGCCTCCAGAGTCGCTCTGGTGGTCCGTTTCTCAATCCGTTTATGTCTACAGAATCACTAGGCTATCACCCTCACTAAAACAACATCAAACTTGGTTTTCTTCCATCTTGAGTAGTCATCCATGAATAATTCAAAATAAATAACCAGGGCGGAGGTTTTGAGCCTTGTTTAGGTCAGCCCGTACCCTCCGTGTTATAGTTTAATAATAAGAGAAAGTGTTAATCCACACAGAAAGAGTAAAACCCCAATTCAAACCCCACACAATATCCCATCCCCATAAGAACAATAAATTCACAGATTAACCCATTAGTTATTTGATTTCTCCTTCATTGTTAATTCTCTGGAATGAAGAATAAATAATCAAAAAATTAGAACGCATAAACCCATACCTTGTTGACGTTCGATGCCAAAGAATTCTTCCTCAGGGTTTCACGATGTCGAATTCGCTTCCGGCTCCATTATTCAGGGAACATCCAAGTTGATGAATTCTTTTCGACATTCATTGTTTTTCATTGGAAAGGAAAACATCCAACGGTTCATTAGAGAATCCCCATAGTTTAATTCCCCATTCTCCCACGTGTTAGATTAAAAAAAGAATCACGTGACAACATTTTTATTACACTATGTCATTTCATCATTACACTGTTACATTTATGAAAGAGAGTCACTATTACACTTACTTTATTGCATCGTTAATCTACGTGACATGGGCCATTAAAGAGCCTCATTAATGTGACTTCTCTCTTCCTGGTCGATGCATTGTAGCATCGTCATCCGCCACCCAACACTGAGTAAAGAAATAAAATAATTTCATTAAATTGTATTATTCTTTTTCTCAAAAATTATGAAAAATAACTTATCCACTCAGCCCTTATCAGCTGATGTAAATTCATTTATAGGAAAATCCCAGTTTTAGAAAATCAATGATGCCCTCATATTTTCGATCTGAAAACCGGTTCAAAAGATAGAAAACCCTACTCACACATTTTCTGAACGTACCTTAAAAAAAGTTCAAAATTTATTTCTGGGCTCTCCAAGCCTTACAATCACATGCCGTCAGAGCATGTGGTCTTAAAATAAATTAAATATAATTAAAAAATATACATGAAATTTACGAGACATTACATTCTCCCCACCATAGGTATTTATGTCCCCAAAAGCCGAAAAAAACTAAAAAAATAGGTGTTGGTACTAAGTGTGAATCTTAGTCTCATCCTCCCATATACTCTCCTAGATATTCTAATGATTTCATCGAACTCCCACTAGAGGAATCGACTGGCCTTGTAGGACCCACTCCATTCGATCCTCTATCTCCACTAGAAACTCTGCAAATGTCACCCCATCATCAATTTCAAGCTCGCCCCATTCGATGAAATGTGATAGATCATACACGTATCTCATCAACTGTGACACATGGAAATAATTATGCATCTGGTGTATATTTGGGGAAATAACTAGGTGATATTCCACTTCGCCAACTCTACTCAGGATCGAAAAAGATCCGATGAACCTCATATATAGCTTACCACCCCATCCAAATCTATGTAATCCTCATTAGGGTGAGACCCCAAGGAATATATGATCACCCTCCTAAAAATACAAGAGTCTCCAACTTCTTCCAGTATAAGACTTATGCCAACTTGTTACATTCATCATCCACTCCTGGATAGTCACCAACATCTCGGTGGTGGCCCGTACCAAATTTGGACCCATGAGTGCTTACTCCCCTGGTTCTGTCCAGCATAGGGGTGATCTTCATGTTTTTCCATAGAAGGACTGAAACGGTGTCATGCCAATGGAAGAGTGATAGCTGTTGTATTATTTATAATTCACTAGTGGAAGGTGGCCCTACCAATTGCGACCAAACTCTCGGACACATGCACAAAGAATGTACTCCAATGTCTGTATAGACTGCTCCGTCTAACCATCCTCCTAGGGATTAAAATCTATGCTCATACACAGATGATTCTCGAACTCGTCCTATAACCCCTTACACAACTGAGAGGTAAAACATGCATCACAGTTTGAGATGATCGTTAAAGTCACCCTATGGAGCCGCACTATCTCTTGGACATAGAGGCATCCCAATCCCTCTAACAGTCCCTACTCCCAGATGGGTAGAAAGTGATCCGACTTGGTGAGTCAGTCAATGGTCACCTGGATAGAATCATGGCCCCTGGATGTACCTGGTAACCCTATCACAAGTTCAATCGAAATACCATCCCATTTCCAATGTGATACCTCGAGTGGCTGGGACAAGCCTACTAGAACCTGATGCCCTGCCTTCACTTTTTGAAAACTGATTCATCAAGAAACAAACTCTTCAACAACTTTATTCATCCCTGGACATGAGTACTAACGTCAAATGTCCTAGTACATCTTCACCACTATAGTATGTACCGCCAAAGTGGATGTATGGAACTCCATCAACTTCTCCTCCTGCAACATCACTGGTACTAAAGTGTGCCCTCTAGAAATGATGATGTCCTCCCCACATATAAAAAATACATCTGGATCCCATCCTCAGGATAACGGAGTACATCGGGCCTTTCAGTCCATATCCACCAGTTGTGCCTCCCTAACTCACTGTAATAGTGGTCGATTAACATTCATCGACAGAAGGTAAACTTCTCCATTAATATCCAAAATGGATTTCTACATCTCCGCTAGCTACTCCATTGCCTCACTCAGCAACTACAAACCATACATCCTACTGAGTGCATTCTCCACCACATTCCCCTTTCCAGTAGTATAGACTATCTCAAAGTCATTATCCTAGATAAACTCCAACCATCAAGAAAATGTGTCCCAGAAAGTGGACATCCTAAATCCAGAACTGGCTCATTGAGATATTACCATAATGTTTGTGCTCTCAGAGTGCATCTTGAACTATCTTCAGGTGTGTATCATGCTTCTTATCTGACATCAAGTACATCGATATGTCATCAATGAAGAAAACCAATAAACGATTGATTTAAGGTTGGAATATTGTGTTCATGAGTCACATTAACACTATTGGGTCATTGGTCACACCGAAAGGAATCACAAGGAACTCATAGTGGTTGTAACGGAACCTGAAGGTTGCCTTTGGTATATTCTCATACCATAACTATAGCTGGTGATAGCCCTATCCGAGGACTATCTTTGAAAACCACCTCTCTTCCATCAGCTGGTCGAAGTGGTCTTCAATCCTCAGCAGTGGATACTTGTTCTTCACAGTCAGCTGGTTCAGGTGCCGGAAGACCACACAATGCCTCATGCTTCCGTATAACTTCTTGGAAAAAACACTAGGGCTTCCCATGGAGAATCACTGGGCATTACAAACCCCTTCTTCTGCAAGTCCTCCAGTTTTACCATCAACTCACAAAGCTACATGGGAGCCATCTGATACACAAGTGTAGATATCGATGTTGTCCCTAGGAACAATTAAATACATATATATACCTCTTTGTGAGGCGGTAGTCCAAGTACATCTTCTGTAAATACATCCTCATTCTCGTCCACCACTATAGGAGAGCCCATAATCCCCCATGTATACTATACCAAGGGTGTGGCTATCCAACTATTGAGTGATCGGATATGCCCTCCTCCAATAAAGACCATCATGTGTTGAAAAGGTTCCCTTCTCACTGTTGAAAGAAAAACCTTGGCCCCATCCTCATGGAAACATCGTAGTTTGTACCTAAAACTATCTATCTTAGAATGGACTGTAGATAACCAATCTAAAACCAAGATGAAGTCATAATGTCTCAACGCTGTGACTAGGAGATCCCAGTCAAAGATGTCACCTCCAAGAGTAGGCTCACACTTCCGGCACTAGTGTGTAATTGTCGAATCCTCTCCCGTAAGAGTCTATAATCATAAGGATCATGCCAACTGCTCCAACAGAATATTCGATCTCCGAACGAGAGTTATGGAAACGAATGAGTGACTAGAACCTATGTCTATATGAACTAAAACTATGGTGGAGTAGACCCATATCGTAACTCTAATAATATTTAGTGCTTCGTAGTCATAGGCCTCCATACCCTGAATCAAGACCCACCCATGTCCACCTAAACCTAGAGCTCAAGGTGGACCTTCGGGGGTGGTGGTGGTAGTACCTCGAATCGCCATCCACCACCTCCCACTTGGCCTGCTCCCTTTCCATGTTCGCCGCCCTATGGACCTCCTCACTTGAGGCTCTATCTCTTTCTCAGTGGTCCCTCGACTTCCTGTTGGCCATTAGTGGATAGAGTCGGATATTCATGATCTATGTTCCACTGTCTGCAGCAAGAGTTACAAACTCTAGTCCTCAGATGTCGTCCTCTACCTTGCGAGCTCCACAGCTTGGCCCCTACATCTTGGGGTCATCCTCTCGATGGTCTAGAACATTTGGGCCTCTACATCATCTATGTAATTCTTGCTGCAGATGAATTGGCCACCTATCACCCGTTGTTAGATCTCACTGTTGGTGCCTACTCGGCTAGGAATCTATACACCTGTAGGGATCACTCTAGCACTCCACCATGTGTAAGGATGATGAGAAAAATAAATGACTCCCTGATCTACCATCGGAGTCCATGCTAAATGGTTCGGGACCTGATGTAATGGTATCATACCATATCAATAGAGTAACAGGATAGGTCAGTAAACCTCGCTGAGTACGGGGCCTTAGTCAGGCTGTCTTGCTTCAGGGGCAGTAACTCCTGAATACGCACTGAGCATAGTGTCGCTGGTATGAACTCCACCCTAAAAAAGATCTCTAAGTCCATCCATAAAAGGGTAACATCCTCATGTGTCGGTATATTCAAGCTCCACCATCTCCATGTCATTCCCTAAAAAAAAGATAGCGGCTAAAACGACCATCTGGTCTATCGGTGTCTCTACTAGGTGAAAAACCCGAGTAACTGCCTCCCGCCAATCCTTGGCTGCTTGAAGAAATGTCTTTCCATGAAACCTCAAAGGCCTTGGTATTTGGAACTCGTGAAACATTCCCATTCGGAGTGTACTTTCCATTGGTGGGGATGGTAGAAACAGCTACTCACCAGGTGGTGGTACTGTTGGTACACCACCTGAAGGTGTAATCGCTGTAAGCGGCCCCTACAACGACACCTCATCACATGGTGGACCACCATCGTGACATCTCACTGGAATCCTGGCTGGCTATCGTCGTGAAGGAATCCTATTAAGAAAGAGATGTGTCATGGTAAATAACTTATAACCCATGATATGACTCAAAATAGATCAATAGAAAAACATTTCAAAAACACATTCAACTATTTTTTTCGTGTACCGAGTCGGAAAACAGAATTCTGGACCCTGTTTTATGGATACGTCGACCGCCACACCAACACTGGTCTCCATGGACTGAAATCTAAACTCAAGACACTTATAAATATTGCCCCCATTAAAACATACAGACTCATAGTTCTTCTGGTATAACCTATCTCCCTATGATACCACTTTTTCATGACTTGTCCCATGGGGCTCTTCTCATGACTACCCCAATCCCACCTTCCATAGGCCAAAGGCAGGTGACTAGCACCGGAAAGGAAGAACCCAAAAAAGGGAAGGTGTTTCCTTTGAACCTGTACACACTCATATAGGGAATACCACACAAAGAAAACCACAAAGAAAATAATGTAGTACAACCACCACAAAGTAACACTACTGAGATTAAAGTGTGTAAACTGAAAGTAAAGGGGCCATAATACAAGCTCCACTGAAAGGAAAGTACAACAAAATATGTACAACCTCCTGAGGTCATACACCAAGGATCCTACTTGAAGTCTAGGTAAAATCTTTGGCATATGTCACTACAACACACCACGTATATCAGTCCCCCTTCGAGCACCGTCTAGCACTGGCTCCCGAAAGTCCCTGTCACGGCTGTCTGTCATCTGCACAAGATAGAATAGGTGCAGGCGAAGCCCATGCAGGGGTGATTATAACAATACATAGTAGGTACCCCGAGACTGTTGAAGGTCTCTTAGTAATCCATGATAGAAATGCCACACATGAAACACCATTGAGGTAACACCACCCAGTAAGATCCCAAACACATAGCATAAAGCAAAAGACACATCTCACACTACGTATAACATAAGTACAATAGTAAATAAGATTAGTTTTAAAGCTAGATCATCTTACACTACTATAATTTGAGGTATTTGCAATGAGCTATTTACGACAGGATCCGTTCACAAATGAGTTTTTGCGACGGGGACCTGTATCAAATATCTCGTTGCAAAAAATGGAATCGCAAATAGTATTTTTTGCGATGGTACCGTAAATAAAAAATACTATTTTCGATGGGAAACCATCCCATCGCAAATTGATCTCAGATTATATACATTTTATATATAAAAAATTATTGTGATGGGCCCATCGCAAAATGTATTTACGACCGGCCCATCGGCCCGTCACAAAATAATTCTTTGTATATATATGTTATATATATCTAAACCATTTGCGATGGTCCCATCACAAAAAATTATTGGTGACATGTTCTTTTATAGTCGCAAATACCTTTTTCAAACAAATATATATAAACTATTTGCAACGAGACCTCGTCAAAAAAGGTACCATCACAAATACTGAATATTATTAAAAAATATAAGTTAAATAAAATTATGATTAATGAATAAATAATATTAATATTAATAAAATAATAAAAGAAAAAAAAATTAAAATTTTTAATATTCGAAAAAAATATTAAAAATCATAAAATATTATTATATGTATTATAAAAATAAAAAAATTAAAAAAATATAATACTAATAATAAATCATAAAATATTAAAATATTAAAAATAATAATAATAAATTAAATTATGCAATATTTGCACCAATATAAAATACCAAAACTATAAATAGGTAATATTACCAAAAATTTTGAATTCAAATGTTTTTAACCTTAAAAAATCACTGGGGGATAGTCTTATGGAGGAGGTGGAGGAGCTGGACGAAAAACTGGAGAAAACTCAATCGCTAAACTATGAGTCAAACGGTGCATGTACTCCATCTTCTCGTGATGATGCTGCTTCCATGGGCACATCTACTCCTCGTGCTACTACTTCTGGTGTTGTTTCCATAAACGCATATTCTCCTCATATTGTACTGCTACTACTGATGCATCTCTTCCTACTACTTCATCAAACTCTCTATATGCTCATTATGAGCTCGCAACTACCCCTAATATTATGATCCAGAAGATGATTCCTCTCCACGAGCTCCTCTCAAGCTGGATGCTGACATCGCAGCAGTACTCTAATAAGTCCCAAGAGTCAAATGAGTGTCGATACCAACTACATGGACCTTCTTGAAGGCATACGGGGTCGCCGACATCCCTGATGCCTCATTGAAATGGTGGGAACTAGTCTGATCAGCCATCTTGTCCTAACTCTAAGCATGTTTCTGAAGGTCACGGCCTCATATGACTCCTTCCATTCCAATTTGAAAAAAAATCATAAAAATATTATATGCAGTTAATTTTCAAACTAAAATAGAAAAAATAATTACCACAATTTCACGTCGGCGATCACCTCTAATATCTCTAGTCACTGAATCACTATACATCCTCCGATAAATGTCATACTCTATAATATTGTGCTGCTTGAATGCCTATATGAATATAAAATAAACTGTTTATATTTAATGTTATATAAAATATTTAAAAAAAGACATATACTTTTTATATGTACTGAATGTACGGCTACCATCTCGATGTGTCACCTCCTGTCTCCCCCGATTCCATAGGCCCAGTAATAATCTCCTCTGAAATCTACCACTCAACCAGTGTGAACACAATCCATCCCAAACATGAGATGAAATGTACACTAGATTGAGGTCTCTACACGAATGATCAAATACTGTCACTCTTGCTTTCTTAATGGTCATCCTTCTCAAATTGTGAAAAAACTGACAGAAACGGTCACGCATAGACCCCTCACATGCTGCGTGGATAGCGTTTTGAATTCTATCTTCAATGGGATGCCATAAACTCTAAAAATAATTTATAATATCATTTTATTAATGAAATAAATTTCAAAATAAATATTATTTATTTATGTACCATCCAATGATTGAACTTGTCGAGCTTCACATCAACAGGAATATGTTCCCATGTGATACATGAGTGAGAAAAATAATTATGCAAGATAGTGCTCCCCTATCCAATAGATACATGTAAAAAATTGTTAAAAAATAATAAATAATCAATCAATTAGTATATAAATAAATTAATGAATGATATCTAAAAAACATAGGTTTCCATACCTCCACGTGTGTGGATCGAAGCTAATACATGGAGGTCGCTCGGGGATAAGGTCTGGAATCCTCAATTGGGCAAGACCGCGCCACCTCTGTGAACCCACTGAACCACCATTAGGCTAACGGTCAGATGATCCAAAATACTCCTCATCCAAAGGTACCTCAGCCTCTTACAACTCATGAAGTAAATCAAGGTCCATCTGAAACACAAAATTATTGTTGTTATCAGATAGTTAAAAATAATTATTATATATATATATATATTAGTTGTGACTCTAACCAGCATTTAACTGTGTCAATGTTCACCTTCAGCATCATCTTCATATCTAAAAATGCCAATTTCTTCATATTCATCATCTATGTGATCAATATCCATATGATTTTTAGTTTCATCATCTCTTGCCATTTAAAATTCATTTTTAACATAATTAACATCATCATCACCATCGAACCTTAATTGTGGGGTGTCATCATTAATATTCATGTATCATTGGGAAAAAGATATATTTTGAGTAATATCATTAAAATTTTATATTCCTTTCATTTCAACAGAACCACTTTCAATTTGAGTAAATTTATTTTCCTGAGATTCCATTTTTATTATGCTCCACCAACCACTCAAGTCTCTTGAAGTAGCCCAGTACTTTGCATTATATATTTGATGTCCCTATGGAGCCAGTAAAAATGGTTCATTTACCACAAGAATTCTTTTATATTTAATATCAACGATTCTATGAATAGGATGAACATGCAAGCCTCTCTCAATATCCAACCACCAACATTTAAACAACGTTTTGTAGTTTTTACCTAGATAACACATTTCAATAATTTCATCTAGTATCCCATAAATGTCACCATCAGTTACTCTATAATGCAATCCTCTCAAGTGAACTCCATTTTCCATTGTTTTTTTGATTCCCCATATGCACATGTATGAAATCAGAAACCATTAACCACATATGAATTGTATGATTTAACCATTTGGGATGGTGGGGTAATAAATATAAATAGTCTCATATCAATTTTATTAGCATGTTGAGACACCTAAAAATTTTTAAAACAATTATCAATATAATAAATAATAAAATTAATTGATATGTTAAACCATCAATAATTTATGTTACCAGTTTTTGAAACCATTGAGAATTTTTTTTTTCGGCATTATTCAAGAGAAGATGTTGTAATTTGTGGAAGCTATTTTTTGATATAAATATCATATAAACTAACAATAAAATAAGTTTAATTAATGTAACATAAATTATAGAATAATTTATAGGAGAACTCACATGACAAATGATGTCATTTTTTCATATTTGAGAAGAACATATGTAAGAGCTCTGTAATGTTCATCTTATGAAATCCATATTTCATGAATGCCATCAAAGCCAAGATCTAGGTGATTAAAAAATGATAAATTATTGAACATTTCATCATCAACATTATCCTCATTCTGTCCCATGGGATTAGGTTTTTTGAAATATTTAGATTCAAAATAATGAGAGTAGAAAAAATAAATTTCTTCTTGGAAATAAGCATCAGCAATTGAGCCTCCAACTAATGCATTGTTACATACTTTTTTCTTCAATTTATGCATGAATCAATCGAATGTGTACATCCATTGAAACTATACCAAACCTCTACATTTAGCTTCATGTGGAAAATGCGATATCAGATGTTCCATTGAGTCAATGAAATATAGCAAGAAGATTTTTTCCTGTTTACAAATAATTACAACAAAATATTTTTCCTATTTTCTTAGTGCATCATAGAATGCTGTCTCTACACAAATGTCTCGAAAAAAATATTATATATCTATTATTGAATCCCAAATCATATAATTCAACAATCCTCTGAATCTAATCGGCATAATTTTTTTCCATTATAACATGAAAATCTTGACTTCTTAATCCGGTAATATGACCATTCTTAACACATCTCCCAAAATTTTTAGCATATACATCTGTAAATATCAAATCATCAATACACTGAAAAAATAGTAAGTGGCGCTCTTTGGAAAGTGTATAAGATTATTTTGGCTTCATTGACAGTTGTGAACTGAAATTTTGAAACTATTCAAGTTCCAGTCACCTTCAAATTTTGGAATGATCTAATCATTCATTTACATTATCTTTGGTCTTACCTGTTGTATCCAAATCTGTGTGAAATAAATTATCCAAATAGTTCTTCTCAATATGCATGAAATCCAACATGTGTAAAACCAACAAATCAGACCAATGTGGAATATCCCAAAAAATGCTCTGTTTTATCCAATTTAATTCTTTCAAAAAGCTATAAATTTTCTGTTGGTTTAATGTTGGACCAAATGTGATGGGAGGTAATGAAAATACAATTTATTTTAACTATGTACCTGATATATGTTGTGTAGGTTCATCCCTTTCATTTGTTCCATTTCTGAAATGGTATTTGTTTCTCCAAAAATGATGATCGGTTTGAAGGAATTTGCGGTGACAGTCAAAATAGCGAGGTTTTTTCCATTGAAGAGAATAAATGCTTTGTTGAGTTTCATACAGTAAGGACATGATTTTGTACTATGTGTACTCTAGCCAGATAACATTCCATATGCTAGGAATTCACTAATTTCCCACATCAATGCAGCTTTTAATATGAAATTTTGTTTTGCAGCAACATCATGTGAACTAACACCATTACTCCACAATGAATTTAACTCATCAATCAATGGTTCCAAATAAACATCTGTATTTTTTTCAGATGTCTCAGGATTAAAATGGTCAGAAGGATATAGGGATCCTTCATCAAAATCCATGGAGGTAAACTGTATGGAGTTATAAAGGAAGGTTAACATGAATACTGATTACCATAAGAACCAAACGGATAGAAACCATCAGTAGAAAGACCCAATAGCACGGTTCTGGCTTCTAAAGAAAAATACGGATGCAGTCGGTCATAATGTTTCCATGAATCACCATCAGATGGATGATTCAATCTTCTAAGGGTTGAAATTTTGGTTTTTTACCATGATATCATTGACACTTTGTTCTAAGAGATAAATTAACACTCTAACCTAAGTGTAAGCGGGAAATATATCAACTATCTTACAGGAATCAATCCATACTTCCCTTGTTGAGCTTATTTATACCTCGACTGGCCACATGTGGCACAACTATCCAATGACTCATTTTCACCAGAATATAAGATGAAATCATTTTCACATGAAAGAATCATTTGATACCTAAGTCCCAGATTACGAACCGTCCTCTTTATCTCCTAGTAATTTGTAGGCAACACATTTCCTTCAAGTAACAGTGTCTTGACAAAATAAATTATCTGATCAAAAAAGTTGTTTGATATTTCAATATCTAATTTAATAGCCATAAATTTTTCAACCACTTCTAATTTACATATCTTGCAACCAAACTATAATTAATCCTTAGCAGACCTCAATAACTCATAAAATCTAGATGGTGAAAACTCCGAATTTAAATCATTATCATCCTGAGTTTCAAGTTGTTGGAAAGATGGACATGCAACACCATGTACTCAATTTTAAAACCATGATGGATCCAGAATGAAATTATTAGTATCTTCTCTAGAACTGTGTTCATAGTGTTGATACAAAAAAAAACATAATCTGGTTGAAAACCAAAACTCAAGAGATGTCCCCCAACCTTGTAAAATGTGTCCAACAATCTCAGAGCACATTTTTCACAAAGACACATAATTATTCCTTCTGAAACAAATTCTGGTTTTGATGATGCAAATTATAAGAAATCTTGAAGGCTCATAATATATATAGTATTTAAACTTGAATCGTTTGGATTTTTGTACTGATTTATCCAAGCGTGATAATCTAATAATGACAGTTGTCGACATCCTTATTCCATATGTTTCTACAATATATATAATCTTTATTGTTTTTTGATAATTTGAAATTTTTAATACACTATCCAAAAAAGAGGATACATAATTACAACTACTTATTAATAAATAACATTAATTACGAGTGACACAATTTCCATTGGATTCATGGCCGCTCTTTCGTCCGACCTCTCATTTACATGCAACCTTTCTACATTGAAATCACAATGAAGAATCTGCTTAGAGGTGCACATATCAATTTTCTTTTATATAAGAATGTATAAGCGTACCTCAGAGAAGATTATTCGGTGTGAGAAAGATGCATATAAATGAGCATTCGGACAAAAGAGCCCCCTTTTCCTCGATGAATCATCTTCTTGCAACTGTCACCGCATAATAACATTATGAAAAATGTCATCCTAAGAAATCATATCCAAACTCGTGCATAGAAGATTATATATGCATATGTAGAAGCATATTTTTCATAATGTTTTAAGTCGATGAGTGTTGAAAGGAAGAAGATTCATTGAGAAAAAGGAGTGCTGCCAATCCACTAGAAATTGTGCCATGTTGTTACAATTTATTAAAACTTTTTACAATTGATTTTATTCTTAATTATTCTT
Source organism: Viscum album (assembly GCA_963277665.1). Taxonomy (NCBI): domain Eukaryota; kingdom Viridiplantae; phylum Streptophyta; class Magnoliopsida; order Santalales; family Viscaceae; genus Viscum; species Viscum album. The sequence goes on along the minus strand of OY728143.1, from coordinate 1,039,449,267 downwards.
AATTATTCCTAATTATTATTAATTATTCCTAATGATTCCTAATTATTCCAAATTATTCCAAATTATTCGTAATTATTTGTAATTATTCCTAATTATTACTAATTATAACTAATTATTACTAATTATTACTATTTATTACAATTTATTACTATGTATTACTATTTATTACTATTTATTACTATTTATTAATATTTATTACTATTTATTACTATTTATTAATAATTTTTACTATTTATTACTATTTATTACTATTTACTACTATTTATTACTATTGATTACTATTTATTACTATTTATTACTATTTATTGCAAATTATTACTATTTATTACTATTTATTGCAAATTATTACTAATTATAACTAATTATTATTAATTATTATTATTTATTAGTAATTATTACTATTAGTTACTATTTACGACTATTTATTACTAATTATTACAAATTATTACTATTTATTACTATTTATTGCTAATTATTACTAATTATTACTAATTATTACTATTTATTACAATTTATTACTATTTCTTTCTATTTATTACTATTTATTAATATTTGTTACTTTTTATTACTAATTATTACTAATTATTAGTAATTATTACCAATTATTACTAATTATTACTAATTATTACTAATTATTAATATTTGTTAATATTTATTACTATTTATTACTATTTATTACTATTTATTACTAATTATTACTGATTATTGCTAATAATTACTAATTATTACTAATTGTTACTAATTATTAATAATTATTACCATTTATTACTATTTATTACTATTCATTACTATTCATTGCTATTCATTACTATTGATTGTTATTTATTACTATTTATTACTTTTTATTACTATTTATTACTATTTATTTCTATTTATTTCTATTTAATACTATTTATTACTATTTATTACTATTTATTACTATTTATTACTATTTATTACTATTTATTACTATTTATTACTAATTATTTCTAACTATTACTAATTATTACTAATTATTACTAATTATTATTAATTATTACTAATTATTACTAATTATTACTATTTATTAACAATTATTATTAATTACTACTAATTATTTCTATTTATTACTAGTCATTAGTTTTTATTGCTACTTATTACTAATTATTACTATTTATTACTATTAATTAGTATTTATCAATATTTATTACTATTTATTATGATTTATTAAAATTTATAACTATTTATAACTATTTATTACTATTTATAACAATTTATTACTATTTGTCGCTATTTATTACTAATTATTACTATTTATTACTATTTATTACTATTTATTACTATTTATTACTCTTTATTACTAATTTTTACTAATTATTACTTGTTATTTTTATTTATAACTAACTATTAGTATTTATTACTAACTATTAGTACTTATTAGTAACTGTAAATATTTATTACTATTTCTTTCAAATTATTAGTATTTTTCATAATTATAATCATTTTTTCCTAATTATTACTAATTTGCATTGATTACTATTAATTACTGCAAATTACACCAACTAATTACTAATTAATGCTAGTTATTTATATACATTGCCAATTATCATTAATAATGACTATTTATTACTATGTACTAAGAATTAGTACTAATAATTTCAATTTATTAATACAATTAAATCCTAATGAAAAAACAAATTAAATCTTATTTAATTACAACTAATCATCAATAATTCAAATTAATATAAAAAAATTAAATAAATAATAAATTAAATAAAACATTAAAACTTTAAAACTTGATCTCTTATAATTGTAGACGGCTTCATAGCTTCTTCATAGAAAAAAACTAAATCAGAAAAAATTTCACTCTAAAATTAGTGTTTAGAGAGACAGAAAAAGTAGGAATTGAGGGGGAGGAAGGAAAATGGATTGGGGGTATATATGTGTTAGATTATTTGCGGTGGGAATATTTGCGACGGGACCCGTCGCAAATACCTTGAGCCGCATTAATTACTATCGGTGGTTAAAAGGGTATCTGCGACAGGTCCCGTCGAAAAAAGTGACTTGCCGACGCACTTTTTGTGACTGGACAACATCCCTTCGTAAACACCCTCTGGCGAACGCACTATTTGCGACGGGGGAATTCTTCCATTCCAAATAGTATTTACCGCCTCCAGGTATTTGCGAAGGGAGGTGCCTCCCCGTCGCAAATACCCATCCCCGCGGTTCGGCGTGCAAACCTCGTCGTACCGCATGTAACTTTTTGCGACCCGACACCGAGTCCCGCCACAAATAACTAATTATTTATGACGTGTTGATTCTCCCCTCTCAAATAACCCATCGCAAAAATTAGTTTTTCATGTAATGTTATTTTGTCGAGAGGCTCAGCTGCTGACCAGCATTGGGTCACTAAGGCTAACCCACAGAGGTTACCTAGGAGCTAACCCACAAAGGATCTCTAGGTGCTTACCACAGAGGATCTCTTTGTGAAAAACCATAGAGGATCGCTCGGTGCTGACCCACTCAGGATCTCTAGGTGTTGACCCACGCAAGATTAGTATTCTTTCATCACGTCAAAGCCAACCACTGGATTCCCGCACTTAGCACTCTTGATTTCTGAAGGATCCACTCACCAAGCCATTGGTCGTATCTCAACTGTCGTGAATTACCACATAGACTAACCCCAAAGGACCGTCTAATCATAAGGGACTGAAAGCAACAGATGACACGTTGATCGGATGCCCGATCTGTAAGTTATGTGCTTTTTTAGTAAAAAGGGCCTAGTTGGATTCGAGTCTAATCCAACCAGATGTACCCCGACATCCACCAAAACTCATGTGGAGTATCTAAATAGGACCATCCTATCTCAAGGGTCCCAATGCCACTAACAGCGCGTATATCGGACATCTGGTCTGAGAGATACAGTGGTTTTAGTAAAATGGGGTTGGTCGGGTCTAATCTGATCGAGTCAGACCAACCCGACCCGACTCGGGCCGGTGGTCCGGCATGTGTCTGGCATAGGTCCTACCCAACCAAACCGTTGGGATCGTGGGTCGGGCTAGCTAGGACGGTTTCGGCCTGGTGGCGGGTCCTGCCTAGCGGCGCCTGTCTGGCAAGGTGGCGGGTCCCACCCATTAGTGTGGGTCCGGCCCTACGGTGTGAGTTTTCCCCACTAAGACGCGGTTCCGGTCCACTCGGTCGGGATGCCACAGATAGTTGCGTCCAGCCTCACACTCACCCAGTGGTCGACGTGGGGCGGTCTCCTCATTGTGGTCAAGTGACCGCAACGACACCATGTGGTCGACCGGGCTGGCTGGCCATTTCGTGTGCACGCGGACCAGGTTGGCGTGTCTCTGGTGCTCTCGAGTAGGCCGCCATCCTCCGCCCATGGCTACTCCTGGCACCGATGTGCCGGAGGTACCTTCGACGGGCCACCATCTTCTCTCAAATAGTATGTTTCTCGAGCCGCTTGTGTCTACGGAATCACTAGTCCATCATCCTCGCTTTGACGACCTCAAACTCGCTTTGCCGCCGTATCGAGAAGTCAACCACGAAGAAAGTATTAATCCACACAACATGAGTAAAACCTCAATTCAAACCCCCTCACACCCCCCCCCCCCACCACAAGAACTATTGATTCGCTAATCAACTCGTTAGTCGGTTGATTCCACGTTTGTTGCTAATTTTCAAGAATGAGGAAGAAATCATCAAAAACAAAGAAAGCATGCACCCCTACCCTGTTGATGTTCAATACTGAAGTGTTCGTCTTCAAGGCCTCACGACATCGATTTCACTTCTAGATACGTTCTTCGAGGCACATCGAAGATGATGAAGTCTCACCGAACTTCATCATTCTTCGTTGGAGAGGAAAACTGCCAGTTGTTCGTAAGAGAATCCACGTAGTTTATTTCCTTATTCTCCCACGTGTTGGCCTAAAAAAAATCACATTGCAGCATTTCTGTTACGAAGAAACATTACGTCATTACGCTTAATTTATATCATCCTTACAATACGTGTTACATGCCATTTATGAGCCTCATTAATGCATATTGTCGACGCTTGGTCGCTGCAACATAGTGTCTCCATCCTCCACAAAATGGTGAGTAAAGAAATAAAATAATTATTTTAAATTTTTATTTTATTTTTTTCAAAAGGTCTGAAAAAATAACCTTTCCACTCGGCCCTTTTCGGATGAAGATAAGTAATTTCTAGGAGAATATTGGAATTCTGAAATAAATAGTGCCTTTGGATTTTCAATCCAAGCACCGGTTAAAAATATAGGAAAACCAGCTCACAGATTTACTGAACATAACTTAAAAAAAGATCAAAATTCAATTTTAGGTTGTCCAGGCCTCAGAATAACGTTCCGTTAGAGGGTGCAGTTTCATAATAATTCCATATTATTAAAAACAATTATATTGAATTTCCGAGACATTACAATAGATGGTCTTTATTGTGATATTTTGGTTTTCATTATGAGTTGTCAGCATTCTATTATACAAGAATGATGGACTTATCTATTGATGTTTTTGAGGTAATGGGTATTTAATGCATTGGTTGTAATCAAACCAGCATAAATGCACTAGATCCACGTAGAAATCATTTCTTAATCATTCTAATTTAATAGTAGTACTAGGATAGGGTAACTGGATGAGTGTTAGAACTAGAATAAGTCATATCCTAGATGGTATCTTATTTATTCGAAAGGGTTAAATTTGGTTTTTTCGCCATATATAATTCCCCAAGTTAGTTCATCTTCCACCCATGTTTTAAGGAAAACAATTTGTTTCAGGTTTAGGAATATTTTTTCATGGAAAGATTAGACATATCTTTTATTCTCCTATTTAGATTTACTTATATGAATTTGATCAAAATGTTTATTCTTGATCCCTTAGTATGCGGTCAATAGTAATAATTATTTCAAGGTGGTTTATTATTTTGGTATTTCATTAATTCTATTGTATCCATTGAAAATATTCTTTCCCTTGTAATTTTCATTGTGAGCCTTTTATCTTTCAATCAATTTTTATCATATTTTTTATGATATTTATATTTCTAGTTCTAATGGGTGTGTAAATTTTTATAGAGTGGGTGAATTAATGGAATTCAAATATTTTTGGCACACAACCTTCAAATATCGTTACCTGTTTTTGTAATTTTCTTACTAATATTGTTCCATTATTATCATGTGGAATTAGTGGTGTTTCGTTTGGAATATATTTTGTGATCCTTTCACAACCACTCCCAACCAAAGGAAGAGTGTTATTTTTTTGTCTTTTTTGTGACTTTGGATGTCTCTTTAGGACTCACAATTGAGTCTCAGTTGATTCCTTCCATCATTTTTTCTATTTATTTTGGCCGGTACATGGATTTGGAGGTCCTACATTGTGGGATCAATGTTTTCCTCTATCAAGGTGCCTTTAATTTTTTTTATACACATTAGTGGTTTCAATTGGTATCCATTATGATTTTATATGATGAAGGAATTAAAAAATTTTGGTATATCCTATTTCCATATTGTGGATGATGTATTAATTTATTGTAACTAATTTCAATTGGAATTCGTGATGAAATAGCATATAGCATCTCCTCAAGTGACCTAGTGATCACTCGTCGTGCAAACCCTAATTCTCACAAAATCAGTGATAATTTGATTTCTTCTCAATATATCTAGAGAGTTATAGAATCCTTCGATCATGAATGGGTATGATATTTTGAAAGCCTCATTACTAAAACACTGGAAGAAAAAAACCATTCCTAGAATATCACAAATTGTGGACTTCATGACAAATATAAAGGGATTTCCCTCAATAAAGATCTTAAATGTTCATATCTGTATGATGCATCCTCAATGAAGAATCCTCCCTACAAAAAGATTGATGATATAGGTTTCATAGTTGATATTGCTCCAGAATCACTACAACAATAAGACCAAATTTTTTTGTTCTTGATTTGAGGGCATATTTCTTATCTTAATGGGGATAAACCCCGACCATCTCCTAAACTAAAACCCCATAATTCTCATTTCTAGGTATCTTCAAACTGGAAACTATTTAAAAGTAGCAGGGGATATTTTCATGTTCTTTTGAGCTCTCATGAGGAATTAAGTCAGGTTTGGAAGATAGGAAACATTCAACATAATCCCGTATTTCTTCCCATATCTGAATGAGATTATTCTTTTAACCCTTACACACATAAGAACACTACGCCTCATATATGGGTTCTACTTCATGGTGTTAACTGGTACTTTTGGAACCCGATGTTCTTAAAATACATATCATGTTGGATTGGGTAACCTCTAAAAATAGATCAAATAATATTAAATAGTGAATTAGGTCTCTATGATAGAGTCATGGATGAGGTGAATTTGGATTCTAAACATCAAAAAGTAATTACCATAAATGAGAAGGAATACCAAATAGAAGTTAGGATTGAATTTGAACACAAGCCTCCCTTTTACGAGTTAGGAAAAATCAATGGTCATTCTATCTTGAATTGTAGAGTGGTGATAAAACAAATCACTGAGCTTAATTTCAAAGAATGGACATAGGTCATGGGGAACAAGAAGGAAAAAGTACCTATCCTGGATAAACCTAATCATTCAAAAAAATAAATGATGGGTAAAAAATTAAATGACTCGAACCCCACAAGGGATGAATTGGGAAAATCTTGGGCTGAATTGATGGAATAATAGTATAATGTAACTTAATAGAAATGAATTTTTGAATAAATCGAGAATCATTTCATGGATATAATCAATAAGAGTCAACATGAATTTTCTCTAGTAGAACCTAGGTCCTGCAAGGACTCACAAAATGATACTAACCAGATTTTTAGTCTTGTTTTCCTAAAGCCTGTAGATGTACCTGTATCTCATTCGACTAATACTTCATCTGGAATTACTAAAACTACCACTAAGGAAGATCAACCCCTAAAACAACCTACTATTGAGCTACCACTAAATTAAGTGGATGAAGTCAATGGAAAGGTAGGTATACCAATCACCCCTTTACAAGAAGTGGAAAAATGGTGATATGGATGGTGGCTCTAAATCTGATCTGCATGTAGAAAATGATAATAATGAAAAGTTGGGGAAATACACCCCTAATGATAGAAGTGATAAATCTCAAGGACAATTCAAAGGATGATAATACCTCCATGCATAATTGTACATCCAAGGATTAGCCTCATCACACTCGTCATCATGTATAGGGCCACATTTCTGTATCTCTTGAAGAAAAAAAACCCTCTCCACCTCTGATTCAAGGGTAGGTGTTTATAATATAACTCCCCCAATTCAATCAATGATTAAAATAGGGAGGGGTGCCTCGATTCCTATCCCCAAAAAAGCTAAAATAGTTCGAATATCCCCCAAGAAAAAGGGATCCAAGATTAAAAATAATGGGGTTCCAACCCAAAACATATGTTTAAATGAATATATAATTTTGGAATTTTCAAGGAATTTCCTACACTGTGAGAGTTATTACTTTAAAATAGAATTATTTTGTACTCAAAACCCATTATTTTTTCTATTATTGAGCCTAAATATTTTTTTTAACCATCTTTTTCTCACTTGAAACATAGCGGCTACCTTCATCTTGGTTCTAGAAATTGTAACTCTCCTTTTGAATCTCTCTGTATTTTTTCTCATTCTTATTTATAGGATGTTACTATTTATAATGTTTCTGGAAACATATTCACTTATGAGCTAACCTACATGAACTCTCACATTATCGGTTATATTGTTTAAGATAAGAATTGGTAGTATGATAGAACAACTCTTTAGAGGGATCATTCTTCTTTATATATTAACACTCTTGAAATGTGGATAGTGGATCATGACATTACTTCCATCATTGGCCCTAGTGAATAAATGGGCACTGCTCAGTTTATTATCTCCTCGTGAGAATCTAAAACCTCCATTGAAGATAAAAATAAAAAAAAATCTTGTAAGAGACAAATACACTTAGTATAGAAGGAATTTTAAAAGGGTGGTTTCTAGTAAGCTTGATAAGGCTTTCTCTAATGATAAATCCCCTGAAAAATGGGATACCATCTCCATCATCACCCTCCCCAAACTCAACTCTAACCATCACCTAATCGTGGTCAGTCATTCAATTAGAACCTCTAATCCTATTATCTCTATTAGATTAAAAAATTCTTGGAACTCTAAACCTGATTTTGACAACACTATTAAAAAAATTTGGAGTTCTAGGAACTATTCCAATGATTATTTTTATTGAACAATAATGTTAAAATTCATTAAACAACATCTTAATGTATGTTTTAAATACCAATCCAAAAAAAGTGACAATGAGATTTCTTATTTAGAAGAAAATATTAACCAAATACAAGCTACAACCACGATATTTGATTTTTATATAGACCCTTAACAAGAAATCAATATCACAACCAATCTCAATTCAGTTCTATCCATTAAATATAACATCCAAAAGAACATCCTTAGAGATAAATGGGTAAAGGATGAACGTAGGAACCCTATGTTTTATAATTATCATAAAATAATTAGGAAATATTATAGGCCTATTTCTTTTCATAAATATGGAGACAACTTCATTGATACTGAGGATGGTATTTACAATCATGTTGTCTCATCCATTACCAATATTTTCAATGGACCTAACACCAATACAATCATTCTTCCTAATGTTATTCCTATCATTGTTAATGATGATGATAATTATTTCGTCACTAGTATTTTTTTTATCATGATATTAAGGAAACTGTCTTTAGCCATAATTATGATTGTGCCCTGTCACATGATGGTTTCAATATCAAATTTTTCAACACTACTAGGATGTTATTCAAATTGATGTGTGTTGGTTGGTTAAATATTAATTCATCATGGGTACACTTTCTCAAGGTATTGATCCCCTTTTCCTTAATTGAATTCCTAAATATGATAAAGGATTTGAGATTCACCTCTTCAGACCTATTACACATATCAACACTCTTTACAAAATTATTACAAAGCTTATTTTTAATATACTTAAAACCATTGTGAATAAAATTGTCTATTGGAATCAATTTTGTTTTATTAAAGGTAGAACTAGGAAATATTTTATATTCATTTCCTCTGAATGCACCAACATCTTAAAAAACCTAATAGGGGAGGCAATATTTCTATTAAAAATGGCATTAAAAGGTATTTTGATATCATGTATTGGATTTTTATTTACAAGGTCCTCCAAATTTTTGGTTTCAACACTCTCTTTATTATATTAATTATAACTCTATTTAACTCATCTCTCTTATCTATTCTAATCAATTGATCTTATATGGGATAATTTAATTTCAAAAAAGTTGTAAGACCAGGTGAACCACCTATATCCCATTCTTTTCTTTATTGGTGAATAATATTTAAGAAGAATGGTCACAAGAGTAGTTGAACAGGGGAAACTCATGCCTATTCATGGATCAAGATATTTCACTTTGCCTGCACAATTCCTCTATGCAGATGATATCATTCCTTTCATGCAAGGAGTTAAAATAAATATCCAAAATATAACGTCTTCTCTATCTAATTTTGATGAGATATCTAGCCAATCCAACAGTTGGGATAAATATTTTATTTTTTATGGAAAACGATCCCAACTAATAGAAAAAACAATATTATTAACAATTTAGGTCCAAAAGAAGGATAATTTCCTTTCACCTAACATGGTGAACCCATATTTTTTGGTAGAACTAAAAATAGATACTTCTCAAAGATTTTTGATCAAATTCAAAATCAAATTTCTGCTTGGAATGGAAAATCACTTTCTGTGATAGGTAGAATTTTCCATGTCAAATATGCAATCTTCTCGAAAATGGTTTACTCATTGATGGTCTATAAATGGGCCATTGGACTCTTTAAGATAATTAACATCTCTCTAAAAAAATTTATGGGTCATGATCACTCTTGTAATAAGACTTATGATTGTCCCCTTGTCTAACTATTGTAAACCATTAAATAAGGGTGTTCTTGGAATTTAAAATATTAAAATTTTGAATTATTCCTTACAATATAGTCTTATGTGGAATTTCATCCATAATGAATCTATCTCACTCATGTTCTTTAAATATAGAGTCCTTGGCAAGCTAAAAAAGGTAACTTTAGTCTCATGGTCTCTTCTATCCAGCCATAAATTAAGAAATCCTTCTCTAATATTACGTCGAATTCTAGATGGATGGTTTCCAAAGAGTCTTATATGAACTTTTTGTTGGATAAGTGATCTGTTTACCCTATTATTTCTATATTATATCCCAATCATTTACTTGAGCACATTAATGTATCTAATAATTATTTCTTCATCTCTCCCAGAAATGATATTCCTTCTAATGTAAATAGTGCTATTGATAATAATTACTTCACTTACATGGAGGATTTTTTGATTTTGGATATTTCTTATAATGGATTTCTTGACTTGAATTCTTTTTATAATAACTGTTTCAAAAATATAGATAATAGTTTTTCATGGCTAATTTTTTATTGAAAATCCTTGGATAAAGCCCTTGAGAATAACTCTTGTCAAGATAATTTCTCACAACCGGGTCCCCCCAGTAACTTGTTTCCAATATTCTAGGGTCCAACTTTTCTCTAAAAGCAGGATATGAAATCAACATAGAGAATACACTAACTAGATTTTTCTTTCATCTTTTACTACCTATGCTTTATGAAGATATATTTTTGATATTTTGGACAAAAAATTGTTACTTTTTGATTTAGTCATCTCTCAACATAAATGATGTGTAGAGACCCAAATCCTGACGTACATGGACATTACATTACTTTTGCGGAATACTTAATACATAACAAAAACCAACACTCAAGGATCGTAATAGTTTAGTGTCTTTGGAAACTCGGAACAAAATCTTCTAATCGTTGCAAAAGATCTTCAACATCTCCCATAAAGATCTTCCCCTTTGGTTTTCTTACCTAAAACTTTTCTATATATCCTAGGAAAAAGAAAACATATAAATTGTGAGCTCAAATGCTCAGTAAGGGTAAACATAGAGAACATAAAACAATCCATAAACATTTGAATGCAAAAACTCGAACATAAAATTTTAACATCAAAATCTTGAGCAAAGACATGAATCTTCATAAGGCATATATCATAAGGGAACATCAATCATGATAAAATAGCATGGGAAAAAACATGTAATTGTGGAAAACCATTAATCACATTATATTATTTCCATAGTAGCCAAGGCATTACTACCAAGACCATCTTAGTGGACAAAGTCCCTTTCTGAATCAAGTTAACTCCTCATTTCAGTCCTGCAACACTGAACTGGATTAACTAATCATTCCAGCCATGTATATATCAAGAGATATAAATCTTTACCCAATAAATTGGAGGGAGATATATGTCCCACCCATCTTATAATGAAATCATTCTTACTTGTGCCACAAAATAAACTTAAAACATTCATCATAACCCAAAGAATAAAATGGGTTTCAGAAACATCATCCCATCATAACATAATCCATATAAAACAAATGGATATAATTTCATAAAAATATAAGTAAAACAATATAAATCATAGATACATTATACTTGAAACATACACATATGAAATAATGTCATCTTAGATGGAAAATGGTTTTGATAAAACACTTGAAATGAATTCTTGAGGAAAATATCCTTTCTTCTTCAAAATCATTTTCTTTTCACAAAATGCCATGAAATATTAAAATAAAAGTATTTTGTGGAAAATAGTCATAAACTTTTGTATAGGAAACTGCATTTAAATAAGGCATTATGAAACTGTAAAAATCCATTCACGCCGTATAAGTTAAAAATAACATTCTTCTCGTACTTTTGTCGGAAAAGTCAAAAAGTTCCTCATATGGTAAACAAAAGAAATATTCCTTCTATAACACAAAGTAAAAGACAGAGAGGGGTAAACATGACATTTAACATACATGTAATAATATTAAACACTTTATGAAAAACATTTTATGGGCATAGATGAAAAATATAACCCCAGTAAACACTTACGTATAAGCAATCTCGAATAAAAATGAGATTTGCAAAATTATCCCTTACCTTATGTCTGATATGATTCGTATGTATCCGGACCTCCTGTATAATGATTTAAATAATGTTATTGACTTATTAAATAATCATATTCATTTTTATGATATCATATATGGTTCAATTATGACTTTATAATACCCATTTTTTTATAAATTCCATGTTAAAGCAACGTTTTGGGTAAAATCATTTTATTTATCATACGTGTTTTGATTTTTTGTTCTTGATATTATTATTAATTATATCATGATTTACATTCTTCCAAAATGTAAATCATGATTTATATATCATATATATTCAGTGTATATATATATAATAGATAGATGAATGAAATACACCGTTCATGGAGACGGTAGACCGTACGTACGCATGAACGATGTTTTCCTTTCTTATTGATTTGAATGGAATTAAGTAGGTGACATACATATATATATATACATAAATATAGTAGCATTATTGTGTCATATATTTAATGATTACTTATTATATATACTTTATAATCATTCTTGAATTTTTAACTTGGAAAATGAATCTCATCACGTCGTGGAGACGATAATCCGTACGTATGCACGAGCGATGATATAGTTCCCATATTTATTGAATGTAATTGGAGTGGATGATATAATATCATAGGATCAGTATGATTTTATAATAATCATATATAGTAATTATTTACACCATTATACCCATCCAAGTAAGGTGGTGGTGGAAAAACAGATTACACCATGGCGTGGAGACGGTATTCCGTACGTACGCACGTGCGGTGATTTCATTTTCCGTAGGATGGATAGAATGTGAAATAGGGTTGTTTCATATTTATAATAACATATTAGTATATAATTAATACTGATGTTATTACTTTATAATTAAACAAATAAAGAATAATAAGTTTAAGAATAAAGAAACTTGAAAGAAAAATTAGAAGAGATTACCTCTTCCTCGGCGCACCTCCTTTAAACTTCTTATTAGGGCACTAGAGTTGGTCTTTTGAGAAGACCATAACCTCTATTATATAACTAGAGAGGTTGTTAAGAGTAATTGGCATGGTTTTGACAAGCTTCAAGGCTCAAAAGGGTGTGAAGAGAAGAGGGAAGGGGTGCCTTTTTTATAAGGGAGGAGAGGGGCACCTTAGTAAAACTTAAAATATTATTTTATAATAAAGTCATATTCGGTTTTTCATAGCTAAAAATTTATTTATTTCGAATATAAGGTGGGTATGGGTCGAAATCCTCTCAACCATTAGGTTTTAGACAAGTTTAGGTTACTATTTTAACCTTATCTTTTAGATTTAACTCTAAGTTAAATAATTTATCTTTTACCATGTCTTCTTGTTTTCTTACACTATATGGTTAATAAACTTACAATAACAAGCCAAAATAACCCCAAGTGTTTCATTATTAATATATATAACCTTATCTAAGTCATTTGGATGAAACTTAGATTTTTAGGAATATTATAACAATTAATAATATAATATTTGTTTTAAAAACTATTTTATGTCCATTTTGACACTATTTAGTAATTGATTTTTGTGAAAATCATAACAGCATGATTAGTTCGAAAAAATTTAATTAAATCAATAATAACATGTCATATTAACCAATTAAATTAGTGGAATTCATAAAAAGTCTAAAATTATATTTATTTGGGTATTTATAACATCAATTATGTTAATATTTCATTAATAAGATAATTGCTACATCATCATTGTGTCATAAATACATTAAATTATTTAATGTCTAAAAATTATAAATAAAATACCATTATGTAGGAAATTTTTTAAATTTATATTTAATATTTATAGTCGAATTTATCTTATGTATAACCCTATATTAAAAATGTTTTAGTTATTAAACTTTGATTTTAACTATTTTAATTCTTCTTTAAATAAAATAATAATAAATGTCCTAATCTAATCCAAGTGGACCTAAAGGGTAATATTTTATTCCTAAGGTTGTTTTTGGTCGAATTACACTTATCCAATAGAATTAAAACATGTGTTAGGGTAATAATAATATCATTTTTACCCTTAATTACCCTATTTACTTTTTACCGTGGTAAATAATAGTAAAAAGTTACTATTCACCAAAAATTATTTTTATCTTATTAAACCAAATTTTACTCCATGATATTAACCATGTCTCTCGTATTTTCGAAATTCCACTCACAGAAGCGGTAAAATTATGTTTTATGTAAATTTTCAAACTCTCCTAGGAGGTGGGTAAAACAAGGTGAAAAGTTCAATAAAATTTTTATATGTCTAAAATTATTATAAAATGACTCCAATTAATTACATTGAACTTATATAGGTATTATGTATCAATTTTCACCTAAAATAAATTTAAATAAAATAAATAATTATTTATATAAAAATTCGGTTTTTAAATAGTAACATAGTGTTTTCACTATTCATCAAAAATTGAAAGTTTTCAAAAAAATACCGAAAATTCACCCTAGGATAATTTTGATATTCCGAATCCAAAAATGAAGTCCATTTTGAAAAATAAAATTTTAAAAAGTGGGTATTACTATTCATAACGGCTAGTTTATATAATATTTTAATAACATATCGTTATTTAGTGAAACTCGGTATTGCGTAAAACACATGCTATCATGGAAGGTCGTGATTGCGTGTAATGCAAGCCAAGTCAAGGATGTGTGTAGTGCAAGCTCTTTTTGGTGTAGCGTACAACACAATACATCAATGAAATTAAAAAGAATATTTTTCATAAAATCTAGGGGTGTTATATTCTACCCCCCTTAAAATGAATTTCACCCTCGAAATTCATCGGGGTTATAAATGGTTTACTAATCGAAAGTTTCTTTAATAGAAAACCACATCGTAAAAAGGAATACCAAAACTTATCTTTAAAAACTAAAGTATGAAACGTAATGGTTACCCAAATTAACTAATCACTGGGTTTCCACATAGGAGAACATAGGTGAAAATATGGATATGGAAGAGAAATCTAACCATCATGTTATGATGGTGAGTGGTAGAGAACATGGCTATGAAAAAGCCAAAAATCACAAAGCCATAAATTTGTGATGATCTAAGGTACCATCTGATTCATCGGATATAAGGGCACTAGGACAACATTTTTGGTTTTCAAGATCATTTCCCTAAAGTTGAAGAATTAGAAGAAATACTTACTTTATTTTGGTATAATCTCACTGTTGTTCATGCCTTAACAATTTCCACTTCATCTCTTAAAGAAATGAAGTTGAATTTTTCATTTGTGAGGTGTTAGTAGATCATGTGATAGAATTATGGGTCATTCCATATGTCTCAAACAAAAGGTTAGCAAAAGTTATCAAATACACATAAGTCCATCTATGGTGAGGTTAATCATATATGATTCCAAAAATGGACTTATACTTCATCTATCATACTTATTAATATAATAAAACTAGTTTCTACTAACCAGGGACTTCCTGTAGGCTAGTGGTAGGTGATAAAGATCCGTCGCACTTCAGTTGTGGGTTCGATTCCCACAACCTTGTCTGACGCGACGGGTTGTCTCCCGTCCTGCAGGTTGTCCCTTTTTCTAAAACTACATTATAATAACATTCCTACAATAAAATAGAAAAAAATAATATCATATGTCTAACTTAATTTATTCCAATCTTTAAAATTATGCAAAATACTTCTGTCCAAGCTCATAGTATAAAGAAAACAATTACTAGAAATTTCATCTACCGAGCATGTGAATACCATCATTTATCCCCCATTTATCATATGATAAATCTTGTTGGTCACATTTCAAACATGTGAATACCTTAATCATGTATTCTCATGAACCATAGTGAAAATATGAATGCTTCCACAAGGTAACTCTTTCCATAATCCAAAATCCCAAAAATTCTATATACTCAAACCATGATATCACTTTTTCCTTATATTAGTCATGAGCTCATTAATACTATCAAACATTTCATTATCTCCTTATCCCTTCTTTATGCACATATCATCTGCTTTCCAAAATATTTGAATCACTTTTCATGGTTACCGGTACCATATAATTATCGAAAACCACAATAAACCATTACATAGATATTCCAATGTTCCATAATACTATAAATGAGATTCCACAACATTATTTTGGAATCCCTTTACATAAACACATAATCATTCCACCACATCGTTGTCATACTCAACATTTCTAATAGTGATCGCATGTGACTTCCCTTTTTCCTTTTCCTTAAGAGGTTTCTCACATTGATCATCATTAACCCTTGGATTAGGGAATTGATTAGCATAATGCCCCCATTTCCTTGCACTTGAATCATTGAAGTGTTTGTGGTTCATTCTCTATAGTCTTTTCTTTATTCACATCATTATCAAACCTTTTTCCATTACTTTAATACTCATCTACTCGATGACCTTCTTTTCCACACTTAAAATAATTTCTAGTCCCTTTAAGACAATCTCCACCATGATTCTTTCCACACTTTGAGAATAAAGAAACATTTATCTTCTTTTCACCATTATTCTGAGATTTCTCCTTAAACTCCATCTTTTGTTTCTTGTCAAAACCATGAGATGGATATGTAACACCAACTTCCATTTCTACCTTGATATCACAACACACAATTTCTTCATAGCTACTGAATTATCTTATAGCTAATTCCCTTCTAAGACTTGGTTTTAAGCCACTGAAGAATCGATCAAATTTACTTTCAGGTTGGATGATAAAGCCAGATGCATACCTTGAAAGCCTTGTAAAATTTTCTTTGTATATACCAACAGATTCATCATCCTTTTTCTTAAGCTCAAGGAAATCCTTTTCCATCTTTGTTCGAAGAATATGAGGGAAGTACTTTTTAAAAAATAAGTTCTTGAACTCATCCCATTCCATGGATTCAATTTCATCTCGGGGCCTCATATTCTTAATTAGACTCCACCATTGATCTGCTTCACCTTCTAAACGATAAATAGACAGAATGACTTTTTCATGTTCTGAATAGTGAAGTATGGAAAATATCTTATCAATGGTACTGATCCATTTTTCAGCAACTAGTGGATTAGAAGACCCACTGAAAGAAGGTGGACGTTGCCTCGTGAAAGATTTAATAGAATATTGTTCCCTTCTCTACTCATTTAGAAGTCCAGAATGATTCATAGCTTGTGTAAGTATAGCAATAAGATTTTTCACTCCATCTCCCATAACGTTGGTTTTTTCAGGAGGAAAATCATTACATCGTCCATTACATTGATCAACACGGTTCCTTCGGGTTCCAGTCATCATCTAAAACCCAAAAAGAATAGTTTGAGAGACAAAAATCATGCTAGGGAAAACAACATAATAAAGGGGAAGTACCTTCAATATCAAAAAAATTAGGTATATTTCTAATATCATTACTGTAATTCTAGGACTATAACCTATACTTATACTTAACCTTAGGGACATCCCTAGACATACCTTAGAAATATCTCTAGAGATCTCACTAAAGATTTTTCATCCTAGTTTCCAAAGGATAACTAAACCTTTCCTCTAATAACAACTGTAGAGACCCAAAGCCTGACGTACATGGACATTACATTACTTTTGTAGAATACTTAATACATAACAAAAAGTAACACTCAAGGATCATAATAGTTTAGTGTCTTTGGAAACTCGGAACAAAATCTTCTAATCATTGTAAAAGATCTTCAACATCTCCCATAAAGATCTTCCCATTTGGTTTTCTTACCTAAAACTTTTCTTTATATCCTAGGGAAAAGAAAACATATAAAGGGTGAGCTCAAATTCTCAGTAAGGGTAAACATAGAGAACATAAAACAATCCATAAACATTTTAATGCAAAAACATGAACATAAAATCTAAACATCAAAATCTTGAGCAAAGACATGAATCTTCGTAAGGCATATATCATAAGGGAACATCAATAATGATAAAATATCATGGGAATAAAACATTTAATTGTGGAAAAACATTAATAACATGATATGATTTCCATAGTATCCAAGACATTACTGCCAAGACCATCTTAGTGGACAAATTCCCTTTCTGAATCGTGTTCACTCCTCATTTCAGTCCTATAACACTGAACCGGATTAACTTACCGTTCCATCCATGTCTATCTCATGAGATATAAATCTTTACCCAATGCATTGGAGGGAGATATAGGTCCCACCCATCTCATAATGAAATCATTCTTACTTGTGCCACAAAATAAACATAAAACATTCATCATAACCCGAAGAATAAAATGGGTTTCATAAACATCATCCCATCATAACATAATCTGTATAAAACAAATGGATATAATTTCATCATAATATAAGTAAAACCATGTAAATAATAGAGAAATTATACTTGAAACATACACATATGAAATAATGTCATCTTATATGGAAAATGGTTTTGATAAAACACTTGAAATGAATTCTTGAGGAAAATATCCTTTCTTCTTCAAAATCATTTTCTTTTCACAAAATGCCATGAAATCTTAAAATAAAAGTACTTTATTGAAAATAGTCATAAAATTTTGTAGATTAAACTTCATTTAAATCATTCATTATGAAACTGTAAAAATCTATTCACGTCGTATAAGTTAAAAATAACATTCTTCTCGTACTTTTGTCGGAAAAATCAAAAAGTTCCTCATATGGTAAACAAAAGAAAGATTCCTTCCATAACAGAAATTAAAAGTCAAAGAGGGGTAAACATGTCATTAAACAATAATGAAAGAATATTAAACACTTTATGAAAAACATTTTATGGGCATATATGAAAAATATAACCCTAGTAAATACTTACGTATAAGCAATCTCGGATAAAAATGAGATTTGCAAAATTATCTCATACCTTATGTCTGATATGATTCATATGTATCCGGACCTCCTGTATAATTATTTAAATAATGTTATTGAAATATTACAGAATCATATTCATTGTTATGATATCATATATGGTTCAATTATGACTTTATAATACCCGTTCTTTTATAAATTCCATGTTAAAGCAGCGTTTTGGGTAAAATCGTTTTATTTATGGTACGTGTTTCGATTTGTTGTTATTGATATTATTATTAATTATATCATGATTTAATTTCTTCCAGAATGTAAATCATGATTTATATATCATATAAATTCAGTATATATATATTTATATATAATATATAGATGAATGAAATACATCGTTCATGGAGACGGTAGACCGTATGTACGCATGAACGTTGTTTTCCTTTCTTATTGACTTGAATGGAATTAAGTAGCTGACATACATATATATATATACATAAATACAGTAGCATTATTATGTCATATATTTCATGATTACTTATTATATATACTTTATAATCAATCTTGAATTTTTAACATGGAAAATGAATCTCATCGCGTCGTGGAGACGGTAATCCGTACGTACGCACGAGCGATGATATCGTTCCCATATTTATTGAATGGAATTGGAGTGGATGATATAATATCATAGAATTAGTATGATGTTATAATAATTATATATAGTTATTCTTTACACCATTATACCAATCCAAGTAAGGTGGTGGTGGAAAAACATATTACACCACGGTGTGGAGACGGTATTTCGTACGTACGCACGTGCGGTGATTTCATTTTCCATAGGATGGATAGAATGTGAAATGGGGTTGTTTAATATTTATAATAACATATCAGTATATAAGTAATACTGATGTTATTACTTTATAATGAAACAACTAAAGAAGAATAAGTTTAAGAATAAAGAAACTTGAAAGAATCGTTAGAAGAGATTACCTCTTCCTCAGCGCACCTCCTTTAAACATCTTATTAGGGCACTAGAGTTGGTTTTTTGAGAAGACCAGAACCTCTATGATATAACTATAGAGGTTGGGAAGAGTAATTTTCAGGGGTTGGCCGAGCTTCAAGGCGCAAAAGGGTGTGAAGAGAAGAGGGAAGGGGTTACCTTTTTATAAGGGAGGAGAGGGGCACCTTAGGAAAACTTAAAATATTATTTTATAATAAAGTCATATTCGGTTTTTCATAGCTCCAAATTGATTTATTTTGAATCTAAGGTGGTTATGGGTCTAAATCCTCTCAACCAATAGGTTTTAGACAAGTTTAGGTTACTATTTTAACCTTATAGTTTAGATTTAACTCTAAGTTAAATAATTTAACTTTTACCGTGTCTTCTTGTTTTCTTACACTATATGGTTAATAAACTTACTATAACAAGCCAATAAAACCCCAAGTGGTTAATTATTAATATTTATAACCTTATCTTAGTCATTTTTCCGAACCTTAGATTTTTAGGAATATTATAACAATTAATAATATAATTTTTGTTTTAAAAACTATTTTATGTCAATTTTGTCTTTATTTGGTAATTGAATTTTGTGAAAATCATAACAGCATGATTAGTTCTAAAAAAGTTAATTAAATGAATACTAACATGTCATATTAACCTAGAAAATTAGTTGAATTCATAAAAAGTCTAAAATTACATTTATTTGGGTATTTATAACATTAATTATGTTAATATTTCATTAATATGGTAATTACTGCATCATCATTGTGTCATAAATAAATTAAATTATTTGATGTCTAAAAATTATAAATAAAATACCATTATGTAGGAAATCTGTTTAGCTTACTATTGAATATTTATAGTTGAATTTTTCTTATGTATAACACTATATTATAAATGTTTTTGTTATTAAACCTTGATTTTAACTATTTTAATTCTTCTTTAAATAAAATAATAATAAATATCCTAATCTAATCCAAGTGGACCTAAAGGGTAATACTTTATTCCTAAGGTTTTTTTTGGTCGAATTACACTTATCCAATATAATTAGGACATGTGTTAGGGTAATAATAATATCATTTTTACCCTTAATTACCATATTTACTTTTCACCGTGGTAAATAATAGTAAAAAGTTACTATTCACCAAAAATTATTTTTATCTTATTGAACCACATTTTACTCCTTGATATTAACCGTGTCTCTCAGATTTTCAAAATTCCACTCACAGAAGCAGTAAAATTAAGTTTTATGTAAATTTTCAAACTCTCCTAGGAGGTGGGTAAAAGACGGTGAAAAGTTCAATAAACTTTTTATATGTCTAGAATTATTATAAAATGACTCCAATGAATTACATTGAACTTATATAGGTATTATGTATCAATTTTCACCTAAAATAAATTTAAATAAAATAAATAATTATTTATATAAAAAGTGGGTTTTTAAATAGTAACCCAGTGTTTTCACTATTCATCAAAAATTTAAAGTTTTCAGAAAAATACCAAAAAATCACCCTAGGATAATTTTGATATTCCGAATCCAAAAATGAAGTCCATTTTGAAAAATAAAATTTCAAAAAGTGGGTATTACTATTCATAACGGCTAGTTTATATAATATTTTAATAACATATCGTTGTTTAGTGAAACTCAGTATTGCGTACAACACATGCTATCGTGGAAGGTCGTGATTGCGTGTAATGCAAGCCAAGTCAGGGATGCATGTAGTGAAATCTCCTTTTGGTGTAGCGTACAACACAAGACATCAATGAAATTAAAAAGAATATTTTTCATAAAATCTCAGGGTGTTACATGATGTGTTTCTTCTGACGCCTCTCATCAACTCAAGAACCTTTTTCTAGTTGTGGTTGCTGAGATTCCTAATGTGTTGTGGTATGATAGAAATAATTATTTTCATCGTAATTTCTCATTCAATATTCGTGAAGGTAGGGTGAGGATACTTTCTTCCATTCATGAAGCTGCCAAAATTCACCAATGGAACTATAATAATTCTATTTCTAAATTTAGAATTTTTTTGTTGCCTCAGTGTTGGAGGTATTTATATCCAACCTTGACTTACATTTGAAGTATTTTTGAAGTTTCCATTCATGGTATGGATGAAAGTTAATGATGATGGTCCCTATAAAGGAAAATTTGGGTGCCTTAGGATGTGTAATGGTGTACCGAGACCACCTTGGACTACTGCTTGATTCATTCTATGGCTACTATGGCATAAAACCATCTTTGTAAGAATAAATGTTAAGCATTATTCATTTGATTTCCTTTATAATTAATAAAGGTTGGAACAATATCTAGATTGAAAGATATTCAATAGCCATCATGCATGCATTATATAAAGGCGTGGTGCATCTTGCATGGACTCTCACAACCCAATGGATTGATTGACTCCACTATCTCTTGCAGACTAATCATATCATTACGCATGTGTTTCGAGAAGTGAACACAGTTGAATATGGGGCTTGAAAATAAGAAATTAAACCATGATATTATCTTGTTGGATTTCCATCCCATGTATCTGACTCCCCTCTATGATAAATATTGTAAAAGGATCCTTTTTTTCATCCCTTGTAATTTTTACGTTTATTCTTTCAATAAATATGACTTGTTTGTTTGAGAAAGGCTCTACCTTTTTACGAAAAATGGAATTCATGTTTCCATGAATACATCATTTGTATGGGGTTAGACTTATTTCCTGTTGAGTCAATCATTTCTTAAAAGGAATTCTAGTGGTATAAAGAAATATTGTTGGGAAAATTTTCGTGCACTTTCTTTGATTTCCCGTTATTATTGTATTTATTTTTAAGTCTTCATAGTTTACCTCTCCTCTAGGAAATATTTACCATGAAATTGAAAAAAAAATGGGATATAATGCCACATGATTGGTGCATGATTAGTTATAACCTTATATAAATCATAAAACTATCCTATAATGTTTACCAAATACTAACTGCACTATTGGAAAATTATTATTACAACCATGTAGCCTAAATGTGTTGGTAACCAAACCTTCTAGTAAGGGGAGCATGGTTGGTGAAATGTTTTTCAACCATTCAGCCAAACCATAGACACATCCCAACATAATAAATTATTTACTTTTATAAAATTCGTATTCCCTACACAAAATATAATCTCACCCTAACCCACCCATTATCCAACACATGTTGCACACCAAACTAGGGTGGGTGGGAGAGCCTCAATACCCTTCAACATTTTTCCTCCATAGTTATTTGTCATGGTTTCTATATGAATCAATCACATCCCTCTAATGTCAGGTCATCTTTCTATTATATTTTTTCTTTATCTATAGTTTCCTTTAGTTTCATCATCTCCCCTTTTTTCCAATAAAATGAACCATATATTGAATGGGGTTCCTCTAAGTTACCAGTTTTGGTTTCTTGGGCAAAAAAATATTGATTTGAAACCCATTATAATGACATTAATTGGAGGCAATGTGATTCTCTCCATTTATGATGCTTGACCCTCACATTTTCATTTAAATTCAAGAAACATATTCAATTGTATTTTTATAGGGTTTTTTAGATAGATATTAAAAATATTAATTATCATTGATGATTATTTAAATAAAATTACACGCTTTACATTATTTTTTCTTTATTAAAAATTCATTTTTATCAAACAATAAATATGAAAATTAGTTGACTAAATTAACCTCACACAATATGGATTTTAAAATTTTCATGAATGGACCTTATAAATGATTTATAAATTTTAAAGTTCATTTGATTTATTTCATGGTAAGAAAAAATACCAATTTTAATATATATATTGATATAATCACCTGTTAATATGTTATTTTTTGAAATACGAAATATATGTACATATATGTGAATGAATATGGGTATAACATTAGAGGGTAACATTGGAAATTGAAAATTGATATTTAAATATAGTTTGAAACATATTTTTAAATGAATTTATAAAAAATATCTATGTGGCCTGATTGGATTTTTTTTATATGTTTTTCCTTTGTTATATTTGATTTACAATGGAGTAAAATTATCGTGTTGTTCTAGTGAAATGTGTTGAAACCATACATGAATTTTTTTTAAATACTAATAGCACATGATAACCCTTGGTACTTAGGTGGGATGAATATGAAATTTAATCTAGGAAATGGTCAACCCTATATATCCACTGTAGCAAACTATTATTGAAAACATAAAATTTTGATGATATGGATTAGTTACCATGAGGAAATTGGCTTCTTCTTCCACGTGGTCTCCTAAAAGAGAATGATTATGTGTGGTTCAATCCCCCACCATTTGAGGATCATAGGATAAGCCCTACCTATATTATAATGGGGCCACCCACTATTCATGATTTGTATGTCTACCATTCTTTCATTACTTATTCATTAACAAAATATATTTTTTAACTTATATAAATTGGAAGGATTATTTTTGTAAAATATATATGTATTATTATTTAATGACATGAATGAAATGTTTTTGTTTAAATGTATAACCCTATTTATTTTGAAAGAAATGTTTTTAAAGATGATGACATATGGTTTTTTTGTAAATAAAAATGAAGAAAATAGTAATTATAAAATTTTATTTCAAAAATAATTGAAAAATAATTTCTATTTAAATATTATAACCAAGATGTGATTTATTTAAATTTATTACTAGGATCTCAAAACTCACTCCTATTATCATATCAGGTTCTAGTTCATTTTTTTTCTTATTTACTATGTTTTCTTTAGGTTGAATGGTGACTAAGGGATTCAAATAGTGGTATGATGATTATTATATTATATTTTGTATCCTTTTAACATAATCCAAATAATCATTATCTATTTTTTTCTTTAATAGTTGGTGAAATATATATATGCGGATATGTGTTTTTGGTTCTCATTGGTTGATTATATGGAGGTATGGGGATGTGAGCTAAGGTAAGTTTTTTTTCTTTGTCTTCTTTAAATTGTTTATATTAATTTTTTTTCTATTGTTTCATGGGACTCTAAGATATAGAGTGGTTATTCACATTTCAAGCATACTATTTTAATTTATTTAATGGTTACAAATAATTTCAATTGACTCTAATTATGGATATCATTTTACATGATGGATTGGGGATGCTCCTAAATTATGTCACTAGCTGGTTTGATCATATGAAGAATAGATGAATCAAATTGGTTTAGGACATTATTATCTATCCTAAAATATGATAGTATTTTTTAAAAGTCGGTAGAGTATTGAATTGGGATATGGGATATCATATCCAATGATTAAGTAAAAACGTATTGATTTTTTATGATTTATGGGAAACGAATCTATGTAAATCATATCTTAAAATAGGAATCAATCGTTTTAGAAAAATATATAATCTAATGACCATTAAGATATATTTTCATGTCATAAAATATGATATGATATATATGGATCCACCTTTACATATTAGTTTTAGGATAAGATAATTCTATCAATCATAAAATTTTATTATTAGAATTTAAAATGTTTAATCCTTTTATCCCATAAATCAATGCCTATGATTTTCATTAGATAGAAATATACAACTTATATTATAATATATAATTAGAAATTCATCATAAAACATGATTTAATAAAAAAAAAATATTTCCTATGATATTAAATAAATAATTTTACTAAATTATTTAATTATTTTTTATAAAAAATAATAACATATATTTTAGTGATATTTATTAAATTATTAAACTTTTATATGTTAATTAACTATAATGATGTGCCAAACAAAACCAGGATGCCACTTAACAGGTTCCCCGAGCCCGGTGGTCCACATAGCCTCAAGCGCATCATCTCAAATACTAGAGGTTTCTGACTAGCAGCAAGGGCCTAGGGTGTGTCTATGGGAAGACTATGCCCTCATTAGTAGAGTGTAGCATAGACGGAGAGATATAAATGAATAGTGAACAATATAAGTAATATAAATAAATAGCGTAAGAAAACATATGCAATAAATGAGAAAGAACAACAATAGTCGTATCAACCGGAACAATGATGATGTAATGTCATGTCACTAGAAAACTAAAAATTGTGGATACAAGTCAGTAATCATAACATGTTCCACAAGGTAAAAGGGAACAAAGTGCACTCCAAGAATCCCGAGATCCTACTTGGTCATCTTCTATCAAGATCCATACTATAAGAACATAATAAAGTATTGGAAGCTACATGATTCCCTTTATCAATACATACGACCATGTAATCTACTACGAATACCAAACGGTGCCCAGAGAGGGTGCAAGAAAAATTTCAGTGGGTCACCACCAACGGTGTCTATAATATTCTACCCGTGTAATGCAATATAGCAGTGTGCAGACATGCATATATAAAGTAAATAAAGTATTAAAATATAACTAAATAACCATGTACATGCATAAACCCTCAGCTGGTGTGTGAAAATGTAACCAGTTCATTAATTAATCAATTACCATTTAATGGTAAAAGGTCATGTGAGGAATATCCAACACTGACATCACCTCATTTTAGTATAAGTAGTGAAGGTCCCAAGACATAACAAGGCAACCAGAAAATGATATCCAGTGAGGGAGTTCTAGTGTAAGAACCAAGGTAACGTAATCTCATAGAAATCTAACCCAGTAGAATCTGAGTCTAGATAATTGGTAAGAGTGTAATCCAATGAGCGTAATCCAAGAAATTCCACTATAAAGCGCCTACTGAGTCCAAGGTGATCGACCAAGGTAAAATGGGGATAAAAGAGGTAAGGCCCTATGGGATTCACCATGGAACCTACTAGTCAATGTTGGATCCTAGAAGTGTATCTGAGGTATCTTGTAATAGAGATGGAGACCCAATGGTAGTATACCGGGCATCCAAGGAATAGAAAAGAACCATAGTCTAAGTGGGTATCAACCTAAGAAAACCATTTCCTGGAATCATAATAGGGTTCCTGAGACCCAAGGTATTCTCCGCTCAAAATCCAAGGTGAGCTCAAGTTAGTAAATTCATATTTGATATTGTAATCATGTAATAATTCATTTTGTTAAATTATTTACTTCCATTAGTGTGGATAGGTCGAGTAGAGTTGAAACCATTTTTTTATTGGTCTACTCCTTGTCTTCCATTAGTGTGGATAGGACATGTAGTGTTGCAACAATTTAGTCAAGTCTGAGTTATCCATTAAGGAATAATCAATTATTGAGGTTCACTCTGCTAGATTCCATCAACATGGAAAGGGGGGCTAAGGACATGTAACCTTTATTAAAACTTTTTTATATGTCCAAGTTATATACTTAGTATACCTTTCATTTCACATTTTTTATTTCACATTTAATAAACATTTATAAGCACTTACCTTAGGCGGTTCAAGTGGTGAGCATACATGGTACATGACATTATCCAATTCTCAGTAATAACAAGACATTTATGATGAGAATAATTACCTTTAGAATGTTCAAGCAAAGGAACATCTGAACAGTTCCTCAAACATGCCAGAACACTAAAAACCCAATTTATGGCATAAACTTCGACAAGAGGTGGATTGATTTGTGGGTCAAACCACAAATAACTAGTCACATATTTGGAAAGAGAATAACCATATTATTATAACAAGTATAATCATGGAATGATGTGAAATATAATTTTTGATAATTAAATTTTGACATCCTACCGAAGGATTAGATGAAAATTATAATTTCCAATATGGGTTTGGAAACGATATGAATTGGGATTATCTAACCTAAAAAATTTAGTATCAACAACCGACATTATTCCATTTGAAACCCCATCTATTCCAAAACCCACAAGCTTTCCAAAATCATTACCGTAAGACTTACAACCAACTCTCCTACATAAAACTGCTTCTATTCCAACATATGTGACCCTTTAAACAACCTTTAACAAGTGAATCACCACCAGTATAAGAACATGAAAGTCCCATTGTTAAAGATATTAGGAATGAGTTTAAGGATCGTAAATCCCGACTCACTAGATTAGTGATGATTATCTAAAATAATGGGAAATTGATCGCGTTGTCGAGCGCGTCAAATTATTTGTTTAATTTTGACTAGAATTTCTGCAGTATAGCAGAAACCCTAGGTCGTCTCTCGATGGAGACTTAGATCATTAATTTAAAAAGATGGTTTTTATTATGAATGTAAAAGGTGAATGAGGTTTTTTAAAACATGGGGGTTTGATGATTAAAGATGAAAATATAAAATTAAAGCATTAAAACAATGTAGAGATTAACAGAATTAATTAAGCGTGATCAACTCGGGGTACTCTCTTGATGTTTATCCTTCATCGCTTCATGATATAGGGTTATGATCTTTTAATCCCAGGTTTTTAACACCTAGAACAATAATGTTACTGAGTTTATACTAGGATACCTCCTAGGGTTCAGTCGAAAACACACAATGATTCACCGGACACCGCCGATGGTTGGGTGAATTGTGTTTGACTTCATAACTGAGACTCACCAACGAAACACATGAAGAACTCGATGCGCTATCCAGGTTTGTATGTTATTTCTTTTTGATACCATGTCATAAATTTACATGCCCTTTACAGTGATTATGTGAGTTCAATTGACCAATATAAACCACACAAACACCGCAATTGAAAGGGGGAAAAGAAAGTGGTGAATGGTGTGTGAAACATCACATGAATGGGTACCCCCAAACATGATCATATGAGTTGAGCATGACATACCAGTTCATAACTAAATAAAATAAGAATAGAGGATGATTAAAAACAACACAATAACCTATAATTCAAAAGATCATTCAAATATTACAAACATGAAGCTTGGGATTTACATCATGTTCCTCCCCAGGTGATCACAAAGGGTTTAGAAACCCATGGGAGAGGAGGAAGAGAAAGATGTTGGGGTAGAACATCATATAGCCTCCAGAACTACTAGGGATGTTGAGAATACTTCTTGGGGACTCTAAAATGGAAGCACCTTACCTCCTGGATGAACTTTCAAATGGGGTGCCCAAGGTGTCTTTTTATATACAAAATGGGAAGTGGTTTTGGGCACCTAGATTTTGATAAACCAATTGGAGAAAGGTTTTTGGCTATTAGACAGCAGAATATCCTTTTTGAAAAAACTGGAAAGTTGTATCCCCACATCTTATCTATCACCAATGAAAGTTTGGAACCATTTGGACACATACAGCTCTCAATATTGATACAATACAGAACGCCACTTTTGACTTTGTGCATATCCAGTGTCTTGGATAGATCAGTTCATATGGGCCCCATAGAAGCCGAATCGATATTGGGTTCCTTGATATGAAATTTAGCCTATTAAATTTTTGACAGGCCCAAAAATTTCATCCCATTTGGTTGCACGAATTTCGTGTACTATTCAAAACAGTGGATAGATGTCCATTGGATGCCCTGCAGTTTGGTCCATTTTTCTTCTGGATAATCTTCGGGACTCCAAATCATCTTTACCTTCAATAAAATTATCAAAACAAGTTACATTTACCTTTTTAACAAAAAATAAATGAATAAAACATAAGTGAATTGTGTTATTATATTTGGAATTTATAATACAGATTTAGTTTAATAAAATGGTGTAAGGGTGAAAATGACATAGTGAATCGTAGTAAGATCACACCCCCACACCTAAACATTTTCACTCCTGGGAAAATTCACATATCCAAATAAAATGATGCATTTATATATATTCCCAAAATCATGAAGATTTAAAATTTGAGGAAATTTTATTTGAAGTAATGTGATCAATGCACGAACCACACCAAGGATTTCTTCCTAGTGAAAATAGAAAAAGATGTCTCATAAATCATATCATAGTGAAATTCAAAAAGATTCATGATACCAAATTGAGCAAGGAATTCAGAAGTCAACCATGACAATAACTCTCCATGTGTGTGTGTGAAAACAATTCCATGCAATTATTTCAACTTGCTATCCAATAAATATAGGTTATTTTAACATTTTTCAGCTTAAATGATTTTGTCTGCCGAACCTACCCTACATCCTTTGCAATCATATTTCAAGACCCACTCACATAAGCATTCCCAGAATTCAAACTATAAGCTCCCAACCTAGATATCCCCATATTATTCACATTTCATCACTCCCCTCATTTATTTATTTTTTATAAGTTTCATATGGAACAAATCTCACACTCATCTCTTAACCCTTGATTGTTCTCCTCATGACACTAATTGCAATAGTTATAACAAGATCAAAGGTTAAGGAGGAGTTTTTTTTGACCTGCCCATGACACAACCATTTTTTTAGGGCGTGCAACAGTCAGACATTAGGTACACACGCATAGGTCAATCTGGTACAGTAATAAAACAGATCGGATAAGGAACGAACATATGGAAATATCATTTAAAGCTGAAAAATATTAACCTAACAGATATTTACCTTATATTAAGTAAGAAATATTCACACTTTGTGGTTTGGTGCAAAAAATTGTGGAGATATTAGTGACATAGTTTTTTCAAAAACTACTCACACAAGGGGCATCAATCATCCCAAAGGTTTCACATAGATATAACCATTTATATCATTGATAGAAAACCAATTCATTAAAAAAGAAAATCACTCTCTGATGTTAAATTCATACAAATATTCTTTTTTTCCTTCATTATGGTATTTTTACTTTCCCCCCTTTATGGTCACCAAATCATGGAACTTCGAAGTTGTTGATGGGGAAAAATGAAAATACCATAAAGAAGGAAAAAAAGAGAAGAAAGGAGAAGATGATGAAAATTCCTAACTAACCCAGGAATGTATCCACCCCCCCACA
This sequence comes from Viscum album, assembly GCA_963277665.1. Taxonomy (NCBI): domain Eukaryota; kingdom Viridiplantae; phylum Streptophyta; class Magnoliopsida; order Santalales; family Viscaceae; genus Viscum; species Viscum album. The sequence continues at coordinate 1,039,418,743 of OY728143.1, read as the reverse complement.
CCTAGAATGTGTAGTGTCCTCACTGAAATAATTATGAATGTGAGAAGGAAGGATAAAACCTGGTGTGTTTTCTTGGTATGATGCATCGAGAAGGTGGATTTCCTCCACCATAATCTTCGGAAAATCCTCATATAAGTGTTTAAGTCACTGCCCATTGACGGTAAGACTTCGTCCACTCTACTCATGAAAAATATGTATTGCACTAAAAGGGTAATCATTAGTAACAGTATAAGGACCGAGCCATCGGGAACGAAGCGTACCTGGGTGGATCTTAAGTCTAGAATTGTACATGAGGACCTTATCACCAATATGGAACTTCCGCTGGTGAATCATGCTATCATGAAGAGCCTTAGTCTTCTCTTTATAGATCCGGGAGTTCTCATATGCATCACGTCGAATTTCTTCCAATTCTTGAATCTGCAGCTTTCTTTACTCACCTGTATCTAAAAGATTCATATTACATTGCCTAACGGCCCAATATACACGATGTTCTACCTCATATGGGAGGTGAAAAGACTTTCCAAACATAATATTATATGGTAAAATTCTGATCGGGGTTTTAAAATAAGTACGGTACGCCTGAAGTGCATCATCCAAGCGCAAACTCCAATCATTCCTATTGGGTTGTACCGTTTTTTCCAAGATTTTTTTAACTTCCTGATTTGATATTTCTACTTTTCCATTAGTTTGGGGGTGATATGTAGTGGAGACTTTATGATCAACCCCATACTTATGAAGAAAATTTTTCATGTTGCAATTGCAAAAATGTGAACCCTGATCATTAATGATGAATCTTGGTAAACCAAACCTACTGAATATTTGGAACCTCACAAAATCAACAACCACTCGAGATTCAATGGTCCTGGTGGCCTTTGCTTCCACCAATTTAGATACATAGTCAATATCCAATAAGATGTACACAAAGCCAAATGAATTTGGAAAAAGCCCCATGAAGTCAATGTCCCATGCATCGAATATTTCATAGAATAACATGGGCCGTTGGGGCATTTCATTCCTCTTTGAGATATTCCCTGTGAATTGACAATGACTACATGACTTGAAAAATCTATGGGCATCCCTGTATAAAGTTGGCCAATAAAGTCCTAAGTCAAGGACCTTTCTAGCTATACGTTGAGAGCCAAAGTGTCCCCCACAGGCCAAAGTGTGTTAGAAGGTCAAAACATAGGTGAACTCATGATCAGGGACACACCGACAAACTACTTGGTCATTACAAATTCTCCACAAGTATGGGTCATCCAAGATGTACCAACGAGACTCATGCTTAAGTCTCTAGGATTGTGAAATACCGAAATCAGTGGGGACCCTAGATGTTGCTAGAAAATTCACAATGTCTGCATACCAGGGGGTAAGGTCCACAACATCATAAAGGTTATCATGAGGGAAGAATTATCCAATGGGTAGGGGTGAGTCAACCTGATGGTCCAATGGTGGGGAAATCCTACTAATGTGGTCAGCTACCACATTCTCCACTCCTCTCTTATCTCTAATCCCAAGGTCAAACTCTTGGAGGAGGAGCATCCATCGAATGAGGTGGTGTAACACCCCACCCCTACCTCATTGGCTTGAGGAGGTGGTGCAGGCTACTTGGCCTTAAGAAACATTCCCAAGACGCCAAAGGCTAGCAATAAATGCCGAGGGATTCAAGATCAAGTTGGGTAATGATTTTCCCTTAAGACAAAACCAACCAAACAATCCACAAATAGCCACTATATGATGCATGTCAATATAATTACCCAACCATGCATTCCCAAAAGACAACCAAGTTGTTCCACAACACAACTCAAAACCAAAACAACCAGACATGTCCACACAATATCATAGTATAAGAGGAAAACTAAACAATAACCGCTACAAGCCATGACACCACCACAGCTCCACACCAAGCTCCAAGCTCCACGCTCCACCAAGACATCACAATGCACCACTAAAGGAGGTAGATGCCTTACCTTTTCCCACGTCACGGTACACAACATCTGCAAAGACGCCACAGTTCCAAAGCATGGGGTGAGTACTAAAAATCAGTAGGATTTCCCCAAATGACTTCCCTACACACACCACTAGGATAAAACTTTTATCACATTTATATAAAACATTTTATATAAAATCATCAAAAGTGCAATCATTACCATAAGCCAACCACGCTCTTAACAAGCCATCACACCCAACCCAAGCAACCAAGGGAACGCCAAGAAAACATGCCACAAGCCATTTCACCATCCATGCATTAGTACAATAATTTCCAACTTTCACAGAAATGCACAAGAAAAAACCAAAACAACCAAATAACCCAACGATGGAGCTTCCATCCAACCCGTTCACCCATTCCCACTAACGGAACTTTTCATCCACTTACCATTGATGGTGGCCCTTCCGTCCACTATCCATCCCCTTTTTATAGTGGTACTTCTCACCACTTAGACACAACATCCAAAACAAGCCAAACCAAGCATATAACCCACCAAGGTCACATCATCAGGAAATCAACCCATTCCATTGCATATCAATCACTTCAATAAATCACCCATTTATTGAAAACCATTTTCCATGCCAAACCTTATTTCAATAAAACAAAATTTTTATTGAAAACCATTTCCATCAATCATTTTCACAAATCAACCATAGAATCCCATTTTAAAATCCACAAAAAAATCATTTCACCACAAAACCCTCTTCTTCCCAAAAATCCCCAAAACATCACCCAAGGGATTTTCAACCAATTTTGAACATCAAAACACAATTAATTTCAAGAACAAAAAATTAATTGTAACCAAAACCATTAAATCTAACCAATTAGAGTCAAGAGAGAATCCACTTACCTTTAGGGTTTTCGAGAAAACAACCCACAAACCACCGCACCTCCAATCCGGTGAACGCACCACCGAAACCTCTCTAGAGCACCTTCACTAACCATCACAATCCTTAAAATTAACATCCAAGGGAAACCCAACCCTAGATATACACACAACAAGTGTAGATCTAGAAAACCAAGAAGTAGAGGGATGTAGATCTCGAGGAAAACACAAGAGAAGCACGAGGAGAGACTTACCCGGGAGAAACCACCTTTAAACCGCCTTGAAACCCCTTCGAAATCCTTCCAAACCGAGTGGGATAGAACCCCTAACCCCTGAGAACCCAAAATACCAAGTGAGGCTCGAGTGGGAGGAAGATTGGAGTGAAATGAGGCAATACTGAGTGATCCCGGAACTTATAACCCTAACTTTAAGTGGTCGCACGGTTAGCCCGCACAGTTTGGAAAACCGTGCGCTAACCGTGTGCACGCCACTGCCTCAAGAGCCAGGGTCCACACGGTTTCCTCACACGGTTTGGAAAACCGTGCGCAGGCCCTGCGAGGCCTACTATCTCAAGAACAAGGGTCTGCATGATTTCCTGGGGAACCTGCATGATTTACACTAACCATGCTCAAACCGTGCACCCCTTTATTGTCGTCCAAAATCATCCAAAACCATTTCAAACTCTCCTAACCTCTTCCCAACTCATACCATGCACTTTAAACACGTAAAGATTCATAAACAAAGGCCAAATACCTCAAAATAGGGGGTTCTACATTCTCCCCACCATTGGACTTTCTGTCCTCGAAAAGTAGTGAACCTTCCCTTTGACGAAAGAGCTCGGGCCACTGCTCGACCATATCTTTCTCCCGCTCCCAAGTCTCCTCTTGAATCTAACCATGTTTCCAAAAAAGAACGAACTAAACCGATGATTTTACCATGCAAGATTTTCTCTTGCCTATCCATAACCTGCACTAGCACGTGCACCAAAGAAGTAACCAGTTCTAGCTCAACATGATCCCATCGAATGACATGGTCACGATCTGACTGATACTTTTTCAACTGAGACACATGAAACACATTGTGCACCACACTGAACCTAGGTGGCAAAGCCAAACGAAAATCCCCCTCACCAACCCACTCAAGAATCTCAAAAGGCCCAATATACCTCGGAGATAGCTTTCCCTGCTTCCCAAACCGACGATGTCCCAACCTGGGAGAGATCCTCAAGAACACATAATCACTCACCTGGAACGATAATGGCCATTTACGATGATCCACATATGATTTCTGACGACTCTGAGCCATCTCCATTCTCATCCTGATCAACTTGATCTTCTCCATAGTCTCCTGGACAAGACTCGGTCCAACCATCAAAGGCTCACCCATTTCCACCCAACATAGTGGATAACGACACGACCGTCCATACAATGCTTCAAACGGAGCCATCTGTATGGATGCATGATAACTTTTATTGTACGAGAACTCAACCAAAGACAAGTGCTCCTCCCAAGAGCCACCAAAATCCATGACACAAGCCCGCAACATATCCTCCAGAGTTTGTATTATCCTCTCGGATTGACCACCCGTCTGAGGGTGATACGTCGTACTCATCATCAACTGTGTTCCAAGGGCTTGCTGTAAGGATTTCAGAAACGAGATGTAAGCCTCGGATCTCTATCTGATACAATCGAAACTGGAACACCATGCCTCTTTACCACCTCTTGGATATAGATTTTGTATAGATCCTCCACCGTATGAGATTCACAAATCGGGATGAAATGGGCCGACTTCGTTAGCCGATCCAATATCACCCAGATGGCATCGTGTTTTATAACCATTCTTGGGAGACCCGTGACAAAATCCATCGCTATCTGCTCCCACTTCCAAAAAGGGATTGGTAACGACTGCAACAATTATGTTGGCCTCTGATGCTCTGCCTTGACCTGCTGACAAGTCAAGTATCTCGAAACAAACTCAGCCACACTTATTTTCATACCAGCCCACCAGAACTGCACCTTCATAGCTTTATACATTTTCTAAATTCCAGGATGAACATCCCACCTGGAATGATGATAGGCCTTGAGAAGATCCTCCTGACAAGAAACTTGTACAACTGTCTGATTCTGAAAACACAAAACTGAATCTCCATTCAGTTGCCAACCCTCAATGGTCTCCCCACCATTGAGTCTCGACCCCATGGTCACACACTCAGAATCAGATGTCTATGCCTCTTTAACCAGGCCAACCAAGTCAAGAATCAATGAAACCAGAAAGAAGACCAATCTATCGCCCTAGTCCTTAAATTCCAACCACATATCAGATATAACCGACATCAATTTTCACTGGTCTGATGCATGTTTCACCACCTGAGCATATTATTTTCTACTTAATGCATCCACCACCGAATTTCCCTTACCCGGTGTGTACATCAAGTCAAAATCAAACATCTAGTGATATTCCATCCATCTCCTTTTCCTCAAGTTCAAATCCATTTGTGAGAAAATGTGTTTCAAGCTCTAATGATCTGAATATACCGTGAATTTCTCACCGAAGAGATAATGACGCCACACATTCAAAGCATGGACCACTGCTGCCAACTCCAAATCATGAGTTGGGTAGTTCCTCTCATGCACTCTCAACTGCCGTGAGCCATATGCAACCACATGATTCCCTTTCATGAGAACTCACCCCAACCCTGATCTCGATGCATCGCAATACACCACGTACCCTTTTCCTGATTCTGGAAAAACCAAGATTGGTGCTGATGTAAGATGACCCTTTATCTCTTCGAAACACTGATGACACTATTCATTCCACTGTAATGGAACATTTATTCTTGTCAAAGCTATCATTGGTGAAGCCAAACGTGAAAAATCACAAACAAAACGCCGATAATACCCAGCTAGACCAAGAAAACTCCATATCTCAAACACATTCTTTGGCGGTTGCCACGATATAACAACCTCTATCTTTTCTGGATCCACTGAAACACCCCTTTCAGAAATCACATGGCCAAGAAAACGAACTTCCTATATCCAAAAGTCACACTTTGACAATTTGACATACAACTGATGATCCCTCAAGATCCCCAACACTGTTTCCAAGTGCTGCTCATTCTCCACCCTTGTCTTTGAATATATCAGAATATCATCTACAAATACCACCACAAATGAATCTAGATATCTCTGAAATATCTGATTCATCAATTCCATAAACACCGTTGGCGCATTCGTTAGACCAAAGGGGATAACCACATATTCATAATGGCCATATCTACTTCTGAAAGCTGTTTTAGAAATATCCTCTTTCCTCACTTGCAATTGATGATATCCCGACCTCAGGTCGATCTTGGAGAACCACTGGGCTCCCCTAAACTAGTCAAACAAATCATCAATTTGTGGAAGTGGATATATATTCTTATCATAAATTGGTTAAGTCTAAGATAATCAATACATAGCCTCAGTGGTTTATCTTCCTTTTCCACAAACAACATCGAAGCTGCCCACAGAGACGTGCTTGGTCGGATAAACCTTTTGTTTTCTAACTCTTCCAACTAGATTCTCAATTCCCGCAATTCAGCTGGTGCCATCCGATAAGATGGAAGTGAGATAGGAATGGTCCCTGAAAGGAGATAAATTGTAAAATCTACTTCTCTTACAAGAGGTAACCCATGCAATTCTTCAAGAAAAACATCCCTGAACTGATCCACCACTACCGAAGGAACACTCTACTCAACACCCGATTCCAATGACAACACTGCCAACTGATATGATAACGTACCCCCTGCTGGTTCCAATAAACCCATTGCACCCTGCCTTTCATGTTTCTGTCCTCTAAAGAGATTTCTAATTCCATCGTGTGTCATAAAATCCACTGCCCGTGCATCATAGTCTATGTGGGACTTAAAATCCACCAGCCAATCCATTCCCAGGATTACATCATAACCATCCATCTCAAGCATTGAGAAGTTCCACACTATCTCAACCTCACCCACAACGATACAACATTCTCTACACAAGAAGGCTCGACACTCTCTTTGACCCAGAGGAGTTTGAAGTTTCAAAACCGAGGGCATAATTTCTACCCTTAAACCCAGCAAATCAACCACATGTGCAGTAATAAAAGAGTGTAAAGCACCTATATCAAACAACACTTTCATCAAGGTAGAATTTAAAATAATAGTACCTCGCACTGTGGATGGTCCCGACTGATCATCCACCACAACCTGTTCAGCTCCAAACACATGTTTTCTTGCCACACTCTGCTCTTTATTGCTCTGTTGAGGCGTCGTGGTATTCCAAGAATCACCATGACCCACTTTACTCTGCTGACGAGGGGTGTGCTGTTGTCCCTGTCCCGTCGAAGCATACGACGTCTGCGATCCCAGAGGAGTGTCACGCACACCCGACCTTGGAGCATTCCGAAAATAACGCTGCAGATGCACCATCTTCTTACAATTATGACATGCTCGAGGTTATGTCATACAATCTCGCTTGATGTGGCTTGTCGAACCACACTGAAAACATCCTGACTTGCTCTGGGGCTTCGGATGAAGATTTATCGATCCTGCCGTTGGATTGTATGCCATATTCCCCCCCTGGGAATAAGTGACCCTCTTCCGATTGAACCCAGAGTTAGAGTTCCCACTATTCCTCGTGGGTACCACCATGCTCCCCCCGCTCGGAGCTCCCAACAGATCCCGCTCAGCCACTGAGGCTCTATTCACCATCTCTGTGTAATCACCTATACACAGCACCTCTATCTTTGAACAGATTTCTTACCTTAACCCTGCTTCAAATATCCTTGACTTCAACAATGTGCTACCCGCCACCTCGGGTTCAAACCACACTAAGCTCGTGAACTTAGATGCATACTCCGTCACAGACATCAGCTCCTGCTTCAAACTGAAGAAATCAGTCATACGCTGAATTCTAAACGTATGTGGGTAGAATTGTTTGTTAAACAATTCCTCAAACCCTTCCCACATCATACCCTAGCCCTTCCCCGCTTGGACTACCAACTCCCACCACTGAAGGGAAAGATCTTCCAACATATACGTGGCCAAATTCACTTTCATCTCTACCGACATTCTCAAGAACTCAAAGATCTAGTTCATTCTATTCAACCATGCTTCTGCCCTTTCCGGCTCTGAATCACCCCTGAAGATGGGTGGATTATGCCTTTAAAACTAAACTGCATGATCTATATTCCTTGGTTCATCTGTTTTATTTCCACCTCCCACAGCTTGGAAATCTTGCACTAGCTGCTGGTTCACATGAGGCTCAGGTGAAACCACATTTTTAGCAGCCTCCTCCAGTTGGTCTCTATGATGCCTACCCGGTGGCATTTCTATAAATAGGAAACAAACAACCATGAGTCTCACTTCCGTATACATCACAAAATTCCATTTCAAATCACATTACACGACACTATCACAACAAGGCTTTCCACCAGTTCACATTTTTCCTCATGTGCCATGTTTCACCATTTTGAAAACCAAACCATTTTCAAAATACCAATTTATTCACATTACAATTTCACATATTCTTACCACATAATAAATCATTATACCCCTAATGAAATATGAATCCTATAGGGAAGTCATTTCTACCATGCATGTCATGCTTATCTCATTGGCTACACCCACGACAATGAGATATCCAATACCTATAAGTGTCTTTAAAACACTTATGTACCCAACTCCCTAGTAACTTGTATTTCCACATAAAAGGGTTAGCTGCGTCTTTTATGCTATACATTCCATGTTCCGACATTCCTATTCCTTTCTGCCATCCCGACTCAAGGAGTATACCACAACGAATGTCAACACCAAACCCGAGAATTATCTCCAAAGGACCGAACAAACTAATACCACTTGTAACACCTCGCCCCTACCTCATTGGCTTGAGGAGGAGATGAGGGCTACTTGGACTTAAGTGACGTTCCCAAGATGCCAAAGTCTAGAAATAAATGCATAGGGATTTAAGATCAAGTTGGGGAATGATTTTCCCTTAAGACAAAACCAACCAAACAATCCACAAAAAACCACTATATGATGCATGTCAATATAATTACCCAACCATGCATTCCCAAAAGACAACCAAGTTGTTCCACAACACAACTCAATACCAAAAAAACCAGACATGCCCACACAATATTAGAGTACAAGCGGAGAACTAAACAACAACCGCTACGAGCCATGACACCACCATAGCTCCACACCAAGCTCCAAGCTCCACGCTCCACCAAGACATCACAATGCACCACTAAAGGAGGGAGATGCCTTACCTTTGCCCACGTCACGGTACACAACATCTGAAAAGACACCACAGTGCCAAAGTAGGGGGTGAGTACTAAAACTCAGTAGGATTTCCACAAATGACTTCCCTACACACGCCACTAGGATAAAACCATTAGCACATTTATATAAAACAGTTTATATAAAATCATCACAAGTGAAATCATAACCATAAGACAACCATGATCTTACCAAGCCATCACACCCAACCCATGAAACCAAGGGAAAGCCAAGAAAATATGCCACAAGCCATTTCACCATCCACACATTATCACAATAATTTTCAACTTGCACAGAAATGAACAACAAACATCCATAACAACCAACTAACTCAACGGTGGAGCTTCCGTCCAACCTGTTCACCCATTCCCACTAAGCGGCACTTCCCATCCACTTACCATTGATGGTGGCCCTTCCGTCCACTATCCATCCCATTTTTATAGTGGTACTTCTTGCCACTTCTACACAACATCCAAAACAATCCAAACCAAGCATATAACCCACCAAGGTTACATCATATTGCAATCATCCCATTCCATTTCATATCAATCACTTCAATAAATCACCCATTTATTGAAAACCATTTTCCATGCCAAACCTTATTTCAATAAAAAAACATTTTTTATTGAAAACCATTTCAATCAATCATTTTCACAAATCAACCATATCATCCAATTTTAAAATCTCCATTTTAAAATCCACAACAAAAGCATTTCACCACAAAACCCTCTTTTTCCCAAAAATCCCCAAAACAACACCCAATGGATTTTCAACCAATTTTTTACATCAAAACACAATTAATTTCAAGCACAAAAAATTAATTGTAACCAAAACCATTAGCTCTAACCAAGTGGAGTTGATAGAGAATCCACCTACCTTTAGGGTTTCTGAGAAAACGACCCACAAACCACTGCACCTCCAATCCGGCGAACGCACCACCGAAACCTCTCTAGATCACCTTCCCTAACCATCACAAGCCTTAAAATTAACATACAAGGCAACATCAACCCTATATCTACACAAAACAAGTGTAGATCTAGAAAACCAAGAAGGAGAGGGATGTAGATCTAGAGGGAAAAAAGAGAAGCAAGAGGATAGACTTACCCGGGAGAAACCACCATCAAACCGCCTTGAAACCCCTTCGAAATCCTTCCAACCCGATTGGGAGAGCACCCCTAACCCCTGAGAAACCAAAATCCCGAGTGAGGCTCGAGTGGGAGGAAGATTGGAGTGAAATGAGGCAATACCGAGTGAGCCTGGAACTTATAACCCTAACGTTATGTGGCCGCATGGTTTGGCAAACCGTGCGCAAACCGTGTGGATGCCACTGCCTCGAGAGCCAGGGTCCGCACGGTTTCCCCGCATGGTTTGGAAAATCGTGTGTAGGCCATGTGAGGCCTACTGTCTCGAGAACAAGGGTCCACACGGTTTCTTGGGGAACCCGCACGGTTTCCACTAACTGTGCTCAAACTGTGCACCCCTTTAAAGCCCTCCAAACTCATCCAAACCCATTTCAAACTATACCAACCTCTTCCCAACTCATCCCATGCACTTTAAACACATAAAGATGCATAAAAAAGTCCACATACCTCAAATCGGGGGTGCTATAGGTGGGGATTGGCTTCAGGTTTATTTAGGAGGAAACGAAGGGCAGCATGATCAGAGAAGACGATGATTTTTGACCCGAGAAGATATGGAGGAATTTTTCCAAGGATAACACAATAGAAAGAAGTTATTTTTTAGTGGTTGTGTAGTTTACCTAGGTAGGGTCAAGGGTACGCGACGCATACACAATGACATGATGAGCCTTCTCAACCCTCTGTGATAAAACTGCCCCAACTCCAAAGTTAGAGGCATCACACATAAGCTCGAAGGGGAGATCACACCTTGGTGGTTGGATGATGGAAGGTGATGTGAGACTATTTTTTAGTGAATTTAATGAATCCTCACAATTTTATCAAACACAAACTCAAAATATTTTTGCAATAACCGGGACAATGGAAGTGAAATATTACTAAAGTCTTTAATGAATCAGCGGTAAAAACCAGCATGAACCAAGAAAGATCGCACCTCACGAACACATTTTGGATATGGAAGGGTTGAAATTAATTCAATTTTAGATTTATCAACTTTAATTCCCTTATTTGAAATGACATGCCCAAGAACTATCCCCCACACAACCATGATATGACATTTTTCATAATTTAAAATAAGATCTTTTTCAATGCAGTGGCGGAGGACAGAACCTAGGTTTTCCAAACAATCATTAAAAGAAGGACCATAAACCATGAAATCGTCCATAAAAACTTCTATAAAACTCTCAAGTTACTCAGAAAAAATACTCAACATACATCACTGAAAAGTATTAGGAGAATTACACAGGCCAAAAGTTATTCTTCTGTATGCCAATGTGCCGAATGGACAGGTAAATGTGGTCTTTTCTTGATCCTCAGGGGATATATGGATTTGGAAATAACCTAAATAGCCATCAAGGAAAAAATAATGGGACTTACCAGCCATTCGTTCTAAAATTTGGTCAATTAAAGGTAATGGAAAGTGGTTCTTCCGCGTGGCTTGATTCAGTCGAAGGTAGTCAATACAGACTCGCCAACTTTTTTTCACACGCTTTGGAACCAATTAATTCCTTTCATTTGACACAACTGTTATTCCTGTTTTTTTAGGCACAATTTGAACTGGGCTAACCCATTTTCTATCAGATATAGGATAAATGATCCTAGCAGCAAGTAATTTTCTGACTTCCAATTTTACCACTTCAAGGAGAGTGGGATTCAACCGGCGTTGAGCATGCCTTATGGGCATAGCCTCATCATCCAAAAGTATATGGTGTATACAAATAGATGGGATAATCCCAGGAATATCAGCCAATGTCCATCCTATTTCCTTTTTACACTCTCTCTCAAAATATCAAGTAGTTTTGAATCTTGCTGTTGAGAGAGGTTATTGGAAATAATGACAGGCAATTGGTCAATACCCTCAAGATAGGCATATTTTAAATTTGATGGAAGTGGTTTTAATTCCAACACTGGGAGTTTTTTTATTGAGGGAGTGGATTTAGGGGGAGTAAGGTCCATGAAACTATCTATTTACTCATGTTTATTCTCAAATAAAAGAGAATCTATTGAAATGAGATTTGCAAAATCATCAATAGTCATGGGTACCTCAGACTAAACACACTCATAAATTAAAGCACAAAATTTAAATTTTTTGAACCCACACAACATTCAAAATAAGAACCAAAACTCAAATCATCAAATGGTGAAGAAAACAAAAATGAATCAGATTTTGGGTTGAGGAGAGAATTGTGTGCGTGTGCATTGTTTGAGAGCACTTCCATCGAATAGACCGGAAGAGTGGAGTGCTCTTCAATGGGGTTTTTCAAAGCCTCAAGGATGTTAAAACATACCTTTTCTCCTCTGAATTCCATGGACAGTGTACCATTGTGAACGTTGATGATCGCCTCTGCTGTTTTGAGGAATGGCCTCCCAAGTACGAGAGGAGCGTGTCCTTGGGTTCGGGTATCTTCCATCCCAAGAATGTAAAAATCAGTGGGGAAGATGAGATTATTCACTCTGACAAGGACATCCTCAATCACTCCTTTTGGATGTGTTGTACTCTAGTTGGTATGTTGAACGACAATGCCTGTTGGTTGAAGCTCTCCAACCTGTAGAGAAGTATACACGGAGTGAGGCATTACATTAATGGAAGCACCTAAATCTATCATAGCATCAGAAAAGAATGTCTCCCATATGGTACACGGTATCGTGAATATGCTCAAATCCTTGAATTTGGTTGGCATTTCTAGTTGAATCAAGGCCGAGAAATTCCTATCCAATTTGACTCTCTCATTCCCCTTCAGCCTTCGTTTATGGGTGCAATGTTCTTTAAGAAATTTGGAATAACGGGGAATTTTCTTGACTGCATCCAATAAAGGAATATTAACTTGAAATTTTTTAAATGTATCCATTATCTCATTATTAATATCATTATTATAATTTTTCTTATATTTAGAGAGTATTTGTGGGAAAGTAAGAGGAATGGATTGTTCATTGGAATCATCAATGATAATTTGATTTCCCTTTTTATTTTGTTTTTCATTACATGAATTTTTTGAGGGTTGGGTAGGAGTGTTTTCAAGAGGGGGACATACCTGTTTCATAGAATCAGTAGAAGGAGAAACTTCTTTACCACTACGAAGTGTAATTTCACATACATTACCTTTGTCCTTTGGATTGGCAATGTGTTGGGTTGGTATTTTTCCAGACCCTTGCATCTTAAGCTCACCGATGGTGTTCACCATTTGTCCCACTTGAGTTCATAGGTCTTGAATTGTTGATTGTGTGGTTTATTGGAACTGAAGGTTCTAGGTTTCCATTTTCTTTACCATATGCTCGGGGCTTGGTTCAGATTTGGGAGGAGGAGTATTTTTTTGAGATGTTGATGGATAAGAAGGTTGAATACCTTGGCATTGTTGATACCAATTCTTCTTGGGGTAGCTTGAGTTTCCTCCTTGTTGGTACTGGGGTTGTTCTTGCCACCCAGGGTTTGGATTTGGATGGAATTATTCTTTCTTGAAGGGAGGTGCTTGTTGGAATGGACACCCTGGGAACACAGCTACACAAGACTCAGATGAATCTTTAAGTTGTGGGAACTGGTCAGAAAAATGAGTGTTATCAGAACAAATACCACAATGTAATGGAATAGAAGTAGAGTGTGAGTTACCTTATGCTTGAGCTAATTTCCTTAGAATGGTATGCATATCATCATGTTTAGTATATACCTTTTTTTCTAGGGCTTAATGACTTACGTTGTGAACTCCTCGGGTTGGTGAAATTTCTCGTGTACCAAATTATTGTGCATTTTGAGCCATGTTGGATATTATGTCACGAGCGGAGGAAGTAGTTTTATCAACTAGTGCAACACCAGCTATAGTATCAATCATTCCACGATCCATGGAAATAAGTCCCTCATAGAATTATTGGATTAATAGTTGTTCACTAATCTGGTGGTGGGGGTGGCTTGAGCAATGTCTTTTGAATCTCTGCCAATATTCATGAAGGGTCTCTCCTTGTGATTGCCTAATTCCACATATTTCTTTCCTAATTGAAGTAGTTCGAGAGGTAGGGAATAACTTCTCTATAAAAAGTCTTTTTAGTTCATTCCATCCCCCAATTGTGGAAGGAAAATAGTATATCCAATCTTTGGATACACCATCAAGGGAGAAAGGGAAGGCCCTAAACTTAATTAGGTCGTCAAACACATTTTGGAGTTTCATTGTTGAGAAAACTATATGAAACTCTTTAAGATGTTTGTGAGGGTCCTCACCGGGAAGACCATGGAATTTAGGAAGAAGGTGTATGAGACCTGATCGTAGCTCAAAGTTGGCTGCTTGCTCAGGATATTGGATGTACGCAGGTTGGTACTCCACATCAGGGGTGGTCAGTTCTTTTAAAGTTCGATTATTTGCAGCCATGTTTTCTTGGGTTTGATTGGGTTCAATTTTGGATTGGTTTAGAACCACTTGAGGTTCCAAAAGGGGTTCCTCAATTTTACTTGATTGTCCTTCTCTAGATGGCTTGATTTGTGTGTGAATTGACTTTTCAATTTCAGGGTCAAATTCAAGTAGTGTTTCTTTACCAGATCGGGTCATGCAAATAATTTGTGATGTTTTTTTTGAATATGCATAAAATCACTTAAGAAGGGTGAAAATAGAATATAATGTTATAATACAGAATTATAGAGAGGTAGATGGAGAAGAATAGAGAGAGAGAGATAGATAGAGAGAGAGAAATAACACACCAAAAACAACCAAAAATAAAGACAAAACCCAAAAAAACAATCAAATGGGGGTGGGGTATTTAAAAGAGTACTAATTAAGAAGTAAAATAAATAAATAAAAGGAAATAAAGAAATAAAATTATCTTGGATCCCCGGCAACGGTGCCAAAATTTGATCGCGTTGTCAAGCGCGTCAAATTATTTGTTTAATTTTGACTAGAATTTTTGCAGTGCAGCAGCAACCCTAGGTCGTCTCTCGATGGAGGCTTAGATCATTAATTTAAAAAGAGGGTTTTGATTATGAAATTAGAAGTTTAATGAGGTTTTTTAAAACTTGGGTGTATGTTGATTAAATATGAAAATAGAAAATGAAAGCGATAAAACAATGTTGAGATTAACAGAATTAATTAAGTGTGATCAACCCGGGGTACTCTCATGATGTTTGTCCTCCATCGCTTCATGATATAGGGTTATGATCTTTTAATCCCTAGTTTGTAACACCTATAACCAGAATGTTACTGAGTTTATACTATAATACCTCCTAGGGTTCAGTTGAAAACACACAATGATTCACCGGACACTGCCGATGATTGGGTGAATTGTGTTTGACTTCAAAACCGAAACTCACCAAGGCAACACATGAAGAACTCAATGCGCTGTCCAAGTTTGTATGTTATTTATTTGTGATACCATGAAATAAATTTACATGGCCTTGACAGTGCTTATGTGAGTTCAATTTACCAATATGAACCACACAAACACCACAATTGAAAGGGGGAAAAGAAAGTGTTGAACGGTGTGTGAAACATCACATGAATGGGTAACCCCAAACATGATCATATGAGTTGAGCATGACATACCGGTACATAACTCAATAAAATAAGAATATAGGATGATGAAAAACAACACAACAACCTAGAGTTCAAAAGATCATTCAAATATTACAAACATGAAGCATGGGATTTACATCACGTTCCTCCCCAGGTGATCACAAAGGGTTTAGAAACCCATGGGAGAGGAGGAAGAGAAAGATGTTGGGGTAGAACTTCCCATAGCCTCCAGAACTGATAGGGATGTTGAGAAGACTCCTTGGGGACTCCAAAATGGAAGCACCTTGCCTCCTGACCGAACTATCAAATGGGGTGCCCAAGGTGTCTTTTTATAGCCAAAATTGGAAGTGGTTTTGGGCACCCAGATTTTGATAAACCATTTGGAGAAAGGTTTTCGGCTATTAGATAGTTGAATATTCCTTCTAACAAAACTGGAAAGTTGTATCCCCGCATCTTATCTATCACCATCGAACGTTTGGAACCATTTGGACATATACAACTCAAGATATTGATAAAATACAGAACGTCACTTTTGACTTTTTTTCATATTCGGTGGCTTGGACAGATCAGTTCGGATGGGCCCCATAGAAGCCGAATCAGGATTGGGTTCCTTGATATAAAATGTTTCCTATTAAATTTTTGATCGGTCCACGACATTTTTGCCCATTTGGATGCACAGATTTCGCGTACTATTCATAATAGTGGACATATGTCCATGGGATGCCTTGCAGTTTGGCCCATTTTTCTTCTGGATAATCTCCTGGCCTCCAAATCATCTTTACCTTCAACAAAATTATCAAAACAAGTAACATTGCCCTTTTTAACACAGAATAATTGAATAAAACATGAAGTGAATTGTGTTCTTATATTTGGAATTTAGAATACAGATTCAGTTTAATACAATGGTGTAAGGGTGAAAATGACACAGTGAATCGTGGTACAATCAGAAATCACCAGTCCAATTATTACTAAATCCAATTGGAAAGAAATATATGATTTCCACTAGAATTTGAAAATAATGTCAAACACCATCAAAAGTTGGACCTAAACAAAAAATAACATGACACTTAAGAAAGTGAATCTTGAATTTTTTACACATTCCTAAAAAATAGAGTATGGAAGAAGAAGATAAAGTTGAAATGATAAGGAGGAATCATAAATGAATAATTATTATAGAACCCATCTGATGCATCAATGTTTGATGAAAATACTACACCCCGATTTCTATCAAGAATTATATAGTAATATAAGATATATGTGGAGAAAAGTATGAAGTTATTTAGAATTTAAATAAATCATATATTAACACAAACAATCCAAAATCTCTAAAAAAGATCATAATTAATGATAGGTCCCATTAATAACTTTACAAGAAGAAGAGGAGGATTTAATGGAATAAAGGAGTAAATTTGAGATAATATATCTTAGCTCTAATAAAAATATACTCTTCACCAAAATAGAGAGATCAAGGGAAATGATATATCCTTATTTCTAGTGGGTCGATAACATTTTTAGATTCCCTATGTTATCTAGGTTCTTCAATTAATTTATTTCCCTACTCTTTATTTTACTTATTTGTATATCGTGGAATTAAAGCTAAAAATAATGGTGGTAAAACATTAAAACTTATCCACATGTTTTCAATATATAGACTTAGTGGATTTACTAGTGAGAATGGAAAATTTTATTTTCCCTATATAATTTTATTTAATCAATATATATGAATAAAGAACCAGCCTAGTCCCCCATAATTTTGGGGATACTTTTTTTGAAGCTAACCAAAACCATTATCAGTGTTCATGATGAAGCCCTTACCAAGGATTTTATGGAAACAATGTCCACTTTAATATTTTTGATTATTTTTGGTACCCATCATTTTATTATTCACATACTCCATATTACCATAATATATGGACTAAAACCATTGAATATCAATCTATGTTAATGAATTGTTTTCTCTAAGGAATCATTTAATGTATGAAAATTTCATGGAGGAGGTATATGTTCCAAAATAAAGTACCCTATTTCTAGATTGGTGGAAGATAAAATATTGTACTTAATTGATGGATATTAATTTATATATAGTAATCAATTAGCTTATATGTCATCTTTTATGCAAGAACTCAAATATTGTGAAGTAGTAAGCCATAATTAATTTAATTTTTTAAAAAATTTGTCAAATCTAAAATAAAAACCTTTTCCAATGATTTGAAATATTTTTAATTGATGGAAAGATAACATTTTCAAAATAAATGATATTATACAATACAAAACCCATGAAAAAAATTTAAATGAACATTTTAAGGGGAATTTCAATTTAATAGGATTGAGATTAGGTGACATTTGAAGCTTGATTCCCAAAATACAAATGAATAGATTCTACTTGAGGAATATACTAGATCAATTAGATATCTATAAAGGATATTTAAACCCATTTGATGATGGTTATCAAAATATTAATATATATATTTGTTCAGAATGATGACATCATCTATCCCATTATAGACTCATAATGCATCAACCTCATTCGTATTTTTCAAAATAAATTTTGTTCATCAATTATGAGGAAAAATGAAATTAGTACCTATTATAATATAGAACAGATGGAGAGTGTGTGTAGACAATAATATGTTAAACTAGATTTCTAGGAAGGATCATATTCCCATCCCTTTTATTGACTAGATGATAGATAAAATGGATTGAAAAACTCATTATTATTTCTTAAGTAGACTATCATGTTATATTCAAGTAAAAATTTAATCAGAGGGAAAATAAAATAAATATATTAAATGTCTCATTGAAACATTTTGATACCAAAGGATACTGTTTAAAATATTCAATTCACTGATTATATTTCATAATTATCTAATAAGTATCTTTTCAAGTCACATTAATTATTTTATGAATGTGTTTTTGGAAGGTTTCACTATTTTTGGAAATTTATCTGATAATTGCTTGAGAAATATAGTTTTTTGAGAATATATATTTAAAATATATGTGTTATTAAATTTTAGAAGTTTTATTTTAAGGTGGTGAGAGTAACAGTCATTGGGAATGTAATTTAAAAAAATTACATTTAGTGTGATAAATTATTTTCCTTGTACCACTTTTGTGAAACATATTAGTTATCTTCTCGGACCATAATGATATTATAGGTGGTTCAAATTATAATAAATTATGATTAATCTTAATTTATTTTGTATAATTTTAAATTATACTAATATCTATTTTCATGTTTAATGTAGTAAATCATTTTTATGAGTTTATGAATAAACTGATTATCCCACCATTGATGCAACCACCAACATTAAAGTAACTATTGGAGTTATATTATGATACTTATAACTAATATGATAGTTTTATTATTTCCAAAATAATTGAATGAAGACCTCAAGTCATTACCTAGGTCTCTATAACATTGGATGCAAAATATCTCAACTACGTAACCGTTGTAACAGAATTTATCAGTGTTTTCTTTTCTACAGAAAAATTCAGATGTTAACTATGTCGGACAAAAGTTAAATTATTTTCTAATCAAGATGGTATTCAGAATTTAATATAGAATGATGAAGAAAAAATTAGGGTTTTATGATGGGTTTTATTTCATTGATAGTATAATATATAAATTAAGGACAATAAGGGATCTATGAAATAAGTGTATGATATCTTAAGTAGACTAATTAGCACTACTAAAGCTGAAATTTTAGATAAAGACCTTGTGGATGATAACATTTCAAGAGAGTTATTTTATTTCTATAAATGAGAAAATCCTTGGGTTTCTTAAAAGTTCAATTATATGGTAATACTTTTAGCCCCATCCCACGGGGATCATTACTATTTTCATATACATAAATCTGAATGAAAAATTTACATTGGGGAAGACTCATATCTTCAGAATACTTTCAATGATAAAGTGATGACATGATTCTTGAATTTAAGTAAAATATATTATGTTTTTTAGTCATACCATACCTAATATCATGGAGGCCACTTTAGTTAATAATAGAATACTATGAATATAGTAGACTTTAATTTTTTTTTCAAACTCTGTTTAAAAAATGAACATGATTTAATTTTATAAAAAACGAGTTAACATTCAATTCACAAGAAACATATCTAAGTGTAAATAATTAGCCAAAATCCAATAATATTCAGTGAAATTTTATATTTATATGTAATTGATATATGTTTTCAATTCCCATTTTATAATTCCAACAACTATATTTTTCTCATAGATGATTATATTTCCAAATGGTTTGAATCTGTAGCCACCAGAAATAATGATTCTAATAGTGTGTGTGTATTATAAGAGATAATATGTTTTTTATATTTGGATATAAAATATTTATTATTAGTGATTAAGGGATCAAATTTTTCTATTAATTCAAAAAGGCATTAATGAGGAAGTATAGAGTACATCACAAAACCCGATCACCCTGCCTTCAACAGTCGAATGGGAAAGCCAAAATTTCCGATAGAGAAATTAATAGAATCATGAAAAAATTATTAAACTAAGACAAAATGTTTGGAGAAATGTTTTTGAATACGCCTTTGGGTAATATAGGAAATCCTATAACACTCTCATTTAAATTTGTCCCTATAGGATGGTTTATTGAAGGTGATATAACTAACTATGGTGTTGGAAGACAAG
The DNA here is from genome assembly GCA_963277665.1 of Viscum album. Taxonomy (NCBI): domain Eukaryota; kingdom Viridiplantae; phylum Streptophyta; class Magnoliopsida; order Santalales; family Viscaceae; genus Viscum; species Viscum album. The sequence continues at coordinate 1,039,398,356 of OY728143.1, read as the reverse complement.
CCCTTCTGGTATATGAAGAAATTTTATCATGACATGAATAACATTCACTACTGGAAATCGGATCTTTCCCAACACTTCTATACCAACGGTTTGTAAAAACCGTTGGTATAGGCACCCTTTCCCAACGGTTCTCCCAAACCGTTGGGAAAGGGAGCTCAAAACACCTCTTTCCCAACGGTTTGGGAGAACCGTTGGGAAAGGGTTGGGTCTTTCCCAACGGTTCTCCCAAACCGTTGGGAAAGGGGGCTCAAAACACCCCTTTCCCAACAGTTTGGGAGAACCGTTGGGAAAGGGTTGGGTCTTTCCCAACGGTTCCCCCAAACCGTTGGGAAAGGGGGCTCAAAACACCCCTTTCCCAACGGTTTTGGAGAACCGTTGGGAAAGGGGTGGGTCTTTCCCAACGGTTCCCCCAAACCGTTGGGAAAGGGGGCTCAAAACACCCCTTTCCCAACAGTTTTGGAGAACCGTTGGGAAAGGGGTGGGTCTTTCCCAATGGTTCCCCCAAACCGTTGGGAAATGGAGCTCAAAACACCCCTTTCATAACCGTTGGTATAGACCTATCCCAACAGTTTTCAAACGGTTTTTGGGAACCGTTGGTATATGTATTTCTCCCAACCCTTTCCCAACGGTTCCCCCAAACCGTTTGAAATACATATACCAACGGTTTTATAACCGTTGGAATAGAGATTTTCATATTACCTATGCCAACGGTTTTCAAAACTGTTGGGATAGGTCTATACCAACGGTTTTCCCAAAACCGTTGGTATAGACCTATCCCAACGGCTTACTTCGCCACGGTTCTCCAAACCGTTGGTATAGGCTATACCAACGGTTTGGAGTCCTATACCAACGGTTCGAAACCGTTGGTATAGGTTAGTTTTCCAGTAGTGATTGGAAAAGAGAGTGGATTCCATCTATATAGAATATAGTAATTTTTATGTGATGATTTTTAAAGATATAAAATTCACATTGAGATAATAAAAATGGATCATTATAATTCAATTCAATCAATAGACTTTTATCATGGTGAAAAAGTGATGTTATAAAATCATAACTCAAGGTGATGTCATGTATACTTTAATCTACAGGGGATGAAATATTTATAGTCACTAATGTCTATCTTTTTGGTGATTTTATAGTAGTAATATATAAAAACAAGATCTCATTCACTATCAATGTCAACTAGATTATGAGATTCTATGGTAATTTGATCCATGAACCTATGCAGGATTTCATACTCTATCCTATTTAACGTTGAATGAAATTAGGTTTTAACTCTATTTAGCATTGATTAGTTTATATGATTCTATTTAAAGTCATATTTTATGTTTCATATACTAGGATATGTTGAGTTAAAATCATAATATTTGTGGGGGGAGGAAGTGTTTTTAATTTATTACATTTTATATTTTTTATTCCATAATATTTTTATGAATGTTTTAAAAAAATTTATGTTTCTAATTTAATTTTGTTAGAGTTATTAAAACATACTAAGGTTTATTATAATTCCATTTTAGGTTTTAAATATATTAAAATGATTATAAATTTATTGGATTTATTTACCCGCCATATATAAATATAGAAGTCATTTTTTTTTAATTAGAATTAGGGATATTCTTGAAAGGACCACTTCTTTTTCAATATCATAAAACATTATATTTTAATACATTTTAATCCCTTACGTAAGTGGGTTTAATCATTTGTTGGAAATATTATTCACAATACCATTTTTTAATTTGAGTACTAAGATAAGATGGAATGAGCTAAACAAAAAATGTAATCTGTTCAAACCCATGGATAATTTTAAGGATTCTTATTATAAAATATTTTTACATTACTTCTATTTTAAACATCATTTTTCAATTAATATAAATTTTTGGGCAACATTGACATTTATCCTTGGTATCCCCTATTATCCATGATGGAAAAAACTATAAATTATCATTAAAATCTAGTAATCCCCATCTACCATTCACTACATGATAATTCATGATCAAGGTTCAATTTAGTTATAGGGGAATGTAAGGTGGAAAAAGTCATTTTGTAGAATCTGTTTGACTAGAAGTAAGAGACGAAATGAATTTTGTGTTATTTTTTTATGTAGAAAATAAATCTTGGAATAATTGGAATATTTCATAAATCTCACCCATATCTGAGGATGATGGTCAACCAAAATATTAGAGGTAAATATCCATCTCCTTTCCACTAAAAAGTTAATTATGTAAAAAATTATAGATATGAAGTGATGCTAAATCAATTTTATAAAATAAAAACAAGAGAATAATTGAATCATTGATGGGAAATCAGTAGCCTCGGGAGCACTCTCGGTCTAGGGTTTCCGCCGCCCTTCCCTAGCATCGTCCTCCCCGCTTCATCCCGCCTCCGTTGGCTTTCCTGCGTGCCGCAACTTACGGATCCCCCTCACACGACGCAGCTGACGTCCGTTCGGCTACTCCTCGCGCGACGCCGCATCTCCGTCTGGCAACAGTGCCGTCCGTTGTTCCCGTCACTCCTCGGGAGCACTCTCGGTCTAGGATGATGAATTTTTTTTTTTTTTTTTTTATAATTAGCATCTACCAAAGGAAGTCCAAAGTCCCACATTACCATCATGTTCCTAAAAAAAGGAAAAGAATCTATAACCTATTAAAGTAAAGAGAGAGATAAATGCTTTATACTATTTAAATGGGAATGGGTGAAATATTTTTCATCAAAACTCAAGGATAAATTTTTTTCAATGGAATATATAAAAGGGATGAGTCTTTTTTTGAAAAAACCATAATTCATGCATTGTGATTTTACAGAGATAAAACTTATAAAGAAACATTAATTTTTTTTATTTAGAACCCTTTGTCCTATAACCATAAAACAACCTAGAAATGTAAGAGTGATATTTAAAATTACCGAACTCATTTTTGAGATATAAAAAAAATCATCAAGCATGTGGTGATTCTTTTATGAACATTTAATTTGAAGAAATGGCATAAAATTATCACTTGATTGTTGAGTTATGTATTTCCTAAAATGTTGGTATATGTGTTCTTTGGGGGATTAAGAAGGTGGAAGCTAATAGAATATAATTAATAAGGGAAACAGAATCAGGATCATTAAAGAGGAATAAAAATCTTGAAGAACATGATGCATAAAATGTATCTCATATTGGATACTTCTTCAAATTTTATTTAGTAATTTTTTTGAAGTTTACTTTCAAAGGATTAAGGTAAGGGGAAATAAAAATACAATTTTTTAATTTATTATATTTTAAATTTATTGTTTTAATCCTAAAATTTTAATTATGTTTTTGTAATGGTAATAATTATTAGTTATCAGAATAATCAGGAATTTAATTTTTAAATAGATTAAAACTATATTTCAATTTTTTATATAATCTAAATAATTTTTAGTATAAAATCCAATGCATAACATTGGATGTCTTGTTGTAAATATAGATGGTGCAGTGGTGATTTTTAATGTAAAAAATTAATTTCAATTTGTTTGGAATTTATATAGTAAAATTCTTATAAAAATGCGGATTAGTCATAAAAAATGGAAATGGAGAAAAAACTGATGCCTTTTTGCTTCAATTTATGACCCATTTATGATATATACCATACATAGAAGACTTAAAATGACTGAAATATATATTATTTATGATTAAATTTGGAAAAGTGAAAATTACTTATTTAATGAATTTATATATATCTGTTCGAGAATTATTCTGCATGTAATACTTTTTATCAACGCTTATGAAATTTTTGATGCACATAGAATATTTTAAATATGTATTTGTTTTTATTTACAAAAAACATAACATTTCATCTACAAAGGGATCAATTTGTCCCTATGTATGATGTTTTTTTACATAGGATAATATATTTTATAAAATTCACAGTATTATGAGAAGGGGAAAAAAATAAAATTATGGTTGTAGTAAAAATCATTGCTAAAATGATAATTTTGGAGACCACATCAGCATGCATTCCACCAATCATGATATCACAAATGAATCATCTAATGTTTCTTACTTTGATTGGGAACTTCTAAAATGATTATGGGGATATCTATTATGAAAATATAATATTGAAATTTAAATCCATGTGGTAACAAATAACTATTAAAGAATAAATAGTAACATATCTTTTAGTATTTACCATGACTATTGAAGCTGGAAACAAACTTCTTACATGTTAGACATAATTCTAATTGAATAGAGTCATTAAATCTATGTATAATTCTTGCTGGAGATAGTGGTTGTCAAATCTATTTTCTATTTTAATTTTATTTTCAATTTTATTTATTTTTATAATGTAATATTCTATTCTATTCAACTTTATTGAAAATTGAATGATGTGGTTACTATGAGTGACAAATAAAGAGAATTATTTCCTTTTATAATCATTGAGTCATCAAACATAAATGAATAAATCTATATCTTTCATTAACTAATTTATTTATTTATGAGAAGTTCATAATCTCATATGTATCTGTATTTTGTTTTAATTTTGTTGTTTGTTATATCATTCGTAAATGATACATAAATATATACTAAAAAGGTCGTAGTCAATATATTATGGAATATATTAGTCGATGTGTTAATGATACTTGAGATAGTAGGCATGTAGAGGATGGGTTGTAGATATTCCAATTGACTTATGAGTGATTAATCTAGATTAGGTCTCACCAATGTTTACTAGGATTGATATACAAACCACAAAAACACAACAAGGATGATAGATTAGAATATTTTTTCCCTGATGTTTAGCCTCGCCAAACCAATCAAAGAAGTGTGAGAGGTGAAACAATCCTAAAACATATCAGTCACCATTTATTAAAAAAACAATAGAACTCTATAAAAACAATGATAAAAGATTAATCATAATACGAAACCTAACCTAATAGACTTATCAAATTATGATTTTAATATTTTGTTATAGTTACATTATTTTTCATTAAAAATAAAATAATAAAAACAACCTTGTCCTATAACAAAAATTGAAATAAATTTTCGTTAACACCTCTTTGGAGAGAACCTTGAGGTTACCACAAATATAAAACTTATCTTAGTAAATAATTTCCATTTTCATCCTCCCTAAACACGTGTCCTAGTTATCACGAGAATGATAATCTTACTATTTCTTAAATGCTTTTTCATATAAAATTATGGAGAGAATTTCACTTTTCAACCTGAAATGGTTATTAAATACAGTGGTAAAGAAAATTATTGAGGATAACATTAAGTGAATGAAAAAAAATGAATGTCACATTACCCTAAATAAATTAAGGATATGATGAAATGTAATGATGTAAATAGTTACATAAGAATTTTATGGGAAAATTGATGGAATGGGTTCCAAGATTGATGATGATGTAATTAGAAAAGTTATAAGTGTAAAATAGAAGTGATTAACATCAGAAGATATTATATAATTGAGTTATGGAGTTTGAATATTCTCAAGGACTGGAATATTATGAATATGATTATTAAGTTCCACCATTATTCAAAAATTAATTCTTTATTGATATTACCCACTAAAGAGTTTAGTTTGAGGGATTCATTAGATGTTCACAAATTGATGCATTTTGAAATATATATAGGTATAATGAGTTAAAAAATTTCTAGGTAGTTCAATAGATATAAAGATAATATGGAAGCTGATAATATATGTTATTATAGACATGTGTTTATTATGGTATTTTATAACATTTTACAAAATAAAATTTATCATATGAGAGGAAACCTCTTCCTAATCATTATTTCTTATTGGATTCATCAATATATATTGATATAAATTTCATGAAATGTAATGGTAATTAACCTATTAATGTTTGACATTAGGTTATCCCTAACCAATTTTCATCATTTAGTTTTATATTTTAAGAATAAATGTAAAGGTTACCGTGAGTATGATATATGTTTTGGGATACATAATATGCTCATGACGAAAAAAGTGTTGATGTGTACTAGATGATGAGATATTATAAAACATGGAGTATCACACAAATTTGTTTTAATATAATTGGGGTAAATTTAGATTAGTTGTTTCCCACATTACATATATTTGGACATATACCTATCCTAAGAGGCTTTAAAATTTGATACCATTTTAACCCAACCCTTGAGTATTAGCTAATTAGGGGTTGGTTGGGTTTATTAATGATCAAGTCATTAATTAGAGAAAAACCAAGATGGTATTTATCCTCTAGTATTATGAGTATGATATTTGGGTCCTTTATTGAGATATATAGGAGTGTGTGGCCACAAATATTTAGTATATATTATGTGATTATCTTTACATATGAGGGGAATGTTATGTGATCATCCATAATAGTAATTTACAAGTGATGTATTAATTGACATGGTCAGTATATAGTTCCAAAATAAATAATGTATGAGTGGAATAAATGGTATTTCTAAACATTGTGACCCATGGTCAACCAATTTATTGGGAAAATATTATTTTTAAGTGTTTATTCTAGCATAAAATTTGATTAGTTCTCATAAGTATAGTGATACATGTTTTTAATGGAGATAACCCCATATCCCGTTATATTTTTTAAAACATTAACCCAATATAAGTGGCTTCTCATTAATTTTATTTATAAATATAAAATTTATTGTTTTTTTATCAATGCTACAATGGCCCATGGTATCAAAATATTTTGGTGGGTGGAATGGAGAATGATTCTTAGAGAGAGGTACACTAAAATTATTTTTGATTCTAATAAAAAATATTCTTATATAACATTTTAAATGTAATTTTATATGATGTGATAAAAGGTGAAGGTTCATGATATCATTGAAAAAGTGTTTTATAATATATTCAAAATAATTTTGTATATGTTTTTATAAGTTATTGTATAATAATCAATTTAAGATAAAATAGATCAATGTCTTTTATGATTTAATTAATGTTGTTGATTTTCGGTGATATGGTTCAAAGAAAAACTTACATATAATGTGAAAGGGGGGTTTCTATATTCTGTGGATGACGTTATTCCATAATCCATAACATATTATTTCATGACAATTCCTTCTTAGTCTTATTTTATAGTTTGGTTATATAATATAACACCACCCAAGCTAGAATTATTATTGGGAAAATAGTTCCATAACTCATAGAATGTAATTCCATGCCAATATATCCTATATAAATGGTAGGAAGTAATTATGATTTAAATATTTTCATTAAATATTTCATCATAGATATCAATAATCATTCTTTCTTATGTTGTAATTCATGGGATGTTTAATATTCACACATTAATTTCCTGACTGGGATGTAGTATTTACACATATATTTTAACACATGATAAAAATATTGAGTAGCTAAATAGCATCATCGTGTTCCTTTTATAAAGGAAGACATACCCATTAAATGTATATATTTTATAACAAGAAATAATACCCATGATCTTGGTGGAAAATCTCTAATATTAAAGCTCATAAAATCCTTTATCATTAAAAAATGTGTAGTACTAGAATACTATAGATGAGGTATGAGTTGGAGTCGGTGCCCAAGAACCAAATTATGAGTACTCTATGATAAATTTTGTTCATGGTTTTAAATATTAATTAAATACTAATCACATCCATATTGTTCTTCATCATAACATATTATGTGATAATGTCCTAAGAGTAGATGTCGCAGTAAAAGGTAACAGTAGTTCACCGCTATGATGAGAACCCAAAAGTGATACTACACTATTCTTGAATATATGATATATATATATGATATCATTTTAGGGACACAAATGATATAGGATATCGGGGGTAGAGACCCATATGAATGAGGCACCATCTCATGGTGTACACCCTAGGTAATATCCAGTAGGATGTTATGGAAACATGACCTGCCAATGGGAAATCCACCTTTATATGTGTCATTGGATGTTACTGTATATGAATGTTTTTATTCATACTTAGACATCAATATTATAATTAATGAGTCTTATGAGTCTCCCACTTATATTTATTTATTAAAATCATGACGTCAGATGTTTTCTGAGAAGTAGGATATGTTGGGTGCACCGTGACTATTGCATTAATGAATAATGAGAAAAAGGATTTGTCCCTTCTATTTATTAATATAAGTGTATATCTTAGGAGCTTTGATGGAAATTATATAGCCTAAATAAATCTATGGCCATGGTGTTCAAAATCAATGTTAATTTTACGGAATTTCCAAAAAAGAGAAATCGAGCACATAGGTTGATTGCACTAGTATGCAACCTTCTTGATTAGATATATCATAATAATTGGATTATATAATACTGTAAGTTTATGTGTAAGGTAACATGTCATTGTGACATTAAATTCTTTCCCTATGGGTGCCTTGGAGTTTTTGTAGATTCTAACCCTGGACTTCGGGCTGATTCAACTAATCCCACTAAGAAAGAGTCTTAGAGGGTAACACACCCAGTTTGTCTAAAATCTCAGTTAAATAATATATTATTATTTATTATTTAGAATTTTGAATAAATATTACTCCCATATGTGGTTTAATAATTATTCATGTATATTTTATCATATATAAATATTTATTTTCTATTTAGTGGAAATAATATTTATTTATTTACCAGTGAACAATGCAGTGATATTTATTTGACAAATAAATATAAATTATTCTTGGCCAGATAAATATAGTGGAGGAATGGAGAAAAGAGTTTAATGGTCTAGTTAGAAATAATAAATATTTAATGTTATTTAATTAAATAATATTTGATTTTAATTCACATGTTAAGCACATGCTGAGAAATGATAATATTATTATTATAATTTACATGGGGTTTTTATAGGATTAAAAAAATAATTAATGGATCTTGTGAAATTATTTTATTTTAGACCCAGAAATATAAATACCCAATTATGTTATTTTTTCTTCTACAGAGACAATTCATTTTTCATGGTTTTTCACAACATATTTAAAGAATCCTCTCAATCGTAGAGAGCTACCTTCCTTAAGAACACTCCAAAAAACAAAGAACAATCCTCCTCCACTAGATCAAATAGAATTCATTTGAAGTGGTTCTCGAAACGATAAAAGGCAGACAGTGAAAGTTCAAGGATCCATCATGTTATTACTCATATATTGTTTTAGAAATTTCTGAAGATTCAGGGAACATGGGTGGATCACCACAAGAGAAAATCTATAATTGGGTTAAAAAAACGACTTAAAACATATCTGTCACCAAATTCATCAAAAAAGAATGAATTATTTAAAGATAATTATTTATTTAATTAATTGTATTATAAATATTAATTTATGGTAATATCTATGAGTTTTTGTGTAATTATACATTACATATTTACTTGATTCAATTTGTTTGATCATGGAATTCATCGTCGCATAGATATCAGATTGATCATTGATTATGAAAAAAAACCATGTTGGACACCACCCATCACACGATTTTGCTCCACCTGTAATCTACATGTGGTATCAATGGGACCACATACTTATTAATAATTAATTAAGGATCATTGGTGATTTATGCATTTAAAATTTACTTCAATTCAAGTTTTATCATTATTTTAATATGAATTGCGAGATATGATTCTTTCTCTTTCATTTCACATATATTTGATTGAAAGGATTAAATTTATGATTAAAAAATATTGAGGAACTCATCCAAAGGTTCTATGGTTTCAGGATGGAAAACATAGGGCTACACATCATGTAACTAGATTTAAACACCATTCAGTCATTTTCAATGCTTCATAATTAATTCAGTAATTAATTCATGATTATGCATTAATTACACTTTTTAATTGAACTATGTGTTTCCCAAGACGTAATGGTGCACAATTAGTTGGATTACACACCATGTAGCCAATGTGCATGGAATCTAGTCCCTTTGAGTTAACTACGAGCCATGTATTTAAATACTATTCCTACCTAACTAGTGAATGTGTAATTTGGAGATCACAAAACGTGTAGCCCATTAGAAACACCATGTACTCAAGCATCTGATGTACAATTCACACACTGATTCCCTATGTATGTACCATAGATAGACAGTGATAGATGTACATGTTGTGTAGCTCATATGCAATTTTTGTGTACTTATAGCAAGTTACAAATATTTAAAATTTACTTATTTTAATACATAAATCCGGATACTTGTAATTGTATGACTTTATGAAGATAGGACACACCATGTTATAGTTTTTAATATATTTAATTATTTAAATTTTTAATTAATATCTGTATAATTTTCATATCTTCATATCATGTATGAGTCATATGAAATTTTGTTACTCTACATGCATTTAAGCATAACGCATGACAAAAAAATCATGTAATTCGTGTAATAATCCATGAATTAATTGTTGTAAAAGTACATGACATGTCGTCTTTTCTATATCTCACAATTGTAAAACATTATACATGTACAATACATGTTACATAGAATCTGATGGGTATTCACCGTGTTATATCCCAGGTACATTTATTTACATTGTTAATATTAAATTGATTTATTCAATTTTTTTAAAATTATAATAGATGAAATTTTCAAGGACATTCAAATGATAATTAAGATCAAATAATTGATTAATTAAAGATAATAATTAATTAATTTGATCAAGAGTTATCTTAAATAATAATGATTAATAATTTAGTGATAAATTTATTAAATGGGTATTTCATTTCATACATGTGGATGATCATGATCTAGACCAGACATTTGAATGTTATTAGTTTAATTTAATTTATTATTAAATTAAATTGTTGGGACGAATTCCTTATAACCTCTTATTAATTAGGGTTAACGTGCTCATTGTTTCTTTTATGAAAAACACCTTTTCCCCTTAGCTGTATGTGAGTAAAAGGAATATTTAATGGATGGAACATCCATGCTAGATGGGGAGGCTCATGTTTTGACCCAAGATGAAACCAATCTAAGGAGATATATGGGTGTATAGGTGGAAAGCTGTAAACAAAAACCTTAATTAATTCAAGGTGTTTTTCCCTAAGTCAATGGTTAGATTATAAACCACTAGATAAACTAACCATTAGATAAGATCATCATCAATCACTTTATTATTTTATTTATATCAGTTTCATGGTAATTTAATTATGATTTTTTTTCTAAAAAATAACATTTATTAATAAAATTAATGACCATGAAAGATATAACTAAAATAAGTTGAATTATTCATTAATGTTATCTATGACATGTTTAATCACTTATGTAAATTCACTTAATATTAACAATAATGTGAAAAAGATAATAATTGGAAATTTACTCTTAAAAGTATAAAATCCCTCAATTAATTATATTTCGGTATAGCCTTCTATTAATTTGGTTTAAAGAAAACCATAGTTCAAAGTGCTTGAACAATCCAAGTTGGGGCACATTAAATTATTGAGGAATTTTAAGTTGAATTTTTGGGTAGAATTAACTTAGTTCACATCACGTTTTTCCTACAAAAGTAGGATTTGTTGAAAATGAGAGGAATTGGTTGAGGAAATCCAATTAAGAATTTTATTATTGGGGAGTCCAATCAGCGTATCATGGATATGTGAGATAATGCAGTTGGAATTTAGAATTCCTACCTAAAACCATTCATGTTTCTTAACCAACCTAGGTTAGGGTAATTAGAAGGGGAATATGGATGTTTTCCACTTGAATTTCTAAGAAACGAGATATTCTGAAGCTAATGGTGAGGGATATTAAGTTTCAATAGAAAATTGGGAGACTAATAAATATAATATTTATTTAGTTTTATAAATTTTATTAGATAATGTACTAAAATTTGTATTATATTATTTTTTAGAAATGGAAATAAAATTTAATAAAAAATATAATTCTGATCTATACTTGATAAGGCAAAAAATATCACAAGTACAAATTTATAAGACATTCAAAGGCACCTACATGTCATCATTCACCGTGAAATGAAACTATATGGGTTGGATGAACCATTTCCAGTTAAACCTTATAATTAGGCAAGTGATGGAGAGCTATCCCTCTATGAGAAACATCTGAATGATGCTGCATATATTCAATTTATCATGATACCATCCATGTCCAATGATATTTTGATTCCATATGAGGACATGTATGTGTATAAAAAGATGTCTCACCTTTTAGATCTCTACCAAGAGAAGGATAGACCAGAAAAGTATGATATATCCAATGATTTGTTCACAACTAAGATTGGATAGTCTGAACCAGCTGAGCCTCATGTATTCATGCTTATTGGGTACATTCAATTTTTAGATATCTTAGGGATTAAATTCCTAGATTAGTTGCATACTGATCTCATACACTCATCAATTCTCATAACCATATCAATATTTATTGTTAATTATAATGTGAGAAATAATGATAAAAGTCTTTCAGAACTTCTTTCTTTAATTCACCATGTGGATAATGACATGGTACGTGACAAACCGACAATCCTTCTGGTGAGTAAAAAAATCATGAATAAGGAAAATAGATCAAAGACTTATAAACAGTCTAAATATATCGAGAACCATCCTTCTAAGAAGAATAAGATCCATATATTGGTCAAGGAGATGCAAGAAGTATGTTTTCTATGTGGAAATTCATGACAATGGAAGAGGAATTGCCCCTATAAGAAAGGGGAATATAAAGGTGAATTCATTATTGAGTGTAATAATTCAATATCTACACATTAAGTATTAGATACAGTTTGTGAGGCTCATATCTATAACAAAATTTAGGAACCAAGTAGATTCTAAAATATTAATAAAGGATAGTTAGATCTGAGAGCTAATAATTGTGTGAGACTGGATTCATGGGAAATTGGTTACTACCACCTGTCATTGCCAAAGAGAATAATTTTAGTTTTGATGGATTGTTATTCTGTACCTACAGTTTCAAAAAACTCAATTTCATATTCATTCATAGATACAAATGGTATTATTTTTAAATTTGGAATTAGAAGTGTTTCTTTTATAAAGAAAACATATTTTATCGTATGGTGCATTTAAATAATTCACTTTATGTATAAAATTATGAAAAACAGGTGTTGTAAATTGTTATAAAATCCTTTTCACATAACTCATACAACACCCAACATTGGCATCACCATCTTGGTCATCAAAATAAGAATCGTTTGACAAATCTACATGAAGATGAATATTTAGACTCTTTTGAGATTATACCCCTTAAAATATGTCATGATTGTTTATAAGAAGAAATGACAAAACCAATATTTAGTGGAAAAGGTTAAAAGGACATAGAGCTTCTAGTATTGGTGCAACTGAGGTGTACAGACCGCTTTTAGTAGTATCCAGAGGTGTATATTTTTACTTCATAACTTTTAATGATCACTTAAGTATATGTGGCTATATTTACATGATGATATATAAGTCTCAATCCCTTGGTAAATTCATGGAATTCAAGAATAGATTATAGAATCAAATAGGTAAGAAGATAAAGAAGGTTTGATCGGTTTGAGGTGGTGAATATCTTAACCAATAGTTCATCAACGTTTTACAGTAGTTTGGGATTAAATCTATACTCACTATACCTTATACACCATAATGTATTGGTGTTAGTTAAAGGAATAATTGTACCTTGTTAGACATGGTAAGGTCAATGATGAGTCATACAGATCTTCCATTACCCTTTCAGGGATATGCATTACGAATTGTGACATACACATTAAATCGAGTTCCAAAAATAGAGGAAAATAGAATTCCCTTAGAGCTATGGAGTGGAAAGAAACCAATTTTATCATAGAAATATGTATGCAGTTGTGAGGAATTTTTTATGCCTTCTCTTTAAACAAAATAGAACCATAGGGAATGAAGTGTATCTTTATAGGGTATTGTAAGGAAACATGGGGATACAACCTATACAACCCCTTAGAAAATAAAGTGATTGTCACTAGAAAAGGTGTATTTCATCAGAGGGAGTACATACTCAATATGGATAGTGGGATGATTATTTACTTTGACAATGTTGATGCTCAAGATAAACAAGAGTTGGAATAGGAACATATTCCACAGGTCCCTGTGGAAAAAAATTGTTCCGAAAACAAGTATTACATAAGAGCATAATATAGGCAGGAGAACTATATAGAAATGGTTTTCTTATCACAGAGGATGGTGGATCTTTATTGGTTGACAATATTTAACCTATTCCATAAAATGAGGAATTATAAATCTCATAAGCTACAAGTTATAATGTTTATATGAATTTTAAAATGGATTCTATGTATCAGATCCAAGTTTGGATTCTGGTTGATGTGTTAGTTGATTTAAAACATGTGTTATGCAAATGGGTATTGAAAAAGAAATTAGACATGGAAGGATATTTAAATACATATAGAGTGAGGATAGGGACTAAATGGTATAAACAACATCGAGGGATTGACTATGATGAAACCATTTCTCCATTTTCCATGTTAAAATAATTTAGAATTATAAATTCTAAAGCATCTTACCATGACTATGATATTTGTAAGATGGATGTAAAAACATGATTTCATAATGGGATTGTTTAGGAAGATATCTATATGGCACAACCAGAAGGGTTTGTGACTCTAGGTGAAGCCAAAAGAATTTGAATGTTACATAGATCCATTTATGTATTAAATAAAGATTCCATGTCATGGAACATCCGGTCTGATGGATCCATTAAATAATTTGGTTACATAATTAACGAATGTGAGATGTGTATTTACAAGAGGTTTAGTGTGAATGTGGTCATTATACTTGTAGTATATTTTGATCGAATATTGCCTATTGGAAATTACATACTAGTCTTACAGTTAGTTAATGACTGGTTAAACAAGTGTTTCTCAATGAAGGAATAAGACAAATCATCCATTATTCTGGGGATCATGATCATTAATGATACATGTAAGAGGATTCTTAGACTAATTCCATGTTAATATGATGACCAGACACATATTTGTTTGAATAATCCAAGAGGGTATTGGTTCCATTGTCACATAGTGCGCATCTTTTTAAGAAAAAATGTCCTCAAACACAACATGAGAAAGAAGGAATGTGTAAGATCTCATACACTTCATTGAAATGATGAATCATGTATTACATGTTATGTACTATACTTGATGTTTCCTATGCACTGAACATGGTAGACATATATCAAGAAGATCCATGAGAACATCATTGGACTTCTATTAAAGATATCCTTAAGTATGTGAGAAGAACTGAGGATATGTTCTTGGTTTATGGATGATATGGGGAGCTAGTCATCATAGGTTATATAGATTCTAGTTTTATAATAGATCAATATGATCTAATGTCACAATTAGGATATGTTTTCTCTCTCAATGGAGAAGTAGTGAGGTGAAAGAATTCAAAGAATCCATTATTCATTGATAACACAATGGATTCCAAGTATATATTTTCTTTTGATTCATCTAATGAAGTGGTTTGGATTATAAAATATTTCAATAATCTTGATGTGGTACCTATTAGTAAAAAAATTATCACATTGTATTGTGGTAATACCATAATGGTGGCTATTGGAAAAGATTTAATGTTACACCAACATACAAAGAACATACTCTGGATGTATCACCTCTTCGGGGATTTATATCATATGTGTGATGTTTTAGTAAGAAGAGTACCCATGGAAGATAATGTGGAAGTCCCCTCGACTAAAAGATAATCTCATCAAATAAATTTGTATCATGTGAGAGCTATAAGACTGAAGGTTGTTAGTGGTTGGTTCTATTTCAAGTGGGAGTATTTTGGAGTTCATTCCTGATAACCAAGTTCTTGTACTTTATTACAAAATGTATTCATGGTTTTTAATATTAATAAACTAATTATCACATCATTACTATTATTATGCTTTACATATTTTGTGATGAAATCCTCAGAGTAGCTATTACACTAAAAGTTTATAGATGTTACCCTCAGTGACGAGAACCTGGAAGTCCTACAACACTGTTCTTCAATATATGTTCAATAATAGGATGATATAATTTTATGGACACAAATTATAGAGGATATCTTGGTTATATACTCATAGTACATTGAGACACATTCTCATGGTGTACGTCCTTGGTAATATCTAGTAGAATATTAATTGAATGGGACCCATCAATAAGAAATCCACATTTATATGTTTCATTGGATGTACCTATCTATGAACCTATGTATTGGTATATATAAGTTAGGATTACTATAAATGATTATTATGAGTTGGTCACTTAGATGTATTAATTAAAAAGGTTCAGAAATATGATCACAGTGAAGTAGGATATGTTGGGTGGGTCATGAGTAATATTGCATTAATGAATAATGTGATAATAATTTTTTTCCTTCTATTTATTAACAGAATTAGATATCTTATGCCATTTTATGGAAAAGGTATTGATGAAATAAATCCTTGACCATGGTGTTTTGAAGGCAATTATATTATTCAGAAACTCATAGAAAGAGAAATAGAGCACAGAAGTTGATGACACTAGCATGAAACATTCGTGATTTCAGATATAGAGATAACAAGATTATATTACAAAATAAACGTCTTTATGAGTTAACATGTCATTGAGACATTAAATTCATTTTCTATGGGTGCCTTAGTGTGTTTCTAGATGATAACTTTGGACATTACGTTGCTTCGCTGAATTACATTGAAAAAGATGACTATAGGGTCACACACTATGTGTGTCTATAATCTAAGTTAAATAATATTTTATTTTTCATTATTTAATAGGTTAAATAAATATTATTCTTATAAGTGGTTCAATAATTATTCAATTATTATTTTTTGTATATAAATATTTATTTTCTATTTAGTGAATATAATATTTATATATTTATTGGGAAATAATGCAATGATATTTATTTAATAAATAGATAGAAATTACTAAATGCCCAAAAATATTGAGGAGGAAGGGTGGACCAAGTTTAATAGTCCGGTAAGAAATAATAAATATTGTATATATTTTAATTAAATAATATTTAATTTCAATATGAAATTTAATTTAATGTTGAGAAATTATAATCCTATTATTATTATTTGACATAGGTTTTTTCTAAGATTAAAAAAAATAATTAGGGGCACTTGTGAAATTATTTTATTCTAACCCTAGAAATATAAATACCCAATTAAGATATTTCCTCTAGATAGGTAATTAATTTATATTTTTTTATGAAAAATGGATTTGGGGAATCCCTTGAATCCTAGAGATCTACAATATCCAAGAATTCTCCCAATAATGAAGAGTAATCCTCCTCCACTAGATCTATGTAAATTTTTTGTATGCGGTTTTCAATGAAATCAATGGTAGAAAACGCTAGCGTAAGGTATATTTTGCTATCACACACAAATTAATTTTATGGTTTCAAGGGTTTTGTGTAACACAAGTGGATATCCGATAGATGAAATATACACTTTTTTTCTTCAAGACAATAATGGTAGACCACAGATCTTTCACCACGTTCATTAGAAAAGAAACAATTCCATAAAGGCAACTACATATTTAATTAAATTAATTATAAAAAATATTTGATTATCCTGTCTCTCGATTCCAGTGTAATTATCCATTTTCTATTTCTATGATTCAATTATGTTGATCATGTTGTTCATCGTTGCATAGATCTTGGATTGTCCATCGATTATGGAAAAAACCATGTTGGGCACTGCTCATCACACGTTTCTATTATGGCTAGAACCTACATGTGGTGTTAAAGTCCATTGTATTTATTAGTGGAATCTTATTACATGTATTTGAAAATATAAAAATAATATTTTTTTTATCAATGCTACAGTGGAACATGGAATCAAAAAAATTGGTGGGCTGAATAGAGATTGAGTATGAGAGAGAGGTACTCAAAAAGTATTTTAGATACTAATGAAAATGACTATAAGATAGGATTTTAAATGTAATCTCATATGATTTGAAAAATGGTGAAGGTTTGTGATATAATTAAAAAAATTTCTTAGAAGATATCCAAAAGGGTTTTGGATATGATTTCATAAGTTATTGTATAATATACAATACAATATAAAATATATCAATGTATTCTAGGATTTAGTAAAGGTGGGTGATTCTAGGTGATATGGTGAAAATACCAACATACATATAACGCGAAATGGGAATTTTTATATTTTATGAATTTAGGTATATTGTAAAGCATGAAATAAGATTTCATGATAATTACTTCTCAATATTATTATACGATTGAGTTATATAATATGACACCACCCAAAATAGACATATTGTATGATGTATAGTATCATAGTTATTGGAATGTAATTCCATCATAGTATATATGATAGAAATTGAAGGAAACCATTAATAGTTAAATGTTCTAGGGATATATACCAATGTAGATATCATTAAAATGTATTTCTTAAGTTGTAATTCATGGGATTTTTAATATTCAATCAATAGTTTTATGAGTTGGTTGTACTATTTACTCATATATTATAACATGTGATCGAAATCTACATTAGCTAAAAAGTATCGTAGAGTGTTTTTTATAAAGGAGGAAATAAATATTCAATGTATATAATTGATAACAAAAAATAATACCCATGATCATGGTGGAACTCACTAATATCCATTCTCATATAATCCTTTGTCATTTACAAATTGAAATTATAGAATACAATAGATGAGGTATGATACCAACCATGTAATTAGAGATTCTGATTCAACCCACAAATACACCATAAATAAAATAATATTTCAATTATTCCTTGGTGATCATCTCCAATAATATAATAATAAGATGATGGAAACATGTAGTGTCTTTATTTTATGGTATGTGAAATCACATCATTTCTAGTATATACATAATTTCATTTATTTTATCATGGTTTAATATTTTTTTATATGTCTGTATCACTTCTACATGATTTAATAGTTTCTTTAGATCCCTTAAAACCTCATTTGATACATTTTTTTCTTGATATTAATGTCTAGTACAGTTGAAACATAATATATAGATAAAATTTCACCCCATGATGTTCCTCCGCAAAAACATGTGTAACCATACCCACACTGTTTAGTGAAAAAAGAGATAATATACCAATGGATTGACACACTAAGAGGATTAATGGTATATTACACTGTATATAATAATCATGGTGAAGATGTTATCACCATCAAGAATCTATAGGTGAATGAGGAATCACCATTATAAACATATTTAGGGAAGGATCTATCACCAATACAATGCTAATGATGAATCTGATATTTATCAGTGAATGAACAATCACTAATATTGTGTACACTATGAACCACTACTATCCATGTAGAAGAAGGTGATATAATACAATTTTATAGACTAATTGGAAAACACACCATGAAATCCAAACTAATTGGATTATATAATGATATCACTCTTGAGGTGGATGACATACCACTCTCAGGTTTCTATGTGGATGATGAAACAATAATAAAATATCCCTAGGTGGATATTTTTTCACCAAAACCATCTTCTAGGTAGATGATGTTCCATTTATATCACATCTCATTGGTCTATTCACCACCTTCCTAGAATCTTATGTGGATAACACATCTTCAGAACTGGTCCTCAAGTGGACAATGGACCAGTAAAACAACTCTCATAAGTGGATGATGCTACAATAATCAAAAATTTGAAGTGTTTGATTTACTACTAATGTTTCATATTTATAGCAGATGATGTTCTAAAATCACATTATCCTTATAGTGAATATTTTATCTCCCACACTTTTTAGGTGGATGTTATACAACCACTTAGCAAAATACAAATTATAATTAATATTTTACCATTAAAACAATATAAAAAATTAATAAATATTAAATATATTAATTTTTATTAACATAATCCATAAACCCATTTTAATATCTAATTCATATGATAGGTTACCTAAAAACATTCATTTATAAAATTCAATCTTCATCGAGTACCAAAAATGTGATATACAATTGCCAATTAGGGTTAAGTATCAGTTATATAACCCCATTACATGTCTAAGGATATGGTTTCATATGAAAATTAACATTAATAATAGTAATAGAAAACAATTTGTGTCTACTTTTACCTCATACAATATACTCAATAACTATGAAATTACATTCAAATTATATGAAATTAAGGAAACCTCTATGATTTAGATTTTCAGAATACAAAATAAATTAAAATTTCCCATATTTTATATAAACACATGATTAATAAGTTAAAAATACATGGAAAAAAATGGAAAATGTACCAAATACTAGTAGTATTCATCTTGGTAGAAACCGCATACTAATTAAGAGTTAGTTGACTAGAATATAGAAAATTGATTTTTTTTTTGAAATTATAAATAATTATTGATATATGGGGAAAAATTATAAAAACTATAAATGAAATGATGAGGAATCAAACCTCACAGAGGAAGACCTGATATGAAAACCCAGATTCGAAAGGGATGGAGAATGGAATTGATGTATCCTTATGAATAAGAATAAATAAGTGGAATGAATGTGAGGAAGGACTACTCTTTTAATAGAAAATAGGATAAATTATAATTTTAAAATAAATTAATAAATCAATTAATTTTTTTTAATTTTTTTTAAAATCAATGTTTGAGCCCTTATAGAACCCTCTCGCAAACCATCAGGTGCCCGATGGGAATCTAAAACCTTCCAAAGAGTCACCGACCACTCAATGAACCACCAAGAGGTGTTCCTCCACTACCTCAGCGATTAGGTTTGTAGAAATAGTCCCTCAATTATATAGTGGAATCTATAAGTGGATAGATATCCTGATACATAGCCCACTCTCACAAGCAAATTCCCAGGCCCCCTAAAACACATCAAACACTAATAATTCATCAAAATAGATTTGTTTTGGAGGATATTAAGTTAATATATTAACTTTTATACATGATGGGTATCACAAAATTCATGTTATATAATATGTCATCCTTGAGTAGAACTAGCGATCATCATTGAGTTCGTCGATAAATATACTCTTCCATTGTTCCCACATTTCAAACTACCACTGCCGAGCCACTCCCTTGAAAATCACATTATTCTATTAAATCCATGCATGGGGGATTTTTATTTCCATGTAGTGACTTTTCTACATGATTTACTATATTAATTGATAGATACAAGAAGAATTTCCTGACTCCGTCTTGACCTTGTCAATGTTTATCACATGAGAAGACTGAGGATGGTATATCTGAAATTAAGATACACTGAATAATTCATGAATTGAAGTGTATCTATAAGGAAAAAATAACTGATAAATTCTGGGGTTGATCCTTTTGAAAACCTCAAATTACCTCCTAAACCTTGGAAACAAAATTCTCTAACTTTTAGTCCACATTTTTCTAACTAAAGTGACACTCATAGAAATATTCAATCACCCCCTCAAACATAAGAGAGAAACATCAATATGTTCCAAAAATAATTTCTTATTTTGTCTCATATATAGCCTCTTCCAAGTTAACTAAATATTCTATAACGTCTCTTATATGAGACTAGGGTGAATCACTAATGACTAATTTTTCTCTATTTAATATAGAGACTGATCAATAGAGTCTACCATTAAAATCCTCAAATGCTCCTTCTGAACCAAAACATGATTGATTTTTTTATTTGAAAAATAAATGATGGAAAGGTAGTTCTCTCATAATTTTCTATGAAAAAGGATTTTTTTGACATTATATCCTATAATAAGCACATGATATGATCAGAAATATCATTAGTTTAAGGATGGTAAGTGGTGCTCATCTTTTCTTATAAATTAATTTCCATCTACAATATTTTCTCAAAGTGAAATGTAAAAAAAATAAGTAATCTGAGATGATGCTTAAAGGAACTTCACGCAAAGACACCATTTCAAAAACATATATCATAAAAATTTTATTGATGATATAAGTCTCCAATATTAATATGAAATGTGTGGAATTTATTAACCAGTCTATTGAAATTAACATCACATCAGTAATGTGAGAAAACCTGGGGAACACCATCATAAAAATCCACAAACCTATCCAAAATATAAATTTTAGAATGATAAGAGAATAAAGAAGACTTGCTGGTCTCTTATTCTTGAAAATTATTTGTTCTTTAAGTAAATCATCATAAAATAATCTCATCGCAAGGAAAGTGTATAATATATCATTTACCCATGAATTCTTGTAGGGAATACTACATGAACCTAGACATTGAGAAAATCATTAGATTCAAAGGAATAATAACAGGGATAATCCCCATCATATTTATTTTCAAATTTCACTATAAATTTTGATTTTGATAATTTACACTCTTTCTCAATCTCAGGATGTGAGGATGTAATACATAGAGATATTGGGGTCACTTGAACCAGATACCCATGAATGTCATGGAACATATCAGCAAGGATGCTCAGTATCTACCACCCACTACAGGACAACTAAACCTATGTATTCCTATTTATTATATAAAAAACAATGGTCCCCTTAATAGGAGTTAATTCTCTTTCAAAATAAATTGGTTACATGTACATAACCCACCTCTTCTAATCCCTCTATTAAAAGATATTCATTAGGCTCCTATCAGTTTTATACACTACAAGCCTCTCTCCAAAATGGTAGTGACATAAATATTTTAATGCATTCACTCACACATCCATCTATAAGGGTTCATGAGACAAACCTATAATTTAACATACATGGAGACCACTAACTCCTCCATGACCCAAAAAACATATAATTCAACAATATATTGACTATTTTAACTATATTGGTGTCACAAATCGAATTTGGCAGCCATCGAATCCGAAACTCAACCTGACCTACAATAAGTCCCGAAGGGCGTTCCCAATCTCCATGGGATGGCACAAGTTCCTAGGTATCATAAAATGAAAATTGGGAATGATTTACCTGAGTTTATAAACTTAAAACAACAAAAGAATCCAATAAAATGAATCTGGATTTTTCAATCCAAACAATCTTTTACAAAAAATCAGAGCTAAATTACATATTTTAAAACAACTCAAAAAGACTATAAAAAAGGTACAGAACCAAAAGGGAACAGCCCAAGAACCCTCATGGCAAGGGGAATGGCCCTCAAGCCATCTCCACAAGACTTCACCACCAAGGACCTGCTAGAAACCCAAACCACTAGAACTAAAAACTTTACCCAACATGTGAAAAAAATTAACCAAGTCTACATAAACCCAAGGGTGTAAGTAGGGTGTGATCAAAAGCCCAATAGGATACCACCACTAATATATTCCATGTGATAAACATTTAATGAAGAAAAAAATTCAATCTTTCAAAAACATGAAATGCTAGTTACAATTTCTAAAAGATGCAACATTAAATAAAAATAGTTTTCAGGTGGGATAATTTAAAGAATAAACACTTTTGAAATAAATAAAAAAACTAATGAATTTTCCAGACACTCATACCATATACCGACCGTAAGCACAAGATATCTAGTGAGCACAAGCAATTCGAAATAACCCCTAGGCACTAGCTAGTTGTGGGTCTCAGGTACCTCGTATATTGGTGAGAGTAACCATCACAAATATCCATTATCATGCATGAGCCACTAGTAGGGAACATACCCATAACCTAGTGTTCCCAAATAATCATCATCATAGTTTATTTAGAGTTGTAAGCGTCAATCTTGCTAAGTGAAACTGAGGCCAAACCCCACAGATTCACTAGCATACTAGTACACATCCACCCTCCTTGATACCCGGGGTTTCCCTTTATACTCAAACAAGTTCAAAAAGTCAATAAATATAATTTTCACATGAAAATATCATTTACATATCATAAATTCACCAAACATACCACATGTATACAAAACAAGTCACAAAAGTCCGCTTTTCATTCAAATTGATTTTGAAATCTGACTCACACCAAAATAGCTCACAACACTTTTCACATTTATTTAACACATCCACAAATACATTAAAAATTTTATAAAACCATTAAAATATATTATAAATCTCATAAAAACCCACCCACTTGTTACATAATACCCTTTTTACCTTCAAAATCATTTTATCATCAAATATATACGAAACAGGCCACAAACAAGTTTATCTCCAACATCACAATTTAATAAAACAATTCATAAATTTACAAAACATTATAAAAATGTTTGACATCTTAAAACCTCACTTCACCATTAGAAAACCCATAATATGTGAACACACATACCAAAAAGTACATATGCATCATTTTCCCACTTTGTTTAACCAACTAAAAGATTTACAATTTTCATAAAAAGAACCCAAGTGGTGTAAATATGTCTTGCACACAAAACCCATTTCAAAACCCCCATTTAAGACCAAAAACCATATCAATTTATATCCAAAATATAATTGGAATCCCTAGATACATTTATAAAACCACTTTCATGTTTTATAAAATCTCCTTGAATAATACTACAAAAGAACCAAATAAAAATACACATTTTCATAAAATGTTCTCAAGAAGTATAACAATGTTTTACACATAAAAACAATTCAAAAACCCTTTTTTTAGGCCCAAATGACACTAATAAATTAAAAAACCATAATTTTTAGGCCAAAAAAGATTTATTAATCCAATTCTATATGTTATAAAATACACCCAAATAATACCCCACGAGTAACACATAAAAACACCCTATTTCAAGTTAAAATGTAACTATAAAATTAAACACTTAACCAAACCAATCATAAAAAGTTTTTTAACCACACCAAACATACGAGGAATATGAAAAATGAGTAAATAAATCATTCTAACTCATCAATAATTGTTTACACATGGAACCACCCACCGAAAGTGTTGAATCCCTCAAAACAAGGTGCGAAACATCAACTGCAACATCGCCACATCACAAGGAAGATAAATCCAGCCCTAGAATACAATATTTAACCAAAAAGACACCAAATCAAACCATATAGTCAAACCCCAACTTCTAGACATTTTATAACATAATGAAAGAGGGATGAAATCCTAAGGAAAAGGAAAAAATTGAAGAGAGAAACAGTTACTCAAAACAATCTTGAATAAAACATCCCAAAATCCACCAGTATCTGAATTTGAAAACATCCAACCATTCAAGAGAGGTTAGAAAAAGGATTAGGATATCATTTAGGAACTGTAATGGGGGAAAATATAATAAATAGAAGGATTTATGAAAGGATAAATTTACCTCTCTAAATATGGGCGATTTCATAAATCCAGATACGTTTCGACCCATTTCTTGATTATATTGAGCTCCAAATTGTGGGAGGAGAGAATGGGGGTGCGCCTTAGGTAAGTGGTCTTGGGTGAGAGTTTGAATCACCGAAAACATGTAAATATTAAAGGAGATATTACATAATTACAATTTATTTTTAATGTAGAAAATGGGCTTTCAGAAATGCCCAATACTTTAAATAAAAACCAAAATCCACCATGATTATGGATTAATAAATGGTCCAAATTAATATGGTGGTGTTAATATGTCAGGTAATGACAATTAGGAATTGGAATGGATGAAAATGTTTGAAAAAATAATGAGTTATAAAGGAATCAAAATTTATTTTTATATCTGGAATTGGGCTCAAGGTTTGGCCTAATTCATGAAAACTCACCCATTCCTACATAAAATATTGGGAAACCCCCAAAACAAAGAATGAATGGAAATTAAATGGAATTTAACTTTAAAATAAGTCATTTATGTGACAATTGGAACTTCCCCTAAAGAACAGGTTTGAAAAAAACTATACCCACTAGATATCCATGATGTGATGCCAAAATAACCATACATGTTCCCTCACTCCCAAGCGGAGAAACTCATTTTCTATTATCTTTCATAATATGATCAAATATATCCTTATTGAAGATATAGATAACAACTGATTAGGGATCTCCCTCAAGGAGGTACTGAAAAATCCCTAGTATAGATTCTTTACTAATATCTAACCTTGAGAAACATATCAAAACTCCAATTATTATTAATTGATGATTCCAACCCAACCCAAAAAAATAATGGATGTTTCACAGATGATGTGCCCTCATTATATTATCAATCTATAATGAGATTAAGATTCACGATGCTTAATATATATATATATATATTAATTAAATGATAATCCATTATTATAAAATTCATTGTATCTATCCATCTTCCAAATACCTAATGATAGAAGTCTTTTCACTCACCATCATAGATGAAAATAAAAAATTATTGGTAAAGTGGGTGACATAATCCACCATAGACACATATTTCTTTAAAATATACATTAAATACACTGAGTTTTTACCCATAGTGTCTCTTTGAAGGAGTGGTCAAATAATTATGGAGAAACATCCTTAGAGTATAGCCATATATACTAGTTTTCATTGTCAGGATTACCCCCCACACTAGAGTAATCCAAAACGATTATATATAATAATATTTACCAACTCCTCAAGAGGTTTATCAAAGTGATGAAAGATAATATTTACACACTCAATCTAAAATTAATTTTGAGGTATTCTACCATCACTCATAAAAGGAATTAGACGTTGTAGTTGAATCTTGTGAGTCAATTCTATAATGGTTATCGTAGATCTAAGAACCATATTCCACACATATTTTAAGGCTTCATGAAAGATATCATTAACATAATAATTTATAGGAGAAACATGAACAACATTTTTTTATACCTCCAAATAATGGGGGGAATTATAGTATATTCCTTATTAGAGATTAATAGGAGTTCATCACAGTGGCATATCTTTACATTATAGATTTCACAACTAAAAACATATTTCCATCACAGATAGAATATTTTATTTTTGGAAAATAAATAATATGTTTGTACAACTAAACCCTCAATTCACACCCTTTTGTACGATGGTTTCACAAATCATGGGTTGAGTCTAGAATAACATACCGACTCTCATGTATGGTAAAATATCACAATTTTTCACGTAACTACCATATTAATCGGACAATCAAGTAGTGTTCCACCAAGATGTTATATAAGTAAATTCTATATTTTTTTCAATAAAAACATTAAATAGGCCATCCCAATATCAGAAGAATTTTAGAAATTATATGCAATACTATTAACGAAAATTTATCCCTACATACAAATAACAATTCAGGATTTCATACACTCTTTCCATCATGGGACATGATTAAGAACACATAAATCATAAATAAATATAAAAACGAATCATGTTTTGAAATGTAAAACAACTATAAAAATTAAAACAAAAAATAATTATCCCTTCCATATTAAATTATACATACCATATATGTGGGTTGTCAAATCCCTTGAATATGATACATAATAAACCCAAAAAAATAAGATCTGTTAGTTATTCAGTCCCGTATAGTATGAAAAATGAAAAAAATACTATTATAGAACATTTTAGAATCCTTGATACATTTTAAAATTCCTATACCTAATAGGATAGCTACAAAAATGAATCACACCTCCCTGTATTCGAAAGGTTAGTGACCAATTGTGAGGATTTATATGAATCAGTGGGGAGAGTTCACCCACAGGTAAAAACGACCATTAAAACACATTGGATGAAAAATTATAAACCCATCATCTCAATAAATATGAATTATGATATTGAGAAACAAGATAAAAACCATTATTAATTAAATATAAATATAATTATATTTGAAAAGGAATGGCTATAAATTTCATACAACTCAAATTTCCCTAAACTTGATATATCCAGGGAAGATCATATAAAAAATTTCATGAATAATCAAATGTATTAGGAAATCAAAAACTAGTCCCATGTCATATCATGGTCACCATTCTTAGAATTAATAAATATCTCCTAGATCAACCATCAGATTCAAAAATCCATTTCCCTTACTCAATCCACAAAACATAAATTCTATCGAAGTACATGTGAACCAATGAAATGTATGTGAAGAGTCCAATAGGAAACCACTGATGGATTCCTTAAATAGTATAATAAATAAGGTATCATGCTTGATACAAAATTATAGTTAAGTAATTAAATAATAAATAGACCACCTATCACCCTCTATAGTGCTCCCACCAAACAACATGTGACCATAAACTCTTTTCCAAGTAGTGGAATGGGATGATATACCTTTGTTATGAATACACTGTGAGGATAATGATATATCTCTCCCTATATAACAATCATGGTGAACTATCTATCACCATCATGTATCACATGGTGAATGATATGTAACCTTTATATAATAAATAGGTGAATGTTCCACCACTTATGTAATGTTAATGGAATATGAGTCATCACATAGTGAATGAGGCATCACCAATATTTGGTGGATGACACACCAATACTAAATATGATTAGGTTGATGATATTGAACTATTTTATAGCTCAATTGGATGAAGAGACTCCATGAAATCCTAATAAGGTGGATTATATACCATTGATTTCACTCCCGATGTATAAAACATACTACTATATGGGTTCTTTATATAAGAAATTTGATACCGAGACAATATTAATCAGAAGAAGATACACCACCAATACCATCCTTCAGATTAAAGGATATAAAATGGTATCATATTTCAATGGTCAATACACCACTTATATCTAATTCTAGTAGGATGTTAAACCACTACAACATGTCCAATAGTGGATGATGAATCACCATGATTCCATTTATATTTTTATGATGCCTAATTTATAAAAAAAATATCGTGTAAATTATATACCAGTTTTGGAAAATCTTAATTTTGACGAGGTTCCACCATTACAATAGTTTCACGGTGAATGATGGATCAATTACCCTATCTACGAGGACATGATACTACCATATACCAATTATCTACTAATATTGAATGATTTATTAGTTCAAAACACTATAAATCATTTATCAATATTAAATATATTATGGTTTATGAACTTAAGAAATAAATCTATCTTGTAGTTCCATTACAAATCCATACACCTAAAAGCTATCATATACTCACAAAAATCCTCACAAAGGAATAATATTGAGATATAAAGTATGACCATAGTGTTAGAACATATTTTTAGATTCCAATCAAGAGTCCATGGTGAGAGTTTCATATTCCAAATCGCATGAAGAATGGCCATAGAAAAAAATATTCCAACACAAACCTCATATAGGTCACTCATCATATGTAAGGTTTTACTCAGGTCAAAAAAATTAAGGAAACCAATTTTTAAGGCATACAAAATAAATAATATTTTCTTTTGTTTCATAAAACACAAGGAAAATGATTGAAAACCATCCGGGAAAAAGGGACCAACAACATGGGACTAATATGGCCTTGTTTATTTATAACAGTTATATAATTGAACAGAAAATGATAGAAATATGGATTAATCAGAAAAAATATAAAATTTTTAATAACCATATATACATAGATAAATAACAATATTAACTAAGAATATGATGATGATGATTTATATCCTTATCTGCGATTACCAACATGATAAATGGGATCCAAAACCGATAAATAATGAACATAATCTATCATTATGAATAAGAAGAAGATAAGGGAAAGGTAGGGGTGGTCATACTACTACTATGAATCAAAATGTGAGAAAATACCATTTCTAATGAAATTAATAAATTAATTAATATATTTAAAAAACAAACCACGAAACAACTATGTGCATTTTCAAGGGTCACCAACTGTATTGTGACCCCCCTAAAAGAACTACCTTCAGTACCACACCCACCAGCTACTCGATACTAGTATATGAGGTTCCTGGTGGAATCTATCATTGGAAATATTTCCAATCACGTAACCTATTTTCATGAAATGTGTCGCCATGCCCCTACCAACACCTCAACGGTCTCGTAATTTATAAAAATACATAATCTTCCAAAATAACTGATCATAACCATACCAAATATAGTATTGCATTGTTACATAAAGAAAATTTCTAAAAGCTATTAATTTTCATAACTCATAAAAAGTGTCATCTTTGGTATATCATCATTCTTTACCCATAGTAGATGAAAAAAATAATGATGACAGATCTTTGATAATTATTGGTCACATTTAAGTTGATCAAAAAAGTAGTTAGTTCATGTTAAAAAAATTAATGTACAATATATTAAATACATTTATATCTCTATAATTTATACAAAACCTCAGAGACCCATCCTTCTTTTTATAAAATAGGATACGAGTTCCTGAATAATAGTCTTATGTAGTATAAAATACTTACCAAAAATATATTATAGTTTTCTATTTAAATATGAAGATTATAATAGGTCTATTCTATTTGGAATATTATATTTGTGTTTTTCGTAGGGATGAGTTTAATGGAAAATTCAACTTCACATTTAGGTGGATGTCCATTTAATTCAATATGAAATGCATCAATGTATTGTAGCATAATATGTACATCCTTTATTTGTAATATATCCCTATAATTTATATACTATTATTTATTTTCTTATTCATTACCTATAATTTCATTAAGATAATCTTCTTGTTGTGGAAATATAAATGAGTAAAATAATTAAGTATTTCCATTAAAAATTAGGTATTTTAAACATCCTATAAAAATAATAACATCATTGTCTTGAATGAAATTTTTTTTTCATTATAGTCTGATGGAAAATTCATATAAATGATTATGTAAAAGTAAATATTAATTATTCCAATCATGTATGTTACTAGAAAATATATATGGATCCTAATAGAAACTACCCCACATTTTCATTTTTAAATAATATTACCACATGTCGTTTTGATTCACATCTCCTTAATTAAAGAATCATAGAATGATTCCTTTTTTTAAATCATGACAGAAGTAAAACATTGAGTTGATATTGAATTAGATAATACAATAACTAATTTTGTGTTTATAATCAATGCATCTTTAATCACATCCTTCATAATTTCATCTTATGAAATAGTAATTTCCTAATAATGATACTTCTCCATTGGTATTACATGAGGTACATTCCCATGACTATTTTTCCATTATCTAAAGTAGTATCATGGCACCTTTTATTTATGGCTTTGTAAATTTGTGTTTTCCATATTTCTCATTCACTGATTAGATTGATGAAATTTATCTCCAATCATAAAGATAATTCATAATCCCATTTGGAATGTCTCATATTATTGTTATTATTGTTATTTTTTTTGTTAATTACACCCATCTTCTATTCTCCATTACCAAGGTTCCCACTATATGTATCTCAATCATCTTCATTTTCCCTTATTTTTATCTAAAAATGAATGACTGATATTTCCTTCTTATCCATGGTAGTATGAGACACTATATACTGTATGAGGAAAATATTTTAGAGACCAATAACCTTTGATAATTTTTATTTAAAACATCTAATAAGAGATCAATATTTCTTTATATATTATGAACATATTCCACAACAAGACTTGTTAACCACTTAAAGTTATCCTTATACTAAACAACATTTTTATCTTCCTCTTATCTAAAATATAAGAATATTATTTCCATACAATCTCATTTATCATAACTAACGTTGAAGAAACATAGACTCCATCAACCTAGATCTGGTTTCTTATTTATTTTATTGGCATAAGATACATGGAATCATGTCTTGAATGATCTAATACTTTATTAGTATTGGTAAAACAGACACATACTTGAGTCATACGTTACATTTGAATACACAAAATTACAACATAGTTTTTTGGGGAATAAAATTATTTCCACTAGAATATTATTTCTTATCAAACACAGTACACTTCATGGATTCATGAGAAAAGAAAAAAGAATAATTTTGAGCTCAAATACACAATGTCAGTTAAATACAATGTAAGTTATCACGAATAAATTGAATAATCAGCATGGAAGGTTAAATAACTATGAAAACACTCTATAAATAACATGATAAGGAATAATCAATATTTCATGGTAAATAACTTAAAACACATTCCATTTAATCAATAAAATATGAATTAAATATATCCATAGATAATATCATTGTGATTATTTCATAGATAATAATAACATAATTTCTAATGAAGGCAAGGAATAATTATGGGACTTTATGTTTTAAGTGATAAAAACCTATAATATTAATACCTTTCTTAAGATTTTTAAAAACTAATGGGTACAAATCAATCTGATTTGTCCAGCTATACTTTTACTATCAATAACTTTTACACGATAGTTTAAAATTATTTTTCAAAAAATCATAGGGTCTCTTAAACTAATTTTGTCTCATGATTGAATTCAATGAATAACTGGGATATATAATGTTTGGACCCCACACATCCCTACATTTACAAATCATTCTTTATATATTGAATGATTTATTTAATTCATGAGTCAGTATGCCTCATCATCAAATATCCTTATTTATTAAAGGATATAGATTTATCAATATTATTAAATTTAATCATATAACTATCAAAGTAAACACTGTATGTAAAAAATGGTTTAATTTTTAATAAATAATCATATCCATAATACAATAATATTTATATTTAACTAAAATATAATTACCAATGAAAAATTACCCTCATAAATTTTTTGTTTTAAGATAAAGTTAGCAATCAAAACAGAAAATGATATTGGATGATAACTTTTATCATATAGTAACATCCATGTCAAATCCCTTTGTATGAAATAATATAAATTGAATAAAAAAACCATGAAATATTAATTAATAATGATATTCCATGTCATGGTGGTAGTTTATACACTACATAAGAGTGAATTGGTAAAAACATAATTCTAAATAAAATTTTAATTGAGACAAAAATCCCATACCTTGCACTTCCTTTTGGAAGAATATTGTTTAATAACAGGTAATATTGTTTTAATTATTTTATTAACATATAAATAGAACATATTAATATTTATAATATCAAATTTTATCCTTTTATAACATCTTATCATTCATTCATTAATAATCATTTATTTTTTTAATTCTTTCAGGTGTTAATTGACTTGTTCAGTTAATCATATTCTATCATTAAATATTTTCTTATAAAAATTATTACATAGTTTAATAATCGAAATAATAATAACAATTTCATTATTATCATATTTTCATATCAATTTTTCTTTAAAAACCAATCATTAATTATTGTTATGAAAAATGAAGTGTATTACGATCATGAAGATGGTAGGTCGTAGGTATGTAGAAGTTATGTTTTTATTTTTAAATGATTATTATGGAAATAAGGTAGGTAATATATTAAATTTATATAGTTATCATAATATAATATTTTCCAGATTTGATATTATATAAATCATCCATGTGGTTTCATGATGAAATGCAAGTCACATCGCTTCGTGAATGCGGTAGACCCGTACACGGATGATATTAACATTTATAAGTGGGTGAAAAGGTAAGAATGAAAATGATATAAATTTATTTAAATAATGATAAATATGATGATAATATCATAATTATTTAATTTATATCACATATAATCATTAACTTTAATCTTATCACATTCTATGTAAAGCATTAGTGAAAGATGATTCACATCGCTCCAGGGGGTGGTAGTATGCCATACACACGAGAAATGTAATCATATCATCTAATAAATGATATGTAAATAGATATATATTATTTAAGGATTATATAGTATAAATATATTATAAGTATCTTATATATTTTATATTCATAATCATAACCAAATATGAAAGGTGGTAATGGATGAACAAATGACATCAGTTTTTTAGGCGGTAGTCCATCGTACACATGAATGATAAATTTGTAACCATTTTGACAAAAGTAGAGATGTATGTAGTTAATTAAATTAATAAAATATAATCAAAATATATTTAAGATACTGATTTTTTATATCATCAGTATATAATAAGAATTTTTGGAGGTGCTAAATGAAATGAAACAAAGACAATCGTTGAGGATCATTACCTCTTATTCCAGTATCCTCATTAAGGTTGAACTAAAGTCTTCCTAGTTTGAATTTATGACCCATATATGTCTTCTATAATAAGATTATTAAAGTTGGTAAATTATTTGGGTAGTAAATTTCTGTAAAATATGGCATTAATATGTTCTTAAGATAGGGGAGGGGTGTATTTTATATGTGGGGTGAGTGGAACACTTGTAATTTTTTTAAAAGACTCATCCATATCCATGTATTAATCATACCAAAAGAAACCAAAATGAGAACATAACGAACTTATAAGAGATAAATAAGAAATATTTCTATAAAATGGGTATTGGGTAATTAATTTATAACCATTATCTTTTAAGTTTAACCCTCGATAATTCCATTTTTACCTTAACTGTGGTAATTAATTTTTATTGTTTTCACTATTTATCTAGGAATTTTTTTTGTTAAACTTCTTATAAATTAAAAATAATTAAAATCCAAAATATGGAATCCATTTTTTCTAATTCAATTCATATATTTGGAAAAAAATTAATTTAAATTAATCCAACAAATGTGATGAGAAATAGGGGTTTTAAGGAGAAAAGGATCAAACGTTTATAGTGTTTTATATCAATATTCAATATCAAAATAATTCCAATGACCCTAATTGAATTAATTTATATATAATTTATCTAATTTTAATTTTAAAAAATTTCAAAACATAATTTGACATAATGAATCATTTAATAAAAAGGCACATTTTAATAAAAATCTTAATTTTTTAGTAATAAAAAAAAATCAAAATTTTCAGAAAAATACAAAAAATTCACCATAAGAAAATGATGGTAATCAAATTTTGAAAAATGAATTTTATTTTATAAAATAAATTTTCTAAAAGTGGTAAAAATTAATTTCAAATTATGTCTCTAATTTGCGATTATTTCTTCTTTTTGAAAATACAGTTTTCAAAAAAAACTTATATTTCTATATTATGTGGTTTTTATTTTATTTATAATCAATAAATAATAAATTAACATGTGTAAAATATGTATGATGATAATTTAGTTAATCCTATTTATACCATCCATTATAATGGTTAGGTGATAACTATCACATTAAATAATTATATTTTAATTATATGTCACATTTTATTTAAAGTTAGTGTTTCATGTAATGAATGATAATATTAGTATTGTGTATAATGAAATATTTTTAAAAAATTGAATTTATATAAAAAATATATATAATAATTTCTCAAGGTGTTATATTTTATTCAAATCATTCTATTTTGTGTCACATATTCTATCAAATACATTGTTCTCAGTTTTTGAATTTCTTGGTGATTCAATATCCCGATTTTATATAAATTTACTCCTCATAATTTAAATTTTTCCTTCGTAATAAATTTATTTATATTAAGAAACAAATGACTTGAAAAAAACCCATATTCAAAAAAGGGTTAATAAATTATCCTCTTATAAAGAGATATATTTAAGTATAAAGGTTAAATATAATAAGTTATAAATAAGTTTCTACAATGGATAATATTTATGGAAAGTGAAGATATGGACATGGAAGAAAAGACTAAATAAATACAGAGATTTATTGAGTTCATTGATAAAAATCAAGTGAATTATCAATGTATAGTCAAGTTCCAAAACCCTATTATTATATGTTGATTTAAAAGACAACATGATTTATCAGATATGATGGTAAAAGGATAACATTTTTGTTCCTAGATCCTTTTCTTAAATGTTGTAAATTATTTTACTATCTTAGAATATAAGAAAATATACATACATGGTTTGTTCATATTTCATAATAATAATTTAATCCTTTGGTTATACTTTGATCAATTTTCAATTCAAATCGTACACCAAGATATGAATATCAAAAAAAGTATTCCTAATGTAATAAAATTGACTATTTATAGATCGTATGATCCATGAAAAAGTGGAATTTCTTTCTATATGTCACCAACTATTTTGAAAAACCAATATAGTTGGAAATTTTTTTCTAATATACAAAAATATCTATATATTGTAGTAATACATTAACCTCTAAACTTCATCCAAAGTTATTCTAACACCATTTCATAAATGGTTAACCATATGGCCATTCCAAATGATTTAAATCCATAACTTTAGAAAGAAGGTCATTGAATTTCCAAAATTATCTTATCATTAATACCTAGAATAACATTAAGTATATCATAATCATAAAATACCAAACATGCAAATACCTTAATCGTGTATTCTCTTGAACCATGGTAAAAACCTGAATTACCATTAAACCTTATTGAATACATGAATGCTTCCTTATTACTTAAGTAAAAACATATTATTGGATGAATTCCTTATATCCAAAATTTTTTGTAAACTACATCATGAACAAACCAAATTTTCAAAAAATAATTAATATCTTCTATAGTAGTCAATACAACCCAATTTACAGAAACCATATCAATTATCACATTATCTAAACATCGTTATCACAGCCTAAGGAACATATTAAGGGTTCTCAATCATGTGTGTTCACATAAGTTGAAAATTCCAATGAATCATTTTTCTTGGTCATCAGTACCAGTCAGAACATTCATTGAAATTCGTAATGAAAAATTACTAGGGTAAATTCCTTATATGTTTCATAATTATTATAACTCGTATATCATCAATAAAATTACCGATTTACATAATTCTTGAATCCAAACACAATAAAATTAATCATGCATCTTAATATTTGTTAATATAATAATCTTGAACATTATAAATTATATTCATTTGAGATATATTCATTCAAAATAGGAGACATTGATTTTTGTTATTTCCCATCTCATTACAGTTAAAGAATTCTACATTGGAAACTTTTTTCTTACCGTTTCAATCAAAAGAATAGTATCCTTTATCTCTCTACGATTTTTCTAACACCATTTCATAAATGGTTAACCTTATGACCCTTCCAAATGATTTAAATCCATAAATTTATAAATAAGGTCATTGAATTTCCAAAATTAACTTATCGTTAATCCCTATAACAACAATATGTATATCATAACCATAAAATACAAAACATGAAAATACCTTCATCATGTATTCTTTTGACCCATGGTAAAAACCTTAATTACCATTAAACCTTATTTAATACATGAATTCTTCCTTATTCCTTAAGTAAAAACATATTATTATATGAATTCCTTATATACAAAATTTTTTTAAACTACATCATGAACAAAAGAAATTGTCAAAAAATAATTAATATGTTCTATGGTAGTCAATACAATCAAATTTACTCTAAGAATATCAATTATCACATTATCCCAACATCGTTATCACAGCCTAAGAAACATATTAAGGGTTCTTAATCATGTGTGTTCACATAAGTTGAAATTTCCACTGAATCGTTTTTCTTGGTCATCAGTACCAGTTAGAACATTCATTGAAATCTATAAAGAAAAATTACTAGAGTTCATTCCTTATATGTTTCATAATTATTATAACTCATACATAATCAAAAAATTACCAATTTACATAATTCATGAATCCAAACAGAATAAAATTAATCATGCATCTTAATATTTGATAATATAATAATCTTGAACATTATACATTATATTCATTTGAGATCTATTCATTTGAAACTTGATACATTGATTTTTGTTGTTTCCAATTTCATTACAGTTAAACACTTGTACATTGGAAACATTTTTCTTACCCTTTAAATCACAAGAATGGTATCCTTTATCTCCCCACATGTGGAAAACTATCATTCCTTTTAACTACGTACCAAGGTGATTCCTTCTAAAATTATCACATGGGGAAATCCTTCATTCACTTCTTCCCATTTTAAATTTTTCTCCCAAACATACACTTCTTATTTTTCTTCCATCTGAAGACATATTACATAGATAATTATATCTATGTATTTTTAGAAAATTATAATATGTCTTCATATGATGAGAATTATTGGTACACTATTACATTTCAAAATATTGGCTTAAAACAATGAAAGAAACAATCACTCTTACTCTATAGATTATATGAAAAGATATGCTTCCCATTTATTCTATTAGGTGTCATTTTCAAATGATAGAATAATCTAGAATAGGTCATATCATTATAAAACAAAATTTATAATCCGTAAACTTGTTAAATAATTCAAATAAATTAAAAAATTTATGCATAACTAATATCGTAATCATAAACATAAATTCTTTTGGGATATCATATTTTGAAATCCCTGATAATTGTTTGTAATGAAAAAGGTAATTATCCTATGTATGTCCCTTGGGAGTGTCGACACATGAGAATGTTAAGGGTTATTATTGTACCCTAGTAGATGATCTCTTCTAGCCCAATACTCCCTTTTGGAGTTATTACCCCTAGTAACCTATGTACCTGAACAATGTCCACTTATAGTGTCCATATTGGGATGTGTTACTTGAAAAACCCACATAATATCTTCCTTACAAAAACGTAGTATGTTCTACTATATTTTTCCTCAACTCATATAATAGGGTTATATTTCTTAATCTATGTTTTCCTAAATATAGTTCCAAATTTTTGTACTACAATTCCTCTAATACTAATTGTAGCATCCCAGACCCTAATAAACAAGAGCCAGTGTAATTTTTTTTACCTTTGAATAATATAAAGGAAATCACATAACAAATAACCAAATAGTTTAGTAGTCTTGGTAAACTAGACACATAATAGAGTCTTACATTATATTTTAATAAACAAATTAAAATATATTCTTTTTAGAATAACATTATTCCCTCTACCATATCCTTACATATAAAACGTATTACGCTTTATAGAAACTTGAAAAAGGAAAAAAATATGTGTGATCTCAAATTCCTATTAAGGGTGGTGTACAATGGATGCTATCATGAATCAAAAAGAATATTCAAGATGAAATGGTAAATAACAAATTTGATATTTAATTTAATTATTTGTATAAGGTATAATAAATTTTGAAGTGTAGATAACAAAAAACCCATACCATTTAATCAATAAGATGAGGAAGAAATTTAACCATAGATAACATCTTTTGGAAAATATGATGAATAATAATAACTAAATTTATGATTAAGGAAATGATTAATTATTACAATCCATGTTTCAAGAATATGAAAACTTCTACCATAAATAAAATTCAAAATAAGGTTTAAAACTATCGAGTATAAACCCATTTTGTTGGGAAACTATACTTCTAATGTGATGATGGTTAACCTGATAGTTTAAAACTATTTGCTTCAAAATCATAGGGTTTGACCAAATTATTTTGTCTCATTAGACCAGTCGATGCATCATGGGGTTATATAAATTCCGCTCTCCACCTATCATTACACTTACAATTAATCACTTATAAATTTAATGATCAATTTAATTCATGAATCAATATACATCATCATTAAATATTTCTATTCATTAAAGGATATATATTAATTAATATTTCCCTAGTTAATAATATAACATTAAAAGTAAACACTATATATAAAAAATATAATACCATTTTGTAAATAATAATGTTCATTATAAAATTATATGGATATTTAATATAATGCAATGACCAATGAAAAGTTATCCAAATAAATTAATTATTGAACATAAATTTAACAATCATAAAAGAATGTGTGATTGCACAATAACTATTACCACCGATTAATTTTCATGTCAAACCATATCTGGTGAAATATTTAAAATTTTAAATTAAAATATTAATAATTTTTATTGAATCATGATATTAAATCTCTTTTGGGAAGTATATACACATCATAAGAGTTAATTGATGCATAATAATAAATAAGCTTCAATGGAATGTAAATTGATACCAAATCGCTTACATAATGCATCATTTTTGTTGAATTTTTATTACCATACATCTTAGTGGTTTAAAAAAAATTTACTTAAAATGGTACCATTTTAATATTTATAATATCATATATTATAATTTAATGATATATTATCACTCATTAATTAATTATTACTCGTGATTTTTCATTATTGCAGCTGTTAATTATATTAGATCATTGTGTATGTTTTTCCATTAATGATACTGTTATTGAACACGTTTAATAATGTAATAATTTCAATAATAATATCCATAATAATATTCATGACATAACTATATTATTTTTACATAAATTTCACTTTTAAAATAAATAATGTATTATTGTTCTGAAAAATTATGTAT
Organism: Viscum album; assembly: GCA_963277665.1. Lineage (NCBI taxonomy): Eukaryota > Viridiplantae > Streptophyta > Magnoliopsida > Santalales > Viscaceae > Viscum > Viscum album. The sequence continues at coordinate 1,039,358,451 of OY728143.1, read as the reverse complement.
GTTATGATCATGGAGATGGAAGGTCGTACGCACACATGAGTAACGTTTCCATTTTTCAAAGATCATTTTTTAAAGAAGGTATGTAATAAATTTTGTTTCTATTATTCTAGAAGTATCATATATATCAAATTATACACTTATATATATCAACCATATGGATTGGTGATGAAAATAGCGTCATGCCTCTTTGTAAAGGAGGTGGTCCACAAAAACAAATTATGTTATCATTTTTTTTTGATTTAAAAGGTAAGAAAGAAAATGTTGTAATTATATGTCTATAATGATAAATATGTCATGAATATAATAATTAATTAATTTATATCACATATAATCATTTAAATATACATTATGACATTCCATGTCATGTGTTAGTGAAAGATGAATAACATCACTTTGTGAGGCGGTATTCAACCACACGCATGAGCGACATTATTATATCCCCTACGGAATATACTATAATAATATATATAATATATTAACAAAATATGTATAATTATGTTATATATATCATATATATAATTTATATCCATCATCATAGCTATCCATGAAATATGGTAATGGAATAACGATTAACATCAGTTCCCAAGATGGTAATATTCCATACACACGAATGATGATTTCAAAACCATTTGATGGAAGTGTAGATTTTCATAGATAATAAAATTATTATAAAAACAATCCATTTATATTTCAGATAAATAGGTTATTCTTTCATCATGTTTTAATATTCATTGAAGTAGGTGGATAAAGAAATTAAATAAAGACGCTTGTTGAATTATATTACCTCTTCTCCTTTTATCATCCTTAGGTTTATCATAAAGACTTAATAGGTTGTATGTATTACACACAAAATACTTCTATTGTAACATCTGAAACCCAGATACTACTCACCATTTCCCCAAGCTTAGTTAGATACATGGCCTCAAGAACATCTCCCCATACACCAAAGGCTTCCAACTAGCACCGAGGGCCTATGTGAGTCATTGGGGATACTATGTCCCCATTAATATAGTATATCACAAGAGAAGTCAATAACATTCAATAGCACAAGTAAATTCACTAATAAGTAATAACATAAAGGATACAAGAATTATGGAATATATAACAACTTATAAGTTTCTTATATACAATATTACAGATGGTACATGTGTCTAGAAAACTTCTTAAACATGTATGTGGTTGAACAATACGATATGAGTATCCAAAAGACAAAAGAAAAAATAGTTTCAATGTAGAATCACAAACCTCAGCATAGTCCCATACTATCTTGTTCCAATGTAATGATCAACAACCAGTGATAAGGTTCTTTCCCATATTATCATCTGCCACCATATAATATGTTTGGGTCCCCAAGGAGGCCCAAAAAAGGTGTGATATAGACATCCCAATAGGTTACCACCCAAAATTATATACATTTCTAAGTAGCACAAATTAATATGCTAGAAAGTATTGAGTATGAAGTAACATAAGTGTGAAAGCATATAGAATATGGCTACTACATCAAGTAAAACCAAATATCCTCCCAAAGATCACTGTAATAATTGATAGCTCCTAACAAGGAATCTATAAAGAATGTAAACAAGTAAAATATCCTTTCCATACATCTATCCATATACAAACCACATTTACTTTCCATATAAATAAAAAATATCAAACCCATAACCTTGTCGTATGACCAATCCTGCCATAAAATCCATGGTCACACAGTTTAATGAAGTGTAGACCACGAAGGGTTGAATTCTAGGTGTCAAAGAAAAATGAATCCTCATCTTGTCCTAAGATAATCTCGGTGTAAAATTGATATAATAACTATTTGGATTCTTTGTGTAGTGTGTCCCAACATGTATTATGTGAGTGCAAGAAAGATGGATCTAAGGGTTAGAAAGGCCTAAGGCATCCCACATAACCAAGAACCTTGTAGCATACTCTATCCAAGGTGTCCACTACCATATTCTAGATCCATGGAGAGTGATCCATGCTATCTATAAAATCATTCATCCATTTCATACCAATTAATAATGAAATTCCATATGAGTCTACCCTCTCATATAATCCATTTCATTTAATTAAATTCTATGAGTATACCCAGTCATATCATCAAGTATATTAAATTATATTTCATGAGTATACCCCACTCATGTATTTTGTTCCCATTAAAACAGACAACATTTATATACCCTCCCATTTATCACCATTATCCTTTTAACATATACCATGGTTATACCCACCGATTATTCTGAATTTACACTACAACCAATTTAGAATTTTAAAAACAACCAATGAATATACCAACAAGTTTATCACCATTTCATTTATAATTGTCTTCCTATTACATGGGAAGCCCAAAAACACCCCCTGAGTTATTTAACATGGGATTGTAAACAAATTTCTATAAGTAACATCTCATGGGTGACATTGGTTCAAGAAGTATGTACCAATGCATCACAACATATCCAATTGGCATATCTAACAGGTCCAATTATATTAATTTCATGTAACTGACTCAAATTTTGGGTCATGACGGAAAGTTATATGGGCAGAGTAATGGTCGATAGAACTAAAAGAACCAAAAGCTGAAAGAAAAGGATAGAATAGATACATTGTCTTGGTAGTGAAGTCCTCATCCAGTATCAACTCATGATTCAAACTATTTTAGGAGAAATATGATGAACAGATGAAGAACGAGAAATTAAAACATATGATCCCAACATAAAATAGCGTAATCAATATCTTAAAAAATTGAGAAAACCAAAACTAGAATGTTGATATTATCGATACAGATCTAAAGTGGCCATCTGCGCTTGAATTGGAGGTCGGATGGAGAGTTTAGCTCAGATCCTAGAATAGTCACCCTCGATAGATTCAATGGATGGGAGTCTCTGTACATGGAGAGAAAACCTATGTTAGTTTTTAGAAGGATTTTAATTTAATTTAAATTATTAAAAATTAAAAAATTAAAGGGGTTTCATGGTTTACCCACATGGTATTTCAAACTGTGTGAAAACTGTTCGTGGTTTCCTATAGTCCAAGGGGCACCAATAAGATTTAAAAACCCTATGTAAACCGTACGAAAATACTCTATCATGTTATTCAAAAAAATTATACTCGTTTTCATAGGTATGAACATCTTCCCACATGGATTCATTAAACCGTGCAGCCTAAATTCCCCCTATGTCCAGCTTCACACGATTTTGTCAAACAATGTGGTCTTCTATGTAAGGTTTGTACTAACCATGTGCCAAGACAATTTCATCCCAAAACCTTATTTCAGAATTTGATAAAGATCTATACACATCAAAAAAATTTGTGATCAAGATGCACACTAACATGTTTGTATTTAAACATCCAAAAAAATAATGGATCTTTACCTCATAAGAAAAATAAGGTTCTTTCAAATCATCCCCCTTATAGAATTTAGTCCCTGAATTACTCTTGGAATGGTGGTAAAGATTCTTCTAAAAAAAACTATAGTAACTAAGAACATATGTGGGAATCTATCTCCCAAGTCCAATCTTGCAAACGATCATTCTTGCATAGAACTGGTACTAGAGGAATTGACCGGCGTTGGAGAACATTCATGCTCCTATCAATGATACGAATCTGATTCTCTTTAAAGGATGCATCATTCTACAACTCATCCTCCTTAGGCTGAAAAGCATGAGACTGATCTGAATGATAGTTGCACAAATGATATATGTGGAAGATGTTGTGTATGGATTGATACCACTGAGGAAACTATAACTGATAGGCTACTGACCTGAATCTCTCTATAATATCAAATGGCCTGACATATCCATGTAAATGTTTATGCAATATCATAAATCTCATGTGTCCCTACATCCATGAAACACACAAGAAAACTAGACACCTAACCATGAACACTACAGGTCATCTGCGGTTATTGGCATACAATTTCTAATGACACTATTCGGTATCCATCTGCATATGAATCAACTGGTCCTACTCAGAAGTCTCCTTCTTGAGAAATAGTCCCAATAAATTTTCTTCACATACTTTTAACCAGCACAGGGGGGTGATCAGCATGGCCTTCCATATAAATCCACATAAGGTCCCATTTATTTCATTTCATAATAACTAATATTATAGGAAAAATAAATGAACGGAATGTAAATCTCCCAAGATCCCCCAACATCTAGGAAACATAATCACATAATTTATTCTTGTACTTCTATCATACAATCTTACATTCCATCAGTCTGAGGGTGGTATGTTGTTCTCATAAGCACGTGTGTTCCTATAACCCTTTGAAAACTTCTCTAGAAACAAGACATAATGTGGGAATCCCTATCGAAAATGATAGTGTGTGGGACCTCGTGGAGTCATACGATATCACTGATATTCAAATTTAAAATCTCATCAACACTAAAAGTATTTTAGAAAAAATAAATGGGAAACATTGGTGAGCTTTAAACAAAAACCCACAAAAATGTCATTGCCTCAAGGTGAACTTGGTAAAACATTCACAAAATCCACCACAACATCATACCATTTCCATTATTGAATAGGTAACTGCAGTAAAAGACCATCTAGTCACTGATGTTCCGCCTTCACCTACAGATAGGTGGAACACCATGTAACAAAACTAGCTACCTGCCTTTTCATACCCGGCCACCAGTACTAACGTCGTATGTCAAGGTACATCTTGGTGACCCTATGAAGCACTACCCAATATGAAGCATGAAAATCCCACATCAACTCCTTGTGTATATCCACATGAACACAAATGATTCCATGGATATATTGGATATCTTCCTCACCTATAGTCCAACCAGGGGGTGGGTCCTCACCTACCACAGTCTCCCACATGAATATGCTCTCAAAATATGATTGTTGATTCATCCTAACTCTGTCTAGTAGTATAACAAACCTTCTCTTTATTACAAACTTAAGCATGATTTATTACCTGAAAACTTAACATGATACAACATTGAAGATTGAGAGTTCCAGGGTCTCTGAAGATTATTATCATTACATAATGACTTAAAACATGAAACACAATATCTTTCCTAAAAACCTCTTTTCATGACCATTACATTCTCTCATAATTAGCATTTCTTTGGATAACCTGAGAACATGCAAAAGAAAAGGGTGAGATATAAAGCCCGGTAAGGGAGTAAACAAGGCATAACATGAAGAATACAATAAATTTTAGGTAATAGGCATATTAATGGAGAATAATAGAAACATGAACATAAAGGCATGATATATCATGATTATCATAACATAGAAATGTGACAACAACACTTACCATGATATTAGCTTGAGCCAATGTTCATTGAACATAGATCACGAGTAAAACCTCATTTCACTTGAATTAGAATGGGTAAACCCTCATTTCACATTATGTATCATGATACTAATATTTACCCAATGGATTGGAGCGCTATCAGGGTGCACACATCTAAAACATTTCATTTCATACATAAGTGCACCACATGGATCATTAACCATAAAAGCATCACTTATCATCATTTATTCCATGATAAAGGAATGTGGAATTTATATATGAAACTATATAATAAATATTCAAACATTAATAATGTTGAATACCCTTGATAGAGAAATGGACATGGTATTCACAACACAATGACTTTGGCTTGGAAAATCACGGTGCAATTTCGGCAGCCTGACAACGTGACATAAGAATTCATAAAAATGGATAATGAGAGAGAAAGGGGTGTATAATTATATATATAAATCAAATGGATAGTAAGAGGGTCATATATATACATTTACCAACGTAGGTAATGGAATTTTAGATTTATAATAAAAAATAATTTCTTGAATGTAAACGAGGAGAGAGAAATTCCTTACAGAATTTTGGCCAGGTAACGAGTGTATATGGGAGGAATTAATGAGATAGAATGGGGTCTATCAAAATTAAATCATAAATAGTAAAATATGGGGTATATTCAAAATCAAACCCCATCATTTTTAATTGAAAATAAAAGGGCATAACAACATAATGGAATTTGAAAAAAAATGAGAAAGAAAGAAATCCCTTAAAGAAATTCGGCATGGTAACGGGTGTACATGGGAGGAATTAATGAGAGAGAAATGGGTATATAATTATTAAAACATAAATAATGAATTACTTTTGAGGTTAAATATCATACCACAATATTTTTAATTGAAATTAAAAGGATGTTAAAACATAAAGAAACTTGGAAAAAAATAAGAAAGGAAGGAATCCCTTACTTGGAAGTATGATCCCAATGTCTTAGGAGGGATTGAGAGAGGATTATTGAGAGCATGGGGCGCCTTGGGAGGATTATAGGGAATGAAGGGAAGAGGTTGGTTGAGTTAAAAAGGATTTTAGTGAAGAGGAAGTGGGAGATTTGTTGGGTTTATATAGGAAAAGAGAGGGAATTCTTTATTATTTAGGTTTTGGACCCTACACATTAAACTAATAAAAAAAACAATCCCATGGTTTTTTAAAATGGGTTTTGAAAAATAAGAGTGGAAATCAATATTTTATAAGACCAATTTCCTAGAATATTAAAATATTAGGATTCCTTATGTGGAGGTGATTCACACTCTCAAGGAAATATTTTTAAAAAGATAAAATGTTTTATAAGTCGTGGAGGGTCCACTAAGGATTTTTAAAATAAATCAAATAAAGATAAAGTAACATTATTTTAATTTTAAAAAATATATTTTCCAAAAATAATGTTTATATTATTTTATTACATCACTATTGGGTCATTATGATGTCATTAAACACATTATATATTTAAACGATATTTAATTTTTACCTAAAAATTCTATTGTCTTGGAAAAGTATGAAAAATTCACCATTGGATAATTTCAATGTCATGATTCTAGAAATAATATTCATTTTATCTAAATAATTTTCTAAATATTTGAATTTTTACTTTTAAAATAAAAACCGACATTTATCGAAAATTCATGGGTTTTGAAAAAAACAACATTTAAACCTTAATAAAAACTTCAATTGTATTCATAAAATTTATACGATAATTTATATTTAAAAATTAATTAATTAATAATATTTTATTAAAATATTATTTACTTATGAAATCCATTAATTCTTAAAAAATATATTTTTCAACTGAATATTAATTAAAAATACTATATATTCTTTAAAAAACATTTACAAGGTAACAATAATAAAATGAATGTATATTCCCTATATAGAAATAATGTACATAATCATTGTTCTAGGGTATTATTGCATAAATCCTTATAACACATGCCTAAGACCAAAGTTTAAGGTGTGCGATGGTGGTCGACTTTTGGGGTGGCTCAGATAACATCGCTTTGGTGGTAATCTCTATCAACACCCACTTCTCCCGTTGGTGGTTTTGTTCAATATAAACATGTTGAAGCTCGTCTTGGGCTTGGTTGAGAGGGAATCCCAATGACACCACCTCTTTTCCAAGATCTGACAAATGGGCTTCGTACTGGGCAAGTCTACTGGATGAGGCCATCACTTCCTTATCTTGAGTAAATTGGGTTTATTAAAGCCCTATATTTATAATTATCAAGTAATCACTGTTCAATGACAATATTAGCAACATTAAAAAAGTATTAACAGATATTTTAAATCCAAAAACATAAACCAAGGAAGTGCATATTTTATATAAACATTTTAAATAATAAAACATTTAATTAGATCAAGAAAAAATTTCATTAATGAATGATTGAGTAATTACAATATTTAATCCTTAAGAAATTTCTCCCTCGAAAATTCCTTTTCCAAAACTAAAAAAGATGCAGGTAACTCTGCTTAATCACATCCAATGATTCCCACATTTCCTTATCAAACATTTAGTTTTGCCACAAAACCTTAACGAGGGGTATTGTCTTATCTCGTATAACTTTTTACCTATGATCTAAGATCATCATCATATTGTATTTATAGAGAGATCATTCCCCAATGGTACCACCTCTGGATTGAGTACATGCGATGGTTCAGGTATGTACTTCTTCAAGAGTGATACATGGAATATATCATGTACTTGAGATAGGTTCGATGGGAGTGCTAGTCGATATGCCACTACTTCTATGTGATCAAGGGTCTAAAAAGGGAATATGAACCTTGGAATAAGATTTACATTCTCCCCAAATCTCATAACACTCTTCCCTAGTGAAATACAAAGTAATACCATGTCTCCAGCATCAAACTATAGGTCTCGTCAATGATTATCTGCATAGATCATTTGTCGACTCTGAGTAGCTTTAATATGCTGTTGGATGGTCTTAACCTTTTCCACCATTTCATTGACCATTTCTAGACCTAAGTGTTTTTGATCCCCAACCTAAACCTAACATGCCAGTGTTCAACACCTCTTCCCATATAGGGCTTCAAAAGTATCCATTTGGATGCTTGTGTGGAAAGTATTATTGTAAGAGAACCCAACATGAAGGAGATGTTGATTCTATCATCATTTTAATTCCATTGAGCATGCTCTCCACATTACCTCAAGTTTTTAGATAGTCCTCTCATATTGGAAATCAGTTTGAGGATGATATGATGTCCTGTAGTTCATCTCAATATTTAGAGCATGTTGAAGAATCTTCCAAAACATAGAGGTGAATCTTGGATCTCGATAAGATACAATTCATAGTGGTACACCATGCATACTTACCATGTCTCTGATGTATATATGTGCCAATTTATCCAGTGATAAATCCTCAAAAATTACAATTAATTGTGCAGTCTTTGTATGACAATCCACGATAACCCAGATATCATTATTTCCATTGGATGTCTTCGGATGTCTGGTGACAAAGTGCATGGTGATGTTCTCCCAATTCCATTCTGGTATGGGTAATGGTTGCATCATCCCTCAGAATTCTTCCTCTCAGCCTTCACTTGCTGCCATATCAGGCACATTGATATATACTCAGCGATCTCTATCTTCATGTTATCCCACCAATAATGCTCTCAAAGATCTCAATACATCTTTGTGTTTTTAGGGTGAATGGAGAAATTTGAACTATGTGCATCATCCAAAATTTATTTCTTTAACTCCAGATTCGATGGAACACATAGCCTTGACCCAAATGTCACAATTTTTTTTCATTGACATTAAACTTAGAGGATTTATCTTTTCAAATAGTTTTCACTTTCTTATGAATTCCCAAATCATCCTTTTAATCATCCTTTATCCTTTCCAAAAGAGATGGTTGAGAAATAATTTGTGAATGGAATTATGATGTTCCCTTATTTATGATTCCCATTTTTATATTCATCAAATCAAAAGAAGATTGCATCCTTTTAAATTCTCATCAATTATAGAATCCCTGGGTCCTTTATACTTAGATCATCCACCACCTTGTTCACTTTCCCAGGGAGGTAATGGATTGAGCAGTCATAGTATTTGATCATCTTTAACCATCATCATTAGCGCATGTTCAAATCATTCTGTGTGAATATATACTTGAGGGTTTTTTGGTCCATATATATTTCATACTTCTCCCTAAAGTGATAGTGCCACCAACTTTTAAAAGATAAGATCATTGTAGCCATCTCCAGATCATTTGTTGGATAGTTTTTCTCATGAACATTCAATTTCCTTAAAGCATAGGAAATGAATTTTTCACTTTTCATCAACACAAGGACCACTAACTTCTTTGAAGCATCATTGAATACCACAAAAAGTTATCCACTTGTATGTAAAGTGAGCACACACACAATGATAAGTATCCTTTTCAACTCCTTGAAGCTCTCTTTTCATTCATCACTCCAAGAAAACATTACTCCCTTCCGAGTTAGCTTGGTAATAAGGTTTGAAAATCATGGGAAATTTCTCAGAAATCAGCAATAATATCCATCTAACCCAAGGAAGCTATGGTTATACTTTACCAATGTTGGCCTCAGCCATCCCACAATTGTAGCTGTCTTAGATGGATCCACATATATCCCATTACTTATGATGATATGTCCCAAGAATGAGACCTCATTCAACCGGAACTCACAATTGTTGTACATCTCAAAGATCTTATCCTTTTACAAGGTCTCTAGTATAGTTCTTAGATGATCCTCATGATCCTATTTGGATATTTATAATATCTTCTATAAATATAACCAAAATTTGTCAAGGAAATATCTAAAGACTCTATTCCTCATGTCCATGAAGATTGTTGCAGTATTAGTGAGTCTAAAAGGAATTACTATGAATTCATTGTGCATATACCTTGTACGAAAAGCAGTCTATGGGATATCCTAATTCCTCACTCTTACTTGGTAATATCCCAATAGAAAATCTATCTTGAAGAAGTGTTGTTCTCTATGTAGCTGATAGAATAATTCATCAATTCAGGGAATAAGGTACTTGTTATTTATCGTGATTTTTTAAGCACATGAAAATCAATGCAAAGGAGCATTGACCCATCCTTCTTCTTGATGAAGAGGATTGGTGCACCCCATGTTGAAGCACTTGGGTGTATAAAACCTTTCATGTAGTTGTTTATTCATCTCCTCAAGCTTCAAAATATCCATTCTATATGGAGTACTAGATATTGGAAATGCCCCATGTATAAGTTAAATTAAGAACTCAAAATATCTTATAGGAGTATGACCAAGAAATTCCTCAGGAAACACTTCAGTGAATTTCCTAATAATAAGAATTTCTTTAAATATGGATGCTTCTTTAGACTCAATCATCTGAGGTAGATGCACATTCTCATAGGGCAGTAATATCCATGCTTGAGATGATGGTTCTAAGTAAGATTCATCATCCTCTTTGCACTAGTACATAATCAGGGGGTTGATTCTCCATATGGAAAGTGATTTCCATCACATGATAATTTTTTTTGGCTCTATATAAGGGAATCCTATTCATTCCGAGAATTAAAAAAAAATTCTACCAAAGAGAGTATAATGAGGTTTTCTGAGAAGTTCAATCCAAAAATTATGACATGAAAGGATTTATATTCATGGGATGCAATGATTACCCCAATTTACGTACTCACCAACATCTTTACTTCTATGATTTGTGGTGGTGTTGGGATTGTTATACTATACATTCTGGATATAAAAATTGTGTTGAACCAAAATCAAAAAGTGTGTTCTCTATTCCGGAATGAATAACTAGCGTACCTGTCACCACTTCATTTTCGTGGATCACTTTGGTGTTAGTGATGGAAAAAGATCTCCCTTGATGCCTTAGGGGATGTTAGTTGCCTCAAAAAACCTTTGTCTTAGGAAACAGATTTTCAAGGTGCCCAGGTTCGTTGTAGTTGAAGTAATGAACAACACATTGATGGTCAAATGGATTATTCCCCTTCTCTTTTGCAGCCACAATTTCCCTTTTTGGCACTTAATTTCTAGGTTCCCTTCTCTTCCACAACTAAATAATTTCCTCGTCCCATTTAGGAAATTTACAATGTTCTTCTTTCCGCACTGTTATCATGTGGGGTGTTAGATTTTCTTAACACCATTGGGTTTATCCATCAGACTGCTAAAATTAATGTCCACCTTACGATTCATATCGCCATGATACCATTGAGATTCACCAATCTCTATTTAGACCTTGATGGCACATCGGAAAATTTTCTCATAGCTATCGAAGTCACGGATCGCCAGGGCATTCAGCAGGCTTGGTTTCAGCCCACCAAAGAAGAGATCAACCTTGAATTTAGGGGTAACAACAATGACAGAAGAAAATTTTTCAAGCCCTGTGACGTTTTCCTCATATGCTCTGATGGATTCATCGTCTTTTTTCATGAGGGAATGGAAATCCCATTCCATATTAAGCAAGAGGGAACAAGGAAAATATTTAAGGAAAAACTTTTTCCAGAAATCTTTCCATTCCAACACCTTGATCTCCTCCTAAGGCTTTGTATTCTTTATCCATTTCCACTATTGATCATATTCACCCTTCATACGATAAGCATCCATGATAACCTTCTCTTATTCGTAACATTGAAGGATGGATAAGATCTTTTCAATGGAGTTGATCAATTATTCAGCAGTTGAGGGACCAGATGATCCATTAAAAGTAGGAGACCTTGGTCTCATAAAGCTCTTGATTGTGAATTATTCTTTATTAGGGGGGGTGAATGTTCCTATTGTCCCATGTTTTTATTCAAATTTTGAGTTAACTAAGAGAGTATCATGATAATGATAACGGTTCTCACTCCCATTAGATTGGGCATCTCATTAGAACAGTCATCACATTGATCTTCACATCGGTTGTTAGCCTGAGTCCTCCTATTACCAGCCATTAGCTTGAATAAAAGGAAAGTTAGGGGTAAAACATAACGTGTAATCCAAGGAAAAAAATGGATGAATTTTAAATAACTTTTATTTCCTTAACTTATGAATCTATAGGCATCAACATATGTTATCCATGATCTACTTCGCAACATATATTCTCATATAATTTTTTTATTCTCATAATAATGGATCATATGAAGCTTGTAAATTTACCAAAGCATATCCCCCAGGATTTTCATAACCAAGAGTTTATAAAGGCCCATTATTGTGTAACAGGATACCCCAGGTCAAGCCCGAAACTCCTTGTCGGAGTTTTCACACCTAGGTACATATGTGCCATAGGGTTCTCTACCTTCTCATATCTAAACATGGATATATTTTCTCGTTAAACTACTTAATCAATAATCACCAAAATTTAGGGATGTTTTTATTATACTTAGATGTATTCCAAAGGCTTTCACTATGGTTTTATAATCCTAATCCCAAAAATAACTAAACCTATCTTTTGATAGAAACTATAACAACCCTTCTTTTTATTACACACTTAAACATGATTTATTAAATGAATCCTTCACTTGATACAACAAACAAGATAGAGAGTTCTGGGGTATTTGTGGCATAGGAACATTACATAATGACATAAAATGTGAAACACAACATTTTTACTAAAAACTTATTTACATGACCACAACATTCCCTCATCCTTAGCATTACATGGGATAACCTGAGGACATACTTAAGAAAAGGGTGATCTATAAAGCCCAGTAAGAGAGAAAACAAGGAATAACATGAAGAATACAATACATGTTTGGAAGTAGGTATATCAATGGATCATAAAAGAAACACGAACATAAAGGAATGATATAGCATGATTATCATAACATTGAAATGTGGAAATAACACTTAACATGGTATTAGCATGATCCAAGCCTCATTACACATAGAGCATGAGTAAATCCTCATTGAACATGAATTAGCATGAGTAAACCCTAACTACAATTTATGTATAATGATACTAATATTTACCCAATGCATTGGAGGGCTATGAGGGTGCACCCTTCTTAAACATTTCATTTCATGCATAAGTGTTCCACATGGATCATTAAACATGGAATCATTAAAGATAATCATTTATTACATGATAAAGGAATGTTTAATTAATACATGAAACTATATAATGAATAAGTAAACATGCATAATGTTGAATACCCTTGACAGAGAAATGGTCATGGTATTCACAACACAATGACTTTGGCTTGGAAAATCGTGGTGCAATTTCGTCAGCATAACAGTGTGACATAAAAATTCATAAAAATGGTAGATTTGAGAGAAAAAGGTGTCTCATTACATGTACATGAAATGGAAAGAAAGGGTTTCATATAGATTCATATCCAAACATATGTAATGTAATTTTATATTTCTAATATAATAACATTTCTTGAATGTAAATGAGGAGAGAGAAATTACATACTGAATTATGTAATGGTAACGGGTGTACATTGGAGGAATTAATGAGAGATAAAGGAATATCTCATCATTATAAAATAAATAGTATAGTACGTGGGAGGTGAGAAATTATCCCCCAAAATTTTTAATTGAAAATAAAATGGAATAACAACATAATTAAATTTTAGAAAAAATGAGAAAGGATGAAATCCCATACAGAAATTCGGCCTGGTAATGGGTGTACATGGGAGGCATTGATGAGAGACAAAGGGGTCCATAATACTTCAAAAAAAAAAGAGGGAAGTATGTTGGAGGTTTTAAATCGTACCTAATAATTTTCAATTGAATGTAAATGGGTATTACAATATAAAGAAACTTGGATAAAAATAATGACGCAAGGAATCCCTTACATGGAAGTGTGATCCCAAAAGCTTGGGAGGGATTGAGGGAGGCTTATTGAGAGCTTAGTAAGACTTGGTAGGATTATAGAGAAAGTATTTCAGAGTTTGTTTGAGTTTCAAAGGCTTTGAGTGAAAAGGAATTTGGGGCTTGGCTGGGTTTACATAGGAAAATAGATGGAATTCTTTATTATTTAGGTTTTGGACCCTCCACATTAAACTAAGAAAAACCAAAAACCAGCCCGTGGATTTTCCCATATTTTCTTCCAAAGGGGAGTGGGAAAAACATTTTATAAGGCTAATGTCCTAAATTCTTAATGAATTAGGCTTGCTTATGTGGAGGTGAGTCACACTCTCAAATAAATCATTTTAAAATGATAAAATGTTTTATAAGTCTTACAGGGTCTACTAATGCTTTGTAAAATAATTCAAATAAAAATAAAATCACATTATTTTAATGGTAAAACATATATTGGCCGAACATAGAGGCAACACTGTAGTGGCAGAGGAACTGTTGCGGGATACTGTAGCAGCGGCGGGTACTGTAGCAGGCACTATAGCTGCGCAGGGTACTATAGCAGTACTGTTCACAGAGGGTCCTTTGGGCCAAAAATTGGGCTTTCAAGCCTTTTATTTAGGCCACTTGGCCTTGGGCCTTGGGCTATGTATTGGGTGTCCCTCTACCATCTAAGAGGTCTTTACTTTAAATAATAAATTGAGGCTTCGGCCCCAACCTTTAAAAAAAATTGGCCGAACATAATGATTATTGTATTTTATTACATCATTATTGGGTCATTATGATATCATAAAACACATTATATATTTAAATGGTATTTAATTTGTATAAAAAAATTCCACTATCTCAGAAAATTTTGAATAATTCACTATTGGATAATTTCGACATCCTGATTCAAAAAATAATATTTATTTTAACTAAATAATTTTCTAAATATGGGAATTTTTACTTATAAAATAAAAACTGGCATTTATAAAAAATTCAAGGGTTTTGACAAAAATAGCTTTCAAACCTTAATAAAAATTTCAATCATATTCATAAAAATTATAAGATTATTTATATTTTAAAATTAATTTATTAATAATATTTTATCATAATATTATTTAATTAGATAATCCATTAATAAAACAAAATATATTTATGAATTGAATATTAATTAAAAATACTATATGTTCTTTAAAAAAACATTTACAAGGTAACAAAAATAAAATGAATCTATATTCTCTATAAATAATACGTACATAATCAATGTTTTAGAGTATTATTACATAACCCCTTATAACACATGCATAATACCTTAATGTAAGGTGTTTTATGGTGAAATACTCGTGGGGTGGATCAGATAACATCGCTCGTGTGGTAATCTCTATCAACTTCCACTTCTCATGTAGGCGGTTCTGTTCGAGATTAATGTGTTAAGATCATCTTTCTCTTGGTCATGAGAAAAGCCTAATGATGCCACCTTTTTTTCGAGCTCTGAAAAATTGGCTTCGTTTGGGGAAAGTCAATTGGATGAGGCCATTACTTCCTTTTTCTGAGTAAATTTTATTTTTTAAAGCACTATATTTATATTGATCTTGTGATCACAGTTCAATGACTATATTACCAATGCTAAAAATTCAAAACGGTATTTTGAAATCCAAAAACATAAAACCAAGGACATTCATATTTTTTTATAACCAATTTACATAATAGAATATTTAATTATATTAAGAGGAATTTTCATTAATGAAAGTTTGGGTCGTTACAATTAGGGTAAAGGTCACAACTATGGATTCTATATACAATAGTCCATGACATTCATGCATCAACAGATTCATCTCAGAGAAAAATGTCATAATATTCAACTCACTACTAGCCTACTTCACTGGCTGTAACAGATTCCCCTACATATTTCATCAACCAATACATTTTATTTACCAGCCACATAGGCATGATCGATGTCAAAGGACTATAGGTACTCCACCAAAATATTCTACCATAGATTTAAATCATGTTGTGTAAAAATATACTTGAGGCTCTTGTGGTTTATGTATACAGAACTATCCTAGAAAA
This sequence comes from Viscum album, assembly GCA_963277665.1. Classification (NCBI taxonomy): domain Eukaryota; kingdom Viridiplantae; phylum Streptophyta; class Magnoliopsida; order Santalales; family Viscaceae; genus Viscum; species Viscum album. The sequence continues at coordinate 1,039,342,328 of OY728143.1, read as the reverse complement.
TAGTGTCTCAAAAAACACAATGTGTAAACAACCGTAGAAAAATCAAGATCTTTTTTGGGGTAATTAACCTATTTTGTACACAACTTCCAAGACTCGTAATCCATGAATCAATCTCCCTTCATCAGCACACTCTCAACCTAATTCCTAATACACCACAACACACAGTGTAGATCCTTCCTTCATCTGGATGTATCATGACTGGTGTTGATTTCAACCTTCCTTTCTACTCTCGAAATGCCATCTCTCTAGAATTTGTCCATACAAACATCACACCCATCTTAGTCAAGCCCATAAAGGGAGTTTCAATGAATTATATGTATTAGATGAAATTCATTAAGTAACCATCTAGCCCCAAGAAACTTTGTATTTCATAAACATTCTTGGGAAGTTCCTAGTAAATTACATCTTTGACCTTATCTAGGTCCACTAACACTCATATTTCTGAGATGATGTAACCCAGGTTGTGAATATAATCCATCCAAAAGTGGATTTTTTTAGCATAGAATATAATTATTTTATATCAATGTAATCAAAATGGTCTCAAGTTGGTTGGAATGTTTGTGTCAATTTTTTGAATACACCAAGATATTGTCCATGAAAACCACCAAAAAAGTGTCCAAGTAAGGTTGGAAAACTCAGTTCACCAAAGAAATTATAATCGCTGGCGTTTTCATGAGACAAAATGGAATAATAATATAATTTTAGTGGAAATACCTTCTACAAAAGGTTGTGCGAGGTATGTATACAGGTCGAACATGAACCTGATGATATCCTGACCTCATGATGATATTTGAGAACAATTAGTCTCCTTGAATCAGTTCAAATAGATCATCTATCCATGGATAGGGACATTATTTTTTAACCATCAGCTGGTTCAATTTCTGATAATCCATGGATAGCCTCAGATTCTATCTTCCTTTTTTTGAAAAAAGGACGAATGATCCCCATATAGAAGTTTTGGGTCGAATAAACCCCTTCATTTCTAAATCCACTAGCTACCTCTTGAGCTCCTGTAACTCTTCTGTTTCCATCCTATAAGGAGGAATGGACACATGATTTATTCCTAGCACTAGCTCAATGTAGAACTCAACCTCTCTCTTAGGAGATAAACCAGAAAATACATTGACAATGACATCCCTATGTTATCAACCATTGGAGGAAATTCCACCTGACTCACTCCCTGATCATCTAAAAACAAACTATCGATCTAGCCAATCATTCTTCCCAACCCTTTATAGATGAGACCCACCCAGATTTCATGGACATCAAACTCATCGGTTTTAGTAAACACTGCACACTTTGATGACATGAAGGTCACCATCCAATGATATAAGTCAATGTAATTCCAATAATCTACTAGCCAGTCCATCCCAATAATTACATAAAACCCTATCATCACGAGGACATAAATATCCCAGATGAAGTGAAACCCAAAAACCTCAAGGGGAGAATCCCTACACTGGTTCACATCCTCTGTTCTAATTTCCAATGGTGTATCTAGAATCCTGAATCTCTCAGTATAGAACACAACAAGGCCAAGAATTTTAACCATAGGTGTTGATATAAATCAAGGTGATTCACCTGTACCCAAAAGATAATATGCAATATTATAGTATACTATGATCGTACCTCTAATCCTAGTTGGTCATAAACCCTACACCTTAGGGAAAGGATATAGAGAATACATCTAGCATGTATTGTGACACTATAAAAGAACCTCACTGCTCGGAGTAAGTCTACTATGAATTCTTAGTGTGATTAGTGTCTAGATACCCCTTCCACAACCAATACTGCCTCATCCTGATCGGCCAACACTACTCTAGCTCCCTTTTGAAGGTAGAGATAATAAACCTTCTCCTGGACCTGATGTCGGAGCTGACCCCCTATAACTAACAACTAGAGGGAAAGTCCTAAAAAATAGTTGCACCTAGCCAATTCTGCCATAAACTCGGAACTTGAATGGGTCATGGTCGTAATGACTCTTTAAGTGTCCTTGCCCACTATATTTATGAAAAATAAACAAGCTACCTAAAATCATAGGATAACTTGAACTCATCTCACGGGAAGCCTCAAAATGACACTTCCTTCCAGAAGATGTAGAACTAATGGGTTGAGAAACAACATTGCCCTATTCTATTCACCCAGATTCCCTCAGGTTCTACTATGTAATTAGGGCCTCATTCTCAATCTCAGGAATCAATGTCAATTTGAACACATTAACATCATATCTAATATCTTTTTGGAGACCTTCCTGAAATATTATCAATCTAGATAGCTCATCATCAAGGTACATAAACACCAAAAATGTCAAATATCTAATGCATGTTGAGTAATCCATAACTGTCATGTTACCCTACTGAAGACACATGAACTCACTAGGACACTCTTCCCATAGATTATTGGGGTAAATGTATCCATAGAAGCGGGTCAGGAAATCAGTCCAACCCATATTGCGCATCCCATTATCTTGGTTCAGAACATCCCACCGGCACTTTGCTACTCCATGTACCTTATAAGTGGTGATCGTGACCCTCCTCTCAGTAGGGGTCTCTATATTCTATAAGATAGCTAGTGTGGTATTAAGAAATATCTGTGTAGCCTGTGGACTACCACCCTCGCAAAAAATGGTAGTATTCTGCTATTATAACACCCACGTTAGCCCAACCATAGTAATGGAAGGCTATGGTGATCCCTTAAAAGTCTTCATAGAGAGAATGAACCCCATTAAAAAATGTTCCTCGACACCTGTGTCTAGAATAACATCTGGTGTCGTAGCTGGAACTAAAGGAGGGTCTAATAGTATCCCATGGACCACCACCTCTAGAATATAGTCTACCCCACCCTCACGGTGTAAGACTAGAATAATTCATGGTGGCATGTCTCTACAATTCCAAAAACACACCTCAAAAAACAAAAAACATCAATGTTCACAGTTCAAAAACATATAATATGTTAAAAATCCTCATCAAAACAAAATAATAACCCATACATAGATTCTAAATCTAGGACATTATAAAGAGTGGCCACAACACAACTTGAAACACTTTCTATTTCCCACTCATTAGTCGGGTCTAGGTCAAGTCAATATTTTATATTTTATTTTCATTTAACATTCATTTGTTCAATGATTCAACCGATGGTCCACTATGTTTTGATCCTTGAGGGCCCATAACACCTCGTGAACCAATATTTAATGGCTATATAATTCATGCACATCAAATTCAAATTAAAAATTGAATTTAAAAGGATTTTAATTTTCCATTTAATATGTGTACATAAACCTTATGAATTGAAAGATAATGTCACTCCTCTATCATCTAGATAAGTTCTATCACAACAGTAAGCACAACTATCAAAACACCTATCAAAATAGTATGCTTTATATAATGAATCTGAAATGGCATGGCATAATGCATGAAATATAATTTCAAACAATATCATATATGATGAATGAGATGGAATACCCTCATCTTATTGGTTTGTAATGGAAATAGAACAAAATCACATCAATAATAACAACATAAATCATGTAGATCACCCAACGGTGAAATAAAATCAACTGTAATAGTAAAAACTAGATATAAATATTTCATTCAAGGTAATTTGGATTTCCATTATACACAAGTTAGCTACACCGGAGCACAAATCATTACTAAATTCAATTTAATTCATATCCATGACTATTGGTTCCAAATAGTAAATCAAACCAAAAAAGAAACATCCTCTGATATCACTTTGTAAAATACCAAATTTGGATGCCTGTCAATAGTACCCTAAGCCTGATTGACCACATTTCCTTTAGAACATCTCCCCAAATTCCAAAGGCCTCCAACTATAAATGAGGTCCTAGGTGATTCATTAGAGAGAATATTCCCTCATTATAAGAGTATATCATAGAAGAATTCAATCACATTCAATAGTATAAAAAGATAAAAAAATCAGATAATAGATAAAAGAAACAAACAAGATAAAATATATAACAAGACAAAAGTGTCACATATATAATGGTGTAGATTGTACATGTATCTTGAAGACTACCAAAATTGGTACATAGAAAAACAATATGGTATAAGTATCCAAAATCTAAAAGAATAAAACATTTCCCAGTAACATCGCAAGCCCCAATATTGTCTTTTGTTCTCATACTCCAATGTACTGATCAACAACCAGTGTTAAGGATATTTCCCATGTTATCACTTCCATCCATATTATATGTTTGGGTCCCAAAGGATACCCAAACATGGCGTGAGATAATCATACCATTAGGTAACCACCCAGAAATCTATATAATTTTCTGCAGCAAAATGTAATATGATGAACATGTGTGAGTAAGTCATAAAGGAAGTGTAAATTCCCATGGCATATGTCTACTTCATAAACTAAAACAAAAAATCTACTCAAGGCTCTCTAAAGAATTTGTTTGTTCCTAACAATGTAGCCATAGGAAATTTACAAATGTAACATAGACTCACCGTACATCAATCCATATCTAACTCACTTGAAGATGCATTATAAATAAAATAAATCAATCCCAAGACCATACCATATAACCTAAAATTTAATATATTCCATATACATGCCATATAATAGAGTTTAGAGAACGAAAGGATGATCAATGGTGTCTAAGAAGAAGGAATCATTACCGAGTCCTAGGATAATTTCAGTAGAAACTCGGTATAGGCACTAGTCGGACTCCTAGGATAATGTGTGAAAACATGTCCTATGTAATCCCAAACAAGCCTAATACTTGGGGTTTCAAGGCCTGAGGAATCCCATGGAATCAATACCCCAAGAGAATATCATATCTAATGTGTCCAATACTGCATTCCAGATCCCTGGAGTTCCATCCATGGAATATATACAACAATTCAACCATTTCATACCAATTAAAAATGTAATTTTGCTTGATTCTACCCACTCATATCATCAAATACATTAAAATCCATTTCATGATTATACCCAGTAATTCATTATTTTCCCATTAAAAAAATCACATTTGTGTACCCAGCCATTTATAACCATATGCCATTTAACACATCACATGGGTATAACCACCCATTAATCAAAATTTCCATACAAACTAATTACTCCATTCAAAAAAAACCAAAAAGTATACCTATAGGTTTAAAACAACTTCGTTTATAATTGGCTTCCTATAATAAGAAAATCCCAAACACACCCCTTGGGTGTTTAAAATTGGATAATCAAATTATTTCGATATAGAGCACATCATGGGTGACCCTGGTTCATGTAATATGTACCAACATATTACAAAATATCCTATGGGAATCCCAAATAGGTTTAACTATATGTTTTGTAAGTAACCCATTAAAAACTAAAAAAACTCTAGAATTATCAGTGGGGGCATAATAGCTGATAGCTCTAAAAATCACCAAATGTCAAAAGAAAAAGTATATAACTCCTAACTTGGATCAATAGTAGAGTGGTCGTCCAGTATCATGCCATGATTCATCTTGGTTTAGCATAAATATGATGAACGAATGAGGAATTTAAAATTTGGCCATATGATCCAAAAATCAAATACCATAACAAATATCCAGAACATTCAAAAAAGACTAAAAAGGAAAGTAGATCATACCGATGTGGATCCAATGAGACAAACCGCGCTCGAATCAGAGACTAGACTGAGTGTTTAGCTCAAATACTAGAGTAGTCACCCTTAATAGATTCAATAGAGGGGAGGATATATATGTGGAGACATAACCTAATTTTGTTTTTAAAAGTATTTTCATTTAATTTAAAATTATAAAAAATTTCAAAATTACAGTGGCTGAGTGGTTCGCCCACATAGTTTCTCAATTTATGTCGAAATCGTGCATGGTTTTCTATAGACCATGGGGCCCCCAAATGGTTTACCCGCATGGTTTACAAAATGTGCATAAACTGTGGGAAAATACTGTCTCATTTTCTGTAAAAACCACATAACTATTCCCATATATGTGTGCCTCTACCTTCATGGTTTCCTCAAATTGTGTCACCCGCATGACCCCTCAGTCTATCCTCGCATGGTTTGTACTAACTATGTTCCCAATAATTTTTGGCTCAAAACATGGTTTTGAGATCCAAACAAGCCCTTAACACCTTCCAAACACTAGTGACCAATGTAGGAACTCATATAAGGCCATATTTAAGCATCAAAACTGAACAATAGGGATCTGTAACTCATACGAAAACCGAGGTTCTTAGATCTTTGATAAGAGGGTTGAAGTTTTAAGTGATGTGTTTAGGTATTGGAAAAACCAAAAGGGTGTGAAGGTTTGATGAAGATAGGGGAAGGGTAGCATTTTATAATTTAGGAGAGTGGAACACATGTAATTGTTTGAAAAGCTTCAACTATATCCATGTTTTTATCATGATAAAATCTTCCAAAATAGGCCATTTGAAAATCTAGAATTTATAATGTCACATTATGTCCATAAAATGGGTGTATGGTATGTAATGATTAACCCTTTACTTCTTAGATTAACCCCTATAAATTCTATTTTACCTTAACCATGGTATGTAATTTTTAATATTATCACTATTCATTTTGTTAAAATAATAATGTGAAAATATTATACATTGTTATTTATTATTATTAAATATTTATAAATTTTTTATCTAACTTTAATTCATAGAACTATCAAAACTAAATTTAAAATTAATCTCATAGACATGATTAGAAATCGATTTTTTAATGGGAAAATGATTCAAATTTTACAGTGTTTCTTTAGCACGTATCGATATAAAAATTATTCAAATTAAATAAATTGATTTAATTTATATATAATTAAACCAATTTTAATAAAAAATCAAAATATAATTTAAAATTATAAATATTTTAGAAGAAAAATCAGTTTTCAATTATAATTTAGTATTTGTAACTATTCATGTAAAAATTAATGTTTTCATAAAAATTCCCAAATTTAACCATAAGATAATTTTGATATTTAAATTTATAAAATTAGGTTTATTTTTTCAAATTTATATGAATTTTTTTTTAAAAAAATTATTTTAAATAATGTCACAATGTGAGTCTAGTCCATCTTTTACAAAAATAAATCTTTTTAGAAAACATTTATTTTTATTTTAAATTAATTATATTTAATTTCTAATCAATAAATACTAAATGAACATGTGTCAATGATACATTTTCATAATATTATTTATACTATTCACACCCTCCATTCTAATGGTTAGGTGATAACTACCAAATTAAATAATAATATTTTAATAATATGTCATGTTTCATTTAAACTATGTGTTGTGTGACTATAATAGAATATTTTGAAGAAATTTAATTTATTTAAAAAGAAATATATATTAAAATCATGGGCTATTATATTTTTTTATTAATTTTTTTTTCATGTCTCATATGTTGTTGAATACAATTTTATTATTTTATAATTACGAGGTGTTAAAAAGGTACTTTTCAAATCAAACTCACCTTAAATGAATTATATTCCATAGTATCAATATATTTCAATTTTTTAGTGTTATAAAATAATAAAAGAAAATGATTAACATATCCCCATTTAAAACAAATACTAAAATGATAACGTTTTCATTATCACTATATATGAAAGATAATATTACATTTTACATGGAATTGATTCCTTGTTCAACTACTATTGGATTAGTAATGTAATTTTGGGATAGATGATACTACAACATATATTTTTCCAACATCGTTACACCATATTGATGGGAAATTATATATTAAAAAGTTTACTCATCATAAACAAAGTCAACTAATCTAATCTTATTATAATTTACATATATATAACACAATATTCATTTTCTTTCCCAGTAGTGAAATCTCAATAATAATTATGGGCCTTGATAAAATTTTTAGTCCTTCCATTCCATTACATTTCTAAAAAATGGAATATAATATTTTATTTAACTAAAAAATCTATAAAATATAATTCATAGTATAAGATTCATATACATATAAAGTAATATAAACTGAATGTACTTGTGTGTTTTTGTTAATGTTATACCATATAGTTCGTTTCTTTCAAATCTAATTTACATGGATTCTAATAAAATTTCATCAATAAAAAATTCTACAACCCAACTCAAGTAACATAGATATAGTTAATATTTTTAATACATTTTTATATAATAAAATATATCACATCATAGTATCCAAAATTTTAGAAGGTTTAGGTGACTCGATAGACACATTATCCTTATATTAATTTTGGAAAATTAAAACACATTATAAAAAATAAAGGAAACATTATGATTCCTATAAGTATATCTGTATATAATTTATATTACAATTATTGGTTTACCTAGGAAAATGGAAACAAAATAATCTAGTTATTTTAAATTCCTATTAAATGGCAGCATATAGAAGAAGATAATAATTAAAAGTAATGGCATAAATAACATAGTGGAAATAAATAAAAAATTACGGTAGATTAGAATTATATATCCTTGGAATATATGATAAATGGAATAGATAATTACATCAATAATAAGAAATGAATAAATATTAATTGAATACATAACTCTATATATCATAATCATCACATAAAGACCTTTATAAAGACATCATATACATATTTTCCATTCCTTCTACTAAGTCAACATACATAATAGTGCAAATATACATTATATATACCAAACTAGTAAGTCTCATGAGACATGTCGATTTATCGTTTGGTTACATAATACTAAGACCCACCTCCAAAATCATTTGTCCAAAGTATCTGTTAAATGAATGTGATTGCCAAAAATTACATCTTATAATATTCCAAAAGGATTTACATTGGTACACATCTTAATAAAAAATCATTGTTTATATAGAATTAATGGGTACTCAAATTATCCATGTTTCCACAATAAATTTAATCACACACATATATATTTTCATATAAATCCAACTAGTACATGCAATAAGATATTTAAATTATGAATGAATGTATCCTTGATAATGGTGTAATATAGTATTATTTATTCCCTACTAATATGCATGAATATAAATTAATTAATTAATACAATGGGTGGATACCAAAGTGATGATATAAAAATAACCTTCTTGAAAATAAATTATTATTATAGAAAAATATTATGATTTTTTATAAGGGTGGTATAATATAATTCAATGATAATTTCTTATTCATAATACAATAATTGATTTGTAATTTTGAAAAATAACATCTTTATATATGTAAATTTAATGAAATTAAAATAAAATTGAAAATAAAAATTAAGATAAATCTATAAAAACATATTCCCTAATATTTCACTTCCCCATGAATAATAATGAAATAATGATATCCTTAAGAGTTTAGGAACATGAAATAAAAATATGGATACGTGTCTCAGTACCCATACCTCACTAGTCTATTTTTAAAACACAAAGATCAACATTAGAATGAATAATTGGGATATTTTGTGAAATAATTATTTACCTAAGAGTATTCCAAAATCATATTGAGAGGAAAATGATAGAAAACCCATTATTAATAGTTCTATAATATAGAGGAATAGGAGGGTGAAAAAATATTTTTATTTAATATTGGATAATTTTTCATTTAATTCTAAATAGTGGCTTTAGAAATTATGTTGTTGGAAAATAGAAAACCATTTTATTTCCATTGGTCTTAGTCAATTGTAGTTGACATTGAAAACCCGTGCATTTTATTTTACATTCCTATGATCTAAAATCCCTTAAATTAAATTATTTTGAATATATATGTTTTTTATTCATAACTAATTGTTAAAAATATCTAAATAAATATATTTTAGACATTTTAAACCAATTTATGGGTTTCAGAAAATAAATTTTATTACTTTTAAACATATTATCTTAATGAACAAATATAATTTCTATCAATAAAGAAATTATATTTTATATTAAATCATTATTATATAATAAAAACCTCATAATTCTTACAGTATAAACTTATATTATTTTTAATATAAAAAATATTTATCAGGAAATTATCAAAAAATCATTATTAGATAATTTTGAAAATATAATTATATATATATAGCTCTGATTAAAAATTAATTTTACATATATATTAAATTAATTTATAAAATAAAAAACATATGTATTCCATGATCATACTTTTGATGTCACAAATTAAAAACTCTTTTTTTTATAAATTTTATTTTTATTCTTATACATTTTTAATTCTCAAAAAAAATAGTGATTAATATAATTTTTTGATAATTATTAATTATATTATTACAATTTAATTTTATATATTTTATTATATTTCAGTACAATAGTTACAAAAATATTACAACTGTCATATTGGTACTTTATTATTCCCAAAACTTAACTCCCTATTTCAATATTCTAACAATCACCTTACACTTATATACATCATATTACCCCTTATATATACACTTCATCCCAAAATATAAAATTATTCATATCCTTATCATTGTTCTTATGGTATATATATTCCATTTCTTATATATTTTTCAATATTAAAAATGTACATTGTATATTTATCATGTTTTTTATTGTTAATACTCTAATTTTCATGATTATGGTTCTTCGTTATATATTTATATATTTTACTATTTTCATCCATTATAGTTAATATAATATTTTAATTTTTATGTTGTTTTATAATGATGCGATTATAGAATGTTTTTTCAGTAATAGTTGTTTTAATTAAGTGATTATTTACTATATTAAAATATTATGACTTAAAGTAAATAGATAAGATATATGGGGTTTTTTATCAAGAGAATGATCTTTTATGGGGTGTAATTAATAGGTATATATTAGAGTGGATATAGAGGTGGATGTTGTTTTTTTTCAATGAAATACATGTTCAAACCAATCTTCATGATACAAATTTCTGCATGATATCATATATCTTTTTTTGGGTATTATAAAACCATGTAGTGGTACCTGGGACTTTTTTAGGAGTCAATTATGGATGGTTGGGCCATGAGTAAAATGTATATACATATTTTTATGGTGAGAAGTGAGGTATGTGATGTGTGCTCCTATTTATAGACTGCCTCATATACCACCTCAATGATTGTTTCTAATAAACCACCACAATAGATGAGCATTTAGATCCAAAACAAAATACAATTCTATAATATCACATCATGGTTAGCTCGACATAGACCTGAATAGAGTGATGGATGGGTTAGAAAATAAAGGTAGTAAGGAAGAGTATTTTCTAGAAGAAAAATACAATCCATTAATGTTTAATAAGTAGATATACTATAGGTTTTATTGGGTTATAATTCTTGTTACCTTCACACTATATTCAATTATTATTTATTTTGGTGATTTTCATTCTTTTATCACACCTTCCATAGTATATGGGTTGTTAAATCTAGTAAAGAGGTTTCATAGGCTATTGGTGTTGATAATGGAAGTAGTTGTGTTGTCAAGTTTGGATAAGATGTGTAGTTTTTAGTTTTTTTGTGAGATATTTATTACATTAGAATTTAATTTTATTATAGGTAAAAACCGATGATGGTATCCATAAGATGAATTGGTTGTATTATTAATAATATTATATTGATTTTTTTAAACAATAAGTGATTATATGATGCTTGGATTTTGATCCTATTGTGTTTTTTTGGTGAATAATATTTATGCTTAGGAATTATATAGATTCATATGTAGAGTTTTACATCATTGTTTGAGAGAATAATTCTTTGTTCATATTATTTATATATAGGAATGTTTTCTTAATACATGATGAATTATTTGTATTTTTTAACATAAGTTGTTAAGAGCATACCTTTGAGGTAAGATATTTTTTTTTAGATTGATGTGCACCCATTTTTTTCTATAGTTGTATATTAACATATAATATAATTCCTATAAATTTTACGGTTTTGGAAATAAATATTTTTGAGTTTTTATAGAGGGGTTTTATTCAAAATAGAACACCATTTTGGGATACTCTATAACATATAAAAATGTTGGTGGAGAAAAGATTGATTTATTTTATAGATTTATAATAATTTGAAAAATTGACAGTTAAGAATAACTATCCTTTTCCAAGGAAATATGATTTTTTGATAAATAAAAATTATTTATTTAGTTTTCTAATATCAATTTATCTTCTCCGTATCACAAAATAATATCTATGTATATGAAAATCCTAAAAATATATTTTCAGTGTTTTCATGTTTACAATTAGTATGTAGAGATTCCATTTGAATATTTAAATTTACAAATTATAATAATGAGGATAATAAATATGGTATTTCTACCATAACATACTGATTTTGTAGTTGTTTTCATTAATGATATTTTAGTTAATTAAACCACTGTGAATGATCTATTATAATATTTCATGAATATATTGATGTTCTTTAAGAATAACATGTTTTATATGATGTTTTATATGTTTTGGTTTCTTTCACATTGGTTGAATTACATGGGTTGTTTTATTCAAATTGTGGTGCAACTGTTGAGTTAGTGAATATTGAGGTTGTTGTATCATGGAATCCTATGAATAATTTTGAATTATGATGTTTCATAGGCACAAATGGCTATTTTAAGAGGATTATATATCAGTTTTAATTAATTGAGACTCCATTAATAGCTTGACCAAATAATGTGAAGACTTTTTATTTGTGCATAATAGTTATATAAGGCTTTTTAAATCATATAAGATAAGTTGAAGAGTGCCTTAAGTCATATATTTATTAAAGAGGGTAACCATTATGAAGTATATTATGATTCTTGTTATCCATTTTTTAGATACATTTTGTTATATGAGAGAGAATACATTGTGTATTGGTCCAGGGAGTCACATCCCCGTGAATATAATTATGCTACACATGATTGAGAGCTTACGATGACCATGACTACCTTATGATTTGGTGAAATTGTGTTATTATATAATTATTTATCATATTATATAATTATAAGTGTATTGGGTATATATTTCCTCATAAAAATTTGGGTTTTTAAAATAAATGGTTTATTGGATTACCCAATATTATTATTTCATGATCTCAAATACTGTTAAAAAGGTAAATTTTGTGGTTGAAAATTTGAGTCAAATGTTTTATGGTGAAAATGGTAAATAAAAAATGATAATTGGAAAGGGATGAAATTGTTAGAATCTGGTTATCAAGGTTATTAGAAGATATACAATATATATTTCATTTATCGTAGGACTGTGGAATTGTAATTAATGTAAGCTGTGGAGGAGTCTTAATTGGATAACTCTAAAGTGAATTTATGGAGTGACTGGATTTTGAATGATGATGTTATAAATGATTTCTTTGTGGGTTATAAGAAGTATAAACAAAGAAAGTTTCTTCCAAGTGTGTACATGAAATAGTTATCTATGAGTTATACTTTTTATCATTATATATTAATTCAAGTGTTTAAAATTTATATCATTCTCTAGATTTTTAGTTTTAGTTTTTTGGGATCAATATTGTGGTATATAAGACATCAATTTCAATTTCTTGTGTTTTTCCAGGTGAATAAAAAATCCATTTCTCATAAGATTATTATATCTTTTGAAATTAATCAAATGAAGTTGGAGGAAATCATTATGAATTTTTTACAGGGTTTCATCATACCGTAAGAGGGTTTGGTGTCCATATGTTTTTATGGATGGACTGGCCAAGTAAACTAATTTATTATCAATTATGAAATAAAATTACATAGATAGTTTGGATAAAACTCTATATGATATAGTTAGTGAGACTCCATAGAGTACCCATGAAAATTTTGTCTCATTGAAATGACTAGTTTATATCAAGTGTAGAGAAACTATTATAATGTGAATTCGTTACCTGATTGTGCCTTAGAACCATATTTCACAAAAAGAAGAAATGTGAAATCAATTATTCCCAACAAAGTATATAATGTTTTTCAATGTTTTAATATGTTTTAAGTGGATTCGATGATTATTCTTGTAATATTTCTTAGCATTCCTGATAATTAATTAGATTTAATAAATGATAACATATCCATGTGTGTTAATAAGATAATCGATCATCTATAATATTTTATTGAAAAAGAAATATGAGGTAAAAAATTAAGAACTCGGTTAGAGAAGTTCACGAAAATGTGGAATTTGTTAAGATAATGTGGAATTCATCGATTGGAAAGATTTATTATAATATCCTGACAGGAAGTAAAGACATGTGTTCATAGATAAAGGAGGAATGTGTTTAAACTTTTTTAGAAGTGTAAAATTAGAAGAAATGGTTTCGGAATTAGAAAAATAGGTGAAATGTGAGTTAAGTTAAATTAAGAAATTCATAGAATCAATTTATCATTTTGTTTATGTATAAAAATATTATTATCCAAACACACCACATATGAAAATATTTGAAGTGTGGATTCATATACCTAATTATGTGATGTATTCGAGTGCATCCACATAGTCAAATCGTGTGGTTGAATATAATATATAGGCATTTTGGAGAAAAAAAATATTGTATCCCAACATACCAGATGGATGATCAAGGGAAATAGCTGAAGTCCACCATATAACATTCATATATGGAATGTTCATAGGTTTTTGAGAATGATATATTGTATTATATCCCCATATACTATATGTGATTTATTTACTCATTTAGGTATTTTAATATAACAAGTTTTGATTAGGTACTTAAATCAAGAATATTTATATATCATCTGAAATATGTAATAAATCTTGAGTATTCAGGTTGTTTATAAAAATATTAAAATGTGGAATTAATAAAGAATCTATTCACTGATTTAAAGGAGGTGATCTTGATGTCAAAGATCATGGGGTTTCTATATCTATTTTTTTGAATATCGACTATGATATAATTTATAATGTTATCAATGGATATTTTTTAATATAAATATATGTCATAGGCATTGATGAATATATAAAATAGAAGGGATACTTGAGAACTCTTATGCACGTTGCAAGATCATACGAGAGAATGATACACCAAGTATTAAGGAGAAGAAGGTATTATTTGATGTTAGGAGATATACCTATGTATTCGAGTATGCTAATGAGAATATAGATCAGTAAAGATCTTGAGTGAGATTTTAGACCATTACTACTGATGTTAATCTTGGGGAATTATATGGGAAAGATTGATCTTATTGTCTCATGGATTAAAATACCACAGAAGAAGAATTCATAATTTTGATTACTCAACTAATATAGAACATATAGGAGATTATAACTAGGGGTGTAATGATTGTTTGAAGTGGCTCAAGAATGGGGTTATAACCTGTAACGTCCCATGATTTCAAAAGGAAACACAATGTGTCATATCGTACAAGATATGCCACATTGTGCTAAAATGAGCAAACAAATAATATTTAAATGTGACCACAATAACCTTTAAATTAAGTTTATGGTAATGAATATGTGTAATGTATTAATGATTAAAATATAATGTCTTATCTCAGAATGTTAGTTTTTGGTAATTCCTTAGAAAATAATTACACATTTTTATGTAAAGTAATGTTATTATTTGAAAATAATTTTTTAAAAAAACATTTTTTTTCTTATTTTTTAGAGTGAATAGAATAATTTATTATGTCTGAAGAAAATTAATCAGAAATAAATAATTTAATTTGCCAATTTACAAGTTCAAAATTATTTTTTGTGAATTTTTTAAAAATGTTTTTTTTAAAGAATATTGAAAAATAACAATTTTTAGTGAAAAAATATATATTATTTTAAAGTATTTACAAGGTTAAATAATTTTTTTAAATTTCATTTAGTTCATATTTATTTTAAATAGTGAAATTAGGGTTTTTGTAATTGATTTTACCCGTTAATTTAGTATAAAATGTTTATTTTTAAAAAACATTCCATAAAAAATCATTGAAATTTTCTGGTTTAATATTAAATTAAATCGTGTAAATTATTTTTTGTGATTTAATAAAACTATATTCTATATTTTGAATCAGTGGATCCAAATTTAATAAATAGGTTACTTTTATTTTTGTTCAATATGAATAGTAACTTTAGTAATTTTTATTACTAGGGTAAAGGTTAAATGAAGTAATTAAGGTTAAAAATAAAATGATAAGGACTATAAAATGAAACTAAAATAATAAAAATATTAATGTGATAAGTAATATTCATCTATAATAAATCTAGGAGTTTTTATATGAATAGTTGATTCTATTTGGATATAATGATAACCGTTGTAATATTTTATTTAATAAAAAGTCAAATATGTCACACTATTGTTTTTAATAAGTGTCATATTTTTAAATTGGTGTTATCTAGAGTATATATTCAAATATAAATAGAATTTTGAAAGCTAAAATATATATCCATATCATGGTATTTTATTTTTTATTTTTCTGGAAGAAAGAATTACCTTATATTCTATCACTTTGGTTATTAATTAATTAATCCATTATTATAGAAATCAAATAAATGATATAAAAAATATTAACATGAATATAATTTAAGATAAATAATAATATCAGAAAAAATTAGATTACCATAACATATTTTTGATGTACTATTTTTTTTCTAATTATATGTGATGCCTTGATATTATTAAAATCAGTGTAATGAATAATTCAAAAAAATTACATTATAGATATTTTTAAGTAAATACTAATTTATTAAATGATATAAAATTCTTAAAAATCATATATTGGCCATATAGTTATGATATGGTTAAAAATATTAAAAAAGACCCATTTATGGGTATTTTTTAATTATATAGACATTGTACTTACCCTCAATGTGTAAAAATCAAATCTGCGATGGTAAGAGTTAAAGATGTTAAATAAGAGTTAAAACCAAATCCTAGGGTTATAAATGTGATCAAAACTTATATTATTTTAATAATATGGGTTATTTCTAAAAATATTAATCTTATCATAGAAATAAATCACGTTGGATCAATTTTTCAATGAAAATTAATTTGTATTAATTTAATATTTTGAGAAATGTCAAGAGTGCCCCTCCCCTCTAATATAAAAGAGAACTAATTCTTCCAATTTCATCACACATAAAAACCATTTTAACTCTGAAAGAATAAATCCAATATATTCCTAGTATCCCTAACCACATTTTATTGGCCTTATTTAATGCATAAAAATGTCCTTAAAAGGCTTAAAATGTTAACCAAAGGTGGGTTTCCAAATAAGATGTATAGTTTTTATCTGCATGTTTTATTTTTTCCTCATGCACATCCACAAACCATTATAAACTGTGATAAGTTAATCAATCAATTATAATATGTAAAATTTGATATTATTATGTTTTTTAATGACCCATATTTATCCCCTCTTCCATAAAATGGGAAAATAATTCATCATCTGTGTTATGGTTGGCTACCACCTCGTGAACCGATGTAATTAGTTTTCAATATCTATATCTCAATAATATTTTATTATAATTATGGATTTACTTTTTATATATGATATTCATGAAATATTTATCATTCTAAAAATATAATATATCACCTAAATTCATACCTTTCCATGAATAGAAAAATGATAACGTCTTTCTTGCATATATGTGGACTACCACCTCCACGAATCAATGTGATTCGTTTTTCATCAGTAAATCAGATGTATGATATATATAAGTATATATAAAGAAATATAAATATATATAAATATATATATATATATATATGATATTATGATAATTATGGAATGATAAAATAATACTAACCTTCTTTTCGTAATGATCGTTGAAAAATGGAGATGTTAATCATGCGTACATACGGACTACTATCTCCATGATTTTAATGTAATTAATTTTTCATCACCATATTTAATATCTGTATTTAAAAGCTTAATTAATGTATAAATGTGATAATAATTTCATTAATTTTAGTCTAGATATTATTTAATGCTAATATTATTGACCACAATCATCATAAGAATGATATTCTGGAGTTTTGAACTGAATATTGTAAAAGCATCTGATGCAAACATTTATAATTTAGTAATTGATATAACATGTTAATAAGTTAAATAAAATGAATAATAAACATGAAGAATGATCTCAAGAAAGTAAATAATTAACCTATTATTATTACTCTGGTAAATATAGAACATAGACAGAATCCATTTATTTTTGTATTTTCAAATGACACTTTTAAAGGCTAAGTGTGAACCCTAACAACTTCACCCAATAAAAACATTAAAAGGAAAAACATCTCAGAAAAAGACTACATGAAATGCCCATCCCCATAAAATATGTCATTATGTCAAGACTTCACCATCGCAAGACCGCTTGGCTAGCTGTCCTTTGTAGGGTAGCATGGGCCTAGTAACGATGGCAAAAGCCATACCCTCTCATTATTCCAAATTCGAATTACCAAGCTATGGTGAATGCTTCCTACTCTAGAACCTCATATAAAGCGGATCATTGTAGATGTTCTAGGAGATTCCACATACCAAAATCACAAAATCACCGAAGACCAATCATGATGATGCAAACCATGAAGACCCTTGCACATGCAAGCTTTAAATGAAAAATTCAAAATCAGGGCTGCCATTTTCATCCTCGAGCCACACATCAACCTCTTCGGAACCTTCAAGCCATTTAAGAACATCACCAGGAGAAAATAAAGATGAAGACACCACAAGATGCCAGCGGTCGCTCTCCCTCACAACCCAAAGCACCATGAAGACCACCACTCAGATTCACCTCAGAAAGAACGGCAGAATCGTGAAGCAAGAGCAGAGGAGTGTGCAACCAAAGCTCTAGACGGAGCTCTTCTCCACCACCCAAAAAGATAAAAATGCAAATTACAAATCACAATGAGAATTCAACAACATTTCATGCCTCCCATATCACCGTCCCACTCACACAAGCACATCCCAAAACCTATTTGGAAACCATCTCATCCAACCAACCTGGAAATAAGCAATAGATCTAGAAACTAGAGCAGCATAAGAGTGGATAGGAACTCCACAGTATTCCATGATGAATCCAGTACCATCAACACCAAATAAAACATCATCAAACCAGCCCTTCAAATAGTAAGTAAAATGTCTGTGATCAGCATTGAAGCTTGAAATTTAGATCTCAAATCCACCAACATAAAATCTAATATCCAGCCACAACTTCATTCGAGAAACATCATCCAAAATCACACCAAAAATAGATGTTTCCAGTGATAAAATGGAACCAGAGAAAATATAACCATAGCAGGGAGGAAAAATAAACCCCGAGCAGGTATGAACACACAAAAGTCTCGGCAGGATCAAGATGTAGGCAAAAGCTTTCAGAATTCCACGAACACTCCCATGCCAGCAGCGACCACGACCACCAAAGCAGATAAAAACGGGATCCAATTCCAAAAAGGCACATATTCATGAATAAAGACCTCCAATAGGTTCAGAAACAGAAGAACCTGGAAAGACGGTACCCCCATCTCCACACGAGCTCGATTATACCAAGAACTATCCTTCAGCAGCTGATTGGAATCACCGATGTTCGCGACAAAACCAAAGGCACCCTCATGTTCGCGAAACATGGAAGCTTCGATCTATCTGGCTTCAGTGGATTCAGATTGACGCAGAAAAGTCGAAATCGAACTCGCCGACTCTTGACGATCCGCCACCGTCGAAGCAAACGTGATGTCGCCAAGCCAAGCTACACCAAGTTGAACCACCCTTGACCACCAGAGATGAGTCGTGCTGCCAAGACCCCCATCGACGAGACCCCATCCAGATCACCAGAGATCCCCCGCCGCTCGACACATGCCTTCGATGTATGGGAGCCGCCATCGCGCCGAGATCTGAATTCACAGGGCCTCCAAGGATGGGCTAAAACCTAGGAGATCCAGGGAGCTCTCAGCCGAACTCAGAGCCCCCTGGATCCAAAAATGGTAAATATACAACATATGTGATGAGTTAGAATCATGTTAAAGGGCATTCATTTAAAAATATTCTTTTTAATAACCATTTCACAAAGGTCAAAAGGTATTTGTTTAACTTCTAAAAAATGATTGAATTTTTACACCATCATCAAACCTCATCAAATTTTCAGTTTTATTGAAATTTTTAAAATTTATTTTCTAATTAAAATTTTTATTTTATAAGGGATAAAATTTAGAAATAATAATTACTTACAAAATAGAAATTATATTTTCCTAAGAAATGTTTTAATAATATTTTCTTGAAATAAAAATACAATTTAATTTTTTCGCGGTATTTTTTGATTGAAAGTGTGCAATTTTAAAAGAAAATGATATTTTTATATCATAAGTTTCCTTTCAAACGTGTTTTATTTATTTTTGAAATGATTTTATGATGATAATTTCGTGCATAAAATGTTTTATTCATAATAAGGTTTTTATGAATTATCAGTGAAACACATGAGCCCAATATTGCTTATACAATGGTTTATCCACATTACATCTCACAGGTGGGACTGATATATATTATAAGTTAGGTGTTTCTAAATAGCACTGGTCCATCATATTATATCTTTGGTTGCACCTAGAAAGCGCTCCAATCTATTGGGTAATGTACCTTGTATTGAGTGGAAAAAAAGAAAGAGTAACCGAAGGGCTGGTTTTATGGATTTAACTACAATCCAATTATTTTAAAAATGGGTTTAAAAAGGGTTATGAATGTGATGCCCTAAGATTCAAAAAATATTTTTTATATTCTTGTTATGAGTTTTAATGTTTTCTTTGAACAAATAATGATTGTTATTTTCCTACATGAATAATTTATTTGATCATCTCAAATAACATTAAGATAAAGGTAATATTTTCATCGTTTTCACTAGACTAACTGATTTTTCTGTTTATTTTCATTAATATGTTTTTTTGTTCTCATGCCATGTTTTTAAATGTTTTTAATAGGTTATAATAATTAGTAGGTGCACATTTGATGTCACGATAAAAATTGTTATGATTTATTATCGGATAAAACCATGTTTTAATTTAAAAATATTTTATGGAGGGAAAATTTATACTGAGTATAAGTTTACACATGTAATTTACGGGTTCACATTATAAGAGTTTTCCCCATTAAAAGAAATTGTAATCCGAAAATATCCTCATAAATTTGAGATAGTTAATCATAGTTAATAAACCCTATATATTTAATGCTTAATGTTGGGTCTCTAAAGTTGGTTTCAAAGGAGGGTTGTGATAACTTTTTAGGATATTTTTTTCATAAGAGTTAAAGATATCATCATGTTTTTATAATTTTATTATTTATAATATTATAAATTCCTTAGAAACCCATTTAAGGGATTTATATTTTGAAATCTTAAGGTGAATAATGATATATTTGGATACATTTATTTTTTAGGTAATTATGTCTTTTTTCGTTTTGGGATGAAAAGTATGAGATGACCTTTAAAGTTAAAACCTTTCATTATTATTTAATATATTTATGTTTTTTGGATTTTATCGGGTTTTGGGAAATTATAATAATTATATAGTTTTATAAAAATATACCTCGCAGACTGTTTGAGAACCCATCGGGTCTCGAAAGGCCATGAGGATTGAACAAACAATCAAAGGGAAATAAGGGTGCGTCACATAACACTAGTATATGTGATGTCCTAGTTTTTATATATTTTTCATTAAACTACCTGATGAAAAATGCTTATGTTTATTTTGGGAACATATGTTTTATTGAATTGATAATGACCAGATTGGAAATTGTTTTGGTGATTTGGTGGTCAATGTCATTTTGGAAGACATTCACTATTTTGGGAACCCTATATTATTAATGTAAAGGGAATCCCATGGGATTTTATATTTGGAATAAGTTTTGAATTATATTTTGGAATCATATGTTATTTAATTAGGGATTTATAGTGATTCATGTAATATATAAAAACGACCAGCATATATTGGAGATTACTTGATTTGTGGTATTGTATTCTCTCTATGAGAAATTAAGAGTGATTGATGTTATTTTGAGAGATAAATGTCAAATTTATCTTAAAGGACTATGTGATCAAATCCTTATTTTTTTTCATTTAAATTTTAGTTTAGAGTAATTTTTTAGGAATTTTATGTATTAATTATTTTTTGAATGATCTGTGTTGAACATTGAGTATTACTGTTGATTTTTTAGAGATGAAAGACGTTTTCCATCATATAAATTATAATTAATTTCTTAATTATCTTACCATGTGCAAACATTATTGGATTTGGTTAATGACTAGAGATTGGAGGAATATCTTGTTTTTATTTTTTACATTTTGAGGTCCATGAAAGTTGAGTCTAGTGTATCATAAATGAAAAAAATTCATACTCATCATTTGGAAGAAAGATGATTTTTGGAGTAAATTGATTAAAGTTAGAAAATATAACATTAAAGTAAGTATATTTCATTTTGATATTGGCATAGATGGTAAATATATTCATAAAATATAGATAAATTATCATTAAATATATATTTTTATTCATTTACTTTTCTTAAAAATAAATCAATGTCCTTTTTAAGCCATCAAATAATTATATTTTTTTGATTATAAACATTCTCATAACCTTGTCCTATATCACTATATATTAGTCCTTGGGAGTTAATTTTATCTTCTATATCTATATTTTAACTTAATTATGACCTCCTACTTGGAAACCATGTATTTGAAGCTTCATATGACCTTCTTACTTACCTTTTCTCTCTTACCAAGTATATGTTTTATTATTTCTTTTTAACTATCTCAAATTTAGAAAAAGGTATTTTGAAATGTTAAACCCATGGTTTTTGATTTTGAATTCTGATTGAGAGGATACACTTTCCAAAATGGATTATAATGTTACATCTCATGATTTTAAAATGGAGATCTATGATTGATAACATAAAATATTCCACACATCGAGCTCAAATGTACTACTAAATATTATTTGATTATGACCATTATAACAAATACATTAATTTAATGGGTATGAATAAGAATATCTAAATTATTAATTAAGAATAAATTAGCATCTTAATATGAATGTATTGGTATGTTAATAGAAAATAATCACAGATTTTTTATTAAAGTAATGTAATTCATCAAAAAGTACATTTTCATCAAAAATGAAATTTACTTCTATTTATGAGTGAATACTATAATTTCTAGAAGTTTTATAAAATTTTATTTAAAAAAATTATTTCATTTTTAAATTTATAATATAAAAATAATTTTCCATGAATTATTCAATTTTTTGAAAAATATTGATTTTTCATTGAATAGTTAAAAATATTTATTTTTAATGAAAACTAAATTTTATTTAAAATTATTTACAATGTAAATGTATTTTCTGTATTACAATTAATTTTTATTTAAAATTAACTAATAAAGTTTTTAAATTCATTTCATACTTGAATTTAGTATATATAAAAATTGTATTTAAAATGACATTTTTTGGGAAATAATTTTTTATTTTGTTTTATACAGTTTAATATATAAATTAGATTTAAAAAATTATGTTTTTTATATTTATAAAAATGGATTGTATATTCTGAATCTGTGGTCCAAAATTTAGTTAATATTTTTCTTTTATTTTGGGTCAATATGAATAGTATCTTCATTAATTTTTATTACAGTGGTAAATTGTAAATTAAGTAATTAAAGGTAAAAAATTATAAGGAATAAAAAATAGCCCTAACACATGAAAAAAATTAATTTTATAGCTAATTTTCATCTATAATAAATCAAATTTGGTTATATGAACATTTTAATTATTTTGGTATATGATTATCAACTCTATAATATTTTATTTAAGGAAAAGTCAAAGATGTGAGACACTTATTTTTAATAAGTGTTAAAATTTTAATTTGGTGTTCTCTCGAGTATATGTAAATCAGTGAAATTAAAGGAAATAAATTTTATAATTAAAAATATTATTATTCAAAATGATAAATAATATATGTGATCAGTTAGACTCAAGGTAATGGGATTTCTATAAAAAATATTATTTTCATGTTTTATTTTAAAAAAACTAAGTGGAATGTTTTTAAACTTATATGGTATGAAATAATATATCCTATATCATGAAACCTCAATTCCATTATTTTTCCTTAACATGTCAACATTTTATTTTCAAATTAAATGTTTTCTTTAATAAGTGCACAATTTTTCTTAATAAAATAATTTTTTTTCTAAATGGAAATGTTATTTTACCCAAGAAATTTTTTATTGAAATTTTATAAAAAATCCATTTTTAACTATTTATGGTTATTTTGGTATTGATTTTTTTAAAAATTAAAATATATTTTTATATCAACTAATTCTTTTAAAATGTGATTCTAAGAGTTCTTCAAATGTTTTATTTGGAAAATTTAATGAATAAAATGTTTTATTCATAATCAGGAAATTAAAGGTCATATCTAAAATGGGTGTGCCTTATATAGCATAAAATAAGGGTTATGACTCATTACAGTCAATGAGTGAGCTCGATATAGCAAATACATCGGGTGCACCCAGATAGCTATGGGTGACCTCCTTATAGTTGTGGGTGTACTCGAATAGTGATTATGTGCATTGGGTAATGTACCTTTCCCTGAGAGGAAAAATGGAGGGATTTATAGAAGGGATTATCAAATGGATTTAATTGGGATCAAGTTATTTGAGACACGGTCTTTAAAAAGGTTATGAATGGTATGCTTTGAGTATCCACAAAGTGTTTTTATTTTATTTCTATGAGTTTTACTATTTTATTTGATAAAAAAGTGTGTTTTTTTCTTGTATAGAAATGATTTAGATCATCTTATTGAACATCATTAATATAAAGTTAAATTTTATATTGGGATTCATGCTTTTTAATAGACTGATATATTTCTATTTTTATGTATCTTACTGATATTTTTATACTCATCCCATCTTTTTAAAATTCTTTTCACAGAGTTTAAGGAATATTAGGGACAAGGATGATGTCAAGATGAAAATTTTAAGGATTTATCATGAAAAGAAATCATGATTTATTTTAGAAATATTTATTTATTGGAAAATTAATATTTATTATTAGTGCCAACATGTAATGAATGGGTTTACATTGTAATATTTTGTCATGATTCTATAAAAATATAAATAAAAAATATCATTATAATTTAATATATTATATTTTACTTCAAAAATTAATAAAATATGTAATGATTAAGAATGGTTCCTTAAATAAATATTCAATGAAGATAATCTCACTAGGGAGGGTGTATAACTAATCATTCTCATGTGGAAAAAGTGGACCATTATAATTGATAAAAATATTATAATAGAGAATCCATGTGGGGATGGGGGAAACCCAAAATGGAAAGGAGTAGGATTTTATGTCAAACCATCTAAATAATATGTGCTGATTTACTTTAGTGTATTGCTAAACATGAATTGTGAATGTAATAAATAATGTTCAATAGATCGATAACATTAACATGTTTAATAATATTAATTTAAAATAAGATGAATTTATAAAATAAAACCACTAATTCACCCCCTCTCAGTGTTCTTCATATTATTGGTCACTACAAAATCTAATAAATTATTCACACATTGATGATTATATTAAGAGAATGTATCATGGATTTTTAGGATCATGGATTGAAAAATTGTCATTGGATAAATTTTCATATAATAAATATATTTATTCCTCCATACGTATGAATATTTATAATGATTTTTATCAAAGACAGTTTCATTTTACACTATGTTGGGTTGAGAAATATGAATCCACCTTGGTTTGGCTGGATATGGAAAAGAAAATTAAGGGGTATTTTAATGTTTTTCGGATATTTTAGGACTTGTTAGAGTAGACAGGAATACTCTATATATTAGTGGAGGATAAATTTAGAGTTTTTTATTAGATATCATGTTATGATTCATGTATTCCTTGATGTGTACATTGATGTTTTGTTTAGGGAAGTGACTTTTCACTGAGATTTATTGGTCTATATTATGTGCTATACTAGATTATAGTTATAGATTATCAATTTTTCCTTCCTTTATAGATTTAAAAGGGTTATAAATTGTTTTATGTGGGATATGTTATTAATTTTTATCACAAACCATCATATTTGGTTTAGTTTATTAATGTGGATATCAAGGATAATATGAATTTTGTAGAGTTTTGGGTAAAAAAATTGAATCAAAGTGTGTAATTTCAATAGGGATGATTTATAACACTTGTGAATGTTTTTTAGAGGCATAATAATTTTTAATAAAATACTTAGGATAGATAATTTCAGAGACGGGTGAAATATCATGAACTATTTTGAGTTGTTTTCACTGTTTTGATGATGAATCATATTATGTTGAAAAAACGTAAATACAAGTGTCATTTTTTATTTACCAATTTTAATGATTATAGATGTTTAATTTTATATATTAAACATTATAATTTTTTTTTTGTAAAATTTAGACATGAATTTTAGTATTTTTGTTGTTTTGGAATTTTCATTGGTTTTCTATAGATAGAAATAAAATACAAATTTTTTAGTTCTCAGAAAAAAATAAAATATTTTCATTGAGTTTTGTGAAATACCTTTAACTTTGAGTTGTGGTTTGTTAATTTTATAATATGATCAAATTTACCCATGATGTGTCAAGTGGTATTTAAATTTAAATAAATAATTATTTAATAATTTTTTTAGTTCATTTTGAATAGATTAATTAATTTAAACAAATTTTATAGATTGTGATGTATTTTATTATACTAAAAATGACATGGAAAATTTGAATAAATTTGATGTTATATATTTCCTTAGGTTTTGGTATCCAGTTTTAGAGATGTGAGTATATTATTATCATAATTAAAAAGGGAATAAAATTGAGAAAATTTGTTATTTAAAATTTGAAAATATTGAAGGAATTTGGGGAAATGAGTGGGGGAAATTTAATTTTCATGAGAAAAGTTTTAAAATAGATTCAATATTCCCTATTAATTCATTAATATAAAACCCTCTATAACAATTCCCAATAGTTATACAAATTATTAATAAGGAACACAAATTAGGAAAAACTATCACAAAAAAATAAACGAAGATCAAGAAATATCATTTATCATAAAATCAAGGTGGGTAATACAAATTCTCATCACATCTTCAATCCCTTAGAATCTATCATTCCTATCATATTCTTTATTGGTCGGGTACATTATTATAATAACAATATAAAATGATTATTTTGTGAAATAAAATATAGAATATTGGTGTACATGGATTTTGTGGAAAAACATTTGACCAATATTTAAATTGAGATAAATCACCAAATTAATGGATCGTTATTAATGTTTCTAAATTGTTCGAATATGTTATGGTAAATTGTAAAAAATATAATTCTATGATTAATAGATATGCATTGATAGATTATAAAAATTATAAATGATTGTAATGGATATGAATAAATGAAATATTTATAAAAAATGATGTTAATTCATACTTGATTTACATAGAATTTATTTCTAATCTTAGATATTCATTTATAACTCTTTATAGATGTTTATGATTTTTTAAATATAGATACTATAAAAATATAAATTAATTAATTATTTACAGTTTATAGATAAACCTATATAACATAGAAAATTTTCTAGACCGCTATCATGAATATTGCGTAGAATTTTCTATAAGATTTGGGTGATGGAGTGGTAGTAACATGAGGTCATAGAAATATATGATCATACATATGCCACATTTTAGGGATAAATATTTTTTTGGTATGTAGTGGTATAAGGGTAGTTTGAATAATTTAGGTCCATACCATATTGTCATGATGGTTTTCTACATAATATAGGTAATGTAAAGACTGATGATATTGAGTAATAAAGTTTTTTGGGATGAGATGATAATATTATTGGGACACATATATAGTCAAAACCACAGATGACCTCATATTTTTAAGAGATTTCAGTGTGGATATGACAGAGATGAAAAATTATCTATTTTGGGTGAAGGTGATTATTCATATGTTTTGGACATCATAAAAGGTCATGGTGATAGTGTGTTCCCTATAACACCCCAAGTTTTTGGAAATATTTTTTTCAAATTAATTTATTCTTTTTATAAATTTTTATTTCATGAAAAACTAGAAATAGTTTATTTTATATTAGAACAATATGTTTGGATTCTGTTATATGAAAATCCATGTTAATTGTACATTTCACATAAAATAAATTTTAGATTTCTCTAAATGGGACACTGAGGTCATCTTAAGTTACATGCAACAATGAGTTTCCTTGATTCCTTTGTTAACACGCATGGGCATTTTTTTCTGAGCAATAGTTTGTCATTAGAATGTTATTATATAAAATAATAAAATATAACCTTTCTGATAAATTATTTTCTATAAATAGTATAAAAAAATTCTACTAATATATGCTTTATAAAAATATGTGATTAATTCATATGTTACCAATTAATTAGAAATATATATAAAAATCAACTTAATATAAAAGAAAATGTTATAATTTTTTAGTCAAAAATCTATTTTAAAATAATAAATTAATTTAATTTAAATTTCTAAGTGATATTAATGTCATATATATATATTTTAAATAATTAAGAAAATATTTATGATATTCATAAGATATAAACAATACCAATTTTATGCCAAAAACCCTATATTTTTAAAAAAGTAGTTTTTTCACCTTTTAATGAAGAACCCATTTTAAATAAAATGTTTGGAAATTTTATAGATTTTATATGTCATAATAAAATTATTTTAAATAAAAACATAAAAATTAGGTTATGATAAATTTTTGGTATTTTTCTATAATCTTTCATTTTTAATGAATAGTTAAAAATATTGAAATTTAATTCAAAACAACATTTTAATTTTTTATAAGGTTTAAATATATATTAAATTGCTTTAATATTTTAATTAGATAATTTTTTACCAATTAAACCATCATAGCTCATTAGAATCATTTTGACTTTGAAATTGTGTATAAAACATAGCAAAATTTGTGATGTTTTTACATTAAAAACACGCATTGTAGTCCCATTAACGAGATAAAATTTAAATTAATTTCATCCAATTATATGATTGGAATAGGGAAAATTTATTAAATATCTCCAATCATCGTATTTTATAAGTTACAATAAGGTAAACATATTTTTTTTTACGAAAATGATTAGTGAATGCTGTTGAAATAAATTACAGTGATTAAGCTTAACAACGAAATACAACATAAATTTAAGGGCATGAATGACATATCCAACTCTACTAAACCCATTGGTTAGATATATTTCGGAAATAAAACTTAAATTATTGATTATTTTTGTTTTCTATGACATTTGTTTTAAAAACATTGGTACACCTAACTTGTTTTCAAAAATACTATGTGTGTCATTTCCCTTCCCAATAAAAGGCCACCACCTCTCCCTATTACATACACCTCTAAAACCACTTAGTTTAGGCCAATATATTCCTTAAAAACATCCCAAAATAACTCCCTTCATACATGAATCATCTACTCTGGAATATGGAAATTCCGAGGAATACTTTTGGCACAAACCGAAAGGAGTTACCCGATTAAGAGGCAATTCCTTCTCTCGGGATATTTTATATTATTTCCCTTATACACCCCCTCCAATCTATGTATTATATGATTGTATGAAAAACTAATATCCTAAATATACTATTATTACATTAGGATAATTTTTTTACCTAAAATTACACACACCTTCATCTAATGAGTAATGAACACACTGTTTACGGGTATGTTGAACTACTGCCTCACTAAATAATGATTATTCTTTTCCATTTTACCACCTCTCTAGGTGTAAATTATGATGAAATATATGTTTATATATTTATTGTATAATATTTATTATTTATTTATTGTTATTTATTTCTTTTTCAACACATACATTTTTTACTTTCCATTTGGTGTAAATACGATAATTTCATTTTCGGAATTGTAGACTACCCCCCCAATTGATGTGATTCATTCAAAAACTAAGTGGAATGTATTACCGTTGTGTCTTGATAACATATATAAAAAATATAAGATTAAAATTATACTATAATGACATTGTATATGTATATACATATATGCCATTTTCATTCTTTCTTTCAATATGATAATAAAAACGGAAGAAACTTTCATTCGTACGAACGAACTACCTTTTCCATGCATGGTGTATTCCATTTCATTCCTATATATTATATAGATTATTATAATATAAATATAATTAATTAAGATGATATTTAGATTATTTTTTTACATTCCAGAATCATGATATAAGTATATGGACCAAGGATATAACAAACTACGACACTCGCGAAGAACAAAGTGGATATTTCCAAAAGTGAAACTTTAACATATGATTTCTAAAAAGAGTGTAACAAAAGGCCATAATAATACCATATATGTTATTAGATATAATAATATTAACTGTATAATATATATAGTAAATTTATATGTATTATATAGATGTTTTGAATGAGTATAATGAGATTCAAGACACATGGTAAGGGAGTTTTATTTCAATTTTTAATTCTGTGAGATACATAGTACCACCGATTCATTTTGTGTGGGGCATATACTGACCATGGATTTATTATATGATTCATATTCATAAATTTCTACATAAATAAATATCCATTTTATTATATTTATTTCAAGGGGACTATGTTTCAAAGATATCATATCGGTAAAATGATTTTGTCTCAATTTTTCTTTCTTTGAGACACATGTCATGTTATGCATCTATATTTTTTCTTGAAGTGTATATAATTATTTCTATAGGTTATATCATGATTATATATTCATTAAGTCTCTCCCGTGGTGAGAGCTTCTCTCCTGGGAATTCCTAGGGTTCGCGTTTGCGCTGGTGCCTCCCGTTCGGACCATGGCGGCGTGCAACTGTGTGGAAACGACGATCGTTGCCCTCCTCAGATTCCCACACTTTGAAGAAGGATCCCTCTCCCACCTTCGTTCCGACGATGGTGGACCTGAAATCATCTGGCTTCGTCGGCTTCCGGATTCTTGGCACCACAGCGGACCTGATTCCAACACCTTGAGTCTGAGCTCGAGCCGGTTCTCTTCCCTATGGCACCGGCAAGCAGAGGGGAAAGGGAAACAACCTCAGAGTTTCAACATAGAAGAGAGGATGCTCTTCATCCTCGATTCTCGGAATCATTCTTCGTCAAAATGGGCTTGCTGTTTACCCGATCTGGAAAATCGGGAACCATATCCGCACCCACTCTCATGACTTCGTGATTAATCCTTCGATTCAGAACTGTTTTTTCACAGTGGAGTCGGGTTTCTGATCTATGAACTTCTTTGGATCTGTTGCCAGCCGTCAACTTTCCGTCCGACGCGGTGCACACTGGTGGTGTTCTGACCAGCTCTGCGGAGACACAGGTGGTTCGTGAAGGACTGGCCGTGAGAGGCACCTTTTCCCTTCACAAAGGACTGTCCGTGAAAGAACCCACTCGTGAGGCCATCACCTTCTGCTTCACGAAGGACGAGCCGTGTGTGGCAATTTTTTCTCCTTCGTGAAGGACTGCCGCAAAGGGCTCCTGTTCGTGAGGCCGTGGCCTTCTCCTCCGCGAAGGATCAGCCACAAGAGGCATTTTCGTGAAGCGCATCGAGTTGCTCAGTTACGCTTATCTGGCTATGTGTGGTCCGGCCGCGGCCTTTGTTTGTGTGCTTTTTGAGTCCTCTTGGGCTGCGCCTGACCGGTGGTCATCTAGGCTGAGCCAGAACTGAAGGGACCTTGGGCTAGGCTTGAACGGTGATTCACTACTTGGGTGCGTGTGATCAAACCGGCTGTGAATCCTTGAATTGGAAGTGAATTTCAGATTCAACGTGACCCGCACCATGGATGCAGATCTTGTGCCTCAATGGAAGAAATTTTCCTTGATGGACAAAGAAAAATCGTTGATTGAGGCTTGAAGGAATGAAGATACGCTGCTGGAAAAACGCATGTCACTGTTGGTTGTTGGAAGATTTGTGGCACAAATCACAGTCAACCAGGGGGCCCTAAGAAACAATCTTCAGAATTTATGGAAACTGGAAGAGGGAGTGGCTATCCGGGAAGTGGAGAGAAATATCCTTGTCTTTGAGTTATTCAATGAAAAAGATAGAGAACCAGCTCCTCCTCATGGAAGAATTTGAAGGTTGAGATGATTTCCAGCACATTAACCTTACCCGATCCCCCTTCTGGTTACGTATCAAAGGAATTCCTTTCCAGGGAAGAACGAAATGGGTTCTGAGAGATATTGGTGATCGCATTGGAAAATTTATTTAGTGGGACTGTTCGGACCCAATCCAATGGGGACCTGTGGTTCAGATTAAATTTGAGGTTGAAGTGTCAGAGCCTCTAATGAGGGGAATGTTTTTGTAGCTCGATGACGCTCACATGTGGATCTCATTCGAGTTTGAGAAACTCACAATCTTCTGCTTCTTCTGTGGACGTATTGTCCATCTGGAGAGAGCATGTGACGGAAAGAAAAGGAATGCATCAGGTAATATCATACTACAATATGGTCCCTGGCTACGATCTAAAACAACAAAAATTGCCTTTTTCCCAGAGGCATAAAAATAAAAGGATCGTGATCTCCTCACGATAGCTTACATGGGGCGGGCGGAAAATGAGCACACTAAAGTCATCACACTTGGACCTCCAGAGTTTCCTAAAGAATGCCCAATCCTTCAGAGGGAAGTAGGTAGACATCCCCAGATCATAATCCCCATGTGCAATTATGAGGTTTTCCAGGAGAGTCGAATGAAGAAGCAAGACATCGAATCAGGAACATATTCTACCCCCCTAAAAGTTACCCCCACAACACCAACAGAGCCGGTGCCCAAACCATTGAACCCTCCAAAACAAAGATCGAACCAAAAGAAAATGTGCACCGAACCACCATATCCTGATCCTGATCTAGAAACGGCCACATTAGACTGCTGTCTAAATGGTGACTCTAGGATGACAGGATTAACGGTACCGGGCCCTGTCACTCATCGAACTTGGAAGAGGGTGCACTGTGATAACAGAGAAGGAAAAGGAATTAATCCAAAACCTGGGGATCTGAAACGATGAATTGAAATGAGTACTTCGGCTGAAAGTAGCCCAAAAAGATGGAAAGCGGTGGGAGGAAATATGATCCCAGAGGAATCAAAGGCGGAGGTGGGTACGGACCAGCCCTGCCTAGAGCAATGATCATTTTATGCTGGAACTGTCGTGGGCTTGTCAACCCATGAACGGTTCGAATTATCCAGTGCCATTGCGCTCAAAGATGCCCTGATATGGTTTTCATGTCTGAAACCATATTGGAAAACAAAAACACCATTGGACTTGCGCTGAAATGCGACTTCCAAGGCTGCCTCCCGGTTCCCCGACAAGGCCACTCAGGGGGTCTCTATCTCCTATGGAAGGAAAATTTTGATGTTTGGATCTTATCCTTCTCCTCGCACCATGTGGCGGTGGCTATTCATGACTCCCATACCCCACCATGGACCTTTGTGGGCTTCTATGGCTGGCCAACCCACACTGAGAAGTGGAAGTCGTGGGATCTCCTGTGCAATCTGCGACGTGACCTGCTAAGACCTTTTCTCATTGGGGGTGATTTTAACGAGATCTTGTACCAGAAGTAAAAAAGTGGCGGAGCTCTTCAACCCTCCTCGTCGATGTTTGACTTTTAGGATGCCATTACTAGGGTAGATCTAGTCGATCTGGGATTCACGGGGAGCCCATTCACGTGGTTCCGGGGCAGCATGGACGAAACCCGTATCGAGGAGCACCTCGATAGATTTCTGGGCTCAACAGATTGGATGGATATTTTCAGAATGTTTCACATTGAGCACCTATCTCTCAACTGCTCAGACCACTGTCCAATTGTGTTTGAATGCACCCAAGGAGACCTCAACAACAAAGGCAGAAGACCCTTTAGATTTTAAATCTTCTAGACTAAAGAACGCGAATATGAAGATGTGATTTGGTCAGGCTAGAAGTGTGGACATGCATACATTGGGTCAAATCTCCAACAGATTGCATCTGATTTGAGGATGTGGAACAATATCAAATTCCGTCAACCTGACAGGCAATGCGATTTCCTCGAAAGAAAACTGTGCAAGCTTCTCAACCAACCCCTATCCAATTACACTATCTCCAAAATTAGTTCCACTAAAAGGGATCTGGATGCTGCCCTGCAAATCAAGGAAAGTTTCTGGGCTATGCGGGCACGTGACATCCACATTAAAGAAGGGGATTCCAATACCCGCTATTTTCATTTGAAAGCCTCATCTAGGCGCCAGAAAAATTTAATCTCTTTCATCTCGCATCCAGATGGTACCAAAGCCTTCGATAATGATGGAATCCAAGACGTTATCACCAATTATTTCCAGAATCTCTTTTCGGCTAGTAGTCTTAACATCTCTTCTAAAGTGGAAGACTGCATCAGACCTGTGATCACTGAAGAAATTAATAGGAAACTTACCAAAGATGTGAAGGAAGACGAGATTCATCTGGCTCTGAAACATATCCACCCTACTAAGGCCCCGGGCCCGGACGGCTTCCATGCCCTCTTATATAAACAATACTGGCACATTATTGGCCTTAACATCTGCAACCTGATGAAGAAGATCTGGGCTGGCGAAACAAGCCTGTCCGACATTAACGAAACTATCCTTATCCTCATCCCTAAAATCAAGAAACCCCTCATGGTACCTGATTTCAGACCTATCAGCCTCTGCAATGTCTCGTACAAGATCTTCTTGAAGATCCTGGTTAATCGGCTGCGCCCATGGTTTCCTGATATCATATCAGAAAATCAGAGTGCCTTCGTGGCCAAGAGACAGACTATGGATAATGCCATTGTGGCCCATGAAGTGTTCCACTCAATGAAAACATGATCCATTGTAAAAAGAGGAATCATGGCGTGGAAACTGGACATGACCAAGGCCTACGATAAAGTAGAATGGCATTTCCTTAGATTCGTGATGCTGAAAATGGGATTTTGCTCTAAGTGCACAGAGATGATCATGAACTGTGTCTCATCTATTTCCTTCCGTATTAATGTCAATAGGGTGCTCACATGTGGCTTCTCCCCAACCCGTGGCCTGCGCCAGGGAGACCCTCTATCCCCTTTTCTTTTTATCCTGGTGGCTGATGTTTTTTCTAACCTCATGTCCAGGGCAGCTTCCTCTCATTAAATTCATGGGGAAAAGGTCTTCCGTGCAAGCCCACTGGTCTCACACCTTTTTTTTGCCGACGACAACCTTCTTTTCTCCAGAGCAACCCAGAATGAGTTCCTCACTATAGGCCATGTGATCCAACAGTATGAGACGGCCTCTGGGAAAACAATCAATCATGGAAAGTCGGAAGTCTCCTTTAGCTCTGGGGTCGCACTTGACAAAAGAGAAGAGATTTGTGCCATTGCAGGCATTCATATGGTCGAGAAGAATCAGAAGTACCTCGAGCTTCTCACAGTGATCGGCCATTCCAAAAAAGAAATCTTCGCCTCACTGCTTGATAGGATAGAGAAAAAAATCCAAGGATGGACCCCAAAAAGAATTTCCAAGGCTGGAAAAGAAACCCTCATTAAGTATGCCCTTCAATCTATTCCCAGCTACTTTATGTCCCTGTTTAAGCTCCCTGATGTGGTTTTCAATCAGATCCATTCGTGCACAACAAAATTCTGGTGGGGACAAAACAATGGAAAGAATAAAACCCACTAGATCGCCTGAAAAAATCTCTGCCTGCCAAAATCTGAGGGAGGAATGGGTTTCCGAGACCTCTTTCACTTTAATGATGCATTTATGGCAAAGCAAGGATGGAACCTTATTAATAACCCGTCCTCTCTCTGTTCGCGAGTTCTCCGTGCTAAATATTTTCCCCACAAGGATTTCCAGGACTCCTCTCTTGGCCCCCGACCCAGCTTCCTCTGGAGAAGTGTTTGGAGCTCTCATAGCCTCCTGGAGCGAGGGATGGGTTGGAGGATTGGGAATGGGACATATATTTCTATCTGGACGGACCCTTGGCTGATCGATAAGGATGACAAGCGAGCATCATCACCAGCCCCACCTGGGATCAAAGATGCCACCGTCTGGTGCCTATTTGCTGATCATGGGAATGGGTGGTGCACGGAAAAGCTTCAATCATGGTTCAATGAAAGAGACAGAAGGATTATCCAGAGTATCCCCTGTGTTCCGGATACAGGCCCTGACCACCTCTTCTGGATCAATGACATCTCGGGAGTCTATACTGTGAAATCTAGCTATCGGCTCGCTATTTTCTCTCAGTATGACGCTAGAGAGGGAGGGCCATGGGATTCGCTGTGGAAGATCAACGTCCCCACAAAAATCCACCACTTCTAGTGGCAAGTGTGCTCGGGCACCCTCCCTACCAAGAGCCTCCTTGTCTTCCGACATTTCTCCAGTGACATGTTCTGCCCCTTCTGCCCGGACGTCCCAGAATCCCCCCTCCACGCTATCATCCAATGTCCGGGGGAAAAGGAGATTTGGAACAAATGGGGCTCAACTACAGATTCCTCACTGATTTTTGCCTCTGACCTCCCCTCGCTCTTGAAGCATTGGTGCTCTTCCTCATCGCCGACCTTGGCCGGATCTCTTTGCACCATGGCTTGGATCATTTGGGTTCTCCATAATGATGCAATTTTCAACTATGTCTTCAAGCCTCCTGATTTATGGATTGAACGGGCATCATCCTAGATTGAGGGCTGGCAGCATCACTCTGGTCAACAAATTCCCTTTGGATCCCTCCCCCCTCCTCCCAGTGGTGTCTGCCACCGGAAGGGATCCTCAAGATTAATGTGGATGCGTCTCTCCCCAAGGATGGTCCTATCGTCCTTGGTCTGCTGGCCCGGGATCATTTGGGTCAAATCATCGCAGCCAAACACGAATCCCATCGCACTCTTTGGGAACCTGTTGTTGCTGAAGCCGTTACCATCCTCGCCGGAATGACGATTGTTAAAGATCGTGGATGGGAGAAGATACACCTTGAATTGGACTGTCTCACTGTTATCAAGACCATAAATCGCAATGATGACGACCTTCAATCTTATGGTCCCATCATCTGGAAAATACAATCTCTCTGTCAATGCTTCATTTCCTGCACCTTCTCCTTCATCATAAGGGAAGGGACCAATGCTTCCCACCAGCTGGTGGTCTCTGGCCCCCGTGATAATGACCAGCTCTGGCTAGACCACTTTCTGTCATGGCTTTGCGCTTGTACTTCCGCTGATCTCAGTTTTTAATGAATTCGTCTTTTGTTCAAAAAAAATATATTCATTAATTCCATTTTAATCTTTCTGTAATTTTATTTTCCTAAATGTGGAGTTTGGTTCAGAGTTACCAATTGGTAAGAGTTTGTTGAAACAATCTCATCACTTTTCGAGATTGTTTATGGTTATGATTACTATAATGAAATATTTTTATTCATATCTCAATAAAATTAATGAATATTATTCTACATTGGGTATTCATGAATTATTCAAGTATTGACCCAATTTTTATACTATTTAATTCATAATATAGTTTGGAAAGTATTTTTAAGAGAGTCCATCTTTACTATCTCTTCAATGGGAAATCTGTGTTCTTTAAAAACCATTTTTTCATAAAAGGGTGTCCAAAAATATTATACTATTCTGTAATAAACATTAAAAAAAACTTCTAATTTTTATTTTACCAATGTTTTTAATGGATTCATGTTGTCTTTTTCTTAATAAGTTGTTTTATACCCTTTTTATAGTGAAAAAAGAATTTTCTTTTTACCTTGTACAACATGTATTGATATACCTGTTGTCATTTTTATGAAGCTTACATCGCAAGTTTATAAGATTAAATATTTATGAATTTTTTTTAAATGTATTTTCATGTAAATAGTTTTCAATAATTTTGTGATCATATCTTATAAGATTTCAAGTAAAATGTTTTTCAAAATGTTTTGAAGCCTTATTTATATGTTTGAAAAGTATTTTCAATGAAATAGATATCAAAAAAAATTAAGCATCATTCAGAAGTTTTAATGTGAAATTTTTTTAATTTTTTTTCAAATTTATTTAAATGTTTTAAAAGTGTTATCAATGGAAAATGTTTTTTATGTAGTTTGATTCTTATTTTATAAATTTTCATGGAAAAGGGTCTTCAATTTTTTTTAATATTCTTTTATAATTTTCAAGGAAAATGATTTCAAAAAGATTTCAAGACTTCTTTCTATGTATTTAAATTATTTTAAAATAAAATCAATTTATAATATTTTTTCTACTTTAAAAATACTTTATCAGAGAAGAAATGATATTTTCCTCAAGAAATTTTTTAAAAATATCATTCTGTGTTATTTTCCCTGTAAGATGACATCTGTTGTGGTTAATAATGTAATGCCCTGACCCCAGTTACCCAGAGTCGGTGCATTATTGCGTAACATTGGAATGATCACAAAAGATCAAGTCTCAAAAGGCTGATTAGTTTAGTAGCCTTGGAAACACTAGATACATTCATAAATGTTACATTACATCATAAAGTGAAAAATCACAATAACATAGTCTCCATAGTCCATACTTCTATCCCCTTCAGACTATCCCTGTAGGTCAGTCATAAAATATTTCTTCATATCCTGGAAAAATTAAAACATTGAAAGGGGTGAGCTCAGATGCTCAGTAAGGATAACAATATAGCGGAAGCTTTCATGAATAAACATAAACATTTAAGGCAATGTATAACTAAAACAAAAGCCTTTTAAACTTTAACTTAAACATAATATGGAAAAAGTAAAATGAGATAATGCCATTTACTTATTCACATGGATATTCTACTGGTCGAATAATCACATGCAATATCAATAACCACTTTTATAATGATGGATTGCATAATGCCAGACTATCATTACCACATATCCAAGGACTCATGCCAAGACTACAAATAATATTTTGTCAAGTCCTCATGCCAAGACACTAGTTTGTCTCATGAGACCTGCCGATGCATCGAGGAGCTATAGCGGGCTCCACCCATCACTTATTAAGTCCAATGCATTCCTCATATGAACAGGTTTAAACATATCATAAACCATAACATAATCATATCACATAAAACATGCATAAAGGAAACATAAAATTTCCATATTTCAATCACAAGATATCAATACAACACATTGATATAATAAAAACATTTTCAAAACCATTTTCAATACCAGAATAAAATAAAATTAAAACTTTGTATTTATTTTTTATTTAAAAAAAGTTATGGCTTGTAGAGGAAGCCGAAACTCAAATAATGGTCACAGAAGTGAATAATTCGTTGTTTCTACATATGTAATAAAAAAAACATTCATTTTGTCATTTTGTAAAAACGCTTCATATAAAAATATTCCTTTTGAAAAAAAGTAAAAGTCAAAGGGGTTTACACACCGTATAAAGGAAAGTTGTGTATAAAACCAAATATGCCTCAATGAAAAGAGATTGAGATGAAGTCCTTAAAAAGATCATTTTTAAATAAAATATATCTATTATGTGTATTCACTATATGTACACATAAAGAAAGTATAAATACAAGATAGTAAATAATAATATCATGACATAATTTGAAAGTAGGAGATTAACCCAAAGAATGGAAATTGGGTTAAGAAGTTCCCTTACAAAGATAATTTTTAAATAAAATAGATCTATTATGTGTATTCACTATAAGTACACATAAAGAAAGTACAAATACATCATAGTACATAATAATATCATGACATAATTTGAAAGTAGGAGATTAACCCAAAGAACAGAAATTGGGTTAAGAAGTTCCCTTACCTCGTGTCTGACTTGACTCGATCATTCTTTAATCTCCTGAATAATAAACTAGAGTTAATTTCTATTTGATTAAGAACCGTTTTCATGTTAATTATTCCTTTTATATCACTTATTACCATGTTATGAACATTATGTAATTATTTAAGTTAATAACGGTCATTTTGTCGATATTTGGTACTTGAGTCAAAAATAAACTTCTTATAATTACAAGTTGTTCATGTGGTGAAATACCATTTATATACAGAATTATATTCATGATTTATATATCATATATATCATATATATCCAGTATATACCTTCCTTTATAATATTACATAACATTTAGAGGTAAGAAATGAAATGCACTGTTTATAGAGACAGTAAGCTGAACGTACGCATGAACGCTACTTTCATTTCTATTTCATATTTAATGGAATGAAATCATAATTATATAAAGGTATATTATAATTTAAGTATAATATCATATATAATATCATTTAATCCATCCTTTATACATCCCACATATGGCATTAACGATGCAAATCACTTTGAGGGGGCGGTAGTCCGCACTTCCTAAAATGAAATTATCGCGTTTACCCATAATGAAAATCATTAAGGTATGCCATAAATGAAAAATACATAAGAATAAGGAAAAAATAAAAATAATATATATCATATATAAAAAATAGTGTCATCATAATGGCCACCATGAGAGGTGTTAAAAGAAGATTGAACAATCATCGTTTCGTGAGGCAGTAATTCGCCACCCACAGAAACAGTATGTTCTTTATATGAATTTTTTTGTAAAAATTTATTTTAAATAATGTCACAATGTGAGTCTAGTCCATCTTTTACAAAAATAAATCTTTTCAGAAAACATTTATTTTTATGTTAAATTAATTGTATTTAATTTCTAATCAATAAATACTAAATGAACATGTGTCAATGATACATTTTCATAATATTGTTTATACTATTCACACCCTCCATTCTAATGGTTAGGTGATAAATACCAAATTAAATAATAATATTTTAATAATATGTCATGTTTCATTTAAACTATGTGTTGTGTGCCTATAATAGAATATTTTGAAGAAATTTAATCTATTTAAAAATAAATATATATTAAACTCATGGGCTATTATATTTTATTATTATTATTTTTTCATGTCTCATATGTTGTCGAATACAATGTTATTATTATATAATTACGAGGTGTTAAAAAGGTACTTTTCAAAACAAACTCACCTTAAATGAATTATATTCCATAGTATCAATATATTTCAATTTTTCAGTGTTATAAAATAATAAAAGCAAATGATTAACATATCCCCATTTAAAACAAATACTAAAATGACAACCTTTTCATTGTCACTATATATGAAAGATAATATTACATTTTACATGGAATTGATTCATTGTTCAGCTGCTATTGGATTAGTAATGTAATTGTGGGATAGATGATACTACAACATATATTTTTCCAACATCGTTACACCATATTGATGGGAAATTATATATTAAAAAGTTTACTCATCATAAAAAAAGTCAACTAATATAATCTTATTATAATTTACATATATATAACACAATATTCATTTTCTTTCTCAGTAGTGAAATCTCAATAATAATTATGGGCCTTGATAAAAATTTTATTCCTTCCATTCCATTACATTTCTAAAAAATGGAATATAATATTTTAGTTAACTAAAAAATCTATAAAATATAATTCATAGTATAATATTCCTATACATATAAAGTAATATAAATTGAATGTACTTGTGTGTTTTTGTTAATGTTATACCATATAGTTCGTTTCTTTCAAATCTAATTTACATGGATTCTAATAAAATTTCATCAATAAAAAATTCTACAACCCAACTCAAGTAACATAGATATAGTTAATATTTTTAATACATTTTTATATAATAAAATATATCACATCATAGTATCCAAAATTTTAGAAGGTTTAGGTGACTCGATAGACACATTATCCTTATATTAATTTTGGAAACTTAAAACACATTATAAAAAATAAAGGAAACATTATGATTCCTATATGTATATTTGTATATAATTTATATTACAATTATTGGTTTACCTAGGAAAATGGAAACAAAATAATCTAGTTATTTTAAATTCCTATTAAAGGGAAACATATAGAAGAAGATAATAATTAAAAGTAATGGAATAAATAACATAGTGGAAATAAATAAAAAATTACTGTAGATTAGAATTATATATCCTTGGAATATATGATAAATGGAATAGATAATTACATCAATAATAAGAAATGAATAAATATTAATCGAATACATAACTCTATATATCATAATCATCACATAAAGACCTTTATAAAGACATAAAATATATATTTTTCATTCCTTCTACTAAGTCAACGTACATAATAGTGCAGATATACACTATATATACCAAACTAGTAAGTCTCATGAGACATGTAGATTTATCGATCGGTTACATAATACTAAGACCCACCTCCAAAATCATTTTCCAAAGTATCTGTTAATTGAATGTGATTTCCAAAAAGTACATCTTATAATATTCCAAAAGGATTTACATTGGTACACATCTTAATAAAAAATCATTGTCTATATAGAATTAATGGGTACTCAAATTATCCATATTTCCACAATAAATTTAATCACACACATATATATTTTCATATAAATCCAACTAGTACATGCAATAAGATATTTAAATTATGAATGAATGTATCCTTGATAATGGTGTAATATAGTATTATTTATTCCCTACCAATATGCATGAATATAAATTAATTAATTAATACAATGGGTGGATACCAAAGTGATGATATAAAAATAACCTTCTTAAAAATAAATTATTATTATAGAAAAATATTATGATATTTTATAAGGGTGGTATAATATAATTCAATGATAATTTCTTATTCATAATACAATAATTGATTTGTAATTTTGAAAAATAACATCTTTATATATGTAAATTTAATGAAATTAAAATAAAAATAAAAATAAAAATTAAGATAAATGTATAAAAACATATTCCTTAATATTTCACTTCCCAATGAATAATAATGAAATAATGATATCCTTAAGAGTTTAGAAACATGAAATATAAATCTGGATACGTGTCTCAGTACCCATACCTCACTAGTCTATTTTTAAAACACAAAGATCAACATTAGAATGAATAATTGGGATATTTTGTGAAATAATTATCTACCTAAGAGTATTCCAAAATCATATTGAGAAGAAAAATGATAGAAAACCCATTATTAATAGTTCTATAATACAGAAGAATGGGAGGGTGAAAAAATATTTTTATTTAATATTGGATAATTGTTCATTTAATTCTAAATAGTGGCCTTAGAAATTATGTTGTTGGAAAATAGAAAACCATTTTATTTCCATTGGTCTTAGTCAATTGTAGTTGACATTGAAAACCCGTGCATTTTATTTTACATTCCTATGATCTAAAATCCCTTAAATTAAATTATTTCGAATATATATGTTTTTTATTCATAACTGATTGTTAATAATATCTAAATAAATATATTTTAGACATTTTAAACCAATTTATGGGTTTTAGAAAATAAATTTTATTATTTTTAAATATATTATCTTAATGAACAAATATAATTTCTATCAATAAAGAAATTATATTTTATATTAAATCATTATTGTATAATAAAAACCTCATAATTCTTACAGTATAAACTTATATTATTTTTACTATAAAAAATATTTCTCAGGAAATTATCAAAAAATCATTATTAGCTAATTTTGACAATATAATTATATATATATAGCCCTGATTAAAAATTAATTTTACATATATATTAAATTTATTTATAAAATAAAAAACATATGTATTCCATGATCATACTTTTGATGTCACAAATTAAAAACTCTTTTTTTATAAATTTTATTTTTATTCTTATACATTTTTAATTCT
Source organism: Viscum album (assembly GCA_963277665.1). Taxonomy (NCBI): domain Eukaryota; kingdom Viridiplantae; phylum Streptophyta; class Magnoliopsida; order Santalales; family Viscaceae; genus Viscum; species Viscum album. The sequence goes on along the minus strand of OY728143.1, from coordinate 1,039,298,781 downwards.
CAAAAAAATAGTGATTAATATAATTTTTTGATAATTATTAATTATATTATTACGATTTAATTTAATTTATTTTATTATATTTCATTACAATAGTTACAAAAATATTACAACTGTCATATTGGTACTTTATTATTCCCAAAACCTAACTCCCTATTTCAATATTCTAAAAATCGCCTTACACTTGTAGACGTCATATTACCCCTTATATATACACTTCATCCCAAAATATAAAATTATTCATATCCTTATCATTGTTCTTATGGTATATATATTCCATTTCTTATATATTTTTCAATATTAAAAATGTACATTGTATATTTATCATTATTTTTATTGTTAATACTCTAATTTTCATGATTGTGGTTCTTCGTTATATATTTATATATTTTACTATTTTCATCCATTATAGTTAATATAATATTTTAATTTTTATGTTGTTTTATAATGATGTGATTGTAGAATGTTTTTTCGGTAACAGTTATTTTAATTAAGTGATTATTTACTATATTAAAATATTAGGACTTAAAGTAAATAGATAAGATATATGGGGTTTTTTATCAAGAGAATGATCTTTTATGGGGTGTAATTAATAGGTATATATTAGAGTGGATATAGAGGTGGATGTTGTTGTTTTTCAACGAAATACATGTTCAAACCAATCTTCATGATACAAATTTCTACATGATATCATATATCTTTTTTTGGGTCTTATAAAACCATGTAGTGGTACCCGAGACTTTTTTAGGGGTCAATTATGGATGGTTGGGCCATGAGTAAAATGTATATCCATATTTTTATGGTGAGAAGTGAGGTATGTGATGTGTGCTCCTATTTATGGACTGCCTCATCTACCACCTCAATGATTGTTTCTAATAAACCACCACAATATATGAGCATTTAGATCCAAAACAAAAGACAATTCTATAATATCACGTCATGGTTAGCTCGACATAGACCTGAATAGAGTGATGGATGGGTTAGAAAATAAAGGTAGCAAGGAAGAGTATTTTCTAGAGGAAAAATACAATCCATTAATGTTTAATAAGTAGATATACTATAGGTTTTATTGGGTTATAATTCTTATTACCTTCACACTATATTCAATTATTATTTATTTTGGTGATTTACATTATTTTATCACACCTTCCATAGTATATGGGTTGTTAAATCTAGTAAAGAGGTTTCAGAGGCTATTGGTGTTGATAATGGAAGTAGGTGTGTTGTCAATTTTGGATAAGATGTGTAGTTTTTTGTTTTTTTGTGAGATATTTATTACATTAGAATTTTATTTTATTATAGGTAAAAACCGATGATGTTATCCATAGGATGAATTGGTTATATTATTAATAATATTATATTGATTTTTTTAAACAATAAGTGATTATATGATGCTTGGATTTTGATCCTATTGTGTTTTTTGGTGAATAATATTTATGCTTAGGAATTATATAGATTCATATGTGGAGTTTTACATCATTGTTTGAGAGAATAATTCTTTGTTCATATTATTTATATATAGGAATGTTTTCTTAATACATGATGAATTATTTGTATTTTTTAACATAAGTTGTTAAGAGCATACCTTTGAGGTAAGATATTTATTTTTAGATTGATGTGCACCCATTTTTTTCTATAGTTGTATATTAACATATAATATAATTCCTATAAATATTACGGTTTTGAAAATAAATATTTTTGAGTTTTTATAGAGGGGTTTTATTCAAAATAGAACACCATTTTGGGATACTCTATAACATATAAAAATGTTGGTGGAGAAAAGATTGAGTTATTTTATAGATTTATAATAATTTGACAAATTGGCAGTTAAGAATAACTATCCTTTTCCAAGGAAATATGATTTTTTGATAAATAAAAATTATTTATTTAGTTTTCTAATATCAATTTATCTTCTCCGTATCACAAAATAATATCTATGTATATGAAAATCCTAAAAATATATTTTCAGTGTTTTCATGTTTACAATTAGTATGTAGAGATTCTATTTGAATATATAAATTTACAAATTTTAATAATGAGGATAATAAATATGGTATTTCTACCATAACATACTGATTTTGTAGTTGTTTTCATTAATGATATTTTAGTTAATTAAACCATTGTGAATGGTCTATCATAATATTTCATGAATATATTGATGTTCTTTAAGAATAACATGTTTTATATGATGTTTTATATGTTTTGGTTTCTTTCACATTGGTTGAATTGCATGGGTTGTTTTATTCAAATTGTGGTGTAGCTGTTGAGTTAGTGAATATTGAGGTTGTTGTATCATGGAATCCTATGAATAATTTTGAATTATGATGTTTTATAGGCATAAATGGATATTTTAAGAGGATTATATATCAGTTTTAATTAATTGAGACTCCATTAATAGCTTGACCAAATAATGGGAAGACTTTTTATTTGTACATAATAGTTATATAAGGCTTTTTAAATCATATAAGATAAGTTGAAGAGTGCCTTAAGTCATATATTTATTAAGGAGGGTAATCATTATGAAGTATATTATGATTCCTGTTATCCATTTTTTGGATACATTTTGTTATATGACAGAGAAGACATTGTGTATTGGTCCAGGGAGTCACATCCCCATGAATATAATTATGATACACATAATTGAGAGCTTATGATGACCATGACTACCTTATGATTTGGTGAAATTATGTTATTATATAATTCTTTATCATATTATATAATTATAAGTGTATTGGGTATATATTTCCTCATAAAAATTTGGGTTTTTAAAATAAATGGTTTATTGGATTACCCAATATTATTATTTCATGATCTCAAATACTATTAAAAAGGTAAATTTTGTGGTTGAAAATTTGAGTCAAATGTTTTATGGTTAAAATGGTAAATAAAAAATGATAATTGGAAAGAGATGAAATTGTTAGAATCCGGTTATCAAGGTTATTAGAAGATATACAATATATATTTCATTTATCATAGGACTGTGGAATTGTAATTAATGTAAGCTGTGGAGGAGTCTTAATTGGATAACCCTAAAGTGAATTTATGGAGTGTGGATTTTGAATGATGATGTTATAAATGATTTCTTTGTGGGTTATAAGAAGTATAAACAAAGAAATTTTCTTCCAAGTGTGTACATTAAATAGTTACATATGAGTTATACTTTTTATCATTATATATTAATTCAAGTGTTTCAAATTTATATCATTCTCTAGTTTTTTAGTTTTAGTTTTTTGGGATCAATATTGTGGTATATAAGACATCAATTTCAATTTCTTGTGTTTGTCCAGGTGAATAAAAAAATCCATTTCTCACAAGATTATTTTATCTTTTGAAATTAATCAAATGAAGTTGGAGGAAATCATTATGAATTTTTTACAGGGTTTCATCATACCGTAAGAGGGTTTGGTGTCCATATGTTTTTATGGATGGACTGGCCAAGTAAACTAATTTATTATCAATTATGAAATAAAATTACATAGATAGTTTGGATAAAACTCTATATGATATAGTTAGTGAGGCTCCATAGAGTACCCATGAAAATTTTGTCTCATTGAAATGACTAGTTTATATCAACTGTAGAGAAACTATTATAATGTGAATTCGTTACCCGATTGTGCCTTAGAACCATATTTCACAAAAAGAAGAAATGTGAAATCAATTATTCCCAACAAAGTATATAATGTTTTTCAATGTTTTAATATGTTTTAAGTGGATTCGATGATTATTCTTGTAATATTTCTTAGCATTCCTGATAATTAATTAGATTTAATGAATGATAACATATCCATGTGTGTTAATAAGATAATCAATCATCTATAATATTCTATTAAAAAATAAATATGAGGTAAAAAATTAAGAACTCGGTTAGAGAAGTTCACGAAAATGTGGAATTTGTTAAGATAATGTGGAATTCATCGATTGGAAAGATTTATTATAATATCCTGATAGGAAGTAGAGACATGTGTTCGTAGATAAAGGAGGAATGTGTTCAAAAAAATTTTGAAGTGTAAACTTAGAAGAAATGGTTTCGGAATTAGAAAAAGAGGTGAAATGTGAGTTAAGTTAAATTAAGAAATTCATAGAATCAATTTATCATTTTGTTTATGTATAAAAATATTAATATCCAAACACACCACATATGAAAATATTTGAAGTTTGGATTCATATACCTAATTATGTGATGTATTCGAGTGCAGCCATGTAGTCGAATCACGTGGTTGAATATAATATATAGGCATTTTGGAGAAAAAAAATATTGTATCCCAACATACCAGATGGATGATCAAGGGAAATAGCTGAAGTCCACCATATAACATTCATATATGGAACGTTCATAGGTTTTTTAGAATGATATATTGTATTATATCCCCATATACTATATGTGATTTATTTACTCATTTAGGTATTTTAATATAACAAGTTTTGATTAGGTACTTAAATCAAGAATATTTATATATCATCTGAAATATGTAATAAAGCTTGAGTCTTCAGGTTGTTTATAAAAATATTAAAATGTGGAATTAATAAAGAATCTATTCACTGATTTAAAGGAGGTGATCTTGATGTCAAAGATCATGGGGTTTATATATCTATTTTTTTGAATATCGACTATGATATAATTTATAATGTTATCAATGGATATTTTTTAATATAAATATATGTCGTAGGCATTGATGAATATATAAAATAGAAGGGATACTTGAGAACTCTTATGCACGTTGCAAGATCATACGAGAGAATGATACACCAAGTATTAAGGAGAAGAAGGTATTATTTGATGTTAGGAGATATACCTATGTATTCGAGTATGCTAATGAGAATATAGATCAGTAAAGATCTTGAGTGAGATTTTAGACCATTACTACTGATGTTAATCTTGGGGAATTATATGGGAAAGATTGATCTTATTGTTTCATGGATTAAAATCCCACAGAAGAAGAATTCATAATTTTGATTACTCAACCAATATAGAACATATAGGAGATTATAACTAGGGGTGTAATGATTGTTTGAAGTGGCTCAAGAATGGGGTTATAACCTGTAACGTCCCATGATTTCAAAAGGAAACACAATGTGGCATATCGTACAAGATATGCCACATTGAGCTAAAATGAGCAAATAAATAATATTTAAATGTGACCACAATAACCTTTAAATTAAGTTTATGGTAATGAATATGTGTAATGTATTAATGATTAAAATATAATGTCTTATCTCAGTATGTTAGTTTTTGGCAATTCCTTAGAAAATAATTACACATTTTTATGTAAAGTAATGTTATCATTTGAAAATAATTTTTTAAAAAAACATTTTTTTCTTATTTTTTAGAGTGAAAAGAATAATTTATTATGTCTGAAGAAAATTAATCAGAAATAAATAATTTAATTTACCAATTTACAAGTTCAAAATTATTTTTTGTGAATTTTTTAAAAATGTTTTTTGAAAGAATATTGAAAAATAAGAATTTTTAGTGAAAAAATATATATTATTTTAAAGTATTTACAAGGTTAAATAATTTTTTTTAAATTTCATTTAGTTCATATTTATTTTAAATAGTGAAATTAGGGTTTTTGTAATTGATTTTACCCTTTAATTTAGTATAAAATGTTTATTTTTAAAAAACATTCCATAAAAAATCATTGAAATTTTCTGGTTTAATATTAAATTAAATTGTGTAAATTATTTTTTGTGATTTAATAAAACTATATTCCATATTTTGAATTAGTGGATCCAAATTTAGTAAATAGGTTAATTTTATTTTTGTTCAATATGAATAGTAACTTTAGTAATTTTTATTACTTGGGTAAAGGTTAAATGAAGTAATTAAGGTTAAAAATAAAATGATAAGGACTATAAAATGAAACTAAAATAATAAAAATATTAATGTGATAAGTAATATTCATCTATAATAAATCTAGGAGTTTTTACATGAATAGTTGATTCTATTTGGATATAATGATAATCGTTATTACTCTGGTAAATATAGAACATAGGCAGAATCCATTTATTTTTGTATTTTCAAATGACACTTTTAAAGGCTAAGTGTGAACCCTAACAACTTCACCCAATAAAAACATTAAAAGGAAAAACATCTCAGAAAAAGACTACATGAAATGCCCATCCCCATAAAATATGTCATTATGTCAAGACTTCACCATCGCAAGACCGCTTGGCTAGCTGTCCTTTGTAGGGTAGCACAGGCCTAGTACCGATGGCAAAAGTCATACCCTCTCATTGTTCCAAATTCGAATTACCAAGCTATGGTGAATGCTTCCTACTCTAGAACCTCATATAAAGCGGATCATTGCAGATGTTCTAGGAGATTCCACATACCAAAATCACAAAATCACCGAAGACCAATCATGATGATGCAAACCATGAAGACCCTTGCACATGCAAGCTTTAAATGAAAAATTCAAAACCAGGGCTGCCATTTTCATCCTCAAGCCACACATCAACCTCTTCGGAACCTTCAAGCCATTTAAGAACATCACCAGGAGAAAATAAAGATGAAGACACCACAAGACGCCAACGGTCGCTCTCCCTCACAACCCAAAGCACCATGAAGACCACCACTCAGATTCACCTCAGAAAGAACGGCAGAATCGTGAAGCAAGAGCAGAGGAGTGTGCAACCAAAGCTCTAGACGGAGCTCTTCTCCACCACCCAAAAAGATAAAAATGCAAATTACAAATCACAATGAGAATTCAACAACATTTCATGCCTCCCATATCACCGTCCCACTCACACAAGCACATCCCAAAACCTATTTGGAAACCATCTCATCCAACCAACCTGGAAATAAGCAATAGATCTAGAAACTAGAGCAGCATAAGAGTGGATAGGAACTCCACAGTATTCCATGATGAATCCAGTACCATCAACACCAAATAAAACATCATCAAACCAGCCCTTCAAATAGTAAGTAAAATGTCTGTGATCAGCATTGAAGCTTGAAATTTAGATCTCAAATCCACCAACATAAAATCTAATATCCAGCCACAACTTCATTCGAGAAACATCATCCAAAATCACACCAAAAATAGATGTTTCCAGTGATAAAATGGAACCAGAGAAAATATAACCATAGCAGGGAGGAAAAATAAACCCCGAGCAGGTATGAACACACAAAAGTCTCGGCAGGATCAAGATGTAGGCAAAAGCTTTCAGAATTCCACGAACACTCCCATGCCAGCAGCGACCACGACCACCAAAGCAGATAAAAACGGGATCCAATTCCAAAAAGGCACATATTCATGAATAAAGACCTCCAATAGGTTCAGAAACAGAAGAACCTGGAAAGACGGTACCCCCATCTCCACACGAGCTCGATTATACCAAGAACTATCCTTCAGCAGCTGATTGGAATCACCGATGTTCGCGACAAAACCAAAGGCACCCTCATGTTCGCGAAACATGGAAGCTTCGATCTATCTGGCTTCAGTGGATTCAGATTGACGCAGAAAAGTCGAAATCGAACTCGCCGACTCTTGACGATCCGCCACCGTCGAAGCAAACGTGATGTCGCCAAGCCAAGCTACACCAAGTTGAACCACCCTTGACCACCAGAGATGAGTCGTGCTGCCAAGACCCCCATCGACGAGACCCCATCCAGATCACCAGAGATCCCCCGCCGCTCGACACATGCCTTCGATGTATGGGAGCCGCCATCGCGCCGAGATCTGAATTCACAGGGCCTCCAAGGATGGGCTAAAACCTAGGAGATCCAGGGAGCTCTCAGCCGAACTCAGAGCCCCCTGGATCCAAAAATGGTAAATATACAACATATGTGATGAGTTAGAATCATGTTAAAGGGCATTCATTTAAAAATATTCTTTTTAATAACCATTTCACAAAGGTCAAAAGGTATTTGTTTAACTTCTAAAAAATGATTGAATTTTTACACCATCATCAAACCTCATCAAATTTTCAGTTTTATTGAAATTTTTAAAATTTATTTTCTAATTAAAATTTTTATTTTATAAGGGATAAAATTTAGAAATAATAATTACTTACAAAATAGAAATTATATTTTCCTAAGAAATGTTTTAATAATATTTTCTTGAAATAAAAATACAATTTAATTTTTTCGCGGTATTTTTTGATTGAAAGTGTGCAATTTTAAAAGAAAATGATATTTTTATATCATAAGTTTCCTTTCATATGTGTTTTATTTATTTTTGAAATGATTTTATGATGCTAATTCCGTGCATAAAATGTTTTATTCATAATAAGGTTTTTATGAATTATCATTGAAACACATGAGCCCAATATTGCTTATACAATGGTTTATCCACATTATATCTCACAAGTGGGACTGATATATATTATAAGTTAGGTGTTTCTAAATAGCACTGGTCCATCATATTATATCTTTGGTTGCACCTAGAAAGCGCTCCAATCTATTGGGTAATGTACCTTGTATTGAGTGGAAAAAAAGAAAGAGTAACCGAAGGGCTGGTTTTATGGATTTAACTACAATCCAATTATTTTAAAAATGGGTTTAAAAAGGGTTATGAATGTGATGCCCTAAGATTCAAAAAATATTTTTTATATTCTTGTTATGAGTTTTAATGTTTTCTTTGAACAAATAATGATTGTTATTTTCCTACATGAATAATTTATTTGATCATCTCAAATAACATTAAGATAAAGGTAATATTTTCATCGTTTTCACTAGACTAACTGATTTTTCTGTTTATTTTCATTAATATGTTTTTTTGTTCTCATGCCATGTTTTTAAATGTTTTTAATAGGTTATAATAATTAGTAGGTGCACATTTGATGTCACGATAAAAATTGTTATGATTTATTATCGGATAAAACCATGTTTTAATTTAAAAATATTTTATGGAGGGAAAATTTATACTGAGTATAAGTTTACACATGTAATTTACGGGTTCACATTATAAGAGTTTTCCCCATTAAAAGAAATTGTAATCCGAAAATATCCTCATAAATTTGAGATAGTTAATCATAGTTAATAAACCCTATATATTTAATGCTTAATGTTGGGTCTCTAAAGTTGGTTTCAAAGGAGGGTTGTGATAACTTTTTAGGATATTTTTTTCATAAGAGTTAAAGATATCATCATGTTTTTATAATTTTATTATTTATAATATTATAAATTCCTTAGAAACCCATTTAAGGGATTTATATTTTGAAATCTTAAGGTGAATAATGATATATTTGGATACATTTATTTTTTAGGTAATTATGTCTTTTTTCGTTTTGGGATGAAAAGTATGAGATGACCTTTAAAGTTAAAACCTTTCATTATTATTTAATATATTTATGTTTTTTGGATTTTATCGGGTTTTGGGAAATTATAATAATTATATAGTTTTATAAAAATATACCTCGCAGACTGTTTGAGAACCCATCGGGTCTCGAAAGGCCATGAGGATTGAACAAACAATCAAAGGGAAATAAGGGTGCGTCACATAACACTAGTATATGTGATGTCCTAGTTTTTATATATTTTTCATTAAACTACCTGATGAAAAATGCTTATGTTTATTTTGGGAACATATGTTTTATTGAATTGATAATGACCAGATTGGAAATTGTTTTGGTGATTTGGTGGTCAATGTCATTTTGGAAGACATTCACTATTTTGGGAACCCTATATTATTAATGTAAAGGGAATCCCATGGGATTTTATATTTGGAATAAGTTTTGAATTATATTTTGGAATCATATGTTATTTAATTAGGGATTTATAGTGATTCATGTAATATATAAAAACGACCAGCATATATTGGAGATTACTTGATTTGTGGTATTGTATTCTCTCTATGAGAAATTAAGAGTGATTGATGTTATTTTGAGAGATAAATGTCAAATTTATCTTAAAGGACTATGTGATCAAATCCTTATTTTTTTTCATTTAAATTTTAGTTTAGAGTAATTTTTTAGGAATTTTATGTATTAATTATTTTTTGAATGATCTGTGTTGAACATTGAGTATTACTGTTGATTTTTTAGAGATGAAAGACGTTTTCCATCATATAAATTATAATTAATTTCTTAATTATCTTACCATGTGCAAACATTATTGGATTTGGTTAATGACTAGAGATTGGAGGAATATCTTGTTTTTATTTTTTACATTTTGAGGTCCATGAAAGTTGAGTCTAGTGTATCATAAATGAAAAAAATTCATACTCATCATTTGGAAGAAAGATGATTTTTGGAGTAAATTGATTAAAGTTAGAAAATATAACATTAAAGTAAGTATATTTCATTTTGATATTGGCATAGATGGTAAATATATTCATAAAATATAGATAAATTATCATTAAATATATATTTTTATTCATTTACTTTTCTTAAAAATAAATCAATGTCCTTTTTAAGCCATCAAATAATTAAATTTTTTTGATTATAAACATTCTCATAACCTTGTCCTATATCACTATATATTAGTCCTTGGGAGTTAATTTTATCTTCTATATCTATATTTTAACTTAATTATGACCTCCTACTTGGAAACCATGTATTTGAAGCTTCATATGACCTTCTTACTTACCTTTTCTCTCTTACCAAGTATATGTTTTATTATTTCTTTTTAACTATCTCAAATTTAGAAAAAGGTATTTTGAAATGTTAAACCCATGGTTTTTGATTTTGAATTCTGATTGAGAGGATACACTTTCCAAAATGGATTATAATGTTACATCTCATGATTTTAAAATGGAGATCTATGATTGATAACATAAAATATTCCACACATCGAGCTCAAATGTACTACTAAATATTATTTGATTATGACCATTATAACAAATACATTAATTTAATGGGTATGAATAAGAATATCTAAATTATTAATTAAGAATAAATTAGCATCTTAATATGAATGTATTGGTATGTTAATAGAAAATAATCACAGATTTTTTATTAAAGTAATGTAATTCATCAAAAAGTACATTTTCATCAAAAATGAAATTTACTTCTATTTATGAGTGAATACTATAATTTCTAGAAGTTTTATAAAATTTTATTTAAAAAAATTATTTCATTTTTAAATTTATAATATAAAAATAATTTTCCATGAATTATTCAATTTTTTGAAAAATATTGATTTTTCATTGAATAGTTAAAAATATTTATTTTTAATGAAAACTAAATTTTATTTAAAATTATTTACAATGTAAATGTATTTTCTGTATTACAATTAATTTTTATTTAAAATTAACTAATAAAGTTTTTAAATTCATTTCATACTTGAATTTAGTATATATAAAAATTGTATTTAAAATGACATTTTTTGGGAAATAATTTTTTATTTTGTTTTATACAGTTTAATATATAAATTAGATTTAAAAAATTATGTTTTTTATATTTATAAAAATGGATTGTATATTCTGAATCTGTGGTCCAAAATTTAGTTAATATTTTTCTTTTATTTTGGGTCAATATGAATAGTATCTTCATTAATTTTTATTACAGTGGTAAATTGTAAATTAAGTAATTAAAGGTAAAAAATTATAAGGAATAAAAAATAGCCCTAACACATGAAAAAAATTAATTTTATAGCTAATTTTCATCTATAATAAATCAAATTTGGTTATATGAACATTTTAATTATTTTGGTATATGATTATCAACTCTATAATATTTTATTTAAGGAAAAGTCAAAGATGTGAGACACTTATTTTTAATAAGTGTTAAAATTTTAATTTGGTGTTCTCTCGAGTATATGTAAATCAGTGAAATTAAAGGAAATAAATTTTATAATTAAAAATATTATTATTCAAAATGATAAATAATATATGTGATCAGTTAGACTCAAGGTAATGGGATTTCTATAAAAAATATTATTTTCATGTTTTATTTTAAAAAAACTAAGTGGAATGTTTTTAAACTTATATGGTATGAAATAATATATCCTATATCATGAAACCTCAATTCCATTATTTTTCCTTAACATGTCAACATTTTATTTTCAAATTAAATGTTTTCTTTAATAAGTGCACAATTTTTCTTAATAAAATAATTTTTTTTCTAAATGGAAATGTTATTTTACCCAAGAAATGTTTTATTGAAATTTTATAAAAAATCCATTTTTAACTATTTATGGTTATTTTGGTATTGATTTTTTTAAAAATTAAAATATATTTTTATATCAACTAATTCTTTTAAAATGTGATTCTAAGAGTTCTTCAAATGTTTTATTTGGAAAATTTAATGAATAAAATGTTTTATTCATAATCAGGAAATTAAAGGTCATATCTAAAATGGGTGTGCCTTATATAGCATAAAATAAGGGTTATGACTCATTACAGTCAATGAGTGAGCTCGATATAGCAAATACATCGGGTGCACCCAGATAGCTATGGGTGACCTCCTTATAGTTGTGGGTGTACTCGAATAGTGATTATGTGCATTGGGTAATGTACCTTTCCCTGAGAGGAAAAATGGAGGGATTTATAGAAGGGATTATCAAATGGATTTAATTGGGATCAAGTTATTTGAGACACGGTCTTTAAAAAGGTTATGAATGGTATGCTTTGAGTATCCACAAAGTGTTTTTATTTTATTTCTATGAGTTTTACTATTTTATTTGATAAAAAAGTGTGTTTTTTTCTTGTATAGAAATGATTTAGATCATCTTATTGAACATCATTAATATAAAGTTAAATTTTATATTGGGATTCATGCTTTTTAATAGACTGATATATTTCTATTTTTATGTATCTTACTGATATTTTTATACTCATCCCATCTTTTTAAAATTCTTTTCACAGAGTTTAAGGAATATTAGGGACAAGGATGATGTCAAGATGAAAATTTTAAGGATTTATCATGAAAAGAAATCATGATTTATTTTAGAAATATTTATTTATTGGAAAATTAATATTTATTATTAGTGCCAACATGTAATGAATGGGTTTACATTGTAATATTTTGTCATGATTCTATAAAAATATAAATAAAAAATATCATTATAATTTAATATATTATATTTTACTTCAAAAATTAATAAAATATGTAATGATTAAGAATGGTTCCTTAAATAAATATTCAATGAAGATAATCTCACTAGGGAGGGTGTATAACTAATCATTCTCATGTGGAAAAAGTGGACCATTATAATTGATAAAAATATTATAATAGAGAATCCATGTGGGGATGGGGGAAACCCAAAATGGAAAGGAGTAGGATTTTATGTCAAACCATCTAAATAATATGTGCTGATTTACTTTAGTGTATTGCTAAACATGAATTGTGAATGTAATAAATAATGTTCAATAGATCGATAACATTAACATGTTTAATAATATTAATTTAAAATAAGATGAATTTATAAAATAAAACCACTAATTCACCCCCTCTCAGTGTTCTTCATATTATTGGTCACTACAAAATCTAATAAATTATTCACACATTGATGATTATATTAAGAGAATGTATCATGGATTTTTAGGATCATGGATTGAAAAATTGTCATTGGATAAATTTTCATATAATAAATATATTTATTCCTCCATACGTATGAATATTTATAATGATTTTTATCAAAGACAGTTTCATTTTACACTATGTTGGGTTGAGAAATATGAATCCACCTTGGTTTGGCTGGATATGGAAAAGAAAATTAAGGGGTATTTTAATGTTTTTCGGATATTTTAGGACTTGTTAGAGTAGACAGGAATACTCTATATATTAGTGGAGGATAAATTTAGAGTTTTTTATTAGATATCATGTTATGATTCATGTATTCCTTGATGTGTACATTGATGTTTTGTTTAGGGAAGTGACTTTTCACTGAGATTTATTGGTCTATATTATGTGCTATACTAGATTATAGTTATAGATTATCAATTTTTCCTTCCTTTATAGATTTAAAAGGGTTATAAATTGTTTTATGTGGGATATGTTATTAATTTTTATCACAAACCATCATATTTGGTTTAGTTTATTAATGTGGATATCAAGGATAATATGAATTTTGTAGAGTTTTGGGTAAAAAAATTGAATCAAAGTGTGTAATTTCAATAGGGATGATTTATAACACTTGTGAATGTTTTTTAGAGGCATAATAATTTTTAATAAAATACTTAGGATAGATAATTTCAGAGACGGGTGAAATATCATGAACTATTTTGAGTTGTTTTCACTGTTTTGATGATGAATCATATTATGTTGAAAAAACGTAAATACAAGTGTCATTTTTTATTTACCAATTTTAATGATTATAGATGTTTAATTTTATATATTAAACATTATAATTTTTTTTTTGTAAAATTTAGACATGAATTTTAGTATTTTTGTTGTTTTGGAATTTTCATTGGTTTTCTATAGATAGAAATAAAATACAAATTTTTTAGTTCTCAGAAAAAAATAAAATATTTTCATTGAGTTTTGTGAAATACCTTTAACTTTGAGTTGTGGTTTGTTAATTTTATAATATGATCAAATTTACCCATGATGTGTCAAGTGGTATTTAAATTTAAATAAATAATTATTTAATAATTTTTTTAGTTCATTTTGAATAGATTAATTAATTTAAACAAATTTTATAGATTGTGATGTATTTTATTATACTAAAAATGACATGGAAAATTTGAATAAATTTGATGTTATATATTTCCTTAGGTTTTGGTATCCAGTTTTAGAGATGTGAGTATATTATTATCATAATTAAAAAGGGAATAAAATTGAGAAAATTTGTTATTTAAAATTTGAAAATATTGAAGGAATTTGGGGAAATGAGTGGGGGAAATTTAATTTTCATGAGAAAAGTTTTAAAATAGATTCAATATTCCCTATTAATTCATTAATATAAAACCCTCTATAACAATTCCCAATAGTTATACAAATTATTAATAAGGAACACAAATTAGGAAAAACTATCACAAAAAAATAAACGAAGATCAAGAAATATCATTTATCATAAAATCAAGGTGGGTAATACAAATTCTCATCACATCTTCAATCCCTTAGAATCTATCATTCCTATCATATTCTTTATTGGTCGGGTACATTATTATAATAACAATATAAAATGATTATTTTGTGAAATAAAATATAGAATATTGGTGTACATGGATTTTGTGGAAAAACATTTGACCAATATTTAAATTGAGATAAATCACCAAATTAATGGATCGTTATTAATGTTTCTAAATTGTTCGAATATGTTATGGTAAATTGTAAAAAATATAATTCTATGATTAATAGATATGCATTGATAGATTATAAAAATTATAAATGATTGTAATGGATATGAATAAATGAAATATTTATAAAAAATGATGTTAATTCATACTTGATTTACATAGAATTTATTTCTAATCTTAGATATTCATTTATAACTCTTTATAGATGTTTATGATTTTTTAAATATAGATACTATAAAAATATAAATTAATTAATTATTTACAGTTTATAGATAAACCTATATAACATAGAAAATTTTCTAGACCGCTATCATGAATATTGCGTAGAATTTTCTATAAGATTTGGGTGATGGAGTGGTAGTAACATGAGGTCATAGAAATATATGATCATACATATGCCACATTTTAGGGATAAATATTTTTTTGGTATGTAGTGGTATAAGGGTAGTTTGAATAATTTAGGTCCATACCATATTGTCATGATGGTTTTCTACATAATATAGGTAATGTAAAGACTGATGATATTGAGTAATAAAGTTTTTTGGGATGAGATGATAATATTATTGGGACACATATATAGTCAAAACCACAGATGACCTCATATTTTTAAGAGATTTCAGTGTGGATATGACAGAGATGAAAAATTATCTATTTTGGGTGAAGGTGATTATTCATATGTTTTGGACATCATAAAAGGTCATGGTGATAGTGTGTTCCCTATAACACCCCAAGTTTTTGGAAATATTTTTTTCAAATTAATTTATTCTTTTTATAAATTTTTATTTCATGAAAAACTAGAAATAGTTTATTTTATATTAGAACAATATGTTTGGATTCTGTTATATGAAAATCCATGTTAATTGTACATTTCACATAAAATAAATTTTAGATTTCTCTAAATGGGACACTGAGGTCATCTTAAGTTACATGCAACAATGAGTTTCCTTGATTCCTTTGTTAACACGCATGGGCATTTTTTTCTGAGCAATAGTTTGTCATTAGAATGTTATTATATAAAATAATAAAATATAACCTTTCTGATAAATTATTTTCTATAAATAGTATAAAAAAATTCTACTAATATATGCTTTATAAAAATATGTGATTAATTCATATGTTACCAATTAATTAGAAATATATATAAAAATCAACTTAATATAAAAGAAAATGTTATAATTTTTTAGTCAAAAATCTATTTTAAAATAATAAATTAATTTAATTTAAATTTCTAAGTGATATTAATGTCATATATATATATTTTAAATAATTAAGAAAATATTTATGATATTCATAAGATATAAACAATACCAATTTTATGCCAAAAACCCTATATTTTTAAAAAAGTAGTTTTTTCACCTTTTAATGAAGAACCCATTTTAAATAAAATGTTTGGAAATTTTATAGATTTTATATGTCATAATAAAATTATTTTAAATAAAAACATAAAAATTAGGTTATGATAAATTTTTGGTATTTTTCTATAATCTTTCATTTTTAATGAATAGTTAAAAATATTGAAATTTAATTCAAAACAACATTTTAATTTTTTATAAGGTTTAAATATATATTAAATTGCTTTAATATTTTAATTAGATAATTTTTTACCAATTAAACCATCATAGCTCATTAGAATCATTTTGACTTTGAAATTGTGTATAAAACATAGCAAAATTTGTGATGTTTTTACATTAAAAACACGCATTGTAGTCCCATTAACGAGATAAAATTTAAATTAATTTCATCCAATTATATGATTGGAATAGGGAAAATTTATTAAATATCTCCAATCATCGTATTTTATAAGTTACAATAAGGTAAACATATTTTTTTTTACGAAAATGATTAGTGAATGCTGTTGAAATAAATTACAGTGATTAAGCTTAACAACGAAATACAACATAAATTTAAGGGCATGAATGACATATCCAACTCTACTAAACCCATTGGTTAGATATATTTCGGAAATAAAACTTAAATTATTGATTATTTTTGTTTTCTATGACATTTGTTTTAAAAACATTGGTACACCTAACTTGTTTTCAAAAATACTATGTGTGTCATTTCCCTTCCCAATAAAAGGCCACCACCTCTCCCTATTACATACACCTCTAAAACCACTTAGTTTAGGCCAATATATTCCTTAAAAACATCCCAAAATAACTCCCTTCATACATGAATCATCTACTCTGGAATATGGAAATTCCGAGGAATACTTTTGGCACAAACCGAAAGGAGTTACCCGATTAAGAGGCAATTCCTTCTCTCGGGATATTTTATATTATTTCCCTTATACACCCCCTCCAATCTATGTATTATATGATTGTATGAAAAACTAATATCCTAAATATACTATTATTACATTAGGATAATTTTTTTACCTAAAATTACACACACCTTCATCTAATGAGTAATGAACACACTGTTTACGGGTATGTTGAACTACTGCCTCACTAAATAATGATTATTCTTTTCCATTTTACCACCTCTCTAGGTGTAAATTATGATGAAATATATGTTTATATATTTATTGTATAATATTTATTATTTATTTATTGTTATTTATTTCTTTTTCAACACATACATTTTTTACTTTCCATTTGGTGTAAATACGATAATTTCATTTTCGGAATTGTAGACTACCCCCCCAATTGATGTGATTCATTCAAAAACTAAGTGGAATGTATTACCGTTGTGTCTTGATAACATATATAAAAAATATAAGATTAAAATTATACTATAATGACATTGTATATGTATATACATATATGCCATTTTCATTCTTTCTTTCAATATGATAATAAAAACGGAAGAAACTTTCATTCGTACGAACGAACTACCTTTTCCATGCATGGTGTATTCCATTTCATTCCTATATATTATATAGATTATTATAATATAAATATAATTAATTAAGATGATATTTAGATTATTTTTTTACATTCCAGAATCATGATATAAGTATATGGACCAAGGATATAACAAACTACGACACTCGCGAAGAACAAAGTGGATATTTCCAAAAGTGAAACTTTAACATATGATTTCTAAAAAGAGTGTAACAAAAGGCCATAATAATACCATATATGTTATTAGATATAATAATATTAACTGTATAATATATATAGTAAATTTATATGTATTATATAGATGTTTTGAATGAGTATAATGAGATTCAAGACACATGGTAAGGGAGTTTTATTTCAATTTTTAATTCTGTGAGATACATAGTACCACCGATTCATTTTGTGTGGGGCATATACTGACCATGGATTTATTATATGATTCATATTCATAAATTTCTACATAAATAAATATCCATTTTATTATATTTATTTCAAGGGGACTATGTTTCAAAGATATCATATCGGTAAAATGATTTTGTCTCAATTTTTCTTTCTTTGAGACACATGTCATGTTATGCATCTATATTTTTTCTTGAAGTGTATATAATTATTTCTATAGGTTATATCATGATTATATATTCATTAAGTCTCTCCCGTGGTGAGAGCTTCTCTCCTGGGAATTCCTAGGGTTCGCGTTTGCGCTGGTGCCTCCCGTTCGGACCATGGCGGCGTGCAACTGTGTGGAAACGACGATCGTTGCCCTCCTCAGATTCCCACACTTTGAAGAAGGATCCCTCTCCCACCTTCGTTCCGACGATGGTGGACCTGAAATCATCTGGCTTCGTCGGCTTCCGGATTCTTGGCACCACAGCGGACCTGATTCCAACACCTTGAGTCTGAGCTCGAGCCGGTTCTCTTCCCTATGGCACCGGCAAGCAGAGGGGAAAGGGAAACAACCTCAGAGTTTCAACATAGAAGAGAGGATGCTCTTCATCCTCGATTCTCGGAATCATTCTTCGTCAAAATGGGCTTGCTGTTTACCCGATCTGGAAAATCGGGAACCATATCCGCACCCACTCTCATGACTTCGTGATTAATCCTTCGATTCAGAACTGTTTTTTCACAGTGGAGTCGGGTTTCTGATCTATGAACTTCTTTGGATCTGTTGCCAGCCGTCAACTTTCCGTCCGACGCGGTGCACACTGGTGGTGTTCTGACCAGCTCTGCGGAGACACAGGTGGTTCGTGAAGGACTGGCCGTGAGAGGCACCTTTTCCCTTCACAAAGGACTGTCCGTGAAAGAACCCACTCGTGAGGCCATCACCTTCTGCTTCACGAAGGACGAGCCGTGTGTGGCAATTTTTTCTCCTTCGTGAAGGACTGCCGCAAAGGGCTCCTGTTCGTGAGGCCGTGGCCTTCTCCTCCGCGAAGGATCAGCCACAAGAGGCATTTTCGTGAAGCGCATCGAGTTGCTCAGTTACGCTTATCTGGCTATGTGTGGTCCGGCCGCGGCCTTTGTTTGTGTGCTTTTTGAGTCCTCTTGGGCTGCGCCTGACCGGTGGTCATCTAGGCTGAGCCAGAACTGAAGGGACCTTGGGCTAGGCTTGAACGGTGATTCACTACTTGGGTGCGTGTGATCAAACCGGCTGTGAATCCTTGAATTGGAAGTGAATTTCAGATTCAACGTGACCCGCACCATGGATGCAGATCTTGTGCCTCAATGGAAGAAATTTTCCTTGATGGACAAAGAAAAATCGTTGATTGAGGCTTGAAGGAATGAAGATACGCTGCTGGAAAAACGCATGTCACTGTTGGTTGTTGGAAGATTTGTGGCACAAATCACAGTCAACCAGGGGGCCCTAAGAAACAATCTTCAGAATTTATGGAAACTGGAAGAGGGAGTGGCTATCCGGGAAGTGGAGAGAAATATCCTTGTCTTTGAGTTATTCAATGAAAAAGATAGAGAACCAGCTCCTCCTCATGGAAGAATTTGAAGGTTGAGATGATTTCCAGCACATTAACCTTACCCGATCCCCCTTCTGGTTACGTATCAAAGGAATTCCTTTCCAGGGAAGAACGAAATGGGTTCTGAGAGATATTGGTGATCGCATTGGAAAATTTATTTAGTGGGACTGTTCGGACCCAATCCAATGGGGACCTGTGGTTCAGATTAAATTTGAGGTTGAAGTGTCAGAGCCTCTAATGAGGGGAATGTTTTTGTAGCTCGATGACGCTCACATGTGGATCTCATTCGAGTTTGAGAAACTCACAATCTTCTGCTTCTTCTGTGGACATATTGTCCATCTGGAGAGAGCATGTGACGGAAAGAAAAGGAATGCATCAGGTAATATCATACTACAATATGGTCCCTGGCTACGATCTAAAACAACAAAAATTGCCTTTTTCCCAGAGGCATAAAAATAAAAGGATCGTGATCTCCTCACGATAGCTTACATGGGGCGGGCGGAAAATGAGCACACTAAAGTCATCACACTTGGACCTCCAGAGTTTCCTAAAGAATGCCCAATCCTTCAGAGGGAAGTAGGTAGACATCCCCAGATCATAATCCCCATGTGCAATTATGAGGTTTTCCAGGAGAGTCGAATGAAGAAGCAAGACATCGAATCAGGAACATATTCTACCCCCCTAAAAGTTACCCCCACAACACCAACAGAGCCGGTGCCCAAACCATTGAACCCTCCAAAACAAAGATCGAACCAAAAGAAAATGTGCACCGAACCACCATATCCTGATCCTGATCTAGAAACGGCCACATTAGACTGCTGTCTAAATGGTGACTCTAGGATGACAGGATTAACGGTACCGGGCCCTGTCACTCATCGAACTTGGAAGAGGGTGCACTGTGATAACAGAGAAGGAAAAGGAATTAATCCAAAACCTGGGGATCTGAAACGATGAATTGAAATGAGTACTTCGGCTGAAAGTAGCCCAAAAAGATGGAAAGCGGTGGGAGGAAATATGATCCCAGAGGAATCAAAGGCGGAGGTGGGTACGGACCAGCCCTGCCTAGAGCAATGATCATTTTATGCTGGAACTGTCGTGGGCTTGTCAACCCATGAACGGTTCGAATTATCCAGTGCCATTGCGCTCAAAGATGCCCTGATATGGTTTTCATGTCTGAAACCATATTGGAAAACAAAAACACCATTGGACTTGCGCTGAAATGCGACTTCCAAGGCTGCCTCCCGGTTCCCCGACAAGGCCACTCAGGGGGTCTCTATCTCCTATGGAAGGAAAATTTTGATGTTTGGATCTTATCCTTCTCCTCGCACCATGTGGCGGTGGCTATTCATGACTCCCATACCCCACCATGGACCTTTGTGGGCTTCTATGGCTGGCCAACCCACACTGAGAAGTGGAAGTCGTGGGATCTCCTGTGCAATCTGCGACGTGACCTGCTAAGACCTTTTCTCATTGGGGGTGATTTTAACGAGATCTTGTACCAGAAGTAAAAAAGTGGTGGAGCTCTTCAACCCTCCTCGTCGATGTTTGACTTTTAGGATGCCATTACTAGGGTAGATCTAGTCGATCTGGGATTCACGGGGAGCCCATTCACGTGGTTCCGGGGCAGCATGGACGAAACCCGTATCGAGGAGCACCTCGATAGATTTCTGGGCTCAACAGATTGGATGGATATTTTCAGAATGTTTCACATTGAGCACCTATCTCTCAACTGCTCAGACCACTGTCCAATTGTGTTTGAATGCACCCAAGGAGACCTCAACAACAAAGGCAGAAGACCCTTTAGATTTTAAATCTTCTAGACTAAAGAACGCGAATATGAAGATGTGATTTGGTCAGGCTAGAAGTGTGGACATGCATACATTGGGTCAAATCTCCAACAGATTGCATCTGATTTGAGGATGTGGAACAATATCAAATTCCGTCAACCTGACAGGCAATGCGATTTCCTCGAAAGAAAACTGTGCAAGCTTCTCAACCAACCCCTATCCAATTACACTATCTCCAAAATTAGTTCCACTAAAAGGGATCTGGATGCTGCCCTGCAAATCAAGGAAAGTTTCTGGGCTATGCGGGCACGTGACATCCACATTAAAGAAGGGGATTCCAATACCCGCTATTTTCATTTGAAAGCCTCATCTAGGCGCCAGAAAAATTTAATCTCTTTCATCTCGCATCCAGATGGTACCAAAGCCTTCGATAATGATGGAATCCAAGACGTTATCACCAATTATTTCCAGAATCTCTTTTCGGCTAGTAGTCTTAACATCTCTTCTAAAGTGGAAGACTGCATCAGACCTGTGATCACTGAAGAAATTAATAGGAAACTTACCAAAGATGTGAAGGAAGACGAGATTCATCTGGCTCTGAAACATATCCACCCTACTAAGGCCCCGGGCCCGGACGGCTTCCATGCCCTCTTATATAAACAATACTGGCACATTATTGGCCTTAACATCTGCAACCTGATGAAGAAGATCTGGGCTGGCGAAACAAGCCTGTCCGACATTAACGAAACTATCCTTATCCTCATCCCTAAAATCAAGAAACCCCTCATGGTACCTGATTTCAGACCTATCAGCCTCTGCAATGTCTCGTACAAGATCTTCTTGAAGATCCTGGTTAATCGGCTGCGCCCATGGTTTCCTGATATCATATCAGAAAATCAGAGTGCCTTCGTGGCCAAGAGACAGACTATGGATAATGCCATTGTGGCCCATGAAGTGTTCCACTCAATGAAAACATGATCCATTGTAAAAAGAGGAATCATGGCGTGGAAACTGGACATGACCAAGGCCTACGATAAAGTAGAATGGCATTTCCTTAGATTCGTGATGCTGAAAATGGGATTTTGCTCTAAGTGCACAGAGATGATCATGAACTGTGTCTCATCTATTTCCTTCCGTATTAATGTCAATAGGGTGCTCACATGTGGCTTCTCCCCAACCCGTGGCCTGCGCCAGGGAGACCCTCTATCCCCTTTTCTTTTTATCCTGGTGGCTGATGTTTTTTCTAACCTCATGTCCAGGGCAGCTTCCTCTCATTAAATTCATGGGGAAAAGGTCTTCCGTGCAAGCCCACTGGTCTCACACCTTTTTTTTGCCGACGACAACCTTCTTTTCTCCAGAGCAACCCAGAATGAGTTCCTCACTATAGGCCATGTGATCCAACAGTATGAGACGGCCTCTGGGAAAACAATCAATCATGGAAAGTCGGAAGTCTCCTTTAGCTCTGGGGTCGCACTTGACAAAAGAGAAGAGATTTGTGCCATTGCAGGCATTCATATGGTCGAGAAGAATCAGAAGTACCTCGAGCTTCTCACAGTGATCGGCCATTCCAAAAAAGAAATCTTCGCCTCACTGCTTGATAGGATAGAGAAAAAAATCCAAGGATGGACCCCAAAAAGAATTTCCAAGGCTGGAAAAGAAACCCTCATTAAGTATGCCCTTCAATCTATTCCCAGCTACTTTATGTCCCTGTTTAAGCTCCCTGATGTGGTTTTCAATCAGATCCATTCGTGCACAACAAAATTCTGGTGGGGACAAAACAATGGAAAGAATAAAACCCACTAGATCGCCTGAAAAAATCTCTGCCTGCCAAAATCTGAGGGAGGAATGGGTTTCCGAGACCTCTTTCACTTTAATGATGCATTTATGGCAAAGCAAGGATGGAACCTTATTAATAACCCGTCCTCTCTCTGTTCGCGAGTTCTCCGTGCTAAATATTTTCCCCACAAGGATTTCCAGGACTCCTCTCTTGGCCCCCGACCCAGCTTCCTCTGGAGAAGTGTTTGGAGCTCTCATAGCCTCCTGGAGCGAGGGATGGGTTGGAGGATTGGGAATGGGACATATATTTCTATCTGGACGGACCCTTGGCTGATCGATAAGGATGACAAGCGAGCATCATCACCAGCCCCACCTGGGATCAAAGATGCCACCGTCTGGTGCCTATTTGCTGATCATGGGAATGGGTGGTGCACGGAAAAGCTTCAATCATGGTTCAATGAAAGAGACAGAAGGATTATCCAGAGTATCCCCTGTGTTCCGGATACAGGCCCTGACCACCTCTTCTGGATCAATGACATCTCGGGAGTCTATACTGTGAAATCTAGCTATCGGCTCGCTATTTTCTCTCAGTATGACGCTAGAGAGGGAGGGCCATGGGATTCGCTGTGGAAGATCAACGTCCCCACAAAAATCCACCACTTCTAGTGGCAAGTGTGCTCGGGCACCCTCCCTACCAAGAGCCTCCTTGTCTTCCGACATTTCTCCAGTGACATGTTCTGCCCCTTCTGCCCGGACGTCCCAGAATCCCCCCTCCACGCTATCATCCAATGTCCAGGGGAAAAGGAGATTTGGAACAAATGGGGCTCAACTACAGATTCCTCACTGATTTTTGCCTCTGACCTCCCCTCGCTCTTGAAGCATTGGTGCTCTTCCTCATCGCCGACCTTGGCCGGATCTCTTTGCACCATGGCTTGGATCATTTGGGTTCTCCATAATGATGCAATTTTCAACTATGTCTTCAAGCCTCCTGATTTATGGATTGAACGGGCATCATCCTAGATTGAGGGCTGGCAGCATCACTCTGGTCAACAAATTCCCTTTGGATCCCTCCCCCCTCCTCCCAGTGGTGTCTGCCACCGGAAGGGATCCTCAAGATTAATGTGGATGCGTCTCTCCCCAAGGATGGTCCTATCGTCCTTGGTCTGCTGGCCCGGGATCATTTGGGTCAAATCATCGCAGCCAAACACGAATCCCATCGCACTCTTTGGGAACCTGTTGTTGCTGAAGCCGTTACCATCCTCGCCGGAATGACGATTGTTAAAGATCGTGGATGGGAGAAGATACACCTTGAATTGGACTGTCTCACTGTTATCAAGACCATAAATCGCAATGATGACGACCTTCAATCTTATGGTCCCATCATCTGGAAAATACAATCTCTCTGTCAATGCTTCATTTCCTGCACCTTCTCCTTCATCATAAGGGAAGGGACCAATGCTTCCCACCAGCTGGTGGTCTCTGGCCCCCGTGATAATGACCAGCTCTGGCTAGACCACTTTCTGTCATGGCTTTGCGCTTGTACTTCCGCTGATCTCAGTTTTTAATGAATTCGTCTTTTGTTCAAAAAAAATATATTCATTAATTCCATTTTAATCTTTCTGTAATTTTATTTTCCTAAATGTGGAGTTTGGTTCAGAGTTACCAATTGGTAAGAGTTTGTTGAAACAATCTCATCACTTTTCGAGATTGTTTATGGTTATGATTACTATAATGAAATATTTTTATTCATATCTCAATAAAATTAATGAATATTATTCTACATTGGGTATTCATGAATTATTCAAGTATTGACCCAATTTTTATACTATTTAATTCATAATATAGTTTGGAAAGTATTTTTAAGAGAGTCCATCTTTACTATCTCTTCAATGGGAAATCTGTGTTCTTTAAAAACCATTTTTTCATAAAAGGGTGTCCAAAAATATTATACTATTCTGTAATAAACATTAAAAAAAACTTCTAATTTTTATTTTACCAATGTTTTTAATGGATTCATGTTGTCTTTTTCTTAATAAGTTGTTTTATACCCTTTTTATAGTGAAAAAAGAATTTTCTTTTTACCTTGTACAACATGTATTGATATACCTGTTGTCATTTTTATGAAGCTTACATCGCAAGTTTATAAGATTAAATATTTATGAATTTTTTTTAAATGTATTTTCATGTAAATAGTTTTCAATAATTTTGTGATCATATCTTATAAGATTTCAAGTAAAATGTTTTTCAAAATGTTTTGAAGCCTTATTTATATGTTTGAAAAGTATTTTCAATGAAATAGATATCAAAAAAAATTAAGCATCATTCAGAAGTTTTAATGTGAAATTTTTTTAATTTTTTTTCAAATTTATTTAAATGTTTTAAAAGTGTTATCAATGGAAAATGTTTTTTATGTAGTTTGATTCTTATTTTATAAATTTTCATGGAAAAGGGTCTTCAATTTTTTTTAATATTCTTTTATAATTTTCAAGGAAAATGATTTCAAAAAGATTTCAAGACTTCTTTCTATGTATTTAAATTATTTTAAAATAAAATCAATTTATAATATTTTTTCTACTTTAAAAATACTTTATCAGAGAAGAAATGATATTTTCCTCAAGAAATTTTTTAAAAATATCATTCTGTGTTATTTTCCCTGTAAGATGACATCTGTTGTGGTTAATAATGTAATGCCCTGACCCCAGTTACCCAGAGTCGGTGCATTATTGCGTAACATTGGAATGATCACAAAAGATCAAGTCTCAAAAGGCTGATTAGTTTAGTAGCCTTGGAAACACTAGATACATTCATAAATGTTACATTACATCATAAAGTGAAAAATCACAATAACATAGTCTCCATAGTCCATACTTCTATCCCCTTCAGACTATCCCTGTAGGTCAGTCATAAAATATTTCTTCATATCCTGGAAAAATTAAAACATTGAAAGGGGTGAGCTCAGATGCTCAGTAAGGATAACAATATAGCGGAAGCTTTCATGAATAAACATAAACATTTAAGGCAATGTATAACTAAAACAAAAGCCTTTTAAACTTTAACTTAAACATAATATGGAAAAAGTAAAATGAGATAATGCTATTTACTTATTCACATGGATATTCTACTGGTCGAATAATCACATGCAATATCAATAACCACTTTTATAATGATGGATTGCATAATGCCAGACTATCATTACCACATATCCAAGGACTCATGCCAAGACTACAAATAATATTTTGTCAAGTCCTCATGCCAAGACACTAGTTTGTCTCATGAGACCTGCCGATGCATCGAGGAGCTATAGCGGGCTCCACCCATCACTTATTAAGTCCAATGCATTCCTCATATGAACAGGTTTAAACATATCATAAACCATAACATAATCATATCACATAAAACATGCATAAAGGAAACATAAAATTTCCATATTTCAATCACAAGATATCAATACAACACATTGATATAATAAAAACATTTTCAAAACCATTTTCAATACCAGAATAAAATAAAATTAAAACTTTGTATTTATTTTTTATTTAAAAAAAGTTATGGCTTGTAGAGGAAGCCGAAACTCAAATAATGGTCACAGAAGTGAATAATTCGTTGTTTCTACATATGTAATAAAAAAAACATTCATTTTGTCATTTTGTAAAAACGCTTCATATAAAAATATTCCTTTTGAAAAAAAGTAAAAGTCAAAGGGGTTTACACACCGTATAAAGGAAAGTTGTGTATAAAACCAAATATGCCTCAATGAAAAGAGATTGAGATGAAGTCCTTAAAAAGATCATTTTTAAATAAAATATATCTATTATGTGTATTCACTATATGTACACATAAAGAAAGTATAAATACAAGATAGTAAATAATAATATCATGACATAATTTGAAAGTAGGAGATTAACCCAAAGAATGGAAATTGGGTTAAGAAGTTCCCTTACAAAGATAATTTTTAAATAAAATAGATCTATTATGTGTATTCACTATAAGTACACATAAAGAAAGTACAAATACATCATAGTACATAATAATATCATGACATAATTTGAAAGTAGGAGATTAACCCAAAGAACAGAAATTGGGTTAAGAAGTTCCCTTACCTCGTGTCTGACTTGACTCGATCATTCTTTAATCTCCTGAATAATAAACTAGAGTTAATTTCTATTTGATTAAGAACCGTTTTCATGTTAATTATTCCTTTTATATCACTTATTACCATGTTATGAACATTATGTAATTATTTAAGTTAATAACGGTCATTTTGTCGATATTTGGTACTTGAGTCAAAAATAAACTTCTTATAATTACAAGTTGTTCATGTGGTGAAATACCATTTATATACAGAATTATATTCATGATTTATATATCATATATATCATATATATCCAGTATATACCTTCCTTTATAATATTACATAACATTTAGAGGTAAGAAATGAAATGCACTGTTTATAGAGACAGTAAGCTGAACGTACGCATGAACGCTACTTTCATTTCTATTTCATATTTAATGGAATGAAATCATAATTATATAAAGGTATATTATAATTTAAGTATAATATCATATATAATATCATTTAATCCATCCTTTATACATCCCACATATGGCATTAACGATGCAAATCACTTTGAGGGGGCGGTAGTCCGCACTTCCTAAAATGAAATTATCGCGTTTACCCATAATGAAAATCATTAAGGTATGCCATAAATGAAAAATACATAAGAATAAGGAAAAAATAAAAATAATATATATCATATATAAAAAATAGTGTCATCATAATGGCCACCATGAGAGGTGTTAAAAGAAGATTGAACAATCATCGTTTCGTGAGGCAGTAATTCGCCACCCACAGAAACAGTATGTTCTTTATATGAATTTTTTTGTAAAAATTTATTTTAAATAATGTCACAATGTGAGTCTAGTCCATCTTTTACAAAAATAAATCTTTTCAGAAAACATTTATTTTTATGTTAAATTAATTGTATTTAATTTCTAATCAATAAATACTAAATGAACATGTGTCAATGATACATTTTCATAATATTGTTTATACTATTCACACCCTCCATTCTAATGGTTAGGTGATAAATACCAAATTAAATAATAATATTTTAATAATATGTCATGTTTCATTTAAACTATGTGTTGTGTGCCTATAATAGAATATTTTGAAGAAATTTAATCTATTTAAAAATAAATATATATTAAACTCATGGGCTATTATATTTTATTATTATTATTTTTTCATGTCTCATATGTTGTCGAATACAATGTTATTATTATATAATTACGAGGTGTTAAAAAGGTACTTTTCAAAACAAACTCACCTTAAATGAATTATATTCCATAGTATCAATATATTTCAATTTTTCAGTGTTATAAAATAATAAAAGCAAATGATTAACATATCCCCATTTAAAACAAATACTAAAATGACAACCTTTTCATTGTCACTATATATGAAAGATAATATTACATTTTACATGGAATTGATTCATTGTTCAGCTGCTATTGGATTAGTAATGTAATTGTGGGATAGATGATACTACAACATATATTTTTCCAACATCGTTACACCATATTGATGGGAAATTATATATTAAAAAGTTTACTCATCATAAAAAAAGTCAACTAATATAATCTTATTATAATTTACATATATATAACACAATATTCATTTTCTTTCTCAGTAGTGAAATCTCAATAATAATTATGGGCCTTGATAAAAATTTTATTCCTTCCATTCCATTACATTTCTAAAAAATGGAATATAATATTTTAGTTAACTAAAAAATCTATAAAATATAATTCATAGTATAATATTCCTATACATATAAAGTAATATAAATTGAATGTACTTGTGTGTTTTTGTTAATGTTATACCATATAGTTCGTTTCTTTCAAATCTAATTTACATGGATTCTAATAAAATTTCATCAATAAAAAATTCTACAACCCAACTCAAGTAACATAGATATAGTTAATATTTTTAATACATTTTTATATAATAAAATATATCACATCATAGTATCCAAAATTTTAGAAGGTTTAGGTGACTCGATAGACACATTATCCTTATATTAATTTTGGAAACTTAAAACACATTATAAAAAATAAAGGAAACATTATGATTCCTATATGTATATCTGTATATAATTTATATTACAATTATTGGTTTACCTAGGAAAATGGAAACAAAATAATCTAGTTATTTTAAATTCCTATTAAAGGGAAACATATAGAAGAAGATAATAATTAAAAGTAATGGAATAAATAACATAGTGGAAATAAATAAAAAATTACTGTAGATTAGAATTATATATCCTTGGAATATATGATAAATGGAATAGATAATTACATCAATAATAAGAAATGAATAAATATTAATCGAATACATAACTCTATATATCATAATCATCACATAAAGACCTTTATAAAGACATAAAATATATATTTTTCATTCCTTCTACTAAGTCAACGTACATAATAGTGCAGATATACACTATATATACCAAACTAGTAAGTCTCATGAGACATGTAGATTTATCGATCGGTTACATAATACTAAGACCCACCTCCAAAATCATTTTCCAAAGTATCTGTTAATTGAATGTGATTTCCAAAAAGTACATCTTATAATATTCCAAAAGGATTTACATTGGTACACATCTTAATAAAAAATCATTGTCTATATAGAATTAATGGGTACTCAAATTATCCATATTTCCACAATAAATTTAATCACACACATATATATTTTCATATAAATCCAACTAGTACATGCAATAAGATATTTAAATTATGAATGAATGTATCCTTGATAATGGTGTAATATAGTATTATTTATTCCCTACCAATATGCATGAATATAAATTAATTAATTAATACAATGGGTGGATACCAAAGTGATGATATAAAAATAACCTTCTTAAAAATAAATTATTATTATAGAAAAATATTATGATATTTTATAAGGGTGGTATAATATAATTCAATGATAATTTCTTATTCATAATACAATAATTGATTTGTAATTTTGAAAAATAACATCTTTATATATGTAAATTTAATGAAATTAAAATAAAAATAAAAATAAAAATTAAGATAAATGTATAAAAACATATTCCTTAATATTTCACTTCCCAATGAATAATAATGAAATAATGATATCCTTAAGAGTTTAGAAACATGAAATATAAATCTGGATACGTGTCTCAGTACCCATACCTCACTAGTCTATTTTTAAAACACAAAGATCAACATTAGAATGAATAATTGGGATATTTTGTGAAATAATTATCTACCTAAGAGTATTCCAAAATCATATTGAGAAGAAAAATGATAGAAAACCCATTATTAATAGTTCTATAATACAGAAGAATGGGAGGGTGAAAAAATATTTTTATTTAATATTGGATAATTGTTCATTTAATTCTAAATAGTGGCCTTAGAAATTATGTTGTTGGAAAATAGAAAACCATTTTATTTCCATTGGTCTTAGTCAATTGTAGTTGACATTGAAAACCCGTGCATTTTATTTTACATTCCTATGATCTAAAATCCCTTAAATTAAATTATTTCGAATATATATGTTTTTTATTCATAACTGATTGTTAATAATATCTAAATAAATATATTTTAGACATTTTAAACCAATTTATGGGTTTTAGAAAATAAATTTTATTATTTTTAAATATATTATCTTAATGAACAAATATAATTTCTATCAATAAAGAAATTATATTTTATATTAAATCATTATTGTATAATAAAAACCTCATAATTCTTACAGTATAAACTTATATTATTTTTACTATAAAAAATATTTCTCAGGAAATTATCAAAAAATCATTATTAGCTAATTTTGACAATATAATTATATATATATAGCCCTGATTAAAAATTAATTTTACATATATATTAAATTTATTTATAAAATAAAAAACATATGTATTCCATGATCATACTTTTGATGTCACAAATTAAAAACTCTTTTTTTATAAATTTTATTTTTATTCTTATACATTTTTAATTCTCAAAAAAATAGTGATTAATATAATTTTTTGATAATTATTAATTATATTATTACGATTTAATTTAATTTATTTTATTATATTTCATTACAATAGTTACAAAAATATTACAACTGTCATATTGGTACTTTATTATTCCCAAAACCTAACTCCCTATTTCAATATTCTAAAAATCGCCTTACACTTGTAGACGTCATATTACCCCTTATATATACACTTCATCCCAAAATATAAAATTATTCATATCCTTATCATTGTTCTTATGGTATATATATTCCATTTCTTATATATTTTTCAATATTAAAAATATACATTGTATATTTATCATTATTTTTATTGTTAATACTCTAATTTTCATGATTGTGGTTCTTCGTTATATATTTATATATTTTACTATTTTCATCCATTATAGTTAATATAATATTTTAATTTTTATGTTGTTTTATAATGATGTGATTGTAGAATGTTTTTTCGGTAACAGTTATTTTAATTAAGTGATTATTTACTATATTAAAATATTAGGACTTAAAGTAAATAGATAAGATATATGGGGTTTTTTATCAAGAGAATGATCTTTTATGGGGTGTAATTAATAGGTATATATTAGAGTGGATATAGAGGTGGATGTTGTTGTTTTTCAACGAAATACATGTTCAAACCAATCTTCATGATACAAATTTCTACATGATATCATATATCTTTTTTTGGGTCTTATAAAACCATGTAGTGGTACCCGAGACTTTTTTAGGGGTCAATTATGGATGGTTGGGCCATGAGTAAAATGTATATCCATATTTTTATGGTGAGAAGTGAGGTATGTGATGTGTGCTCCTATTTATGGACTGCCTCATCTACCACCTCAATGATTGTTTCTAATAAACCACCACAATATATGAGCATTTAGATCCAAAACAAAAGACAATTCTATAATATCACGTCATGGTTAGCTCGACATAGACCTGAATAGAGTGATGGATGGGTTAGAAAATAAAGGTAGCAAGGAAGAGTATTTTCTAGAGGAAAAATACAATCCATTAATGTTTAATAAGTAGATATACTATAGGTTTTATTGGGTTATAATTCTTATTACCTTCACACTATATTCAATTATTATTTATTTTGGTGATTTACATTATTTTATCACACCTTCCATAGTATATGGGTTGTTAAATCTAGTAAAGAGGTTTCAGAGGCTATTGGTGTTGATAATGGAAGTAGGTGTGTTGTCAATTTTGGATAAGATGTGTAGTTTTTTGTTTTTTTGTGAGATATTTATTACATTAGAATTTTATTTTATTATAGGTAAAAACCGATGATGTTATCCATAGGATGAATTGGTTATATTATTAATAATATTATATTGATTTTTTTAAACAATAAGTGATTATATGATGCTTGGATTTTGATCCTATTGTGTTTTTTGGTGAATAATATTTATGCTTAGGAATTATATAGATTCATATGTGGAGTTTTACATCATTGTTTGAGAGAATAATTCTTTGTTCATATTATTTATATATAGGAATGTTTTCTTAATACATGATGAATTATTTGTATTTTTTAACATAAGTTGTTAAGAGCATACCTTTGAGGTAAGATATTTATTTTTAGATTGATGTGCACCCATTTTTTTCTATAGTTGTATATTAACATATAATATAATTCCTATAAATATTACGGTTTTGAAAATAAATATTTTTGAGTTTTTATAGAGGGGTTTTATTCAAAATAGAACACCATTTTGGGATACTCTATAACATATAAAAATGTTGGTGGAGAAAAGATTGAGTTATTTTATAGATTTATAATAATTTGACAAATTGGCAGTTAAGAATAACTATCCTTTTCCAAGGAAATATGATTTTTTGATAAATAAAAATTATTTATTTAGTTTTCTAATATCAATTTATCTTCTCCGTATCACAAAATAATATCTATGTATATGAAAATCCTAAAAATATATTTTCAGTGTTTTCATGTTTACAATTAGTATGTAGAGATTCTATTTGAATATATAAATTTACAAATTTTAATAATGAGGATAATAAATATGGTATTTCTACCATAACATACTGATTTTGTAGTTGTTTTCATTAATGATATTTTAGTTAATTAAACCATTGTGAATGGTCTATCATAATATTTCATGAATATATTGATGTTCTTTAAGAATAACATGTTTTATATGATGTTTTATATGTTTTGGTTTCTTTCACATTGGTTGAATTGCATGGGTTGTTTTATTCAAATTGTGGTGTAGCTGTTGAGTTAGTGAATATTGAGGTTGTTGTATCATGGAATCCTATGAATAATTTTGAATTATGATGTTTTATAGGCATAAATGGATATTTTAAGAGGATTATATATCAGTTTTAATTAATTGAGACTCCATTAATAGCTTGACCAAATAATGGGAAGACTTTTTATTTGTACATAATAGTTATATAAGGCTTTTTAAATCATATAAGATAAGTTGAAGAGTGCCTTAAGTCATATATTTATTAAGGAGGGTAATCATTATGAAGTATATTATGATTCCTGTTATCCATTTTTTGGATACATTTTGTTATATGACAGAGAAGACATTGTGTATTGGTCCAGGGAGTCACATCCCCATGAATATAATTATGATACACATAATTGAGAGCTTATGATGACCATGACTACCTTATGATTTGGTGAAATTATGTTATTATATAATTCTTTATCATATTATATAATTATAAGTGTATTGGGTATATATTTCCTCATAAAAATTTGGGTTTTTAAAATAAATGGTTTATTGGATTACCCAATATTATTATTTCATGATCTCAAATACTATTAAAAAGGTAAATTTTGTGGTTGAAAATTTGAGTCAAATGTTTTATGGTTAAAATGGTAAATAAAAAATGATAATTGGAAAGAGATGAAATTGTTAGAATCCGGTTATCAAGGTTATTAGAAGATATACAATATATATTTCATTTATCATAGGACTGTGGAATTGTAATTAATGTAAGCTGTGGAGGAGTCTTAATTGGATAACCCTAAAGTGAATTTATGGAGTGTGGATTTTGAATGATGATGTTATAAATGATTTCTTTGTGGGTTATAAGAAGTATAAACAAAGAAATTTTCTTCCAAGTGTGTACATTAAATAGTTACATATGAGTTATACTTTTTATCATTATATATTAATTCAAGTGTTTCAAATTTATATCATTCTCTAGTTTTTTAGTTTTAGTTTTTTGGGATCAATATTGTGGTATATAAGACATCAATTTCAATTTCTTGTGTTTGTCCAGGTGAATAAAAAAATCCATTTCTCACAAGATTATTTTATCTTTTGAAATTAATCAAATGAAGTTGGAGGAAATCATTATGAATTTTTTACAGGGTTTCATCATACCGTAAGAGGGTTTGGTGTCCATATGTTTTTATGGATGGACTGGCCAAGTAAACTAATTTATTATCAATTATGAAATAAAATTACATAGATAGTTTGGATAAAACTCTATATGATATAGTTAGTGAGGCTCCATAGAGTACCCATGAAAATTTTGTCTCATTGAAATGACTAGTTTATATCAACTGTAGAGAAACTATTATAATGTGAATTCGTTACCCGATTGTGCCTTAGAACCATATTTCACAAAAAGAAGAAATGTGAAATCAATTATTCCCAACAAAGTATATAATGTTTTTCAATGTTTTAATATGTTTTAAGTGGATTCGATGATTATTCTTGTAATATTTCTTAGCATTCCTGATAATTAATTAGATTTAATGAATGATAACATATCCATGTGTGTTAATAAGATAATCAATCATCTATAATATTCTATTAAAAAATAAATATGAGGTAAAAAATTAAGAACTCGGTTAGAGAAGTTCACGAAAATGTGGAATTTGTTAAGATAATGTGGAATTCATCGATTGGAAAGATTTATTATAATATCCTGATAGGAAGTAGAGACATGTGTTCGTAGATAAAGGAGGAATGTGTTCAAAAAAATTTTGAAGTGTAAACTTAGAAGAAATGGTTTCGGAATTAGAAAAAGAGGTGAAATGTGAGTTAAGTTAAATTAAGAAATTCATAGAATCAATTTATCATTTTGTTTATGTATAAAAATATTAATATCCAAACACACCACATATGAAAATATTTGAAGTTTGGATTCATATACCTAATTATGTGATGTATTCGAGTGCAGCCATGTAGTCGAATCACGTGGTTGAATATAATATATAGGCATTTTGGAGAAAAAAAATATTGTATCCCAACATACCAGATGGATGATCAAGGGAAATAGCTGAAGTCCACCATATAACATTCATATATGGAACGTTCATAGGTTTTTTAGAATGATATATTGTATTATATCCCCATATACTATATGTGATTTATTTACTCATTTAGGTATTTTAATATAACAAGTTTTGATTAGGTACTTAAATCAAGAATATTTATATATCATCTGAAATATGTAATAAAGCTTGAGTCTTCAGGTTGTTTATAAAAATATTAAAATGTGGAATTAATAAAGAATCTATTCACTGATTTAAAGGAGGTGATCTTGATGTCAAAGATCATGGGGTTTATATATCTATTTTTTTGAATATCGACTATGATATAATTTATAATGTTATCAATGGATATTTTTTAATATAAATATATGTCGTAGGCATTGATGAATATATAAAATAGAAGGGATACTTGAGAACTCTTATGCACGTTGCAAGATCATACGAGAGAATGATACACCAAGTATTAAGGAGAAGAAGGTATTATTTGATGTTAGGAGATATACCTATGTATTCGAGTATGCTAATGAGAATATAGATCAGTAAAGATCTTGAGTGAGATTTTAGACCATTACTACTGATGTTAATCTTGGGGAATTATATGGGAAAGATTGATCTTATTGTTTCATGGATTAAAATCCCACAGAAGAAGAATTCATAATTTTGATTACTCAACCAATATAGAACATATAGGAGATTATAACTAGGGGTGTAATGATTGTTTGAAGTGGCTCAAGAATGGGGTTATAACCTGTAACGTCCCATGATTTCAAAAGGAAACACAATGTGGCATATCGTACAAGATATGCCACATTGAGCTAAAATGAGCAAATAAATAATATTTAAATGTGACCACAATAACCTTTAAATTAAGTTTATGGTAATGAATATGTGTAATGTATTAATGATTAAAATATAATGTCTTATCTCAGTATGTTAGTTTTTGGCAATTCCTTAGAAAATAATTACACATTTTTATGTAAAGTAATGTTATCATTTGAAAATAATTTTTTAAAAAAACATTTTTTTCTTATTTTTTAGAGTGAAAAGAATAATTTATTATGTCTGAAGAAAATTAATCAGAAATAAATAATTTAATTTACCAATTTACAAGTTCAAAATTATTTTTTGTGAATTTTTTAAAAATGTTTTTTGAAAGAATATTGAAAAATAAGAATTTTTAGTGAAAAAATATATATTATTTTAAAGTATTTACAAGGTTAAATAATTTTTTTTAAATTTCATTTAGTTCATATTTATTTTAAATAGTGAAATTAGGGTTTTTGTAATTGATTTTACCCTTTAATTTAGTATAAAATGTTTATTTTTAAAAAACATTCCATAAAAAATCATTGAAATTTTCTGGTTTAATATTAAATTAAATTGTGTAAATTATTTTTTGTGATTTAATAAAACTATATTCCATATTTTGAATTAGTGGATCCAAATTTAGTAAATAGGTTAATTTTATTTTTGTTCAATATGAATAGTAACTTTAGTAATTTTTATTACTTGGGTAAAGGTTAAATGAAGTAATTAAGGTTAAAAATAAAATGATAAGGACTATAAAATGAAACTAAAATAATAAAAATATTAATGTGATAAGTAATATTCATCTATAATAAATCTAGGAGTTTTTACATGAATAGTTGATTCTATTTGGATATAATGATAATCGTTATTACTCTGGTAAATATAGAACATAGGCAGAATCCATTTATTTTTGTATTTTCAAATGACACTTTTAAAGGCTAAGTGTGAACCCTAACAACTTCACCCAATAAAAACATTAAAAGGAAAAACATCTCAGAAAAAGACTACATGAAATGCCCATCCCCATAAAATATGTCATTATGTCAAGACTTCACCATCGCAAGACCGCTTGGCTAGCTGTCCTTTGTAGGGTAGCACAGGCCTAGTACCGATGGCAAAAGTCATACCCTCTCATTGTTCCAAATTCGAATTACCAAGCTATGGTGAATGCTTCCTACTCTAGAACCTCATATAAAGCGGATCATTGCAGATGTTCTAGGAGATTCCACATACCAAAATCACAAAATCACCGAAGACCAATCATGATGATGCAAACCATGAAGACCCTTGCACATGCAAGCTTTAAATGAAAAATTCAAAACCAGGGCTGCCATTTTCATCCTCAAGCCACACATCAACCTCTTCGGAACCTTCAAGCCATTTAAGAACATCACCAGGAGAAAATAAAGATGAAGACACCACAAGACGCCAACGGTCGCTCTCCCTCACAACCCAAAGCACCATGAAGACCACCACTCAGATTCACCTCAGAAAGAACGGCAGAATCGTGAAGCAAGAGCAGAGGAGTGTGCAACCAAAGCTCTAGACGGAGCTCTTCTCCACCACCCAAAAAGATAAAAATGCAAATTACAAATCACAATGAGAATTCAACAACATTTCATGCCTCCCATATCACCGTCCCACTCACACAAGCACATCCCAAAACCTATTTGGAAACCATCTCATCCAACCAACCTGGAAATAAGCAATAGATCTAGAAACTAGAGCAGCATAAGAGTGGATAGGAACTCCACAGTATTCCATGATGAATCCAGTACCATCAACACCAAATAAAACATCATCAAACCAGCCCTTCAAATAGTAAGTAAAATGTCTGTGATCAGCATTGAAGCTTGAAATTTAG
Organism: Viscum album; assembly: GCA_963277665.1. NCBI lineage: Eukaryota > Viridiplantae > Streptophyta > Magnoliopsida > Santalales > Viscaceae > Viscum > Viscum album. The sequence goes on along the minus strand of OY728143.1, from coordinate 1,039,260,292 downwards.
ATCTCAAATCCACCAACATAAAATCTAATATCCAGCCACAACTTCATTCGAGAAACATCATCCAAAATCACACCAAAAATAGATGTTTCCAGTGATAAAATGGAACCAGAGAAAATATAACCATAGCAGGGAGGAAAAATAAACCCCGAGCAGGTATGAACACACAAAAGTCTCGGCAGGATCAAGATGTAGGCAAAAGCTTTCAGAATTCCACGAACACTCCCATGCCAGCAGCGACCACGACCACCAAAGCAGATAAAAACGGGATCCAATTCCAAAAAGGCACATATTCATGAATAAAGACCTCCAATAGGTTCAGAAACAGAAGAACCTGGAAAGACGGTACCCCCATCTCCACACGAGCTCGATTATACCAAGAACTATCCTTCAGCAGCTGATTGGAATCACCGATGTTCGCGACAAAACCAAAGGCACCCTCATGTTCGCGAAACATGGAAGCTTCGATCTATCTGGCTTCAGTGGATTCAGATTGACGCAGAAAAGTCGAAATCGAACTCGCCGACTCTTGACGATCCGCCACCGTCGAAGCAAACGTGATGTCGCCAAGCCAAGCTACACCAAGTTGAACCACCCTTGACCACCAGAGATGAGTCGTGCTGCCAAGACCCCCATCGACGAGACCCCATCCAGATCACCAGAGATCCCCCGCCGCTCGACACATGCCTTCGATGTATGGGAGCCGCCATCGCGCCGAGATCTGAATTCACAGGGCCTCCAAGGATGGGCTAAAACCTAGGAGATCCAGGGAGCTCTCAGCCGAACTCAGAGCCCCCTGGATCCAAAAATGGTAAATATACAACATATGTGATGAGTTAGAATCATGTTAAAGGGCATTCATTTAAAAATATTCTTTTTAATAACCATTTCACAAAGGTCAAAAGGTATTTGTTTAACTTCTAAAAAATGATTGAATTTTTACACCATCATCAAACCTCATCAAATTTTCAGTTTTATTGAAATTTTTAAAATTTATTTTCTAATTAAAATTTTTATTTTATAAGGGATAAAATTTAGAAATAATAATTACTTACAAAATAGAAATTATATTTTCCTAAGAAATGTTTTAATAATATTTTCTTGAAATAAAAATACAATTTAATTTTTTCGCGGTATTTTTTGATTGAAAGTGTGCAATTTTAAAAGAAAATGATATTTTTATATCATAAGTTTCCTTTCATATGTGTTTTATTTATTTTTGAAATGATTTTATGATGCTAATTCCGTGCATAAAATGTTTTATTCATAATAAGGTTTTTATGAATTATCATTGAAACACATGAGCCCAATATTGCTTATACAATGGTTTATCCACATTATATCTCACAAGTGGGACTGATATATATTATAAGTTAGGTGTTTCTAAATAGCACTGGTCCATCATATTATATCTTTGGTTGCACCTAGAAAGCGCTCCAATCTATTGGGTAATGTACCTTGTATTGAGTGGAAAAAAAGAAAGAGTAACCGAAGGGCTGGTTTTATGGATTTAACTACAATCCAATTATTTTAAAAATGGGTTTAAAAAGGGTTATGAATGTGATGCCCTAAGATTCAAAAAATATTTTTTATATTCTTGTTATGAGTTTTAATGTTTTCTTTGAACAAATAATGATTGTTATTTTCCTACATGAATAATTTATTTGATCATCTCAAATAACATTAAGATAAAGGTAATATTTTCATCGTTTTCACTAGACTAACTGATTTTTCTGTTTATTTTCATTAATATGTTTTTTTGTTCTCATGCCATGTTTTTAAATGTTTTTAATAGGTTATAATAATTAGTAGGTGCACATTTGATGTCACGATAAAAATTGTTATGATTTATTATCGGATAAAACCATGTTTTAATTTAAAAATATTTTATGGAGGGAAAATTTATACTGAGTATAAGTTTACACATGTAATTTACGGGTTCACATTATAAGAGTTTTCCCCATTAAAAGAAATTGTAATCCGAAAATATCCTCATAAATTTGAGATAGTTAATCATAGTTAATAAACCCTATATATTTAATGCTTAATGTTGGGTCTCTAAAGTTGGTTTCAAAGGAGGGTTGTGATAACTTTTTAGGATATTTTTTTCATAAGAGTTAAAGATATCATCATGTTTTTATAATTTTATTATTTATAATATTATAAATTCCTTAGAAACCCATTTAAGGGATTTATATTTTGAAATCTTAAGGTGAATAATGATATATTTGGATACATTTATTTTTTAGGTAATTATGTCTTTTTTCGTTTTGGGATGAAAAGTATGAGATGACCTTTAAAGTTAAAACCTTTCATTATTATTTAATATATTTATGTTTTTTGGATTTTATCGGGTTTTGGGAAATTATAATAATTATATAGTTTTATAAAAATATACCTCGCAGACTGTTTGAGAACCCATCGGGTCTCGAAAGGCCATGAGGATTGAACAAACAATCAAAGGGAAATAAGGGTGCGTCACATAACACTAGTATATGTGATGTCCTAGTTTTTATATATTTTTCATTAAACTACCTGATGAAAAATGCTTATGTTTATTTTGGGAACATATGTTTTATTGAATTGATAATGACCAGATTGGAAATTGTTTTGGTGATTTGGTGGTCAATGTCATTTTGGAAGACATTCACTATTTTGGGAACCCTATATTATTAATGTAAAGGGAATCCCATGGGATTTTATATTTGGAATAAGTTTTGAATTATATTTTGGAATCATATGTTATTTAATTAGGGATTTATAGTGATTCATGTAATATATAAAAACGACCAGCATATATTGGAGATTACTTGATTTGTGGTATTGTATTCTCTCTATGAGAAATTAAGAGTGATTGATGTTATTTTGAGAGATAAATGTCAAATTTATCTTAAAGGACTATGTGATCAAATCCTTATTTTTTTTCATTTAAATTTTAGTTTAGAGTAATTTTTTAGGAATTTTATGTATTAATTATTTTTTGAATGATCTGTGTTGAACATTGAGTATTACTGTTGATTTTTTAGAGATGAAAGACGTTTTCCATCATATAAATTATAATTAATTTCTTAATTATCTTACCATGTGCAAACATTATTGGATTTGGTTAATGACTAGAGATTGGAGGAATATCTTGTTTTTATTTTTTACATTTTGAGGTCCATGAAAGTTGAGTCTAGTGTATCATAAATGAAAAAAATTCATACTCATCATTTGGAAGAAAGATGATTTTTGGAGTAAATTGATTAAAGTTAGAAAATATAACATTAAAGTAAGTATATTTCATTTTGATATTGGCATAGATGGTAAATATATTCATAAAATATAGATAAATTATCATTAAATATATATTTTTATTCATTTACTTTTCTTAAAAATAAATCAATGTCCTTTTTAAGCCATCAAATAATTAAATTTTTTTGATTATAAACATTCTCATAACCTTGTCCTATATCACTATATATTAGTCCTTGGGAGTTAATTTTATCTTCTATATCTATATTTTAACTTAATTATGACCTCCTACTTGGAAACCATGTATTTGAAGCTTCATATGACCTTCTTACTTACCTTTTCTCTCTTACCAAGTATATGTTTTATTATTTCTTTTTAACTATCTCAAATTTAGAAAAAGGTATTTTGAAATGTTAAACCCATGGTTTTTGATTTTGAATTCTGATTGAGAGGATACACTTTCCAAAATGGATTATAATGTTACATCTCATGATTTTAAAATGGAGATCTATGATTGATAACATAAAATATTCCACACATCGAGCTCAAATGTACTACTAAATATTATTTGATTATGACCATTATAACAAATACATTAATTTAATGGGTATGAATAAGAATATCTAAATTATTAATTAAGAATAAATTAGCATCTTAATATGAATGTATTGGTATGTTAATAGAAAATAATCACAGATTTTTTATTAAAGTAATGTAATTCATCAAAAAGTACATTTTCATCAAAAATGAAATTTACTTCTATTTATGAGTGAATACTATAATTTCTAGAAGTTTTATAAAATTTTATTTAAAAAAATTATTTCATTTTTAAATTTATAATATAAAAATAATTTTCCATGAATTATTCAATTTTTTGAAAAATATTGATTTTTCATTGAATAGTTAAAAATATTTATTTTTAATGAAAACTAAATTTTATTTAAAATTATTTACAATGTAAATGTATTTTCTGTATTACAATTAATTTTTATTTAAAATTAACTAATAAAGTTTTTAAATTCATTTCATACTTGAATTTAGTATATATAAAAATTGTATTTAAAATGACATTTTTTGGGAAATAATTTTTTATTTTGTTTTATACAGTTTAATATATAAATTAGATTTAAAAAATTATGTTTTTTATATTTATAAAAATGGATTGTATATTCTGAATCTGTGGTCCAAAATTTAGTTAATATTTTTCTTTTATTTTGGGTCAATATGAATAGTATCTTCATTAATTTTTATTACAGTGGTAAATTGTAAATTAAGTAATTAAAGGTAAAAAATTATAAGGAATAAAAAATAGCCCTAACACATGAAAAAAATTAATTTTATAGCTAATTTTCATCTATAATAAATCAAATTTGGTTATATGAACATTTTAATTATTTTGGTATATGATTATCAACTCTATAATATTTTATTTAAGGAAAAGTCAAAGATGTGAGACACTTATTTTTAATAAGTGTTAAAATTTTAATTTGGTGTTCTCTCGAGTATATGTAAATCAGTGAAATTAAAGGAAATAAATTTTATAATTAAAAATATTATTATTCAAAATGATAAATAATATATGTGATCAGTTAGACTCAAGGTAATGGGATTTCTATAAAAAATATTATTTTCATGTTTTATTTTAAAAAAACTAAGTGGAATGTTTTTAAACTTATATGGTATGAAATAATATATCCTATATCATGAAACCTCAATTCCATTATTTTTCCTTAACATGTCAACATTTTATTTTCAAATTAAATGTTTTCTTTAATAAGTGCACAATTTTTCTTAATAAAATAATTTTTTTTCTAAATGGAAATGTTATTTTACCCAAGAAATTTTTTATTGAAATTTTATAAAAAATCCATTTTTAACTATTTATGGTTATTTTGGTATTGATTTTTTTAAAAATTAAAATATATTTTTATATCAACTAATTCTTTTAAAATGTGATTCTAAGAGTTCTTCAAATGTTTTATTTGGAAAATTTAATGAATAAAATGTTTTATTCATAATCAGGAAATTAAAGGTCATATCTAAAATGGGTGTGCCTTATATAGCATAAAATAAGGGTTATGACTCATTACAGTCAATGAGTGAGCTCGATATAGCAAATACATCGGGTGCACCCAGATAGCTATGGGTGACCTCCTTATAGTTGTGGGTGTACTCGAATAGTGATTATGTGCATTGGGTAATGTACCTTTCCCTGAGAGGAAAAATGGAGGGATTTATAGAAGGGATTATCAAATGGATTTAATTGGGATCAAGTTATTTGAGACACGGTCTTTAAAAAGGTTATGAATGGTATGCTTTGAGTATCCACAAAGTGTTTTTATTTTATTTCTATGAGTTTTACTATTTTCTTTGATAAAAAAGTGTGTTTTTTTCTTGTATAGAAATGATTTAGATCATCTTATTGAACATCATTAATATAAAGTTAAATTTTATATTGGGATTCATGTTTTTTAATAGACTGATATATTTCTATTTTTATGTATCTTACTGATATTTTTATACTCATCCCATCTTTTTAAAATTCTTTTCACAGAGTTTAAGGAATATTAGGGACAAGGATGATGTCAAGAAGAAAATTTTATGGATTTATCATGAAAAGAAATCATGATTTATTTTAGAAATATTTATTTGTTGGCAAATTAATATTTATTATTAGTGTCAACATGTAATAAATGGGTTTACATTGCAATATTTTATCATGATTCTATAAAAATATAAATAAAAAATATCATTATAATTTAATATAATATATTCTACCTCAAAAAATAATAAAATATGTAATGATTAAGAATGGGTCCTTAAATAACTATTCAATGAAGAGATTCTCACTAGGGAGGGTGTATAACTAATCATTCTCATTTGGAAAAAGTGGACCATTATAATTGATAAAAATATTATAATAGAGAATCCATGTGGGGATGGGGGAAACCCAAAATGGAAAGGAGTAGGATTTTATGTCAAACCATCTAAATAATATGTGCTGATTTACTTTAGTGTATTTCTAAACATGAATTGTGATTGTAATAAATAATGTTCAATGGATCGATAACATTAACATGTTTAATAGGATTAATTTAAAATAAGATGAATTTATAAAATAAAACCACTAATTCACCCCTCTCAGTGTTCTTCATATTATTGGTCACTACAAAATCTAAGAAATTATTCACACATTGATGATTATATTAAGAGAATGTATCATGGATTGAAAAATTGTCATTGGATAAATTTTTATATAATAATAATATTTATTCCTCCATACGTATGAATCTTTATAATGATTTTTATCAAAGACAGTTTCATTTTCCACTATGTTGGGTTGAGAAATATGAATCCACCTTGGTTTGGCTGGATATGGAAAAGAAAATTAAGGGGTATTTTAAGGTTTTTAGGATATTTTAGGACTTGTTAGAGTATACATGAATACTCTATATATTAGTGGAGGATAAATTTAGAGTTTTTTATTAGAGATCATGTTATCATTCATGTATTCCTTGATGTGTACATTGATGTTTTGTTTAGGGAAGTGAGTTTTCACTGAGATTTATTGGTCTATATTATGTGCTATACTAGATTATAGATATAGATTATCAATTTTCCCTTCCTTTATAGATTTAAAAGGGTTATAAATTGTTTTATGTTGGATATGTTATTAATTTTTTATCACAAACCATCATATTTGGTTTATTTTATTAATGTGGATATCAAGGATAATATGAATTTTGTAGAGTTTTGGGTAAAAAATTTGAATCAAAGTGTGTAATTTCAATAGGGATGAATTATAACACTTGTGAATGTTTTTTGGAGGCATAATAATTTTTAATAAAATACTTAGGATAGATAATTTCAGAGACGGGTGAAATATCATGAACTATTTTGAGTTGTTTTCACTGTTTTGATGATGAATCATATTATGTTGAAAAAACGTAAATAAAAGTGTCATTTTTTATTTACTGATTTTAATGATTATAGATGTTTAATTTTATATATTAAACATTATAATTTTTTTTGTAATTTTTAGACATGAATTTTAGTATTTTTGTTGTTTTGGAATTTTCATTGGTTTTCTATAGATGGAAATAAAATACAAATTTTTTAGTTCTTAGAAAAAAATAATATATTTTGATTGAGTTTTGTGAAATACCTTTAACTTTGAGTTGTGGTTTGTTAATTTTATAATATGATCAAATTTACCCATGATGTGTCAAGTGGTATTTAAATTTAAATAAACAATTATTTAATAATTTTTTTAGTTCATTTTGAATAGATTAATTAATTTAAACAAATTTTATAGATTGTGATGTATTTTATTATACTAAAAATGACATGGAAAAGTTGAATAAATTTGATGTTATATATTTCCTTAGGTTTTGGTATCCAGTTTTAGAGATGTGAGTATTTTATTATCATAATTAAAAAGGGAATAAAATAGAGAAAATTTGTTATTTAAAATTTGGAAATATTGAAGGAATTTGGGGAAATGAGTGGGGGAAATTTAATTTTCATGAGAAAAGTTTTAAAATAGATTCAATATTCCCTATTAATTCATTAATATAAAACCCTCTATAACAATTCCCAATAGTTATAAAAATTATTAATAAGGAACACAAATTAGGAAAAACTATCACAAAAAAATAAACGAAGATCAAGAAATATCATTTATCATAAAATCAAGGTGGGTAATACAAATTCACATCACATCTTCAATCCCTTAGAATCTATGATTCCTATCATATTCTTTATTGGTCGGGTACATTATTATAATAACAATATAAAATTATTATTTTGTAAAATAAAATATAGAATATTGGTGTACATTTATTTTGTGGAAAAACATTTGACCAATATTTAAATTGAGATAAATCAAAAAATTAATGGATCATTATTAATGTTTCTAAATTGTTCGAATATGTTATGGTAAATTGTAAAAAATATAATTCTATGATTAATAGATATGCATTGATAGATTAGAAAAATTATAAATGATTGTAATGGATATTAATAAATGAAATATTTATAAAAAATGATGTTAATTCATAGTTGAATTACATAGAATTTATTTATAATATTAGATATTCATTTATAACTCTTTATAGATGTTTATGGATTTTTAAATATAGATACTATAAAAATATAAATTAATTAATTATTTAGAGTTTATAGATAAACATATATAACATGGAACATTTTCTAGACCACTATCATGAATATTGCGTATAATTTCCTATGAGATTTGGGTGATGGAGTGGTAGTAACATGAGGTCATAGAAATATATGATCATACATATGCCACATTTTAGGGATAAATATTTTTTTTGGTATGTAGAGGTATAAGGGTAGTTTGAATAATTTAGGTCAATAACATATTTTCATGATGGTGTTCTACATAATATAGGTAATGTAAAGACTGATGATATTGAGTAATAAAGTTTTTTGGGATGAGATGATAATATTATTGGGACACATATATAGTCAAAACCACAGATGACCTCATATTTTGAAGAGATTTCGGTGTGGACACGACAGAGATGAAAAATTATCTGTTTTGGGTGAAGGTGATTATTCATATGTTTTGGCTATCATAAAAGGTCATGGTGATAGTGTGTTCCCTATAACACCCCATGTTTTTTGAAATATTTTTTTCAAATTAATCTAATCTTTTTATAATTTTTTATTTCATGAAAAACTAGAAATAGTTTATTTTATATTAGAACAATATGTTTGGATTCTTTTATATGAAAATACATGTTAATTGTACATTTCACATAAAATAAATTTTAGCTTTCTCTAAATGGAACACCGAGGTCATCTTAAGTTACATGCAACAATGAGTTTCCTTGATTCCTTTGTTAACATGCATGAGCATTTTTTTTCTGAGCAATAGTTTGTCATTAGAATGTTATTATATAAAATAACAAAACATAACCTTTCTGATCAATTATTTGCTATAAATAGTATAAAAAAATTCTACTAATATATGATTTACAAAAATATATGATTAATTCATATGTTACCAATTAATTAGAAATATATATAAAAATCGACTTAATATAAAAGGAAATGTTATTATTTTTTGGTCAAAATCTATTTTAAAATAATAAATTAATTTAATTTAAATTTCTAAGTGATATTAATGCCATATATATATATTTTAAATAATTAAGAAAATATTTATGATATTCATAAGATACGAACAATACCAATTTTATGCCAAAAACCCTATATTTTTTAAAAAGTAATTTTGTCACCTTTTAATGAAGAACCCATTTTAAATAAATTTTTTTGGCAATTTTATAGATTTTATATGTTAGAATAAAATTATTTTAAATAAAAACATAAAAATTAGGTTATGATAAATTTTTGGTATTTTTCTATAATCTTTCATTTTTAATGAATAGTAAAAAATATTGAAATTTAATTCAAAACAACATTTTAATTTTTTATAAGGTTTAAATATATATTAAATTGGTTTAATATTTTAATTAGATAATTTTTTTACCAATTAAACCATCATAGCTCATTAGAATCATTTTGACTTTGAAATTGTGTATAAAACATAGCAAAATTTGTGATATTTTTACATTAAAAACACGCATTGTTGTCCCATTAACGAGATAAAATTTAAATTAATTTCATCCAATTATATGATTGGAATAGGGAAAATTTATTAAATATCTCCAATCATCATATTTTATAAGTTATAATAAGGTAAACATATTTTTTTTACCAAAATGATTAGTGAATGCTATTGAAATAAATTACAGTGATTAAGCTTAACAACAGAATAAAACATAAATTTAAGGGCCTGAATGACATATCCAACTCTACTAAACCCATTTTTTGGATATATTTCGGAAATAAAACTTAAATTATTGATTATTTTTGTTTTCTATGACATTTGTTCTAAAAATATTGGTACACCTAACTTGTTTTTAAAATATTATGTGTGTCATTTCCCTTCCCAATAAAAGGCCACCACCTCTCCCTATTACATACACCTCTAAAACCACTTAGTTTAGGACAATATATTCCTTAAAAACTTCCCAAAATAAGTCCCTTCATACATGAATCATCTACTCTGGAATATGGAAATCCCGAGGAATACTTTTGGCACAAACCGAAAGGAGTTACCCGATTAAGAGGCAATTTCTTCTCTCAGGATATTTTATATTATTTCCCTTATACACCCCATACACTCTATGTATTACATGATTCTATGAAAACATCATATCCTAAATATACTATTATATCATTAGGATAATTTTTTTTACCTAAAATTACACACACCTTCATCTAATGGGTAATGAACACACTGTTTACGTGTATGTTGAACTACTACCTCACTAAATAATGATTGTTCTTTTTCCATTTTACCACCTCTCTAGGTGTAAATTATGATGAAATATATGTTTATATATTTATTATATAATATTTATTATTTATTTATTATTATTTATTTCTTTTTCAACACATACATTTTTTACTTTCCATTTGGTGTAAATACGATAATTTCGTTTTCGGAATTGTAGACTACCCCCCCAATTGATGTGATTCATTCACAAACTAAGTGGAATGTATTAATGATGTGTCTTGATAACATATATAAAAAATATAAGATTAAAATTATACTATAATGACATTGTATACGTATATACATATATTCCATTTTCATTCTTTCTTTCAATATGATAATAAAAACGGAAGCAACTTTCATTCGTACGAACGAACTACCTTTTCCATGCATGCTTTATTACATTTCATTCCTATATATTATATAGATTATTATAATATAAATATAACTAATTAAGATGATATTTAGATTATTTTTTTACATTCTGGAACCATGATATAAGTATATGGACCAAGGATATAACAAACTACGACACTCGCGAAGAACAAAGAAGATATTTCCAAAAGTGAAACTTTAACATATGATTTATAAAAAGAGTGTAACAAAAGGCCATAATAATACCATATATGTTATTAGATATAATAATATGAACTTTATAATATATATAATAAATTTATATGTATTATATAGATGTTTTGAATGAGTATAACGAGATTCAGGACACATGGTAAGGGAGTTTCATTTCACTTTTTAATTCTGTGAGATACATAGTACCACCGATTCATTTTGTGTGGTGCATATACTGACCATGGATTAATTATATGATTCATATTCATAAATTTCTACATAAATAAATATCCATTTTATTATATTTATTTCAAGGGGACTATGTTTCAAAGATATAATATCAGTAAAATGATTTTGTCTCAATTTTTCTTTCTTTGAGACACATGTCATGTTTTGCATCTATATTTTATCTTGAAGTGTATATAATTATTTCTATAGGTTATATCATGATTATATATTCATTAAGTCTCTCCCGCAATGAGAGCTTCTCTCCTGGGAATTCCTAGGGTTCGCGTTTGCGCTGGTGCCTCCCGTTCGGACCGTGGCGGCGTGCGGCTGTGTGGAAACAGCAGCCGTTTCCCTCCTCAGATTCCCACACTTTGGCGAAGGATCCCTCTCCCACCTTCGTTCCGACGATGGTGGACCCGAAATCATCTGGCTTTGTCGGCTTCTGGATTCTTGGCGCCGCGGAAGACCTGATTCCAACACCTTGAGTCCGAGCTCGAGTCGGTTCTCTTCCCTACGGCGCCGGCAAGCAGAGGGGAAAGGGAAAAAGCCTCAAAGTTTTAGCATCAAATAGAGGATTCTCTTCATCCCCGATTCTCGGAATCATTCTTTGTCAAAACGGGCTTGCTGTTTACCAGATCTGGAAAATCGGGAACTAGATCCGCACCCACTCTCATGACTTCGTGATTAATCCTTCGATTCAGAACTATTTTTGCATAGTGCAGTCGGGTTTCTGATCTACGAACTTCTTTGGATCTGTTGCCAGCTGTCAACTTTCCATCCGATGCGGTGCACACCGGTGGCGTTCCGACCAGCTCTGTGGAGCCACAGGTGGTTTGCGAAGGACTGGCCACGAGAGGCACCTTTTCCCTTCGCAAAGGACTGTCCGCGAAAGAACCCGCTCGTGAGGCCATCACCTTCTACTTCACGAAGGACGGGCCGCGTGTGGCGCTTTTTTCTCCTTCGCGAAGGACTACCGCGAAGGGATCCTATTCATGAGGCCGTGGCCTTCTCCTCCGCGAATGATCGGCCGCAAGAGGAGTTTTCACGAAGCGCGTCGAGTTGCTCGGTTGCGCTTCTCTGGATGTGTGAGGTCCGGCCGCGGCCTTTGTTTGTGTTCTTTGCGAGTCCTCTCAGGCCGCGCCTGACCGGTGGTTATCTAGGCCGAGCCGGAACTGAAGGGACCTTGGGCTGGGCTTGAACGGTGATTCACTGCTTGGGTGCGTGTGATCAAATCGGTTGCGAATCCTTGAAGCAGAAGTGAATTTCAGATTCAACGTGACCCACACCATGGATGCAGATCTTGTGACTCAATGGAAGAAATTGTTCTTGACAGACAAAGAAAAATCGTTGATTGAGGCTCGAAGGAATGAAGATACGCTGCTGAAAAAATGCATGTCACTGCTGGTTGTTGGAGGATTTGTGGCACAAATCACAGTCAACCAGGGGGCCCTAAGAAACACTCTTTAGAATTTATGGAAACTGGAAGCGGGAGTGGCTATCCGGGAAGTGGAGAGAAATATCCTTGTCTTTGAGTTCTTCAACGAAAAAGATAGAGAAAAAATCCTTAGAGGGAGGCCATGGTCCTTTGATAACCAACTCCTCCTCATGGAGGAATTTGAAGGTGGAGATGATTTCCAGCACATTAACCTTACTTGATCCCCCTTCTGGTTACGTATCAAAGGAATTCCTTTCCAGGGCAGAACGAAACGGGTTCTGAGAGATATTGGTGATCGCATTGGAAAATTTATTGAGTGGGACTGTTTGGACCCAATCTAATGGGGACCTGTGGTTCAGATTAAAGTTGAGGTCGAAGTGTCAGAGCCTCTAATGAGGGGAATGTTTTTGTAGCTTGATGGCGCTCACATGTGGATCTCATTCGAGTTTGAGAAACTCCCAATCTTCTGCTTCTTCTGTGGACGTATTGGACATCTGGATAGAGCATGTGATGGAAAGAAAAGGAATGCATCAGGTAATATCATACTACAATATGGTCCCTGGCTACGAGCCAAAACACCAAAAATTTCCTTTATCCCAAAGGCGGAAAAACAAAAGGATCGTGATCGCCTCACGATGGCTCACATGGGGCGGGCGGAAAATGAGCACACTAAAGTCATCAAAATTGGACCTCTAGAGTTTCCTAAAGAAATCCCAATCCTTCAGAGGGAAGCAGGTAGACATCCCCAGATCATAATCCCCACGTGCAATTATGAGGATTTCCAGGAGAGTCGAATGAAGAAACAAGAAATCGAATCAGGCACAGATTCTACCCCCTAAAAGTTACCCCCAAAACACCAACAGAGCCGGTTCCCAAACCAGTGAACCCTAAAAAAAAAATCTCGGACCCAAAGAAAATGTGCACCGAACCACCAGATCCTGACCCTGATCCAGAAACGGTCACATCAAACTACTGTCTAAATAGTGACTCTAGGATGTTAGGATTAACGGTACCAGGCCCTGTCACTCATCGAACTTGGAAGAGGGCGCACTGTGATAATAGAGAAGGAAAAGGAATTAATCCAAAACCTGGGGAGCTGAGATGATGAATTGAAATGAGTACTTCGGCTGAAAGTATCCCAAAAAGATGGAAAGCGGTGGGAGGAAATATGATCCCGGAGGAATCAAAGGCAGAGACGGGTACGGCCCAGCCCCGCCTAGAGCAATGATCATTTTATGCTGGAACTGTCATGGGCTTGGAAAACCACGAATGGTTCGAATTCTCCAGCGCCATTACACTCAAAGACGCCCTGATATGGTTTTCATGTCCGAAACCATATTGGAAAACAAGGACACCACTGGCCTTGAGCTGAAATGCGGCTTCCAAGGCTGCCTCTCGGTTCCCCGACAAGGCCACTCAGGGGGTCTCTGTCTCATATGGAAGGAAAATGTTGATGTTAGGATCTTATCCTTCTCCTTGCACCATGTGGCAGCGGCTATTCATGACGCCCATACCCCACCGTGGACCTTTGTGGCCTTCTATGGCTGGCTAACCCACACTGAGAAGTGGAAGTCGTGGGATCTCCTGTGCAATCTGCGACGTGACCTGCTTAGCCCTTTTCTCATTGGGGGTGATTTTAAAGAGATCTTGTACCAGAAAAAAAAAGTGGTGGAGCTCTTCAACCCTCTTTGTCGATGTCTGAATTTAAGGATGCCATTACTAGGGCAGATCTGGTCGATCTGGGATTCACGGGGAGCCCATTCACATGGTTCCGGGGCAGCACGGACGAAACCCGTATCACGGAGCACTTCGACAGATTTCTAGGCTCAACGGATTGGATGGATATTTTCAGAATGTTTCACATTGAGCACCTGTCTCTCAACTGCTTGGACCACTATCCAATTGTGATTGAATGCACCCAAGGAGACCTCAACAACAAAGGCAGAAGACCCTTTAGATTTGAAAGCTTCTGGACTAAAGAACACGAATGTGAAGATGTGATCCAGTCAGGCTGGAAGTGTGGAAATGCAGACATTGGGTCAAATCTCCAAAAAATTGCATCTGATTTGAGGACGTGGAGCAATATCAAATTCCGTCAACCTAACAGGCAATGTGATTTCCTCAAAAGAAAACTGTGCAAGCTTCTCAACCAACCCCCATCCAATTACACTATCTCCAAAATCAGTGCCACTCAAAGGGATCTGGATGCTGCCCTGCGAATCAAGGAAAGTTTCTGAGCTATGAGGGCACGTGACATCCACATTAAAGAAGGGGACGCCAATACCCGCTATTTTCATTTGAAAGCCTTAGCTAGGCGCCATAAAAATTTAATCTCTTTCATCTCGCATCCAGATGGTACCAAAGCCTTCGACAACGATGGAATCCAAGACGTTATCACCAATTATTTCCAGAATCTCTTTTCGGCTGGTAGTCTTAACATCTCTGCCGAAGTGGAAGACTGCATTAGACCTGTGATCACTAATGAAATTAATAGGCAACTTACCAAAGATGTGATGAACGAAGAGATTCGTCTGGCCCTGAAACATGTCCACCCTACTAAGGCCCCAGGCCCGGATGACTTCCACGCCCTCTTCTATAAACAATACTATCACATTATTGGCCCTAACATCTACAACCTGATGAAGAAGATCTGGGCTGGGGAAACAAGCCTGTCCGACATTAACGAAACTATCCTCATCCTCATCCCTAAAATCAAGAAACCCCTCATGGTACCTGATTTTAGACCTATCAGCCTCTGCAATGTCTTGTACAAGATCTTCTCGAAGATCCTGGTTAATCGGTTACGCCCATGGTTGCTTGATATCATATCGGAAAATCAGAGTGCCTTCGTGGCCAAGAGACAGATTACAGATAATGACATTGTGGCCCATGAAGTGTTCCACTCAATGAAAACACGCTCCACCGCAAAAAGAGGAATCATGGCATGGAAACTGGACATGACCAAAGCCTACGATAAAGTAGAATGGAATTTCCTCAGATTCGTGATGCTGAAAATGGGATTTTGCTTTAATTGGACAGAGATGATCATGAATTGTGTCTCATCTGTTTCCTTCCATATTAATGTCAATGGGGTGCTCACATGTGGCTTCTCCCCATCCCGTGGCCTATGCCAGGGAGACCCTCTATCCCCTTTTCTTTTTATCCTGGTGGCTGATGGTTTTTCTAACCTCATGTCCAGGGAAGCTTCCTCTCATTCAATTCATGGGGAAAAGGTCTGCCGTGCAAGCCCACCGGTCTCACACCTTTTTTTTGCCGACGACTACCTTCTTTTCTCTAGAGAAACCCAGAATGAGTTCCTCACTATAGGCCATATGATCCAACAGTATGAGAGGGCCTATGGGAAAAAAATCAATCATGGAAAGTCGGAAGTCTCATTTAGCTCTGGGGTCCCACTTTCCAAAATAGAAGAGATTTGTGCCATTGCAGGCATTCATATGGTCGAGAAGCATCAGAAGTACCTCGAGCTTCCCACAGTGATCGGCCGTTCCAAAAAATAAATCTTCACCTCGCTGCTTGATAGGATAGAGAAAAAAATCCAAGTATGGACTCCAAAAAGAATTTACAAGGCCGACAAAGAAACCCTCATTAAGTATGCCCTTTAATCTATTCCCAGCTACTTTATGTCCCTGTTTAAGCTCCCTGATGTGGTTTTCAATCAGATCCATTCGCACACAACAAACTTCTGGTGGGGACAAAACAATGGAAAGAATAAAACCCACTGGATCACCTGAAAAAATCTCTGCCAGCCAAAATCTGATGGAGGAATGGGTTTCCGGGACCTATTTCACTTTAATGATGCATTGCTGGCAAAGAAAGGATGGAACCTTATTAACAACCCATCCTCTCTCTGTTCGCGAGTTCTCCGTGCTAAATATTTTCCCCACAAGGATTTCCAGGACTCCTCTCTTGGCCCCCGACCCAGCTTCCTCTGGAGAAGCGTCTGGAGCTCTTGCAGCCTCCTGGAGAGAGGGATGGGTTGGAGGATTGGGAATGAGACATATGTTTCTATCTGGACGGACCCCTGGCCGATCGATAAGGATGACAGGTGGGCATCATCACCAGCCCCACCTGGGATCGAAGATGCCACCGTCCGGTGCCTATTTGCTGATCATGGGAATGGGTGGTGCACGGAAAAGCTTCAATCATGGTTAAATGAAAGAGATAGAAGGATTATAAAGAGTATCCCCTGTGTTCCGGATGTAGGCCCCGACCACCTCTTCTGGATCAATGACATCTCGGGAGTCTATACGGTGAAATCTGGCTATCGACTCGCTATTTTCTATAAGTATGACGCTAGGGAGGGAGGGCCATGGGATTTGCTGTGGAAGCTCAACGTCCCCCCAAAAATCTGCCACTTCTGGTGGCAAGTGTGCTCAGGCACCCTCCCTACTAAGAGATTCCTTGTCTTCCAACATTACTCCAGTGACATGTTCTACCCCTTCTGCCCAGACGTCCCAGAATCCCTCCTCCATGCTATCATCCAATGTCCGGGGGCAAAAAAGATTTGGAACAAATGGGGCTCAACTGCGGATTCCTCACTAATTTTGTCCTCTGACCTCCCCTCACTCCTGAAGCATTGGTGATCTTCCTCATCGCCGACCTTGTCGGGATCTCTTTGCATCATGGATTGGATCATTTGGGTTCGCCGTAACGATGCAGTTTTCAACTATGTCTTCAAGTCTCCTGATTTCTGGATTGAACGAGCATCATCCTACATTGAGGGCTGACAGCATCACTCTGGTCAAAAAATTCCCTTTGGATCCCTCCCCCCCCTCCCAGTGGTGTCTACCACCGGAAGGGATCCTCAAGATTAATGTGGATGCATCTCTCCCCAAGGATGGTTCTATCGGCCTTGGTCTGCTGGACCGGGATCATTTGGGTCAAATCATCACAGCCAAACACGAATCCCATCGTGCTCTTTGGGAACCCATTGTTTCCGAAGCCGCTGCCATCCTCACTGGAATGACGGTTTCTAAAGATCGTGGATGGGAGAAGATCCACCTTGAATCGGACTGTCTCACTGTTATCAAGACCATCAACCGCAATGATGACGACCTTCAATCTTATGGTCCCATCATCTGGAAAATCCAATCTCTCCGTCAATGTTTCATTTCCTTCACCTTCTCCTTCATCATAAGGGAAGGGAACAATGTTGTCCACCAGCTGGCGGCCTCTGGCCCCCGTGATAACGACCAGCTCTGGCTGGACAACTTTCCGTCCTGGCTTTGCACTTGTACTTCCGCTGATCTCAGTTTTTAATGAATTCGTCTTTTGTTCAAAAAAAAAAAAATATATTCATTAATGCCATTTTAATCTTTCTGTAATTTTATTTTCCTAAATGTGGAGTTTGGTTCAGAGTTAACAATTGGTAAGAGTTTTTTGAAACAATCTCATCACTTTTCATGATTGTTTATGGTTATGATTACTATAATGAAATATTTTTATTTGTATCTCAATAAAATTAATGAATATTATTCTACATTGGGTATTCATGAATTATTAAAGTATTGGCCCAATTTTTATACCATTTGATTCATAATATAGTTTGGAAAGTCTTTTTAAGAGAGTCCAGCTTTACTGTCTCTTTAATGGGAAATCTGTGTTCTTTAAAAACATTTTTTTCATAAAAGGGTGTCCAAAAATATTATACTATTCTGTAATAAACATTAAAAAAAACTTCCAATTTTTATTTTACCAATGTTTTTAATGGAGTCATGTTGTCTTTTTCTGAATAAGTTGTTTTATACCCTTTTTATAGTGAAAAAAGAATTTTATTTTTACCTTGTACAACATGTATTGATATACCTGTTGTCATTTTTATGAAGCTTACATCGCAAGTTTATAAGATTAAATATTTATGAATTTGTTTTTAAAAGTATTTTCATGTAAATAGTTTTCAATAATTTTTTGATCATATCTTATAAGATTTCAAGTAAAATTTTTTTCAAAATGTTTTGAAGCCTTATTTATATGTTTGAAAAGTATTTTCAATGAAATAGATATCAAAAAAAATTAAGCATCATTCAGAAGTTTTAATGTGAAAAGTTTTTCAATTTTTTTTAAATTTATTTAAATGTTTTAAAAGTGTTATCAATGGAAAATGTTTTTTTATGTAGTTTGATTCTTATTTTATAAATTTTCATGGAAAAGGGTCTTCAATTTTTTTTAATATTCTTTTATAAGTTTTCAAGGAAAATGATTTCAAAAAGATTTCATGACTTCTTTCTATGTATTTAAATTATTTTAAAATAAAATAAATTTATAATATTTTTTCTACTTTAAAAATACTTTACCAGAGAAGAAATGATATTTTCCTCAAGAAATTTTTTGAAAATATCATTCTGTGTTATTTTACCTGTAAGATGACATCTGTTGTGGTTAATAAATACTTTTTATGAAATGATACAAAGTTTCCATTAATATTTTTTCTTTAATGTGTTATGTTTTGATGGAATAATTCCTACGACAATAATTTAACATCCATAGGTTATATTCTTTTATAACCTCCTTCTCTTTCCAAGTTATTCATTGATGAAATGATTATAAAACCCATCTCTTTTCCGTAAGTTATAATGTGATGAAATGTTAATGATACAAATTTCATTTTATCGGTTATGATTTGATGCTTATATAACCCATATATTTTCATGTATCAGGATATGATGATTTTTTTGGAATAATAATGTAGAATTCATTATGTGATGGGTGGGACCTAAACCTCCTTCTAATGCATTGGATGATGATAAATGTTTTATGAAATCAAAGGGTACACAGGTGATCATTTGAATCCTGAATCCAGAGGGTATATGGGTAGGAATCCCATGTCCAAAACAAGAGGATATACAAGAGTATATTTGAAGCATAAAATAAGAGGGTATACGGGATGAAATCCCTAGCCTAAAACAAGAGGCAAAACATAAGGAAATCCGAAGCCCGAAATAAGAGGGCACATGGGGGGACATCGTAATTTGGAAATAAGAGGGTACACAAGAAGGCATACCAAGCCTGAAGCATGTACATGGGTGATAAACCCATGCCTAAAATGTTACAAAGTCCTTCGTAGGCTTCCTTGAAATAGGGTTATTACATGAATATGTGTTTTCCACAATTCCATGTTTTATTCATATCTTATTATTTCATGGATTATGTTATTTACTTCATTATAATTAATGTCCTATGAACTAATAATATTTATTATGATCTCTAATATACATGGTATGATATTCAAATTGTATGCTCATGTTCTTTATCCTTTTGATCATGTTATGCTTACAAATTTCCTTTTTATGCCCTTAATAAGATTTCACCCATTTATTTTGATTCCATTCCCTTGGTTATGAATAAATGTTTCAGGTAGAATTACTAAAGGTAGAGATATTCATTGGATATGTTGAAGGAAATTCACCAAGATAACAGATTTTGTTTCTATGTTTCCAAAGACTCTAAACTATTATGGTCCACAGGATTGTACTTTTGTAATGTAATGAATATTTATCTAAAATGATGTAATATCCATATATGTTACTCCTAGATCTTTATAGTTGGTATTAAAGGAATGGTTTATTCATACTTTGGAAACTAGGAAAATAAAAATTTAGTGAAATCCCTATGTATATTTCTATGGATATGTGAAGGGATATCTCTAAGGATTAGTATAAGGATAAGTTAACATTTACGAAAATATCCTAGAATTTTGGAAAAGGAGAATTTAAGTGGTTCCCTAAAAATAAATACTTTTTTGGATACTACAGGTGGAGGTTTCCATGAAACATATATACTTAGGGGTAACAACTCCAACAAGATATTTCAGGCCAGACTTGGGGTAATATAGTACACGGTTATGGGTCTTACTACACATCTTGTCTAACACTACTGAGGGATATTATTTAGAATGTCACAAACTCATCCAAAAAACAATGAATTATTTGAATATAATATGACTATGATTAAATTTGGATAAATATAAGGTGGGTTTAATTAAAAGGAATGTTTCATGATTTAGAAATCCTATAAGTAATTATCCATGATTATGAGGTTTTCATATATGACATGTGTTTCTCATCCCCTTATTTTTTTCAAAGGAGGAAACTAGATGGAAAATGTTTAACATTGACTATTTCAAACGTGGAATGTATGGGAATTATGAAAAATGATTTTCCAGGATAAAATCTCAAAAAGAGAATCTGGAAGGTGGTATGAGTATTGGTTATACTTTTGAAGATAATGAGACCGAAAACAATGTGTGAAAGGTATTTGATGTTAATCTAGTATTTTTTACATTGATCATAAAAATCATGATTAAATTTAAGTCTTGAAAGCATAAGGCATGGTTCATATTTTATATTGTTGGATGGTTTTATTAAGGAATTTTTTGATGAAGCCTGAGTAATGGTTTAAGAATAAATATGGATGAATAAAGTACTTATGTTTTGGAATTGAAAGATTATGATATAGGAATATATATATATATATAATTATTTTCAATATATTTTTTCATTAAGTATTGAAAAACAAATAGTGATAAAGACTATGAAAATTGATGTTTTGATTTGGGGAAGGTAACGTTAATGTGACCAAGATGTTGAGATAATTGTTTTTTCCTTTGATAAAGATAAGATTGATTTGGATAAAGTAATTTGGACAAAACTAATTAACATGGATCTAATTATTTATTAGTTGAAAAAGTATTCTATGTCATCATGGAAAAAGTTTACAACTTCTTATATTCAAGAAATAATCCTGGTAACCTTTGGAATAAGGAAGCATCCATGTTATCCAAAAGTATTTATGGTAATTCATGTTATTAACATGTTTCAAGAGAATATATGATGTGGGTATTCACATTTTTGGAATGTGAAAACCAAAATATACTTTTTTATATTTGGGTGATCGGTGTTATGAGGATTTTGTAACTTATTTTTAATATTTTTTATCTTTATAAAGGGTTATAAGGATAATAATTTATAGAAGGAATAAGTTAATCTTTGTTAGAAGTTTGTGAGAATAAAGTATTATCTAATCTAATGGGGATTTATTCATATTGGATAACATGTTATGGAAACATGGAATTGATGATAAATGATTACATAGGGGATGAAATATCATGGATCCCATTATAAGTTTGTACTTAAGTAATGACAAAATTTCTTCCCCAGTTAGAGAAAGAGGTGAAGTGGATCAAGGAACAACAAAGGGTAAGATTTTCATAAAACCATGCAAGTATATCTTTTCAAGAATATTCTTAAACAATTTGACAATTACCTAAAAATAAAATATTTTTATCATACTTTGGTTTTATTGAACCTAGGGATTTTAAGTCATTACATATTTATGATTTTAAGGCCCCCAAATTTCCATTGATCATTTCATGGATAGTTATTGATGACCTCAATCACACCCTATAAATATTTAATCTTTCTCCATGTATAATATACATTTTCGAACTATGTTACACTATATAGAAACTCATTTATATGTTACATTGGTTAACCGTTGCAGTTCCATCTTTCCCTTTTTATTGGAAATTTTAGTATTTATTTTTGCATTGTGGGTTTAAATGAATGAAACATTCAATTATTAAACCTTTGATAAACTAGATTGATTTTTAGGTAGAAATTAATTTTAAGGGGGTATAATTTAATACCCTTAGATTTTTTGAATTATTTTGTTCAATTTAATTTAATATATTTTATATTTGTCATATCAAGAAACACTAAAAATAATTTATTTTATATTATAGCACTATGTTTGGCTTGAGTTATATGCAACACCAATTTAATCATGAACTACACACAATATGAATTTTATATTTCTCTATATGTAATACTTATGTTATCTTGTGTTTAATTCAATAATGCCTTTACTCGATGACTTGCATAACATGCATGATAGATTTTTAAAGAACAATAATATATCATTAAAATGTTATTATATAAAATAATAAGATGTAACACATCCAATAAATAAGTGGTTATGAATAATATTAACTAATTTATGACAATATTTTGTTTTCACAAATATAATATAAATTCATAGGTTACAAATTATTTAGAAATTAATACGAAAACTAATTGAATCTAAAAGGAAATATTATTATTTTTATGGTTGGACAAATATTTTACCCTAAAAAATTAATTTTTTTACAATTAGTGAGTGTCATAAATGTTATATATATATATTACATATTAAATAAAATAATTTTCATATTAATAAAATATATTTGATAGAAATAAGATAGGAACAAACCTATTTTTTTCATAAAACCCTATATTGTTATAAAAGTGGTTTTGTAGCCTTTTAATGGAGAAAAATATTATATATAAAATTTGGAACATTTATAGATTTAATAAATCAAAATAAACCTCATATTTAAATTAATATCTTAAAAATTATGATAGGATAAATGTTTTTAACTTTCTTATAAGGTTTATTTTTAATGAATATTTAAAAATAATGGATTTCCATTCAAAAATGAATTTTTGTCTAATGTATTTATATAGATAAATTATATTTTAACTTTGTTTTAATTTTTTATTAGATAATATTTTTATCCATTAATAAAATTTAGGTCATTATATTAAATTTAACATTGAAATTGGTTATAAAAACATTTTAATGGATTGTATGTTTTTACATTAAAAATCCACTATGTTATTCTGTTAGCGAGATTAAATTTTAATTACTTTCTAACACTTAAATGATTGGAATTTAAAGAAATGTATTCATATTTAAGAATATAATAATTTATATTTTTTAATATGTTCAACATAGTTTTTGATGAAATTTATTAGTGAATGAAGTTAAAATTATCTATTGTGATTATTGGTAATAAGGGAATAAACCATAAATTTAAAGGCACAAATGACCTATCCAAATGTTAAAAACCCATTTTATGAAAATATTTCGGTCACAATCCTTCCATTATTGAGTTTAGTTTGTTTTTAAGTCTTTTTATGTCAATATGTTTATACACCTAACTTGTTTTTAAAAATTTCATGTGTGTCTTTTCCCTTCCATTATTGATTTTAGTTTGTTTTTATGTCTTTTAAGGTATTACACAAACCCTTTTCAGTGATTATTCTAGATCATTTCTCATGGATAATTACTACATAGTTTTTAAAGGATGATTATTATAATGATAACTGAATTATTTTTAATTATATGAATGATTCAAAATATGTTATTCCGTTATGATTGAATTATTCTAACTATAATTTTTATTCTGTAGTGATAATTAATGATAAATCAATGAAATGATTATTTTTGACTATAATAGATAACTTTTTGAGATTATATAGGAAATTATCCATTTTCAAATATTTAATAAAAGGATGATGAAATCTGATTGTTAACACATGTTCATGATAAAAATTGTTACACATTTATAATGTGGTGAATTTTTACAAAGCCACATTACACTACACTATATTACCAGAGAACCCAATCTTGATTGATCTATAACTATGAGTGGTTAATTTTTACATATTTACACCATATAATCCTTATATGTCATTTTATTAAATTAACTAGTTATATTTAATTATGTTGAATCAACTATGAGAAAAAAACATGTTTTAATCACTCTGCTCATACAATGTTCTATCTTAATAAAAGTTATATGCTGGTTATGTTTACCTAAATAATAATCATACACATTGGTTGTGACTTGGGACAAGTAAATGATTTTTTTATTGTTCCTTGTTCTTTGTAATGGTATGTGGATTCATTTTACACTTTAAAAGGAAAGTTTTTTGTTATGATTTTTGGTTTATAATAGATGAGGTTTTTGGGATCATTCCTCTCGGGTGAAAACTATAATTTGTAATGTGATGTAACTTTCCTTAAAAATTGTGTTATATTTTACTATATATCATACCTTTTGGGAAATATAGGAGTGTTAAGTGAATACTTATGAACTTTTTGATCTAAAATACTATGAAAATATTTTTTATATCTCAATTACATTATTTTTGTAAAAAATATCACTCACTGAACAAATTATTTATTATTATAATTTATTATTATTTTTAGTAATCAAATAACACATTATATTTTATATTTTTCTTTTTTTGATATTTTTAACTCACTCCCATCATGAATTTACCATCACTCCACCTTGAAATTTTTTTAGGAGGGGAGTTTCTTTAAGAGTAGACCAATGGTAATTTAGTGAGAGTCCTCAATGGTGGAAAATAATCCAATTAGTATAGGATGAGTTGAATGATTCCAAAAGTGTGGACCCCTTGAAATGAAGTGAGATTTATGATGGGTATTTGAAACCTAACCAAAGAATAATGATATCTAATAATATTATTTGAAGGTGGAGTGATACATATTAGTGATAGTGGCTGATTAATGATTTATGGGTGGGTATATAACTATATTAAAAAAATTATTTTATAATGAGTTCCATATGGGTGGAAAACTATGTGGATGTTTATTAGTGATATCATTTTTAATAGATATGATTTTATAATGAAAAGTGGGAGGATGTAATTTTTTTAGAAAAGTGGGATGATGTTTTCTAGAATATATGCTAATGGATGGTTTACTACAAGAAATTGTTGTGATTGACTTTTTTACTCTATTCTAAAATTAATGTATTAGTGTACATCATTAATATGGAAACATGTGTTTTCTTGGTAGAATATTATATAATATATTTTAATTATTACAGTTTTTTATATAAACTATTATTAATACTACATTGATTGATATTCTGGTATTGTTGGGAAACCTTATCTTTGGACACATGAATGTTTTTATAATAGAATATTGCATTATACATTACATGAAGTATAGAAGGGGTTTTGGGATTATGGATGTTTTTTTATTATGTATGGATTTTATAAAATGATACCCATTTATTTACATTTTTCTTATATTATTTTTGGAAAGGAAAACATTTTACTATTGATGTTATAATATTTTTAATAAAATGTAATAGATTCCAATCCTTAGTTATATTACATTATTTTTTCAATCCACTAACCGATGGTCTATTGATGATTGGATTTGGGGTTCACACATATAATCATCGTCTAACTTGGTGGTGTCAAGGGGGGGGGTGTGGAATGCCATGAAATTATTTTTTAGGAGAGGGGAAGATGATATTGGTAGTGCCACTCATATATGGTATGAATGAAATTCCCCACCTCATCGTACCATATAATAGTTTCTATACATAGGGTATAACATGACCCCATGCATGCCTCCATATATTCTAGAGAGTATAGATTAGTAGTCACTGTCTAAGTTGTTACAACGGGAATACTATGAACTATTATAAAATAAAAATATTTAAAATAACCAATTAAAATAAATAATAAATAATAATATTATTCATATTCAAAAACTCAAAATAAGGTTATAAAAAATGTAATATGGAAGTGTATAGTCATACATCACAACTGGTCACCCATTAAGATAAACACATAATCAATATAAACAAAAGGAGTGAATCACATGGAGACTCTATGATATACACCAACCCTTATAACATTCGAATATCCAATCCCAATTGAGATTATTTTGATTTATGATGGAACATCAGTGCCCTCACATATATGAACCAATGAACAATCAGGTCTACACAGGTATCAAAGTGGCTTCAAATCTCAAACAAGGTGTTCTTATAACTAAATAAAAAATAACCAAGTATGTACCTACCATAACTAGTAAACATAGTTTACAAAAATGTGATATACAACAAAAATGGAAATTATAGTAGAAATATAATAATAATATTTACAATTGATCCTCATGTTCAAACATGACAATATAGATTGACCACACTTGTGTTAGCTTGTTCCATAGTTTCTTTGATCATGAAAACTACCCATTTTAATCTAGGGAAATAAACACTCAACAATATGAAATATAAGGAAACTCCTTTTGAACCCATTGTTATAATCATTTTTTACCAGTAATAACTATCTAATCATTTTTAGGATTTGTGAAGACTCATATAAAAATATAGAGTGGTCACTATAATGTAAAACTGTAGATCTCCCAATGACCACGATAGATTAGTAATATTTTTTATCATATATGTTGTAGTGAGGTTTTGATAAAACAATTATGGATGTCAGCATGATAGTCAATCTACCAGTTTTTCAAGAATCTCATAAAATTATCAGTATAATGAAATTTATTGGGTAGAATCAATTTTAAAAGAATTATATATATATGATTAATCTATATGGAAAACTTTTGACCAATTGTTAATTTATTATCATGGAATTGATATAAATAAGGGATCCTCATTTTTATAGTACTATTGATGGACTCCCAAAAATGTAGGAGATTAGTGAAACGTAATTACTATTTATAATCATTATATAAATTTTACAGAACACATTTTGAAGGTGTGATATAGTACTTAGATGTATTGATATACCTGGGTTATGATTCATAGTGATCATACATTATAAATTCAGTGAAATGAAATATTTAATGTTTTCTACAATGGATGTTAGATGTAAATTTTAATGACATGAAACAATTGTGTGTTTTTCTATAAATTGATTTGATTTTAATCCGTGTTGGCTTAAAAATTTTTTGATTATTAATTTTATTTAGTTTGGTGATTTGGGTGAGGTATATTAATTTTTGGTTTGCACATAAGGAACTCTTAGACGCATCCTATTGGTGACCTATTTATACCAGTGTGATCTTTCAGTGCTAAATTTTTGGGGTAATAAATTCCACTTAAATTGTAATTAATTTGTGTAAAAAGAACATCATGATGTTTTCTAATAATTATATATATATATATATTTAATTAGTAAAAGAAATGATAAATTTATACCATTCACATATATTTTGTGATTCAATATAATTAATTTCATTATATTTTCATAACATGAGATGAGATAAAGTTGTGGATAAAAAAATTTAATGGATGGAATTTTAGATTTTGGATTATTTATATGTTGTACTAACTCATTTATAAATATCTAAAAATTCAATTAAAAAGTGATAAACTGTGGAAAATAGAGAAAGGAAAATGGGAAAGAAAAAATATAATGGTGTTAGGATTTGTGATTATTTCCTTAGAACATAGTGTTTCTATGAATATTTAAGAAAAGTGTAATATATAATTGTTAATATAAAGCATGGAAAAAGTTTTCGAAATCCAAAAGAATCCAAAAAATGTTTCACTAATGTGATGAAAATTCAATGTAAGGGATTTGGAAGGGAGATATACTAATGATCATGTGAAAAAATATAACCAAGATAGAATCCAATTTGAATCTATAAGGTAACATTTATAGATGATTTAAAAGTGATATTATTATTATCATCATTTTCATAATAATGGGACAAAATGGTAACAATGGTAAGTAAATCAAATATGAAATAATATATTATATTCAACAATGTCTATAACATGATTATTAATTAATAGAACATGTGATGGGGGAATTATTTGTCTTCCAGTGATGTATTATTTGTGTATTATGTGTATATTGATGATATCTTTTACCTTATTGAATAAGTCAAATGAAATCAGGAGGGAATATTTGGGATAATAATTGGAGTAAATTTACTAGACCAAATTTTTTGTGTTGGAACTGTGGTAATAAGGGAATCTAATTTTTTTCTCCTAGATAATACTATATATTTCAGAATAATGACTTCATTATGATAAAATTTGGTGAATTAAATAAGAAATAGTAGTTCCAATGTAATTTTTTACTCCAAGACATCATTAAAATCACGTATCATTGATTTTGGGTAATCATTTAACATAAATATTTAGAAGTAATGGATAATCAATTATATATTTATAATCTTTTAAAAACCACATTTAGAATTTTATGAAGCTATTTACATCAAGGGTAATGATGACGTTGAAATTTAGTTGATGAATAATAGTTTTCTTAAACTACATGGAGTTTTGTATAATATATTTTTTGGAAGAATATAATTTCATTATTATAATTGGAAGAAATTTATAATGAAAAAATTTAAACAAATTGAGTATGGAAAATCACTTAAGGAAACATGGTAATAGAAATATGTGTAAGAGATGACACATTATGTTTGAATAAGGAATGTGCAAACCAAACATTCTTAAACATTGTCAATCACAAATTTCAAATTGTGTAACTGTTATCTTTAAAACATCATTAAGAAAAGAATGAGTGTTCTAGAAGAGATAGAAAATTTTATGATGGAATATTCATAGTTATACTTCAGATATAGTCAAATTTGAGTTTTAATATTATAAAAAGAACACTAAAATAGTGGAAGTTATAAATTTTTGATATGTATATCTTGTGAACATACCCAGTTAAATATCAGTAAGGGTCACATTTCATTATGAAATTCATTAACAGAACAATTAAGAATGTATGGATATAAATCATAAAACATAAATCTAAAGTGTTTAGAGTGTTCTTATAATATATAATACTGTGTCAAGGGGAAATATAGTTTAATATAAAAACCATGAGATCTAGAAATAGTTGTTGGTAAAAATTAAGAAGTTTCTATAACTTTTTCAATCACATAGGCTTTCGGAGTGTGAAGTGTATTCATTAAATTTCTGATAAAAATGGAATACCAAAAAAGATGAATAGGAAATTACAGGAAGTGAATGAAATATGAATCTATATTTTAAAATTCCTAGGGTTTTTGGGAGGAATGATTTAGTACCACTTCATATTGGATTTATCAAATACCCAAATAAATAATGGGATAATAATTTTCGGAAACCCTATAGAAGGAAAATGATCCATAATTATCTCACCCCAATGTCATGGAAATAATAGGGTACATTCATGTGAATTCCCAAGAAAACAATAATATTCGATATAAATAATATTGATGTCTCTTTATAAGATACGGTTTTTAGGATAATGAGTATTGAAATTGGGATTTTGATAATAAAGAGGTCATTAAAATAAAAATATATTCTCTTTAATGATTATTTCATGTGGAAGGAGAAGAATTTAATAGTGAAAGAAGTTTAAGGTGAGTAATAAATGTTAATTCAAAATCAGTTAAATAGATGAACTATAAGATAAAAAATTTAACATAATTCATGAGGCACTAAGTATACTAGATGTTCAAAAACTATTAATGTAAACCAATAGGTAAACATATAAGGATTTATATTGATATCAACAAATGATGTACCAATAAACTGCAAGAACTAGTAATCATGGTCTACAATTTTGGATGGTAAAATTTGAAAGACATTCGTTTTAAAATATAATAGAAACATGTTCAATTTTATAAGTTAATGAGAATTAGAAAACTATTTGATGTTATTGATCTAACATGTACTAGATTCCTTTAACGGATGAATGAAAACTATAATTCCCCAATGAAGATGACAACCTATGAGATTCCAACAAAAAAGAGTTAGATATAAGGAATGATTTAGATTCACTGAATGTGAAAATCATTTCCCAAATATAATAAGGTAACATGAGGACATGTGTATTTTCCAATTAAAAGGAGAAAATTAAAGAAGTAATAGGTATAAAGAAATGCTAGGGGCCAATGAATTTCAATAAAATAAGGGAATTATAATTAATGGAATTTTTTCTATGAAAATTAAAAAATTATCATTCGAGATGCGGTGAGTTTAGTTATCTATGGATGAATAAATGTTGAATATATGTATTTGAATATAGATTTTAATCACGTGTAATGATATTTAGAATTCAATATGAAGATACCTCCAACTTTTATATAAGATAATAATTAGGACTTGTTGTGTAAACTTAAGAAAAATATATATGGTTTGAAACAAGCAGTAAGGTAGTGGAACTTAAATTTTTTACTTCTTCATGGTGGATAAGTGTTTCAAATGAAGAAACATGGATCATTTCTATAATAAAAAATAATATAGTTATATGATTTTCACTATTTTATTATTTTTCATAGTTGATATTTTCTGGTGGGTTCGTAAACCCAATAGATTTAGGAGCTGAATATGACTTGGGGAGGATGTTTGAAATGTATTATATTGGGGTGATAATAAAGATCATTAGAATTAATATTGAATATGATAAAAATAATTTAATCTTGGTTTTGTAAAAATAATAATATAAAAATAATATAATTAAAAAAATCATTTAATTGATATAAATATATTTTGGACACTTAAAACTCATTAGGGAACACAAAATATAAATGGAAAAAAATTCAAATAGCATAAGGATAAATCCATACGATTAAACTTTAAAAAGTATCACGCATTTCATAGTGTTAGCATGAATGAATCATTCCCATGTAGGGGGATATGTTATTTGGTTTAATTAAAATTTAGTGATATAATATTCGGAAGCTATGAAGTGAATATTGGTAAATCTTAACTTAATTTAATATATAACACTATTTTATTACATATTATGCTAAATTGACTGTGTATGTTTATATACAATTTGGGGGGAGACTCTAATTTACAAAAAGTAACATTTGTATATGTCATTAACTTTTGTAGAGTGGAATTTAACTAGATATAAATGATAAAAATAGTGATATCATTATGCACAAAGGATTTTTAATACGTTGGAGAAACAAAATAATACATGGAAATGAAATAGTATAATCTCCTATGTCATGATACATGATGTATCTAGAAATATGAAACAATTTACCAAAATATTCATCATAAGAAATATTCATCCAATAATTTGATTCTTCAAATGATGATGAAACACATCGACCTCATGTAACATTATATTTTAATGTTTTATGAAGATGTAGTGTTGGTATTATGGATGATATACATATAATAAATTATAGTCGATATATTCATATAAATATTTGTTTAGGATAACCTAAAACAAACTATTCCTTTCTTTTTATTAGGTGAATGGATGAGGAAGGAAGAGGAAAATTATACATAAGAGAACTATTGGGGGTGATTATTTCCAATGTATTAGAGGATTATAGGATATCTGTTGTGAAGTTTCCAAGTGGAAGGTTGTTAGGATTTGGGAAGTCTTTTTGTGAAGTGGGGTAAGCTCCCAAGAAGGAGAAACTCTAGAGGAATATTTTACGATTATTAATAATTGAAATAATGATTTATATATGAAGAAATGAGGATTCTATAAGTTTGTTAACTTTTGATGGATGTCCCAACGAGGTTCACTATAATGGTTTTTTAAGGTATTTCTAAAGTCAATGGGATAAGTTAGTTTTTGCATAAAAATAAAATCTATAAGTATTTGTTATAATGGAGTTAGGCATAAGGAACACTGTTGAAAACTTGACATAGTCTATCAGTCCATGGTGAGAAATAAGAGGTTAGTAGTTATATAGTGAAATGAATGGATGATTTTGGATTCAAGAGGTATGTGCAAACAAATAAATGTGTGGGACCCTCTATAAAAATTTGGTGGACACACTTTGCTGATGTGTTATGTAATGCATGGATCTAGTGATATATCTATCTTATGATTCATAGTTATTATACATTGTGCATCTAATGTAATTAATTATATAATGACTAATCATATTGATATAGGATGTAAATACAAACCACATAAGTAAAATGTGTCCTTTACTTTATTTCAATAATGATTTTCTTAAATGTTTGTTTTAGATCATGTAAATGGGGTATATGTATTTTTTGGATTCAGTGTGGTGATTTGGTTTAGGAACATTCATTTATGTTCTAGTAAACATAATATCTATAGAGTTCCTACTTGCGTAATTTTTCCACTAGTGTGGTATTCCATTTTAAAAATTTCAGTCTGTGACATTATACTTGAATGATAACAAATCATCTTGAATGAAGGGGAATAATATCTCTATTCGTAAACACATATGAACCATCCATATCCAAATGGTAGACTCTCTCCTAAAAGAAACCCATACAAGTCATCTAGAAAACAATGGAAGAGTCCCCATTTAAGAAAACCCATAAAATCCCCATGAACACTGGGGAAGACTAACCCTATTAGGAAACACATATATATCATATGAAACCATGGTGAGTAAA
This sequence comes from Viscum album, assembly GCA_963277665.1. Classification (NCBI taxonomy): domain Eukaryota; kingdom Viridiplantae; phylum Streptophyta; class Magnoliopsida; order Santalales; family Viscaceae; genus Viscum; species Viscum album. The sequence goes on along the minus strand of OY728143.1, from coordinate 1,039,227,472 downwards.
CTCCCTATTAGGAAATAGAATCAAATCATCTAGGACATAGGGAAAGAATCTCCTTAATTATAATCACATATTAAATAATTGGGCAAAAAAATGGTGTACTAACTCCTTGAGTATAAATAAAATCAATTTCAGGGAGTTAGTTTCCAATTCTTACTACCATAATACATCATCCTCACATGGGTTAAAAACTCACATAACCCATAATAAATCTCCTATTATGGCCTATGAGGTGAAAAATATATCTCTATCACTATACATATTTTAGGCTCACAATATCAAAATTTGGGTCATAATGTGACACCTGATGTCAATGATAGTTGTCTCCCTACACTAACATTCTCAGGAGTCAATGTAATATTGGGTCTCCTTCCATATTCCCTAAGGTAACACCGCATTCTAGACACAATTTATGAGATCCACTAACCAAATTTAATTTCCCTATACAATCTCATCACTTGGAAGAAATAATTTCTATCATAATCCTAGTAATTTTATTATCGAAACATTAACCTCATAGGAAAAGTTATATTGAAATCACACTAAGAAGATTTCATAATTTCCATCTCACATTCCAAGTAATCCTTGGCCATTAAACTCACATAACCAATCATAAATATACCGAGGTCCTACCCACCTATGTACTAACATACCCATGGTAGAGGAATACTCATATTACTCAACTAGATTACTAGGATAAGAATTTAAGGCATATGATTCCACAAGAGCCAAAATCAGGATTCGAAGGTGGAATCTTAGATGACCCTTACCTTGTCTCTGACTTCTCCCTACTCAATGGACCTAAGGGTACCTATCCCAATATATACTATAGTCAATCATTTAATTTAATCTATACTAATATGGGATACATGTATCTTATAAAATGTGTTTATAATAAATCCATCTACTATATGTAACTAACTCATAATGTTAGTTCTTAGGGGTCCTCCATGGATATTTGACCTTTCATTGTATCAATATGAAATAAAAAAATTATAATTATCAATATCAGGTCATTCATCAAACGGTAACACAACCAAATATTCCATTATTATTAATAATTCATGAACTCTTATGTATATGTTTATGGAGTACCTAGAACATACAGAGAGATACTCCCTTAATGAAGCTAGACCTCCATCACATAATCTTCTCTTAGCTTTTTCCACTCACATATCAACAGTCGATCACCATTATTATGAAAAAACCCAAAATTTATTTCATTATAAAAATTTATAACTTATTTAAAAAACTAATTAAAATATGAATAATTGGGTAAAGATATACCAGAATCATTATTTCTTTGAATCTTCAAGAAAGTTATTGTGTTCCACTCCTTAATAACCCCCAACACTAATCTACACATAAATCTCAAATTTACCCACTTTATCGACAAAAAAATTCATACAATATCATCAAAACCCCTATAAAAATTAATTTACTGATGTAACTACAAAAAAAGAGATAAATAGTATGTGATCATCATCACAATAGGTTATATATCTCATATATGAAAAATACACATCATGTTGAATGATTTTTACCATGATTTAGTGTAAATCATCCATAAAATACCTATGAATGTGAACCCAAATCAGGGAGATGTAAAATGATTAGAAAAAAGAGGATCAAAGTGGGGTGAACTATAACTATAAAAATACATTTGTCTCCATTGAATAACCAATAATAATGGTATATCAATTGGAAGAATATGGGAGAAGGTCTTCCCATTTTTTCGCTATGTGAGGGTGATAAAAAATGTAGGAAGTCAATTAAAATTGTGGGCGGGGGGGGGGGGGGGGTGGAAGATTATTTTTTTTTAAATTTTAATGAATTGTAATTATTAGAATTATTTAACCACATGTTTTTATAAAATATACACTAAAAATGTATATCGAATTGTCTTGATACAAACTAGCTCCAACAAATTGATCACATGGTTTAAAAAAACATACAAAAACTGTGTCAACCACCCAAAATTATATATCATCACACATAGTTTCCCTTCATGATTTTATACTACTGAGAATAATTATTATGCATCACTACCAAACCCGATGAACCCCAAAATTTTTATCCTTCTGTACCACATAGTTTTCCTAAACTGTGTTGTAACATTTCACAGGAAAAAATACTATTACAATAAACCAAACAACATCTCAAAAATCTCAATCTTCGTCGAAGATAGTAACATTCATTGAAGCACCCAAAACACCACATGAGTCCTTATACATATAAAAAACTATCTATTTTGAGATTATATAGTATCACATTAAATTAACATCTAAATTATAATTCTAATAATGACCCCTACATTGAGATTACAATTTCAATTTCCTCCAAAATTTCACAACCATTAAAAATATGTTTTTATAACTAATTTCCATAAAAACTCTCATCCTTGATAATTCAAATTTGGTATATCTCATGTTGTATCGTAGTCATAGAGAAATAATTCATAAACTAAATCAAATATTTCATTCATGTTATGGGTGACCCAATTCCATACCACAAATCACATGCAAAACAAAAAATCCCATCAACACCAGCATTTTCATGCTGATGATCAAGTAATTAATAGTACTTACGATCTTACTCATTAATATGACATTTATTCAGGATATAATAAGTCTTATGTTAAATAGTTGGTAAAATATTAATCAATTTCAAGATAACTATATTTCAATTTTATATCCCAACATAAAATTAAATAAGGAATGCAAGACTGTAATGAATTAAAAAAGGATATAAAAAACAATGTATTAATTTTTAGAGTAGAAAATGATAATCTCAATGGAAAATTGTAGAAACCTAATTCTATTAATAATGAAAGGATATTTGATTATTTGGATGATGAATATAAATTGAATAGTAAGTTGAAAGATGAAATTAAATGGTTGAAATAATAATGGTCCAAATTTTCAGTTTGAATAACATTTTTTATCAGTTTATAGAAATGTGAAGGATGAAAAGAAAAAAAATGAATAAAATTTATTAAAGATAAAAAGATTGATATTTATTTTCATTAATTAATTTTTTCTTGAAATTTAGTAAATATATATATGATCGTTCATTCATATTTATGAAATCTATCTTCCAAAAAAATTATTTTATATTAAAATATACATTCCTATTTAAATTAATGAACTATTATCTATCATGGGTTTCTAAAGGTTATTATATGAACTTGATTATACTAAAACTGTCATACAGACATAGATAATTATTTTTATATGAAAAATATACATACAATTTATGGTTTTATTATATGTTATGATGGATTGAGGATATTTTTTTTCTTATTATATTTAGTGAACATTTATTTATTTTTTTTCTTTTTTAGATTACTAGCATGTTCTACAACTATTACTCCGAATGGCCCGAAGGCCTTATTTTTTTATTTTATTATAGATAATCCCCCTTTTAAGGGTTGAAGGGGAACCCGTACAAGACTCTTAGGCCCAAGGAACAAGGACCGACATGACCTGCAATACATGACCCGAAGGCCCAGAGGCATACCATGCCCATTACATGACCCGTAGGCCCAACCCACTAGAACAACCCCTCCCTAGCGTCTTTCATCATTGATCGCCTTAACTCCCCACCTTGCATTTCTGATCGGCTATCATTGCCCCATACAAAGTTGCACGGTGCCTAGTCTCGATGGCGGCTTCCATACCCTCTCATTCTTCCAATCCGGTTAGCTCTGCATCTGGTGGATACTACTCCTGCTGCTTTGATCCTCTTCTAGGGCCTGTTCTATGTGAACTAGGCTACTCCATGGTCTACGTGACCCAAAGGCCCTATGTCCTGAAGGCCTTTGATGACCCGAAGGCCCTGGAGACCCGTAGGCCCAAACCGGTGGCCCGAAGGCCCAAATTGGGTGAATAGTTCCGGCTGCTACAATACCGAATATTAACTGATACCGTACTGCTACAGTGACTACTACAGTACTGCTATAGTACTACTATAGTAACCCAGAAATTCTCCTCCACCCGGTTTTTGAACCCGGGTCTCTTGGATGCCAAGTAGAAGCCCTTACTACTCGGGTACGAGCTCGTTGGCTGTTTTTAAACTATTAGTTTCCTTTTAATTAACATAATATAATAAATGATTTCATAATTTCTTATTGTTTTTATTTTAAACATGATGAGTTTGATGGAATTAAATATATTATTTATTCAAGATAGAAATTTTTTATTTATGTGTATATTTTATTTATGTTATTATTGTTTTATTTATTTAAATAGTTTTTTATTTCTTGTTATGCCTGAGATTGGGGGGGGGGGTGTTATTATTCAAACAATCTATATGAATATTTAAACTTATGCATCAAATTTATTAGTTTTTTATATTTTTACTGATGTGTATTAATATTCAATAGATTTATTATTGTTTCACTTATTTTAGAATTCTATATTTCGTTTTCATGAGAACATGTCTCTTTTATTTTCTATAATCTTTTGAATTTTATGGAGATATGCTCAGATTTGGTAAGATTAATTTATTTTTTATAGTCTTATATGTTATACTCTTCATTATTTACCTTATTATGATGATAAAATGTCGAGAGTGTGTTTTGGTTTTTAGGTAACAAAATAGTACATAATGATGAGTTAATAATTTCCACTTTTCTTATTTTTTGATAATTACTAATCCCTTGGTTTTTTATACATTATTTATTATTTATTTCTTATATGCATATATATATATATTTACTTTATGAGAAACAAATGATATTAAATTTTTTTTCATTACTTGTTAATTTATAATTTATATTATATCATTTATTATATTTTATAATAGAATAATTTTGTCGATGTACATGAATCTTATGTATGAACCAAGCCACAATGATTTATTTTTTGAATCATATCATGGAAAATAATGTTACTATTATGTATGAATTTTTCAAAAATCATTTAACATTTTCAATATTTAAAATAAACTTATGATTTCAGTTAAATTTATTATATTTAATGTGTTTTTATGATAATATAATGAAATATTCTCAATATGGAACTATTGTTTATGATTTATGAGAAAAATTATAGAGAGAGGTGCTATATAAATTCATCAGGTATAGAGTATTCTCTCTTTTTTATGTCTAAAGTATAAGATATACCCAATGATCAATTAATATTTACCTAATGGTTACTTATGTTTTAAATTTACTATAGGTTATCGATAATATGATATATATATTAGCCAATGTAATTGGAATTATGATACTTTGTTTCTTTATTAATTTAAAATTTTTATCAACTATATATTTTTATGATTTTTTCACGATAATTTATTATTATTCAAACTACTCTTATATTTTAATGATTTTTGTCAAAAAAATTAAGAGTTTAATGAATTATTGAATGTTTTATTATATGGTAATCCAATTCATTATTCAAAAAAGATAAAAGATTTTGTTTGTCAAAATAATATCCAAAAGTTGTGAGAGGATCTATTATTTAAATAACTGAATGTAATGTAATATTGTAAAACCATGTTGATGATATTATATTATCATGAATTGAACCATGAAGCTTCATTTAAAAAAAAATGTACTACTAAATTTTTAACATAAGAATACAATAGTGTAGTAGTTACATTAAAATGATATTTTTGCTAAATTCCATGCTTGAGAGTTTCGTTAAGAGTATATCAATATAATGTTACATATTAGAATCTCAGGTTAAGTGTCTTCATGATGTTCTATTGAGGTGAAGATATTATAAGGATGTTTTATGTATATTTTAGGAAAGAATATTTAAAATTAAAATTTTGAAATTTTTATCGTGATATTTCAACGATAATATATTGTTCAGAGGTATATTATTTCATATATTATTATAATGATATTTTAAATATGCTTTTAAGGTATTACACAAACCCTTTTAAATGATTATTCAATATCATTTCTCATGGATAATTACTACATAGTTTTTAAAGGATGATTATTATAATGATAACTGAATTATTTTTCATTATATGAATTATTCAAAAGATGTTATTCCTTTATGATTGAATTATTCTTAATATAATTTTTATTCTGTAGTGATAATTAACGAGAAATCAATGAAATGATTATTTTTGACTATAATAGATAACTTTTTGAGATTATATAAGAAGTTATCCATTTTCAAATATTTTATAAATGTATGATGCACTCTGATTGTTAACACATGTTCATGATAAAAATTGTTACACATTCATAATGTGGTGAATTATTACAAAGCCACATTACACTACACTATATTACCAGAACACCCAATCTTGATTTATCTATAACTGCGAGTGGTTAATTTTTAAATATTTATACCATATAATCCTTATATGTCATTTTATTAAATTAACTAGTTATATTTAATTATGTTGAATCAACTATGAGCAAAAAAACATGTTTTAATCACTCTACTTATACAATGTTCTGTATTAATAAAAGTTATGTGCTGGTTATGTTTACCTAAATAATAATCATACACATTGGTTGTGACTTGGGACAAGTAAATGATTTTTTATTGTTCCTTGTTCTTTGTAATGGTATGTGGATTCATTTTCCAATTTAAAAGAAAAGTTTTTTGTTATGATTTTTGGTTTATAATAGATGAGGTTTTTGGGATCATTCCTCTTGGGTGAAAATTATAATTTTTAATGTGATGTAACTTTCCTTAAAACGTGTGTTATATTTTACTATATATCATACCTTTTGGGAAATATAGGAGTGTGAAGTGAATACTTATGAACTTTTTGATATAAAATACTGTGAAAATATTTTTTATATCTCAATTACATTATTTTTGTAAAAAATAACACTCACTGAACTAATTATTTATTATTATAATTTTTTATTTATTTTAGTAATCGAATAACACATTATATTTTATATTTTTCTTTTTTTTAGATTTTTAACTCACTCCCATCATGAATTCACCATCACTCCACATAGAAAATGTTTTTAGGATGGGAGTTTATTTAAGTATAGACCAATGGAAATTTAGTGAGAGTCCTCAATGGTGGAAAATAATCCAATTAGTACAGGATGAGTTGAATGATTCCAAAAGTGCGGACCCCTATAAATGAAGTGAGATTTCTCATGGGTATTAGAAACCTAACCAAATAATAATTATATCTAATAATATTATTTGAATGTGGAGTGATACATATTAGTGATAGTGGATGATTAGTGATTTATGGGTGGGTATATAACTATGTTAAAAAGTCTATTTTATAATGAGGTACATATGGGTGGAAAACTATGTGGATGTTTATTAGTGATATAATTTTTAATAGATATGATTTTATAATTAAAAGTGGGAGGATGTGATTTTTTTTATAAAAGTGAGATGATGTTTTCGAGAATAGATGCTAATGGATGGTTTACTACGAGAAATTGTTGGGATTGACTTTTTTACTCTATTATAAAATTTATGTATTAGTGTACATCATTCATATGGAAACAAGTGTTTTCTTGGTAGAATATTATATAATTTATTTTAATTATTACAGTTTTTATATAAACTATTATTAATATTACATTGATTGATATTCTGGTATTGTTGGGAAACATTATCTTTGGAAACATGAATGGTTTTATAATAGGATATCGCATTATACATTACATGAGGTATAGAAGGGGTTCTGGGATTATGGATGTTTTTTTATTATGTATGGATTTTATAAAATGATACCCATTTATTTAAATTGTTCTTATATTATTTTTGGAAAGGAAAATATTTTACTATTGATGTTATAATTTTTTAATAAACTGTAATAGATTCCAATCATTAGTTATATTACACCATTTTTTCAATCCACTAACTGATAGTCTATTGATGATTGGATTTGGGGTTCACACATAGAATCATCGTCCTACTTGGTGGTGTCATGGGGGGGGGGGTGGAATTCCATGAAATTATTTTTTAGGGGAGGGGAAGATCATATTGGTAGTGCCACTCATATCTAGTATGAATGTAATTCCCCACCTCGTCGTACCATATCATAATTTCTATACCTAGGGTATAACATGAACTCATGCATGCCTCCATATATTCTAGAGAGTACAGACTAGTAGTGAGGGTCTAAGTTGTTACAATTGGAATACTATGAACTCTTATCAAATAAAAAATATTTAAAATAACCAATTGAAATCCATAAAATAATAATAATATTATTCATATTCAAAAACTCAAAATCAGGTTATAAAAAATGTAATATGGAAGCATATAGTCATACATCACAACTGGTCACCCATTAAGATAAACACATAATCAATATAAATAAATGGAGTGAATCACATGTAGACTCTATGATATACCCCAATCCTTATAACATTCAAATATCCAATCCCAATTGATATTATTTTGATTTATCATGGAACATCAGTGCCCTCACATATATGAACCAATGAACAATCAGGTCTACACAGGTATCAAAGTATCTTCAAATCTCAAACAAGGTGTTATTATTAATAAATAAAAAATAACCAAGGATGTACCTACCATAAATAGTAAACATAGTTTACAAAAATGTTATATACAACAAAAATTGAAATTATAGTAGAAATATAATAATAATATTTACAATTGATCCTCATGTTCAAACATGACAATATAGATTGACCACACTTGTGTTAGCTTGTTCCATAGTCTATTATATCATGAAAACTACCCATTTTAATCTAGGGAAATAAACACCCCACAACATTAAATATAAGGAAACTCCTTTTGAACCCATTGTTATAAACATTTTGTACCGGTAATAACTATCTAATCATTGTTAGGATTTATGAAGACTCATATAAAACTATAGAGTGGTCACCATAATGTGAAACTTTAGATCTCCCAATGACCGCTATATATTAGTAATATTAGTTATTATATATGTGGTAGTGAGGTTTCCAAATGTTTATAAAAAAATTATGGATGTCAGCATGATAGTCTATCTACCAGTTTTTCAAGAATCTAATAAAATTATCAGTATAAGCAAATTTATTGGGCAGAATCAATTTTAAAAGAATTTTATATATATCAGTAATCTATATGGAAAACTTTTGACCAATTAATAATTTATAATCATGTAATGGATATAAATAAGGGATCTTAATTTTTATATTATAATAGATGGACTCCCAAAAATGTAGGAGATTTGTGAAACCGAATTACTATTTTTAATCATTATATAAATTTTACAGAACACATTTTGAAGGTGTGATATAGTACTTAGATGTATTGATATAGCTGGGTTATGATTCTTAGTGATCATACATTATAAATTCAGTGAAATTAAATATTTAATGTTTTCTCCAATGGATGTTAGATGTAAATTTGAACGACATGAAACAATTGTGTGTTTTTCTATAAATTGATTTGATTTTAATCCGGGTTGGTTTAAAAATTTCTTGATTATTAATTTTATTTAGTGTGGTGATTTGGGTGAGGTATATTATTTTTTGGTTTGCACATAAGGAACTCTTAGTGGAATCTTATTGGTGACCTATTTATACCAGTGTGGTCTTTCAGTGCTAAATTTTTGGGGTAACAAATTCCACTTAAATTGTAATTAATTGGTGTAAAAATAACATCATGATGTTTTCTAATAGTGATATATATATATATATATTAAATTAGTAAAAACAATGATAAATTTATACCATTCACACATATTTTGTGAATCAATATAATTAATTTCATTATATTGTCATAAAATCAGATGAGAGAAAGTTGTGGATCAAAAAAATTAATGGATGGAATTTTAGATTCTGGATTATTTATATGTTGTACTAAATCATTTATAAATATCTAAAAATTCAATTAAAAAGTGATAAACTATGGAAAATGGAGAAAGGAAAATGGGAAAGAAAAAATATAATGGTGTTAGGATTTGTGATTATTTCTTTAGAACATAGTGTTTCTATGAATATTTAAGAAAATTTTAATATATCATTGTTAATATAAATCATGGAAAAAGTTTTCAAAATCCAAAAAAAATCCAAAAGATGTTTCATTAATGTGATGAAAATTCAATGTAAGGGATTTGGAAGGGAGATATACTAATGATCATGTAAAAAACTAAAACCAAGACAGAATCCGATTTGAATCTATAAGGTAACATTTATAGATGATTCAAAAGTGATATTATTATCGTCATCATTTTCATAATAATGGGATAAAATTGTAACAATGGTAAGTAAATCAAACAGGAAAGAATATATTATATTCAACAACGTCTATAACATGATTATTAATTAATAGAACAGGTGGTGGTGGAATTATTCGTCTTTCAGTGATGTATTATGTGTATATTGATGATATCTTTTACCTTATTGAATAAGTCAAATGCAATAAGAAGGGAATATTTGGGAGAATAATTGGAGAAAATTTACAAGAACAAATTTTTTATGTTGGAAATATGGTAATAAGGGCATCTAATTTTTTGTTATCCTAGATAATACTATATATTTCAGAATAATAACTTCATAATGATAAAATTTGGTGAATTAAATAAGAAATAGTAGTTCCAATGTACATTATTACTCCAAGGCACCAATAAAATCATGAATCATTTATTTTGGGTAATCATTTCACTTAAATATTTAGAAGTAATGGATAATCAATTATATATTTAAAATCTTTTAAAAACCACATTTAGAATTTGATGAAGCTATTTGCATCAAGGGGAATGATGATGTTGAAATTTAATTGATAAATAATAGTTTTCTTAAACTACATGGAGTTTTGTATAATATATTTTTTGGAAGAATATAATTTCATTATTATAATTGGAAGAAGTTGATAATGAAAAAATTTAAAAAAATATAGTATGGAAAATAACTTAAGGAAACATGGTAATAAAAATATGTGTAAGAGATGACACATTGTTTTTGAATAAGGGATGTGCGAACCAAATATTCTTAAACATTTTCAATCACAAATTTCAAAATGTGTAACTGTTATCTTAAAAACCACATTAATAAAAGACTGAGTGTTCTAGAGAAGATAGAAAAATTTATGATGGAATATTCATATTTTTTAAATTTTGGGAGATTTATACTTCAGATATAGTGAAATTTGAGTTTTAATATTATAAAAAGAACACTAGAAAAGTGGAAGTTATAAATTTTTTACATGGATATCTTGTGACCATACCCAGTTAAATATCAGTAAGGGTGACATTTCTTTATGACCTTCATTAATATAATAATTAATAATGTATAGATATAAATCATAAAACATAATTCTAAAGTGTTTAGAGTGTTCTTGTTATAGATAATATTGTGTTTAGGGGAAATAGAGTTTAATATAAAAACCCTGAGATCTAGAAACAATTGTGGGTAAAAATTAAGAAGTTTTAATAAATTTTTCAATCACATAGGCTTTCATAGTGTGAAGTGTATTCATTAAATTTATGATAAAAATGGAATACCACAAAATATGAATAGGAAATTACAGGAAGTGAATGAAATATGAATCTATATTTTAAAATTCATAAGGTTTTTGGGGAGGAACCAGTTAGTATCACTTCATATTTGATTTATAAAATACCCAAATAAATAATGGTTTAATAATTTTTGGAAAACCTATAGAAGGAAAATGATCCGTAATTATCTTACCCTAATGTCATGGAAATAATATTGTACATTCATATGAATTCCCAAGAAAAAAATAATATTCGATATAAATAATATTGATGTCTCTTTATAGGATATGGTTTTTAAGATAATGAGTATTGAAATTGGGATGATGATAACAAATAGGTCATTAAAATAAAAAAATATTCTCTTTAATGATTATTTAATGTGGAAGGAGATGAATTTAATGGTGAAAGAAGTTTAAGGTGAGGAATAAATGTTAATTCAAAATCAGTTAAATAGATGAACTATAAGTTAAAAAATTTAATAGAATTCATGATGCACTGAGTATACTAGATGTTCAAAAACTATTAATGTAAACCAATTGGAAAACATATAAGGATTTATATTGATATCAACAAATGATGTACCAATAAACTGCATGAACTAGTAATCATGGTTTACAATTTTGGATGGTAAAATTTGAAAGACATTCATTTTAGAAATATAAGAGAAACATGTTCAATTTTATAAGTTAATGAGAATTATAAAACTATTTGATGTTATGGAGCAAACATGTACTCGATTCCTTTATCAGATGAATGACAACTATAATTCCCCAATGAAGATGACAAACTATGAGATTCCAACAAATAAGAGTTAGATATAAGGAATGATTTAGATTCACTGCATGTGAAAATCATTTCCCAAATAGACCAAGGGAACATGAGGACATGTGTATTTTCCAATTAAAAGAATAAAATGAAAGAAGTAATAGGTATAAAGAAATTCTAGGGGCTAATGAATTTCAATAAAATAAGGGCATTATAATTAATGGATTTTTTTCTATGAAAATTAAACAAATTATCATTCGAGCTGCGGTGAGATTAGTTATGTATGGATGAATAAATGTTGAATATAATTATTTGAATTTATATTTTAATCATGTGGAATGAGATTTAGAATTCAATATGAAGATACATCCTAGTTTTATAGAAGATAATAATTAGGACTTGTTGTGTAAACTTAAGAAAAATCTGTATGGTTTGAAACAAGCAGTAAGGCAGTGGAACTTAATTTTTTTACTTATTCATAGTGGATAAGTGTTTCAAATGAATAAAAATGTATCATTTATATAATAAAAATAATATAGTTATATTATTTTCACTATTTTATTATTTTTCATAGTTGATATTTTCTTGTGGGTTCCTGAACCCAATGGATTTAGGAGCTGAATATGACTTGGGGAGGATGTTTGAAATGTATTATCCTGGGGTGATAATAAAGATCATTAGAATGAATATTGAATATGATAAAAATAATTTAATCTTGGTTTTGTAAAAATAATAATATAAAAATAATATAATTAAAAAAATTCATTTAATTGATATAAATATATTTTGGACACATAAAACTCATTAGGGAACACAAAAAATAAATGGAAAAAAATTCAAATTGCATAAGGATAAATCCATATGATTAAACTTTAAAATGTATCACATATTTCATAGTGTTAACATGAATGAATCATTCCCATGTAGGGGGATATGTTAGTTGGTTTAATTAAAATTTAGTGATATAATATTCAGAAGCAATGAAGTGAATATTGGTAAATCTTAACTTAATTTAATATATAACACTATTTTATTACATATTATGATAAATTGATTGTGTATGTTTATATACAATTTGGGGTGAGACTCTAATTTACAGAAATTAACATCTGTATATGTCATTAACTTTAGTATAGGGGAATTTAACTAGATATAAATGATAAAAATAGTGATATCATTATCCATAAAGGATTTTTAATACGTTGGAGAAACAAAATAATACATGGAAATGAAATAGTATAATCTCCTATGTCATGATACTTGATGAATCTAGAAATATGAAACAATTTACCAAAATATTCATCATATGAAATATTTGTCCAATAATTTGATTCTTCAAGTGATGATGAAACACATCGACCTGATGTACCATTATATTTTAATGTTTTATGAAGATGTAGTGTTGGTATTATGGATGATATACATATAATAAATTATAGTCGATATATTCATATAAATATTTGTTTAGGATAAGCTAAAACAATACTATTCCTTTATTTTTATTAGGTGAATATATGAGGAAGGAAGAGGAAAATTATATATAAGAGAACAATTGGGGGTGATTATTTCCAATGTATTAGAGGATTCTAGGATATCTGTTAAGAAGTTTCCAAGTGGGAGGTTTTTAGGATTTGGGAAGTCTTTTTGTGAAGTGGGGTAAGCTCCCAAGAAGGAAAAACTCTCGAGGAATATTTTACGATTATAAATAATTGAAATAATGATTTATATATGAAGAAATGAGGATTCTATATGATTGTTAGCTTTTGATGGATGTCTCAATGAGGGTCACTATAATGGTATTTTGAGGTATTTCTAAAGTCAATGGGAGAAGCTAGTTTTTACCTAAAAATAACATCTATAAGTATTTGTGATGATGGAGTTAGGCATAAAGAACACTATTTAAAACATGACATAGTCTATCAGTCCATGGTGAGAAATAGGAGGTTAGTAGTTATATAGTGAAATGAATGGATGATTGTGAATTCAAGAGGTATATGAAAACAAATAAATGGGTGGGACCCTCTATAAAAATTTGGTGGACACACTTTGCTGATGTGTTATGTAATGCATGGATATAGTGATATATATGTCTTATGATTCATAGTTATTATACATTGTGCATTTAATGTAATTAATTCTATAATTACTAATCCTATTGATATAGGATGTAAATACAAACCACATAAGTAAAATGTGTCATTTACTTTATTTCAATAATGATTTTCTTGAATGTTTATTTTAGATCGTGTAAATGGGTCATATGTATTTTTTAGATTATGTGGGGTGATTTGGTTTAGGAACATTAATTTATGTTCTAGTAAACATAATATCTAGAGTGTTCCTACTTGTGTAATTTTTCCACTAGTGTGGTATTCCATTTTAAAATTTTCAATCTGTGACATTCTACTTGAAGGATAATAAATCATCTTGAATGAAGGGGAATAATCTCTCTATTGGTAAACACATATGCACCATCCATATCCAAATGGTAGACTCTCTCTTAAAATAAACCCATACAAGTCATCTAGAACACAATGGAATAGTCCCCATTTAAGAAAACCCATAAATTCCCCATGAACACTGGGGAAGACCCACCCTACTAGGAAACACATATAAATCATATGAAACAATGGTGAGTAAACTACCTATTAGGAAATAGAATCAAATCATCTGGGACATAGGGAAAGACTCTATTTAATTATAATCACATATTAAATAATTGGGTAACAAAATGGTGTACTAACTCCCTGAGTATAAATAAAATCAATTTCGGGGAGTCAGTTTCCAATTCTTACTACCATAATACATCATCCTCACTTGGGTTGAAAACTCACATAACCCATAATAAATCTCCTATGATGGCCTCTGAGGTGAAAAACATATCTCTATCACTATATATATTTTAGGATCACAATATCAAAATTTGGGTCATAATGTGACACCTGATGTCAATGATAGTTGTCTCCCTACACTAACATTATCCGAAGTCAATGTAATATTGGGTATCCTTCCATATTCCCTAAGGTAACACCTCATTCTAGACACAATTTATGATATCCACTTACAAAATTTCATTTATCTATACAATCTCATCACTTGGAAGAAATAATTTCCATCATAATCCTAGTAATTTTATCATTGAAACATTAACCTCATAGGAAATGTTATATTGACATCACACTAAGAAGATTTCATAATTTCCATCTCACATTCCAAGTAATCCTTGGCCATTAAACTCACATAACCAATCATAAATCTACCGAGATCCTACCCACCTATGTACTAACATACCCATGGTAGAGGAATACTCATATAACTCAACTAGATTACTAGGATAATAATTTAAGGAATATGATGCCACAAGAGCCAAACTCAAGTTTTGAAGGTGGAATCTTAGATGACCCTTACCTTGTCCTTGACTTCTCCCTACTCAATGGACCTAAGGGTACCTATCCCAAGATCTACTATAGTGAATCATTTAATTTAATATATACTAATATAGGATCCATGTATCTTATAAAATGTGTTTATAATCAATCCATCTACTATATGTAACTAACTCATAATGTTAGTTCTTATGGTTCCTCCATGGATATTTAACCTTTCATTGTATCAATATGAAATAAAAAAATATAATTATCAATATTAGGTCATTCATCAAATGGTAACACAACCACATATTCCATGATTATTAATAATTCATAAAATCTTATGTATATGTTTATGGAGTACCTAGAACATACAGAGAGATACTCCCTTAATGAAGCTAGACCTCCATCACATAATCTTATCTTAGCTTTGTACACTCACATATCAACAGTCGGTCACCATTATTATGAAAAAACCCAAAATTTATTTCATTATAAAAATTTATAACTTATTTAAAAAACTAATTAAAATATGAATAATTGGGTAAAGATATAATAGAATCATTATTTATTTTAATCTTCAATAAAGGTATTTTGGTCCACTCCTTAATATCCCCCAACACTAATCTACACATAAATCTCAATTTTACCCACTTTATCGACAAACAATTTCATCCAATATCATCAAAACCCCTATAAAAATTAATTTAGTGATGTAATTACAAAAAAGAGTTAAATAGTATGTTATCATCATCACAAGAGGTTATATATCTCATATATGAAAAATACACATCTTGTTGAATGATTTTTACCATGATTTAGTGTAAATAATCCATAAAATACCTATGAAGGTGAACCCAAATCAGGGAGAAGAAAAATGATTAGAAAAAAGAGGATCAAAGTGGGGTGAACTATAACTATAAAAATACATATGTATCTATTGAATAACTAATAATAATGGTATATCAATTGGAAGAATATGGGAGAAGGTCTTCCCCTTTTTTCACTATGTGAGGGTGATAAAAAATGTAGGAGGCCAATTAAAATTGGTGGGGGGGGGGTGGAAGATTATTTTTTTTCAAATTTTAATGAATTGTAATTATTATAATTATTTAACAACATCTTTTTATAAAATATACACTAAACATGTATATTGGATTGTCTTGAGATAAACTATCTCCAGCAAATTGATCACACGGTTTACAAAAACATACAAAAACCGTGTCAACCACCCAAAATTATATATCATCACACACAGTTTCCCTTCACGATTTTATACTACTACGAATAATTATTATGCGTCGCTACCAAATCCGATGAACCCCACAATGGTTATCCTTATGTACCACACAATTTTCCTAAGTTGTGTTGTAACATTTCAAGGGAAAAAAATACTATTACAATAAACCAAACAACATCTCAAACATCTCAATCTTCGTTGAAGATAGTAACATTCATTGAAGCAATCAAAACACCACATGAGTCCTTATACATATACAAAACTATCTCTTTTGAGATTATCTAGCACATTAAATTCCCATATGAATTCTAATTCTAATAATGACCCATACTTTGAGATTAAAATTTCAATTTCCTCCAAAATTTCACAACCATTAAAAAGATATTTTTATAACTAATTTCCATAAAAACTCTCATCCTTGATAATTCAAATTTAGTATATCTCATGTTGTATCCTAGTCATAGAGAAATAATTCATAAACTAAATCAAATATTTCATTCATGTTATGGGTGACCCAATTCCATACCACAAATCACCTGCACACCTAAAAATCCCATCAACACCAGCATTGTCGTGCTGACCTTTTACACCAAATCCACAATGATTCCAAATTATTGGTGGAGTGAATGAATTATAAATTAATTTATGTCCCCATCATATATTGAAATAAATGGTTTATACTAGACCCTCACCAAACCAGTTCCACATATGAGCATCAACCAACTATATATAGATGAATATATGGAATGAAATCCAATAACATATCCATAAAAAAATGGATTTATTTGTTTATCCTACTAACATTAGAACAATGATAAAAAAATATTCCTAGGAAAAAGTCTCCTTACTGGCATATTTATTATAACTACAAACCTAATCACTCTACCCATCCATAATTCTATATTCAACGCCTAATGTTTATAGAATGCACTAACCTATACAAATTTATGTTGACTGATACCACAATAACATTATTTTACATTAACAATACAAAACCTGGGATATTGCATCTAGTCACCATCTTTAAAATCATAATTACTTTTTGATTCGATCAAATACTCTACTACAAGATATGTTTTTCAAAAACAATTAAAAATAATCATCACATGTTTAAAATCCCCATGGTGTTGTTATTACCATATATCTTTCTTCACCATATCCCCAAGAACACCCTTTCATGTTCAATCATTATACACGTATTTCTCTTCTCTAGACATGATCATCAATCATGTCAAACCTTTACATCATCTATCCCTAATATTAATATATATTGTAAACAAATCACCCATATTCTCATGAAATAACAATAGAAACTATTCTTGAAATAAAATCATCTTGTTCATCAGTCCCTGTAAGGCATACATTAACGCATAACCCATAACCAAATTGGAACCACACATACCTGGCACACACTCTCCCACCAAACATCAACCCTTTTACCTTTATTTTATACAATCCTTAAATGTCCTATATTTTTAAAGATTAATATATTAAATAATTTTATTGAATGATCTCACCATGTTTTCTTCTTGTTCTAATTCAAATCCTCCATGTGTATGATCTAATAAAACTCAATAACACAACCCAAATCATGCTCTTAAGAATATATCATCACCAAATAAAGGCTCATTCACCAACACCACTAAAAATTCATGAAAATAGATAAATTCCATTTAAATAAAATAACCCTTATACAATTTTTCAATAACCATAATACATCTTATCAATATTAGGTCTTAACACATTATCCCCCAATAGACATGCATCATCTAAAAACCAAATATTTTACCTTCCTTTCATCCATTCCTCATATGACCATATGTGTTAATAATCTACCACATCATTGATTACCACACTCAAAATAAATATATTATGGAATCCACTAGATAGTACCATGAAAATTTATCTTGGATTCCAAACTCACTCAAAGTGATTTAAATAACATAGTCCCAGTGAATCTCACAAACATGTAACACACATATAAAATTACATCCTATGAATCAAATGTGAATGTAAACCATTTATCCATAATTCCTATCAGGAATTGTTATGGACATCCATCTAAGTCAGCACCTGAAATGGATTTTGATATGGCTCAAAGGGGGTTCTCGATCCCCATGGACTGGAAACTAGTGTGTAAGGGTATGTTCCTTACCAGTCAATTAATTTGGGAGTTTGGTCATTAGAAGTGCTCGAAGGTGTCTCAGAGGATGTTTAGAAGAGTTTGGTTGCTAAAGGATATAAAAATAATAATATCACGCCATGTAACTATATTAAACTACATGAAACTCTACTTGAATGATTTACATGGTGTTTTCATGACGTGCAGCTATTTTACATGGCATTGAGAAGAGTTTCACAGTGTGTAATATTTCAGGATTTTATAAATAAAATAAATCCATATGTGGCACATTTTTTTGGTGGGAATAAAACCTCGGGTACTATAATATATCAAAGGGAATTACACATTGTGTAATAGCCAGACTCAGTTTTGTTTTAAAAAATCTTTTCATCCAAAAAATTATTCATTCAACCACGATTTTTTTCAACTTGATCCAAAAAGCCCAAGTGTAACACCTAGAGATTTTATGAAAAATATTATTTTTAATTTCATTGATGTCTTGTGTTATACGCTACACCAAAAGGGGCTTTCACTACATGCATCCCTGACTTGGCTTGCATTACACGCAATCGTGACCTTCCACAATAGCGTGTGTTGTACGCAATACCGAGTTTCACTAAAAAACGATATGTTATTAAAATATTATATAAACAAGCCATTATGAATAGTAATACCCACTTTTTGAAATTTTATTTTTCAAAATGGACTTCATTTTTGGATTTGGAATATCAAAATTATTCGAGGGTGATTTTTTGGTATTTTTCTGAAAACTTTCAATTTTTGATGAATAGTGAAAACACTGGGTTACTATTTAAAAACAGACTTTTTATATAAATAATTATGTATTTTATTTAAATTTATTTTTGGTGAAAATTGATACATAATACCTATATAAGTTCAATGTAATTCATTGGAGTCATTTTATAATAATTTTAGACATATAAAAATTTTATTGAACTTTTCACCATCTTTTACCCACCTCCTAGAAGAGTTTGAAAATTTACATAAAACTTAATTTTACTGCTTCTGTGAGTGGAATTTTAAAAATACGAGAGACACAGTTAATATCAAGGAGTAAAATGTGGTTCAATAAGATAAAAATAATTTTTGGTGAATAGTAACTGTTTACTATTATTTACCACGGTAAAAAGTAAATAAGGCAATTAAGGGTAAAAATGATATTATTATTACCCTAACACATGTCCAAATTCTATTGTATAAGTGTAATTCGACCAAAAACAACCTTAGTAATAAAATATTACCCTTTATGTTCACTTGGATTAGATTAGGACATTTATTATTATTTTATTTAAAGAACAATTAAAATAGTTAAAATCAAAGTTTAATAACTAAAACATTTTTAATATAGGGTTATAAATAATATAAATTAGACTATAAATATTAAATATAAATCTAAAAATATTTCCTAAATACTGGTATTTTATTTATAATTTTTAGACATTAAATAATTTAATTTATTTATGACACAATTATGATGCATTAATTACCTTATTAATGAAATATTAACATAATTGATGTTATAAATACCAAAATAAATGTAATTTTAGACTTTTTATAAATTAAACTGATTATATAGGTTAATATCACATGTTATTATTGATTTAATTAACTTTTTTCGAACTAATCATGCTGTTATGATTTTCACAAAAATCAATTACCAAATAGTGTCAAAATTGACATAAAATAGTTTTTAAAACAAATATTATATTATTAATTGTTATAATATTCCTAAAAATATAAGTTTAGGCCAAATGAATTATATAAGGTTATATATATTAATAATGAACCACTTGGGGTTCGTTTGGCTTGTTATAGTAAGTTTATTAACCATATAGTGTTAGAAAACACGAATACACGGTAAAAGTTAAATTATTTAACTTACAGTTAAATCTAAAAGATAAAGTTAAAATAGTAACCTAAACTTGTATAAAACCTATTGGTTGAGAGGATTTTGACCCATATCCACCTTAGATTCGAAATAAATCAATTTGGAGCTATGAAAAACTGAATATGAATTTATTATAAAATAATATTTTAAGTTTTCCAAACGTGCCCCTCTCCTCCCTTATAAAAAGGGCACCCCTTCCCTCTTCTCTTCACACCCTTTTGAGCCTTGAAGATCGGCCAAACCCTGAAAATTACTCTTCCCAAACTCTTGAGTTATATCATAGATGTTCTGGTCTTCTCAAAAGACCAACTCTAGGGCCCTAATAAGAAGTTTAAAGGAGGTGCGCCGAGGAAGAGGTAATCTCTTCTAACGATTCTTTCAAGTTTCTTTATTCTTCAACTTCTTCTTCTTTAGTTGTTTAATTATAAAGTAATAACATAAGTATTAATTATATACTGATATGTTATCATAAATATTAAACAACCCCATTTCACATTCTATCCATCCTATGGAAAATGAAATCACCGCGCGTGCGTACGTATGGAATACCGTCTCCACACCATTGTGTAATCTGTTTTTCCACCACCACCTTACTTGGATGGGTATAATGGTATAAATAATAACTATATATGATTATTATAACATCATACTGATTCTATGATATTATATCATCCACTCTAATTCCATTAAATAAATATGGGAACGATATCATCACTCGTGCGTACGTACGGATTACCGTCTCCACGACACGATGAGATTCATTTTCCATGTTAACAATTCAAGAATGATTATAAAGTATATATAATAAGTAATCATGAAATATATTACATAATAATTCTAATGGATTTATGTATATATATATGTATGTCACCTACTTAATTCCATTTAAGTCAATAAGAAAGGAAAACAACGTTCATGCGTACGTACGGTCTACAGTCTCCATGAATGGTGTATTTCATTCATCTATCTATTATATATATATATACTGAATATATATGATATATATATCATGATTTAAATTCTGGAAGAAATTAAATCATGATATAAGTAATAATAATATCAATAACAACGAATCAAAACACGTACGATAAATAAAACATTTTTACCCAAAACGCTGCTTCAACATGTAATTTATAAAAGAACGAGTATTATAAAGTCATATTTAAATGATATATGATATCATAACAATTAATATGATTCTTTAATAAGTCAATAACATTATTTAAATCATTATACAGGAGGTCCGGATACATACAAAACATATCGGACATATGGTAAGGGATAATTTTGCAAATCTCATTTTTATCCGAGATTGCTTATACGTAAGTATTTACTGGGGTTATATTTTCAATCTATGCCCATAAAATGTTTTTTATAAAGTTTTTAATATTCTTCAAAGTATTTTTAATGTCATTTTTACCCCTCTTTTACTTTTACTTTGTTTTATGGAAGGAATATTTCTTTTGTTTACCATATGAGGGACTTTTTGACTTTTCCGACAAAAGTACGAGAAGAATGTTATTTTTAACGTATACGGTGTGAATGGATTTTTACAGTTTCATAACGACTTATTTCAATGATGTTTTATCTACAAAATTTTATTACTATTTTCAACAAAATACCTTTCTTCTAAGATTTCATGGCATTTTGTGAAAAGAAAATGATTTTGAAGAATAACGGATATTTTCTTCAAGAATTCATTTCAAGTGTTTTATCAAAACCATTTTCCATCTAAGATGACATTATTTCAGATGTGTATGTTTCAAGTATAATGTCTATCTGATTTACATGGTTCTAATTATCTTATGATGAAATTATATACTTTTGTTTTATATGGATTATGTTATGATGAGATGATGTTTATGAAACCCATTTTATTCTTTGGGTTATGATGAATGTTTTAAGTTTATTTTGTGGAACAAGTAAGAGTGATTTCATTATGAGATGGGTGGGACCTATATATCCCTCAAATTAATTGGGTAAAGATTTATATCTCATGATATAGAAATGGCTGTAATAGTAAGTTAATCCGGTTTAGTGTTATAGGACTGAAACAAGGAGTGAACTCGATTCAGAAAGTGAATTTGTCCATTAAGATGGTCTTGGCAGTAATGCCTTGGATACTATGGAAATCATATCACGTGATTAATGGTTTTCCACAATTAAATGTTTTATTCCCATACTATTTTATCATGATTGATGTTCCCTTATGATATATGCCTTACAAAGATTCATGTATTTGCTCAAGATTTTGATGTTTAGATTTTATGTTCAAGTTTTTGCATTCAAATGTTTATGGATTGTTTTATATTCTCTATTTTTACTCTTACTGAGAATTTGAGCTCACCCTTTATATGTTTTCTTTTCCCCAAGATATAAATAATAGTTTAATGTAAGAAAACCAAAGGGGAAGATCTTTATGGGAGATATTGAATATCTTTCACAATGATTAGAAGATATTGTTCTGAGTTTCCAAAGACACTAAACTATTACAAACCTTGAGTGTTGGATTTTGGTATGTATTAAGTATTCTAAAAAAGTAATGTAATGTCCATGCACATCAGGATTTGGGTCTCTATAGTTGGTATCATAGGAAATGTTTAGTTATCCTTTGGAAACTAGGATGTGAAAACTTTAGTGAGATCCCTAGAGATATTTCTAAGGTATGTCTAGGGATGTCCCTCTGGTTAAGTATAAGTATAGGTTATAGTCCTAGAATTATGGTAACGATCTTAGAAATATACCTAAGATGTTAGATATTGAAGGTAATTCCCCTTCATTATGTTGTTTTCCCTAGAATTATTTTTGTCTCTCACACTATTCGTTTTGGGTTTTAGACAATGGCTGGAACCCGAAGGAACCATGTTGATCAATGTAATGGATGATGCAATGATTGTCCTCCGGAAAAAACCAACATTATGGGAGATGGAGTGCAAAATCTTATTGCTATACTTACACAAGCTATGAATCATTCTGGACTTCTAAATGAGCAGAGAGGGGAATAATATTTTATTGAGTCCTTCATGAGGCAACGTCCACCTTCTTTCAGTGGGTCTTCTGATCCACTTGTTGCTGAACAATGGATCAGTACCATTGAAAAGATATTTTCTATACTTCGCTATTCTAAACATGAAAAATTCATTCTAGATATTTACCGTTTAGAAGGTGAGGCAGATCAATGGTGGACTCTAATTAAGAATACGAGGCCCAGAGATGAAATTGAATCCATGGAATGGGATGAGTTCATGAACTTATTTTTCAATAAGTACTTACCTCATATTCTTAGAACAAAGATGGAAAAAGATTTCCTTGAGCTTAAGAAAAAGTATGATGAATCTGTTGGTATATACGAAGCGAATATTACAAGGCTTTCAAGGTATGCATCTGGATTTATCATCCAACCTGAAAGTAAAGTTGATCAATTCTTCAGTGTCTTAAAACCAAGTCTTCGAAGGGCATTAGCGATAAGATAATTCAGTAGCTATGAAGAAATTGTGCGTTGTGCTATCAAGGTAGAAATGGAAGTTGGTGTTACATATCCATCTCATGGTTTTGACAAGAAACGAAAGATGGAGTTCAAGGAAAAATCTCAGAATAATGGTGAAAAGAAGATAAATTTTTCTTTTTGCTCAAAGTGTGGAAAGAAGCATGGAGGAGATTGTCTTAAAGGGATTAGAAAATGTTTTAAGTGTGGAAAAGAAGGTCATCGAGTAGCTGAGTGTCGAAGTAATGGAAAAAGGGTTGCTAATTATGTGAATAAAGAAAAGACGGTAGAGAATGCACCACCAACACTTCAATGCTTCAAGTGTAAGGAAATGGGGCATTATGCTAATCAATGCCCTAATCTAAGGGTTAATGATGATCAACATGAGCAACCTTTTAAGAAAAAGGAAAAAGGGAAGTCACATGCGATCACTATTAGCAATTTTGATTATGACAACGATGTGGTGGAATGATTATGTATTTATGTAAAGAGATTCCAAAATAATGTTGTGGAATCTCATTTATAGTATTGTGGAACATTAGAATATCTATGTAATGGTTTATTGTGGTTTTCGATAATTATATGGTACCAGTAACGATGAAAAGTGATTCAAATATTTTGGAAAGCAGATGATATGTGCATAAAGAAGGGCTAAGGAGATAATGAAATGTTTGATAGTATTAATGAGATCATGAATAATTTAAGGAAAAAGTGATGTCATGGTTTGAGTATATAGAATTTTTGGGATTTTGGTTTATGGAAAGAGTTACCTTGCGGCAGCATTCATGTTTTCACAATGGTTTAAGAGAATACATGATTAAGGTATTAACATGTTTGAAATGTGACCAACAAGATATATCATATGATATATGTGGGATAAATGATGGTATTCACATGCTCGGTAGATGACATTTCTAGTAATTGTTTTCTTTATACTATGAGCTTGGACAAAATTATTTTTTATAAGCCTAAAGATTGGAATGAATTAAGTTATACATAAGATAGTATTCTTTTCTATTTTATTGTAGGAATGTTATTATAATGTAGTTTTAGAAAAAGGGACAACCTGCAGGACGAGAGACAACCCGTCGCGTCAGACAAGGTTGGGGGAATCAAACCCACACCTGAAGTGCGACAGGTCTTTATCACCTTCCACTGGCCTACAGGAAGTCCCTGGTTAGTAGAAACTAGTTTTATTATATTAATAAGTATGATAGATGAAGTATAAGTCCATTTTAGGAATCATATACGATTAACCTCACCATAGATAGACTTATGTATATTTGATAAATTTTGCTAACCTTTTTTTTGAGACATATGGAATGACCCATCATTCTATCACATGATCTGCTAACACCTCACGAATGAAAAATTCAACTTTATTTCTTTAAGAGATGAAGTGGAAATTGTTCAAGGCACGAAAAATGGTGAGATTATACCGAAATAAAGTAAGTATTTCTTCAAATTCTTCAAATTTAGGGAAATGATCTTGAAAACCAAAAATTTTGTCCCAGTTCCCTTATATCCGATGAATCAGATGGTACCTTAGATCATCACAAATTTATGGCTTTGTGATTGTTGGCTTTTTCGTAGCCATGTTCTCTACCACTCACCATCAGAACATGATGGTTAGATTTCTCTTCCATATCCATATTTTCACCTATGTTCTCCTATGTGGAAACCTAGTGATTAGTTAATTTGGGTAACCGTTACATTTCATACTTTAGTTTTTAAAGATATGTTTTGGTATTCCTTTTTACGATGTGGGTTTCTATTAAAGAAACTTTCGAGTAGAAAACCATTTCTAACCCCGACGAATTTCGAGGGCGAAATTCATTATAAGGGGGGTAGAATGTAACACCCCAAGATTTTATGAAAAATATTCTTTTTAATTTCATTGATGTCTTGTGTTGTACGCTACACCAAAAGAAGCTTGCACTACATGCATCCCTGACTTGGCTTGCATTACACGCAATCACGACCTTCCCCGATAGCATGTGTTGTACGCAATACCGAGTTTCACTAAACAACGATATGTTATTAAAATATTATATCAACTAGCCATTATGAATAGTAATACCCACTTTTTGAAATTTTATTTTTCAAAATGGACTTCATTTTTGGATTCAGAATATCAAAATTAGCATAGGGTGAATTGTTGATATTTTTCTGAAAACTTTCAATTTTTGATGAATAGAGAAAACACTGGGTTACTATTTAAAAACTGACTTTTTATATAAATAATTATTTATTTTATTTAAATTTATTTTAGGTGAAAATTGATACATAATACCTATATAATTTCAATGTAATTCATTGGAGTCATTTTATAATAATTTTAGACATATAAAAATTTTATTGAACTTTTCACCGTCTTTTACCCACCACCTAGGAGAGTTTGAAAATTTACATAAAACTTAATTTTACCACTTATGTGAGTGGAATTTAAAAAATACGAGAGACACGGTTAATATTAATGAGTAAAATGTGGTTCAATAAGATAAAAATAATTTTTGGTGAATAGTAACTTTTTACAATTATTTACCACAGTAAAAAGTAAATAGGGTAATTAAGGGTAAAAATGATATTATTATTACCCTAAAACATGTCATAATTATATTGGATAAGTGTAATTAGACCAAAAACAACCTTAGGAATAAAATATTACCCTTTAGGTCCACTTTTATTAGATTAGGACATTTATTATTATTTTATTTAAAGAATAATTAAAATAGTTAAAATCAAAGTTTAATAACTAAAACATTTTTAATATAGGGTTATACATAAGATAAATTCTACTATAAATATTAAATAGAAATCTAAAGATATTTCCTACATAATGGTATCTTATTTATAATTTTTAGACCTTAAATAATTTAATTTATTTATGACACAATGATGATGAAGTAATTACCTTATTAATGAAATATTAACATAATAGATGTTATAAATACCCAAATAAATGTAATTTTAGACTTTTTATGAATTAAAATAATTTTATAGGTTGATATGACATGTTAATATTTATTTAATTAACTTTTTTAGAACTAATAATGCTGTTATGATTTTCAAAAAAATAAATTACCAAATAGTGTCAAAATTGACATAAAATAGTTTAAAAAAAATATTTATTATTAATTGTTATAATATTTATAAAAATATAAGGTTCGTCCAAATGACTTATATAAGGTTATATATATTAATAATGAACCACTTGGGGTTCTTTTGGCTTGTTATAGTAAGTTTATTAACCATATAGTGTAAGAAAACAAGAAGACACAGTAAAAGTTAAATTATTTAACTTAGAGTTAAATCTAAAAGATAAGGTTAAAACAGTAACCTAAACTTGTATAAAACATATTGGTTAAGAGGATTTAGACCCATCCCCATCTTATCTTAGAAATAAATCAACTTGGAGCTATGAAAAACCGAATATGACTTTATTATAAAATAATATTTTAAGTATTCCTAAGGTGCCCCTCTCCTCCCTTATAAAAAGGGCACCCCTTCCCTCTTCTCTTCACACCCTTTGAGACTTGAAGCTCGGCCAAACCCTGAAAATTCATCTTCCCAACATCTCTAGTTATATCATAGAGGTTCTGGTATTATCAAAAGACCAACTCTAGTGCCCTAATAAGAAGTTTAAAGGAGGTGCGTCGAGGAAGAGGTAATCTCTTCTAACGATTCTTTCAAGTTTCTTTATTCTTCAACTTATTCTTCTTTAGTTGTTTCATTATATAGTAATAACATCAGTATTAATTATATACTGATATGTTATTATAAATTTGAAACATACCCATTTCACATTCTATCCATCCTACGGAAAACGAAATCACCGCGCGTGCATACGTACGGAATACCGTCTCCACGCCTTGGTGTAATCTATTTTTCCACCTCCACCTTACTTGGATGGGTATAATGGTGTAAATAATAACTATATATGATTATTATAACATCATACTGATTCTATGATATTATATCATCCACTAAAATTCCATTCAATAAATATGGGAATGATATCATCGCTCGTGCGTATGTACGAATTACCGTCTCCACGACGCGATGAGATTCATTTTCCATGTTAACAATTCAAGAATGATTAAAAGTATATATAATAAGTAATAATTAAATATATTACATAATAATGCTACTAGATTTATGCATATATATATATGTATGTCACCAACTTAATTCCATTCAAGTCAATAAGAAAGGAAAACATCGTTCATGCGTACGTACAATCTACCGTCTCCATGAACGGTGTATTTCATTCATCTATCTATTATATATATATATACTGAATATATATGATATATAAATCATGATTTACATCCTGGAATAAAGTAAATCATGATATAAGTAATAATAACATCAAGAACAACAAATCGAAACACGTATGATAAATAAAATGATTTTACCCAAAACGCTGCTTTAACAAGGAATTTATAAAAGAATGGGTATTATAAAGTCATAATTGAACCATATATGATATCATAACAATGAATATGATTCTTTAATAAGTCAATAACATTATTTAAATCATTATACAGTAGGTCCGGATACATACGAAGCATATCGGACATAAGGTATGGGATAATTTTGCAAATCTCATTTTTATCTGAGATTGCTTATACGTAAGTATTTACTGGGGTTATATTTTTCATCTATGCCCATAAAATGTTTTTCATAAAGTGTTTAATAATATTCCATGTATGTTTAATGTCATTTTTACCCCTATTTGACTTTTACTTTGTGTCATGGAAGGAATCTTTCTTTTGTTTACCATACGAGGAACTTTTTGACTTTTTCAAAAAAAGTACGAGAAGAATGTTATTTTTAACTTATACGGCATGAATGGATTTTTACGGTTTATAACGAATTATTTAAATGAAGTTTTATCTAAAAAATTTTATGACTATTTTCAACAAAATAATTTTCTTTTTATATTTCATGGCATTTTGTGAAAAGAAAATGATTTTGAAGAAGAAAGGATATTTTCCTCAAGAATTCATTTCAAGTCTTTTATCAAAACCATTTTCCATCTAAGATGACATTATTCCATATGTGTATGTTTCAAGTATAATTTCTCTATTATTTACATGGTTTTATTTATCTTATGATGAAATTATATCCATTTGTTTTATATGGATTATGTTATGATGGGATGATGTTTATGAAACCCATATTATTCTTTGGGTTATGATGAATGTTTTATGTTTATTTTGTGGCACAATTAAGAATGATTTCATTATGAGATGGGTGGGACCTATATCTACCTCCAATGCATTGGGTAAAGATTTATATCTCATGAGATAGACATGGCTGGAATGGTAAGTTAATCCAGTTCAGTGTTACAGGACTGAAACGAGGAGTGAACTCGATTCAAAAAGGGGCTTTTTTTCCACTAAGATGGTCTTGGAAGTAATTCCTTGGATACTATGGAAATAATATCATGTTATTAATGGTTTTCCACAATTACATGTTTTATTCCCATGCTATTTTATCATGATTGATGTTCCCTTATGATATATGCCTTATGAAGATTCATGTCATTGCTCAAGATTTTGATGTTTAGATTTTATGTTCAAGTTTTTGCATTCAAATGTTTATGGATTTTTTATGTTATCTATGGTTACCCTTACTGAGCATTTGATCTCACACTTTATATGTTTTCTTTTCCCCAGGATATAAAGAAAAGTTTTAGGTATGAAAACCAAAGGGGAAGATCTTTATGGGAGATGTTGAAGATCTTTCACAATGATTAGAATATTTTGTTCCAAGTATCCAAAGACACTAAACTATTACGATCCTTAAGTGTTGGTTTTTGTTATGTATTAATTATTACACAAAAGTAATGTAATGTCCATGTACATCTGGCTTTGGGTCTCTAAAGCATGGTTCTTTGGGGGGTCCTTCTAGCCCTACTCCTCCCTCCTTGATATAACAATCCCATTGGTTGTTTGTTGGTGATCCATTATCTATCCTTGGTGAGTTTTCACCAATTTCTCAGAATGATTCTCTTTCTCTTTCCATGGGGTTAATTTTTATGAAATGAATTTGATTGAGGGATTTTTGTGAAGAATTTTCATAATGGTATAATATGGAATAGGTTGATCCACATTTTTAGTGGTGCAGTTGTCACTTGTGGGTGTTCTTCTTCACCATGTGGTGCACTGATGTGTTGAAAGGATTCTTCAAGGTAAAATTTCCTTTTTTTTCTATTTTTCATCAAGTGTGAGGGATTTACCTTTTTTCACTTATGGATCGTGGTTGGACCAGGCTAATCAAATACAGAAATCAGATAAATGAAATTAAATGGGGCATGTGATTCATTTTTCATGCAATTACACTTTTGATATTTTTATAGTGATATTCTGATTATATGGTCTTGATTCCCCACTAAAAATTATGGCCATTGGTTGATTTGTTTTAAAACTAAATGGGTTTAATGTTTTTGGTTAGTGGGGAGAACTTATATTTATAAATTTGTTAATCATGTATATCTAGATAATGAGTGGATTCCCCAAAATGTAGTTTGTGTGATAATTCCCTTAAATAATGAAGTGTAATTGAATATGAATTTCCATTTATAAATCTCAAAATTTGTTACATCATGTTTTATGACGAGATGTGTGGAATTGTTGTGGATGCATGCATAGGAAAAATTAATGTGAGGTGGGTATGACGTGATATGTGGGCTTTCCATGGTTTGTGTTGAGGTTTGTTTCTGAGCACGTTTGTGTGTTGTGGGTTGGCGGGGGTGGTGTTATGGATGAACCTATAGATGATACATTATCCGAGATTTGTAATGGAATATTAGTTTTATAAATTTATTCATTGTAGAATGGATGAGAAGTGTTGCACAGTGGGGATCCAATCGGGTTGTATGGTGATGTGTTGTTGTGTTTCATGTTGTGTGATATGTTTGGTAGTTTCTAGGATAGTAGTGGACTAAATTAATAAAAAAATGGTTAATAATTTTTGGAAATGGAATTGGTTGGTTTGGTTAACTTAATGGATAAATTATTTTTGAATAAATAATTTTAATGGTTAATTATGTTGGTTGGAAATTGAAAGGAGGTTGTTCTTTGATGTGTGGTGTTGTATATTTAAAGGTAGTAGCAATGTTGGTAGTGTTGGGAGTAGGTTGTTTTATGAGAACCCATAGGTTGGTATTGAGTGCTTGGTATCATATATTTATATACTATACTTACCTTGTTATTTCTATACGCACCCCACCCTAGTTGAGTGCTACGTTCGAGACACCCCCATCCTCGTGGGGGAGGGTATCTTTTCCAAACATCCTGATGGGAATATGGATGGATGGCCACCATCTCTTCCCTAATCCCTCTTATAGGTAGTTATAGACCACTATTCAATATTAATTATGTGTTTTGGGAGTCCCATGTGTGTGTGGGTGAGTTGTTCATTCCTAGGGGTTTTTATGATGAGATGTATTGTTCTTTCCCAGGTGTTTTCAGGATGAGGTGAGTTGTGTTTTCCCAGGTGTTTTAAGGATGAAATGTGTTGCTTTTTCCTTGGTGTTTTTGGGATGATAAATTTTATTCTTTACCCTGTGTCTTCAGGATGGTATTTGATGTGAATTTTGTTCCAGGCATGGGTGGGTGGGATGTGATGTGGTTTATGGCCCAGGTGTGTTAAGGTGGGATGTGATGTGGTTTGTGGACCAGGTGTGTGCTGGTGGGATGTGATTTGGTTACTTTCCCATATCTGTGTGGGTATGATGTGATGTGGTTTTTGGAAAAGGGGTGTGTGGTGCGGATGTGATGTGGTTTGTGGCCTATGTGTGTACGGGGAAGGTTTTGATGTTGTTATTTTAAAAGAGGTGGGAGTGTGAGGATGTTTTTCAGTGGAAATGAGTGACTAAACCAGTGGGAAGTAGTGATGTGTACCCAAATCATCAATGTGATTAAAATATTACATTACTTTACTTGGGTTACATGGTGAGAGAGCCTTGGTGAGGTTGGGATGGCTAGTATACCTTGATAGGTGATGTTTGGTTCTTTTGTTTTCTCACAAGGCCACACAAGAGAATTAGGTTTTCTTGTTGAGTATACCTGTATTATCACCCAATGTATATAAATCTTATTTCAGGTTTCTAGGAGGATTATTTGGACCATGATGTGATTTACTAGCTCGGTATTTGGGATAGTTCATGAGCTACTACAATATATTTATTTTGGGTACTTTACATTAGAGTTTCACTGTACGTGATATTATTCTATTTTATGCATGCAAATGGGATAATTTTTTTAGATTTATTTAACATCTGTCTTTGAGTATTTTCATGGATGATCCATCATATCTCTAATATTGGTTCAAAAAATATTTTAATTCCTCTTATATTGTGTGACCTATATACCCTTGGTTATAGTTTCCAACTGAGAGCCTACTGGTGGAGGGACTTGGGGGTTATTATCTATTTTTCTTCAATTACTATCCCATGAGGGTAATCTATGGATGGAGGGGGTTGTGATAGAATGATATTAGAGGTGATGGTTGAGAGATAGGATATAATTTAGGGATAGAAACAGAAAGGATTGCATGGGTTTGTAAGTAACTAGTGCCATGTGATCTTGGTACATGAAATAGGCTAGGGAACACCGGCTAGGACATTGGATTTTAGGGACCCCATGATCCGATGCAAGGAATATGATCCTACCAAATGACCAAGTGAGGATACCCTATTTTTATGGAAGATACCCCATTAATGGTACATTCATCATAATTACTTGATTTCTAATTTGAATTTAGATGCTTTGGGATGGAATAAATAGGATAAAAACCAATGAAATGAATTAATAATTTTAAAATGAATCTTTTATTCCATACAACTCATGCTTAAGAAATCAGTGTTTGACTTTTATGATATGGATCATGGTCATCATCTATGTGTATCTTAGACAACAGAGGTAGAACATGCTAAAATAGTTGATTGACAGAGGGTTGATCTAGTTGAAGAGGATGACCTATGGAAGAGGATGTTGTGTGCTTTCCAGCAACATGATTTTGGAACGTATGAGGGGACTGGTCGTATATGGAGACAGAGAGCTAGATCAAGGAGAATGAGATCACCATTATTTTAATCTGGGATTTTATAGAGTAATGGGTTCCTATGGTAGTGAGTTATATGTGAGGAGTTGCACATAATTGGTAGATGCTTTATCTAGGGGAGAGGAAAAAAGTGGATGTTTCATGGGATGACTTTGGGAAGGAGTTCCGAGCATAAATCATATCATCGATAGTGAAAGATGATATGAGGCAAGAGCTACTCTCCCATCAGCATGGGGGTATATCAGTATGGTAGTGGGGGATCAAGTTTAGGGACCTCCTTCATTTCACCGTAGATATCATTCCATATGAGGAGTCTCGTGCAAGACATCTATAGTAGGCACTTCGTCCTTCTATCCAGTATGTGGTTACTACCTTTACATTTTAGACATACTTATAGGTTGAGAAGAAGATAGAGGTGGTTTAGAGGATGCACTTGTGAAGGGGTTTATAGAGAGTGGGAAGCTAGAAGAGTTCTTTTAGAGTTAATGTTAACAGTAGTAGGTCTCAGGTGCTAGCACCATTGAGGTTTCAACCTAAAGGTATTCGACCTCAGAATCATGCTTTTGAACATTTGGTATTTGTACATTTTATATGAAATTGTGTCCAAAGTGTTTCTTTTTTGGGGTTCATGGTCATCTTCAGAATCTTTGCCTACTGGATGTTCGAGCTCAGTATGGTGAAGGTGGATAGGTTTAGTGCCAGTCTCAGCAAAAGTTTCTAGCTAGGTTTTTATTAGAAGAAGGGATTGTAGGCTCATTCCCCACTAAGAGGAGACATAGAAGTTACTGTCCAAACTCAGTATATTCCTCAAGGACCTCAAACCAGTCATGGGAATAGAGGCAGTCATCAGCAGCGAGGAATAAAACTTGGCATGACAACTTTCAAATTGTAGAAGGAGTTGTTCTAGCAGGTACTATGATTGTCAGTGGTACGATCTATTTGTTTAGTACCATTGAATGTTCCTTATTTGATTCATGGGAATCACACTCCATTATTTAACCCGCTCAATCCCATGCTCTAGGACTATAAGTAGAGATGATTCTTATTCCCCATGTTTTTCTGCATGAAATTTGGAGTCCAGAAAAGATTTTTTGAGGTGTGTCGATAGTGTAGACTGGTGACGGGGATGTATCAGTATTTTGGGGATCTCTTCTTACTATATATGCAATGATATTATGTCATTCTCGGCATAAACTAGTTTTATTACATTCATGCTATTACATTATACTTCTAAAAAATAGTTGTGTTTTCAGATGTGGATGGTCAACATGTAGTTTTCATTGGTGAGCAGGGTTGTTAGGTGGGAAGTTGGTGTTCAGATCCACTTATCTCTTTCTTGGATGAGTTGTCAAGGTAATTAGTGAGAGTTGAAATGGTAAAAGTTCCCAAAGTCATTGGGGAGTTCCTGGATGTTTTTTACATGGAGGTTTTGATGATACAATGTTAACATGATGTTGAGTTTGGGGAAAACTTATTTCCCAATGCATCTCTGATTTCAATGAATTCCTATTGAATAGAAACTTATCAGTTATGATATTTGAGGATTTAGATAAATGATATAATGAATAAGGGATTTATCTAGACTAGTGTGTCACTATGGGGTGCTCCAGTGTTGTATTAAAAAAATACGGATGGTGGTCTGAGGTTGTGCATATATTAAATGAGGCTGAATCAGGTGACAACCAATATTATTTACCCTACTAATTGGATATACAATATTTTCATCTAACTAAGAGGGAAAATTTGGTTTTCTAAGATCAATATGTAGTTTGGATATCTCCAATTGAGGGTGAAGGAATGTTATATCTTGAAGATTACTTTTAGATGTAGGTATGGGCACTTCAAATTTTTAGTTCCATTGTTCTGTGCTACAAAATCACAATTCATGTTCATGGGGATTATAAACTACATATTTTTGGTGTTCTTGGACTGGTTAATAATTATTTACATCGATGATATCATGATGAACTTAATTTCAGAGGAGGATCATGTCGAGCATCTCAAAACTATCTTATGGGTACATCAATACCACCATATCTATGAAATGTTTTCCATGTGTAAGTTTATGACATGAGATGTAAATTTTATTAATCATGTGGTGTCTTATTAGGGTTTTTAGTTTACTCGTAAAATGTTGAATTAGTATTTTCTTGGGAGGCACCTAAAAATGCGGTAGAAGTTCTCAGTTTTCCTAGTCTCTCAAGCTATTATTGATGTTTTTTCCTAATTTTTTTAGAATTTGCAGCACTGTTGACATATTTGACTATAATAGACCAGTATTTTTTGTAGGGTTAGAAGTTACACATAATATTCGGTTACCTATAGGTGATGTTGTTTATTGCTTTAGTGCTCTATTTCCCATTAGAAGGGGTGATGTTTGATGTGTCCTTCGATGATTCATGCATTGTTTTGGGATGCATCTTGATATAGAAATTAGAAGTGATATCTTATGGGTCTAGGAATTTATATCTCCAAAGAATAACTATTCCACCAACTATTTTTATTTCATAGTAGTTATGTTTGTGCTAATATTATGGAAGCATTACTTCATTGGGGAGTGCTTTTTGGTCTTCACAAATCACAATCAATTGAGGTATATATTTTCACAGAATGATTTGAATATGTGAAAGTAGAGATGGATGGAGTTTCTATATGACTATGATTTTGATATCTCTAACACCGCAAGAATAAGGAATGCCATGGATGATTATTTGTTCATGAATTCACAGAAGTAGGTTGTTTGGGTGTCTGCAAATGCTTGGAGAGTGATGGAGGAGTTGACATCCATGCATTAGATGCATGACTAGAAGGTGGTAGAGAATATTTTCTAATATGATTGTAATGTCTTTTCTAATGTAGAAGGTGGAGGAGTCTAAGTGGGTAGCCTTGAAGGAAAATGTGTTGCATGATCGTGCTGGCCATGGTGATGTTTTGAAGGGATGGTTGGAGGATGGTTCGAACTGGATATTGTTTCATGTAATGTTGTTATTTCTTCTTGTGGTGCATGATTGATTATTTACTGAGTTTCATGTATCACAATTATTAGTATACATAGAAGTTTATAATATGTACAGTGGGTTGAGGATGCACTTTTGGTGGCCAGAGATGAAATGGTTAGTGGAAGAGATTGTGATGAAGTGATCACTTTTCCCATATGTGATAGTTGAGAATAATTTTCCTAGTGGTTTGTTTCATCACTTAGATGTCCTCGAGTGGAATTGGGATGATATATTGATGGATTTGGTTACAGGGATAAATACGTCTCTAAGGGGTTATGATTTTTTTGTGTGATAGTTGATTATTTGACGAAATCAGCCCACTTTTAACAATTAAGGAGTCGAGCAGAGTAGATTCATTGGTCAAGAGGTATGTTGATGGGCTGTTGTGGCAGTATGGAGTTATGAGGACCATTGTCTCAGATTGGGATTTCTTGTTTACCTCACAAGTCTAGTGGAAATTAAAACATGATTTGGCCACCCGGTTATAGCTTAACACTTATTTCAACCCTAAGATAGATGGGAAGATAGAACAGACTATCTAGACATTAATGGATACGTTGAGGGCCTGTGTCTTGGAATTTTACAGATCATGGGTACCAAAAATTCCCTTGGATGTGTTATCTTACAATAATAACTATAACTCTTCCATTGGTATGGATCTATTTGAATCCTTGTACAAAATATATTTTCATTCTCAGTTATGCTAGAAAGTTGTTGGGGAGACAACTGTTCTTGGACTAGATATGGCAGAGAGAATGATAGAGAAATTTCATCTCATTCATGAGAATATGAAATCCTTGAAATAACAGAAGAATTCATAATTTTATTGAAGGATGGGGCCATTGTAGTTTGAGTTTTTAGACTACATGTTCTTGAAGGTTTCCTCTCAACATTGGAAGTGAAGGTTTGGCAGAGGTCGTAAGATTTCACCCAGGTCTATCACACCATTTGAGGTGTCGGAGTGATTTGGAGAAGTGGAATACTAGTTGGTGATTACACCATAGTTAAATAGGATCTATGATGTCTTCTATGTCACCCAAAATTTTCAGCATCTTCACTTTGACTCCCACTTCCTTGACTGGGGAGATTTGGATATTGAGGATGACTTGACGTACGTCGATCGGCCTATAGTGATCTTGGATTATTGGGAGAATATGTTTTGTGGACAGACCATTCCTTTGGATTTCATTTTGTAGAGGCATGGTGGCCTCAAAGAGAGTAATTGGGATCCGGTAGTTCATATACATGACAAGTACCTAGAGTTTTTTTGAGTTTTTACTCATTCTATTTTTCCATCTGATGTATTGCATGAACCCTATTTTATGAAATGAGTTGGTTTCCCCAGAATTGATATCTGTGTCGTGAAATGGTTGATAAGGTCTTGACATGTTAAATTATATCATATTTTTAATTGAGATTTGTTAACTGTGATGTAATTACACTTGTGCAGGTGAGTTAGTGCCGCATAGAGAAAATAGTATCATGATATAGAGGATGGGATTAATTGATTCATGTGTTTGAGATGATGTCGTTGTTGTGATCATGTGTTGTTCTTCATGGTAAATTGGATTAGTAGATTCTAGAGGAGTTTTTTGTTGGATGTGGTGGTTTCCACTCCAACCATGAGAAACAAAATGTTGTTTATCTCTAGTCTTCGATGTGTTTCATTATAAGCAGTGTTTCATGTAAAGAAATATCCTTCAAATGTATCTCATGGGGTAGTTTCTTGGACCCCCATTTCATCTAGGCTTGGTTTTGGATTCTTGAGGGAGGGAAACATTTGAGTGATATCAAATGTAACAGTTTGTTCCCTTAGGGTTCTTTACATTTTGAGTTTGGTAAATGGACGTTCTTAGATGAGGATTGAATGGATTTTTGAAAAGTTAGTTTGAAAAAGGATATAAAAAGTGTAATTTCATGCTATGTAACTGTATTACCAGGATATTTCTTGAAGAACCAAGGAAAATATCCTTAAAAAATACAAAAAACAGGGGAGGGTAAGAGAAGGATGGTTCACATAAAGTTGGGAGGCTTGATAATAGATAAATTAGGTAGTAGAAGGTGTTCAATTGGGACAATGGTAAGTTATGAATTTGAAGTACTATAAAAACTTGGGAGACCACATGGTTTTGTTGTATGGTTTGTGTAATACCCTATGATTTTAAAATAATAACATTATTTTTGATATCATATATGAAGCATTCCAAAGATCTTAAAAACCATTAAAATATTATATATGACCATTACAATCGATCCATTCAGTGGAATATTATTAAAAGCAATAACCACATCATAAAAAAATAATAGTCCCATCCAATACAAAATAATTGAATAAATTATTAGGAAATAAGAATTCAATTTTTAACTAAAGTTATACTATTAATAAGAATAGAACATTTCCTTCGAAAAATGATATTAATTTTTTTAATAAAAAAAAATTATTTGAAAAAACGAATCATTTGACATAATAAGATGAAATACATTTTTAAATCAATATATCAATATTATATTAGAGTGAATTTAAAGTATTTTTAGGAAAATATTTCTTTTTCATTGAATAGTTAAAATACTAATTTTTATATCAATCTATATTTTTGTTTCAATAATAAAAAAAGTATAATTTTTTTAAAAAGGGTTTAAAAGTTAAATTAGTTAAATTATATTTTATATAATCTAATTATATTAATTGCATATAAATTTATGTTTTAATTTGGTATAAAAGACTATTTTTATACACTCAATGTATTTTTATAAATTAAATTGATCTCTACTGGTGAATAATTTTAATGAAATATATATAATATATTTGATCAAATGTTTTAACATTCACAAAAACTTATTTTGTATGCATGGGATAAAAATATATCCAGTGGTAGACATAAATTTGTAATTTCTAAAAAGTTGATTTCATCACAATTTGTGTTATTTTATGAAAATTATTTTTGGCAACATATGAGTATTGTATTTTAAAAAATGGATTAAATATTTGTAATTATTGGGTTAAAATTTGGTAAATGTGTCCCTTTTATTTTAATATATTTTGAATAGTAATCGTGGTAAATTTTATCACCTTGGTAAATGGTAAATCAGTTTAATATAGGTTAATATTAAATTATAAGGAAAAAAATTCCTCAAAATTATTATTAGATGAATGGAGTTATATCCTTATCAAATATGGGTAAAAAATCATTTTTTTATAGATACATGTCCACAGAAATGACCTATATAGTATTAACTGAAATGAGAGTTACAAAGTTTCACTCTCTCAGTTCTACAAATCTATTATCTATCCACATACTGGAAAAATAAATTCATTAATTAATACAAATACATTACATTATAATAAAATTATTTTCTTGTGGAAAATTTATTTTAAAATTTTAGTAGTTTTATAATTTCCCTAAATTGTTATGCAATGATGATACAACATTTCAATAATTATTGGAAAAAAATAAGTGATTTTTAAAAAAATATATATTAATAAATTATGATTGAGTTTTAGAGTTACATGAATTTATTACATACATATAACGTATTATTGATGTTTTAATGGATTATATTCAAATTATAACTTTTTATTTATTTATATTATGTCAAATAAAATGAATAGCTTCAAAATTGAATTTAATAATATTTTATGAAAATAATATTTTATTATATTATATATGAATCATAAAAATATTTAAATATGAAAACGTGAATAATATATGTTCATAAATGTCATCCTTTTTATATTAATGAGTAAAAATTTCACCTTATAAGTAAAATTATTATCTTTAGTATAGAAAAAAATATTACTGTGATTGTGTTTAATATAGGTTAACTAAGAGGTTAAACCAAAATATAAATCTTAAAATAGCACAAAAACCATTAGAATATTTATTATATAATGATACATACCCCATAATATATTAAAATCTAACAATATGAATTTTGGAGGTAGTTTTTCTATATAATGACTTCCTTATATTTTAATCTTCTATGAAATGCTAGGAGTGTCCATCCCTTTAATTATAAAAGGGTGCCCCACCTTCCTCTTCTTCAAACCACATTGATAATTCTATCTTATCAATAACCTAAAAAAACTAGAGAAAATTATTTTTCATACAATATAGGATAACCTCCTCCCAAAATTCCAACCCGAAGGTCATTGTGTGGGGATGCAGAGGAGTTGTTTTGAAGAATATTTAATCACCTTAACCAATAACTTGATTTTAAATTATTATGTTACAAAAATAAATATGTTAAATTATTCACTAAATAATAACATAATTATCCTAAATATATTGATATTATATAATTACTATTAAATATCCGGTATCTACCCTCCCTTCCATCAATTGGTAATTGAATGTATTAGTTGCGCATACATACAACATACCATCTTTGTGTAGAGATACACATCATTTCCCACCAACAAATTTCAGGAATATTTAATATTATTGGATTAATTTTTATATATTATACTCTTGAAATAATTATATATTTATAATATTAATATCACATATATACTCATATTTTCTAATCCATTGTAAAACAATAATCTCTCATGTTTAAACATGGGGTCTACCACCTCCATAGGGTAATGTGATTTTCTTCATTTCCACTTCACTTGGATAGTAATGAGGATAAATTTTATAAATATAATATATATATATATGATATAATAATAATTCATTAATGATTAATTATTTTTTATTTTTTTTGTTCCATCTTTCAAAAAAAAAACAACCATCATGAATACGTACGACCTACCTTTTCCATAAGCAATGTAATTCATTTATCTATTTATAAATTTTTCGGATGATAATAAATTTATATAAAATTAAAATATATGATATTTATTACATGATTAAAATTATTTATATGATGGTATAATGATTAATGTATAAGGATCATAAATACCAAACCAAAACTCTCATAAAAAACGAAACAATCAACACCCACAAATGAGGATTTTAATAATTAATTATTGATAAATTGGTATTGAAATGTTTTAGTGGGATAATGTATGATATTATAAGTATATAAATCATTATTATATAAAATTATAATACATTTAAAATGATTATTCATGATGTTAGATTAATTTAGAAGAATGAATAACTCTCGGTATGTGATTTTTTCTCACATTTGTTTCTATGAGAAAATTCCATATCCACCACTTAATTTTTTTATGTATTGTCAATACTGATCATAAATTATTATTTTGATTATTATATTGAATGTTATACATATTAACATATATTTAAATGAATATTTATTTCATACGGCATATGATTCAAATATTTTCATAGCAGAAAATGTTTAATGTTACAATATCATTATTTATTATGATTGGTTATGATTATGTTTCCGATGAGGAATTATTATGATATATCTCACAATAAACACATTAAAATTATTTTAAATTGGTTATTTCTAGAGAATAATAGTTTTACTTTAATTTTATTTATTTAATTACTCAACTGACTGAAAATAAGTTTTTGATGAAAAATTACATGATTTCTATATTTGGATGAAAATATTGTCTCTTTTGTGTCTATGTAATAATTTTTTTTAAAATAATTTTATTATTATTCTACAATAATTGATCAAAGTCGTTATTAAAAATGTTATGATTTTTAAAAAATCATTTAAAATTATTCTTCTTATCATTTTCCAAATATGGTAATTTTGGACATTTTAAAAAGTATATGAATTGAATGTTTCAATTTTAAATTATATGGTATGAATGGAATTTACTATCATAATAACCACTCAATTATTTGAATATGACTTTACAAGATTCCATGGTTATTTTCAAATAAATTGTTTCTCTTAATATTCATGAAATTTTTATATTTTAATTGTTTCATTTCATAATGTAAAGGATATTTTACTCAAGGTATGTTTCATGTAATATTTTAATGAAATTTCCATCTAGTATAGAATAATTTTATGTTACTTTTTGTTTACTAGGGATAAGAAACAACGATTCCATATTTATTATTTTTCAATATGGTGTATGTTTATGATGATAGGATATTTATCAAACACATTATTTTTCCATTGGTTATGTTATAATGAAATGGTGAATTGTTTATGAAATCCATTTCATTTCCATAGGTCATTCTATAATGAAATGTTTTTTTATAAAACATATATTTTCTATAGATATTAATTTTTTTCAGAAATCATTGGGTTAATATAAACACTAAAATAATGTGGTTATTGATACATAAAAGACTCAATGGAAATTAGTTCCATTCGAGGTGAATCTAGTAAAATTAATTGATTCATGTTATTTCTCATAAATCAAGTTAATTTTTTCGTCATCCTCATGACTTTTTCCTTTCCATATTCCATCAGAACTCCATTAGTTCATTGTCTGTTTCAGTCATCATTTCCGTGATTCCTCCTATTTGCCTTAATTTTTTCTAAAACAAGAAAACCATAGTGATAATTCTATTATTTTTAGAAATACTATAATTATAAAGGGATTTTATGAAATAAAACATCATTCATATATATTTTATTAATCTTGTCTAATAACAATTCTATTTTCAATATATCCTTCATAATGGTACATAAAAAAGTTTGTAATTAACTAAACATATATCTGGGAGTATCAATCCAGGGGTATATCAAGGACAGTTATCATGTACCCATTCTCAATCAAGTCTAGTGAAATGTTATCTTTTTGGGTGTTACCCCTAAGCATGTTAGTGTTGGATCCCCATCCAATTGTATTACCCGTAGAGGTATATATTTGTTTGAAATAACATACTTAATACTTACCAAAATAACATGATTTTTTCATATATTTAGATTTGTACCTAGGGTTTTTCATAATGTTTTCATGTCCTAATTTTCACAAATTACTAGAACATCTTTTGATACCAACTTTGGAATCACTCATTTTTATTACATAACATTCCATTATATGGTACAAATAGATGATTTTTAATGTTTTATTTATTGAAAATAAGGTACTTAAAACATAAAAACATAAAACATTGTTCTAGATCCACATGAATGAACTATTCATGGGTTCAACCTAATTTACTTTTACTATATCTAATATCTTAGGTACAATACCTAAAAAATTTGGATGAGTATAAATCCTAATAAATGAATAAATTAAAGATTAAAGAGCATGTGATCATAAGACATATCAATAATAACATGAGTCGTAACTAGTATGGAATGAACATGAGGCATATCATATTAACAAGTACATGAATAATAACATGTAACTGTGGATTTTTTTAAATGAATCATTCATAAGTATATGAAAAATGTTTACCACCAAGGTGTCATAGAATAAACACCAAAGTTTAATTACTAAGGTATTATAAAACATGTCATTCCTAGAGGTTAAATTCTTTTCTCAATGCGGTGGAGGGATATCAAGAAACACCATTCATAGGTATTAATTTAATGTGAACCATATATATAGTTGTTAATATTTTTATTAATAACCTATAGAGAATAAAGAATTGATTTCTTATGAAAATCTTGGCATCCATAAGTGCTTAATAACATGATGATTACATCATTTTTAACCAAAAAAAAGAAATATGGGTTTATTAATAGTAAATACTAGAATAAAAATTTCATTTTCAAATCTATATGAATACCCATATTAATTAAAATAGTTTTGGTAATTCAA
Source organism: Viscum album (assembly GCA_963277665.1). NCBI lineage: Eukaryota > Viridiplantae > Streptophyta > Magnoliopsida > Santalales > Viscaceae > Viscum > Viscum album. Next base: position 1,039,183,447 of record OY728143.1, on the reverse strand, counting down.
ATAAAAAGTAAAAGTGAATTTCGAAGGTAAAAGAGGGAAATTGGAGAAGTAAATTTTGGCTGCATGATGGGTATGAAATATAGTTTTAGAACATGGTAAAATAATATGAGAAAAGTGTATCAAATTCATAAAAGACTATTCTTACTGTAATGGGATAATATGAATAAGATAAATGAACATATTTTTTTAAATTAGAAGACATAAAAAATGAAAAAGGGAACATGAATGGAAAAGAGAAGTGGATATTTCCATTACAATGAATAGTTGTTCCTAACATATGAGGATGGAATAATTAAGGATCCAGAATACCTTGGGGGACTAATTTGGAGTGAAATACCCATAAATTCATATAGTATGGATTTTTAGTGATGGATGTGGGAGAAATTGGTGGGTGTTAATAGTAAAAGTGGAAGAATTTTTTAATAATTTTGAAATATTGGTCTTAGAAATATGGTTTGAGAAAATGAAAAAAATTGTCTTACCATGGTTTTTTCACATGGTTAGGGACATTTGGGTCACATTTTATGATATTTTAATCCAACATAACATAATTTTTTTAATACTTCTTTTTGGTATTGAAAATTAATGATTCCATAAATTACTATTTTTAAAATTAAATTTTTTTTAGCTATTCGAAAGTCACATATAGTTTCAGAAATTTATTAAAATAATTTAAAATACATAATATTAATAAAATGAAATTATTTAGTTTTAAATTAATTATTACATATTTATGTTTAAATTATGAAGTCATTAAATAAATAGAAAACACAAAACTTTATTTTTTACAACTCATGATAAAAAGTATTGGTGAAAATTATAATAAATTTATCCTAACCTAATTTAAGTGTGATAGTTTTAAATATATTTATTATTTGTCTAAAATATTTATTAGAATATGATAATTTTATCATTTAAATATAAAAATAATTATTTGTTAATAAACTATTTTTATGAAATAGTCAAATTTATGGCACTTATAAAAAATATTATTTCCATTTATAAATTATTTTCTCGGTTATATTTACGTGAGAGTGTTTTAAATGTATATATGATTAAAAAATATATTATTCAAAATACATGAGTTTATTATAAAATTGTATATATTTTCTTACAAAAAATAATTATGTTTCATATGTATATAAAAATCAATTAATCGAATTCTCTCCAATTAAACATATATTTTATTAAGAAAATCAATTCTTAAAATGAAATTGATTGAATAACCATTTTATTTATATAATGGAATTAACCCTGAAGAAACTAAGTCTAGGATATGTAACCCATTATTATTAACACATATTACTTAATGGAGAAGTGTGTGATGGTGTTATTTTCATGGGGTGGATTAGTTAACATTGACTAAGTAGTAATCTTTACTAACATGAACTTCTGTCGTAAGAGATTTCTTTGAAGATTCACTTGTTGAATCTTGTATTGGTAATGGAAAAGGGCGATCCCTAGTAATGCTACCTCCCTCCCAAGATATGAAAAATAGGATTCAATCGACATGACTCTACTCATTGAGGCAATCTATTCTCATTTATATATAAATTATCTTTTTTCAATACTAATTATAAACACTAATTGTAATGGTAAATGTATCATCCAAGGGTATATTTTACAATTTTCCTATTAAATAAAGTTTATTTTTACCAATGAACATATTTTACCAATGGTCATACAGTGGTTTAATCTCAATGATCACATTTCCCTTTATATTCAATAAATACCACATTATTTTTTCATTCAAAAGTAACTAAATATTTTCCCTAATGTAATATTTTCAATTATTAATATTTTCATAGTTTTAATAATATTTTTTTTTGATAAAAATAGTAGTTTTTAGGAAGGTATTATTCTAGAAGACTGGGGGGATCTGTACTATCCCATTTTGGCTTTTCTATTTTAGATTTTTTGTCCAGTTGTAATGTTATTCATTTTTATTGGATTCATAGGTGACTAATGTAACAGTCATTATTAATGAGATAATCTTTTCTTGGTTTATCTTTATTTTGTACATGTATAGTATTATATAATACGTATCAAACATTTATTCAAGAAATATATATCATTTAAAAATTCTAGTTCATTATAGTAGATCATATGAAATATAAAATATTATCATCTTTGATAAAAAAATTTAAAGATCACATGGAATAACTGTTGGGGAAAATATCCTTTCCAATTTGAATACATTTATTAAAAAAATTAAAAATTATAAAGGTATAAAGATTTAATTTCGATTAAAAAATATTGAAAACTTTTAAAGTACGTGTCAAATAATTTAGTGGTCATGATCATAGAAATTTATGTTCATAACATGTATGTTAAAATAAATAATCTTTTCACAATTTTTTGTAAAAAGTAATAATTACCACATTTAGAAATTGAAAATAACATCAAATTAAAACCATTTTTCAAAAAATAAATATCTATTAGAGGTTCATTTAAACAAACATTGTATAAATGTAAAACTACTCTTTTATATATTTTTAGAAAACATAAAAATGAAAGAATAATAATTTTCATCCGAAGAGAGAAATAAAGTAAATTTTTCTTTAAAAAAATTAAACTAATATGTATATAAAATTTGGAATGTGAAAGGAAAACATTTATTTTCATGAAATAAATAGATGAAAATAAAGGTCACTATTCTATTTAGAGATAGGATACAACAATTCATAATTAGAAACCAACTCATTAAAAACCCTAATAAAAAATAAAGTTGTAACATAATTTGTTTTACCATTTTTTAATCTTTTGAAACGGAGTAAAAAAAAATAGAATTATATTAATATTAAATCCTGTAATTTCATTATGATAACCATAAAATACATTCCTGTTTAGTATGTACACCACACAAAAGAAACCAGTGGTGAATATGGCATGTGTCCCATAGAATTAAAAGTTTTCATAAAATCCCAAATAATAAGTCTCAACTTCCTTTATACATGTTCAATGCTACTATATAATAAATATATTTATTTATAAATATATTAAATGACCATAATTATATTTATCATACTATATATGATTTATATATATCCTTTTATAACCCCTGTATTAACCATTCCATGCTAAAATCATATTTTTCCTAAAAATGATTCATTTTCCCGGAATACTCTGGTTCTGTATTATTAGTAATTTTAATTTTATAATAGTTTCATCATACTCATAATTTAATAAATGATATAATTTTCAAATTTATTGATTATATATGAATATGGATTAATCAAAAAAATTAGGGATAGAAATTGAATTACATTGTTTATTGAGACGGTAGGTCATACATATGCATGGAAGATGCTTCCATTTAATCAAGGAATCAACTAAAAGAAAGATAAATTATATATCAAAATTTTAGGGTCATTATGATTAAATATATATATATATATATCATATATTAATTTTATTTAGCCTTATTCCCTTCCATAAAAATGCATGTGAAAAATGAATCACATTGCTTCCTGAGGCGGTAGTCAGTCATACACACGAGCGGCAGAATAATTTCCCATTTGATGGAAGAGGAGGTGGATATAGGTTATTAAATTAACATAATATTATATAAATATATGATAGGTACAATGTTTATTATTTCAAAATAATTAATAATATGTGATTGATGTTTATGAGTATATAATATAAAAAAACATATGTGTGTGAATTTTAGTTATTATTCAGTGAACCATTTTATTTTTACACAAAAATACTTCATATTAGTGTTTACTAATAAAAATAAGTAATATATGATTTATGGGGGAATAAAATAAGATATTTTTGTAGGTATTGGTAAAACTATAGGGTATTATAATTGAAAGAGAGAACACAATTTGAGTTTTTGAAAATAAAAAAAGTGTACCCCCAATTAAAACATTCTAAATGGTTCTAAAGTTATTCATTATCCAAACTTATATGAGATAAGGTCTAAATATGGTAAAAATATGAATTATAAAAGTTAATATGTCCTTTAATACCTTCACTTTGTAATTTAACCCTCAGAAAACCTGTTGTAGACTTAAACACAATAATTATTTTTTACTATTTTACTATTAATTTTGAACAAATATTATATTGACCTTATTATATAATACTAGTTATTAATATTTAAAATATGGAAACTATTTTTTAAATTCAATTATCTGAATTTTATATTCATAATTTAAAATTAAACTCAGAGATGAGACTATATAGTGGTTTTCCAAATACAAATGTTTGATAAGTAGAAAATGTTTTAATATCCAAAGTAAACTTGAATTTGATTTCAATGAAAAAATTTGGTTTAATAATAAAATAATTGAACTATTTTTACATATAATAAGTTTTTCAAAAATATGTAACTTTGTAAATTATTTATACGAGAAGAATTTTTTTAATAAAATTAGTATTTTTCATTATTCTGAGACAAAATATATTTTTATAAAAATTCAAAATAATTAACCCTAATGTAATTTTTACATGTTGGTTGAAAAAATGATGTTTTTTTGTTTCAAATAATGTTTCTAAAATTATCAAAATTTAATATTACTTTAAAAAAAAATTATATAATAATTTTTTTGAGATAAAAGTATTTTCAAATCATATAAATACTTTTCTAAAAAATAAGTAGTTATTTATAAATATATTTTATTTATATAAATATATTAGAAATAATTATGAAATAATTTTATTACTATTGTTACCCTAATATTGACATCTAGGATAAAACGGTAACAATAAGATTAATTGAATATTGTGGTTAGTTAACACTCAATGTCATGTGTAAGAAAAACTATCAATGAAATTAAATTTATTTGAAAAATACATGTTTTTTAAAACCACTATGTTATATTCTACCCCAAAAAAATTAAACATTCCCTTTGAAATTAAATTTATTGGTAAAAAACAATAGTATACAGGATCCTCATTGTAACCTCAATTTCTAACATAGCTTCCTCAAGATGGTATTTTTTCCAAAAACATATTCCAACTGAGTGGAACTATTTTGTAGCAGTTTGTATGATCCAGAAAATCATTAATTGTTTCTCATAATAAAGATCATACTACAATGGAATGACCATTATTTTTAGTACATGTGATGGGTCAGGTAAGCACTTTCTCGGGGGAGATACACTGAACACATCATGGACTTGAGAGCAGACTCATGGAAGCTCCAAGGGATATGATTTGATCCCAATATGATCATGTATTTCAAATGGATAGATATATATATGGTTAATTTTCCAATCATTCCAAATCTCATTAATTTATTCCATGGATAAATTCTTCAAATTAACTTTTCACCAACATCAAATTCATGATCATGCTGATGACTTTCAATATAAATTTTCATCCAACTTTTTCAAGACCTTTTCTATTATAGAATGACTCTAAATATCACTTCCATTTATTTATATAACAAAGGTCCCAAGTTATTTCTTTCTACAACATAAACATTTTATATTAGAGTTGTATATTTTTTTCATAGAGGGTTTCATAAGGATCTATCTAAATTCATTAATTGAAGACATCATTGCATGAAAACATGCCAAGAATAATGTGTCGATCCTAACGACCACTAAAATCAATATCAAAATCTATCAATATGTATTTTACATTTTGAATATTTATATAAGTATAACCACATTCCTATTGATAATACACAATATTAAAACTCAAATCTATATAAATATATTATTATAAACATTTTTAGATCATTGAGGTAAACCGTGAATCCCGATAAGACATAATGAAATGTCGTACTCTATAAAACCATTCCACTTCCTTAATGTATATCCTATATATCTTATCCAGAGAGAAATATTATCAGGTTGGTATGATGTATGATGACTATGTAATTTTATCAACTACACCTGATATAGGATTAATCCCTTTATATGATTTGTGCATTCCAAAAATAAATTACATAGTGATGTCTTCCACTTTCAATTCCAGTGTGGGTATTGGTTGTTAAATCCCGGTATAATTTTATCTCTCATAATTAACATTTTAATATACCATTAATCGATATATAATATCTAAAATATATATCTTATGATTTTCCCACTCTAAATAATATTTCAAATTATATAAATTTATGTACTTATAGTATTAAAATAAAATGGACAAACATGAGACTCCTTTAAAAAATAATTATTCAAAAAAGGTATTGACTTACAAAAACAAGGTTCTTGTACCTTATTACTCAATTGAAATCATGATTAATATTAAAAACATTTATATTTTTCTACTAAATCTCTTCATTAAAATTATGTTACTCTGTAATAATCAGTTTTATAAATGGTTGACCACTCATTCAACAAAGATAATATTTCTTCCTTCCATCAGGATTTCAAAATACATCCATTTAAAATCCTTAAATATTGGATATTTTTTATCCATAACATGGATAATATTTCATGATCTTTTTGACTTAAATTATCATCCACCTTGTTTGCTTTCTTGGGGTTTAAATTTATCAAGAAGTCATAATATTTAATCAGCGCTAACTATATTCTCTGGTGTATGTTATTATCATTATGTGTAAATATATAGTTTAAAAATTTATGATTAGTATATATATGAAACATTTAATTATAATGATAATTCCTCTATAACATTAATTAATAAATGAATGATGCTAACTCTAAATCATGAGTTGGTAATTTTTCATATGAATAATCAATTTTAAAGAGCCATAAGCTATAACCATGTCATTAAACATGAGAAAGAAAACACAATACCTTCATGGATATATCACTGTAGATTACAAACCAATATCTAGTACTAGGTAATCTATGAAAATGTGCACTAACTAATCTTCATTTTAGTTCTTAAAAGTTTCCCCACATTCATTCATCTAGAATAACATGGTTAGTGGAATACATATTCATGAGAAATTAATTAAAATATATTGATAATATCTATCCAAACCAAGAAAACATCATATCTAAATTACTATGGTTTGTATATTATAACATTCAATAGCCTCCATATTTTCTGGATCCTTTGATATAACGACTCTTGAGATTATGTAACCCAAAAATGATACCTTTTATTGAAAAAAATTCACAATTTGTAAACTTTTTATACATTTTATCTTTCATTAAGATCATAAATTTAATTATCAATTGATCTTTATAGTCTTCATAGATCATTTAATATATAATAATATATTATAAAAGTTATACCACAAACTGATCAAGTTAATCTATAAACACACTATTTATTATATCCATTAATATAGAGGGAAAATTTGTAATACAAATTGGCATAACTATATACTAATCGTGTCTATTCCTTGTATAGAATGTTTCCTTGATTGTATCATTCTTCTTAACCCTCAATTTATGATGTCCAAAAACAATATCAATTATAGAAAAGTAATGAGATCTATTTGGTTGATCAAACTTTTCATCAATATAGCGTTGATGATAATTTTTCATGATTTTGATTTTTCTCAGTTGAAAATAATCAACTCAAAGTCGCATAAGGTAATATTTATTATTTAAAAATAGAATAGGTTTACCTAATGGTATCAAACATTGTCGAATGTATCACTTTTCAAGGATCTCCTAGAGATACTTCATTAATTCCTACAACTCAACTCGAGACATTCTATAATGAGTCATTGAAATAGATGTTACAATAGGTTTGAGTACAAAAAAGAACTAAACTTCTTGATTTGGTAAAATATTGTGAAACCCTATAAGAAAGGCATGTAAAAAACTCTACACAATAGTTATACCATTTATGTTGAATTTATCCCTAACCCTCTGAGATAAATTCCCTTTTAGAATGCGAATCAAGACATATACAATGGATTAGATCACCATTGGATGTTCATATCTATCATCACCCAAATAGATGATTATATGTTAGTTTCTAATATCATTTGTGACATCGCATCCTCAATAGTTTGTGTCATAAATTTTTAGATAAATTTAATTCATGCTTATTATAACATCAAATTCAACCATATAGAGAATAATGATGTTTTTAGGTAGAAAATTATAATAATATTCAACTGAATTAGAATAATAGACAAGAGATTACATAATCATAACATTATGGATTTTCAATGGTAATTAAATATCTAATAATTGGGTTGGTATTTTGATACCCTAATAAAACATTTCATATATAATATATATAGTATACTAAGAGTAAAATAAGACATTAACAATTTTTGAGTGGATGGTCAGTGTACCTCTTACCACATCCTTATAACATCCTTCATTAAAAATAGTGATGGATAGAGATTTCACTTTGTCTCTTTGATTAATAGGTAGCTAACATAGACCATCACCATTAACCTTCAGATTTTGGAAGAATTTATCATATTTCCAATAATCATTTCATTTAAAAATCAAAAGTGTGGGTGGTGAATTTTGCTGACCTTTCTCTCTATTATCGTAATTATATAACTTCCTCCCATCACTTCAAAAATAAATTTATTAGGGGACTTCCTTCTGGAATATAGTAAATTTACTGGTACCCTCAACACAATTTCCTCCATGTTTCCTTCTACACATTAAGGATGAATTAAATATCATCTCATTTTCCCGATTGGTTTTAGAGATTATTTTGAATTCCACATATTTTTCTTATAAAAACAAAGAGATATATTTTTAATTAAAATATCCATTTCAACCATTATATCACATCATATGATTTCATCATAGATAATGATTTTTCTTTTGGCCATTTCTCACAAGAGATATTGTTTTATGGTAATAAATGATTGGTCCACCGTACATTCTGGTTGGATGATAAAACTACAAGCATACCTCACAATTTATTCTCAATTATCCACAAAAGTTTGAATAGATTCATCATCCATATGACTTAAATCAATGATTTATATCTCTATTTTTTAAAAAATAAAATGAGGAATGATGTTATTGAAAAATAGGTTCTTTAACTCATCCCATTCCATGTAGTAAATTTCACCTTATTCTCTTGAATTCCTGATAATATTCCATCATTGTTCCACTTCTCATTTAAAATGGGAGACAATGAAAATGATTTTTTTCCTAAAATAGTGGTGAATAGAAAATATCTTTTCAACGGTACTATTCTATTGCTCAGAAACTAGTGGATCAGTGGAACCACTAAATGAATATGGTCATTTCATCACGAAGGACTCATAAAAATGTTGTTACTTTATTTTATTGATCCGATGTTATTCATGATTCATAGATTTAGAATGTTGCGTGGGAATAATAATGATATTTTTCATTTCATTTCACATAATATTTGGTTAAACTTATGTGAAATCATATTATTATTCCCCACACATGGAATTAACTCTGTTCCTTTCAGTTATAAACATTGAATAATATAAAAAAGAATAGTTTAAGTGACATTAATCAAAGAGGAGCAGAAAATATTCATGAAAAAACATTTATATTATACCTTAATCATGTCACCTTCTATTATATCAATGAAAACTTAGTCATAAGATAAATAATTCATGGTCATTATTCAAATATTCATGACGGTTCTAATTTATTTTCGGAATTTGCGAAACCTATAACCAAGTATTGTCAAACTACATGTGATGAAATGCCCATTTTCATGAACTAGATGAATATCAAGTCTAGATAAATATTCCATTTTCAGATTTATTTCCTCTATGTAAATTTTTTCCAAATACACACCAACTTGAAGAATATGAACATAGATGTAATTTCTTGAAACCAACCACTCTATCCTTGAATAAAATTCTTTCATAATATCCTATAGTTAAACATATTATTATGGTTACCAATAATTTTTTCTCATCCTAGATTCAAAATGTTCAGTATACCGTGATCTAATACCAACTATAAATAACCAAACATCTCATACATTGATATTATATCTTAAAAGACAAATATTTATTACCTAAAATAATGATCCATGATATAATTATTAAGGTAATCTTCCTTTGGAAAATTTTATTGATAAATAGGTGGTCCATAAGTTCACTATATCATCTTCCACTATGTTCATCATAACTAGTCTTATTCTTATACATGTCATACATAATATTATTCATCATAACCTAGTGAAAGAAAACATAATAAATGATGATATCATATTCATAATAAGGGTAAAAATAGGTGATTTCAAAATGATTTGAGAATAAAGGTATATTAATAGGAGAATAAAATTTGAATTATATACACCGTATATCATATATCATAAACATGATTATTATCATAAAACATGGTAGTTCATAAGACATGAACAATAATAGAATTAAATAACATGATTAATTAAAGTAAAAAAATCGGTATAATACATAGATTTTGGAAATATATATAATCATTTAATATCATTTTATTAGTAGTAAAGGCTTATATACAAGGCTATCATAGTTGAATGGGTCAACTCCCCAAAATATATTTTTAATCAATGTTTACTCCCAATAGTATCATTGTGGAAAGTTCTCCATTTTGAATGGGTTTTACTCCCCAATATGGCATGTTTAATTTTATGAGAAATAAATATTTACCCAATACCTTAGACTGTGATATAGGTCACACCCTTAAAATAATGAAAATAAAACATAAATGTTCTATAAGATAATAAACATTTCATTATATCATAACCCCTAAAAAAATATGTTTCATAAAAATTTCATCATAGAATAACCCATGGAAAGGAAATGGTTTCCTAACATTTCATCATATAATCATATCATAATGCATGGAAAAAGAAATGGGTTTTATAAAAAAAATTCATCATATACAAAAACCTTCCAGAGAAAAAATAAGGATTGTATCATTAAATTATATCCCCAAAAAATCTAATGTTACATAAAAATGTTTCAACATAAATGCATTATCATTTTAAAAGATCCCATGGACAATTTCTTGTAGAATATATCTTATAAAATTTGAAATAATTTAGTGAATATATAAAAATTTCTGGAAATTTATGAAAATATTTTTATTTTAAAATATACTTGGAAACATGTTATGTAATTTTCAAATAATTTAGTTTTCATAATGGAAGAAAATTCCATTAATACAATGTATGTCAAACCAACAATTCCTTTCATATTTTTTGGTAAAAATTAAAAAGTACCTCATTCAGAATGTTATAAGAATATTACTATAAAACAATATTTTAAAACATAAACCATGTATAAAAAATATTTAACCAATAAATGAAAAAATTTAAAAATAATCATTAAAAAATATATTTTTTAAATGAACATATAAGAAAAATTAATTTTGAATGAGAGATAACTATTTTTGATTTATATTAAAAATATTATTTTGAAATCATGAGTATATAGGGAGGGGGAAAATAAAAGGCACATATATTTTCATGAAATAATTATATAAAAATAAAATTCATGAGTTTATTTATTGATTGGTTATAAATTCTCATAATCAGAAGCTTAATAAAAAAAATGCTGATAAACAATGAAATTGTAAAATTAGAATTTAACACATTCATAACTTTTTAAATAAAGTCCCACGAATGAAATAATGGTATATGGATATGCATATACCATAATTTCATTAAATTAATAATAAAATATATTCATGGGAAGTATATAAACTATATAAAATAAATATGTGTTGAATATGGAATGTTTCCTATGGATATAAAAGTGGGGAGAAAATCCATTATGTTATGTATCGAGGTCCTTTATACATTTTTAAACCATCTATATAATACATATTTTTTTAATTATAATTATATTACATAAACTCACTCAAATTTATAATAATATATTTTATTTACAATAAATTCTTTATTTCCCATTTATTAACAATTTCATGTTAAAATCACATTTAATGTTAAAATTTATTAATTTCTTCTTGTATATTTTGGTTTGGTATTTTTGATCCTTTTATAGTGATCATGATTCAATAATATTTATAATTTTAACTAAGATATAATTATCATTTATAATTATTATATATGTTTTTCAATTTATCCAATTTTTTTTGATAGAAAATGAATTACACCATTCATGTCATCGGTAGGTCGTACATACTCATAAATTTTGCTTCCATTTTATCAAATTATAGAAAAAAATAATGGTAAACAATATATAACCATTAAATAGTAATTATTATTTCATATAAATAAAATATATTAATTAAATATACCCTTATTAACTTTTATTAATGAATTAGAGAAACACTAATCACATCTCTTCTGATGCTAATAGGCTACCACACACATGAATTGTATTATAATTTATTATTGAAAGAAATTGGGGTGGATATAGGTTGTTAAATTAAAATAAGAACATCAAAATTTATATGAAATAATTTTTTTATTATATCATCATTTTTCAATAAGACATTAACGAGGATGAATAAGAAAGAAAAAAACACATGTATAAAATTTTTTACCTCTTTTTCGAAGAACCTATATATGTTTAGACCTAAACCTTCATTGGAGTGTTTACTTATAAAAATAATTCATCAGAGTTGTGGGGAGAGAATTAAGGAAAACATTTGGTAAGTTATTGGATGAATCAAATGGTTTTTAAAGTGTAAAGAGGGGATAATAGAGGTTTTCCTTTTATAAGTTTGGGAGGGGACACACTTAGAATTTTTGAAAAGAAAAAGGTGTACCAATGTTATCAAATGAAAAAAGGATAAAAATATGTTATTATAGAACCATAAAAGAGATTAAGTTGAAATAAGTAAAGAAAATTTTAATTGGACAAGTTTCTATGTCATTATCAACCTATTATATTTAGTTTAACCCCTTGGTAAACCTGTTTTATCCTTAACCTCATTAATTGATTTTTAGAGTTTTTACTATTCATTTTTTCAAAAACATAAGTTAAAATTTCCATAAAATTATAATTATTATTTTTATAAATATTAAATACATTTTTAAATATTATATGTTTATAATTAGAAAATATTAGTTTAAAATTAAACTTATAGATGAGACAGAAAAGATTTTTCTAAATAGAAATTTTCTATAGGTATCGATGATTTTAATTTAAAAAGATAGTATATATTTTATTCCAATGAAATATATTTGTTTAATAATAATCTAATTTAACTAATTTAACTTTTAAAACTTATTTATTAATGATTTAACTCTATAAATATTTTTATAAAAATAACCAGATATTTAATAGAAATCATTATTTTTTTACTATTCACTAAATAATCTAGGTTATAATTTTCATAATAAAATTATCTGTATATTGTGGTTCATTAAAACATGATGTTGAATGAAATGAAATTGTTAAATAAATTATTTGAAAAAAATACATTCAATAAAGTATTCAGATGTTACATGGATTCTATTTAATAAATATGAATTGAATCTCTATCAGAAACCCATATTTGATAATTTGGAATTTTTTGTCCGTTTCACTTCACTGAATCCCCAACACATAAAATCTCATTTGATACCATTTCCTACAATGTCATAGCGATAAAATATATCATAGGTCCAAGAAATGTGGAATGTTTTTCCATCCAATAAAAATCCACCAATTTGAGAATGAAAAGATTCCATGATTGGAGAGAGAGATATTGGGCCACCGAGAGGCTACTATGATGGGAATATCGATAAAATAACAACACATCTCAAATAAATAAACTAATATTATTGAATACTTGAAATCTCCTCGTAGCATGTGACTCCTATCATATAGTTCAATTACTCTCGACCCATACATGAATGAGATTGTTCCAAATTTGGCAGATCACCTTGGAAGCTTCTATGGATGTTGTCCAGGATTGAACCCATCGCACCAAACTGGGGGAATTTTTACTACCAACTCGACCCATAAGGTCATAAAATCTATGGAAGGTCCTAATTAGATCGATGATGAATCATATCTAACCCAAACTAATTAGGATGGGGCATTTTTTATCTCAATTTCTACCCTATGAGTCATCAGATCCTAAAAAATATGATGGAAAAGATTTACTGATTACCCAAAATCAACCCCATATAGTAGGGATGGTGGAATTTTTATCATTATAATCACCTGAATTGAAATTTGTCATTTCCAAGATAAGTGTTAAATACAAATGACTGCCATCCAAGATGAACCTTCGGCCATAAGACTTAATACATTCATTTAGGGAAATCTCAGTATTTACAATCGAAAAATCTCACTATGTCACTTTTCATAGGTAAAGACATGGGGAATTTCTAGAGAATAATATCAAATTTAATAAGGTTTGTACGCCAAGGTGAACAAACAATATCAATTTATAGGGGTTGGAACCCCATGAAAATCTAAAATTGGAAACAGGTGGTACTTAGTTTCCAAACTGTGTGGTATATGATGAGGGGACTATTGTCACCCAGAATGTCTTAGTGAACATCAATACCATCAATAAAGAAAATTTTACAGGCCAAGATGAAAACACTGGGGGAGAAATTATGAAATGTTACCTCATATGGTGGGTGATATTGATTAACAACTTGAGGGTGCACGTATATGGAATCAGAGAAGGATCCATAAGCTGGATCCTCTAAATGTGGTGTTTTTACCTCCTTGGAAAAATTATGAAAAGGGTAAGGGGAATGGAATTTCTATGCCCCACTCACCTCCTAGAACAGTATAATTCCCCTACTCATAGGAAAGGAATGGAAAATATGAGAATGAGAAACCCAACCTCAAAAATATTAATGAGGAATTAGTGAAAGAGAATATTCCCAATAGATATTTTCTTCATGGAAGAACATATATCCAACCTCCCAACCATTATGAGAGAGTTATTCTAGCTATATGGGAAGAACATGAGAATCAGTCTAGGTCTGGATCTATCCAACCTATTTACATGAAGGGGGACCTTGATGATGAACTCCATTTTCCCCATTAAGATTATGAAATATTCTTTGATGGGGTAATCATTTTTCCCTTGCATGGACACAAACTAATCAGGATATGAATTCTTTAAAAACATTTCAACTCTCTTCCATTCCCCATGCACATGAGGTGGTCCAGAAAGTGGTTCCTCTAAAACATCAAAACTCCATCAAGTCCTTATCTATATAGATGGGAACCGTAGATGTACGATGTACTCCCATGCAACACGAAATGAATCCATATCCTGAATGGGTGGACAAATTTTTTATTATTAATAAATTTATAAATCCTATATTTTTAACCATTGATAACACATGAGATCAAAACTAACATTAAAAAAAAAACACGTCTCAATGTACCACTGTAATGGGCCTATGAGACCAAAATCAGGTGAAAAAACTAATATTATTTGTAAAACCATAGATGTGAATAGTCTTAATTTCGTATAACACCCTACCAGTAGGGTCCATCATAGACTAAAAGTCATCCATAATTAATTAGATAACTAATTCTACTCCAAAAATAGGAAAATGATTATCTTCATATTCAAAAATTACAAACAGCATGAAAATTAGATTGTCTCTATGTTTATGGAAAAGAATATGGGCCTAACATACCAACTCAATATTTCACTATAACAAGATAAAATCAGGGAATATATTCCGGAAACCTTTTAGATAAGATGAAAACACCTCTAGACTTGATGAAATAACTATTTTGATTCTGCGTGTTTATAGAAATAGAACAACACCTAGAATATTCTGTTCAGATTACTCTAGAAAAATCTTATCTCATTTCCAAGACACATTAAAAAATGAATAGTACAGAAGATACTTCTAAAATCATCATGAAAATAGTAATGATTTTTGTTGGAGTACCCTAGATGACCCCAAATGACTCGGTTCCTCATATTGAGAGGTATTAGCAGAAAAACATCCTTTATTAATTAATAAAAATATATCTAGGTTGCCTAGGATTTATGGAATAGAATAAGGGTGTTTATTCCACCCTAAATTAATAGATCCATGTGTTTTTACATGAATCCGTGGAAAATAACGACCTCAAGAAATTGGAGCCTCATAAACCAAATGGGGTTAACCACAATGACTATCATAATTATTTCCCCTTCTATTAGAGGCATGGTTAGACCATTAAGTTTTAATTTTTCTTCAATGACATCTTACAGGTCATGGATGATTCTAGACATGTTATACTAGGAATATACTTATCATAAGTTCCCAATGTAACCACCATTCAATATATAGAAGAGGGTTACTGGTATAAATATCCAGGTATGAGTAGATAGTTGTCTGATAATTGTATGAATTAGAAAATAATTGAATTAGATCACAGCACACTAGGATAACATTTTTGTAAACTAGTCATAGTTCCATTGTAACGCCCCGACCCCAGTTACCCAGAGTCGGTGCATTATTACGTAACATTGGAATGATCACAAAAGATCAAGTCTCGAAAGACCGATTAGTTTATTATCCTTGGAAACACTAGATACATTCATAAGTCTTACATTACATCAAAAAGTAAAACAAAACTAAAAAACATCATGTATTCATATCCCCTCATACTATCCTTGCTGGTCATTCATAAAATACTTCTTCACATCCTGGAAAATTTTAAAACATTGAAATGGGTGAGATCAGATGCTCAGTAAGGATAACAATATTGCAGAATCTTTTATAAATAAACATAAACATCTAAGGCAATGTATAACTGAAACAAAAGCCTTTTAAACTGGAACTTTAGCATAATATGGAAAAAGTAAAATGAAATAATGCCATTTACTTATTCACATGGATATTATACTAGTCTAATAATCACATGAAATATCAATAACCACTTTCATAATGATGGAATGCATAATGCCAGACTATCATAACCACGTAGCCAAGGCATCGTGCCAAGAATACAAATAATATTTTTTCAAGGCCTCGTGCCAAGACACTAGTTTGTCTCATGAGACCTACCGATGCATCGAGGAGCTATAGCGGGGTCCACCCGTCACTTATTAAGTCCAATGCATTCCTCATATGAACAGGTTTAAACATATCATAAACCATAACATAATCGTATCACATAAAATATGCATAAATGGAAACATAAAATTTCCACATTTCAATCACAAGATATCAATACAACACATTGATATAATAAAAACACTTTCAAAACCATTTTCAATACCAAAATAAAAGAAAATTAAAACTTGGTATTTATTTTTCATTTTAAAGAGGTTATGGCTTGTAGAGGAAGCCGAAACTCAAATAATGGTCACGGCGGCGAAGAAGTCATTGTCACTGCATACGTACGACAAAAAAAAAACATTCCCTTTTGTCGTTTAGTAAAATGCTTCATATAAAAGAGATTCCTTTTTAATAAACGTAAAAGTCAAAGGGGTTTATACACCGTATAAAAGAAAGTTGTGTATAAAACAAAATATGCCTCAATGAAATGAGATTGAGATGAAGTCCCTTACAAAGATCATTTTTTAAATAAAATAGATCTATTATGTGTATTCACTATAAGTACACATAAAGAAAGTACAAATACAAGATAGGACATAATAATATCGTGACATAATTTGAAAGTAGGAGACTAACCCAAATAATGGAAATTGGGTTAAGAAGTTCCCTTACCTCGTGTCCGACTTCACTCAACCGTTCTTTAATCTCTTGAATAATAAACTAGAGTTAATCTATACTCGATTAAGATCCTTTTTCAAGTTCATTATCCCTTTTATATCACTTATTACAATGTTACGAAAATTATGTAGTCATTTAAGTTAATAACGGTTGTTTTGTCGATCTTTGGTACTTGAGTCAACAATAAACTTCTTATAACTACAAGTTGTTTATGTGGTAGAATATCCATTATCTCCAGAATTATATTCATGATTTAGATATCATATATATCATATATATCCAGTATATACATCCATTCATAATATTACGTAACATTGAGAGGTAAGAAATGAAATGCACCGTTCATGGAGATGGTAATCCGTACGTACGCATGAATGCTACTTTCATTTCTATTTTGTATTTAATGGAATGAAATCATAATGATATAAATGTATATTATAATTCAAGTATAATATCATATATAAATATAGTGACATCTTAATGGCCACCATGAGAGGTGTTAAAAGAATATTGAACAATCATCATTTCGTGAGGCAGAAATTCGCCAACCACAGAAACAATATGTTCTTTAACCATTAGACAAATGTGCGTGTAAGTGTAAATCAAATCCTTCTCATAAAAAATCCTAGAATATTGAAGATACTGGTTTTGTTTCAAATTAAAGTAATAAAAAGAGTTTAAGGTGTTGGAGAAGCAAAATAAAACAAAATAACATAAGAGAAGACATTACCTTAAAATCGGGTAACTCTTTTTGATTTGAGCCAAAGGCTTCCTTGGGAAAAATTCTGCCCAAAGTGAGGATTCTAACAGTAATAGAGGAAAGTTTAGAGAGTATTTGGTCAGAGGTTGGCCGAGTCAAATGTCTTTGAAGGTGTGAATAAGGTGGTAGAGGTGGGGGCCTTTTATAAGAGAAGAGGAGGGGCACTCTTGGAAAGTAATAAAATGTTACAGTATTATGAAGTACTTTTCGGATTTCAAAGGTCCCACAACTATATATTTCTAGGATAAGGTGATAAGGGATCTAAATATACCCATCCAATAGGTTTTTGACATGTGTAAGTCTTAGATTTTACATTATCCTTTCATTTTATTTAAATCGTTAATTAATGAGGTAATTGCTGCATCATCATGGTGTCATACAAATTTTAATTTATTTAATGTCTAAAAATTATATAAAAAATATCATGATGTAGAAAATATTTTTATCATTCCAATTAATATTTATAGTTGAAAAGTTAACTTTTATAACCCCATGTAATAATTGTTTTAGTAAAACAACACATGTTTGTGACAATTTTATTTTTACTTTAAATAAAAAGTTATTAATGTCATTTTCTTACCCAAGTGGCTCCATGGGGTCCCCAAGTTGACCCATGGATTGTATTGGTCGTCTATGACTCATCCAATAAGGGTAGGACACGTGTCATGATATTTTCATATTTTTATAATATCATTTTTACCTTAAATTTCACTAATTACCTTTAATTGCGATTAATAGAAATTAAAAGTTACTATTCACCAAAAATTATTTTAATCCCATTGAACCACATTTTAATTCCTAATGAAAACCAAGTATGTCAGATTTTTAAAATTCAATACACAGAAGTGGTAATGTTTCATTTACACAAAAAAATAGTTTTTAAACCACCACTTAGTGGTTTCACTATTCATCAAAAATTGAAGTTTTTTAGAAAAATACCAAAAATTCACCCTAAGATATATTTGATATTCCGAATTCAAAAATGATGTCTATTTTAAAAAATTAAAAACATATAAGTTTCATTAATTAATTTTATAATTAATTTCCACTGTCACAACAAATAGCGTGTTTTTAAGAAACAATATATATCAAAAGATTGACAATTGTTTATGTCTAATTTCAAAGTGAAATTAATTTTAATGACCACCATTGGATAAAATGGTAAAAATATATTCTAATTATACTTTAAAACCACCCAATATTATAATTTATCACTATTAATTATTTTTATTAAAAAAGTTGTTTTTAATTAAAATTTAGTAATTTTCACTATTCATCAAAATATAAAAGTTATCCGAAAAGTTCCAAAATTTCACCCTAGGCTAAATTCGATATTCCGAATCCAAAAATGAAGTCAATTTTGAAAGATAAAATTTATAAAATTTCAAAAAGTAGGTATTACTATTCATAATGGCTAGTTTGATTGGTCACGGTGTGTTAGAATCTCGAACTTGTGTACAATACACGCTACTGTATTATTGAAAGAAAAACGTATCGTGAAAGATTGGGGTGTTAAATTCTCCCCTAATTCAAATAATTTCATCCTCAAAATTTCTTATAATATCACTGTATAAAAAGACTCAGGTGATTCTTCATCATAAGTTCCTCGGGTTCCCACGTTGCCTCTTCCATCTTATGGTTTCTCCATAGAACTTTTACCAGACGAGTCATCCGATTTTTCAGCACTTGTTCTCTTGTATCAAGAATCCTCACGGGATCTTCGCAGTAAGATAGATCGGGTTCCAGTTCTAATTCCTCATAGGTGAGTACATGAGTTGGGTAAGGAATGTATTTTCTCAACAGTGATACGTGGAATACATCGTGAACTTTGGAGAGACTTGGCGGCATTGTCAAACGGTAAGCTACGACCCGAATTCGTTCTAGAATTTCGAAGGGTCTGATGTACCTGGGACTCAATTTACCCTTCTTACTGAAACGTATAACTCCCTTCCATGGAGAAACCTTCAAGAAAACATGATCTCCTACCTAAAATTACAAATCCTTCCTTCGGTTGTCAGCATAGCTCTTCTTCCTACTTTGAGATGCTTTGATGTGGTTTTGGATTACCTTCACCTTTTCCATTGTTTCCTCCACCAGTTCTGGGCCTACAAGTTTTCTTTCACCAACGTCATCCCAACAGGTTGGTGTGCGACATCTCTTTCCGTATAACGCTTCATATGGTGCCATCCGAATAATTGAATAGAAGCTATTGTTATAAGAAAATTCTACCAGAGGTAAATATTGATCCCACATACCCTAAAAGTCAAGTGAGCATGATCTCAACATGTATTCTGAGGTTTAATAGTTTATTCTGATTGTCCATCTGTTTGAGGGTGGTAAGCAGTGCTCAAACGAAGTTCAGTATCCAAGGCCTTCTGAAGACTTTTCCAGAATCTTGATGTAAAACGGGGATCACGATTCCAGAAAATCGACATGGGTACTCCATGAAGTCTCACAACTTCATTAATATATAGTCTTGCTAGACATTCAAGTGGTAGATCTTCTCTTATAGCAAGAAAATGTGCTGACTTCGTGAGATGATCAACAATGAACCATATTGCGTCATTACTTATAGGTTTCTTTGGTAGTCCGATGACAAAGTCCATCGTAATATTACCCCATTTCCACTCAGGTATGGGAAGAGGTTGCAATACTCTACCAGGCAGTTGCCTTCCAGCTTTCACTTGTTGACAAACCATACATCTTGACACAAAATCAGCAATCTCTCTCTTCATGTTGTCCCACAAAAAATGTCCCTTTAAATCTCTTTACATTTTGGTGCTCCCAGGGTTAATGGAGAAATTGGAACTATGAGAATCATCCAACAATTCCCTCTTTAAATAAGGTATATCGGGAACACAAAGTCTCCTCCCAAATTTCAAAATTCCATCTTCATACACAAAGTCACTCAATCGCCCATCATTTACAGTTTTAATCTTCTTTTTCAACTCTTCATCATCGGCCTGAGAACACTTTATCCTTTCTATTAAAGATGGTTTGGAAACAATTTGAAAACGTTTTGATGTTTCACCCTCCATGGTGATTCCCATATCCATCTTTATTAGATCCATGAAAATAGGATCCCTTTCCACTCTCATCATGTTCAAAACTCCCTGATCTTTTCTACTCAAAGAATCTACAACCTTATTTTCCTTCACTGGGTGGTAGTGTATCATGTAATCATAATCATTGAGTCGTTCAAGCCATCGACTTTGCCTCATGTTGTGTTCTTTTTGTGAGAAAATATATTTTAAACTCTTGTGATCAGTATATATCTCACATTTTTCACCATAGAGATAATGTCTCCATATCTTCAAGGAAAATATTACAGCAGCTAACTCGAGATCATGAGTAGGATAGTTCTGCTCATGAATTTTTAGCTGTCATGATGCAAAGGCAATAACCCTATCATTCTGTATAAGGACACAACCAAGTCCTTTCATTGATTCATCACTATAAATAATGAACCCATCATTCCCTGATGGTAGAGTCAATATAGGAGTATTGACTAATATTTTCTTCATTTCTTCAAAATATTCTTCACACACTTTTGTCCAGACAAATTTAACCCCTTTACGTGTGAGCTTTGTTAATGGGTTAGCCAATCGGGCAAAATTATGGACAAAACATCGATAATAAATTTCCAAACCAATAAAACTGCGTAACTAAGTTATACTTGTCGGTGCAGGCCATTCTTGGATTGCCTTGGTCTTAGAAGGATCAACGAAAATTCAATCCTTAGAGAAAATATGGCCAAGAAAAGAAATCTCCTGAAGCCAGAATTCACACTTGCTAAACTTCCCATATAATTCATGCCTTCTAAGAGCCTTCAAGATAATGCGCAAGTGATTTTCACGATCTTCGTAGCTTTTGGATTATACCAAGATATCATCAATAAATACCACCACAAAATCATCAAGATATTCCTTGAAAACTCTATTAATTAGATCCATGAACACAGAGGGTGCATTAGTTAATCCAAAAGGCATTACTGTAAACTCATAATGCTTGTACCTTGTTCGAAATGCTATCTTCGGAATGTCTTCCTTCTTCACACACAACTGATGGTATCCAGATCGAAGGTCAATCTTTGAAAATTATTGAGATCCATGTAGTTAGTCAAATAAATCATCAATGCGAGGTAGGGGATACTTGTTCTTTATTGTTATAACATTGATCTCCCTGTAGTCAACACATAACCTCATAGATCCATATTTCTTCTTAACAAAAAGGATAGGGGATCCCCATGGAGAAACACTAAGGCGAATAAATCCATTATTACTCAATTCCTCTAGTTGTTTCTTTAGTTCAACTAATTCCACGGTGGCCATTATATAAGGGGTCTTCGATATAGGCCTTGATCGAGGAATTAAATCAATGGAAAACTCAACTTCTCGTTCTGGAGGATGTCTAGGTAAATCTTCTGGAAACACATCTACATATTATTTCACAATAGGTACATCCTCTATTTGAACATTCCTTTCCTCTCCCTCAGTAATTTCATTCTCTTCCTCCCCAATAATTGAATTTAGTTGAGCTACTGGGGGTGGATCTAAATAAGAATTAGGTGGTGACAATTCTACTTTAAAGATAAGGTGTTCCTTATTATCATCATCAAAAATCGTAACCTCCTTCTTCTTACAATAAATATTTTCATCATAGTCCAAAATCCAATCCATACCAAGGATTATATTAAACTCAATCATAGGTATGACAATGAGATTAGCGGATAAAGAACATTTATGTGCTCTAATGGGGACTGATTCACAAAACATTATTGCAATGATACTTCCCTTAGAAGTTTTGACTGAAAATTATCTTGTTAAATCAAATTGGAAATATCTAATTTTCTTAGCAAACTGGGAAGATATGAAACAATGCGATGGTCCAGAATCAAATAATGCATTTTCTAAACTTGAGGAAACCATTAAATTACCTGCCACCACATCTTTCAGAGCTTCAACCTCAGCAGTAATGATGGAATAAGCTTTCCTTGATCCCTTGGACTCTTCTAAGGTAAGTTCCCCTGACGCTTAGGACATTCATTTGAATAATTTCCCATCTCTCTACAATTATAACATTCCACATTGACAACAACTCTCTTTCCTGTGCAATCATGAGCTTGGTGGCCTTTTTCACCACACTTGTAATAGACTCCCATTCCCTTCAAGAAAGTACCAGGGTGTTTCTTCTCACATTTACTGCAGGACTGATATTCAAATTTCCCCTTTTCCCCATTATTTCCATTTCCATATTGATCATAAGATCTCTTCTTCTCTTGCTTTGCTTTAAAGTCATAAAACTTAGAGAATTTCATTTCCGTCTTGATAGAACACGAGACAATATCTTCGTATGACGAGAAGGTTTGTGAGACTAATGCTCGACGGAGAAATGGTTTTAACCCATCAAAGAAATGATCAATATTACTTCTTGGGTTATGTATATAATTTATAACATGCCTCACTAACCTTGTAAAGTTATCCTCATACTTTGCGACATTCTCATCCTCCTTCTGCCTCAGACTCAAAAATTGCCTTTCCATATCTTCTCGATGGTCATGTGGAAAGTATTTTTCTAAGAAAATTTCCTTAAACTCCCTCCATTCCATACTTGATACTTCTTCATCTTCCTTTGTGTTTTGAATCGGCGACCACCATTGATCGGAATCTCCAGTGAGGCGGTAAACTGCCATGACAACCTTCTCCCTTTCGCTACTCCCCAAGGCATGGAATATTTTCTCTAAGGAGTTTATCCATTGCTCAACTACTAATGGATTTGTACCCCCATTAAATGTTGGCGGTTTTTGCCTCATGAAGCGGTCTAACATTGATCCTCCACGTTGCAGATCAGGGTGCTCCATACGAGTAAGGTTATTATTCATAACCTGAGTGAGTTGTCCCATTATGGTGATAAGTTGATTAGCACCAGTTGTATCTCCAGCTCCACTATAATTATCTTGAGCAGGAGGGAAATCCCTACATGGAGTGCGTGTATTGATACGGTTTCCATTCCTCCTACTAGGCGCCATTTCTAAACAATGGCATATACTAGATTAGTTTATGAATCAAAATACATAATTACAAACTTGCAAAACACTTAACATAAATTGAACTGTTTATGGATATAATCCATAATCATAAAAATGTTTTCTTTGAGGAAGTATATACTCATAACCCTTCATAGTGGTTTGTAAAGAAAATGAGAATTATCCTAAGCATATCTCTCGAGAGTGTCGTAACCAAGTGTTCAGTAAGGCCCGTTTTCGTGCACCAGTTCCCGTTCGAGTCTACCTCAAAGCGGTGTTTTCGGGTTTTACCCCTAGGTACATCTGTGCGAGATCCACCTCTACCTACTCATATCCAGACAGGGATGTATTGCTCATAAAACTCACAAAATCTCTACAATACCAAAATTCTAGGAAGTTCTTCTATACTAATCCTCAATGTCTATCTTAGGGCTATGTGCTCTAATCAGAGTGTATCTAAATATAGCTTCCAAGGTTAGTACTAAACTGCCTCTGATACCAACTGTAACGCCCCGAACCCAGTTACCCAGAGTCGGTGCATTATTACGTAACATTGGCATGATCACAAAATATCAAGTCTCGAAAGACCGATTAGTTTAGTAGCCTTGGAAACACTAGATACATTCATAAGTCTTACATTATATCATAAAGTAAAACAAAATTAAAAAACATCCTGTCTTTATATCCCCTCATACTATCCCTGCAAGTCATTCATAAAATACTTCTTAACATCCTGGAAAATATTAAAACATTTAAAGGGGTGAGCTCAGATACTCAGTAAGGATAACAATATTTCAGAAGCTTTCATAAATAAACATAAACATTTAAGGCAATGTATAACTAAAACAAAAGCCTTTTAAACTTGAACTTCAACATAATATGGAAAAAGTAAAATGAAGTAATGCCATTTAATTATTCACATGGATATTCTACTAGTCGAATAATCACATGCAATATCAATAACCACTTTTATAATGATGGAATGCATAATTCCAGGCTATCATAACCACGTAGCCAAGGCCTCGTGCCAAGACTACAAATAAGATTTTGTCAAGGACTCGTTCCAAGACACTAGTTTGTCTCATGAGACCTACCGATGCATCGAGGATCTATAGCGGGCTCCACCCATCACTTATTAAGTCCAATGCATTCCTCATATGAACAGGTTTAAACATTTCATAAACCATAACATAATCGTATCACATAAAACACGCATAAAGGAAACATAACATTTCCACATTTCAATCACAAGATATCAATACAACACATTGATATAATAAAAACACTTTCAAAACTATTTTCAATACCAAAATAAAACAAAATTAAAACTTAGTATTTATTTTTCATTTTAAAAAGGTTATGGCTTGTAGAGGAATCCGAAACTCAAATAATGGTCACGGAGGCAGAGTAGTCATTGTCGCCGCATACGTATGAAAAAAAAAACATTCCCTTTTTTAGTTTAGTAAAATGCTTCGTATAAAAGAGATTCCTTTTGAATAAACATAAATGTCAAAGGGGTTTATACACAATATAAAAGAATGTTGTGTATAAAACAAAATATGCCTCAATGAAATGAGATTGAGACAAAGTCCCTTACAAAGATCATTTTTTAAATAAAATAGATCTATTATGTGTATTCACTATAAGTATGCGTAAATAAAGTACAAATACAAGATAGGACATAATAATATCATGACATAATTTGAAAGTAGGAGATTAACCCAAAGAACGGAAATTGGGTTAAGAAGTTCCCTTACCTCGTGTCCGACTTCACTCGAATGTTCTTTAATCTACTGAATAATAAACTAGAGTTAATCTCTACTTTATTAAGAACCTTTTTCAAGTTCATTATCGATTTTATATCACTTATTATAATGTTACGAAAATTATGTAGTCATTTAAGTTAATAACGGTCGTTTTGTCGATCTTTGGTACTTGAGTCAACAATAATCTTCTTATAATTACATGTTGTTTATGTGGTAGAATATCCATTATCTCCAGAATTATATTCATGATATAGATATCATATATATCATATATATCCATTATATACATTCATTCATAATATTACGTAATATTTTGAGGTAAGAAATGAAATGCACCGATCATGGAGATGATAAGCCGTACGTACGCATGAACGCTACTTTCATTTCTATTTCATATTTAATGGAATGAAATCATAATGATATAAAGGTAAATTATAATTCTTGTATAATATCATATATAAATATAGTTACATCTTAATGGACACCATGAGAGGTGTTAAAAGAAGATCGAACAATCATCATTTCGTGAGGCAGAAATTCGCCAACCACAGAAACAATATGTTATTTAACCATTAGACGAAGGTGTGTGTAAGTGTAAATAAAATAATTCTCATAAAAACATCCTATTATATTGAATATACTAGTGTTGTTACAAAATAAAGGAATAAAAAGAGTTTAAGGGGTTGGAGAATCAAAATAAAACAAAATAACATAAGAGAAGAGATTACCTTAAAACCGGGTAACTCTTTTTGATTTGAGCCAAAGGATTCCTTGGGAAGAATTATGCCCAAAGTGAGGCTTCTAGTAGTAAGATAGGGAAGTTGAGAGAATATTTGGGCAGAGGTTGTCTGAGCGAAATGGCTTTGAAGGTGTGAATAAGGTGGTAGAGGTGGGGGCCTTTTATAAGAGGAGAGGAAGGGCACTCTTGGAAAGTAATGAAATGTTACATTATTATGAAGTAATTTTAGGATTTAAAAGGTCCCAAAATTACATATTTTAGGATAAGGTGATAAGGGATCGAAATATACTCATCCAATAGGTTTTTTACAAGTGCATGTCTTAGATTTTACATTATCATTTCATTTTATTTAAATCGTTAATTAATGAGGTAATTGCTGCATCAACATGGTGTCATAAAAATTTTAATTTATTTAATGTCCAAAAATTATATAAAAAATATCATTATGTATGAAATCTTTTAATATTTCCAATGAATATTTATAGTCGAAAATTTAACTTATATAACCCCATGTAATAATTGTTTTAGTAAAACATCACATGTTTGTGACAATTTTATTTTTACTTTAAATAAAAAGTTATTAATGTCGTTTTATTACCCAAGTGGCTCCATGGGGTCCCCAAGTTGACCCATGGATTGTATTGGTCGGCCATTACTCATCCAATAAGGGTAGGACAAGTGTCAAGATATTTTCATATTTTTATAATATCATTTTTACCTTAAATTTCACTAATTAACTTTAATTGCGATTAATAGAACTTAAACGTTACTATTCAGGAAAAATTATTTTAATCCCATTGAACCAAATTTTACATCCTAATGAAAACCATGTATGTAGGATTTTTGAAATTAAATATACCGAAGTTTTAATGTTTCATTTACACGAAAAATTAGTTTTTATACCACCACTTAGTGGTTTCACTATTCATCAAAAAATGATGTTTTTCAGAAAAATACCAAAAATTCACCCTAAGATATATTTGATATTCCGAATTAAAAAATGATTTCTATTTTAAAAAATTCAAAACATATATGTTTCATTAATTAATTTTATAATTAATTCCCACTGTCACAACAAATAGCGTGTTTTTAAGAAATAATATATGTCAAAAGATTGACAATTGTTTATGTCCAATTTCAAAGTGAAATTAATTTTAATGATCACCATTGGAGAAAATGGTAAAAATATATTCTAATTATACTTTAAAACCACACAATAGTATAATTTATCACTATTAATTATTTTGATTAAAAAAGATGTTTTTAATTAAAATTTAGTAATATTCACTATTCATCAAAATATAAAAGTTATCCGAAAAGTTCCAAAATTTCACCCTAGGCTAAATTCGATATTCCGAATCCAAAAATGAAGTCCGTTTTGAAAGATAAAATTTATAAAATTTTAAAAAGTAGTTATTACTATTCACAACTGCTAGTTTGATTGGTCGCGGTGTGTTAGAATCTCGAACTTGTGTACAATACACACTACTGTATTATTGAAAGAGAAGCGTATCATGAAATATTGGGGTGTTACATCCATAACCTAGGGAGAATACATAGAATGCACCTATCAGAGGTATAAATAATCATCAAATAGAGGAAATATCATAAGAGAATGTTTCACATCAATCTCCCATAGAAACTCTAACCCTAGATGAATTAATTTCATTATTATCCGGATAATGGTAACCACCCCACTAAATTGAATAAATATCAGATGATGAGTGATTTATTAGTTTTTTAAATTTAATTCACATAAAAAACCTTTATAATATTATGAATATTTTCAAGAGCACACGTTCCCCATACATGACCGAGGAGTTGGAGGATGAATCCACAAAAGCTAGGGGTATAGGGGATGACACAGTCATAGATGAACATAATATTCAGGTCACATCCCCATATAATCCCTTTATATGGATAATACCCATGATCTGTCACTTTATCAATACCATAAAAAGCATTGAGATTCCTCATAGCACTTTAGCAGTTTTCTATAGCCAATATTTTTAAATAACAGATTTCCAGGGGCGAAACTTTCAAATAATGCCATAAAAGAGGGGTGTACTAGTGTGGCATACAATATTATAAATAAATTCCCTACTATCCTACATCCAAAAATCATACCCATGAACTTAAAATATATTAGATCCTAATCTACCTATTACATAGATACCCCATGTTGAGAATTGATGACCTCTAGAAAAAAAATAAGAAATTATAAAATATTATGTGGTTATCCCAACCAAAATCTTAATCATTGATTCTCTCTATATTTACAAAGATCTTAGAGATCAATTTATCAATTCACAATAAAGTTTATAGGTGTTTGTGATGGATTTCTGCATAAACATGGTTTACTGGGTGTAAACTACTCATGTAGAATGTCATACCAGCATCCCATTCATAGATTAGGACCACAAGGAAGCTATAAAGGGAAATATCATACCCATTTGAGTTTTAGTAAATACTATTAATGTCGGAATCTAAATGGACCTAGTTGATAATTTTTTTGGGATTAACTATATCATTGTCGAAACCATCCGATGTTTGGTATGTAGTGAGTAGGATTTTTCTCCAATGATGCTAGGAATTCAGGAGTATGATGAAATCAAGAAAAGGACCCTCAGAAATATCATGATCAATGATTATTTTTGGGACCTCATGTCTAATGATAAGTTCATTGTTATATAAAAATAAATATAATAAAATTTACTTCTTGAATAACCTTGTCCTTATGTTTTACATAGAAGTTCGATCAACATTCCACCAATGTTTGAAATGCATTCATTAATTGAATGGTCGACATCCTATATAGTGAAAATTGACCATATGATTCTGTGGACTAATTATATGATGTGGCATGTTTATTCAAAATATAAGGAAGAAAACCAATGATTGAGTGTGATATGTTGGTCTCCTCTCTTAATGTCTTAGGAACCACCCCAAAAAACCCATAGGGTATACTAAGTAGTGATTATATAATTACTATAAACCTGATGAGGGTAGTAGACCAAGTCTTAGTGAGTGGTCAAGAACTGAAAACTTTATTGTCCCATGTCAATGTGATAATTATTGTGCTATCTTAAAAGGTCCTGTTAAAGGATTTAAAGGATAACACTCTATAGATATCTAAAAATTACATGGTCCCATTATCATAAAATAAAATACCAAAAGATATTCTAAAAAACTCAGATTGTGTATGCCTATATTTCATCAAATTGTAGCATAATGGAATAAAATGAATTCCATAATCCACCAACAAAAACTCTAGTAGATTTTGATTTCAAGGTCTCTTTTTGTAGTCTCTCGTACCTTGAAATTCCCCTGAAATTTATACCATCCTTGAATATAAATTCACAAAAACATAGATTATAGGGAAAGATTATGACCCAAGGGACTCTCCTCCCACACATGAGGAAGGTGTCTTTACCACCAATAATGAACTATGTAATGTGATTATGGGGACAGAAGAAGACATGAAACCTATAATTACTATCATTCCATGACACTCCATGATAAGGATATGTATATTTCATTCTAAATGAGTATCAACTAATGTTCAATTTTAATTATACTGATTCATGGGTTGAACCATGATGTGGCTACTCGTCATCTTCGATTTCCAGATGACCTCTATGTTTTCATGTTGTTATCCAAGAGAAGGAACACATCTCACAATACAATGATAGAATCTGTTTAATTTTTTTTGATCAAATACCTATTTTATCAAGAGTTACAATACTGAACAAATATTTCAAAAAAAAAATCCCCATCGAGAAGAATAATTTAAAGACCAGGGTTAACATCGACATCAGAGACCTGAATAAAAATTTTCTGATGGATGACTTCCCAATACAAATCATGTAGCCTTTGATCTATGAAACTTATTTATTATAATACCACCCCATTAATGATGGGAATTAAATATATAACTAGATCAATATGGCCTCTTAATATATTTAATCCACTCTATATAGAGTGAATCAACAGTTATTTGTTTACCATTTTATTCCCTTCGAATTAAGGAATTCTTTCACTACTTATCAACACACCAGGCATCATATCTTTAAACCCTTCTTGGGATGAATCATTATGTTCTATTTATTTGAACTAGTGCTAAAGTCACAAAAAAATATGATCACCAAACTATAATGAATATAGTTTTCTAAAAATTTTAGAAGAAAAGTATGAAGATGAACAATTTCAATTGTAATATGGTAGTAGTGTCAATGAAATTCCATTGATTTTTGGTACGACACTGCGAAATCGAGTTCAACCCATAAAAAATAGTGAAATCCTTTCATTTTATCCTCATTGGGACCATAATTAATATATGGGATCCATTTTAACATATCCTATATTTGGTATTCTAATATCCATATTAGTTGTAAAGTATTTTCCCATTAATAATTTAATGAAGAAGTTAGTCACCAACCGATTAGACATGTATATCCAAGAGGCTTTCAAGAACCACAATCTAGAAAATCCACATCCACTAATTTTAATGCCACCAGAAGAAATAAAAAGGATTATATTATATACATCTACTATGGAATAATCCCGTGATGTCATCCTCATAAAGAAAAATCATGTCTGGTACAAAGGTAGTCTATATAGTCATAGATGAACAATGATATATGTTGGTACATGGTATTATGATATTGAGAAGGCATTCAAAACACACATATTCACATTGAAAAATAAGTATTATCACTTTTAGAATCATGAAATCAGCCTAGTATCTCATATTAACCTACAAATCTATATTGTTGGACACCCAAAGTTAACCATGTGTTTTTCCTAATGGGATGTTATTCTGCAATAGTAATAAATCTAATGAGTTTCATGAATGAAATTAAAGTCTAGAAGCTATATGATTTCCTCATGACATGTCCTACAATATAAATCATGCTATTTGACACAAAACTTCTAAATGAAGAAGTTCTCTATGCCCATGACACTCTAAAAAATGATGAATTACTTTTGAATTTTCCTCCCAAAGTTCAACTGGTAAGAGAATGGAAATCCCAAATATTAACTTGGTTATTCTTGAGATTATATTTATTCCCCTAGATAATTAAATTATTTTCTTATTCCCTATTTATATCTAAAAGATTAAGTAATAATTTAGAGGAATAACAATCCCTTAGTGAATGGTTGGAACAACATATTCATATACAGATAGCATACCTAAATGTTAAAGGGGTCTTTTAGATTGTAATGATTCAAACCATATTTTAATACACCATCATGAATGAATAGTTGGAAAATCACTTAGGTTATCTAAGACAAGTGAGGGTGTAATTCACTTTTTTATGAAATACTCTATCATGTACTTCAATCACATAATTATTCTACTGATGTACTGGATAATTTACCCATAGACCTGGCTGGTCCCAATCCGGATGAGGTAGTATCTTACATTAAAGACTAATGGGTAGTCTCATTAATCATAATATGAGACATGAAGAAAATATATAAGTTCAATGATACCCTATAGCATAATGAAAATAAATCAACCCCTATTTCAGGGATCCAATAATATAATACTTTTATAATTGGACCATCCCATTAGATTGATATAAGAAGGAACATATCTAATGCAGAGAAACACACAACCCCATTTAGGAAATGAAAAATAAGGATAAAACTCATATAAATGAGGATTAAATAGAGTCCTAATTAGATGAATTTCAAATGGATAGACTCCCACTATTATGAAGGAATTAATTTCAGGCTCTTGTGGTTATCACCAGTCTGGAACCAGGATCTGCCAACAAATTGAGAGGCCTACTTACTACTAAAAAATGATGATACATGAATACTTAGGCAAAACCAAGAATTTAAATTCCTGAAAAATTCATGAAGAAATAATCCGTAAACCCTGTGAAATTCTGAACACACCTATACATTACTACTCTTTTTATATATTGGGAATGTATGTTATAGGGTTATATCTCCCAACTATAGCTGACTAGTTTAAGTACACCCTTAATTATACCAACTTATTTTACAAATCAACCAAGTATATACCCCTAATGAATTTCTAGAAAAAGGGAATAATCAATTTCTTGAATCCCAATATTACCAAAGATTTGGTGTCTGTCACATGATACAGATTGAAAATTGCCCCAAATTCTACTTGAGTTTAAAAGGATGTACTGCGTTTATAACATCAGGTCCATCGATTCATCACTCTATCAAGTAGAATGAAATGGAATGATATACACCTTTCATAAAAAAATATCCAGTATACTCCATAAAATAGAAGACAAAGGCAAGTTTTCTTGGGCAGACAATCCCATAAATGATTTATGGGCATAACATACCCCCCATGTTCCCTACAAAAAACGAGACACCACATTCATTGGTTTATGGAATAAAACTAGTGTTACACCCTAAATTATAGTAGCCCCCTCCATGAATAAATATCTATTGAAGACACTCAGATGACGATCAATCACAAAAGCATCTAGATGAGTAAAAATGAATCGAGGACAGAAGGTTTTATGCACCGCAAAATCACAAATTATATCTGAATTTGATTTCATGATCATTCAACAAAAACATTCACCACTGCTTCCTACTCTAAGGGTAATTGGTATTGATTCTTAGAACATGAATTATACTAGGGAATAAACACCCAAAAATGAAACCCATGTGTAAAGGGACTTATTCTATACATAATATTTATTCTAATGTATCTTACCCATTGGCCATGATATATGTGGAACACATTATTCCCCTAACAATTTGATGCTTCAAAATAAGTATTTATCCATTATGGAATCATGAAATATGTATATTGGGTGAAACAATATGTACAAATTAGAATTATATTTCCTAGTGGAAAAGCAATAAACAACACATCATTTTATTCCCTACTGGAAACACTATAAACTATAGAACATTTTATGTCCTAGATGAAATAAATTAAAATTAAAAACATTATATGTCCAAGAAGAAATACTATAACATACAGTACATCCCACATCCCTCTCACATGATGATAATCTATATGGAATATGTCCTTATTGTGTGAAGTTAATATGTAGAAAATATGACCTTACTCCATGATTTTGAATTATGTGGATGTATTAATATTCACATGACATTAAAATACATGACATTCAGTTACCTTGTGGGACCTAGCTCCTCCTCCCCCACATTACCTATATCTATGGACATGGTTTTGAAATAAGGGATATACCAACTCATAAATCACTTTCTAGAACAAGAATACATGAGGGATAATTAATCCCATATGATTCTTGCACAAAAACCTCATTCTCTACTAATTCACTTCTTTCTAATTAGAGAAATTACTTCATTAATGATTTATTGTACATGATTGATCTATGCAGAAAGAAATTAATGTTCCCCATCCATATGTGAAATCCAAATACATTTAATGTGTCATATATAAGAACTATGTGAACTTTGATTCTACTTACTATGAGATATTTAGGGATTCTCAGATCTCAAATCATGGTCCCAACCACCTTATAAAATTGGGGGAATGAAAACAATGTCACCTCCATGTATATGGTCAATACCTATGTGGGGATAATTCCTTTTAAGAATTATGAATGGATTGATTCCAAGATCAAGGGATATATAGTGGTGTTGGATATCACATTTTAGGCATAGAAATGAACTATCATCACTCACAACCATCTCCCACCATGAGAGTCAGATCCGTATGGAGGATCCAACCAACATTAAAATGTGAAAATGTTCTATTTCATTCAATATTGCACGAGTCAACAAAATTCTCATTATACTGTAATTTCTAATTCTAATAATTACTCAATGGATCATAGGGAAACTAGAAATCTACTTTGACTGGTACGATTGTAAAATGTTTAATATTGGTAACCATATCTGAGTCGCATGAAATTAAACCCTTTGACAACATCCTTATGAGATGATGTCAAACTAAAAAACTTGTGGTCTTCATAGAGTAGATCATCCCCCTAATTCTTTTTTAATCATGAATCACATGTTTTATCCCTACCTATGAAAATTTATTTAATACAAATTGGTTTAATATTTAGGGTACTCAAAATCTTATCGAATATTATGGTCTCAATGAACCAACACCATATTTTTGATAACTCAGCCAATAACAACCAATTATATGAGTTGATATACTTCTATTGGAATCCCATGGATCTTGAGCCCACATAACCATGGTTCCTCCATGTAGTGTACTTGTAACTGGAACTAGAAAATCATGAGGGACCCTACTAGGATGTTATAGTGAATAAAAAATGCCTTTGAGCTTGTACCTACCAGTTTTTTTGGTTCGAAAAGAGAGTTCCCCTTAAAGTTTGGAGATATTATACCAAATCCATGGGATATTGACTTATACGACTATTAATGTAATACCATTACACATCTGTCCCCATTAACCGTATACTATGTTATTCTTGGTTTATGATTTACCTTACCATAAAAAAAATATTCATGTGGATTATGATACCATCGATGTTACTAAACTGTGCATCATACTCATTATCAACATAATATTATAACAGTATTGTTTCTGACGCTTTTTTCGGGGCGTGCACATCCGTAACGCAGAGGAAGCATGGTTGTTTCCCCGCATTCCCTCTTTCCAATCACTACAGCAAAAAAGGCATTTAGCGGCGGTTTTCAAAAACCGCCGCTAAGTCGTGCGTCGGGAAACTATTCGCGGCGGTTTTCAAAACCGTCAGAACGTTTCGCGGCGGTTTTTTAGTGGCGGTTTAAACCGCCGCTAAATGATTCAGCGGGGGTTTTTTTTTAATTTTTTTTAATTTTTTTTTTATTTTATTTATTTATTTTATTTTATTTATTTATTTATTTTATTTATTTATTTATTTTATTTATTTTATTTATTTTATTTATTTTATTTATTTTATTTATTTATTTTATTTATTTTATTTATTTTATTTATTTATTTTATTTATTTTATTTATTTTATTTATTTATTTTATTTATTTATTTTATTTATTTTATTTATTTTATTTATTTATTTATTTATTTATTTATTTATTTATTTATTTTATTTATTTATTTATTTAGTTATTTAGTTATTTAGTTATTTATTTATTTATTTATTTATTTATTTATTTATTTATTTATTTATTTTATTTATTTATTTATTGATTTTATTTATTTATTTATTTTATTTATTTATTTTATTTATCTCCCATGCCCATGCACATGCATGCCCATGCACATGCATGCCCATGCAATATAAATAAATCCTGCGTCTGGTGAGATTTGAACCCCTAACCTCTTGCATATTTTCCAAAGACTTTACCACTCCAGCAAGCTTGCCATGTGGTTAATAAACAGAAATTAATATACTTATATATATTAATTGAAAAAACAAATAATACATAAATAATAGATATAAACTCGATAATAATAAATAATAAATAATAAATAATAAATAATAAATAATAAATAATAAATAATAAATAATAAATAATAAATAATTAATAATAATTAATAAATAATAAATAATAAATAATAAAAAATCAATAATAAATAAATTTAAACAATAAATAATAAATAATAAATAAATATAAATAATAAAAAATAAATATAGATAAATAATAAATAATAAAGAATAAAGAATAAATAATAAATAATAAATAATAAATAATAAATAATAAATAATAAATAATAAATAATAAATAATAAATAATAAATAATATATAATAAATAATAAACAATAAATAATAAATAATAAATAATAAATAATAAATAATAAATAATAAATAATAAATAATAAATAATGAATAATAAATAAATTTAAACAATAAACAATAAATAATAAATAATAAATAATAAATAATAAATAATAAATAATAAATAAATATAAATAATAAATAATAAATAAATATAAATAATAAATAAAAATTAATAAATAATAAATAATAAATAATAAATAATAAATAAAGATAAATAATAAATAATAAATAGTAAATAATAAATAATAAATAATAAATAATAAATAATAAATAATAAATAATAAATAATAAATAATAAATAATAAATAATAAATAAAGAGAAATAATAAATAATAAATAATAAATAATAAATAATAAATAATAAATAATAAATAATAAATAATAAATTGTAAATTATAAATAATAAATAAATATAAATAATAAATAATAAATAATAAATAATAAATAATAAATAATAAATAACAAATAATAAATAATAAATAATAAATAATAAATAATAAATAATAAATAATAAATAATATATAATATATAATAAATAATAAATAACAAATAATAAATAATAAATAATAAATAACAAATAATAAATAATAAATAATAAATAAAGATAAATAATAAATAATAAATAATAAATAATAAATAATAAATAATAAATAATAAATAATAAATAGAAAATAATAAATAATAAATAATATATAATAAATAATAAATAATAAATAATAAATAATAAATAATAAATAAAGATAAATAATAAATAATAAATAATAAATAATAAATAATAAATAAATAATAAATAATAAATAATAAATAATAAATAATAAATAATAAATAATAAATAACAAATAACAAATAATAAATAATAAATAATAAATAATAAATAATAAATAATAAATAATAAATAATAAATAATAAATAATAAATAATAAATAACAAATAATAAATAATAAATAATAAATAACAAATAACAAATAATAAATAATAAATAATAAATAATAAATAATAAATAAATATAAATAATAAATAAATATAAATATAAATAATAAATAATAAATAATAAATAATAAATAATAAATAATAAATAATAAATAATAAGTAATAAATAATAAATAATAAATAATAAATAATAAATAATAAATAATAAATAATAAATATTAAATAATAAATAATAAATAATAAATAATAAATAATAAATAATAAATAATAAATAATAAATAATAAATAATAAATAAATATAAATAACAAATAATAGATAAATATAAATAATAAATAATAAATAAATATAAATAATAAATAAAAAATAAATATAAAAAATAAAAATAAATAATAAATAATAAATAATAAATAATAAATAAATATAAATGATAAATAAATATAAATAAGAAATAATAAATAAGAAATAAGAAATAAGAAATAAGAAATAATAAATAATAAATAAGAAATAATAAAAAAATATAAATAACAAATAATAAATAAATATAAATAATAAATAATAAATAAATATAAATAATAAATAATAAATAATAAATAAATATAAATAATAAATAATAAATAATAAATAATAAATAAATATAAATGATAAATGAATATAAATAACAAATAATAAATAATAAATATATAAATATAAATGATAAATAAATATAAATAATAAATAATAAATAATAAATAATAAATTATAAATAAATATAAATATAAATAATAAATAATAAAAAATAAAAAATAAAAAATAAATAATAAATAACCAGTTACAAATAATATATAATAAATAAATTAAAGTATATTATATATAATAAATAATAAATAATAAAGGAAACACATGAAAAAGTATGAAAAGACGTGATAAGGGATGAAAAATCATGAAAATGCATGAAAAAGGATGGAGAAGCATATGAAGAATGA
Source organism: Viscum album (assembly GCA_963277665.1). Taxonomy (NCBI): domain Eukaryota; kingdom Viridiplantae; phylum Streptophyta; class Magnoliopsida; order Santalales; family Viscaceae; genus Viscum; species Viscum album. The sequence goes on along the minus strand of OY728143.1, from coordinate 1,039,145,073 downwards.
GGTATTAGAAAGAATGAGAACTAATGAAAACTCGTGACAACTCTGGAAAACTCCTTAATAATTCATCATAATCATCATAATAACTCACAAAAAACCATTGATAAAGATAACAAGTCATGGAAACCCAAATAAACATTAATAAATGGAGCTACCGTTAAAACGCGTCAAAACGGTCATAAAGAGACAAAAAACATTGGACTCACATTAACGGAGATAACATAAGATCTGAGAGTCCGTTTTAGATCTGCGACCTGTCAAATCAAAGATCCCGAAACTATCTTAAACCTGAAAGGTGAAAGAGTCCGAATGGACAGGCGGATCGGAAGTTACGACCATTTTAAAAAAAGCTGACGGGGAACGGGTGCTAGAAACGAGGCATTGAAAAACATAACAAACCCGATACCCACTAAAAAGGCCATAACATATGATCTATGAGTGCATGTGGGCGCCGCAACCAGTCAAACTGAAGCTCATGGAACGAGCTATGATCTGGCAGGTGGAGGAGGCCGAATTGACACGCGGATCGAAAGTTAGGTCCGTTTGAAGACAAGTTCAACGGGACACCGGTGACGGAAACGGGGTTTTGGAGGCCTTCAGAGGGGTTTTGGGGTCGAAAAACTCGACATAAGCTTGCTTCTGTCGAACTTGTGCGTAGCTCTCTTCGCTGGCTTCGATTTGATATGTGGTAGAGCCCAAACGGACACCCGGAGCGAAAGTTATGGCCATTTGAAGTTGGAGAACTTTTTTCAACTTTTTTATAACTCTAATATCGTCCACACCTTAGAACGTCTCACGGTTTTGATTATATGGGCCTCTATATCTCTTCATGAGCTTCGATTTGACTGGTCGTGGCGCTTCAACGGACGCCCGGATCAAAAGTTATGATCGTTTTAGTGTTTTCGGGGTTTCTCACGTTTTTTTATTTTTTTCATTTTATTTCACGGCAGTTTTACCGAAACCGCCGCTATTTCGCGGCGATTTTTTAAAAAACCGCCGCTAATCCTTGAATAAAATTAAAAAAAAAATAAAAAAAATAATTTAAAAAAAATAATTTTTTTTTGCCGTTTAGCGGCGGTTTTTTCGCGGCGGTTTTTAAAACCGCCGCGAAATGCCATCCCGAAACGCATTTCGCGGCGGTTTTAAAAACCGCTGCGAAAAAACCGCCGCTAAACGGCGGTTTTCTCGTAGTGAATGGCGGGCGACATCCGCTCCTTATTTAGTGACGTCTGCAGCTAGATCGAAATGGGATGATGGGATGTCAGTTCTTCCTTCCGTGGATTCCTCCTCGGATCTCCTCACCTAGTCTGGGTCTCCCTCATATATTTATGACGTGTTCATGAAACTCTTCCTAGCACCATATCTTCATGGACACTAGTTAATTACGCTGCATCTCTCAGGATGCTCCAAGGGGTCTGGTCAGGACATCAACCTTTGGTTAGGAGAGTAGTCACGTTAAGCACCACTGACGTGTCTTGACGCTGGGGGATTGGCATGTCTATCTTCTATCCCTTATTATAGGGAATCTTGAGGGGCGGAAGCCCGAGGCATCCCACATCGAATGAGGGGAATCATATGCAATTAGAATGTATCTGAGGCTTTGATTAGATTCTCATGTTTATCACAGAGTATGCCGTGAGTTTAACGTCTAGCAGAGATGAATTAGACTGATCAGAACACTGATTAGAGTGGATTAGACTGAGGAACCCCCGGGAGGGAACACCGATGTTGGGGCCAACACGTGGGTGGCTTTCCGAATGCTGTCAAATGGAATGGGGAATGGGGTGGCATGATCCCAACAGGATGTGGCGCCCTGGGTAGGAATCAGGATGGATGATAGATTTGGGCTTAATCCTTGAACAAACTTCCTACATATCATCGTGGTAGGGAATCAAAGTCCGCGTAGTTCGGTGAAACGATGGGACACCTGAGGAGGCGACCCATGAGAATGAACGCATGGATAGGACCCAGAGGAAGTGGAACCTCCAGGTTAGGGCATAAACTACCTGTGACACATGGGCTCAAGGGAGAGATCAGGATGAGTTATGAGTTATGGGATTGAACCTCATGGAGGCTTTCTACGTATCCCTGTGGCAGGGAATCGAAGTACACATAGTTCAGTTGGCATTTGGGGCTTATGCTCTAAGGCGGAACCATGGGGTCGGTAAGCTGACATGAAGGTGGACCCAGGGTCCTGATGGATGGTGGGATTAAACCTCGTAGAGGCTTCCTATGTACCATGCCTTGACATGGATCAATGTCCCCGTAGTTCGGGATAGAAAATAATGTTTAATTTCATGTGGGATGGGGGAATTTGGGGCATACGCTCTGAGGTGGACCAAGGTGTTTGGGTCTTATACCTCGTGGAGGCTTCCTACATACCATGCCTTGACATGGATTAAATTTCCCATAGTTCGGGATGGATTGGAGCTTACACTCTGAGGCTTCCCAAGTTGTTTGGGGCTTGAACCTCATGAAGGATTCATATATACCATGCCTTAACATGGATCAAAGTCCCCATAGTTCGGGATGGATTGGGGCTTACACTCTGAGTCAGCTCAAGGTGATTGGGGTTTGAACCTCATGGAGGCTTCCTAAGTACCATGCCTTGACATGGATCAAATTCCCCATTGTTCAGGATGGATTGGGGCTTACACTCTGAGGCAGCCCAAGGTGTTTTCATGGTCGGTGCCTGCTATAAGATCACATGAGTCATGCTCGGTGTGAGAAACAAGAGGTAGCAGAGACCTGCCGATCATGTCGTGAAAGGTGCATCCATGGGATGTGGAGTGGGGCTTACACATGGAGTGGCACAATGAGAAAACTGGGGCATACACGTGGTTAGCAGCCCGAGAAGTCGGGGCTTACTCTAGGATGGAGGCCGGATGGTGACAAAGCCCAACGGGAGAGGGAAAGGGTGAAAAGAATCCATGTCCCCATCTCCCCTCTTGGTCCTTGGTACTGAGGAAGTGAGGATTAGTAGGGATGCTACCTCCTATAATAAAGGCTAGGGGCTTACACTAAGGTGGCTACCCTTCCCGTGGACAAACGCCACTCCAATAATGAGGATATCATCCCCTGTGAGGGGTGATCCAATCCCCGTGGAGACGAGTGGGCGTGGAGGATGTCCAAGGAGGGGGTCCCTACGTGCGAGGCACGGGGCCAGGTCATAGTTTAAGATCATGTGCCGAGGACGATGGTTCTTGGCAGTTTAACGTCCTGTAGCTCGGACGAGGTGGATACGCTCCACAACCCATTGAATATGTAGTGACACTTAGAACAACCACCACTATTCTTAGATATGAATTTCAAAAAAAATCCAGCACCCTTTCTCATAGGATATGTATATATGAAAAGGATCTCCATGAAAGAGATTATTATGGCATGGTTTTTGCCCTTATAAAATGGACAGGGAAACCAATTGAAACCAATCCAAAATAAAATTTAATATGACTATAAACTATATTCTAACATTCAAGACCCAAATATATTTAAGTATGGTCAAGTCAGATAAACTCAATTCACCTATATATGAATTAGTTCTACATGTGGCTTGTTTCACATTAATCAGATATATAAAAAAGGGATTTCATCATAAGAATTCTTTCCAGCAATATTTTACAAGGATAAATGAAAACTCCCATATCTAAATTACCTACTATAGTATAGGGTGTCCTTATATATAACCAACATTATTCCGCATATGTTCTGATGTATTTTCCAAATGAAATTAAAATGTAATAAAGGATTATTGGTCAAAATAAATTTAACATTGAAACAAATTTCATCTTAACCATATAACATTAAAATACATATATTGAACATCCCAACTGCGTGAATTTAAAATGTGTAGACCATCATCCATGATTACTTCTTATCATGGATCAACACATCCCGAACCTGGTTAACCAATGTTAAATTCTATTACATATTCATTCTCTGCACATAATAACATAAATTATAATTCATGTCTCTATAATATAAAGTTTTTAAAAATATTCTCTAGCCCTAATAAAATTGCCGATATCTCTATGTCTAAACATTGACAATTTGAATCTACGTAAGGGACTTAGACCCATCAAATAGTTTTATTTCAGCCTTGTAATAAAGTTATTCTAATCATTTTGATACATGAAATCATAAAAATGGAAGTAATCCTCATATTTTGATTCACAATCATTATCATCATGGCTATTCAATACAATTGAAGATGATTTTTGAACAATGAGACATGATTTAAACCATTCCAATCACATACTAAAAAGGTTTTTAGAGTACTGTTGACCATTGGAATTCTAATTGGGATATTTTGTTTTTCACTCCCCTAACATTGATCCCATGTGCATTTTGACCTTAAACTCCATGCACTATGGTCAATTTTGTATGACCTGACACTTTATCCCTCAATTGTCCAAATCAAAAGACACTATACTACTAGTTAAATAGAAATAAAATATATTATCCTAGTACCCCTTAAAAAATTTCTTAGAATAAATAAATACTACACTATTTAAATTCTTAATATCTAATTTTTAGGATAAAGATAGAGTATGAATATAAACGGGGTATATTTTATAGGGTCCAACATGTGTCCTAATAAAATCCAATCCATGATAGTTTTACTACTATGGTACAATAAAATTTTATATAAATGTTTTTTCACATCACCACACGATGACAATGTGTTATGTAGGGGGAGGAACAAAATTTATGGTTCTAGAACCCTTGTTTTAAAATTTTGTCTTCCATTGAACACCGTCATGTCATGTAAAGTTGAGCTTTAGGCCACCAGTTCGTTGAGTTTTTATACTTATATTAGAAACCATAGCCTTGAGGTAATACTTTTGGTTCATCCATATAGTTTATTGGTGAAAATTATGGGATATTATAAAGGGACCCCACTGGGATTCAACTGTGAATAAAAAATACCTCTAATTATTTTCATAGTATAGGTTTTACTCCTAGAGGGAATGTCCCCCTAAAATTCATGAGCTATTGTTGTGGATACATGCGATACTTATTTCTACCAATACTTATGGTTGAATTGTACCCATTAACTTCTATTTATAGTGGACTGAGATATTCCTATATCTTGTTTTACAATTTCCATAACTATAATATTCATGTGGATTCTATATCCTTAACATTATGTCACCAAGTAATATACTCATTCTCATATAAGGAATGTGGCTCAAACCTTTTGGTGGCCCCAATAATGTGACCCATGTATAAAACATGTATTCATTAGAGGTATGGATCCCTTTAATTTTAATATAATTTCTTATCATGGACCTACTATGGATTCTTAATGTGTTTTTAGTGGCTATGGGGGTGTTTGGTGCTTTTTCAGATCTTGGAAACCCAGCTGGTGGAAAAATGCACTAGGTCACACAGATAGTAGAAACTATGAGAGATTTTATTCATGGTTTCCATAAAAATGAAGGGACCAGGAATTGGGCCTTTTAGGCCACATAGTTTATGAAATCCATGTTCTCAAGGATTCTCACCCATGTGAGTATCTCATCAAAATATAGTAGATTGTGAAGCACAGTTTGTGCACACTTAGCAAAAATATGCACATGAAACCATGTTGGGTCCCTAAATATGTTGTGGGAGGTACATAGTTGGCACATGGTTTGACCAGTCATGTATCCAAATAGTTTGAACCAACATTTGTTTTTGAAAAATTACACCTTTACATTTTCTCATTTTAATCATACCCCACCCTCTTATTTCTTCAAACTTCCAGCAATAGAGGGTTATACTTATGCTGAGAGATCCCACCTTTGTTTTAACATAACTTATTCAATAAACCTCGAATATAGTGTACCACTCATCTTCCATTGGTCTCGTTGGGTAACCAATGGTATGATATTCATTCAAATTGTTCCTTTCATCATTTACCTTTCTCTCAAAAAATCTATAGAGGTGGTGGCTCAAATGCCATATTTTGAGTGTGTTGATCTATTCCTACATTTTTCTCTCAATCTAGACCAATTCAAGGGTCAGTAACTGATGAGGATAGTTACAAAATATTTAGGTATGTTTTCTCTTAATTATTCCCCCCATTTATTAATGTTTATTAATATATGATTTGTGTCTCATTGCGGTTTCACTGCATGTTGCCCCTAAATTATGTCTTCCTTTAATTGGTTTCTATATATGGAAACAAATGAGTGGATAGAACCTGATTTATATTCAGTTTCTATACCTTAGAGTAAGCCATCCCTTTGTGTGTTTTTATATTTTATTATTAATTTTATATCCATCGTTATGAACCCAAAACACCTATTGGTGGGTTTGGATTTACATATAAATGGCGGTATGAAATAATTAAATTATGAATGTAGAGGTATAACATGTATATTGAACATATTGATTAAAATTAGTGTATTTGAGTTATTTTTAAGAAAATGTCACTCGAATGAATATGGTTATGTTTATAACCTTACTAATATACAACGTAGATGAATTTTTAATTTAATTTTTTGTTATTTCTTAATCCTTGAATACTTCTTAGAGATGATTAAGATGGGAATGATGACCCTTGTGCTTGTTATATTAAAATGGTCATAAAGACCCTTGTTTAAAATGAGAAATGTGAATGATGACCCTTATTCTAGTTTTATATTTATTTATGGGAATGGTGAACCTTTGTAAATGTTATACGGGAATAACGTCAGTTTGTAAATGTGATACAAACATATAGTCCCTTTATATAGGTGATATGGTCATGGAGTCCCATTATAAATGTAAAATGTGCATGAGTTCCTTTATAAATGTGATATGGGGATGGAATACCTTTATAAATTTGATGTGGTCATGGAATCCCTTTATAAATGTAATAATGGGCAGGGAATCCCATTTTATACTGTGATACTATTCATGGAATATCAATTCTTTGATATTGGTCATGAAATTTCATTTACATGTGATAATAGTCATGGTTCTCCTATTAGTACATTTATACATGACATGTACCATATAAATGTGATATCGGGAATTGCATCCCTTGATCCTTGTTTAGATTTTATTCTGGCATGGGCTAAAGAAGGTAGAATCATATTGTTCTTCCTTTTGGAATGAGTAAACCCATTTATAAATTTTATTACATCTTACATTAATATATCATCACATTTCTATATTATACACATAGACTAGATATTTATATGCACCGTTGGTGTTGTCCTACTGATTTTATCTCAAACTCTATCCATGTCATCGATGGTACCCAGGAAGACTACATTCTTGTAGGTGTAGATAAGGAGAAGAATCCTCTCAATAATTTGTGACTTCTTGCATGAATTTTTATAGGATATTGGTAGTAAATGATTTTGATGGATCTTAGGATGATTTGATAGACTATTTGGTATTTTTTCCTTTTTTATTATAGGAGTTCTATTGACACTATGTATCTTTATATTTATGTTTTCATTTTTTATAGATTCATTTCACACATCACCATCATTCTGGATATGAATTAGTTTTTTATTTTTATTATTATATAGTGCTTGGATATTTATGTCTTCTTCTTCTATAATAGGTCACTGGTCCAATCATTACATTGTATGTTTTCGTTGTTCCATCTATTTATATTATTCTTCAATAATTTATCTATTATTACTTTTATTCTATGTTATACTCTTGTAATTAAGACATAGTCTACCCATTGTCACTCCCTAGTACCTCAAAAATATATGGAATCCTCTAGAATTCAGGGATATTCACTCGGGGCCATATTTCTTACCGGTCTCAGGGCACCTCAAAGTGGCACATAGGCCTGGCATGTCAAATACTACTATCAAAGAGTTTCTTTTCATAATTTAATATTTTGAGACAGTAGAGATGATATTTTTAAATATATGGGGTTTCATAAGGAATTTTTCATGGGAGTAGCTAACCAACATACATAGAAAATCAAAATTTCCCTGAATAGAAATTTCAATCATATGCATTTTTCTTATTAAAATAGATTTGATTATACCATTGGGTGATTCTCTAGGATTTTTATATTTCAATTGATATAGATGAGGAATATATTTTATCTATGGATCAATGAGATGAGGGTGAAAAATCATTGGGAATTCATCATACTAGGTACCTTGTAGGAAATATTTTTTCCATGGATTTTCCATTCCATATAGAAGAATTGGGTTGATTGAATTGTCTCTGATTGCAATGAGTGATTTGAATATTATAAATATAATTTTTGTTGAATAATGATTAATTTATGGGGTTTATGAAACATTGTTTGCACTTAGACAACCTTATATAGTTTAATATATTTTTCCTATATATGATATAGCATACACCCTAATCACTCAACTATGGAACATTGAGTCATGGACCATTGATCACATGGACTGGAACATGTTATCATGTTGATGAAATGGATGCCACACTTCATTTCATAGGGTGTATGGGCTATTATCGAATGGAATTAGTGAACCATTTAATAAAAATATTAAATTAGTTTAAATATAAACATGAACAAAAATTGAAATTGAATTTAAAAACCCATAACATGACCATGCCCCAACCATAGAAGTTGGTAGTGGGTTATATCTCTATTTCTCTATATAAGTGTTTCTATAACATGGACTTAAATCCACTAGATGGAAGAGGGGTGTGGAAATTTAATGAATACATTAGAACCAATTATATTTCTATGTCTATGGATTATGAATTTATCTATATTTTTATGAGGAGTGTGTTTAAAGATTGTAGGGAAATGTAACCATGAAGTCATGCTGTTGTATGCCATAAGGGTGGTGAAAAATTGACATAGAGGTGGTGGACCATGAGCCACTGGTGATACCTCCACTGTGGCTCATATGTAATATCATCTTATCTTATATGCATGTGGTAATTTCTGATTTTTAGGAGACTTTCTTTGGTTTTGTAGACAATATAGGGAGCTCTGATCTCTACAACATATATGGGAGAGTTGAATCGAGAGTTCTAGAAGTAGAATCCACACACATTTTAAAGGGAAGGAAGACCAAAAGCTATAAAGTTATTCCATGATATGGTTTTCTCTAAATTCAAATATAAGGAAACACCTCATGATAAAAGTGTGAATCTTTCTACTTATATGCTTTTAGGATCCACTAATACCTAGTGGGATATTCTAAATCAATATTGTTAGTATTGGTAGGAGACATAGAGGGATTTATAGTCAAACTAATCTAAACATTTCTTCATTGATACCTTGAGGGAAATTAATTCCTGGGATTTCAAGTAACTAATGAATGGTTAAATGACAGTTATGGAGTATTCAACTTAGTTTACAAAGCCTCGGTGATTTTTGTCCATCTATAAAAGTTATGAGCTATTGAATGGTTCATATGGACCAGTATATCTCCCTGGGGTTCACTAGTCCTTTTCTCTCAGATGGTAGAAGAAAAAATCAAAAGTTTTCATGATTATTGGAATTTAAATCTGTGTACAGTGACTAAATAGTATCATTTGTCTCAAAACATTTATATTTATTAATTTCATAGAGGAGATAGGTTGTTATCAAAGATTAACCTCAGATAATTCTATCTTTTGGTTTGATTTAGGCCCTCAGATATTCCATGTACGATTTTACATTGATAATATAGATTATATGATTTTCTCTTTATGTCATTTGATCTTATGAACATACCTATGGTTTTTAGGGACTTGATTATTAGGGTCTTCCATCCCTATTTGGATTTACTTTTTATGGTATTTTTTGATGAAAACTTATTTTATTCTCATACTCAAAGTTACCATTTCACTAAACATAAGATCATTTTTTATAATATGAGAGATCCCAAATTGTATGCTATGAATAGTAAATGTCACATATGGATGAACCTATAACACTTCCTACATCACAATATTTCAGAGGTAGGAGTTTTAGTTTACACACATAGGGTGAGATATGTGGTTACCTAGAAGTAGACCATAAATTTCTTTGGAAAATGATGTTTATTGGGGTATCTTGTTACTAAAATAATTTTATATAGGACTTATCATTCTTAGTATCACCTGTTATTAGTTTAAAGAATAAAGGCATGAATTTTATATATTATAATGTATAAGATATATCCTTTAATTAGTTGAATGGGAGATTGAATTTAACATCGATCCTTATTCTACTTGAGTTAGGGTGAAGCTACAAAGTCTATTATGATGCATATTTTATAAAGCTTGGAGCATTAGTGGTTCATAAAGATTGATTCATTGTGTATGGGTATTAACATTGGAGGTCACATGATAAAATTTTTCAAATACATGATATCGAGTTAGTAGTTTTTGTACATGCTTTGCATTGTTGGAGGCATTACCAACAAGTATAGAATTTGTGGTTTTCACATACCACAAGGGCCTCATGTATATCATTACACTGTGTGACTTGAACCTTATGCAGCAAAGATAGGTTAAATATCTATGGTATTTTGACTTCAAGAATGTCTATACACCTGGTAAATGCAATGTTGTTACTGAAGCTCTAAGAAGAATAACTCATAGATTGGAAGCTCATGTGGGATATGGTGAATGGAAGCTTGTAGATTTATTTTATAATATGTTCATAGAGTTCCAAGAATATCATCTAAGTTCCGTTTTTTCACCATGGTTAGTTACCCTTAACTTATCGAAAATATAAATATGATGATGTTTTTAGATCTTGAGGGATAGGTCCTATGAGAGAATATAGTTGGTGAGGACCTTCATCTAGATTGGTATATAAATGATGAAGACATCCTATGTATACATGGGAGTATTTGGGTTCCCACATATATGAGAGAGGAGATGATGTGGCAGTCACATGCTTCTTAGTGTGAAGTTCACCCAAGTATCACCCATATGTATCGTGATATGTACCGACAATATTAGTGTCTGGGGATTAATTTTTGGATATTATGTTTTCTTATTTGGTGTTACACCTATAAAATGGTGGATTCATACAATCTGTACTCTTCTAGATTGTTACATCCATTAACAATCCTGACATGGAAATGTGAGGATGTTTCTATGGAATTATTGCATCAGATAAATGAGGTCTCTTAAAGTTAGAAACACAGTGTGGGTAGTCATGGATCAACTAATGAAAGTAACCCACTTCCTTCTTATCTTACAGTCTTTATCAGTTGACGAGCTGAGAATATTGTACGCCCGTGAGATCATATGGCTATTTGAGGTCCCTTATACTATCATTTTTTCTGATAGGGATTCTTGTTTTAAATCGATGCTATTCCTTGGGGTTTCATATGTTTATGGTTAAACAGGTGATTTTTATCATATATTTTCACCCTCAGAATAATGGTCAGTCGGAATGAACTATGTAGGTACTGGAGGATATACTTCGAGCATGAGTCGTTGAATCTCATGGTTCTTGGGAGAATCTTATTCCTCTCAATGAGTTTCCATAAAATAGTTATTATGATGAGTTGATTAATATTTAGACCTTTGAGGCCCTTTATGGTAGGTCATTTCATTCACCCTTATGATTGTTAGAGGTAGGAGATGTTTCACTACTCATTCATCATCTCATTAAGGAGACATTAAAGGAGTTCCAGTTGATTCGGATGTGGATTTATATTGCTCAGTCTAGAAAAAAAATGAAATTTTTATCTCCATCACTGACCTCTGTAGTCTGAGGTTGGGGAATGTGTTTTTATGGGAAATGGCTAGAATTTGGAATATTTGGATACATAGTCAAAGAAAGATATAATTATAATTTTTCAAACCATTTTACATTCTAGAGAGAGTCGGGATGGTAGCCTATAACTTTCAACTACCTCACAGGTACCATGCTATGCATCGTGTCTTCCACATTTCACTACATCACAAATATCATATCAACCTACCACATACTTTTTATCCTGATGATGATGAACTATATGATGAGGCATCATATGACGAGTATCCAATACACATCATTCCCCTGATCACAAAGGCTCTATGATGCTGGTATGTCCCTTTATTACGAGTTCTATGGCAGCACAACAAGGTACAATATGATACTTGTTAGCGGGAGTCCAATGTACATTCTCAGTGGCTGGAATTATTATCAAATAATGTTCTTCATCTCTTGGAAGGTGAACTTTAAGATGAGTTACTTTATCAGGGAAGAATACAAGAACATGATCTTTATTTAAGGAAGTTATCCATTTTATTTTGATCTAATTCCTCACCATGAACTTAAATTGGATCCCTAATGAGTTCATAGAGGTCACAGGGGTGTCTTGGGAATTATCAGATTTCAGAACCCTGGCTTGTGAAAAAATATAATAGTTCATGAAATTACTAAAAAATGCTCAAGCGAGTCCATACAATTTCCCTATCCATGCTGGTGATAGAAAGTTGGTCTTTGGAGGCTTCTCGATTTAAGAAAACCGTGCACCCAAGGCCTCATTTCCATGTGGGTATCTGATCCAAATATAATAGAGTGTGTAGAATAGTTTTCAAAAGGTAATCAAAACTATGTGCAAGAAACCATGTGGGGTCCCTCTTCATGGAGTCAGAGGTGCACGATTGATTCCCAGTTTAGAAATCAATGATGACACACTATGTAACCTAGATATTTTTTTTAAAATTATCATTTTACTTGTAATTTTATTTAATATTACCCCACCATCTTATTTATCTTATCTTATAGTAGCACTCGCTTCTCCTTACATTAATATATCCAATAATGGTTCAAACCTATTACTTCAATAACTATCCGATCCAATATCAAATTTAGATTTTTCTTGTCCCATTGAAAATCCATTGATAATATGTTCATTCAACTTTCTCCATTCTCTATTTACCTTTATCTCAATAGACTTATTGAGGTGTGGGATCATATGCACTATTTTTAGGTTATTAATACATTTTTTATTTTATCTTGATCAAGACCAAATCAAGGTTCAATACTATATGGGGGAGTTTCATGAGGTTTAGGTATGCGGTCTACTAATTATCCCATCATGTATTGATTTTTTTGGTAATATGTGATATGTGACACTAGCCCGTTTCACCTTGTGTTTCCCCTAAATTTTACTTCCCTTGAATTGGATATCATACTTTGAACCAAATGAATTGTTAGAACACAAATAATATTTAGTCTGTCCAAATTCGAGTGTGCCATTAATTTGGGTGTGCCCTCTTACTTTACTATTTGGTTATCCATGGTTATGAACCCAAAACACCTATTGGTGTGTTTGGATTTACTTCTAAATTTTGGTATCAAATTGTTAGTTGATTAATGTAGAATTATATAATGACTATTTCCCTTATTAATTATAAATAATGGAATGGAGTGTGTATTGAGCATATATAACGTCATTAAATAGAGTTAAGGTTACTCACTCAATAATATCAAAATTAAATGAATTTCTTGTTATCAGTTGGCAATTTATTAATTAGTGAATACTTTTTATAGATTAAGATGGAGGTCATGAAGATCCATGTGGTTGTTATATCTAAATGTGCTTGATGATGATTTTTAAATATGATAAATGTGAATGATTTCCCTTATTCATGTTATATAATTATATATGGGAATAGAGGCCATGTATAAATGTGGTATGAGCATGGAGTCCCTTAATAAATTTGATACATGCAATAATGACCTTTATAACTATCACACGATCATGGAGTCCCATTATAAATGTGATACAAGCCCGATGTCCTTTATGAATGTGATACGAGAATGGATTACCTTTATAAATTTGATAAAAGCAAGGATTCCCTTCATAAATGTGATACTGCACATGGATTCCCCTTTATTACTGTGTTTCTGGGCATGAAGTCCCCATTCTATGATATAGGGCCCAGTATCCCTTTTAAATTTTATACTAGGAATGGAACCACCTTAAAAATTTCGATATTGGAAATGGTGTCGGATATAAATGTTTTTTTGTAGATTGTGTAACACCCCCAATATTTCATAGTACGTTATTTCTTCAAAGTAATTCAATAAGTTGCACTACACGCAACCCTGAGTTCAAGTGCACCACAGCTTACCAAACTAGCCCTTCAAAAGCAGTTATGAATATCATTAACTAAATTTTGAACTTTATATAATAATTATAATTTTAGAATCCATATTATGAGTTACATAGACATAATGTAAGAACAAATTCATTTTTGTCAGATAAATTAAGTTTTTTTCAAAATTTGTAATTTTAGTGCCTTTTAATAAAGAATCATTTTTAAATCCAATATTTGAAACTTTAATATATTAAATTTTACAAAATAAACTTCTTCTTTATAATCAAGACATAAGAATTTAATTTCAATAAATTTTTGGTGTTTTTCTGATAACTTTCATATTTGGGTGAATAGTGAAAAATACTATATTTTAACTGAAATCAACTTTTTTAATAAAACTAATTTATATTGTTGAATTATACCTTTTATTGGTTTGGAAGTATAATTAGATTATATTTTTACCATTTAATCCAATGATGGTCATTGTTAGTAATTTTAGTTTGAAATAGGACATAAACAAGTGCCAATCTTTTGATAGTTATTATTTCTTAAAAATACGCCTTTTGATTTTGACAACAATATTAATTTTAAATTAATTAATGAAACTTATATGTTTTGAAATTGGTAAAATGGAATTCATATTTTAATTCAGAATATCAAAATTATCTTACGGTGAATTTTTGGTATTTTTCTGAAAACATTCTATTTTTTGATGAATAGTGAAAAACGTTGAGTTATTGTTTAAAACTGACTTTTTTTAAAAATAATTATTTATTTTATTTAAATTTATTTTTGGTTACAATAGATACATAATACCTATATAAGTTCAATTTAATTCATTAGAGTCAGTTTATAATAACTCTAGATATAATTTTTTTATTGAACTTGTTGCCGTTTTTTACCCACCTCCTAGGAGCATTTGAAAATTTAAATAAAATGTAATTTTCCTCTTCTGTGAGTTGAATTTCAAAATTATGAGAGACACAGTTGATATAATTAAGTAAAATGCGGTTTAATATGATGGAAATAATATTTTGTGAATAGTAACGTTTTACTTTTATTTTCCATGATTAAAAGTAAATAGGGTAATTAAGGGTGAAAATGATATTATTATTACCCTAAAACATGTCCTAATTCTATTGGATAAGTATAATTCGACCAAAAACAATATTAGGAATAAAATATGATCCTTTATGTCCACATGGATTAGATTAGGACATTTATTATTATTAAATTCAAAGAAGAGTTAAAAGTGTTAAATTCATTGTTTAATAACTAAACCATTTTTAATATAGGGTTACACATAAGATATATTCATCTATAAATATTCATTATAAATATAAAAATATTTCCTACATAATGGCATTTTATTTATATTTTTTAGACGTTAAATATTTTAATTTATTTTTGACACAATGATGATGCAGTAATTACCTAATTAATGAAATAATGAAATAATTAATATTATAAATATATAAATAAATGTAATTTGAGACTTTTGATGAATTAAACTAATTTTTTATGTTAATATGACATGTTAGGGTTGGTTTGATAAATATTTTTCAAATTAATAATGCTTTGATGAATTTAGAAAAAACAAAATACCAAATAGTTTCAAAATTACCATTAAAGTGTTTTTAAAACAAATATTATATTACTAATTGATATTCTATTCATAAAAATATAGGGATCGGCCAAAAGACTTACATAATGATATTTGTATCATTAATGAACCATTTGGGGTTCTCTTAGAAGTTTATAGTATGTTTATTAACAATATAATATAAAAATTCAAAGAGACATGGTAAATGTCAAACTATTTAACTAAGAGTTAAATCTAAAAGATAAAGTTAATATAATGACCCGAACCAGTCTAAAACCTATTTTTTGAGTAGTTTTGGACCCATAACCACCTTATCCTTTAAATAATTTATCTTGGAGCCAATAGAAACAGAAAATTATTTTATTATAAAATAATATTTCTAGATTTCCCTAAGGTGCCCCTCGCCCCTCTTATAAAAGGGCACTCCCACTTCACTCTAAATCACACTTTCATAGCCATTTGGATCAGACAACCCCTGCCCAAATACCCTCTCAACTGACCTACCTTCATTCTAGAGGCCTTCATTTAGTCTATAATCCAACCTATGTAGCCCTTTTTATCAAATCAAATGGAAGAACCCGAAGAAGAGGTAAATATTTCATCACCTCTTTCAAGTTCCTTTCTTCTTCCACATCCTCTTTCTTTAATGTTTCAATTCTAAGATAAGAACTCCAGTATCTTATATATAGTGTTATTCTATTATATACATGGTACAACCATATTCATTATTCTATCCATCCCTTGAAGGACATGTCACCATACGTGTGAACATACGGCTTACCGTCTCCACGTCGTGGTGTAATTGTTATTCAATACATTATTATTTGGATGGGTATAAAAATGATGTGTAATTGTTGTAAATAATAAATATAACATGATAATTATTCTTTATATATGATATACCATCCAATTACATATTATTCTAATATCAAAAGAATGATATTGTCTCTTGTGCGTAGGTACAGATTTCCGCCTCCATGAACGCGATGAGATTAATTCCCCATTGTATCCATTCAAGAATAATATTAATTAGATGATTAAAAACAATTTTTAAAGTCTTAATACCTTTATGAATATGAATAGGATACAACCTATCCATAACAAACATTACTTACATAACAAATCATATAAAGTAAAACGAATCAGTTAACACCCAAAACGACAATAATACTAAGATATTATTAACAAAGCAATATTAAAACATAATATATGATATAACATTAATGTATATGATTCTTGAATAATTCAATTAAAATTATTTCACCATTATACAGGAGGTTAACCTACCCTAGACCAAGGAAAAGTACAAGTTAAGGGTTAATTCCTCAATCTCATTATTATTCGAGATTGTTTATGGGTATGTTTTTTGTTAATACATATTTATTATCAATGTCCATGTTTCATAAAAAAGTTTTCAAAAGGATTATTTTCAAGGGACACTTTTTTTACTAAAAAACCATTTTAAATGTTTTAATTATTTATTCTTCTATATCATTCTCATTAATGTCCATGTTTTCAAAATGGGGTTTAAGGATTTATTTATATGGACATCAATGTTTTTTAAATGTTAATTCCTTTCAAATGTTTCAAAGTTATATGGTACACTTTGATTCAAAAATGTTAATAAATTTCTTCCTTTATAAATTGTGAAACTTTTAAATATTTTTATTAAAAAAGGATATTTCTCACAAAGAGTTTTACAAATCATTTTCTTATATATCAATATCCTTGAAGTAATTTGAACTTGTTTGAAGTTGATATATTATGATACAAATATTCCATATTGTATTGATGGTTTTGTGAAATGTTTGACTGTGGATGTTTTATTATTATATCATTCATGTTTCATGGATAAAGTATTGACATTTCTTATGCTATTTTTAATACGAATGTTTATGTTATGTTTAAAACTTCTCATATGAGAAATGCAATGGACTTAGTAAGTGATGGGTGGAGCCCGCTATAACTCCTAGATGCATTGGTAGGTCTCAGGAGACAAACTAGTGTCTTGGCACAAGGCCTTGGAAAAATATTATTTGTAGTCTTGGCACAAGGCCTTGACTATGTGGTTATGAAGTCTGGCATTATGCATTACATCATTATGAAAGTGGATTTTGATATTGCATGTGATTATTCGACTAGTAGAATATCCACGTGAGTAAGTTAATAAAATTATTTTGATTTATATTTTATATATTATGATTAAGTTTATGATGAAAAGGCTTTTATTTTAGTTCTATACATTTCCTTAAATGTTTATTCTTATTTTTGAAAGTTTCCTATATATTGTTATCCTTACTGAGCATCTGAGCTCACCCCTTTCTATGTTATTTTCCTAGGATGCGAAGAATTATATTATGACTGACCCGAATTGATAGTCTATGGGATCTCAGTATTGTCTATGTAAACAATTTTGTTGTAGTTTTCTATTTTATGATGTAATGTAAACCTTATGAATGTATCTAGAACTTCCAACGCTACTAAACTAATCAGCCTTTCGAGACTTGATCTTTTGTGATCATGACAATGATACGTAATAATGCACCGAATCTAGGACTCTGGTGTTGGGGTGTTATAGTTGGTATTAGAGGATATTTAGTAAAAACCTTGGAAATTAGATTTAGATAAATTCTTATTAGAGAACATACCCCTAAGATATACTTTGAGGATTAATATAGAAGAAATTCCTAAAATTTTGGTACTGTACAGATTTTGTGAGTTTTCTAAGCAAATACATCCCTATCTGGACACGAGATGGTATAGGTGGGTCTGGCACATATGTACCTAGGGGTAAAACCCTAAAACACCTCATTGAGCTAGACTCGAATGGGAACTGGTGCACAACAACGTGCCTTGCTGTAGTCTTGGTTACGACACTCCTATGGGATATGCTTAGGATAATTCCCATTTTAATTACAAATAATTATGAAGGATTTTCAAGTATATACCTCCTCAAAGAAAATATTTTTATGATTATGGATTATATCCATAAACTGTTCAATTCATGTTAGATATTTTACAAGTTTGGAATTATTCATTGCAATTCATAAACTAACCTAGTGTATTCCATTGCATAGAAATGGTGCCCAATAGAAGTAATGTGAACTCCAGCAATACGTATGATCCAAAAATTAAGAAGGATCACATCATTCACGGTATTAAGCCAAAATTTAGAAGGGAAATAGTCTCCCTTGTATTCTCAAAAAATGAATAAATAGTAACATGTGCTAATAAGATAATTAAATAATTCATTCAGTCATATGGATTTAATGGGAAAGAAGAGAAGAAAAAGATAGAAATATAAAGATGGATAAAGGGAAGAGGGAAAAGTAGGATTTTCCCATATTTGATAACTATGGAAAGAATCACCTTGGTAATTGCATAAAGAGAATGAGAGTTTGTTATAAGTGTGGAGAAAAAGGACACCAAGTATGTGATTTCAAGGGTATGAATTTTTTTTCAAATGTACAATGCTTCATCTGCAAGGAGTTGGGACACTACACGAATCAATGACTAAATCAGCAGAGTATACCCCAAATGCTGCTGTTGGATAATAATAAAGTTATGATACTACCGAAGATGATGAGGAATTATTATATTTCTTACGTTGTTATTAAAGTATTGTGTCATTTGAGTATTATATTAATGATGTACATGTTATAAGAATTATAGAGTATATAAGGATTGTACTGTAGTACTATTTCATTAAGGATTTGAGATTGTGTGGAACCATGAAAAGTGACTCAATAGCAGGTTAAAATTTTGGAAAATATATGGTTGAGAGAAATATAAACTATAATATGATTCTAATACCGAGGTAGTGATTTTGGAATAATACATGATTGATTTGGATAAATTATATTGGATAATCTTGACTACCTTGAAACTGATTAATGATTTGTATATTCCATCATTAATTGTGTTAACCAAATTTTTGGATAGAAGGAGTATATCCAGTATTCTATAATGAATAATGGAGAATGAGTGTAATCAATAAGGTTTTATGGTAATTTAGGATGGTGCAATGTTTTAAAAGAATACATGATAAAGGTGTTCACATGTTATTATGTGGAAAAATGGATCTTAATTGTGTTTAACTTCCTTATAAAATTTAGGCTGTGAGTTTGGATATAAGTATTTTGGATAATTCTAGTTTAAGAATATTTTTGGATTACCACAAAAAGGACAACCCGGAGGTCGAGCAGTAACCCGTCGCGTCCGGTAAGGCCACGATACTTGAAACCGCAACCGAAGTGAGACAATGGTGTTTCACCTACCACTGGCCCACGTGATGTCCTGGATTTAATAATGACTTTTTTTAAAAGGTCTGGTAGATGAATAATAAATTCATTTTTTTAGAACCCTATACGAATAGGATAAATAGAATATATTTTTTTCTATTATCTTTTAGAGTGAAAGATGAGTTTGTGGTTGAAATTAGTTAAAGGATGGATCTCTACTTGTCAAGTATATATATTTTTCCTTATCTTATTATACTAATAAATTAATTATGAAACATTAGGTAAATGATCTTAAAACAAAAAATGTGTCATCTTAATACCTTATGTTTTTTTGGATCGATGATATTTTAAATCATTATAGATTGATGGTTTTGAGGCCCTCAATTCTACAATTGTTTGTGACTGATGACCTCAATCACTCCCTATAAATATTTACGTTTTCTTCTAATTATGTGTCTCTGATTTCCACCAATTTTCTCTTAATCGAGATCATAATTTGGTGGTGAATTTTTCATTCCCCTTTTCCTCTTATTATGACTAAATTTTATTAACCCAATTTCCGATGTGGGTTTTCACATGAAGCTATTTTCTATTTTCATCCTTTTATTTTTGAAGAACAATTTCAAATTGAAAGGACATAATTTATTGAATTAGGGAGGAATGTAACACCCCAAGATTTCATAGTACGTTATTTCATCAACGTAATTCTATAACTTGCACTACACGCAACCTTGAGTTCAAGCGCACCACGACTTACCAAACAAGCTGTTTAAAAGCGGTTATGAATATTATTAACTAAATTTTAAACTTTATATAATCCTTATAATTTTAGAATCAATATTATGAGTTTCTCAGACATAATGTAAGATCAAATTCAATTTTTTCAGATAAAAAATGTATTTTTTCAAAAAATGAAATTTTACAGCCTTTTAATGCCAAACCCTTTTTAAATCCAATATTTGAAATTTTTATATATTCAATTTGACAAAATAAACATCTTCTTTAGAATCTGGACATTATAATTTAGTTTCAATAAATTTTTGTTGTTTTTCCGATAACTTTCATATTTGGGTGAATAGTGAAAAATAAAATATTTTAACAGAAAAAACAACTTTTTTAATCAAAATAATTTATAGTGTTGAATTTTAAAATTTAATGGATTAAAATTATAATTAGATTATATTTTTACAATTTAATCCAATCATGTACATTGTAAGTAATTTCACAATGAAATTGGACATAAACAAGTGCCAATCTTTTGATATTTATAATTTCTTAAAAATACGCCTTTTGGTTTTGAAAACAGGAATTAATTTTAAATTAATTAATGAAACTTCTATGTTTTGAAATTGGTAAAATAGAATTTATTTTTGAATTCGTAATACCAAAATTATCTTAGGGAGTATTTTTTTTATTTTTCTGAAAACTTTTAATTTTTGATGAATAGTGAAAACACTGAGTTATTATTTAAACCCGAATATTTATTTAAATAATTATTTATCATATTTAAATTTATTTTAGGTTAAATTAGATACATAATACCTATATAAGTTTAATTTAAATTATTGGAGTCAGTTTATAATAATTTTATATGTATAAAAATTTTATTAAACTTTTTACCGTCTTTTACCCACCTCCTAGGAGCATTTGCAAATTTACATAAAACATAATTTTACCACTTCTTTGAGTTTAATTTCAAAAATACAAAAGAAACAGTTGATATTAGTGAGTAAAATGTGGTTTAATATGATAAAAATAATTTTTGTTGAATAGTAACTTTTTACTTTTATTTACCATGGTTAAAAGTAAATAGGATAATTAAGGGTAAAAATGATATTATTATTACCCTAACACATATCCTAATTCTATTGGATAAGTTTAATTCAGAAAAAAACAACCTTATAATTAAAATATAATCCTTTAGGTCCACTTGGACTAGATTAGGACATTTATTATTAATTAATTCAAAGAAGAGTTAAAAGTGTTAAATTCAATGTTTAATAAATAAACCATTTTTAATATAGTGTTACACATAAGATAAATTCAACTATAAATATTAATTATAATGCTAAAAATATTTCTTACATATGGTTTTTTATTTATATTATTTAGACATTATATAATTTAATTTATTTATGACACAGTGATGATGCAATAATTACGTAATTAATAAAATACTAAAATAATCAATATTATAAATATCCAAATAAATGTAATTTTAGACTTTTTATTAATTACACTTATTTTATAATTTAATATGACATGTTTGGGTTGGATAGATGAATTGTTTTCGAAGTAATAATGCTGTTATGAATATAGAAAAAACAAAATATCAAATAGTGTCAAAATTGTCATAAAAAAGATTAAAAAAAGATTATATTATTAATTGATATTATATTCGTAAAAATATAAGGTTCAGAAAAAAGACATATATAATGATAGGTGTATCATTAATGAACCACTTGGGGTTCTCTTGGATGTTTATAGTAAGTTTATTAACCATAAAATATAAAAATACAAAGAGACATGGTAAATGTCAAACAATTTAACTAAGAGTTAAATCTAAATGATAAAGTTAATATAGTGACCCAAACCTATATAAAACCTATTGGTTGAGTGGTTATCAACTCATCCACACCTTAAAATTTAAATAATTTATTTTGGAGCAATTAGAAACCGAAAATTATTTTATTATAAAATAATATTTCTATCTTTTCCAAAGGTTCCCCTCACCCCTCTTATAAAAGGGCTCTCCCCCTTCTCTCTAATTAACACCTTCAAATCCATTTGGATCGGCCAACCCATACCCAAATACCCTCTCAACTGTCCTCACTTCATCCTAGAGGCCTTATTTTAGTCAGAAAGCCAACCTAAGGATCCCTTTTGATCAAATCAAAAGGAAGAACCCGAAGAAGAGGTAAATATTTCATCATCTCTTTCAAGATCCTTTCTTCTTCTACTTCATCTTTCTTTGTTGTTTCCATTCTAAAATAATAACTCCATTATATTCTATATACTATGATGTTATTATAATTTTGGTACAACCATATTCATTATTTTATCCATCCTTTGAATGACATGTCACCATACGTGCGTACATACGGCTTACCTTCTCCACGTTGTGGTGTAATTGTTATTCAATACATTATTATTTGGATATGTATAATAATGATGTGTAATTGATGTAAATAATAAATATAACATGATAATGATTCTTTATATATGATATAACATCCAATTATATATTATTCTGATATCAAAAAAATGATATTGTCACTCGTGCGTACATATGGATTACCATCTCCATGAACGCGATGAGATTCAATTACCAATCGTATCCATTCAAGAAAAACATTAATTAGATGATTAAAAAAATGTTAAAAGATTTAATATAATTCTGAATATGAATAAGATACATCCTATCCATAACAAACATTACTTACATAACAAAGCATATAAAGGAAAACAAATCAGTTAACACCCGAAATGATGATAATACTAAGATATTATTAACAAAGCAATGTCAAAAGATAATATATGATATCATATTAATTTTTATGATTCCTGTATAATTTAATAAAAATTATTTCACCATTATATTGGAGGTTAACCTACCATCGACCAAGTAAAAGAACAAGGTAATGGTTAATTCCTTAATCTCATTATTATTCGAGATTGTTTATGTGTATGTTTTTACTGGGACATATTTATTATCCATGTCCATGTTTCATAAAAGAGTTTTCAAAGGGATTATTTTCAAGGGAAGTTTTTTACTATAACATTATTTTATATGTTTTAAATATTTATTCTTCTAAATCATTCTCATTAATGTCCATGTTTTTAAAATTGTTTTTAAGGATTTATTTATATGGACATGAATGTTTTTAAATGTTAATTCCTTTCAAAAGTTTCAAATTGGTATGGTATAATTTGATTCAAATTTTTTTTTAAATTCCATCCTTTCTAAATTTTGTGACTTTTAAATTTTTTTATGACAAAGGGATATTTATCAAAAATAATTTTACAAATCATTATCATCTATATACACATCCATTGATGGATTTTAAACTTGTTTGAAGTTGATTTATTATGATACAAATATTCTATATTGTGTTGAATGTTTTGTGATATGTTTGACTTTGGATGTGTTATTTTTATACCATTCATAGTTTATGGATAAATTATTGACATTTACTATGCCATTTTTAATATGAATTTTTATGTTATGTTTAAAATTTTTCATATGAGGAATGCATTGGACTTAGTAAGTGAAGGGTGGAGTCCACTATAGCTCCTCGATGAATTGGTAGGTCTCATGAGACAAACTACTATCTTGACACATGGCCTTGACAAAATATTATTTGTAGTCTTGGTATAAAACCTTGAATGTGTGGTTATGAATTCTGGCATTATGCATTAAATAATTATGAAAGCGGCTATTGATATTTCATGTGATTATTTGACTAGTAGAATATCCATGTGAGCAAATAAATGGAATTATTTTGATTTATATTTTCCATATTATGTTGAATTTTATGTTGAGAAGGCTATTGTTTTAGTTCTATACATTGCCATAAATGTTTATGCTTATTTATGAATGTTTCCGCTATATTGTTATCCTTACTGAGCATCCGAGCTCACCCCTTTATATGTTTCATTTTTCCCTGGATGCGAAGAAGTATATTATGAATGACCAACATGGATAGTCTATGGGATCTGAGTGTTGTCTGTGGACACAATGTTGTTTTAGTTATCCTTTTTATGATGTAATGTTAACCTTATGAATGTATCTAGTACTTACAAGGATAATAAACTAATTTATCTTTCGAGGCTTGATCTTTTGTGATCATGATAATGATACATAATAATTCACCAACTCTGGGCTTATGGGGTCAGGGCGTTACACATTGTGTTCCTTGAACCTTGTTCATAGATTATTCCAGCACGGGTTGAAGCTGGTAAAGTCATATCGGTCATCCATTAATATCCAAATCCAACCCATTTATAGTTTTTATTAGATATTACCTTTTTAATTGATATTGTTTTTATTGACATCATTGGTGGTGACCTAATGAGTTTATCTCACACCCAACCTGGGCTAATGATGGTACCCAGGTTGACTACATGCATATAGGTGTTAATAAGAGGAATAATTCACTTATGAATGTGTGAATTCTTTCATGTCTCTGGATGAGAGATTATTATCACATGACTATTAGGAATAAGATAATATGGGTGATGATATTCATGTGTTATCATTTTCTATCAATAAATCCAATGAAGAAAAAGAAGTTTAAAAAAAAAAATAAATCATCTCATTTTGATTTTGGTGAAAATTGTACAAAATATAATATTCATGAATGTAAGATTCACCATGGTTGTAAAATTACATCAAATTGAGGAGTTGTTTTCTTGATGAAAATGATCATCAGAATCATCTTTGGTTCAAATTAGAGGAAGAGATCGTAATTGGAGAGATTTAGAGTCTTCAAGACTACTATATAAATTTGATGTTACGTTACTGATATTGGAGTTCTAAAAAATCATAAGCATTCATAAAAACTTGTGACTAAATCAGGATTAAATAAAAGGGGAGTGAAGAGATGATTGAAATAATATCATGACTGATCGTAATCATAAAAATCATATTTCGGTTAAGAAATAAATAATGCTATTGACGAAAGTGATTGAAGTTACAATACATTACTTTTTAAGTCAGAATATGATGTAATTGAAATTAAACATGTTCGAAGTCATGAAGAAATTCATGATACAAGAATAATTTTCTGAATAAATGAAGTTGCTAAAGTCAAAGTTGATGAATAACAACAATCATATTCAGCGTACCATCGTATTCATCTGAGATATAATTGTTTGTGATGGAAATTCATTGGTATCATATGTAGAAGAGAAAGAATAAACCTAATTTGTTTACCAGTTCTTTTACCAATTGGTCCAAGATCAATAGTATTGTAGTTTCTACTATATCAGCAACAGAATAAAAGAAGAAGTAGAAGCAATTGAAATATTTAAAAGAATATTTTATATTAATCATAATGGAGAATATCATAATCAAAAAATTAGAATGGGCTAGTTTTTTTCTTCTATAGAAAATAAATGTAATGAATAAATGGAATATGATTGAGGTTTGGAAAGAATATTGAAGCTGTATATTCCTTCTTGCATATAATTTGTACAGAGAATTTTGTTGAATGAATCTTATAAGGAAAATATGAATTGGTCTAGTGTTTTTGAAAAAATTAATATAGGTTCTAATGATTTAATATGATTTAACAAGGATTGATAAGAAATAAGAATATATGGAAAATGTTGATGAAGTGAAGGTGCACCTGAAATTGAAGGAAACTAGAAAATTTAGGTAATTTGGTTGAGTGGGAAAGTTTTCAAGAATCCCTCCAAAATAACATTTTGGGAGAGTATAAAAGGATAAAAGTACATTATACTTTACTGACCAAAGTACTGATCATGATAGGTAGAGAGAATGTGGGGCGCTGATAAAATTCTTGTGAGAAGAAGTAATTTCCAATTTTTTTTGCTTGAAAGACGTTGTACGGGACATAAGTGAAAGTATAAAAGACATGATTATAATTTATATAATTTATCATAGTATTGAACTTATTTTAGTACTCATATGGTAATAATATTAGGCATAAAAATCCTATTCAACTAGAAGGATTATCATATTTGAATTTTAAGATTAAAGAAAAAAGTGTTCAGAATTGTCTAAATTGTATGCTATAGATAGATATTACTATATTGAATGACCAGACTAGGAGAAATGGGACTGTGAAAGTGGATAGAGTTTTACAAAAAAATCTAGAATAAGTTGTTACAAGATTTCATGTCATAAAGTGATGAATTGTTTTGAAATATCATATTTGTGAATGTTGATCAAGAAACAGTGTAACATGTTTTGATACAAAAACTTCGTATTACACCATTTGAGCTAGAAAGAGAACATTCACTATTGTAATTTTTTACATCGTGCTATATGAGTGAAAGGATATATAATACTCATTTTATTACACACAAAATTATTTTTTTCTAGTGGATTGTTTGGTATTGGATTATTTCCAAACCACATCAAGGACACAACTATTATTATTGAATAGTGAACCTTGTATATTTTTTTGTTCCAATGGACGTGTGTTTGAATTGTTTTCAATAGGGGATGGAATCATTAATAGGAGGAAAAGTTGTTTCTAAGGAAACATAAATTAAAATATATAACTGATTCAACACCTCCCCCACTCGGTGATACAATTATCCTGGTTGGGAACTTACAATTGGAATCAGAGAAAAGTTCCATTCATTTTTCTTTATAGAAGTGTTGAATAAATTTGATGGAGAATCTGAATTGTTTGAATAGTAAAGGTATAATAGTTTTTATGGTAAGACTTATCATATCTAAAAATATATAATCTTTTTTCTATTAGTTATGGTGGTATTGAATATTCAAAATTTGGGTTTTCTACTATTGATGATAAAATTCCACTTACATCTGTTGGGATGAAGAATCTTGAGAATGATGGAAGGCCCAATTTTTTTTTACAAACATTACTTTTTGAAATTAAATTCTTAATTGCAAAGGGTATTGTAACAACCAAAGGTATATGGGACATATTTTAAACATATAAAAAGATAATACAAAAGTGAAGAAAGAAAAATAATAAATCATGAGGTAGAAGTATGATGAATTGAAAATGGGTGAGTATGAATCTATTGGGTGTATTATTTACTTGGGTAAATGATATTGTTTACAACATCTGATGTATTTGTGAAATGTTAAATGATTCCACAATCATCAAAAAGATTTTGAGAGTTCTTCCCAAAATTATGATGCTAAAGTTCATTCATTGGATGGCATAGATCATAAAAAATTATCTTTATATTCATTACATGATAATATAAACACTTATGAAATGGGAATGGAGAAATAAATGAAAAGAAAAAATAATGTTGATAGAGAAATGTCTTTCAAGGTTTCTATTAACGAGAATTCAATGACAATTCTTGTTGAACGTTATGTTGATGAGAATGAATTATTGAATAAATCTATTGAAGAAGAAAAAGATCATAATGAACATCGGGAATTAAAAATAAATTCCAACGAATGTGAGTTAGAACTTCTTAAAAAAAAACTACCTTAAGTTGAACATAAATATACTTGTTTCAAAAAAATCTATCTCTAAAGTTGTCGAAATTTATCATAAGTATAAAAATCATAAGGTTCAACAAAATTTACCTTTATTGGTTGATAAGAAAGCTGGAAGTGTTTCTAAAAAGTAGAATTATATGAAAGGTATGTATGTGTCCAGGACTAGAAAAGTTGGTAATTTAGAAGTTTCTAAAAATTCTAAGATAAAAAATGATTCTAAACACACAGAAAATAGAAATGTTTCTAATACTTATAGTTCCAAAAAGTTTTTTAAGAGAATAAAGATTCATATTTATAATAGAATGGTTGGTCAATCATATAATAAAGACAAGAATCTTGGTGAGAAAAGTTTTCAAAACTCTAGTTAGTATGGAAGTCTTAGAGAAAAATAATATTTCCAAGGATACTTCTGGTATTATGGTGTATTCTTACACACACAAAATATTTATTGGTTAAACAAAAAACATTAATATTATTCCACAATTTATGGAAGGTAATGTTTAGGGGGAGTCAATATCCTCAAAGAATGTGGTTATAGAATGTCGTTTTGATGAAACCTGAGAAGGTTGGAGATCAAATTGATAATAGGTTCTAACCCATGGAATATATTTTTGGAAGATATGAACAACCTAGGAATATTTATAATGGTTTTTTTGTTTTTTACCAGCACAAAAGTGGTTTTTTGAACATTCATATAATCTATATAGGAAGAAATGAAAGGGAGAAGAAAAATATCTTTTTGTTGAAACTGCTTTGAATGCTATAAAAAGAGAATGAAATTGTATTCTTAACAGTTTGTGTTATCCCCATATGATAGGAGATTTGATATTTTTGAATAATTTGAAAGAATTAAAATAAAAAATGGTGACATTTGGCGATGATGAACCATTGAAAATCAAAGGGTTTGGTTTAGCCATTATTGGGAATGAAAAGTTGAAATCTAAGAAATATTTATATGTTGATGTGATGAAACACAACATTCTAAGTGTTTCAAAACATTGTGAGGAAGGTACCCATGTTATATATCGTAAAAATAGGTTTTTTGTATAATTTATGAAGTTGGTAAGATACTTACAAGAGGCCAATGTAAAAAAGGAATCTTGTTTCAAGTTGGTTAAATAAAAAACTCTTGTTCCATGAGTATGGTGTAAGAGAATAAATTGTGGAATAAATGGTTAAGGAAAACATTGTAAAGAAACATGATGAAGTTATAAAAAGGATATAGTGTCCAAGAAATTCTTATTTTTCAACGAAGAGGATGTTGAGGTAGCACTATTTCTTAGAAAGGAAAGATTACAGATTCTATAAGTAAAAAAGTGGACATTTATTAAAAGATCCCCCTAGAACATATTCATTCTAATATCTATGGAACAATTAGAAAAAAATAAAAAATAAAGTTACTTTTTCATCACTTTTATTTATTATTTTACCGGAATTACATGTGTTATGTATATGAAACATAAATCATATTTTGGAAAAATGTTTAAAAGTTTCCAGAGGAAATTTGAGAATGAATGTGATTATTCAGTGAAGAAGTTGAGAACTGATAATGGTGGTCAGTATAATAATGAATAATTTTAAAATTATGTAGATAATAATGGAATGTGGAATGATTATTGTTCCCCATACACTCCTCAAAAAATGTGGTAACTGAAAGAAAGAAGAAGTTTGGTGGAAATGATGAGAACTATGTTACATAAACATTATCTTTTTTTTATCATTAGAAAAATCCCTGAGTAATTCTTTGATGTTTCTATATATATGGTTTATATATGAATCCATATAATTTTTTATGAAAACATTCCATGTTAGAAACATTTAAGAGATTATCGAGTCCTTTTATTATAAAGAAGACATGTGGAAACTTGGGAAAATTTGAGTAGAAAGGTGAATAATGAATTTTTCTTTAATATGATTCGGAAATAAGAGGATAAAAATGTTTCAACAAAGAAACAAGATATTTTTTTAATGTAAATGTTGTTGAAAAATATATAAAGGATATGAATAGTCATGAAAATAAATAATTTGAGAATGATAATGAATTTTTTGTTTTCAATTATAATAAGGATAAAAACAATAGAAATCATACTCAAGAAGAAGAATAATCTGACTCGTCTATTTCCTATGATGAGAAGGAATCTCGAAAATTTCATACTCATATAAGGAATCAAGTGGAAGATTAGAATATTATTGTTGATCAACATCAAAATGTTCTAACAAGAAGAACAAAAAATTCAATTACACATATATCCGTATATTCAAAAGTTGAGTTGAATTATGTAAAATAATATTTTGAGTGTCTAGAATGGGTTCATGAAATGAATGAAGAGATGGAATAGATAGAAATATATGATACCTAGTAACTTGTTCCTAATTCAGAAAAAAATTATTATAATAATTTGGTTTTTCAGAAATAGGCTAAATGAATATGGTGAAGTGATAGGAAACAAAGAAAGAATAGTATTAAAATGTTTCTTACAAAGTAGAGGTGTTTATTTTGATGAAAATCTTCTTTGGTATCAATGTTAGAAAATATCATAATTTTTCTTTCTATTACAGCACAATAAATATAAAAAATATTTCAAATGGATGTGATTTCAACATTTAGAAATATGGATATCGGTAAGGATGTTTACACTGAACAACCTTATGGATGTATTTTTGGTAAAGATGAAAGTTATGTCAGAAAATTTAAGAATTACTTGTATGGGTTGAAACATTTTCCTAGGGTATGGTATTCAAAGTTGAATACATTCATAAGGAATATGAGTTTTATGAAATTAAGAGTTGATATAAATATTTGCATCAATGAAATTTAGAAGTATTATGTCATATTTATAGTTTTTGTTGAGGAAATTATCATTATTGTGAATGATGAATGTTTTTGTGAGTGATTTTATGAAGAAATGAATTTTTTTTTTGAGATTTCTATACCGGGGGAAATAAAATACTTTATTAGGTTAAAAAATTTAAAAAATAAGAAACACATACTTCTTTCTCAATAAAATCATGTTATGGAACATTTAAAGAAGTTCAGCATGGGGGAATCAAAACCGGTTTCCACACCAAATTAAGTAAGAAAAAATTTACATAAAGATGTGAAGGAAATGATGTGGAATGGAAAGAATTTCAGAAGCTAATTAGAAGTTTGTTATATTTGACTTCCTCCTAAACCAACATTTTTTATGTTGATAAATTGTTTGAAATATTTCATATTTATCTATAAGAAACCAATTCATATACAAAAATAATAATTCTCAAATGCATCAACGGTACAAGAAATTTCAAAATCATGTATTAAATCATATAAATTGTTGATTTTTTGGTATTCATATACTTATTGAAAAGTAAATGTTGATGGTAGAATATCGACATCTAGTGGAGTTCTTATGGAAATGTTTTGTTATTTTGAATAAAATGAAATAGAATTCAGTAACTCTTTGTATGGTTGAGTCTGAGTATATTACTGCTGCTCAATCCTCTACCCACCTTATGTGCATGAAAACTCAATTAGAATATTCACTTAGTGAAGTAAAGTTACATGTTCTATTAGGGTGTGATAATAAAAGTTAAATCAATCTCACCAAGAATCCAGTACAACATTTTCATTATAAAAATAATGATATCAAATATAATTTCATTAAAGAGTGTGTTTACAATAATTATTTGAAGTTGAATTGTGTTCCTATGTCAGAACAGGTTTTTGACATTTTCCCAAAAACATTACTGAAGGAATCCTTTTCTATATTGAGGATGAAAACATGTTTCAATCCTATTTCTCATAAAGGTTTAGGTATTTTTGATTTCCCCTATCTCAACTTAACTTTAGATGGTATTTCCAAGGGTGATAATTGTTTCATCAGTCTATCCTTATATAATCTTGTAAATAGGGAGAGTTATAGGTGAGATGTGAATCTAGAATTTAATGTGTGTGAAATATTCAAATTGTTTGTTAGAGTGGATGTAAAAAAAAAATTTTTATTTGAGGGAGTTTAAGAAGTGTAGAAAGTCATGGATGAAAGTTTTTAAGAATGTTTGAAGAGGGTTCATGAACATTAATTTTGGACATCATGGTCTAGCTATCAATGATTCTTTTCTTTTATAATGAGTTAGCTCACATAGGCTTAGAATTGTTGATATGTAATCCATAGCATGGGGAAAAAATTTCAGTGATTAATGAATTTTGATTCACAAAAAAATCCAATGTGGGGTTTTTTTTGGAACACACTAATAAAGGTGATCACATTCAGTTGTTATGTTTTTTTGGTCAATGAAGATTAATAATAAAAATAAGTTTAATAAGAAAAGAAATCACTCACTTTTTTGGTGAAAATCGGACAGACCATCATAGTCATGAAAATCAGATTCATAATGGTTGATAAAGTTCACCATATTGAGAAGTTTATTTCTAGATGAAAAGGTTCATTGGACTCATCTTGGGTTTTTACTGGATGAAGATATCATAATGGGGGAGAATCAAAGTCTGTATGACTATGATATAAATGTGATGATTCTTTTCTGATCATAGAGTTATAAAAAATCATAATTATACTAAAATATTTTAAGGCCATCTTCAAGAATGAAAGGCAGAGTAAAAGAGATACTTTCAATTATATCCATTCTAATTATAATCATGAAAATCATACATGGGAGAAAAAGGAAATAAATTTGTTGATGAAAGAGAGTGAAGTTAAAATACATTCCTTGGTATATCAGATGATGCAAAAGATGATTTTCAACGTGATTGAAGTAATAAAGGAAGTCATGATATAAGCATATTTTTTTAAATGAAGTATGTTTTTGAATTAGATGTTACTAAATATTGATCCCTCTTATTCAGTGTACCATCATATTTATCAAAGATAAAAAAATTTCATGAAAATTAATTGGTATCATATTCAGAATAAAAATAATAAATACAGATTGTTTAAAAGTGACTTTATCAATTCGATAAATATATATAGTATTGGATTTTACACTAGATAATTGAATGATGAATAAACTAAGTATAAGTGATTGAAGACGTTTGAGAAAATATGTTATCTTCCTCATAATGGAGAAGATTTTAAAGAAAAAAATTAGAATGGGAAGATATGATTTTATATAGTTCAGAGAAAAACAAATGAAGAAATGTAATTGGACTGGGGTTGTGAAGATGATTGAAGATTTCCATTCCTTATTGAATACAATTTGTATAGGGAATTGTTTTGAAGGAATCATATTGGGAAACTCAAATGGTTTTAGTGTTTTTGAAGAACGTAAAAAAAGATATGAGGGGTTTAGAAGATTTGAAAATGATCAAGAAGAAATGACAAAATTTCGAAATGTTGATGAAATCAAGATGCAATGGAAATTCAAGTAAACATGAAAATTTTGTTAATTTGGTAGAGTAGGCTAGTTTTCATGAGTCCCAGAAAACCCACATTTGGGTAGAGTACAAAAAAAAATAATTGTAATTTTTTAACTGAAGTATTTTTCTTGATAGGCAGAGAGAATGTGTAGTGATGAATAAGTTCTAGAGAGAAGAATTGGTAAATTTTTACTTAAAAATTCATTTCGGTAAGAAGAGAAAGGAGAAGAGACAAGATTACAACATATTCAGATGATTTTCATATTTAGATGATTATTGTATTCAGATGGTTATAGTGTTTGAAATAATTATTGTATTCAGTTGGTAGGATTATTGAATTGGATTTTCCATAATAAATCAAAAACCGTTCATATTTTTTTTTCTATTTTGTTCTATAGATATATATTATCATATTGAGAATCAGGACTATGAAAAATTGGATTTGGAAATCCGACTGAGTTTTATAACAAATTACATATGAAGTTCTTATCAGCATCTAAGTAATAAAGTGATGAATTTTTTGGAAAGATCATATCTGTGAAAGTTGATCAATAAGAACTGTAACATGTTTTGGTATAAAAAACATTGTATTACACCATTTTTACTAGAAGAAACACACAAAATATTGGTTTATTTACATTGTGCGACCTAAGTGAAATGTCATATAATACTCATTTTATTCCATAGACAAGGATTGCTTCCAAGTGGATTTTATAGTATTGGATTATTACAAAACCATACCAAGGAAATATATATTCTTATTGAATAGTGAACCTTGTAAATTATTGTGTTCTTATGGATGTGTGTTTGAATTTTTTTTCAGTAGGGAAATTAATCATTAACGAGAGGTGAAGGTTTTTTCTATGGAAAGATAAAAGAAAATATTTCACTAATTCACCCCATCTCATTCTCAATGATACAATTATCCGGAATGGACACTTACAATGATGGGTAAGGAGCTTGGGAATCATGGATGTACTTTTTGGTCATTTTTTTCATTTTATATAGCATGCGATATATTTTATAACTTATAATTTGAAATAATGTTTTCTGGATTTATTGATATATGACATATATTATCATCATTTTTACGTGGATCAGGTTTTGTCTTTTGATTATTTTATAGTGCTTGTATATTTATATTTTCTTCAACTCTAGAAGGTTACTGACCCATCATTATAGTTTCATTTTCTTCTATGATATCTATTTATATTATGATAACTCTATTTATCTATTATTACTTATCTTATCTTCTCTCATACTCCCCTCTGGTAATTCGTGCATGGTCACCCAAAGGATGCACCCAAGTCCCTCACTAGTTTTTGGAAACATCTTGTGTTTGGTGATATATTGTTGAGGCCATCTGGCCAACATGTCTTGGGGCACCTTTAAGTGTATCCTACATCTGAGACGTCACAACCCATAACCACATAATATATGGAACGTTATTTCTTATTGTACTCATAATTACCCTATGGTTTGCATTAATATTCTTGGATATTTCATTTCATTATATCCTATATCATTTTCCAAGTGTTTGAATCATCAAAAATATTTATAAACACTTACAAAGAAGAGGGGAACCATTCTTAATAATGTATTTAGGCCCCATGTTCTCATGAATATGGTGACTTGACCCCTAATGCTGAGGATTCTCATACATTAAGGAATGGACCAATAATTTTATTGAGCACCAAAAACAATTTAGTGAAACTCTACAAGTGAAGGTGTTCTATAATCATCTTTAATGTGTTTATCTCATCTCATCTCCCTTCAATTAGAATCATAGGCTTTGATTTATATGGACCATCTTAAAATAACACAAGTGGATTTGAAATCCTTATCATTATTTCACTATCTACCAAGAACCCATGAAGAAGGGATGTAGGGTGTAAGAACTATTTATGAATATTCATTTTGCAAAACATTTTCAATAATGTAGAGTTTCAAAATCCTTTAAGAATATTAAATCTTTTTAATACCAATGATGATTCATGGAGTTAATTATATTCCTGATTATAAATCATCC
Source organism: Viscum album (assembly GCA_963277665.1). Taxonomy (NCBI): domain Eukaryota; kingdom Viridiplantae; phylum Streptophyta; class Magnoliopsida; order Santalales; family Viscaceae; genus Viscum; species Viscum album. The sequence continues at coordinate 1,039,109,724 of OY728143.1, read as the reverse complement.
ATGTCTTTTGACTCTGAATGAAACTATAGGTTCAGTGTAAAATTCCCTAAACTAGATAAATATAAGGTCTGATCGAGAAGACCCTACAATACAAAAAAATCTCCAAGCTATAAGACCCTAAACAACATTAACAAAAGGGTATAACAGGTTTGTCCTAAACCAATATCTTTTCACTTTTCTGACTTACATGACCTAATGATTCCAATCGAAAAAGATGTAGAGCTTCCATTGTAACATATAGGAATGATAAAGGGTTAAATGACTAAATGATATAACTCAAGTCAACTAGGTGCACCTTTCTTTTTCAGATCCTACCTGGTTAGAACTCCATAGTTAAGCATGCTTGGCCTAGAGTAGTGATCAAGATGGGAGACCTTATGGGATGTTTTCCAGGGTGTGTGCGAGTGAAGAAAAAACACACTAAAAAGGACATGTGTTAGCCTGTGGGGACAATCATCAGTTAGATGACCATTTCGGGAATGTGGGTGGGCCCCAGGGTGGAGACCATGTGTCTGTGGGGAAAATAGTGGTACCTGGCGGGCCATGACCCGACAACCATGTTAGGGAGGGGTGTTTTTTTTTCACCGGGACCAAGATGTCACATTTGTTATCAGAGTAAGAACCCAACCTTAAGTCCGGTGCACTGCCTATATTGAGATAGAGGGCCCTCAACGAGGACGTTGTGCTCTATGGAGGGGGGGGGGGGGGTTGGTTGTAACACCACAGAATGATGAAGGGATAAATGAATAAATGATATAACTCATTTCAACAATGTGGACCTTCCTTTTCGGGAGCCTACCTGATTAGAACTCCATAGTTAAGCATGCTTAGCCAGGAGTAGTGATCCGGATAGGTGACCTTCTAGAACGATTTCCAGGGTGTGTGTGAGTGAGGACAATGCACACTAAAACAACATGTGTTGGCCTGTGGGGAAAATCCTTAGTCAGATGACCCGTTCAGGCACGTGGGTGGGCCCCAAGGTTGGGACCATGTGTCTACGGGGAAACTAGTGGTACCTGGCGGGCCAGGACCCGACGACCATGTTAGGGCGGGGTGTCTGTGCTATCACCGGGACCTAGTTGTCACATACAATGATGAAAACTTGAATGTGAACCCTTGGAAAAAGTTTATTTTTTTCTTTCTAGACATGCACCCTATTTGATCTTGGAATATATGAGTAGTTATGAAATTTAAAAGGCATAAAACTTTTCACAATGAAATTCCATAATATGAATCAATAGAAAAATTCATGTCCAAGACTGATAATTTGTCCCTTCAAAAGAATAGGAAAAATTTATGGTCAATATATATATATATATATATATTATGGACCACTATGAGGAAATATAAAAAATTAATATATGTGGTCTAAATTTATTAACATATGATGGAATATTAGAATTATCCCTTTGAGTCATATTTTCCAAAACTATTCAATTTTAAAAAGAAAATAACATAAGTACTAGCACATGTATATCAATTAAGATGATTATGCCATTAATAATTCTTGTGTAGTTCTCAATGTCGGTCTATTATGATTCAATCATTTGAATTTTTATTATGGTTTTCTATTAATTAGGTGTTTTCATGAAATATCTGATGATATGTATGATATGAATATTCCAAAGTGTCTTTCACATAATAATATAGTTATTTATTTAGAACAATATATATAATTAAATGGACCATTTCATTTATATTTTACAAAGAAAGGTGAAATCTTCATGGTTTTGAATCTCTCTTATAGTTCCCCAGAAAAGATGAAACAAGATCAGTGTAAAAATTTGTCTATTTAGTTCTCTATATCAACTTGTTTCTAGCAGGAGGCATTAAATGTTTAAGAGTAATTGGCTCGTTTCCGCTAATACTGCTACTGGACAAAGTTCCTTAATTGAGGAGGACGACCACTAATCTTATTTTAAAGTGGAATCTAGAAAATAAGTTGATTTTCATAAATAAGTATTCATTTGAGCTATGTGTGCTACATATTTAACTATTTTTGGACCCCGGTTACTAATATGTTCACAACATTTCATATCTATATGTTGTTTTTGGTCAATCACCTCATAGTCATTCCTCATAGATTGAAGTAATAAATTTGTATTATCATTGTCACACTGCTCTTTCTCATGATCGGTCAACTGTGGTAACGGTCAAAAGATTAATATTGTGATTATATAATGATTTTCTTTATTTAAACCACAAACTAATTGTCTCAAAAATAGATACCTATGGTTCCCCCTTGACTTTGAATATCCTCCAAGGGATTTGTAATATTTAAGGAATAAATATAGTGTCAATTCTATCCCCGCATTATCCCACTCTTGAAAATATTTTTTCATCATGGATCGACATGATGAACAATAGTCATTACATATTCAAGAATATAATCCATCAAATGAATTCCAGACTTAGTTAATGATGAATTAGAAAGGATCTCTTCAACATATCCCCCTCACAAATGATATGTTTTGATTGTTATTTTATTATATTATTATTCACTATCATTATTTAGGGGTTAGATATCCCAAAAAACTCTACCCCATCACTAGAGGACCATTTATCCTAACAATGGAATTTATTTTAAGGGCCTCCTATGTGTGGAACTAGTTCCATTGTGGCTAAAAACAAGGTGTTCAGCAGGGAATAAGGTGTATGTAACTATCAAAATAGTCATCTCAAGACACTAGATTAATAACATTCCATCCAAGGTCAATCATAAAACCATAAAAGATATTTAGAAGCATTGGGTGATGGTAGGGAAATATTTACATTAATATATTCATGTTCCGACATCATCCCCAATTGTTCGATAATATAATAATATAATTCCCATTTCATGATTGTAAAAGGGATAGAAAACATAAGTTAAGTGCAGAAAAACTATTAAGAAAATTTTTATGTGGTTGATGGCTCATCTAAAGGTGATTCATGAACCCCCCAATAGATGTAAATTATTTTTACCTATCATCAATGGAACCTCTAACTTCATAAATGTCCGGCCTAGTGGGTGAGGGGTATGATGAAAAATTAAAACTATTTTTATTTCCTTTAATTTTGACAGCATCATGGATATATAATGACATAACATCAGCCCAAAAACCATTTACTAGTTTAAAGTGAAATATGTAATTACTATTTTAGTGTTAATTTGGTACCCATAATACGTGAAATTCTCACCTATCCAAAAAAATTTAAACTGGAAGGGTATACTAGTATGTTAAGGGGTATTAACATGCTGAATATTATAAAAATGATTAAACAGATATAAAACCATTGGAATGACTAGGTTAAGTGGTCACCCTTATTCTAGACATGCTTTAATCAATAATGAATTTACTCGAATGCTAATATATGAATCAACAGTAGTAAAAACTATTCATTTTAAAACATATCCAAAAATCACACTAACCAAATACATGGGAATACCTCCGGTATCACTATATAGCCCCATTAATCATACTATCTAGTCTTTTATATGGCCCAATAATAGCCCATGTTTTCCTAAAATTCTTGATAATAACATGGAGGAGGATATATGAAAGTTGACTGATCCTTGATTTGGAAAATAATTATACTAACCCATTCTATGAAATTATTTATTGAACATTGGATTAACTCCACCATTATCCTCCCCTTCTACTATTGATCGTATTTTATACCACCATTGGAGTTAGTACTGGTTTATCCCATTAATTCACAGTGTGAAGAATACATCATACATATCCCCAAGTTGATGTGTTCCCCCAAGTTTATTGATGTACCATTCGATGATTCATAATTTTCCATGGGTCATGTGAAATGATTTGGTTTAAATACACTAGTGATTGATCGAGTCTGCAAGGGTTTTAGGTTAACGTTGCATTATGAATTGAGAAATCCATCTAACTATTTAGTTTTTTATGTTTCATGGTTGATTAGAAAATTCTTTTCATATCTATCTAACCCAGCATAGTAATTACCATTCATCAGAAAAGTTTCCATCATGCCATAGATCCCACTTTGAACTTTAGAAATTTTTTCAGGTTCCTAAAAACAAGATAATTACAGATGAATATTCTAGGGAAATTATCTAATTTCTGATATAACACCCATTAAGAATTTAAGATAAGTGATTTAATTATTTGGATGTCCCCTTGGAATAACACAACAATCGGCTGGATGTTCTAAGAGGTAAGTAGTGGGATATAGTATAAGGAAGATGAAAACATTCTTGCATGATGGTTTTTGTTTTTTGATGGAATCCTAATAATGTTTAGGAGACCAGACATACATAAAGTGATTCTATGCAATATAGAATAGTTTTAGGGATCAGTTCAAAGAAGACCCTTTATAATGACATTATCAGATAAGGACTGATATAGGGGATCCATATCATGATTCCCAGTAATCATTACCCTTTTGAGTAGCCATGATGGGTGTTTTCTACAAACTTGAATCCATTTGGGAAAGACATAAGTATATGTGTTATAGAAATTTTGGAATCATAAATTATCATGAAAAACATAAACAATATGTGACATGGATGGTGTGACATGGAGTGTATGCGCTATTTCAGATCTCACGGTAACATGACCCATATTAAGTCTTAGGATCAAATGATCCACTCTATGTCTTGAGATCATGTCTGTTTTATAATTTGTGATGAATCACAAAAAGATATATGTTGATGTCCAGTTTCCAAATACTTTTTTATAATATAGCCCCATGAAAAAGGATGCATGTTATAGTTCAAGTAAATTACCGTTGACTAGTTAGAATATTGGTTTAATGGGATGTCTGGATAATTCATTCATGTGGTGAGATCATGTGATATGGACACATGAAAAGTTCACACAAATTTATCACATGAGTGATTTTTACAATGAGGTTATGTGAAGCAATCCAATGAAGTTGTCATATAGAATATATAATGTCTTATGATCTTTGGAGTATGGATTAAAATGTATAATGGACTTCCCCCTATGAACATTTTTATAGGCCACCTCACATAATAATAATGGGATATTGGATCACCAAGTGAAATTTGAGAAGCCAAAAAACATATGTCCATGGGAATGAGGAGGGTATTTACATCCTATGAACACATTCCTCATTCCATCCTCCCTCCAAACATCACTTCTATGGGTGGATATTTTGAAGAATACAAAATGAGAATTGGTAATTTAGGGTCAAATAAAAACCTAAATCATGTGGATTATTTTACTCAAATTGGGAAGAACTATGATGAATGGACACATGGTTATCAACCACCTAGGTCACATGAATTTCATGATTTTTATGATGACAGGATACTGCATGACCCTAATAACATCACACAATGAGGTCACACCCTTTCTGTCATCTATTCAGTGATCACTCGAAGACCCCTCAGGAAAGACCTTATGATCATGGGAGTCTCCTCAAAAGAGTATTTCTAATCATTCAAAATACTCTCAAAAAAGACATTGTGATCATACGATATGTAAATGGAAAAATGTTTAAAGAAATAAACTAATTCTATGATAAACATCTAAAATTATTGGATCTGTGTGAAAATTTATTTATATTTATCTCCATATGAAGGGATTATGTTTTTTTGAGACCAATTAATTGAAAACACAAAATTGGTTTGATATATCGAGTCACTCATGAAAAAATATTTCATCATTCCACCATTGAACTCGCAAAAACTCATATAACTTGTCATCTTGAAGTCATGAAGGCCTTATAAAATGGGGACCAATAACATGATGGTTTTTGTACTTGAAATCTAGATATCACAAATGATATTGTACATGTTTCCATGATCTTGTGAATCCTCTCATACATGTGGTCCTAATATCATGAAGTCATTTGGACAAGTCATCCTGATCTCATGAAGGCTATCATACATGATGGCCTAATATCATGAAGGATCTCATATGATAGCCTAATGTCATGAAGAATTTTTTTCATATCATTATAATCCCATGGAATATATTAGACATGCAGTCCTGATCTCATGAATGCATTCATACCTATCGACCTTGTCTCCCTATTTATCTCAAGCAAGCTTGTTTGATCACATGGAATTTCAATTACAATCCAGAGATACTTGAAACCTAGAAATGATTACAGATTCATGTGATATCAATTTATCACACGATAAATGTGATATTTCATTAATGATATGTGGAAATATCATGTGAAGTGCATTGTACATTATTGTTCTATGTGAACATTCACAATACCAACTAAACCCACTATATGAGACATAATCACCATTCAATGTGGAAAGGATATGAGACATAGATTCCTATAATATCTCTTTTTTCACTTAGACAAAGACACATACACATGGAGTGAATAGTATACTTTCTAGAATGGAGTACCACATAATTGGATGAGTCTCCCACATGATATGTTAGGTGAGTGATTTAAGGGATTACATATTAGAATTATATACTTTGTGTGAATATTTCATTGATCACTGAAAGGATATACGACATTCTTGGAAAATCAGGTAAAGGACCTTCTAAATATCAAATTGATCACAAGATTCCCTTTTGGAAAAATTTATAAAATATTGAGTCATTTCATGGAAAAATTTATGAAAACTATAGAATCTTAATAAGAAGGAAGATATGGTGATTTTCATATGATGGGTTCATTATATTTTTGTGGTCTGCTCATGAATCAATTGATGACCTTTTGAAATGTCAATAAGTTCATGAGAATACACCAAGATAGGCCAACTAGATCATTTGAACACATTTAGACATGTCAGTAATGTCATGTGATGACACTCAGACATGTCAACATGGTTTATGAGAAGCCTATGGACATGTCATCATGTTTCATGAAAATCATCCGGACTTGACAATTTGGTTCACGAAAAAAAATTAGACATGCAACCTAGTTCATGAGAATATTGTGGTCATGTAATAATTCTTTACATGATATCCTTCAGACAAGTTATCCTTATTAGAGGGACATCCTCAACCATGTCAGGAAGAAATCACCAAAAATGTTATCCATGATAGATAAAAATATTCAAGAATTTCATGTAGATATCCTCAGACATGTTATCCATTTTATACAGGCACTCTTGGACATGTCATCCATGCCAAATAAGCATACATGGATTTGTACCCTCGATACATGTGAACCCTCAACTATGTGACTGTAACTGATCATTCCCCTTTATGAGAAGATTAATAATAATGGAATAGGTATCTGCACTCATGAAATCCCCATTCCCTTGAAATGAGGTCACAATCCATCCAAGAATATTTAATTGAACACTAATAGACCAACTCAAATTCAATGAAAGGATAATGAAACATATGGTACATGGGAATCCACCTTTGTATAAGTACCTTGATATTCAATTTAATCTTACCCATAGTACAAACCCCTTGGTGGTCGACCATATTTCCTCATCCATCAATAAATTTGAAACCAAACAGAACTAAAAGGACTCTAATTCCTAATATAAATAGGTTATATAAGATTCCATTATAAGGCTCGAGCTCCATATCAAGCATGATCACCATGTACATACATGTGGGTTTATACTCTTCACAAAGATTATAATCATTTTCCATTAGGGAGGAATCAATGTAGAATTCCAACATTTATATCGAATATGATTTATCTCTTAATATTTATTATTTTTCACATCTCTAATGGGTCATGTGAGAATATAAATGTTCAATTATCAAGACATTATTATAACAAAAATACTCTAATGGGAGAAACCTCACTGGGTAATCCCCACTGAAATATAAGGGAATCCATCATGGAATAAGACCCTATAATGACTATACTCGAGGTAATTACCCTCCCAAGTGTTAATTAAACATCCCCACCAATTATCATGTTGGGGATTAATTGGAAGAAGAGTACATTGATTCCAGTAATAACCAAGACATGTTAGAAGCCTTCTTATAGTCCAATCTCCATTCCCAATACATAAATTCCCTCATATAAATCCTTTATTAATGAAGTAAAAGTAAAAATCATGTTCCTATATGAATTGCAATTTTTTATTCATATTCCTATAGGATACATAGGACACCTCTTTGAGGATCACCCAAATCCAAAAATGGAAATCACATTCTTGGATGATAGTAAACCCTATAGTGCTTAGAAATATGAATTAAAAACAAAATTATTCCCTCATTATTATAAAATTATGGGAAACATATGGAGAACCATTGATATAAATAAAAATGGTTTCAATAATAGAATATTATCTTGCATATATGATGATTAAACACCCTATTATTTTATTAGGGTAATTAGTCTTGTGTCTATATTATGGAAATATTAATGAACATGAAATAAATGCATAAAAGAGTCTTAGTGTAGTCCATAATTCCCCCAATAGGGTTATATGATCCTAACCTACCTTCATCTTGACCAGTGTGACCTCTTAATTTTGTTTGATCTGAAACCAAAATGACCAAATACCTTTAGAAATATTCACCATGACTCATTATAGATGTGGGATCCATTGGGAGTATCTATGAGAGAACAATGATGGTGAACATGATGTGAATAGATTGTGAAGCTATATTGGACCTACCACAATCTAGTGCATGTCACTATCGTTCATTAATTAATGAGAATGGGGTACCACAGACCAAAATTTAATCATTTTTTTAAGAAAGAAAAATGATGAAGCTAACATGATTAGATATTTTCACTATATTGAACCACCACAATTGAGGCCATACCCTATCATTCAATAATTAAATAGAATTGGTTTCCCAAAATTTAGGAACACATGATTTTAATGGAAAAAATAATGGAGAACCTGACATGTATAGAGTAAGAAACTATATTATACCCACCACAATTGATAATCATACCATTTTATTAAATAGTAAAATATAATGGGTCTCTAAATTTCAAATACACCACATTTTCTGGGAAACAAAATGTTGGTCTCGACATGAATAGATTTGTTAAACTATGTTGAACCTACCATAGTTGAGCTCCATGAACTATTTTTTAATAAATTAAGTTAATGGGTTTCAACTTGTTAGAGAATATCATTTTTTGAGAAATAGAAACCAGGTCTATCGAACCATCATGTCACTGCCAAAAACCATAAAAAAATCCACTATAATGAGTACCCTCCTCCACCATGTAAAGCATTAATTTCACATGAGTAAAAAAATAGGATCTACAAACCCCTATTGGGTGTATGTAGTTTGATCTCACATGCCTAGTAGGATCACTCTTAATCTTTCACTCATAGCCATTATAATACTAATAAATGATGAATGTTTTTAAATAAAATCTATATTTTGACTTAATAATGATTAAAACATTGTATGTGGAGTAAAAAAAATCAAAAACTATATATGAGAAGGTAAATACAAAAACATAAGAACCATTGGTAACCCCAAAGTAGATGGGGTCTTTGGGGGACTATGATCCTCTTACTCTTAGTGATTAATCCAAAAATAAATTTTTAATTTTATATGATCCATAACTATAAAATAAAATAATTTGTTTTGATTGTAGTTTAATCATGCTAGGTAGAAAAATCTAAATCCATGTTACCTCATCTAGAATAATTTTCCTAATATTCCCCCCAAGGTACCTTTGTTTCCCATGTGCTTTACCATTTTCAGGTATATAAAAATTATTTTTTCAATATATTTTAAACCATAACATATAGAAGAACAATGTTTCAAAACCTTAACAAAAGGAAATAAATTTTAAAACATTTCACACAGAAAAACATTTCATTGAAATCACTCTTTCACCTGCAAAACACAATTTATGAAATATTCAATTTAATAAGAAATAATATTTTTTTATCAGATAATGGAATGAAATTAAACGAACTAAATTTTCCCTTGAAATCACTAAGAACCAATATAAAACATCAATACAAGAATGAGGGGATCACATTGAATAATAAAAAAACCAAAAGCTCAAACACCATTCCAAATAGTTTCAATTAGACCAACAATAGGTCATCCTAACCACATATTGGGAGGAATAATAGGTAGGAAGGGAGATTATACCAATGGAAAATGAGAGGATTTAGCAACGTGGAATTTTCTAGAAGAACCAAAGAAAAATTCCATAAAAATAGTTACATAATTGGAGGGGAGGAGGGGGATGGATCACTTCGAGATATGAGGGCCATGATTGAGTAAATTAGTGGATGGGAGTGAATAAATCAAGCTACAGGTAGTTTTGTATTCATGTATTTAATAAAATAGATAGACAACATGGATTTTCAATACTATTTTTCCAAACCATTCACAAACCTTATGTATTACTAATTTTCCAATTAGTAGTCTATATAGTTTGAATTGCTGGTTTTACAAACCATGCACCAACTATGTGTGTTATCTAGTTTAATTTCATTATCATTCAAAAATATATGGGGTTGGAATACAATATTACCTAATTGTGCAGCAAAAATAAACCATTAAACGATTCCCAAAAAACATATCATTTAAAAGAAAAGACCCACAAGTTTTCATAGAGGAGATATGGTGTTCACTAGTCCTTTCCTCTAAGATGGTAGAAGAAACACTCAAAAGTTTTCATGATTATCAGAATTTAAATCTACTTACAGTGAATAAATAGTATCATTTGTCTCAAAATATTGATATTTATTAATTTCATAGATGAGATAGGGTGTTCTCAAAGATCAACTTGAGATAATTCTATCTTTTGGTTTGATTTAGGCCCTCAGATATTCCATGTACGATTTTCCATTGATAATATAGATTATATAACTGTCTCTTTATGTCATTTGATCTTACGAACATACCTGTGGTTTTCAGGGACTTGATTATTAGGGTTTTCCATCCATATTTGGATTTATTTTTCATGTTATTTTTCAACGAAAACATATTTTATTCTCATACTCAAAGTTAACATTTCAGTAAACATAAGATCATTTTTTATAATCTGAGAGATCCCAAATTGTATGCTATGCATAGTAAATGTCAATTATGGATCAACCAATAACACTTCCTACATCACAATATTTCAGAGGTAGGAATTTTAGATTACACACAGCGGGTGAGAGATGTGGTTACCTAGAAGTAGACCAAAAATTTCTTTAGGAAATGATGTTTATTGGGGCAGCTTGTTACTAAAATAATTTTATACAGGACTTATCATTCTTAGTATCACCTTTTATGGGTTTAAAGAAGAAAGGTGTGAATTTTATATTGTATAAAGTCTAAGATATAGCCTTTAATTAGTTGAATGGGAGATTGAATTTAACATCGATCCTTATTATACACGAGTTATGGTGAAGCTACAAAGTCTATTATGATGCATATTTTATGAACCTTGGAGCATTAATGGTTCATAAAGATTGATTCATTGTGTATGGTTATTGACATTGGAGGTTACATGATAAAAATTTCCAAACACATGATATCCAGTTAGTAGTTTCTGTACATGCCTTGAATTGTTGGAGGCATTACCAACAAGGATTGAATTTGTGGTTTTCACATACCACAAGGGCCTCATGTATATCTTTACAATGTGTGACTTGAAACTTATGCAGTAAAGATAGGTTAAATATCTGTGGTATTTTGACTTCAAGAATGTCTATACATCTGGTAATGGTAATGTTGTTACTGAAGCTATAAGAAGAATAACTCATAGATTGGAAGATCACGTGGGATACTATGAATGGAACCTTGTGGATTTATTTTATAATATGTTCATAGAGTTCCAAGAATATCATATAATTTCTGTTCTTTCATCGTGGTTAGTTACCCCTTAACTTCTCGAAAATATAAATATGATGAAGTTTTTAGATCTTAAGGGATTGGTCATATGAGAGAATATAGTTGGTGATGAAATTCATCTAGATTGGTATATAAATGATGAAGACATCCTATGTATACATGGGAGTATTTGGGTTCCCACATATATGAGAGAGGAGATGATGTGGAAGTCACATTCTTCTTAGTGTGAAGTTCACCCAGGTATCTCCCATATGTATCATGATATGTACCAATATTATTAGTGTCTCAGATTAATTTTTGGATAATATGTTTTCTCATTTGGTGTTCCACCTATAAAATGGGGGATGCATACAATCCGTACTCTTATGGATTGTTACATCCATTAATGATCCTGACATGGAAATGTGAGGATGTTTCTATGGAATTTTTGCATCAGCTAAATGAGATCTCTTAAAGTTAGAAACACAGTGTGTGTAGTCATGGATCAACTAATGAAAGTAACCCACTTCCTTCTTATCTTATAGTCTTTATCATTTGACGTGCTGGGAATATTGTACACCTGCAAGATCATATGGCTACATGATGTCCCTTATACTATCATTTTTTTGATAGGGATTCTTGTTTTAATCGATGTTATTTCATGGGGTTTCATAAGTTTATGGTTAAACATGTGATTTTTATCATATATTTTCACCCTCAGAACAATGGTCAGTCGAAATGAACTATGTAGGTAATGGAGGATATACTTCGAGCATGAGTCGTCGAATCTCATGGTTCATGGTAAAATCTTATTCCCCTCAATTAGTTCCCATAAAATAGTTATTATGATGAGATTATTAATATTTATACCTTTGAGGCCCTTTATAGTAGGTCATTTAATTCACCCCTATGCTTGTTAGAGGTAGGAGAGGTTGCACTACTCAGTCCTCATCTCATTAAGGTGACATTAAAGGAGTTCCAGTTGATTCAGATGTGGATTTATATTGATCAGTCTAGAAAAAAACGATGTGTTGATCTCCATCAGTGACCTCTGTAGTTTGAGGTCAGGGATTGTATTTTTATGGTAAATTCCTAGACATGGGAATATTTGGATACATAGTCAAGGAAAGATATAATTATAATTTATCCAACCATTTGACATTCTAAAGAGAGTCGGGTTGGTAGCCTATAAGTTTCAACTACCTCACAGGTACCATGCTATGCATGGTGTCTTCCACATTTCACTACATCACAAATATCATGTCAACCTACCACATACTTTTTATCCTGATGATGTTGAACTGGATGATGAGGCATATTATGATGAGTATCAAATACGCATCATTCACCTGATCACGAAGGCTCTATGAGGATGGTATGTCCCTTTATTACGAGTTCTATGGCAGCACAACTAGGTAAAATATAATACTTGGTGGCGGGAGTCCAATATACATTCTCAGTGGCTGTAATTATTATCAGATAATGTTCTTCATCCCTTGGAAGGTGAACTTTAGGATGAGTTACTTTATCGGGGAATAATACAAGAACATGATCTCTATTTAAGGAAGTTATCCATTTTATTTTGATCTAATTCCTCACCATGAACTTAAATTGGATCCCTAATGAGTTCATAGAGGTCACATGGGTGTCTTGGGAATTATCAGATCACAGAACCCTGGCTAGTGAAAAAATATAATATTTCTTGAAATTACTAAAAAATGCTCAAGCTAGTCCATACAATTTCCCTATCCATGCTGGTGATAGGAAGTTGGTCTTTGGAGGTCTCTTGATTTAAGAAAACCGTCCACCCAGGGCCTTATGTCCATGTGGGTATCTGATCCAAATATAATAGAGTGTGTAGTATAGTTTTCAAAAGGTAATCAAAACTATGTGTACGCAATCATGTGGGGTCCCTCCTCATGGAGTGGGAGGAGCACGATTGGTTCCTAGTTTGGCAATCCATGATGACACACTATGTAACCTAGATATTTTTTGTAAAATTATCATTTTCCTTGTAATTTTATTTAAAATTTCCCCACCATATTATTTAAATTATCTTCTAGAAGCACTCGCTTCTCCTTACATTAATATATCCAATAATGGTTCAAACCTATTACTTCAATAACTATCCGATCCAATATCAAATTTAGATTTTTCTGGTTCCATTGAATATCCACTGCTAATATGTCCATTCAAATTTCTCCATTATCTATTTACCTTTATCTCAATAGACTTATTGAGGTGTGGGATCATATGCATTATTTTTAGGTTATTAATACATTTTTTATTTTATCTTGATCAAGACCAAATCAAGGTTCAATACTATATGGGGGAGTTTCATGAGGTTTAGGTATGCAGTCTACTAATTATCCCATCATGTCTTTATTTTTTGGTAATATGTGATATGTGCCACTAGCCTGTTTCACCATGTGTTTCACCTAAATTTTACTTCCCTTGAATTGGATGTCATAATTGGAACCAAATGACTTGTTAGAACACAATTTATATTTAGACTGTCCACATCCAAGTGTGCCATTCATTTGGGTGTGCCCACTTACTTTACTAATTGGTTATCCATGGTTATGAACCCAAAACTCCTATTGGTGTGTTTGGATTTACTTCTAAATTTTGGTTTCAAATTGTTAGTTGATTAATTTAGAATAATATAATGACTATTTACCTTATTAATTATAAATAATGGAATGGAGTGTGTATTGAGAATATATAACTTCATTAAATGGAGTTAAGGGTAATCGCTCAATAATATCCAAATTAAATGAATTTCTTGTTATCAGTTGGCAATTTATTAATTAATTAATACTTTTTATAGATTATGAAGGCAGTCATGAAGACCCATGTGGGTTTTATATCTAAATGCGCTTGATGATGATTTTTAAATATGGTAAATGTGAAAGATAACCCTTATTCATGTTATATAATTATATATGGGAATAGAGGCCCTGTATAAATGTGGTATGAGCATGGAGTCCCTTAATAAATTTGATACATGCAATACTGACCTTTATAACTATCACACGATCATAGAGTCCCATTATAAATGTGATACATGCCCGGTGTCCATTATGAATGTTATAAGGGAATTGATTCCATTTATAAATTTGATAATAGCAAGGATTCCCTTCATAAATGTGATACTACACATGGAGTCCCCTTTACTACCATGTTTCTAGGCATGAAGTCCCCATTCTGTGATACAGGGCCCAGTGTCCCTTATAAATTTTATACTAGGAATGGAATCACGATAATAATTTTGATACTGGAAATGGTGTCAGATATAATTTTTTTTCATAGATTGTGTAAAACCCCCAATATTTCATAGTACTCTATTTCTTCAAAGTAATTCAATACGTTGCACTACACGCAACCCTGAGTTCAAGTGCACCACAACTTACCAAAATAGCCATTCAAAAGCAGTTAGTAATAGCATTAACTAAATTTTGAACTTTATATAATCCTTATAATTTTAGAATCCATATTATGAGTTACATAGACAAAATTTAAGAACAAATTCATTTTTTTAGATAAAAGATGTATTTTTCAAAAAATTTAATTTTACCGCCTTTTAATGGAGAATCCTTTTTAAATCCAATATTTGAAACTTTCATATATTCAATTTGATAAGAAAAAATTCTTCTTTATAATCAGGACATAAAAATTTAATTTCAATAAATATTTGGTGTTTTTCTAAAAACTTTCATATTTGGGTGAATAATGAAAAATACAATATTTTAACTAAAAAAAACTTTTTAAATAAAAATAATTTATATTTTTTAATTATACCTTTTAATGGTTTGGAAGTATAATTTGATTATATTTTTACCATTTAATCCAATGATGGTCATTGTAAGTAATTTTAGTTTGAAATTGGACATAAACAAGTGCCAATATTTTGATAGTTATTATTTCCTAAAAATACGCTTTTTGGTTTTGACAAAGGTATTAATTTTAAATTAATTAATGAAAATTATATGTTTTGAAATTGGTAAAATGGAATTAATTTTGGAATTCATAATATCAAAATTAGCTTACGGTGAAGTTTTGGTATTTTTCTGAAAACATTCCTTTTTTAGATGAATAATGAAAAACGTTGAGTTATTGTTTAAAACCAACTTGTTTTTAAAAATAATTATGTATTTTATTTAAATTAATTTTAGGTTAAAATAGATATATAATACCTATATATGTTCAATGTAATTAATTGGAGTCAGTTTATAATAGTTCTAGATATATAAATTTTTTATTAAACTTGTTACCATCTTTTACCAACCTCCTAGGAGAATTTACAAATTTAAATAAAACGTAATTTTACCTCTTCTGTGAGTTGAATTTCAAAATTATGAGAGACGCGGTTGATATAATTAAGTAAAATGCGGTTTAATATGATGAAAATAATATTTGGTGAATAGTAATGTTTTACTTTTATTTGCCACGATTAAAAGTAAATAGGGTAATTAAGGGTAAAAATGATATTATTATTACCCTAACACATGTCCTAATTCTATTGGATAAGTATAATTCGGCCAAAAACAACCTTAGGAATAAAATATGATCCTTTAGGTCTACATGGATTAGATTAGGACATTTATTATTATTAAATTCAAAGAAGAGTTAAATGTGTTAAATTCATTGTTTAATAACTAAACCATTTTTAATATAGGGTTACACATAAGATATATTGGTAAATAAATATTCATTATAAAGATAAAAATATTTACTACATAATGGAATTTTATTTATATTTTTTAGACATTAAATAATTTAATTTATTTTTGACACAATGATGAAGCAGTAATTACCTAATTACTGAAATAATAAAATAATTAATATTATAAATATATAAATAAATTTAATTTGTAAATTTTGATGAATTACACTAATTTTGAATGTTAATATGACATGGTAGGGTTTGTTAGATAAATATTATTCAAAGTAATAATGCTTATATGAATTTTAAAAAACAAAATACCAAATACTGTCAAAATTTACATTAATGTGTTTTTAAAACAAATATTATATTACTATTGATATTCTATTCATAAAAATATAAGGATCAGAAAAAATACTTAAATAATTATATGTGTATAATTAATGAACCACTTGGGGTTCTCTTAGATGTTTATAGTAAGTTTATTAACCATATAATATAAAAATACACAGAGACATGGTAAATGTAAAACTATTTAACTAAGAGTTAAATATAAAAGATAAAGTTAATATAATGACCCAAACATATCTAAAACCTATTGGTTGAGTAGTTTTCTACCCATAAACACCTTATCCTTTAAATAATTTATCTTGGATCCATTAGAAACAGAAAATATTTTATTATAAAATAATATTTCTAGATTTTCCTAAGGTTCCCCTCGCCCCTCTAATAAAAGGGCACTCCCACTTCTCTCTAACTCACACTTTCAAACCATTTGGCTCAGGAAACCCCTAAAAAATACCCTCTCAACTGTCCTCCCTTCATTATAGAGGCCTTCATTTAGTCTAAAATCCAACCTAAGTATCCCTTTTGATCAAATCAAATGGAAGAACCCGAAGAAGAGGTAATTATTTCATCACCTCTTTCAAGTTCCTTTCTTCTTCCACATCCTATTTCTTTTATGTTTCCATTATAAGATAATAACTCCAGTATCTTCTATATAGTGTTATGTTATTATATATATGGCAAAACCATATTCATTATTCTCTCCATCCTTTGAAGGACATATCACCATACGTGCGTACATACGGCTTACTGTCTCCACATCATGCTATAATTGTTATTCAATACATTATTATTTGGAAGATTATAAAAATGATGTTTAATTGATTTAAATAATAATAATAACATAAAAATTATTCTTTATATATGATATAACATCCAATTATATATTATTCTAATATCAAAATAATGATATTGTCGCTCGTGCATACGTACGGATTGCCGTCTCCATGAACTCGATGAGATTAATTCCCCATCGTATCCATTCAAGACTAATATTCATTAGATGATTAAAAATAAATTTTAAAGTCTTAATAACATTATGAATATGAATATGATACATCCTATCCATAACAAACATTACCTATATAAAAAATCATATAAAGGAAAATGAATCAGTTAACACTCGAAACGAAAATAATACTAAGATATTATTAACAAAGTAATATTAAAACATAGTATATGATATAACATTAATGTATATGATTATTTTATAATTTAATAAAAATTATTTCACCATTATACAAGTGGTTAACCTACCCTCAACCAAGGAAAAGTAAAAGTTAAGGGTTAATTCCTCAATCTCATTATTATTCGAGATTGTTTATGGGTATGTTTTTATGAGGACATATTTATTTTCAATGTCCATGTTTCATAAAATATTTTTCAAAGGGATTATTTTCAAGGGAATTTTTTTTACTAAAACACAATTTTAAATGTTTTAAATATTTATTATTCTATATCATTCTCATTAATGTCCATGTTTTCAAAATGGGGTTTAAGGATTTATTTATATGGACATGAATGTTTTTTAAATGTTAATTACTTTTAAAAGTTTCAAAGTTGTATGATACACTTTGATTTAGAAATGTCAATAAATTTCTTCCTTTCTAAATTGTGTAACTTTTAAATGTTTTTATTAAAAAGGGATATTTCTCACAAAGAGTTTTACAAATAATTTTCCTCTATATCAATATCCTTTGAAGTAATTTGAACTTGTTTGAAGTTGATATATTATGATACAAATATTCCATATTGTATTGATGGTTTTGTGATATGTTTGACTATGGATGTTTTATTATTATACCATTCATGTTTTATGGATAAAGTATTGACATTTAGTATGCTAGTTTTAATACGAATGTTTATGTTATGTTTAAAAAATTTCATATGAGAAATGCAATGGACTTAGTAAGTGATGGGTGGAGCCCGCTATAGCTCCTAGATGCATTGGTAGGTTTCAGGAGACAAAATAGTGTCTTAGCACAAGGCCTTGACAAAATATTATTTGAAGTCTTGGCACAAGGCCTTGACTATGTGGTTACGAAGTCTGGCATTATGCATTACATCATTATGAAAGTTGTTTTTGATATTGCATGTGATTATTCAACTAGTAGAATATCCATGTGAGTAAGTTAATGGAATTATTTTGATTTATATTTTCTATATTATGATGAAGTTTTTGATGAAAAGGCTTTTATTCTAGTTCTATACATTTCCTTAAATGTTTATGCTTTTTTTGAAAGTTTCCTATATATTGTTATCCTTACTGAGCA
Source organism: Viscum album (assembly GCA_963277665.1). NCBI lineage: Eukaryota > Viridiplantae > Streptophyta > Magnoliopsida > Santalales > Viscaceae > Viscum > Viscum album. The sequence continues at coordinate 1,039,090,756 of OY728143.1, read as the reverse complement.
TCTGGTCTCACCCCTTTCTATGTTTTTTTATTAGGATGCGAAGAATTATATAATGGCTGACCCTCAGTGATAGTCTATGGGATCTCAGTATTTTCAATGGAAACAACGTTGTTGTAGTTTTCCATTTTATGATGTAATGTAAACCTTCTGAATGTATCTAGTACTTCCAAGGCTACTAAACTAATCAGTCTTTCGAGACTTGATCTTTTGTGATCATGCCAATGATACGTAATAATGCACCGACTCTAGGATTCTGGGGTCAGGGCGTTACAGTTAGTATTAGAGGGTGTTTAGTACAAACCTTAGAATTTAGATTTAGATAAACTCTTATTAGAGAACATACCCCTAAGATATTCTTTGAATATTAGTATAGAAGAACTTCCTAGAATTTTGGTACTATAGAGATTTTGTGAGTTTTCCAAGAAAATACATCCCTATCTGGATACGAGAAGGTTTAGGCGGATCTGGCACAGATGTACCTAGGGGTAAAACCTGAAAACACTGCTTTGAGCTAGACTCAAACGAGAACTGGTGCACAACAACAGGTCTTGCTGCAGTCTTGGTTACGACACCCCTGGGGGATATGCTTAGGATAATTACCATTTTAATTATAAATAATTTTGAAGGATTTTCAAGTTTATACCTCCTAAAAGAAATTATTTTTTGATTACGGATTATATCCATAAATTGTTCAATTCAAGTTAGTTATTTTACATGTTTGGAATTATTTATTTCAATTCATAAACTGACCTAGTGTATTCCATTGTATAGAAGTGGCACCCAGTATAAGTAATGTGAACTCCAGCAATACATATAATTCAAAAACTAAGAAGGATCATATCATTCACAGTATTAACCCAACATTTAGAAGGGAAATAGTCTCCCATGTATTCTCAACATTTGAATAAATAGTAACATGTGTTAATAAGATAATTAAATAATTCTTTCAGTCATATAGCTTTGAAGGGAAGAAAAAGAAGAAAAGGATGGAAGAGAGAAAGATGGATAAAGGGAAGAGGGAAAAGAAGGATTTTCCCATATTTGAAAACTGTGGAAAGAATCACTTTGGTAAATGCATGAAGAGAAGGAGAGTTTGTTATAAGTGTCGAGAAAAAGGACACCCAGTATGTGATTTCAAGGTTATGAAAAAAGTTTCAAATGTACAATGCTTCATCTGTAAGGAGTTGGGACACTACATGAATCAATGACCAAATCATCATAGTATACCCCAAATGCTGCTGTTGGATAATAATAAAGTTATGATACTACCGAAGATGATGAGGAATGATTATATTTCTTATGTTGTTATTAAAGTATTGTGTCATTTGAGTATTGTATTAATGATTTACATGTTATTAGAATTATAGAGTATATAAGGATTGTACTGCAGTACTATTTCATTAAGGACTTGAGATTGTGTGGAACCAGGAAAAGTGACTCAATAGCAGGTTAAATTTTTAGCAAATATATGGTTGAGAGAATGATAAATGATAATATAATTCTGATACCGAGGTAGTGATTTTGGAATAATACATGATTGATTTGGATAAATTATATTGGATAATCTTGACTACCTTGAAACTGATTAATGATTTTTATATTCCATCATTAATTTTGATAACCACATTTTTGGATAGAAGGAGTATATCCAGTATTCTATATGGAATAATGGAGAATGAATGTAATCAATAAGGTTTTATAGTAATTCAGGATGGTGCAGTGTTTTAAAAGAATACATGATAATGGTGTTCACATGTTATTATGTTGAAAAAATAATCTTCATTGTGTTTACCTTCCTTATAAAATTTGGACTGTGAGTTAGGAAATAAGTATTTTGGATAATTCTAGTTTGATAATATTTTTGGATTACCACAAAAAAGACAACCCGGAGGTCGAGCAGCAACCCGTCGCGTCCGGTAAGGCTATGAGACTTGAACCAACAACCGAAGGGAGACAATGGTGTTTCACCTACCACTGGCCCACGTGATGTTTGGGATTGAATAATGTAGTTTTTAAAAGGTCTTGTAGTTGAATTATAAATTCATTTTTTTGAACCCCATATGAATATGATAAATAGAATATTTTTTTTCTGTTATCTTTTAGAGTGAAAGATGAGTTTGTGGTAGAAATTAGTTAAAGGATTGATCTCTGCTTGTCAAGTATATATTTTTTTCCTTCTCTTATTTTATGAATAAATTAATTCTGAAACTTTATGTAAAGAATCTTAAAACTAAAAATGTGTCATCTTAATACCTTATGTTTTGTTGAACTGATGATATTTTAAATCTTTATAGATTGATGGCTTTGAGGCCCTCAATTCTACAATTTTTTTTAACTGATGACCTCAATCATTCCTTATAAATATTTACATTTTATTCTAATTATGTGTCTCTAATTGCCACCAATGTTCTCTTAATCGAGATCATAATTTGGTGGTGACTTTTTCATTCCCATTTTCCTCTTATTAAGATTAAATTTTATTAACCCAATTTCCGATGTGGGTTTTCCCACAAAGCCATTTTCGATTTTCATCCTTTTATTTTCGAAGAACAATTTCAAATTGAAAGGATAGAATTTATTGAAGTAGGGAAGAATATAACACCCCAAGATATCATAATACGTTATTTCATCAACGTAATTCAATAACTTGCACTACATGCAACCTTGAGTTCAAGCGCACCACGACTTACCAAACAAGCCATTCAAAAGCGGTTATGAATAGTATTAACTAAATTTTAAACATCATATAATCCTTCTAATTTTAAAATAGATATTCTGAGTTTCTTAGACATAATGTATGATCAAATTCATTTCTTTCAGATAAAGGATGTATTTTTCAAAAAATGCAATTTTACTGCATTTAAATATTGAACCCTTTTAAAATCTAATATTTGAAACTTTCATATATTCAATTTGAAAAAATAAACATATTCTTTAGAATCTGGACATTAGAATTTATTTTCAATAAATTTTTGGTGTTTTTCTGATAACTTTCATATTTTGGTAAATAGTGAAAAATCTATATTTTAACTGAAAAAAACTTTTTTATCAAAATAATTTATAGTGTTGAATTTTACATTTTAATGGGTTAAAAGCACAATTAGATTACATTTTTACAATTTAATCCAATCATTTTCATTTTAAGTAATTTCACTATGAAATTGGACATAAACAAGTGCCAATATTTTGATATTTATTATTTCTTAAAAACACACTTTTTTGGTTTCGAAAACATGAATTAATTTTAAATTAATTAATTAAACATATATGTTTTGAAATTGGTTAAATAGAATTAATTTTTGAATTCGGAATATAAAAATTATCTTAGGGAGTATTTTTGGTATTTTTCTGAAAACTTTTAATTTTTGATGAATAGTGAAAACACTGAGTTATTGTTTAAACCCGACTTTTTATTTAAATAATTATTTATTTTATTTAAATTTATTTTTGGTTAAAATAGATGCATAATACCTATATAAGTTCAATGTAATTTATTGGAGTCAGTTTATAGTAATTTTATATATATAAAAATTTTATTGAACTTTTTACCGTCTTTTACCCACCTCCTATGAGCATTTGAAAATTTACATAAAACTTAATTTTAACACTTTTGCGAGTTGAATTTCAAAAATCCAAAAGCAATAGTTGATATTAGTGAGTATAATGTGGTTTAATATGATAAAAATATTTTTTTGGTGAATAGTAACTTTTTACTTTTATTTACCACGGTTAAAAGTAAATTGGATAATTAAGGGTAAAAATGATATTATTATTACCCTAACACATGTCCTAATTCTATTGGCTGAGTATAATTCGACTAAAAAAACATTATAATTAAAATATAATCCATTAGGTCAACTTGGACTAGATTAGGTCATTTATTATTAATTAATTCAAAGAAGAGTTAAAGTGTTAAATTCAATGTTTAATAAATAAACCATTTTTAATATAGGGTTTCACATAAGATAAATTTGAATATAAATATTAATAATAAAGCTAAAAATATTTCCAACATAATGGTATTTTATTTATATTTATTAGACATTATATAATTTGATTTATTTATGACACAATGATGATGTAGTAATTACATAATTAATAAAATATTAAAATAATTAATATTATAAATATCCAAGTAAATGTAATTTTGGAATTTTTTTGAATTCCACTAATTTTATCAGTTAATATGACATGTTTGGGTTGGATTGATGAATTTTTTTCGAAGTAATAATGCTGTTATGAATTTAGAAATAATAAAATATAAAATAGTGTCAAAATTGTCATAAAAAAGATTAAAAGATTATTATATTATTAATTGATATTATATTCGTAAAAATATAAGGTTCAGAAAAAAAGGCATATATAATGATAGGTGTATCATTAATGAACCACTTGGGGTTCTCTTGGATGTTTATAGTATGCTTATTAACCATATAATATAAAAACACAAAGAGACATGGTAAATGTCAAACAATTTAACTAAGAGTTAAATCTAAATGATAAAGTTAATATAGTGACTCAAACCAGTATAAAACATATTGGTTTTGTTGTTCTTGACTCATCCCCACCATATCCTTTAAATAATTTATTTTGGAGCAATTAAAAACCTAAAATGATTTTATTATAAAATAATATTTCTAGCTTTTCCAAAGGTGCCTCTCACCCCTCTTATAAAAGGGCTCTCCCCCTTCTCTCTAATTTACAACTTCAAAGACATTTGGCTTGGCCAAAACCTACAAAAATACCCTCTCAAATATCCTCACTTCATCCTAGAGGCCCTTTTTAGTCAGAAAGCCATCCTAAGGAGCCCTTTTGATAAAATCAAAAGGAAGAACCCGAAGAAGAGGTAAATATTTCATCACCTCTTTTATGTTCCTTTCTTCTTCCACTTCTTCTTTCTTTGTTGTTTCCATTCTAAAATAATAACTCCATTATATTTTATATACTATGATGTTATTATAATTTTGGTACAACCATATTCATTATTCTATCCATCCTTTGAATGACATGTCACCATACGTGCGTACGTATGGCTTACCTTCTCCACGTCGTGGTGTAATTGTTATTCAATACATTATTATTTGGATATGTATAATAATGATGTGTAATTGTTGTAAATAATAAATATAACATGATAATTATTCTTTATATATGATATAACTTCCAATTATATATTATTCTAATATCAAAAAAATGATATTGTCGCTCGTGCGTACATACGGATTACCGTCTCCACGAATGTGATGAGGTTCAATTATCCATCGTATCCATTAAAAACAAATTTTAATTATATGATTAAAAATAATGTTAAAATATTTAATATCATTCTTAATATGAATAACATACATCATATCCATAACAAACATTACTTATGTAACCGAGAATATAAAGGAAAATGAATCAGTTAACACCTGAAACGACAGTAATACTAATATATTATTAACCAAGCAATGTTAAAAGATAATATATGATGTCATATTAATTTTTAGGATTCTTGTATAATTTAATAACAATTATTTCACCATTATATAGGAGTTTAACCTACCCTCGACCAAGGAAAATAACAAGGTAATGGTTAATTCCTCAATCTCATTATTATTTGAGATTGTTTATGGGTATGTTTTTACTGGGACATATTTATTATCCATGTCCATGTTTCATAAAATAGTTTTCAAAGGGATTATAGTCAAGGGAAGTTTTTTACTAAAACATTATTTTATATGTTTTAAATATTTATTCTTCTAAATCATTCTCATTAATGTCCATGTTTTCAATTTTTTTGAAGGATTTATTTATATGGACATGAATGTTTTTTAAATTTTAATTCCCTTTGAAAGTTTTAAATTGGTATGGTACAATTTGATTCACAAATGTCTTTAAATTTATTCCTTTCTAAATTTTGTGACTTTTAAATATTTTTATGAAAAAGGGATATTTATCAACATGAATTTTACAAATCATTATCATCAATATACACATCCTTTGAGGGATTTTAAACTTATTTGAAGTTGATTTATTATGATACAAATATTCTATATTGTATTGAAGGTTTTGTGATATGTTTGGCTGTGGATCTGTTCTTTTTATACCATACATGGTTTATGGATAAATTATTGACATTTCTTATGCCATTTTTAATATGAATTTTTATGTTATGTTTAAACCTTTTCATATGAGGAATGCAGTGGACTGAGTATGTGACGGGTGGAGCCCGCTATATCTCCTCGATGAATCGGTAGGTATCATGAGACAAAATACTATCTTGGCACTAGGCCTTGACAAAATCTTATCTGTAGTCTTGGCACAAGGCCTTGAATGTGTGGTTATGAAATCTGGAATTATGCATTAAATCATTATGAAAGTGGCTATTGATATTTCATGTGATTATTCGACTAGTAGAATATTCATGTGAGTAATTAAATGGAATTATTTTGATTTATATTTTCCATATTATGTTTAATTTTATGTTGAAAAGGCTTTTGTTTTAGTTCCACACATTGCCTTAAATGTTTATGCTTATTTGTGAATGTTTCCGCTATATTGTTATCCTTACTGAGCATCTGAGCTCACCCCTTTATATGTTTCATTTTCCCATGATGTGAAGAAGTATATTATGACTGACCTACAGGGATAGTCTATGGGATCTGAGTGTTGTTTATGGAAACAATGTTGATGTTGTTTTCCATTTTACGATGCAATATAAACCTTATGAATGTATCTAGTACTTCCAAGTATACTAAACTAATAGATCTTTCGAGACTTGACCTTTTGTGATCATGATAATGATGCATAATAATGAACCGACTCTGGGCTTCTGGGGTCGAGGCATTACACATTGTGTCCCTTGAACCTTGTTCATAGATTATTCCAGCACAGTTCGAAGTTGGTAAATCCATAACGGTCATCCATTAATATCCAAATCCAACCCATTTACAGTTTTTATTACAGCTTACATTATTATTCACACTACCATATTATAAATTGATATTGTTTTTTATTGACATCATTGGTGGTGTCCTAATGTGTTTATCTCACACCCAACCTTGGCTGATGATGGTACCTGGGTTGACTACATGCATATAAGTGTTAATAAGAGGAATCATTCACTTATGAATGTGTGAATTATTTCATGTCTCTGGATGAGAGATTAGTATCACATGACTATTAGGAATAAGATAATATGGGTGATGATATTCATGTGTTATCGTTTTCTATCAATGAATCCTATGAAGAAAAGGAAGTTTAAAAAATAAAATAAATCATCTCAGTTTGTTTCTAGTGAAAATTGTACTAAACATCATATTCATGAGTGTATGATTCACCATGGTTGTAAAATTACATCAAATTGAGAAGTTTTTTTCATGATGAAAAGGATCATCATACTCATATTTGGTTCAAACTAGAGGAAGAGATCATAATTGGAGAGATTTAGAGTCTTCAAGACTATTATATAAATTTTATGTTACGTTACTAATATTAGAGTTCTAAAAAATAACAAGCATTCATAAAAACTTGTGAAAAAATCATGATGAAATAAAAGGGGAGTGAAAGAGATGATTGAAATAATATCATGTCTGATCATAATAATAAAAATCATATTTTGGTTAAGAAATAAATAATGTTATTTACGAAAGTGATTGAAGTTACAATAAATTATTTCGTAAGTCAGAATATGATGTAATTGATATTAAACATGTTCCAAGTCATGAAGAAATTCATGATACAAGAATAATTTTCTGAATAAAGGAAGTTGATGAAGTTAAATTTGATGAATAACAACAATCATATTCAGTGTACCATCGTATTTATCTGAGATAGAATTGTTTGTGATGGAAATTCATTGGTATCATATGTAGAAGAGAAAGATGAAATGTTATTTGTTAACAAGTTATTTTACCAATTTTCCCAATATCCATAGTATTGTAGTTTCTACTATATCGGCAAAAAAATAAAAGGAGTAGAAGTAATTGAAATATTTAAAAGAATATTTTATATTAATCATAATAGAGAAGATAATAATCAAAAAATTTGAATGGGCCAATTTTTTTCGTCTTGAGAAAATAAATGTAATGAATAAATGGAATATGATTGTGGTTTGGAAAGAATATTGAAGTTGTATATTCCTTCTTGCATATAATTTGTACAGAGAATTTTGTTGAATGAATCATATTAGGAAAATATGAATTGGTCTAGTGTTTTTGAAAAAATTAATATAGGGTCTAATGATTTAAGATGATTCAATAAGGATTGAGAAGAAATAAGAAGATTTGGAAAATTTTGATGAAGTAAAGAAGCACCTGAAATTGAAGGAAACTAGAGAATTCTGGTAATTTGGTTGAGTGGAAAAGTTTTCAAGAACCCCTTCCAAATCACATTTGGGGATAGTATAAAAGGATAAATGTACATTATACTTTACTGACCAAATTACTGATCATGATAGGTAGAGAGAAGGTGGGGTGCTGATAAAATTCTTGTGAGAAGAAGTAATTTCCATATTTTTTCTCTTGAAAGAAGTTGTACGGGACATAACTGAAAGTATAAAAGACATGATTATAATTTATTTAATTTATCATTGTATTGAACTTATTTTATTACTCATATGGTAATCATATTACACATAATAATCCTATTCAACCAGAAAGATTATCATATTTGAATTTTTAGACTAAAGAAAAAAGTGTTCAGAATTGTCTAAATTGTATGCTATAGATATATATTACCATATTGAATGACCGGACTGGGAGAAATGGGACTGGGAAAGTGGATAGAGTTTTACAACAAAATATAGAATAAGTTGTTACAAGATTTCATGTCATAAAGTGATGAATTGTTTTTAAATATCATATTTGTGAATGTTGATCAAGAAGCAGTGTAACATGTTTTGATACAAAAACTTGGTATTTCACCATTTGAGCAAGAAAGAGAATATGCACTACTGGACTTTTTTACATTGTTCTATATGAGTAAAAGGACATATAATACTCATTTTATTCCAAAAAAATTATTTTTTTCTAGTGGATTGTGTGGTATTGGATTATTTCCAAACCACATCAAGGACACAACAATTATTATTGAATAGTGAACCATGTATATTTTTTCGTTCCAATGGATGTGTGTTTGAATTGTTTTCGATAGGGGATGTTATCATTAATAGGATGAAAAGTTGTTTCTAAGGAAACATAAATTAAAATATATAACTGATTCAACACCTCCCCCACTCGGTGATACAATTATCCTGGTTGGGAACGTAAAATTGGAATCAGAGAAAAGTTCTATTCAAGTTTCTTTACAGAGGTTTTGAATAAATTTATGGAGAATCTGAATTGTTTTAATAGTAATGGTATCATAGTTTTTATGGTAATACTTATCATATCTAAAAATAATAATGTTTTCATATCTTATGTCTATTATTTATGGTGGTCATGAATATTCAGAATATGGGTTTTCTACTATGGATGATAAAATTCCACTTACATCTTTTGGGAATAAGAATCATGAGAATGATGGAAGGCCCAAGAAAAATTTACAAACATTACATTTTGAAATTAAATTCTTAATTGCAAAGGGTATTGTAACTACCAAAGGTATATGGGACATATTGAAAACATATAAAAAGATAATACAAAAGTGAAGAATGAAAATTTAGAAATCATGAGGTAGAAGTATGATGAATTGAAAATGGGTGAGTATGAATCCATTGGGTGTATTATTTACTTGGGTAAATGATATTGTTTACAACATCCGATTTATTTGTGAAATGTTAAATGATTCCACAGTCATCAAAAAGATTTTGAGAGTTATTCCCAAAAATTATGATGCTAAAGTTTCTTCATTGGATGACATAGATCCTAAAACATTATCTTTATATTCATTACATGATAATATAAACACTTATGAAATGGGAATGGAAAAATCAATGAAAAGAAAAATTAAAGTTGATAGAGAAATGTCTTTCAAGGTTTCTATTAATGAGAATTTAATGATGATTATTATTGAACGTGATGTTGGTGAAAATTAATTATTAAATAAATATACTGAAGAAGAAAAAAATTATAATGAACATCGGGAATTAAAACTGAATTCCAACGAATGTGAGTTGGAACTTCTTCAACAAAAACTACCTTATGTTGAACAGGAATATTATTGTTTCAAAAAAAATATATATCTAAAGTTGGTGGAATTTATCATAAGTATAAAAATCATAAGGTTCAGAAAAATTTACCTTTGTTGGTTTATAATAAAGCTAGAAGTGTTTCTAAAAAGAAGAATTATATGAAAGGTATGTATGTGTCTAGGACTAGAAATGTTGGAAATTTAGATGTTTCTAAAAATCCTAAGTTAAAAAATGATTCTAAACACACTGAAAACAAAAAAATTTCTAATACTTCTAGTTCCAATAACTTTTTTAAGTGAATAAAGATTCATATTTATAATAGAATGGTTGGTTAATCATATAATAAAGACAATAAGGTTGGTGAGAAAAGTTTTCACAACTCTGGTTAGTATGGAAGTCTTGGAGGAAAATACTCTTTCCAAGGATACTTCTAGTATTATGGTGTATTCTTAAACACCAAAAATATTTATTGGTTCAACAAAAAACATTAATATTATTCCACAATTTATGGAAGGTAGTGTTTAGGGGGAGTCAATATCCTCAAAGAATGTGGTTAGAGAATTTCGTTTCAATGAAACCTGAGATGGTTGGAGATCAAATTGATAATAGGTTCCAACCCATGGAATCTATTTTTGGAAGATATGAACAACCTAGTATTCTTTCCAATGGTTTTGTTGTTTTTTACCAGCACAAAGGTGGTTTTTTGAACATTCATATAATCTATATATGAATACATAAAAGGGAGAATAAAAATATCTTGTTGTTGAAACTGCTTTGAATGCTATAAAAGGAGAATGAAATTGGATTCTTGATAGTTTGTGTTATCCCCATATAATAAGAGACTTGATATTTTTGAATAATTTGAAAGAATTAAAATAAGGAATGGTGAGATTTGGCGATGATGAACCATTGAAAATCAAAGGGGTTAGTTTAGTTGTTATTGGGAATGGAAAGGTGAAATCTAAGAAATCTTTATATGTTAATGGGATTAACCACAACATTCTAAGTGTTTCAAAACATTGTGAGGAAGGTACCAAGATTATATATAGTAAAAATAGGTTTTTTTGTAAAATTTATGAAGTTGGGAAGATACTTACAAGAGACCAATGTAAAAAAGGAATATTGTTTCAATTTGGTTAAATAAAAAACTCTTGTTCTATGAGTATGGTGGAAGAGAATAAATTGTGGAATAAATTGTTGTGTAAAACGTTTTAAAGAAACATGATGAAGTTATAAAAAGGAGACAGTGTCCAAGACATTCATATTTTTCAATAAAGAGGATGTTGGTGTAGCACTATTTCTTAGAAAGGAAAGATTACAGATTCTTTATGTAAGAAAGTTGGAATTTATTAAAAGAGCCCCCTAGAACATATTCATTCTAATATCTATGGTACAATTAGAATAAAATAAAAAATAATGTTAAATTTTAATCACTTTTATTTATTATTTTACCTGAACAACATGTGTTATTTATATGAAACATAAATCAGATTTTGGGAAAATGTTTAAAAGTTTTAGGAGGAAATTTGAGAATGAATGTGATTATTCACGGAAGAAGTTGAGAACTGATAATGGTGGTGAGTATAATAATTAATAATTTGAAAATTATGTTGATAATAATGGAATGTAGAATAATTATAGTTCCCCATACACTCATCAAAAAATGTGGTTATTGAAAGAAAGAAAAATTTTGGTGGAAATGATGAGAACTATGTTACATGAACATTATCTTTCTCTTTATCATTAGAAAATTCCCTCAGTAATTATTTGATGTTTATATATATATGGTTTATATATGAATCCATATAATTGTTTAAGAAAAAATTCCATGTTAGAAACATTTAAGAGTTTATTGAGTCCTTTTATTATAAATAAGACATGTGGAAACTTTGGAAAATTTGAGTAGAAAGGTGAATAATGAATTTTTCTTTAATATGATTCAGAAAGAAGAGGATAAATATGTTTCAAAAAATAAACATGATATTTTTTTATGTAAAAGTTGTTGAAAAATATATGAAGGATATGAATATTCATGCAAATAAAGAAGTTGAGCATGATAAGGAATTTTTTGTTTACAATTATATTAAGGATAAAAACAATATAAATCATACTCAAGAAGAAGAATAATATGACTCATCTAATTCCTGAGATGATGAAGAATCTCGAAAATTTCATACTCATATAATTAAGCAAGTGGAAGATCCGAATATTATTTTTGATCAACATCAAAATATTCTAACAAGAAGAACAACAAATTCAATTACACATATATCCTTGTGTTCAACAGTTGAGATGAATTATGTAAAATAATCATTTGAGTATCTAGAATGGGTTCATGAAATTAATGAAGAGATGGACTAGATAGAAATATATGATACCTAGTTACTTATTCCTAATTTAGAAAAAAATTATTATAATAATGTGGTTTTTCATAAATAGGCTAAATGATGATGGTGAAGTGATAGAAGACAAAGAAAGATTAGTATTATAATGTTTCTTACAAAGTAGAGGTGTTTATTTTGATGAATTTTTTTGGTATCAATGTTATAAAATATCAAAAAATTTTATTCTATTACTTCATAACAATGTTAAAAAATCTTTCAAATGGATATGATTTCAACATTTATAAATAGGGATATCGGTAAGGCTGTTTACAGTGAACAACCTTATGGATTTATTTTTGGTAAAGATGAAAGTTATGCAGAAGATTTAAGAATGACTTGTATGGGTTGAAACATTTTTCTAGGGCATGGTATTCCAAGTTGGATACATTCATAAGGAATATGAGTTTTATGAAATTAAGAGTTGCTAGAAATATTTACATCAATGAATTTAGAAGTATTATGTCATATTAATTGTTTTTGTTGAGGAAATTATCATTATTGTGAATGATGAATGATTTTTTGAATGATTTTATGACGAAATAAAAAATTGGTTTGAGATTTCCATGTTGGGGGAAATAAAATACATTCTTAGGTAAAAAAATTTAAAAAATAAGAAACAAATATTTATTTCTCAATAAAAGCATGTTGTTGAACATTTTAAGAAGTACAGCATGGGGGAATAAAAACCGGTTTCCACACCAATTTAAGTAGGAAAAAATTTACATAAAGATGTGAAAGAAATGATGTGGTATGTAAATAATTTTAAAATCTAATTAGAAGATTGGTATATTTGACTTCCTTCTGAACCAACATTTTTTATGTTGATACATTGTTTGAAATATTTCACATTTATCCATAAGAATCCCATTTATATACTAAAAAAATAATTCTCAAATGCATCAATGGTAAAAAAAATTTCAAAATCATGTATTAAATCATATAAATTGTTTATTTTTAGGTATTCATATACTGATTGAGAAGTAAATGTTGATGGTAGAAGATCGACATCTGGTGGAGTTCTTATTGGAATGTTTTGTTATTTTGAATAAAATGAAACAGAATTCAGTAACTCTTAGTATGGTTGAGTCTGAGTATATTACTACTACTCAATCCTCTACCCAACTTATGTGCATGAAAACTCAATTAGAATATTCACTTAGTGAATTAAAGATACATGTTCTATTAGGGTGTGATAATAAAAGTTAAATAAATCTGACCAAGAATCCAGTATGACATTTTCATTATAAAAATAATGATATCAAATATAATTTCATTAAAGAGTGTGTTTAAAAGAATTATTTGAAGTTGAATTTTGTTCCTACGTTAGAATAGGGTTTTGACATTTTCCCAAAAGCATTACTGAAGGAATACTTTTCTATATTGAGGATTAAAACACGTTTCAAAACTATTTCTCATAAAGGTTTATGTATTTTTGATTTCCCCAATATCAACTTACCATTTGATGGTGTTTTTGAGGGTGATAATTGTTTCATAAGTCTATCATTATATAATCTTGTAAAGAGGGAGAGTTATGGGTGAGCTGTGAATCTAGAATTTTATGTGTGTGAAATATTCAAATTGTTAGTTAAAGTGGCTGTAAAAAAACAAAATTTGTTTATTTGAGGGAGTTTAAGAAGTGTAGGAAGTCATGGATGAAAGTTGTGAAGAATGTTTGAAGAGGGTTCGTGAACATTAATTTTGGACATCATGGTCTAGCTATCAATGATTCTTGTCTTTTACAATGAGTTAGGTCACATAGGCTTAGAATTGTTGATAAGTAATCCATAGCATGAGGAAACAAATTTCAGCGATTTATGAATATTGGTTCACAAAAATAATCCAATGTGGGGTTTTGTTTGGAACATACTAATAACGGTGATCACATTCAGTTGTTATGTTTTTTTTGTCAATGAAGATTAAGAATAAAAAGAAGTTTAATAAGAAAAGAAATCACCTCACTTTTTTGGTGAAAATCGGACAGACCATCATAGCCATGAAAATTAGATTCATAATGGTTGATAATGTTCATCATATTGGGAAGTTTATTTCTGGATGAAAAGGTTCATTGGAATCATCTTGGGTTTGTACTGGAAGAAGATATCATAATGGGGGAGAATCGAAGTCTGTATGGCTATGATATAAATGTGATGATGCTTTTCTGATCATAGAGTTATCAAAAATCATAATTATACTAAAAAATTGTAATGCCATCTTCAAGAATTAAAGGTAGAGTAAAAGATATACGGTCAATTGTATCCATTCTAATTACAATAATAAAAATCATATATGGGAGAAAAAGGACATAAATTTGTTATTGAAAGAGAGTGAATTTAAAATACATTCCTTGGTATGTCAGATGATGCTAAATCTGATATTCAACGTGATTGAAGTAATGAATGAAGTCATGATACAAGCATATTTTTGTAAATGAAGTAAGTTTTTGAATTCGATGTTATTGAATATTGATCCCTCGTATTCAGTGTACCATCATATTTATCATAGATAAATAAATTTTTATTGAAAATTTATTGGTATCGTATTCAGAATAATAATAATAAATACAGATTGTTTAAAAGTGACTTTATCAATTTGATAAATATATATAGTATTGGATTTTAAAATAGATCATTGAATGATGAATAAACTAAGTAGAAGTGACTGAAGATTTTTGAGAGAATTTTTTATCTTCCTCATAATGGAGAATATTTTAATGAAAAAAATTGGAATGAGAAGATATGATCTTATCTAGTTCAGAGAAAAAAATGAAGAAATGTAATTGGATTGGGGTTGTGAAGAAGAATGAAGATTTTCATTACATATTGAATAAAATTGGTACAGAGAATTATATTAAAGGGATCGTATTGGGAAACTCGAATGGGTTTAGTGGTTTTGAAGAACGTAAAAAGAGATATGAGGGGTTTAGAAGATTGGAAAATGATCAAGAAGAAATGACAAAATTTTGAAATGTTGATGAAATCAAGATGCAACAGGAATTCAAGTACACATGAAAATTTTGTTAATTTGGTAGAGCAGGGTAGTTTTCAGGAATCCCACCAAACCCACATTTGGGTAGAGTATAAAAAGAAAAAAATTAATTTTAATTTTCTAACTGAATTATTGTTCTTGATAGGTAGAAAGAATGTGTAGTGATGAATAAGTTCTAGAGAGAAGAAGTGGTAATTTGTTTACTTAAAATTCATGTCGGTAAAAAGAGAAAGGAGAAGATACAATATTACAACATATTCAGATGATTGTCATATTCAGATGATTATCTTATTCAGATGGTTATAGTGTTAGCAATAATTATTGTATTCAGTTGGTAGGATTATCGAATTGGATTTTCCATAATAAAGCATAAAGCGTTCATAATTTTTTTTTCTATTTTGTTCTATAGATATATATTATTGTATTGAAAATTAGGACTGTGAAAAATCATATTTGGAAATCAAACTGAGTTTTATAACAAAGTACATAATAAGTTCTTACCAGCATCTATGTAATAAAGTGATTAATTGTTTGGAAAGATCATATCTGTGAAATTTGATCAATAAGAACTGTAACATGTTTTGTTACAAAAAACATTGTATTACACCATTTGTACTAGAATAAAAACACACAATATTGGTTTATTTACATTGTGCGACCTAAGTGAAAGGTCATATAATACTCATTGTATTCTATAGACAAGGATTGTTTTCAATTCGATTGTAAGGTATTGGATTATTACAAAACCATACCAAGGAAATATCTATTCTTATTGAATAGTGAACCTTGTAAATTATTGTGTTCTTAAGGATGTGTTTTTGATTTTTTTTCAGTAGGGAAAGTAATCATTAATGAGAGGTGAAGGGTTTTTCTATGGAAACCTAAAAGAAAATATTTCACTAATTCACCCCATCTCTTTCTCAATGATACAATTATCCTGAATGGACACTTACAATGATGGGGTTGGATCTTGGGAATCATGGATATACTTTTTGGTAATTTTTTTCATTTTATATAGAATTAGATATATTGTATAACTTATACATTGAATTAATGTTTTCTATATTTATTGATATATGAAATAAATTATCATCATTTTTACATGGATAGGGTTTTGTCTTTTGATTATTTTATAGTGCTTGTATATTTATATTTTCTTCCACTCTAGAAGGTTACTGACCCATCATTATAGTTTCATTTTCTGCTATGATATCTATTTATATTATGATAACTCTATTTATCTATTATAACTTATCTTCTATTCTCTCATACTCCCCTCTGATAATTCGTGCATGGTCTCCCAAAGGATGCACCCTAGTCCCTCACTAGTAGTTGGTACCCTCTGGTGTTTGGTGATATTTTCTTGAGGCCATATAGCCTAAAAGTCTTGGGGCACCTTTAAGTGTATCCTACGTCTGAGACATCACAACCCATAACCACATAATATATGGAACGTGCTTCATGTCCGTACTCCTAATTACCCTATGGTTTGCATAAATATTCTTGTATATTTCATTTCTTTATATCCTATATAATTTTTCAAGTGTTTAAATCATCACAAATCTTTATAAACACTTAAAAATAAGAGGGGAACCATTCTTAATCATGTATGTAGGCCCAATTTTCTCATGAATATAGTGACATAACCCCTAATGTAGAGGATTATCATACATTAAGAAATGGCCATATAATGTTATTGATCACCAAAAACATTGTATTGGAACTCTACATGTCAAGGTGTTTTACAATCTTCTTTAATGTGTCTATCTCATCTCATCCCCCTCTAATTAGAATCATAGGTTTTGATTTATATGGACCATCTTCCTATAACACAAGTGGATTTTAGATCCCTATAATTATTTCACTATCTACCATGAACCCTTGAAGAAGGGATGTAGGGTGTAAGAACCTTTTATGAATATTCATCCTGCAAAACATTTTACATAATGTTGAGTTTCAGAATCCATTAAGAATATTAAATATTTATAATACCAATGAATATTCATGGAGTTAATTATATTCATGATTATAAATCATCCATGTCTTTTGACTCTGAATGAAACTATAGGTTCAGTGTAGAATTCCCTAAACTAGATAAATATAAGGTCTGAGAAAGAAGACCCTACAATACAAAAAAGGTACATGATATAAGACCCTAAACAACATTAACAAAAGGGTCCAAGTGGTCTTTCCTAAACCAATATTTTTTCATTTTTCTGACTTACATGACCTAATGATTCCAATTGAAAAATATGCAGAGCTTCCAATGTAACATCTAGGAATGATAAAGGGTTAAATTACTAAATGATATAACTCATGTCAACAAAGTGCACCTTCCTTTTTGGGAGCCTACCTGGTTAGAACTCCACAGTTAAGCGTGATTGGCCTGGAGTAGTGATCAAGATGGACGACCTTCTGGGAAGGTTCCCAAGGTTGTGCGAGTTAGGAAACAGAACACTGTAAATGCCATGTGTTGGCCTATGGGGACAATCATTAGTCAGATGACCCGTTCAGGCACGTGGGTGGGACCCAGGGTGGAGACCACGTGTCTGCGAGAAAACTAGTGGTACCTGGTAGGCCAGGACCCAATGACCATGTTAGGGAGGGGGTCTGTGTTGTCACTGGGACCAAGTTGTCACATTTGGTATCAGAGGAGGAACCCCGCCTTAAGTCTGGTGCACTGCCTATATTGAGATAGAGGGCCCACAACGAGGACGTTGTGCTCTAAGGGTGGGGGTGGTTGTAACACCATATAATGATAACGGGATAACTGAATAAATGATATAACTCATGTCAACAAGGTGGAACTCGCTTTTCAGGAGCCTACCTGATTAGAACTCCACAGTTAAGCATGCTGGGCCAGGAGTAGTGATCAGGATAAGTGACCTTCTAGAACGATTTTCAGGGTGTGTGTGAGTGAGGAAAAAGCACACTAAAACAACATGTGTTGGCCTATGGGGACAATCCTTAGTCAGATGACCCGTTTAGGCATGTGGGTGGTCCCCAAGGTGGGGACCATGTGTCTACGAGGCAACTAGTGGTACCTGGAGGGCCAGGACCTGATGACCATGTTAGGGCGGGGTGTCTGTGCTGTCACCGGGACCCAGTTGTCACATCCAATGATGAAAACTTGAATGGGAACCCTCAGAAAAAGTTTATATTTTTCTTTCTAGACATGCACCCTATTTGATCTTGGAATCTATGATTATTTATGAAATTTAAAAGGCATAAAACATGTCACGATGAAATACCATAATATGAATCAATAGAAAAATTCATGTCAAAGACTGATAATTTATCCCTTTAAAAGAATAGGAAAAATTTATGGTCAATATATATATATATATATAATATGGACCACTATGAGGAAATATAAATAATTAATCTATGTGTTGAAAATTTATTAACATATGATGGAATATGAGAACTATCCCTTTGAGTCATATTTTCCAAAACTCTTTGATTTTAAATGGAAAATAATATAAGTACTAGAATATATACATTAATTAAGATGCTTATGCCATAAATAATTCTTGTGATGTTTTCAATGTAGGTCTATTATGATTCAATCATTTGAATTTTTATTATGGTTTTCTATTAATTAGGGGTTTTCATGAAATATCTGATGATATGTATGATATTAATATTCCAAAGTGTCTTTCACGTAATAATATAGTGATGTATTTAGAACAATATATATAATTAAATGGATCATTTAATTTATGTTTTACAATTAAATGTGCAATCTTCGTGGTTTGGAATCTCTCTTATGGTTCTCCAGAAAAGATGAAATAATATCAGTGTAAAAATTTGTCTATTTAGTTCTCCATATCAACTTGTTTCTAGCAGGAGACATTAAATGTTTAAGTGTAATTGGCTCATTTTTGCTAATACTCCTCGTGGAAAAAGTTCCTTAATTGAGGAGGATAACCCCTAATCTTATTTTAAAGTGGAATCTAGAAAATAATTTGATTTTTATAAATAAGTATTCATTTTAGCTATGTATGCTTCATATTTAACTACTTTTGGACACATGTCACTAATATGTTCACAAAATTGCATATCTATATGTTTTTTTGATCAATCACCTCATAGTCCTTCTTTATGGATTGAAGTAATAAATTTTTATAATCATTTTCACACTAATCTTTCTCATGATCGTTCAACTGTGGTAATAGTCAAAAGATTAATATTGTGATTCTTTAATGACTTTTTTTATTTAAACCACAAACCGATTGTCTAAAAAATAGATACCTATGGTTCCCCCTTGACTTTGAACATCCTCCAAGGGATTCGTAATATTTAAGGAATAAATATAGTGTCAAATATATCCTCTCATTATCCCACTTTTGAAAATATTTTTTCATCATGCATCGGCATGATGAACAATAGTCCATACATATTCAAGAATCTAATCCATCAAATGAATTCCTGACTTAGTTAATAATGAATTAAAAACGATCTCTTCAACATATCCCCCTCACAAATGATATTTTTTGATCGTTGTCTTATTAGATCATTATTCACTATCATTATTTAAGGGTTGGATATCCCGAACAACTCTACCCCATCACTAGAGGACCCTTTATCCTAACAATGGAATTTATTTGAAGGGCCTCCTATGTGTGGAACTAGTTCCGTTGTGGATAAAAATAAGGTGTTCAACGAGGAATAGGGTGTATCTAACTATCAAAATAGTCATCTCACGACACCAGATTGATAACATTCCATCCAAGATCAATCATAAAACCATGAAAGATATTTAAAATCATTGGGTGATGGGAGAGAAATATTTTCATTAATATATTCATGTTCCAACATCATCCCCAATTGTTCTATAATACAATAATCTAATTCCCATTTCAGGATAGTAAAAGGGAGAGAAAACATAAGGTAAGTGTAGAAAAACAATTAAGAAAATTTGTATGTGGTTGATGGATCATCTAAAGGTGATTCATGAACCCCCAATTGATGTAAACATTTTTTTACCTATCATCAATGGAACCACTATCTTCATAAATGATCAACCTAGTGGGTGAGGGGTATGATGAAAAATTAAAACTATTATTATTTCCATTAATTTTGACAACATCATGGATATATAATGACATTAAATCATCAAAAAAACATTTACTAGTTTAAAGTGGGATATGTAATGACTATTTTAGTGTTAATTTGGTACCCATAATACTTGAAATTCTCACCTATCCAAAAAAATTTAAACTGGAAGGGTATACTAGTATGGTAAGGGGTATTAACATGCTTAATATTATAAAAATTATTAAACAGATATAAAAGCGTTGGAATGACTAGGTTAAGTGGTCACCCTTATTATAGACATGATTTAATCTATAATGAATTATCTCAGATGCTAATATATGAATCACCAGTAGTAAAAACTATTCATTTTAAAAAATGTCCAAAAATCACACTAACCAAATACATGGAGATACCTCCGGTATCACTATATATCCCCATGAATCATACTATCTAGTCTTTTATATGGGCAAATAATAGCCCATGTTTTCCTAAAATTCTTGATAAGGACATAAAGGAGGATATATGAAAGTTGACTGATCCTTGATTTGGAAAATAATTATACTAACCCATTCTATGAAATTAATTATTGAACATTGGATTAGCTCCACCGTTATCCTCTCCCTCTACTATTGATCATATTTTATACCACCATTCGAGTTAGTACTGGTTTATCCCACTAATTAAAAGTGTGAAGTATACATCATAAATATCCCCAGGTTGATGTGTTCCCCCATGTTGATTGATGTCATATTCGATGATTCATAATTTTCCATGGGTCATGTGAAATGATTTGGTTCCAATACACTAGTGATTGATCAGGTCTCCAAGGGGTTTAGGTAAACGTTGCATCATGAATTGATAATTCCATCTATCTATTTAGTATTTTATGTTTCATTGTTTATTAGAAAATTATTTTCATATCTATCTAACCCCGCATGGTATTTCCCATTCATCAGAAAAGTTTCCATCGTGCCATAGATCCCGCTTTGGACTTCAATAATTTTTTCAGGTGCCTAAAAACAAGTTAATTATAGATGAATATTCTTGGGAAATCATCTGATGTATGATATAACAACCATTAAGGATTGAAGATAAGTGATTTAATGATTTGGATGTCCCCTTGGAATAACACAACAATCGGCTGGATATTCTAAGAGGTAAGCAGTGGGATATAGTCTATGGAAGATGAAAACATTCTTGTATGATGGTTTTTGTTTTTTGAAGGAATCCCAATAATGATTAGGAGATCAGACATACATAATGTGATTCTATGCAATATAGAATAGTTATAGGTATCAGTTTAAAGAAGACCCTTTATAATGACAATATCAGATAAGGACTAATACATGGGATCCATATCATGATTCCAAGTAATCATTTCCCTTTTGAGTAGCCATGTTGGGTGATATCTACAAACTTGAATCCATTTGGGAAAGACATAAGTATATGTGTTATAGAAATTTTGGAATCATAAATTATTATGAAAAACATAAATAGTATGTGACATGGATGGTGTCACATGGAGTGTATGAGCTATTTCGGATCTCACGGTAACGTGGCCCATGTTAAGTATTAGGATCAAATGATCCATTATATATCTTGAGATCATGTCTGTTTTATAATTTGGGATGAATCAAAAAAATATTTATATTGATGTGCTGTTTCAAAATACTTTTTGTAATATATCCCCAAGAAAAAAGATGCATGTCATAGTTCAAGTAAATTACCATTGACTAGTTAGAATATTAGTTTCATGGGATGTCTGGATAATTCATTCATGTGGTGAGATCATGTGAGATGGACAAATGAAAATATCACACTAATTTATCACATGAGTGATTCTCACAATGAGGTTATGTGAAGCAATACAATGAAGCTGTCATATAGAAGATATAATGTCTTAAGATCATTGGAGGTTGGATTAAAATGTATAATGGCCTTGCCCCTATGAAAATTTTTATAGTCCAACTCACATAATAATAATGGGCTATTAGAACACCAAGTGAAATTTGAGAGTCCAAACAACATATGCCCAAGGGGATTAGGAGGGTATTTACATCCTATGTAAATAGTCCTCATTCCATCCTCCCTCCAAACATCATTTCTATTGGTGAATATTTTGAAGAATACAAAATGAGAATTGGTAATTTAGGGTCAAATAAAAATGTAAATCATGTAGATTATTTTCCTCAAATTGGGAAGAACTATGATGATTGGAAACATGGAGATCAACCACCTAGGTCACATGAATTTCATGATTTTTATGATGACAGGCTAATGCTTAACCCTAATAACATAACACAATGAGGTCACACCCTTTGTGTCATATATTCAGTGATCACTCAAAGACCCCTCAGGAAAGACCTTACGATCATGGGAGTCTCTTCGAAAGAGTATTTCTAATAATTCAAAATCCTCTCAGAAAAGACATTGTGATCATACGATATGTAAATGGACATATGTTTAATGAAATCAATTAATTCTATGATAAACATTTAAATTTATTGGATCTATGTGAAAATTAATACATATTTATCTCCATATGAAGGGATCATGTTATTTTTGAGATCAATTAATAGAAAACACAAAATGGGTTTGATATATCGAGTCACTCATGTAAAAACATTTCATCATTCCACCCTTGAACTTGCAAAAACTCTTATAACTTGTCAGCCTGAAGTCATAAAGGCCTTATAAAATGGGGACCAATAACATGATGGTTTTTGGACTTGAAATCTTGATATCACAAATGATATTGTACACGTTTCCATGATCTTGTGAAGCCTCTCATACATGTGGTCCTAATATAATGAAGTCATTTGGACATGTCATCCTGATCTCATGAAGGCTATCATACATGATGGACTAATATCATGAAGGATATCATATGAAAGCCTAATGTCATAAAGGATTTTTTTTTCATATCATCATCATCCCTTGGAATATATTAAACATGTAGTCCTGATCTCATGAAGGTACTCATACCTATCGACCTAGTCTCCCTATATATCTCAAGCAAGCTTGTTTCATCACGTGGAATTTCAATGACAAGCCAAAGATACTTGAAACCTAGTAATGATTATATATTCATTAGATATAAATTTATCACATGATAAATGTGGCATTTCATTAATCATTTGTAGAATGATCTAGTGAAGTGCATCGTACATTATTGTTCTATGTGAACATTTACAATACCAACTAAAGACAATATACGAGACATAATCACCATTGAATGTGGAAAAGATATGAGACATAGATTCTTATAATATCTCCCTTTTCACTTAGACAAAGACACATACACATGGAGTGAATAGTATACTTTCTAGAATATAGTACCACATAATTGGATGAGTCTTACACATGATATGTCAGGTGAGTGATTTAAGGGATTACATATTAGAATTATATACTTTGTTTGAATATTTCATTGATCACTGAAAGGATATAAAAAATTATAGGAAAATCAGGTAAAGACCTTCTAAATATCAAATTGATCACAAAATTCCCTTTAGGAAAAATCCCTAAAATATTGAGTCATTTCATGGAAAAATTTATGAAAACTATAGAAGCTTAATAAGAAGGAAGATATGGTGATTTTCTTGTGGTGGGTTCATTATATTTTTGTTGTCTACTCATGAATAAATTGATGACCTTTTGAAATGTCAATAAGTTCATGAGAAGTCATCCTGATAGGCCAACTAGATCATTTGAACACATTTAGACATGTCATTAATTTCATGTGATGACACTCAGACATGTCAACATGGTTTATGAGAAGCCTATGGACATGTCATCCTATTTAATGAAAATCATCCGGACTTGACAATTTGGTTCATAAAAACATTTAGACAAGAAACCTTGTTCATGAGAATATTGCGGTCATGTAAGAATGCTTTAAATGATATCCCTCAGACAAGTTATCCTTATTAGAGGGACATCCTCATCCATGTCAGGAATACATCCTCAAAAATGTTATCCATGTTAGATAAAAATATTCAGGAATTTCATGTAGATATCCTCAGACCCCTTGGCAGTCTACCATATTTCCTCATCCATCAATAGATTTGAAACCAAACAGAACTACAAGGACTCTAATTCCTAATATAAATAGGGTATATAAGATTCCATTATAAGGATCGAGCTCCATGTCAAGGATGATCACCATGAACATCCATGTGGGTTTATACACTTTACAATGATTATAATCATTTTCCATTAGGGAGGCATCAATGTAGAATTACCACATTTATATCAAATATGATTTATCTCTTAATATTTATTATTTATCACATCTCGAATGGGTCATGTGAGAATAGAAATGTTCAATTATCAAGAAATTATTTTAACAAAAATATTCTAATGGGAGAAACCTCACTGGGTAATCCCCACAGAAATATAAGGGAATCCATCTTGGAATAAGACCCTATAATGACTATACTTGAGGTAATTACCCTCACAAGTGTTAATTAAACATCCCCAACAATTATCATGTTGGGGAATAACTAGAAGAAGAGTAAATTTCTTCATTTAATAACCAAGACATGTTAGAAGCCTTTTTATAGTCCAAGCTCCATTCCAAAAACATAAATTCCCTCATATAAATCCTTTAAAAATGAAGTAAAAATAAAAAACCTGTTACTATATGAATTACACTTTTTTATTCATATTATTATAGGATACATAGGAAACCTCTTTGAGGATCACCCAAATCCAAAAATGGAAATCACCTTCTTGGATGATAGTAAACCCTATAGTGATTTGAAATATAAATTCAAAAAAAAATATTCCCTCATTGTTATAAAATTATGGGAAACATATGGAGAAACATTGATATAAATAAAAATGGTTTCAATAATAGAATATTATCTTGCATATATGATGATTAAACGCCCTATAATTTTATTAGGGTAACTAGTCTTGTGTCTATATTTTGGAAATATTAATGAACATGAAATAAATCAATAAAATATTCTTAGGGTAGGCCATAATTCCCCCAAAAGGGTTAGATGATTCTAACCTACCTTCATCTTGACCAGTGTGACCTCTTATTTTTGTTTGATCTGAAACCAAAATGACTACATACCTTTAGAAAGATTCACCATGACTCATTATAGACGTGGGATCCATTGGGAGTTTCTATGAGAGAAAAATAACGGTGAACATGATGTGAATAGATTGTGAAGCTATATTGGACCTACCACAATCTAGTTCATGCCACTATCGTTCATTAATTAATGAGAATGGGGTACCACACACCAAAAGTTAATCATTTTTTAGGAAAGAAAAATGATGAAGCTAACATGATTAGATATTTTTCACTATATTGAACCACCTCAATTGAGGCCATACCCTATCATTCAATAATTAAATAGAATGGGTTTCCCAAAATCTAGTAACACATGATTTTAATGGAAAAAATAATGTAGAATCTGATATGTAAAGAGTAAGAAACTATATTATACCCACCAAAATTGATAATCATTCCATATTATTAAATAATAAAATATAATGGGTCTCCAAATTTCAAATACAACACATTTGTTGGGGAAAAAATGTTGGTATCGACATAATAGATTAGTTAAACTATGTTCAACCTACCACAATTGATCTGCATGAACTATTTTTTAATAAATTAAGATTATGGGTTTCAACTTGTTAGAAAAAATCATTTTCTGAGAAATAGACCCCAGGTCTATCGAACCATCATGTCACAGCCAAAAACCATAAAAAAGATCCACTATAACGAGTACCCTCCTCCACCATGTAAAGCGTTAATTTTACATTAGTCAAAAAATTGGATCTACATACCCCTATTGGGTGTATGTAGTTTGATCTCACATTCCTAGTAGGATCACTCTTAATCTTTCATTCATATCCATTATAATACTAATAAGTGATGAATGTTTTTAAAGAAAATATATATTTTGACTTAATAATGATTAAAAAATTGTATGGGGAGTAAAAAAATCAAAAAATATATATGAGAAGGTAAATAAAAAAACATAAGAACCATTGGTAATCCCAAAGTAGATGGGGTCATTGGGAGACTATTATCCTCTTACTCTTAGTGATTAATCCACAAATAAATTTTTAATTTTATATGATCCATAACCATAACAAAAAAATTGGTTTTAATTATAGTTTAATCATGCTAGGTAGGAAAATCCAAATCCATGTTAACTCATCTAGAATAATTTTCCTAATCTTTCCACCAAGGTACCTTGGTTTCCCATGTGCTTTACCATTTTTAGGTATATAAAAATCATTTTTTCAATAAATTTTAAACCATAACATGTAGAAGAACAATGTTTCCAAACCTTAAAAAAATGAAATAAATTTTAAAACATTGCACACACAAAGACATTTCATTGAAATCACATTTTCACGTGCACAACACAATTTACGAAATATTCAATTTAATAAGAAATAATATTTTTTTATCAGATAATGGAATGACATTAAATGAACTAAATTTTCCATTGAAATCACTAATAACCAGTATAAAACATCAATACAAGAATTAGGGGATCACATTGAATAATGAAAAAACCAAAAGCTCAAACACCATTCCCAATAGTTTCAATTAGTCCCACAATAGGTCATCCCAACCACATATTGAGAGGAATAATAGACAAGAAGGGAGATTATACCAATGGAAAATGAGAGGATTTAGCTACGTGGAATCTTCTAGAAGACCCAAAGAAAAATTCCATAAAAATATATACATAATGGGAGGGGATGAGGGGGATGGATCACTTAGAGATATGAGGGCCTTGATTGACTAAATTAGTGGGTGGGAGTGGATAAATCAAGCTAGAGGTAGTTTAGTATTCATGTATTTAATAAACTAGATAGACAACATGGATTTTCAATACTATTTTTCTAAACCATTCACAAACCTTATGTATTCCTTCTTTTCCGATTAGTAGTCTATATAGTTTGAATTATTGGTTTTCCAAACCATGCACCAACTATGTGGGTTATCTGGTTTAATTTCATTATCATTAAAAAATATATGGGGATGGAATACAATATTACCTAATTGTGCAGTAGCAATACACCATTAAATGATTCCCTAAAAACATAACATTTAAAAGAAAAGACCCAAAATATCTATATATGACTATAAATACATAAAATAAATAATAAATATGTAAAAAAGGTACTATTTGGGTGATATTTTCTATCCATAAGGTCACTAAAAAATCTGGGTGCCCTCTCTTGTAGGATATAATAATAATCCATAGATTACTTTAACAACATTTGGAAAGATAACATTCTACCCCACCATAACTATTGAAATTAAAATATCAGCATCTATATTGCAAAGGAACTAGACTCTCCCATTAATCTAATAAATCATGTCTCACATAAGAAAAAATTCATGGAGAACATCTATACTCCAATCTCAACTCATTCCATACCTTACCTAAACCTACGAAAAATGAGATATGATGGGGTACCCATGTACTACAACTACTTAAGAGATTTTTGAGTAAAAATCTGTAGCGAACTACCAATTACATCCCCAATATAAATTGAAAACATATTTTATAATCATGTGACATATTCATAATAATTAAAATTAAGTGAGTGTGTAAGAAAAAATACTAATGATCATTGGGTTTTAACATGACACCTAAGATCAAACATAACTACATCATCCAATAGAATTGTTACTATGATCATGAAAACAATTCATTCGAGCTTGTGGTCTTACGAGCTCTCTTACAAGAAACATTAGTAAACTCAGATGGAACCTTGGGTAAAATCTAATACCCCCTAGAAAAAAGTGTTAGATATAATAGTTCATAGTTTTAGACATTCATTATTGGGAAATACATACATCTATTTTGGATCCAATGTGAAGAACCTCCCATTAATTAAACACATACATATCATACAAACCCCAAGGTAAGACTCTCCCTAATGAGATGAACATGAAGATCATTGGAATCACCTAGAAAGTATCTTATTATTAGGACGCACATAATTTTCATTTAAAATATAGTATACGACTCTTAATATTTGGAAATAAATATATATCATCCAAAACATATAGATAGACTCTCCTTAATGGGAATAAAATATGTTATTTTTGGGTCCTCAAAGAAAATACTCCCTCTCTTCTCGAAAAAACAATCCATACAACAGGGTTATCTTTACATGTTTAATATTATCATATATTTTCATTATATATATTGGCCACCCACTTATCTTTTGAAAAATTTCCAAGGCTATATTTTTTCGGTTCACAAATATCTCTATCACCATTCAAATTTTGTAACACCATGAAAATAAAAAGTATGAACATTGTATTTAATAGAAAGTATGACATGAAAAACCAAGAATATAAAGAAATATAACATCCAAACAATTTAGAATATATTTAATATTTTATATATATTTTAATGATTGAAACACTAATTTATCTTTTGTTACACACAAGAGAAACTTTTTTCTGTAGTTTGTGTTACCTCAATGAGCTTGTTTTACCTAATGAAAATATATTATTAAGATATTATTATTTAATATAATAAGATACAACCTATATATTAAATTCACAATTATTAATAGTGTTAAATAAATTAAGAAAATATTTTGTCAATTTATTTGGTTACAAATTAATTATAAATGAATATAAGAACCAACTGAATATAAAGGGAATGTTTTTATAAAAAACTATTTTTATTCTCACAAAGTAATTTTATCCTAATAAATTAAGATAATTAAAATTAGTGAGTAGTATGTAAATACCTGTAAAATTCAAGGGAAATTTTTTCTTAATTTTCTTTGTAATTTTATAAGAACGCGGTTTCTGACGGCACCTGATTCTGAGGCCCGGAGTGCCCGGAATTAATTTCCGAAGTTTGGCTCGGGTACATTTAGTGAACGAACGAGCGGGAATTTCTAACTTTTGATCCGGTGCTCGGAATTGAAATCCGAGGACACCGATGAACTCGCAGCGCCAATATTCGCTTAAGGAGACCTTTTCCGAGGTTACGTTTATTGCGGGTTGAGAGTTAGTTTTTGGGAGTTTAGAATAAGTTAAATAAAAATTGTGGAATACAAATATTTATTTTAACTTATTGGTTAACTTCTCCCAAAGGGAGTTAGAGGTGGGACCCACATCCACTTAACCTCCCTTGGGAGGATTAAGTGTGGTGGGGCCCACACGAAGCATAAATCTTCATCTTCTATTTTTAAACTCCCAATAACCCCTCTTTAATTAACTTGACAAGTTGGGTTATTAAATGGGTGGAGTTGTTTAATTTCAAACCTTTGAATTTCAAAATGGTTTGGTTGAGTAAATAAAATAAGACCTTAGCTTATTTTATTTGGGTTCGAATTCTCTAGACTCTTGAGAGAATTTGGAGCCTTCTTCTTCTTCTTCTTCTTCTTCAAGCATTGACGAAGAACGCGAAGAACCTTCGAACATCAACGAAGAATGCCACGTTCTCAGGAATCATCTTCCGCGACGCCATACCCGTGACACCGACGACGTCCTCTTCCGCGTCATCTCTTCCGCGACGATTTTCCGTGATGAAATCGTCGTCAAAGAACTTCGAATCCTCGCTTCACGACATCGACGTCCTTCTTCCGTGACGCCGACCACCGCGACGCGTCTTCCGCGGGTCATTGATGATCATCGTTCTTGAAACCAAGGTAGGGGTTTGTTGTTGATTATTTATTTAATCTCGTTCTTGGGTCTGGCATGACAAACTTGTGGATAAATATTTAAGTGTTATCGTCTAACGAGAGGGGGGGCTGGACCGCACAAACACGGCCGAATACTCCCTCCTTTGTTCTTGAATATTATTATTTTCTTGTGGATGAACGAGAAGGCGTGGTGCCGTCACACCACGCGGGAATCACATGACAAATATTGCGCGGCGCCGTCGCGCTGCACTGTGGAAAGATTATCATGAACGTGACACCGTCGCGCCGCGTCGAAGGAAACCAAAGGCGCCGCGGACGGAGCGGGGCCGCGGCGGAGGGGCGCGGTGCCGTCGCACCGTGCCAGACGACGAAGGCCGCGGCCGGTTCCGGGCCGCGGCGGATCGAGAAGACCGGTGGCGGGCCGGGCCGCCGGTGTCGGAAGCCGGAAAGGGGACCGGCCTTGCCGGTCCCGTTGAGGAAGGACCGGCCGGCCAGGTCGGGCCGGCCGGAAGGAAGAAGAACTGGGGGAATTAATTCCCCCGGCTGGCCAAAAACCGGCCCCCCATAATGGGGGGGCCGCGGTTACACCAAGTGGGGGGGGGGGGGGGCAGCGCCCCCCCGTTTTTCTCAAAGGAGGGCCCCCACGAGGGGGGGGGGGGGGGCGTTGATCCAAGGCGCGGCTTTTATCCGCGCCGCCAGCAGGGAAGCGGGGGCTTTGCCCCCCGCGCGTGGCACCCTAGCGGCGCCCAGGCCGCACCGCCGCCGGCCGGGCCGCCGCGCCGGGTCGCGCCGGACCGCGCCGCCGCACCGCCGGCCGGGCAGGGTCGGACCCGGGTCAGGTCGACCCGGTTCGGGCTGACCCAGGGGGGGGGGGGGGGTCGGGCCGGGTCGGCCCGGACCCGGACCCCCCGTTTTCGAATTGACTTTGGTATTTTGCTCATAACTTGAGATACGGACCTCCAATTGACGAACCATCAGCGGAGATACGATCCTTGGATCGAGACGGTCGATTCGGTATATCACACTCAAAGTTTCGGAATACTTTGAGTTCGGCCGGGTTGGTTCGTACACGAAACCAACCGGGCCTTTGGAGCGGAAACGCTCATATCTTGAACTACGGACGTCCGATTGACGTGCCGTCAGCTTTGTTGTGTTCCTCTTAGTGAGACGGTTTTATTGGCATACTCCGCCCGAGGTTTGGACGCAGGTGGAGTATGGTCGGGTTGGTTTTGCCTTAAAAACCAACCGGGCCCCTGGGACGAAAAAGCCAATAACTCTCAGACCGGGCGTCCGATCGACGCGTCGTCTGTTGCGTTGAGTTCCTGTTGGCGATACATAACTTTTGGATACATCAACTCTGGACTGTGTGACAGTTGATGTATCAGCCTCTCGGCTCGTGGAGCGGACCCTCCCGAATGATCTTGCTGTGTGCGGGAACCCTAGTGCTGGCTACGACTGCTACTGCTACTGCTACTGTGACTGCGACGACGACAGTACAGAGATCCTTAGTGGATTCGACGACGACAACTACAGCACTCTGCGATCCTACGTGGATCAGTGCTACAGGTCCTGTGTGGGCCCGATCCTGTGTGGGTCCGATCCTGTGTGGGTTATTGTGCTCAGCGGTCCTGTGTGAACCAGCGCCTACAGGTCCTATGTGGGCCCGATCCTGTGTGGGTCTTTTGCGGGGGTTAGTTACCTATTGATCCTTCGTGGGTCCGATGACTTAGATGGATCAGAGATCATCTTTATCGTCCTTCGAAGAATTATACCTGTGTGAGCTGAATCCTGTTGCTTTCCTGTGTGGATTGTGTTGTGCTATCCTGTGTGGATTTCGTTTTGCTTTCCTGTGTGGAATACGTATACTTTCCTGTGTGGACTGAGTTGTACTTGAGCTCAGAGGTTGGAGCATATTGGAATTGATGACTTAGGTATATGTATGGGAATATACCTAAGCAGTGTCGGTTGTTACTTCGTGTTTGTATCTCACCATTGTGGTTTATCCTTTGTGGATTTTGAGAGACCTTCAGGGGTCTCGGGGGTCCCTACTGAGTAGCTTATACTCACCCCTACACGGGCTATGCCCGCACTATGTTGTGTTGGTTGCAGACGACGGACAGTGTTGATCGTGGTGGAGGCTTGCAGAACAGGATGGTACCTGGAGGTGGACCACTGGGCGGGACGTACTCGGAGCGGACGGTGGGACCCGTGGAGCAGTGGAGCTATCTGTACCCACCCTTTAGGTGGGATTTACAGTGGACAGCTCGGTGTAGCGGCTTTTACTTTACAGTTGCTGTTTTCCCTTTCGAGTTGTAATTTACTTTCAGTTTGGGTTTGTATACTGGCCCATTTACTTTTCCGCACTTTCAGTTGTACTCTGTTTTTACTTAGTGTTTACTTTTCCGCTTGCTTACTCTGTGGTGTTTGTTTACTTTTCAAAGGCAATGCATTCCATTTTTACTGGGATTTACGCCTTGGTGCTAGTCGCCAGCCCCTGGCCTATGGAAGGCGGGATTGGGGTAGTCACGGCACGGGCCCCGAGGGTGGGTTGTGACAAATAGGTATCAGAGGAGTTCGGTTCTACCACAAACTTTGATATTTTCTATGTGAAGCAATAATTTTTAGCGTATTAAGTGTGGTTATCAGTACAGGGAGTCCAGTGTTGGTGCGGCGACCGACGTATCCGTACACCAGGACCCTGACTACTGATTTCCGACTTAATGCACGAGAACATTGATTGCGTGTATGTTTCAAAGTTCTCTTTGTGATTACTTTATATCAGCTCACGAGGTATACTGTTCTGACCGTGGCGCACCTGTTTCCTTTTCATGATGGCCCCACGATGGCAGCCAGCTAGGGTTCTGAGAGTCGAGTGTGACGACAGCCCACCGAGCGACGAGGCCTCGGTGTAGGGCCCTTTGTCAGCAGTGGCACCGGCGGTAGCACTACCCGCCGAGCCACCGATGCTTCCAGCACCAGCCGCTGATGATGCACGATGCCTTGGAGCTCTGCACAAGTTTCAGCGCCAGCGACCGCCTAGCTTCCATGGGGAGACGGACCCCCAGGCAGCAGAGGACTGGCTGGAGGCAGTGGTACGAGTTTTTAGGCTAGTGAGGACACCTGCAGACCTCATGGTGATCCTCACTGAGTGCCTACTGCACGCAGCAGCGGGCCGATGGTGGAGCTTGATGCTCCAGGTGCACGATGAGGCATCTCTACTATGGACGGACTTTGAGATCCTTTTCTGCTCGGAGTTCGTCCCAGCCACCCTTCGTGCGGTGCGTATCCAGGAGCTTTTTCAGCTGCGGCAGGGCAGCATGACGGTCGCTTAGTACTCAGCGAGATTTACTGATCTCTCGCGCTACTCGACCGACATGGTACGGGACCCATTCTTCCGGGCCCGGACCTTCGAGCAGGGTTTGAGACACGAGATCAGGGCATCGCTGATCTCCCTCAGCATACCGACTCAGACGGGAGTACTGGAGCGAGCCCTTTTGATCGAGAGCTTCCTTGATGAGTCTACACCAGCGCCGAGACCCACCGCAGGGCGGCACGTGGCAGAGTCTTCTGCAGCTGGCAGTCGACGGATGACTCAGGGGTTCAGGCAGACCAGACCTTCAGGCAGATGACCTCAGGACACTGGCTCAGCAGTGCGGGGCACACAGCGCGGAGCCAGTCTTTCAAGAGGCAGACAGTGCTACTCATGCGGCGGGCAGGGCCACATGGCTCGTGACTTCCCAACCCGCCGTGCTGAGGAGCAGCAGACGGTTGAGGGACCACCGAGGCAGAGGCAGAGGGTCGACCGTGGCTGTCCGCAGGGAGGAGGCGGACAAGGCAGAGGAGCTGGCCGAGCAGCAGGTGGTGGGCGACGCTTTGAGGCTCTGCCACCACCACCGCCAGGAGGTCCACCCCGACCACAGGGAGCAGGCGGGCAGAGACAGGCACAGCTCCAGGCAGCAGAGGCCTACGACCACGGCGCACCCGAGATGATTCGAGGTACTATCTGTGTCTATTCCACCCGTGCTGTAGTACTTATAGACACAGGAGTGAGTCACTCTTTCATAGCCGCTGCCCTTGTTCGGAGCTCGGAGATTCCGACAGAGCTGTTGGCTCGATCCTTACGGTTAGAGACTCCTATGGGAGAAGACTCGACGATTACGCACTGGTTCCGGCAGTGTGAGCTTACTCTAGGAGGCGAGAGCTTCGGCTGGGATCTTCTTGTAGCAGCGTTGAGGCCTTACGACGTCATCTTGGTCATGGATTGGCTATCTACGTTCCATGCACAGATTGACTGTTTTAGGCGCAAGGTGCGATGTGTACGCACCGACGGGAGCAGGTTCACCTTCACCGCTGAGAAGGGAGCCTTTGCATCATAGGATGGACTTCCGCGGAGGAGAGGACAGCCCATCACTCATTAGTTGGCTAGCCTCATCCTTGGAGCAGTTGACGTGCGGAGTCCTGGTTTTCCTGTAGTGGTGGATCAGTTTGCGGACGTTTTTCCCGACGACGTTCCAGGGATACCTCCTCGCAAAGAGGTAGACTTTTATATTGACCTGTACCCCGAGACAACCCCGATATCGACTCTAGCATATCAGATGGCCCCCGCCAAGCTTCGAGAGCTACGGGTACAGTTGGAGGACTTGCAGGGCAAGGGGTTCATCCGACCCAGTGTTTCACCCTGGGCTTCCCCGATTTTGTTCGCCAAGAAGGCGGACGGGAGATTGCGAGTTTGTGTTGACTATTGTTGCCTGAACCAGGTGACAGTGAGGAACAAGTATCCACTACCGAGGATTGATGACCTTTTTGATCAGCTCAAGGGTGCACGGTGGTTCTCAAAGATAGACCTTAGGTCAGGCTATCATCATCTCAGAGTCAGAGACGAGGACGTGTAGAAGACGACCCTCAGATGTCAGTATGGCCACTATGAGTTCTTGGATATGCCTTTCGGTGTAACCAATGCTCCAGTAGTGTTCATGGCCCTCATGAACAGGATCTTTTAGCCATACCTCGATCGATTTGTCATGGTCTTCATCGACGACATTCTGATTTACTCCACGACAGAGGAGGAGCACGCCTATCACATGGGAGTTGTACTAGACACACTCCGAGAGCACCAGCTTTATGGTAAACTCTCGAAGTGACAGTTCTGGATACGCGAGGTCCACTTCTTGGGACACGTTATCTCTGAGGCGGGAGTTGCAGTAGATCCTACGAAGATCGAGGCTGTGTTAGCATGGGATCCACCCATGAGCGTGACTGAGGTTCAGAGTTTCTTGGGACTAGCTGGATACTATCAGAGATTCGTGCCGGACTTCTCTAGAGTTGCGGAAACACTCACATCTTTGACGAAGAAGGGAAAACCCTTCGTGTGGTCAGACAGATGTCAGCAGAGCTTCCAGGAGCTGAGACAGAGATTGACCAGCGCACCTATCTTGAGGTTGCCTGAGGAGGGAGTAGGGTATGTAGTCTACTGCGATGCATCAGGGACCAGACTCAAATGTGTTCTGATGCAGTAGCGGGCATTGATCGCCTATGGATCACGTCAGTTGAGGCCGCATGAGCAGAACTACGCTACCCATGACCTGGAGTTAGCAGCAGTGGTCTTCGCTCTGAAGACATGGAGACACTACTTGATGGGCGAACGCTTTACAGTCTTTTCTGATCATCAGAGTCTCAGGTATATCTTCTCGCAGAAGGACCTGAACCTGAGACAGCGGCGATGGCTCGAGTTCCTCCAGGACTATGACTTTGAGATAGTCTATACTCCTGGGAAGGGAAACGTGGTAGCCGATGCCCTCAGCAGGAGGACGGGCATTCAGCTACTTGTGGAGGCGACGGAGCAGCTAGCCTCTTTGCAGATATACTTCGTGGATAGAGATGGAGCATCCTTCCTTCAGTCTCTCACAGTCACCCCTCCACTACTGCAGCGGGTCAGAGAGGCACAACGTGAGGACGCTGACTGTGAGACACGGCGTGGACAGATATCCTCGGGACATGCACCTGATGGTTTCTCCCTTGGAGCAGAGTACGAAATCCTTTTTAGAGGACGTACCATGGTACCAGTCGCTTTGCGAGAGGAGGTGCTGAAAGAGTTTCAAACTTCTCCTTTGGCGGTACATCCTGGAGTAGTGAAGATGTACCAGGATCTCAGACGACAGCACTGGTGGCCGGGCATGAAGAAGGCTGTAGCAGAGTTCGTTTCTCGATGCCTCACCTGCCATCAGGTGAAGGTAGAGCATCAGGTACCAGTAGGCTTGGTACAACCCTTGGAGGTTCCGGAGTGGAAGTGGGACGGCATATCTATGGACTTCGTGACTGGACTTCCACGCATGTCCAGAGGTCACGACTCCATCTGGGTGATTGTTGACCGACTCACCAAGTCGGCACACTTCTTACCCATCAGAGAGCAGGGCTCAGTGGAGAGCTTGGGACGTCTCTACGTTCAGGAGAGTGTGCGGCTCCACGGTGTGCCATCATCTATCGTCTCCGATCGAGATTCTCGCTTTACTTCCCGGCTTTGGAAGGGGTTACAGGAGGCGTTCGGGACGCAGCTACATCTGAGCACAGCCTTTCACCCTCAGATGGATGGTCAGACGGAGAGGACCATTCAGACTCTCGAGGACATCCTCCGCGCACGTGTCCTCGACTTTGGTCGTATCTGGGAGGACCACCTAACCTTGGTGGAGTTTGCGTACAACAACAGCTACCACTCCACCATCGGGATGGCACCGTATGAGGCGTTGTACAACCGACCTTGTAGATCTCCTTTGTGCTGGACAGACCCTGGGGAGTCAGCACTTGTGGGACCGGAGATGGTCCAGGCCACGACAGAGAAGGTCCAGATCATCCAGGAGCGGATGAGGACAGTTCAGAGCCGGCAGAAGTCATACGCTGACAGGAGGCGGATGCCACTAGAGTTTGAGGATGGCGACCACGTCTTCTTGCGGGTATCACCTCGACGTGGTATACGGAGATTTGGCCGAGGCGACAAGTTATCTCCGCACTTCATTGGACCCTTCCAGGTTCTTAGCAGGATTGGCGAGGTGGCTTATCACCTGGCTCTACCACCTCAGTTGCACCGGGTGCACGACGTCTTCCACGTGTCTCAGCTGAGGAGATACGTGCACGACCCGACGCATATCATTGACCATGGGGAGCTTGACGTTGATGATGGGGAGACTTTTACGGAGGTCCCGGTGGAGATAGAGGATCGATAGGAGCGGTTCCTACGTGGGCGATCGATTCCTCTTGTGTGCATCAGATGGAAGCATGGGAACCTCCAAGAGAGAACATGGGAGCGGGAGGCTCAGATGCGTGCTCAGTACCCTCATTAGTTTACCTAGTTTTGATGTATCTTTACGGGGACGTAAATCCCTGAAGTGGGAGTAATGTAAAGACCCGTAAAATTCAAGGGAAATTTTTTCTTAATTTTCTTTGGAATTTTATAAGAACGCGGTTTCTGACAGCACCTGATTCCGAGGCCCGGAGTGCCCGAAATTAATTTCTGAAGTTTGGCTCGGGTACGTTTAGTGAACGAATGAGCGGCAATTTCTAACTTTTGATCCGGTGCTCGAAATTGAAATCCGAGGACACCGATGAACTCGCAGCGCCGATATTTTCTTAAGGAGACCTTTTCTGAGGTTGCGTTTATTGCGGGTTGAGAGTTAGATTTTGGGAGTTTAGAATAAGTTAAATAAAAATTGTGGAATACAAATTTTTATTTTAACTTATTGGTTAACTTCTCCCAAAGGGAGTTAGAGGTGGGACCCACATCCACTTAACCTCCCTTGGGAGGATTAAGTGTGGTGGGGCCCACACAAAGCATAACTCTTCATATTCTCTTTTTAAACTCCCAATAACCCCTCTTTAATTAACTTGACAAGTTGGGTTATTAAATGGGTGGAGTTGTTTAATTTCAAACCTTTGAATTTCAAAATGGTTTGGTTGAGTAAATAAAATAAGACCTTAGCTTATTTTATTTGGGTTAGAATTCTCTAGACTCTTGAGAGAATTTGGAGCCTTCTTCTACTTCTTCTTCTTCTTCTTCCTCAAGCTTTGACGAAGAACGCGAAGAACCTTCGAACATCGACGAAGAACGCCACGTTCTCGGGAATCATCTTCCGCGACGCCATACCCGCGACACCGACGACATCCTCTTCCGCGACGATTTTCCGCGAAGAAATTGTGGTCAAAGAACATCAAATCCTCGCTTCACGACATCGACGTCCTTCTTCCGTGACGCCGACCACCGCGACGCCTCTTCCTCGTGTCGTTGACGATCATCGTTCTTGAAATCGAGGTAGGGGTTTGATGTTGATTATTTATTTAATCTCATTCTTGGTTCTAGCATGACAAACTTGTGGATAAATATTTAAGTGTTATCGTCTAATGAGAGGGGGGGCTGGACCGCACAAACACGGCCGAATCCCCCTCCTTTGTTCTTGAATATTATTATTTTATTGTGGATGAACGAGAAGGCGTGGTGCCGTCACACCACGCGGGAATCACACGACAAATATTGCGCGGCGCCGTCGCGCCGCACCGTGGAAAGATTATCATGAATGCGACGCCGTCGCTCCGCGTCGAAGGAAACCAAAGGCGCCGCAGCCGAAGCGGGGCCGCGGCGGAGGGGCGCGGTGCCGTCGCACCGTGCCAGACGACGAAGTCCGCGGCTGGTTCCGGGCCGCGGCGAATCGAGAAGACCGGCGGCTGGCCGGGCCGCCGGTGTCGGAAGCCGGAAAGGGTCCCGTTGAGGAAGGACCGGCCGGCCAGGTCGGGCCGGCCGGAAGGAAGAAGAACCGGGGGAATTAATTCCCCCGGCTGGCCAAAAACCGGCCCCCCATAATGGGGGGGCCGCGGTTAGACCAAGGGGGGGGGGGGGGGGGGGCAGCGCCCCTCCGTTTTTCTCAAAGGCGGGCCCCCATGAGGGGGGGTCGTTGATCCAAGGCGCGACTTTTAGCCGCGCCGCCAGCAGGGAAGCGGGGGCTTTGCCCCCCGCGCGTGGCACCCGAGCGGCGCCCAGGCCGCGCCGCGCCGCCGCGCCGGACCGCGCCGCCGGCCGGACTCGGTCGGGTCGACCCGGTTCGGGCCGACCCAGGGGGGGTCGGGCCGGGTCGGCCCGGACCCGGACCCCCCGTTTTCGAATCGACTTCGGTCTTTTGCTCATAACTTGAGCTACGAACCTTCGATTGACGAACTGTCAGCGGAGATACGATGCTTGGATCGAGACGGTCGATTCGGTATATCGCACTCAAAGTTTCGGAATACTTTGAGTTCGTCCGGGTTGGTTCGTAGACGATACCAACCGGGCCTTCGGAGCGGAAACGCTCATATCTTGAACTACAGACGTCCCATTGACGTGCCGTCAGCTTTGTTGTGTTCCTCTTAGTGAGACGGTTTTATTGGCATACTTTGACCGAGGTTTGGACACAGGTGGAGTACGGTCGGGTTGGTTTTGCCTTAAAAACCAACCGGGCCCCTGGGACGAAAAAGCCAATAACTCTCAGACCGGACGTCCGATCGACGCGCCGTCTGTTGCATTGAGTTCCTGTTGGCGATACGGAACTTTTGGATACATCAACTCTGGACTGTGTGACAGTTGATGTATCAGCCTCTCGGCTCGTGGAGCGGACCCTCCCGAATGATCTTGCTGTGTGTGGGAACCCTAGTGCTGGCTGCGACTGCGACTGCTACTACTACTGCTACTGCTACTGTGACTGCGACG
Organism: Viscum album; assembly: GCA_963277665.1. Classification (NCBI taxonomy): domain Eukaryota; kingdom Viridiplantae; phylum Streptophyta; class Magnoliopsida; order Santalales; family Viscaceae; genus Viscum; species Viscum album. The sequence goes on along the minus strand of OY728143.1, from coordinate 1,039,050,846 downwards.
ACGACAGTACAGAGATCCTTAGTGGATTCAACGACGATGACTACAGCACTCAGCGATCCTACGCGGATCAGTGCTACAGGTCCTGTGTGGTCCCGATCCTGTGTGGGTCATTGCGCTCAGTGGTCCTGTGTGAACCAGCACCTACTGGTCCTATGTGGGCCCGATCCTATGTGGGTCTTTTGCGGGGGTTAGTTACCTATCGATCGTTCGTGGGTCCGATGACTTAGATGGATTAGAGATCATCATTATCGTCCTTTGAAGAAGTATACCTGTGTGAGCTGAATCCTGTTTCTTTCCTGTGTGGATTGTGTTATGCTATCCTGTGTGGATTTCGTTTTGCTTTCCTGTGTGGAATACGTATACTTTCCTCTGTGGACTGAGTTGTACTTGGGCTTGGAGGTTGGAGCGTATTGGAATTGATGACTTAGGTATATGTATGGGAATATACCTAAGCAGTGTCGGTTGTTACTTCGTGTTTGTATCTCACCTTTGTGGTTTATCCTTTGTGGATTTTGAGAGACCTTCATGGGTCTCGGGGTCCCTACTGAGTAGCTTATACTCACCCCTGCATGGGCTATGCCCGCACTACGTTGTGTTGGTTGCAGACGACGGACAACGTTGATCGTGGTGGAGGCTTGCAGAGCAGGACGATACCTGGAGGTGGACCACTGGGCGGGACGTACTCGGAGCGGACAGTGGGACCCGTGGAGCAGTGGAGCTATCTTTACCCACCCTTCAGGTGGGATTTCCAGTGGACAGCTCGGTGTAGCGGCTTTTACTTTACAGTTTCTATTTTCCCTTTCGAGTTGTACTTTACTTTCAGTTTGGGTTTGTATACTGGCCCATTTACTTTTCCGCACTTTCAGTTGTACTCTGTTTTTACTTAGTGTTTACTTTTCCGCTTGCTTACTCTGTGGTGTTTGTTTACTTTTCAAAGGCAATGCCTTCCCTTTTTACTGGGATTTACGCCATGGTGCTACTCGCCAGCCCTTGGCCTATGGAAGGTGGGTTTGGGGTAGTCACGGCACGGGCCCCGAGGGCGGGTCGTGACATAATATAAATTTAATATATATAATATATATTCAATAATTTTTTTTGACATTCATATAATATATTTTATAAGAATAATAACAGAACAAACTCAATATTTCACGTAAACCCCTATATTATTTATAATGGCAATTTTACCATCTTGTAATGGCGCAAATACATTAAATCATAATTTTTAAACTTTATGAATTAATATTATGAAATGAAAATCATTTTTGAAATTAAAACATCAAAATTTGTGCAAGGTGAATTAATTATATTTTTCATCATGGTTTAATTTTTTGATGAATAGTGAAATTTAATGAATTTTAATTCAAAACTGCATTTTTCACAAAATTTATTTATAGAATAAATTAGATTCCTGATTTATTTTAAATATTAATTAGAAAAATTTTACATATATGTTTCCATTTTATGTTACTGGAATCAATCTAACCTTAAAATTGTATAAAAATAAATGTAGCAAGCTTCTAACTTTTTTATATTAATAAACCTCATTGTCGTCCTATCTGCAAGTCTGAATTTAAATTACTTTTTGAAACATATGTGATTGAAATTTAAAAATTTTAATTAAATATTTAGAATCAAAATTATTTATAATGACTAATAAGGTCAAATTTTGTTTAACAAAAATATTAATCAAAATAATATAAATAAATTTCATCGATTAAGAGAAAAAATAGATTAGAAAATTACTAAACCTTAATACTATGAGAAATAATAACATATGAAACATGGGGAAAACATGGGTGGAATTTACTTTTAAAAATTTTTCAAGAATTTCACACCATTAGTCTAAAAAGGCACTAACCCCTCTCATTTATTCAGACCTCTAAGGACCTTTGACTTGAAAAAACTCTATATAAATAGTCTCCCAAAATACATCCCCTCATCATTGAATCCTACCTTTGGGAATAATGTCATCCAATGAATCACTTTTATGCAAACCAATAGGAGTTACCCAAAGAAGAGTTGACATCCTTCCTCAAGCTCTTTCATTTTATTTCCTTCTCCACTCCATCAACTATTTTTATTCCATTATTATATAATAACCTTATAATAAAAAATATACTGAGGTTGTTTTATTATCTGTGTTATACCTACACTTATATACATTTCCATATAATGAAAAACAATCTTACCTTTTGTGTGTAAATTGGACTACCGCCTCGCGAAACAATGAATGTTCGTTCATCCTTTACCACCTCTCATGGTGGGAATTATGATTGAAACCCTATCTATATAAGATATATGATATATTTATGTTTCATTAATACTTATGTACTTTTTATACAACTCATTCCTTAATTATTTCCATTGTGTGTAAACACGATAAAATCGTTTATGGATGTACGGACTACCACCTCCTCAAAGCGATGTGAATCGTTTACACTATACGCGAAACATATAAAAGAATTATTTAATGAAAATATGCTAAATATCTGAAATATATATGATAATATTATTATAATATAAGTATATACAATTTTATTGTAATTATTTTTATATGAAAATGAAATGAAGATAGTGTTCATGGGTAGGTATGGCCTACCTTCTCCATTAAGGGTGCATTTTATTTTTGTCTCCCAATCATATGGATTATTATAAAAAGATATATCCTAGATATATATTACAATTTAATAATTATTTTAATTCTTGTGAAAATTAAATCCTGATCGGCATAATATTAATGACAAGTAACAAGTTAGAACATCCTAAAAAAACTAGGCAATTAACACTTGAAATTGAAAAAATAAAGAATGATTGATAAAAAATGAGTAATAAGATGTTATAAAGATATAATATATGATATAATAAATATAATTATGGGTTTTTTATAATTTCATAACATTTTTAAAACCCTTATAAAAATTTTAAAGGATGTTGGCCCTAAAAGGAAACACAAGGTAAGGGTTTTCATCTCAATTTAAATTCCATTGAAACTTATTTGTTACCATAGAAAAATAAACATTATTGTCATTTATATAGTAACCATTTCTCATTTAATATAATTTTTCACTCATGATTCAAGAAATTTTATTTTTTACTTTGAATCATCTAATACAAGGGTTGGAACTGGAAAATTCCCATGTGGTAAAATTTACCTTTGCAATTTTACTTTCTTTTGTGATTGTTAACTCTATCCTGAGATAATCACATTATCATAATAACATATCATTGTAAATTTACTTAAATATCCACATTCATGGGTGTGGGATATTATTATTTCCTATAAATTATATCTTTTTTTATGACAACCCTGCTTTTATTACAAACTTAAACATGATTTATTACATAAAACTTCGCTTGATACAACAAAGAAGATCAATAGGTTTAGTGTCTTTATGGATTAGGATCATTACATAAAAACTTAAAACATGAAATAAAACATCTTTATTGAAAACATCCTTTACGTGCCCACTACATTCCCTCGTACTTAGCATTGCATGGGATAACCTGAGGACATGCATAAGAAAAGGGTGAGCTATAAAGCCCAGTAAGGGAGTACAATGGAATAAAATTAGGAGTAAAATACATGTTAGGAAATAGTCATATCAATAGAGCATAAGATAAACATGAATATAAAGGCATGATAAAGCATGATAATCATAACATGGAAATGTGGCAACAACACTTAACATGGAATTAGCATGAGCTAAGGCTCATTGAACATGGAGCATGAGTAAATCCTCATTGCACATAAAGCACGAGTAAACCCTCATTTCACTTGAATTAGCATGAGTCAACACTCATTTCACATGATGTATCATGATACTCTACTTTACCCAATGCATTGGAGCGCTATAAGGGCGCACCCTTATTAAACATTTCATTTCATGCATAAGTGTGCCACATGGATCATAAAACATGGATTCATGATACATAATCATTTATTCCATGATAAAGGAAGGTGGAATTCATACATGAAACTTTATAATCAATAAGTAAATGTGCATAAAGGTGAATACCCTTGATGGAGGAATGAGAATGGTACTCACTAGACAATGGCATTGGCTTAGAAAATCGGTGCGATTTCGGCAGCGTAACAACGTGACATGAGAATTCATAAAAATGGTTGATGAGAGAAAAAGGGGTTACTCATAATATTTACATGTAATGGAGAGTTAGGAGGTCATATAGATACATGTCCCAACAATTTTAATGGAATTTAGATTCATGATACAAAAATATTGCTTAAATGTAAATGAGGAGAGAGAAGTTCCTTTTGGAATTTCGGCATAGTAACTGGTGTACATGGGAGGCATTTAATGAGAGATAAAGGGGTATCCCATAATTAAAACATAAATAGGGAAGTATGAGGGTGGTGCAAAACCATACCCCAAAATTCATAATTGAAATTAAAAGGGAAAAACAACATAATGAAAATTGGACAAAAATGAGAAAGGAAGAAAAAAACCTTACTTGAAAGTGTGCTTCCAAAGGCTAGAGAGAGGCTTGTGAGAGGATTATTGGGAGCTTGGGGAACCTTGGGAGGATTCTAGAGAGAGTAGGGAAGAGGTTGGATGAACTACAAAGGCTTTTAGTGAGGAGGAAGTGGGAGTTTGGGTGGGTTTATATAGGAAAGGTGAGGGAATTCTTTATTATTAAGGTTTTGGTCCCCTTACATTAAATTAATCCAAACCACAAACCATCCCATGGTTTTTAGCAAAGGGAAGAGGAAAAAAATATTTTATACGGACAAAGTCCAAACTTCTTAAAATAATAGGGTTTCTTATGTGGAGGTGAGTCATACTCCCATGGAAATTAATTTAAAAAGACAAGGTGTTTAATAAGTCTTGAGGGGTCCATTAATGCTTTGCAAAGTAAGTCAAACAAACCCAAAATCACATTATTTTAATGGTAAATAATATATTGGCCTAACATAAAGATTATAGTATTTTATTAAATCACTATTGGGTCATTATGATGTCAAAAAACACATATATTTAAACGGTATTCAATTTTTACCCAAAAAATTTGACTGTCTCAAAAAATTATGAAAAATTCACCGTTGGATAATTTCGACGTCCTGATTCCAGAAATAACATTTATTTTATCTAAATAATTTTCTAAATATGTAAATTTTCAATTTTAAAATAAAAACCGACATTTATAAAAAATTCACGGGTTTTGACAGAAATGGCTTTCAAACCTTAATAAAAATTACAATTGCATTCATAAAATTATAAGATCATTTATATTTAATAAAAATTAATTTAGTAATAATAATAATATTTTGTTAAAATATTATTTAATTCAAAAATCCCTTAATTTAATAAAATACAATTCTTAATTAAATAATAAGTTAAAACATTATTTGTACTTTCAAAACTATTTACAATATATCAATAACGACAAGAATGTATATTCATTATTATATAAAACAAATAATGTACATGAACATAGTACTATTTATTTGTTATATAACCCTTTAAAACAATCACATAATACATAAGGGTAAGGTGTACGATGGTGACCGACTCTTGGGGTGGCTCAGATAACATCACTCGAGTGGTAATTTCTATCAACTTCCACTTCTCCCGTAGACGGTCCCGTTCGAGCTTGAAATGACGAAGCTTAGCTTGGTATTGGTCAAGAGCGAAGCCCAAGGATGCCACATCTTTTCCGAGCTCTGACAAATGGGCTTCGTATGGGGAAATTCTACTGGATGAGGCCATCGCTTCTTTTGTCTGAGTAAATCGGATTTGTTAAAGCCCTATATTTATACTAATCATGTGATCACTGTTCAACGACTAAATTAGCAACGGTCAAAATTCATAACATAAAACCAAAGAAGTTGATATTTTATATAAACATAAAGAGACATTTAATTAGATCAAGAGATATTTCCATTAATAAAACTTTGGGTCGTTACAATATTCCCCCCTTAATAAAATTTTCCCTCAAAATTTTCCTTTTCCCACACTAAAACAGATGTGGGTAACTCAGCTTCATCATTTCCTCTGATTCCCAAGTCACTTCTTCAAACATGTGGTTTCTTCATTACACCTTGACAAGGGGCATTGTCTTATTTCATAGAAATTTTTCTCTATGATCTAAGATCTTCACTGGTTGCTCCTCATAAGAAAGATCATCTTCCAATTGTACCACCTTAGAAGAGAGTACATGTGAAGGGTCCAGTATGTACTTCCTTAAGAGGGATACATGAAAGACATCATATACTTTTTCCATAGTAGGTGGAAGTGATAGTCGATAGGTCACAGCCCCGACACGATCAAGAATCTCGAAGGGCCCGATGTACCTTGGACATAACTTCCCTTTTATTCCAAACCTCATGACCTTCTTCCATAGAGATATGCATAGAAAAACCATGTCTCCAACTTTAAACTCAAGGTCTCTTCGACGATTATCTGCATGACTATGCTGTCAACTCTGGGCTGCCTTGATATGCTACTGAATGGTTTTCAACTTCTCCACCATTTCCTCAACCATTTCTGGTCCAAGCAGCTTACGTTCACCGAACTCATCCCAACATGCTAGTGTTCTGCACCTTTTCCCATACAGGGCTTCATATGGTTCCATTTGGATACTAGAGTGGAAACTGTTATTATAAGAGAACTCAACCAGAGAAAGATGTTGATACCATAATCCTTTAAAGTCCATTGAGCATGCTCTCAACATGTCCTCAAGTGTTTGGATAGTCCGCTCGGATTGGTCATCAGTTTGAGGATGATAGACTGTAATGAAGTTCAGTTCAGTATTCAGAGCATGTTAAAGACTCTTCCAAAACATAGAGGTGAATCTTGGATCTCGGTCAGACACAATAGATAGTGGTACTCCATGAAACCTTACCACTTCCCTGATATATATCTGTGCCTGTTGATCCAATGGGAAATCCTCCTGAATAGAAATGATGTGTGGAGTCTTTGTAAGACTATCCACAACAACCGAGATTGCATTGTTGCATTTGGATGTCCTCAGAAGTCTGGTGAAAAAGTCCATGGTGATGTTCTCCCATTTCCATTCTGGTATGGGAAATGGTTTCATCATCCCCTTATACTTCTGCCTCTCTATCTTCACTTTCTGGAACACCAGGAACTTTGATATATATTCAGCGATCTCCTTCTTCATATTATCCCACAAAATGTTTTCTCAGAGATCCTGATACATCTTTGTGCTCCCTGGGTGAATAGAGAAATTTGAACTATGTGCATCATCCAAAAGTTCCTTCTTCAGCTCCGAACTTGATGGAACACATAGTCTATTCCCAAACCGCACAATTCCTTCTTTATTAAAATTAGACTCCGAGGATTTCCCTTTTTCGATAGCTTCCACTTTTTCAAGAATTCCCACATAATCCTTTTGAGCATCCTTTAACCTTTCCAAAAGAGACGGTTGAGCAATAATTTTTTAAAGGATTGATGATGTTCCCTTCTCTATGATTCCCATGTCCATCTTCATCAAGTCTAAGATGATTGGATCCTTCTCAATTCTCATCATTGATAGAGTCGCTGGATCCTTTATACTTAGGGCATCTTCCACCTTGTTTGCTTTCCTAGGGTGGTAATTTATTGAATAGTCATAATCCTTGATGAGATCTATCCATCTTCTCTGGAACATATTAAGCTCTTTCAATGTGAATATATATTTAAGACTCTTGTGGTCAGTATATATCTCACATTTCTCTCCATAGAGATAATGTCGCCAGATTTTCAAGGAAAAGATCACCGCCACCAACTCCAGATCATGCGTTGGATAGTTTCGCTCATGGAATTTCAACTGCCTTGAGGCATAGGATATAAATTTATCATTCTGCATCGGCACATAGCCTAATCCCTTCTTTTAAGCATCACTGAAAATAAAAACAAGTTCCCCACTTGTGGGTAAAATGAGCATGGGCGCAGTGATAGGCCTCCTTTTCAACTCCTTAAAGATTTATTCGCATTCATCACTCCAAGAAAACATTACTCCCTTTTGAGTTATCTTGGTAAGAGGGTTGGACAATCATGATAAATTCCTCCCAAATCATCGATAATATCAAGCTAACCCCAAGAAGCTACGGATATCCGTTACCGATGTTGGCCTCGACCATCCCTCAATTGCATCTGTTTTGGACGGATCCATAGATATCCCATTGCTTGTGATGATATGGCCCAAGAATGAGACTTCCTTCAACCAGAACTCACACTTGCTGTAATTTTCATAAAGCTTCTCCATGCACAAAGTCTCCATTACAGTTCTTAAATGCTCCTAATGATCCTCCTTGGTTTTTTAGTATATTAGAATATCATCTATAAAGACTACCACAAATTTGTCTAGGTATTCTCTAAAGACTCTATTCATTAAGTTCATGAAGACAGCTGGAGCATTAGTGAGTCTGAAAGGCATTACTATGAATTCATAGTGCTTGTATGTTGTGCGAAAACTAGTCTTGGGGATATCTTCCTTCTTCACCCTTACATGACAATATCCCGACCTTAAGTCCACCTTGGAGAAGTATTGTGCTCCACGCAGTTGATCGAACAAGTCATCAATTATTGGGAGAGGATACTTGTTCTTTATCTTGATTTTGTTAAGTTCACTATAACCGATGCAAAGCCGCATTGACCCATCCTTCTTCTTGAAGAAGAGGACTCGTGCACCCCAAGGTGATGCACTTGGGCATATAAACCATTTATCCAGATTCTCCTGTAGTTGTTTTTTCATATCTTCAAACTCTACAACAACCATTCTATATGGAGTCTTGGATATTGGTAAATCCCAGGGTATGATTTCAATTGAGAATTCAACATCTCTTCTAATAGGAAGACCATGCAGTTCCTCAGGAAACACTTCATTGAATTCCCTCACAATAGGCATTTTTTCAAGGATGGTTTCTTCCTTGAATTCAATCATCTGAGCCAGATACGCGTGCTCATAATGCAGTAATATACATGCTTGAGATGATGAAGCTAATGGAGATTCATCTTCCTCCTTACACTTGTAAAGAATCGGGGGTCGATTCTCCATATGGTGTGTGATTTCCCTCTCCCAACAATTTATGTTGGCTCTATATAAGGAAAGCCAATCCATGCCAGGAATTGCATCAAATTCCACCAGAGGTAGTACGACGAGGTTCGCCAGGAAATTCAATCCACAGATTATAATAGGGGAGGACCTATATTCATGGGATGCAATGATTTCCCCATTTTCCGTACTCACCGACATCTTCACTTCCATAATTTGTGGTGGTGCTGGGATTGTTCTACTAAATTTTCGAGATATAAAAGAATGCATAAAACCTGAATAAAAAAGTATGTTCGCTATTCTTGAAAGAATAACTAGCGTACCTGTCACCACTTTGTTGTCGGGGTTCACTTCGGCAGAAGTGATGGAAAAAGCTCTTCCTTTCTTCCTTGGAGGTTGTTGGTTGCCTTCAAAAACCCTTGGATTAGGGCGGTGATTTGCAAAATGACCCGGTTCTTTGCATTTGTAGCATTGAACAACGCGTTGAGGTTCGAACGGAGCGTTCCTATCCTCTATCGCAGCCATGGGTCTTTCTAGCCGACAGTTAAAAGCTAGGTGCCCTTCTCTTCCACACTTGAAGCATTTCCTCGTCCCCCTAAGGCAATTTCTAGGGTGCTTATTTCCGCACTTTTGGCAAGTGGGGTGCTGGATCTTCTTAGCACCGTTGGATTTATCCATCGGACCACCGGCATTGAAGTCCACCTTGAGCTTCTTATCCCCATGATACCCCTGCGATTCTCTGATCTCTATTTCGACCTTGAGGGCACATCGGAAAATTTCCTCATAGATGTCGAAGTCACGGATTGGTAATGATTTCCATAGGCTAGGCTTAAACCCACCAAAGAAGCAGTCAACTTTTCATTCTGGGGTAACAACAAAGCCATAAGTGTATCATGCAAGCCTTGTGTGAATTTTTCCTCGTACGCTCCAACAGATTCTTCATCTTTTTGCTTGAGGGAAAGGAAGTCCCTTTCCATCTTAATCCGTAGGGTGTGCAGAAAATATTTATCGAAAAACATCTTCTAGAAATCCTTCCATTCCAATGCCTCGATCTCCTCCTCAGGCTTCATATTTTTGATCAATTTCCACCACTCATCAGCTACACCCCCCATACAATAATCCGCCAGGAGAACCTTATATTGTTCAGAACATTGAAGGATGGAGAAGATCTTTTCAATTGAGTTGATCCATTGTTCAGCGATCGTGGGATCAGATGATCCACTAAAAGTAAGAGGCCTTTTTCTCATGAATCACTCGATAGCGACTTGTTACTTCTTAGGGGGGTTTGAAAATTTCTCTTGACCCATGTTTCAATTCAAAACTTGAGTTAGCTAAGAGATAAGTGTGACAATGTTCGCGATTCCCGCTCCCATTGGATTGGGAGTCTCATTAGTACTACCATCACACTAATCTTCACAATGGTTGTTAGCCCGAGTCCTCCTATTACTGGCCATTGACTGAAATAAAAGGAATGTTAGGGGTAACAGATAAAGGGTAATCAAAATACAAAAGTTGATGACTTATAAATAAACTTTTTTTTCCTTAACTCATGAGTCTATAGGCTTGAATCAAGGATTTTCATGATCTACTTTCTAACATATATTCTTAGGGGAATTTTTTTTAATTCCCTTAATAAGGGTTCATACTAAGATTGTAAATTTATCAAAACATATCCCCTGGGAGTGTCATAAAAGAGAGTACAGCAAGGCCCATTTTCGTGCACCTGTTCTCATTCGAGTCTAGCTCAAGGCGGTGTTTTCAGGTTTTACCCCTAGGATACATCTATGCCAGAGCCGCCTCTACATGCTCGTATCCAGACAGGGATGTATTTGTTTGATAAACCACTAACTCAGTACTTACCAAAACATAGGGATGTTTTTATTATACTTAGTCTTGTCTCTAAGGCTTTACTATGGTTTTCTAATCATAATCCCAAAAAAACTAAACCTATCATCTGATACCAACTATGACAACCTTTCTTTTATTGCAAACTTAAACATGATTTATTACATAAAACTTCACTTGATACAACAAAGAAGATCGAGAGGTTTAGTGTCGTTGGGGCTTAGGATCATTACATAAAAACTTAAAACATGAAATACAACATCTTTATTGAAAACTTCCTTCACATGACCACTACATTCCCTCATACTTAGCATTGCATGGGATAACCTGAGGACATGCATAAGAAAAGGGTGAGATATATAGCCTTGTAAGGGAGTACACATGGAATAACATGAGGAGTAAAATACATGTTAGTAAATAGGCATATCAATAGAGCATAAGAGAAACATGAACATAAAGGCATGATAGAGCATGATAATCATAACATGGAAATGTGGCAAAAACACTTAACATGGAATTAGCATGAGCCAAGGCTCATTGCACATGGAGCATGAGTAAATCCTCATTGCACATAAAGCACGAGTAAACCCTTGTTTCACATGAATTATAATGAGTCAAAACTCAGTGCACATGACGTATCATGATACTGTACTTTACCCAATGCATTGGAGCACTATAAGGGCACACCCTTCTTAAACATTCCATTTCATGCATAAGTGTTCCACATGGATCATAAAACATGGATTCATAAAGCATAATAATTTATTCCATGATAAAGGAAAGTGGAATTCATACATGAAACTTTATAATCGATAAGTAAATGTCCATAAAGGTGAATACCCTTGATGGAGGAATGGGAATGGTATTCACTACACAATGGCATTGGCTTAGAAAATCGGTGCGATTTCGGCAGCGTAACGATGTGACATAAGAATTCATAAAAATGGTTGATGAGAGAAATAGGGGTTCCTCATCATATTTACATGTAATGGACAGTAAGGAGGTAATATAGATACATGTCCCAACAATTGTAATGGAATTTATATTTATTATTCAAAAGTATTTCTTAAATGTAAATGAGGAGAGAGAAGTTCCTTTCGGAATTTTGGCATAGTAACGAGTGTAAATGGGAGGAATTTAATGAGAGAGAAAGGGGTCTCCCATCATTAAAACATAAAGAATTAAGTATTAGGGAGGTTCGAAACCATACACCAACATTCATAATAGAAATTAAAAGGGCAAACCAACTTAAAGAAAATTGGACAAAAATGAGAAAGGAATAAAAAAACCCTTAGTTGGAAGTGTGCTTCCAAAGGCTAGAGAGAGGCTTGTGAGAGGCTTATTGGGAACTTGGGGAAACTTGGGAGGATTCTAGAGAGAGTAGGGCAGAGGTTGGATGAACTCCAAAGGCTTTGAGTATGGAGGAATTGGGAGCTTGGGTGGGTTTATATAGGAATGGTGAGGGAATTCTTTATTATTTAGGTTTGGGTCCCCTTATATTAAATTAATCCAAACCACAAACTATACCATGGTTTTTGCCCATGGTTTTTGGAAAAGGGAAGCGGAAAACAATATTTTATAAGGCCAAAGTCCAAAATTCTTAAAATAATAGGGTTGCTTATGTGGAGGTGAGTCATACTCCCATGGAAATTAATTTAAAAAGACAAGGTGTTTAATAAGTCTTGAGGGGGTCTATTAATGCTTTGAAAAGTAATTCAAACAAACCCAAAATCAAATTATCTTAATGGTAAAACATATATTGGCCGAACATAAATATTATATTATTTTATTACATCACTATTGGGTCATTATGATGTCATAAAACACATTATATGGTTAAACGGTATTCAATTTTTACCCAACAATTTGACTGTCTCAGAAAATTATGAAAAATTCGCCATTGGATAATTTCGACGTCCTGATTCCAAAAATAAAATTTATTTTATCTAAATATGTTAATTTTAACTCTTAAAATAAAAACTGACATTTTTCGATAATTCACGAGTTTTGACAGAAATGGATTTCAATCCTTAATAAAAATTACAATTGCATTCATAAAATTATAAGATCATTTATATTTAATAATAATTGATTTAATAATAATAATAATATTTTATTAAAATATTATTCAATTCAAAAATCCCTTGCTTTAATAAAATATAATTCTTAATTAAATAATAAGTAAAAACATTATTTTTACTTTAAAAACTATTTACAATGTATCAATAATGACAAGAATGTATATTCATTATTATATACAAAAAATAATGTACATGTACATAGTACTTTTTATTTTTTACATAACCCCTTAAAATAGCTGCATAAGACCTAAGGGTAAGGTGTGCGATGGTGACATACTCTTGGGGTGGCTAGGATAACATCGCTCGATTGGTTATTTATATCAACTTCCACTTCTCCCGTAGACGGTCCCGTTCGAGCTTGACATGATGAAGCTCAGCTTGGGCTTGGTCAAGAGCGAAGCCCAAGGATGCCACCTCTTTTCCGAGCTCTGAAAAATGTGCTTCATATGGGGAAATTCTACTGGATGAGTCCATCACTTCTTTTGTATGAGTAAATTGGATTTGTTAAAGCCCTATATTTCTACTAATCATGTGCTCACTGTTCAACAACTATATTTTCAACGGTCAAAATTCTTAACATAAAACCAAAGAAGTTGAAATTTTATATAAAAATAAAGAGACATTTAATTAGATCATGTGTGATTTCCATTAATTAAACTTTGGGTCTTTACATTTTTACATATATTGTTCAATATGATAGTTATCTGATTAGCTAGGGAATTATTAATAATTCCTTATCTTGTATTCATTACTGATATTCAATAAAGAATGTTGTTAATTAATTAAATAGAATATTTTATATATGATTAATTATATGGGAATTTTATATATTAATTTGTAAAATTTTAATCCAATCCCTATGGTTTTGGGACAAGTAAATTCAAGCCCCACAACACATCGGTAGTCTCATGAGATTAATCAGTTTCCCAAATAAGAATAGTTTAAACTGTTTTATATTGATTATAAAAGTATCATGTTCTTGGGAACATGATGTACAATAATTAATAATTTCCTATATTTAATTTTTTTATTATCTATGATATTATGTCATCGACATATCTATGGAATCCTTCCTTTCCTAGTTTACTGATTAAGTAGAATGTGTTTTGAGTTTCTTACCAGGAATTATTGATTTTGACTTATCAATTTATTTAAATACAATGTCTTATTAGTTAGTTACCTTTAAATATTGATTTATTTTCATCAATTCATTGTTTCTTCAACTTCAATTTCCCTTATTGATCATTTGAGCTCACCATTATTATATTTCCTTTCCCTACGTTATGAAGGGAAATCATTTGAATGAGTTTTAATGATGATGAGATTTTACTTATGTTATGATTTATTTTATTTTCCCAGTGTATTATGGGTATCATGTATGGAATTTGATTTTCCAAAAATACTAAACTATTTAGTCCCCTGGGATTTTAATCTTATATCTATGCCAATGTAACAATGTAATGCAGTGGATTTGGGCTACTAGGGTTGGGGCGTTACAGTTATTGTTTGATAAAATTTATCAGCAACCTTTGAAAATAGATTTAGAAAAAAATATTATAGAACATAACCATCAGATCTACAATGAGGATAAGTATATTAAATATCATATAATTCGGTAAGGTTTATATTCTGTATGTATTACAAACAATACATCATTTTTTGGATACTACAAGTGGACGTGGATGTGGCACAAATGTACATAGGGTTAAAAACTATGAAAAGGAGGGTTGGGCCTAACTCAAGCGTAACCCTGTACATGACAATGGGCCTTAATGAACACCTAGTTTTACAGTATCAGGGGATACTCTTTGGATAATTATTATTTTATTTAATAACTATTATGAAGGATTTAATAGTTGATATCCCACCAAAGAAACCACATTTATGATTATCAGATTATCTATGCCTAAATTTATATATTCATCTTACATGATACAATATATTTAGAATTAAAACTTATTCAGAAATTTATGTATGATCCATTATATTATATTGGTTATAAATGGTACATATATGGACAAATATCATAAATACAAGTTAGTAATTTAATGGATTCCATACAGAGAAATTCAATGTATCATGTGTTGGAACTGTGAAAGTTGTGGACATATTCGTGATGTTAATCAGGGTATAACACATAACATTTCCCATCAGGAGAAAACTCTTCCACAATGGGATTCTCAAATGATGTGTTGATTTATACGATAGATTCCCCCATCATTTTGTGAGATTAATAAACCAATGATACTTGAGTAATGGGTTAAGTCTGTAGAGAAGTTATTTATGGAATTGTGATTAGGTGAAAAGGAAAATAATATACTTGAAGTATATTTTATAAATGTGATAATTTTCAATGGTGGTCATTGATAAATAATACTAAGGATTAAGAGGCAATAAAACACATGGATTGGAAATATTTTAAAGAAACTTTATTTGAAAAACATTTCCATAATGAGCAAAAAAATTGGTTAAGTCTCCAAATGGAATTGGTGTCTCAAACATTTTTATCAAATGATGAAATAGTTCTATGTTCTATAAACATAGAGAATGAATTATTAAAGTCATACAGATTAAAAGGGAATAATGACAATAAGAGGATAAAATAGAAAATAATGGATAAATGTAATAAGTGAATGAAGTAATTTCCCATATGTGATAATTAAAGAAAGAATCACCCTAGTAAATGATCAAATGAATTAGGTTTTTATTATTAGTGTAGAGAAAAGGGTCGCTGGGAAAATGAATGGGAAGGAAAGAAGGAAAACATTGTGATTCAGGTTTACAACTACAAGGAGATGGAGAACTATGAAAAACAATTCCCCATGCATCAAGGTAATAAACCTCAAAATAAGTTAAGGGGTTAAGGTCAATCATATATTATTTACATAGCCTCATTTGAATGATAAATGTGATATTTTGTTTAGTTTTATTAAATATTCCATATAAGTTTTTTATTGAGGATGTTCTCGTCATATGATTTATGAAATATTAAATTTTTTTTACTATAATACTTTTTCATTAATGATTTGATATCATATGTAGAATGCAACCAAGGAAAGTGATTCAATAGAAAGGTAAAATTTATTGGAAATCACATGGTTATGGGAATCATAAAAGTTATATGTTCTTGATATAGATATAATAATGAATTGATAAAGGGATGATTGATATGTATAAACTAAATTTGAAACGACTAACTACCATTGAAATGGTTGTAAATTTTTGGATCATAATACATGGGAGTTTTATTAGGTTAACAATTTATGAAATGGTTTAAGTTGATCTCTGAATAAGGTTTTATAGGTTAATGTTTTTCTTCACTATATGGAGCATATTTTCAAAGAGATGAAGTTGAAATAGTTCAATGCATAATCAAAGGAAACAAATCTTTTTATAGAAACATAAATTATATTATATTCTTAGAGTGTGAAATAATTTCTCAAATTTAGGAAAAGTGGTTTTGAAACAAAGATGCTGTCCTATTATCATCATTTTTTATGATATTAATGACCTTTATTCACACATATGGTATCTGTATTTGTGTCCATATGCATTATCACGAATATTATATAAAATAATATCCATCATAACATGATAGTTAGAATTATCATCCATGTTCATGCTTTCTCAAAAGTTCTACTATCTAAAAGCCTAGTTTTTTTTGTGAAATTTTTGTTTATTTTTATCTCTTATTAAGAAGATATATCATTTACCCTACATATGATATAATTTTTCATCAATATTATTTTAATATATCAAACCCTTGATTTATGATAGGAATTATAATTTGTGAGTACATTATTTAATTAAGGTGGGGAGAATGTATCTCCTCAAAATTCTAAAGTAATAATGTTGTATTTAACACAACACGAATCGTAGAAAGAAATATAAAATCCCAATAGATTAGGATATATTTAATATTTTAAAAAAACATGTTCTATACTTGTAATTCATAGAAAAATTTGTTATCTTTCATTGCATTGAATAACTACATTGTTCGGTATTTTTCCTTACACCCATGATCATGTTTTATCGAACAACAATATTTTATTAAGATATTATTATTTAATATAACAACCTAAAAAATAGCCTTTAAATTGATGGTTATTAATTTTATTAACTAGCTTATTAAAATATATTGTTGAATTATTTTCTTAAAAATTAATTACAAATGAATATAAAAACCAATTTAATATAAATGGAATGTTTCTATAAAAAACTATTTTAATGATCACAATGTAATTTTTTCATAACAAATTAAATTAATTAAAATTATATAGTGAAATTTATTTAATATATATTTTCATTATTCAATAAAATATTTAATAATTAATCTAATAGATTTTATAATAGTAAGATAAGAACAAACCCAATATTATGCATAAAACTAATATTTGAATAAAGGAAATTTTACCACCTTTTAATGGTGAACCTATCATAAATAGGATTTTTTAATATTTTATAAATAAAAAATTAAAAAATAAACATAAATTATTAAATATAAATATAAAAATTAGGTTGGGGTGAATTTTGTTAATTTTTATGGGGTTTATGTTTTTGATGAATAGTTTAATGTACTAAATTTTAATTCAAATTTTTTTTAATATAATTTATATATAGGTTTAAAAAATATGTATTATTTATTTAAAAAATTAACTAGAACGTTTTAAAATCTATTTATCCAATTTAGGTCACTGTTATTAATTTTATATTGAAATTTTATATAAAATTTAGCAAACTGTTAAACGTTTCACTTTAAAAACCTTCATTGTCACCCCGTGTGTGGGGTAAATTTTAAATTAATTTTTCCGCTTTTATAATTGGAATTTTGAAAATATTATTAAATATTATTAATAATGATAATTTATTATTTATAAAACATTAAACATAATTTTTTTACAAAAATGATTAGTAAAAGTACTTAATATTAATTAAAGTGCTTGAGAGAAAAATTATCTAAATAAGGGACAAAACCTTAAACTTAAGGGAAATATTAACCTATAAACTTTTCAATAAGACATTTTATGTTAATATTTAGACCTTATACTCCATTTTATATAATATTATCCATTATCGGAGTCACTTTTCTTCATTAAAAAGCGTGTGGAGTTACCTTTTTTAAAAAAATTAAAAGAATTCAACTCAGCCTCCACTATAAAAAGTCACTCACCCCTCCGATTTATTCACACCTCTCAAGCACTTTGGATAGAAAAAACTCTGAACAAATAATATGAAAAAATAATACCCTAATATTTTCATCCATTATTTTGGTAAATATCCATCCAAGTAATCCCTTTGGAGAAAACTAAAATGAGTTACTCAAAGAATAGGTAACACACTTCCTCATCCTATTTAATTTTATTTCCTTTTCTACCCCATCAAATATTATTATGAAATTCTTATAAAATAACCATTGTATCCTAAATATACTGATTTTTTATTCAAAGGTTTATACATAAAATTAAACACATTTATATCTAATTGGTAAGGAACTTACCACTTTTATAAACAACATTCTATTACTTTACAAAACAATGATTATTCGTTCTTCCTTTACCACTTCTCATGGTGGGAATTATGATAAAAACACTATTTATATATATATATATAATATTATATTTATGTTTTATTAATAATTTTAAAATTTATATATAATAGGTACTTTAATTATTTCCATTATGTTTAAAAATGATAACATTATTTTTGGAAGTGTGGACTACCACCTCCTCTAAGCGATGTGATTCATTCACACAATGCATGGAATGTATAAGGACTGTTTTAATAAAAATATGTGAAATATATGACATATATATGATAAAATAATTATAGTATACATGTATATAATTTAATTTTGATTCTTTTAATATGTACATGAAATGAAAGTAGTGTTCATACGTACGTATGACCTACCATCTCCATAAGTAACAAATTTCATTTCATATCTCTAAATGTTATGTATTATTAAATATAGATTTATAATATATATATGATAATTAAAAAATTATTTAATTTATGCGTAAAATTAATTCATGATCTATGTAATAATAAAAACAAGCAACAAGTTAAAATAGACTAAAAATAAGGAATTTACACCATAAATAGTGAAAATAATGAAATATTGTTAACAAACAGTTAATAACATATTATATAAATAAAATATATGATATTATAAATATTATTATGGTTATTTTATAAGTTTTTAACATTTTCCAAACCCATATACAAGATTTAAGTGATGTTCCCCCCAAAAGGAAACATAAGGTAAGGGTTTTCATCTCAATTACAATCCATCGATACTTATTTGTTAATATACACTAATTAACATTATTTTAATGTACATAATACCAATTTTTATTTTAATATAATTATTCACTAATAATTTATGTTATTTTTTGTTTTACTCTGAATCATCTCATCCAAGGGGTTTAGTTTGAAAATTTCCAATGGTAAAAGAATCCTTTGTAATCTTACATTCTTTTGTGATTGTTAACTTTATCCAAAGATAATCAATTTAGTGTAATAACATTACATTGGATATTTCATTAAATATACACATTATTTGGAGATGGATATTGTTATTTCCTAAAATATATACCATATTTACATATGTTGTTCTCTATGAAATTTATTTCACCAACTGATGAATTATTGATAAATCTGTATCTTCAATTAAATATGGATATTTTAAAATGTATGTTATTAATTAATTAAATATATTATTATATATCGTTAATTATATGGACATACAATTTATGACTAGGGGAACATTTAATTAAAACCATATAAGTTGGGAACTAGTTAATGAAATCCCCATGATACATCGTAGTCTCATGCGACGAATCAGTTCCCCAGATCAGAAAAATTTAAACTATATTATCTTATGGTAAATGTATCATGTGAATTTAAAAAATAAAATCCAATATTTATGAATTTAATTTATTTTTAATTAATTTATGATTACTATCCATGATATTATTTCATAGATATATATATTTATGCTTTTCATTCCGTGTTTTTGACTAAATGGCATGTGTTTTTATTTATTACCTTGGCTCGTAGATTATTCCTTATCTAGTTATTTGAATGTAAAATGTTATAAGTTATTTAAATATCCAGGATTATTAATTAGAATCAATTAATTATTTTTCCATTTTACATTCCCTTAATGAGAATTTGAGCTAACCCTTACAATGTTTCCTTTCCCCGGGTTATGAAGAAGAAACCATTAAATGATTTTTAAGGATGGTGAACTTTTATGTATGATATGATTCATTTTCTTTTACCATTTTTATGGGAATAATATATGTAATATTATTTTCTGAAACTAAAAAACTATTTGGTCCATTATGATTTTAATCTTGAATCTTTTCTAATGTAATAAAGTGAAGCACTACCTCCATGCTAATGGGGTATGGATGTTCCATATTATAGGATCACAACACTAGTCATTACATTAATTTGTGACATTTTTTGTTAAAAATATCATTTTACCTATGATAAATCCCCCTCCAGTTAATTCATTATGGGGTCTCCAACAAGGGTCCCCTAGATCATATCTCAATTTGGGCATCCAAAATGGGATAGTTATTCCCATTCTCATCTCTTAGTCCAATCCCAACACTTAGAGTTCATAATGTCCTCCATAATTAGTATAATAATATCATGCCCTCAATTCCAAAAATAGTTAATTTAATACCATTGTCACACTAAGAATATTTAAAAAAATTCACATCACTTCTCATGTCATCTTGAGTAAGGCAACTCACCCAACCTATTATCGATATACCGTGTTAATACTCACCTAAGTGCTTACACACTTTCCCCTATTTCAATGTTAACTATCCCACTGTTTTAATGAATCACAATTCCCACATGGTATATATCAAGGTCCTAATGTGACACCTAGGGTTGATCATCCATAGTAAATCAAGGATCCCTACTCAAGGGATTAAAGTGAACCTTTATTTAGGTTCACTATATTCATTCATTTCATTTATTATATATCTTTATAGAATCCTTTTATCTCATAATACATAATTTTAATCAAAATATCAACCATTAGTGGCCATGATAGTGATTAAAGGTCAACCACAGACCTTAGAACATCAATTATGCTCATAAGTAGAAGTTATCAGTTCAGTATAAATATAATTTTATTAATAAGTACTATTGAAAAAACACATCGCATGATAAAAAATCATAAAATATTATGAAGATGTATAAGGACAACCTTCAATATACATGTATTTTAATCCTTATAAAATATCTTCAACCGTTTCATAATGTTTTCAAATCATTTTCTATGATCGTATCAACTAATGAGAATATATCTGAAGATAAAATGAAAAAATCATTAAATTATAAAAATTTATAATTAATTGTACAATTTAATTTAAATAGATATAATTTTTAATATTGCACCAAGTAATATCTTGTCACTATAATCACCATCAAAGGGGTATGGTCCACTCCTATCCCATTCCCAACACAAATCCATATAAAGACTCTAAATTACTCACCCAAATCCATGATAAATTTCATTTAATTTATTTATAATACAAATAAAAATTTATAGGGTGGCGTACCATGAATGAGAGATATAATAATGATATATTCTCATCATTACATGAAAATCTCTAGTCAAACTAAGAAAAATACTCATCATATGAGATGATTTTCACCATAATATAGTATAATTTTTCACCGAACTCATTACATAAAGAAAAAAACTATGGGATATATAAAAATGGAAGAATAATTAAAAGAAATTACAGGGCATTATACCTTTAAAAATAGAGGGAATAACCATGAAACCACCCTGCCTTGGTGGGAATAAAATGAAGAAAACCAGGAGAGGGACTTCATAGGTTCAACTATATGAGAGGGAATAAATATAGAGGGGTCACATTAAAATTTAATTTTATAGAAATGATATTTTCCTTATTTTAAAAAATAACATTAAGTTATATAGTTTTCTAAAATATAATTTAACCATGATTCCTACACTTTCTTGAGTCACACTACCTTACATGTTGGGAAACACGATTTACAAAACAAAATTACAATAATGTAGCTTACAAATATTTTTTTTATAATTTCTCATTATTTCTCATCATAGGTGTCTTAACAATTGGAATGTTGTGTTCCTTACACACAATACAAAATAACCATATAATCTTTTACATATAATTATTTAATATTTTTTCAAACCACTAAATAACCATGCATAAGGAAAAATCTATTTTTGAAAACATGATCTTCAACTAAAATCTCCCAACCATCACCTATAAACCTAGAATATATTTTTATCCATAATATATATACATTAAATATATTACTGATATTCCAAAACTCAAAAAGTTTTCATTCTAAATATTTTTTTCCAAACAATCTATGAACTGAGATAAAAATTTAAAATTCCTACATAAATTGTCCACCACTAAAATTTGGGTCTTTATAGTTAACCATATATAACTTATATATGTTATGGCGTGGAGTTATATATGTGATATTTATGTATAATGATACATGTTTTTTATTTTTGTTCTTTATATGTGTTGGATGCCTGTTGTGGATGTGGTGCTAGTGTATGATTAAAATATGTAGTACATTAGTGATTCAAGGAAGATAAAGATTATAGTAGATGGACTCTATCAATTTTGGTGAAATATTGGTGAATATATGTGGTACAATTATATTCTATAGTACCATTATATGTGTGATTTCCTTGAGGAGTTAATATATGTTTTTTTTCAGGCTAGAATGAATTTCTAAGGATTTATATTTATGAAAAAATATTTGACAAGTGATATGATTATTAATTAGAGAATAATAATTAAGTCACATTAATATGGTTGATATATATTACCATAATTGAAATTTGATGCATGAGGGTTATAATGTAAGTTACATATTGGAGAGTTCCTAATGATTTACAATTGATAATATAGTTATAATCCACAAGGGTGGACAAATCCATAAAGATTATAAGTTGAATTGAAGAGAGCCCCTGGTGGTGAACACCTAAAACCCATTGAGATTCCCATTGGGTGGATAGAGTTCCAAAAAATAGTAATATCTTATGGAGTCCCATTTTATTTGATATAAAATGTTGGTAATTATAAATTATTAGATTTTCCTTATGGGTAGATAACTACATAGATGTAGTTGTTGATGATTGTAAAATTCCATGTGGGTGGATAGAGAAATGGGATAGATTATTTTATAGTGATGTCTATATGGGTAGAAAACTATGTGAATATGGATTGGGGATGATGGATAATGTAGATGATTTTATATAATTAGATGTGATATGTTATAATATTTTTTTAAATGTGATAAGTGTTTTGGAATATATGGTCTACTTCGAGATATGCTTCTAATTGATTGTTTTATTTTATTTATTTCATACATTATGACATTGGAAAGATTTACTTGGACAGACCCATGGAATTCATATTGAGGATTATGCTAAGTATATTTATATTCTCACACATACTTTATATAAAATATTTTTATAATTAAATGGATATAGATGGTGTTATTTTCAAGAAACATTGTCTCCGGACATGTGATACTTCATGACAGAGGATATTAGATAATAAATAAGAAGATGTGTAGTATATATTTTACAATTTTTGGTTTTTTTATCCATTTGATGATAACTTATATGAAATTTAATTAATTTGATTAATTTATTTATATAATCATGCTTGTAAAATTAAATATTTTATTGATTATGTCATGGTTTTTTCTTTCATAAAGAGTTATGTCATTGATATATATGTGATATCATAAAATTAATCCTAGTTTCTTAAAATTTGGGTATGGAAAATGATCTTTTGAGTGACCCTATAATTTGTTATAGGATCTATTGGAGTCAAAGAAATGGTGGTTCATGGAAAAATTTTATTTAATATAGAGTTTGTAGGATATGATTTTAAAAAGGCACGAGCATGGTCATCATTTATATTTCCACAGAAATAATATATCTAAAATTTGGATAAACTATAAACTAGGGAAAATAGTAAATGATACATTCCTTTTACATAATCATGTGAATATACCTAAAAAAGTTTATAGAAATACCAAATGTAATGTATATTTCTTTAAGGGTACTAAATCTGTTGTGACCATAGATTATCTCATTCATGGTCAAGGTATATATTTATGTACAATGATTATGATAAATTTCCATGTGTGGGAGTGGTTATAAATGGATGATTTGGTAGTGTGGTTACACATCCTCATACACACACACACACTTGGGATTAGATTGGATTGATTATCTGTAGTTTTTCTTATTATATGATTCCAAAATGATGTTTTTAAAGATGATAGGAAATAATAAATTTAAGATATTCATTGAAGAGTTTAAGAAGATTTGGGAGAGAATTGGATGATAGACTTGAGTGATCTCTGTAAATATATATTTTTACAATGTGATGAATCAATTTTCCTTTCTTGAGATTGGGTACTGGATTAAATGGTTATGAGATAAAAAATTTAAAAATTTAAAAGCTAAAGGAGTACTGTGTTCAATGTTAGGTGAGTTTACTAAGAGTTTTAACATGTTAATAGTAATTACAATTATTGGGGAATTATAATGTTTTAATGATCAGGTGGAGTTGAATTCAATAGTTTTTTATGAAGGATTTATTAATAGAGAGACTTATTCATGAGAGGCAACATGATATATTAGTGATGTAGTAGGGAATATCTTTTATTAACGAGTATGGGGTGATCTTGGTGGAGTCAATGTGATATTTCTTTGGTTTTATAAAACATTATCCATTAACAAGACATCATTTATCAAGGTCCTAATTCATTAATTCAAAATCTATTTGTAATATTTTTTAATGTTTACTTATAGAGGCATTATAAATGTTTGGGACAGTGAATAATTTTTAAAAAAGAATAAAATAATTTTTATAGAGTTACTAGTAGTGTTTCTCATAGAGTGGAGACAATTATTGATGTTTATGTTTTCAAAGAAATATATTTTTGGGGATTTATTTGTGTGATAACATCCAAATCCATTTATTTATCTAATGTGGATAGTAAAAATTAGTTAGTTAGTTATAAAGAGTTCAATTTTTCTATTACTATAAATAAGGGAAACCACGTGTCTTTGTACGAGTATTATTATAATAGGAAAATGAGGTTGGAGAAGAGTGGTACTATGTATATACCAACCCATTATCCCCTTTATTAGTAATTCCTATAGTATAAAAATGATATAGGATGATTGAGACCTCCGACATAGGGAGTTACTAATAGGTTAAATCAAGGAATATATCAATTAAAAGATGAACATAGGAGATTTTGATACAGGTATTATGGACAGTGAGGAGGGGTTTTTAGTATAGAGAAACATTATGCTGTATATGAGTAATATGTGGAGGGACTAGCAGAGATTCAAGGTAAATATTTTATTTACTAAACTCTTGGTTAAATTTGGAATTATTTTTTTCTACATATTATTTTATAACACCAACCATAATTTATGGTTTATAACTTTTGATAAATAGTCTATAGTGGTTACTAAAGTTTATTACATCAACGGGAGGTTAACTACAGTTGGATTATATCCGTAATTATATTATGGTTATTGTGGAATATATATTCCTGGGAAAACTAATATAAATTAGAATATAATTCTATGATAATATTTTGTTGATGAATTTTTAAATCCATAAAAAATTAAATATATAAATATATAAGTATTAATATTATAGATTTTTTTGTATTTTTTAGGTGACCTTTTTATTGAGGAAATAAATATAATTCTTTTGGTAGATATGGATTGATTCATATAATATTACTTATCATTTAGATAGCTTTATGAATAGTTAAAGTAAAGTGAATATAGAGAAGTTTCCTTCTGTAATGAGGTGTTATATAGATGTTTTTACAAAATAAGTAAGGTGCATAAATTTAAGGTGGGAGATTGATTCTGGAATTAAGCTATATCAAGATGTTTTTTCTATTACTATGGAAGTAATCATATAATTATTTTAAATTATATAGAAATAGGATTAAATTTTGGTGAGTTATTATAGTGAGATTTTATTTGATATAGAGTATATCCATGGGCCACATCGAAAGAGTTCTAAAAACATGAGATAAATTTTGATGTAGTATGTAGATTATTATTGTTTCAATCAAGTGATGTTAAAGAATCAATATCCTATTATGGGAATATATTATATATTTTATCATTTTAAAGATGTTAGTGTGTTAATTTTGATCACTTTATGATACAGATATCAACAAATGAGTTTTATGAATAAGAACGTCCCTAATATAATGTTTTTGAGTTTTTATGACTATTTTGAGTATGTAGTGGTAAAAATTGGAGTTATTAATGAAAACAATGCGTTTATTGGAACTATAAATTGGTTATTTCAACTAAATGCAAACGATTTTACGGTTTTATTCATTGAAGATATTTTTTTTATTTAAAAAATGGAGGACGATTAATAATGCTACGAATGGATGGTAAAACCTATTTTCATTCAAGGAATTATAAATTTTAGAAGTGATTCCAAATGTGTAATTTTTGATTTATAAATGATGATTTCCGACCAACTCAAATAATATTCATTTTTCTAGAAAATATGTTTTTGATTAAATGAATGATAAAAAAATAACACTTGAAAAGTCAAATAGTTGTAGTGAATAAAATGAAAATGACCAAAATATGCTTTGGTCTCTGAAATGGATATGCAATAAATTTTCTATGAACTAGTTCATTAAGGGAAGATATAAGAGTCTTCATAATCTTATGCTATATTATACTTATATGTATTTAAAAACATAGAGATATATATTTCAAATAAAAAATAATGTGGTGGGAGTATTTTATTGAGTAAATTTATGTCCAATAATATTGCATCTATGCGGACTTATAACAATAATAATCCAAAGGTGTTGGTGACTGGTTACATAGAAATGAATCTATAATATTAGTTGGGAAAATTCACAAACACTTTATAATGAAATTTTCATTTTATTATAAAAGTATAAAATGATATTTCAGAATCCCCCCTATAGACTAGGACTCAAATCTATATCATGATAATACATGTGATTTTATGTTTTCTTTGTTTCTTTCAATCACTATATTTCAGAATCTCTAATCTATGTTATTAGGATGTTAGTCATTCAGTGCGATTACATATGTGAAGTTTTATTCTGTATTCTAGTGCATTGAGTTCATAGGTTAATTTTAGTACTTTCATCAATATTGTAAGCTCAAAAACCATATCTTGCAGGTGTTTATTTAGAAGTTTTCATCAGTATCAACTAGTGGTATCGAAGCGTCAGTGGTGGAGAATCTAAAGACTGGTCTATGGTGATGGGGATTCAAATCTTGGTTCTAGGGTATCATTATGATATTTCCATATAAAATAATCTTTTTGATAATTTCATGATCCATGTTCAATGTTATGGAATTTAGCGATAGTTCAACATATCATGATTTTATACAATTGGATTAGGTTAAGTTCTTTGATGAGAACATGAATGATAATGACTTAATATTTTAGAAGATATATATATAGAAATTTATAATATAAAGGATATTTATATTCCATTAATAGGAAAAAATATAGATATGATTAATAATATTTTATGAGAGATGATTGATAAGAAATAACATTCTAGGATATGGATTTCACTGGCCCAAAATGTGTTATGGAATATATTAGAGGATACGACTACTTCAAAAGATATGAATACTCCCTATAATAATTATGAGAAGATTAGTGAACAATGTATTTTTTATTCAGAGGAATATTGACATGAGAGTTTTTAATGGTAATTATATAATATTCACATAAACGAATTCTATATAATTTGAAGTCAATTGGAATTATTAATGGCAGAAAATAGAGACCTGAATTGGGTTGTATTTCTATATTAATCACTATCAACATTTAGGGATGTGATTTTTTAACATAGTTAGTGGATATTTTTTTAATTCCATATTATAGTTTTTGGATATTAGTGATCTTATATAGAAAAATTCAACTTATTTTAAAGAGATACATACATATTATAGATAATAATAATGTTTTAAAAGAATTTTATTTTCCATTTAATATAGAAATAATAAGTATATAAAATGAATATGAAAATGAATTTTATGTAGCTTAGTTAAAAGAGGTCCCATGTGTTGGAATTTTAGGAAGAAAGGCCACCTACGAAAATATTACAATTTATGAAGAGTTTACCCTAGAATATATACTTTTTGAAGTGATATTTGGATCCTGTATTGGATGATATATCTATTTTACATGAAATGATTACATATCTCTTGAGACATAAATTATAGAATCTAATATTTTATTTCACACAATAGTTGAGAGAGGGTTTAAAAGTTACTACAGTTCATGATGTTTAAGTAGACATCATCATATAGATCACAAAGATATAAGGATTATTGAAAATTGTGATATATCCATCTAGAAAAGGAATAGTTGTTTTATGGAGTTTGAAGTTGCTTTGAACATATTAGGGCCAAGGAAAAACATAATATGAATAGAATAACATAAAAATATTAGATTTTTACTATATTTTTATATGGTGCATAAATAATTACATTTTTTTTAAATAGGTGATATTCCAAAGTGAAATAAATGGAATATTTTACTTGACTAGAGTATCATAATGTGATATATATGATAGGAATGTTTCTTCTACAAAATTTTGGAAAGAACTTCAATGTCACTTAGGTGGGAAAGAGGTAAAATTCCTAACATATAAAGATAAGATAATTATCAAAATAATAGACTATGAAATAAGTAAATATTATTCCATTGGGATGTAGAAGAATATTTTATTTTGTATAAAAGGTAAGAATCTATAAACCTTAAAGTTTTAGTTGGTTCATATAGATGTATGTTTTCTAGTTCTTGTTTCTTCCTATAGTGGGACATTAAAGTAAATAAAATTCATTAGGGATGAAACATGTAAGGTCTAAGTGTTTTTTCCAAGGAAAAGGTATAATGAACACCTGAAATTAATTTGATATAAATATAGTATAGAAATATGGATAGGATACAATGTGAATATCTCAGGGCTTGATAAAGGTGGGGAGTACAAATAAAAACAATTCTGATGGTTTTTCTAGAAGATGGGAATTAAAGTTTAGAATATTTTACCCAACACTCTAAAGAATAATAGAGTCATAGAGATGATTAACTGAATACTATTAGTGAAATGAAAAACATTGGGAGTTCACATTGGTTTTCCCTAGGTACTTTTGGGGGAGTGGTGAATTATTAAACAAACCTGAAACAAAACTGTACCTAATCTCTATTGGGGTAATAACTTACTAAGGAAAATTGGTCTATTGGGTAGTTTTAACTCACCCATAATTTTTTTTTCAATAGCCTGAGTCCATGTATTTATTCCGAAAAATGTGACAAGATAGATTTTGTGTATTGATTATATTACTATATAGGGCATGTAAATGAAATGTTTCCATTTAAAATCTAAGAGAAAATAATTCTCAAAAGGTGGGAAGAATTAAAATTTTAATATTTTTTTAAGTGATATTATAGATTGATTAAAAAAAATTGAAAAAGTCTAATAAGATAAAATTACTTCCAGAAGTTGACTCATATATATAAAAAATGATTTATTGACATAAGGATGAATGATATTATAGATAAAGGTACATGTAATAGTTATTATTGAACTGGATTCCATAAATATAATTTTATTATTCTTTTAAGATGTTTTCTCATGTTTTTAAACATAAGAATATTTAATAAGTTCTAAATATCATTTCAATGGAATGAATTCATCTAGATTAGTAAGATATGAAGATAATATAACTTCATGGGGACATAGATGTTGAATGTTTTATTGATCAAATTATGGATTTCAATGATGGATGAAACAAAAGTATTGCTATTCAAAAATAACAATGACATTATGGATTAAATAAACCACAAATGTTGTGGAATGCAGAATTTAATACCTTAGTGGCTGAATATATGTTCATCCAGAGTAATGTGGATCATTTATATTACTTTAAGGTATTCAGTGATAGGATCTTCATTATCCTGATTATCTATCTTCAAAATATGATTATGGAAAATATTGTAAGGGAAAGCATAAAATACATGGAAGATTCATTATTCAGAGTATTCAAGATGAAGGATATTAATATTTATAAATAAATTTTATTGATATAAACCATGACTGACTTAAGTTTATGAATATTTTTCCTCAATCATTATGATTACATATGGAATGTTAGTGAGTGATTTGGAATGGGTGAGCAGTAACCAATTAACATGCCCCAAAAAACATTTAATAAATGATATGGAACGATAAAAGGACGTTGAATTATATTACATCAAAATGGTTCCTTATTCCTTGAATGTGAAAATCCTATTTTATTACACGGTTTATAACCAAGCTAAAATTATGGAAATTGTGGGAGTTTTTATCATATTCCTGGAAAATCCTAAAATAGAACGTTGGGAATTAGTAGTGTGGATCCTTTGGTTTTATGGAGTTCTAATTGTTCCTATCCTTACATTAGAAACGTTGACCAATTACAATAGTTTTAGACTCATACTTACAAGGAGAGTAAAATACACATAAAATAGTATCTGGTCACTTTTAGAGGAAGAACTGTATGTTGAATATAGAACATTATTTCCCTAGTTAATTTTTTTTAAAATGTAAGTGGATTATATTATTTTAATAAAATTCAGGGAAATATTTTCTATGGTTAAAGGGTTTGTGTAAAGATCTCCGAAGGAGGTAGGATGTTAGAAATTATTATGATGATTCAAAAATTTAAATTTAATAGTCCAACAACCTAGTGATTCATTATTTTATAATTAAAATTTAGCCGTTATATCAAATTATCTGTAATATTTTGGATGATAATGTGATAGATCTATAAAAAAAATATATTGATCTTGAAATATAGAAAATATATTGAAATTTTCATAGTGTATGATATGTTGATATAGTGACATAGACCATAGATCAGGCATATCCCTATTATTAAAAAATAAAAATACAATACACAAAGGAAAGAAAGATGGGGTCATACAATAATCATGCCCTAATTCCAAGAAAAACTGAAATAGATCAAACATAATATTCAAACTCATATGAATCATCATAATCACTATACCAGTTAGAATCAAATTATGCAGGATCGTGAGACCTGGTGACCATAGTTGGCTTCAAATAGGAATAATCTTTCTTACTTATGGCTTTCATGGGAGGAACAGATTGAAACTCATCATCATCTACAATGACATTTTTCCCTTTTTAAAAAACCTGACTATAGGATGGTTTTTTTGGGGAGTCATCCTCAATATCATCCCACCTCCCATGGGATCCCCGAGTTTCCCTTAATTTATTAATTTTTTCACGGATCTTTGAAAGATTATATTCGTTACTCAAGTTTTGTTGCCCCTCCATAAGGCCTCCCTCTTCTACTTAAGCACTCTCACCGAGTTCAGGCGCTATCATCAGTGCCAAATTCTCTGGATCATGAGTCATCAGTGTCTCCCTAACTAACTGTGATGAACCATCTCTGACCTGCACATTGCCTTTGTCAGGAGTGAGTTTTCACGCATTATTATCTGAAGTTTTTTTCCTAATTTTATTCCTATAAGTGTATAGTGACATAATTCCTTTAGTATAGGATATACAGAAACATGTTAAGGAAAAAATTTAGATAAAATTAAAGATTTAGTAATGGAAGAATGTTTTTAGATGCTGATGAAAGGCTTACTGGAATGTTCTATATATTTTTTCTCAAGTGATTGATTGTTATTATCGAACATGAAAACAATTATCTAGTAACACAATTAAATCTTTTGAAGTGGTTTAGTCTCAATTTTTATCATCCCATGTTCAAATAATGGTGGTGGATGAAGTTTCATTCTTTTTATAATCCTAGATATTGGGTGACATAATCTATAAACAAGATTATGTTAAGCAGAAGTATGAGAACAAAATTTACCTGTGAAAAGTCTCATGGTGGAAGTGTGTGTGTTTAAAGTACTTGTATTAGTTTTTCTTATCTAAATAATATTATTGATATTTTTATCATGGTTTTTTTTTAAAATATACCACATAATGGTCTTCATATTCTTACATAAAACTAAACCTTATAGTGTTCTAGTAGTGGTTATTATTTACTAAAATATTTTTTATCTAGATGGGAGATTTTAACCACAAAGAGGAATGTATAAATAGGTTAGGTCTATGTATAATTCACTATCTAAAGATCACAAGTCATTAGTTTATATTTTCATTAGATATAAACTATTATATATTTAGGTTGAGTTAGAAAAAATGTTATACTAACAAGATCGTTAAAATGTAATCTAATTTGATCCTTAATAAATGAGACTTTAGTATACCCCTCTTAGCTTAGGAATAAAATCTGAACCATTATAATTTTTTTCTTATTAATTTTTCTTTATTAATTTAAATCCATTTCATTTAAAATTTAAAATCATTATTTTTCAACGTATAATGATTCAACTTGGTGACTATGGTGTGGTTACATTTTATTTTCTGGTGCATTGAGCTAACATGTTCATTCTGGTAAATGTTTATACCATGGATGTTTCTCACTCATTATTTTTTTCTTTTAATAAGATGTTTCATTATTCCCTAAAATGAAAAGAATATATGGATTTAGTTTGAGTTCTATAAAAAACATCAGTTGTATGAATACATTTTTATATGGTTGTCTATGATACATGGCATGAATTTTACAGGTCAAGATATTTCAAAGATTGAGGTAGTAGTATACTAAAAGATTATTATTGTGGTTATATCATCAAATTAGAACAATATTGTTTTTAAAGTATATATTTTAATTGGAATGGTTGTTTGTTGCGGAATATTATTCCATGAGCTTTTAAAAATTGGGATGTTATTATCTACTTTAATGATCAATGGGAGTTATATTTTTAGATGGAATATTTCCAATATATATTTGAAACATTAATAAAGATGTTTTAAAGTTAACTTTTTATTTAATTATCATAGGTTGGTTGTACTTATGTGATATACTATGATTCATATTATCATTGTTTTGGATATGTATTTATGTAAGATATAGTAATCATTTCTTAATGGTCTTGGTTGTTGGGTCACCATGATTTTAATTTTTGTATCCATGATTTTTGAGATTATGATGATGGTGTTTGTACTTATGATTTGGAGAGATTATTTTCATGGTGAAATCATTATGCTTTATTCTGTCTAAAATTTCATTAATTATACCATTTTTATAAGTATTTGAATATTTATTTTAGATTGTGAATTGGATTTATATAATATTATTACGTCAAGATAACCCATAACCCTTAAAATAAAAATGTTGTGTCTAATGATATATGTTATAAGTATTATTGTGAGCATTCTAAATTGAGAGTAGAGATATAAAATTTTGGGGATTTTTTTATCTCTTCATATTAATTGTAAATATAATGGATGGTGGATTTTTTTTATCATATGATATTGAATTAGTTTTTAATACATTAAGTGAAGGAGTTACAATTGGGAGACCCTGAGGCGGAATCATGGAGTGAGTTGACTGTGAATGATAATGGTTTGGATGGTTCTTAAATCATGATGTGAATCATGTATTATTTTTAAAACATTATTGGTTCCAAATAGTTTTTAAAAAATATTGTGTCTAATTCCACATTCCCATTAAAAACCATAGGATTACCTACTAACAAATCATGTGAGAAAGAAAAATTACTGGAATGAACCTAACATTTGACTCATGGAATTTGGAAGACATGTGGGTCCAAGACACCACACCAAAGTGTAAAACTATAACATGTAAAATATAAAAACAATTTAAATTTCTTTAAATAAAAATAAAAATCAACTAAAAATGGAAATGCGAATATGCTATAAACTTTCACCCTAATCCATTTCAGAATGAATATTCAATTTTATTCAAAAAATAAGTTAATTACTATAATGAGATCAATCTTATAATAAAATATATCACTAGTGACCCTTCTATGATTTTATAATAGTGTCTATATGACCCTTTTAGTCACCACAACCATCCTATAAATATGGGATGAGGTCCCCTCCTCTAATTTTCATAGATGAACACTTTCTATTTTCAAAGTATTCCACCACATGAAAATTCCCATATGGTTGAATATTAACTTTTAAAATGTGAAAATGATATAAAATCTAGATAATCCTCAAGTTGATGAACTTATTTAGGATAACATAGTATTTCTAAATCGTATATCTTTTAGTGAACTAACATTCAACTTCTATCCCTCCATCATAATATAACCATTGATAATACGTCCCTCAAATGTTGCCTTTTTTTAATACATTTTACCTTTATGAAAAAATGATTCTCATAATAAAATAATATTTCTCTTGATATTCATTTTAGTTTTGTGATTATTTACATCACTATCTCCCTTTTAGAATTACACCTTTCAATTTTTTAAAGTATTTTCATGGTTATCGAACATTACTTCATTATTGTCAATCTAGAATTACTAATGTGTAGTGTAAATTAATCACTTCTAAAGTTACAACCATTTTCAACATATTGTCTCAATTTTTCATCCCTTCGATCATATGTAGTTATAACTAAAATTCTTAAAAAAAACAATATAACTTAAAACTCTAACAAAATATTCTCCCTAAATAATTAAAAATGAATTCTTTATTATGTGAATCACACATTTTGAGTTAAATATGCGAATCCCATCAATTTTCATCAAAATATCCTATATAAATATTTTTATCCAAGTCAACTATTTCTCTACTTTTATAAAAGTAATGTACCCTACTTCCTTTTCAAATGTGTTACAACTTGTTTATTTGTGGATATCCATGTGATCCAAATTCTTCAAAAATTTAACATATATCGTAATTATTTTCCATAAATAATAATATTTATCAAATATAGAGTATACAAAACATTATAGATACCCATTTATTCAAGAGAAAATTTAAAAAGTATTCAAAACAATTCATATACTCTAGAATCCACATTAAAACATCCTAATGATCCATTTTGGGGTTTAACATATAAATAAGGAAAACTATCACAACATGTAAAATTTTTAGATGAGTAAAAACTATATTTTATATAGAAATTACCATAGTTGGTTTATATAGAACATCCACCATGTATTGGACCTCACATTCCATTCTACATGACATCTCATTTCATAGCTTAAAATTTAAAACTAGGTGTTTATTATTTATAATTGATTTTGAAAAATGGATTATTTCCACAACCTTCTAGATATAGTTAACATAATCCACATAAATTATTTTATTACTCTAATATCATACAACCCTAAACTAAAATATTCTATTTACCACACTAAGTTCACTCATCTAGAATATTTCAGATAAAAAATATTTTTCCCATTAATCATTTATCTCACCAGACACACTATCATCTTATCACCAATTTAAATTATACGGATTATAATAATAAAACTATTAGACTCATTTTAATCTAAAAAATAGCAATGTTATATTTGTAATAAAAATTAATTCCCTCTTGAAATAATTTAACTTATTATTCCAATTCCTTGGCACAAAATTCAAAACATAATGGATAAGATTTAATTATTGAAATTATTCTTAATTCTATTGATCCTTGAAGCTAGTAGGTTTCTCCATAAATATTTCACCATTTAAATTCCCATGATAGAATTTTTTTCTCACATTCATTTTTTCTATGTCAATATCTCCAAATGAGACTATACTCAACACCATTTAAATACTCATGCTCATTATGAGTATATAAAATTAATACATTAAATATAATCCTTTCTTCTATTGAAATCCATTAATAACTATCCTACCACATATATTTTCCTACTATCTAAAAATTCAGTCAAAATAAAAACCCATTTATTTCTATAAATTTTTTCCCAGATAGTCTATACATTATTCCCCATGATTCATACACTTTAGGGACTTATATTAATCTCTCGTGAAAACATGAGCTAATTTTATTTCCTTAAATTTATTCCTCCTCACAAAGCTCGAGGTATCCATCATCTGTTTGAAGAATATAATGAAATGACATACTATTCCAATGAACCTGGAACCAATCCTTGTTTGATGTTTACCTTTTTACATATAATTGATCACATTCCAATAAATAAACATGGGGTGAACCAATCATTTTTTACATCAATATTACATTATTTTAATTAATATTTAATACATAAAATTTTTATCCATTTAAAAAAAGTTACTATTTTGAGTCTTTAGTGACTAGATACAAAATATTTGTATTTAGGTGTATACTTTATCATGTATAATAGTTTTCTTCTAACATTGTGTCTTTATTGAATTACCATATTTAAAACCATTTTCAATTATCTGAGAAATGATACATAATAAAGGGTGAGCTCATATTCCCAGCAAGGGTAAACATGGAAAATATCTATCAATGATCATATTCAAGTATTATATAAGATTAAGTGTATGATATTTTTATTATAACATAAAAATGTCATAACTAATATATCATAGGTCATAATTAGGATTCCGGGCATAAAGAATTGGAATTTGAAAATAAATGAATTATATGAGTGTAAAATCCTTATAATTAAATTATAAACCACGAGATAAAATCATTACCCTGGAAACATTTCATAATATTTCGGAACCATCATAGGAATAAAAATCATTTCAAATTTTAAGATTTACTACCAGGACAATCAAATTATAGAAAACTAGCTTAAAATACATAAATATTAAAGAATTTT
The DNA here is from genome assembly GCA_963277665.1 of Viscum album. Lineage (NCBI taxonomy): Eukaryota > Viridiplantae > Streptophyta > Magnoliopsida > Santalales > Viscaceae > Viscum > Viscum album. The sequence goes on along the minus strand of OY728143.1, from coordinate 1,039,014,116 downwards.
GGATGAATATTAATGAAATTAAAAAAGTCACGACCTATAACCATAATAATTTCATGTGTTCAGAAACATACAACACATTCTTCAAATTTGGTGGAAGATATTAAAAAAGTCTCTTTAATATCTTCCCCTTTAGTTCTCCTACTTAAAATAATTCTTCATAGACTAAGGAAAATAATCATAACAAAGTGGTGTGCTTAGATTCTTAGTAAGGGTAAAAAAGGGAGATATGTCACCATAACAAGAGAATAAAGAGTGCGTGAACATGATAATAACATTATAATATTATACCATGCATATAAAAGATCACAATTAAATTTCATGGAATAAAGATTGGATATTCATAAGACATGAATCATAAAGGTGAAAAATCATCATAAATCAATCATGAACCATAATCTCATGTCCTATAAGTGTGTAACCACCATAAATATAGAAAACCATTCCATGTGTTGGGTTTTTCTACCAAGACCATCAACATAGTGGATCATGTCACACCTATTTACCATAGTGGTCCAAGATGCACATGTTTTTCATTATGAATTAGGACACACCTATTTTCCAATGCAGATTAAGACAAACCTATTTCCCATTTGAATTAGGACACACCTATTCCCCATTATTGAATTGGAAACAACTGTTTCCCATTATAGTTTTGGACACACCAATTCCAATCATGGAGCAATCCCAAAGACTTGTTTCCTATCATTATCTCACGAGATGTAAATCATAAACCAATTCATTAGAGGGAGATATAGGTAACACTCATCACATAATGAAATAATGAAAACATGTGAAACAAGATAAAAAAATATTCCTCATATCATGACCCATATAAAGATATGGGTTTTATAAAAAACATATCATAACCCATTAAATGAAATGGGTGTCATAAAAATTTCATCAAATGATAACCTTTTTAAAATAGTTATGTTTAAAAATCATTTCATCGTATAATAACCTATGAAAGGAAAAGGGTTTCATGTGCATTTTATCATGGTGTGACCTGTTGAAGGGAAATACGATTCATAAATAAGTTATCATATTAAACATAATCCATTTAATGAAAGATTAATAATTTTTCCCTTGGATCATATCACTATGAAAGCAATAAATGTATCAAAGGGTTTCATCTTATATAGAGAAGTAATTTGAAATATCACTTGGATAATTTCTTAATGAAAATACCCTGTATTTTAAAATCATTAGTGACATTTCGGTTTCATAAGGCACCCTAAGGTTCCCTGTACCCAATTTTTCAGATGTCCACAAGCACATTTTCTCAAATGCCAAGGCTACCAACTAGAAGCGAGGGCCATTGGTGTGATAGTGGGGAAAGTATGCCCTCATTGGTAGAGTAACACAGTCAAAGTAAAAAAAATATCGATCGAGAAAGTATTAATAATCCAAACAAAAGTAAAAATTGGAAGACTAATAAAGAAACAACTAGAGCACATATAAAAATGATGCATGATGCATATGTCTAGGAAATCAGCCAAACAAATCACAATACTAGAATAAAATAGTACTAAACCAAATTACAAAATAAAATAGGTAAACAACCCTTCAACATCGCATGGCTCAGCCTGGTCCCATGTTCTCTATCTCCACAGAAATCAAGTATCTAAAGAAGAAGGGTGGTTACCCTTATATATAACTGCAGTAATATAATTTTTTTGGGCCCAAAAGCAGGACCCAAATAGGGTGTGAGACTAAATCCTAGTATTCAACCTTCTGAAGATCTAATCCTAACAGTAAGTGAATATATATGGCCGGTAATATGAAAAGATGCAGTAAACAAGGAAGTACTCAGCAGTAACAATTCCAAATATCACGTAAGCAGGAATTCAAGAAGGTAACCCTCTAAAAGTACACAGAGCCAATCCCCTCGGGTTCAGTTATAAGAATATACAAAGACTCTCTGAGGAAGCACTCAAAGTCAAATCCCCTTATAGTCTAACGTGATTAAAGACTCTCTGAAAAATCTCACATAGTTAATTCCCCTTATAGTCAAAAGTAAATTAACGACTCTTGGAGGAATCTCACATGGTCAATTCCCCTTATATTCTAAAGCGATTAGGGTATCTCTGAGGAAGCTCACACGGTCAATCACCCATATAGCTTAGAAGTAGTTAGAGACTCTCTGAGGAAGCTCACATGGTAAATTCCCCCAATAGCTCAGAAGTAATTATAGACTCTCTGAGGAAGCTCACATGATAAATTACCCCAATAGTCTACTACACAAGATTCTCACATCCCTGTGTAATTCAAATGAGCATAGCAATGCAATACTTCCAAATTAAACCTCCAGAACAACTTAACTAAATAGTCTATAGCATATCATGCATGTTAGAATAAAATAATCACTCCATCCTACCGTACTAGGCATGGGAAAAACATTAATGATGCCTAACAGGATAAACAAGAGAAAACAGTCATAAACAAAAAATACATGGGTAAACACATCCAAATCATAGAAATCAACCCTATTAGAATCCCATTAAACTCTACTCAAGCATAAAAGCATGGGAGTAAATTAATAAGGTTAAGACAGGAAATACAAAATACCCCGTTCAAGGGTATTGGTCAAAATTGCACATATAAATCAAAGAAATTCAATGGAAAGGCACAAAACACCTACCTCGTTGTTGTAGGAATGATATACGTGAAACTCAATCCATGAATCCTCCAAGAACATAGTAGATCTACAAAAACATATAAGATGCTCAACCAAATATAACATGAGAAAGAGGAGGAATCAGGAAATGAAGCTCTAGAAGAAGGGAGATCTTACCAAGGTGATCCCAATGCAATCAATAGTAGTCAGATCAGAGATCACACGATGGATCGGGGGATCATAGAAGATTCGTGACCGTGCGCTTATCTCTTGGATGAAATAGGTCGAGAAGTAGGGCATTCTATCCGTTAGATGCAACCCCTGTAACTTTAATGAAAAAAAGAAAATACATAGTGTGTACTTACCGTTTTCATACCCAATATTAGGTGGCCTCCAGGTCACCCCCACAAGGACGTGAGTGCGACCATTAAATGGCCAGCACACAACTCCATGCGGCAACCGATTACACGATGTGTACTCATAAAGTACATGGCCTGTACTTCAAAAATTTCCAGAATTTATTCATTTTCTCAAAAAAACTAGAAAAGAAAAATATACATGAAAAAAAAATCCAGGTTCTTAAAAACATCCCCGCTTAATGAAATTCATCATCGAATTTCCCTAGCAATGAGGTATAGAAGAAGAAACCCCAAATAGCTCCGGCCACTACGATCGTACATCCACCTCCCTCTCCCAAGTTTCGTCTTGTACACACCCATGCTGCCATAGCACTCGTACCAGAGGCACTTACTGGCCACGGAGAAACATTGTACTTTGATCAAAAATCCCAATAGGATTCTCCTCGAAGGATGCAACCACATCCAACTCAACTTCCTCGGGTTTGAAAGCATGAGACAGGTCTGAGAAGTAATGTCAAAGATGAGAAACATGGAAGATGGTGTGCATAGCCCGGTACCTCTGGGGTAAATGAAACCGATAGGAAATAGAAAAACTCTCACCCACACCTCAAAAGGCCCGACATTCCTCAGCAAAAGATTACCCAATCTCCTAATCCTTTGGTGTCCCAACCTCAGTGTGACGAGTAGGAAAACCTGAACCCTGACCTCGAACTCCAAAGGTCATCTCCAATGATCAGCAAAAGACTTTTGTTGAGACTTTGCAGTATCCATCCTCTTCTGGATAAACCCTATCTGCTCTGTGGTCTCCTAGAGAAGACGAGGTCTCAGCATAGCTGCCTCTCTTGCATCCAGCCAACATAAGGGTGATTAGAATGGCCTACCGTACAAATCCTCACAAGGTGTCATCTGAATAGTTTGTTGAAAACTACTGTTGTAGGAAAACTCCACAAGTGGTATGTGCTTCTCCCAAGAACCTCTAAAATCTAGATTATATGCACATAGCATGTCCTCAAGCACCTGAATCATATATTCATATTTTCCATCTATCTGGGGATGGTAGGCTGTACTCAAAAGTAACTATGTACCCAAAGCCTTCTGAATCCCCTGCAAGACTGGAGAAATAAAATGAGCATCCATTTCTGAAAAAATGGACTGTGGAACTCATTAAAATGTACAATTTCACAGATGTAAAACCTTCCCCACTCATCAACACTGAATTTATCCTTGATCGGTAGGAAGTGAGCAACCTTTGTGTGTCTGTCAATGACAACCCATACTGCATCATTCCCTCGAGTCGACCTTGGAAAACCGGTCACAAAATCCATCACGACGTCATTCCACTTCCACTCGAGCATGGGTAACTTCTTTAAAATACTTACTATTCGTTGATAATCCTCCTTTGACTAATGTCAGGTGGAATATTTCATGATGAAACCAGCAATATATATCTTCATACCTGCAGAAATATAATCTATTTGGGCCCAAAATCATGACACAAAGAGGGTGTGATACTAAATCCTAGTAGGCAACCACCCAAATATTTGTTCCTAACAGTCAGTGATTATATATGGAAGTTAATATTCAAATATGAAGTAAATAAGGAAGTAATCAGTAGTAACAATTCCACATATCATGTAAGAAGCTAGTCAAGATAGTAACCCTCTAGGATGTACACACAACCTATCCCCTCTGGTTCAGTTATAAGAATATAAAAAGTCTCTATGTGGAAGCACTTAAAGTCAAATCACCTTATAGTCAAAAGTGATTAAAGACTCTCTAAGGAATCTCACACGGTCAATTCTCCTTATAGTCAAAAGTAATTTAAGGACTCTTTGAGAAATCTCACACGATCAATTCCCATTATAGTCTAAAGTAATTAGATACTCTCTGAGGAAGTTCACACAGTCAATTCCCCCTATATCCAAGAAGTAATTAGAAAGTTTCTGAGGAAGCCCACACAGTCAATTCCCCATATAGTCCAAAAGTAATTAGAGACTCTATGAGGAAGCTCACATGGTCAATTCCCCCTATAGTTTACTACACCAGGTTCTGACGACATTGTGTAAGTCAAATGAGCATAGTAATGCAATATGACCAAATTAAGCCTCCCAAACTACTTAGATAAATAGTTTACAACATATCATGGTTGTCAGAATAAAATAATCACTCCATCCTACCATACTAGGCATGGGAAAAACATCAAGGAATCCTAACATTTTAAACAGGACCAAACAGTCGTAAACAAAATCTAAATGGGAAAACACATCCAAATTATAGAAATAAACCCTATTCACATCCAATTAACCTCTACTGAATCATACAATCATGGAATGCAGTTAATAGGGTTAAAATAGTCAATACGCAATACCTCGTTCAAGTGTATTGGTCAAAATTGCACATATAACTCAATGAATTTAAATGGAAAGGCACAAACCACCTACCTCACAGTTTTAAAAACAATATACATGAACCTCAAGCCTTTAATATCGCAAGAACACCATAGATCTAGAAAAACATATAAAACGCTCAACTGAAGATAACATGAGAAAGAAGAGGAATCAGGAAACGAAGCTTTCTCAGAGAAGAATCGTGGTCTTACGGTTCTCCCTCGGTCGAACTAGGTTGAGAAGTAGGCATTATGTCCATCAGATGCAACCCAGATACGTTTAATGAAAAAAAGAATATACACAGTGTGTACTTTGGAGTTACATAGCGTGTAATTTCCATTTTCATACCCCGCATTAGGAGGCCTCCAAGCCACCCCCACGCGGCTGTGTGTGCGGCCATTACACGGCCAACACATGACTTCATGCTAAAACTGAGTACACGGAGTGTACTCATAATGGACACGACATCTACTTCAAAAATTTCCCGAATTTCCTATTTTTCTCAAAAACGGCCAGAAAAGGAAAACATGCCTGAAAAAAATATATAGGTTCTTATAAACATCCCCCCTTAAATAAATTCATCCATGAATTTCCCTAGCAAGGAGATACAGAAGAAGAATCCTCGAACAGCTCCAACCACTACAATCATACATCCGCCTCCCTTGCCCAAGTCTCATCCTATACTCGCCCATGCTGCCAGTGCAACCATACAAGAGTCACATATAATCCATAGAGAACATTTGTACTTTGATTGACAATCTGAAGAGGATGCTCCTCGAAGGATGCATCCACTTCCAACTAAACATCCTCATGTTGGAAAGAATTATACGGGTCTGAGAAGTAAGGTCGAACCTGAGAAACATGGATGACATCATGCATAGCCTGATACCTCTGAGGTAACTACAACCGATAGGCAACCATCACAACTCTCTCCAACACCTCAAACGGCCTGAAGTATCTCGGAGAAATCTTACCCTGTCTCCTAATCCTTCAGTGTCCCAACCTTGTTGTGAAAGGTAGGAAAAACTGATCCCCAACCTCCAACACCAGAGGTTGTCTCCGCTGATCATCATGAAACATCTATCAGGACAGTGCATTATCCATCCTCTTCTGAATCAACACTATCTGCTCTGTGGTATTTTGGACAAGACAAGGTCCCAGCATTGCTGCCTCTCCTGCCTACAGCTAACATAAGGGTGATCAGAATGACCTACCATACAAAGACTCCCAAGGTGCCATCTGAATAGTCTCTTGAAAACTATTTTTGTTGGAAAACTAAAAAAAATGTGTGTGCTTCTCCCAAAAACCTCCAAAATCTAGAATTCATGCTCATAGTATGTCCTCAAGCACATGAATTGTACGCTCGGACTGGCCATCAGTCTAGGGATGGTAGGATATACTCAAAATTACATGTGTACTCAAAGCCCTCTGAAGCCCCTATGAGACCCGAGAAGTAAAACGAGCATCCATATCTAAATAAATGGAGTGTGGAACCCCATGAAAACGTGCAATCTAACGGATTTAAAACCTTCCAAGATGATTAACACTGAAGGTCTCCTTGATTGGTAAGAAGTGACCAACCTTTGTGAGTCTGTCAATTACAACCTGTACTACATCACTCCCTCGAGGTGACCTCAGTAAACCGGTCACAAAATCCATCGCGACATCATTCCACTTCCACTCAGGAATGGGTAACTACTCAAAAATACCTGCTGGTCATTGATGCTCCACCTTTACCTACTGACAGGTGGAACACTTCCCGATGAAACAAGTAATATATCTCTTCATACATCACCACCAATACTGATGGTGTAGATCACGATACATCTTGGTGACAATAGGATAAACTACCCAAACTGAGGAATGAATTTCCCACATCAGCTCCTCGTGTATGTCTACTGGAACCCATACGGCCCCTGAAAATGCAATATCTCATCCCTGTCTATGGTCTATCCAGAAAAAGGGTCCTCTCCTAACATGCATTCCTGTAGGACTAGGCCATTAGAATCTAATAACTACCTCATTCTTACTTGATCAAGAAGAGTATATGTAATTGCTATAGAAGATAGAAACATCTTCCCCTGTCGATTGTGCACCCCCAAATGCATCTCAGAGAACAGTGCCTTATGGTGCCACTCACTGCTAGCCTCCTGAACTGCCTGAATCTGTGTCCTCCTGCTCAACGCATCAGCCACTGTGTTTCCTTTACCAGCCTTGTAGGAAAGCACAAAGTCAAAGGTCTGAAGGTACTCAACCCACCTTCATAGTCTCAAATTTAGATCACGCAGAGTGAAGATGTACTTGAGACTCTTATGGTCAGTGAAAACCACCAAATTATCTCCCATAAGATAATGTTTCCCATAGCATAAATCATGAACAACATCATCCAACTCTAGATTGTGTGTTGGGTAATTCCTCTCATGTGGCCGCAACTTCTGAGACCTGTACACAATGACTCCTTCCCCTTTCATAAGCACTTCTCCATGCCTGATACTTGATGCATCACAATACATAGTATATATTTTCCTTGCTATGTAAATACTAGTATCAGTTTTGAATTCAACTTCCATTTCAACTCCTGAAAGGCTGACACACAAAAATCTGACCACAAGAATGTTGCACCCTATATTGTCAGATCAGTTAGTGGTTCTGATAAGTGTGAAAAGTCCTGTATAAAATGTATGTAGTATCCAGCTAGTCCTACATAACTCTGCACCTCAAACACATTATTCAGCTACTCCCAGGAAAATACTACTCTCATTTTCTCTAGGTCTACTTAGAATCTTTTCTCTGAGATAACATGACCCATGAAGTGAATTAGATCCATCCAACAGTGGAATTTTGAGAGATTAACATATAACTGATTCTCTCTCAGTGTACTCAAAATGATCTCAATATGGGTAGCATGGTCATGTCGAGTGTGAGATTACACCAAGATATCGTCCATGAAGACCAAAATGAAGGAATCCAAGTATGGATGGAAAACTCGGTTCATCAGTGCCATGAAAACTGAAGGCACATTAGTGAGACTGAACGGCATAACTACGTACTCTTATAGACCATACCGGCTCTAGAAGGCAGTAAGAGGTATATTTGATGGTATAATACACAACAGATGATATTTGGATCTCAAGTCAAACATTGAGATCACCCGGGCTCCACAAAACTGGTCAAAGACATCATCAATCCACGGCAAGGGATATCCGTTCTTGACCTTCAACTGGTTCAATTACCGATAATCTACACAATGTCAGAGGGTACCATCCACCTTCTTCATAAAAAGGACCCGAACCCCAACGAGAAGTACTGGGTCAGATGAAACACTTCTCCTACAACTCCTCCAACACCTTTTTGAGCCCATTTAACTGTGGAGTAGGAATCCTATAAGGAAGAATGGGCACCAGTGCTACTCCTGGAACAAGCTCAATAGAAAATTATACCTCTCACTCTGGAGGAAAACCAAAAAAGTCTTCTGGAAAGACATCCCTATAACGATCCACCACTAGAAGAAATTCTATCTTTTAAGTCGCCTGGTCATCCAGTGTAACAACCCAAAATTTCACAGAACGTTATTTAATCAAAGTCATTCAATAACTTTCACTACATGCAACCCTGAGTTCAAGCCCACCACGACTTACCAAACTAGATGTTCAAAAGTAGTTATGAATAGTGTTAACTGAATTTTGAACTCTATATAATCCCTATAATTTTAGAATCCATATTATGAGTTTCTTAGACATAAAGTAAGAAAAAATTTATTTTTTCAGATAAAAGATGTATTTTTCAAAAAATTCAATTTTACCAAATTTTAACCGAAAACCCTTTTTAAATAAAATATTTGAAACTTTTATATATTCAATTTGACAAAATAAACTTATTATTTAGAATCAGGACATAAGAATTGAGTTTCAATAAATTTTTGGTGTTTTTCTGATAACATTCATATTTGGCTGAATATTGAAAAATACTATATTTTAACTAAAAACAACTATTTTAATCAAAATAATTTATAGTGTTGAATTATACATTTTAATGGTTTGGAAGTATAATTAGATTATATTTTTACCATTTAATCCAATTATAGTCATTGTAAGTTATTTCACTTTGAAATTGGACATAAACAAGTGCCAATCTTTTGACAGTTATTATTTATAAAAAATATGTGTTTTGGTTTTGACAACTAGAATTAAATTTAAATTAATTAAATTAACTTCTATGTGTTGAAATTGGTAAAATAGAATAAATTTTTGAATTTGAAATATCAAAATTATCTTAGGGTGAATTTTTGGTTATTTTCCGAAAACATTCAATTTGTGATGAATAGTGGAAAACACTGAGTTATTGTTTAAAACCGACTTTTTATTTAAATAATTATTTATTTTATTTAAATTTATTTTATGTTGAAATAGATAATAAAACATATTTAATTTTAATTTAATTCATTGAAGTCAGTTTATAATAAATTTAGATATATAAAAACATTACTGAACTTTTTACCGTCTCTTTCCCACCTCTTAGGAGCATTTCAAAATTTACATAAAACATAATTTTACCACTTTTGTGAGTTTAATTTTAAAAATCCGAGAGACACGGTTGATATCAGTAAGTAAAATTTAGTTCAATAAGATGAAAGTAATTTTTTGTGAATAGTAACTTTTTACATTTATTTACCACGGTTAAAAGTAAATAGAGTAATTAAGGGTAAAAATAATATTATTATTACCCTAAAATATGTCCTAATTATATTGGATAATTATAATTCGACCAAAAACAACTTTAGGAATAAAATATGAACCTTTTTGGTCCACTTAGATTAGATTAGGACATTTATTATTAAATAATTCAAAGAAGAGTTAAAAGTGTTAAATTCAAAGTTTAATAACTAAATGATTTTTAATATAGGGTTATACATAAGATAAACTTGACTATAAATATGAATTATAAATCTAAATATATTTCATATATAATGGTATTTTATTTAGAATTTTTAGACATTATATAATTAAATTTATTTATGAAACAATGATGATGTAGTAATTACCGTATTAATGAATTATTAAAATAATGGACATTATAAATATCCAAATAAATGTAATTTGAGACTTTTTATGAATGAAACTAATTTTATAGGTTAATAAGAAATTATAGGATTGGTTAGATGAATTTTTTTCAATGTACTAATGCAGTTATGAATTTAGAAAAACAAAATACCAAATACTGTCAAAATTGACATAAAAGAGTTTTTAAAACATATATTATATTATTAATTGATATTATATTCCTAAAAATATAATATTCGTCCAAAATCCATATATAATGATAGGTTTTTCATTAATTAACCAGTTGGGGTTCTCTTGGAAGTTTATAGTAATTTTATTAAACATATAATATAAAAATACAAAGAGACTTGGTAACTGTCAAACTATTTAACTAAGACTTAAATATAAAGTTAAAGTTAATATAGAGACCCAAAAATGTCTATAACCTATTGTATGAGTGGTTTTCGACCCATGCCCATATTATCCTTTAAATAATTCATTTTTGAGCCATTATAAACCTAAAATTATTTTATTATAAAATAATATTTCTAACTTTTGCTAAGGTGCCCATCACCCCTCTTATAATAGGGGAATCCCCATTATCTCTAATTAACACCCTGAAATCCATTTGGATCGGCCAACCCCACACAAAATACCCTCTAAACCATACTCCCTTCATAGGTCTTCCTTTAGTCAGAAAGCCAACCTACAGAGCCCTTTCGATCAAATCAAAAGGAAGAACCCGAAGAAGAGGAAATTATTTAATCACCTCTTTAAAGTTCTTTTCTTCTTCCACAACATCTTTCTTTGTTGTTTCCATAATAAAATAACGAATACAGTATCTTCTCTATACTGTGATGTTATTATAAATATGGTACAACCATATACATTATTCTATCCATCCTTTTAATGACATGTCACCATACGTGCGTATGCACGGCTTACAGTCTCCACGTCGTGGTGTAATTGTTATTCAATACATTATTATTTGGATGGGTATAATAATGATGTGTAATTGGTGTAAATAAAAAATAAAAAATTATAATTATTCTGTATAAATGATATACCATGCAATTATATATTATTCTAATATCAAAAGAATGATATTGTCGCTCGTGCATACGTACTAATTACCGTCTCCACGATGCGATGAGATTCATTTCCACGTCACCATTCAAAGATGATTATAAAATTATATATAATTAATAGGTATGTCATATATGAAATTAAAATTCTACTGGATATATATATATATATATTTACATTCATCTGGTTCACTTACTTCCATTCAATATGATATGAAAACAGAAACCACGTTTAAGCGTACGTACGACCTACCGTCTCCATGAACAGTATTTTCCATTTAATATATCAATCTATTATACATATTTATTGTAGCGACCTGAAGCTTGAAGTAAATAGATATTAAATTACTTTTGCGGAATACTTAATACATAACAAAAATAGACACACAAGGACCGTAATAGTTTAGTGTCTTTGGAAACTTGGAACGTAATCTTCTAATCGAGGTGAAAGATCTTCAACATCTCCCATAAAGATCTTCCACTTTTTGTTTCCTTACCTAAAAACTTTATTTTAATCCTGGGGGAAAATAAAACATAAAAAGGGTGAGCTGAAATGCTCAGTAAGGGTAAGAATGGATAAATTAAAACATACCATATACATTTGAACTTAAAAACATGAACATAATGTTTAAACATAAAAAGCTTGAGAAATGACATAAAACATGGAAGTACGTAAGGCATAGATCATAAAGAAACATTAAGAATGATAAAATAGCATGGGAATAAAACATGTAATTGTGGCATCCATTAAGCACATGTAATGATTTCCATAGTAGCCAAGGCATTACTACCAAGACCATCTTAGTGGACAAAGTCCCTTTCTGAATCGAGTTGAACCAGTTTAACTTGTCGTTCCAGCCATGTCTATCTCACGAGATATAAATATTTACCCAATGCATAGGAGTGAGATATAGGTCCCACCCATCTCATAATGATACCATTCATATGTGTGCCACAAAATCATAAATCATACATCATTGCATAACCCATGTAATAAAAATAGGATTCTTAAACAACATGACATCATAAAACAATTCATATAAGATAAAGTAATTCATAAAAATAATTCCATCACAACATAATCAAATCAATGTAATAATAGGGACATAAATAGAACCCTATATTATCTTAGATGGAAAATAATTTTGATAAAACACTTGAACTCCATTCTTGAGGAAAATATCCTTTATACTTAATTTTTTTTTCCTTTCTTAGCATGTCATACAATTTAAACTAAAATAAGTTGATTAAAAATAAACAAGAAAACTTGTAAAGTATGCTTCTTGGAAATAATGTTTTAAAAATCCATTCATGCCGCATATGTTAAAAAAACATTCTTTCCGTACTTTTGTCGGAAAAGTCAAAAAGTACCTCGTACGAAAAATGACAAAAGATTCCTTTTATATATTTTACTAAAAACTCACCGAAGGGTAAAATTGGATTTAAACAATTGTAGGTAGATGGAAACAATATTACATATTGAGGAAACATGGATGTGGATGATAAAATACACCCCAGTAAATACCAAAGTATAAATAATCTCAGATAAAATGAGATTGTGATATTTTCCCTTAACTTAGGTCTGATATGCTTCGTACGTATACAAAACTCCTGTATAATGATTTAAATAATGTCATTGACTTATTACAGAATCATATTAATTGTTATTATATCATATATGGTTCACTTATGAATTTATATTACCAGTTCTTTTGTAAATTCATGTTAAAGTAGAGTTTTGGGTAAAATTGTTTCATTTGTCGTTCGTGTTTTAACTTGTAATTATTCATATGATTACTTAGATCATGATTACCTACATCCAGAATGTAAAAAATGATTTATATATAATATATATTCAGAATATATATATAATGGATTGATAAATGGAAAGAAATACACCGTTCATGGAGACGGTAGGCCGTACGTACGCATGAACGCTGTTTTCGTTTCCTTATTGAATTGAATGGAATTAAGTAGATGACATAAATATATATATACATAAATCCAGTAGCATTATTATGTCATATATTTCATGATTACTTATTATATATACATTATAATCATTCTTGAATGGTTATCATGGAGAGTGAATCTCATCGCTTCATGGAGACGGTATTCCGTACGTACGCACGAGCGATGATATCATTCCCATGATCGTGGAATTTTATTAAAGTGTATGTATAATATTACAGAATCAATATCACTTTAAAATAATCATATATATTCATTAATTTCACCATTATACCGATCCATGTAAGGTGGTGGTGGAAATTAGATTACACCACGGCGTAGAGACGGTATTCCGTACGTACGCACGCGCGGTGATTTCCATTTTCCGTAGGATGGATAGATGGTGAAATATGGTTGTTTCATAATTATAATAACATATCAGTATATGAGTGATACTGATTTTATTACCTCAAAATGAAACAAATAAAAAAGAATAAGTGGAAGAAGAAATAAAGTTGAAAGAATCGGTAACAGACATTACCTCTTCTTTGAAGCGCCTCTTTGAGACCTCCTCTTAGGGTACTAAAATTTGTCTTTGAAGAAGACCAGGACCTCTAGGATGTTTCTAGGGAAGTGGAGAAGAGAATTTGTCAGGGTTTTTCCGAGATTGAAGGATCAAAGTGGTGTGAGGAAGAGAGGGAGGAGGTGCCCTTTTATAAGGGAGGAGAGGGGCACCTTTGGAATAACTAAAAATATTATTTTATTATAAAGTCACATTAGGTTTTTAATAGCTCCAAATTGATATATTTCGAAGCTAAGGTGGGGATGGGTCAAATTCATCTCATCCAATAGAATTTGGATAAGTTTAGTTTACTATTTTAACCTTATCATTTAGATTTAACTTTAAGTTATATAATTTTAATTTTACCGTGTCATTTTGTGTTCTTACACTATAAGGTTAATAAACCTACTATAACAAGCCAAACGAACCCCAAGTTTTTATTATTAATATATATAACCTTATATAAGTAATTTTTCTGAACCTTAGATTTTTAGGAATATAATAACAATTAATAATATAATATTTTTTTTAAAAACTATTTTATGTCAATTTTGACACTATTTGGTAATTGATTTTTGTGAAAATCATAACAGAATGATTAGTTAGAAAAAATTAATTAAATCAATAATAACATATCATATTAACATAGAAAATTATTGGAATTAATAAAAAGTCTCAAATTACATTTATTTTGGTATTTATAACATCAATTATGTCAATATTTCATTAATAGGATAATTACTGCATCATCATTGTATCATAAATAAATTAACTTATTTTAAGTCTAAAAACTACAAATAAAATACAATTATGTTGGAAATCTTTTTAGATTTCTAATTAATATTTATAGTATAATTTATCTTATGTATAACCCTATATTAAAAATTATTTAGTTATTAAACTTTGATTTTAACTATTTTAACCCTTCTTTAAATAAATTGATAATAAATGTCCTAATCTAATCCAAGTGGGCCTAAATGGTCATATTGTATTCCTAAGGTTGTTTTTGGTCGAATTACACTTATCCAATAGAATTAGGACATGTGTTAGGGTAATAATAATAACACTTTTACCCTTAATTACCCTATTTACTTTTAACCGTGGTAAAAAAGTAAAAAGTTACTATTCACCAAAAATTATTTTAATCTCATTGAACCACATTTTAGTCCTTGATATTAACAGTGTCTCTTGGATATTTGAAATTCCACTCACAGAAGCGGTAAAATTAAGTTTTATGAAAAATTCAGTTTTTTTAACTACCACTTAGTGGTTTCACTATTCATCAAAAAATAAAAGTTTCCAGAAAAATACCAAAAATTAGGCCTAAGCTATATTTGATATTATGAATTCAAAAATGATGTCTATTTTATCAAATTCAAAAAATATCAGTTACATTAAATAATTTAAAATTTAATTCCCGTCGTCAAAACAAATAGCGTGTTTTTAAGAGATAATAACTATCAGAAGATTGACACTTGTTTATATCTGGTTTAAATGTGAAATTACATCCAATGACCAACATTGTATTAATTTGTAAAAATATATTCCAAATATAATTTAAAACCACTCAAATTAATAATTTATCACTATTAATTATTTTGATTAAAAAAGTTGTTTTTAATTAAACTTTAGTAATTTTCACTATTCATCAGAATATGAAAGTTATCCGAAAAGTACCAAAATTTCACCCTAAGCTAATTTAGATATTCCAAATCCAAAAATTAAGTCATTTTTGAAAGATAAAATTTATAAAATTTCAAAAACTGGGTATTACTTTTCATAATGGCTAGTTCATAACAATATTATAATAATATATCATTTAGTGAAACTCGGTATTGCGTACTACACACGCTATCGTGGATGGTCGCAATTGCGTGTAATGCAAGCCAAGTTAGGGATGTGTGTAGTGCAAGCTCCTTTTGGTGTAGCATACGACACAAGACATCAATAAAATTAAAAATAATATTTTTCATAAATTCTCGGGGTGTTACATTTATATTCTAAATATATATTATATATAAATAATTTTTTATATTCTTTAACTATTTAAATAATGATCTAAATTATACGATCAAGAATAAAAAGTTAAAATACGTTCGATAAAGAATGCGACTATTACCTGAAATGTTAATTTAACATGGAAATCATTATTTAATGTGTAATATAAAGTAATAAATGAATCATTTATGATATAATAAATATTGATATAGTTATTTTATAATCTAATAACCTACAATGGTCATTATTAAAGAGGTTAAACATACCCTCAATAAATGGAAAGTGCAAGGTAAGGGTTAATTTCACATTCTCTTTATTATCTGAGGTTGTTTTTATGTAAGTATCTACTAGGACATATTTATTATCCATGTCCTTATTTCTTGAATGTTTTTCAAATGGACTTTCTAAGGGACTTTTTTTTACTAAAACATCATTTTAAATGTTTTAAATGTTTATTCTATTAAATCACTCTCATTAATGTTCATGTTATCAAAATGGTTTTTAAGGATTTATCTATACGAACATGAATGTTTTAAAAATGTTAATTCCATTCAAAAGTTTCAAAGTGGTATGGAACACTTTGGTTCAAAAATGTCTTGAAATGTATTCTATTCTAAATTGTGTGACTTATAAATGTTGTCATGAAAAAAGGATATTTCTCTCAAAGAGTTTTACAAATCATTTTCATCTAGGTCAATATCCCTTAATGAATTTTAAAATTGTTTGAAGTAGACTTGTTATGATACAAATCATCCCTATTATATTGAAGGTTTTGTGATATGTTTGGATGTGGATGTGTTATTTTTATACCATTCATAGATTATGGTTAAAGTATTGAATTTTCGTATGCTAGTTTTAATACGAATATTAATGTTATTTTAAACCATTTCATATGAGGAATGCATTGGACTGAGTAACTGAAAGGTGAATCCCACTATAGCTCCTCGATGCATCAGTAGGTCTAATGAGACAAACTAGTGACTTGGAACAAGGTTTTGATGGAATATTATTTGTAGTATTAGAACAAGGCCTTGACTATGAGGTTATGAAGTTTAGAATTATGCATTCTATCATTATGAAAGTGGCTATTGATATTGCATGTGATTATTCAACTAGTAGAATATCCATGTGAATAAGTAAATGAAATTATTTGATTTTAGATTTTCCATTTTATGATGAATTTCATGTTTAAAATACTTTTGTTTTATTCTTATATATTGCCTTAAACGTTTATGCTTATTTATGAAAGTTTCCGTTATATTGTTATCCTTACTGAGCATCGGACTCACGCCTTTCTATGTTTTATTTTTCTAAGGATGCAAAGATTTATATTATATCTGACCTTCAGGGATAGTCTATGGGATATCAGTGTTTTCTATGGAAACTATGTTGTTGTAGTTTTCTATTTTATGATGTAATGTAAAATATCTGAATGTATCTAGTACATCAAAATCTACTAAACTATTCTGTGTTTTGAGATGAGATCTTTTGTGATCATTCCAATGAGACGTAATAATGCACTAACTCTGGGCTTCTGGGGTCAGGATGTTACAATTTGTATTAGAGGAAGTTTAGTAAAAACCCTGGGAACTAGATTTAGATTAATTCTGATTAGAGCACATAGCCCTATGATAGACATTGAGAATTAGTATATAAGAACTTCCTAGAATTTTGGTACTATAGAGATCTTGTGAGTTTTCCAAAAAAATACCTCTCTATATGGATATGAGCAGGTAGAGACGACTCTGGCACAGATGTACCTAGGGGTAAAACCTGAAAACACCACTTTGAGCTAGACTCAAATAGGAACATGGGCACGACAACAGGCATTGCTGCACTCTTGGCTACGACACTTCCGGGGGATATGCTTAGGAGAATTCTCATTTTATTTAGAAATAATTATGAAGGATTTACGAGTATATACCTCCTCAATGAAAATATTTTTATGATTATGTATTATATCCATAAACTATTCAATTTACATTAGTTATTTTACAAGTTTGGAATTATTCATTTCAATTCATAAACAGACCTAGTGTATGCCATTGTATAGAAATGGCACCTAGTAGAAGGAATGTGAACTCCATCAATACGTATGATCCAAAGAGTAAGAAGGATCATTTCTTTCACGGTATTAATCCAACATTTATAAGGGAAATAGTTTCCCATGTATTCTCAACATATGAAGAAATATTATCATGTGTTAATAAGATAAGTAAAGAATTATCTGAGCCCTATGGCTTTAAAGGGAAGCAAGAGAAGAAAAGGATGGAAGAGAGAAAGATAGATAAATGGATGAGGGAAAAGAAGGATTTTCCCACATTTGATAACGATGGAAAGAATCACCTTGTAAAATGCTTGAAGGTAATGTGAGGTTTTTATAAGTGTGGAGAAAAAGGACACCAAGTACGTGATTGCAAGCGTAAGAAAAAAGATTCAAATATAAAATGCTTCATCTGCAAGGAGTTGGGACACTACACGAGTCAATGTCCAAATCATCAGAGTATTCCCCAAATGCTGCTATTGGATAATAATAATGTTATGATACTACCAAAGATGAAGAAGAATGATTAGATTTCTTACGTTTTTATTAAAGTATTATGTCATTTTAGTATTGTATTAATGATGTATATTTTATAAGAATTATAGAGTATATAAGGATTGTAATGCAGTACTATTTCATTAAGGACTTGAGATTATGTAAAACTATGAATAGTGACTCAATAGCTGGTTATATTTTTGGAAAATATATGGTTGAGTGAAAGATAAACCAGAATATGGTTTTGATACCTAGGTAGTGATTTTTGGAATAATACATCATTTATTTGGATAAATTATATTGGATATTCTTGAATACCGTGAAACTAATTAATGATTTTTATATTCCATCATTGTTGGAGTTTACAACATTTTTGGATACAAGGAGTATATCCAGTATTATATAAGGAATAAGGGAGCATGAATGTAATCAATAAGGGATTATGGTAATTCAGGATGTTGAAGTGTTTTAAAAGAATACATGATGAAGGTGTTCACATGTTATTATGTGGAAAAAATGATCTTAATTGTGTTTACCTTCCTTATAAATTTTGGACTATGAGTTTGGACTGATGTATTTTTGATAATTCTAGTTTGAGATTATTTTTGGGATTTCCATAAAAACGGACAACTTGGAGTTCAGGTGGGAAACTATCGCGTCCAGAAAGGCTGTAAGACTTAAACTATCAACTAAAGGGTGACAAGGGTGTATCACCTACCACTAGCCCACGTGATTCCCTAGATTTAATAATGTATTTTTTTAAAAGGTCTGGTAGATCAATTATAAAATAAATTTTTTTTGGAACCTTATAGAAATAGTATAAATAGAATATTTTTTTAAGTTCTATAATCTTTTAGAGTGAAAGATGATTTTGTGGTATAAATTAGTTAAAGGATGGTACTATTCTTGTCAAGTATATATATTTTTAATTTTCTTATTCTATGAAAAATTAATTCTTAATATTCAGGTAATGGATCTTAAAACTAAAATTGTGTTATCCTAATACCTTATGTTTTGTTGAGTTGATGATATATTAAATAATCATAGATTGATGGCTTTGAGGCCCTCAATTATACAATTGTTTGTGACTGAGGACCTCAATCACTCCCTATAAATATTTATGTTTTTACTCCAATAATGTGTCTTTAATTTCCACCAATTTTTTCCTAATTGAGATCATAATTATGTGGTGAATTTTTTATTCCCCTTTTCCTCTTATTAAGAGTAAATTTCATTAACCCAATTCCCAATGTGGGTTTTCACACAAAGGTATTTTTTATTTTCAAACTTTTATTTTCAAAGAAAAATTTAAAATTTTTAGGATGGAATTTATTGAAGGAGGGAAGAATGTAACACCCCATGATTTCATAGTACGTTATTTCTCCAAGTAATTCCATAACTTTCACTATACACAACCCAGAGTTCAAGCGCACCACGACATAACAAACTAGCCGTTCAAAAGCGGTTATGAATAGTATTAAGTGAATTTTGAACTTTATATAATCCTTATAATTTTAGAATTCATATTATGAGTTTCTTAGACATAATGTAAGAACAAATTCATTTTTTTCAGATAAAAGAAGTATTTTTCAAAAAATGCAATTTTACCGCCTATTAATGGAGAACCCTTTTTAAATACAATATTTAAAACTTTTATATATTAAATTTGACAAAATAAACATCTTCTTTACATTCGGGACATATGAATTTAGTTTGAATTTTTTTTTGGTGTTTTTCTGATAACTTTCATATTTGGGTGAATAGTGAAAAAATACTATATTTTAACTGAATTTTTTTTATCAAAATAATTCATATTGTTGAATTATAAATTTTAATGTTTTGGAAGTATAATTAGATTATATTTTTACCTTTTAATCCAATGATGGTTATTGTAATTAGTTTCACGTTGACATGGGACATAAACAAGTGTCAATCTTTTGATAGTTATTATTTCTTAAAAATATGCTTTTTGGTTTTGACATCATGAATTAATTTTAAATTAATTAATGAAACTTCTATGTTTTGAAATTGGTAAAATAATATTCAGTTTTGAATTCGGAATATCAAAATTATCTTAGGGTGAATTTTTGGTATTTTTCTGATAACATTTGATTTTTGTTGAATAGTGAAAAACACCGAGTTATTGTTTAAAACCGATTTTTTATTTAAATAAATATTTATTTTATTTCAATTTATTTTAGTTTAAAATAGATACATAATACCTATATATATTCAATTTAATTCATTTAATTCATTTTATAATAATTTTAGATATATAATAAATTTATTGAACTTTTTACCATCTTTTACCCACCTCCTAGGAGTATTTGAAAATTTATATAAAACTAAATTTTATAGCTTCTGTGAGTTGACTTCAAAAAATATGATAGAAATGGTTGATATTAGTAAGTAAAATGTTGTTCAATAAGATTAAAATAATTTTTTGTGAATTTAAACTTTTTACTTTTACTTACCTTGGTTAAAAGTAAACTGGGCAATTAAGGGTAAAAATGATATTATTATTACCTTAACACATATCCTAATTCTATTTGATAACTTTATTTCGACCAAAAACAACCTTAGGAATAAAATATGAACCTATTTGGTCCACTTTTATTATATTAGGATATTTATTCTTAATTAATTTAAAGAAGAGTTAAAAGTGTTAAATTCAATGTTTAATAACTAATCATTTTTAATATAGGGTAATAAAAAAGATAAATTTGACTACAAGTATTAATTAGAAAGATAAAACAATTACTACATAATGATATTTTATTTATAATTTTTAGTCATTAAATAATTAAATTTATTTGTGACACAATGATGATGCAGTAATTTCCTTATTAATGAAAGATTAAAATAATTGACATTATAAATATCCAAATAAATGTAATTTTATAATTTTTATGAATTCCACTAATTTTATAGGTTAATAATATGTGTTAGGGTTGGTTAGGGGAATTTTTTTGAATTAATAATGTTGTTATAAATTTAGAAAAAACAAAATATCGAATAGTGTCAAAATTGACATAAAAGTGTTTTTAAAACATATATTGTATTATTAATTGATATTCTATTCCTAAAAATATAATGTTCAGAAAAAAACATATATAATTATAGGTGTATTATTAATTAACCACTTGGGGTTATATTGTATGTTTATAGTACGTTTATTAACCATATAATATAATAATACAACTAGATAAGGTAAATGTCAAACTATTTAACTAAGAGTTAAATATAAAAGATAATGTTAATATAGTGGCCTAAAACTGTCTAAAACCAATTTATTGAGTTGTTTTCTACCCATACATACCTTATACATTAAATAATTTATTTTTGTGCCATTACAAACCTAAAATTATTTTATTATAAAATAATATTTCTAGCTTTTCTTAAGGCGCCCCTCACCCTCTTATAAAAGGGAACCACCCTTCTCTCTAATTCACACCCTAAAATCCATTTGGATCTACCAAAACCTACCCAAATACCCTTTAAACTTTCCTCCCATCATCCTAGAGGCCTTAATTTAGTCATAAATCCAACCTATGGATCCATTTTGATCGAATCAAAAGGAAAAACCCGAAGAAGAGGTAAATATTTCATCACCTCTTTCAAGTTCCTTTCTTCTTCCACTACCTCTTTCATTGTGGTTTATATTATAAAATAATAACTCCAGTATCTTCTATATACTGTGATGTTATTATAAATATGGTACAATCATATTAATTATTCTATCCATCCTTTGAATGAAATGTCACCATATGTGCGTACGTACGGCTTACCGTCTCCACGTCGTGGTGTAATTGTTATTCAATACATTATTATTTGGATGGGTATAATAATGATGTGTAATTGATTTAAATAATAAATATAGCATGATAATTATTCTGTATATATGATATATCATCCAATTATATATTATTCTAATATCAAAATAATGACATTGATGCTCGTGCGTACGTACGGATTACCGTCTCCACGATGCGATTAGATTCATTTCCACGTCACCATTCAACGATGATTATAAAAATATATATTATTAATAAGTATGTAATATATGACACAAATATGATACTTAATATATATATATATATATTTACATTCATCTCATTCACTTACATCCATTCAATACGAAATGAAAACAGAAACATCATTTATGTGTACGTACGACCTACCATCTCCATAAACCGTGTTTTCCATTTCATATATCTATCTATTAAACATATTTATATTCGTAATATATATTCTATATTAATAATTTTTTATATTCTGGATGTATTTAAATCATGATCTAAATTATACGATCAAGAATAACAAGTTAAAATACGTACAATAAAGAAAGCAATTATTACCCGAAATGTTAATATAAAATGGAAATCATTATTAAATGGGTAGTATAATGTCATAAATGAATCATGTATGATATAATGAATATTAATATGGTTCTTTTATAATCTAATAACATACAATGGTCATTATACAAGAGGTTAAATATAACCTCGATCAAAGTAAAGTGTAAGGTAAGGGTTAATTTCACAATCTCTTTATTACCTGAGGATGTTTTTACGTAAGAATCTACAGGGACATTATTATTATACATGTTCATGTTTCATGAAATAGTTTTCAAAGGGATTATTTTAAAGGAATTATTTTTACTAAAACATCATTTTAAATGTTTTAAATATATATTCTTCTAAATAAATCTCATTAATGTTCATTTTATCAAAAATGGATTTTAGGGATTTATCTATATGGAAATGAATGTATTAAAAATGCTAATTCCATTCAAAAGTTTCAAAGTGGTATGGGAAAATTTGATTCAAAAATGTCTTTAAATGTATTCCTTTCTAAATTATGGGACTTTGAAATGTTTTCATGAAAAATGGATATTAATCTCAATGAGTTTTACAAATCATTTTCATCTATGTCAACATCCATTGATGGATTTTAAACTTGTTTGAAGTTGACTTATTATGATACAAATATTCCATATTGTATTGAAGGTTTTGGGATATGTTTGAATATGGATGTGTTAATTTTTTTACCATTAATGGTTTATGGTTAATGTATTGACATTTCATATGCTAGTTTTAATATGAATGTTTATGTTATGTTTAATTATTTTCATATGAGGAATGCATTGGACTTAGTAAGTGATGGGTGGAGCCTGTTATAGCTCCTCGATGCATCTGTAGGTTTTATGAGACAAACTAATGTCTTGGAACAAGGCCTTGACAAAATCTTATTTGTTGTATTGAAACAAGGCCTTGAATACGTGGTTATGAAATCTGGAATTATGTATTCCGTCATTATAAAAGTGGCTATTGATATTTCATGTGATTATTCGACTAGAATAATATCCATGTGAATAAGTAAATGGAATTATTTGATTTTATCTTTTCCATATTATGATAAAGATAAAGTTTAAAATACTTTTGTTTTATTCTTATACATTTCTTTAATAGTTTATTTTTATTTATGAATGTTTCCTCTATATTGTTATCCTTACTGAGCATCTGAGATCACCCCTATCCATGTTTTATTTTCCCCAGGATTCCAATAAGTATATTATATCTGACCTGCAGAGATAGTCTATGGGATCTCAGTCTTGTCTATGGAAACAATGTTGTTGTAGTTTTCCATTTTATGGTGTAATGTAAACCTTATGAACTTATCTAGTACTTCCATGGATACTAAACTAATCGATCTTTCAAGACTTGATCTTTTGTGATCATGCCAGTGATATGTAATAATGCACCGACTCTGGGCATTTCGGGTTGGTGCATTACATCCAGATATAGACTAGCGATATGGGTTATAACTCCTCCCAACCCATGATTCTCGGTTCCCGCTGTACTCGGCTGGACTCATTCACCCTAATGAAGAAACTATCCACCTTATTGTGATGTGAAACTCACCCTACGACGATAACAGTCGACGAATTCCTGGAAGGGAACTAAACAGTCCACTCTGAGAATGACATCATAGCATGTCATCTCTAGGACATAGAGGTCCCATAAAAAGTGACACCCTCCAACCTGTATTGGGTACTCCTTACACTGACACACACTAGCTTTTCTAATCCCAAACTAATTATCTAGCATCAAGATATTAGCATAAGAAAATATGCAGAGCCCAATTCTCTCCACATCAGTAACTGATATAAAGATATGGGAAGCCCATGTAACGAAAAGAGCAGAAGCTAAAAATGAGGCTACTAAGATCGTACCTCGAACTGTAGAAGGTATGGGATCCTTCTTATCCTAGGTCTACTCCACTGCAAAAGTCTGACCTACACCACGACCCTATGACCCTGCCCGACAACTTTGAACTGATCCACCCTATTGTCGTTGAAAAACGGGTGACTTGATACCCCGACCATGACCTCCACCTTGTCCCGAATGGCTGGAAGAACTCCAGTTCCCTAACTGAGGAGAAATTGGTGGTGCTACTCCTGAATGAGGAGTTAGAGAAGAAACCCTGTCACCTGCTACTGGTGAGAATATCTGACAGAAGAACTGAACATGACCCATCATGCCACAAGATTGGCACTCAACTTGGTCTCTCAGGAAATTTTGCATCGTATGCCCACTCTTCCCGCACTGGTAGCATACCACCTGACTACTAGAAGAGGCATCCTTCCTGCTTTGATCTCCTCATGTAGTCTCCTTGTGGCGCATCCTGCTATATGCCGGAGAAGCACTAACCCTGGATACTAAATCGCCCTGGCTCACAGCTCCATAATCCCTCAGATTATGCTCTCTGATCACTTCCTGGTTGAAGATAAAAGATATCAAAGTAAACCTAAAGACGTAAACCTGGGATCTGATATCTTTCCTGATACCATCCTCAAACATCCGTGCAAGGAAAAACTCATCTCCTCCTAAAAGGTTGTCAAGCGATGCAGATCGATGAAGTGAGAATAATACTCTATAACTGAATGAGTACCCTGCTTCAGACTGATGAAATCTCGGGCTCGATCGACCCTCAAGGTCTCCAGATAGAATTAATCGTAAAAGATGTGTGAAAACGCATCCCAAGCCATATTCTACTGGTGTCCCGACTGTGATATCACATCCTACCACCTCATGGAGGTGTCTAGAAGCATGTTGGTAGTGAGCTTCACCCTCCGTTTTGGAGGTATCTCCAGATGCTCAAAGTTTGTCAGTATGGATTCTAGCCATGACTCTACAGCCAAGGGTACTTCATCCCCTGAGAAAGTGGGAGGATGCTGCTACTGTAATACCCACATTAATTCTTCCATTGATGGGGCAGGAGGCGGTTCTCCCTGAAAGGTCTGAATAATCCTCATAAAGCACTCCCTGATCTATGAATCAGCACCTATGTCAGGTATAACTGCTGGTTCCAATACTAGAACAACTAGAGGATCTACAGGAAGCCCCTGATATGCCATATCTGGTGTCTAATCACTGCCTTTTAACTGGCGTACAACTGGAGGACATCTCGGTGGAATGACTCTACATGGTCAAGTGTACACCTTAGATCTATATTATCAAGGAATTTAAACTTAAAAATCAAGAAGGGGATAGGAGAATTAAATAATTTATTTTTTTAAAAAAAACATGACTACATGGCATGTACAATCTCTACACAACATGTTCCCTTAATCCATTTACCTGGGCATGTACTCCTGCCAAAACTGGTCATGTAACACCCCTAACACACGACATGTTGTCCAAACACATAGCGTGTACATGAATTCTCATCCCCTGCCTGAGTCCCCTTACATGGTTAAGCCACACGGTTCCCCTAAAACAAAACTACACAATGTTTTTGTTCTAGACACGACATGTACAAGATGAGCTTCAATGACCCTTGTTGTTGGATACACGACCGGATACATGGATGAGACAACACGGTGTGTTCTGGATGGACAAGGTGCATGCTTGAAGAATTTCACCGACCCATATTGTTAGTTACACGGCTGGATTCCAGAGTTTCTCTACATGGTGTGTTCAAATTTTACACCATGTGTATAACTTAAGATTCATCCATATGTGTTGTTAGTTACATGAGCGGACACAAGGTCAACACAACACAACATGTACAACCGGTACACAGTGTGTTCCCACTTGAAATTCCTTATCCCATGTCTCTTCCCACAAGGACTATGACATGGTTAGAGACTACATGGTGTGTACATACAGTACCTGATGTATACTTAATAAAAACAGTTTCTTCCCGAATAGAAGAACACATGGCGTGTAGTCAAAACTACACAGTGTGTATTCTAGGTTTTTCCAGACAGTAAGCCTCAGAAACTACTCCAGAACCCATAAAAACTTTGAAAAAAACATTAAAACTGCCAAATTGCGATCCTTGAGGGGCCATAGTCCCCAAGAATGAAATCTTGAAATCTTATACAAGTTATAAACAAGGAAAACAAGTCAATGATTCACAAAATTCCAATTCATGATGGCCTATAACACCTCAAGAACAAATTTTTTGAATTCATGCCAAAAAAAAAACTTTCAAATAAAATACCTTATCAAACATAAGGTATTATATCAATGCATCTATCACAACAACATTCATATCTATCATAACATCTATCACAACAACATCAAATCGCTAATGAACCCTAAATGGCATGACAAGAATGCATAACATGTGATTTCTAGGAAGTGCCTATATGATTCATGAGATGGAATACCACAATCTCATCAGGTTGTGATAGAAATAGGACCTTAATAACATCAACAATAACAAAAAAACACAAGTGAGTCACCCAATGGTGAAAATAAAATCAATTGTAAAATTTCAAAACCAGAAAATTTGAAATAACGATGTAGAATGGATTTTCCCTGTACATGGGTTAGCTATTCCCAGACATAGCTTATTACCATGTACCTATTCATTCCTATCCCAGGATATAGCCTTCAAACAGTAAGTCAAGAAGAAATTAATTCTTATGGTATGACTTTGTAACATCCTGGTTCCGAAATCCACCCTAAGGCGCCCCGTACCCGGTTGGTCACAAGGCCTCATGTGAAATACCCCGAACATCAGAGTCTGCTGACTACCAGAGAGGGCCTTGGGTGTGATAGTGGGAAAACTATGCCCTCATTTCTAGAGTAACATAACAGAAGTAAAAAAAAACAAATAGCGATAGTGGAAGCAGTAATAATCCAAGAAAAAGTATACAGTGGAAGGCGGATAAAGAAACAACTGGAGCACATATATAAATGATGATTGATACATATGTCTAGGAAATCATCCAAACAAAACACAATGCTGGAATAAAATAGTACTAAACCAAATAAAAAAATAAAACTGGTAAACAACTCATCATCATCGCAAGCCTCATCTTGGTCCCATGAACTTCGGCTCCACAGAAATCAAGTAACTGAAGTAGAAAAGTGTTTTCCCTTATCTATACCTACAAAAATATAATCTAATTGGGCGCAAAAGCATGACCCAAATAGGGTGTGAGACTAAATACCAGTAGGCAACCTCCCAAAGATCTGTTCCTAACAGTCAGTTAATATATATGGAATGTAATACCCAAAGATGACGTAAGAAAGGAAGTACACAGCAGTAACATTTCCACATATCATGTAAATAGGTAGACAAGCAGATAACCCTCTGGGAAGTACACACATCCTATTCCCTATGGTATATTTATAAGAATATACACAGACTCTTGGAGGAAGCACTCACAATAAAATCCCCTTATAGTCAAAAGTGATTAAATAAACTCTGAGGAATCTCACATGGTCATTTCCCATTATGGTCAAAAGTAAATTAACGACTCTCTAAGGAAGCTCACATGGTCAATTAACCTTATAGTCTAAAGTGATTAGATCCTCTCTGAGGAAGCTCACATGGTTAATCCCCCTATATCCCAGAGGTAATTAGAGAATCTCAGAGGAAGCTCACACGGTCAATTCCCCCTATATCCCAGAAGTAATTAGAGACTCTTTGAGGAATCTTACACAGTCAATTTACCCTATAGTCTACTACACCAGGTTCCCACGGCCCTGTGTAAGTCAAACAAGCATAGAAATGAAATAGGGCAAAATTAAACCTCCAGAACTACTTAGCTAAACAGTCTATAGCATATCATACATGTCATAATAAAATAATCACTCCATCCTATCGTACTAGGCTTGGGAAAAACATCAAGGAAGCCTAACAAGAAAAACAGGACCAAACGGTCATAAACAAAACATACATTGGAAAAAACATCCAAAGCATAGAAATCAACCCTATTCACATCCAATTAACCTCTACTTAATCAAATAAACATGGGGGGATATTAAAAATGATACGATAGTCAATAAGCAATACCCTGTTCAAGGGTATTGGTCACAATTGCACATATAAATCAAATACATTCAACGGAAAGGCAAAAACCACCTACCTCGGTGTTGTAGGAATGATCTACATGAAACTCATTCCCTGAATTTCCCAATAACATAGTAGATCTTCACAAACATCTAAAACTCTCAACCGAATATAACATGCGAAAGAGTAGGAATTAGAAAATAATTCTATAGTAGAAGGGATAACTTACTGAGGCGATTCCAACACAATCAACAGTGGTCAAATCGGAGATCGGACGATGGATCAGGGGCTCAGAGAAGATTTTCAGCCATACAGTTCTCTCTCAGATGAACTAGGTCGAGAAGTAGGGAATTCAGTCCGTCAGACGCAACCTCGGTATGTTTAATGAAAAAAAAGAAAATACAAGGCTTGTACTTTCCATTTCCATACCTCGCATTAGGTGGCCCCTAGGTCACCCCCACCTAGACATGTGTGTGTCCATTACATGTAAAACACATGGTTTCATGCGAAAACCGAGTACGTGACGTGTACTCCTAAAGTATACGGAGTGTACTTCAAAAATTTCAAAAATTTACACTTTTTTTGAAAAAAAACTAGAAAAGGAAAACATACATGAAATGAAGATCCGGGTTCTTACAAACTTCCCCCCTTAAATAAATTCTTCCTCAAATTTCCCTAGTAAGGCATCGTAGAAGAAGAAACCCCGAATAGATCAAGCCATTTCATTCATACAACTGCCTCCCTCTCCCAAGTCACCTCTTGTACTCGCCCGTGCTGCCATAGCACTCATACTAGAGGCACATACTAGCCATGGAGAACCATCGTACTTCAATCAAAAATACAAATAGTATGATTCTCAAAGGATTCATCCACATCGAACTCAACTTCCTCAGGTTGGAAAGCTTGAGATGGGTCTGAGAAGAAACGTCGAAGCTGATAAATGTGGAAGATGTCGTACATAGCCCGATACATCTGAGGTAACTGCAACCGATAGGCAACCGACCAAACTCTCTCCCACACCTCAAACGGCCCGACATACCATGGATAAAGCTTACCCTGTCTTCTAATCCTTTGTTGTCCCATCCTCAGTGTGACATGTAGGAAAACATGATCCCCGACCTCAAACTTCAGAGGTCATCTCCGCTGACCAGCATAAGACTACTATTGTGATTGTGCAGAAGCCATCCTCTTTCCAATAAACAATATCTACTATGTGGTCTCCAGGACAAGATGAGGTCCCAGAATAGCTGCCTCTCCTACCTCTAGCCAACATAAGGCTGATCTACCTAGCCTACCGTACAAACCCTCATAAGGTGTCATCTGAATAGTTTCTTGAAAACAATTGTTGTAGGAAAACTCCACAAGAGGTATGCGCTTCTCCCAAGAACCTCCAAAATCTAGAATATATGCTCGTATCATATCCTCAAGCACCTGAGTCGTACGCTTGGACAAGACATCTGTCTGGGGATGGTAGGTTGTACTCAAAAGTAACTGTGTACCCAAATACTTCTGAATCCCCTGCAAGACCCAAGAAATAAAACGAGCATCCCTTTATGAAACAATGTAGTGTGAAACCCAACGAAAACGTACAATTTCATGGATGTAAAACCTTCCCGTCTCATCAACACTTAATGTCTCCTTGATCAGCATGAATTGAGAATCCATTGTGAGTCTGTTAATCACAACCCATACTACATCATTCCCTCGAGATGACCTCAGCAAACCGATCATGAAATCCATCGCAAAGTCATTCCACTTCCACTCGAGAATGGGTAACTGCTATAAAAGCCTTTCTAGTCATTGATAATCCTCCTTTTTCTACTAACAAGTGGAAGACTTAATGATTAAACCAGCAATATCTCTCTACATACCTGGTCACCAATATTGACGGTGTAGATGACAATACATCTTGGTGACACCAGGATGAACTGCCCAAATTGAGGAATGAAATTCCGACATCAGCTCCTCGCGTATGTCTGCTGGGATCCCATATGTGACCCTAAAAATGCAAGATCACATTCCCTCCTATGGTATATCCAAGAATAGGGTCCTCTCCTGACACGTTTTGCCATAGGACTAGGCCTTCAGAATCAGATAACTACCTCATTCATACTCGATCAAGAAGAGTAGAGGTAACAATTATATAAGACAGAAATGTCTACCCCAATCTATGTGCACCCCCAAATGCATCTCAGATAAAAGATCCATAAGTGGCCACTCACTACTGGCCTCCTGAACTTCTTGAATCTGTGTCCTCTTGCTCAACACATCGGTTACTGTGTTGCCTTTCCCAGGCGTATAAGTTATCACAATGTCAAAGGACTGAAGGTACTCAAACCACCATCATTATCTCTAATTTAGACCATGTTGAGTGAATATGTACTTGAGACTCTTGTGGTCCGTGAAAACCACAAAATTCTCTCCTAGAAGATAATGTCTCTAACATCATAAAGCATGAACAACAACAACCAACTTGAGATCATGCGTCGAGTAATTCCTCTCCTATGGCCGCAACTGGAAAGACCTGTACACAAAAAATCCTTCCTCTTGTATAATAACATTACCAAGCATGATACTTGATGCATCATAGTACACAATATAGATCTTTCCTGGCTCAAGAAATACTAGTATCGGTGCTAAAGTAAACCTCCTTTTATGCTCCTGAAAGGATGACTCAAAAGAATGTGACCACAATAACATTTAACCGTTCTTAATCAGACCACTAAGTGGTGATGCTAAGAATAAAATTTCATGTATAAAATTTCTGTAGTATCCATCCAGTCCTAGAAACTCTGCACCTCAATGACGTTCTTTGGCTGCTCCCATGAAACTACTCCTCTCACTTTCTTTGGGTCTACTAATACTCCTGTCTCTGAGGTAACATGACCCAAGAAGTGAATCTGATCTGTCTAAAAGAGGAATTTTGAGAGCATAGTATATAACTGATGCTATCTTAGTGTAGTGAAAATGATATCAATATGGGTAGCGTGTTCAGGTTGAGTGTGAGAGCACATCAAGATATCTTCCACGGAGACCACCACGAAGGAATCCAAGTATGGATGAAACACTCATTTAATTAGTTACATGAAAACTAGAAGCAGTTTCATGAGACCAAATGGATTAACAATGTACTCGTATAGACCATACCAGTTCCATAATGCTGTAAGAGGTATTTCTAATGGTATAAGGCACAACTG
The DNA here is from genome assembly GCA_963277665.1 of Viscum album. Taxonomy (NCBI): domain Eukaryota; kingdom Viridiplantae; phylum Streptophyta; class Magnoliopsida; order Santalales; family Viscaceae; genus Viscum; species Viscum album. Next base: position 1,038,982,072 of record OY728143.1, on the reverse strand, counting down.
ATGATATCAAGATCTCTAGTAAATCTTCAAGAACAGGTAGGCTCCTTGAAGATGATCAAAGTGATCATCAATCTTTGGCAAGGGATATCGGTTCTTGACCGTCAACTAGTTCAACTTCTGATAATCCACAAAATGTCTTGGGGTACCATCCGCTTTCTTTGAAAAAGGATAGGTGAACCCCAAAGAGAAGTACTGGGTCAGATGAAACCGTTCTCCTAAAACTCCTCCAACTGCTTTTTGAGCTCATGTAACTTTGGTGTATCCATCCTATAAGGAGGAATGGACACCGGTTCCACTCCAGGTAAAATATCAATAGAAAAGGATACCTCTCACTCTGGAGGTAAACCTAAAAATTCCTCCAAAAAGACATCCCTGAAACAATCCACCACTAGAAGAAATTCCATCTGTGAAGTCCCCTGGTCATCCAGATATAGAATAGCGATTAGGGATGTAACTCCTCCAAACCCATAATGCTCGGGTCCTGCTCTGCTTGCCTAGACATCCCATTCACCCTTATGAAGCAACGATGCACCCTTTGGTGATGTGAAACTCACCCTACAACTATAACAGTCAATGATTTCTTAGAAAGGAACTAACCAGTCCATTCCGAGAATGACATCAATGACTGACATATCTAGGACATAGAGGTCCTATAAAAAGTGACACCCACCAACCTCTAGAGGGAAATCCTTACACTGATGAACACTAGCCATTCTAGTCCCCAACGGAGTGTCTAGCGTAAATATATCTGCAGAATAAAATATTCAGAGCCCAAGGCTCTACATAATAGAAACATATATAAAGCTATGGAAATCCCATGTATCGAAAAGGGAAGAAGCTAAAACTGAGGCTACTAAGATCATACCATAAACTGTAGAAGGTCCGGGATCCTGCTCCTACTATGTCTGCTCCACTTCCAATGTCTGACCTACACTATGGACTTATGAACCTTCCTGAACACTCTGAGATAATCCACCCTACTGTCACTGAAAACTGGGCAACTGGCTACCACGAACACAACCTCCACCTCAGACAGAACGACTAAAATAACTCTAGTTCCTTGACTGAGGAGTAACTGGTGGTGTTGCTCCTGAACACGGAGTCATTGAAGAACCCATGTCACCTGCTAATAGTGAGAATATCTATCAGAAGCACTGATGATGACCCATCTTGCTGCAATATCAGCACTTAACTGGGCCTCTCGGGCAATGTGGCATCGTATGACCTCTCTTCCCGCACTGGTACCACACCACCTGGATACTAGACGATGCATCCCGCCTACTCTAATCTCCTCGTGCAGACTCCCTGCGGCTCTTCCTGTTATCATCCGGAGAAGCACTAACCCTAGATGTTGACCCACCCTAGATCAAAGCTCTAGAATCCCTCAGATTATGCTCTATGATCAGCGACTGGTTAATGATAGAAGATATCGAAGTCAACCTAAAGATGTTCACATGAGATATGATATCTTGCATGAGACCATCCTCAATCATCCGTGTAAGGAACAACTCATATCCCCCTAAAAATGGTGTAAAGCGCTGCAACTCGGTGAAGCGAGAAGAAACCTCCAAAACCTAAAGACTACCCTGCTTCAGACTCATGAGATCTCGGGCTCAATCAGCCCTCAAGGTTTCTGGATAGAATTAATCATATAAGATGAACCAAAACTCATCCCAAACCATATTATTCTAGCGTCCCGACTGTGAGATAGCATCCCACCACCTCTTGGCGGAGTATCGAAGCATGTAGGTAGCAAGATTCACCCTCCTCTCTGGAGGTATCTCTAGATTCTCGAAGATCGTCAGCGTGACTTCTAGCCATGACTCTGTAGCCTGGGGTCCTCCAACCTTTAAAAAAGTGGGAGGATGTAGTAGCTTGAAAACCCATGTCAATTCATCCATTGAGGGGGTAGGAGGCGGCACTCCATGAAAGGTTTGCATCATCTTCATAAATCCCCATCTGAACTGTACATCAGCACCTCTGTCCGGTATAACTGCTGGTGCCAAGACTGGCACAACTGGAGGATCCAAATGAATCCCCTGATCAACCATATCTAGTGTCTGATCACCGAACTGTAACAAGCGTACAACTGAAGGACGTCTCGGTGGCATGACTCTTCATGGTCAAGCACACACCTTAGATCATGATTATCAAGGACTGTAAAATATAAATGCAACAAGAGGATAGGAGAAGGGAATAATTTAAGTTTTTTTAAACATGGATACATGGTGTGTATAATATCTACATGGCTTTTTCCCTTAAACTATTCACATGGGCATGTGCTCCTGCCAAAACTGGTCGTGTAACACCCCTAACACACAACGTGTTGTCAAAACACATGGCGTGTACTTGACTTATCTTCCCCCGCACGAGTCCCCTTACAGGTATATCCCACACAGTTCCCCTAATACAAATCTTCACGGCATGTTTGTGCCATACACGGTGTGTAAAATTTGAGCTTCACCAACCCGTGTCGTTGGTTATATGGCCGGATACATGGATGAGACTACACAACATGTTACATACTGACACGGCGTGTGCCTAAAAAACATCACCAACCCATGTTATTAGTTACACAGCCGGATTCCAAGGTTGAACTACACAGAATCTTCAAACTGGACACGGTGAGTATAACGAAAGATTCATCTATACGTGTTGTTAGTCACACAGGCAGACTCAAGGTCAATACAACATGGTGTGTATAACTGGTACGCGGCGTGTTCCCACTAGAAATCCCTTATCCCGTGTCTCTGCCCACAAGCCCTATGACATGGTTAGAGACTACATAAAATTTACATACAGTACACGTTGTGTACTTAAGAAAAATATATTCTTCTCGAACAAAAGAACACATGGCGTGTAGTCAAAACTACACGGCGTGTATTCTGTGTTTTTTCAATCAGTAAGCCTCAAAAACTACGCTGGAACCCAGAAAAACACTGAAACGAACATAGAAAGCACCGAATTCCGATCCACGAGGGCCCATAATCCTCAACAATTAAATATTGGAATCTTATACATGTTTTATACAAGGAAAACAAGTCAATGATCCACCAAATTATGATTCATGAGGGCCCAAAACACCTGAAGAACCAAATTTTCGCATTCATTCCGACAAAACATTACACAAAAAATACCTTATAAAATATAGGTATTCCATCAAATAATATATCACAAAAACATGTGTATCTAGCACAACATAAATCACAACAACATGTAATCACTAATACAACCTAAATGGCATGGAAAGAATGCATGACATGTGGTTTCTAGGAAGTTCCTATATGATGCATGAGATGGAATACCCTCCTCTCAGCAGGTTACTACAGAAATATAAGATTAATAACATCAACAATAACATCACAATACATGTGACTCACCCAACTGTAAAAATCAAATCAACTGTAAAATTGAAAAACCAGAAAATTTGCAATAACTAGGTAGATTGGCTTTTCCATGTACATGGGTTAGGTACTCCCAGGCAAAACTTATTACCAATTACCTATTCTCTCATATCCCTGGATGTTGGCTATAAATCATAAGTCAAAAAGAAATGAATCCCTTTGATACCACTTTGTAACATCCCAGTTCTGGAAGCCACCCTAATCCGCCCCATACCTGGTTGGTCACATGGCCTCAAGCGCATTTCCCCGAATGCCTGAGGCAACCGACTAGCAGTGAGGGCCTTGGGTGTGATAGTGGGGAAACTATTCCCTCTTTGGAATAGTAACAATGAAAAAGTAAAACAAATAGCAATAGTGGTAGCAGTAATAATCCAAGAGAAATTAAACATCGGAAGACTGATAAACAAACAACTGGAGCACATATATAAATGATGCATGATATATATGTCTAGGAAAGTATCCAAACAAAAAAAATGCTGGAATAAAATAGTACTAAACCAAACAACCACATAAAATAGGTAAAAAACTACTCAACATCGCAAGCCTCAGCCTGGTCACATGCTCTCCAGCCCCACAACAATCAAGTACCTGAAGTATAATGGCGCTTTCCCTAATCTATACCTATAGCAATATAATCTGTTTGGGCCCAAAAGAATGACCCAAATAGGGTGTGAGACTAAATCCCATTAGGAAACCACCCAAATATTTTTTCCTAACATTTTGTGAATATATATGGAAGGTAATACACAAAGATGCAGTAAACAGGGAAGTACTCGGCATTTATAATTCCACATATCAAGTAAGTAGGTAGTCAAGAAGGTAACCCAATAGGAAGTACAAATAGCCTATCTTCTCTAGTTCATTTATAATAATATACAAAGACTATCTAAGGAAGCACTCACAGTAAAATTAACTTATAGTCAAAAGTGATTAAAGACTCTCTGAGGAAGCTCACACGGTCAATTCCCCTTATAGTCAAAAGTAATTTAACGAATATCTGTGGAAGCTCACATGATCAATTCCCCTTATAGTCTAAAGCGATTAGAGACTCTCTAAAGAAGCCCACATGGTCAATTACCCCTATATCCTAGAAGTAACTAGAGACTCTCTAAGGAAGCTCACACTGTCAATTACCCCTATAGTTGAGAAGTAATTATAGACTCTCTGAGGAAGATCACAAGGTCAATTCCCCCTATAGTCTACTATACCAGTTTCTCACAGCCCTTTGTATGTCAAATGAGAAAATCAATGGAATACAGACAGTTTAAAACTCCTGAACAACTTATCGAAACAGTCTACAACATATCATGCATGTCAGAATAAAATAATCACTCCACCCTAGCATACTAGTCATGGGAAAACATCAAGGAAGCCTAACAGGATAAACATGAAAAAATAGTCGTAAACAAAAAAGACATGGGAAAACACATGCAAAGAATATAAATCAACCCAATTCACATCCAATTAACCTCGACTCAAGCATACCAGAATGGAAGGCAATTAACAGGGTTAAAACGGTCTATATGTAATACCTCGTTCAATGGTATTGGTGAAATTTTCACATTTAACTCAAATAATTTCAACGGAAAGGCACAAATCACCTACCTCGGTGTTTTAGGAACGATATACATGAACCTCAATCCATGAATCGCCCACAAACAACGTAGATCTACAGAAACTTCTAAAATTACCAACTGAAGATTACATGAGAATGAGGAGGAATTAGGAAATGAAGCTCTATCAAAAGGATGATCTTACCAAGGCAATCCCAATACAATTTACGATGGTCAATTCAGAGATTGTACAATGGATTGGGGGCTTCGAGAAGATTTACGAGCGTGCGGTTCTCTCTCGGATGAACTAGGTTGAGAATTAAGGCACACTGTCCATCAGGAACAACCCTGATACGTTTAATAAAAAAACGAAAATACATGTTGTGCACTTTGGAAGTACACTACATGTACTTTACGTTTCCATACCCCGCATAATGCAGCCTCCAGGTAACCCCCCCATGGCTGTGTGTGCATCCATTACATGGCCAGTACACGACTTCATGCAGCAACCGAGTACACGACGTGTACTTAAAAAATTTCCATAATTTCTGCTTTTTCTCAAAAATGACCAAAAAGGAAGAGATACCTAAAATGAAGAATTTGGGTTCTTACAAACATACCCCATTAAAGAAATTCATCACCGAATATCCCTACCAATGTGGTGTAGAAGAAGAAACCCCGAACATCTCTGGCCACTGCGATCATACATCCTCCTCCCTCTCCCAAGTCTCGTCATGTACTTACCCGTGCTACCATAGCAGTCGTACCAGAGGCACAAACCGACCACATAGAACCTTCATACTGTGATCGAAAATCTTAATAGAATGCTCCTAGAAGGATTCATCCACATCTAACTCAAATTCATCAGGTTAGAAAGCATGAGACATGTCTGAGAAGTAATGTCGAAGATGAGGAATTTGGAAGACGACGTGCATAGCCCAATACCTCTGAGGTAACTGCAACTGATAGGAAACTGACCCAACCTTCTCCAACACCTCAAATGGCCTGATTTACCATGGAGAAATCTTACCCTCTCTCCTAATCCTTAAATGTACCAACCTCAGTGTGACACGTAAGAAAACATGATCCCTGATCTTGAACTCCAAAGGTAGTCTCCGCTGATCAGCATAAGACTTATGTCGAGACTGTACGGTAGCCATGCACTTACGAATAAACAATATATTCTATGTGGTCTTCTAGACAAGACGAGGTCCCATCATATCTACCTCTCCTGCCTCCATCAAACATAATGGTGATCGGCATGGCCTACTGTACAAAGCCTCATAAGGTACCATCTAAATAGTTTCTTGAAAACTATTGTTGTAGGAAAACTCCAAAAGAGGTATGTTCTTCCCCCAAGAACCTCCAAAATCTAGAATTCATTCTTGTATCATGTCTTCAAGCACCTAAATCGTACGCTCGGACTGGACATCTGTTTGGGGATGGTATGTTATACTCAAAAGTACCTGTGTACCCAAAGCTTTCTAAAGCCTCTTCTAGACCCGAGAAGTAAAATGAGAATCCCTGTCTGAAACAATAGAGTGTGGAAACCCATGAAAACGTAAAATCTCACGGATATATATCCTTCCCATATCATCAACATGGAAGGTCTCCTTGATCGGTATGAAGTGAGAAACCTTTTCATGTATGTCACTGAAATCCCATACAGTATCATTCACTCGAGGATACATTGGAAAACCAGTCACGAAATCCATCGCGACATCATTCCACTTCCACTCGATAATGGGTAACTGCAGTAAAATCCCTTATGGTAATTGATTCTTCACCTTTACATACTAACCTGTGGAACACTTCATGATGAAACTAGTAATACCTCTCTTCATAATTGGCCACCAATACTGATGCTGTAGATCACGATACATCTTGATGACACCCGGATGAACTTCCCAAATTGAGGAATGAAAGTCCCGCATATGCTCTTCACATATGTCTACTGGAACCCATACACACCCCTGAAAAAGCATGATCTAATCCCCACTTATGGTCCATCCAGGAATAGGGACCTCTCCTGACACACTTTCCCATAGAACGAGGCCTTCAGAATCTAATAACTATCTCATTATTACTCGATCAAGAAGAGTAGAGGTAACATCTATAAAAGATAGAAATGTGTACCTTTTTCATCCGTGCACCCCTAGATTCATCTCAAAGAACAAATCCATAGGCTTCTATTCACTACTGGCCTCTTGAACTGCCTGAATCTATGCCCTCATACTTAATACATCAGCCACTACATTGCCTTTCCCAGGCTTATAGGCAAGCTCAAAGTCAAATTACTGAAGGTACTCAACCAACTTTCATTGTCTATAATTCAAATCACACTGAGTGAAGATGTACTTGAGATACTTGTGGTCGGTGAAAACCACAAAATTCTCTCCCAGAAGATAATGCCTTCAACAGCGTGAAACATGAACAACATAAACCAACTCAAGATAATGCGTCGGTTAATTCCTCTCATGTGGCTGTAACTATAGAGACATATACACAATTACTCCTTCCTCTTTCATAAGCACTGCTCCAAGCCTGATACCTGATGCATCATAGTACACAATATACCTCTTTCCCGGCTCTGTAAATACTTGTATTGGTGCTGAAGTTAACCTTCGTTTCAGCTCCTGATAGGCTGACTCAAAGGAATATGACCACAAGAACATTTCACCCATCCTAGTCATACCAGTAAGTAGTGCTACTATGCATGAATAGTCCTATATAAAATATATGTAGTATCCAGCTTGTCTTAGAAAAATATGGACCTCAAATATGTTCTTCAGCTACTCCTAGGAAACTACTGCTCTCAATTTCTCTAGGTCTATTGATACTCTTGTTTCTGAGATAACATGACCCAATAAGTGATTCTGATCCATCAAAAAGTGGCATTTTGAGAGCTTAGCATATAACTGATGCTCTATCAGTGTACTCAAAATGATCTCAAGATGGGAAGCTTGGTCGTGTCAAGTGTGAGAGTACACCAAGATATCATCCAAGAAGACCACCATGAATGAATACAAGTATGGATAGAACACTCAGTTCATCAGTTCCATGAAAACTGTAGGTATGTTCATGAGACCAAACGGCATAACTACGTACTCGTATAGACTATACCTGCTCCAGAAGGCTGTAAGAGGAATATCTCATGGTTTAACATGGAACTGATGATATCCGGATCTCAAGTCAATATTCAACAACACCCGGGCTACTCAAAGCTGATCAAAGAGTTTATCAATCCTCGATAAGGGATATCTATTATTGACCGTCAACTAGTTCAACTTCCAATAATTTACACAAATTATGAAGGTACTGTCCACCTTCTTTGCAAAAAATACATGTAAACCCCACAGAGAAGTACAGGGCTAGATGAAACCCTTTGCCTGCATCTCCTCCAACAACTTTTTGAGCTTTTATAACTCTGTTGTAGCCATCCTATAAAGAGGAATGAACACCAGTTCTGCTCATAGCACAAGATCAATAGAAAATTCTACCTCTTGTTCTGGATGAAAACATGAAAAGTCCTCTAGAAATAAATCAATAAAATGGTCCACCACTCCAGGAAATTCTATCTATGAAGTCCCCTGGTCATCCAGATATAGACTAGCTATGTGGGATATAACTCCCCCCAACCCATGATGATCGGGTCCCACTTTTCTCGCTTGGACATCCCATTCACCCTAATGAAGAAATGATCCACCCTATGGTGATGTGAAACTCACCCTATGACAATAACAGTTGAGGACTTCCTGGAAGGGAACTAACCAGTCCATTCTGAGAATAACATCATAGCATGTAATCTCTAAGACATAGAGGTCCCAAAAAAAGTGACACCCTCCAACCACTAGAGGGAACTCCTTAAACTGACGGACACTAGCTGTTCTAGTCCCCAATGGAGTGTCTAGCATCAAGATATCAGTAGAAGAAAAGATGCAAAGCCAAAGGCTCTCCACAACAGAAATAGATATAAATCTACGGGAATACTCTGTATCGAAAAGGGAAGAAGCTAAAACTAAAGCTATTAAGATCGTACCTCGAACTGTAGAAGGTCTGAGATCCTTCTTCTACTGGTTCTACCCCACTGCCAATGTCTGACCTACGGCGCGACCCTGCGACCCTGCCTGACCACTCTGAGCTAATCTACCCTGTTGTTGCTGAAACCTGGGTGACTGGATACCACATCCATAACCTCCACCTCATCCCAAACGACCGTAAGAACTCTAGTTATCTGTTTGAGAGGTTACTGGTGGTGCTGCTCCCAAACATGAGGTCATAGAAGAACCCCTGCCACCTTCTACTAGTGAGAAGATATGACAGAAGCGCTGAAGATGACCCATCATGCGACAAGCTCATCACTCAGATGGGTCTTTAAGGCAATGCGGACTCATATTCCCACTCTTCCCGTATAGGTATCACAACCCCTGGCTACCTGAAGATTCATCCCTCCAATTATGATATTCTCATACAGACTTCCTGTGGCACTTCCTGCTATCGGCTGGAGAAGCACAAACCCTGGATTCTGAACCGCCCTAGATCACAGCTCCAAAATCTCTCAGATTACACTATTTGATCAGCGCCTGGTTGATGATAGAAGATATCGAAGTCAAACTGAATATGATCACCTAGGATCTGATATCATTCCTAAAACTATCCTCAAACTTCTGTGCAAGGAAAAACTCATATCCCACTAAAAGGGTGTAAAGCAATGCAGCTCGCTGAAGTGAGAAGAATAATCCATAACCGAAAGAGTACCCTGCTCCAGAATCATGAACTCTTGGGCTTGATCGGCCCTCAAGGTCTCCGAATTGAGGTAATCGTAGAAGATGTCCTGAAACTCATCCCATTCCATATTATGCTAGAGTCTAAACAGTGAGATCACATCTCAACACCTCTTGTAAGAGTCTCGAAGCATGTAGGTAGCGAGCTTCACCCTCCTCTCTCGAGGTATATCTAGATGATTGAAGATCATCTGAGTGGATTATATCCATGAATCTGTAGCCCAGTTTCCTTCGTCACCTGAAAATGTGGGAGGATTCTCCTACTGGAAGACCCGCGTCAATTCCGCCATTGACAGGGCAGGAGTCAGAGCTCCTTGAAAGGTCTGCATCATCCTCATAATTCCCTCCCTGCACTTTGCATCAGCACCTGTGTCAGGTATAACTACTGGTGCCATGACTAGCAAAACTGAAGGATATGTAGGACGTCTCTGATCATCCATATCCAGTGTCTAATCATTTCCCTATAACTGGCGTACAACCGGAGGACGTCTCAGTGGCATGACTCTGCAAGGTCATGTCCACAACTTAGATCATTATTACCAAGGACATTAAACTAGAAATGAAAGAAGGGGACTTGAGACATAAAGAACTCATGTTTTTTTTAAAAACCTGAGGACACATCGTGTATAATCAATACACACCATCTTTCCTTAATCGATTCACATGGGCATGTACTCCTTTCAAAACGGGTCATGTAACACCCCTAACACACAGTGTGTTGTCCAAACACATAGTGTGTAGTTGACTTATCTTCCCTTACCTAAGTCCCCTTACACGAATATCCCAAATGGTTCCCCTAAAAAAAACTACATGGCGTGTTTGTGCCAGACAAGGTGTGTACAAGACGAGATTCACCGACCGGTGTAGTTGGTTACACAGCTGGATACACGGTTCTGACTACACGACGTGTTCTAGACAGACACAACGTGTGTCTGAATAATTTCACTGAACCATGTTATTAGTTACACGACCAGATTATAGGGTTTCTCTACACAACATCTACAAACTGTATAAGGCGTGTATAACTTAATATTCATCCGTTCATGTTGTTAGTCACATGGGTGAACACAAGGTCAACACAACACAGCGTGTACAACTGGTACATAGCGTGTTCCTACAGGAAATTCCTTGTCCCGTGTCTCTGTCCACATGACCTATGACTTGGTTAGAGACTACAAGGCGTGTACATATAGCACACAGTGTGTACTTAAGAAAAATATTTTCTTCCCGAATAGAAGAACACATGGTGTGTAGTCAAAACTACTCGATGTATAATCTAGGGGTTTTAGACAGTAAGCCTTAGAAACTACTCCGGAACCTCGAAAAAAACTAAAATGAACATTGAAAGTTCCAAATTCTGATCTGTGAGGGTCCATAATCCCTACGACTCAAATCATGGCATCTTATAGATGTTATAGACAAGAAAAAAAGTCAATATTCCACCAAATTCTGATTCATGAGTGCCCATAACACCTCAAGAACCAAAGTATGGCGTTCAGTCTGACAAAACCTGACACAGAAAATACCTTATCAAACAGTAGGTATTCTATCAATGAATCTATCATAACATCATTCATATCTAACACAATATATATCACAACAACATGAAATCACTAAAGCACCCTAAATAGCATGAAAAGAATTCATGACATGTGATTTCTAGCATGTTCTTATATGATGCATGAGATGACATACCCACATATCATCGAATTGCAACAGAAATATAACCTTAATAACATCGTCAATGACAACACAATACATGTGAGTCACCAAATGGTGAAAATAAAATCAACTGTAAAATTGCAAAACCATAAAATTTTCAATAACGAGGTAGATTGGCTTTTCCCTGTACATGGGTTAGCTACTCCGAGGAAGAGATTATTACCATGTACCTATTCTTTTATATCCCTGGCTATAGGCTCTAAATAGAAAGTCAAGAAGAAAATAAACCCTCTGATACCACTTTTTAACGTCCCAGTTCCAGAAGCCAACCTGAGACGCCCCGTACCCAGTTGGTCACATGTCCACAAACGCAATTACCCGAATGCCAGAGGCTACCGATTAGCAGCAAGGGCCTCAGGTGTGATAGTGGGGAAATTGTTCCCCCGTTGGTAGAGTAACACAGTGGAAGTAAAACAAATAGTGATAGCGGAATCAATAATAATCTATTAAAAAGTAAACAGTTGAAGAATGAAATGGAAACAATTGGAGTGTAGAGACCCGAAGCTTGACGTACATAGATATTACATTACTTTTGTGGAATACATAATACATAACAAAAAAAGACACACAAGGACTATAATAGTTTATTGTCTTTGGAAACTTGGAACGTAATCTTCTAATCGTGGTGAAAGATCATCAACATCTCCCATAAAGATCTTCCACTTTTTATTTCCTTACCTAAAACCTTTCTTTTAATCCTAGGGAAAATAAAACATAAAAAGGGTGAGCTGAAATACTCATTAAGGGTAAGCATGGATAAAATAAAACATACCATACACATTTGAACCTAAAAACATGAACATAATGTTTAAACATCAAAATCTTGAGTAACGAATTAAAACATGGAAGTACATAAGGCATAGATCATAATAGAACCTAAATAATGATAACATAGCATGGGAATAAAACATGTAATTGTGGCATCCATTAATCACATGTAATGATTTCCATAGTAGCCAAGGCATTGCTGCCAAGACCATCTTAGTGGAAAAAATCCCTTTCTGAATCGAGTTCACTCCTCGTTTTAGTCCTGTAACACTGAACCGGATTAAATTACCATTCCAGCCATGTCTATATCATGAGATATAAATCATTACCCAATGCATTAGAGGGAGATATAGTTCCCACCAATCTCATAATGAAATCATTCTTACTTGTGCCACAACATAAACATAAATCATTCATCATAAACCAATGAATAAAATGGGTATCATAAACATCATCCCATCATAACATAATCCATATAAAAAAATGGGTATCATTTCATCATAAGAACAGTGAAACCATGTAAATCATAGAGACATTATACTTGAAACATACACATATGAAATAATGTCAACTTAGATGGAAAATTATTTTGATAAAACACTTGAAATGAAATCTAGAGGAAAATATCCTTTCTTCTTCAAAATCAATTTCTTTTCACAAAACATCATGCAATTTTAAAAGAAAAGGATTTTGTTGAAAATATTCATGAAATATTTTGGAGGAATATTCATGAAAATAAGGCTTTATAAAACCATAAATATCCTTTCATTCCGTATAAGTTAAAAAACATTCTTCTCGTACTTTTGCCGGAAAAGTCAAAAAAGTACCTCGTAACATAATCAAAAGAAAGATTCCTTACATACCATATAGTAAAAGTCAAAAATGGGTAAAAAGGAATTTATACATACATTAAAACTCTTTTATAAAACATGGACATAGATGATATAAATAACCCTAGTAAATACTTACGAATAAGCAATCCCGGATAAAAATGAGATTTGAAAAATTATCCCTTACCTTAGGTCCGATATGCTTCGTACGTATCCGAACCTCATGTATAATGATTTAAATAATTTCATTGACTTATTACAGAATCATATTCATTGTTATGATATCATATATGGTTCACTTATGACTTTATATTACATATTCTTTTGTAAATTCCATGTTAAAGAGCGTTTTGGGTAAAAGCGTTTAATTTATCATCCGGGTTTTGACTTGTAATTATTCATATGATTACATAGATCATGATTACATAATTCCAGAATATAAAACATGATTTATATATAATATATATTCATAATATACATATATATAATAGATCGATAAATGGAAAGAAATACACCATTCATGGAGACGGTATGTCGTACGTACACATGAACGTTTTTTTCGTTTCCTCATTGAATTGAATGGAATTAATTGGATGACATACATATATATATACATAAATCCAATATCATTATTATTTCATATATTTCATGATTACTTATTATATATACTTTATAATCATTTATGAATGGTTAATCATTGAGAATGAATATCATCGCGTCGTGGAGACGGTATTCCGTACGTATGCATGAGCGATGATATCGTTCCCATGATCGTGGAATTTTATTGGAGTATATGTATACTATTAAAGAATCAATATCACTTTAAAATAATCATATATAGTTATTATTTACACCATTATACCCATCCAAGTAATGTGGTGGTGGAAAATATATTACACCACGACGTGGAGACGGTATTCCGTACGTACGCACGCGTGGTGATTTCGTTTTCTGTAGGATGGATAGATGGTGAAATAGGGTTGTTTCATAATTATAATAACATATCATTATATGAGTGATATTGATGTTATTACTTCATAATGAAACAACCTAAGAAGAAGAAGTGGAAGAATAAATAAAGGTGAAATAATCGGTAATGGACATTACCTCTTCTTTGAAGCGCCTCTTTGAGACCTCCTCTTAGGGCACTAAAATTGGTCTTTTAAGAAGACCAGGACCATTAGGATGTTTCTAGGGAAGTCAAGAAAAGAATTTTTCAGGGGTTGGCCGAGCAAGAAGGCTCAAAGTGGTGTGAGAAAGATAGGGAGAGATGCCCTTTTATAAGGGAGGAGAGGGGCACCTTTGAAATAACTAAAAATATTATTTTATTATAAAGTCATATTCGGTTTTTAATAGCTCCAAATTAATTTATTTTGAAGCTAAGGTGGGGATAGGTCAAAATACTCTCATCCAATAGAATTTGGACATGTTTAGGTCATTATATTAACCTTAAATTTTACTTTTAACTCTTAGTTAATTAGATTGACATTTACCATGTCACTTTGTATTTTTATATTATATAGTTAATAAACATACCATATACATCCACGCGAACCCCAAGTGGTCAATTAATGATACACGTATCATGATATAAGTATATTGGCCAAACCTTAGATTTTTAGGAATATAATAACAATTTTTAATATAATATTTGTTTTAAAAACTATTTTATGTCAATTTTGACACTATTTGGTAATTGATTTTTGTGAAAATCATAACAGAATGATTAGTTCTAAAAACATTAATTAAATCAATAATAACATGTCATATTAACATATAAAATTAATTTAATTCATAAAAAGTATCAAATTACATTTATTTGGGTATTTATAACATCAATTATGCCAATATTTCATTAATAAGATAATTACTGCATCATAATTGTTTCATAAATAACTTAAATTACTATAAGTCTAAAAATTATAAATAAAATACAATTATGTAGGAAATAGTTTTAGATTTCTAATGAATATTTATAGTTGAATTTATCTTATGTATAACCCTATATTAAAAATGATTTAGTTATTAAACTTTGATTTTAACTATTTTAACCCATCTTTAAATAAATTAATAATAAATGTCGTAATCTAATCCAAGTGGGCCTAAATGGTCATATTTTATTCTTAAGGTTGTTTTTGGTAGAATTACACTTATCCAAAAGAATTAGGACATTTTTTAGGGTAATAATAATATCATTTTTACCCTTAATTACCCTATTTACTTTTAACCGTGGTAAGAAAAAGTAAAAAGTTACTATTCACCAAAAATTATTTTCATCTCATTGAACCACATTTTAGTCCTTGATATTAACCGTGTCTCTCAGATTTACGAAATTCCACTCACAGAAGCGGTAAAATTAAGTTTTATAAAAAATTCAGTTTTTTCAGCTACCACTTAGTGGTTTCACTATTCATCAAAAAATGAAAGTTTCCAGAAAAATACCAAAAATTAGGCCTAAGATATATTTGATATTATGAATTCAAAAATGATGTCTATTTTACCAAATTCAAAAAATATCAGTTTCATTAATTAATTTAAAAATTAGTTCCCGTCGTCAAAACAAATAGTGTGTTCTTAAGAGATAATAACTATCAAAAGATTGACACTTGTTTATGTCTGGTTTAAATGTGAAATTACATCCAATGACCAACATTGTATTAAATTGTAAAAATATATTCTAAATATACTTTAAAACCACTCAAATTAATAATTTATCACTATTAATTATTTCGTTAAAAAAAGTTGTTTTTAATTAAAATTTAGTAATTTCCACTATTCATTAGAATATGAAAGTTATCCGAAAAGTACCAAAATTTCACCCTAATCTAATTTTGATATTCCGAATCCAAAAATGAAGTCTATTTTGAAAGGTAAAATTTATAAAATTCCAAAAAGTGGGTATTACTATTAATAACGGCTAGTTCATAATAATATTATAATAATATATCGTTTAGTGAAACTCGGTATTGTGTACTACACACGCTATCGAGGAAGGTCGCAATTGCGTGTAATGTAGCCAAGTTAGGGTTGCGTGTTGTGGAAGACTCCTTTGTTGTAATGTACAACACAAAACATCAATAAAATTAAAAAGAATATTTCTCATAAAATTTCGGGGTGTTACATTCTACCTCCCTTAAAATGAATTTCGCCCTCGAAATTCTTCGGGGTTATAAATGGTTTACTACTTGAAAGTTTCTTTAATAGAAACCCACATCGTAGAAAGGAATACCAAAACCAACCTTTAAAAACTAAAGTATGAAACATAAAGGTTACCCAAATTAACTAATCACTGGGTTTCCACATAGGAGAACATAGGTGAAAATATGGATATGGAAGAGAAACCTAACCATCATGTTCTGATGGAGAGTGGTAGAGAACATGGCTATGAAAAAGCCGAGAATCACAAAGCTATAGATTTGTGATGATCTAAGGTACCATCGGATTCATCGGATATAAGGGAACTAGGACAACATTTTTGGTTTTCAAGATCATTTCCTTAAAGATGATGAATTAAAAGAAATACTTACATGATTTTGGTACAATCTCACTGTTGTTCGTGAATTGAAAAATTTCCACGTCATCCCTTAAAGAAATGAAGTTTAATTTGTTATTCGTGATGTGTTAGTAGATCATGTGATAGAATGATGGGTCATTCCATCTGTTTCAAACAAAAGGTTAGCAAAATTTATAAGTCCATCTTATGGTTAGATTAATCGTATATGGTTCCAAAAATGAACTTATACTTCATATATCATACCGCTTAATAAAATAAAACTAGTTTCTACTAACCAGGGACTTCCTGTAGGCCAGTGGTAGACGATAAAGGCCAGTCGCACTTTGGTTGTGGGTTCAATTCCCACAGCCTTGTCCGACGCAATGGGATGTCGCCCATCCTGCAGGTTGTCCTTTTTCTAAAACTATATTACTATTACATCCCATCAATAATATTGAAAAAACTTCTATCCTTAAACAATCTAACTTATGTCCAACGTAATCCATTCCAATCTTTAGGCTTATCCATAATACTACAGTCCACTCTCATAATATAGTGAAAACGATTAACAGAGATTTAATACCATCGTTGATCCCCATATATCATAAGATATGTCTTGTTGGTCACATTCCAAACATTCGAAGGCCTTAATCATGTATTCTCTTGAAAAATGAATACCCATTAAAACTTAGTGAAAACATGAATGCAGTTAAAAGTTAAAACTTTACACATACCAAAATCCTCAAAATTCTATATACTCAAACCATGATATCACTTATTCCTTATATCAATCATGAGCTCATGAATAAAATAAAACATCTCATTATCTTCTTATTCCTTCATTATGTGCATATCATATACTTTACAAAAATATCTGAATAACCTTCCATGGTTACTGGTACCATTCAACATATAATTTCAAATAATTTTAGGAAAAACAATAATGTAACAATCCTTAGATAATTCTTTATTCCATAGCACCATTAACTATAATACATAACTCTCAATAAACATACAATCATTCCACTACCTTCTAAAACAACTGACTGAGATTCAACACTTCTTTCAGCTCATATATCATTTGTAGTCTCCTCATCATCATCCACATAAATACTACCCATATGACCATGCTGATTCTCTTCATGATATTTTCCATTAGGGAATTGGTTTGCAGAATGCCCATATATTCCAAATTTAAAACATCTATTCATTGTTGATGTCGTAGAAATACCATTATCCTTGTCCATGGTGTTAACGGAACCTTTTCCTTTACACTTACTGGCTTTGTGTCCTTCTTTTCCACACCCAAATCATCTTCCAGTTCCTTTGAAACAATCTCCCTGATGCCTCTTCCCACATGATATACATGAGGGAAATTGAACTTCCTTTCCTTTATGATCATCATGAAACTCCATATTTCTCTTATTATCTGAGTCGGGAAACTTACCAAAGTAGAGATTATTGATCATATTATGATATTGCTGATTATGCATAATAACGATGTTTGGACTTCCAGATCCCGTTTCATTTGGTTTCTCATGAAGAGTATCATTCCATTGTCTGTCATATCCTCCATTATTGTGAATCTTCCTGCTTCCATCCATTTTCTAAAACCCAAAAAGAATAGTGTGAGAGGAAAAAATCATGCTAGAAAAAACAACATAGTAAAGGCGGAGTTCCCTCAATATCTAACATCTTAGGTTAAATTCAAAGATCATTACCGTAGTTTTAGGACTATATCCTATACGTATACTTATCCTTAGGGACATCCCTAGACATACCTTAGAAATATCTCAAGGGATCTCACTAACGTTTTCGCATCCTAGTTTCCAAAGGTTGACTAAACCTTTCCTCTAATACCAACCGTAGAGACCCAAAGCTTGACGTATATAGATATTACATAACTTTTTTGAAATACATAATACATAAAAAAAACAGACACACAAGGACCGTAATAGTTTAGTGTCTTTGGAAACTTGGAACGTAATATTCTAATCGTGGTGAAAGATCTTCAACATCTCCCATAAAGATCTTCCACTTTTTGTTTCCTTACCTAAAACCTTTCTTTTAATCCCGGGGAAAATAAAACATAAAAAGGGTGAGCTCAAATGCTCAGTAAGGGTAAGCATGGATAAAATAAAACATACCATACACATTTGAACCTAAAAACATGAACATAATGTTTAAACATCAAAATCTTGAGCAACGACTTAAAACATGGAAGTACATAAGGCATAGATCATAATGGAACATAAATAATGATAACATAGCATGGGAATAAAACATGTAATTGTGGAATCTATTAAGAACATGTAATTATTTCCATAGTAGCCAAGTCATTTCTTCCAAGACCATCTTAGTGGACAAAGTCCCTTTCTGAATCGAGTTCACTCCTCGTTTCAGTCCTGTAACATAGAACCAGATTAACTTACCATTCCAGCCATGTCTATCTCATGAGATATAAATATTTAACCAATTAATTGGAGGGAGATATTTTTCCCACCCATCTCATAATGAAATCATTCTTACTTGTGCCACAACATAAACATAAATCATTCATCATAACCCAAAGAATAAAATATGTATCATAAACATCATCCCATCATAACATAATCCATATAAAAAAATGGATATCATTTCATCATAAGAACAGTGAAACCATGTAAATCATAGAGACATTATACTTGAAACATACACATATGAAATAATGTCATCTTAGATGGAAAATGATTTTGATAAAACACTTGAAATGAATTCTTGAGGAAAATATCCTTTCTTCTTCAAAATCAATTTCTTTTCACAAAACATCATGCAATTTTAAAAGAAAAGGATTTTGTTGAAAATAGTCATGAAATATTTTGGAGGAAGCTTCATGAAAATAAGGCTTTATAAAACTGTAAAAAATCCTTTCTTACCGTATAAGTTAAAAATAACATTCTTCTCGTACTTTTGCCGGAAAAGTCAAAAAAGTACCTCGTAACGTAAACAAAAGAAATATTCCTTACATACCATGTAGTAAAAGTAAAAAATGGGTAAAACGGAATTTAAACATACATGAAAACTCTTTTATAAAACATGGACATGGATGATATAAATAACGCCAGTAAATACTTACGAA
This sequence comes from Viscum album, assembly GCA_963277665.1. Taxonomy (NCBI): domain Eukaryota; kingdom Viridiplantae; phylum Streptophyta; class Magnoliopsida; order Santalales; family Viscaceae; genus Viscum; species Viscum album. The sequence continues at coordinate 1,038,962,400 of OY728143.1, read as the reverse complement.
TAAGCAATCCCGGATAAAAATGAGATTTGCAAAATTATCCCTTACCTTAGGTCCGATATGCTTCGTACGTATCCGAACCTCCTGTATAATGATTCAAATAATGTCATTCACTTATTACAGAATCATATTCATTGTTATGATATCATATATGGTTCACTTATGACTTTATATTACCCGTTCTTTTGTAAATTCAATGTTAAAGAGCGTTTTGGGTAAAATCGTTTCATTTGTCGTTCGTGTTTTGACTTGTAATTATTCATATGACTACTTAGATCATGATTAATTAATTACAGAATATAAAACATGATTTATATATAATATATATTCAGAATATACATATATATAATAGATCGATAAATGGAAGGAAATACACCGTTCATGGAGATGGTAGGCCGTACGTACGCATGAACGTTGTTTTCGTTTCCTCATTGAATTGATTAAAATTAATTGGATGACATACATATATATATACATAAATCCAATATCATTATTATGTCATATATTTCATTATTACTTATTATATATACGTTATAATCATTTATGAATGGTTAATCATTGAGAATGAATCTCATCACGTCATGGAGACGGTATTCCGTACGTACGCACGAGCGATGATATCGTTCCCATGATCATGGAATTTTATTGGAGTGTATGTATACTATTACAGAATAAATATCACTCTACAATAATCATATATAGTTATTATCTACACCATTATACCCATCCAAGTAAGGTGGTGGTGGAAAATAGATTACACCACGGCGTGGAGATGGTATTCCGTACGTACGCACACGTGGTGATTTCGTTTTCCATAGGATGGATAGATGGTGAAATAGTGTTGTTTCATAATTATAATAAAATATACGTATATGAGTTATATTGATGTTATTACTTCATAATGAAACAACCTAAGAAGAAGAAGTGGAAGAAGAAATAAAGGTGAAAGAATCGGTAACATACATTACCTTTTCTTTGAAGCGCCTCTTTGAGATCTCTTCTTAGGGCACTAAAATTAGTCTTTGAAGAAGACCAGGACCTCTAGTATGTTTCTAGGGAAGTGGAGAAGAGAGTTTTTCAGGGGTGGCCGAGATTGAAGGCTCAAAGTGGTGTGAGGAAGAGAGGGAGGAGGTTCCCTTTTATTAGGGAGGAGAGGGGCACCTTTGGAATAACAAAAAATATTATTTTATTATAAAGTCATATTCGGTTTTTAATAGCTCCAAATTGATTTATTTCGAATCTAAGGTGGGGATAGGTCTAAATAATCTCATCCAATATAATTTAGACAAGTTTAGGTCATTATATTAACCTTAACTTTTAGTTTTAACTCTTAGTTAATTAGATTGACATTTACCATGTCACTTTGTATTTTTATATTATATAGTTAATAAACTTACCATATACATCCAAGCGACCCCCAAGTGGACCATTAATGATACACCTATCATGATATAAGTACATTGGACAAACCTTAGATTTTTAGGAATATAATAACAATTTTTAATATAATATGTGTTTTAAAAACTATTTTATGTCAATTTTGACACTATTTGGTAATTGATTTTTGTGAAAATCATAAAATAATGATTAGTTCGAAACAAGTTAATTAAATAAATACTAACATGCCATATTAACATTGAAAATTATTTTAATTCATAAAAAGTATCAAATTAAATTTATTTCGGTATTTATAAAATCAATTATGTCAATATTTCATTAATAAGATAATTACTACATCATAATTTTTTCATAAATAAATTAAATTATATTAAGTCTAAAATTTATAAATAAAATACCATTATCTAGGAAATCATTTTATATTTCTAATGAATATTTATAGTCGAATTTATCTTATGTATAACCCTATATTAAAAATGATTTAGTTATTAAACATTGATTTTAACTATTTTAACCCTTCTTTAAATAAATTAATAATAAATGTCCTAATCTAATCCAAGTAGGCATAAATGGTAATATTTTATTCATAACATTGTTTTTGGCCGAATTACACTTATCCAATAGAATTAGGACATGTGTTAGGGTAATAATAATATCATTTTTACCCTTAATTACCCTATTTACTTTTAACCGTGGTAAAAAAAGTAAAAAGTTACTATTCACCAAAAATTATTTTCATCTCATTGAACCACATTTTAGTCCTTATATTAACCGTATCTCTCAGATTTTCGAAATTCCACTCACAGAAGCGGTAAAATTAAGTTTTATGAAAAATTCAGTTTTTTAAACTACCACTTAGTGGTTTCACTATTCATCAAAAAATGAAAGTTTCCAGAAAAATTCCAAAAATTAGGCCTAAGCTATATTTGATATTATGAATTCAAAAATGATGTCTATTTTACCAAATTCAAAACATATCAGTTGAATTAATTAATTTAAAAATTAGTTCCCGTCGTCAAAACAAATAGCGTGTTCTTAAGAGATAATTACGATCAAAAGATTGACACTTGTTTATGTCTGGTTTAAATGTGAAATTACTTCCAATGACCAACATTGTATTAAATTGTAAAAATATATTATAAATATAATTTAAAACAACTCAAATTAATAATTTATCACTATTAATTATTTTGATTAAAAAAGTTGTTTTTAATTAAAATTTAGTAATTTCCACTATTCATCAGAATATGAAAGTTATCCGAAAAGTACCAAAATTTCACCCTAAGCGAATTTCGATATTCCGAATCCAAAAATAAATTCTATTTTCAAAGATAAAATTTATAAAATTTCAAAAAGTGGGTATTACTATTCATAACGGCTAGTTCATAATAATATTATAATAATATCTCGTTCAGTGAAACTTGGTATTGCGTACTACACATGCTATCGAGGAAGGTCCCGATTGCGTGTAATGCAGCCATGTTAGGGTTGAGTGTTGTGCAAGACTCCTTTGTTGTAATGTACAACACAAGACATCAATAAAATTAAAAAGAATATTTCTCATAAAACATCGGGGTGTTACATGGAGCATATATATAAATGATGCATGATACATATGTCTAGGAAATCATCAAGACAAAACACAATTCTGGAATAAAATAGCACTAAACCAAATTAAAAAAGAAAACATGTAAAAAAATCCTCAGCATCACAAGCCTAAACTTAATCTAATAATCTCTTGCTCCACAATAATCAAGTACCTCAAGTAGAAGGGCGCTTTTTCTTATCTATACCTGTAGTAATATAATTTGTTTGGGCCAAAAGAATGACCTAAATAAGGTGTGAGACTAAATCCCAATAGGAAACCTCTCGAAGATCTGTGCCTAACAGTTAGTAAATCTATATGGCAGGTAATACGCAAAGATGAAGTAAACAAGGAAGTACTATGCAGTAACAATTCCATATATCAAGTAAGCAGGTAGTCAAGAAGGTACCCATCTAGGAAGTACACACAGCCTATCCCCTCTAGTTCAGTTATATTAATATACAAAGACTCTATGAGGAAGCACTCACAGTCAAATACCCTTGTAATCAAAAGTGATTAAAGACTCTCTGAGAAAGCTCACACAGTCAATTACCCTTATAGCCAAAAGTAATTTAACATCTCTCTGAGGAAGATCAAACGATCAATTAACCTTATAGTACAAAGAGATTAGAGACTCATTGAGGAAACTCACACGGTCAATTCTCTCTATAGCTCAGAAGTAATTAGAGACTCTTTAAAGAAGATCACACTGTCAATTCCCCCTATAGCCTAGAATTAATTAGAGACTCTCTGAGGAAGATCACACGGTCAATTACTCTTATAGTCTACTACACCAGGTTCTTATAGCCTAGTGTAAGTCATACGAGCATAGAAATGCAATACAACCAATGTAAAAATTCAGAACTACTTAGCTAAATAGTCTACAACATATCATGCATGTCAGAATAAAATAATCACTCCATCCTACCGTAATAGGCATGGGAAAAGTATCAATTAAGCCTAATAGGTTAAACATGACCAAACAGTTATAAATAGAACATACATGGGAAAAAACATCCAAAGAATAGAAATCAACCCTGTTCACATCCAATTAACCTTTACTCAAGCATACAAGCATGGAAAGAAAACTAACATGGTTAAAACGGTTAATACGCAATACCTCGTTCAAGAGTATTGGTCAAAATTGCACATATAAATCAAATAAATTCAACATAAAGGTAAAAACCACCAATATCGATGTTGTTGGAATGATATATGTGAACCTCATGCCTTGAATCGCCCAAGAACACCATAGATCTAAAAAAACATCTACAACGCTCAACCAATGATAACATGAGAAAAAGGAGGAACCATAAAATGAAGCTCTAGTAGTAGAAAGATCTTACTGATGTGTTCCCAATGCAATTGATGGTGGTCATATAGGAGATTAGACGACTTATCGAGGGCTTGTATAAGATTCATGGCCGTACGGTTCTCTCTCGGACGAACTAGGTCGAGAAATAGGGCATTATATCTGTCATACGTGACCTTGGTGCGTTTAATGAAAAAAATACAGGGTGTGTACTTTTTAAGTACACGTCGTGTACTTAAATTACTATACCCCACATTAGGTGGCCTCTAGGTCACCCCCACATAGCCGTTTGTGCGGCCATTACATGACTAGCACATTGCTTCATGTGGCAACCGAGTACACGGTGTGTACTCATAAAGTACATGGCATGTACTTAAAAAATTTCTAGAATTTCTTCTTTTTCTAAAAAACGACCATGAAGGGAAAACATACCTGAAATGAAGATCTGGGTTATGAATTTTTTTTCTAGATATAAATCATTTTTAAAATTCTTTTCTCTGATAACCACATTGAAAACCTATAAATTATGATTTAAAAATTAGTTAATAAGTTTCATGAGAAAAGTATCCCTTACGATTTAAAAAATTATATTTAAAACATAAAATATTTTGATAAGCACTTTATTTGTAAAACAACCTTCAATATATATAAAATATTCTTTGAAAATATTTTAAAACATTCCTTGAACACAAAAATATCACAAAAACCATCATCTTTAAAAACCACTTTAAAAACAATGAATTTTCAAAATATATAGAAAAACATTTTTTCGTAAAAAAATAAAATTGAAAACTTTCTAATGAATCGTAAAATGTTGGATCAAAAAAATTATGAATATAGCACAATTTAAATAGGTATATATTTTTTGTTGAAAAAAATTCTTTTTTAATACTAAGGAATTTTTTTATCAAATTGGATTCACTAAATCCTTTTCTATAAGGTTAAGGAATACAAATTGAGTAGGATAAATATGATTATCATAAGAAGATTAATAAATAGGTTGAAATAAGATATATTCTACCTTAAAGTGTATAGAATCTTAAATCAGAGTTCATACAAATAGATATTGTATAATAATCAACATATTCTATTTATATGAAATTGTATATAAATTAATGAACTTGTAATAAAATAAGTAGTAAAAATGACATGATATATTTTAACCAAAATATTTTGGTATCCAAGGAAATTGGATAAATTTAACTTTATTTATAATTTATAGAATGTTTTTCTTACACACACCAGGGTAACCCATCGATCTATAAAAGATCAAATATTTATTCTTCCTTTCTATCCCCGTAAGTCCTTGATTAAGCAAGTAATGAACACCTATATATTCTTTCAGCATGAGTCCCTCAATTATAGAATTAGAAACATGAAGAAAATATTAAAGATACAACTTGAAAAGGTTTATTTAAGATTGAAACTTTCTTATAGTAGTTACAAACACTGGGAACAAGAAGTTCACAAGAGAGGAAATTTATAGCATGTAAAAACAAACAGTTTTCAAACACTATTTTACAGATGATGATGTGACCTGTTATTTATAGGTGTAAATTCCAACGGTTATCTAGGTCTATAAGAATAAGATATTTCTTCATATTTAATAGGGTCATATACAACTATCACATACAATGGTCATAAAATAACAGAGTAGATTACATCATATTAGTGTAAGGAAAAATATCACGAGAAACACAATTATGTAACTAGATACAAAAATATGTTAGAATAAAATTATAAAAATAAAAAAATATAGTAACAAATTGGATTCTTAAAATATGGAAAATAATTCTATAAATGTTGAGAATCATTTTCGATAAAATGAGAGAGTTGGATTTGAGAAACTAAATAAATAGTATTTAAAATTATGAGAGAATATGAATCGATAAAATAAGTGAATTTTATTCTAAATTATATGTTAATTGGAATTGAGAAACTCAGTGAAATTTATTTGAAATTCAGAAAAAATCATAATAGATAAATTGAGTGAATCAGATATAGAATTCATATCAAATTAGAAATCAGAAACTGAGTGAATCAAATTCAATATTCTGAGTGAATCAAAATTGAGGAGCTATGTATCTGATTATATGTAAGGAACATATTTTCATTGATTCTAGATTCTACTTGATCTTACTTAAATTATTATTAGAATTATATAGAAAATAACATTAATGAGCTTAAATAACAAGGATTTCCATTACAATCAGTCTTGCATAAATTTAAAAAAAATTATTATAGAAATTAAGAAACAATTATTACAGAAATGGTTTTGTGATTTTCGAAACATAAATGAATAAGAAAAATCCTAAGTAAAATTTTTACTCAACAATATCCCCCTTTTTGGAAAGTACAAACAACCTTTTAATGAAATAGTACTAATAAGAAATCATTTTTTCAGTTTAAAATAATTACTTATATCCCCCTCACTTCCTAACACATAGAAAAATGAATACGACTGACTCACCCTTACAGTATAAACTCCCCATAAGGATCATATTATTTTTTTAATAATTTTTTTCTTTTCATATAGAAATATATCCCCCCACAGAAGGACATATTCGTTAATATTATAAACCATTCTCCCCTTTTATGATTTACAAAAAAATTGAGAAAATATAATGCACAAGAAAATGGATAGAAAAAAAAATATATGAAACAAGATAAGTGTAATACTTGATAATAAAAAAATTACAAACAAAATTCATAGGTAATAAATTTTTTTATCATTATTCATCATGAAGGAATTGACTATAGCCTTTAACTTCTTCAAATCTTTGTGATCTTATTCAAACTTTTCTAAAGGGAATTCCTTCTGTGTATTATTTTTTTCAAGGTTTTGAATAATTTCTTCCTGAATTTGAATATTTTCCACCTGATATGTGAGTTTTCAACCAGCTAATCTTTTTAAGACTTTTTCCATTTGATCTTAGTTCCATATAAATTAAATAATCTATTTATATCTTTGACTACATTCCCCCGAGTGATTTTCTCTTCACCTTCTCTGAAAAACTGTTTGAATGTTCCTCAATATAGTCTTCATATTTTATTAAGGAATTTTTTACTAATTCAAACTTATCATTAAAAAAATTTAGATCAGGATTGATATTCCATGACCACTTTTTCATCTCCTTGAAATATTTCCTATGATAATGAAAATTTTCCCCAAATGTTTTTAATTCATTTTCATGCTTGATCAACTTCTCCATATGATGGGTTACTATGTATGACTATTGATTTAATAGTTCTTGAATAAATTGACATCCTAAATCAATATATCATAATTAAGGAATAGTCTTTTCCAACTGCTACAATAATTTAACAAAAAAATCTTCTCCCATATAAAATGTTTATTTTTCTAATTTTTATTGCTTTTCTTTATAAGCCCCAACCTCAAACTACTTCCCTTTGTCTTAATTTTCTTTCCTTTAATATATTCTATTTTCCTTTAATTAGAAATATGAATAATTTTTTCTTCATGATCATTACCATAATCATCATCACAATGTACTTTCTGAACTTCACTATCAACAACATTTTCACTTTGAGATGATGCTGGCTTATAGATTTGACAATCTGATTTATGAACTAAATTTTCATATTAAGAAAGAATAAAAAAGTATTCATGATTTTTTTATAGAAATTTTTTTAGATTGGATATATATTTTTGTTTTCAATTTCTTGAATATCATCCTCAGTTTATTTCTCTCTACAAGCTCCATCTCTAGGATGAGACAGTTCTTCAAAATTCAGAACTGAACCTGAAACTACTTCCTTTCCTTCATCTCTAAGTGTGGCCTCACCATGGCACCTAGTTTCTAAGGGGGATGTTCCTATTCTTGATGGAATTATTCCAAAATAGGAATTAATTATGAATTTTTTTTTATATATTTCTACAATGGTTGACACAACATTGATTCCAAAAACGTTTTATTTACCCTCTTATCATTATCTTTATTTTCTTGTGCTTCAGCAACATAAAATTTTATATATTTTACCTATTATATATTTAAGCCAAATACTAAATCTCTTTATTTTATTTTATCCTTTTATTGTCTCCACTTTGCAATGTCATCAAATGAAGAATATTTTCGCTTCTTTGACTTATGTGGTTCATAATATTGAGATTTTATTTTCTTAGACTCTATCTTTTTCATAAAACAGTCTGTAAATTAATCTAACATTACTATTAAATAAAAAAACTCCTTAAACATATAATAAACAAAATATTTAAGTCGTATATGTTTGTTGCAATTAAAATATATATCATTAACTTATTTGGATTTTATGAACAGTGAACATTGAAAGAGATCAAGAAATTAACTAATAACTTTGACAGAGTTTCTGGAAACATCTGAATCTAAGACATGATCGGTCCATCCTTTATCTTACTGATGGTCAAAAAATATATATCTCATCATGTTTAAATTCATTAGATTATATGAAAATATATTATGAATATATTTGTGATGTTGAGGGCATATTTTTCCCCTTTTCTTGGAATGAGCTACCCATTCATCCATAGAGATATAATCCAATTGTTAGAGGTGATACGAGAAAGCTTCAGCTTCATGAATGAATGGAGTCATAAGGATTCTATTTCCTTCTTATTATTAAACTAACCATATTGTTATTTTAGATTTTTATAGGTGCTGAAAGCATCTCCCTTAAAGGGTATTACATGCATATCAACTGATTTCTTGAAAGACATTGAGTAGGATTTCCCATAAAACATAAAATGAACCATATTTTCCCACTTATAAAAAGAATTAGATTTATTCATAGAACATTAAAATTGGATCTTGATTTATGATGTTTTTTCAATGAAAACATTTTTCAATCCTCAGAACTTAATTATATTTCTTAATAAAGAATCAATCTTGAGGAAGAAGGCCTGATCAACTAACCTTTCCCTGAAAATAAACCAATATATGAATTCCTTTGAGATATGTGTTGAACTATGAGAGAATGATGACTGAGACATTCGATGTTAAAGAAGTGGAAGGAAATTAGATAGAGAGATTTGAATTCTTACAACATCTTGTACATAGGTCTATGGAGATCGATGTGGGATATGGGGGGTCTTGTTCTTTATATTGGTGGTGAGGAGACAATTCATTTCCAATATTAATTTAATGGTTGAAAAGCACCAATCTGATATAATGGTAGATACTGAGTTGAAGAACATTTTATAAGATATGTACTTTCTGAGGTTTTAAGAAAACAAAATAGTTTATGAAAATAATACAAATTTATGAAAATAAAAATGATTTACTAAATGATCATTCTGATAAAAACATGAAATACTAATATAGAGAATTGAATTTAAGAATTAAATTAAGGGAAGTTTAACCTTTTGGTGTTCATGAAAAAATATTATTATTGTCAATAAATTCTACATAGAAACATTGAATCCTAAAACAATTGATTTAAAGTTGAAAATAATTTTACTTAAGTTTGAAAGTTTAATTAAGAACAAAAATTGATAGGTTCTGGAAAAAATATTTGTTCCAGAAAAAAATTTATGTTTGGACTAAAAAATAAGTAATAAATTATGAAATATACTCTCTCTAAGAAAAGGATAAAATTAATGTTAGGATATATTTTAAACCAAAATATTTAAATGAATGGTTATCTTTCAGTTAAAATTAATAATTATTTTTAATATATTCAAATATTTCATAAGGTAATGATTCTATAAGTATATTATCATGTTGTTCATGCATTATCATGTATTGAAAATTAAGTGGGTGATCCCTAAGAAAGTGATACCTAATATCTTTCTTGTTTGAACGGGAGTTATCTACAGGGTTTTTTATTAGGGCTATGGCACTGGTGTTATCACATTGTTTTTGAGTTTTAGTAAAACTCATGCCATAATTAGTGAGTGTGTGTAGCATCCAAAACACTTGAGAACTATCTCTAAAGGTAAACCTTACACCATTCATTTCAATAATATTTTCAACGAATTATTTGTTTGAAGTTATATTTCTGGAACGACCACTATCCATGTACTATGTGTTTCTATTGTTGGTACTTCCTTTGTTTTCTTAAAAATAATACAGTTAGATTTTCAAAATCAAAACATTAATGGATCTAAAGATATATGAATGTAAAATATTATGAATCCAAAATTTTTAATAAAAATAATCATTATGAAATACAAGGATATGATTTTGTTCAAAAAATAATTTTTTCTCAAATGTTCACCACTTTAACACTTAGTGTAGAATGACGAACTTTTAGGAAACAAATAATTATTGCTAAATATAGGTTTTCTATCAAGATCTTCAAAAATATATGATTCTTATTTTGTTAAAACATTGATTTTAGAATTTTCCTTATTAAGTTCATATCTGATCTTATTATTTTCATTTTCATTAAAATAAAAAAATCTAGAGACTTATTCAAAAGAAGGTAAAGAATAATCTTATAAGGGATATTCTTTACATGAAGAAATATATCCATTATCATCATGTGAATTAGAATTTCAATAAATACTGGTTCAATATTCAACGGTGTCTTCATTTTCCATGAGACACTGATTAATAAAGGGTATTATGGCTATAAGTCCAATATACTTTTTTCCAAAATTTTTATTATATGAAGTTTTATGTAAATGAATCTCCTCCACTAGAACTCCAAGATTCATTATACTCTATAAAATTATTTACATTAGTATTGTTATATCTTTTCAGATTTCATTCAAAATGCATGCCTTTTCTTCCTTTTATTTTAATTGCTGGACAATTAGGTCTGATTTGTACAACTTTCTTATATTAATAGCATGTTACATTCAAATAATCTGTATCCTTTTTATCCTTTTTATGATATCAATATTGAAAATATTTTTTAACAACAATATTACTGATCCTTCTAGAAATATTGTATAACTCATTTTCTGAATGTTCAGATTCACCTAATTTTGATTGAGCAACGACATTCTTATTTGTTGGCTTCACTATCTTCTCATGTTTCATGGATGTCATCTGATTTGAATTTTTTGTAAAAAAACATTTCAATTATTTTTATTTACATTTTCATTATCTTTCTTCACTCTATTATCATATTCTAAAATATTTCCAAATAAATCATCAAGAGTAACATTTCTATCTTTTCTTGATTCATCAACCATTTTTCTCTTTGACTTTCATTTATTAGGCTTGATGTCTATGATCTTTTCCACAAAAATTCATCTTCTATGCTTTTCCTCCCATGAATTGTATTCTATTTAAAATAGTCATAAATCTATTTTTACCATTAGTTATAGGTTCTCCATATGAAAAAAAATCAAGATAATCTACTCTAACAATGGATCTTCTTATCATGGTGAATTTATATGTACCAAAGTGAGTAATCTCTAGTTTCATCCAAATGATATTTTTTTCTTCATAAGATGATATCTGGATATATATATTTATATTCATTGAAAAAAAGTATTTCATACCTTATAGTTAAGTTAACGTTCCTATATCTATTTATTTTTAAAAAATTTAACTATTTTATCATGAATTGTTTAATCTATATTACATATTACAAAATTATCAACCCCAGTATCGATAAAAAAGTTTTTTATTTTTTCACTATTATATTCATAATCATTCCCATTGAATATATTTGGACTTTTTGGATTCAAATTTTTAATAGATCCAATATTTAAACTGGCCATCTTTAGAATAATACAAAAATTATTTTTCCACGATGCATGTTTGTGTAAAAAAATTAAAAACAAAATGTTTATAAAATAAATATAAATAAATTACAAAATTAGGGTAAGAAAATATATTAGTAGTGTAAACATAATATGATACCAATTTGTTGATAAAAAAATATAATAATATATCACAATTACAATAGGGCGTGAATTTTATGTTTAAAAACATTATTTATAATTTTATGTATGTATACTTTTAACAAATATAAACAAAATTGTATAAACTAAACCCTCTTATATAAGGTTAAGAAAAACACCTTGAGTCTGATAAAGATGATTATAGTAATGATATTAATACATAGGTTTTCCTAAAATCAATTCTATCGTAACCATATATAATCCTAAATCAGTGTCTATACAAATAGGGAATGTATAATAAGTAATACATTATATTTAGAAAAAAAATTGCTTCATAATTACAGAACTTGTAATAAAACAAGTTGTATAATTGAAATGATATATTTTTACCCAAATATAAGGGTATACAATGACTTTGGATAAAAGTCCCTTGATTTTTTCATTCCATAATGTTTGTCTTACCCACAACTTGGTAAGCTCTAGATCCATGAAAGATCATATGTAGCTTCTATCTTGCTATCCCTGCATGCCATTGATTAAGCTAGTAATCAACACCTTTTTATTTATTCCTCTAGAATCCCACAATTAAATAATCTAACACACAAATAAGATAATAAATAGAAAACCTAGCAAGGTTTATTTAAGATTGAAACTCTCTTATAATAGTTACAAACATTGGAAATAAGCAGTTCACAAGAGAGAAATTTTATAGCTTGTAGACATATGCACATTTGTCGAGCAGTATTTTAAAATTGATAATGTGACAAGGTATTTATAAGTGTGGAGTACAATGGTTGATTAGGTCTCCAATGGTTATATTTTTCCTGAAATTTTAGATGGACCTGTATAGTTTGAACATACAATGGTCATCAAAAATATTAGACGACACTATATTAGCATAAGGAAAAATATCATGAGAAATAAAATTTTGTACATAGACTTGAGAATATATTAGAATTTTATTATAAGAACAAAAAGAAAATATTTTAAGTAATTTGTTTTTATAAACAAGGACAAATATATATAATATAAATCATGATGATCAGATTCTATAAATTAAGAAAATTGGATTTGAGAATCTCAGTAAATCAGATTCAAAATTATGAGTGAATCAGAATTACGAAATTGCTGGAAGATTATTAAATATTCTATGTGAATTTTAATTGAGAAACTAAGTGAATCATATTCAAAATTATATGAAAATTTGAATTGAGAAAATGTTTAAATAATTTTCGAAATATTGATCAAATAGGAATTGAGAAACTGAGTGAATCAGATTCAATATTTTGGGAAAATCAGAATTCAGAAACTAAGAATATGATTGTAAGTAAGGATTCTATTTTACTTTATTTTAGTTTATATCTGGTATTAAGAAAAGAAATTTATAGTTACATATAGAAAAAATAGATTATCTTAAATAAAAATGATTCTGATTATAATCATACTTTCATAAGTTTAAAAAATCATATAGAAGGTGAAAAAATTCTATTAAATAAATGCGTTCTTGTTTTCCAAAAAAATTAAAGGAATGAGAACATTCATAAAAATTAATTTGACTAATAATTACATAATATATGGTCATGATGGAGGATAAGTTAATATATACTAAACATTCCATATATACTAAACATTTTGGAAAAAATTCAAAAAAGTTGTCTTTAGAAAACACAAGTTCCAAACCGAAGAGAGAAATAAGGACATAATTTCTTAAAAAACATTCTTAATTATATTAATCTCCAAAGAGTGAAAAAGGGCACCATTAATTGAATATGAAATTAATAATAAGAAGAGAAAAATAGTCATGTGATTCCTTGAGATATTTTTCAAAAATTTTCATCAATTGAAGAATAATCATAAACAATCTGATAAATAATGAAATTGAACCAATAAACTCATACCGCTTTGGTATCATTGAATCATAATCCCCATGGGAAAATAACATTACATAAGGAATAAAGTATCATTAAAATAATTTTATTAATTATAAAACATTAATTTGATAATTATATACCCCTCATAATATAATATAGTTTCATAATATATCATGTGTCTCAAAGATGGAAAATTTAGAAAAAATTACTTTATAGATTTGGTAAATTTGGAATAGTAAACTCCATGAAAGGAAGAGATCATATAATGGTTATATAAATACACATAAATTTAATTATAATAATCATATAATACATTAAATGGAATAATATAGACGAAAAAAATAATATGTTGTCAATATAGCATATATCTCACAGAAATAAGAGTGAGATGACAAAACCCTCAACTTATGTCATGAATTTATTCGTACATGTTCAATCCTCCTGTGTAATATATTTATGTTTATTATAAATAAAAAAAATTACCCTACTATTATATATAATACAACATATTATTTATTTATTACATTATATTACTAATTTATTCACAATTGCGTGTTAAAATGGGGTTTATAGTAATAGCCGCTTTGATTTTCATATATGTTTTCACATTATATTCTTTATCCTCTCACTTAGATCATGATTTATTTATTTTTAGAATGTTAATAATGATATAAATATCATAAATATTTAGTATATATTTATTTATAATAATGTATAAAATAAAAAATTATGGAATACAATACATCATTCAGGGAGAGGGTTGGTCGTACGTACGCATGAACAATGTTTCTGTTTTCTTGTCATATTGAAAAAAATAAAGTAAATGAAAAATATGTATATAAATATATTTTATCATAAGTTTAGAACTATTATTTCATATATATCATATACATTTACTAATCCCATCCTTAATACATTCCATGTAACATATTAAAGAATCACATCACTTGGAGGAGTCGGTGGTCTACACATCCACAAACGAAGTTATCGTATTCCCAAAAAATAGAAATCATAAAGTTATTTTTTATAAAATAATTTCATAAAAATAAATACATAATATATATCATATATATAATATAAAAACTTCAATTATATTATTATTTCCCACCATTATATGTGGTAATGTAAGAACGAATGGCATTGATTCGCAAGATAGTAGTCTTCCGTACACACAAACGAGGATTGTGTATCCCATTTGATGGAAGAAGTTTTATGTGTAGGTATAACCCTCAAAATAAGAACATATAATTATATTTAGGATACTAAGGTTTTTATATAATAAATTAATAAGAATAATTTAGGTGGTGGATAATGAAATAAAAAAACTTTCTTGTTGTCGAATGTCACCTCTTCTTTGGGTAATTCGTTTTGGTTTGCACCAAAGGACTAACTTGGTTTGATTTTGGAAAAAATGTGGGATTTTAGCTTGAGAGTATGGAATTTATTATATTATTTGGGTAGGTTTATGATGATCCAATGGGATTGATATGTGTGAAAAAGTGAGGGGGCGAGTGCCCTTTTGTAGTGGAGTAGGAGTGATATTCTTATAAATATAAAAATTTAAACACTATTGAGAGGCCTCCCTTACGTCATGTTCCAGACATAACATTATATTTAATATAAAACTTATTATATGAACTAAACATTCCCATAAAATGGATTTGGTACATGTTTCTAGGGAATTAGGCCCCTTGAATTAATTTTTAACCACAAAATAATCTCTTTTTTACCTTAATAGTTGTAATTAATTTTAATTACCTTCCCTAATATTTTTGGAAAAAAACTGAGCTGAAATTTGAATAAATTATAAATTATGATTATTCCAAATATTTTATACATTATTTTAAATTATAAACAGTAATTTTCATAAATGAATTTATAATTAATCTCATAGATGGAACATATCCAATTGTTTTAAAATTATAATGTTCAAATGTATAAAATGTTTTTATATACAATTTCAATGAGAAATAAATTAAACTGACCTAAATTGTATTAATACATGTATAATTGATCTAAATATACTTTTAAACCAAATTAAAATATAATTTATGTATATAAATAAATTATAAGAATATGCAGTTTTAAATTAACATTCAGTATTTTTAGTATTAATCAAAAAATGAAACATCTCAGAAAAATACATAAAATACAACCTATGTAAATATTTATTTTCCAATTCAAAAAATTTATTTTAATTTTTAGAATAAAAATTATAAAAGTGTCAAAAATTATATTCAAATTACTTACACCATTAAAACGCAGTAAAATTAACTTTTAGAAAAATACATTTTTTTATTCAAAAAATTAGATTTAATATTACCTTATTCTTATAAAATCTATTGGATTGTTGTTAAGAATTTTTATAGAATATATTATATATAAATTTTATTATAAAATTACATAATTTTTTTTTGTTTATTTTGTCGTGATAAAATTGTGCATGTAAAAAGAAAATTAGTTTTCTTAGAAAAGCAATTTAATTATTTTAAAATAGTTCTTAAATTATTTCATAACTAACTGATAACCAATGTATTATATTTTTATACATGATTAAATAATATTTTCAAAATTTAGTTAATATAAATTGTAACTTCATTCCAATGGATATATGGTAAAAAAAATAATAATTTAAAATAAATATTCATAGTATATTGTAGTTTGGTAAAACTCATTCTTGTGTGTTACATAATCTATTGAAGGGACATGGAATTCTGTGTAACACAACACAAAAATATTGTTACATATAAAAAAATCTAATCTATGTGTTGCGTGTAGTGAATTCTAAACTTTGTGTTGTGTGAAATTGAAGACAAACATAGTTCTTTGAAATAACACAAGCTATATTCAGGGTTCAATGAAATATATAATAGTATAAAGATTAAATTAATTTCAAATAAATATATTTAACCAAATCTAGGGGTGTTACACAAATAATAGTGGACTAGTAATCGACACATGTTTCTCATATAACAATTGATCGCACATCACCACCTATTTCCTATAGTGGATCAAATATCCCGACCTATTTCCAAGGGTTGATTGAGAAATTCAACAAATTTATTATAATTATATCATGAGGTTTAATTTTTTACCCAATTAATTGGAGGAATATATAATTTTGAGACCATACACTGCATATTTAAAACAATTAATATGTGTTCTAGAAGGAAAAAAATCATTCATCTGTTCATCAAATCATAACCTAGGGAATTGGATCAGGTTTCATATAAATTTCTTCATTTCATCATGGAATAACAGAAGAAATTTTTTTTCATAAACATCACATCATCATAATAGTAATACATCATGAGAAAGACTAATGATGGTATATTTGGATTATATAATTATTAAATCATATGTGACAAAAATGGATTTTGTCATATATGTAAAATTAATTTAAAAGATCATTGGAATATTTCAAGAGGAAAACAACCTTTTAAATTTGGAATCACATTTCCAAAATAAAAATAGTTCATTAATAATATGGAAAAAATTTAATTTAAAAGAACCATATAATATTATAATGGAATATTTTATGATGGTAGAAAATTTTATTTATGATAATTATAGTAAAAATTTATTTCGTTCACATTAAAAAAAAATTCAAGTGTACCTCATTAAAAAAATGAAAATAATATTTCATTGAAACATTCTCATAGAAAATAATAAGTGGGTAAAATTTTTTTAAATAATAAAACATTATTATTATAATAAATCATGAAAATTTATTAATGAAAAAATATACATTTAAGAAAATGATTGTGAAAAAATGATTAAAAAAGGTCAACTTTTCATTAAAAACATTTTCTTGATCCTAATATCTAAACAGGGTTGGAAATTGGAAATAATACATAATAAATTTTGAAATATATATATGAGAATAAAATTAATGGTATTTTTCAAATATTCATGAAATAATTTTCTCAACTAAAAATCAAGGATAAACAATCCTGAATTAAGTGGCATTGAAATATAAATCCCTTACAACAAGTACTGTCTTGAATCGTATGTGTTTAAAACTTATATATAATAAATTTATATTTATTATAAATATATTTCAAAACACACCCATATATATAATAAAATATATGATTTACATGCAAAATCTTTTCACGTGTTTATTAACAAAATCGTTATTAAAATCATTGTTCTTTGGGATAACTTCTACATTTTTCACGTACATTTTTTTGGATGTTTTGGTCATAGTACTTTATCCTTGGTAACATCATGTTTTTAATGCTAATTATGATATAAATATTCTATATATTTATTATATACATATTTAAAATAATACGTAAAAGGAATATATAGAAAAATAATTTACACCATTGAAAAAAATGGTAGGCCAAATGTATGCATGGATGCTATAATAATTTTCTAATGAAAAGAAAAAAAATGATAAATAAATAAATTCATTATAAAAGAAATTATATCATAAATGTTTCTTTTAAAAATTAAATCCATCAGAATAACCAGTAATTTGAAATGGTTATGAATAAAAAAATGCATCACTTTTTGGAGGTTTTAGTACACATGTACACACATGTGGTGTTTCCATTTACAATTGGATAGAAATGATGTGGAAAATGTTTTATCTATCATTAAAACAAAAACATGTTATTTTTTTTACACTGATGTAATTATTTTAGAATATATTATTTTTACCCCGATAACATAATTATATGACAAAAAATAGGTCAATTACACCAAAACATTAAAATATTTTTCTAAATTTGTTACCAATTTAATCGGATTTAATTTATATAGGTGAAAGAAATTAATTTTAATATAATACCACAAAACACATGAAAATTGATTTTAAGAAATTACCAGATTTATGAAAAAAATGTTTTACATTGAAATGAAATAAAAATGTTAGTTTCAATGAATTTTCTAGATATGTAATAAAAAATGACGTTTTTACAATATTTTGTGAAATATAAAACAAAATGGAAGCATTCAATGACTCCATTAAATGAAAAGACCTAAAGATAATTTTTTATTTGAATAAAATATAGCATATGTTCATAGAAGTCAAGAAGGGTTTCACGAATAGAAAATAATTTATTAAAATAATTTATTTAAATAAATTAACATTAAATTGGTCATGTAAAAGGTTATAATTTTTTTTAATTCATGATAAAATCATATTAAGGTCCAAAAATTATATATATTTTAAAAAGATTTATTTTTAAAATTCACCAAAAAATCCACTATTTTTGAAAAATCCCAAAAATTTAGAATAATAAATATTTGATATTATGAATAATAAAATGATATAATTTTTTCAAAACAAAGAATTAAATAACTGTGGAATTTATTTTTTAAATAAATTCTCAAAATGTAAAAAACCATTTCTTTAGAAAAAAGTATATTTGAATACAAAACTGTATTTATTCTTAACCCCTACCTAGAAAAAACATTTAGATTAATATTAAAAAATTTGATAATTATATAATATATAAATTTCAATAATTTCATTCATAAATAATGATTGATTTAATATATTAAGAAAAATAGCATTAGATACATATAAATAATCTTTCAGAAATAAAACATATCTTATACTATCAAATGATATAATTTTTAATTCTAGTCAGTTGATAATGAATGATATAATTCTATACATTTATAAAGCATAATTTTTTATAATTTAGATAATAATGATCCTAAATTTAAATCCTATATCTATGAAATAACTAACCCATTAAATAATAGTATATTAACAGTATATCATGGTCTGTTTAATCTCAGTGTTTCATATAAAACAAGACTTGAAGGAAATTAAATTTGTTTAAAGATAAATATATTATACAATCTCATTTTGATACATTGTAACCTCCTTTCAAAAATATAAACCTAAAAAAATTTCACTATCATACAAAAATATGATGATACTTCTACATCATCACATCCTCATGTTTCAATGTAACTCCCCTTAATTTATGGTTTCAACAAATAATATTAACCTGGTGAGTGTCCTTGATTCGTATCACTATTTCACTATGATTCAGAATATGAAATATTTATTCCTCATTAGATAGATATTTCTCTAGTGTTATTACCTATAATTTTTTTTATACAATGGATAAGTTATATACATCATGGAATTATATATATATGAAAAATATCATGAACTTGGTTGGGATTTGGTGGAAGTGAAAACAATCAGCTACCCTCCTGATATGATCAATAATTTCAAAGGGAGTGATATATATATAAATATAATTCTCTGTGTGTCCTTATTTATAAATCTCATAACCTAATACTATGATAATATTCATATGAATACATTCACTACTACAAAATAGGACTTTGATAGTGCTAGAATAAGAATTTATTAGTGCTAAGAAATAAATGACAAATCGATCATCATTAAAAGTCCAATGATTTTATCAATTACTAAAGAAGCAGTGATAAAATGTTTTTTAACACTTATAAAAATAATACTGATAAATCACACCGATTTTCGTGATTTTTTTAGTACTTCTAAAGGACCATTTTAGAAACTATTTTTACCATTGTTAAAGGACCACATTAATAGAGCTTTTTTATCATAGATAAAAATCCCTTTAATAGTTATAAAAAGAATAGATAAAGGGGGTAAAATTATTTTTTTTCAATGATATTTGAGCCAGAACCCTTTATCAATGCTTCAAAAACCCCTTTAATAGTGCTCCAACGACCCCCCTTTATCAGTGTTTTCACCCCACCACCACTTTATCCGTCGTTTTCAAATTTCTATCCTCATGTGCCCATGTGGATTCAAACCTCAGACCAATCCATTGATGTTAGAACACATTTTCCACTGCTAATTTTTTTTATTGAAAGTTATATTATTTAAATATATATTAACAAATATATTTCATAGTCATATATTTATATTTTTATTTTTAAACACATTTATAAAACATATGTGTGTGTGAGTGAGTGATATATATATATATATATATATATATGTGTGTGTGTGTGTGTAATGACCCACCAATTCTCATTAGATTGTGAGTTTAACGATTCATTACGTGGCCTTAGGCGACATCCCCAAGGTGCCAAAGAATGGAAAGAAATGCCGAAGGGTTTCAAAACATGTGGAGGACGATTTACCCTTTTTGAACATACCACACAACTAACAACCATAATCAAACTAATAAACTAAATGATGCATGATAAAAACTAAGACAACTCAACCATTTATTTTATAATAAACCAACGAAGAGTTCCACAATAAAAACCAACACTGAATCAGAGTAAACAGCAGAAAGACAAACTACAGGACTACAAGACGACATCCCAACTCCATGCTCTTGAAGCTCCAAGCTCCAACATCACGAACCTGCCCAAGTATCATGAAGTAGTGCTATAAACATGTGCCACATTACCTTTTCCAACATCCCGGTATATGACATCTTCAAAAGCACCAACGTGCCAAAGCAGGGGGTGAGCAATGAAACTCAGTAGGCTTTCCCCGATGACTTCCCAACATATGCCTCTAGAATAAAACATCTTATCACATTTATATAAAACCAATATTATAAAACCATTTCAAAATAGTTCACAATATAACAAGTTCCATGTCAAAACCCTTTTTTTTTCACAAAAACCATCTTTCTCAAGAAAATCATCCAAGCAAAGTTTCCAATCAAATCCCCATTCCCATTTTTGCACATTCATTCCATTTTACAAATCCACACAACCAACCATGCATGCTTCGTTATGACAGTTCCATACTCATGAGCGGTCTCTCGTCGATCTACCATGTCATCACAGGGTAATTATTCCCTATGTGACAATACACCTTTTCCACCAAGCCCAAGGTCATATTTCAACCATGCCTCGTACTTAAAAGTCCCATGTTCCATTACACCTTTGGCACCGAGCACAAGGTCCTATTTCAACCAAGCCACGTATATGCAACATGAACACACACCACACATTCAAAACAATCATGACAAAAACATTTCAATAAAACAACCCTTTTATTGGAACCGTTTTCCCGCAAACCAATTTCCAAGTCTAGAAAATCCATATTTTAAAATCACTATATAAAAATCAAAAAACCAGAATAGTTAGCACAAACTATTCTTTCAATTTCCACGATTTCATCAAAACCCATAAATCATCGCTAAAGAAGATTTATAACTTTCTTTTAACCACAATTTCACAATAAAAACTAAGCAATTAAAACTATTTAAACTAAGACTTCAAGTTCTAAGAAAGGATAATCGAGAGTGAAGCCATATACCTCAAAGGTTTTGACGAAAACCCTAACAAACAGATAACACACAAGAAAACAGGGCCGATTCACCAAGGATCCTCCTTAGATCTCTTATCCTAACACAACCAAGACCAAATATCATCATATTTGGCATCCACACACTTAGATATACCCATAACGAGCATAAATCTAAGAAACCGAGAGAAGAGGAGAAGTAGATCTAAGTAGATCTAAGAAACCAAACAAGAACGATCACATACCTCAAGAATCCGAATTAGATCTATCAAGAGAAGCCTTCAGATCACCTCCGGAATGATGAGAGAACCCTCCTTGACCTTAGGAGAACCAGAATCCCGAGTTAGGGCTTCTTAAGAGGAAAACAAGCCACTTAGAAGCAAAATCACGTGAGATCCACCATTATAGGATCTCATTTAAGTGACCACACGATTAGTTCGCACAGTTTGACAAACTGTGCGCTAATCGGGCGTTAGCTACTACATCGGTCACCCTTCTCACACGGTTTGGCAGCACGGTTATACAAATCGTGTGCCGACTGTGCGGGAGCTACTAGCCCCAAAACCCACTGCGCACGGTTTGGCTGCACAGTTTAGACAAACCGTGCGTTGCTCGTGCTACTTCCCCTTTGCCTCAAAACATCATTTGAAGTTCTCCCGACTCTCCCATTTGTCACACTTAACTTTAAAACCACTAAAATCATCAAGAAAATGTTACATACCAGAAACTGGGGGTACTACATTTTCCCCGCCATTGGTCTTTCTGTCCTCGGAAATTAGAAAACCTTCACTCAATTGAAAGAGTTCCGGTCACTGCTCTTTCATTTCCTTTTCACGTTCCCACGTCTCTTTCTGAATCTAACCATGATACCATAAAACCCGCACTAAACCGATTTTTTTCAATGCAAGACATTCTCTTTCCTATACAAAATCTGTACCGGGATATGTATCAACAAAGCATCCGGCTCTAGGTCAAAGTGATCCCATCTGATCACATGGCCAGGATTAGGCTGATATTTGTTCAACTGAGATACAAGGATCACATTATGCACTGCACTAAACCATGGTGGTAATGCCAAGAAATAAGCGACCTCACCAACCCATTCCAGTATCTCAAAAGGGCCTATTTATCGAGGAGATAATTTTCCCTGCTTCTCAAAATGACGATGTCCAAGCCTGGGAAAGATTCTCAAAAAGACATGATCACTCACCGCAAACGACAACGGTCTTCGACGATGATCTGCATAAGATTTATAACAACTCTGTGCCATCTCCATCCTCTTTTTTATCAACTGAATTTTCTCCATTGTTTCTTGGACAAGGATCGGCCCAACTAGTGAAGTCTCATCTGTTTCCAACCAACAAAGTGTAGAACGAAAAGGATTCCCATAAAATGCTTGAAATGGAGCCATGTGTATCGAGGCCTGATAACTGTTGTTATATGGGAACTCCACCAAAAGAACGTGCTATTCCCATGAGCCTCAAAATCAATTACACAAGCCCACAACATGTCTTCCAGTGTCTGTATCATCCTTTCAGATTGTCCATCTGTCTGAGGATGATACACCGTACTCATATTCAACTGAGTTCCCAAGGCTTCTTGTAAGGATTGCCCGAAACGAGATGTGAACCTCAGATCTCTATCTGAAACGATTGAAACTGGTATGCCATGCCTCTTTACCACTTCTTAGATATAGATTTTTGAATGATCTTCCACCATATGAGTTTCACGAATAGGGATGAAATGGGCCGACTTGGTTAGAGGATCCACTATCACCCAAATGGAATCATGTTTACGGACCGTTCATGGAAGACCTGTAACAAAATCCATTTCAATATGAACCCATTTCCACACTGGGATAGGTAAAGACTACAACATACCCGCTGGCCACTGGTGTTCTACTTTAACCTTCTGACAAGTTAAGCACTGTGAGACGAACTTGGTCACCTTCCTTTTCATGCCGCTCCACCAAAACTATGCCTTTAACTCCTTATACATATTCTGTATTCCTGGATGAACAACCCATCTGGAATGGTGGTAAGCATGAATGAGTTGTTCCTGAGTAGTTAAATGTACAACCATCCGATCTCGAAACCACAAAACTGAACTACCATCCAGCTTCTATCCCTCAATGGTCTCCCCAAAATTGTGTTTTGAACTCATCGCAACACAATCTACATCGGATGCCTGTGCCTCATTTACTATCTCCACCCAATCAGAAACAAGCGAAACTGGAAAGAAAAATGAAACATCAGCTCGATCTTCACATTCCATACGCATGTCGGCTAGGACCAACATCAACTGCCACTCGTCTAAAGCTTCTTTCGCCAACTGAGCATATGGATTTCTACTCAATGCATCTGCTTCTGAATTTCCCTTACCCGATGTATACATCAAGTCCAAGTCAAATGTCTGGAGATACTTTATCCATCTTTTTTTCCTCATATTCAAATCTCGTTGTGATAAAATATGCTTCAATCTCTTGTGATCCGTAAACATTGTAAATTTCTCACCAAAGAGATATTGATGCCACTTCTTCAAGGAACAGACAACTGCAGCTAACTCCAAATCATGTGTTGGGTAATTATTCTCATGCACCCTCAACTACCTTGAACCATAAGCAACAACATGGTATCCTTGCATGATAACACAACCCAACCCTATTCTAGAAGTGTCACAATACACCACATACCCCGGTCTTGATTCCAAAAAAATCACGATGGGTGCTGATGTAAGGCGAACTTTCAACTCTTTAAAAGATCTCTGACATTCTTCAGTCCATTGAAACACACTTTTTTTCTTTGTCAAAAATTTCATGGGTGAATCTAGTCATGAGAAGTCACACACAAAGCATCGCTAATAACCAGATATACCAAGAAAACATCATATTTCAAAGACATTCTTCTGTAGCTGCTAAGAAAGAACCGCTTCTATCTTTTCTGGATCCACTGAAACACCTTTCTCAAAAATGACATGGCCTAGAAAACATACTTCTTTTATCTAGAAATCACAATTTGACAATTTGGCATACAACTGATGGTCCCTAAATATTTCCAACACTGTCTCCAAGTGTTGCTCATGCTCGACACTTTTTCCGGAATACACCAATATGTCATCCAAAAATATCACAATAAGAGAATCAAGATATGGATGAAATATCTGATTCATCAAAGAAATGAAGACCACTGGTGCATTCGTAAGACCAAAAGGAATGATTACATATTCGTAGTGGCCATATCTGCTTCTAAAGGTTGTCTTCAGAATATCCTAATTCTGTACTCACAACTGGTGATATCCTGACCATAATTGAATTTTGGAGAACCAAAAAGATCCACTAAATTGATCAAACAGGTCATCAATTCGTGGAAGTGGATATCTATTCTTTATCATAACTTGGTTAAGTTTATGATAATACACACATAGCCTCAATGTTCCATCTTGTTTCTTTACAAACAAAACTGGTGCTGCCCACGAGGCACTCTACTGAATAAAACATTTACTTTTGCAGCTCCTCTAACTGCACCTTCAATTCCTTTATCATTGTTGGTTCCATCCTATAAGATGGAAGTGAGATAGGACTAGTCCTCAGAAGGAGATCATTCGTAAACTCTACTTCTCTTAGAGATGGTAACCCTGAGAAGTTTTTAGGAAAAACATTAGGAAATTGATCCACCAGAGCTGGAAAACTATTTTCCACGACCTATTTCGATGATTCCAAAGTCAAAACTGCCAATTTGTAAGAGATCGTTCCCAACATTGGTTCCAACAAGCTCTTTGCACCTTTCTTTACCATCCTTCCTCCTCTGAATAGATGGTCGATTCTGTCCTCCGTCGTGAAACTAACCTTTCTCCCATAATAGTTGATGTGAGCCTTAAACATTTTGGACCAATCCATACCCAGGATTATATCATTGACATTCATATATAACATGGATAAGTCTCATTTCAGCTCAGTTCCATCAACCTTTATAGAACATGCTCTACACACGAAGGCTTGACATTATCTTTCACCCAGAGGAGTTTGCAGTTTTAACTCAGAAGGCATCATTTCAACTGTAAGTTCAGCAAATTAGCAATCTGAGAAACCAGAAAAGAATGGGATGCACCAGTATCGAAAAGCACTTGCATGATGGTAGAATTCAAAATAATCGTACCTCTCACCATAGACGGTCCAGAATAGTCATCCACAATCACCTGTTCCGCTCCATACAATTTCTATGTTGCTGCGCTTCGCTCTTTATTACCTTGTTGATATTGTCCTGCCTGAGGTGTCATAGTATTACTAGAATCACCATAACTAGCTCTGTTCTACTGGTGAGGCTGATTTTACTATTCTCTCCCTGTCGAAGCATAAGATGCTTGCAACGCTTGGGAGGTGTCACACACACCCGACCTCAGAGCACTGCGACAATATTGCTGAAGATGCCCCATCCTGATGCAATTGTGGAAAGCACTTTGTGGTGCGGTATATTTTCATTTCATTTGATCAATCGAGCCACATTGAAAACATCCAACTTTCATCAAGGGTCGTGGAGGAAGATTCATCGATTTAATCGTCTGATTCTGATTCACACCCCACCTTGTACGTAGGTGTCCCTCTTCCGCTTGTTCCCAGCACTAGAGTTCCCTCCCATTCCCGTGGGTATCATCATACTTCCTCCTCCCATAACTCCAGAGACATCTCTTTCTACTACTATTGCTCTGTTTACCATCTATGTATAATCTGTAATACAGAGCACAACTATCTACAAGAAAATCTCTTGTCGCAACCCTGATTCAATGATGGGGGACTTCAGCGATGCACTTGCAGCAACTTCTGGTGCAAAGCGCACTAAATTCATGAATTTAGCCGCATACTGCATGATAGAGAGATTCTCCTGATTTTGGCTGAAAAAGTCCGTCATCTTCTGGATCATGAACGTGTGAGGATAGAATTATTTATTGAACAATTCCTCAAATTCCTCCCAGCCCAGGCCATGATCCACCTTAGCCTGCACCACTAGCTCCCACCATTGTCGTACAAGATCCTCCAGTATATACATTTCCAACTTTACTTTTAGTTCTACTGGTGTGCCGATGAAATTGAAGATAAGATTCATCCTACTCAACCACACCTCTACCCTTTCGAGTTCAGAATAACCCCGAAAGATGAGTGGATTCTGCTTCTGGAACTGGAATGAATGGTTTACATGCGTTGACTCATCCCTCTGATTCCCCGTGTCCACTCCCTGAAACGCTTGAACTATACTTTGGACTAGCTGTTGGTTCACGTGTGGCTCAGGTGCGACCACATTCTCCACAACCTCTTCCATTTGGTTTCTATGACGCCTAACAGGTACCATTTTTATACAAACAACACATGCCGTTAGTCTCATTTCCTAGCAACTATAGTCTTAGCATTTCAATTTATATCACATCACTATAACAACATTGTTTTCGAAACATACAGCTCTTCCCCATTTACCCATTTCTGAAAAATATTTTCTTTCTTTTGAAAATCAATCCATTTTCAAAATACACCAACAATTCTCTTTTCGAAATCATTCATTTGAAAATAAGTTTAAAATTTTCAGACATCACGCTTTTGCATCAAACCTTAAACCATTTATTAAAATGATTTATGCAATCATAGTGGGAAGTCATTCCTTTATAATTAATTCCATTCTCATCTCATTAACTAAACCCATGACAATGAGATTTCCAACATTCTAGATGTGTATCCAAAACACTTATGTACCCAACACCCTGGTAACTTGATGTTCAGAATAAACAGGTTAGCTATGTCCTTTTATGATATACATTTCAAGTTCTGACAATACCACTCCTATCTAAGATGACCACCCAAGGATAGACGAGAAGGAATTTCAACTCCAAGACCAGGAACATCGATGACCACTTGTTAGAAAAGGACCAAACAAGCTGATACCATTTGTAATGACCTGCCAATTCTAATTGGCTTGAGAGTGAAACGAGTCATTACTTGGCCTTTAGGCGACATCCCCAAGGATCCAAGGCTGGTAATAAATGCTGAAGGGTTTAAAGAAACGTGGGGGACGATTTACCCTTTTTGAACATACCACAGAACCAAAAACTATAATAAAACTAATCAACTAAATTATGCATGATAAAAACTAAGACAACTCAACAATTTATTTTATCTTAAACCAACCAAGAGTACCACAGTGGAAACCAACATTGAATCAGAGTAAACAGTGGAAAGACAAACTACAAGAATACAAGAAGACAACCCAACTCCATGCTCAACAAGCTCCAAGATCCAACATCACAAACTAGCCCAAGTATCACAAAGTAGTGCTGTAAACATGTTCCACTTTACCTTTTCCAACATCCCGGTATATGACATCTGAAAAAGCACCAACGTACCAATGCAAGGGTTGAGTAATGAAACTCAATAGGTTTTCCCCGATGACTTCTTAACCCATGCCTGTAGGATAAAACATGTTAGCAAATTTATATAAAACCATTATTATAAAACCATTTCAAAACAGTTCACAATATATCAAGTTCCATGTCAAAACTATTTTTTACCACAAAAACCATCTTTCTCAAGAATAGAAACCAAGAAAAGTTTCCAATAAAATCCCCATTTCTATTTTTGGCACATTCATTCCATTTCACAAATCCACACAACCAACCATGCATGTTTCGTTATGACAGTTCCATACTCAAGAGCAGCCTCTCGTCGATCTACCAAGTCATCACAAGGCAATTATTCCCCATGTTCCATTACACCTTTGGCATCGAGCACAATGTCATATTTCAACCAAGCCTCTTACATAAAATTCCCATGTGCCATTGCACGTTTGGAACCGACCATAAGGTCCTATTTCAACCAAACCTCATATATGCAACATGAACACACACCACACATTCACAACAATCATGCCAAAACCATTTCAATAAAACAACCCTTTTATTGAAAAACTTTTTCCCGCAAACCATTTTCCAAATCCATAAAATCCATATTTTAAAATCACTATTTAAAAATCAAGAAACCACAACACTTGGCACAAACCATTCTTTCAATTCCCACAATTTCATCAAAAACAAAAAATCATCACTAAAGAAGATTTATAACACGATTTTAACCACAATTTCACAATCAAAACCAAGAAATTAAATCAATTTGACCTAAGCCTTCAAGTTCTAAGAAAGAGAAATTGAGATTGAAGCCAGCTACCTCAAAGGTTTTGACGAAAACCAAACAAATAGAGAACACACAAGAAAACTGGGCCGATTCACCAAGGAGCCTCCTTAGATCTCTTGTCCCAACAGAACCAAGACCAAATCTCATCATATTTGGAATCCAATCACTTAGATCTACCCATAACGGGCGTAGATCTAAGAAACCGAGAGAAGAGTAGAAGTATATCTAAGAAGATCTAAGAAACCAGACAAGAACGATCACATATCTCAAGAATCCGTCTTCGATTCATCAAGAGAAGCCTTCAGATCGCCTCTGGAATGATGGGAGAACCCTCCATGACCTTAGGAGAACTAAAATCCCGAGTTAGGACCACATAGGAGAAAAAACGAGCCACATAGAAGCAATAATGCGTGAGATCCAACTTTATAGGATCTCATTTGAGTGGCCGAACTGTTAGTTCGCACAGTTTGAGAAATCGTGCGCTAACCGTGCATTAGCTACTGCCTCAGTCACCCTTCTAGTAGGGTTTGGTCATACGGTTAGACAAAACATGCGCCGACCATGCGGGAGCTACTGGCTCCAAGACCCACTACGCATGGTTTGGCCGCACAGTTTAGACAAGCCGTGCACCGCCCGTGCGACTTCCCCTTTGCCTCAAAACATCATTCGAAGTTCTCCCGACTCTCCTATTCATCACCCTTGACTTTAAAACCACTAAAAGCATTAAGAAAAGGTTACATACTAGAAACCGGGGGTACTACAATATATATATTGATAATTATTTAAATATATTATATATTATATTCATTTACATGTATTATTAAATTATATATATATATATATATATATTTATACACACATATATATGTATGTATAAACTATATATATATACAATTGAAAAAATTGTGAGATATTGTTATAAATATGTTAATAGAATATGTATTTATTTAAATATATTAGAATATACACATATATATATGTGTGTGATAATTATTGACACACATATTTTTATATATAATAATAATCTTTATAGGTCTATGTATACATATGAATGCATTTAAATAAGGTTAATAAAATGGATAATTTTTTAATTTAAATATAATGAATACAATATTTATTTTACATATTTAAAATTATATTTCTATATAAATATATTGACATATTTAATTATACAAGTGATTTATTATAAGTAAATATAATAAAATATGAATATATTTAATTTTAAATAAAAATACAACGTAAAAAACTGATAAAATTTCAAAACCATAATTTCAATATGAATGTAATCGATGGGAATAAATTCATTACCCACTGAAAATAGGAAACAATACCCCCTAAAAAGAGGTATAAATTCCATAAAATTTTAAAACATTGGGGTACCCCATCTAAAAACATAGTTTTCAAGGCCTTTTTGGCTCCTTTCCTTGAAAAAAGTGATATT
This sequence comes from Viscum album, assembly GCA_963277665.1. Taxonomy (NCBI): domain Eukaryota; kingdom Viridiplantae; phylum Streptophyta; class Magnoliopsida; order Santalales; family Viscaceae; genus Viscum; species Viscum album. The sequence goes on along the minus strand of OY728143.1, from coordinate 1,038,931,600 downwards.
GAGTTCGTCCATATCATCTGGCCATAATGCTCACTGTAGGATTCGACTTCATGTGTGGTATAGCCGAAGAGGAGACCTGGACCAAAAAATTAAGGTCATTTAAATTTCATGTTATTATTTTAACTTATTTTATATAATTTATTTTTTTTATCTTTGAATTGTTATTAAATGACTATAACTCGATTATAATTATCAAATTATTAATTAAACATATTTTTTTTACTTATTTACTAATCCATTTTTACTAAATATCTTATATGTTATATTTAAATTACTTTTTATACTTATCTAAAATATATTTAAAAAATATATTATATTTATATCAATATAAATATATTTTTATATTCATATATAATTTTTAATTAAATATAACTCTTTCAAAATACACCCTTTATCAATGGTAGTAAGAAATCATAGATAAAGGATGGAATTTATCTTCACTTCCAAAAAAGAGTAGATAAAGACCCACACCATTATCAACACTTTTTTCTTGCACTGATAAATCCCCCCTATTAGTTCATTTTATTACTAGCATTGATAAATTGACCCCTTTATCAACACTTTTTACCACTATTCTTAAAGGGGTCATTTATCAGAACATTTTTACAAGTAATGATAAATAGAACTTTTTATCATCGATTTTTTAGATTTGTCAAATCCCTATCCTAGTAATAACCCAGTTTTGTAGTAGTTATTTTCTCTGACATTGAACTACAACTCTCACTAAAATTGATTTCATAACTATTATACAGGCTCATAGATTCTCTTATGTGATAAAAAATGGGTCAAACCTTCTATAATATTTATTTATCAAGACTAGGTCATTGTATATTTCCTTTTTTGACTTTATCACAACATGTAAGATTGTTTAACTCCCTAATATATAAGACTTCACAAGGAGACATATGAATTCTTGAGTTAAAGCAATTATTCTATGAAAAATTCACTAAATGAATGTACTGACCCCAACCACAATTAAAATATATATATTATCTACCATTCTATATTATAATGTTTGAATTGCACTCTATGTCTAAAAATATATCAGAGGATGATATGAAATACTAAAACTCAACCATATATCTATAGAATATTGAATACTTCTCTAAAACATCATGGTAAGCCTTGGATCTCTATCATATTTAATTATGAGTGGTATACTATGAAATATTACTTGTTCATTAATGAATATCTAGTAAATCTAATCAAGATATAGATCATATCTAATATTAATGAAGAGTGTTGAATTTTTACGGTTATTGACTACAACCAAAAAATAATTTTAACCTTTATAAGTTTTTGGGAGACCGATGATGAAATATAAGGTAATGTCTTCTTATTTACATCATGAATGAGTAATGATTCTAAAATCCAATTACATTTGTATCTCAAAGCCTTAGCATACTGAAGTACTAGGCATATAAATATATACTCTATAATATAAATTTTCATGTTTTCCTTATATAAAAACTCTTATAGATCTCTATATATATTTGTACATCCATAATAAATAGACAATTATGAATGATGAGCTTGATCAAATTTATCCCTCTTCATTTATGGTCCTTATGATATGCATACTCAGTTATTGAACATATTATTAATACCATAATCATTTCTTAACTCACTCCTCACTTTCTTCTATAGCCCTTTATATTCTCTTTGAACAACTTTAATCATAATATGGATGAAAGGATTAACATTTATCTAAGAAAGATATGATTTTTCCACATTCCTTTCAATTTCATGTTTCATATTCTTCAAATATATAACAATTATACCACATTCAATCCTATTCATAGATAAACAACAATTGTCCTTCTAACATAGAGAATCATCCACCATGATCTACTTCCTTTGATGGTAATGTATTGAGAATTAATAAAATATAATCATATCTAACCATCTTCTCTGCAAATATTTAACTATTTATTTGAAAATATATTTCATGTTTTTTTGGATCCGTATATATGTCCCAACATTGACCATAAATAAAATTATTCTATATATTAAATGAAAATATTTACTGCTTCCAGCACCAAATCATGTGTTGGGTAATTTTCCATATGTATTTTCAATTAGTGTGAGTCATATGATTTCACCATATCATTATTGATGAGGAAAATCCATTTCCACTCATTGAACCATCAATATAGAAAAAAACCCTCATATTCCATAGGATTTTATGAATATAGGTACACTAGAAAACTATCCCTTTATCTTGTTGAAATTATCTTCACATTCATATTCCTATAAGATCCTTACTCCCTTTTGAGTCAACTTTGATAGTGAAATAGTTATTAATGAGAAATATCTCACAAAATGTTGATTATATCTAGATAAGAGTTGAAATATATCATTTTTTATTAAATTGGATGGTCTAATAAATTGATTAAAAACTTATATATTTAAACGATCCACTGATATACCCTCAAATTAGATCATGTACCCCATGATTTAAACATTATAATACCACAATTTACAATTGATAAAATTTTCACAACACTTCTCTTTCAGTAGGGACTTTAGGATATTTTCCAATTAATATTTATATTCTTACTCTCTATTATAATATATGATAAAATCCTATATAAATTATACCATAATGTAATAGAGGTAATCATAAAAGAATCTATACATTAAATCCATAAATATTGGACATGAATTAGTATTCCCAAATGGAATCACTATAAATTGATAATTCCCATGCCACTTATAAATGAATATCATGGGAATATTCTCATTTTAGAACCTCTATTAATGATATCTAAAATAAATATTAGTTATAAAAAAAGTATTTTTCTACTCATATTTGATAAAAAAATCCTTAGTATTTTGTAGAGGACATTTGTTTTTGATAATGATCATATTATATTCACAATAATCAATGAAAATATTCCGCAAAACATATTTCCTATTAACTTAAATGACAAATGAACCCATAGTGATGCACTAAGTTATATAAATCACTTATAAAGATACTACTATAGTTTCTTTGTGAATTCATACATCTCTATTGGGGATATTCTATAAGGAGTATTTGAAATGGGTGTTTTCCCAGGTATCATTTTTATTGAACTTTCAACTTAAAAATTCATAAGAAGAAATGGAATCTCTTCTAGAAATACATCAATAAACTCATATATAATAGGAATGTTATCAATCTTGAGTTTCATACCAACTATCTTAAATTGATACCCTTCATGGATAGGAATTAATATACAGAATATATAATTAATTTCCATTGTATTTTTTATTCATCCTCACACTATTAAATGATCATAGGTTTATTCGGAATATGAAATATGACTTCCCTTTTTTTTAAATTGATATATTCAATATATAAAGAATTCTAATACAATAATATAATTACATACCATTCAACTAATTGGGGAATCAAAATATTTTATAGAAGCACTATCCCACATTATTAAATTAGATAGGAAGAATTTAACTGAGAAGGGACTATGACACCATTAATATTTTTCATTTCTAAAAAAATATCTTGTCATATATTTTGTAATTTCATACCATTAAAAATTCATTCAATATAAAATATTTTTTATAGCTAGAATCAAATGAGGAATTAACTTTTCAAGAGTGGATGATATGATTAACTTTAACCACATAATTCTAATAAACCACATTGGTAGACATAATAAGATGATATTTACTTTTTTTATTTGAACTTAATAGGATCTGGATTTCGATCATAATGATAAAATTTAAGATTCATACAATGGTCGGAATAATTCCAATACTCATTAGATTATGCGCATTTGAGTGTAGGTGGTACAATAGATGTATTCTTTATTTCCCCAATTCTATTTTTTGGACTTTTGTTATATTAATAATCTTTACAACTGGACTTTCCACATTTAAAGGATATCTCAGTTCCATTCTAGCAGTTCCATTTGATATTTTTTTTTTACAATATCTATAGCATGTAGATCACCATAATTTCATTCCAACATGTATCTTATACAATTTTTCATTAGACTCAATATTTCATCTCTTATTATAAACATAGGAATTATGGAAATATAAAATTTCCATTTCTACCATGATAGAAAATCAAATGATCAATTCATAGAAACTAAATTATCTTAAAGCTAGAAACTTTCAGGGACTTGGTTCTAAACCTCCAATGATATGATCAAATTTTCATTCAAGGATTATTATTAAACTAGAATCATACCTTGGATGTATTTGATAATTTACCTCACATGTACAAAGGGATTCCTTATCCTTCTTCACAAGATTAAAATATTATAAAGGTATTTTTTACATATAATACAAGGGAATTAATTACTACAATATGTACTCTTAAAATCATCCAATTTCAAGGAAGTAATTTTTTCCATTTTCAATATATTCTAAATAATATTCTATAATATATTAGCTTCACATTAAAAATGATAAATGTATAAGATAATTTTTTCATATTCCCATAACTATAATATAAAACATTTTATCAATTATGATGACACATCCCTTAATGACTAGTGGATTTCAAGACCCACCAAAAGAAGGTGGATGCTTCCTCATGAATGAATCAACAATGCGATATTCCCTTAATGGATAGTTTGGAAGATCTTAATGATTCCTGGATTTAGATATTTTATTGATCATAATAACAGGATTCTATATTTCATCTCACATAGAATATTGTTACATAGATAGAAGATAATTTCATTTTCAACAACATTCGTTGTTAACATGGTGTCTTCTAGTTCCATATTTTGACTAAAACTAAAATCTAAATATATGAATCAAGATAAAATAATTACAGAGAGTTGTCATTTAATCATGAAATTATATTTATAAAATTTCAAGATCATGACCCCTTTTTAAATATATGGAACAATTGGTTTAAATTCGGTTATCCATTACAATTATATATTGAAATCATTTATAATGGTTTATAATGAAAATGAGAAATAAAAAACCACATACCACAGGAGTGTCTGTCCCACCGTGAATTCCCAATCCACTTCATCATGAATAATTAAGGATAATGTTAATTCAAAACAAACCCATTATATATTTCATCCCACTTGGAAAATCTATTGAATAGTCACATCCATAAGTTAGTATATATACTGGAAAGTATTTTCAAAGAAAACAACACAATGTATACTTTACCCAAACTTTTGAATGTTATCATATATTTAGAATTATCTCCAGGGTTTTCACCAATGTTCTATAACCCTAATCTTTGAATATTCAACAAAAGTTAATTTGATGCCAACTAAAGTGACCCAATAATTTCATACATATATATTACTTTATTTTATCTGAATATTAATTTCATTTAATTATCATCCATACCAAAACTGAAGAAATTTATTTTCTTTTGTGGCTACATACAAAAATATCTTATTTTAATTACTTCTCAATATTCTATAACAAATTTATTTTCACATTTTTCCCATATTGAAATACCCTAATTAAAACATTTACTGATTACCTTGGGTAAGGAATCATAAGAATGGGTGAGCTCAAAATGATCTGTAAGGGTAAACAAGAGAGATATCAATCGATGATCATATGCAAGAATTTGATAATCATAAGGTCACGATATTATGATCATAATATAAAAATTTCATACCCAATATAACATAGGTTATAATAATGATACATTGAATAAAACATTATCATTTTAAATTTCATGAATTATATGTGTAATAAATCAATATAAGTCAATCACATACCATTAGTTCAAATCATAACCATAATAAATTCAATATAGTGGTGAAGCATCACAAGAATAGAAAAAATTTCCCATGTGAAAATTAATTATAGAGACCATAAAATCATTGGGGATTAGTAATTAACACCTCATTCCCTTATAATTTTGTATTATGCATCACCTCATGTTTCTCATAGCTGATTAGAAATCCCTACATATTTTCCATTTTGTATCGAGTTCCTCAACGCTTACATCATAATTATCTCATGAGATAAAAATACTACCCAACACATTAGAGGGATATATTATTCCTTGAAAACACATAACATATCAAAAACCAAATTTTTTATTACTATAAGTTTATAAAAATTTATCATGTGATCGTATAAAAACTCATCAAAGAGCAACTTTTTTCCGAAACAAATCATCATTTCATCATAGAAAAATCCATTAAAAATAAAAAGAATTCATAAAAATATCATTCGAAAAATTAAAAAATATATAATGAATAATATGGTATCATTGAATAATATTCACAATAAATAATAGGTAACTTAAAGGAATTTATCCTAGGTGAAAAATTCCATTATTCAATCACTATAACATTTTTTGAGTAAAATATCTTGTTAAATTTCAAATCCCTTAATATTTTTTAAATTTTGAAAATAATTATAGTAAATCCAAATTTCTAAAAAATATGAATTACAAAATTTTCCTTAATAATAACCTTGGAAACTTGTAATCAGTTCTTCATTTCATTGAGTGGTCATCATGGTGGGAAATAATGGACATACCGAGTATACTAAAATAAATATTTCATTCACATTTCATTAAATATTCAGTGGGTCACCATTTATAAAATGACAATATGATTAATTTGAAAAAAAATTATAGAAATTAAAAACAACAGTAAAAAAGAAATTAATCAATAATATGAGAATAAAAAAAAAAGAGAAAGAAAAATTTTAAATAAACAATGAGAATGAAATAAAAATTTTCATCGTCAAAGGATAAAATATGGTCAAATTTTTGTTATAAATATAATATCATTCATTTTGTGTATCAATGTAAGAAAAATGGTACTAATAACGAAATAATAAATAAATAAAAATATTATAATGAATTTAAATGGATTTATTAGAAAAGTATCAAATAAATTTCTTAATGTAAATTCAGGTATAAAAATTTCTCATTAAGATGAGATTGAAGCACAAATATTTTACCTAATGTGTAATATTTAATCATACATTTAAAAAATATTTTATTATATAGATTGATTTATTAAACACATATTCATGAACCAAAATAATATATATAATACAATATATGGTTTACTTATCACATCGTATCACCTATTTATTAACAATTAGTTTTTAGAATTACTATTTTGGGAGATAACTACATTATTTTTCGTATAAGTTTCCATTTGATAGTTCCAGTAATTGTACATTGATCATGGTTACCTATTATAAATATTTTTTACCATGATATCATTATCCTATATATTTATTATATATAAAATTAGAATCATACATTAAAAGAAAAAATGGAGAAACTATTTTCTCCAGTCCTGAAGATGGTAGGTCATACGTAAGGATTAATGCTATTATAACATTATAACGACATGAAAAAAGAAATATAATTCATATTTTATCATTAATGAAAAAAAATTATATCATATATATCATATATATATATTAAATGCGTCATAATTACCATTACTTTCATGTGGTGATGAAATGAAAACTGCATCACATCGTGGTGGTGGTAGTCCACATGTACGAATGAGTGATGTTTTATTTTTTAATATGATAGAAATGAGGTGGGTAATGGTTGATCAAAAATTAAAATAATAATTATATTCGTTGAATATACTAAATCATTTATTTTATAATAAATTCCATATATTTATTAGAGGTATAATATGAAATAAAATTTAATGTACTTGGATACGAGTTATACAAATTTGATGAGAAACCTCATATATATTAAAAATAAGCATTAAAAGGATAGTATTTCAGAAATAAATTAATTCTAAGATGTGTAAAATAAATATAAGAAGGTATTATTTTTGGTATTGGATGATATAGAGGGCTCATGAAGTTTGGAGAAGGGATGAGATATGGTATCATATTATAATTGGGGGAAAGTAAAATGTTATAATCATTTTAATAATGAAATTTTGCACCAAGGTAACCCAAATTAAAAGATAAGATGTGGTAGGGATGAAATAATCTCAAAACTAACCTTAGGACGCGTTTTAGAAACATTCTAAGCCTTATATCCTAGTTAAACCTCTTTAAATCCATTTTAACATTAACCACGAAAACTTAACTTTTTTACCATGATAACATGATTATATGATAAAAAATGGGTCCTTATAACATTTATAAAATTGTATTTAATATATTGGAATAATTTTTTTTATTTTGATTTAATTTTTATAGATTTAATAAATTAGTTTTAATATTGGATCACAATACATTTAAAAAATTTTTTTTACAAAAAAATACATAATTTAAGAATAAAAATTATTTTACATTTAAATCAATTATAAAATTTGGATTCCAATTTTATTACGACTAACTAATAAAAAATAAATTTTTTGTCTTATTTATTTTTCCAAAAAAAATATTATCTTTCAACCATTCCATTAAATCCATATAACCAAAAATAGTTTTTAGTTTGAATAAAACATATAAAATGTTAAAAAAGTAAGCTGTGTGTTCCAAAAAAAATAATGTTTTCAATTAAATTATTTAACTCTGATAGATATTTTTTTTCATCAAAATATTATAAAAACTTATTTTGTTATCCTTATATGAAATTAACATCACAACAGTATTTGTATTTGAAAAATGGAATTTTCACTATTCACCCATGAAATCATATATTTTAGAAAAATATAAAAATCTCCCCCCATTATAAATTTCATATGATGAATAAAATACTATTTTTATTTTTTAGTATAATTTTTTAAAATTTTTAATAAATTCATTTTAAAATAAGTTAGGAAAACATTATATAGCCATTTTTAGAAAAAAATTATATTTTAATATAAAAATGGATGTTATCACATATCATGACTAATATATCCATTATATTATTATTAAAAATATTATATTGAGTATTTAATATAAACATTTCCTTACACGAATGGCCCGAAGGCCTTCATTTTTATTGATTTTTGACAACCCCCCTTTCAAGGTTGAGGGGGAACCCTTACAAGGCCCGTAGGCTCAGATATTACATGGCCCATAGGATTTAGAGATTACATGACATGAAGGTATTAGGGATTTCAACTAGAATATCTACAAGAAACTGCCCCTCCCTAATATCTGTATCAGGATTTTATCTATCCACCTTCACATGGATATCTGGCTATGCTTCCCGTGCAAGCACATGCTGGTCTTGATGGCATAACTATACCCTATAATTCTGAAAAATCCATTTGTTTTTAATATGGAGAATGCACCTACTCTGAATCCTCTTCTAGGGCTGGTCCTTTTTTGTAGAGTCTATCTAGGGAAACTAAATGTGGGAATAAGGCCTTGAGGTGGCCTGAAGGCCTTAAAGGTTTCCTAAAATCCTTACCGACCTGAAGGCATGGGTGGCCCAAAAACATTAAGGACTCCAAGCCCAAACCGGTGGCCTAAGGTGAATAGTTCAAGCCTCTATAGTACCATACAATATCTGTATCAGTAACTACTATACTTCCTGATACAATACCCATAAAATGTATAGTTCCTCTATAATAACTACTACAGTGCCTGCTACAGTTCCCACACAGTGCACTGTTCTTATATAGTATTTCTAAAATGCCTTCTACAGTACTGCTACAGTACCCCCTAAAATAAGCGTCTACATGGTATTGAATCTGGGTCTCATGGATGAACTTAAGGATACCTCACCAACTAGGCTGAGGATTATGCTAAATTTCATTAAAATAATAAATCAATAGTGATTAATTTAATTTATAAAAATTAGAACACCTTTCATGTAAAAAAATAGTTTTTCAGAGAAAAAATATAATTTACATTTAAATAATTTTATTCTCTTTTCAATGAAATTGATAAAAAATGAATTAATTTAGTTGATCATTAAACCATAAATTTTATATTTAAGCTAGTCCTATTCATGAATAAGAATACATAGACTTGTTAATAACTTCCACTTTATATAATATTATTGTAGTGTAATATTATTGTCTATTTAAACTCGGTGTTCCATGTAACAAAATCTTTCAATGAAATTAAATATATTTAAAGATAAATATATCGTAGATTCTTGGGCTGTTACACATCTTTTGGAGTGTGGACTATGAATCTGTGATCTCCAATACTTCTTGAACTCTAAAGTACATCTGGTCTAAGTAATACCATGGTGACTTGACCATTTTCCTCTATAAACTCAACAAGAAATTATACAATTTTGTAAACAATAATACTATATAGATTCAAAAAAATTCATAAACATTAGGCTTTTATACAACTAAACAAAAAACTAATTATGATAGTTTTAATTCATGAGAGATTCTTACTTAGTTCTGAACCAGCCATCCGAGATCTTCATTTAAGATCAGACATTTAATTTTAAGGATTTTCTATGAGTCATTATCATTAATTTTAAAAACATTCTTAATTTCTATAAAACAATCTTCATACTCGATACATAGCCTATATATTTTCCCATTATTTATCATTAATGTGGTCATATTATAGTTATGTAAATAAATTTAGGTGGATCTATCCAATTATTCTCCCAGACCAAAATTTTATTAGAAATTTGTTCTTCTGAGATATGATTGACACCGATTGAATTTGTTTAAAGAAATGTTCACAACCTCCACTCAAAATAACTTGGTAAATCTACTTTTATCCTCATAATCTTATACACATCCACTAATTCGTTATTCATATATTCTATAAAATTGTTTCTATTTATAGTCCTTAACAAAATCTTCAAAAATTTAATCACTTTTAACTAGAAAACCCTCTATAAATACATCCTCCCATACTCACCACTTTTGTCTTATTGTAATCACAACATATTACTTTTAGTTTTTTTCCACCACTTTATTCTATTAGAAAAATGTATCGAACACCTATGAAATGTTTTTGATGATGTACACCCACACATTGTATGCAAATTTATCGATGATAGTAACTTTGTATATTTGACCAATTTGATAATAGACTATATCTAGCCCCCAAACATTCATGTGAACACTCATTAACTTTTGTTTCTTTCTAATTTTAATTTCCATTTATATGGACACTTTCTAATACTTTCTAAAGAAACAATTATTGAACATTACATAGTCCAAGAATATATCCCTCAATAAACCCTAAATAGAAAGAATATTAATTCCATTTCCCATTTATGTTTCCGAGATATCCATTGCAAACATTAGCAAATATTAATTCTCATCATGCATCACCCCTTTTTATGAACATGTATGAAATAAGGTCCCATCATTTACTCCCACTACTAATTCTATGAAGCCTGTGAAATCAACCATGCTTTATCCATGAATATTATAAAGAATTTAGATTCATTGAGTTTTAAAAATGATGTCATTTTATTCATTAATATAGTTAGGTGTTTCACCCCTTACATGACTAGAAACCTTCAATTCTTTTTCTTAATGATGACACCTTCAATTCAAAAAGAAATTAAGAGTTTTACCATCCACAAGATTCATTATATAATATATTTCATCTATGTATTTTTCTCCTTCATTCCCTTTCAAGATTCAATGGAATGAAAAATAAATAGTTTTTCATGGAAAGCCTTGGGTATATGGAACAGATAGGAGAAGGTAACTCATTTCCTATCAAAAATGGTTTTATAACCCACATCCATGTGTATATATTTTAGATTTCATCTTATGAACACTACCATATTTTTTATGGTATCATTTCCTCTATAAATTCCTATACATTGGAAGACCATCAGTCAAGATACTAGAGGTCAAGGTTTTCTATAATTTTCCCATAAAGTGTCCCTTTCACCTAGTTGTACAGACTCTTTATTAAACACTGTCAGAATTTACAAATGAAACATGGATCTCCTTAAGATAAACATAATTGATCACATTATAAATATAAACCTATGTGAACATAAAATCTTTCTTTCTATAGTAATTATTCAATATTTTCATCATTTTATCCCTTGAATATATAATTTAAGTAAGTTAAAACAATTCCCAAATGGGTCTCTAAAGTCTATTTTAACCAATTATTTCTGACATAGATTTAAAATGATGTTATTCAGATAAATATATATATAAAATCCTTTTGATTTTTTTATTCTAGAAATTTAAATTATAAAGAACACCACTTTAACCATTTCAGGTATCTCATAAATATCTTTTATATTATCCCTAATTTTTGAAAAGGTCTTTTCATCATTAATATTGAAGGAAACACTCTAGGAAAGTGAAATTATCATCAGACTTATTTTATTCTAATGTATTCTCTCACATTCATCATTTTTCATCACATTTTTATTGGATCTATAAATGAAAAAATGAGACCATACTATTGAAGAAAATTATCTATCTGAATTTTTGAAAACCCAACACCCATTATTTTGAAATTCTCCACACATAAAATATTATTATCAAATTCCATCATACTACAAATTGAAATCATTAAAAACATTATATAAACATATAATAATAGAAAATATCAATATAATTATATTATATTATATTTAAAATGGAATAAAATTTAGCCAAAATTGGGATTTAAAACACCTTAAATATGGATTAGTTATCTGGAAATAAATGTTTCCTAAAGCTATTATATTATCTTCTTGGTCAATGAGCAACATAAATTTTAAAAAAAAGAAGATACACCACTAGAAGATATTTCATAGAAAAAAATATCTTGAATGAACACAATATATAACAACCATATCATGGATGTGAAACACCCTAATATCACCACATTTTAATGTTAGAGCACCAAAGGATACATTAATGAAGTAATGAAAATATTTAATGAAAAAAATAATTGTAAAGGACAACATATGGGATTATGTGGTTTAGTATTACACACAAATCTATGTGGGTATTGTACATAACATATATTAAAATAAAAAATGGGATTATTATAGTGATACTTATCTCAAAATTTTATAAATTAAATGAGATAAACAAAACATTTTATAGTGCTTTCCTTTTGGAGGTTCTAGTCCCCACTACCATCATATTTTCATGGGATAATGTTAAAATCCTGTGATATTAATATTTGAACTATTTATCACAAAAAAGAATTTTAATTCCTCTAATTCACATATATTTTACGCTCCCCTACCATATATATCATAGATAAATCATTAGTTGAATGAACCTTTTATGGACTAATTCACACTTCAACATCATACATCATTTAGTGAGATAAAAATGCATTGTTATTACACAATATCCATGTTTTCATCATAAATAAGGATACTTTACTTTATCCTTATCATGATTTAACGTATCCCCCATCCATGAAAATAAATAACACACATCAATAAGAAATAGTCATACATGATTATCATATTTCACCTTTAATAAATCATATAATTTATTTAATATGAAATACTCTATAAATAAGATTTTTTTCATGTCTTGAGATTAATATGGTGGTAATTGATTTCTATTAGTAATTTATTCTTTGAAAATAAGATAAAGATGAAAACCTTGTTATAGTATTAATATTAAATTCTATAAAAATTTCTCAATGTATGTGGGATGGAACCTCTATGTATTTCGTTACATGTTTTTTTGTTACGATGAATGGGTTTGATTCCATTATGTTTTATATGTTTTTAACAATAAAGTTTTCTCATTTATATTTGATTATGGAATTTTTTTCCGTTATTTGGGTAAATGGTTATGTGATAAAGGTATTTTATCATAATGGACATGGTGGGATAATAGTTTTTAACCACAATGCTCAGTTTACATCCTTTATATGGAAGGGATTTCATTGTTCCTCCAGTCCCCCACTATGACTAAGAAAAAAATTCAGACATATTGTAATGATCATATTGCAGGAATTATCTAGAAATTATAGGTAATGTTGAGGGCATGTATAATTAATTTTATAGGATTATATGTTTCCCAATTATCATTTTTGTAAATTTATTATGATATTAGTTTTCACTCATCCATTATTATGGAAACTTATGAGGCATTATATGAAATAATATATCACTAACATTCCTGAAACATATACCCAATTCATACATTGATTTCATGTGGTGAAACCCCTAGAAATCATCCTGATCCGAATTGTATATAGACTATAACCATGAGAATTGATGTGGTGTTAATGGAATTACTTACCAAAATTTTAATAATTATATGTTATAATGAATTTATATTAGATGTTCATGTTCAATCATCCATATGTTTGATTCCACTAAAATAAAATGTAAATTAAAAAATTCTTATGAATATTTACTCCAAATGAAAATAATTCATAACTCACAAAATTAATCACTACAAGGCCCCTCTCAAACATATCAGTACATGGTAATGCAGCAATAGAAAATGGAAAAACTGTAGGTTACATCAAAGGAATAAAAGGTGATGATCTAAAAAAGACCTCTAACATACACTATAAGCTATAAATACAAACTAACAATAGATAATTATTACATATCAATCGTATGAAACTTGTTAATAATACCTAAAAACCACTAGTGTATCAATAATTACCTAAAGATTTGGAAACGGTGGGTTCATGTCCAAAAAGACTTCTATATTGGGTGTGAGAAAAAATTTCCATAAAATGAACTAGAAATGGTTTCTCTACCCAATATTGTATGAAAAAGTGATTATAAGAACATGTCTACAAATTTATATAAATATCAAAACTTTACATTATACCTATATAAATGGATATATAATTACAATAAATTGGAGATGAAAAACATAAATTAAATTTTACAGAATCATAAAAATTATAATTTATAACCACTTATACAAGGACATTCCAAGCCATTTTTACATAATTTAGGTAAATCCATTAATATGTGATGAAATGATAAAGAAAAATGCATCTCACATTTAATGAACATTCCCAAAATGTAATTAGGGTGATCTCCCATCTCAAGGGGATATGAAGTGGTGAGTATCAAAAACATAGATTTCATTATCAGTGACTGGGGGAAGGGGTATATAATGTAAGGGAAATTATATCACATCCCAACATCATGATTCCAATAAAAAATAATAAGTTAAAATTTATTATAATAGAAAAATATAATAGTATCTATATGCTATACTACTCATGAATTAGGCATTATCTATGAAGAAAATGGTAAACTTGTTTTATTATATAATAAGTAGTTTTGCCCTCAATTTTTTGTTGTTTATTATGGATCAATGATGTTTCCCTGATTAAGAACATAAAACAACATTATTATTTATCATTAACTTTATAAAAAAAATTCACATGAATGTAAAATCATAAAAATATAGCCATCCTTATGATGAAAACAATTATAATAACATTAATATATGATACAATCATCATGGAATATAAGAAAGACATTATTGGCACCATGGAATGTGTTTAATACATTATTTCATAGAATTCACCTTGGGATTAACATTTAAGGTGATATTTATCCACAATGAGGGATAAGCAGAATGACCCCCTCTCTCTAGGAGTAGGTTATGGATTTGTAAGATCAATGATAAAATGGTGTTGATGCATCAAAATACAATTTCCAAGATTCTTTTGAGAATACATGGTGTATTTACCATCTCAAAAAGTTTATAACTCTTTGAGAGCTTCGACTTGAATAGTCGTGGAGCCCAAACAGACTTATGGTTCAAAATTTATCGTACGTGGAAGACAGATAAATTTTATAAAGTGATATGGATCACCTATTCCAAGGACTTGCATGGAGGAACTCTACCAAAAGACCTATGTAAAGTAACTATGCATAGGACCTTCAAAGAGTAACTCCTCCACCTAGGGTTTCCTATTTTCCTATAAATAGTACCCTTGGGCTCCCCATTTGGTTGGATGAAAAATTCAAAAGAATCCTTAGAGCTCTCATTACGCAGCCCCCATTCTCCCCGGTCTTCAAAAACTCTCATGTAATACACTGAAGCATAAGAGATAAGAGAATTAAATGGGAAAAGTGGTTCAAAGTCCAATAAGGGTCTTGAACCCATGGACCAGTGCTATGGACCTGTGGGAAGGACATGCGTGAAAGACCTATTCCAAGCACATACATGAAGCACCTTTATAGAGAACCTATGTGAGCCACCTAGTAGAAGAACCTAATTACCCCACTTATCTATACTGCGGGGGATGCACCCATGCACCCCTCCTCAGGTTCAGTTCCGAGCTATGTTCCCTGACCTTCTATTCTATCCCTTCACTATTGTCTTTTACCCCAATGATAAATAGAGAGTCGCGCTGAAAACTTTTCAGGATTGTTCGAAGACTTATTCCATTACACCATTCATGGAGTCGATCATTCAGCCCCAACAATACCATGATTTGGGATAATCCTCCACACACCCAATAAATTCATTAAGTCAACATACTCCTCTTGGTTCTTTTCTCGGATTATGAGTTCAGGTTATCCTCATGGATTCGCCATGTACTTTGAGTCGACAGAATCTTCAAGATACCCTTAAAACCTCAAATGGGAATCCTCTTTAAGAGTAAACCCCAACCAAACCTCAAATGGACATCCTACATAGGATTAATCCCCAACCAATCTCAAATGGGTATCTCCCTTAGGAGTAATCCCCATCTAAATGTGAGTCATCTTTAAGAGTAAGCCCCAACTAATCCTCAAATGGGAATCCTTCTTAGGAATAAGTTATAAAAAAATAAAAAATGGGCATCCTCATTAAGAGTAATCCCCAACCAATCTGAAATGGGCATCCTCTTTAAGAGTAGGGCACACCTAATTCCCAAATGGGAACCCTCCAAAGGAGTATGGTCCAATCAAACAAAAAATGGGCATCATCTTTATGAGTTGGACCCAACCAATATCAAATGTGTTTCCTCCTTAGGAGTAATCCCCAACTAATTCCCAAATGGGAACCCTCCTTAAGAGTAAGCACCATCCTAGCCATAAATGGGAATACTCCTTAGTAGTAATCCCCAAAAAATCTCAAATGTTCATGCTCCATAAGAGTAAGCCCCAACTGATCCCCAAATGGGCATCCTATTTTGGAGTAATCCCCAACCAAACATCAAATGGGAATCCTCTTTTGGAGTAATCTCCAACCAAACTCAATGGAAATCCACCTTATGAGTAATCCCCATCCCAAAAAAAGCTCAATGGGAATCCTCAATTTGAGTAAATCCCATCTGAGATTCAAATGGAATCCCTCCTGGTGTAATACCCTATCATTTCGGGCCGGACCCAATGAGATTCACATTCAATTACAAAGGAAGGGTTCATTTATTCATTACTTCATCAACCATCACCCTGGATTCTTTCACCGTAGAACCGACCTCTTTCATCAATGACAGAGAAAGTGTGTGGTTTCTTAAATCATTCCCATCCTCCTGTTTCTCACCAAAATTGCATTACATGGGAACCCTTCACTCATGACTCATTCTCAATGGACATCCTCCTTAGGATTCCAAACTAAATTCCCTTAGTTCAAGATCCTCCTTAGTAATAGGCCAAAAAATTAAATCCCCCTTGAATCACTATGAGTTAATACATCACTCGTGGACCCTTTTATAAGGGAATCATCTTTACGAGTAATCCCCATCCTATTTCGGTCAATGGGAAATACTAACCTGTGAGACATACACAACTATGTGGAATTCTATTACCATCCAAATGGGATATGTTGGAATACTCCCTATGGTTCAAACCCATCACACAAAATCAACCATGATCTTTATAGGCCACATTCCTAGAAGGGTATAATAATATTTGGAACCTCATATCCTTTCCAGGTTCCTTCGGTGACTTAGGCATAATTCCAACACCATGATTTGACTATGAACCAAACACATATATGTCCTTTCCACATGAAATTAAACTGTATGGTTAGCTCATTATCACATTACCATAAAAGGTATGATGTGTCCCATTAATCTGCAGTTAACAAGGAGGATTCTGATTCCTTTCACGAGAATATGTAGGTAGCTTATTATGGGAATGATCCCAACATCAAAACAAAATTCATCCCCACTGAGCGAATTAAAATCCATCATCATCATAACAACAAGTAAAAAATCTATATTTAGTATATGAGAGGATACCATTAATAGAGATCCTCAAATATATATGGATATCTCAATTGATGATGAACCTAGAATACATACAAATGATTTTGAATTCAACACATTATAAATAATTTATTTTAAATTCAATGGGAAACCTACATTATTCTTGGTAAATTAATAATTATTCATGAACATATATTTAATCTATAAGAGTGTCCTAGAGTATGAAATAATTTCCCCCAAAAGGGTGTGATGAGCCAAACCTCCCATCCTCTAGACCAATGTGAGTTATTATGTATCGTATGTCAACAAAAATAAAGAATGAATTAATTTGTAAATCAGGACCCTTTGGATGTAGAACCATTGGGTGTTTCTTGTTCCATAAATAAATATAATGAAAACTGTTCATAAGTAGTGATTCATAACAAGATAACACTATATAGGGGAAATAGACATTAAGTGGTGCACTATTCTATGAAATAGTTTCAATAATATATCATACAGTAATGCCAAATAAATTATATTTTAACCAAGTTCATTTGAAAAACATGACCCGAAGTCACACTAGTGAGGTATGAATTATGATAAAAGATATTTTATTACATTATAATGAACATGGTTCTAGAATAATGTATAGAAGTAGTAGGGAATTGTATTTCAGGAGAATTTAACCATGTTGGATCAATTACCCTTTATAAAACTCCTCCAATAGTAAATATTTAAAATTGACACTTAAACTAACCAAAATTTATCTGTAAATCCACGTTTTAAAAGTGATATTTTGTGTTCTATAGAAACCATGTTTTTGTAAACATTTAAAAGAGGAAAGAAGAAAAACAAGAATATACTTTTTAATGAATAATATAAACAGGAAACTTTTAAAAATATTGTTTTCATAAGTATTATTAAACTCATATAACAATATTTGTAGTTATAATGTTTTTAGAAAAAGAAACTATTGATTTTTTTTTGATAAATATAATTAATAAATTCCTCCAACCTTGTAAAACAAGACACCATATATCCCCAAAATTTCTCAATTAATAAAGGGTTCAACATGGTTTGCTGTATTATAGATCATCCATTTTAAATTGGGAATATGTGAGTAATATTATAATATTTTTTAGGGTATATGGAAATGAACCAATGTTATATAATGACACCCTCAGAAGGTTCATTCTGTGGAATAGATCCTAATATAGAAGGTGTCCTATATTTTGTTTTGGATCAATAAAACATCAACATTTTAAAAAATGGCCTTTATTATTATCAAGGTAGATTACCAATGTCTTTAAGGAATATATCATAGAGACACAACTCTATCACTGGTTACCAATCTCTTTTACCACATGCAAATCAGTAATTTTTTTTAATACTTTCAGGGTTAACAAATGATCCACCCAATTTAATAGAATTTAGAATATATTCGCGAGGGAGTGGGACTACATTATGTATTCCCAAAAAACTATTACTGAAAACATATAACTCATCATATTTAGATATTGTTTGAAACAATTCATTTATATATTAAAATTAAAAATTCCATTCATTATTATTTTTGGAAAACTGAAGGCATGAATTTTTGAATCATAGCTCAATAGTCACTTTTTATGTCTAGACCATCTACCATTATATTGCCATTGAGAAATATTCAATCATACACCAATGAAACCATTAAAACCATGTAAATAAAAAAACTACATCCCATAAACAAATAGTTCTAATATAAAAATGACTACTATCTATTAATCATTATACTCCAATGAAAGACTAGAAGATATCCAATAACAATATTTGGATGAAAAATGACCCCCCAAATTTTATCCATCAATAATAACCTTCTATTTTACCTAATAATATGAAAATACACCAAATTATTCATAACTCAAACATGCCACAAAAAATTGTGATAAACAATGAGAAATAAACCCACATGAAAAATAATAATGAAATAGTATATAATGAACCATGTTCTAGTTTAAATTCCACCATAATTATGTATAATTCACTTTAAAATACCAATCAATAATAAATAAAATGACAAAATAAAGTAAAAATAATGAATAGAAGTGTAAGGAACGAGTATCATAACTTTAATAAGGGAGAGTTTGATGAGTTTTTTTAAAACCAATAGGAATCAATATTTTATAGGGAAAGAACAACGACATTAACAGGGTGACATTCCAACAACTAAAAAGTTTTGAAACTTATAGGATAAGGGGATGGAAGGAAATAGATGTTGGGGGTTAAAAGAAAAAAAATCCTATAACAACCTGAAATTTTATCAATGGAATTTCTACCTTATTATAATTATTTCATATTGTATAAATAACATAAAATCACAAATAGATAACAATAAAAATATTATAAACTAATAATGAATAAAATAAAAGGATTTTGATAAATTTACATATATATACTGATGGAAGTTGAACTTGACCTTTGGAAAAGTAGCATGACAGTTAGGAAAATTAATTCATCCAAAAAAATAGTAACTTTTCCTTTGAATGTATAAATAAAATTTTGGTATCTTATTGATGAAAAGTTAATATATTTATATCATGAAATAAGTAAATAAATATTCTAAAAATGATATGTTATGTTTTGGTATTTTTATAAGTTTTACATATTTATTTACAATATTATAAATAATCGAATGATATTAAAAAAATTAATTTTCATAAAAAAAACTAATAAATTAATACTATGTTGTATTATAATTATAATATGAATTTATGAGACTATACCTATTTTTTGAAAGTGTCATTAAATTAGTTGTAATTATAAATTTTTTATTTTGTTTAATAATTGATATTTTTCATTAAAAATTAAAATTTTCATAATTATAAAATTAATTCAAAAATGGATTTATTTTTTAATTCTATTCATTTAAAATGGTTGGGGTGAATTTTTTTAATTTTTATAAAATGCTTGATTTTTTATGAATAAATGAATATGATAATTTAATATATACGCTAGATACATGAATAATTGAGTCATATGTGATGTATGACTGATGTAAAACCATAATATCAAACACCCATTGATTTTTTTAATATATTTAGTGATAAGCTTCAATAAATTCGTATTCATGAGTCAAAATAATAAACTAATTTATAAAATAATGAGAAAAACCACTTTCATCACACATAAATACCACCACGCACCGCCAATTTTCCTTACACCTCCAAATCCTTGAAGCTTTAATATATTCTACCAAAACCAATTCTCAATTCCCTCCCATGCATCCTGGGGCACTTATATTCTTCAAAATATGAAAAAATTTTCCCTAATAATATTATCCAGGAGGGGAAATTCAAGAGGTAATGTTCTATTCTTTTCCTTTCAATTTATTTTAAATTTTTTTTTATTTTATTATTATATCCTCACCTATTCTACCCAAATATTAATGATAACTCTAATGTGTTTTATATAATGTAATTATGTTATGGAAATGAAATAAATGTCATCAAATTCCTTTCTTTCCCTCATTAATTCCAAAAAATTTAAATCATCACTCATGATGTGTCAATTTACTAACATCGTGGTTGATGCTTTTTCATTTTTCTTTAATACCTCAACGATATTAATAAAAAAATAATTTATGGTACTAATATTAATATTAATTTTACATACCTTAGAATTTTTTGGATCTAACTTATATACAGAATAATAAATAACTGAATAAAACTAGATAGTGATGCTTCAAAAATTGCTAAAAAATCTAAATTATTGTCATTATCATTTTATCTAATGATTCATCCTCCTAATATTTAACCAAATAATATATATAATCATTTAATACAATGTATTTTCGTTAATAATATATAAATTATGGATAATTATATCAATTCTAAATAAACACCAATACTCATATTTAAGTGAACCAATCATGAAAACCAATAAAATGAACACCCACAAATAATGGAATTGAACTTTATAACTCATATGAGAATCCATAAATGAACCTAATAAAACATTAATAAAAAAATACAAGTATAATGGGTTCTATATTTTTTAATTAATGAATTTAATTTGATTATTTAGGATTTTAAAGTGAATAAAAGACATAGACATTAGGTAAGGGGATATCAAACCCCACTCCATTTCCTTGGGTTTTCCCTCTTTCACACAAATTTTAGTTTTTATATTCATGTTATTAATCATTATATATCATTTAATTATTATTCCTTTTAATTTTATATGATATAAATGTTTTATATTTTATTTTATGAGAGTAACAATGTTTTTCAAGAGAAATCTTCTTTCTAAAAACACAACTTTTAATTCTCTTAACATTGTTTCGTCTTCACTCAATATTGATAAATATTATACCACGTTGGTTATTAACTATTTCATTTGGAAACAATAATGTTTTTTTTCAAAAAATAATGCTTTTTAAAATTAAAATCTTTCATTTCCATAATTTATTTTATGTCCAAGATTGATATAACTTCTATGTGGCATGCATGTAATGTAAATATTATGATATGACAGGTGAACCCAAAATAATATAGTTCATGTAAATGTTATGTTGTGATGGGTGTGCATTAAATTATTTATATCTCCAATGAACTGGGTAATGTGATGATTCTCATGATATAAATTTAAATATGCATGAATAATATTCTATATTCATTGACAACAATGTGTGGTAGTTTACCACTAAGACATGATGTTTCATTTTTATACACTGCCATATTCAATGACAATATCTAATGATTACTCTCATGATTATAATAGTTATTCAATGATTTTATTATTATTATTATGATGATGATTTTTCTCACCCCATGTTATGATCATCCATGTTCTTATATATCCTCTTACTATGATTTTAGCTCACCCCTTCATTGATATATATCCTCTAGTGATTACATGCACTAAGGAGAACATAATGACTACTAAGATGGTAGAGAAGAAGAAATTAAATAAATGTTTATTTATTATTTTGTAATTTTTATATATCGTACTAATTTTCTCAAGTCACTAACATTTTTTCCATGTAGGGTAATTATTTTATTTTTTATATTTACAATGATGTAATATTCATGTAAGAAAAATTAGGGTCTATATAGTTTGTAACAGAGAAAGGATTAATTAATTTCGGAATATGGATTAGTTAACCTTAGTTAAAACCCTTAGTATGAGACAAAAATAATGTAATCACATAAGAATATTTTCTAGACATAGGGATCCCACATGATATTCCTTTATATTTAATTACACAAGGGGATAAATTAATGATGTCTTGTTAACTGAGGTTATGTTCAAACCTTTTCTATTTTAGAAAACGGAGGGAACCAACTAACACAAAAAACTATGCGGGGGAAAATTTAGGGATTTCCTGAATGAAGTCCCCAATGACCTAGGAGGTGGAGTTCAAGATTTCTGGGTGATGATTAACCAAATATCTCCTTCTATGAACAATAACCTGAACAATGTGGAAAATCCCCCTTCACCTAAGAGGGGGAAACATGCTATTGATTCCTTTATACGACAATGAACACCACCATTTGGTGGATCCTATAACACACTAGTCATAGAATAGTGGGTCAATTCAATGGATAATGTATTTTCTATGACTCACTATTTTTATATGGGTAAGGTGAATACGTCCATTTATCGTCTAGATGGAGAGGTTATCCATTGCTGGGCATTGATTAAGATCAAAAAATCTGAATGATAAATTTGAAGAGATGGTGTGGGAAGACATTAAGATAATGTATCTTAATAAGTAATTTTTTGAACTCTTTATAAAATATGGAGATATAATTCATAAATATTATTTAAAACATAGGTGAATTTTTCATGGCCTATGAATAAAATTTCACAAATATATTTAAGTACATTTTAAGTTTTGTTATCAACAATGATAAAAAAATTGATAGATTATTTAATTGGTTAAAACCACACATTCTAAAGGATCTAGAAATTTGAGACATTTTGAGTTGTCAATATGTTATTCAATATGATCTCAAAGTGGTGATTGAGTTTGGATAATGGTCCTTGGTTATTGAGATAAGATAATAAAGATGGAGTTTCAAGCTGGAGGATCTCATGACAAAGGTGGGATGAAATATCACCCACTCACATGTCAAAAATGTGGCATGACGCATCACGAGAACTTCCTAAAAGTGACCGGGTAATGCTATAAGTATGGTAGATAAGTCCAACAATCCTATGAATGTCAAATATTTATAAATAATATGAAGGATATAATGGAAGAAAGAAGATCACCAATAATGTTACAATGCTACTATTGTAGGGAGAAAGGGGAATATGAAATCTAGTTCATTAAACCTTGATTGTTCAAGGATAATAATCATCATAAAAACAAATAAAAAGGATGAATGGAAGGATTATTCCACTACTACAGCTGAATTGGTGAAAAAATGAATTTGTTAAAGGTACACTTCCTATTATCTCAAAAATGGAAAACAAATTATTTGATTCAGGTTATACGCATTACATTATATCATGGATTTTTTCTAGAACTATTGATTCAAATCCACAAAACCTTGAAGAAGATGTACCCATAAATGAAACTAGTGTTTAAACCATAACACCCCAAGTGTTGGAATCTTCTTTTATAGGTGTATGTGTGAATATTCTCCTAGAAAATATTATGATACTTCACTCGGTGGAATTAGACGCTATACTAGGGATGAATTAGATATTAGTAAAAGGAAATGTCTTTTCATATATCAAACCATGCATTGATCCTCTATATATTCAATAAAATCATCTATCTCCTTTGGAAACTCCTTCAATGGTCTAGATGATGATTCCCTATAAAGAAGCATGTCTCGCTCAAATGGATGAGTTAAATAAAGGTGTCAAACTAAGTGAAATGATCATTGTGAAAGAATAAAATGATGTATTATATAAAAAGATACCAAGAATTACCCCATATCTTGAGCTATATTTCACAATATAACTCTTACCTAAAGCTTCTCCTGTCTCAAGATACCTCTATAGGATGGCCTTGATTGAATTGGCGGTGTTAGAAAAGTAGCTATAAGAGCATTTTCACAAACATATGTCGTAGTTCATCACTCTGGGGTGTTATAATGCACTTTTATCAAGAATGATAAATCAATGAGGTTGTTTATTGATTATTAAGAAGTCGAAAAGATCACCATAAATAACTAGTATCCGCTTACCAGGATTCATGACCTGGTCGATCAACTACAAGGATACCAGTACTTCTAAAAGGTGGATATTCATTTTAGATAACATCCAAAAAAGGCAATGAAGTAATATATTCAGAATACTACCTTTATAAAAGGTATGGGAAATATGATATTCTATTAATTCACTTTGGTCTTACTAATTTTCATGTGATCTACATGCATTTTATGATTACAATCTTTACAAACTAACTTAAAATATTTGCGCTACTGTTTACTGAAGATATTATCATTTACACAATGAGGAACATGAAGAACATATGTGGATTAAAATTATAACATTAAGGAAGTAGAAATTGTATTCCATGACCATAAACTATTATTTATGGATTTAGTATGTCAAATTCATGGGACAAGTGATCAAAAGTCTGGTAATTTCTATGGATACTTTAAAAACATTGGTAATTGAGGAATGTCCCTACCCTCTGGTGTCATAGAAATCCGATGTTTTCTTTTCATTGTAGGGTAAAATAAAACTTTTTTGAGAAATTTTTAATGATTTTATATTTTTCTAAATAAGTTAACAAGGAAATGGGTAAAGTATATTTGGATGGAACAATATATGGAAAGATTAAAGGAGCTAAAGAAGTGTTTAATCCCTCCACCCTTACTCACATTACCGACATGTGGATATATTTTTGTGATATATTGTGATTATTTAAAAAATTTCATAGGTTGTGTACTCATTACGAATGATAAATTAATAACCAATTCCTCACAAAAATTGAAGATCCATGAGAAAAACTATTAGACACATGCTCTGGAGATATCAGCTATGATTTTTTCTTTTAAAATCATGTGTAACTACCTCTATGGTGAGAATTGTGACACATATACTAATAATAAGAGCCTAAAGTATATATTAACATAAAAGGAGATCAACATGTTCCAAAGGATATGTTTTGAGATAATCAAGGGCTATTATCACTCTATACACTATCATCATTGGAAGGCGAACAAGGTAGATGATTCTCTTAGTAGAAAATATCCTTCTACTATATCCATGTTTTGGATTGAGAAAGACCCTATCTTCATAGATAAGAAAAGGATGGATTAGGTAATCGTGATACAAAGTAATAAATCCAACATTTCTAATGTATTTCCCAACCATCAATCCAAGAGAAGATTAAGGGGTCACAGATGGATAATATGGAGCTACAAAAGAACGTCCATACAGTAATGGAATGGAAGCTTCATGAGTTCTATATCAATGATGATGGTGTGATTTAGTTTTGGAATGATTCTTTACGATCATTCATTACCTATGATAAAAAAGGAGCGATTGGATAATGGAAATTGCTCAAATTTATCTATCCATCATGTGAGTACAAAGTTTTATTGTGACCTTAGAGAATACTTATTGTGAGATTATATGAATAAAAAAATTGTGGATTATATCTCAAGTTGAATAATATGTCAACAAGTTAAATTAGGGAATCATAAGTGAAATGGGATTATAAAACCATTTCTTATACCGATAAGGAAGTACGAGAATTTCATTATGTAATTTTCATTGGTCTCCCAAAGATAACTAAAGGAAACAGTGAGATATGGTTTATAGTGGACTGAATCACCATGTCCAACCACTTTATCACTAATTGTGTTGACCTCTCACTTGAAAAAAATTCTATGATATATGTGAAATAAGTGCTGAGACAGCATGGGGTTTCAATCTTGATTTTATTTGATCATGATCCAAGTTTCACAACTAAATTTTAGAGGAGTATTAAATATGATTAGAGTAATGAATTGAATTTCATTATAGAGTATGACCCCCAAAATTATTGACAACCTGAAATTCCTATTCAGACACTCAAATAAATGCTAAGAGAATGATCAATATAATTTAAAGGTGGATGGGATCATCATCTCTCATTCGTAGAGTTATCATACAATAATATCTTTCACTTGAGTGTTCATATGGATCAATATAAATCTATATATGAACATCTATACTGAACTCCAACCTGAATGGATGAAGTTGGATGATGAAATATAATTTGACCTGATTTTATATACGAGATGAAAGAGAAGATTCAATCCATTTAGCAAACATATCAAAGCTGCTTAGATTTTGAAAAAGTGATATGTTGAAAACCATCGAAGGGACTTGACGTTCAACATTGGACATAAAGTCTTCCTTCAAATATCACAATGGAAGAGTGTCCTGTGATTTGGGAAAAAAAGGAATCATAAGAAAAAGGTTAAGTGGCCCGTTTGAGAATTTTTATCTCATATGATTAGTGTCTGATCGACTTTTACTTCCTCCGAAGTATGGATCAATGTTTTGATGTGATCCATGTATCTCTCAATATAATGTACATACCAGATCTTTCACATGTACAGAACTGATATGTGGTGTAGCTGGAAGATGATCTCTCTTATGAGAAGCAGTCAGTAAAGATTCTAGACTATAGAGATAAGTTTATATGAAACAAGACAACCAAAATTGTCGATTTTTTGGAGGAACCATAAGTATGAAGAAGAGAATTTAGAATTAAAGGAGGTGATGAAGGAGAATTACCCAAACTAGTTTAAGTAAAAGAAAATTTCAAGGTTGATATTTCAAAAGGGGGGAAGAATGTATTGACCCAAAAAATTTTCAATGGAATTTATCTCTTCTTATAATTATTTAATTTAGTATAAATCACATAAAATCACATTGATACCCCCATATAAAATACATAAATTAAGAATGTATAAAATAAGATTCTTTTTAGAATTTAATCTATACCAATGGAATAGTAACATTACATTTAGAATAGTAACATGACCCATAGGAATAATAATTTGTCCAATAGAATACTACATTAACCAGTGAATGTATAAATAAAATTTTGGTATCTTATGAATGATAATAAAATATATTAATATCATGAAATAATTAAATAAATATATAAAAAATAAAAAATAAAGTATTGGTATTTTTATAAGTTGTAAATATTTATTTAAAATTTTATAACAAATATAATGTATTAAAATAAAATTTATTTTTATAAAATACCCTAATAAATTATTATTTTTCATATAAATACTAAATAATTTTATGAGACTTTAGTTAATTTTTTGAAGTGTTATAAAACTAGATAAAATTATAAATTTTTTATTTCTCAAATAAATAATGATTTTATTTAAAAATTTAATTTGTCTCATATTTATAAAATTCTATTCATAAAATGAAGTTCAATTTTTAATTTTTCACTTAAATAATACTTGATGTTAATTTTTTGGGTTTTTTATAAAATATAAGATTTTTTTTGAATATTGGAATTTGATAATTTATGATATAATAAAAATAAATGAATTATTGAGTCATAGATGATGTATTTATGATGCAAGACCATAATATCAGACTATCCTTCATTATTTTAATATATTTAGTGATATAGTTCAAACTATTCCAACTCTTGATACAATATAATAATCTAACGGATAAAATAACGAGAAAACACCCCACTCCTCTCCTATATATACCACCCCTCACCACCTCTTCTCCTCACACCTCCATGGTCTTGAATACTGCCCATATTCTACAAACATATTTTCCAATCCCCTCCCCCATGTCTAGGATCCCTTGGTCTCATAAATAGAGAAAAACCATTTCCCTTTGGAGGTTCTTAGGGGGGAAAAATTCAATATGAAAAATCCTCTTTCTTTTCCTTTTAATTTCATATAATTTATGTTTTCCTTTCGTATTCTCTACTCACCTCCTCTATCCAAATGTGAATTATAACTAAAATATATTTTATGGAAATTAATTATAAATTTTTAATGGAATATCTGTCATCAAAATACTTTTTCTTCCATTTTTATTATAAAAAATATAATCATCATTTGCGATGTGTTAATTTAACAACATATTTGATAATGAATTTTTCTTTTCCTTTAACACCATCTAGTATATTCATAAAATCACAATAATATTTGGATTATAATGTCAAATTTTTGTAATAACCTTTTTTATGTTATGTAATTGAATAATATACACAATAATAAATAGTTGAAAAAACTAGTTTGTGATGTTTGGAAAAATGCCAAAAAATCTAAATAATTATAAATAACCTTTTATCTTATGATTCATACTCATATCTATTAACCAAATAATATTTAAAACAATTTCAAACTATATATTTTCATTATAAAGTTATAAATTATATATAATTATACCAATTCTACATAAACTTCCATACTCTTATTCAAGTTAACCGATTATGAAAACCATGAAAATGATCACTGTTGAATGATGGAATTCATCTATAAAAAACATATAAAAGGATATATATGAATGTAATAAAACTGAAATAAATCAGATTCTTATAGAATGGTTTATAGTTTTTTTAATTAATGTATTCAATTTTATTATCCAGCATATTAAATTTAATAAATAACTTTTACCTAATGTTAGGGGACCCTCAAACCCAACACCATTTCCATGGGTTTATCTCATTAACACCAATTTTAGTATTTATATTCATATAATGAGGGTTAAATATCATTTATTTATTCTATATTTTCCATTTCTGGGAAATAAAAATTTAATGCTTCAGTTTACGACTATCACAATGTTTTCCAAAAGAACTATTTTTAAAAAAACATACCTTTAACTTCACTTGAGATTGTTTCTTCTTTACCCATGATTGATTATTCATACACAAAGTATGTTATTCCCCCTTTATTTTTGGAAACCCAAAGTTTATTCATGAATCTATTCTTTGTGAAATGAAACTCATTCCTTTATGTGTGTTATTTTATATCTAGCATTGATCTATATTCTATGTGGGATGCATGTTGATGTAAATGTTATGAAGTGATGAGTGTGCCTGAAATTATATAGAACATGTAAATGTTATGATGTGACAGGTGTACCAATAATTATATAAAATTCTAATGAATTGGGTAATATGATGAATGGCAAGAGATAAAGTAAAATATGTGTCAACATGATGTTAAATTTGTTCACAACTATGTGTTGTAGCTTACGATTAAGAAATGACATTTCATTTTTATGCATTACCAGATTCCATAGCTTTAACTAATGATTCCTCTCATGATATTGATGATGATACCATTCTTAGTTTATGATTATTATTATTATACTCACCCCATTTTAGGTTGTTCCATGTCCTTATCTATCCTCTTACTGGGCTTTAACACACCCCATTATTTGATGTATATCTTCATGTTTTAAGTTATAATAAATATAAAAATAGGACCACAAAAAAGATAGATAAGAAGGAATTAAATAAATGTTTATGTTTTATTTTTTAAATATTATGTGTGGTCCAAATTTTCCAAAGACACTAATCCATTAGATTTATTTTGTGTAACTCTTTTTAATTTATTATCTTTAAAATGATGTAATAATTATGTAAAAAGTATGATCGATATAAATAAAACACTATAAAAAACATTAATATATGTTACTAAATTAATATAGAGGGATAATTTTATATTTAGGGTAGTCCCAGTCCATTATGACCTATACTCATCTCACTAGGTATAGGTTTAATCCCATGTGTACCTAGAACCACCTTTAAATAAAAAATCCATTTCGAAACTTATTTGTGCCTCACTAAAACTCCAAAATCCACTACCATTAATTGGAACTTCTCATGATACGCCTAATAATTCATCACCTGACACCTAAAATAAAATCAATATCCTTAAATTATAAAATACATCTCATTTGAATCCAAAATTAAAATATAACTGTATCTTAATTAAGGTGACCCAAACATTACACAGATAAATATTGCATCATTTTAGATAAAAATTAATTATGTCTCATAAACATATGTCCCCTAGAACAAGAAATATTTTCCATATTTTAATATTAGATACATAATCATCTTATTTTATGAAATGTCTTCAACATCTCCCATAATGTTTTTCTCATACAATACACTTCTTTAATATACCCTATAAAAATTATTTCATCATAACATGGGGAATGATAGACTATGAATGGATGTGATTAGATACTCATTAATGGTAAACATGATATATATCAATTAATGATAATATATATACATATCATGAGAATTGGTATAGGAGAACATTATATCAATATTTTCAATTCATACCCAATTCATTGAATATAATCATGACATACATATTTGGTAGACCATATGACATTAATCATAGAAGAATCAAGGTTAATGATACATGAGATCCTATCAAATTCATAAGAACATTCCATGGAGAGTGTAATGATATGTTTTGAATAATAATTATTTGAGATATTTTATAACTAGGCTACACACCCAGACATTCATCACTTGTTAATAATGGACTAACGACCCATATACCTACATCAGGTTAGGATAACATCTTGTGTGCCCTCTTTCAAGAATTAGATAACCTCCCATGTACCCTCTATCTACCTTGATATAACCACCCATTAACCCTCTTAATCCCATAATATTAATCATTACCCAATTCATTGGAGGTCATGATAGTGTCATCGATCAGATAGTCTAGTCATTTTTATTCCCTAATATCAAGAAAACATTTATTATATCATCAGATCTTGCCTTATAGAAAAGAAAAATTGTATCATCATAAAGTCCCAAACATAACATATATCGACATTACATTAAGTTGGAGGAATACTTAAAAAATTATTCAAACATACACTCAAATATCGTATTAGTCTACTGACTTTTGAATCATTAATACACGAAAAATGATACATAATTGAGCTAAATTATCTCTCCATAATTTCTTCTTGACTAGAAATGTTCTTAGAAAAATCAAACATAATATATATCTCCCCAACATGGGGTAAATGAAACATAAAGACGGGTTACCTCTGAAGCTCAGTATGGGTAGACAAGGGAGTCATTTAAGCACAGACATGTGATGTGAATGAGAATGTGATCATAACATTAGATGATAATACCATGTATATTTAATATCATAAAAATGAATAATTTCATAAATCCTAGTAGTTCATAAGACATTAATAAAATGGTAAAAATGAACATAAGTCATGGACACATAACATAAGAATAAAAAATGGAATTTCGGAACACATAGACATGAGATATCATTCCCTACAAGTCAAGAATCATTTCTAGAACTTGTGAAGGCACTTTATTGGAACCACACCTACTAAGAAGGTCACACCTCAAACCATATTTTTTTCATTCATTATAAGTGACTGGGTTTTCCAATCTTTCCCTTGTATATTGGGTTTCCCCATACTCTATTTTCATGGTGACTACACCTACCGGGCATGACACACCACCAACCCCAGCCACAGTCCTTTCTTTATAAGGGATAAGGATTCTCCATCTTTCCATAGTTTACCATGACTATCAACAAGATTGAAATCATTATCTCATGAGATATAAATCGTTACCTAATGAATTTGTGGGATATATTGTTACCCCCAATCCCATAATAAAATTATTCTTAGCCACAATATAATTAAAACATTCATCATATAATGACCCATAATAATATATGAATTTCATAAAAATCATATAATATACCATAAATCAAAATGGTTATCATTATAATTTTATAACAACATATCATATGTGAAATATATGTGGTTCATAATAATTTCATCAAAGCATAACCCAAGAAAATAAGCGAATGTCACAACCCTTCCCAAAGGTTCCAATGCTGTGACTACCCCAAGCAAGCCTCAAATAGGCCAAGTGATGGTGGCTAGCACAGAGTACACATATCCCAAAAATTTAAGGTTTTATCCTATGTACCTGAACATACAGACACATCTCCAAGTCACAAAAATTATGACTTGTAAAAACCACTATGTAAACAATTCTTGAATACCACTAAGATCTCACAACTTGGTATGATAATAATCAAACTAGGAAGTAAACGTGTCCAAATACAATCCCACCTCAAAGATTCTATAACACTTTTCCAACCTGAAAGTAAATTTATGTGGAATACTATCTTAAAGTCATAGGAACACACCTCAATATGTATAGAAACATGAATAACTGTCTGGTCTTGGTCTGCCTAGGACTCTAGCAAAATGCTGATCGTCTACCCAAGATACGACATGTGCAGAAAAAGGGCATGCATGTATGAGTATAAAAATACTCAGCATGGAACAATGAAACCAAAATTAAATAGAAAAATTTAATACCAAAATGGAATGAAAATTCATCTCTACATAGGTATATGTCCACAACACATATAGAAATATTATCTAGATATACTCTTGAGAAATACCATGCCATTAGGAAGTCATGAACAACTTCTAGCCACAATATTCTTCACAAACCATGATTGTTACAGGAGAACTCACTCCTAAAGACACATTATCATTTAAGTCATTCAGTGAATAGGTCTTGCTTGTTTCTTATCCAACCAAAGAGAATACATTGGCCATGAAATAAAATGATACATAGAGAGTGGGTCAATCCTAGAACGGACAGTGGGACACTACAGATCATGCCCAGAATTGAATAGGGGATACCAAAAACCAAATCTAGATCCACCCTATATGTAGGGGATCATGCCCAAACACGCTAGGTGATACCAAAAACCCTACTGATATGGCCCTCTAGATGAAGTATCAGCGCCCTGCTCAAGGACGCCATGTAATTCGACATACACCAATATGGGTGAGAGAAGATCACACTCCAGTCTTGAGGAGGGATACTATACTCTATCTGAGATTTTTTTTCTAGATGGTATATTATTCTAGTGATATAGATTTGATGTTTCACAATAACCTTGATTAATGGATCAAGGGAACGTACTCAACCAATACTTGACTAAACTATGAAAACTAATATCCATAAACATTATTAGTGGGAGTACGTGGCGTGTCCTAGGGGGACACATGGTGTGCTATACTATCCCAATTAATTTCCCATGTAGAAAAATATCACATTGAATGTAGCCTACATATACATGGTGTGTTCTAGCCTCACCATGGGTGGGAAGCTTCAGAGTAGTTAGCTTCCTTGCAGTTGACCCTAGTGGAACAGGAGTGTAAAATATTTCATTAGTCGATGGTCTTGACTCCTTCACATCTCGATGATGTGAGAGAGTCTCAGTTTTGAGACATCTACTATGAAATTTTTCATCAATAGATATCCATAGGATATTCACCTAAAGGTTTTTCTAATCAAGAGAATCACATCATAATTTCTAAAAAGAATAGCGATTCTGTCTATGATGCGAGATGAGGTGATAAGGGAGTTTCACACATCTGCTTTGGCCGTAAATCTTGTTGTAGGGAAGATCCAGGTGCGTGCTCTGTGTCCAAACATATTTTATTATTTTTTCTTTCGGTTAAAAAACATATGATGAAGGGAATGGTGTAGAGACTTAGTTTATTCCATGTAATACTTTGAAATATTTCTATATATTTCTGGAGCTAGGAACTGAGATGGTGTGCAATTCGATGACCCAGTGTGCCCATAAATAAATTTATAAAACGTTTAAGTATAGTTTAATACAATACATGTTAAGGAATAGAGATATCACTTAAAATATTGAATGAAGCAAAAATATGAGGCCACTATTGATTCTAGAGCATGGTGTTTACCCTAGGCGGGTCATATCTTTTTTCGGTGTGGGTCATCTGTGGAAAAAGTAACCGAGCAGGTAACATTAAATAGACTTATTAAATAAAATTATTTTATTTTATATTTTTTTTCGATTTAATCTTTTAATGGGGACTCATATCGGAAATCTGAGACCATCATTGTTTCAAAACTCACTAGAGGTAGGGGAATGATTTAGGGGTGGGATTATCTAAAGCACTGATAAAGGGGTGGGAGAAGTTCTGAAAAAAGGATCAGGGGGAGAGATAATAAAGGGGTGTGAAGAAATATTATACCCATCATCAACATGGCCTTTATCAATGATATTTTTATCATTGTTAATGGAGGCCTTTTACAGTTATAAAAAATAAATTGATAAAAGATTCCTTTAGTAGTGCTAAAAAAGTACTGATCAATGAACACACTATCACTGATAAAAAATAATTGCTAAAGGCCCTGTTAATATCCATTTTTAGCGATGTTAAATGTTTCCTTTATCAGCTCTTTTTATGAGTGTTATTAAAGATATCCCCTTATCATCACATACATTATCGAAGCTTCTATATGGCTGATAAAGCCCTATTACTAGCACTGTTAAAGGCCTACTTTTTAGTCGTGTATAAATAGGTCATTATGGAAATTACCTAAGATTTAGATCATAAACATCAATCTGAATGTGGAGATATATCCCTTCCTCCCATTGGAAAAACAATTTACAATACTTGTTGGATTTTAGTGTTGCTCAAGATCAGAGTGCAGAAAATGAAACAATTTTTGGAGGGAATGTTCATCGACAATGAACGGATTCAAATGTTGGTTGGATAATTTATTTTTGATTTTTCATCCCTGATTAAAAGTATTAAATCATATATTTTCCCTTGTCAATTTGTGTCATCCTTGAACATAAATTAAGATTTACATACTAACACAAACATCGATCGATTCATCTTTTTCTATGTTCTTTTCATGTTCTTCATCATCTACTTTTGGATAAGAAAAAACACTCCAGGTCATTGAGTATGGCATGAATTTATGTATATCTGAGTCAAATTAATCAAGATATATGTTATTTTCTCTAATTAAAGTTGGATCAGAGGTGCGGTGGTATTTGAAATTGGTAGGTAGTCTGTGTGGGTCAACTTGCAGTAGTTGGGTGAGGCGGAGGCTGCCGTGACATGTGAGGTGGCTGGTGAGGCAGATCAGCAAGGAAGTGGTTGGAGGATCACGTGTAGTGCCGGTCTCCTAGATTATGGTGTGCTTAGGTGGGGGAGGCAGATCCATGACACACGTTGAAGGCCACAAACAGTAGGTAGCTAAAAAACGTAGTGGATCTGCGTGGGTTGGCTGCGATGAGTTAGGTGGCTACAAAACGCGGGAGGCGCCATAGGTGTTGGAGGAACACGAAGAGGATGTGGGGTATCCACATGGGAAGATGTGGGTAGGACATCACGGTTGTTCAGACAATCATTCCACACATGAGAGGCCCTAGGAGTACATGGCCCTAGTAGGGGGGCTGGGCCCATGTAAGAGTTGGTTTGGGCTTTGGTGGAATAGGTGGCCCTGATGAGACGGACTCAGATTAAACCTGGGTCTAACCAAGGGTGACCAAGGAAAAGAGTATATAAGTTCAACTACAAGGATGTGGAAGATTGATTTTCTACAGGGATAGGGACCACAACTAGTCCTGGGTGGTCAACCACAATAGTCGACCATGAGGTCACGACTGCTTGGGCTACCATATGTGTAATGTTTGCAGCCGATCTGGAGAAGTTGACTATAATGGTCGACCATCATGTTCAGTTGGTGAATCATGTGGACCGACTATAGAGGTAGGTCTATAAGTTGAAACACTCTCTATGGTCAACTGTAGTCTTCAGTCCACGTCCCATCAGCCCGTAGGTACGGGTAGGCCTACAGGGAGCTCATCAGGCAGGAGCTTCAAACAATCCTAACTCTTAAATGGAGTGTCCAATTTATGGTCCATATCAAGAAATGTGATTCTATTTCTGAGGTGGTGACTTTTGAGGGAAGTTGTAAATTTAAATTATGGATCAAGACGTAGGCCCCCCGATACACTATTCGTGAAATGCCGAGAAGTTGAGCTTCTTCACCAGGTGTCAAATTTCTACGAATAAAAAGTCGATCCTATGTGATTTTCAGCCAGGATCACAATGGTTTAATATGTTTGGTTATTTGGGTACATTTGAGGAGACATTTCAGTGAATATATGTTTTTTCCTCTAGACCAACGTCAGGAATCATGCAGTAATCAGCCTTTTGGTTAGATGTTCCCTGTACTCTCAGAGTACAAATATAGGCCTAAGGGTACTTGTTCATTGTGTAGTACTCAAGAATATCTAGGAACATGGATAGGTGATGTTGTTATGTCATTTTTCATGTTTTCTCCATACTCACCTTATACTAGTTAATAAATCTTATATCAGTGGTATATATTTCTTTTGGACTCTGATTTTGGACAACTAGTAGCATATTCTGAGTGTTTTTTCACATAGAATGTGATGGTTCTCTCCCTAGTGGGTTTCAACATATGATGTGAGATTTTTAGAGTGTGATTCCTATTATAGGTGACACTCGATGATGGTTATGATCAGGCTGAATTTCCAAAGTCTTATTCTACAGTGGGGCCCCCCATTTTCATGGGTGCGGGTCCTCTACGGTCACATCTGATTAGAACCACCATACAAGGTAGGGCGCCGACCCTCTATGTCAAAGAGTGGAACCCCCTTATGATACTAATTCATGGGTACTCAATATAATTAGATTGGAACCCCCAATTGGAATGGACACGGGTCCTCTGCAAATAGAGTGGAACCCCCGTGTGATACAAAGGTGCATGTACTCTATCTTCTGAGAGGATCCCCCTAAATGAATTTGGTTGTGGGTTCTCAAAGAAATCAAATTGAAACCCCTTGTGATACCAAGGTGGTGGTCCTCTACCTTCTTGGTGGAACCTCCATGACACATTATAACACAAGTCCCCATAACACTAGCGTGAATCCACCAATATGGAAGGGTGCGGGTTTTCTATAGCTAATATTAGAGTGGACCGCCCCCCCCCCGATGAATTATGGTGAATTCCCTCTACTAGGAAACTTTGATCCCTTGGATGTGTGGCATAATGAAGAGATGTGGTTTATTGCACCTTTGAACTCACAAGAAAGAGGTAAACTTTCCCCACCGAGATTCTTCCTTTTGATGTGACCTAAAACCTTGCGGGTGATTCAGTACCACCCATAGAGTTTAGTAACAATATGCGGGGATTGATTCCATTTGACTTGTGTGTTCATGGCACATGTGTCAGGTGTTGGGAATCACATAAAGAAATTACCTTATAACTATTCATGACTCTTCTTCTGGGGCTGAGATATGATAATAAGATCCTCTTACTCTCTCATTTGGGATTCTTTGAATAATTATATATATATATATATATTGTACTTTAGAACCCACTCCTTGGATTTTGGTTACTCTCATTCCATGATAGTTGAAGACACATGGGGTATGCCATGTGTTTTTGGTGTCTAGATTCTCATGGTTGGATTAGTATACTCTTCTACCATAAGAAGTGATGACTCAGTGGGAAGTTCATCTTCTTATCATTTATACCTCCTTGTGTTTTGATGAGTTGATCTGAATCTCCTCTTTTGTTGAGCTACACTCTTTCAACATACATTTTTCTATCTATTGGTTTTCTCTTCAGTTTGCTCTTACTACTCCCCCTCAAAATTTGGGGAATCCTACTATGTATTTTTTTCACCAACCCTACATGGGATTTGCATGCATATATAGTTTATTATGAAGATGAAATACATGTTGATCATGATATCAGAGGAACATAGGGATATGTTTTACTTGGACCATGTACAGTAGTCATTTCTTGGTATTTTGGAGCAGGTCTCTCGCATCCATTTTTAAATATCTAGTTTCTGTCAGGTTGGGAAACATTCCTTGTTTGGAATGTATATTTTCCCTTTTCATTTCAATTTACATTACCATAGTGGTACTATTCCTTGGTCCATTTATTCTTGGATTATTTATATCGGTGTTTCATATTTTTTTTCTCTTCACTTATTAAATGAGTTATTTCTTTCATGTGTATTGGTACTTAGGAAAATTTTTCTAGGAGTTTTTGGTTCCTTCATGCTTTTTTCTACCTTGTGGCCTATATAGGTAGTCTTGGGGTAGTTTCTTCTAGATCCACAACATGATATGGGATATGATAGTGGTTCCCAAAGGAATATAACTCATGGAACTGAAATGGGTGTCATTAGCATAATTACATCAAAACATAAACCATTAAAGAAAGGATGTGAATAGAACCATTGAAAAATTTTCTATAAGGGATTGAGTAAATTAAAAAAATTCTCATATTATATGGAAAATTTTATTGAAATATATTTTGAAATAATTTCTTGAGTAAAATATTATTCCTTCTTTGAAAAGTATTTATTTAACATAAAACCTTCATAAAACCATTTTCTATGGAATCAAATAAAAAATTAATATAAATTCTTGAAAAAAAATTTAAAACCTTTTATATTTAAAACATAT
Organism: Viscum album; assembly: GCA_963277665.1. NCBI lineage: Eukaryota > Viridiplantae > Streptophyta > Magnoliopsida > Santalales > Viscaceae > Viscum > Viscum album. The sequence continues at coordinate 1,038,892,390 of OY728143.1, read as the reverse complement.
AAAAGAATCATGCCAATATTTTAAAAAACTTTTTTCCTTGAAAATTTAGAAAATAAACATGAATACATTTTGAAAAAAATGTCTTTAAAAATACTTTGAAAACTTATAAATAAAGCTTGAATTTTTTTTGAAAAAAATTTTAATTGAAAAATGATAAAATATTATTGAAATTTTTTTCCAACCATTTCATTGAAAATTCTTCTAAATCATATAAATAAGGCTTTATAATTTTTTGAAAACCATTTTCCATCAAAATATATAAAATAATATTAAAAGTGTTTTGAAAACCATTTCTTTGAAAATTACTTTTTGAAAAAATTTATTAAAAATTACCCTTTTAAAAATAAAATTGTAGCTTCACAGAAAATATGGAAGTTAAATCTCTACATGTTGTACAAGTTAAAAAGAAATTTTTTTTTCATTGTAAAAGGTTAGAAAAATTCTTTATAGTAAAAGTGATAAAAAGTTGCCTTTGAAAACATTGTTAAAATAAAAAAGTATAAAACATATTTTAATTATTATAGAATAATATAATAATCTTGGTAACCCTTTTTAAAAAAATGGTTTTGATGGATCATAGATTTCACACCAACATGAGAGGTAATATCTGACTTTCATAAAAACACTTTATTCACCATATTATGTACCGAAGAGTGGAAAATGGCACCGTTACATGGATATATCATGAATAAACTGATGTAATGAAAAACCAAAAGATTTTTTGAGATATATATCAAAATATTTCATCAATGGGATCATAATAAAAAAAATCTCATTAAATTCTGAGATTCTATCCATAAATTGTTACTAATTTTGTAACCTTGAATCATAAAAAATGGAAAGAATAACATTAAATGAAGCTTAAAAAATCATTTAAATAATTTTATTCATGATATGAAATTCCAAAGGATTTATATACATCTCATAAAAAATATTGGTGCAAAACTTGGAATGTGTCTCAAAGAAAGAAAATTGAGACAAAATAGCATTACCGATTTGGTAACTTATGAAAAATTGACCCCATGACATAAATATCATGGAATAAATATTAAAATAATGAAAAATTAAATTATAATAATCATATAATACATCCATGGGACTTATACACACCACAAAAACTAAAAGAGTGATGATTAAGGCATGCATCAAATAGAAACAAAATGTGAGATGAAATCCCTTACCTTGTTTCTTGACTCTATTCGTACTGGCATGAACCACATTTATAATAAATCACATTTTATTATAAATATTTTATAGAACTATATTCTTATATTATTTCAAAGACATTATATTACCCCTTGTTAAAAATTCTATTTCAAGGTTTCGATTTAGGTAATATTCACTTTGTTTCTTTGCGTGTGTCTTAATTTTTTATATAATTGGTCTTTATACATATATCATGATTTCTAGAAATCAAAACTGGATATAAATATCATTAATATTCATTTTATTTTATTATAATAATATATAGAATAACAATTTAGAAAATTTAACACACCATTCATGGAGATAGTAGGTCGTACGTACGCTTGAACTCTGCATTAGTTTTGTTGATGTATTGAAAAAAATAAAGTAAATTACATATATGTATATTTATATATGTATATAATATCATTAAATTATAATTATTATTTCATATATTTATTATATTTTTACCAAACATATCCTTAATTCATTAAATGTAGTGTATGAAAAAACCACATCACTTTGTAGTGGCGGAAGTCCACACTTCCTCAAATTAAAATATCATATTTTCATAGGATTGAACGAATAAGGGTATGTTCTAAATAAAAATTAAGGAACAATAAATTTATTATAAATATCATATATATCATATATAAATATATTTTCCTTCATAATTTCCAACATGATATGTGGTAAAGGAAAAACGATTAATCATTATTTGGTGTGGCGGTAGTTCACCATACACATAAACAATAAGTTTGTTAAAATTTGATGGATTTTTATGAAATTGTGTGAAAAAATATGAGAAAAAAACCACCTAGTATATTTATTATTATGGTTTTTATAAAAATCATATAATAATAATATTTTATGTAGTGGATTAATTAAATGAAATAAAGGATCTTGAGGGAGGTTATTTTCTCTTAATAAATTAACTCCTTTTGTTTTGCACCAAAGGGATTCCATGGAATGATTTTTAACCAAAGGGAGGCTTAAAGGATGAAGGGAGGGTTTTAGGGAATTATATTGGGTATTTCTTTTCCAAAACTAAGTGGTTTGAGAGGTGTGAGTAATTAGGAGAGGTGGTGGCCTATTATAGGGAAGTGATAGGACACACATGGAAATTTTTGAAAACAAGTTAGGTGTCAACCAATTTCTATAGAAACCATCCCTTAAAAAACCAAATAAAATCAATAATGTAATTTTTATGACCATAATATTTCAATAAAACGTGTATTTGAATTTTTTATGTCATTTGGGCCCTTAAATTTAAGTTTTATTCCATTGTTAAGATTAACTTTAACTTAATAACATTAATTAATTCTAACTGCAATCATTAATATTTTTGGTCAAAAACTAATATGAGCTTGTTATAAACTATAAATTAATTTTATTCCCAGTAGGAAATATATTTTTCCAAATTCTAAACATTTAAGCGGAAAAAATTAATTTAAAATTAATCCATATATGGAACAAAAATTTAGGTTTTAAAAGTAAAAACATTCAAAAGATTTCTGTTTTTAAACCCAATTTCAAAGTGAAATTTATTCTAATGACCAAGATTTTATTAATATAGTATATTATTATCTAATTAAACTTTATAAATAATATAAAATTTAATTTATTGTTATAAATAATTTATATGAAAATGTATTTTTTAAAAAATATTTATTATTTTTCATGAATTCATTAAAAAATGAAACTTCATATAAAAAAAATAAAAAATAATGCTAGCCTAATTTTTTTCTCATTAAAATATGATGTTAATTTTGAAACATAATATATATATTAGTTTTAAAAAATTTATATAATATATGTTCACTATTAAAAATATGTTGAATTTATTTTTCGAAAAATATTGTAATTTAGGCACAAGATTTAGTCTGTTCTTATCATATCAATATCATTTCAATTATAAGAAAATAAAACATATATATCTGAATATTAAATATATATAATAAATTAATATCAATTAATAACTATAAATAATTTAAATTAACTGGATAAAATAGATTTTTAGCATAATAATAATAATAATTTATATTATATTCAATCAGTTTTCGTTGTCATTTTTAATTAATTTGTAACTAATGATTTTATTTTATTTTATTGTAAACCAGATATTTTAATAGTTTTGTTAACCCTTTTCATCTCTACTAATTTAACAGGTACATTATTTCATTTTTTTATTTTATAATAATATTTTTTATAATATATTGTTGTACACTAAAACACAGTCTTACGTGTAACGTATGATAACCTCGTTGTTGCGTATAGAGAAAGATAAAATTTATAGTGCATGAAGTATATGATTAACATGGTATTAGGTATAACGAATGAAAAAATTATTAATTTAATATATATATATATATATATTCATTCTTGAGTGAAATAAAAAATATAAAAAATATTAAATTAATTCACAAAAACTCACAAAATCCAAAGGAGTTACATTCTACCCACTAGAAATGAATTTATCCGTAAAATTTGTATGGGTTAACAATGGTTTAATAATATAAGTTTACTTTCTTTGAAAGCCACATCACGAAAATAAATAATACAACTTCCTTAAAAAAATGAATGTTTAAAACATAGTGGATTCCCAAATTAACATATAACTAGGCTTCCACATAAAATAACATATGTTGGAAGTTAAAACATGAACATAGAATAAAAATATAACTATCACATTCTGATGGATAGTGATAGAAAACATGGTTTGGAGAAATCTAACAATCACAGATCCTTAAATCAATGATGATCTATGGATATATTTGATTCATCAGAAATGAAGGTACTAGAATAAAATTTTTGGTTTCAAGATTATTTTTCCTAAAGTTAAATAATTTTCAAAAAAATATATAGTTTCATTATTTTAGGACAACATCACCCTTTTTTGTTCATTAATCCACATTATATCTTTGTCTGAAAATGAAGGTGAATTATTTATTCATGATGTACTAACACATCATGAGATATATGATATTCTACCCTATTTTTCATCAGTTATTATAAAAAAAAGTTGTTAGAAAATGTTATACAATATTCATAAAATTTCAAGTGGTGAGGTAATAATTTAATCTCAAAAATTTCATCAAATGTTTAACATAATATTTCTATAAATGGTTAACCATATAACCATTATGAAATATGAAAATTTAAAACATTAGAAAAAATGTTTTGAAATCTTCTTAACATTGATCCCCCATATATCACAATTTATGACTCTGTTGTCACATCCCAAACATTGTAATACCCTCATCATAAATCCTATAAAAACATGGTAATAAACTTAATTACAACAAATACTCTTGAAATACATGCATGATTTATTATTTTAATGTTTACTGTATATATTCCTTGAATCTAATAAATTGTAAAATTCATCCACAATGACATGTACAACTTTTGAAAAAAATTTATTTAGTTCTAAGGTCATTTTTATTATCAGATTTACGTTATACAGATCAACTATCTCTTTATCCAAAATATACAAGATTTTAGTAACATCTTTAACACATTAAGGGTTACCTTACCTCAATAAAAATATGAATTTTTAATTCTTAATCACCATTCATAATTCTCCCAAATTCTAAATCTGAAACATTCGATGTTATTCAAATTAATCATGGTTACATACATTTATGAAAACCAAAATCCACATGGGGAGAAACACACATCATATAAGAAAAAAAATAATCATGATAAATTACTTATAGGATGTCAAAATTGTGACACTGATTTTTTTTAATTTATGAAACCTGAGGTTTATCCTAGGTTATTCGATGAAAAATTATAATTAAATCCTTCATGATGGTACATGAATAGTTTTTGAATTTACAAATCATATCCTACGTGATTTTCAAACTAGGTGTGTATCAAGTCATATTATCATGTAACAAATTACCAAGAGTCAGGCTGGGGAAATATTGTTAGAGTTGTTACCAATAGGTACATCTGTGCTAGAGCCCCATATTCTAGTCGTATCGAGAAATGGATGTAGTTCTAGAAAACCACACAATATATACTTTACCAACATTATAGAAAATTTTCATAAATGTTAACTCATACTTATACTTATCCATAGACACATCCCTAGATGTGTCTTTATAAATATTCTAATATATCCCACTAAAATTTTTTTGTTCTATTTTCTAAAGGATAACTAAACCTTTTCTTGGATACAAACTATAACGACCCAGTAATAATGTACATAGACATTAAATTTACTTTTAATAATACATTATACATGTGGAAACAAAAAAAATATATTATTCTAGTGCATTTGGAAAGATGGAAACATGAACATTGGTGCATAATGGAGCTACATTATCTTCCACTAGGTTCATCTTCACTAGAACCCTTCTTATACACATAAAAAACATACATATCATCATAACCTAGGGTAAAGGATATATAAAAATGGATGACCTCATATTAGTAGTAAGGGTAAAAAATAGAGACATGTAAGCATAAATATGTGCATAGCCATGTGAGAACATGATCATAACATTAGATGATCATACCCTAAATATAAAATACATAAACATGAATAATAGCATAAATATTAGAAGTTAATAAGATATTAATAATAAGGAATTTAAAAATATAATCCATTAAATAATAACATAGGAATAAAACATTGAATTGTGTAATAAATAGACACGTGGTATCATTCTTTATAAGTCAATACTAGTTTCTATAAATCTTCAAGGCATTTAATTGGAACCACACCTACTTGTCAGAACACACCACCATTCACAGTTTTTGTTCATTCTATATAAGCGATCAGGATTTACCATATTCCAATAGTGGATTGGGTTTCACTATCTTCTATCTTCATGGTGACTACTCCTACTAGGTAGCACACACCATAATCCATGGTGTACTTTTTTCCTTGTAAGGGATCATGTTTCCCAATATTTCCACTATGGATCAAGCTTGTATAATTGATTCACATCATTATATCATGAGATATAAATAATTACCCAATACATTTTAGGGATATATAGGTCCCACCAATCTCAAAACAAAATACCTCAAACATGTTCCATAAGATAATTAAATCTTTCATAATATCATGACCATAAAAATAGATAGTTTTTATAAACATCAAATCATAACCCTTTAAATTAAATGGGTATCATTAACATTTATTCACATCAAAACCTATTGAAAATAGATAAGTTTAATAATCATTTCATCAACCCATTACTTGTGAAAATAAGTGGGCTTCATAGCATATTACTCGTATAATAGAAATGGGTGTTATAAAAATCATTCAACCAGAATAAAAAACATTAAAGAAATGATAAGAATGATAACATTGGATTATTTCCTATAAGGTCATGTGTAACATCAAAATATTTTATCTTAGATATAATATAACTTGGATTGATATTTTGAACACTTATCATGAGTAAAATATCATTTCTTCTTTGAAAAGACTTTTTAAAACGTAAAAACTTTAGAAAAAAGTTTTCTTCTAAAACGCATTGAAAAAATAGAATTAAGGCATGAAATAAACTTTTAAACCTTTTCCCTTGAAGAAAAATAAAAAAATAATGAAAATTTTTTTCCTTGAAAACAGAGAAAATAGTGGTGAAAATGTTTTGAAAATAATTTCATTGAAAATAATTTGAAAAATTATAAATAAGACTTGAATTTTTTTTGAAAAACAATTAAATTAAAACTTATAAAATATACTTGAAAAGGTTTCAAAATCAATTTCTTTGAAAATGATTTGAAAAATATAATTAAGGCTTCAAAATATTTTGAAAATTGATTTACAGAAAAAATGTAAAATAAGATTGAAAATGTTATGAAAACAATTTCATTGAAAACTAAACCTAAATTTATTTCGTAAAAATTATCATTTTAAAAATGAAAATTAATACTATTTGAAATGATGGTGGGTAAATCTATACTTGTCACGTGTTGTGAAGGGAATATTCTTTCTTCATAGAAAAATTTTTAGAAAATTAATATGTTTGGAAAGTGATAAAAATACTCATTTGAAAACATTGGTAAAATAAGAATATTTTAAAATTTTATTTCAATGATTATTTAATAGTATAATATTCTTGGAAACCCTTATTTGAAAACATAGTTTTTATGGAACTCAAATTTTTGGTCGAAGGAAATGGTGAAGTCTGGATTTCTTAAAATCATTTTCTTGACCATATAATATACCAAAGAGTGTAAAAAATAAAAAATTATTTGGATATAACATGAATAACTAGAGGATAAGAAATATATTTATATCTCTTGAGATATAGATAATAATATTTCATCAATGGAAGCATATTCATAATTTCACTCGATAAATGGGAGATTATAACCATAAATCACTACCAATTTGGTATCCTTGGATCATAACCAAATAGAAATAATAAAATGAAACTAAGAGTAAAATATCATTAATATAAGTATATTCATGATGTAAAATTTTAGATTATGTATATTCCCCTCATGGAAAAATATATGTTCATAACATGGAATTTTTCTCAAAGAAGAAAATTTTGAAAAAATCACTTAACCAATTTGGTTAATTTTGAAACATAGACCCCATGAAAGAAATATAATGAAATGGATATGAAAATACTGATAATTTAAATTATATTAACAATAAAAATACATCCATGTATAGTATACAAACTAAAAAAATAAATGGGTGATGATTAGGGCATATATCTCCTGGAAATAGAATATGGGATGAAATCCCCTTAACATGTGTCTTAACCATATAATTACTCTTAAGAACCTCTTTTATAATAAATAATTTTTATATATGTAATTTATAAAACAATATTCTTATATCTAATTCAATATATAGTTTGTTTATGACTTTGTATTACCCATTTACTAACAGTTTTATGATAAGGTTATGCTTCTGCTAATATTCCCCTTATTTTTTGCAAGTGTCTTAATTTGTTATATCATTGGTCCTTATACTCATATGATTATTTCATAAATTTAAAACATGATATAAATATAATTATTATTCATTATATATGAATTATAATAATCTATAGAATATAGAAGTGCGAAATTAAATAAACCATTCACAGAGACATTAGGCCGTATGTATGAATGAACATTGCTTACGTTTTTTAATCTATTTAAAAATGAAATTAAATAAAATATGTGTACTTTTATATATGTATAAAATATCGTTAATGTATAATTATTATGTAATATATATCATATAGGTTCAGTAAACATATCCTTAATACACTCCCTGAAGTGTGTGAACGAACCACATCGCTTTGAGATGGTGGTAGTCCACACATCCCAAAATTAAATTATCATATTTAAACAAGATGGAAAGCATAAGGTTATGTTCTAAATAAAAATTAATTAAGAGTACATACATTAAAAATATAATTTATTAATTGAGTTGTCATCACAATTTCAACCATGATAAGCAGGAAAGGAAAAAATGAACAATTGTCATTTCATGAGGTGGTAGTTCACCGTACACATAAATGTTACATTCATTACCCATTATATGAAATTTTGTATAAGTGTTGTTCAATATAATAGAACAAAAACATCCTAGTATATTGATGATACTATTTTTTATTAAAACATGGAATATGAATAAAGAACATTTACCCTAACCTATTTATTATTATTTTTGTTTCAAAAATAATTTTTATTATGAAAAATTATATTTTTAAATGTTAAAAAAGAATTGATTTAAAATATGTTCTACATTAAAAGGCAGTAAAAGATATTTTTAAAAAAATATATTATTATATGTGTAAAACTGGGTTTGTTCTTATCCAATGCTTATGGAATATATTTTATGAACACAAAAAAACTAGTTTGAATATTTAATATATATATTAAATTAATATAAATTACTCATTTTAATTAATTTAATTTATTAGGATAAAAAACCTTTATCTTCATAATAATCAAAATATATTCATTTATATTCAATTTTATTTTCATATTAACTTTTTATTAATTTTTAAAAAATAAATTAATTTTATATTTCTGTAAACCATTGATTTTCATAAGTTTGTTATCACTTTTAAAAACTACTAATATAACAGCTGTGTTATGTATTATTATATTAAATAATAATATTTTTTAATAATATATTATTGATCAATAAAACATGGTCTTGCTTGTAAAGTAAATTAAACTCAGTGTTCCTTGTAGGAAAACTGACATTTATGTGGTTTGTAGTGTAACATTGTCTTGGTATTGCGTATAATGCAAGAAAACCTTATTTAATTAATATATGTATAACTATTTTCATCGTTGAATGAAAAGAAAAATATATAAAATATTAAATTTTTTCGGAAAACAAATTCACAAAATCTCAGGATGTTACAATAATCAATATCCCATAAGAATAATTTTAAAACCTCTCTAGAAAAAATAATGAATTTATAATTTTATCTTATCAGTATTGAATAATAAGTAACATCTATGGATGTTTTTATATATAAAAATACCTTAGAAAGTCCACTAAAATATTTTCTAAGAAATTTTATAATTTTTATCATCAAATCACTTATTAAAAAAACACATATTTTTAAAATATTATGATAATGGTTTTTTCAAGGAACAATGGAATTTTGTAAAGGTTCATCCAATATAATAGTATTCATAATTGTGGGAAAATTCAATCATATAATGGTGGTTAATATAATGTTTATGTACAAATATTTGTAAAATACAAACTCATTTGAAATATGGCATGAATATTCAATCTGATAATTTTTATACAAATTAAAACATTATAAAAATTAATATAAGAAATTATAGAAGAATATTAAAAATATTAATGAATTTATATAACGAAAATAAGGATATTTGTGAAAAGATACCCAGTCAAAGAGAGAAATAATGTTGGTTTTCCTTAAAAAATTCCATGGAAAATTTTAATTAAGTTGAGAGAGAAAACAAAATAAAAAACAAAATAACCATAAATAACTATAGTATAAGAAAAAAAGACATTTTATAGTTAGATCATATAAATTCATTATAGGAAAATATAAGAAGTAAAATCACAATAAAAATTGGTATTGAAACATAAATCCTTTACTGCATTTATATCATTTAATTCATAACCCCCCATCAATGAAATAAAATCGTTCATAAAATTAAATATCAATACTATAAATTGATTCATGATTAATAATAGAAATTTTTAATTATGTACATAAAATTAAATAAAAAATGTTATTATGGTGTATCAGTTAAAGAAATAAAAATGAGATGAGAAACATTTGTGTCAATTCCAACTAAGAATCATATGTGATCTTCGTGTTATGTAAAATGAATTATCATTTTTTATAATTATACACTAGAAACATATTAATACATATAATACCTTAAGTAGTTTACTTATAATAACTTAACACATGTTAATTAACAATATATCATTGTCATCATCATTTTATCTGTTTACTATTTATATTTTCATATCAGTTTTGGTGTGACAGTCATGGTCCTTTAAATTTCATGGTGTTTGATTCATATAATGAATGTTAATAATTATATAAATATGATATATGTTTATTATATAAAAAATTATAACCATTAATATAATTTAGTTATGAAAAATTAATTACATGACTTCATGGAGATGTTAGTCCATGCGTATGCGCGGGAGATGTTTCTATGTATCGATGGTTGAAATGAATGTAAATAATAATTCATCATTAAAAAACTATAATTTCATAAATATATTATATATATATATATATATTTAAATACATCCTTATAACCATAAATGTTAATTATTGATGGTAAATGAATCACACTGTTATTTTGAGGTGGTAGTCCACACATACGCATGAGCGATACATTCATTTTTCATTTGATAAAAATGATGTGTAAAATGATTGTCCCAAAACAATAATAACATGTAACTATATTAAATAAATTGGGTTATTTATTTTATTATAGATAAATTATATTTATACAAAGTATAAGAATAAATAATCTTTGAAATAGACGAGTAAGATGATTACCTATTCATTGAGAGACCTCTTATGTCTTACACCTTAGGCCTTCTTTGGATAGTCATAGTTTAGGAATAGAAGCTCAAGAATGGGTAGAAGATGAAATGAATGTATTAGGGTCAGTATATTCTTATCTATAACGATGATACATTTTTAATAAATGAAGAGATGAGGTTCCAATTTATAAGTAAAGAGAGCACACACATGGAATTACTAAATTGATTTCAATATAATTAATTATTATCTTATGAATAAATCTTCTAGATAGTTATTGATTCAAATATGAATTTTATATGTTTTAAATATCATGACTGAATAAAAATTATATAGTTTTGGGAGTCATTATATACCTTTAGTTGTTTTAACCCCATCATTAACCATTTTTATACTTAATATTAGTAGTAGAGTCATAAAACATTAAGGGTCATGGTTTTATTTATATGGTGACAAATGGAACAATCATTTCTATGGGAAAAATATTAAACCACTTTTCATTCCACCTATACTCTTCCAATTTTTTTTTAAAATAATTTTATAAAATATTATCTATAATATAATATAATTAAATTAATTTTGGGACCTTTCAATTAATTTAAATTTAATTTTTTGTTACACCCAATGGACTTGGAAATAAATTTAATATTGAATTTATGAAACACTGAGTCTCTACAAAACAAAAAATTATTATAACCAAGCCAATGATTTTTTTCCAATTTTTTGTTTTTAAATTAAAATATTTGACTTGTACGGTTTTGTTCAGGGTGATTTTTGGAGTCTGATGGAATAGTAACTTATTTTAGAACAATTTTTTTATAAATAGTACGATACCATTATATATACTAACCTACCCTTATGAATAGTAACCTGACCCTTATGAATAGAAATGTACCCTTATGAATAATATGTTGGCCCTTATAAATATAAATGTAACCTTATTAATAGTAACATGACACTTATGAATTGTAATGTACCCTTCTTAATAGTAACATCACTTATATAAGTATGAATAAAAATTAGGCACCTTATAAATAAGAGTGAATATTTTAAATAATAATAATTAAGTTTGGGTATTTTTCTAAGTTGTAAATATTTAATTAAAATATGATAATTAATAAATTTATTTAAAATAAAAATATTTTTTCATAAAATGTGGTCTTAAATCAAAATTTTGTTTTCCTAGGATTTTTGTATAATTTAATAAATCATTAGATAATTTTTCAATGAATTACATAATAAGTATTAGTGTTAAAATTTTATTTTATAAGTAAAAAATTATTTTATTTAAAAACTAATTTACACATATTTAGAGAATTTATTTAATAAAATGGATTTTATATTTGTATTATACTTTCCTAATAATGATAGGGGTGAGCTTTTATGATTTTTCTAAAATATCTGAATTTTTGATGAATAGTGTAATATGATAATTTACTATATATATATACATTTTGAGGTAAATAAACTATATCTATCATAAATTATGATGTAAGAACCCTTTTTTTCAAACTCACAAGAAAATATTACTATATTTGGTCATGGAATCATCATTATTTATTGTCTTATGAAAAAACCAATAAACTAATGATTAAAATATTATGAAAACCCTCCTCTCATCCACAATAAAAACCTCTCACACATCCTTCTTCTCTTCACTCCTGTAAACACTTGTGGCTTGAATAAATTTAGCTGAAATATCCTCCCGAGCTCCTCCCCCACGTCCAAAAGAACATGTTCTCTTTAAAAGACCAATCCTCTCCCCTAAAGAGGCTCTCAAGATTGATTAATTCTAGATGTAAATTCCTCTTTTCAATTATTTTGCCTTCTTATCAAGTTCCATTTTTTTCTATACTCACCTATGCTCATCCAAATGTTATGAAAATTGATTTACCATAAATTAACTATAAATATTTTATGATTATGTTATATGATATTAACATTTCCCCTTTACCATTCTATTATTCTAGTAGAAAAAAACACCATTCGATTTGTACTAATTTACCACATTCAAGGATGATGAGTTTTCAATTTCTATTACTGTATTTAATTCTTGTAATGAAACCATTATTATGATTGAAAATAAATATAATATGTTTATTATTTCTAATAAACGGTTCATTAATCTTTTTGAAGAAAATTATTTGATTTATATAGAAAAATGATTTTGTTGTGTTAAAAAACTCCCAATTAACCCAAATGGTTATCATTAAATAATATATACAATGAATATTCTTCACTACAACTAACCAAATAAAATTTATAACCATGTAAATTTTTTTATGTTCACTAATAACCTCTAACTTCAATTTGGGGGTTCCATCCTCATTTTACACAATTCTCTGTTCATTTTTATAAGTATACAACTCATTAAACAAACGGACCTGAACAATGAAATTGAAACTATGAACCCATCAAAAAGTTCACTAATGAACATAATAATGTCATAATAAATCAATTAAATGGATATTATGTTCATTACGTATTAATTAATGAACCTATATTTGATTATTTAGCTCATTAATATCAAGTAGAGAAAGCCATCAGACACAAGGTAAGGGTTTTTTCATCTTACTTCCATTTTTTGATATATTCAATATTCTATAAAACTAATTTTTTATGGTGTACTCATATTTCCCATTGATATTTCATATAATGAATCTATTTAATTTAATTATATTAAATGTATCATTTTACAATTATTAAATTTTTGTCATTCGTTTGAATTAATTACCAAGTATTAAGTATTTTATTCATGAACCTCTATTTTCATTCGGGTTGCTTTATTCCATAATAATCTCAATTAAATTTTTATTTATTTCTATGTAATCAAAATAAATTCTGTTTTAATGATATATATATTTGTACCTATCATAATCCTTATTTATTTTATGTTGAGGTATATTTTTAAAAGATTCTTAAAAAATGTTCTGAAATAGAAGCCCGAATCAAGGAACTTTTTGAATTCTTACATATTTTAAAGTTCAATATATATTATATTTTAAGACATATTTTCCTTTATAAAATAAAAAATTTTAACATGAAATTTATTTTTTGTTCTTTTCTACATTTATTAAAGAAAACACACCTTTTTCCTCTATAATCCTTTAATATTTTCCTTTTACCACAATAAAATGTTTTATTTCTAAAAAATCATTAAGAACACTTTTTAAATTATTTCACATAAATACGACTTTATTTAAGCCTAAAATATAATTTAAATGACTATACATTTTATATTCTGGGATAGAAATGTTTACAATCTGATTTCATGACAAATACAAATGAATTTTTGAAAATAACTCTTCTTTCCAAAGTAAAAAAGATTTTTATCATATCACTTTTACTTTTAGGAGATATATACCTTTCTCACCACTTATTTATTTCTTGTGGTGTGAATAATTCCCTTTGGTGTATGATATCAAGAATATAATTATTCTCATTATATTCTAAAAGATTATTATTTGAATGTTTCAAGGTGGCATGGGACACTTTGGAATGTTTAAGGATTATTTCCTCAAGGATTTTTCGACGGTGACATTTAAAAGTATCTACATCTATGTACATAGAATTTTTTTAATCTTGTAAATCATTTAGGATTTTATCCTATGATATCATCCACTATGTTTCATTTAATGTTTTATGACTAGTTTAACTGTTTATGTTCTATCGTGAAACCATTCAACACATTACTCTAAATGGTTTGTGTTTATGTTTAACGAATGGGGAAAGTTATTTAAATTTCATTTTTTATATTCAATATGAATGTTTATATTGTTTAGGCTGATCCCCATTCATATAGGTAATTAATTGGACAAAGTATGTGTCGTGTGGGGTCCTTTATAGCCCCTCGGTGCATCAGAATGCTTCATTAGACATACTATGGTATTGAACTAAGTTATTGACAAAATAGATATTTATAGTTTTTGAATGAGGCCTTGATGGTATGGTTATGATGTCATGCATTATGAATTACCGCATAATGAAACTAATAATTTAAAGTTCATGGGGTTATTCGGCTAATATAATAGACATGATCAAGCTTTATTGTGGAATTATTTATGCAGCTCTTATTCCCAACATAGTGTGTTGAATTTTTTTGGAGCATGTGTTTTTAGTTATTCATAATGCCTAATGTTTTTTATGATATCATCCACTTTATTTCTTACCCTTTCTAAAAATATATGCTCACTGCATTCTTATGTTTTATCGTCTCAAGACATAAAGAATATTATTATGAATAACCTGTAGGGATAAACCTAGAGTTGTGGATGTTCCCAGAAAATGGTTTTTCTTTATTTCATTTCTTGTTTTAATGTTGAACCTTTGTATGTATATAGTTTTCCGAAACTACTAAACTACTCGGTCTTTCGGGATATGATTTTCTTATAAACTTTCCAATGTAATGAAATCATCCACCGGCTCTGAGATTCTTGGGTTGGGGCATTACAGTTGGTATCAAACGATGTTTAGTAGAAAACAAGGAAACTAGATTTAAGAAATGTATATTAAGGAAAAAAACCCCAAATATAATATATTATACACATATAATAAAATGATATAATTTTGGTAAGGAATAGATTATCTGGATCTTACTAGAAAATAAATATGTTTCTCGATACTACAAGTTGAATTGGTTCAACAACTGATGTACGTATGAGTAACAAATCTAACAAGGTGATATATGGTTGACCAAGGGTTACCCTGGTATACTAAAACGGGTCTCACTGCGCACCTAGTTTAAAAATACCAGGGGATATTCTAGGGATAATTAAAATTTTCATTAGAAGCCATTATGAAGGATTTATTCTCCAAAAGTAACCAAAAAATATAAGATTTACCATGCAAAAATTTATGCTATGTGCCCTACCATTTTTAGATTACTAGAGAGTTCATAATTTTATGAGATAATATAATAAATGAAATTGATTATAAATAGATCATAGTAGAAGTAATGAGAAGATCACAAATGCACGCGATGCAAGGATTAATAAGGATGGTATCTTTAATGGTATTAAGCTATCGATTCTTAGGAAGATAGTCTCACATGATCCTTCTCAAATGAGGAAATCTAATCATGTTTGTTAAATAAATTTTATGAATTTTCTATATTCTATGGTTTTGATGGGAAGCGAGAAAATAGGAGGTTGAAGAAGAAGAATATTGGTAAAGGGAATAAAGGAAAGAAGGTTTTCCCGCATGTCATAACTGTGGAAAGAATCACTATAGTAAATGAAAAATGGAAATGAGAGTTTTTATAAGCGTGTAGATAAATAAAACAAATTTCATGATTTAATGGGAAAGAAAAAGGTTTCAAATGTACAATAATTAAACTACAAGGAGATAGGGAAATATGAAAATCAATGTACCAAGAGTCATGGAAATATTCCCCAAATGAAATTACTGGATAATGATCATGTCATGATACTACCGTAGATGATGCAGAATGATTAATATTCCTTATCAAGAATCATGTTATTTTAATATTCTATGAGCAATGTAATGGTTATAAGAATTTTGGAATATATTAGAATTTTACTATAAAACTATTTTATTAAGTATTTGAGGTCGTATAATGAATATTACCAAGGATAAGTGACTCAGTAGGAATTTAATATCTTGGGGAAGTATATGGTTGATGGAAAGAAAACCCTAACTATATTCTTTATGATTACGATAATGATAAAGAAATTATTTATTTGGGTTGTTGCTGACAACATCAAAAAAATTTATTTTATAGTGGGAAATAGCTCTAAGCTATCATCGATAGAGTCTTATACATTTTTGGATATAAGGAATATAACCAATAGAATGTGTACTAATGATTTAAGATTTCCAATAATGATTTATTTTAATTTTAATTATTATAATATTTCATAAGGATATATGATGAATATATTCACAAGTTTGGAATGTGAAAATTTAGGATTTCTTCATGTTGATTACAAGAAAATAAGGTAGTAGATGCATTGATTAGGATGGATCACAGAGTTCTAAAGAAAATGAGGATTTATAGAGACCCTTTGTACATAGATCTAGAATGGATGGATATAAGAATAATACAAAATTATTGGATAATGATATTTTGAAAAGTTAAAAAGTTTATGAAAGGGATTAAGTCGATCATTTTAGGAGGTTCTTGACTTTAATGTCACCACATGATTCAACCTGCGCTAAGAGATGATGTGTAGATAGTTCAAGGCATAAATAAAAGACCAGATTGTGTTTATGAAATAAAAATATATCTTTGTACACTTATAAGGATTAAATAATTCCTTAGCTTTAGTATAAGAGTCTTAAATAAAAATTTTGTCCTATTACCATATTTTTTCATGATATTAGAGTTATTTTTTTACTATATTTTATTATTTTATGGTAATAATATTTTATCCGAACAAGTTCTCAATCAAATTCCATCAGAACATGATGTATTTATTATTCTTTAATGACAATGTTTTCAAATAAAAAAGTGTAGTTTTGTAGTAACTTATGCATTTCCCTTTCCCTCTTTTTAAGAGGATATTTTAACATCATTTCTTATATGGGTTTCCCACAAGGGAATTTTCATGTTTCAAACATTGACTTTAGACGTTCAATTTCAAATATTGATGGTGAAATTTTTGAAAGTAGTGTAGAATGTAACACCATAAGGTTTTTAAAATAAATTTAACATTTAATGCATGAATCACTATGTCTCTAAAAAGCAACACATTGTTATAACCTAGACAATGAGCATAATTTTTCCACATCTATTTTTAGAATTTCAAAAATATGCCATACATGGCTATGTTTAAGGTGACTTTTAGAGTATCACAGAATGAACTTAATTTTTTTGAATACTGTTATGCCCTTATAAATCATAATCCACCCTTATGAATAGTAACTTGACCATTATGAATATTCTTGTACCCTTGGAAATAGTAATTTTACCACTATGAATAGTATTGTACACTTATTAATAGTAACACGACCCTTATGAATAGTAATTTAACCTTATGAATAGTAGCATCACCAATATAAGTATAACTAAATTTGTGCTCCTTATAAACAAGAGTGATTATTTTAAAAATTAATAATTAAGTGTTAGTATTTTTGTAACCAATAAATATTTAGTTACAATTTTATAATTAATAAATTTATTTCAAAGAAAAATGAATTTTAAAAAAAATATCTTCTTAAAAAAGTTGTTACCCTATGATTTTGGGGTAATTTAATAAAACCATTGATAATTTTTCAGGGTAATAAAAAATCAATTTTCAGTTTAAAACTGAATTTTACGATTAAATGATGATTTTATTTAAATATTAAATTTCACATATTTGGAAACATATTTTCATAAATTGGAGTTTATAATTGGAATTTAAATATCAGAAAATGGTAAGGGTGAATTTTTTTCCATAATTAATTTCTTCATGAATAATATACAATATAATGTATATATATACATTATGAGTTAGATGCACTATTCCTAGAATCATAGTTGATGTATGAACCCTTGTTTCAAACTCACAAGAACTTATTACTATTTATTTCATAAATCCATCACTATTTCTTATCTTCTTAATAATATTAAAATAGTGATTAAAATATTATGAAAACCTCCACCCCTCCACAATAAAACCACCCACACTCCCATCTTCACTTCACGACCATCAAGCCTTGTGACTAACCTAAATTTAGATCAAATCTTCTCCCAAGATCCTCCCCCAGATCTTTCATCCCATGGTATCATAAAATGACCAAAGCCTTTCCTCTAAAGGGGGTCTCAAGATGTCCAATTGAAGAGGTAAATTCCTCATTTTAATTCTTTTACTTTCTTTTAAAGTTTCTTTATTTCTATACAAGATTATATTTGTAAAATTGTTATGAAAACTAAAGTACCTTAAATTTACATTAATTTTGTTATAATTATAGAATAAGTTATTATCATATCTCCTATACCATATTTTATGCTATTAGTAAAACAATACCATCCGAAATGTGATAATTTACCACATTCAAGGACGATGTGATTTCAATTTCAATTACCATATTCAGTTTTAGTCATAAAAGCATTCATATTGGTGAAAAAAACTATAATATATTTATTATGTCTCAAATATTTTTCTGGAATCTTTTTTTACATATGGATTTTATTTATAATTAAAAATTATTTCGTTCTATTCTGAAACCACAAATTAACCCACACTATAGTAATTAGACAATTTATATAATGATTCATCTTAAATCCATGTAAATAAATGAAATTTATAACCATTTCACCTTTTTAAAGTTAAGTAAAAACATATAACTTCATTTCTACAAAACCATCCTCATTTTACATGATTCTCTATTCATGAATATAAATATATCGATCATGAAACAAATGGACTCGAACAATGAAATTAGACCTCTTAACCCATAAAAAAGGCCATGAATGAAATTAATAAAGTAAAAATAAATACATTAGATGGATATGAGGTTCTCTAATTGTTAATTAATGAACATAAATTTTATAATTCATGTCATTAAGATCAAGTGGAGAAAACCTTCGGACTTAAGGTAAGGGTTTCTTTATCCCACTTCCTTTTTTGTAAGATATTTGGTATTCACTGCTACTACTTGTATATGATGTATGTATATTTCCAATTGATGTTTCATCTCATGAATATATTTATTTTCTTTATATTCAATTTATCATTTTATTATAACTAATTTTGTGGAATGTTATTCAATTGATTACAAATTTTTAAGTATTTTCTACATGAACCTCCATTGACATTCGAGTTTCTCTTATTCTCTACTAAACTCAATAAAATTATAATTTATTCCTATATACTAATCATAAATTTAGTGATACTATTATATATAAGTGTATTAATCACAATCCTTCATTATTTTATGTTGATGTACTTGTTTTAAAAGAATCGTTCCAAAAATTGTTCTGAAATACAAGCATGATTCAAGGAAAATCTTGAATTCTTACATATTTTGAAGATTGATATATAATCTTTTTTAAGACATATTTATATTTATTAAATCACACATTTTAACATTGGAAATATATTTTTCCCATTTTTTCCATTATGAAATCAAACATTCTTTTCTTATTTAACTTCCCTTAATATTTTCCTTAAACCACAATAAAATGTTTTGATTATAATGTTTCATTAAAACTTTTTTAAAATGATTTAAAATCAATAAAACTTCATTTAAGACTCAAAAATAATTTTAATGAACTTCCCTTTTATTTTCTATTATATAAATTTTTACAATATGATTTCAGAAAAAATACAATATATTTTCTGGAAGAACTATTCTTTCCAAAGTAAAAAAGAATTTGTCTCACCTCCCTTTATCTTTAATGAGATATATGTATTTCTCCCCGTTTATTTCTTTATTTTTCTTTACAAAATTCCCTTTGGTATATCATATAAATAATATCCTTATTTTAATGATATTATAAGGGATTATTATTTGAATTTTTCATGGTCGTATGGGACACTTTTGAATATTTATGGATTATTTCTTCATGGATTTTTCAACGGTCTCCTTTAAAGGTATCCTCATCTATGTTAAAACCCTTTGAATAATCTTGTACATAATTAAGTTTTATCTCCTCATAAATCATCCGCTTTGTTTTATTGAATGGTTTATGATTAGTTTGATTGTTGATGTGTTATATTTAAATCATTCACCATATTACTCTGAATTGTTAGTGTTATGTTTAAGGATTAGGTAAAGTTATTTAGATTTCATATTTTATTTTGAATATGAATGTATATGAAGATTATGTTTATAACCATTCATATGAGTAATGAATTAAACTTATTAAGTGTTATGTGGGTCATGTTATAACACCTCTATGGATCGGTAGGTCTCATGAGTCAACCTATGGTCTTGGACCAAGGCCTTGAAAAAATTTATATTTATGGTCCTGGATCGATGCCCTGAAATAATAGTTATGATGTACCAAATTTTGCATTACTTAATTATTAAACTAGTAATTTAATTTTCCTTTGGTTATTCAACTAGTAGAATAGGCATTTTTATGATTTATTATTGAATTATTTATTCAACTCTTATTTATACCATAATGTGTTCATGTTTATTTTTAAAGACATGTGTTTTTAGTTATTTATCATCGTTAAAGTTCGTTTTTTGATATATTTTACTTTATTTCATACCCTTACTGAGCTTCCAGATAACAACTTTATTTTGTATCATTTTCTTAGGACATGAATATTTTTATTATGAATGACCTGCATGGGTAAACTTACTGTTGTGGATTTTCCAAATAAAACATATATGTTGTATTTAATTTCAAGATGTAATGTTGAAACTATGTGTGTATTAGGTTTTATAAAACTACTAAACTACTCAGTCCTTCGGGATACAACTTTCTTGTAATTAATCCAATGTAATTAAATAATCCACCATGTTCGGGTTTCTTGGGTCAGGGTGTTACAATTATTCTTAGTGATAATATAATTTGAATCTAAATTATTTAAAAGAAATTATAGAATATTATTACTCATTAAATTCATGTAACACCATAATTCCTCTATAACATATATCATATAATGGTTATAAATTCGTTTGCATGACTTTTCCTACCATTTTCACATGAACTGATTCATCATTACGTATTAATTTAAGATAATTATACCATGAGAAAAAATTATATATAAATTAAAATAATAAAAATTATTTATTTTTAATCAATTTAAACTTTTATATTAATTTATACAATCTTTTTATCTATATGAAAATATAAAATAGAAATTAAAATAAAGTGGGTAAATGTTTTTATTTATCCTTTTGATAAAATAATATATACATTATAATCAATGAAAAATGGTAATAAATTTCCATATATTCATATTTAAGTTATATTTTGAAGACAAAAACTAATAGAATAAGTAATTTTCAATTGTAATTGATATTTCAATGCCTTATTACATACTTTAAAACTAGTTTTACCAGTATTAACCTTATAGGTGTGAGGAATATTAATTATGTTTGCTATTCATAATTTCCAAAAATATAATTGAAAAATTTACTAAATTTTAACTTCATGATTATAATTATTATTAATTTTTAAAAATTAATTTTATATAAAGTGGGAAATATATTTTAAAATAAATTCAAAAAAGGAAAATAAATTTTTTTTGAAAAAATGTTTTTTTATGCATAAAATTTAATTTATTCGTATTAAATTATTATAAAAAACTATTAGATGAATTTTAAAAACTTTTATTGACCACATAAATTATAAATATAATTAATATAGTTTTTTAAAAATTATTAATATAATATTTTTAGATAAAAATATATTTTATGCTTAAGAACAATTTTTTAGAAAAACTTCTCATTTTACCTACAAATTATTTTATCTATATTCGTAACCCGTAGATATATAATATTTTTTTATTAATCAATAATTACAAAAAAAATCATTAATATCTCTTTCTAATAGTGACTTATATATTTTATAAAAAAATAAATATCCCCTAGAAACATACATTTATTGATTAAAATATCTCTTTGAATTAAGAAATAGTTTTATTAAACAATTCAATGATTATTTCTTAGTCAATAATCATTACATTTGAATTAAATAATATATATATATATATCATAATATGGTATTTTATTATCATTTCAATAAATCTAATAGCTAGGTTATTAATGTCATAGTATTCCATGGATCATTTAAACTCAGGATTTTGTGTCAGGAAAGTTGTCAAATACTCAAATTTTTTTTAAATGGGAATCATTTAAGATCATTTGATGTTATATTTACCCCCATTAAATTGAATTTGTCCATTGAAATTCCATCTCTCTGATGAAAAAAACTCAGTTTACATAATATTAATCAAATTATTATGTCCGTATGTATCAACCCCATGTTTTGGATTCCTCAAAAAAGTTTTATATCGATTAGTAGACTCATTATGGATTACATTATCTCAATGATCCATGATTTATACTAGTTATTCTTAATAGATAATATCATTATCTTATGGGAAGAACTATTAGTATAGAACATGTAATGGATCAGTTATGTACATCCTCATGAGATATACATGTGACACATCACGATCGTGTGAGAAATTTTGTGGAAGAGATAAGCCATAAGAATCCTCCCTAATATGATCATAATTTTTTAGAGGAAATTTATTATTGAATAGATTACCCTTAAATCCAAATAACAGACCCTTATTACAAGGATATATTGGTCGGAACAAACTGTCAGTAACTTCAAATTATATAAACCAAAAATGAATGTTAGAATAAATTTTTATCGACCATGAGATACCATAATGTATTGTTGATTGGTTATAAACATATCTGAAATTTCTTCATATATAATATTTCACAATTAATATCATTATCAAACACCATCCTATAACATTATATATCAGTATTACATTATATATATTTTTTCATAAATTGAAGACTGAATCCTTGAGTGAAAGCTATTATTGTAAAAAAATATCATAAAGTTAATTTTTGACACTAACCATCATTGAAATACATAAAAAGGTATTCCCTTATCATCTAGGATTTAAATTTTCTTCTCTAAAATACCAACATTATATTGATGATAGAGGATACCGAAACACAACTATGTTTTCAGATCATTCTGTTGGTGTCTCCATATTTTTGAGGTAGACCTCAAATATTGATAAAATTCAATAAAAAATAGTTCTCAATATAACCACACCACATCTTTAATGTATATATGAGAAATTTAATCAATGTAAAAATATTCCTTAATAGAAATTAAATGAATGGAGTTTTTAATTAGATCAATTATAACCCAAATAACATTACACTATTTATATGTTTTGGGGTGTCTTGTTACAAAATCCACTGTGATATTTTCCAATTTCTATAATAGTATATGTAATGGTTATAATATACACATAGATTTATTGTAATAATATTCAACATATTAGCATAACAAGAATAATGATACATACTATAAAACAACTCTTTTTTTATCCACACATAAATCATCTTTAAAGACTCTTTACAAATTTGTACTTCTTGTATGAATAGATAAGAATTATCTGTAAGCTTCACACATTAGATCCTTTTTAAATTTTGTTATAGTGGGTACATATTATCCATTTCATAACCATTTCATTGTATTATAATTATGGTTGAAATAATGAACATATCACACATTATTTTTCTTCATTAAATAATCTTTTTATGGCTATTTAATCACCAGATATATAGATTCCCAAACACTCATTTTAGAAAAATAGAAATTTTCCCTTTACTTAAAACTTTTAGGGTCCATATTTTCTAAATATTGAATTATAGGATCTCTTTCAATCAAATTAGTACTTATTGTATGGAGGGTATTTTGAATTTATTTTGGTAATTATTGGAAAAATAAATAATTATTGAATTTTAAGTAAAAGAGAAGAGTTAGCTCCATTTTATATGTGACGGGATGGAGGCTCATAGAATGACATAAATATTCAAATTAATAAAAATTTATTTTAAATTGAAAAAATAAAAAAAAATTATCTAATTTTAATATAGAATAATTATGTGTTTAATCCTCTCATTCAATAAAATATAGATACTATTATATTACGTTTGTACTCTTGTTGATTTTTTTACATGTGTTAACCCCTTACGACGATTACCGTGATAGAATTTTTTTTTAATCATTATTGATTAAGATAACCACTGGAAAAGGAAAATTAACCCATAAATGGACTATGATTAAAATTTAAAATTACATGTGAATCACTTTTTTATGATAGTGTTTTTTTGGATTTTAAATAATTAATTAAAATATTACTTATTTAAAAATATCTTTTATGTCATTTTGGAATATTATAATATAATATGTATCTAACTCTGTAAAATGGTTCCAAAATGAAAAGGACTCAAAGATTAAGATTATATAGTATTAATATAATAATATCTTTATATGTTTTGATATCATTTTAATCTTTATCTTTTTTATTGACCCCCTGTATGACAAATATCACCCTTAACCACGGTAATGACTTTAAAAATATTAATGGGTTGTAATTTTAACTATAAATTGAAAATTGGATAATAATTTGAAAAGGGATGAATTTTTCAACCATTATTCATCTTTATTTTATTTTCAAGGTTTTTATGATTTATAAATAATTTAATAAAATAATATTCATCATAATATAAAATTAATGTAATTTTTTGAAAATATTCATTTAATTTAATTTTGATATCAATAGGAAAAAAAGAATTAAAATATAATCCTTTTAAACTTCACTAACATTTTATATATATCTAAAAAATTGTAAAAAAATAATTCATCCAAGTTATATTACTTTTAATATATTTAAATTCATATATTTTATATTTTTATTAATTGAATAAATACGGTGTCGGTATTACATAAGTATATTAGGTAATTATATCATCACCAAGAATTCGAAATAAATTTACATGATAAAAAATTATTTATAATTAAAATTACCATTTTTAAATGAAAATATGTTTTTTATCTCTATAAAAAAGATTATAGTTATAAAAAGTGATAGTGACATTTTTTAATTTGTCCATTACTTAAATATTACAAAGGTAAATACCATAGAAATATGGAACTATGATTCCATATTTTTGAATCATGGATGGAACATTCTAAACTCTTCTCACATAATAGGATATATTGAAGTCTATGGATAATATTTTAGTCCATTAAATATTATTTTTATCCTTAATTACCTGATTGACACATACTATGGTGACACTTAATTACAATAGTAACTATTCATAATGAAAAAAATAAAAGGGACATGAATAAAAAATCTGGATGTAAAATCCAAAAAATAATAAATAATATGTTTTTTTATTTAATAGTTTTTTTGACTTAAAACACTGAGAATAAACGACCCACAAAAAATATTTCCTTAAATTTAATCACTTTGATAACTAATGTAATAAGCAACCGCAAGTCTAAATGAGTAATAATATAGTATACTATTTTAAACTAGCCATTAAATAGTTATGAATGAATATTACTTACTAAAATATTAATGTTATGGTTATATATTTATTATTATTAAAATAACAATCCTTTAAAAAGAGAAATAATTCTTTCTAAAAATATATATTTTTTCTTAAAAGGAGGTTTAGTAATGATTTTCCCACATACATAGATATTATTTTTACCCCTTTAAGAAAATTTATTTTATTAAAATAACTTTAGTTTTTTAAATAATATTTTAATTATTATAACATAGGTAATTATTCTATTTTTTTGGAAAGATACATATTTCGTTGAATAGTGAAAAATAGAGATTTTTATTAAAAATAGATTTTCGTTTAAATAATATATAATGTAAAGATTTAATTTAAATTAATTTTAATGAAAAAATAGTTCAGTTATATTATAATTTAACTAATTTATTTCACTTTAAAATATTAAATTTTTAATTTTATTAAAATAACATTCTTTACTTTTTATAATTTTTTTTGGAAACCCATTTGCCACGCATTGGAATATAATTTAGAATTTATTTTAGAAAATTTTCTAAATTTAAATTGGTAAAATGTATTAAATACTCAGAAATATAATTTTTTATACATTTTAACAAGATAACCATAAATATATACCATAATGAGTAATGAAAATGATAGAAAACAATTACCGAAGTTAAGGTAAAATTGGGCTTCTCAGGGGTTAAAATAAAAAGATATTGGTTAAAATGAATTAAAATATGTTGAAAATATTTTTTATGGATACATTACAGTTTATCATATATAATTTTTCATAATAATTCGTTTTGGAAAATTATGTAAAGTGAAAAAATGTGGGTATTCCTTTTTCTTTTTAAAAATTACAAGTGTGCCACTCAAATAACTTATAAAATGTCACCCACTCTCCTCTCTTAATTACAAAGTAAAATTTTTTTGGATCATACATAAAAACAAAAATAACTTCTGGAATTCCATAAAATCATACTTTAATCCTTATTTTTTTTGAAATCCATTATTGTAATACTTTCTGTATAATCCTATTAAGGTGGTCCAATAAGACATAACATTCTGAGAGAGGTATGAAAGAAAATGTCCTCCAGGCCTGGTGAGACTATAGAAGCCAGGTAGTCCACAACTTTATTGCCCTCCCGCCAGGCATGAGAAACTCTAGTATTAGTACCCAAGAGACCCCAGCACCTCCGGGTAATGTACTCGATAAAACAAGGAACGCTCCCGATTCCCTGAATGGCATTTGAGAGTATCAGGGAATCCGTTTCCACTTTCGTTAGAACCACTCCCCTTTTGATGCATTCCTGGAGGCCAACCATCATACTCTTCGCCTCTGCAAGAAGCGGAGTGCCCAGGCCCAACCGAATGGAGAAAGAAAACAATACTGAACCATTATGATCACGAACGAGTCCCCCTCCTCTGATGTCACCCGAAATATAGGAGCCATCAGTGTTAAGCTTGAAGCCGTGATTCGGGGGAAGCCAGTGGACCCAGTGACTAGTACTCGGAGCAGGGGCCGGAGGAGGATGATGAACTAAGGGAAGATGGCGCTGCAGAGTGGGTGCCTCCCTCCAGGAACTGAGCACAAAAACCATATCTAGAAGCAGGTTCCTAACTCAGAAGATGATGTAGCAAGCTGAGGAGGATACGCCGTCATGAAAAAACGCGTTACGAGCATGCCACAAACTCCAACAACCAGTGTTAAACACCAGAGTACACGCTCTTCTCTCCAGGCCCGCATCACCCGAACCATGAAACCAGCGATTAAGGAAGGGTTGATCTGCCATGGCTAGAATATCAAAACCTGTGAAAGCACCAAAGAAGGACCAAACCTCACGCGCCTAGTCTTTATCAAAAAACAAGTGCTTTGAGCTCTCTTCCTTATGCCGCTTAGAACAAACACACTTGGAACCCATACTCACCCCGCATCTTCTGATATTCTCGTTACTTATATAAAGTTAATCTATGATATCTAAAATCTAATATTACCTTCAGATTAATTATATCATATATTCTTTTTATATTCAATTATCTAGGGGATACTATAATGTCCCTCATGTGTACTGCGGACTATCGCCTCACAAAGTGATGTGATTCATTTTTCACAAACGATTTACATGGAAGTTAATAAGAGTAAATTTAAAAAATATATGTTATATAAATTAAATAATAATGATATTTATGACATTATTTATCATTATTAAAGTATAATATATAATTTTATTTCCTCTATTTTCACTCACTAAAAGATTATAATGTCATTTGTGTACTTGTGGACTACCGCCTTCACAAAGCGATGTAACTTCCTTTTCATCTCCACAATACTTGGATTATATATATAAGTATATTTAAAGAAATAATTTAATAATTATTATATTAATTTCATTATTAAGGAAAATATATTACCTATCTTCTTTACATAATGGTCGTTTAAAAATGGAAATGTTAGTCATGCATACGAATGACCTATCGTCTTCATGATCATAAAATATTTCATTTATCAAAAAATTATATAATTATTAGTAATAAAAAAACAAATTATTCATTAATATTATCAGTAATTAATGATTATTATTTTATTGGTGATCGAACTGTATGATATTTTCGATAACCAGATCATTCATCAAAAAACACGCATGAGAAAACAATGAAATTAACACATAAAATAGTGAAAATAATGATAAATGATAAACTATAGGGTATATGATGTTATTAAATGATCATATATGATATGAAAAATAATTATATAAATATTTAATAAGTTAATAACAATTTTAAAACTGCTATTCTGGAGGCTAAATCATGTTTAACCAAAAGGAATCGTGAGGTAAGGGACTTCATCACAATTTCCCTTCACTGCGGAATATATTGTCACTACTAAGATAATTTATTTTATATTAAGTACATATTACCAGTTTTACATTTTATATAATGAACCATTCATAAATAATTATACTTTGAGTTTACATTTAAATTATTTTATGAAATTTTATTTGAATTCAAATTTACCAAGTTGTAATGAATTTTAAAACATTAATTCTTCTCTTGGGTTACATTACTTCTCCATAGTCTTTGATATTATATGATTATGTGTTTAATTACTTTTGATTATAAATTTTTGTATTTATGATTTTTAAGTGGATTTATTTTTTTGCACATAATTTATTCATTTATTAAGTATCACACCAACATTATTATCATTCTATGGGTCTATTTCACATTCTCATTTTAATTGGATTTTTATATAGTTGAGTTTAATTTTATGGAAATTATTTGATATTTTTATAATAAAACCAATTAATTTTATTCTTATTTATTTAATAATGAATATTTCATTTAATAGTACCGTTTTCAAAATATTTGATACATAAAATGATTAAGAAAATGTTTTTAGTAAAATATAATTTCATTTATCTCTTTATTTGAAAATACATTTATTAAAAAACCGTGTTTTTAATAAAGCTCGACAAAAACATTTTAGAAATATTAATCATAATTTATTAAATACATTTCTAACCATATTTTAATTTTGTACAAATTTTTTAAAAAGAAACATTATGTCATTTTCCAATCAATTCGATTTTTTATATTTCCATGAATGTGAAAGGAAGCCTTGTTTTAACTTGTACAACATGTTCAAAATTCCATACCATCATGAATACTCAATTTTTTAAAGCATACTTTATTTGTTTACAAGGTTATTTTGAAGGAACATTATTTTCTAAATTTTTTGTGAAATTTTAGTATTAATATGAGATTTTTAAAATGAAAATTATATTTTCCTCATAATTTTTTTAATGATCTTTCTATGATATTTCAATTTTCTAATGAAAACAACCATTTTTTTACATATAATCCACTAGAGAAATGTTGTATTATTACCATAATTATAATTCCTCTTTATAGTCTATCATTATTTTGAGTAATTATAGTATTGAAATTATCTTCATTGATTTATATTTTATTAATAAACATTACATTGAATTGTTCACTTTATTATGATCATTGGATACTAAATTTACCCAAAAAATACAAATTATTTATTGTGGATATGATTAATTATTAAACTATATTTTATTTATACATACAATGATTTAATTTTAATGTTATTTTATTATTAATAAAAAAATTTAAAATCCATATTATTTCTTCAATATGAATATTTAGTGGTATAATATTGTGCTCATAAATTTAATTGATTATTAGATAGGGAATTATTTGGAAATGTAGGTATGGGTGGTGTCTATTTTTAGTTATCCCATCGATACATTGTTAGTGTCATGAGACTAATAAATTAAATAGCCATAGAAAATGGTTTTCTAGTGAATAACTACCCATAAAACGTAATCTGTCTTGTGAAAAGTCATCACAGTAGAGGTACCATGTGTCTTATATCATGACATCCAATAACTAAGGTTATGAATTTTTGAGAATTTCTATATAATTATCCCTAATATTTTTTCAATGATATTATCTCCATATTCATTTCATTATTAATGTATTAATTATATGTATTGCATTTTTAGTTGCATTCATTGCCATATTTATTATTCATTAACTTATTATCATTTTGATTTTCACATTTATATTAACTATAGATTAATTTAATTCTCTTTTTATAAAATAAATGGAATGTGATTTAAATTATTAAACATTCTTTTTTTTATATCTTTTCTCAACATGATAGATAATTAACTTAAATGGAATGAGTGTTTAGTTATTTAACATTATATTTTGATTATGCTTATGAATCATGGGAACATCTCTTATAGATAAAACTGACTGATTGTTTGAGCTCACTATTACATGGGTTCCTTTACCAAATGTAACACCCCAATATTTGCTTATATAATTTTAAATAAATTCATTTATTAAAAATAATAAATTTAAATTAATTATTTTAATTAATAATAATACTTATAAATAATTGTATTTAAATATTTTTACTTTCGAATTAATTAATGTTCTCTAAAGAAAATACTATTTTCTATAAAATAATATTTGAATATGAATATATATATATAATTATTTTATTACAAAAAACATTTTTTATTAAAATATTACTTAATTAAATATTTTTATTTAATAGGAACAATATATATTAGGGATTATAATTTTTTTGTAAATACTAAAACAAGATATGAATAACTTATTTATTAATAGGATACCCCATAAATTTAAAAATAAATTTAATATTGAATGCATTAAACACTAGTTCTCTACAAAACACTACTTTGTTATAATTTATCTAGTGAACATAATTTTTCCACCTTTGTGATTTGAATTTTTAAAAACTACCATATACAGTTGCGATCAGTAAGATATTTAGAGTGTGATAGGATCAACTTACATTTTTGGTGAATAATAAATTACCATTATGAATAGTAACATAACCTTATGAATAAAAATATTACCAATGTAGTAGTAACCTCACCTAGGAATGTATAAATAAATATTTTGTTACATAATTTTTATTTTGTGTTTAGTTTTTCTTAAAAATAGGCCGAATTTGTTAAATTGATTTGTAATGTAAAAATTCTACATTTTAGAGAAATTTTAAATTATCATATCAATATAAGGTATTAAAAAGTTTATAATAATGAAATAGTGTTATAAAAATAGTATTATTTAATTAAAAATGATAAAACATTTTTTTAAGTGTCAAAAAGTTTACTATGCATTTTACTATGCATTTTATGTCCACTATTAATTTTAATAAATAAATTTTTTAATAGATAAAATCTAAAAATATTAAATATAGGGAATTATTATGATAAAAAATTTCATTTTTTTATTTATAACATCAATATTTGGTTATGCTGAATTTATGAGAATTTTATAAAATCCTTTAGTTTTTCGTGATTAATAAAGATACATTTATGAGTTTTCAGTATTTTTAAAGATTTAATTAATGTTTTAATAATTCTAATTGACTCTTGAGTATTAATATATGATACTAGGTGTCCCAATTGGCCAATACCATGGGTATATACCATGGGAAAGCCTGTGGTTTGTAAAATACCACTAATGTGGTGTCCATGGAAATTAATAAAAATAGTCTCTCGATTTTACTATAAATACAAACAGATTCATTTATTTTCATTCATTCTAAGTTCATAATCCTTGATTCCGTTATAGTTTTATCTCCCTAAGAGACCTCCAAAGGTTTCCTAAATCCCATAAGGTCCCAATGTTTATGTTTTATGAGTTACTCTATAAGGTAACAGAATCTACCCCACATCTCTTTTTCAAGCATTCTTTCCATGATACTATTTTTTCAATTATCATTCTATTATGTTGGGATATTTCATTCCATATCACCCTTAAATTCCATGTTATGTATTAATGATGAGATATCCCATTTTCTCTCAAAAATATATTTTATGGATTTTATGTGAGGACATTAGGCTGCCGATGTTTCGTAAGGGATTTCTCAACTTCTATTTTTATTTCAAGTTTCTTTATTTTATTTTTAATTACTCACATCCTTTCATAAGAATGATATGATAACTCTATTACCCTAAATTTACTAGAATTTTTTAATGATAATTTACTAATTCATCATCTCTCATTTACTATTCTTTTTTACTAGAATTTAAAACACCGCCTATGATGTGTTAATTTATCACATTCAAGGATGACAATTTTACAATTTCTAATACCATCTTCAATCCTGGTCATAATTTTTTTTATTTAACAAGACGATAATATATTTATTATAAATTATTTATTGTTCTACAATCTTTGTGTAAAAATTATATTAATTAATAAATTAAAATGAGTTCATTGTGATCAAAAACCACCAATTAACCCAAACAATTATCATTAATGTCTTATAAAATTAATCATATTCACTCCCAATAATAGAATTAATTTTATAACAATATAATATTATGTATGTTAAAAAATATAAGATACAACTTCTATTCAATACAACCATTATCATCTTACATGTTTATCCTTACATGTATATAAGTAAACATGTGATGAACAACAATGAAAAAAACGCTCACAAACAATAAAATTGAACCTCTTGAACCCATAAATAACGACATGAATGAAGTTAATAAGGAAATAAAAAACTAGTTACATTATTAGGAGGTTATTTACATATTAATTAATGAATTTAATTTGGTTATTCAGTACAATATGGTCAATTGAAGAGCACCATCAGACATAAGGTAAGGGTTATATCATCTCACTTTCATTTTTGAGAGATTTTCTTTAATCTCTATTGTTTCTTATGTGTTGAATATGTACAATTCCCATTATTTTAAAAGGTAAAGATTTCATGTATCTTAATAGTTCTCAATTTATCAATTGATGGTTATTAATTTTAGGGAATAAGATTCGTTTGGTTACAACGTTGTAAGGGTTTTCTACCGGGACCTCTATTTCCATTCAGGCTACTCTTATTCACTACCTACTTCAATTAAATTATTATTCATTCATATTTACTCCCCATAATTTTTTTTAATTTTCTATATATATGTACCAACTAGAATCCGACATTCAATTATGATTAGTTATATATTTTAAAAGGATCTTTAAAAAATTATTCTTGAAATACATGCCCATTTCAAGGGAATTTCTAAAATTATTACATATTTTCAGGGGAACTCTATAATCTATTTTTATCAAAAATTATCTTTCAAAAATAACTCATTTTCTAATAAAAATAATATATTTGTTCACTTTAAGTTTAATAAAAATATTTTTCCAAAATAACTCTTCTTTTCAAAGTAAAATAGTATTTATCTCATAAATTATTCAATGAGTTTATAAGCATAACATAAACTATTTCAACACTCATGTTGATTACTTTGTATTATTGGGATTAATATTATATGATATCATCTACCATTTTTAATTTAATGTTTTAGGATTTTTTAACTGTGGATAATCTATATTAAAACCATTCACCAATTAACTCTGAATTGTTAGTGATTATACTTAATGTTCTGGGAAGGTTATTTATATTTCATATGATAGTTTCAGTATGAATGTATATGTTGTTTATGTTTATCCCCAATCATATAATAAATTCATTGGACTTATTATGTTATGGTTGGGTCCCAATATATCCCCTCAATGAATCTGTAGGTCTGATGACACAATCTACGGTCTTGGAAAGAGGCCTTGACAAAATGGTTATTTATAGTCACAGAACAAGGCCCAGATATTATAGTTACGATGGCTGGAATTATGCATTACCTCATTATAAAACTGTTAATTGAATGTTCATGTGGTTATTATACTAGTAGAATACCCATGATTATTCTTTATTATGGAATTATTTATTCATCTCTTATTCCTTCCATAATGTGTTCATATTTATTATTAAAGTCATGTGTTTTCAGTTATTAACCTGACCTGATATTTATTTTTATGATTTCATCTGCTTTATTGTTTAACCTTATTAAGAATTTTACCTCACCCTTTCTAAGGTTTAATTTTCCCATGACATGAAAAGACCTATTTGGAATGAAATGTAGGGATATCCTAGTGGTTATGGTTTTTGTTATAGTAAATTCTATATTTTATTTATTTTAATGATGTAATGTCGAACTTATGAATGTGTCTAGTTTTCCAAAAGTACAAATCTATTCATTCTTTCATGATACGAGCTTCTTATAAACATTCCAATGTAAAAAAATAATGCACATGTTGTTGTCTTTTGTAGTCAGGGTGTTATAGTTTGTATCATTAGAAATTTAGTAGAAAAATTGTAAAATAAATTTACAAAATGTTGATTAGGGAACAAAACCCTCAGATAGACTTTGCGGATAAACATATAATACTATCCTAGAATTTTTGTTAGGAATAGATTATGTAGATCTTTTTAGAAAATAAATTTATTTATGTATACTACATATAGACATGGTTCTGGAATAGATTTATCAAGGAGTAACAACTCGAACAAGGAGGTTTGAGCTTGACCCGGGGTATCCTACTACATAAAAATGGTCTTTACAACAGACCTATTTTGACACATATATGGTATATTCTTAAAACAATTCACATTTTCTTTACCAACCATTATGAAGGATTTATGCCACCAAAATAACCCAATTATATTGATCAAGGATTTGTGATTGCATAAATTTATTCTATGTTTATATTTATTGAAAATTCATAATTTTATGAGCTAATATATTATATGAAATTGATTGAAAATGATGCCATGCAGATGGAATGGTAACTTCACCAATGCATGTGATGCAAAGAGTAATATGGATCATATCTCGTATGGTCGTAAGACATCATTTCAAAGGATGATAGTATCCCATGTATCCTCCTCATAAGAGGGAATAATATCATGTGATAACAGGGCATCTAAAGAATTATCTATGTCTTATGTCTTTGAAGGGAAGAAAAAAAGAATGGGATGGAAGAGAAAAATATGGATAAAGAAAATAGGGGAAAGAAGGGTTTTCACAGTTGAGATAACTGTGGAAAGAATCACCCTGGTAAATTCTTGATGAGAAAGAGAGTTTGTTATAAGTGTAGATAAAAAGGACACCAATTTCGTGATTTCAATGGTATGAAATGGGTTTCTAATATACAATGCTTCAACTGCAAGGAGATGGGACACTGTGTGAATCGATGTCCCAAGAAACAAAAGAATATACCATGAATGATGTTATTGGGTAATGATCATGTTATGATACAACCATAGATAAAGTTTAATGGTTAATATTTTTAGTCATGAATCATGTCATTTAAATATTTTTTCAACAATGTACTGGTTATAAGAATTATGGAATATTTGAAGATTGTACTTCAGTACTATTTCATTAAATATTTTAGGTCTTATGATAAATGGTACCAATGAAAATTTACTCAGTAGAAAGTTAAATGTTTGAAAAAATACATTATTGAGGAAAATACAACCCTTAATATGTTCTTCATACTGAGATATTAATTTCAGAATAAATAGAAGATTTACTTGGATAAATTAAATTTGTTAGCACTTACTATCTAGGATCTATATAATGGACTATTGAATAAGTGATAAAGTCTAAAAAAATTTGGACTTAAGTAATATATCCAATTCCTATTATATGGGGGCATGACTGTATTCAATAAGGTTCTATGGTAATTCATGTTTTTACCAGTCTTCAAGAGAATAAAAATAGAATGTACTAACTTGATTGTATATGATGATTAAGATCCACTTAATGTTTATTAATAAGTTTATTATAGAAATTCAGTGAGATAATTTATAATGTGTTGGATCATGATATTTTTGGAAAATTTTACAATTTATGAAAAGGATGAATTTCATATTTGGCCAATGTTTTAGATATTATTTTACCCAATGATAAAACATGGTCCATGAAATGATGTATAAATAGTAAAAGGCACAACTAAAGGATAATATTGTGTTTATCGAAATTTATAAAGTAATTATATTTCCATAAATTATTATAGAGTGAGACAGTTTCCCAACATTAGGGAAGGGATCCTAAAACCAAAAAAATAAATTATACCCTTGAACCTTCTTTTCTGATGAATCAAATGGTTTTTTATATCACCATGGATTTATGGCCTTTTTAATATTAATATTCTAATGATCGTGTTCTCTATCAATCTCAATCAGAACATTATGGTAAGATTATTCTTCAATGAACATATTTTTTAATTCAAACTAATGTTATCTTATATGAATTCATAGTTTTATAGTAACCTATGCATCTCACTTTCCCATTTATTAAGAAGATATTTTATTAACCCAATTTCTAATGTGGGTTTCCCAAATGGGAATTTTCATGTATCGTCCTTTGAATTTCAAAGTACAATTGAAAATTGAGAGGTCATGGTTTATTGAAAGTGGGGAGAATATTACACCTTGATATTTAGTTTTATAATTTTAAATAAATTCATTTATAAAAAAATAAATGAAAATTGATTGGTTTAATGAATAAAAATAATATTATAAATAATTATATTTCAATTTTTTTTCTTTTAAATTAATTATTTTTCTAAAAAGAAAAAATATTTTGTGTAAAATAATAATTTAATATCAATATATATTTAAGTATTTTATTAAAAAAACAATTTTTATCTAAATCTTAAATAATTAAATATTTTAGATGAATAGAAACAATATATGTATTGGCTATTACAATTATTTTAATAATTACTAAATCATGTTATGAATAGATTTGTTATTAATAAGATACCCCAAGGATTTATAGATAATTTTAATATTGAATTTATGAAACATTGAGTCTCTACAACACCCCACTATGTTATAACTAATTCAGTAAACATAATATTTTCACCTCTATGATTTAAATTTCGATAAATTGATATACATAGTTGTGATCAGTAAGATATTTTGAGTTTGATAGGATAAAATTGAATTTTTGGTCAATATGAATTTATCATTATAAAGATTAACTTACCCTTATGAATATAAATATGACCAATTTAGTAGTAACCTCGCCTAAGAGACTATAAATATATTTTTTGTTCCGTCATTTTTGTTTTGAGTTCAGTTTTTCTTAAAAATATATAAAATTGGATAAATTTATTTGTTAAGTAAAAACATTAAATTTTATATAGATATAAATTATTATATTAAATATGGTTTTATTAAAATTTATAATAGTTAAATATTATTATAAAAAAATGTTATTTAATTACAAATGACAAACTATTTTTTTATGTTTCCAAAACTTTTCAATGCATTTTTCTATACATTTTAAATCTGGTATTATTTTTAATAAATAAGTATTTTCATAGATAAAAGATACAATTTTAATTTTTACATAATTATTATGATAATATAATTTTAATTTTTACATTAATAATTTGATATTGTGTTATACTTAATTTATGATAATTTTATAAAATACATTAGTTTTTTGTGAATAGTAAAAATATAGTTTTGAGTTTTAAGTATGTTTGATGAAATCATTAATGATGTAATAATGATGTAAATAATCAGGTGAACTCTTGAGTAAAAAAATATGATATGAGGTGTCCCATTTTGGACAATATCATGGGTGAATACCATTAGAAAGCCCAAGGTTTTGAAAATACCACTAATGAAATGTCATTGGAAATTAATAAAAATCTCATTCTATTTTACTATAAATACCCACCCATTACTTCATTTTAATTCATTAAAAATTCATCAATGCCAAAGATATAGTTGTTTTACATACCTATAAGTACTCCCAAGGTGTCCTCAATCCCCCAATGTCCTAACAATCTAGTTTTAGGAGTTATTCGTCATGGTAAAGGAATCTAATACCCCTCCCTTTTTCAAGCACTCTTTTTATTTTATTTTATTTTTCAACTCAATTAGGTTAAGATTGTATATGTAATTATATATTTCCTTCACTCCCCATGTTATTTATGAATTATTAAATTTCTATTTTTCTCTCATGAAAATATTTTATTAATTTTAAGTGATTTCGTTAGGCTGCCAAATATTCGTAATGGATTTCTCAACATCCATTTTTATTTTGGGTTTCTTTCTTTTCTATTTGTTTCCTAAAATACTTTAATAAAAATGTTATGATAACTCTATTACAATAATTGTACTTTAAATTTTATATTATAATGTAATAATTAATCATCGTCTCTCATTTCCCCTTCTTTTATACTACAAATTAAAAAATCATCTGTGATATGTTAATTTATCAAATTCAAGGACTACGAGTTTTCAATTTCTATTATCATCTTCAATCCTTGTCATGAAACAATTTCTTTTGTTTGAACAGACTATAATATATATATTATAACTTATTTAAGGTTCTTTTATCTTTTTTTCACATTATATAAATTAATAAATCAAAACAGGTTTATTGTGATAAAAAACCTCCAATTAACCGAAACAATTATCATTACAGTTTTATATAAAGATTTATCTTTACTCCAAATAAACAAATGAATTTTATAACCATGTAATCATATATATGTTGAAAAATAAGATAAAACATCTATTTTTTTAAAACATTCTCATATTACATGTTTATCCTTACATGAATATAAAAAAACTATTCATGAACACCAGAAAAGAAAATGCTCGAAAAGAATAAAATTGAACCACTTAAATGCATTAAGAAGGAAATGAATGAACATAATATGTCTATAATAAATAAGTTACATAAATAATTGGTAATGTACATATTAAAGAATGATTTTTTTGTTATCTAGGACATGAATATCATGTGAAGAACACTATCCGACTTAAGGTAAGGGTTTTATCATCTTACTTCCCTTTTTGTGAGATATTCTATACTCACCATTATTTCCTTTGTATGGTATATGTATACTGCTTGTTGGACTCACATGTTTTGATAATCCCAAATAATTTTTCATTTATGTGATAATCATGTTTTCATTCTATCTTAATCATATTTCATTGATGTTATTTTTTTTTCTATCAAGTAATATTCATATACCTTTAATCTCATTGCTTGTTGGTTTAAGATTACAGTGTAGAATTTATCTATGTGTAAGGTTACCAATGCATGGTTACTAATGCATGGATACCGATAGAAGGTTACTAATGCATGGTCAGTGATGAAAAGGTCACCAATGCAAAGGTCACTAATGAAAATTTCGCCGATGCAATGGTCACCGATAGAAAGGTCTCCGACACAAAGGTCACCAATGCAAGGTCACTGACACAAAGGTCACCGATGCAAGGTCACCGACACAAAGGTCACAGAAGCAAGGTTACTGATGCAATTTCATCGACGCAAGAGTAACCAATGCATTGTTACCGATGAAAAGGTCATCTATGAAAAGGTCATCGATGCAATGTTACTGATGCGAGACTACTATTAAAGGTTACCACTGAAGGTTACCAATGGATTGTTACCAATGGAAGGTTACAGTTGGAGGTTTCCGATGTGCACCTGCTATTGAAGCCTACCAATGTGAAGGCTACAGGGTGTAGTCTACCAATTCTTTCTCTTCCATACCTTTTCAAAATTCATAATATTATTCTAATAGTTATATTTGATAAATTAAATTCTTCTGACAATAATTAATGCAGATTATAGATGTTTCAGGATATCGTATCTGGGGACAGTATGAGGTATGAGAAAGACCGCACGTGGTCTTCTCATTCATATTATCAGACCTCAATTATAAAAAAAGAGATGATCGAGAAAGAAAAAATATGATAGATACGTGGGTGATGTGGTGTGGCATATGAAGTGAATCTGTACATGTGATAAAGCTTAACTACTAGATCATAGAAGAACCATCCAGTACTTACACTAAGAGTATAAAGGCATCACAAAGATCATTTTGGAAAAAACTCACTTCTTTCTTCTATTCCTCATCAAATCTTGATTGACACCAGAAGAAAAACACTCGAAGATTGATCATGTGTAACACCTCAGGTAAATAAAGAATATGAAATTTTGATATTTATACATTTTTCTGAATAAAATGATAATATTAATTTAAAGGGAACGCTATGCTTGATGGAGTACCCAATACGCAACAACGAGTTTCTTGGAAATCTTACATTGCACTCTAATAATATAATAATATTATAATAGTTAACGCCTAGCCTTTGTAATGGAGGGAATGAAGAGACATAACTACAAAATTATTACATATGTTTGTTAAATATTTTTACATTTATCCGATAAATGTTAGAGGCTTAAAATGAAAATGAATCCAATTTTAAGCATAAATCATCTAATATTCTTTAAAAGGTTGATTACCCGCCTTTTGATGGAGAACCATTTTTAAATATACTTTTAAAAATTTTATATGTTTTATTTGACAAAATAAAATCTTTCTTTAGAATCTGGACATCAAAATTTACTTTGTGTAATTTTTTGATATTTTTCTGATAAAGATCATTTTTAGTGAAAATGTTGCATTTTAATTAAAAACCTCCTTTTAATCTGATTTATTTATATTGATAGATTATATTTTTAATTGATATTAAAGTTTATTTAGAATATATTTTTACCATTTAATCCAATGGTGTTCATTAGAATTAATTTCACTTTGAAATTGGACTTAAACTAGTGTCAATATTTTAATAGATATTGTTTCTTAAAAACACGCTATTTGTTTTGACAGCAGGAAAGAATTATTAAATTAATTAATGAAACTTATATATTTTTATTTTTTTAAAATAGACATAATTTTTGAATTCGGAATATCAAATATATCTTATGGTGAATTTTTGGTATTTTTATGAAAAACTTCAATTTTTGATGAATAGTGAAACCACTAAGTGGTAGTTAAAGAAATTAATTTTTCATTTAAATGAAACATTAACACTTTAGTGATTTGATTTTAAATAATACGACATACATGGTTTTCATTAGGAAGTAAAATTTGGTTCAGTGAGATTAAAATAATTTTTTGGTGAATATTAACTTTTATGTTTTATTAATCGCGATTAGAGGTAATTAGTGTAATTTAAGGTAAACATATTGTTATAATAATATGAAATGACTTGGAAACATGTCCTACCCTTATTTTATGAGTCATGTACGACCTAGAATATCGATGGGTCAAATTGGGGACCCCATGGAGCCACCTTGGTTGGAAAATGACATTAATAACTTTTTATTTAAAGTTAAAATTAAAATGTCACAAACATGTATTGTTTTACTAAAACAATTTTTAAATGGGGTTATACAAGTAATATTTTTGACTATAAATATTAATTAAAAAGATAAAAAGATTTACTACATCATGATATTTGTTTTATAATTTTTATACATTAAATAAATTATTTTATTTATGACACCGTGATGATGTAGTGATTACCTCATAAATGAACGATTTAAATAAAATGAGAAGATAGGGTGAAATCTAAGTCTTACACTTGTCACAAACCTATTGGATGGGTGGATTTAGAAACCTTATCACCTCATCCTCGAAATATTTCCTTTTGGGACCATTAAAATCCGAAAAACATTTTATAATAAAGTAATAGTTTATAACTTTCCAAGAGTGAACCTCCTCTTCTCTTATAAAAGGCGCCCACCTCTACCACATTACCCACACCTCTCTTCCTCATTTAAGCCTCACGAAACGATGATTGTTCAATATTCTCTAAACACCTTTCATGGTGGCCATTATGATATCACTGTATTTTATATATGATATATATGGTATTTATATTTCCTATATGATTCTGTATTTTTTATTTAAAACATACCGTTTTGCTTTGCATGTTGTGCAATTGCGATAATTTCATACGAGGAAGTGTGGACTACCGCCCCTCACGTGATGTGAGTCGTTCATGCAATACATGGAATGTATAAAGAATAAAATTAATGAAATTATGTGACCTATAAAACATATATATTATACTGTAATTATAATATATATATCTTGCAATTATTTTTAATTCCATTAATATGATAAAGAAATGAAGTAGCGTTCATGCGTACGTACAGCCTACCGTCTCCATGAACGGTGCATTTCATTTATTTTTATCTCCAAATGTTATGGAATAGTATAAAATGAATATATACTGGATATATACGATATTTAAATCATTAATACTATTCTTGAGAAGATTTACTAATAACTACATGGACAATCATTTTCAAACATGTTCATTTTTGACTCATGTACCAAACATCGACAAAAACGTCTGATATGAAAAAACATTATTAACAAATTATATAACAATATAATATGTGATATTAAATGAATAATAATCTTTAAAGGAGGACCTTAAGAAATTATAAATTGAAAAAAGATTATTATTCCGGAATATAACGAAACGAACAATACAAGTCGGACTTGAGGTAAGGGATCCTACCTCTCTCTTTTTTAAGTAGTCTTTTTATGTAACTTACTTTAAGCTCCTATTTCTTATGTTGGGGGATGTTATTTTATATTAATCTTGATGTAAATATTATGTTAATATTATGAGAGACCCTATTTTATCTCATCAATCCATTTATGGAAGTTTTATGTGGCGCCGTTAGGCTGCTGAATTTTCATAAGGGGATTTTCATCTCACTTTTTATTCCTGTGAGATTCATGCTACATTGGCCACTATTTCCTTTAGCGTGGTGTATGTACTGACCATTATTTTACTATTTGTATAATATAATCTCATTTATGGGTAGTTACATCTTCATTGTATGACCCTTCTTTCATGGGGTGTACGTTTCGAAAGATGCCCAAATCGGTAAGGGAACCATTCACACTCCTCTATTAGAAAGACTTATTTTGTTATGTATTTTAATTTACATAATTTTATGTTGGGATATGTTCTTATATATACTTATTGATGAAAATTGTATGTAAAAGTGATGAGATACCATTTTCTCCCTCATCAACTAATTTTATGAATTTTAAAGTGACGCCGTTAGGCTGTAGAATTTTACCAATGGAACTTTTTAACCCAATTTCGATTTCTTTGGGTTCAACATGTAGTTATTGAATATGTCATCCTTTGAATATGTTTGAATTACCATTGATTGTTTTACAATTAATATCCACTTTTATTGGGTGTATTTATATTTTTCACACATAATTTTGAGATTTATTTATCCTTAATTGAAGGATACCTTCTTTATAAGGGATTTCATATCATTTTCTATTTCTATTGAGACTTCATTGTTGTTATGCACTAATTCACTCTTATATGGTGTATATACTGTCCATTGGAATATAATATCATGAATCCATTTATTCTCATGATATTATAAAGTTCTGATTAAATGTTATTCCTCAATTATTGTATTCAAGTAACTCTAATTTTGGTAAAAACCCTTTAACTAAAATATCACTTTAAATGTTTTAATGATTTGTTCTTATTTATATCCATGATTTCAAAATGGTTTTAAGGATTTATTTATATGGATATTAATGGTTTAAAATGTTAAAAGCTTCAAGGTGGTATGGGACACTTCGATTCAAAAATATATTTATTAAATGTTTTAAATTGTTTTTAAAATGGTTTTTTGAATGGATTCATTATTTCAATATCTTAAAATGTTATATTGTTATTGAAATGTGGGAATGTTATCTTTCCTTTAGGATTATGTTATGTTCTATGATTATGTTTTAGTTATTGGGCATTGTTTATGAAAACGGGTGGTTCCGTGATAAACTAAGGGCAGGTGAGCCCGATATAGCTCTCCAAATGCATTGGGTAACATGAAGGGGTTAAATGCTAATGTTTCTCTGAAGAGATTTAGGGAATATACTATGATGGTTATTCCAAATGTAAACATGAGGGTTACTCCCTACGTAAGAATGTTATGAATTCCTCAAGTTACCTTTATGTCTTAGGATTTCTATGATTTATTCATAAATCTTATGATTTCATGACGTATGTTAACATGTTTATGTTTTATGAGTAATGTATGATTTCATTGATTCTTATGTATACATGGACTAATGTTTTCTTCCCGTATTTTTATAACCCTTACTGAACTTTTTATACTCATCCCATATTTTTTTGAAATGTTTTTCATAGGACATAAAGATTAATAGGTTCAAGGATGGGATCAAGGAAATGTCAGGCTGTCTAAAATAAGGAACTAGACATGACTATTTTATTCAAGAGTTTTTATTTTGTGAAAAAAATGGAAGCTGAGTAGATGTGTCTACTTTGTAATCTTTTAGATGTAATAGTTATGTCCTAATTCTCTAAAACTCTAAACCCAAAAAGATCCTCAATGTGAATTATTCATTGAATTCAATAATAAGTAATGTTTAAGGACGAGTCCTTATAGTTGGTATCAAAGGTCAGTTTAGATAACTTTAGAGGTTAGGGTATTCTTTAAGCATAAGTGACATTACCATAATG
Organism: Viscum album; assembly: GCA_963277665.1. Classification (NCBI taxonomy): domain Eukaryota; kingdom Viridiplantae; phylum Streptophyta; class Magnoliopsida; order Santalales; family Viscaceae; genus Viscum; species Viscum album. Next base: position 1,038,847,459 of record OY728143.1, on the reverse strand, counting down.
GCTAGGATTTTAGAAAGATTCATAGTTTTTATATAAAGTGAATGAGTAAGTATATCTTAGTGTTTATCTTCCTCATTAGTACATAATTATTTTGTTGATATACTCACACTGACATTTTTTTGGTTTTTGTAAATGGATGGATCTAGCAGGAACCAAAGTGACAATGGGATTGAAGGAAACTGTGGTGGTTCTCTGATTAATAGACTAGATGAAATGGGGGATTCAATGAGAGATCTCGTGGTTATTCTAAAATAACTATCAGGAGTCATGATCAACCACTTGAACCATGGTGAGTTCTCTAATGCATCATGTATGAGAGAACCAACTTGACGTGGAAGTTCAGGTAATAATTATAAAGGTAACCATTATGGTATATATGATCCTTACTTTTGAGGAAATTATGGGTTACTATATGTTATGATGGAATATGAACGACATGAGATAAAATTGTGGTTAAATTATGTTATTGTTAATTTTGAAGATTTTATCTCTTTTTGGGGAATGTTATAAGAATTATGTAGTTTTGGAAAAAGGATAGCACGTAGACCGTGTGATAACCTATCGTTTCTGACAAAGTTACGGGAATCGAACCCACAACCAAAGTGCGACTTGTATTTATCGCCTACCACTGGACTACATAACGTCCCTGGTTAGTTTGACTAATTCTTTTTAGTTATATTATCTTATGAATCTAGAATAAGTTGATTTTGGGTTATCTATGGAAATTATTAACCTATCAAGGAGGATATGTGATTAGGTTAATTACATTTCAGTATGAGACTTTAAGAGTAACTAATGTTATTTGGAGATAAATCTTAAGGTTTATCTTGAAAGACTATGTGATTAAATCCTTCAGATATTTGGGTTTCAATCTTAGTTTCGATTACTTTGATTAATTTTATGGATAGATGTTTATTGAATGGTCTTTGTTGAACTTTGGGTATTGTTTGAAATTTTTTGGAGATTAAGAATAGATTTTTTTAAAAAGGATTATCCTTTTTGGGTATTATCTGATCTTGTACTAACCTTTTTGGTTTTGGTTTTGGTTAAGTTATGAAGACATGGGAAGTATATAGGTCTTTTTTGTGGATTAGGTGATTCTCGAGAAGTTTATTATAGTAATCTTAATGTGAACAAGTCATCCCAAATACTCGTCTTTTGGAGAAAATATGAGTTTGTGTAAGAAATATAGTAAAAGTTGAAAGTCAACATGACAATTAAGTATGTTTCCCTATGATTTTGTTAATCTCAAAAATAAATTCCTCAATGAAATGTAACTTAAAACAAAAATGTTGTCTATTAACTTTTCCTACGGGGGAATCGAATACCGTTTAACCCATCACAAGTTTGTGATTTTATGGTGGTTAAATTTCTCCTAACTGTGTTTTCTATCACTGTCCCTCAGAACATGAACCTTTGTTTTTTCTTCCATATCCATGTTTTCCTACATTTAATCCTAGTATGGGTTAACTCGGATGACCTCTTTACTTCTCTTTCTTTCTTTTAAACAGATAGTTTTACCGACACTTGTTCGGATGTGGGACTTTCAATAAAGTTTCTGAGCCCAATTTTAAAATGGAGAGGATGCAATTCCCAAAAGGGGGAAGGATGTAACACCCCAGGTAAATAAAGAATATGACATTTTTATATTTATCCATATTTGTGAATAAAATTATAATATTAATTTAAAGGGAATGCTATGCTCGATGGCGTACCCAATACGCAACAACAAGTTTCTTGGAAATCTTACGTCGCACTCTAATAATATAAAAATATTATAATAGTTAATGCCTAGCCGTTGTAATGGCAGGAATGAAAAGAAATAACTACAAAATTAGTACATATGTTTGTTAAATATTTTTACATTTATCCAATAAATGTTAGAGGCTTAAAATGCAAATGAATCAAATTTTAAGCATAAATCTTCTAATATTATTTAAAAGGTTGATTAACCACCTTTTGATGGAGAACCCAATTTAAATATACTTTTAATAATTTTATATGTTGTATTTGACAAAATAAAATCCTTCTTTATAATCTGGACATCAAAACTTACTTTGTGTTAATTTTTGTTATTTTTCTGATAAAGAACATTTTTAGTGAAAATGTTGCATTTTAATTCAAAACCTCCTTTTAATATGATTTATTTATATTGATATATTATCTTTTTAATTGAGATTAAAGTGTATTTAGAATATATTTTTACCATTTAATCCAATGATGGTCATTGGAATTAATTTCACTTTGAAATTGGACTTAAACTAGTGTCAATATTTTAATTGATATTGTTTCTTAAAAAAACGCCATTTGTTTTGACAATAGGAATGAATTATTAAATTAATAAATGAAACTTATATATTTTTAATTTTTTAAAATAGACATCATTTTTGAATTTGGAATATCATATATAGCTTAAGGTAATTTTTTGGTATATTTCTGAAAAACTTCAATTTTTGATGAATAGTGAAACCACTAAGTTGTAGTTAAAGAAATTGATTTTTCGTTTAAATGAAACTTTACCACTTCTGTGATTTGATTTTCAATAATATGACATACATGGTTTTCATTAAGAAGTAAAATGTGGTTCAATGAGATTAAAATATTTTTTTTGGTGAATAGTAACTTTTAAGTTTTATTAATCACGATTAGAGGTAATTAGTGCAATTTAAGGTAAAGATAATGTTATAATAATATGAAATGTCCGTGAAACATGTCCTACCCTTATTGGATGAGTCATGGACGACCAAGAAAATCCATGGATCAAATTGGGGACCCCATGGAGCCACTTTGGTTGGAAAATTACATTAATAACTTTTTATCTAAAGTTAAAATTAAAATGTCACAAACATGTTATGTTTTACTAAAACAATTTTTAAATGGGGTTATAAAAGTCATATTTTTGACTATAAATATTAATTAGAAAGATAAAAATATTTCCTAAATCATGGTATTTGTTTTATAATTTTTAGACATTAAATAAATTATTTTATTTATGACACCGTGATGATGTAGTGATTACCTTATAAATGAACGATTTAAGTAAAATGAGAAGATAGGGTGAAATCTAAGTTTTAAATTTGTCAAAAACCTATTGTATTTGTGGATTTAGAAACCTTATCACATCATCCACGAAATATTTCCTTTTTGGGCCTTCAAAATCCTAAAATCATTTTATAATAATGTAATAGTTTATAACTTTCCAAGAGTGCCCCTCCTCTTCTCTTATAAAAGGCCCCCACCACTACCACATTGCCCACACCTCTCAAGCCTTTGGCTCGGCCATCCCCTGCCCATTTAATCTCTCCACATCCCTTTCTTCATCATTGAAGCCTCACTTTTGGAAGAATTATCTTCAAGAAACCCTTTTGGTTCAAACCAAGAGGAGTTACCCGATTTAAAGGTAATGTCTTCACTTATGTTCTTTTGTTTTATTTTGATTCTCTAAAGCCCTAAACTCTTTTTATTCTTTTCTTTTGTAAAAAAAATGTATCTTCAATATACTATGATGTTGTTATGTGATTTATTTGAGCTACACTTACACACACCTCTGTCTAATGGTTAATGAACATACTGTTTCTGTGGATGGCGAATTACTGCTTCACGAAAGAATGATTGTACAATATTCTATTAACACCTTTCATGGTGGCCATTATGATATAATTGTACATTATATATGATATATATGGTATTTATGTTTCCCATATGATTCTGTATTTTATTTTTAAAACATAACTTTATGCTTGGCATGTTGTGCAATTACGATAATTTCATACGAGGAAGTGTGGACTACCGCACCTCAAGTGATGTGGCTCGTTCATGCAATACATGGAATGTATAAAGAATACAATTAATGAAATTATGTGAACTATAAAATATATATATTATATAGTAATTAATATATATATATCTCTCAATTATTTTTAATTCGATTAATATGACAAAGAAATGAAAGTAGCGTTCATGCGTACGTACGACCTACCGTCCCCATGAACGGTGCATTTCATTTATTTTTATCTCAAAATGTTAGGGAATAGTATAAAATGAATATATACTAGATATATATTATATTTAAATCATTAATACTATTATGGAGATGATTTAGTTATAACTACATGGACAATCATTTTCAAACAAGTTCATTTTTGACTCATGTACCAAACATCGACAAAAATGTCTGATATGAACAAACATTATTAACAAATTATTATAACACTATAATATGTGATATGAACAGAATAATAATATTTAAATGAGTACCTTAAGAAATTATAAATTGACAAAAGTTTATTATTCAGGAATATAAATAAACGAACAATACAAGTCGGACTTGAGGTAAGGGATCCTACCTCTCTCTTTATTTTTAAGTACTCTTTTTATGTAACTTACATTAATATCCTCTTTCTATTATTGGGGGGATGTTATTTTATATTCCTCTTTCTGTAAATTTTATGTTAATATTACTAGAGACCCTATTTTATCTCATCAATCCATTTTTGGACGTTTTATGTGGTGCCGTTAGGCTGTTGAATTTTCATAAGGGGATTTTCATCTCACTTTTTATTCCTGTAAGATTCATGCTACATTGGTCACTATTTAATTTTGTGTGGTGTATGTACTGAACATTATTTTACTATTTGTATAATATAATCTCATTTATGGGTAGTTACATCTTCATTGTATGACCCTTCTTTCATGGGGTGTACGTTTCGAAAGTTGCCCAAATAGGTAAGGGAACCTTTCACACTCTATTAAAAAGACTTATTTTGTTATGTATTTTAATTTACATAATTTTAGGATGGGATATGTTATTATATATATTTATTGATTTAAATTTTATGTAAATGTGATGAGATACCATTTTCTCTCTGATCAACTAATTTTATGAATTTTAATGTGACGCCGTTAGGCTGTCGAATTTTACCAAGGGAACTTTTTAACCCAATTTCGATTTCTTTGGGTTCAACATGTAGTTATTGAATATGTCATCCATTGAATATGTGTGAATGACCTTTGATTGTTTTAAACATAATATCCACTTATATTGGGTGTATTTATATTTGTCACACATTTTTTTGAGATTGATTTATCCTTAATTGAAGGATACCTTATTTATAAGGAATTTCATCTCATTTTACATTTCTATTGAGACTTCATTGTTGTTATGCATGAATTCACTCTTATATGGTGTATATACTATCCATTGGAATATTATATCATGAATCCATTTATTCTCATGATATTATAAAGTTCTTATTAAATGTTATTCCTCAATTATTGTATTCAAGTGTCTCTAATTTTGGTAAAAACCCTGTAACTAAAATATCACATTAAATGTTTTAATGATTTGTTCTTATTAATATCCATGCTTTCAAAATGGTTTTAAGGATTTATTTATATGCATATTAATGGTTTAAAATATTAAAAGCTTCAAGGTGGTATGGGACACTTCGATTCAAAAATATCTTTATTAAATGTTTTAAATTGTTATGAAAATGGTTTTTTTGAATGGATTCATTATTTCAATATCTTAAAATGTTATATTGTTATTGAAATGTGGGAATGTTATCTTTACTTTATTCTTAAGTTATGTGCTATGATTATGTTTTAGTTCTTGGGAATTGTTTATGAAAACAGGTGGTTCCGTGATAAACTAAGGGCAGGTGAGCCCAATATAGCTCTACAATGCATTAGGTAACGCGAAGGGGTTAAACGCTAAGGTTTCTCTGAAGAGATTTAGGGAATATACTATGATTGGTATTCCAAACGTAACCATGAGGGTTATTCCCTGCATAAGAATGTTATGAATTCCTCATGTTACCTTTATGTCTTTTGATTTCTATGAGTTATTAATAAATCTTATGATTTCATGACGTATGTTAATGTCCTTATGTTTTATGAGTATTGTATGATTTCATTGATTCTTATGTATACATGGACTAATATTTTCTTCTCGTATTGTTATAACCCTTACTGAACTTTTTATGCTCATCCCAAGTTTTTTTTGAAATGTTTTTCACAGGACATAATGTTTAATATGGTCAAGGATGGGATCAAGGAAATGTCAGGCTGTTTAAAACAAGGAACTAGACATGACACTTTTGTTCAAGAGTTTTTATTTTGTGAAAAAAATGGAAGCTGAGTAGATGTGTCTACTTTGTAATCTTTTAGATGTAATAGTTATGTCCTAATTCTCTAAAACTCTAAACCTGAAAAGATCCTCAATGTCAATTATTCATTTAATTCAATAATAAGTAATGTTTAAGGCTAGGTCCTTATAGTTGGTATCAAAGGTCAGTTTAGATAACTTTAGAGGTTAGGGTGTTCTTCAAGCATAAGTGACATTACCATAATGGATAGGATTTCAGAAAGAGTCATAGTTTTTAGATAAAGTGATTGAGTAAGTATATCTCAGTGTTTATCTTCCTCATTAGTACATAATGATTTTGTTGATATACTCACACTAACATTTTTTTGGTTTTAGTAAATGGATGGATCTAGCAGGCACCAAAGTAATAATGGGTTTGAAGGAAACTGTGGTGGTTCTATGATTAATAGACTGGATGAAATGGGGGATTCAAGGAGAGATCTCTTGGTTATTCTAAACCAACTATCAGGAGTCATGATCAAACACTTGATCCTTGGTGAATTCTCTAATGCATCATGTACGAGAGAACCAACTAGACATGGAAGTTTAGGTAATAATTATAAAGGTAACCATTATGGTTTATAAGATCATTACTTTTGAGGTAATTATGGGTTTCTATATGTTATGATGGAATATGAACGACATGAGATAAACTTGTGGTTAAATTATGTTATGGTTATTTTTGAAGATTTTATCTCTTTTTGGGGAATGTTATAAGAATTATGTAGTTTTGGAAAAAGGACAACACGTAGACCGTGTGAGAACCTATCGTGTTTGACGAAGCTACGAGAATCGAACCCACAACCAAAGTGTGACTGGTATTTGTTTCCTACCACTGGACTATGTGAAGTCCCTGGTTAGTTTGACTAATTCTTTTTAGTTATATGATCTTATGAATCTATAATAAGTTGATTTTGGGTTATCTATGGAAATTATTAACCTTTCAAGGAGGATATGTGATTAGGTTAATTACATTTCAGTATGAGACTTTAAGAGTAACTAATGTTATTTGGAGATAAATGTTATGGTTTATCTTGAAAGACTATGTGATTAAATCCTTCAAAGATTTGGGTTTCAATCTTAGTTTTGATTACTTTTAATAATTTTATGGATAGATGTGTATTGAATTGTCTTTGTTGAACTTTGGGTATTTTTGGAAATTTTTTGGAGATTAAGAATAGATTTTTTTTAAAAGGATTATCCTTTTGGGGTATTATCTGGTCTTGTAATAACCTTTTTGGTTTTTGTTTTGGTTAAGTTATAAATTCATGGGATGTATATAGTTCTCTGTTGTGGATTAGGTGATTCTCGAGAAGTTGATTATAGTACTCTTAATGTGAACAAGTCTTCCTAAATACTCGTCTTTTGGAGAAAATATGAGTTTGTGTAAGAAATATAGTAAATGTTGAAAGTCAACATGATAAGTAAGTATGTTTCCTTATGATTTAGTTAATCTCAAAAATAAATTCCTCAATGAAAAGTAACTTAAAACAAAAATGTTGTTTGTTAACTTTTCCTACTGGGGAATCGAATACCGTTTAACCCATCACAAGTTTGCGATTTGCTGGTGGTTAACTTTCTCCTAACCATGTTTTCTATCACTCTCCCTCAGAACATGAACCTTTGTTTTTTCTTCTATATCCATGTTTTCCTACATTTAATCCTAGTATGGGTTAACTGGGGTGACCTATTTACTTCTCTTTATTTCTTTTAAAGTGATAGTTTTACCGACACTTGTTCTGATGTGGGACTTTCAATGAAGTTTCCAAGCCCAATTTTAAAATTGCAAGGACGCAATTCCCAATAGGGGGAAGGATGTAAAACCCCAGGTAAATAAAGAATATGAAATTTTTATATTTATTTATATTTGTGAATAAAATGATAATGTTAATTTAAATGGAATTCTATGCTCGATGGCATACCCAATACGCAACAACGAGTTTCTTGGAAATCTTACGTCGCACTCTAATAATATAATAATATTATAATAGTTAACTCCCAGCCGTTGTAATGCAGATAATGAATAGAAATAACTACAATATTATTACCTATTTTTGTTAAATATTTTTACATTTATCCAATAAATGTTAGAGGCTTAAAATTCAAATGAATCCAATTTTAAGCATAAATCTTCTAATATTCATTAAAAGGTCGATTAACTACCTTTTGATGGAGAACCCTTTCTAAATATAATTTTAACAATTTTATATGTTGTATTTGATAAAATAAAATCCTTCTTTAGAATCTGGACATCAAAATTTACTTTGTGTAAATTTTTGTTATTTTTCCGATAAAGATCATTTTTAGTGAAAATGGTGCATTTTAATTCAAAACCACCTTTTAATCCGATTTATTTATATTGATATATTATCTTTTTAATTGATATTAAAGTGTATTTAGAATATATTTCAACCATTTAATCCAATGGTGGTAATTGGAATTAATTTCACTTTGAAGTTGGACTTAAACTAGTGTCAATCTTTTAATAGATATTGTTTCTTAAAAACACGCTATTTTTTTGACAGCATGAATGAATTATTAAATTAATTAATTAGACATATATATTTTGAATTTTGTAAAATAGACATCATTTTTGAATTCGGAATATCAAATATATCTTAGGGTGAATTTTTGGTATTTTTATGAAAAACTTCAATTTTCGATGAATAGTGATACCACTAAGTTGTAGTTAAAGAAACTGATTTTTTGTTTAAATTAAACTTTACCACTTCTGTGATTTTATTTTCAAAAATCTGACATACATGGTTTTCATTAGGAAGTAAAATGTGGTTCAATGAGATTAAAATAATTTTTTGGTGAATAGTAACTTTTATGTTTTATTAATCGCGATTAGAGATAATTAGTGTAATTTAAGATAAAGATAATGTTATAATAATATGAAATGACCTAGAAACATGTCCTACTCTTATTGGATGAGTCATGGAAGACCAATAAAATCCATGGGTCAACTTGGGGACCCCATGGAGCTACTTTGGTTGGAAAATGACATTAATAACTTTTTATTTAAAGTTAAATTTAAAATGTCACAAACATGTATTGTTTTACTAAAACAATTTTTAAATGGGGTTATACAAGTCATATTTTTGACTATAAATATTCATTAGAAATATAAAAAGATTTCCAACATCATGATATTTGTTTTATAATTTTTAGACATTAAATAAATTATTTTATTTATGACACCGTGATGATGCAGTGATTACCTCATAAATGAACGATTTAAATAAAATGAGAAGATATGGTAAGTCTTAAACTTGTCACAAACCTATTGTATGGGTGGATTTAGAAACCTAACCACCTTATCCTAGAAATATATCATTTTGGGACCTTTAAAATCCGAAAATAATTTTATAATAAAGTAATAGTTTATAACTATCCAAGAGTGCCCCTACTCTTCTCTTATAAAAGGCCCCACCTCTACCACATTACCCACACCTCTCAAACCTTTGGATCAGCAAAACCCTACCCATTTCATCTCTACACATCCCTATTTTTATCATTGAAGCCTCACTTTTGGCAGAAGTATCTTCAATAAACCCCTTTGGTTCAAACCAAGAGGAGTTACCCGATTTAAATGTAATGTCTTCACTTGTGTTCTTTTGTTTTATTTTGCTTCTCCAAACCCCTAAAATCCATTTATTACTTCTTTTTGTGACAAAACCAGTATCTTCAATATACTAGAATATATATATGTGAAGTATTTCAGCTAAACTTACACACACCTCCGTCTAATGGTTAAAGAACATACAGTTTCTGTGGATGGAGAATTACTCCCTCAAGAAACGATGATTGTTCAATCTTCTCTTAACACCTTTAACGATGGACATTATGAAATCACTGTATTTTATATATGATATATATGGTATTTATGTTTCCCATATGATTCTGTATTTTATATTTAAAACATACCTTTATGCTTTGCATGTTGTGTAATTGCGATAATTTCATACGAGGAAGTGTGGACTACCGCCCCCTCAAGTGATGTGACTCGTTCATGAAATACATGGAATGTATAAAGAATGAAATTAATGAAATTATGTGACCTATAAAACATATATATTATACTGGAATTATAATATATATATCTCTCAATTATTTTTAATTCCATTAATATGACAAAGAAATGAAAGTAGCGTTCATGCGTGCATACGGCCTACTGTCCCCATGAACGGTGCATTTCATTTATTTTTATCTCCAAATGTTATGGATTAGTATAAAATGAATATGTACTGGATATATATGATATTTAAATCATTAATACTATTCTGGAGATGATTTAATTATAGCTACATGGACAATCAGTTTCAAACAAGTTCATTTTTGACTCATGTACCAAACATCGACAAAAACATCTGATATGAACTAACATTATTAACATATTATTATAACATTATAATATGTGATATGAACTGAATAATAATCTTTAAAGGAGGAACTTAAGCAATTATAAATTGAACAAAGTTTATTATTCAGGAATATAAAGAAATGGACAATATAAGTCGGACTTGAGGTAAGGGATCCTACCTCTCTCTTTATTTTTAAGTACTCTTTTTATGTAACTTACTTTATGCTCCTCTTTCTTATGTTGGGGGATGTTATTTTATATTCATCTTTCTGTAAATTTTATTTTAATATTATGAGAGACCCTATTTTATCTCATCAATCCATTTTTGGAAGTTTTATGTGGCGTCGTTAGGCTGCCAAATTTTCATAAGGGGATTTTCATCTCACTTTTTATTCCTATGAGATTCATGTTACTTTGGCCACAATTTCAATTTGTGTGGTGTATGTACTTACCATTATTTTACTATTTTTATAATATAATCTCATTTTTGGGTATATAAATCTTCATTGTATGACCCTTCTTTCATGGGGTGTACGTTTTGAAAGTTTCCCAAATCAGTAAGGGAACCTTTCACACTCCTCTTTTAAAAAGACTTGTTTTGTTATGTCTTTTAATTTACATCATTTTATGTTGGGATATGTTCTTATATATCCTTATTGATGTAAATTTTATGTACAAGTTATGAGATACCATTTTATCTCTCATAAAATAATGTTATGAATTTTAAATTGACGCCGTTAGGCTATCGAATTTTACCAAGGGAACTTTTTATCCCAATTCTGATTTCTTTGGGTTCAACATAGAGTAATTGAATTTGTCATCTTTTTAATATCTGTGAATTACATTTAGTTGTTTTACACTTAATATCCACTTATATTGGGTGTATTTATATTTGTCACACATAATTTTTAGATTGATTTGTCCTTAATATAAGGATACCTTCTTTATAAGGGATTTCATCTCATTTTGCATTTCTATTGAGACTTCATTGTTGTTATGCACGAATTAACTCTTATATGGTGAATATACTGTCCATTGGAATATTATATCATGAATCCATTTATTCTAATGATATTATAAAGTTCTAATTAAATGTTATTCCTCAATTATTGTATTCAAGTGCCTCTAATTTTGGTAAAAACCCTTTAACTAAAATATCACTTAAAATGTTTTAATGATTTGTTCTTATTAATATCCATGAATTCAAAATGGTTTTAAGGATTTATTTATATTGATATTAATGGTTTAAAATTTTAAAATCTTCAAGGTGGTATGGGACACTTCGATTCAAAAATATCGTTATTAAATGTTTTAAATTGTTTTGAAAATGGGTTTTTTGAATGGATTCATTATTTCAATATCTTAAAATGTTATATTGTTATTGAAATGTGGGAATGTTATATTTCCTTTATGCTTAAGTTATGTTCTATGATTATGTTTTGTTTCTTGGGCATTGTTTATGAAAACGGGTGGTTCTGTGATAAACTAAGGGCAGGTAATCCCGATATAGCTCTCTAATGAATTGCGTATCGTGATGGGGTTAAACGCTAAGGTTTCTCCAAAGAGATATAGGGAATATACTATAATGGGTATTCCAAAAGTAACCATGAGGGTTACTCCCTACGTAAGAATGTTATGAATTCCTCAATTTACCTTTATGTCTTATGATTTCTATGAGTTATTCATAAATCTTAAGATTTCATGACGTATGTTAACGTGCTTATGTTATATGAGTAATGTATGATTTCATTGATTCTTATTTATACATGGACTAATGTTTTCTTCCCGTATTGTTATAACCCTTACTGAACTTTTTTATGCTCATCCCAAGTTTTTTTGAAATGTTTTTCAGAGGAAATAATGTTGAATTGGGTCAAGGATGGGATCAAGGAAATGTCAGGCTCTCTAAAACAAGGAACTAGACATGACTCTTTTGTTAAAGAGTATTTATTTTGTGAAAAAATTGGAAGCTGAGTAGATGTTTCTACTTTTTAATCTTTTAGATGTAATAGTTATGTCCTAATTCTGTAAAACTCTAAACCTGAAAAGATCCTCAATGTGAATTATTCATTTAATTAAATAATAAGTAATATTTATGGCCGGGTCCTTATATCATGGAATTAGGACACTCTGTTTTGGAGACAACTTCCAGAATAAAGGCTCAAACATCAAATTCCTCACTCCAAGGAGTCAAGAGCTAAACTACAAACACATAGAGATTTCTAAACACAAGCTTAAAATCTTATCTCTATTGTGTTCTTTCATTTTACATTTATGAGATGTGTGTGTGTTTGTCTGTTACACACACTGTCTCATATGCTTGAACAGGAGGATTCTGAATATCCTTACATCAAACTTATCCTACATTTTTTCCCATGTATAACTATGGAAGAGACCATGTATGGTCTGTACTATTTGTTTTTCCCACGATGAACTATGGAAGAGGGTGTGGACCCTGGACAGCTTGTGAAACCTGTTATAAAGCCCGATACAGGCTCTGTGTCATGTTTATTGTTAATATAAACGTCTTGGTGGCAATTGATCACCAAGTGTAGAGGATTAAGTCTTGTCTTGAGACTAAACCTCTAGTTTTGCTTTATTGTCAACTATAATTTTTTATACTATGTTTTATCTATTTTCAATGGCTTATAATTGCTAAAACATAAAACTATTTTTTATTCACTTTAACAGTTAGTTTTGGTTAGTGTGTGTATATGTTTAATTCATTAATCTTGTTTCAAAAGTTGAAGAAGTGTTTTACACTAATGCAACTGAGGACTAATCACCCTTTGATAAACATGTTATCCAACTAGTCATTTACATATCTAATGCCTTAATTAACTGGGTCATTAAAAAATTGTTGGATGTTTTTAAAACAAGTTTTAAATAGAAATTATAAGTAGGAACTCAATTCACCCCCCCCCCACATGAGATTCCACTCCGACCAACATTTGGTATAAAAGGTTCTATTTTCATGTTTTCAAATTCTTTTCTACTATGATTTTTAGTTGTATCATAAAGATCATAAAATTTATATCATATCTAAATTTTTAGTTCTTTAAATTCTAATTAACTATGGATAACCGAGTTGAGGGTTCTAATACTAACATGCCAACATTCATTGATGGTAATTACTTTGATCAATTGAAATTAAAAATGAAAATGTATCTAGAGATCATAGGACCTGAAATCTGGGCCACAATTGAAGAACAACATGTATTTCCTGCTACTACTAGAGATGCATGGTCTCAGTTGACTAAATCTACATATAATAATAATAATTTTAAAGTGATGAATGCATTTTTCTATTCTCTAGTTGATGATCAATTAAATAGAATATCTGCTTATATTACTACATATGAAATTTGGTATACATTGGTTGTTTCTCATGAGGGAACAACTAATGTTAAAGAAATGAGATTAAATACATATACTATTAAATAGGATAATTTAAAAATTAAGCCTGATGAACCTATATCTAAAATGTATCTTAGGTTAATTGAAATGGGGAATACCAGGAGTCTACTTAAAAAACTAGTGGACAACAAGGATCGGATTATGAGGTTGCTTCGATGCCTACCTGACAGATGGAGAGGAACTTCTATTTCTATTTGAGAATCTTCTGAAATCAACAAACTAACAGTGAACGAACTAATTGGAAATAATATGATGAATGAAGAAGAACATAAGGTGAATCAAGAAATAGATGGAGAACCAAGGAAGAAATATGTAGCATTCCAGACTGCTACCTCAAAGAACAGAGAAAATGAAAACGTTCAAGGTCCTGTAGACACTTCCACAAGTGAAAACTCAGACTCTAAAAGTGATGATGAGATGGATCATCTTGCTAGGAGATTCAATATGTTCTACCTCAAGAAAATGTTCATTAAAAATTAAAACTATAATGGAAGGTATGATGATAAAAGAAAATGGAAAACAGGACAGAAAATGGAATATCAATTCAAATGAGACTGTGTGCTATGAGTGTAAACAAAAAGGTCATGTGAAGGCTGATTTCCCCAAGCCTAAATTTATGAATAAATTGAGTACTAGGGAAAGGGTTATAAAAATTATTTGAAGGACACCATAAGTACCTCAGGATATAGCTCAAGTGGATCTGACACTAATGATGCTGGCAAGAACAAACATGAAAATTTGTGTTTCATGATAGAAACATCCGAGGTAACACTGAATTCCCCCCATAACCAATCATTATTATTATGGGAATGAATGTGAATAAAACAATGATTAAAATATGAATAAGGATGAACTATGTGAACACTATGGAATGCTTGAGGATACCTTTAATGAACTCAAGGATAAATATAGACTATTGAAAATTCAACATGCCTTAAATGGAAATTATAAGTTTGATCTGGATATTGAAAAATAAAAATGTGATATGCAATTAAAAGAAAATACTGAACTCAAATTATCAATTGAGAAATTAAAAAGGGATCGTGAGAAGTTTATTGATGGTAGAGATACCCTGACTTAATTTCATGGTAAAAAAAGTTCTCCAAAATACATAATTGGTATTGGATATCAACCAAAACATAGAAGAATTTTTAGAACTAATTTTTTTCCAAAATCTGGACAGTTCACTACTAGTTCATGCTCTAGACCATCTTTTAAAAAACAATTCTATAAATTAACAAAAAATTGTTGATGTCTCAAAACATATCTGCTGATTATAAGAAACCTATGAGACAAGATTGGGTTCCCAAAGTTTTACTTTCTAACCTCTCTAGACCCAAGAAAATCTGGGTACCAAAGTTACCCTACACTTAATATGTTTTGCAAGAAAATTGTCTGAAGATCTCCTCTAAAAAACAATGGTACATGGACAGTGGATGTTCAAGACACATGATAGGAGACTATTAATGTTTCAATAGCCTAATCAATGTTGATGGTGGATCGGTCACATTTAGTGATAATTCTAAAGGTAAGATTGTAGGTTTAGGGAAAATTGCTAACCCAAATGTTGTATTAATATCAAAAGTACTTTTTGTTGATCGGTTAAAATACAATCTGTTAAGAATCTCTCAGTTGTGCGATGATGGATTCATTATTAAATTTTAAAATGATGCATAAAATGTTTTTAATTCAAAAAATTATTCAATATTTACTCCTCTTAGAAATGAGAATGTATATGCTGTTGATTTAGATTCTTTAGCTAAGAAAAAGTTTTAATTTTTAAATGTGTTTCATATGGAATACTGGTTGTGGCACAAAATATTAGGACACTATAATGTACACTCTCTTAGGAAACCGACTAGGAAAGGGTTGGTTAGAGACTTAACTAAATTGGAATTCCCTCTTAACAATGTGTGTAATTCTTGTCAAAAGGGAAAACAACCCAATGTTTCTTTCAAACCAAAGAAAGAATCTTCTACTTCTCGACCGCTTGAGTTGGATCACATGGATTTGTTTGGACCATCTAGAGTTTTTAGTTTAAATGGGATGCACTATGATTATGTTTTTATATATTATTTTTCTAGATATACTTGGGTATATTTTCTAGATCACAAAAGTGAATCATGTTCCTACTTCATTAAATATTCCAAGTCTGTAGAAAATCTTAGTCGACTTAGAATTAGGACCACGAGAAGTGGTCATGGCTATGAGTTTGAAAATTGGGGATAGTGAATATTTTTTCTCACAAAATGACTATACTCAAAATTTCTCTGCACCTAGAACACCTCAAAAAAATGGGGTTGTAGAAATAATAAATAGTACACTTCAAGATATTTCCCAGACTATGCTCAATGAGTATAATATACCTCTATTGTTTTTGGATGAATCTGTTAATACGACTTATTACATTATCAATAGAGTCTTAATTAGTCATGTTCTTAAGAAAATACCATATGATATTTGGAATAATAGTAATCCTAAGGTTAATTACTTTAGTGTTTTTTGTTTCAAAGTATTTATCCTTGACACTAAGGACAATCTTTACTAGTTTTCTTCCAAAATTGATGAAGGAATTTTCCTAGGTTACCCAATATCTAGTAAAGCTTATAGAGTATTCAATAAAAGAACCAAATGTGTTGATGAATCAGTTCATGTAAAATTTGATGAGACTAATCCACCTTAACCCAAAACCTCTGTGGAACATCATGGGGATGATATGTCAATTCTGGATGTTAATGGTAAAGGCAGTAATATCCCTGTGAAAACAACCAGTTCTGGAAATTTTCTAGAATCTGAGTCTAGTGAATATGAACTTATAAAAAACCATGAGGAGTATAGTTCATATCTTTTAAGAGGTATTATAACTCTCAACAATAATCTTTTAGATGTTGTAGTATGTGATATAAATAGAGGGACACAAACTTGAGCTTCATTGAGACACTAGGTTGAACATCAAGCTTTTCTTTCACACCTTGAACCCAAAAATATTAATGTTGCAATCAGTGATGAATTTCGGCTGATATCTTTGTAAGAAAAATTGAATCAGTTTGAAAGAAACAATTTTTGGGTATTAGTGGAAAGACCTAAAGAAAATTTTACCATATGCACTAAATGGGTGTTTAAAAATAAAGTTGATGAATCTGGAAACATAGTTACAAACATGGCTAGACTAGTGGAATAAGGATATATTGAAGAAGAAAAAATAGACTATTAGGAAACCTTTGAATCTGTATCTAGACTAGAGTCCATTAGGACACTACTTTCCTATAAATCTCCTCTGAATTTCAAACATTATCATATGGATGTCAAAAGTGAATTTTTAAATTGGAATATAGTTGAGGATGTGTTTTTTGAACAACCACATGGTTTTTCTCTTATTCTATACTTACATCAGTTAAATTATTATTTATTTATATTTACTCCTAATAAATTAGGTGTAAATTTTTTATATATGGGTACCAACTAGAATCCTACTTTCATTTATGAAGAGTTATATGTTTTAAAAGTATATTTTAAAAATTCTTCTCTAAATACAAGATTGATTCATGGGAGATTGTCAAATTCATATCTATTTTCAAGGGAACTCTATAATATATTTTAATCAACCAGTGTCTTTAAAAAATCACTCATTTTATTTTGAATATACTATCTTACTTAACTTATAGTTTTATACAAATACTTTTCCAAAATAACTCTTCTTTTCAAAGTAAAAGTCTATTTATCTCAAGAATATCTGGATGATTTTATAAGAGTATCATCAACTATTTCAATACACTTGTTGATTACTTTGTATTATTTGGATCAATCATTTATGATATCATATAACATATGAAGTTGAATTGTTTATGATTAGTTTGAATGTGTATGTTCTATCTTAAAATCATTCACCAATTACACTAAATGGTTATGGCTTATACTTAATGTTCAGGGGAAGTTATTTACATTTCATATGTTAGTTTCAATATGAGTTTATATGTGGTTTATGTTTATCAACATTAAAATGAAGAATTAATTAGACTTAATAAGGGATGGGTGGGGCCATATATATATCCCCACAATGTATCGGTTTGCCTCCTGAGAAAAACTACTGTCTTGGCATGAGTCCTTGAAAAAATGGTTATTTTTGGTCTTGGTTTGAGGCCTTGATGGTA
Source organism: Viscum album (assembly GCA_963277665.1). Taxonomy (NCBI): domain Eukaryota; kingdom Viridiplantae; phylum Streptophyta; class Magnoliopsida; order Santalales; family Viscaceae; genus Viscum; species Viscum album. The sequence continues at coordinate 1,038,829,380 of OY728143.1, read as the reverse complement.
TTGTAACACCCGAGAATTTTATGAGAAATATTTTGTTTTTATGTTATATAAATCATCAAAGTAATCTTTTACTACACACAATAATAGCTTGGCTTGATTTACACGCAACCGTGGCCTTCCTCGATAGCTTGCGTCGTACGCAATACCGAGTTTCACTAAACAATGACATGCTATTAAAATATTATTAAAACTAGCCGTTATGAAGGGTAATAACCACTTTTTGAAATTTTTTAAATTTTATTTTTCAAAATGTACTTCATTTTTGGATTCGGAATATCGAAATTAGCTTAGGGTGAAATTTTGGTTCTTTTCGGATAAATTTTATATTCTGATGAATAGTGAAAATTATTAAATTTTAATTAAAAACAACTTTTTTAATCGAATTAATTAATAATGAAAAATTATTAATTTGAGTGGTTTTAAAGTATATTTAGAATATATTTTTACAATTTAATACAATTATGTTCATTGGATGTAATTTCACATTTAAACCAGACATAAACAAGTGTCAATCTTTTGATAGTTATTATATTTTAAAAACACGCAATTTGTTTTGACGAAGGGAATTAATTTTTAAATTAGTTAATGTAACTGATATATTTTGAATTTGGTAAAATAAACCTCATTTTTGAATTTATAATATCAAATATATCTTAGGCCTAATTTTTGGTATTTTTCTAGAAACTGCCATTTTTGATGAATAGTGAAACCACTAAGTGGTAGTTAAAAAAACTGAATTTTTCATAAAACATAATTTTACCGCTTTGATGAGTATAATTTTGAAATTCCGAGAGACATGGTTAATATCTTGGACTAAAATTTGGTTTAATGAGATGAAAATAATTTTTGGTGAATAGTAACTTTTTACATTTTTTTACCACGATTAAAAGTAAATAGGGCAGTTAAGGGTAAAAATGATATTATTATTACCCTAACACATGTCCTAATTCTATTGGATAAGTGTAATTAGACCAAAAACAACCTTATGAATAAAATATGACCATTTAGGCCCACTTGGATTAGATTAAGACATTTATTATCAATTTATTTAAAGAAGGGTTAAAATAGTTAAAATCAAAGTTTAATAACTAAAGCATTTTTAATATAGGGTTATAAATAAGATAAATTCGACTATAAATATTCATTAGAAATATAAAAATATTTCCTACATAATGGTATTTTATTTTTAATTTTTAGACTTAAAATAATTTAATTTATATATGATACAATGATGATGTAGTAATTATATTATTAATGAAATGTTGACATAATTGATGTTATAAATACCCAAATAAATGTAATTTGAGACTTTTTATGAATTAAAATAATTTTATATGTTAATATGACATGTTAGTATTTATTGAATTAAATTTTTTTGAACTAATCATTCTGTTATGATTTTCAAAAAAATCAATTACCAAATAGTTTCAAAATTGACATAAAATAGTTTTTTAATCAAATACTATATTATTAATTGTTATTTTATTCCTAAAAATCTAAGTTTCGGAACAATTACTTAGATAAGGTTATATATAATAATAATGAACAACTTGGGGTTCGTTTGGCTTGATATAGTAACTTTATTAACCTTATAGTGTATGAAAACATGAAGACACGGTAAAAGTTAAATTGGTTAACTTAAAGTTAAATCAAAATGATAAGGTTAAAATTGATACCTAATCTTGTCTAAGTTCTATTGGATGAGAGGACTTCGACCCATCCCCACCTTAGCTTCGAAACATATCAATTTAGAGCTATTAAAAACCGAATTTGACTTTATAATAAAATAATATATTTAGTTATTTCAAAGGTGCCCCTCTCCTACCTTATAAAAGGTCAACTCCTCCCTCTCTTCCTCACACCACTTTGAGCCTTCAAGCTCATCCAAACCCTGAAAATATATCCTCTCCACTTCCCTAGAAACATCCTAGAGGTCCTGGTATTCTTCAAAGACCAATTTTAGTGCCCTAAGAGGAGGTCTCAAAGAGGCGCTTCAAAGAAGAGGTAATGCCCGTTACTGATTCTTTCATCATTATTTCTTCTTCAACTTCTTCTTCTTTAGTTGTTTCATTATGAAGTAATAACATAAGTATCACTCATATATAGATATGTTATTATAGGTATGAAACAACCCTATTTCACCATCTATCCATCCTACGGAAAACGAAATCACCACAAGTGCGTACGTATGGAATACCGTCTCCATGCCGTGGTGTAATCTATTTTCCACCACCACCTTACTCAGATGGGTATAATGGTGTAAATAATAAATATATATTATTATTGTAAATTGATATTGATTCTGAAATAGTATACATACACTCCAATACAATTCCACGATCATGGGAACGATATCATCGCTCGTGCGTACGTACGGAATACCGTCTCCACGATGTGATGCGACTCGTTATACATGATCTTCATTGAATAATGATTATATAAATGAATTGAGTGAATGAATATGATATATAATACACTAATACCATTCTGGAAATATGCTATCTATAACCTAAAAAAGAAAAATAAGAATTTATTCGACAAAACGCGCATAAGAACAAAAAGTAATAAACACCCGAATAACAAGTAGTAATGAAATATTACTAATAAGAAGCTAAGAATATGACCATATATGATATCATAAAAATAAGTATGATTCTCGAATAAGTCAATAAAATTATTTAAATCATTATACATGAGGTTCGGACACTTACGAAGCAAATCAGACCTAAGGTAAGGGAAAATATCACAATCTCATTTTATCCGAGATTGTTTATACTTTGGTATTTACTGGGGTGTATTTTATCATCCACATCCATATTTCCTCAATATGTAATATTGTTTCTATCCACCTAAAATTTTTTAAATCCAATTTCACCCTTCGGTGTGTTTTTAGTAAAAGATATAAAAGGAATCTTTTGTCGTTTTTCGTACGAAGTACTTTTTGACTTTTCCGACAAAAGTATGGAAAGAATGTTTTTTTAACTTATACGGCATGAATGGATTTTTAAAACATTATTTCCAAGAAGATTACTTTACAAGTTTTTAGGTTTATTTTTAATCAACTTCGATCAATTTAAAATTGTATTACTTGTTAAGAAAGGAAAATGTTTTTGATGTAGAAAGGATATTTTCCTCAAGAATGGAGTTCATGTGTTTTATCAAAATTATTTTCAATCTAAGATAATATAGGGTTCTGTTTCTAACCCTATTATTAAATTTATTTGATTATGTTGTGATGGAATTATTTTTATGAATTACTTTATCTTATATGAATTGTTTTATGATGTCATGTAGTTTAAGAATCCCATTTTTATTACATGGGTTATGCAATGATGTATGATTTATGATTTTGTGGCACACATATAAATGGTATCATTATGAGATGGGTGGGACCTATATCTCCCTCCAATAAATTGGGTAAAGATTTTATATCTCATGAGATAGACATGGCTGGAACGGCAGGTTAAACCGGTTCAGTGAAACAAGACTGAAACGAGGAGTGAACTCAGTTCAGAAATGGACTTTGTCCACTAAGATAGTCTTGTCAATGAGTCTCGTCTAATAAGAAATGATTCTCTATGATTATGTATGTATGACACAAAGTTTCATGTTTTAAGTTATGATTATTGGGATTTCATTTCACTACTATGATTTATCCCATATTATGAAATTATGCTCTCTTTTGCAGGTTAAGATTTCCAAAATGTTATGTTCTTATGAATATGATGTGATTGATATTTATTTTGTTTACCCTTACTGAGCATTTGAGCTCACCCTTTTGTATGTTTTCTTTTCCCAGGTTAGGAAGAAGGTTATTAAGTATGATATGCCAAAAGGGACTATAGATATGATGAAATAAATGGGAGACAATGTAGACGCTTTATGAAACAGTTGTTTATGTTTCCCAGTTTCTAAAGACACTATAACAATACAGTCCTTTCATGGTTTTGTTATATGTTGTAATAAGTATGCTTCAATTTTTAAGTAATAACAATGTATGTAAAGTATGGGTCGTTATAGTTGGTATCAGAGGAAAGGTATAGTCAACCTTTGGAAACTAGGATGTGAAAGCCTTAGTAAGAACCCTAAGGATAATTCTAAGCATAGAACAAAATCTTAGTGTTTTAGAAATGACCATGAATAACCTAGGATAAGACCTTAAGTGTGAAATTTTATTCTTGATTATGTGGTTTTAATATTATAATTAGTGTTTCTCACACTATTCTTCTTGGTTTTAGTCAATGGCTGGAACCCGAAGGAATCGTGTTAATGCGGAATGCGACGGGCAATGAAATGATTGTCCCCCTAAGCAACCAAAAGTTATGGGAGCTGCAATGAAAAATATTGTAGCCATGATCACACAACTTTCTCAAGCTATGAATCATGCAGGACTTCTAAACGAGCAATGGAAGGAGCAACATTCTGTTGAATCCTTCATGAGGCAGCGTCCACCTTCTTTCTGTGGGTCTACTGATCCATTAGTTGTTGAACAATGGATTAGTACTACTGAAAAGATATTTTCAGTTCATCAATGTTCTGAACATGATAAAGTCATCCTAGCAGTGTATCGTTTGGAAGGAGATTTTGATCAATCGTGGAATCTTATTAAGAATATGAGGCAAAGGGGTGAAATTGAGTCCATGAAATGGGACGAGTTCAAGAACTTATTTTTCAATAAGTAATTCCCTCATATTCTCTGAACAAAGTTGGAGAAATAGTTTCTTGAACTGAAGCAAAAGGATGATGAATCTGTTGGTACCTATGAAGGAAATTTTACAAGACATGCAAGGTACGCTTCTGGTATTATTATCCAACTTGAGAGTAAGATCGATCGATTCTTTAGTGGCTTAAAACAAAGTCTTCGAAGGACCTTTGCCATAAGGGACTTCAATAGCTATGAGGAAATCATTCGATGTGCTATCAAAGTTGAGATGGAGATTGGAGTAACCCATCAGTCTTATGGGTTTGATAAGAAGAGGAAAATGGAATTCGAAGGAAAATCTAAAGAGCACATTGAAAATAAGATGAGCTTTCCCTTATGCTAAAAGTGTGTAAAGAAACATGGAGGGAGTTGTATTAAAGGGACAAGCAAATTTTTCAAATGTGGAAAGGAAGGTCATCGGGCATTTGAATGCCGAAATGATGGGAAGAAGATGTCTAATGATGCAAACAAAGGAAGGGACACACAGAATTAACCTACTACACTTCAATGTTTCAAGTGCAAGGATATGGGGCATTATGCCAATAAATGCCCTAATCCAAGGGTTGTAGATGATGATCGACATCAACAAAATCATAAGGCTAAAGACAAAGGAAAGTCACATGAAATTTCTATCAGCGATGTGGAGTATGATAACGATGTGGTGAAAGGTACACTTACCATCCACTCTAAAGTAGAAAATGTTTTATTTGATTCTGGATCCACCCACTCTTTTATTTCTGAAGATTTTTCTAAGGGTATCACCATATTACCTCAACAATTAGATGTTTAGTTACCTGTGACAACACCCAATAGCACAATAGTCGCATCAAAAGTTTATAATTCTTCCCCGATTGAAGTTTGTGGGAAAGCGCTTCCTGCAAATCTTGTGATCCTTCCTATATTGGAATTTGATGTGATTCATGGCATGAATTGGATTTATTTATATGGAGATCATATCAATTTCCAAAGAAGGGAAGTCACATTTCATATTCCAGATCAATCTATGATCGTCTATCGATGCAAGGATGAAAATAACATTCCCGTGGAAATTTCTTCCATCTTATGGGTCTTGATTCCACTAAATGAGGATTATTTATCTCAAATGGTTGGTGAGAAACTCATGATTAAAAATATTCCCATTGTACGGGAGTTTGATGATGTCTTTCCGGAGGAATTTCCAGGTCTTCCACCAAATCGTGAAGTTGAGTTTTCAATAGAACTCGTACTGGGTGCTTTGCCTATTTCAAATACAGCATATAGAATGGACCCAATTGAGTTGCAGGAATTGAAGAAGCAACTCCAAGAGAATCTTGATAAGGGATTCATACGCCCTAGTGCGCCACCTTGGGGAGCACCTGTTCTGTTTGTTAAGATGAAAGATGGATCAATGAGACTCTGCATGGATTATCGAGAACTTAACAAGATCACTATAAAGAACAAATATCCTCTCCCGCACATTGATGACTTATTTGACCAACTACGCAGAGCTCAATACTTTTCCAAGATTTATCTTCATTCAAGGTATCATCAATTAAGGGTCAAAAGGGAGGATATACCAGAGACGGCTTTCCATACAAGGTATGGACACTATGAATTTATAGTGATGCCACTTGGTCTTACTAATGCCCCTGCTATATTCATGGATCTAATGAATAGAGTCTTTAGAGACTATCTTGATCAGTTTGTGGTAGTCTTTATAGACGATATTCTTGTTTATTCAAAGAGCAAGGAAGAACATGAAGATCACTTGAGAATTATATTGAAGACCCTGAGAAAGGATAATTTTTATGCCAAATTTACCAAGTGTGAATTTTGGCTTCAAAAAGCTGCATTTTTGGGTCACATAATCTCAAAAGAGGGGATATCTGTTGATCAAGAAAAAACAGAGGTTATCGAAAGATGGTCAAGACCAACAACAGTAACCGAGATCCAAAGTTTTCTTGGTTTGGATGGATATTATCCACGTTTTGTGAAAGATTTTTCACGATTATATAATCCACTCACCAGGTTGACTCAGAAAGGAGTTAAGTTTTTTTGGACGGAGGAATGTGAAGAGAATTTCAAGGGGTTGAAAAGAAGGTTATCCAGTGCACCTATGCTCACACTGCCTTGTAGTGGAGAAAGGTTTGTGATCTACAGTGATGCATCTAAGAAGGGGCTGGGGTGTCTTCTTATGAAAAATGATATGGTGATAGCTTATGCCTCATGACAGTTAAAAATCCATGAGAAAAATTACCCAACACATGATTTGGAGATAGCTGTGGTAATCATTTCATTAAAGATTTAGAGGCATTATCTTTATGGAGAAAGGTGTGACATTTATACTGATCATAAATGTTTAAAGTATCTTTTCACCCAAAAGGAGCTGAATATGCGCCAAAGAAGATGGTTGGAACTGATTAAGGATTATGACTGCTCAATTCATTACCACCCTGGGAAAGCAAACAAGGTGGCATATGCATTAAGTCGACAAGACCATGCTAGCTTATCCATGATGAGGATCACAAAAGATCCAATATTTATGGATTTACAAAGGATGGATCTTGGAATTTTAATGGAAGGGGAGAAATATTATCTTTCTCAAATGAATGTTCAACCATCTATACATGTGAAGATTCACGAGACACAAAAAGAAGATGTCAAGTTACAAAAGAAGGTGAGAAATGTTCCCGAATTCAACCATGATTGTGATGGGATAATAAAGTTCAGGAATCGGGTTTGTGTTCCTCCCATCCCTGAATTAAAGAAGGAGCTGCTGGATGAGGCTCATAGTTCTTCATTCTCTATTCAACCTGGAAGCACAAAGATGTATAGGGACCTGAAAGAGTACTTCTGGTGGGATGGCATGAAAATAGATGTTGCTGAATATGTCTCTCGATGCTTGGTTTGTCAGCAAGTTAAAGCTGAGAGACAGAAGTCTAAGGGGATGTTACAACCATTACCCATACCCGAATGGAAATGGGAAAACATCACTATGGAATTTTTCACAGGACTTCCTAAAACACCCAAAGGCAATAATGCTATCTGGGTCATAGTTGATCGTCTTACAAAGTCTGCACACTTCATTGCTATTAGAGAGGATTTCTCTCTGGATCAGTTTGCCAGGATATATGTAAAGGAAGTGGTAAGATTGCATGTAGTACCACTTTCTATTATATCTGATCGGGATATGAGATTTACCTCAATGTTCTGGCGAAGTCTTCAGCATACTCTGGATACAGAGTTGAGTTTCAACACTGCTTATTATCCTCAGACAGACGGTCAGTCTGAGAGAACAATTCAAACTCTAGAAGATATGTTGTGAGCTTGCTCTATGAATTTAAAAGGTGGTTGGGATCAAAACCTACCTTTGGTGGAATTTTCTTATAATAATAGCTATTACTCCAGTATTTAGATGGCTCCTTATGAAGCTCTCTATGGAAAGAAATGCAGGACTCTAGCTTGCTGGGATGAAGTTGGGGAAAGAAATCTATTAGGACATGATCTTGTTGATGAGATGGCAGAAAAGGTCTGATCTATTCAAAAACACATAAGAGGTGCTCAGAGTCGACAGAAAAGTTATGCCGACAACCGAAGAAAAGACCTAGAGTTTGAAGTGGGTGATAAAGTGTTCTTATAAATATCTCCCTGGAAGAGGGTCATGAGATTTGGAAAGAAGGGGAAGTTGAGCCCTAGATATATCGGTCCATTCGAAATACTTGATCGTGTTGGAAAGGTAGCTTACCGATTCCCGCTACCACTGAATCTCTCTCAAGTTCACGATGTGTTCCATGTATATCTCCTGAGAAAGTACATACCTGATCTTTCGCATGTACTCAGCTCAGAAGTTGTACCGCTGGAGCAAGATCTTTCTTATGAAGAACAGCCGATAGAGATTCTAGATTGTTGTGAAATATTCCTACGGAACAAGACCACTCACTTGGTGAAAGTTTTATGGAGGAACATCCAATTATAAGAAGCTACATGGGCTCTTGAGGATATGATGAGGGAGAGGTATCCTCATCTTTTTGTTACAAAGTGACGAATTTCGAGGGCAAAATTCATTTTAAGGGGGGTAGAATGTAACACCCGAGACATTTATGAGAAATATTTTGTTTTTATGTTATATAAATCATCAATGGAATCTTTCACTACATAAAACACTAGCTTGACTTGCTTTACATGCAACCGTGGCCTTACTCGATAGCTTGCGTCGTACGCAATACCGAGTTTCACTAAACAACGATATGCTATTAAAATATTATTAAAACTAGCTGTTATGAATAGTAATAACCACTTTTTGAAATTTTTGAAATTTTATTTTAAAAAATGGACTTCATTTTTGGATTCGGAATATCAAAATTAGCTTAGGGTGAAATTTTGGTACTTTTCGGATAAATTTCATATTCTGATGACTAGTGAAAATTATTAAATTTTAATTAAAAACAAATTTTTTAATCGAAATAATTAATAGTGATAAATTATTAATTTCAGTGGTTTTAAAGTATATTTAGAATATATTTCTACAATTTAATACAATGTTGTTCATTGGATGTAATTTCACATTTAAACCAGACATAAACAGGTGTCAATCTTTTAGTAGTTATTATCTTTTAAAAACATGCCATTTGTTTTGACGACGGGAATTAATTTTTAAATTAGTTAATGTAAATGATATGTTTTGAATTTGGTAAAATAAAAATCATTTTTTAATTCATAATATCAAATATATCTTAGGCCTAATTTTTGGTATTTTTCTGGAAACATTCATTTTTTGATGAATAGTGAAACCACCAAGTGGTAGTTAAAAAAACTGAATTTTTCATAAAACTTAATTTTACCGCTTCTGTGAGTAGAATTTAGAAAATCCGAGAAACACGGTTAATATCAAGGACTAAAATTTGGTTCAATGAGATGAAAATAATTTTTGGTGAATAGTAACTTTTTACTTTTTTTTACCACGGTTAAAAGTAAATAGGGTAGTTAAGGGTAAAAATGATATTATTATTACCCTAAAATATGTCCTAATTCTATTGGATAAGTGTAATTCGACCAAAAACAACCTTAGGAATAAAATATGACTATTTAGGCCCACTTGGATTAGATTAAGACATTTATTATCAATTTATTTAAAGAAGGGTTAAAATAGTTAAAATTAATGTTTAATAACTAAAGAATTTTTAATATAGGGTTATACATAAGATAAATTCGACTATAAATATTCATTAGAAAGATAAAAATATTTCCTACATAATTGTACTTTATTTGTAATTTTTAGACTTAATATAAATTAATTTATTTATGATACAATGATGATGCAATAATTATCTTATTAATGAAATATTGACATAATTGATGTTATAAATACACAAATAAATGAAATTTGAGACTTTTTATGAATTAAAATAATTTTATATATTAATATGACATTTTAGTTTGGATTTAAATAATTTTTTTCGAACTAATAATTCTTTTATTATTTTCACAAAAATCAATTACCAAATAGTGTCAAAATTGACATCAAATAGTTTTTAAAACAAATACTATATTATTAATTGTTATTTTATTCCTAAAAATCTAGAGTTTGGCCAAATGACTTAGATAATATTATATATATTAATAATAAACATCTTGGGGTTCTTTTGTCTTGATATAGTAAGTTTATTAACCTTATAGTGTAAGAAAACAAGAAGACACGGTAAAAGTTAAATTATCTAACATAAAGTTAAATCTAAATGATAAGGTTAAAATTGATACCTATACTTGACTAAATTCATTGGATGAGATTATTTCGACCCATCCCCACCTTAGCTTAGAAATATATCAATTTGGAGCTATTAAAAACCGAATTTGACTTTATAATAAAATAATATTTGTAGTTATTCCAAAGGTGCCCCTCTCCTCCCTTATAAAAGGGCATCTCATCCCTCTCTTCCTCACATCACTTTGAGCCATCAAGATCATCCAAACCCTACCAATACCTCCTATCCACTTCCCTAAAAATATCCTAGAGGTCATGGTTTTCTTCAAAGACCAATTTTAGTGCCCTAAGAGGAGGTCTCAAAGAGGCGCTTCAAAGAAGAGGTAATTCCCGTTATCGAATATTTCATCTTTATTTCTTCTTCCACTTATTCTTCTTTAGTTTTTTCATTATGAAGTAATAACACCAGTATCACTAATATACTGATATGTTATTATAAGTATGAAAAAACCCTATTTCACCATCTATCCATCATATGGAAAATGAAATCACCACGCATGCGTACGTACGGAATACCGTCTCCACGCCGTGGTGTAATCTATTTTCCACCACCACCTTACTCGGATGGGTATAATGGTGTAAATAATAACTATATATGATTATTTTAAAGTGATATTGATTCTGAAATAGTATAAATACACTCTAATAAAATCCACGATCATGGGAACGATATCATCGCTCGTGCGTACGTACGGAATACCGTCTCCACAATGTGATGCGACTCGTTATACATGATCTTAATTGCATAATGATTATATAAATGAATTGAGTGAATTAATATGATATATATTACACTAATACCATTCTGGAAATGAGGTATCTATAACCTAAAAAGAAAAATAAGAATTTATTCGACAAAACGCGTATAAGAACAAAAAGTAATAAACATCCGAATAACAAGTAGTAATGAAATATTACTAATAATATTCTACGAATATGACGATATATGATATCATAAAAATAAGTATGATTATGTAATAAGTCAATAACATTATTTAAATCATTATACAGGAGGTTCAGACACTTACGAAGCAAATCGGACCTAAGGTAAGGCAAAATATCACAATCTCATTTTATCCGAGATTTTTTATACTTTGGTATTTAATGGGGTGTATTTTATCATCCACATCCATGTTTCCTCAATATGTCATATTGTTTCCATCCACATAAAATTAAATCCAATTTCACCCTTCGGTGAGTTTTTAGTAAAAGATATAAAAGGAATCTTTTGTCATTTTTCGTACGAGGTACTTTTTGACTTTTCTGACAAAAGTACAGAAAGAATGTTTTTTAACTTATACGGCATGAATGGATTTTTAAAAAATTATTTCCAAGAATCTTACTTTACAAGTTTTCGAGTTTATTTTTAATCAACTTCTTTTAGTTTAAAATTGTATGACATGTTAAGAAAGAAAAATGTTTTTGAAGTAGAAAGGATATTTTCCTCAAGAATGAAGTTCAAGTTTTTTATAAAAATTATTTTCAATCTAAGATAATATAGGGTTCTGTTTCTATCCCTATTATTGAATTGATTTGATTATTTTGTGATGGAATTATTTTTATTAATTCCTTTATCTTATATGAATTGTTTTATGATGTCATGTTGTTTAAGAATCACATTTTTATTACATGGGTTATGCAATGATGTATGATTTATGATTTTGTGGCACACATATGAATGGTATAATTATGAGATGGGTGGGACCTATATCTCCCTCCAATGAAGTAGGTAAAGATTATATATCTCAGGAGATAGACATGGCTGGAACGACAGTTTAAACCGGTTCAGTGAAATAGGACTGAAACGAGGAGTGAACTCGGTTCAGAAATGGACTTTGTCCACTAATATAGTCTTGTAAATGAGTCTTGACTAATAAGAAATGATTCTCTATGATTATGTGTGTATGCCACAAAGTTTCATGTTTTAAGTTATGATTATTGGGATTTCATTTCACTACTTTGATTTATCCGATGTTATGAAATTATTCTCTCTTTTGCAAGATAAGATTTCCAAAATGTTAGGTTCTTATGAATATGATGTGATTGATATTTCTTTTGTTTACCCTTACTGAGCATTTGAGCTCACCCTTTTGTATGTTTTATTTCCCGAGGTCAGGAAGAAGGTTATTAAGTAAGATATGCCAAAAGGGACTATAGATATGATGAAATAAATGGGAGACAGTGTAGACACTTTATGAACCAGTTGTTTATGTTTCCCAGTTTCTAAAGACACTATACCAATACGGTTCTTTCATGGTTTTGTTATATGTTGTAATAAGTATGCTTCAATTTTGAAGTAATAACAATGTATGTAAAGTATGGGTTGTTATAGGTATGGTTATGATGTTTGATATTATGAATTCTTTCATTATGAAAATAGTAGTTGAAAGTTCATTTGATCATTATATTAGTACAATACCCATGATTATTATTTATTATGGCATTATTTATTCATCTCTAATTCCTACCACAATGTGTTCAAGTATATTTTTAAATGCATGTGTTTTTAGTTATTCAACATGCCAAATGTTTATGTTTTTGATATCTTCCACCGTATTGTTTACCCTTACTGATCATTTGAGATCATCCCTTTCTTATGATTCATTTTCCTAGGACATGAAGAGGTATATTTTGAATGACATGTAGGGATTACCTAGGGGTTTTAGTTGCTGTCAAATGAAATTATATATTTTATTTTTTTCAAGTAGTAATGTTGAACAAATGAATGTATCTAGTTTTCAAAAACTAGTAAACTATTCATTCTATCAGGATAAAACCTTCTTGTAATCAATATAATGTTATAAAATAATGCATTGGATTCACTCTTTTGGGGTCAGGGCATTACACCAGAAATCTATAAAGTGTACTAAAATTTATATGTAAGCATATGATAATGGGAATAATATTACAACAGAAAACAATTATGTTATTTTTTTCAAAATTAATATGTGAATCTTGTATGTATCTAGTTAATCAAGAAAACCAAACTATTCTGTACTTTAATCTGTGATTCCTTGTATCTTATAAAAATTTAATAATTTAATACACCAGCTTCTTATTACATGGTTTGTTTTCATTACAGTTGGTATCAGAGAATTTTTAGTGAAATCCATGGTAAATATATTTTGTAAAAAAATGATTACAGAACAAAACCCCATGATAAACATTATGGATGATTATAGGAAACATCCTATTGTTTTGGTGAGGTAGATATTTTTGGGTTTTCCTAGAAATACATCCCTAACTAGATAATACAGGTGGATGTGGTTCTATTATATTTCTACCTAGGTCTAATAACACTGAAAATGGTGCCTTTGTTTTGACTAGATTGTCACCTGGTTCATGAAAATGGACCTTACTATGCACCTAATTAGTCACTCCTAGGGGATATACACTGGATAATTCACATATTATTTACAAACCATTGTAAAGGATTTGAATAGATGACGACAATTATTGATCAAGTTTAAATCTATGGTTTGTTATATTTAAAATAATATGTTAAGATTTCAATTACCTAAAAATTATTATACGATATTATGAATATTATTTTCTTTCAAACTAAAAAAAATTAGTCACTGGATGGAACCCAAAAAAACATGTTACTACTAAAAATGAAGGATAATGTTTTGAATATATGAATCAAAATTGGATGAAGATATCAGTGAAAGATATCATGATTATTGAAAATAATTTATCATGAAATGTAGTTAAAAATATATAACTTATCTAACTCTTATAATCAGAAAAGAATATAATGATTCATTTTTCTAAGAGCTTTATTGTTGGAGACTATGGTTGAATGATGGCTTTCATTTCCATCATGTGAGAAATTTGGAAAGATTCACCTTGAATAGTCACCCAATGGATTGGGAAAATGTTGTATGTGTGGAAAATTATGGAATAAAGAAATGAATTTCTTAAAGAATTAAAGAGGAAAATGGAAGGAAATAAGTCTCATCATAGGGATCCATTTATAGTTCATTATCTTAAATGTGGAGAACCAACGAATTATTTGAATCAATTCCTTATTCTAATGGAAGACCCATATACAAATTAATGACCAATGTTGAAATAATGGTTGAATTATTTATGTATTGATATTAAATAATTAAATTGTAGAATTTTTATTATCAATGTTATTTTTGTTATATGAATCATGAAACATATAATTATGGTCTAAAATTTTAGAAGAATCTGTTTCTTCATTAACATGATATTTATAGACACCATCATGGTTCATGAGAATAAGGTTGATCATAAGATAAATGAATTAAACACCCCTTGTGAGGTTTATGTGATGGTAGTTTATGAAGATTAAGGATAATTTTTGAAAACATTAATGGGAATGAAACATATTGGTTTAGTATATGGAAGTATTATTTGAGGAAGAATGACTTTAAATTTTTTGAACATAAGATTAAAGGAATTTATAAACATTATGTTTTATTATATATTTAATGATTTAGAAATTATGTGTCATAAAAAATTTGAAACATTATCATAAATATATTAATATTGTTTTAGAAAAAGGACATCTTGCATGTCGGGTGACAAACTGTCATGTCCCGCAATGATAATGTTCTTAAACCCACAATTGATTGATGATAAGGGTATAAATCCTACCACTTTACAATGTGACATTTGACTTAATATTCAATTTTTTTTGTTAAAATATGTGATGGGTAAATACTAATGATGAAAAAATTGTGTTAATATTGAGTTTTATAGATTAATATATTATATTGGATAACTCTTGATTAACATATTAGTTTTCAAATATAATTAGATTGAAAGTCCTGTCACTCTTTTATGGATGTTATGATCCGTTGAAAGTGAATTTTAGTTCATTAGGTGTCACACACGTGACTTTTTTATATATTCATCTTTCATTTAATTTCCATTACTGATTTTTTTCGGGGGTTTACCACTCATTTTGGTGAAAATGGTGGGTTTTGAAAATTTGGGCCAAACCGCGAGCCCAATTCCAGATTTAAAAACTAATTTTGTTTCTTCTATAACTCCTTCAATTTTTACTATTTTAAACCCATTACAATTCCCAATTGGAATACCCCGATATATTAAAATCACCATATCCCTTTGGACCACATATAAATCCAAAATCATGATGGATTTGGGTTTTTGATTTAGGTAATGGGCCTTCTCGTAGGCCCATTTCCTGCTTTAAATATTTTTTTTAAATTTCCATAACTCATTCATTGTTTACTGGTTTCCCGTGATTCCACCTCCCTCTCAAAGAGAGTATCCCTAGGATCACCCCCATTGTTGGTTTCACAATTTTGGAGCTCATGTGAGCCGCTAAGTAGGGCATTCTTTCATACTCTTTCTCAAATCGACCAGATTTGACGAGGTAAAATGAATCTTTCATAAATCGTTCAATTTTCATCATTTTTCCCATATTTCAGTCCCCAAATGACCAAATATTACTCCTTAGAACCTCCATACCAGTTTTTGGTACTTGGAGATTCATAGTTAGGTGGATTGGGGCCGATTTATTCAAGATATTTCAAGTAAGGGAATTCCTTCTTGGTTCCTTCCATCCTCTTTTAGTTTTATTTCCTATTTCTTGAAGTTCCTCATGTCCAGAAGTTAGGGTTTGATCCTAAGGTTTGATTTGGTATCTTTGGGGTCAATTTTTGGTGGTCTAGGTCTGGATTTATATTCCTTGTGGTGCGGCGGTGGTGCGCTTAAGGTTTCGCACCAAGTTTTGAGGGTTTCGACACAAAAGGCAGGTGATTCCATGTGTAACCATTTTATGATGAGTTAACTTGCTTGGTTTATTAATTTAGTATGTTTGTAATCTGTTTTGTGTGGTGTGAAAACTGTTTTTGATGAATTTGGTTAAACATTTAATTTTTAGTTGTATCTTAGCTTGAAATTTGGTACTTTTCATGTGTGACTCATGGGGTAATGTTTGGGTTTAGTTTATAACATATGAAAGTGATTTATTAGTCTTGAAAGGGGCTCGAAATTCTGGTTTGGTAATTCCTTATTATTATGTGGGCCTTGAAAAGTGTTTTTTGATTGAGTTTAAGGGGTAAAACTGTGTTTTACTTCTTGAAGGTGATTTATGAAAACATGTGTTTTTCATGTCTATCTTTGTGGTATTATTTGATGTATTTTTATAACACTTGGGGGTGGTTTAATAATTGTTTTAGGGATGAAAATTCTGTTTTGGATTGTTATTTCTATGATTTGTGTTTTGAATGAGGGGTTTGAAATGGTTTTAGTGTGAAAACAATGGTTATACCACTTGGGTTTGTTTTATAAAAATTGCAAATGTTTTATTTGGTTAAACAAAGTTGGGAAAGGGTGTATATGTACTGTTTGGTGAGTGTGTTCACCTAATGTGGGTTTCTGAATGGTAAAGTGGTGATTTGAGATGTCAAACATTTTTAGAATGTTTTATAAATTGCCGAAATGTTTTACTAAATTGTGTTTTGTGTGCGAAACACGGGTGTGGGATGTTTCGTGTGAGTTTATTGATAAAATGAATTATGAAGGTGAGAAGGGTATTATGTGACATATGTGTGGGCTGTTATGTGAGTTTAATATCTTGTAATGGTTTTATAGAATCATTTAAAGGATTTGTGGAAGTGTTAAAGAAATGTGAAAAGTGTTGTAGGCAATTTTGGTGTGAGTTTGATTTCAAAATGCATTTGAATGAAAAGTGGAATTTTTGACTTGTGTGATGTACATGAGGCTGTTTGGTTAATGTGGGATGTGGAATTGATATTTTCATGTGATAACTATACTTATTGGATTGTTGAAATTGTTTGAGCACAAAGGGAAAACCCAGGTATCTAGGTGGGTGGACGTGTACTAGTATGCTAGTGAATCCGTGGGGTTTGGCCTCAGTTTCACTTAGCAAGATTGACGTTTAAAACTCCAAATAAACTATGATGATGATGATTGGGTACCACTAGGTTATGGGTATGATCCCTACTAGTGGCTCGTTCACGAGAACAGATATTTTTTTTGTGGTTACTCCCACCGAGATACGAGGTACCTGGGATCCACATCTAGCTAGTGCCTGGGGGTTATTTCCTATCACTTGTGCTCATTAGATCCTTTGTAATTACCATCTATATATGGTATTGTTGGCTGGAAAATTTAGTATCTTTGTTATTTATTTTAAAATTGTTGTTCCTTTAAAATTATCCCACATGAAAACTGTTTTCATTTATTATTGCATCCTTTAGAAAATTGTAACTAGCATTTCTTATTTACAAAACTTGCAATGATTTTTGTCATGAAAAGTTAATCACATGGAATCTCATAGAGGTGGTATCCTACTGGGCTTTCGATCACACCCTACTTACACCTTTGGGTGTAAGTAGACTTGCTTATTTTATGTCACAGGTTTTGGTATAGGTTTTATGCCTTTGGTTCGGGTTTTTAGCGGTCCATCGTGATGCAGTGTCGTGGAGATGGCTTGAGGGTGGTGCCTCTTTCCATGTGGAGGTTCTTGGGATGTCTTTTCTTGGGTTTGTACCTTTGTAATGGTGTTCAAACATTGTTTAAAAGTGTTTAATTCATTTGTGAATTTTAGTAAAAGATGTTTTGTTTTGAAAAATCCAGATCTGACTTCTTGGATTCATTTGTTGTTTTAAGTATAAAAACTCGGGTAAATCGTTCCAAATTTTCAGTTTCTAATACCCAGCCACCTGTGCCAGCCGGTGGGGATCGGGAACGCCCTTCGGGACTTGGCACGGGCCGGGTTTGGTGTCGGTTTGATGGCGACCAGATCTGGTTCGTGACAAAATGGTATCAGAGGAGGTTAAGGTTAACTCTTTGGGTCATGTTATTTGGGGAAGAGTCAGGATAGTCTGGAGTTAGGATTGTTGGGACATGGAATTCTAGTTATGGGTAGTGTGCCTGATCACCACACCTCATAATGGGATTCAAGTTTCCAAGAGAAGTTAGGATTTATCTAATTCCTTTGGTTTTCTTGGTTCGATGATGATTAAGGGAAATGAAAAGAGAGTTGGGTTAATGGTCCTAGTGAGCTCGCAGGGCCTGGCAAGCCATGTGGAGCCAAGGATATTCCCTAGAACACTCTCTGTGACAGTGAAGTGATTGTAATATGGCCGCCAACCATATTTCCAAATCACCCACTGAAACTAGTTTCCTCTCGCATTCTTTTGTGCTTTAGTTTTGAAATCTTGTCACTTTGGTTTTAAGGTGACTTGGTTGTAAGAAGCGTAAAGTTTTTATGAAATGATTTTCAAATAAAGAGGGAATGGTTTTCTTTATGAAATGGCAGAACTGAATTTTCATAATTGTTTTGAAATGTAAAATGCTTTGCTTACACCTCTTTAAAAGCTGGAACTATATTGATGTTTGTTTTGAAAAGTGTTTCCAATAGAGTTTTCTAAACAATCAGAGTGTGTTTTAATGGGATGAGATGTTTTGAAATTGATGTGAATATCTTGAATGTGAGTTATTTTCTAAATGGTTGTGACTTTCTGAAAATTTTTGTAAGATGTGATTTGGGATTTTGATCTCGTGGTTAGCAGTTTTGAGAAAAAAGGATGTGTTGGTTGACCGTTTTGGTTTTGAAAAGTGGAACAATTTTTGGTTTTAACCTTTGGTATTTTCATGAGAAACCACATGCATTGGTTTATATGGGATGATGGATGGCTGATGGAATTACTAGATGAGTGTCAGGAGGAATATGAGGAGGGTGCCTGGTGTGGCACAGAAACATGCATGTGTGAGGCCCATGGGGAACCATTGGTGGATACGCTAACTGCAGAACCATTGGTTTTCAAAGAAATGTTTTTAAAGAAAAAACATGATGTCTTGATGAATTGTTTGGGATGGTGTATATTATGTGTTTTTGGAAAATGTTGATGTTGTGGGATGCTTTGAGTCCAAGAACCCCTCCTGTTCGAACTGTGTTTTGGGTTTGTGTTTGGTCGGTAATCTGGGTAGAAGGTCCGATTAGTAGTCCCCTATGATGTATGTTTTAGGACACCTTTAAGGTGGTTCCATTGATGAGTTTGGATCTATTTCTGTGGTACGTTTTTACCAATGGACCACCTTGGTTGGGTCCCTGGGTTCTCTCTTTGGATAAGGTAAGCCCCCATTAAGGTTTTGTGCACAACTGAAGTGCAACCCAGATTTTTTTTCCATTGGAAAATTCTCTAGTTGATCCATGTAAGGAATATTTTCTTGAGCTTTGTATAATGAGTCTACACCATTTACTTTATTGGGTTTTTTGGATCCTCTTGTTGCAGAAGAGTGCTCGTGGATGGTTGAAAGAGACCTTAGTTTCTTAAGATACCTAATTCATAGAAGGTGAAAGTTGTCTGGGGTTGTCAGTATGGATAGTGTTTAGGATGTCCTCTAAGTCCTTCATACTCTCTTCGAAGAAGGGGTTTATGTTAAACCACCAGTGTGGAAAATCTGGACACGAGAGGCTCTTATGGCCACTTTCTGGAATGTTGTGATGTTTGGGGGTGTTGTGTAAGGCCCCCTCCTTGTATTATTTCTATCAGCCGCTTTGGTCATGTTCGGTGACACGATGTGATGTCGCGTGCTCGTTTGATTGTAAAGGTGAAGTTGTACAATATTTTGTGAGTTTATTTTTTTCAGAAGTGTTTCTCATTTTGGGAGATCTCGACATCCTCAATTTTAGAGGAAGGTGTTTATATGTGTCCTTTACCTCTATTGTTTCTCACCCAAAAAAACAAGGTGTGATGTTTGTGCATCTTATAAGCCCTTGTTTCAGTGAAATATCGATTTAGGGTAAAGTCAGTTCTAGAGTGTGTTATGTCCTAGTGAACACATCTGGGATTGCGTTTAGTTGTTTGTAGCATTGAAAGAAGAAATTATATTAGGGGGTTTCCAAATAATAACTGCGAGGCCGAAGATGCTTCAATTATTCCAGCTCCAGCCATAGGTTCCGGAGAGAAGCTGACACGTAGTCAAAGGAAATCCCAGTGTAGTTTTTACCCTTGTACAAAGTAGTATTCTCAGTATGAGAGATGGGAATAGTTTAAACATTTTGTGTTTTCATCTTTCTTCTTTTGTTCCCGTTTGGTGGAAAGAGGTGGAGGGCCTCATCCCCATGTTATCTCCCAATGACTTTATTTTCCCCTTTGGTTTCCTTTGGGTTTGGGGAAAGGTTTTGGATTTGTCTAGACATGTTGAGTGAACATTTAGTAGTAACCATTCACCAGAAAACCATGTAGGTATAAGGATCCACATGGCTAGAGAAAAATTTCCCAAAATGCATGGGCTAACCATGCGGTTGTCCCAACTCTAAGTTTTGGGGTCTATTTGTGTCGGCCCATATTTGTCAGTTAAGATGGTTGGTTCTTATGGTGGGGAGCCCATTGGTGTATCCTTGATCCAGTAACTCAATTTTTTCCTTGGTCTTGGATTAGAAGTGGGTGTTCTTGTTCGGAGATATATAACCCCCTACATCTTCCTTGGGTAAACATTGGGATTGGAGAGTTCTCAATGGTTTAGTTATATCACAGTAAGTGTATCCCTTTTTGATGTTCTTGTTTGTTTGGTTAATTTCTTGAGCCTTGTTCAGATAGTGTTTGAAGGGTTTTCTTTTAGGATAAATCCGAATGTGATTGATCATTTCAGTAAAGAGGTTTATGTTTTTTTTTGTGATGTATTCCTTCCTTAATGGATCACTGGAGGTGTTTTTTGCCTTTGGGGGCAAAGCTTAGCAAAGGAGTCCATTTTTGCCCTTCGGCTGGGTTTGGTTTTTTTTATTTGTCTTTGATGTGGCTTTCCGAGGGCGGAAAGTTTTATGGTGGGGAGAATTGTCACACACGTGACTTTTTTATATATTCATCTTTCATTTAATTTCCATTACTGATTTTTTTGGGGGGTTTACCACTCATTTTGGTGAAAATGGTGGGTTTTGAAAATTTGGGCCAAACCGCGAGCCCAATTCTAGATTTAAAAACTAATTTTGTTTCTTCAATAACTCCTTCAATTTTTACTATTTTAAACCCATTCCACTTCCCAATTGGCATACCCTGATATATTAAAATCACCATATCCCTTTGGACCACATATAAATCTAAAATCATGATGGATTTGGGTTTTTGATTTAGGTAATGGACCTGCCCGTAGGCCCATTTCATGCTTTAAATATTTTGTATGAAAGTTTCCATAACTCATTCATTTTTTACTTTTTTTCCGTGATTCCACCTCCCTCTCAAATCCAGTAGCCCAAGGATCACACCCATTGTCGGTTTCACAATTTTGGAGCTCAGGTGAGCCGCGAAGTAGGGAATTCTTTCATACTCTTTCTCAAATCGACCAGATTTGACGAGGTAAAATGAATCTTTCATAAATCCTTCAATTTTCATCATTTTTCCCCATTTCAGTCCCCAAATGATCTAATATGACTCCTTCGAACCTCCATACCAGTTTTGGGTACTTGGAGATTCATAGTTAGGTGGATTGTGGCCGATTTCTTCAAGATATTTCAAGTAAGGGAATTCATTCTTGGTTCCTTCCATCCTCTTTTAGTTTTATTTCCTATTTCGGGAAGTTCCTCATGTCCAGAAGTTAGGGTTTGATCCTAAGGTCTGATTTGGTATCTTTGGGGTCAATTTTTGGTGGTCTAGGTCTGGATTTATATTCCTTGTGGTGCGGCGGTGGTGCGCTTAAGGTTTCATACCAAGTTTGAGGGTTTCGACACAAAAGGTAGGTGATTCCATGTGTAACCATTTTATGATGAGTTAGCTTGCTTGGTTTATTAATTTAGTATGTTTATAATCTGTTTAGTGTGGTGTGAAAACTGTTTTTGATGAATTTGGTTAAACATTTAATTTTTAGTTGTATTTTATCTTGAAATTGGGTACTTTTCATGTGTGACTCTTGGGGTAATGTTTGGGTTTAGTTTATAACATATGAAAGTAATTTATTAGTCTTTAAAAGGGCTGGAAATTCTGGTTTGGTAATTCCTTATTATTATGTGGGCCTTGAAAAGTGGTTTTTGATTGAGTTTAAGGTGTAAAACTGTGTTTTACTTCTTGAAGGTGATTTATGAAAATATGTGTTTTTCATGTCTATCTTTGTGGTATTATTTGATGTATTTTTATAACACTTGGGGGTGGTTTAATAATTGTTTTAGGGCTGAAAATTCTGTTTTGGATTGTTATTGGTATGCTTTTGATTTTGAATGAGGGGTTTCAAATGGGTTTAGTGTGAAAACAATGGTTATACCACTTGGGTTTGTTTTATAAAAATTGAAAATGTTTTATTTGGTTAAAAAAAGTTGGGAAAGGGTGTATATGTACTGTTTGGGTGAGTGTGTTCACCTAATGTGGGTTTTTGAATGGTAAAGTGGTGATTTGAGATGTCAAACATTTTTAGAATGTTTTATAAATTCCCGAAATGTTTTACTAAATTGTGTTTTGTGTGCGAAACACAGGTGTGGGATGTTTCGTGTGAGTTTATTGATAAAATGAATTATGAAGGTGAGAAGGGTATTATGTGACATATGTGTGGGATGTTATGTGAGTTTAATATCTTGTAATGGTTTTATAAAAGCGACTAAAGGATTTGTGGAAGTGTTAAAGAAATGTGAAAAGTGTTGTAGGCAATTTTGGTGTGAGTTTGATTTCAAAATGCATTTGAATGAAAAGTGGAATTTTTGGCTTGTGTGATGTACATGGGGATGTTTGGTTAATGTGTAATGTGGAATTGATATTTTCATGTGATAACTATACTTCTTGGATTGTTGAACTTGTTTGAGCACAAAGGGAAAACCCGAGTATCTAGGTGGGTGGACGTGTACTAGTATGCTAGTGAATCCATGGGGTTTGGCCTCAGTTTCACATAGCAAGATTGAAGCTTACAACTCCAACTAAACTATGATGATGATGATTGGGGACCACTAGGTTATGGGTATGATCCCAACTAGTGGCTCGTTCACAAGAACAGATATTTTATTGTGGTTACTCCCACCGAGATACGAGGTACCTGGGACCCACAGCTAGCTAGTGCCTAGGGGTTATTTCCTATCACTTGTGCTCATTAGATCCTTTGTACTTACCATCGGTATACGGTATTGTTGGCTGGAAAATTCAGTAGATTTGTTATTTATTTTAAAATTATTGTTCCTTTAAAATTATCCCACATGAAAACTGTTTTCATTTATTATTTCATCCTTTAGAAAATTGTAACTAGCATTTCTTATTTACAAAACTTGCAATGCTTTTTGTCATGAAATGTTTATCACATGGAATCTCATAGAGGTGGTATCCTACTGTGCTTTCGCTCACACCCTACTTACACCTTTGGGTGTAAGCAGACTTGCTTATTTTATGTCACAGGTTTGGGTATAGGTTTTATGCCTTTGGTTCGGGTTTTTAGCAGTCCATCGTGATGCAGTGTCGTGGAGATGGCTTGAGGGCGGTGCCTCTTTCAATGTGGAGGTTCTTGGGCTGTCTTTTCTTGGGTTTTTACCTTTCTAATGGTGTTAAAACATTGTTTAAAAGTGTGTAATTCAGTTCTGAATTTTAGTAAAAGATGTTTTGTTTTGAAAAATCCAGATCTGACTTCTTTGATTCATTTGTTGTTTTAAGTATAAAAACTCGGGTAAATCATTCCCAGTTTTCAGTTTTTAATACCCAGGAACCTATGCCAGCCCGTGGGGATCGGGAACGCCCTTCGGGCCTTGGCACGGGCTGGGTTTGGTGTCGGTTTGATGGCGACCAGATCTGGTTCGTGACAAAATGGTATCAGAGGAGGTTAAGGTTAACTCTTTGGGTCATGTTATTTGGGGAAGAGTCAGGATAGTCTAGAGTTAGGATTGTTGGGACATGGAATTCTAGTTATGGGTAGTGTGCCTGATCACCACACCTCATAATGGGATTCAAGTTTCCAAGAGAAGTCTGGATTTATCTAAGTCCTTCGGTTTTCTTGGTTCGATGATGATTAAGGGAAATGAAAAGAGAGTTGGGTTAATGGTCCTAGTGAGCTCGTAGGGCCTGGCAAGCCATGTGGAGCCAAGTATATTCCCTATAACACTCTCTGTGACAGTGAAGTGATTGTAATATGGCCGCCAACCATATTTTCAAATCACCCACTGAAACTAGTTTCCTCTCACATTGTTTTGTTCTTTAGTTTTGAAATCTTGTCACTTTGGTTTTAAGGTGACTTGGTTTTAAGAAGCGTAAAGTTTTTATGAAATGATTTTCAAATAAAGAGGGAATGTTTTGCTTTATGAAATGGCAGAACTGAATTTTCAGAATTGTTTTGAAATGTAAAATGGTGTACTTACACCTCTTTGAAAGCTGGAACTATATTGATGTTGGTTTTGAAAAGTGTTTCCAATAGAGTTTTCTAAACAATCAGAGTGTGTTTTAATGGGATGAGATGTTTTGAAATTGATGTGAATATCTTGAAAGTGAGTTATTTTCTAAATGGTTGTGACTTTGTGAATATTTTAGTAAGATGTGATTTGGGATTTTGATATCGTGGTTATCGGTTTTGAGAAAAAAGGATGTGTTGGTTGACCGTTTTGGTTTTGAAAAGTGGAACAAATATTTGTTTTAACCTTTGGTATTTTCGTGAGCAACCACATGAATTGGTTTATATGGGATGATGGATGGCTGATGGAATTACTGGATGAGTGTCGGGAGGAATATGAGGAGGGTGCCTGGTGTGGCACAGAAACATACATGTGTGAGGCCCATGGGGTACCATTGGTGGATACGCTAACTGCGGAACCATTGGTTTTCAAAGAAATGTTTTTGAAGAAAAAACATGATGTCTTGATGAATTGTTTGGGATGGTGTATATTATGTGTTTTTGGAAAATGTTGATGTTGTGGGATGTTTTGAGTCCAAGAACCCCTCCTGTTCGAACTGTGTTTTGGGTTTGTGTTTGTTCGGTAATCTGGGTAGAAGGTCCGGTTAGTAGTCCCCTATGATATATGTTTTAGGACACATTTAAGGTGGTTCCATTGATGAGTTTGGATCTGTTTTGTGGTATGTTTTTACCAATGGACCAGCTTGGTTGGGTCCCTGGGTTCTCTCTTTGGATAAAGTACACCCCCATTAAGGTTTAGTGCACAACTGACGTGAAACCCAGATTTTTTTTCCATTAGAAAATCCTCTAGTTGATCCATGTAAGGAATCTTTTCTTGAGATTTGTATAATGAGTCTACACCATTTACTTTATTGGTTTTTTTGGATCCTCTTGTTGCAGAAGAGTGCTCGTGGATTGTTGAAAGAGACCTTAGTTTCTTAAGCTACCTAATTCATTTAAGGTGAAAGTTTTCTGGGGTTGTCAGTATGGATAGTGTTTAAGAGGGCCTCTAAGTCCTTTGTACTCTCTTCGAAGAAGGGGTTTATGTTAAACCACCAGTGTGGAAAATCTGGCCACGAGAGGCTCTTATGGACATTTTCTGGAATGTTGTGATGTTTGGGGGTGTTGTGTAAGGCCCCTTCCTTGTATTATTTCTATCAGCCGCTTTGGTCATGTTCGGTGACACGATGTGATGTCGCGTGCTCGTTTGATTGTAAAGGTGAAGTTGTACAATATTTTGTGAGTCTATTTTTTTCAGAAGTGTTTCTCATTTTGGGAGATCTCTACATCCTCAATTTTAGAGGAAGGTGTTTATATGTGTCCTTTACTTCTATTGTTTCTCACCCAAAAAAAAACAAGGTGTGATGTTTGTGCATCTTATAAGCCCTTGTTTCTGTGAAATATCGAGTTAGGGTAAAGTGAGTTCTGGAGTGTGTTATGTCCTGGTGAATCCATCTAGGATTGTGTGTAGTTGTTTGTAGCATCGAAAGAAGAAATTATATTAGGGGTTTTCCAAATCACAACTGCGAGGCCAAAGATGCTTCAATCATTCCAGCTCCAGCCATAGGTTCTGGAGAGAAGCTGACACATAGTCAAAGGAAATCCCAGTGTAGTTTTTAACCTTGTAAAAAGAACTATTCTCAGTATGGGAGATGGGAATAGTTTAAACATTTGATGTTTTCATCTTTCTTCTTTTGTTCCCGTTTGGTGGAAAGAGGTGGAGGGCCTCATCCCCATGTTATCTCCCAATGACTTTCTTTTCCCCTTTGGTTTCCTTTGGGTTTGGGGAAAGGTTTTGGATTTGTCTAGACATGTTGAGTGAACATTTAGTAGTAACCATTCACCCGAAAAACATGTAGGTATAAGGATTCACATGGTTAGAGCACAGTTTCCCAAACTGCATGGGCTAACCGTGCGGTTTTCCCAACTCTTTAAGTTTTGGGGTCTATCTGTGTCGGCCCATATTTGTCAGTTAAGATTGTTAGTTCTTATGGTGGGGAGCCCATTTGTGTATCCTTGAACCAGTAACTCACTTTTTTCCTTGGTCTTGGCTTAGAAGTGGGTATTCTTATTCGGAGATATATAACCCCCTACATCTTCCTTGGGTAAGCATTGGGATTGGAGAGTTCTCAATGGTTTAGTTATATCACAGTAAGTGTAACCTTGTTTGATGTTCTTGTTTGTTTGGGTAAATTTCTTGAGCCTTGTTCAGATAGTGTTTGAAGGGTTTTCTTTTAGGATAAATCAGAATGTGATTGATCATTTCAGTAAAGAGGTGTATGTTTTGGTTGTGAAGTATTCCTTCCTTAATGGATCACTAGAGGTGTTTTGGCCTTTGGGGGCAAAGCTTAGCAAATGAGTCCATTTTTGCCTTTCGGTTGGGTTTGTTTTTTTTTTCTTTGTCCTTGATGTGGCTTTCCGAGGGCGGAAAGTTTTTTGGTGGGGAGAATTGTCAAACACGTGACTTTTTTATATATTCATATTTCATTTAATTTCCACTACTGATTTTTTTTGGGGGGTTTACCACTCATTTTGGTGAAAATGGTGGGTTTTGAAAATTTGGGCCAAACCGCGAGCCCAATTCCAGATTTAAAAACTATTTTTTTTCTTCTATAACTCCTTCAATTTTTACTATTTTAAACCCATTACAATTCCCAATTGGCATACGATGATATATTAAAATCAACATATCCCTTTGGACCACATATAAATCCAAAATCATGATGGATTTCGGTTTTTGATTTAGGTAATGGGCCTGCCCGTAGGCCCATTTCCTGCTTTAAATGTGTTTTTCAAATTTTCCATAACTCATTCATTTTTTACTGTTTTCTCGTGATTCCACCTCCCTCTCAAATACAGTAGCCCGAGGATCACCCCCATTGTCGGTTTCGCAATTTTGGAGCTCAGGTGAGCCGCGAAGTAGAGAATTCTTTCATACTCTTTCTCAAATCGACCAGATTTGACGAGGTAAAATGAATCTTTCATAAATCCTTCAATTGTCATATTTTCCCCCCATTTCCGTCCCCAAATGACCTAATATGACTCCTTCGAACCTCTATACCAGTTTTGGGTACTTGGAGATGCATAGTTAGGTGGATTGGGGCCGATTTCTTCAAGATATTTCAAGTAAGGGAATTCCTTCTTGGTTCCTTCCATCCTCTTTTAGTTTTATTTCCTATTTCATGAAGTTCCTCATGTCCAGAAGTTAGGTTTTGACCCTAAGGTCTGATTTGGTATCTTTGGGGTCAATTTTCGGTGGTCTAGGTTTGGATTTATATTCCTTGTGGTGCGGCGGTGGTGCGCTTAAGGTTTCGCGCCAAGTTTTGAGGGTTTCGACACAAAAGGTAGGTGATTCCATGTGTAACCATTTTATGATGAGTTAACTTGATTGGTTTATTAATTTTGTATGTTTATAATCTTTTTTGTGTGGTGTGAAAACTGTTTTTGATGAATTTGGTTAAACATTTAATTTTTAGTTGTATTTTAGCTTGAAATTGGGTACTTTTCATGTGTGACTCTTGGGGTAATGTTTGGGTTTAGTTTATAACATATGAAAGTGATTTATTAGTCTTGAAAGGGGATGGAAATTCTGGTTTGGAAATTCCTTATTATTATGTGGGCCTTGAAAAGTGGTTTTTGATTGAGTTTAAGGTGTAAAACTGTGTTTTACTTCTTGAAGGTGATTTATGAAAAATGTGTTTTTCATGTCTATCTTTGTGGTATTATTTGATGTATTTTTATAACACTTGGGGGTGGTTTAATAATTTTTTTAGGGATAAAAATTCTGTTTTGGATTGTTATTGGTATGATTTTGGTTTTGAATGAGGGGTTTGAAATGGGTTTAGTGTGAAAACAATGGTTATACCACTTGGGTTTGTTTTATAAAAATTGAAAATGTTTTATTTGGTTAAACAAAGTTGGAAAAGGGTGTATATGTAATGTTTGGGTGAGTGTGTTCACCTAATGTGGGTTTTTTAATGGTAAAGTGGTGATTTGAGATGTCTAACATTTTTAGAATGTTTTATAAATTGCCGAAATTTTTTAATAAATTGTGTTTTGTGTGCGAAACACGGGTGTGGGATGTTTCGTGTGAGTTTATTGTTAAAATGAATTATGAATGTGAGAAGGGTATTATGTGACATATGTGTGGGCTTTTATGTGAGTTTAATATCTTGTAATGGTTTTATAAAATCGTTTAAAGGATTTGTGGATGTGTTAAAGAAATGTGAAAAGTGTTGTAGGCAATTTTGGTGTGAGTTTGATTTCAAAATGCATTTGAATGAAAAGTGGAATTTTTGACTTGTGTGATGTACATGGGGCTGTTTGGTTAATGTGTGACGTGGAATTGATATTTTCATGTGATAACTATACTTCATGGATTGTTGAACTTGTTTGAGCACAAAGGGAAAACCCGGGTATCTAGGTGGGTGGACGTGTACTAGTATGCTAGTGAATCCGTGGGGTTTGGCATCAGTTTCAATTAGCAACATTGACGCTTACAACTCTAAATAAACTATTATAATGATGATTGGGGACCACTAGGTTATGGGTATGATCCCTACCAGTGGATCGTGAATGAGAACAAATATTTTTTTTGTGGTTGCTCTCACCGAGATACGAGGTACCTGGGACCCACAGCTAGCTAGTGCCTAGGGGTTATTTCCTATCACTTGTGCTCATTAGATCCTTTGTACTTACCATTGGTATACGGTATTGTTGGCTGGAAAATTCAGTTGCTTTATTATTTATTTTAAAATTGTTGTTCCTTTAAAATTATCCCACATGGAAACTGTTTTCATTTATTATTGCATCCTTTAGAAAATTGTAACTAGCATTTCTTATTTACAAAACCTGCAATGCTTTTTGTCATGAAATGTTTATCACATGAAATCTCATAGAGGTGGTATCCTACTGGGCTTTCGCTCACACCCTACTTACACCTTTGGGTGTAAGTAGACTTTCTTATTTTATGTCACAGGTTTGGGTATAGGTTTTATGCCTTTGGTTCGGGTTTTTAGCGGCCCATCGTGATGCAGTGTCGTGGAGATGGCTTGAGGGCGGTGCCTCTTTCCATGTGGAGGTTCTTGGGCTGTCTTTTCTTAGGTTTGTACCTTTGTAATGGTGTTCAAACATTGTTTAAAAGTGTGTAATTCAGTTCTGAATTTTAGTAAAAGATGTTTTGGTTTGAAAAATCCAGATCTGACTTCTTGGATTCATTTGTTGTTTTAAGTATAAAAACTCGGGTAAATCGTTCCCAATTTTCAGTTTTTAATACCCAGGCACCTGTGCCAGCCCGTGGGGATCGGGAACGCCCTTCGAGCCTTGGCACGGGCAGGGTTTGGTGCCGGTTTGATGGCGACTAGATCTGGTTCGTGACATTAGGCATAAAAAATTCATTTTTGGATATTCATTTCTTATAGAAAGTCATGATTTAGAATTTTATCGAAGCACAACCAATGGATGAAATAGTGACATTGAAGTAGAAATGTAAAAAGTATGTATATTTCTTTATATTATTATATAGAAAAATTATTCTGCATCATTAGGAAAATGATCATGAAACAAAAATTTCATCATATTAACTTCATAGCCGATTAATCAAAAGGAATTTTAAATCATCACAGATTTTTGGTTTTGAGATCTTTAACATTACATTGATTATTAACTTTTTAATGATCAATATTATCAATCAATATCAATAAATATTTTGGATTTTTATCCATATCAATACCTTAACATACCAAGATATTTCTCATGCAAAGAAACATAGTTATGTGTTATTCTATATGATCATTGTACTCCCATTTCTATATTATTAAGAGGATTTTTTATTAACCCTTTTTATAATTTGTGTTTTCAATAAAAGAATTTTCAATTATCAATCCATTAATTTCATAGTATAAGATCAAATTGTGATGAAATCATATATTTTTTGTGGGGAGAATGTGACACCCAAAAATATTAAAATAATAATATTATATTGTATGGAGTATGTGACACAAAACACTAATCATTAAAAAAACATGATATATATTTCGTTATATTTATAATCTCAACAGCTTGTAGAACATCAACACTGATTCAAAATAGTCCTTAATATAATTTTTCATTAAAACCTAGTTTTTAACTTAGAATATATGAATATTAATAACAAAATGATGAAAATTAGAATTATATATTTTTTATAAACAAAATGAGAATCATTTTACACATAATGAAATGATTTAAATTTTTTTTATTTTTTATAAAAGACGATATAATCGTGCTTTCGGAACATAATTTGAAAATAATTTTTAAAATATTTAAATAATTTATTTCATAAAATGAAATAAATTTTTTAAATCTTAATATCATGATTATTTTTGAGGTAATTTTTCCGATTTTTATTAAATGTTTCATTTTTTCATTGAATAGTGAGAAATGCTAATTTTTTTTGAAAACTACATTTTCCTTTATATAATTTATATGGTTAAATTATATTTTAAATTATATTTAATTTAATATAATATTAGTTATATTGTAATTTAACAAATATTTTCATTTTAATAAATTTATTATTAAATTTTTTTCTTCAAACCTTCTATAATTAAGATAAGTTTATCTTTAAAAACCCCCCTTTTCATCGCATCTGTGTGTCTTATTTTAAATTGATTTATACAACATTTGTGATTTGTATATGGTAAAAAGGATTGAGAATTTATAATGTGAAAAATTTATATTTTATAATATGTTCATATTAATTTTTTACCAATATTAATATTGAATAAAGTTAAATATAATTACAATAGTTAAGGTAAAATGAATTTATTGGGGGTTATACTAAATCAATAATGGTCAGAATGACCTAAAAACTTGTATATAATATAATTTATGGAAATATTAAGACCTTATAATTTATATTACTTATTAATAATCCATTTTTCCCATTTTTTATTTGAGAAGCATAGCTACAGCTTTTTGTTCTCAAATAATTCAGGTTTTCTACTCACCACACTTATAAAGGCCACCTACTTTGTACTATTCATCACATTTTAAAACCCTTTTGGTTTTACCAATTATTATCTAAATAATATCCCAAATTTCATACCCTCATGCTATATGTAATTGGTTTTCATAAATATACTCTAGTAATATTTAACTGTAATCTTAATTAGGTTGTTTGAGAAGAGGTAAAATCCATAGAAATGTGTTTCTTATTTAATCATCAACCTATTTAAAATTTTATTAATCAATGATTATATAATAACACCGGTAGTTCACATATACAAGGATATTAATATGTTCATGTGATGATGTATATCCATCTTCACTTCCCTAAAATGGGAAAAAATCACGCATGTGTATGGTGGCCTACTACCTCATGAAATGATGTGACATGTTTTCAATCAACAGCTCCCACAATTGCGGATTATTATAGATAGAAAGTACATATATGGTATTTAAAAAAAATTATATCTATTAATTATTTATAGCATGTATAACTTTTTTACTTCCTATTCCATGGGAAATATTATAATGTCACTTGTGTGTACGACAGACTACCACCTCGCAAAGTGATGTTATTCATTTTTCAAAAATATTTTACATGGATAGTAAGAAGGATAATATTAATGAATATATTTTATATAAATTAAATAATAGTGGTATTGATGAAAATTTTATCATTCTAAAATTATTATATGCCATTTTATTCATCTCTTTTAACTCACTAAAAGACGATAACATTGTTCATGTATATATAGACTACCACCTTCACAAATCAATGTGACTCTCTTTTTATCACAAAACCATATAGGTGATATATATATATATATTGTTAAATAAATAATAATGTATTTATAATATAATGACCATTATAATAAGGTAAAATATTACATACCTCCTTTCCATAAAAATATCTGAGAAATGGAAACATTACTCATGAGTAGGTTAAAACAACGTTCTTCATGATCGTAACATACCTCATTTATCAAAACCTAATTTCATGATTTGTATTAAAATTATAATTGGGGTTTTAATATGATAATTATGTCATTATTATTAATCATGTTATTATATAAATATATAATATTCATAATAACTATATCTTTCATGAAAAAACATTCTTGAGAAAGCAAGGAAATAAACACCCGAATCAATGAATATAATGAAATATTATTAACAAACGGTTGATAAGATGTAATGAGAGGATCATTAATATATTATAAATATTTATATAGTTCATTAAAAAAGTAATTTACTATTTAAAATCACTATACATGAGGATAATAACATTCAACCAAAAAATCTTAAGGCAATGGACTTCGTCTCAATTTCCCTTAATTGAGGCATATATTATTATTTTGAACCTAATTTATCTTAAATTGTGTTAATAATTCCTATTTGAAATATAATATAAATAATATTTAATGACTAATGAAATTTAATGATGCAATTTAAAATATTTCATCTAAGGGTATTTGACTTGAAATTTATCATGTTGTAATGAATTTTATAACTCAATGTATTTTTACTGGGTTATATTTCTTCTTTATTGTTTTTGATATTATATGATTATGTGTTTAATTATTTTTTATCATATTATTTTGTATGTTCTTCTGTTTTAGGTGTATATAAACTTTACATATATAATGTATTTACTGATTAATTACCACTTCAACTTTATGATATTTGTAAGGGTTTATTTCACAAATTCATTTTAATTAGGATGTTTTATAATTGAGTTTACATTGAAGGAAATTATTTAATCATATTCCAATAAACTACATTAATTTATTTATCAACCATTTATTTATTAATATTTCATGTAATTGTATCATCTTCTTACTCATTGGTACTTAAAATTGTTTATAATGTTTTTTAGAAAAATACAACATCATTTTGCTCTTCGGTCAAGAATTTCATTTCCCCCCAAAACAATGGTTTCTAAAAAAATCAATTTTTCTTATAATTTTCCAAACTGGTTTATTATAGAAAGTTTTAACCATAATTTACTTTGTTGCACATTTTTTATAAGTATCATCATGTAAGTTTACAAAAAATTACTATTTATATTTTTCATAAAAATATAATGGAATCCTTTTTTTATGTTTTATTACATATATGTAATTTTATTTCCTCGTGACCATATAATTATTTAAATATTACTTTATAATTTTAATGTGTTTTATTACTTTATAAGTTTTTTTTTCTAAATTAAAATTATATTTTACTCAATTTTTTTTAAATATTTTTTAATTTTATTTTTGTTAGTCAATAAGAACAACCATTTAATATACATATAATCTACTAGGTATATGTTGTGTTCATACTATCTTTATTCTTCCTCTAGATTTCCAACAATTATTTTGACATTTTATAGTATTGATATTTACTTCTTTGATTTATTTTTTTAGTTATTTACACTCCCTTGACTTATTCACTTACATATGATCATTGGATGTCAAATTTACCCTAAAAAATATAAATTATTTGTTATAGATATTCTTATTTATTATTCATTATTTCATTTATTTATATGTTGCTTTAATTTTAAATTTATTCGATTGATTGGGTAAATATTGATAAGTTGTATTCTTTATACAATATAGATTTGTGACGATAAGGAATATTGTTTATGAATTAAAATTATTTTTGGATATATGAGGTATTATTTGGTAATACCGATATAGGTGGATCCCGTTTATAAAATGATTGATGATAGATTTATTTCATGCATACATTTTTTGGTATTTAAAGGTATTTCTTTGTGTATTTAATTTATTAATATTTCTGATGTTTGGAATGTTTGACTTGTTTTATGTTTTATGGTTGGAAACAATGAATATTTTTAGGAGGGGAAAAGTGGAGAATGGATGTGCTAAAATAAACTTTACTATGTGCCATCATATTTTTGACAAAGCATGAAACTAGAAATTATAGAGAAATATAATTAACATTTCATGTATTCCATTTACAGGATGTGATTTTTTTAGATGAGTTTCTGGAAGGCTCATGCTCAAATTCATGATGCCAAGAAATTAAAATATTACACATCATGTAAATTATTACACGTCGTGTTATTTTTGAGAGTAGAACAAATAAATGACACATGGATGAGGCTATGGTGGTATTCCTTATAAAATTATGACTTGGTTGAAAATTAGATACCATTAGGGACCAGAGGGAGTACCGCGACACAGAAATATGACTTTTAGATGATGGATTGATGATTTTTACCCCTACTTCACCACTACTATTCTCTACTGTTATTTCTCGGGTCTCTATAATGATAGTTCTCATCATGCCTAACATGAACGAGTAGTTTCTTTTTTTCAGGTTATGGGATTGTAGGGGATGTGTAGTGATGGAGTTATTTATACATATTATTCTTGTTTGGGATTGTTTCAATCAATGTTTATTAATATTAATTCATCTTATTTTGTGTATTGAATGAATATTTCTGTATTCTGATTAATCTTATTTTTTCATAAATTAATTAGAATTTTATTTGTATGATCATTATGATTTTTTTCCTATTTATGCTTAACAAGGGTTTTAGGTCTCCTATATTTGGGATTAAATTATGTATATGACCATTCCAACGGAGTAATCATAGAATTAGTGAAGGGAATCCAGAAGAAAGACTGCTACTGACCCAATTACAACACTAAAAATTAATAAATAAATAATAAAATGAATCACTAGTGCATGAACATGCATATCACTAAACCTGGAATGCCTCTCAAATTGAAATCAAACCCAATACATTCTTAACATTAATTATTTCTCCAAACAATCAGACAATTTCAATTTCAATTTGTTTAATTAATTTAGAACATATGTATTTTTCATGTGGGTTCAGCACTCAGAATTTCATAGTAATATATTTTTTATAGATTTTCTAGGTATTATAAATTATTAATTTTCTGTAGACATGTAGGAAATTAATGACGTCTGGTAGAAAATCAGTCATCAATTCATTATTAATATCAATAGATGAATATGTTGGCTAGAGTATGTTATGTAGGTTTATAGTGTATTCATAACAATGATTTTCAAATTTTCTGGTAAAAGATCAAAATAGTATAGGTATCATTTGAATGAGATGATGAAATATAATAATTAATAATTTCTATAATAGAAAAATCAGTTGTATTATTCATGAGTGATTCTTATTGATATTATATCCTCATTCATTTAATTATTAGTTTACTTATTATATGTCAAGTTTTTTTCAATTATTTATGTTCTTGTATTAATTTTTCCTTATTGAGTTATCTAATAGATTATTGAAATGATAATATCTATTGATTCATTTCATTCACAGTTTATTGATTAAATGGAATGTGATTTTAGTTATTTAGATTTACATATTGATTATAACTTGTCTTATCAAGATATCCATGTTATTTAAATGTCATGAGTTTTCAGTTATTAATGTTTCCATATGGATTACATTTATTGATTCATTATATATTTCACTATACTTAACCCTTACATGGAATTTCAGCTCACCCTTATTTTATCCCTTTCTAAGGAGTCCATGAAGTTTAATATGATTTATATGTAAGGATATGATGAAGGTAATATTGTTAATATCAAAAAACAATGTGTTGTAATTTTTTGTTTCCAAATATAATGTGAGAATCATTTATGTATATTATGATTAACCCAACCCCACACCCTCTAAAACTGGTACCAATCTCTAATTTTCACATACCTGAAGTGAATTTATAAACCCCATAGGCTAGTGACACTCACCCCATCATCAACAAAAACCTAAGGGAATGATTTCAACAAACTTAAAGTAGACAAGATGAAATATATATATATATATAATATGGGAATAAAACGTGGAAAAAGAAAATGTATATATTTCATAACAAAAAGGAAATAAAATAATCTATAAAACCCAAATTCAGCTAAAAAATATCTAACTGACAAGGAAAATAGCATGGAAAAAAACAAATATAGGTACTCCATGTAAATGTCTGGGAAACTCCCACAATCTCACATCCAACAATCCAAAATTTTCAGATAAAAATATCACCACATCACTATGGTTCCATTCCTTTCCCTACATCAAAAGACACACAATGTTCTAAGTGCATTAAATGGGTTGGGAGCGTGTGAGAAAAATAGGATTAATAGGATCCCATCTAGGTGTTCCATAACTAGTCATTGTACAATAATATGAACATCCTCAACATTAAAAAAATACAAGTCTTGAATAAGAATTGAATAGTTTTTCTAATTATAGTATGGTAAAACATTTAATTTACCAATTTTCCACATTTCATAATAAAATTAGTAAAATAGTTTCAAATCATTTCATATAAATTAATTATTTAAATAAAATCATATATTTTATCACATATCATATCAAATCCATTGAATTACAATATAAAATAGTACAATAAATTTCACATGTAACATCAAGATAAATATAACTATTGTTTAGGATATTTTAGAAAATTTTACCCAAAATTGGAAAATATCACGCATCAATCCTATAGATATTGGTATCAAATCTATGTAGTAGAGGAACACCCTAGAGAGTGATCCTCACAACAGTTTCCAATAATTACCTATATAAACAGTCCTAGAGAGAAGAGGAACACCTCATTAGTGAACCCATCTATACAATTAATAGATAGAGAATATCACTAAACCATCCTCCAATATACCCAAATAATCCCATGAAATCAATTTTCCAAACCATTTCATCAAATCCACATTTAAAACCAATTTTGGAAATAAATTTCAAAATGAATTTAAAATGTCTTTTCTTTTCTTAAAATAAGCAGAAAACTATATTTTCTCAAAAACCCATTTACACACACATAAATAAATCTTTATAATTTATTTATAAAACAATTTATAAAACCACATTTATGGATTTAATCTAATATAGTATAGAGACGGAATCATCTTCCTAAAATTTTGGCCAAACACGCCCCTAGTGAGATCCGCCAATAATAAATAAACACAATGTCAAAAGAAGAGGAACATATATTGATTCCCAAATATTATAATTACATCGCACAAAAATAAATGGTGGAAATGGTAGATCATAACGACTCTCAGAGAGCATACACCGGCCACACCGCAACCAATAATGGATCAGCCCTCATAATAATATCACTTAACTGATCTTGATGGAACAACACCGTATGATAAATGGTTCAGAAAAAACTGTGAAATAGTGCTTCTATGGTCAGGGTAAATGAGGAAATAATAATATTATTTACCTGGTTATATGTATTTAAATAACATTAATAATCAATCATTGAACAAATAAATCTAAAAGGAGCAGATGTCCCTGAGATTTCACCAGAGTGTTACTTGGTCAAGAGAGAAGAGTTTTCAGTTGAATGAATAATCAAACACCTAACCTTACAAATTATTTTGATTAAATAAATTTACATTCATATAATTCTCAATTAAAAAGTCCAACTAAAAAATCTAACACCTCAAAAAAAAATAATGAACTCAACCATTTGACAATGTGCAAACTATTCAAAGTCTATAATCTTCTAGTGCCTTGAACCCAACTCATGAAATAATTCCAAAAACCAATATGAAACATGAACAAATTTTATAGAATGTAATTAATTCATGATGTGTAATCATTTCAAGCTATGAAATCTCCCAGTATATAGTAAATATTCTAGACTCTTATCCAATTCCATTCCAACACATCAATTCTCTGAACTCAAGGAGAACCCATCAAAACATGTAACACATTTATACGCATACTTGGTTAATTAAAATAAATATACATATCCCATGATTAGGTAATTTCCCCAATAAAACTTTATTTATCCTTGGGATTCCAAAAAACATCCAAATAAAGGAGAAAATGGAATTATATAAGATATATTCATAAAATTGGGTATTCAGATGTTA
Organism: Viscum album; assembly: GCA_963277665.1. Lineage (NCBI taxonomy): Eukaryota > Viridiplantae > Streptophyta > Magnoliopsida > Santalales > Viscaceae > Viscum > Viscum album. The sequence goes on along the minus strand of OY728143.1, from coordinate 1,038,790,732 downwards.
AAAACACCCAACTATAAGACATTCCATCCATGGGAAGTAATGTGAAGGAACGATGTACATAAAGAGGTGACACCACTAATCCTTCCTCAAGGAATCAGACACCCATATCTCAGGAAAATATAATCAATTCATCTATAATACTATTACCAACATATTCGACTTCATACACAATACATTTACTTGAGATTAAATGATCTCTAATAGATACTCCACAATAAAAAAATCATTCCCTAAATTGTCCTATTCCAATCTCAAAATGTGATATGAATAAAGATATTATTTCTTGAGCAATGATATGTAGAGAACATCATGAATTTTTCTCAAATAAATTGGAAACTCTAATTGAAAAGAAACCAGAACAAGTCGCTTAGTAACCACAAACGGTACAACATATCTTGATTCCAACATTCTCTGATTTACATGATAATAGTGACCCAATATAAGAGAAACATTCATGAAAACCTATTAATGTTTAGATAACTTCAAAGGATTATAATTCTGATATTTTTACAATTTCTATATACTCTGATATATAACCAGATGTGGAAGTATATTCTGAATCCTCGCTTATGTATCCTGAATAGGACTCAATCCCACCAAAGTGGCCTCACCCCCCTATGCACTACAAATATTTTATCTACATAGGTTCTCATTAAATCCATAAATGGATCCATTATTATCAATTAATTATAAGATTTTTATAATAAAAATCAACCAGTCATAGATGTTATCCCATGATCCGCCAAAATCTATGACACGAGCACATAACAAATTCTCTATGAAATAAATAGCATGATCTATCTAACCATTATTCTATTGATGGCAAGATGTACTCATCCCAACCTGAGTCCCCATCATTGCTTGGATACACCTCTATAACATCAATGAAATCATGGGATATGAGTATAAAATAAAGGTAGAAAAAACTCTACGTAACCTGATGATATCATGAACTTATATCTCTCTCTGGTCATCAACTTTTTTCATGTCACTAATCAGAATGAAATGAGAAGACTTTTTCAACTGATCAATCACCACCCATATATAATTTATCCTTTAGGGAGTCTATGGTAATCCAATTTAAATTTTCATAGACACCACATTCCATTTCCAAATTGGAACAGGAAGGGGATAGAGTAATACAAAAGGTTTTATATTCTTTTAATTAATCTAGTGGAATATACAACAAAGATACAAATAATCTGCAATGCCACACTTCATACCATTCCACCAAAATCTATGTGTATTGTCATAATACACAGTCATAGTTGTTAGATGAATGAACCATAAAGAAGTGTGAAATTTAATCAAAACTGGCTCCTCATAGATGTTGGGATGATAAACTAATCCACAAAATGGATAATTACATCTTAAAAGAGAGACCAACCAAAAATTGCCAGCCCCCAAATATGGTTTGTTTAATTTCTATGAACATATATTCTTACTACGGACCATGAATGATTTGCTCAAGGAGTGATCATGGTAACTAAAAAAATTCATAACCACACCATAATCATATTCTAGATCATTCATGTTAAACTTATCGAAATATCCCATGTGGTTCCACTCTTCCATCAATTCCAAAATAGCCCTTGATGGTACTTTGTTACTAAAAGAATCTAAAAAAATATTCCCCTTCACAGGGTTATATGTGATGTTTATTTTAAAAATATAATGGAATTTCAACCACCATGTATATCTTATATTCATGTATTTCTAAATAAAGATATAACTCAGACTCTTATGGTTAGAAAAGACCATGGACATATCCCCAATAAGATAGTGTCTCCAACAATAAAGAAGATTAATACCTATAAAAATATCTAAATCATGATTGGGGTTATTATTATCATGTGGATAAATCTGGAAAAAATATGTAATCCACCGCGTAATTATATTTCAAAATAAAAAAAACCCAAACAAGCACCAGAAGCATCATAGAAAACCTCATAACACATACCAGGCCTGGGTAAGATCAAAATAGTATGCAATGTATGAATTAATTTCTAACCATCCAAATAATTCATACAATTTTCCTCCCATATGAATTTCATCCCTTCCCTAGTAAGATAAGTCAATGGTGATTCCAATATTTAGAAATCCTTAACGAACTATCGATGATATAATGCAATAACAAGGATGATATGAATCTCAAATATGTTTCATGACTCTTATCAATATAAAAAATCCTTTAACATCTTAGGATAAAATGATAATTCAAGATCATAAATTGAATTCTCTAAGAAAATCAATTAATATATCCAGAAACTCCATTTCAAAAGCTTTCCATACATACAATGACTCCTTGGTATATCTAGAACAAAACCCAAATAGTTCTCATGCTCACACTATGAACACAAATAAACCTAAATAGAACCCATAAACAATAACACAATTATATCTAGATACTCATGAAATATCTTACTCATAAAATCAATGAAAACTATTTTAAAGTTAGTTAGAATAAAACAAATCACAAGATATTAATAATGATCATACATGCTCCCAAAAAACTGTCTTTGGTATTTCAGACACTGAAATTCTAAGAAGATGATGAACCACTAAAATATAGATCACTAAAAAGAACATTTACCCCCTTAAAAGATCAATAAAAATCATGAAAACAATGAAATGATAGTATTTATTAACCATTACATAGTTCACCTTTCAATATTCCAGAATCAATTCAATTGAAAAATCTACATTTTTGGAAAAAGAACAAGGGCCACCCAAGGTGACACACTAAGGAAAACAAAATCAACCAACAAAGTATTAATCTCTTTTAACTCTTCTAGTGTTATATGATAAGAGGGTATTAAGATCGACTGTGTACCTTCCACCATTTCAATTATAAACTCTACCTCCCCCTATAGAGGAATCTAGATAAATCATCTATGAAAATGTTAGGGAAGTCCTGAACTATAATGGGATGATCAATATGAGAAGAAACGTAATTGAGTCCAACTACTATAGCCGATGAAAAAATAATAAGATATTGGTGGGAAGGTTTTGCATGACCTGACCTCAGATCCCACTCTCCCTAAAAAATGAGAGATCACATCATCCTCCAAAAGCGATTCATGCTTATGATAACATTCAACCTCACCATGATGATTGAAAATCCAATACATCACAATGTTGATGTCAAATATATCCTTATTGTTAACAAGGGAATACCAAAATAAATATGTGTCAACTATTGATATAGAATAGGAAGATAATTGAATATCATACCTTTTTCTCTTCCCAATAGCTGTCTTTGAATAAGAAAATATAACTTGAAAACCATTAGATGTATAAGAATATCAACAAAACTGGATTAAATGAATGAGTGGTAAGATCCATAATAAAATAATGTATTTTCTACTAAATATGAAATAAATCTGATACCTCTCGCTATCACTGGATGCACATCCACCTCCATCACAAAATTATCTACTACAGGAAGGTGATTAAATACTATGGCTTGTTTCTAGAGATGTTAAGTCCATGAATCATCCAACTACGATGTAGTAGCCTTTGGAGCTAACAATATTTGACCATAATGTGTCATATACATAGAATAAAAGAAACACTATAAATTAACATAGTTCGTACAACCAATACATATATACACAGGTGGAAATAATAATTCTCATTGTTCCCAACCTTCCCACACTGGTATCATTTCAGGGGAACACTACTAGGTATAACTAAAGCAGAAGGGGAGGAATACCACTGAGAACCACAACCATTACTCCTACAATGATCTTTACAATTCCTCTTTTTCAACCCTAGACAACTGAATCTACCTCTAGGTGGTAGATAAGGGGAAGAATAACCAAACATTCTTAAAGTATTCATCTATACCATCATTTCCATATCTGTTTATTGGTGTTGGTAAAAATATTCCTCATAAATAACTATTACCTAATATAAATTCACAAACCATGCATATACATCTTATTATTTATTCTATAATTCATTACTAGCTATGGAGAAAAATTAACTAGATTCAAAAATCACTATTGTACACTAACACTGAATACATTCTATATTTCAAAGAGGGGAAATCCATATACTTATCCATCATCAATGACTCATGAAGATATTACTGGATAATGAGATAATGAAACCCTTATAGTATAAGGCCACATGTCTATCTACCTATACTACAGGATCCCACCATCGCTTGGTGGGACCCCTGAAGTCCGAACACCTCACACATCACCATTATACTCTCAGGTGTATCTAGGTTTTTAATGATATGATATATCTTTTGTATATACTCTTCCAATTGTTGAAATTTATATGTAACATTAAATGATTGTGTATTATAACATAAGAACTCTTATGATTGAAGGTTATATCCTCTAGGTCATGGTTCTACCTTAAAGACTCTATTCTAGACTTTGGGAAAATTTTGATTGGTAGAATGAACTAACCACATGATTTCCTTGATAATATTATGATCTAGTGATGGATTCGTATAATTATAATCTATTGAACCCTAATAAGAAACCCATGGAAGATATCTTGAAGGAATACCATTTCACACAAAAATATAATTAGTGATCATAAAAAAGAACAATATCTATTTAAATGAGAAAAAATATGAAAAAACTGACATTAAGATAAATAAGTCAAAATTGAAGTCATGCATTCTAAAATACCATAGTTTCATGATTCCAATCATATAAATATTTGACCATTCACTCACCACAACCTAACTCTCATGTGGTGACAATCCTATCTCCAACCAATAAAATTTTCCAAGATGAGGACACTTGAGCACATAACTCCAATGATACCAAACTATTATAATCCCAACTCAAATACCAACTCAAATCAGTACTCATCTAAAATTTCCACATGCCAGAAGGGTGTTCCCAATCCCCATGGGATGGGCACTAGCACCTGATCATCCAAAACAACCCAAGGGAATAATTTCTCCTAGTGTGAAGGTTAAAATATGACACACACACACACACATATATATATATGTGTGTGTGTGTGTGATGAGAAAAAGCATTGTAAGAAGAAACATCTATATATATTATAAAAAAGGAAATATAAGAATAAATAAAACACAAGCATAGATAAATAATCTCTAATAGACAAGTTCAATATAAATGTAAAAACAAACAAAAAAATCATAGTGGAATTTGAAAAGGAGATGGAAGCGTTATCTGCACGAATACTCTCTCAAGATCATTTATTCATCCCCTATGGTTTTCCACTTCATGGATTTCTAAATCCCTATACTTCATTCTAATTACCGCATCTTGATTCAGTCGTATCAATTCTATTTCCTCATTTTCCTCGCCTTCTCCTTTCCACAATTTCTACTCTACCTCATGCATCAGTTCTTCCCATGGTTTAGATCTAGGATATAGTTTGGACGCTTCAACCTTCCTTGTCTCCGAAATGGAATGATCGGGGCATCCCCAGTGGGGATTAAAGGACATAGGGGTTAGGTTTTCTCATGAGGTTTTGTTGAAGATGGCATCTTAGAGCTCAAATGATAGTCGATATGGACCTCTCCATCCATTGATCTGACTATAGCTATGGACTCCCTGGTTTGGATTGATGTCTGTTAGTTGTTATGACTTGTGGTTGTGGTTTTTACCTAAGTTGAGGCTTTACTATCATACTGGTTTTTTCAGTGACTCTAAAAGGAATTAATCTTTGGTGTTTAAGAACAACATGGATCCCTTCTAATGGTGGATTTTGTTGGTCTTCATATGCGATTATTTTTTGGATTATAGATTTATCTTCTCTTTTTTCCTGTAATGCGATCATTGGATTCTCTGGAGAGATTAGATCTATAATTCTCTCTTCAGATACTTCCTTGGGTTTTTAATATATGATGTGCTTATTGGCTACTCCAATTTTATTATCTTCATTTGAGTGTTGTGCGATGTGTGAACGTAGTGGATTTTTATACTCCTTTTCTCATTTTGTGCAACATGAAGGTGTTATTTAGAACCGCTGAGTCCAGTAGTGATGATAGTGTTGGATGCATGATAATTGATATTTTTTGGCTGAATTACATGGGTTTATAATTTATCTGGTCTTTCTTGTTTTTTGTATGTCATCCCACCTTTAATTACATAACATTACATCACACATTACAAATATAGGATAAATTAATGTTTAGTGTATTGGAAAAAAGGAACATAATACATGAAATCATAAAAAATTATTATATTATTATTGATTGGATTATTCAACGATCATCCTAAGAAAATTTATTACATCTCAAAACCAATGTAAATACATCAAATGAAATCATTAGAATAATTCCATATAAGGGTAAACAAGTGAACCATTTTACATTTGATTTTGAGAAAAATTGATAAGAACATAAATAATATCAATATTGAGTGAAAAATAAAACATGATTAATTTAATAAATTAAACAACACGAATCATAACTTTTAAATTTGTCTACATCGTTTAATTGAGTCATTCATAAGCATATCACCAAGGTTTGTCACTAAGTTGTCAAAAAAATTACCAGAGTTATTCACTAATGTATCGTAAAACTTCTCATCTCTAGAGAAAAAATTATTTACCCAATTAATTTGAGTTTAATCAGGTTGAAACATGATATGTATTAATTAATTTGAGAAAAATATATAATAATAATACATCTCATAAATATCTCGTATTTAATAAAATAAATGGGTTTCATTTCAAAATCATAGTGTTTTAAAAAGTGTTTAAAAACATGATGGTTTTGTAATTTTAATCCCATGAAAGAGGAGGGTGGATTTAAAGAATGTAAATCCTAGAATTAAATGAGTTAATCTTAACATATATTTTAATAACCCTGTAAAAAATATAGGTTTGGGTTTGAACAAAATAAAATAAAATAATTTCTTGATAAAAAGAATGAAAATTTAAGATGAAAATACGACAACATAAGTGGTATGAAAGATGTTTTTAGAAAACTGTAAAAAAAGATGGGAAAAGGTTATCAAATTTATTAATTTATCTTGATATATTAAAGGGATATAATAAAATTTAAAAAATAAAACTATATGGAAATTTTAAAGAAATATCACATAAAAAATAATTTTAAAGGAAATTAGAGGTTGAGATTTCCCTTACCATGAAGTTTGACTCCTAAAACATGATGATAGATATCCTGGAAAATTGGGGAAACCATGGAGAGATACTTTGGAGGTACTAATATCATAGCTTTAGGGATAGTGAATTAGGAATGAAATATAATTGAGAAATTGGTGGGTATTTATAAAAAAAGTGAGGGAGTTTTTTATTAATATTTTAGGACACCTTTGTAGTGGTATTTGAAAATCCACGGGCTTACCCATGTTATTTTACCATGTAATTGGTAACTTGGGAAAAGTAATATCATATTTTAATACAAAATAGTTTAGTATAAACTTATCATACTAATTATATCATTAATGATGTCATTAAACATACAAAAAACTCAAAATTGAATTTTTACTATTTACTGAAAAAAATATTATATAAAATTCTCATAAATTCACCCTAACCTAATATTGATGTTCTAAATTCAAAAATGAACACTCTTTTATAAAAACAATTTTATAGATATGTTAATTTTAATTTATAATTAAAATCATTATTTACTCAAAAAATATTAGTACTTAACTAATAATTTCTAAAACATTTATTCTCTTATACAACAATATAATTATATCACATTACCAATTAAGATGCATAAATTATATATATACATCCATATGTGAGTTTACTATTCCATTGGTCATATTACTATTCATAAGGGCAATATTACTATTCCAAAGGGTGAAGTTAATATTCACTTGAAAATTATGTTGATCCTATCAGACACTAAAAATCATTCTAATCAGAACCACATATGTCCGTTTTTTTTAAAAATCATTTCACAAAATCAATTACTATAAGTATAAATATTATTTAAATAAAGGGAAAAAGTATTTTTCACTATTCATAAAAAAATGAAACTACGTAGAAAAATACTAAAAATTCACCCTAGATTAATTTTGACATTTGGAATTTAAAAATGATTTTTATTTTACCTTGATAAGTCTCTATGTATGAGAAATCTAGGAAAATTAAAATTCTTACCTTTAAAATAAATTTACCAAATTTGAATCAATTAAAAAAAATTTATTAAGAAAGAAATATTATTAACATGTAATGATGAAATTGATGTTTTATTAAAACAAAGAGATTGCAATTAAAGTATCTAAGACCTCACCACATAACCCCTTATAACATCCACATATGACCTATGTTTAAGGTGTGTGATGGTGATAAACTCTTGGGGTGGGTCTAATAACATCTAACAAGTGGTAATATACAATAACATGAACTCCTCATGTATGTGATTTCATTCAAGATTAACATGTTGAAGCTCAACTTGGGCTTGGTCTAGAATAAAGCCTAGTGATGCCACCTCTTTTCCATGCTCAAAAAAATGGGCCTTGTATAGAAATATTCTACAATATGAGGCCATCGACTCTTCTTTCTACATTAATTAAACATCATCATTTCTATTTATAAATAATTATCATAAAATTAAGATTATAGTTTCTAATGGTAATATTGTCCAATGGTCATATGGAACAACATTCATAATTGACCAACGATCATATAACGGTCAAAACCCAATGGCCAAATAAAAATACACATACTTAATTATTAATGGGGTATTGTTTTGTTGTGTAAAATATTATAAAATACATTTTTATGAATGAATTATCATTCAAAAATTTCGGGGTGTTTCATTATAATCCTCTTAATAAATTTTTCCCTAAAATTTCATCTCGTTCTCTAAATTGTGAAAAGGTGAGGGTACTTTTACATCACCGTTTCTTCTAGTTCTAATTTGGATTCTTCATATTTTTGGTTCCTCCACAACACCTTAAAGAGTTGGGTAGTATTGTTGTGTATATTTTTGTCTCTATGGTCCAGGATCTCCACCAGATTATCCTTATAAGAGAGGTAATTTTATATTTGTACCAACTTCAGATTTAGTACATCTGAAGAGTCAGATATGTACTTCCTCAATAGAGATATGGGAAAACCATTGTGAACATGTTCTTGATTTAGAGGAAGTAAAAGATGATGGTCTACTGCTCTTACATGATCAATGATTTCATAGTGGTCAATGTTTTTAGTGATGAGATTTCCAGTATTTACAAACATCATGACTCTCTTCCAAGGTGAAATTTGAGGAAAGACTTTATCACCAACATCAAACTCTATGTCACTTAGACGGTTGTTATCATAACTATTTTGCTGAATCTAAGTATAATTTAAGTTTTTTAGTATTGAATGAAGCTTTTTTTCATCTCTTGTACATGTTTATGCGCAATAAGCTTTCTCTCATTAGATTTATCCCAAAAAGTAGGATTTATATATCACTTCCCATTTAGATATTTGTAGGGTTCCATTTGAATGCCCGATTTTATGTTGTTTTTGTATGATAACTTGCCTAATGGTATATAATTATCACATATACTTTTAAATTCCATTGACCAAGTTTTAAAAATATCCTGGAGTTTTTGAGTAGTCCTTTTAGATTTTATATCATTTTGGGATGATAGGTCATACTGAAATTCAATTCGATTATCATACCACGTTGAAGCATTCTCTATAATTTTGATGTAAACCTTGGATCACAATATAAAATGATATAATGTTGAACTCCATGAATCCTTACCACATACTTCGCGTATATCGTGGAAAGTTGGTAAATAAATAAATTTTCCCAAATAAATTTAAAATGATAATTAATGGTGAAAAATACACTATAACTCATATATCATTATTTCTGTTAGAAGTTTTTAGGAGACTAGTGACAAAATCCATAATGATATTGTCCCACTTTCATGCTAGTATTGATAGTGGGTGTAATACACCTTTAAAAAATTTTCACTCTGACTTTAATTTTTGACACACCAGGCACCTTGTAGTATATTTGGTAATCTTTATTTTAATGTTATCCCACCAATAATGATCATGAAGGTCCCTGTACATTTTAGTTCTTCAAGGATGTATAGAGAATGTACAGTTATGAGCTTCATCCATTATATCATTATATATTTATGGAATCGATGGAACAGATATCCTTGGACAAATTTTCTATACACCATCTTGATCAATATTGAACTTAGGAAACATATTATCCATTATAACTTCAAACTTCTTCTACAAAAAAGTATATTCTCTTTAAGATTTATTAATATTCTCTAGTAATGATGGTTGTGAATTAATTTCAGAAAAGTTTGATGGTGTCCCTTTCCTTACAATTCCCATGTACAATTTTACCAAGTCTTTGATAAAAGGATATCCATGAATCCTCTCATTTCAAACACAACATTGTATTTCTTACTTAATTCATTAGTGACATTCTTTTCTCTTTCAAGATGATAATTAATTGAACAATCATAGTCTTTGAAATGTTAAAACCATATATTTTGTGTCATGTTCAATTTCATTTGTGTGAAAATATACTTCAAACATTGATGGTCTATGTATATATCACATTTGTCCAAATAAAGATAGTTCTTTCATATCAGAAGAGAAAAACAAACCATAGACTTCTCAAGATCAAGTATAGGATAGTTCTTCTCATGAGGATAAATCTTTCTAGATTCATAAGTAATGGCCTTTTCATTTTTCAAGAGAATGCACCAAATCAATTTTAGAGATGGATTGATAAAAATATCAAGTCCTCCTATGATATAGGGTAGAGTTAACAAGGGTAAAGTATCCAATATCTTCTTTATCACATGAAAAAATTCTCCATAATCATTTTTCTAGATGAACTTGACTCCTTTTCCAGTTAACTTGGTTAATGGAATAGGAATAAGTGATTTTTTTAAAAAACATCCTATTATATACCAATAATCCATGAAATCTATGATTCTCAGTTTTTATTGTAGGATGAGTCCACTCCTCCACAACCCTTATCCTGGAATGATTAACTGAGATTCTAGAATCGGTTACAATGTTCCCCAATAAAGAAACTTGTTGTAACCAAAATTCATATTTTTTGAACATTCCAAATAACTTCCCCTTCCTTATAGTTTTCAATATAAACCTTATATATTCTTCATGATCCTAAATAATTTTGGAATATATCTGAATATCATCAATAAAAACTACACCAATGCTAACATGGTAGTTTTTAAAGACACTATTCCTCCAATCCATAAAAATGGAGGCAACATTAGTCAAGATAAAGGGCATAAAAACAACTCATAATGCCTTATCTTATTCATAAGGAGGTATTTGGAATATCTTATTTATTCAACCACAATTGATGATAACTAGATAAAATATCAATCTTAGAGAAGAACTGAGCATCATCAAGATGGTAAAATAAATCATCCAATCTTATAAGTGGGTACTTGTTCTTCACTGTGATCATGTTACGTTATCTATAATCGATCTATAAGTGCATCGATCTATCCTTCTTATTTTCAAATGGAAAATGTTCTCCCCAAAGAGACACACATTCATAGATAAAACCCTTCTCCAAAATATCTTGGAGTTTCTTATTTAATTCTTTCATCCCCTTGTTCTCCATTCTATACGTGGTTTTTGAATTAATCTAGAATTAAAGAATAAGTACAATGGAGAAATATTCCTCTCTTTCTGGGTATTCCTGGGTAACCCATCAGTAAATATATCAATGTAATCGAAAATGGTATGGAAATTATCTATTTGACTAATTTTATTTTCTTTTTCATCTTCATCGATCAACTCCATAAATATGGTTATAGGTGGTTCTTCAAGACAAAACATAGGTCGATATATCTCTCATTTGAAACCAATTATAGATATTCCATTAAAGACTAATGTTATTTCTTAACATCTAGAGTTGATTTCACCAATACATTTTTAGAGTCATTCCATCCCTGGTATAATGTCACATTACAGCATGGGAATGAAAAATAGATTTTTAAGTACATTATTTTCACCAAATTGAATAATTAGTATCTATAAATTGTTGATTCTTGGATAATCCCTATTCTGAGGCTGGTGGTGTTTCCCCTCCACTGCCCTTAAATTTGGACATTGATTAGAAAATATACTATGTTTTTTAAACGTGATGCATTGGACTTCAGGTATAGTCTACACCATCATCCATTTTTCATTAGTGTTGGTAATTTTATTCACATCCTCACTGTGACAATTCTGATCAATATGGCCTTCTCTTCCACACTTGTCACATTTCCCTCTATCGAGTAGGTAGTCTGTGAATGCTTCTTCCCAAATTTGTTTAATGTGGAAAGTTTCACTTTCTTTCCTCCTATTCATTACTCAAAGATCCTCCCTAAACTTGGATCCAAATATCTTTTATTTTTATAGGATTTTTAATTCCATTGTGTCTCACCAACTCCATCTCAACCTTTATAGAACTCCTCATGATCTCCTCATAGTTATCATAGTCTCAATTGACACGATTCTTCCGTACGTGTGGTCTTAGTCCGTCGATCAATCAATAAATATCCCCTTTAGGATCCATTCATAATATAGAGGTGTTCCAGGAATGTATTGTGAAGTTGATATAATAGCTTCCCACTGATTCATTTTCATTCTGTTCCAGCTCAATGAATTCCTTCTATATTTTCCTTCACAATAAAAATGGGAAATGATTTTTAAAAAAAGTTACTCTAAACTCTTACCACTCTATAACATCAATATCCTCTCTTGGATTCATATTTTAACCCATTTTCATCACCGATCAGTTTCTCACTCTATGAAGAATCTAAATAAGGTTATGTTATCTTGTTATAAGCAACATAGTATGGGAAATATCTTTTTAATGGAGAGTATCCACTTCTCGGACATCAATGGGATGGTTGATCCACTGAACATTGGTCGTCCATAACTTATAAAGGACTCAATAGAAACTTATTCCCTTCATGGAGAATCTAGAATCATAGCTTGATTCAGCTTATTTCCCATAACTCAGGTAAGTTGATTCATCATTTTCTACAAGGTTTCCATTTTTTATGTCATCGGAAGGTCATCATTTCTTGTTTTATTGCGCTATTCATTTTCATGGTGTCTCATATTTCCCTTCATTCAGTTAAATAAATAAACCTTAGTGAGAAACGTGTTTCAATTAATAATCTTATAGTTTCATGGAAACTTTTATGTCATATAACATCATGCATAAACATGTTTTTCATTAAAAATAATTTAATTTTCTACAAATAATTCACAATTATAAATAAAATTCCTGTGATTAAATAAATATATCATTCGAGAGTGTCAAGCCAGGAGTTAATAAAGACATGTTATCATGAATTAGTCCCCATTAGAGTCTTTCTCAAAGTGGTGTTTTTGAGTTTTACACCTAGACATATATATGTGCCAGAGCCATATCCACTTGTTCGTATCCAAACAAGGATTTATTTGATGAGAAACCACTTACATAATATTTCACCAAAATACCTGGAAGTTTTCTTATATTTAAAATGTTCCTTGAGGTTAATCCTACATATTTAAAATCCAAATTAAAAAAAAATAAACCATACTTTGGTACCAACTAGGGTGTCCTACCCTATAATTACATAACTTTACATCCCACTTTTCAAATAGAGGATATTTTAATGTTTATTGTCTTAGAAGAAAGATACGTAATACAAGAATAAATTAAAACAATATTATATTCCTCTTGAAAGGATTATTAACGGTTTATCCTATGTAAATTTATTTTATCTCGTAACCTAAGGACATATATAAAATGAAATCATGAGAAGAAGACCCAGTAAGATAAAATAATTGAAATAATTAACAAGTGATCTTGAGAAATATTGACAAGAACTTGTAGAATTACAATATGGAAAGAAAAATATTACATGGTAAATTTTATAAATAAAATAAAATGAATCATAACATGTAAATGTGGCTTAAAAATTTAATTGAGTCATTTATAACCATATCATTATGTTTTATCACAAATGTTTCATAAAAATTACCTAGGTTACTCACAAAGGTGTCGTAAAAATTATCATCTCTAGAGATTACATTCATCACCCAATTCATTAGAGCGATATCCAGGAACAACCTTAATATGAATTAATTAATTTTATCCATATATATCATAATAAAACATCTCATAAAAACCCATGGAGAATAAATGAAACATGTTTCATTTCAAAATCACGGTGTTTTATAATGTGTTTAAAAATGACGCTTCTGTAATTTTAATCCCAAAAAAATGTTGGGTTCCATGTATATTAATACAATAATTAAATTATATAATTTTTAGATATATGTGATTACACCTGGATTATATAGATGTTTTGTTATTCAAAAATAAAATTAAATATTTTCATAATAAAAAGAGAGAAATTTAGAGATGAAAATCTGGCAGTGTGACAGGTATGAAACAATTTTTTAGAAAACAATAAAATGAGAAAAGACATGGGTATAAAATTAGTAAAAGTATCTTAATATTGTAATTATATATAATTAAATGGAATAATTACATCATATGGATATTTTAAAGACATATAACATAAAATATGGCTTCAAAGGAAAATAGTGGTTTATATTTTTCTTTCCTTGAAGAGTGACTCCTAAAACTCGATGATCGGGACCTTGAGTAATTTAGGAGACACTGGGAGGACTCAATGAGAGTTAATAATATCATATATTCAAGGATGGTGAATTTTTAAATATATATAATAGGTAAATGGATTTGTATTTATAGAAAATGTGATGATGTTTTTTTCAATTTTTGAGGAAACCTCAATAGTGGTATTTAAAAACCCATGGGATTTCCCATTGTATTTTCCCATGGTATTGGAAACTTGTGAAAATAATATCATAATTTAATCCATAATATTTGACCATTATCTTATCTTATTCATTATATAATTAATGATGTCATTAAGCATACAGAAAACTCAAAACGGTATTTTTAATATTCACCGAAAAACAATGTATCTTAGAAAATTCTCATAATTTCACCCTAATATAATATTTTTGTCCTAAATTCAAAAATGAACTCCATTTTATGAAATTGATTTTATAAATATGGGTAATTTAATTTATACATAAAATAATTTATTTACTCTAATAATACTAATACTTAAATGATAATTTCTTAATCATTTATTTACCTATAATATGATATAATTATATCACATTTCAAATTAATATTCCTAAATTATATCTTTATTTTATCAAGTGGGCATACTATTCCATTAGTCATATTACTATTCATAAGGTTAATATTACTATTTTAAAGGGTCATGATACTATTCAGAAAAATATTATGTTGATTTTATCAGACCTTAAATATCTTACTGGTCACAAACATGTATGTCCGTTTTTTGAAAATAATTTAACTAAATCAATTATTTAAATTATAAAAAAAATTCAATGAAGAAAGATTGTATTTTTCCCTTTTCAACAAAAATATAAAACTTCATATGAAAATACTAAAAATCCACCCTAAACTAATTTTGACATTTGGAATTAAAAAATGATCTTTATTTTACCAAAATAATTACCTAAGTATGAGAAATGTCTCAAAAGTAAAAATTTTACATGTAAAATCAATTTATCAAATTTTTCTCAATTAAACATATATTTTAGTTAGAAAAACTATTCTTTACATGAAAATTATGAAATAATAGTTTTATTAAAAAATGGATTACATTATAAGTATATAGGGCCTCGACACATGACCCCTCATCAAACCATCATATGACTGAACGGTAAGGTGTGCGATGATTATAGACTCTTGGGGTAACATAGATAACATTTCCTGAGTGATAATCTCTACTAACTTGAACTTGTCCCGTATGGTATTTTGTTCAAACATGACATGTTGAAGATCGGCTTGGGCTTGGTCTAGAGTGAATCGATGTGATGGTACCTCCTTCCTAATCTCTGAAAAATTGTCTTTGGATGGACTAATTCTACTATATGAGGCCATAGACTCTTCTATCTATATTAATTATCCATTATCATTTTAATTTATAAATAATAATCATAACACTATGAGTACAGTTTCTAATGGCCATATTAACCAACGTTCATATCGACCAACAATCATAAATAACCAATGGTCATATAATAATCAAAGCCCAATGTTGTAATTAAAATATTCTTACTTAATTATTAATGAGATACAGTTTTGTTGTGTAAAATAATATAACACACCTATTTAGAAAACAATTATCATTCAACATGTTATGGTCATTACAATTTGTCTTTTCCCTGTTCTTTTGTTGTATGTGGTAGTGGTTCCACCTATCATGGATATGATTTTCGTACTAGTTAATTAATGAAATTGAAGGTGTGATTTTTATCATGGGATATTTTTTATCTCATTTGGATAGAAATGCAATATATTAAAGGTTTTTTTGGGTGGGTGTTCTTGAAAGGGGGATGGGTGTGTTGACAACCATCATTCAGACATCTGTTATTCTTCTTGGTGGGTAGATGGGAACCCTGACTTGATCATTCTTAATGATTTTGGTCTGATTTTTATTTCATCCGGTTAACTTGTTGGTGGTATCTCACTAGAAGTATTGGGTGGGTATCTCTAAAGTGACAGAGCAGTTATCACTCCCATCATTAGGTTCTTCTTTCATATTTAGAGTGTGTTAATAGGATTATATTCTTTATTATGTTTCCAATACAATGATTTTTTTTTCTGGGGGAGACAGTTTTTCCATATTGATGTCACTATTGTATTTCCTATTAGAGTTTGATGAATGTTATTCCGTTTCTTAATTTTATGTTTGTTTTTATCATTATATTCTCAGGATCATCTTACCACTATTGTGTGTGGTTTCTTTTGGTATTTTCTTTATTTTTTATGGGTTTCCTCTTCTCAAATTTTTTAAAAGGGGTTATCTTATTTTTCATTTAATAAATATTGATTTACCCTCATTTTGTTAAAAAAACAAACCAAAAATAGATAATCTATGTGATATCATGGAAAACAGCCACCATCTCACCACCAACAAACTAGGAATAGATAAAAAACCTCACTACCTCACTCTATCACCCTGAATTTCCCTACATCAAATGATGTACAACAGACTAAACACAACAGAAGGGGTTCACAGGGTGTCAAATAAATAGGCGCAGAAGGATCCCATCCAAAAGATTCATAACAATTCACTATAAGATAATCATAACATTATAAAGATTAATGAAAACATGTAGTGAATAATAGTTAAATAGTTCTCATTTCAAAAGCATGGTAAACCATTTTATTTCCAATTTTTTAAAATTTCTTTAATAATATAGGTACAATACATTCAATTAATTACATATACATCAAGAAGATAAATAAAATCAAATCATGCATCACATATCCTATCAAATACATGGAATTAAAACATAAAATATTATAATTCGAAGAACAAGTAACATCATACCAAGGATTACTATAGGTCAAGATAGATATGAATCTCATACCCATCCATAGAAAATATCATGCATTAATAATATAGACTTATGCATCAAACATAGAGAGAATAGGAACACCACATAATTTGAACCACCTAATAGTGTATAAAAAATACCTATATCAATGGGACAATGGAGAAGTGGAAGACGCCATGAGTTGACACCCTAATAATATCAACAGAAGATTCCAATTACTAAACCTTACACAAAAGTAATGGATTATCATTTTTAATATTTTCTAATCAATTTCATCAAAAAAAATTCATTAAAAAATATTTCAAAAATCCATTTCACAATTCAATAAAAATTCCATTTATTTTTGAAAAATAATGGGAAACCCATTATTCCCTAAAAAAACTTTTTGAGGCACAAAAATAAATCGTTCCAATTCATTCATAAAAAAATATATAAACCTATATAAATATTGATCATCCAACATAATTTTGATATTGAACCACCTACCTAAAAATCAGGTCGCACTCATCCAAAATTGGATCCACTAAACAAAAATAGACACAATGTCAATAAATGTGGCCCTCGTATTGATTCCCATGTCATAGAATCACATCCCATAAATAATGAATACGGAGGAATGGGTAGATAAATATAGTCACCGTAGAAAAAAGACAAGACACACGATAACCAATAAAGGATTGGCCACCAAAATAATATCGCATAGCAGATCCTGAACAAAAAACACCATAAGAACAACAAGTCATAAAAAATAGCACAATTGTCCTACCACGATCAAGGGAAACAATTAATTGTGAATATCAATTACCTGGTGAGATTTTACACAATAAAAATTATGATAAATATCTAAATGAAGCAATCTTAAAGGATCAGAGGTCCCAAAAAAAATGATAGCTCCTCGGTCATGATAGAAGTGTCTATAGTCAAATAAATAACAAATCACCCATAAAGATCCCTAAAAATCATATACAATAATGATTACATGAATTGAATCCCTTTTATGTCATTTAATTATCTATTAAATATTTTTAAAAATAAACATGATTCCTTGGATTAAAAATATTGATTCCGACCATTTCATGATGTGTAATGTTTTCATGGTATGTAATATTTTCAAGCATTGAACCCAAATCACAACCTCTTTCTAGCCTCCAATACATCACATGAACACATGTCACAACATGTAATGCATTCGTGATGTGAAACCATTTATTGGGGTGAAATAACCCAAAAAACAAAAAAAATAGTCCATATTGTTTTCAAAATCCGAAACCAACATTTTTGTTCAATAAACTCAGGGAGAACCCCAAAATGGATTTAAGACATTTATACCAAGACTCTATTAATTTAGAAAAACCATATACCCTAGAACATTTGGAAACATTCCATAGAAAATGATCTCTATCTTTAGTATTCCTAAAATGAACATAACTAAAGAGGAAAATTAAATGACAAAAGATAAATACTTGAATATGGGTAACATGATATTACATGTCTAGCTTACCAAAACATCCAAAAAATTCCATCTTATGATATGTGATTCCTTATATCTTATGTCAATGTATTAAAGTAATACACTAACTATGGATTACTGGGGTAGGGTTCATTACATTGGATATATTAATTCCAAATATGTATCCCATTTCTCATGACTCAATTTTAATATGTGAAAGAAATTAATTTATGATTTAAATGGAAATGAGAATGAAAAAAAAATCATTAAAATGTATTTTCATGTATAAAAATTTATTCATACAAAATTAAAAAATAAAATTGATTCAAATGAACATAAATATATTATTCATTATATATGGGAACTAATTTTACTATTTATCCATATTAAATTTTTTTTAATTTTGTCAATTCTTTAATAAAAAATATTGTTCTGAATAAAAATAATTATCTTCCACTACTCACTATAAAGTAAAAATTTTCAAAAAAATCCCCAAAATTACATTAAGATTATTATTTCATGAAAATTATGAAATGTACATCCCATTTTTCAAATAAACATTATAAAATTTCAATCAATTAATTAAAATATTTTTCACAAAAATCAATAAAAAACCAATTTTCAAGAAAATGATTTTTTGTAGAATATAATTACGTACTAAAATTCAATGACCATTTCATAAAAATTACTCAATGAATTAATATTTACTTGTATATATTTATATATTCGATAAATTCTATTGAATCCAAAAAATTAAATTTTTAAATTATAACTATTATATTTAAATACTAATAATTAAGGGACAGTTTAAGATTAGTGTTACTTAGGTTATACATAATCAAACATAGACTTTATTTTAAAATCTTAAGATATTCAATTATCCCATATATAATAATTTGTTTCCTTTAAATTTAATATTAACCATAGTAATCAATGGTTTGAAATTTTAAAATACCATTGTTCAAATCCTACATCGTAAAAGGGATAATAAAAAATCACTTGATAAGAGAGAAAGGGATGTGTGAAGTTGTTATAGAGTAAAACAAAATATGTTTATAAATATGAGAACATTAGTGGGAAGTAAATATATAAAAATTGAAGAAATATTTATTCCAAAATAATGATAGACTGTGAAATACAACATTGATCAAAAGGAATTGAATGATAATGATAAAGTTAATGACCACATTACCCTAAACAAAGAATATGTGAAAATACCATTGATTTATGATAAATGAAGGTAATAGGATAAAATTTCTTTTTAACGATATTTTTCTTATATTAAAGGAATTACATTCCCATATATACAAAGAAAACTTGGAAATATACATACTTAAAGAGTATAATGTCAACCATTAATCAATTCCCACAATATTATCATGTCTTTATCAAAATGATGAGTTTTAAATTTGAATTTTTTATACATGAATCACTAAAATCAACTTCTAACAAGTTATATATTTGAATAAATGATAAAAAATTATTCCTCATGTGTTTAAGAATTTACCAAAACAAAAACAGGTTAGAAAACAGATAAGATAATTACTAATATAAAGGAACATTCAATATAATAAATACAACATTAATCTCCAAAACCTCAATAACAACTCTAAAATTTCAACTTATATAATTTGATAATACATAATTAATAAAATTCATCAAATAAATTATGAAAATTTTTATAAATCATAAATCAGAAGAGTTTCCTCACATAATTATCTAAGATTAATTAACATTTATCTCCAATTAATAGTAATAAATCATAATTTTATATACCTACATTTTTGTATTACATAATCATCTAATTTCCAATATATCATAATAATTCATATATATTACTTTAATCATCATAAATCCTCATTAAAAACATATATTCTTCTAAAAGATAATTAAAACATTATTTCTCAAATAGAATCCAATTTTTTCCAAAAATATTTCCATTTACAGTTATCAAATATGGTTCCCCAAAATTATAGTGATCCTTTTCTAATATAACATTAATCAACTAATCACTAAAATAAATTTCAATACGATAGGTATCATATGATAAAAAATATGTTCCTAAAAACAATATAATCTTCGTATGTAAATTTTTATATGTAAAAAACAAAATCATGATAACTCGAACCTTATGTTGTCTAGTGGTAGGCACTACACCCTTTTCACACTTCGATTGTGGGTTCAAGATCCATAACCTTTCTAGATGTGAAGGGTTTTCACCTGACTTATGGGTTGTCCTCTTATAAAAAATATCAATCTAATTCCTAGAGGGTTTCAAAAAATATGATGAAAATAACCCAAATTTGCTATAAAAACAATGATATAAAAATATTTTTATAACATGAATGGTTATCTCATAAATTTTAACAGTCAACCCAAAAATATTAATTTAATTCATATGAAATAATCCTTCTCGTTAAACTTATGTGTGGCATATAACACAACCCAATAATATTTCTCCCAAAATATCATTAATCACCATAAATCCCATCTCTTAAATCCAAAACATTTAGTGTCTATGAATTTGAACATATGATAAAAAATTAAATTATAAACTCATGATGGTATCCATAACACTTAAGTTATTAATTCATGAACATATCGTAATCTAAAAATTTATTCAATCATTTATTTTGATACAATCTATAAGGACTGGGTTTTAAACATTTAATAAATTTTAGTTTTTATTCAAGAAACAATCATATTACATTTACGATATTTATGTTTAATAGATTTATAGAATTAGGCCATTACCATTACAAAAAAAAACTAAAAAATGTACACTTCCACTTACTATCGATTTTTTCAACAAAACAATACTTTTTTGAGATAATAAGTCTTCTCTCGATCACATATCTTCAAAATTATCATCTTGAACTAATCATTTTCCATAACCATCCTTAAAACACTATTAATTTTTTAATTGTGGGATGAGATAAAAAATCATTATATGTAACATAAAAATAAATAAGGAGACATGTTTGTTCATGCATAATTATAAAAATCCCATTCTTCAAAATAATAATTTTCCCTAAAATAAACATATTCGTTTTGAAATAAATAGACTTCTCTACCTAAATAATTTCATGAAACATTGCATTGTAAATAATAATGTCATAGTAAAACTCATAATGGTTTTCTTGAACTCATTATAAACTCATTAAAATTTTTATCGATGTTTTAATTTTCACCATTAAGAATTAGAAAATACATTCCTTTAAAAATAATCTCATTCAGAAACCCTATGAAATTATGATATTTCAATAAAATGCATTGAAATGATAAATAAATCATTTGGGTAACTTGGATAATCATTGTCAATGTCAATATTACAAACAATAATAACCAATATGGTCTTCTTACTTCATATTTATCCATATAACCCGATGCATTTGATGGCTATAATGGACACAAACCTCCTTGGTTTATAAAATAACAACCCATCCATGGATTAAAAAGGAACCACTCATCAATATTTTGTAAATTTGAAACCAATTAATTGTTTATAATGGAACCAACCATCATCATAAAAAAAATTCAAGAACTATAACACATTTATAATACCTTAAATCTTACAAAAAATATTCCTTTTTTCATAAGATAAACATAAACTTAAGAAAAAATATCAATTTCATTTAAATATAAAGTTGAAAATAATTAAAAGAAAGTAAAAGGGTTTGTTTTAAATGATGAAATAATTTATTATTTTATAGGAATTAAAAAATAATAATGGTTATAGTATTTGGAAAATCCATTGATGTGGTATATAATAATATTGAACATTTGTTTTGTGTTTTCTATGAAAATATGAAACATTACATATAAAATATGTGAAACTATTCCTTTTGAAAAATGTGGAAATACAGTAAATATAGAAAATATATTCCATTATAATTAATTTATTTACATATTAATACATCAATGAAATTATTTAAATAATATGTACATGGAAGATAATGATTTAGAAACTAACTATTTTAAACATTTAAAATGAGGGTTTAAAAGTAAATTATCACTTACCCCAACACTGAATCTTCAAAAGAGTTCCATATAATCATGAATAATAAAAATATATTAATAATTTACTTTATTAAAAACGTTTCACAATTTTATTATTTACCTGGGTGGTATTCTCTGTCAACTTCTACTTCTCCCATAGGTAGTTCTTCCCGAGATTAATGTGTTTAAGCTTGGCTTGGGAGAAGTTAAGAGTGAATACCAATGAAACAACATACTTTTAGAGCATTGAAAAATGGGATTCAAATGGAGAAATTCTATTGGATGAGGCAATCATTTCGTTTGTCTGAGTCAATTGGATTTTCTAAAGCTCTATATTTATACTAATCATGTAATCACAATTCAATGACTATATTAGGAATATTCACAATTCGTAACAGTATTTTAAAATCCAAAAAGACAAAACCAGTGAAGTGAATATTTTATATTACTATATTACATAATAAGACATTTAATTAGATAAAAAAGAATTTTCCTTAATAAAAGTCTAGGTCGTTAAAATCTCCCCCCCCCCTTAAGAAACTTTTCCATCAAAATTTTTTTACGCACACTAAACAGTTGTGGGCAGCTCTGCTTCATCACTTCCTCTGATTCCCGCGTTTCCTCTTCAAACATGTGGTTTCACTTCAACACCTTGATGAGGGGAATTATCTTATTTAGAAGAACTTTTTTTCTACGATCTATGATCTTTACCATATTCTCTTCATATGAGAGGTCATTCTCCAATGGTACCACCTATGGATTGAGTACATGTGATGGGTCGGGTATATACTTCCCTAAGTCTGATACATGGAATAAATCATGTACTTGAGATAGGATTTGTTGGAGTGATAGAAGATAGGCCATTGCACCAATGCGATCAAGGATCTCAAAAGGGACAATGTACCTTGGAGTAAGATTTCCCTTCATCGAAAATCTCCTAACTCTCTTCCACGATGATATGTGGAGGAATACCTTATCTGCAACATCAAACTCTAGGTCTCATCAATGATTATCAGCATAGCTCTTTTGTTGACTCTGAGTAGCTTTAATGTGATCCTGGATGGTCTTAACCTTCTCCACCATTTCATTGACCATTTTTCTACCAATGAGTTTTTCTCCCCAACATCATACCAACATGTCGGTGTTCTGCACCTCTTCCAATACAAGGCTTTATAAGGAGCCATTTGGATTCGTGAGTGTAAACTGTTATTGTAAGAGAACTGTACCGAAGAAATATTTTGATCCCATTCTCCTTTGAATTACATTGAGAATGCTCTCAATGTGTCCTCAATACTTTAGATAGTTCTCTCAGATTGGAAATTAGTTTGAGGATGATAATTCATACTGAAGTTCATCTTAGTATCCAGAGCATGTTGAAGACTCTTCCAAAACATAGAGATGGATTTTGGATCTCTATAGGATACACTATATAGTGGTAATATATGCATCCTTAATAAATCCATGATGTATATCTGTGGAAGTTGATCTAGTGAGAAATCATCCTAAAATGAAACGAAGTGTATAGCCATTGTAAGATGATCCACAAAAACCTAGATAGAATTGTTTCCTTTGGATGTCTTTGGAAGTCTGATGACAAAGTCCATAGTGATGTTCTCCCATTTCCACGATGTTATATGTAATGGTTTTATCATCCCCTCAGACTTCTGCCTCTCAACCTTCACTTGCTGACATACCAGGAACTGTGATGTATACTCAGCGATCTCCTTCTTAATGTTATCCCACCAATAATTCTCTCGAAGATCTTGATACATCTTTATGTTTCCTAGGTGAATTGAGAAATTTGAACTATGTGCATCATCCAATAGTTTCTTTTTTAACTCCAAATTCTATGGAACACATAGTCTTGACCCAAATCTCCCAATTCATTTTTCATTGACATTGAAATATGAGGATTTCCCATTACTGATAGTTTCAACCTACTTCTGAATTCCCACATCAACCTTTTTACCGTCCTTTAACCGTTCAAAAAGAGGCAGTTCAACAATCATTTTTTAATTTATTGATGATGTTCTATAATTTTTGATTCCCATGTCCATATTCATCAAATATATGAACATTTCATTCTTTTCAATTCTCTTTAATGTTAGAATAGTTAGCTCCTTTCTACATTGAGAATCCACCACCTTTTTCGCTTTCCCATGGTGGTAATAGATTGAGTAGTCATTGTCTTTGATCAGCTCTAACCATCTTCATTTGAGCATGTTCAACTATTTCTGTGTGAATATATACTTAAGGCTTTTTTGGTCCTTATATATTTCAAATTTCTCCCCAAAGAGGTAGTGACACAAAATTGTTGAAGCTAAGATCACTAAAGCCAACTCCAGATCATGGGTTAGATAGTTTTTTTTATTAAATTTCAATTTCCTTGAATAATATGAAATGACATTGTCATTTTTCATCAACACACAACTTTGTCCCTTCTATAAAGCATCACTAAATTCCACAAAAAGTTCTCCACTTGTGGGAAGTGTGAGCACATGCACAGTGATAAGCCTCTTTTTCAACTCCTTGAAACCCTATTTGAATCATCACTCCAAAAAGAATCACTCCCTTCCATGTTAGCTTAGTAAGAGGGATGGAAAATCGTGAGAAATTTATCACAAATTGGCAATAATATCCAGCTAACCCCAGGAAGCTATGGATATTTGTCACCGATGCTGGCCATCTACATCCCTCAATTGTATTTATCTTGGAGGGATCTATATATATCTCATTTCTTGTGATGATATGGGCCATGAATAAGACCTTATTATACCAGAACTCACACTCGTTGTACATTTTATAGATATTATCCTTTCACAAGGTCTCTAGTATATTGCTTAAATGATTCTCATGCTCCTCCTTAGTTTTAGAGTATATAAGAGTATCTCTTATAAATACTAACACAATTTTTTGAAGGTAATGATTAAAGACAATATTCATAAATTCCATAATGATTTTGGGAGTATTAGTGAGTCTGAAAGGCATTGATGTGAATTCATAGTGCTCGTACCTTGTACAAAAAGCAGTCTTGAGGATATCCTCCTTCACCCTTACTTGGTAATATCCCATCAACAAATCCACCTTGGCGAAGTATTTTAGTCCATATAGCTGATTGAAAAATTCATAAATTCGAGGCATATGATACTTGTTTATCATTGTGATTTTGTTGACCATATATTAATCAATGAAAAGGAGCATTATCCCATCCTTATTCTGGATGAAGAGGACTAGTTCACCCCATGGCAAAGAACATGGGCGTGTAAACCATTTATCCTGATTATCCTATAGTTGTTTCTTCCTCTCCTCAAGCTCTACAACAACCATTCTATACATAGTCTTGAATATTGTAAATTTTCTAGTTATAAGGTCAATTGATAATTCAACATCTCTTCTAGGAGGAAGAAATGGAAAATCCTTGAGAAACACTTCAGATAATTTCCTAACAATATAAATGTCTTCAATGATGATTTATTCCTTAGACTCATTCATTTGTTCCAGATACGCATGCTCATAGGGCAATAATATCCATGCTTGAGATGATAGTGCTATAGAAGATTCATCTTCCTCCTTGCACTTGTACCAAATCAGGGGTTGATTCTCCAAATGGAGAGTGATTTCCCGCTCATGTCAATTTATGTTGGCTCTATATAAGGAAAACCAATACATTCCTATAATTGCATCAAATCCTACTAGAGGGTGTATGGTGATGTTTGATGTAATGTTTAGTCCATAGATTATAACAGGGGAGGAGTTATATTCATGGGACGAAATGATTTCCCCATTTTCTGTATTCACTGACATTTTTAATTCCATGATTTGAGGTGTTGTCGTAATTTTTCTACTAATATTTTGGGATATAAAAGAATTCTTAGAAAAAGAATCCAAAAATATGTTCACTATTCTTGAATGAATAACTAGCGTACCTATCACCACTTCATTGTCATGGTTCACATTGGTGGTAGTGATGGTAGAATCTCACTCTTGCTGCCTTGGAGGTTGTTGCTTTCCCCAAAAATCCCTTTTCCTAGAGAACTGGTTTGTAAGGTTCCCTGGTTCATTATAGTTGAAGCAATGAACAACACATTGAGGTTTTAATGTATTATTCCTCTACTATATCATAGATGTGGGGTTTTCTTGTTGGTAGTTAATGGCTAGGTTCCCTTTTCTTCCACACATAAATCATTTCGTCATCCCCTTCAAATAACTTATAAGGGGGTTATTTCCGCAACTTTTTGAAGGGGGGGTGTAGGATTTTTTAGAAACATTGGATTTATCTATCGATCCACCAAAACTGAATTCCACATTATGCTTATTATCCCCCAGATACCCCTGAAATTCACTAATCTTCATTTCGACCATAAGGGCACATCATATAATTTCCTCATAGTTATTGAAGTCACAGATAGACAAGGATTTATATAGGCTATGTTTCTTCCCACAAAAAAATGGTTAACCTAGCATTCTGAGGTAACAACAAAGAAAGAGGAATATCGTGCAATCTTTGTGAATTTTTCCTTGTATGCTCTGATGGATTCATCATCTTTTTTCTTTAGGGAAAGGAAGTACCATTTCATCTTAAGTTGGAGGGTGTGAGAAAAGTATTTATCGATATTTCTTCTAGAAATCATTCCATTCCAACACCTCTATTTCCTCCTCAAGATTCATATTTTTTTATCAATGTCCACCATTGATTAGCTTCACCATCCATACAATAAGAATCCAGGAGAACTTTCTCTTCTTCGCAACATTGAAGGATAGAGAATATATTTTCAATGGAGTTGATCCCTTGTTCGAAAATTGAGGGATTAGATGATCCATTAAAAGTAAGAGGTTTTTTCTCTCAGGAAGCTCTCAATTGTGACTTGTTATCTCTTGGGGGGGAGGGGTTGAACATTCTTCCTGACCCATGTTTCTATTCTAATCTTGAGTTAAATGACAGATTGTCTTGTCAAAGATAGTGATTTCCACTCCCATTGGATTGAGCATCTCATTAGAACAATCATCAAATTGATCTTCACATCTGTTGTTATCCAGAGTCCTCTTATTACTGGCCATTGGCTGGAAAAAAAGGAATGTTAGGGGTAACACATAATGGTTAATCCCAGGATAAAAATGTAAGAATTATAAATAAATATTATTTCCTTAACTTATGAATCTACATGCTTCAATCTATGTTATCCATGATATACTTCCCAAAATATATTCTCAGGGGAATTTTTTATTCCCTTAATAATGGTTTACACTAAGATTTTGAGTTTAACAAAGTAGCAGGAGTGTTGTAACCAATAGTGCAGCAAAACCCGTTTCTATGTACCAGGATACGCTAGGCCAATCTCAAAACTCATTGTCGGAGTTTTTACTCCTTGGTAAATCAATACCAGAGTGGCATCTACCTACTCTTATCTAGATAGGGATGTATTTTATATAGAAACCACTTACTAAAACTCACCATAATTTATGGATATGTTTCTTATACTTATTCCTATCTCTAAGGATTCACTAAGGTTTTCTAATCCAAATTTTAAAAATAACTAAACCTATCCTCTGATACCAACTATAACAACCCTAATTTTTTTATTACAAATATAAACATGATTTATTACATAAAATATTCACTTTATATTACATAGAAGATCGAGAGGTCTAGTGTATTTGGGGCTTAAGAACAATACATAATGACTTAAAATATTAAACACAACATCATTATTGAAAATATTCTTTATATTACCACTATATTCCCTTGTACAAATCATTGAATTGGATAACCCAAGGACATGCATAAGAAAATAGAGAGATATAAAGCCCAGTAAGGGAGTAAACAAGGAATAACATGAATAATACAATATATATTATGAAATAGGAATATCAATGGAGCATAAGATAAACATGAACATAAAGGCATGATATAGAATAATTATCATAACATGGAAATGTGGAAACAACACTTAACATGGTATTAGCATGATCCAAGGATCATTGAACAAGAAGAATGAGTAAACCCTCATTTCAATTTAATTATCATTAGTAAAACCTCATTGTACTTGAAATAGAATGATACTAATATTTTCCCAATGAATTGGAGCACTATCAGGGCCCGCCATTCTTAATCATTTAATTTCACACATAAGTGTTCCACATGGATCATATATCACATATTCATTAAACATAATCTTTTATTCCATGATAATGGAATGTAAAATTTATACATGAATCTATATAATCAATAAGTAAATTTTCATAAAACTGAATACCCTTTATATAGAAATGGGAATGGTATTCACTGCATAATGACTTTGTCTTGGAAAACCGTTTGGCAATTTCAACAGCATAACAGACTGACATAATAATTCATAAAAATGGTTGATGAGAGAGAAAGGGGTGTATCATCATTTGTAGATGAAATGGGTATCTCGAAGGGTTTTATTGATACATTTCCTAATATAAGTAATAGAATTTAGATTTACAATACATAATAATAACTTGAATGTAAATGAGAGAGAAATCCAGTACAGAATTTTTCCATGGTAACTGGTGTACATGGGAGGCATTAATGAGAGATAAAGGGGTCACTCATTATTAAAACATAAAGAGGGAGGTATGTGGGAGCTGTGAAACCATACCCCAAAATTTACAATTTAAAATAAAAGGGAATAACAATATTATGAAACTTGGATTAAATGAGAGATGAAGGAATCTGTTACATGGAATTGTGATCCCAAAGGCTTGGGAGGGGCTTGAGAGAGGATTATAGGGAGCATGGGGAACCTTGGGAAGATTATGGAGAGAGGAGATAAAAGGATGGCCTAGTTCCAAAGGCTTTTACTGAAGTGGAAGTTGTTGATTGGGTGGTATTATATAAAAAAATGGAGATAATTATTTATTATTTATATTTTTGACCCTACACATTAAACTAGTCCAAAACACTAACAATCCCAAGGTTTTTCCCAAGGTTTTTTCCAAAGGGTAGTGCTAAAAAATATTTTATAAGGATAATGTCCAAAATTATTAAAATTATAGGCATTCTTAAGTGGTGGTGAGTTACACTCTTAAGGAAATCAATTTAAAAAATTAAAATGTTTTATAAGTCATGAAGGGTCCACTAAAGATTTCTAAAAACAAAACATACCTAAAATCACATAATCGTAATGTTAAAAAAAATATTGGCCAAAAATAATATTTATAATTTCAATGTCTTGATTGCAAAAACAATACTCATTTTATTTAAATAATTTTTTAAATATGTTAATTTTTACTTTTAAAATTAAAACTGACATTTATCGAAAATTAGTGGGTTTTAAAAAAAATAGCTTTCAAACCATAATAAAAACTACAACTTATTCAGAAAAATTATAAAATAATTTATATTTCATAATAATTAGTTTAATAATAATATTTTATTAAAAAATTATTTGATTCAAAAATAATCCATCAATTCATCAAAATAGATTTCTTAAATGAATATTAACTAAAAATGATATTTTTTCGTTAAAAAAATATTTACAAAGTAACAATAATAAAATTAATGTATATTATCTAAAACAATAATGTACATAATCATAGTTTTGGGGTCTTTTTATATAACCCCTTATAACACCATCATATGACCGAAGGGTAAGGTGTGCGATGGTGAAAAACTGTTCAGGTGGCTCGGATAACATCGCTCGAGTGGTAATCTCTACCAACTTCACCCTCTCTTATAAGAAGTTCCCCTCAATATTAATGTGTTTAATCTTGGCTTGGGATTGTTCAAAAGAAAAGCCATGTGATACACCTCCTTTCCACGCTCTGAAAAATGGGATTTATATGGAGAAATTTTAATGGATGAGGCCATCAATTCATTTTTCTTGATTAAATTTGATTTGATAAAGCCCTATATTTATACTAATCATGTGATCACTATTAAACCAATGTATTTGAAACAGTCACAATTCATAACATTATTTTAAAATCCCAAAAACATAAAACCAAGGAAGTGTATATGTTATATAAGCATATTACATAATAAGAAAATTAATTAGATCAAAAAATATTTTCATTAATAAAATTATGACTCGTTATAAAGAATATCTTAGTTTCATCCCTCATTATATGGTTCACTGATGGACTTACATGGATAGTGAGACTATTAATACATCCTTAGAAGCATATTAGGTTTTTCCATCCAAGCTATGGGTGCTAAACGTAGCATAAATGTTATTTAAGAATGATCTAAGATGTTTTTATCACCAGCTTCAGGTATGTTATGTGAACATACCAAAGATATAAGTATTATGTCTCTATTGCAACTATTTTTGCATAGTGATTTCATTAAGTATAAAATAATCTCATGCGATGTTCATGGTACTCTTCATCATGAACATTCAGTCATACTTTTATTGTTTTGAGGTTTTTTTCAAAAATTAATCCCTCGTCTATTCTAGATTATTAGACATGGATACCAATAAGGTAAAATAATTTCTAGACATACAATTTTTTTATAAATTTTATTAAAACTGTCAAAGTTAATTCTTTTTTTATTAAGTTCATTTATTAGTGTATTCTATTTTAGAGGTAATTGTTTTAGTATTTCCAATAATGGTTGAGATTTTGATGCCTTGGGAAACACCCTAAATATTGTTTGAGAGGCATAAATTTCAAGGATTAATAGACTATTACCATATATTTATGGTATAATTTTCCCATATTATATTCCATAGGATAACCCTTAACTTATAAGGAATATAATTAATATATCAATTCATTATCATGAATCTTTTGATGAGTTGAAGCTGCGGTTGAATTGTGATATTGTTTTGTGGATTCAAGAATAAGAATTTATGTATGAGGTTTATTTTTATTCATTTTGGTTTAGGATAGGTTTCATGAAAATTTCGTGTTAATAATTGTTTTCTTATATTTCCAATTAACTAAAAAAATTGAGAGGAATTATGTGACCCACAAATTATAGAATGTAGAAGTGTTGTTTTCTATTACAATATGGAGAGACCTTTTTTGGTGAATGATTCATATCCACTACTAATCACAACATTCATATGTATATTTTTTCATCAGAAATATCAACTTTGAAAATGGTCTATTGGCTAGAGTTTCTACAAGAATCTTAACTTGAGAGATTCAAGGACCCTTGACAGTTAAATATAGTGGATGATTCCACTAATATAAAGTATCATGATTATTTTATAAGTTTTGAAACTATATAATTTCCCTCATTATTGTTATTGTTTTTGGAATTAGTATTAATTGGTTCACTTTATTCAATAGTGGTGGTCCATACACTTCTTCATGGAGTACAGTAGGCTAAACATGAAGAAGTTGATAAAAAATTATTACGTTACTATATATCCTTATATTATATATCAAAATGAATATAAATTGGTAGGGACATATTAATATTCCCCTTGGAGGGTAAATAGTTCATAATAATATGTTTAAGAAGGTATTGAGAGAATTTCAAAAATATTCATCTCTGGTATATTCAATCTTTATAAAGATATACTTGGATATCAAGTTCTAATTTTGGTTTCCAATAATAATGCCTAGTGTTTTTTAATTGATTTCATAATGGATCTACATTTAGTAGGTAATTGATAACAACCATTTTATTGTATGATTTTTTCAACATCATAAAATTATACTATAGAAGTGGAATTTTATATTAATGTATTTCAATGTTGTACATCAACGCTCAAAGAAGATTCATTAGGATTTTTTGTTTTTTTTCAATATAATAATATTGGATCACTTCTTTTACATTTATATATATATATAGTATATATATTTATACTTTTTTATATATATGAGGGGATATTATTCTCATGAAATAACATAGACTATTTTCTCCATATGTGATTATTGATTAACATCCCTATTATGGATCATTTTATTAGATTATTTTGGGATGCATCTACAATTGAGTAAAATTTTCAACCCCCATATATATGGTTAAAATGATAGAACCAAATATTTTTTAGCGATATGATGTGTAATTGTTTTGAGGATTTTGATAGTAATTAAAATGATCACCTATACATATAATAAATTCAGTATAAAAATAGGCATTTTTATAACATACGAACACCATCAATTGAGGTTTTGTGTGGGAGAACCTTCAAGACAGCCCTTTATGGGAAACATATTGTTGAGTCATCACATATGGGGATTGATCCAGTGAAACTAATGAAAAATAAGCTACAAGTGATCTTGGAGCATATGATAAAAATCTTAAGCTATTATAGTCATCCATAAAAATATGATGTATTCATTTTTATATGATGGGGATCTTGTGTGATTTATGGTCTCACTATATCATAGATATAGGAGGCTCTATTGTGGTATTGACCTATCATTGTGGGTCTTTATATAATTATATATTCTATATAGAGTATGTGTGATTTCATATAGCCTAACATTAAGATAACATATTTTATGAGTGTACACTGGTTTCTATGTGTAACTGTTGTGGTAGTATGTGAATGATCCTTTTCATGTTACCAATTGGAGATGGTTATATGTCAAGTGTTACACCATATTTACAAAAAACCCCAATGGTTGTTAAGTATCAGCAAGAAAAGATCATTCTTAAGAGATCAATTCCTTGAGTTTGTGTCATGTGGAAGAATTAGTCTCTTCATGAGAACTCATGGGAGTATGAGGATTATAGATGAGCCTATAATGCTCGCCTATTTATATTATTTTCAATCTTAATGATAAAAATACATTATGGTAGGTGTTTTGTCGTAACTTATACCTTTTTTATGATAAATTCCATTTTATATTTTTAAAATTATTTATAAATGCAATAATAAAACCTATTTTTTAGGTTTTCCTCACAGGTATTATAAAATATAAAATATAAAATATTTTTTTTTATTTATTATTTTTTCTTGTGATAATATTTAAAAACTACTAAATAGAGCCTTTGATAGAAATTCTGATATCTTGGTTGTGTTTAAAATTGGTTCTTTTACATTAGAGTTATTATTTTCATATATGGTATTTTAACATCAGGACTATGTTTTGGGGTATTTTTAATTAAAAAAATTGACAATCAAATGATTATATTAGAAAAATAAATTATTATTTTTATTATTGATGGTGATGTGGTGATGTTCTGGCTTTTTGGAGATGATGTGGTATATTAGATGGATTATTTATAGATTCATTAATTAAATTGGTTATTATTTAATGAAGAGAAATCATAATGGATGTTTATTGGGGAATAATAAAAAAATTAGGTGGGAGAACATAAAGGAAAAGGGAAGAGATTAATTCCTCCACCAAATAATTTTACAACAGTACTACACTACAAATATTTCTTATATTGTCCATAGTTGAACTAAAGTTATTGATAGGACTCATTTTTCTTCTTAATGTAATGACGAACCCTTCATTATGGTGAATATAATAGTGTTGGAGATGCAATTCATGTTATTAGAGTCGTCAATTTAAATTCCTGTAAGGTATGAGACTCTATGCATTGTGTTTTAATACATTCTCACATTATATAAATCCTTTTCTAGGATTAAATTTCTCAAATGGAATGGAATTATAATGTTTCTAGTTTAATATAAATAAAAATATTTAATAATAAATATTTTATTACATGAAATGTAAATTATTGGTGATCCTATGTTATTGATTAATTTTTTTTAATTTTATATATCCGTAGAATAATAGAAATATAAATTTGTGAAATTTTTTATAGATAAATATTTATATGGAGGGTCTAATTTATTAATTTTGAATACATTTACTTTCTTATAATGTTTTTATTCATTATATTGATAGAATTTTTCATAAATTTTTATAGAAATGTTTTTATTATATATACGTCCCTTGTGATATTCATCAATGAACATTGAGTTGATCCCCATTAACATACCCAAAATTATTGAATAGGTAAGAACACATATTTGGGTTTTTGAGCATCCCAATAACTAAATTTTTTCAATATACTCATCCTTATTATTGAAGCTATAGTTCAACTGTGATGAAAATGTGTAACAAAGTGGAATGATTGATGGATTGGGTTTTATTTTGATAATGGGTTTTTTGTAATGGTGTTATAATGAGGTTGGGGGGAGGGGGGTTGATATAGGTGGTGATGATTATGAATAAGAAGTTGAAAAAAAATATCCTTGTAAAGGGAAAATGGTAAAATAAGACGGATCATTCACAGATAGCATTGAATTTATGGTCCAAGGTAGAGGAAATAAAGAATATTGTTGTGTGAAATTTCATTGAATGAATTTTATGACATTCTAGTACTTTTCTGACTAAATTGTGTATAGTTATTTAAATTATATTCCTTGTATTCTCTAAGAATCCATTTTTTATTATCATGAAACACATAATAAATATAACCCCAACATGTATGTTTCATATTATAAATTATACAATGATATGGTAGTATGATATTATAATATCAAATTCCATGTGTTAATAGGTCACACCACATGTATATTAGGATTCTATCCCTCAAACTGTAATAGAGTAATGTTTAGGTCATCACCTTTCCCCACACATCACGGGGTTCATGGGACAGACCATGTATAACTATCGATCTTACTCGATGTGCAACTAGAATAATTTTGGAAAAGTTCACATTTTCCCACACACTGTGTAAACATTTATTAATTTTTTATATTTATACCTAACAAGAATTCAGAAGTGATAGTATAAATGTAGCAACTAGATGTGTCCAACATGCTATGTAATTTATTCTAAATAATTTGTTCTATGATTACATTAGTGACTTTATCATAACTACTTATATAGTTATGATGGTTGAGAATTTGAGTAGTCCATTGTAATCACGTTTCTCCTTAAAAAGTTATGGACCAAATCTACTATTTTGTTCAAGGAATGTTTCTGAGGAGTATATCTAGTAAAGGTTCTTTAGTTTCATACAGTTATAGATAAAGAGTGCATGAGGTAGTTGGAGTTGACATGAGGTAGATAACCCTCCTTGTGTCATAATTATCCCAAGATGTTGGTACATCATATACATTATTGATTATGTAAACCCCAATAGTGATTGGGAATGGGTACTCAAATTATGTTATAACTATCGAACTCGGTCGATACATATTACAAGTGGATATGAATGAGTCATATTTAGGGGTTTAGGATCCCATAAAATTTTGTGCACACTATTCATAGAGGGATGAGAGACAACTAAGTTTATAGAAGGATGAAATTAAAGTATTTTTAGACATTAAATTTATATAATTTTGGTATATAAATTTCTATCAATCTTGGATCCCTTCAATGTACAATTTCTATAGAGGTGATATATAAAAAAATATATTCCTTGTATCCTCAATTATCATAACCCTTAAAAAATATCCGAGTTTACACTATATTATTTCTAACCTCTTATATTATTTATCCTTTATGTTTTCTTGTCATTCAACTATGTATATTTATATGAAACCCTATATGGGTATAATTCCCACACATGTTATGTTTATGTAGATGTCACATAAATCAATTATTACTATGGAGAAAATTGTAATAACAAAATAACTTATTACTATATTTCATCTAAAAATAAATTATAGCTGGTTTTACAAATAACATTACAGTAAAATTCACATTTATTTATTTTATTAATTTATAAAGTTATAATACACAATGGAATACATAAAAATATAGCAAATTGAAAAATTATAAAAAACTGAAAATGATTAAAACCTAATGAATTAATATATATAGATTAAAATATAATTAACAAAGAATATTTGAAATATATTAATAAATATCTATCATCAATTTAATAGTTGTCGATTTAAAAGTTATTGAAATATATTCACTCAATTAAAATAATATGGTTTTTAATATAAATATTTTTTTTTCAAATAATTAATATTTAATGATTTTGATTTAATATATTTATTAAATTAAAAGTATTATATCCCCAAAATGTGTTGATTAAATTTCAATAAAAATTATAAAGTAATCAAATTATAACCATAAAATAATAAAGGAATTTTGATAAAGAAAAATACAATTATTCATAGTTAATGAAATATGTTTTATTTAAAAAAATATTTTAATTGTATATATTTAAATTTAAAAGTTAAATTATCATAATTGAATTATGTAATTTTTTAAAATATATTATTTTAATACATTAAAATATAAATTATAATTCACCTGATTATAATTATATGGTAAGGATATAACAACCAAAGTCTCGTACACTTATAATTATATTATTTTTATCATTATAATACATAAATACATGCAAACAATTATAAAGGCCAGCTATCATGGGAGAATAAATATGTAAAATTTCATCATA
The DNA here is from genome assembly GCA_963277665.1 of Viscum album. Taxonomy (NCBI): domain Eukaryota; kingdom Viridiplantae; phylum Streptophyta; class Magnoliopsida; order Santalales; family Viscaceae; genus Viscum; species Viscum album. The sequence goes on along the minus strand of OY728143.1, from coordinate 1,038,753,581 downwards.
AAGTAAACCAAAATAATATTATTTCAATATCTATAATGTGATATTAAATCACATAATTTTTTTGTTAAAGTATATGATCACCTTTTGAAATACATTAGAGAAAAGGTGAGCTTAAAATTCTATTAATGGAATAAACACGAATTATAACATAAGAGTCAAGAGACATAACATGATATTGTTAAATATAAGGTGAATATATAATTTAAATTAATCATGGAATAAATAATAAGATATATTGTATTTCCATAGATTAAAACATTGCCTAATCATTTATGTATATGAATAATTATAGTTCCACCGATCAGAACATAATATATATATATATGTTCACATGTTTTCAAAATTAGTTAATCATTAATAATGAATAAGCATAACAAAAACCCCAGAAAACAAATTGATGAAACAATGAAGACTTGTGAAATGACTTAATGATACATCCTAATGATTCAATATAAGAGAATGTATTAATTATTTTTTGACATTAAGAATTGAATAATAAATAACAGATCATGGTTAGGAAGTTTATATGAATCTAAATTCACTGTAATAGGTTAATAATTATGTATAAAATTGGTTCTCTTAAAAAAATATGAAATGAGTAACTAAACATTCAAACATATTATACATGTGGGTTTTCAAAAAACCTAAGAATATTTAGAAAATATTCAATTAAATAATGATTATTTTTAAAAATAATATTAGGTAATAATATTTGATGTATTTGTATATAAAAAGGAATATGTGATATAGAAGTTCTATTAAATATTGTTTTCTTAAAATAATAAATTTAAAAGGGACCTAAAAAATCGTATATAAGTAAATCAAATAAAGGTAAAATTAACTAGGTATACATGTAAGGGAAATATAATTATAATAATAAATATTAATATGAATAAAATACCTATAAAATATATAGATACCGAAGATAAACATGACATTAATATTACATTAAACACATGATTTAAATAATAAATCTCCAAAAATGTTGCATAACCTATGGATAGTTGGTTTAGTGTCTTGTAAATTATCAACATATACATATTATTTTATTGTATTTGAAAATATTTCTCTAAAATTTTGATCTTATAGATCCTTTTCTAAATATCTCACATCATATAATTACTTTTATAACTTGCGAATTATAAATATAAGAAAGGACTGATCTTTGATACTCATTATCAATAAAATATATTATAATAGGATGTAAAACATAAGGAATACATGGATATCATATTAAATGATTCTTAGAGCATATGGTATAATTATAAAATAGGTTATAGTAACATAATTGCATAAAAATATAAATAAAGAGTTCTAAAATATATAACCTCGCACAAAAAAATATCAATGGTTATATGAAATTAGACAATGAATTAAACATTTGAATATTTTTTAAAATATAAACTAATAATTAGAACATGGTATTTTTTTGAAATTAAATGTATCATGAAAAGTTAACATAAATTTATGAACAACATAGAATTTTCTCACAACCATAAACATAAGAAAACCTATTTGAGAAAAAAACATTATTATAAAGTTAATATGAAAAAAATTATTATGTACACTATTGAAAAAGTAGGAAAACATTTCATGCCCGCAGTAGAGTGAAAAAACTCATCATGTCTATGATTGATAATCTTATTATATAAAAACATAAAACAATATATTTTAGGTAAATATAATACCCTATCAATCATCACTTATACATATTTTTTCCCCATAATTTCAATAATATTCATATCATAAATGAACCATGGATAAAAAATTGGTTTTGTAAACCATCCAAAATCATCAAAAATAATGAAATTAATATATCTTAAGGTATAAAAATATAATTTCTTAAAAAAATATAATATCAAAATAACATACATGGGATAGTAAAATTATAATATCATGAATGATAAAATATGGTTGGTAAATTTATGTGAAAATAAAAATAATTTCAAAAAAATATTATATCATTGAAGTATAAATTACATTAAAACATATTATGAAAATTAAAAGAAGAATTTTTAAAACCTTATTATGAAGAGTTAAAAATTTAAATTCCACAAAAATATATTAGGTTTATTAAAAAATAGTTGTGATACATTGAAAATTGTTAATTTAAATGAATATTTAATAAATGAGACTTGAAAATGATATAATGTTTCCAAAATGGTAAGTGGAAATAAATTGAAACATTTTACATTTAAATGAATATTTAATAATGTGTAGTTAAAAAATACATAAATATAACAAAAATTGGAAGTAAAAATACTTTTAGAAATATTAATATTAAAATAATCGTTAATAATGGATTCATGAAAAGAATAAAATGTTTTAAAAAAGGGCATTTAAAATAAATTAAAATGTTTTCATTTTTAAAAATAATATATTAAATTTGATCCTTGAAAATGGAAATAATGTTATCAAAAGAAATTTTTGAGTCGATTATTAAAAATATTATTTATTAAGGATGGAAAAACATTTGAATGTTTTGAAAAAAACCTCATTGAAAACCCAAATTGTTAATAAGATGTTGAAATATTTTTATTAAAATTAATAAAGGCGATAAAAATGATAATTTTTTAAAAAAACTATTTGAAATTCAAATATCTATTTAAGAACATGTTTTCAAATAAAAACATGGTTTTATAAGAAAAATATATTAATTAAATATTAATTATTCTTAAAAAATTAAATTTAAATGTAAAAATAGAGTCATGAAGACAAAGTAATTTGTTTTCAACCAATTTTTCCTACTTTCATTAAAAAATAATGTTTAAATACATCCTAAAATAATTACAAATTTTAATATATTGATAAGGAAATGTAATTGACAAAGAAGAGTGATTATGACACATGGTAGAGAATTGAGTCACGAAAATATTTTACTACTTAAGAATGTATTTCATCAAAATGAATTAGAAGCATGGAGAATCTATGTTTATGAAAATACAATTAATTAAATTATGTTTTATGTTAGTAGACATTATTGGGATGTATATACATGACATAAATAATAAATATGATTGTAATATTAAAACATATCTCAATGAAATGAACATGATATGAAAAAAATGCTCAAAATTTTGGAAACTTTTGAATCAGACATCGTGATTTTTATAACAATAATTATAGCATTACATATCCTGAAAAATAATAGAATCATGATTAAAATATAAAAACAGTTTAGTAATTACACTATTTAAATAAAACTTTTTTTTAACATAAACATTTTTCAATGATTGGTGTATGAGATGCAACCCTATAACTTTTTCTTTTCTTAGTTGATCACAATATAATATAATATAAAAAAATATTACATAACATCCAATTATATAATATTAATCATAAATACTTCCCATTAATAAAACTTGATAAATTTACATCCCTTAGTACATTTATTTGTTATAGCATATTATGTTGGGAGTTAATAACATTAACTTTTTTATGACTGTTTGATAATATATATCATTACATACCATTAATTAAAATTTAAATTAATTATATATCAATAATTACTATGAAATACGTAAATTATATTTAAGAAAAATATTCTTATTTTATTCCATGTGTTTTTTTGTTACAGTATGTGTAAACCGAATTGATAACAATTTATTTTGGTAATATTAACGAATGAAAAAGATACATTAGTATTAGGTTAAAGATATAATATAATATTTTTGGAACTATATTACAATAATTATTTTTTAATTATATTATTATAATATTTTTTTTCATTTTACCATAGTCATTCATAATATATTTGTAAATCAACTTTCATATAGGTGTTTAAACCAACATAAAAATGATCTCTGTTTAACTCGTTTGTTGAGAATAGTTAAAAAAGGATTTCTTTGGATTTAATAAAATTATTACATAATAATAATGATATTATTTTGATATTTTTGTGTTTCTGAAATAGGTTTCGAGATATTTTTTTTAAGTAATTAGTTATTAGAAATAAAATAAAAATTGATTCCTGGTAATGGTTATAGTTCGAGCACAAAAACAATTGTAGTTTCTTTGTATTTATATATTGATGAAAATGAAAAACTCGTTGTTTTACCATTAATATAATAACATATAATTATACTAATGATAATAAATCTATCTTAAAATAATATTTATAGGATATTTTTAAAAGTCATAATAATAAAAAAAATTTACAAGGTGACAATAAAAACATTTAGGAAATGATCATTCGTTGGATATACCCTTGAAATTGATGGTCTTCGGCCAAAAATGAGTGACTAGTGACTTATTTTCATGGGATAGATACCTAGGTAGAGTATAATGGTATGGTTTCAAGGTTTAATTCAAAGTATATGTGTATCTTTTAAGTGGTAAATTGGTGTGTTTATTTAATTTAATGTAAGGGAACATTTGGAAGAACCTTTACATTTCCCAATAATACTAGGACAATTTGTAATGGTATATAGAATAAAAATGGGAAAACATGGAATTTAAGTGATTTTATGTTTAATTAACATATAACATATCCTAGATATCCAAATTTGCATATTATGGAACCCAATTTATCCCTTATATAATCCATATTAATGTATAAATGTTATAAAACTATCTTATAAATTAAAATATAATTTTTTAAAAAAACTGTTTTAGGAGAAAAACCATATTTTTATTATTTCATATTATTAGTCATATTTAATATTGATTAAAAATGAAATGAATGTTAATATATATTCTTATGTATGTAAATATGTTAGATTTATTATTTAATTTATTTAAATTTAATTTATTCAATATACAATCCTTTATATTAATTGAATATAAATTTCAAAATAATTTTTTCATAATAATTATGTTAAATAGAATTAATCATAATAATCTAAATTTTTGTATCCAAAATTAAAATTTCGAGTATTAAATAATATGGAATCTATTATATCATATATAGGAATAAATTTATAAAACTCAAAAATTATAAAAATATAACATTGTATTTGATATCATATGTGACCAAAAAACTGATCATAAACAACCCGTGAAATATACTTATTTAAACTTAATATCATCGAGATCTTGTGTGACACGTAACCCCAGGTCAAAATGAACGATAATATAGTATATCATTATAACATAAATTTTATGTTTTTGGGTATTAATATTAAAAAAATTAAATTGTGAAATATATTCTTATCAATTTATTTTTAATAAAATAATATTCATTGTGAAGAAATACAAATGTTTTCTCAAAAACTGTATTTTTCAAAATAGACAATTTAGTCATAATTTTTACATGTAATAAAAATAAATATTTACCAAATTTATAAAATTTAATTCATAAATATAATTTATTTTTTTAAATCATAACATTAAAAATTAGATTATAGAATTTTATTGATTTTTCTGAAAAAAGTAATTTTTTTGAAGAATAGTGAAAATACTATATTTTAATTGATAACTTCCATTCTTTACATAATATTGAATGTTAAAATATGTTTTTAATTTTTTAATAGCGAAACTAGTTAAATATTTTATCATTTAATAAATTTTTTTAATAGATTATTGTTTTTATTGAATTTTTATATTAAAACATAGTAAACATCTAGAATTTTTCTCTTAAAAACCATGTTTTCTCATTGTGATTGCGCGATTAATTCTAAATTAAATTTATATTGTTTTTTAGTTGAATTTAGAAAAAGTAATTCCATATTTTGAGTTATAATAATTACAATTTTATAATAAGTTTATCATAATTTTTAACCTAATTTAATATTGAAAAAACTAGAAATTAATTTTCACGGTTAAGAAAAAAATTGGACTTCATTGGGGGTTAAACAAAAAATGATAAGGATTAAAATGTCCTAAAGCTTGTATTAAATAGATTGGATGGAAATATTTCAAACTTATACCTTTTAGTATCAATAATTTCAAATTTTATAGGATATTGAAATGATAAAAATATCGTTATGATTCAATATTTTCAAAACAATTACATGTGTGCTACTCACCTCATTTATAGAGGGCCACAGTATCTCCTCTCTTCTTCACACATCAACACCCTTTTTATTCAGCCATGCACAAACCAAGTCACTTAAAAAATTACCTCATATTATCTTATAATTATTTCTTTGGTATAAATGATTCTTAATAAGCCATTTGGTAATCCTAATGGGTATACCGTAAAAAGATATGATGTTCTTAAAAGAGTGTTTTTATTTTATTTTTTCCTCCACCTCCTGTAATTATTATAAAAAAAATCTAATATAAAATACACATTATAATTCATAAAATTATATGTTATTATCAAAATTTCTTGAAATAAAACCATCCCCACTCCAATAAAATGGTTTAAGAAATCATCACCTCTATGTACGGTAGATTACCGCCTCGTAAACCGATGTCATTCATTGCTCCGTTACCAACTCTCAAGGATAGTTATAATGATGGATATAATGTATATATAAGAAATTTATAATATAATTATACCTATTTAGTAATTATAAAATTTATAAATTTTTAATTTTCATTTATTGGGGGATACAATATTGTTTCTTGTGTGTATGGTGGACTACCAACTCACGAAGCGATGTGATTCATCTTTCACTAACGCTTTAAATGGAAAATTATAATAATAAATTTAATTAATAAATGTGGTATAAAATAAATAATTATTAAATTGATGACATATATATATAATATAATTTTATTTCTTACCTTTTCACTCGCATAATGATGATAACATCATTTGTGTACATGTGGACTTCCACATTGACGAAGAGACGTGACCCTATTTGAATCAGAACACCACATGGATAAAACATATAATAGTATTTAAATAATTAAAATGGTATATTTGATATTATTATAATTAAATAAAGTTAAATAATAAATTAATTAATTTTTATAATGATCATTAAAAATGAAAATGTTTACTCAAGCGTACAGATGGCCAACCATCTATATGATTGCAACATAGTTCATTTTTCATGATCATCCTAGATGATTATATTTAAAAGTAAAATTGATGAAAAAAATATGATAATTATGTCATTATTATTATTAATTAGATTATTGAACCATTATATATATATGTAATAACTCAAGATTCCATAACAAAACATGTGTGAGAAAATAACTGAACTAACACCTAAAATAATGAAAATAATTAAATATTATTAACAAAAAGATGATAATAAATTTATAAAAGGATATAAATATTATATTATAAATATTAATAAGGTTATGGTATAAGTTAATAACATGTTTAAAATACCTATACAAGTTTTTAATTAATGTTCAACCAATTGAAATTCTGGGGTAATAGATTTCGTCTCAATTACATTTCATTGAAGCATATTGTAATATTGTGCACCTAATTATTTTATATGGTGTATAATATTTCTATTTGACATGTTATATAATTTTTCACTAACAATTCATTGTATTTTATGTTTAAATTTTAATTATTTTATCCAAGGGGATTTGAATTGAAAATTTCCAATTTTTAATCAATTTAATAACTCAATTTTTTCATTGGATTATATTAATTCTTCATTATCATTAATATTATAAGATTATGTTTATAATTACTCTGGATTATATAATTTTTATTTCAAAAATTTTATATCCATTAAAATTTTTAACCCATGATCAATTCATTTGTTATTCCGCTCATAGATATTATAATAATTATAGGGAAGTATTCCATAGTCTCATTCTTATTATGATTGTTTATTGTTGAGTTGATGTTGAAAACAATAATTTGATCATTTTCCAATAATACCATTATTTTTCTTATTCATGATATTTTCAAGTAATAATAGTATTTATCTACACTTTCTAACGTAATATTCTTTTTAAAATGTTTTTTAAAAAATATGACTTCATTTAAATCTTTGGTAAAAAATATATCTTTTTTCCAAAACCAATTTGTTTTTTAAAATGGTTTTGAAAATGTTTTTATCATTTAAAAAATTATTTATCTATGTCATTTTTACCCATTTTTTAAAAAATGTTTTAAAAGTAATATTCTTGTCTTTTTCTGAACAATAAAATTTTCTATCCTTTTTATAATTAAAAAAGTAATTTTATTTTTTACTTTTACAACACGTATAGAATTACCCACCGATATGACCTTAATTTATTGAATATTTCTTTAATCATTTACAAGGTTATTTTTAAGGAATTTTTTTCCAATATTCTACAAATTCTTATATTATTAAAATTTATTTACAAATAAAAATATTGTAAAAGTTTTTTATGTTTTAAAAATTTATTTTCAAAATTAAAAGAATGGTATCCTCAATAATTTTTTGAATCATTTTTATAGTATTTCTATTCATAAACAACAATTATAATTTATTCTAAATCCTATTGTTATATGTTGCATTGATATTATCATTATTATTTATATGGATTGTTTATAATCATTTTGAAAATAAATGTATTGAAATTTACATTCTTGAAGAATTTTTGTTATCATTAACTTTACCTTAAAATATTCACTTTCCTATGATGATTAGACATTAAATTTCACATAATTGTTCATTTTATTTAAAATGTATATTTTTATTTTCTAAAATGTAAACCAATTTTATATAAAATGTTTAATTTTAATTTTATTTAATTTATTATTGAAATATTGAAAAAACAATATCCTTTAATCAATAGGGGTATTTGGGGATAAGCCATATTGATTGATAAATTAAATAAATTATTTGATATATGAGTAATTTTTTAGAAATAATGTGATTTGTATAAAAAATATTATATATCCCCTCAATGCATTATTAGGTCTCTTGACATTATTCAGTAAGATAAAATTAAATGGATTTATTTATATAGATTAAATTATATTGTGAATGGTATTGATTTTAGCAGCACCATGATGAATAAGACAATGGAACCCAATAAGTATTCATTACCTTCATTAAGAATTATATAATTACTATTATCAATGATACTTTAAATTTTTTTTTATTTATTGATGAATTTAATTATCATTTTATTGATTCAATTGAATGTGTTTTCAGTTATTTTCCATTTCATATTGATTCTTCATTATCAAGTTATTTAAATGGAACATGTGTTCTGTTATTCACATTTCCATGTTGATTATTATTATTTATTCATTAAATATTTTTATTTACTAAAACCTTACTAAAAAATTTATCTCATCCTTTTTTTGTTTCCTTTCCTAATGAATTCATGAGACGTAATATGTTTTATAAGAAAGGATATTCTTGTGGGAATAATTTTTTTATCAAAACAAATTATGTTGTACCTTATGTTTTAAAATGTAATATGGGAATCATGTATGTATCTAGTCTACCAATACTTCTAAACTATTATATCTCTTAGTATGTGATTATTTTTATCTTATGTCATTTTATTAATGTAGGCATTGTCTTTGGGATACGATGGTCTGGGATGTAACAAATTTTATCAAATTAAATTTCTATGTGTATGGAAATTAATCATATTGTTAGTGCATATAACCTATAAAACCCATATTTATGAAAAGATTACTTTTATAAATATATTTTATGAATAGAAATATTACAAATTTTATTAATTAAAATGATAATATAAAGATTATAATTTATTTAATAAGAGTAATGTTAAATTTAAATAAATCTAAAACATAATTTCTACATGTATATATTTAATTTGAAACAATCATGAGAAATATTTTCAATAAAATATTAATTTATTTTATAAAATGATATTCTTGGGTTATTTAAATTAAAAATAATACATTAATAGTATTTATTAATCTTTATAATTCTAAATTTTTTATGTAAAATGATTTAAATAACATTATTTTCAAAAAAAAGTTGTGGTTTTAAAAAAATATGCATTTTTACTATTCACATAAAAATTGATTATCATAGAAAAATATCAAAAATATATCCTAACATAATTTTTTTAATTAGATGAAAAATTAATTTAACTTTTTCAAATATAAATTCTAGAATTTTAATATTTATCATTTTTAAAATGAAATATATAATATAAATAAAAAGTATACTATTGAAAATAACTTTTTTAATATTAACTCATATTAACTCTTTACCATCAAAAGACAATAACCATATGTGGTTTCCCATCATAGTGTTTATTATAGATATATTAAAAATATATAAATAATATTTTGCGGATTTTTATGTTTTCTCTAGAATGTAACCCATGTTATAGAGCACAATATATATTTCAAAGGATCTGTAATTATATGTAAATAAATTCCACCCCCATAAATAAATTTTTTCCTCACAATGTAATTATGATTTAATTGAAGGAACATATAAAGGTGGTGAAAATATTGAAATTCTTCATGATACTATTTATAATGATATATGATCCTCAATATCATAGTAAATTATAAAAAACAATAATTTTCCTTAACCATTCGATGTGAATGTATCTCATAACTTCCTATTATGTCCCATGTAAAGGATTTAGTTTTCATTCAAGATAATTCCTTTTTGTACATGCACAAATAAATTATCACATAAGATTTTGAATCTATTTAACACTATTATAGAAATTAATATTGAGTAAAATTCTTGATAAACATTAAAATTTTAAAATATAATCAATTTTTTAGAGATGGATAATATGAATTGGAAAAACTGAATACCAAAAAATATATTAATCATACCACAAAATTCTTTCCTTAAAAAAAATAACTATTCTGGGTGACATGATGTTCCTTGAAAACATCGAAGATACAATCGATTTTATAGAACTATAATAAATCCAATAATTTTTGATGAAGAGTATGTGAATCTTAATTAGAACGATCCCAATTATCGATAGTCATTACATATGATATTTCCTTATCCATGTCTCTAGGTAGTTGTGTATTTCTACCATCCTTAACAATGCATTGACTTGAATTATTCCCATGTATCCATACATAAAACATTGAATTGATAGTGATTCCCTAGGATGAGTTTTATATTCTTTCTTCAGTTATCTTAAATCTTTATTTATCTTTAATTTTTTGTTGATTAATGGACTCATTTACCCGAAACAACGAATCTTTTAGTCCCATTATGAAAATTATCTTGGTGAATCTCTCAACATTTATGGAATATATGAAATTGAACATTTTTTTCATCATCATCTTAGTGACTTAATTTTTCATGAGACTCCATCATTGTCTTGTTTTACATTTTTCTGGCATCGACAATGCACAATTTGTTAATGATATATTATGATATGTGCTTTGGAATAATCACATGGATTATCATCCTAACAACCCACACTTTATGTACATGGAAATTACATTAAATTTTTGGAATAATTAATATATTTATCAAATTAATTACCAAAGATATTATTACTTTAGTTCCTTTGGAAACATTGAACATAAACATCAAGGATAGTAAAAGAACTTCAATGTTTCCCACAAATATTTTCCCCTTTTTGTAATACTACCTAAAACATTTCCTAGGGAAAAGAAAACATAAGAAAGTAGATATCCTATTCTTAGTAAGAGTAATCAAGGGTGATATGTAAACATAACCATGAGAATAAATTGTATTATAACACAATCAAAACATTAGAAATCATGTCATTCATATAAAAGGTAAACTTGAATCATAAGGAAATCAAAGAACCCAATCCATAAGATCATAAAATTTTCATGAGGTTTGAAATTTTGGAATGCACAAAAACTTGTAACATTATGAACATGTATAAATAGTAACATGTTGACTCATTAAGGACACAAAATCAGGACCTTTCATAAATATATAGACATGGAAACCTGGTCCACTTATAAAATTGTGTACATGAAACCTATGTCCATGTATAGAATTGTGAATATGAAATCAGATTCACAAAAAACATATACCTTCATGATTGATCCATAGTTAAACAATTTAGTGAAGGGATATATTGTTCCCACCCATTTCATGTTGAATTCATATATATATTTTACACAAAAACAAAAATCATTCACCATTTCAAAATCTATGAAATAAAACGGGTTTCTTAAACATCATTCCGTCATAAAATAATCCATAGAAAATGAATATATGTAAGAGATATATTTCTATAATAAACATAATCAACCATAATAATAATGGGGATAATATAAATGAAATAAACTCTTATTTAATAATGTCATATTTTATGGAAAATAATTTTGATAAAACACATGAAATTAATTATTCAGCAAAATAACCTTTCTTCTTCAAAAACATTTTCCTTTCTTAAAACGTCATGAAATTTTACAAGAAAAAGATTACTTTGAATATAATAATGAAAACATATAAGGGATGAATCATGTAAATAATTAATTATTAAATTGTAAAAATCCATTCATGTTTTACAAGTTAAAAAATTTTATGCTCATAATTTTTCTAGGAATGTCAAAAATTACATTGTATAAAAAATGACAAAAGATTCCTTACATAAAGTTTTATAAAATTTAGGCAATTAGTAAAATTGACTTCAAAAAGTTGTATAATAATAGAAAAAATATTTTTGGAATAAATAATTATGATATATGGACATCGGTGATAAATATACCCCAAAAAATTGTTATATATAAACAATCTCGAATATTAATGAGATTCTAAAATTATCACATACATTAGGTCTGATATTCTTTGTATGTGTATAAAAATAATGTGTAATGATTTAAATAAAATAATTATTTTATTCCTGATTTACATTTATTTTTAAGATATCATATATGAAAATATTTTCATCTGTTTGTTAATAACATTTTATTATTACTTGTTATTCGTGTATTAACTTCTTTGTTTTCTTATGCATGTTTAGTCGAATACTTTCTATCTCTTCTTCTTCTATCATATTTGTATCATTAAAAAATTAAATTAAAATAATATATACCATATTTATTTGGTATATAAATTTCTATAATCATATTTTCATTGATATCATGTAGAATGAATCACATCGTATTATGGGGATGGTAGGCCATACGTACACACGAGTGACGATATCATTCTCATAATTGAGAAATTGTATGGAATTGGATGGTATATATATATTTTTAAAAATCCATATCATGTTATAATATTCACATATATTTATTATTTCCATCATTATATCCATCTGATTAACGTACTGGTGAAAAATAGATTACACCACGGCGTGGAGATAGTAAACTGTACGTACGCACACGTGGTGATTTTTTTTTCTATCAGATGGATAGAAGGTGGAATATGTTTTTCCCAAAACCATAATAATATCTCAGAATATATTTATTACTTTATTTATTATATTATAATTTAAACAACATAATAAGAGTAATTTGAAGAAGAATTGACTCTTATAGAGTCGGTAAGGAAGATACCTCATCTTTGACGGTCACCCTATAAATATCCTCTTTGGGACCCTAGAGTTGGTACTTTGAGAAAACCCAAACCTATAGGATATTTCTTGGTAATATTAAAGGTAAATTTATAGAGTTTTTTACAATAATCAAGGCTCTAGAGGATGTGAAGAAGCGAGATAGGAGGTTTCCTTCTATAATTGATGTAAGGGGAACTTTTAGAAATTCTCAAAAGATTAATTTATAATAAATTCATATTATATAAAAACCCCAGAAAAATTACATTTATTAGAATATTCTCTAATATAAGTCTATAATATCATCATACCAAAAAGTGTAGACATGGTTTGATTAATTTTAAACCTTATCATTTTTATTAACCCATATTAAATATATTTTAATTATAATTATGATAATAATTCTTTAAATATTACAAAGTTGCAATTATTTACATAAATGGTGTTAATTATCCTTACATGGAAACTTTATTATATTTTATACCATATAAAAATTATGTTAACAGTTTTAAATATTTGAATTATTTGTAAATAATTTAATAATATATTACTTTCATAAAATATCATTAGTGTCCATTTCAAAACTATTCATTTCATTTAATTTTAATAGAATACAAAAATAATTATACCTTAAAAAATTATATAATACACTAATAACATGTAATAGTCGCCTATAAAATTATTTTAACAATTTCATTAAATTTAATTATTTTTAATTTAATATTTTTAATATCGTTTATTTGATATTTCTATAAATAAAATAATTAGTGAATCATTATTATGTAAGCATTAAATGTAATAATTTTGTCACAAAAAATAATAAATAAATAAAAATGAGATAGATAATTATTTTATATTTCTATATACTACTTAATTTCTAATTTATCTCTTTTTTATCCCAATATAAAAACTATTATACTTATAAGAAATGTAAGTGTGACATTTTGTCACATTCTTTGGTTTTATTAATTTCTATTTAACTTTCATGGGAAAATCTACATTAAGTAACTAAATTTATAAAGTCATATGTTAAAGTGTATAATTATAATCATGCAATAAATTTTTTCCATTTGATAGGTTAATTTTATTTTCTTTATAATTTAATTTTAACTAGAATTACCAAATATACCTTTTACCGTGGTAATAAAATTTTAAAATGGTTACTATTCATATTGACCAAAAACAAAAGGGGAAAATTTAATATATTTGTATATTATGAATAAAAATTTTATGTTCATATTTAAAAATTCAGAAAATATAATTTTCAGTAATTAATTTAAAATTCATCTCGTTGTCGGAATGAATAACGTGTTTTAAAAGTTAAAACATTATAAAATATTGAAATGTTTTTATAGATAAATTAATGGAAAAATAAATTCCAATGAGAAAAATTATATTAAATAATAAAAATATAGTATAATTTTACATTAAAAATATTCAATAATATAGTTTATCCTTGTAAATTATTTCAATAAAAAAAGTTGATTTCAATTTAAATTTAGTATATTTTTACTATCCATCAAGTCTTGAAATTTATATGAAAATTTTATTAAATTAATGCAAATTAAATTATTATATCTTTATTACAAAGAAGAAGTTTATTTTTTAAAACAGAATATATAAGTGTCCAAAGGTCGATTTAAAATGGATGTGCAATCAAAAGTAGGTAAAATCCATTTTTTGAGAAATACATCTTTTATCCAAAAGAATTGAATTTTTTCGTAAATCATATCTAGAAAAAAAATGAATTTTAAATATTATATTGGTTATATTAAATATATATTTCATCAATAAAATCCATCAAGTGTTATTTTATTATTTTATAAACTTACTAATTTTTATTCAAATATTTTTTTAGATGAAACATTTATTTTTATTTAACCGGGGTTTTATATTATTTATACATAATTTATCACAAAATAAAAATATATATATACAAGTGTAAATCATATTTTCAAAATCACCTATTTATACTCACTATTATAATAACGAGGTTATATAGTATAAAAAAATATTTATTTTTTTGCTCAATCTTGCTCTAATGTGGAATTAATTCTATCGAAAGAACATGAAATTGCGTGTAACACAATCCAAGAATAGTGTTGTAAACCAAAATCTAAGTAGGTGTTGCATGTAGTGTAAAATTATCTTGTTTTACCATAAAACACAATACATTTAATGAAATCTATCTCATAAAAATCTCGGCGTGTTACATTCTACCCCCATTAAAATTTATTTCTCCCTTCAAATTCATCTGGGTTATAATATTTTTAATACATGAATGTTTCTTTAATAAAAACCAATATTATAAAATCAAATACTAAAACAAATATTTAACAGGGAATAGTTGGAAAATAAAATTTACACAAATTAAATAATAACTAGGTCTATACAAAAGAGAATATAGGTGAAGATTTGGGTATGGAGAAAAAGTATAAATAATCCCAGAGATTGACAAAAGTTACAAATCATATGAATGTGGGTGGTCCAGAGATTGTTAACAATAAAAAAACTAAATAATTATGAAATAGTTCATTGATATCATAAATATTGATAACAATAGGATGCCCTTTTACACCACGATCCCATTTCGTAATGTTTAATATTTTTTATGAGAAGTTTTAATTACTTGATTTCAACACTGTCTTTACATTTTTTAGTGCCATTATTAATTTCTTATTCATCTCTTATTCCTAGAATTGAATTTTAATTTATCACTCTAGAAGCATTAGATACTCATGATTATGATGGGTCATTCCATCTGCCTTTATCACAATAAAACGGTTTGAAAAAGTTATAAAATGTCCATGAGTCCACTAATAGTGAGATAAAACATTTATCTAATAAACATAAACTAGAGTTTAACTTATACTGTCCATAAATTGATAACCTTACAATCCATCTGAAAATTGAAAATCCAAAACATTTGGTGCACTATATCTGGTTAAAAATTATTTCCTATATCACATAAGTTATTTATTTTTGGTCAAATTTAAATCATGTGAATTCCTTATTCATGTTTGGTAATAACATGAATTACATTAGTGAAAACATGCAGACTTTCAAAAATTATCTCTTTTACACATACCATAAATCCAAAAATTCAAACTTTATCCATGATATCATCATATCTATCCCAAGGTCAATAATAATATGAAACATATCTTTATTTCCAAATCTAAATATTATGCACATGTTAAGGGTTATACTTCCCATAATCATGTGTTTTCCAAAAAAGTATAAATCACTATTCATGGTTACCACTTCCATTCAATATATACTCTTAAATACATATTTAAAACCCCCAGTGGACCTATTATTCCATAATACCATAAAAGTGATTTTAATTTTTTTATTTGAATCCCATTGAGTATGAACTCATTAATTACACCACTTCATTGTCATACACTACATTTTCAAATTTGATCGCATGCAATTTTCCTTCATCTTTGGCCTTAAGATGTTTCTGACCTCGATCATCATTGGTAACCCTTTGATTAGATCATTGATTTAAATATTTCCCCATTTCCTTGAAATTTTAGCACCGAAGAGTGGGAGATTCATTTTCTTGACCATTATCTCCATTGAATGGACTTTTTTACATATCTTTGACACTATTTTTCTTGATGGACAATCTTCCCACATTTGAAGCATATTTCTGTTACTTTAAGTCATTCACCTAAGTGATATTTTAAATATTCTTGGGAAGTAGGATGTTGAGAATTTTTCTTCTCCCTTTGTAGAAATCCACTGGACATTCCATTAAGATCTATCTTCCCTTTCTTATCTCAGAAACTATGATAGTTACCAACTTCCATTTACAATATTAGTGTATGATGAATAAATTCTTCATATTTTATAATGTACCTTAGAGCTAATGTATTTTGGAAACACTATTTCTAAACACCAAAGAATCGATAATTTTTTCTTTTAGGGTGGATGATTAACTAGGAAGTGTGCCTTGTATGTCTTGTAAAACTATATTCTTAGATACCAATAGAATCATCATTCTTTTTCTTAAGATCAATGAATTACTTCTCTATATTTTTTTGTAGAATATGAGGGATGTACATATTAAGAAATATCCCTGTAAAATCTTAAAATTTTATAGATTAAATTTCTTCATTATCCATCATGTTCTTAACAAGATTCCACCACTTATCTACATCAGTTTCTAGAAAATAAACAACCAATATGACTTTTTCATGTTAGTAACACTGAAGGATGGAAAATATGTTTTTAGTGGTAATGATCCATTGTTAAAAAAAGGTGGATCAGAATACCCATTTAACAAATTTTGGAATTTCTTTATGAAGTCGTCAATATAAATTTTTTCCCTCCTCTTCTCATTTGGAAGTTCATCATGATTTATAACTTTTTTGAGTATAGAAATATGATTTTTCATTATAGCTCCCCTAACATTTCGTTTCTCAGATGAAAAATCATTAAATTTTTCAAGTCATTAATCATTAACATGGTTCCTTTTGGTTCTAGTCATTTACTATAACTGAAATTAATATTGTCAAAACACTAATCATACTATAAAAGCACATAATAAAGGGAATGTAATTTCAATCTATAACAAATTATGTGTCAAATTAGGAAATACATTATAATAAATAAATTCTAGGATTGTATCTTATACTTAGAATTATCCTTAGGGATATCTCTATACATATCCTGAAAAATATATCTGGGGATCTCACTGATGTATTCACATCCTAGTTTTAAATTTTAACTAAACGTTCACTTTGACACCAACTATAAAAACCCATGCTTTATGTACATGGGAATTACATAATTTTACAGAATATTTAATACAGTTAAAAAAATAATGAATGAACTCTATATTAGTTTAGTGTCTTTGGTAACACAAAACAAAAACTTTTAGTCATGTAGAATTTTGTTAAAAGTTTTCAAGGAAGATCATCCCCTTTTGTACTTCTACCTAAACCCTTTATTTATAACATGGGGAAAAGAAAACAAAATAAAGGGTGAGATCAGATGATTAGTAAGAGTAAAAAAGGGTGATATGTAAAAATATACATGATTATAAAGTGGGTATGATAATATGATCATAACCTTATAATATCATTATATTCATATCAAAGGTAAACATGAATCATAAGGAAATAAAATAACATAATCCATAAGATCATAAATTGAGATAAGGTATAAAATTTTGGAATGCACGTAAAGTTATAACATTGTGAATATGTATAAATAGTAATAGTTTCACTCATTAAGTACATGAAATTAGGCCCTTGGATAAATATATAGACATGGAAACCAGGTCCACTCATAAAAGTTTGGACATGAAAATGAAGTCCATGAATAGAATTGTTAACATGAAACATGGTTCACGCATAACTTATATTCCTCATGAGTTATCCATCTTTACCCAATGAATTAAAGGTAGATATAGGTCCCACCCATGTCATAACTAAATAATACGTATGTGATCCACAAAAACTGAAATCATCCATTATATCAGAATCCATGAAATAAAATGGTCCTCTTAAAAATCATTCAATCATAAAATAATACATAGAAAATAAATGGATTTCATAAATAAATGTTTATCATAAAAATAATCAACCATAGTAATAACCAATATAATATACTTGAAGAAAATCCCAATTAATCAATATAATATTATATAGAAAACTATTTTGATAAAATAATTGAAATTAATTTTTGAGAAAAATATCATTTATTCTTCGAAAACATTTTTATGTCCAAAAAAAATAAAATTTTCAAAGAAAATAATTTATTTTAAGATAATCATGAAGAATTTTAAGGGAATTATCATGTAAATAAGAAGTTATAAAATTGTAAATTTCCATTCATGCCATATGTTTTAGAAAACATTCTTCTCATATTTTTTAATCAAAATTTTAAAAGCACCTTGTCTCAAAAACAACAAAAGATACCTTTCCTACAATTTAATGAAAATTACCATTTGATAAAACTGAATTTAATAATATTTAATAATAATTTAAAAGAATAATTTGATATAAATAATTAATAAATAGTGACATGTATGATAAATATACCCTAGTAAATACTTCTGTATTAACAATCTCGGATAATAATGACATTGAAAAATTATCCCATAACTTTGGTCTAATATCATTTGTATATATACGAACCTTCAATATACTTATTTAAATAATTAAATTGACTTATTCCATAATCATATTAATTTTTATGATATCATATATCACCATATTACCATCATTTTGTTAATAATATTTCATTATTACTCATTATTCGGGTATTAACTGCTTAATTTTCTTATGCATGTTTTGTGGAATAAGTTCTTTTTATCCTTATTATTTCATAGTTATATAATTAAAAATTTATATTAACATAATATGGACCATATTTATTCATTATATACATTTATATAATCATACCTAAAATAATATCATGTATAATGAATCACATCGTATTGTAGAGACGATGGGTCGTATGTATGTATGAGTGACAATATGATTCTCATAATTGTGAAATGGTATTGAAGTGGATGGTATATATTTTTTTATATAAACCAAATCAAGTTATAATAATCACATTTAGTTATTATTTCCATCATTATATCCATCCAAGTATGGTGGTGGTAAAAAACATATTACACCACGACATGGAGATGGTTAGTCATACGTACACACTTGTGGTTAATTAATTTTTCATAGGATAAGTAGAAGGAGGAATATGGTTGTTCCCTTAACTTAATAACATCTATGAAAATAATTAATACTAGAGTTATTATATTAAAATGTAAACTACATAATAAGAGTATGTTTAAGAAGAAATACTTTTTAAACAGTCAGTAATGAAGTTACTTCTTCTACGACGATCACCTTATCGTTCTCCTATTAGGAACCCTAGAGTTGGTCTGTAGAGAATAAAAACACCTCTAAAATGTGGATGGGGATGTTTAGGAGGTGAATATTAAAATTTTGGTTGAGCTTTCAAGATAAATGAGATTTGAAAAAGTGAGAAAGGTGGTTTTCATTTATAATCGAGGTAAGGTCTACTTATTGAAATTCCCAAAAGATTAATTTATAATAAATTTTTATTACAAAAAAATAATTCCAAATGTCCATGGATTAGAAAATTTGAGTATAAGGTTTTAATATCATCAATCAATAAAACATATACATTTTTTGGTTTTATTTTAAGCCTTAACATTTTAATTAACCCTCAGTAAATATCTTTTAATTTTAATTGTGATAATTGTAACTCCCCAAGATTTCATAGTACGTTGTCTCATTAATGTAATTCAATAGCTTACGATACACATATCACCGAGTTCGAGCGCCCCACAACATACTAAACTAACCATTCCAAAAATGGTTATAAATTGTATGAATTTTATTTTGAATCTTATATACTCTATATAATTTTATCATCCATATTATGTGTTACTTATACATAATATAATAATAAATACATTTTTTCGGATAAAATAAATATTTTTCAAAAAACTGCAATTTTACCACCTATAATGGAGAACCCATTTTTAAAAAAAATATATGATACATTTATATATTAAATTTAATTTAATTAAATTATTCTTTATAAGCGACACATAAAAATTTTGTTTGGATAATGTTTTGGTACATTTCTTATAACTTTCATATTTTCAGGAATAGTGAAAATATTAACCAGGTAAGCTCAGACAGAGGTAAACATCTGACCATTTATTAATGAAAAGAAAAAGTAACGAAATAAAGAAAATCACAACAATGAATTCATATACAAATCATAGAAATCATCCCCATCACCATATTCCTGATGAAATGTTTCATCCGCAGTCACCGATTCCCACTCCGAGCATTCATAGCGATTCAGAGTCTTTGCATACTTCCTTCTCAGATTCAGCTTCTCCAACGAGAGTAATGCCGTCAGAGATTGCATTCCCTTCCTCACACGATTGAAGGCTCTCGAATAATTCTACCTCGTGGAGGATGATCTGGTAATAACTGGGTTCAGTATATTGGAGTAGTCCTTTCTCGATCGCCTTTTTGCTAGAGCATTTCTACCACCTTCACATGCAGACAGTTTATTTTTGTCACTTTGAACAATATCACTATAGGATATTTAGGAAACATCATTTTCATTATCTTTGTCACTATCAGAGACATTTCCCCATCTTCTCGTGACGTGCACGGATTCATAATTTTGACATCCATCATTTCTTCCGATCATTATACCCTCCAAAGAAGATACACATCCTCTCCCCACCAACTGCACTTGCACATCAGTCATCTTGAGGCATTGGAGGGGGAGATCACTGCCACAATCATCCAAGGGATCCTTTCCAAGAGAAATTGTGTTCAGTGCAAGTTGGGAATAAGGGACAAGCGACATATTCTTATGCTCAAATCCTTTCAAACTGTCCTCTATGAGAGGGGCCTTCTCAGTCTCCAACATCTCAAATTGATTGTGAATGGGAACATTGACCACCTAAAACGACCATTTCCATTAGCATCTGTCGAGGGCCGATTCCATTCACCAAGAGAATATTTCAGAGTCTCGAACACTCTCCTCACAGAGAGATTCACTTCAGTTGGCACTACCTTCACCACAACTACAGTCGCTGTATTATTTTCACCTTCACCATCTGCACCCGGATGAGACTGCTCCTTAAACCTCCCTTCTTGCTCACAGGAAACCACCCTTCCAGCGCACATCATGGCCTCTGAAAAAGGAGCCTTACCCTCACTTGTACATCTATCAGTTTTCCCACGCAACTTAGGTTGAGACTCCACCGGCGGTTGAACCATAAAATTACTGTCGGAGCCATCAGGTCCCAACTCCGCTGCTCGTGAAAATCCAAACAAACTCTTGCCTCGACATACTGTTGCAAGATGACCAAAACGTCGGCAATTGACACAGTAATTCACCCAAGATTCAAATATAACCTCCTGCTTCCATCGGAATTCTTCCTCGTCCATGTCCCAAAACCAATGCACGAGTGGCCTCGCAACATCCACTTTGACACAAATTCTTGGGCAGACATGATGGAATAAGACCTCCGTTCTCCGATCAGAATAGAGATACCTCCCAATCATGTTTCCAATAACACACAATATCATTGGATTTTGGAAATGAAGAGGGAGACCAGGAAGACATACCCAGATTGCGGCTGTTGAAGGGTCTCACCACATATGGAAATCAAAGCACCAACGAAATAGAAGAAAGGAAGATCTGTTGCATCTTCAGGATTCCCTAGACCAAGCGACGACAAGGTCCTCCTCCGATTGAAGAAGAATCATAAAATTATGCCGATCAAGCAGCATGACAACCGCATGCTCCTGTAGCTTCCAAGAACTAGAAATAAAATGGTCAAATTCGTCATCTGATGGTCGATGATGACGAAACCTTGAAACCAGGGTGAATTTGCAAAGCTCAGCAGCACCGTTGAGTTCCGTCGAGGATAGAGGGATCGACGGCGCATCATAAAAAAACTCGGGGACTTTCAGAGACAACGAAACCCTAGGGAAGGGCGGAAGAGAATCAGGATTTGTGTATGGAAAGTGTGAGTCTCTCTTTTCCCGCGTCTGAGGAAGCATGCCGCCCTCTTCCGATCGGGAGGAGGGAGAAGTGTTGCAGAGCATTAGGGTTACACCATTTTCACAGGAGAGAATTCAGGAGCAGCCTTTGAGGTCACCTTATATGCACTTGATAAATCAATAAAGAATTCAGAATAGTGAAAATATTATGTTTTAATTGAAACCAACTTTTTTAATTGAAATAATTTAAGTAGATAAATTATGAATTTGAATGGTTTTAAGGTATAATTAGATTATATTTTTATCATTTAAAACAATTTAGGTCCTATTAAGTAATTTCACATTTAAATTTGACATAAACATTTGTCAATCTTTTGATATTTTTTACTTTTTAAAAACCCGCTTATTGGTTTTGACAAAGTGAATTAATTTTAAATTAATAAACGAGAATATTATTTTTTCAATTTGGTAAAATATACTTAATTTTTAAATTGTTAGTATCAAAATTATATTAGGGTAAAGTTTTGGTATTTTTCTGAAAACATTCTATTTTTGATGTATAGTGAAAAAAACTGCGATATTATTTAAAATCGACTTTTTATTTAAATAATTAGTAATTTTATTATAATTTATTTTTGGTAAAAATAGATACATAATACCTATATATTTTCATCATAGTTCATTGGAGTAATTTTATAATAAGTTTAGATATATAAAATTTAATCGAACATTTTACCATCTTTTACCCACCTTCTAGGAGCATTTACAAATTAGCATAAAACATAATTTTACCGCTTTTGGGAGTTGAATTTCAAAAATATTAGAGAAATGTTTGACATCAGTAAGTAAAATTAGATTCAATAAGTTGAAGGTAATTTTTGGTGAATTGTAATTTTGGACTTTTATTTACCACTGTTAAAAGTAAATAGGGTAATTAAGGGTAAAAATGATATTATAATTACCCAAAAAATGTCATAATTCTATTAAATAAGTATAATTCGACAATAAAAAACTTTAGGAATAAAATATGACCCCCTTTGGTCCACTTTGATAAGCTTAGGAAGATTATTATTATTTTATTTTAAAAAGAGTTAAAAGAGATAAATTCAAAATTTAATAACTAAACCATTTTTAATATAGGGTTATACGTAAGATAAATTCGACTATAAATATTCATTTGAATTTAACAAAACATACTACAAAATAGTATTTTATTAGTAATTTTACGTCATTAAATAATATAATTTATTTATGACACAATGAAGATGAAGTAATTAACATATTAGTGAAAGATTAATATAATTGATATTATAAATATCCAAATAAATCTAATTTGAGACTTTTGATGAATTACACTAATTATATATGTTAATATGGCATGATAGGGTTGATTAAGTATTTTTTTTTAAATTAGTCATTCTATTATTATTTTCACAAAAACCAAATACCAAATAGTGTCAAAATTGACATAATTGTGTTTTGAAAAGACGCACTATATTATTAATTGATATAATATTCGTAAAAATCTACGGTTTGGCCAAATGACATAGATAAGGTTATATATATTAATAATGAACTACTAGGTGTTCTCTTGGCTTGTTATATTATGTTCATTAACCATATAATATAAAAATACAATGAGATATGGTTAATGTAATACGTTTTAACTAAGAGGTAAATCTAAAATACAAGGTAAATATGGTGACCTAAACATTTTTAAAACCTATTGGTCGATTGTTTTTTGACCCACCCCACGTTATCCTATAAATAAATCATTTTGGTGACACTAGAAACCGAAAATTATTTTATTATAAAATAATATTTAAGTTTTTCCTAACGTGACCCTCACCCCTCTAATAAAAGGTTACTTTCCCTTCTCTTAATTTCACACCTCCAAGTCCATTTGGCTAGAACAAACCCTACCCAAATATCCTCCTATATTTCCTCCCTTCATCATATAGGTGTTACATTGGTCATAAATCCAACCTAAGGAGCAATTTTTATGAAATCAAAAAGAAAAACCCAAAGAAGAGGTAAATATTTCATCACCTCTTTCAAGTTCATTTCTTCTTCCACTTCCTCTTTATTTATTGTTTCCATACTAAAATAATAACTCCAGTATCTTCTATATACTATGAAATTTTTATAAAAATGGTAAAACATTGTTTATTATTATATCCATCCTATAATTGACAATGTCACCATACGTGTCGAC
Organism: Viscum album; assembly: GCA_963277665.1. Taxonomy (NCBI): domain Eukaryota; kingdom Viridiplantae; phylum Streptophyta; class Magnoliopsida; order Santalales; family Viscaceae; genus Viscum; species Viscum album. Next base: position 1,038,728,555 of record OY728143.1, on the reverse strand, counting down.
GTACATCTTATCGTCTGCACGTCGTGGTAGAGTTTGTCATTCAAACATTTTATTATTTAGATGGGTATAATAATGAGTATAAATAATGTAAATAATAAATATAAAATGTTAATGATTATTCATATATAATATACCATCTAATTACCAATGATTTCACCATCAATATAATGATATTGTCGCTTGTGCGTACGTACAGATTACCGTCTCCACGACGCGATGATATTCATTTCCACATTCATCATTCAATGATGTTTATAAAAATAAATATTTTTAATAAGTATGAAACATATTACATAATAATGATACAGAAATCACACACAAACACACACACACACACACACATAGATATATATATATATATCGGTGTGTGTGTGTGTGTGTATTTAAATATATCTTATTCACTTAGTTCCGTTCAATACGACATGAAAACGGTAACAGGGTTTATGCGTACGTACGGCCTACAGTCTCCATAAATAGTGTTTTCCATTTCATATATCTATATATTATACATATTCATATTATAAATATATATGATATATAAATAATTTGTTATATTATTGAAGTATATAACTCATGATCTAAATGATACGATCAAAAATAATAAGTTAAAACACATACGATAAAGAAAGAGATTATTATCAGAAACGTTAATTTAACATGGAAATCAATATTAAATGGGTAGTATAAAGTCATATATGAATAATTAATGCTATAATAAATATGAATATGGTTTTGGAATAATTTAATTACATACTATGGTCATTATACAGGAGGTTCAACGTACCCTCACCCAAAGGAAAGTGAACGTAAGGGTTAATTTCACAATATCTTTATTATCCGATGTTGTTTTTACATAAGTATCTACTGGGACATATATGTTATCCATTTCCATGTTTATAAAATAGTTTTCAAAGGGATTCTTTTTATGGGAATTTTTTTAATAAAAAATCATTTTAAATTTTTTAATGATTTATTCTTCTAAACCATTCTCATTAATGTACATGTTTTTAAAACTGTTTTAAGGATTTATTTATGTGGACATGAATGTTTTAAAATGTTAATTCATTTCATAATATTCAAATTGGTATGAGAAACATTGATTCAAAACTAGATTTTAAATGAATTCCATTATAAATTATGTGACTTTTAAATGATTTCATGAAAAAGGTATTTTTATCTCAAATATTTTTACTGAACATTTTCAACAACGTCAACATCATTTATATGATATTATTCTTGATTGTGGTGATTTATTATGATAAAGATCTTCTAAATTGTATTTAAGGTTCTGTGATATGTTTTATTGTGGATGTGTTATTTTTATACAATTTATGCTTTATAGATAATGTATTCATAATTCGTATGCTAGTTTTAATACGAATGTTTATGTTATATTTTAACTTTTTCATATCAGGAATGCATTGGACTTATTAAGTGATGGGTGGAGCCCGATATAGCTCCTCTATGCATTAGTATGTCTCATGAGAAAAACTAGTGTCTTGGTACAAGGCCTTGACAAAAACTTATTTGTATTCTTGGAACAAGTCCATGACTATGTGGTTATGAATTCTGGAATTATGCATTCCATCATTATAAAATTGGCTACTGATATTACATGTGATTATACGACTAGTAGAATATCCATTTGAGTAACTAAATTTCATTATTTGTTTTATATATTACATATTATAATGAAGTTTATGTTTAAAATGTTGGCGTTTTAGTCTTATACATTACCTTAAATGTTTATTCTTATTTGTGAAAGTTTCCTCTATATTGTTATCCTTACTGAGATTCTGAGCACACCCATTTATTATGTTTTATTTTCCCAGGATTCCAAGAAGTTTATTATGAATGATTAGAAGGGTTGTGATAATAGATTAATGGCATTCTCAAAGGATCATTTATGTTTTGTTTTATTTTCTAATGTGTAATGTAATGTTCATGTGTGTAATATATTTTACAAGACATCTAAACTGATCAGTCATTCGGGTCTTGATTCCTTATAATCATGCCAATGTATCAAAAATAATGCACCGAATCTGGGCTTTTGGGGTCGGGCCGTTACAGTTGGTATAAGAGGAAGTTTAGCATTAACCTTGGAAACTATATTGTGAAAAACTCTGATTAGAGAACATTACCCTACGATAGACGTTGAGGATAAGTATAGAAGAACATTTTAGAATTTTGGTAATATAGATATTTTTATATTTTCCAAGCAATACATCCCTGTCTAGATACGAGCAGGTAGAGGCGGCTCTGGAACAGAGGTACCTAGAAGTTAAAACTCTGACAAGGAGTTTCGTGTTTGAACCATAGCATCCTAGTACACGACAACGAGCCTTGATGCACTCTTGGTTATGACACATCCGGGAGATATGCTTATTATAATTCAGAATTTCATTACATGCCATTACGAAGGATTTAAGAGTAAATAATTCTTCAATTAAAACATTATTATGATTATAGATTATAAGAATAATATTTTCAATTTTCTTTAGGTATTTTACATGTTTTAAATTATGTATTGTGATTCATAAACTAACCTAGTGTATTCCATTATTTAAAAATGGCACCCAATAGATGGAATTAGAACTCCAGCAATACGCTTCATCCAAAGAGTAAAAAGGATCATATATTTCATGGTATTAATCCAATATTTAGAAGGGAAATAGTCTCCCATGTATTATCATCATATGAAGAAATTGTATCTTATGTTAATAAGACGAGTAACGAATTTTCTGAGTCCTATGGATTTGAAGGGAATCCAGAGAAGAAAACGATGGTAGAATGAATGATGGATAACGAAAATAAGGGAATGAAGTATTTTACCATATGTGATAAATATGGAAAGAATCACCTTGGTAAATGGTTGAAGGGAATGAGAGTTTGTTATAAGTGTGGAGAAAAATGACACCAAGTAAGTGATTGAAAGGGTAAGAAAAAGGTTTGAAATGTACAATGCTTCTTCTTTAAGGAGTTGGGACATTACGAGAATCAATGTCCAAATCATCAGAGTATACCCCAAATTCATGTATTGAATAATAATCTAGTAATGATAATACCAAATATTAAGAGTAATGATTACGATTTTTTCTGTTGTTAATAAAGTATTGTGCCATTTATGTATTTTATTAATGATGTACATGTTATATGAATTATAGATTATATAAGGATTGCACTACAGTACTATTTCATTAAGGACTTGACATTGTATATAACCATGAAAACTGACTCAATTGAAGGTTAAGTGTTTTTGAAAATATATGGTTGAGAGAAAGATAAACATTAATATGTTCTTGATACTGAGGTAGGCATTTTGTAATAAATATGGTTGATTTGGATAAATTATATTGGATTTTCTTGACAACCTTGAAACTAATTAATGATTTGTATATTCCATCATTGTTGGAGCTTACAAAATTTTTGGATACACAGAGTTTATCCAGTATTCTATAACGAATAAGGGAGCATGAATGTAATCAATATGGTTCTATGATAATTCAGGGTGTTACCGTGTTTTAAAAGAATAAATTATAAAGTTGTTCACCTGTTATTAGGTGGAAAAAAGGATCTTCATTGTGTTTACCTTCCTTATAAATTTTGGACTATGAGATTGGACAAAAGTATTTTGGATAAGTCTAAAGGTTGGAAGCGATTAAGTTTGACATTGGATACTATTGTTAAGGTTAAATCATTTCTTGTGATTATTTTTGGATTTCCATAAAAATGACAACCCCAAGGTCAGGTGACAACCCGTCGCATCCGGAAAGGCCATGAGACATAAACACGCAACCGAATGGAGACAAGAGGGCATCACCTACCACTGGCCAACATGATTTCCACATTTTTATAATTTAGTTTTTTTAAATAGTCTGGAGAATGAATATAATTTCATTTTCTAACCCCATACGATTATGATAAATAGAATATTATTGAATTCTTTTATCTTTTGGAGTGAAAGATGATTTTGTGGTAGGAATTTGTTGAAGGATCAAACACTACATATAAAGTATATATATATATATATATTTCCCTCTTATTCTATGAATAAATTAATTCTTAATAATTAGGGACGGGATCTTAAAACCAAAAAAGTGTTTTCCTAATACCATTTTTTTAATTGATGATATTTTACATCATATTAGTTTGATGGATTTGAGGACCTCAATTTAACACTTCTTTGTAATTGATGACCTCAATCAACCCCTATAATTTTTTATATTTTCCCTCCAATTATGTGTATCTAATTTTCACCAATGTTTTCTTAATCGAGATTGTAATTTGGTGGTGACTTTTTCATTTCCCTTTCCTCTTATTAGGACTAAATTTTATTGACCCAATTTCTGATGTGGGTTCTCCACAAAGGTATTTTTCTATTTTTAACCATTTATTTTCAAAGAATAATTTCAAATTACGATGATGAAATTTATTTAAGTAGGGTATAATTTAACACCCCATGATTTCATAGTACTTTATCTCATTAAAGTAATTCAATAGCTAGCGCTACACGCAACACCGAGTTCGACCGCACCACAACTTACTAAACTAACCATTCAAAAAGAGGTTACGAATAGTATTAACTTCATTTTGAATCATATATACTCTATATAATTTTAACATCCATACTATGTGTTTCTTATACATAATATGAGAACAAATTCGTTTTTTCAGATAAAATAAGTATTTTTCAAAAAATGCAATTTTACCACCTTTGAATGGAGAACCCTTTTTAAAACCAATATTTGAATCTTTTATATATTAAATTTAATGAAATTAAAATCCACTATAGAATTGGGACATAAAAATGTTGTTTGGATAAATTTTTGGTAGTTGTCTGATAACTTTCATATTTTGATGAATAATGAAAAATACTATGTTTTAATTGAAAACAACATTTTTAATCAAAATTATTTATAGTGATAAATTATGCATTTGAATTGTTTGGAAGTATAACAAGATTAAATTTATATCATTTAATACAATTGAGGTCATTATAATTAATTTCACATTTAAATTTGACATAAACACATGTCAATCTTTTGATAGTTTTTACTTTTTAAAAACCTTATTTTTGGTTGACAACGGAAATTAATTTTAAAATAATAAATTCATGCTCTATGATTTTAATTTTCTAAAATAGATTTAATTTTTGAATTCAGAATATCAAAATTAGCTTAGGGTAAATTTTTGTCATGTTTCTAAAAACTTTCAATTTTTGATGAATAGTGAAAAACGCTACATTATTATTTAAAACTGACTTTTTATTTATATAATTAGTTATTTTATATTAATTTATTTTAGGTCAGAATAGATACATAATACCTATATATTTTCTATATAATTCATTGGATTCATTTTATAATTTGTTTAGATATATATAAATTTTATCGAACATTTTACCGTCTTTTACCCACTTTCTTGGAGCATTTACAAATTTTCATAAAACATAATTTTACCACTTCTGTGAGTTGAATTTCAAAAATACAAAATACACAGTTGACATCAGTAAGTAAAATGTGGTTCAGTAAGATGAAAATAATTTTTGGTGAATAGTAACTTTTGACTTTTATTTACCACGGTTAAAAGTACATAGGGAAATTATGGGTAAAAATGATATTATAATTAGCCTAACACATGTATTAATTATATTGGATAAGTATAATTAGACCAAAAATAATCTTTGGAATAATATATGACCCCATTTGGTTCTCTTGGATAAGATTAGATCATTTATTATTATTTTATTTAAAGAAGTGTTAAAAGATTTAAATTCAATGTTTAATAACAAAACCATTTTTTATATAGTGTTAAACATAACATAGATTCGAATAGAAATGTTCATTAGAAATCTAACAAAATTTCCTACATAATTTTATTTTATTTATAATTTTTAGATATTAAATAATTTAATTTATTTATGACACAATAACAATGCAATAATTACCCTATAAATAAATTATTAAAAAAATTTATATTATAAATATAAAAATAAATATAATTTGAGACTTTTTATAAATTCAACTAATTTTATAGGTTAATATGACATGTTAGGGTTGATTAGATTTTTTTTATGTAATCATGTTGTTATTGTTTTCACAAAAACAAAATACTAAATAGGTTAAAATTAACATAATTAAGTTTTAAAAAACAATACTATATTATTAATTGATATAATATTCGTAGAAATCCAAGGGTTGGAAAAATAAAATAGATAAGGTTATATATATTAATAATGAACCAATTTTTTTTATAATGTCTTGTTATTGTATTTTTATTAACCATATAATATAAAAATGCAAAGAGACATGGTAAATGTAAAACTTTTTAACTAAGAGTTAAATCTAAACGATACGGTTAATATGGTGACCTAAACCTACCTAAAATCTATCAGTTGAGAAGATTTCGACCCATAACCACCTCAACCATGAAATAAATTATTTTATAGCCATTAAAAACCTAAAATTATTTTATTATAAAATAATATTTGAAGATTTTCCTAAAGTGACCCACACCACTCTTATAAAAGAGTATTTCCCCCTCTCTTAATTTCAAACCTTCAGAGCCATTTAGCTCGGCCAAACCCTATGCAGATATTCTACCAACATTCCTACCTTCATCCAAAAGTCCTTACATTGGTCATAAATCCAAACTAAAGAGACCTTTTGATCAAATCAAAAGGAATAACCCGAAGAAGAGGTAAATATTTCATCACCACTTTAAAGTTCTTTTCATCTTCCACATTTTTTTCTTTGTTGTTTCCATTATAAAATAATAACTCCATTATCATCTCTATATTGTGATGTTATTATAAAAACGGTACAACTATATTCATTATTCTATCCATCCTATAAACGACAATGTCACCATACGTGCGTACATACAGATTACCGTCTCCGCCTCATGGTTTAGTTTTTTATTCAAACAATTCATTATTTGGATGGGTATAATAATGAGTACAACTAATGTAAATAATAAATATCATATGTTAATGATTATTTATATATGATATAAATTCAAATTACATATGATTTCACCATCAATATTATGATATTTTCGCTCATGTGTATGTACGGATTACCGTCTCCACGACGCGATGATATTCATTTCCACATTCACCATTCAAGGATGATTATAAAAATATATATTATTAATAAGTATGAAATATAGGAAATAATAATTCTAATCAAAACACACACTGATATATATATATATATATATATTATTCACTTAGTTACGTTCAATATGATAGGAAAACGGAAACAATGTTTATGCGTACATACAACCTACCGTCTCCATAAATAGTGTTTTCCATTTCATATATCTACCTATTATACATTATTAAATTCTAAATATATATGATATATAAATCACGTGTTATATTATGTAAGTATGAATATCATGATCTAAATGATACGATCAAGAATAACAATTTAAAACACGCATGATAAATAAAGTGATTATTACCCGAAATGTTAATTTCACATATAAATAATTATTAAATGGGTTCTATAAAGTCAAAAATGAATCATGTATGATATAATAAATATGAATATGGTTCTAGAATAATTTAATGACATACTATTGTAATTATACAGTTGGTTAACCTTACCCTCGACCAAAGGAAAGTGGAAGGTAAGGGTTAATTTTACAATATCTTTATTATCCAATGTTGTTTTTACGTAAGTATCTAATGGAAAATATTTATTATCCATGTCCATGATTCATAAAATCGTTTTAAAATGGATTATTTTTAAGGTACTATTTTACTAAAACATCATTTTAAATGTTTTAAAGATTTATTCTTCTAAACCATTCTCATTAATGTCTATGTTTTCAAAATTGTGTTAAAGATTTATTTATATAGACATGAAGGATTTAAAATGTTAATTCCTTTCAAAAGTTTCAAAGTGGTATGGGACACTTTGATTCAGAAATATATTTTAAATGAATTTCTTTATAAATTATGTGACTTTTAAATGATTTCATGAACAAAGGATATTTTTCTTAAATATTTTTACTGATCATTTTTAACTATGTCAACATCTTTTACAGGATATTATTCTGGATCTAGGTTGTTTTATTGTGTTACAAATCTTCCATATTGTATTGAAGGTTTGGTGATATGTTTTACTATGGATGTTTTTTTTATACCATTCATGGTTTATGGAGAAATTATTGTCATTTCATATGCTATTTTTAAGATGAATGTTTATGTTATGTTTAAACCTTTTCATATGAGGAATGCATTGGAATTACTAAGTGATGGGTGGAGCCCACTATAGCTCCTCGATGCATCAGTAGTTCTCATGAGACAAACTAGTGTCTTGGCACAAGACCTTGAAAAAATCTTATTTGTAGTCTTTGAACAAGGACTTGACTATGTGGTTATGAAGTCTAGCATTATTAATTCCATCATTATGAAATTGGCTACTGATATTATATGTGATTATTCGACTATTAGAATATCCATGTGTATAACTAAATGGAATTATTTGATATATCTTTTCCATATTATGATTATGTTTAAGTTTAAAAGGATTTTGTTTTAGTCATATACATTTCCGTAAATGTTTATACTTATTTGTGAATGTTTCCAATATATTTTTATCCTTACTAAGAATTTGATCTCACCCATTTCTGATGTTTTATTTTCCCAGGATTCCAGGAAGTGTATAATGATTTATAAGAAGTGTTAAGATAGGGGATTAATGGATTTCTCAAAGAATCATTTATATTGTGTTCTATTTTCAAATTTCTAATGTAACATTCATGTACGTAATCTATTTTACAAGACTGCTAAACTAATTTCTCTTTTTGGGCATGATTCCATGTAATCATGGAAATGTATTAAAATATTGCTCCGACTCTAGGCTTCTGGTGTCGGGGCGTTACCATAATAACTCTTTAAATATTAAATGGTTTTAATTATTTACTTTAATGGTGTCAATTGTCCTTAAATAGACAAATTATAATCTTTTAGACAGTATAAAATAAATAAATTTCTAATTTTTAATGATTTTAATGATTCTTTAAAAAAATATATATTATTTTCATAAAATTCCATTTGTGTTAATTTTTTCACTATTCAATGCTTTGACTTAATAAAATCCAAAAATTAATATAGCTTCAAATAATAATATTTATTAAACTCTTAAGATGCCATATTCACTTATAAAATTCCTTACTCCCCTTAATTAATTTAAATTAGATTTATTTTAATATTTTTAATATCATTTATTTGATATTTATTTTAATAACATAGTTAATGTATCATTATTGTGTCAAAAATAAAGCTAAATATTTTTCCCCAATTATTATAAATAAATTAACATAATATAGATAATTTTTATATATTTCCACATAATATTTATGTTCAAATATATCTCCTATTTATTAGAATATAAAAATTATTATACTTATAAGAAATTGGATTGTGACATTATATCACATTCATTTGTTTTATTAATATCTATAAATTTTTCGTAGAAAGGTGGCCATTAAATGACTAAATTTATAAACATATGTGTTAAGGGTAAAATTATAATAATATAATAAATTCTTTCCATTTTTGGGGTCATTTTATGTTCTTTATTATTTTGTTAACCAAAATACTTAATTTACCCTTTACCGTGGTAACAAAATTTTATCATGGTTATTATTCATATTGTTCAAAAATAAAAGGGAAATACACAATAAATTTGGACCACATAAATCCACATTTAACATCTATATTTAAAAATTCCAAATCTAGAAGTTTTATCAATTACTTTAAAATTAATCATGTTTTTTGAATGAAAAACATGTTCTAAAAGTTAAAAATTTGCAAAAGATTGAAATGTTTTTACATCTTAATTCACGGAACAATTGATGAAAGTGAAAAACATTATATTAAATTATAAAAATATAGTCTCTTTTTACTTTAAAAACAGTCAATCGTAAAATTTAACCATATAAATTATCTTGTTGAAAAAAAGTTGATTCAATTAAAATATAGTATATTTTTATTTTTCATCAAAACATGAAATTTATTAGAAAAATATAAAAAATTCATCCAGAGTAAATTTTTATATCCCAATTCAAAATAATAATATTATTTTCTTAAATATAATATATAATATTTTAAAAAACATTATTTAAAATGGGTGTTCTATCAAAAGGTGGTAAAACATCATTTTTTAACAAAATATTCTTATATCCAAAAAATTGAATTTGTTCATATGTAATGTCTAGAAAACATAAAAGAATAATTTAAATATTATATAAGATATATTAAATATATATTTCATTAAATAAATCCATATAGAGTGATTTTATTATTTCATAAACTCACTTATTAGAAATCAAATAGTTTTTCATAAAAACATTTCTTTTTTATTTAAAAAGGGATTTATTTTCATTTATAAATAATTTTCACCAAATATTTATTTTTATATTCATGTGTAAAGAATATTTTCATAATTCAGTTGTTTATGCTCGCCATTATAATGACTAGGTTATATGTTATAATAATAGTATTTAGTTGTTTTCATAAACATGGAATTGCGTGAAATTATTTCTATAAAATGTACATGAAATTGTGTGTAACACAAACAAAGAACAATATTTATTATACCACAAATTAAGTCGATTTTTCATGTAGTGAAAACTTATTTTGGTGTAACATAAAAAACAAGACATTTAAAAAAATATCTCATAAAGATCACGGGGTGTTACAATCATTCGGGATCTTATTCTGATGGGTTGTTCTTTGAATTAATATATGGATTTTCCCTTGTACTAACAAATACTTTTAGTCTAATTAATGACTAAAACCAGAAAGGCTAACATTATTTAACACAAATTAAAAATAAATTTTAGTTATCTTAATCATTAAAATAAATTTAATTTTAAATTTATTTATTCTTTGACATTATCATGATAACCTAAATTTTTTTTGTTTAAAATATATATCATTAATAGTAATGATTTAGGTTGTGGTTTCCCATATTTATTAAAATAATTCCAATGTATCCAAGATATTAAACATCTATAATTGTTAATAAAGATAATACTATCAAAAAAAGAATATCCCAATGAATGTTAAACCATGTTTGTAGTATGGGTCCATTTATCGTGCGTCAGAATGATGTACACCATATACTCGACCAACACATTTTTGGTTTATTCCCATGATATTCATATTTACTAAAACCAAACCCACTTTTAAAATAAATACATAGATGTATATTTATTAAACCATGAAATATATAACTTTCCAAAAACATCAGGTTGTTATGCTATACATAAAATCAACCCTTAAAATTTTCCTTATATTTTCACTGATACTTTATAAAATAATCTTTGAAAAATAGCCACATTAATCCTTATAATAATATAAAACATTACTAGAAAATCAACTAATTACAACTATTTAAATTCAATATATACATTATATTAATATTATATTAAACTAATGACATAAATGATAAATCTAAAAAGAAATCACACATCCAAAGTTATGAAATGTTTGTTTTCTTGTAAATTAACTGTAACACCCCGAGATTTTTTGAGAAATATTGTTTTCAATTTTATTGATGTCTTGTGTTGTAAGTTACAAAAAAGGATTCTTGCACAACACACAACACTAACTTGGTTGCATTACACGCAATCACGACCTTCCTCGATAGCGTGTGTAGTACACAATACCGAGTTTCACTAAACGAGATATTATTAAAATAATATTATGAACTAGCCATTATGCATAATAATACCCACTTTTTGAAATTTTATAAATTTAATCTTTCAAAATAGACTTAATTTTTGGATTCGGAATATCGAAATTAGCTTAGGGTGAAATTTTGGTACTTTTCGGATAACTTTCATATTCTGATCAATAGTGGAAATTACTAAATTTTAATTAAAAAGAAATTTTTTAATCAAAATAATTAATATCGATAAATTATTAATTTGAGTGGCTTTAAAGTATATTTAGAATATATTTTTACAATTTAATACAATGTTGGTCATTGGATGTAATTTCACATTTAAACCAGACATAAACAAGTGTCAATCTTTTGATAGTTATTATCTCTTAAGAACACACTATTTGTTTTGACGACGGGAACTAATTTTTAAATTAATTAATGCAATTGATATGTTTTGAATTTGGTAAAATAGACATCATTTTTGACTTCATAATATCAAATATAGTTTAGGCCTAATTTTTGGTATTTTTATGGAAACTTTCATTTTTTGATGAATAGTGAAACCACTAAGTGGTAGTTAAAAAAACTAGATTTTTCATAAAACTTAATTTTACCGCTTTTGTGAGTGAAATTTCGAAAATCCTAGAGACACGGTTAATATCAAGGAATAAAATGTGGTTCAATGAGATGAAAATAATTTTTTGTGAATAGTGACTTTTTACTTTTTTTTTACCACGGTTAAAAGTAAATAGGGTAATTAAAGGTAAAAATGATATTATTATTACCCTAAGACATGTATTAATTCTATTGGATAAGTGTAATTCGGCCAAAAAAAACCTTAGGAATAAAATATGACCATTTAGGCCCACATGGATTAGATTAGGACATTTATTATTAATTTATTTAAAGAAGGGTTAAAATAGTTAAAATCAAAGTTTAATAACTAAATCATTTTTAATATAGGGTTATACATAAGATAAATTTGACTATAAATATTAATTAGAAAGATAAAACTATTTACTACATAATGGTATTTTATTTATAATTTTTAGACTTAAAATAATTTAATTTATTTATGGAACAATTATGATGTAGTAATTATCTTATTAATAAAATATTGACATAATTGATGTTATAAATACCCAAATAAATGTAATTTGAAACTTTTTATGTACTAAAATACTTTTTTATGTTCATATGACATGTTATTATTTATTTAATTAACTTTATTCGAACTAATCATTCTGTTATGATTTTCACAAAAATCAATTACCAAATAGTGTCAAAATTGACATAAAATAGTTTTTAAAACAAATATTATATTAAAAATTGTTATTATATTCCTAAAAATCTATGGATCGGCCAATATACATATATCATGATAGGTGTGTCATCAATGGACCACTTGGGGGACTCTTGGATGTATATGGTAAGTTTATTAACTACGTAATATAAAAATACAATATGACATAGTAAATGTCAATCTAATTAAATAAGAGTTAAAACTAAAAGTTAAGCTTAATATAATGACCTAAACTTGTCTAAATTATATTGGATGAGAGGATTTCGACCTATACCCACCTTAGCTTCAAAATAAATCAATTTGAAGCTATTAAAAACCGAATATGTCTTTATAATAAAATAATATTTTTTGTTATTCCAAAGGTGCCCCTCTCCTCCCTTATAAAAGGGCACCTCCTCCCTCTCTTACTCACACCACATTGAGCCTTCAAGCTCAGCCAACCCCTGACTAATTCTCTTATCCACTTCCCTAGAAACATCCTATAGGTCCTGGTCTTCTTCAAAGACCAATTTTAGTGCCCTAATAGGAGGTCTCAAAGAGGCGCTTCAAAGAAGAGGTAATGCCTGTTACCGATTCTTTCACCTTTATTTCTCCTTCCACTTCTTATTCTTATGTTGTTTCATTATGAAGTAATAAAATAAGTATCACTCATATACTGATATGTTATTATAAGTATGAAACAACCCTATTTCACCATTTATCCATCCTATGGGAAACGAAATCACCGCGCGTGCGTAAGTACCGAATACCGTCTCCACGCCGTGGTGTAATATATTTTCCACCACCACCTTACTTGGATGGGTATAATGGTGTAAATAATAACTATATATGATTATTGTAAAGTGATATTTATTCTGTAATAGTATACATACACTCCAATAAAATTTCACAATCATGGGAACGATATCATCGCTCGTGCGTACGTACGGAATACCGTCTCCACGACGCTATGAGATTCATTCTCAATGATTAACCATTCATAAATGATTATAAAGTATATATAATAAGTAATCATGAAATATATGAAATAATAATGATATTGGATTTATTTATATATATATATGTATTTCATCCAATTAATTCCATTCAATTCAATGAGGAAATGAAAACAACGTTCATGCGTACGTACGGCCTACCGTCTCAATGAATGGTGTATTTCTTTACATCTATCGATCTATTATATATATGTATATACTGAATATATATTATATATAAATCATGTTTTATATTCTGGAATTCAGTAATCATGATCTAAGTAATCATATGAATAATTACAAGTCAAAACACAAATGACAAATGAAACGATTTTACCCAAAACGCTCTTTAACATGGAATTTACAAAAGAACGGGTAATATAAAGTCATAAGTGAACCATATATGATATCATAACAATGAATATGATTCTGTAATAAGTCAATGACATTATGTAAATTATTATACATGAGGTTCAGATACGTACGAAGCATATCAGACCTAAGGTAAGGGATAATTTTTCAAATCTCATTTTTATCCGGGATTGCTTATTCGTAAGTATTTACTGGGGTTATTTATATCATCCATGTATATTTTTTATAAAAGAGTGTTCATGTATTTTTAAATTACTTTTTACCCATTTTTAACTTTTACTACATGGTATGTAAGGAATCTTTATTTTGTTTACGTTACGAGGTACTTTTTTGACTTTTCCGGCAAAAGTATGAGAAGAATGTTTTTTTAACTTATACGGCATGAAAGGATTTTTACGATTTTATAAAGCCTTATTTTTATGAAGCTTACTCCAAAAGATTTCATTACTATTTTCAACAAAATCCTTTTATTTTAAAATTTCATGATGTTTTGTGAAAATAAATTGATTTTGAAGAAGAATGGATATTTTCCTCAAGAATTCATTTCAAGTGTTTTATCAAAATAATTTTCCATCTAAGATGACATTATTTCATATGTTTAGGTTTCAAGTATAATGTCTCTATTATTTATATGGTTTCACTCTTCTTATGATGAAATGATATCCATTTTTTTATATGGATTATGTTATGATGGGATGATGTTTATGATACCCATGTTATTCTTTGGGTTATGATGACTGATTTATGTTTATGTTGCGGCACAAGTACGAATGATTTCACTATGAGATGGGTGGGACCTATATTTCTCTCCAATGTATTGGTTAAAGATTTATATCTCATGATATTGACATGGATGGAATGGTAAGTTAATCCGGTTCAGTGTTACAATACTGAAACGAGGAGTGAACTCGATTCAGAAAGGGACTTTGTCCACTAAGATGGTCTTGGCAGCAATGCATTGGCTACTATGGAAATCATTACATGTGATTAATGGATTTCACAATTACATGTTTTATTCCCATGCTATGTTATCATTATTTATGTTCCATTATGATCTATTCCTTATGTACTTCCATGTTTTAAGTCGTTTCTCAAGATTTTGATGTTTAAACATTATGTTCATGTTTTTAGGTTCAAATGTGTATGGTATGTTTTATTTTATCCATGCTTACCCTTACTGAGAATTTTTGCTCACCCTTTTTATGTTTTATTTTCCCCAGGATTAAAATAAAGGTTTTAGGTAAGGAAACAAAAAGTGGAAGATCTTTATGGGAGATGTTGAATATCTTTCATCATGATTAGAAGATTACGTTCCAAGTTTTCAAAGACACTAAACTATTATGGTCCTTCTGTGTCTGTTTTTGTTATGTATTATGTATTCCGAAAAAGTAATGTAATATATATGTATGTCAAGATTCGGGTCTCTACAGTTGGCATTAGAGGAAAGGTTTAGTCAACCTTTGGAAACTAGGATGCGAAAATGTTAGTGAGATCCATAGAGATATTTCTAAGGTATTTCTAGGGATGTCCCCAAGGATAAGTATACGTATAGGATGTAGTCCTAGAACTACAGTAACGATCTTAGAATTTAACATAAGATGTTAGATATTGAGGGAACTCCTCCTTTACTATGTTGTTTTCCCTAGAATGATTTTTTCCTCTCACACTATTCTTTTTGGGTTTTAGAAAATGGCTGGAAACAGGAAGATTCACAAGAATGGAGGATATGACAGACAATGGAATGATATTCTTCATGAGAAACCAAATGAAACGGGATCTGGAAGTCCAAACATCGTTATTATGCCTAATTAGCAATATCATAATATGATCAATAATCTCAACCTTGGTAAGTTTCTCGACTCAGATAACAAGAGAAAGATGTAGTTTCATGATGATCATAAAAGAAAGAAAGTTCAATTTCCCTCATGTAAATCATGTGGGAAGAGGCATCAGGGAGATTGTTTTAATGGAACTGGAAGATGATTTCGGTGTGGAAAAGAAGGACACAAAGCCAGTAAGTGCAAAGGAAAAGGTTCAGTTAACACCATGGACAAGGATAATGGAATTTCTATGACATCAACAATGAATAGATGTTTTAAATTTTGAATATACGGCCTTTATGAAAACCAATACCCTAATAGAAAATCTCATGAAGAGAATCAGCATGGTCATATGGGTAGTATTTATGTGGATGCTGATGAGGAGACTACAAATGATATATGAGCTGAAAGAAGTATTGAAGCTCAGTCAGTTGTTTTAGAAGGTAGTGGAATGATTGTATGTTTATCGAGAGTTACGTTGTATTGTTAATAGTGCTATGGAATAAAGAATCATCTAAGGATTGTTACACTGTTGTTTTTCCTAAAAGTATTTGAAAGTATATGTTGAATGGTACCAGTAACCATGGATGGTTATTCAGATATTTTTTTTAAAGTAGATGATATGCGCATAATGAAGGAATAAGAAGATAATGAGATGTTTGATTATATTCATGAGCTCATGATTGATATAAGGACTAAGTGATATCATGGTTTGCGTATATAGAATTTTGAGGATTTTGGTATGTGGAAAGTGTTGACTTTTAACTGCATTCATGTTTTCACAAAGGTTCAATGGGTATTCATTGTTTAACAAAATACATGATTAAGGCCTTCGGATGTTTGGAATGTGACCAAAAAGACATATCTTATGATATATGGGGATCAATGATGGTATTAAATCTCTGGTAATCGTTTTCACTATATTATGAGAGTGGACTGCAGTATTATGGATAAGCCTAAAGATTGGAATGGATTATGTTGGACATAAGTTAGTATTGTTTAAGGATAGAAGTTTTTTCAATATTATTGATGGGATCTAATAGTAATATAGTTTTAGAAAAAGGACAACCTGCAGGATGGGCGACATCCCACTGCGTCGGACAAGGCTGTGGGAATCGAACCCACAACCGAAGTGCCACTGGCCTTTATCACCTACCACTGGCCTATAGGAAGTCCCTGTTTAGTAGAAACTAGTTTTATTTTATTAAGCGGTATGATATATGAAGTATAAGTTCATTTTTGGAACCATATACGATTAATCTAACCATAAGATGGACTTATAACTGTTGCTAACCGTTTCATTGAAACAGATGGAATGACCCATCATTCTATCACATGATCTGCTAACACATCATGAATAACAAATACAACTTCATTTATTTAAGGGAAGAAGTGGAAATTGTTCAATTCACGAACAATAGTGAAATTGTACCAAAATCATGTAAGTATTTCATTTAATTCATCAACTTTAGAGAAATGATCTTGAAAACCAAAAATGTTGTCCTAGTTACCATATATCCGATGAATCCGATGGTACCTTAGATCATCACAAATCTATAGCTTTGTGATTGTTGGATTTTTCTTAGCCATGTTCTCTACCACTCTCCATCAGAACATGATGGTTAGGTTTCTCTTCCATATCCATATTTTCACCTATGTTATCCTATGTGGAAACCCAGTGATTAGTTAATTTGGGTAACCATTACGTTTCATACTTTAGTTTTTAAAGTTTGGTTTTGGTATTCCTTTTTAAGAAGTGGGTTTCTATTAAATAAACTTTTGAGTAGTAAACCATTTATAAGCCCGACAAATTTTGAGGGCGAAATTCATTTTAAGGGGGGTAGAATGTAACACCCTGAGATTTTATGAGAAATATTCTTTTTAATTTTATTGATGTCTTGTGTTGTACGTTACAAAAAAAGAGTCATGCACAACATGCAACCCTAACTTGGCTGAATTACACGCAATCACGACCTTCCTCGATAGCGTGTGTAGTATACAATACCGAGTTTCACTAAATGAGATATTATTAAAATATTATTATGAACTAGCCGTTATTAAGAGTAATACCCAGTTTTTGGAATTTTATAAATTTTATCTTTCAAAATAGACTTCATTTTTCGATTCAGAATATCGAAATTAGATTAGGGTGAAATTTTGGTACTTTTCGGATAACTTTCATATTCTGATGAATAAAGGAAATTACTAAATTTTAATTAAAAACAACTTTTTTAATCGAAATAATTAATAGTGATAAATTATTAATTTGAGTGGTTTTAAAGTATATTTACATTATATTTTTACAATTTAATACAATTTTGGTCATTGGATGTAATTTCACATTTAAACCAGACATAAACAAGTGTCAATCTTTTGATAGTTATTATCTCTTAAGAACACGATATTTGTTTTGACGACGAGAACTAATTTTTAAATTAATTAATGAAACTTTTATGTTTTGAATTTGGTAAAATAGACATCATTTTTGAATTCATAATATCAAATATAGCTTAGGCCTAATTTTTGTTATTTTTCTGGAAACTATCATTTTTTGATGAATAGTGAAACCACTAAGTGGTAGTTAAAAAAACTGAATTTTTCATAAAACATAATTTTTCATAAAACATAATTTTACCTCTTCTGTGAGTGGAATTTCAAAAATCCGAGAGACACGGTTAATATCAAGGACTAAAATGTGATTCAATGAGATGAAAATAATTTTTGGTGAATAGTAACCTTTTACATTTTGTTACCACGGTTAAAAGTAAATAGGATAATTAAGGGTAAAAATGATATTATTATTACCCTAACATATGTCCTAATTCTATTGGATATGTGTAATTCGGCCAAAAACAACCTTAGGAATAAAATATGACCATTTAGGCCCACTTGGATTAGATTAGGACATTTATTATTAATTTATTTAAAGAAGGGTTAAAATAGATAAAATCAAAGTTTAATAACTAAATCATTTTTAATATAGGGTTATACACAACATAAATTCGACTATAAATATTCATCAGAAATCTAAAACGATTTCTTAGATAATGGTATTTTATTTATAATTTTTAGACTTAAAATAATTTAATTTATTTATGAAGCAATTATGATTCAGTAATTATCTTATTATTGAAATATTTACATAATTGATGTTATTAATACCCAAATAAACATAATTTGATACTTTTTATGAATTAAAATAATTTTATATGTTAATATGACAAGTTAGTATTTATTTAATTTACCTGTTTCGAACTAATAATTCTGTTATGATTTTCACAAAAATCAATTACCAAATAGTGTCAGAATTGACATAAAATAGTTTTTAAAACAAATAATATATTAAAAATTGTTATTATATTCCTAAAAATCTATGGTTCGGCCAATATTCTTATATCATGATAGGTGTATCATTAATGGACCACTTGGGGGTCGATTGGATGTATATGGTAGGTTTATTAACTATAAAATATAAAAATACAAAGTGACATGGTAAATGTCAATCTAATTAACTAAGAGTTAAAACTAAATGTTAAGGTTAATATAATGACCTAAACTTGTATAAATTCTATTGGGTGAGAGTATTTAGACCTATCCCCACTTTAGCTTCGAAATAAATCAATTTGGAGCTATTAAAAACTGAATATGACTTTATAATAAAATAATATTTTTAGTTATTCCAAAGGTGCCCCTCTCCTCCCTTATAAAAGGGCACCTCCTCCCTCTCTTCCTCACACCACATTGAGCCTTCATGATCGGCCAACCCCTGACAAATTCTCTTCTCCACTTACCTATAAATATCCTAGAGGTCCTGGTTTTCTTCAAAGACAGATTTTACTTCCCTAAGAGGAGGTCTCAAAGAGGCGCTTCAAAGAAGAGGTAATGTCCGTTACCGATTCTTTCACCTTTATTTCTTCTTCCACTTCTTCTTCTTAGGTTGTTTCGTTATGAAGTAATTAAATAAGTATCACTCATATACTGATATGTTATTATAAGTATGAAACAATCCTATTTCACCATCTATCCATCCTACGAAAAAAGAAATTACCGCGTGTGCGTACGTACAGAATACCGTCTCCACGCCGTGGTGTAATCTATTTTCCACCACCACCTTACTTGGATGGGTATAATGGTGTAAATAATAACTATATATGATTATTGTAAAGTGATATTGATCTTGTAATAGTATACATACACTCCAATAAAATTCCACGATCATGGGAACGATATCATCGCTCGTGCGTACGTACGGAATACCATGTCCACGACGCGATGAGATTCATTCCCAATGATTAACCATTCATAAATGATTATAAAGTATATATAATAAGTAATCATGAAATATATGACATAATAATGATATTTTATTTATGTATATATATATATGTATGTCATCCAATTAATTCCATTCAATTCAATGAGGAAACAAAAACAACGTTCATGCGTACGTACGGCCTACCGTCTCCATGAACGGTGTATTTCCTTCCATTTATAGATCTATTATATATCTATATATTCTGAATATATATTATATATAAATCATGTTTTATATTCTCGAATTATGTAATCATGATCTAAGTAATCATATGAATAATTAAAAGTCAAAACACGGACGACTAATGAAACGATTTTACCCAAAATTTTCTTTAACATGGAATTTACAAAAGAACGGGTAACATAAAGTCAGAAGTGAACCGTAAAAATGAATATTATTCTGTAATAAGTCAATGACATTATTTAAATCATTATACAGGAGGTTCAGATACATACGAAGCATATCGGACCTAAGGTAAGGGATAATTTTGCAAATTTCATTTTTATCTGGGATTGCATATTCGTAAGTATTTACTAGGGTTATTTATATCATCCATGTCCCTATTTTATAAAAGAGTTTTCATGTATGTTTAAATTCATTTTTACCAATTTTTTTCTTTTACTACATGGTATGTAAGGAATCTATCTTTTTTTTACGTTATGAGGTACTTTTTTTACTTTTCCGGCAAAAGTACGAGAAGAATGTTTTTTAACTTATACGGCATGAAGGATTTTTATGTTTTTATAAAGCCTTATTTTCATGAAGATTCCTCCAAAAGATTTCATGACTATTTTCAACAAAATAATTTTCTTATAAAATTGCATGATGTTTTGTGAAAAGAAATTGATTTTGAAGAAGAAAGGATATTTTCCTCACGAATTCATTTCAAGTGTTTTATCAAAATCATTTTCCATCTAAGATGACATTATTTCATATGTGTATGTTTCATGTATAATGTCTCTATGATTTACATGGTTTCACTGTTCTTATGATGAAATGATATCCATTTTTTATATGGATTATGTTATGATGGGATGATGTTTATGATACCCATTTTATTCTTTGGGTTATGATGAATGATTTATGTTTATGTTGTGGCACAAGTAAGAATGATTTCATTATGAAATGGGTGAGACCTATATCTCCCTCCAATGCATTGGTTAAAGATTTATATCTCATGAGATAGACATGGCTGGAACGGTAAGTTAATCCGGTTCAGTGTTATAGGACTGAAACGAGGAGTGAACTCGATTTAGAAAGGGACTTTGTCCACTAAGATGGTCTTGGCAGCAATGCCTTGGCTACTATGTTATCATTATTTATGTTCCATTATGATCTATGACTTATGTACTTCCATGTTTTAAGTCGTTTCTCAAGATATTGATGTTTAAACATTATGTACATGTTTTTAAGTTCAAATTTGTATGGTATGATTTATTTTATCAATGAGTACCCTTACTGAGCATTTGAGCTCACCCTTTTTATGTTTTATTTTCCCCAGGATTAAAAGAATGGTTTTAGGTAAGGAAACAAAAAGTGGAAGATATTTATGAGAGATGTTGAAGATCTTTTACCATGATTAGAAGATTATGTTCCAAGTTTCCAAAGACAATAAACTATTACGGTCCTTGTGTGTCTATTTTTGTTATGTATTATGTATTCCGCAAAAGTATTGTAATATCTATGTACGTCAAGCTTCGGGTATCTACATTAAGTATGTAAAAATATTGTTTTATTTTAATTGTGAAAATCTCTCTATAATAGTGCACCTATAAAAACTTTAAAAGATATATCACATGATATAATCATATTCATAAATTGATTATTGTAATCATGAGAAAGGAATCTACTCAAATGATCTGTAAGGTAATAACATATCAAATCATGACGTTGATAATTAGGGAGATATAAATACCATCAGAAAATATAATGAGACCATAAATGATAACCATAAACGTGTTAGCTAAACATAGATCATTAAATAACTATGAAATATATGCAATGTATCAAAACATATTTAAATGGTCATCTAACATGAAATCACGTCTTAAAAGCATGGAATTATTTTTTGAAAAGATATAATCATAAAATCATGGTATTTCAGGTAAAAAAGTGTGTCAAAACTCATTATGAAGATTCTTATTTGAAAAATTTCATTATATCCACACCTAAAAATGTGGGAAAACCCATCATGCCCAAGAATGTGTAATGAAAAATATCATTCCCATGCCTAACTATCCCATGGGATATAAAATAATACCAATGAATTGGTGGGATATATATAACCCCACCAATTATTATCCATATATATATAAATATATTTTCCACATAAATTCAATCATCATCATATCTCAAATAACCTATGGAAAAATAATTTTGATGAGTACATAGTCGTGTGTGGTGACCTGGAGACTACCAAAAGCTGATGTTGGATATGGAAAGTACATGCCGTGTAATTTTAAAGATCATGAAGTGTACTTTCTTTTTTCGTTAAATGGACCGTTGTTGCATCTAATGGAAAACATCCATCTTCTCGACCTATTTCATCCATGAGCATTCGCACAGCTGCAGATCATCTCTGATCCCCCGACTCGCCATCCGTTCTCTGAATCGACCACCATCAATTGCGTTGAAATAACATCGGTGATTTATCTCTTCTTCTTGAACATCATCTCCCCATTTCTCTGTAACACCCCGGGATTTTATGAAAAATATTCTTTTTAATTTCATTAATGTCTTGTGTTGTATGCTACACCAAAAGGAGCTTTCACAACATGCATCCTTGACTTGCCTTGCACGCAATCGCGACCTTCCTCGATAGCGTGTGTAGTACGTAATAACGAGTTTCACTAAACAACAATATGCTATTAAAATATTAATAAAACTAGCCGTTATGAATAGTAATATCCACTTTTTGAAATTTTGTAAATTTTAGTTTTCAAAATGGACTTCAGTTTTGGATTCGGAATATCGAAATTAGCTTAGGGTGAAATTTTGGTACATTTCGGATAACTTTCATTTTCTGATGAATAGTGAAAATTACTAAATTTTAACTAAAAACGACCTTTTTAATCGAAATAATTAATAGTGATAAATTATTAATTTGAGTGGTTTTAAATTATATTTAGAATATATTTTTACAATTTAATACAATGTTGGTCATTGCATGTAATTCTACATTTAAACCAGACATAAACAAGTGTCAATCTTTTGATAATTATTATCTCTTAAGAACACGCTATTTGTTTTGACGACGGGAATTAATTTTTAAATTAAATAATGCAACTCATATGTTTTGAATTTGGTAAAATAGAGATCATTTTTGAGTTCATAATATCAAATATAGCATAGGCCTAGTTTTTGGTATTTTTCTGAAAACATTCATTTTTTGATGAATAGTGAAACCACTAAGTGGTAGTTAAAAAAATGAATTTTTCATAAAACTTAATTTTACCACTTCTGTGAGTGTAATTTAAAAAATCCTAGAGACACAGTTGATGTTAGTAAGTAAAATGTGGTTCAATGAGATGAAAATAATTTTTGGTGAATAGTAACTTTTTACTTTTTTTACCACGGTTAAAAGTAAATAGGGTAATTAAGGGTAAAAATGTTATTATTATTACCCTAAAACATGTCCTAATTCTATTGGATAAGTGTAATTCGACCAAAAACAACCTTAGGAATAAAATATGATCATTTAGGCCCACTTGGATTAGATTAGGATAGTTATTATTAATTTATTTAAAGAAGGGTTAAAATAGTTAAAATCAAAGATTAATAAGTAAATCATTTTTAATATAGAGTTATACATAAGATAAATTCGACTATAAATAATCATTAGAAATCTAAAAATATTTCTTACATAATGGTATTTTATTTTTATTTTTTAGACATTAAATAATTTAATTTATTTATGACACAACGATTATGTAGTAATTATCTTATTAATGACATATTGACAGAATTGATATTATAAATACCCAAATAAATGTAATTTGAGACTTTTTATGAATTAAACTAATTTTATAGGTTAATATGACATGTTTGTATTGATTTAATTAACTTTTTTCGAACTAATAATTCTGTTATAATTTTCACAAAAATGAATTACTAAATAGTGTCAAAATTGACATAAAATAGTTTTTAAAACAAATATTATATTATTAATTGTTATTTTATTCTTAAAAATCTAAGATTTGGCAAAATGACTTAGATAAGGTTATATATATTAATAATAAACAACTTGGTGTTCGTTTGCTTCTTATTGTATGTTTATTAACCTTATAGTGTAAGAACACAGAAAGACACGGTAAAAGTAAAATTATCTAACTTAAAGTTAAATATAAATGATAAGGTTAAAATAGGAACCTAAACTTGTCTAAATTCTATTGGATGAGATTATTTCGGCCCATCCCCACTTTATCTTCGAAATAAATCAATTTGGAGCTATTTAAAACCTAATTTGGCTTTATAATAAAATAATATTTTTAGTTATTCCAAAGGTGCCCCTCTCCTCCCTTATAAAAGGGCACCCCCTCCCTCTCTTCCTCACACCACATTGAGCCTTCAAGATCGGCCAAACTCTAAAAAATTATCTTCTCCACTTCCCTAGAAACATCCTAGAGGTTCTGGTATTCCTCAAAGACCATTTTTAGTGCCCTAAGAGGAGGTCTCAAAGAGGCGCTTCAAAGAAGAGGTAATTTCCGTTACCGATTCTTTCACCTTTATTTCTTCTTCCACTTATTCTTATAAGGTTGTTTACTTATGAAGTAATAACATAAGTATCACTCATATACTGATATGTTATTATAAGTATGAGGAAACCCTATTTCACCATCTATCCATCCTACAGAAAACGAAATCACCGCGCGTGCGTACGTATGGAATACCGTCTCCACGCCGTGGTGTAATCTATTTTCCAACACCACCTTACTTGGATGAGTATAATGGTGTAAATAATAACTATATATGATTATTTTAAATTTATATTGATTCTATAATAGTATACATACACTCCAATAAAATCCCACGATCATGAGAACGATATCATCTCTCGTACGTACGTACGGACTACCGTCTCCACGACGCGATGAGATTCATTCTCCACTTTAACCATTCATGAATGATTATAATGTATATATAATAAGTAATCATGAAATATATGACATAATAATTATACTGGAATTATGTGTATATATATGTATGTCATCTACTTAATTCCATTCAACTCAATAAGGAAACGAAAACAGCGTTCATGCGTACGTACGGCCTACCGTCTCCATGAACGGTGTATTTCTTTCCATTTACTGATTTATTATATATATGTATATTCTGAATATATAATATATATAAATCATGTTTTATATTCTGTAATTAAGTAATCATGATCTAAGTAATCATATGAATAATTACAAGTCAAAACACAGATGACAAATGAAACAATTTTACCCAAAACGCTCTTTAACATTGAATTTACAAAAGAACGAGTAATATAAAGTCATAAGTGAACCATATATGATATCATAACAATGAGTATGATTCTGGAATGAGTCAATGACATTATTTAAATAATTATACAGGAGGTTCGGACACTTACGAAGCAAATCAGACCTAAGGTAAGGGAAAATATCACAATCTCATTTTATCCGAGATTGTTTATACTTTGGTATTTACTAGGGTGTATTTTATCATCCACATCCATGATTCCTCAATATGTAATATTGTTTCCATACACCTACAATGGTTTAAATCCAATTTTACCCTTCGGTGAGTTTTTATTAAAAGATATGAAAGGAATCTTTTTTCGTTTCTCGTACGAGGTACTTTTTGACTTTTCTGAAAAAAGTACGAGAAGAATGTTTTTTAACTTATACGGCATTAATGGATTTTTAAAACATTATTTCCAAGAAGCTTCCATTACAAGTTTTCAAGTTTATTTTTAATCAACATTTTTTAGTTTAAAATTGTATGACATTTTAAGAAAGGTAAATGTTTTTGAAGTACAAAGGATATTTTTCTCAAGAATGGAGTTCAAGTGTTTTATCAAAATTATTTTCCATCTAAGATAATAAAGGGTTCTGTTTCTATCCCTATTATTACATGGATTTGATTATGTTGTGATGGAAATATTTTTATGAATTCCTTTATTTTATATGAATTGTTTTATGATGTCATGATGTTTAAGATTCCCATTTTTATTACATGGGTTATGCTATGATATATGGTTTATGATTTTGTGGCACACATAAGAATGGTATAATTATGAGATGGGTGGGACCTATATCTCCCTCCAATTCATTGGGTAAAAATTTTATATCTCATGAGATAGACATGGCTGGAATGGCAGGTTAAACCGGTTCAGTGAAACAGGACTGAAACGAAGAGTGAACTCAGTTCAGAAAGGGACTTTGTCCACTAAGATAGTCTTGGCAATGAGTCTTGACTAATAAAAAATGATTCTCTATTATTATTTGTGTATGCCACAAAGTTTAATTTTTTAAGTTATGATTATTGTGATTTCATTTCACTACTATGATTTATCCCATGTTATGAAATTATGCTCTCTTTTACAGGTTAAGATTTCCAAAATGTTATGTTCTTATGAATATGATGTGATTGATACTTCATTTGTTTACCCTTACTGAGAATTTGAGCTCACCCTTTTATGTTTTTTTCCCAGGATATAAAGAATGTTTTTAGGTAAAAAAAGGAAGATCTTTATGGGAGATGTTGAAGATCTTTCCCCATGATTAGAAGATTATATTCCGAGTTTCCAAACGCACTAAACTATTAAGATCCTTGTGTGTTTGTGTTTTTGTTATGTACTAAGTATTCCACAAAAGTAATGTAAAGTCCATGTACGTCAAGCTTCGGGTCTCTACAGTTGGTATCAGAGGAATGGTTTAGTCAACCTTTGGAAACAAGGATGCGAAAACGTTAGTGAGATCCCTATAGATATTTCTAAGGTATGTCTAGGGATGTCCCAAATGATAAGTATATATATAGGATACTGTCCTAGAATTATGGTAATGATCATAGAATTTAACCTAAGATGTTAGATATTGAAGTTACTCCCCCTTTATTATGATTTTTGCCTCTCACACTATTCTTTTTGGGTTTTAGAAAATGGCTGGAAACAAGATGATTCATGATAATGGAGGATATTATGGACAATGGAATGATATTCTTTATGAGAAACCAAATGAAATGGGATTTGGAAGTCCAACCATCATTATTATGTCGAATCAGCAATCTCATAATATGATCCATAAACTCAAATTTGGTAAGTTTCCTTACTCGTCTAATAAGAGAAAGATGTAGTTTCATGATGATCATAGAGGAAGGAAAGTTCAATTTCCCTCATGTAAATCATGTGGGAAGAGGCATCAGGGAGATTGTTTCAAAGGAACTAGAAGATGCTTTGGGTGTGGAAAAGGACACAAAGCCAGTAAGTGCAAAGGAAAAGGTTCAGTTAACACTATGGACAAGGATAATGGTATTTCTATGACATCAACAATGATTATATGTTTTAAATGTGGAATGTACGGGCATTATGCAAACCAATGATCTAATGGAAAATCTCATGAAGAGAATCAGCATGGTCATATGGGTAGTATTTATGTGGATGATGATGAGGAGACTACAAATGATATATGAGCTGAAAGAAGTGTTGAAGCTCAGTCGGTTGTTTTAGAAGGTAGTGGAATGATTGTATGTTTATCGAGAGTTATGTTGTATAGTTAATGGTACTATGGAATAAAGAATCATCTAAGGATTGTTACACTATTGTTTTTCCTAAAAGTATTTAAAAGTATATGTTGAATGGTACTGGTAAACATGGAATGTTATTCAGATATTTTTGTAAAGTAGATGATATGTGCATAATGAAGGAATAAGAAGATAATGAGATGTTTGATTGTATTCATGAGCTCATGATTGATATAAGTACTAAGTGATATCATGGTTTGAGTAAATAGAATTTTGAGGATTTTGGTATGTGGAAAGTGTTAACTTTTAACTGCATTCATGTTTTCACTAATGTTCTATGGGTATTCATTTTTCAAGAGAATACATGATTAAGGCCTTCGAACGTTTGTAATGTGACCAACAAGACATATCTTATGATATATGGGGATCAACGATGGTATTAAATCTCTAGTAATCGTTTTCACTATATTATGAGAGTGGACTGGAATATTATGGATAAGCCTAAAGATTGGAATGGATTATGTTGGAAATAAGTTAGTATTGTTTTAGGATAGAACCTTTTTTCAATATTATTTATGGGATGTTATAGTAATATAGTTATAGAAAAAGGACAACCTGTAGGACGGGTGACAGCCCATCGCGTCGGACAAGGCCGTGGGAATCGAACCCACAACCAAAGTGCGACTGGCCTTTATCGCCTACCATTGGCCTACAGGAAGTCCCTGTTTAGTAGAAACT
This sequence comes from Viscum album, assembly GCA_963277665.1. Classification (NCBI taxonomy): domain Eukaryota; kingdom Viridiplantae; phylum Streptophyta; class Magnoliopsida; order Santalales; family Viscaceae; genus Viscum; species Viscum album. The sequence continues at coordinate 1,038,699,639 of OY728143.1, read as the reverse complement.
AGTATTATTATATTAAGCAGTATGATATATGAAGTATAAGTCCATTTTAGGAACCATATATGATTAATCTCACTATAGATGGACTTATGTATTTTTTGATAACTTTTCTAACCTTTTGTTTGAGACAGATGGAATGACCCATCATTCTATCACATGATCTGCTAACACATCACGAATGACAAATTCAACTTCATTTCTTTAAGAGATGAAGTGGAAATTGTCCAAAAAAACAACCAACAGTGAGACTATACCGAAATCATGAAAGTATTTCTTCTAACTCCAATTTCATCAACTTTAGGGAAACGATCTTGAAAACCAAAAATGTTGTCCTAGTGCTCTTATATCTGATGAATCAGATGGTACCTTAGATAGTCACAAATTTATGGCTTTGTGATTGTTGGCTTTTCCATAGCCATGTTCTCTACCACTCTCCATCAGAACATGATGGTTATATTTCCCTTCCATATCCATATTTTCACCTATGTGGAAACCCAGTGATGAGTTAATTTGGGTAACCGTTACATTTCATACTTTAGTTTTTAAAGCCAAGTTTTGGTATTCCTTTTTATGATGTGGGTTTATATTAAAGAAACTTTCGAGTAGTAAACCATTTCTAACCCCGACGAATTTTGAGGGCGAAATTCATTTTAAGGGGGGTAGAATGTAACACCCCGAGATTTTATGAAAAATATTCATTTTAATTTCATTAATGTCTTGTGTTGTACGCTACAACAAAGGGATCTTTCCCAACACGCATCCTTGACTTTCCTTGCACGCAATCACGAACTTCCTCGATAGCGTGTGTAATACGTAATAACGAGTTTCACTAAACAACAATATGCTATTAAAATATTATTAAAACTAGCAGTTATGAAAAGTAATATCCACTTTTTGAAATTTTTTAAATTTTAGTTTTCAAAATGGACTTCATTTTTGGATTCGGAATATCGAAATTATCTTAGGGTGAAATTTTGGTACATTTCGGATAACATTCATTTTCTGATGAATAGTGAAAATTACTAAATTTTAACTAAAAACAACCTTTTTAATCGAAATAATTAATAGTGATAAATTATTAATTTGAGTGGTTTTAAAGTATATTTAGAATATAGTTTTACAATTTAATACAATGTTGGTCATTTTATGTAATTCTACATTTAAACAAGACATAAACAAGTGTCAATCTTTTGATAGTTATTATCTCTTAAGAACACGCTATTTGTTTTGACGATGAGAATTAATTTTTAAATTAATTAATGCAACTCATATGTTTTTAATTTGGTAAAATAGACATCATTTTTGAGTTCATAATATCAAATATAGCTTATGCCTAATTTTTGGTATTTTTCTGGAAACTTTCATTTTTTGATGAATAGTGAAACCACTAAGTGGTAGTTTAAAAAAATGAATTTTTCATAAAACCTAATTTTACCACTTCTGTGAGTGGAATTTCAAAAATCCTAGAGACATGGTTGATGTTGGTAAGTAAAATGTGGTTCAATGAGATGAAAATAATTTTTGGTGAATAGTAACTTTTTACTTTTTTTACCACGGTTAAAAGTAAATAGGGTAATTAAGGGTAAAAATGTTATTATTATTACCCTAACACATGTCCTAATTCTATTGGATAAGTGTAATGCGACCAAAAACAACCTTAGGAATAAAATATGATCATTTAGGCCCACATGGATTAGATTAGGACATTTATTATTAATTTATTTAAAGAAGGGTTAAAATAGTTAAAATCAAAGTTTAATAAGTAAATAATTTTTAATATAGGGTTATATATAAGATAAATTCGACTATAAATACTCATTAGAAATCTAAAAAGATTTCTTACATAATGGTATTTTATTTTTAATTTTTAGACATTAAATAATTTAATTTATTTATGACACAAAGATGATGCAATAATTATCTTATTAATGACATATTGACATAATTGATGTTATAAATATCCAAATAAATTTAATTAGAGACTTTTTATGAATTCCACTAATTTTATAGGTTAATATGACATGTTAGTATTGATTTAATTAACTTTTTTCGAACTAATAATTCTGTTATAATTTTCACAAAAATCAATTACGAAATAGTGTCAAAATTGACATAAAATAGTTTTTAAAACAAATATTATATTATTAATTGTTATTTTATTCCTAAAAATCTAAGGTTCAGCCAAATGACGTAGATAACGTTATATATATTAATAATTAACAACTTGGGGTTCGTTTGGCTTCTTATAGTAAGTTTATTTCTTATAGTGTAAGAACACAAAAAGACACGATAAAAGTAAAATTATCTAACTTAAAGTTAAATATAAATGATAAGGTTAAAATAGGAACCTAAACTTGTCTAAATTCTATTGGATGAGAGTATTTCGACCCATACCTACCTTAGCTTCGAAATAAATCAATTTGGAGCTATTTAAAACAGAATTTGGCTTTATAATAAAGTAATATTTTTAGTTATTCCAAAGGTGCCCCTCTCCTCCCTTATAAAATGGCACCCCTCCCTCTCTTCCTCACACCACTTTGAGCCTTCAAGCTCGGACAACCTCCTTCAAATTATCTTCTCCACTTCCCTAGAAACATCCTAGAGGTTCTGGTCTTCCTCAAAGACCAATTTTAGTGCCCTAAGAGGAGGTCTCAAAGAGGCGCTTTAAAGAAGAGGTAATTTCCATTACCGATTATTTCACCTTTATTTCTTCTTCCACTTATTCTTCTAAGTTTGTTTCATTATGAAGTAATAACATCAGTATAACTCATATAATGATATGTAATTATAAGTATGAGACAACCCTATTTCACCATCTATCAATCCTATGGAAAACGAAATCACCGCACGTGCGTACGTACGGAATACCATCTCCACGCCGTGGTGTAATCTATTTTCCACCACCACCTTACTTGGATGGGTATAATGGTGTAAATAATAACTATATATGATTATTGTAAAGTGTTATTGATTCTGTAATAGTATACATACACTCCAATAAAATCCCAAGATCATGAGAACGATATCATCGCTCGTGCGTACGTACGTACTACCGTCTCCACGACGCGATGAGATTCATTGTCCACTTTAACCATTCATGAATGATTATATAGTATATATAATAAGTAATCATGAAATATATGACATAATAATGATACTGGATTTATGTGTATATATATGTATGTCATCTACTTAATTCCATTCAACTCAATAAGGAAACGAAAACAGCGTTCATGCGTACGTACGGCCTACCGTCTCCATGAACGGTGTATTTCATTCCATTTACTGATTTATTATATATATGTATATTCTTAATATATAATATATATAAATCATGTTTTATATTCTATAATTAAGTAATCATGATCTATGTAATCATATGAATAATTACAAGTCAAAACACGGACGACAAATGAAACAATTTTACCCAAAACGCTCTTCAACATGGAATTTACAAAAGAACGAGTAATATAAAGTCATAAGTGAACCATATATGATATCATAAAAATGAGTATGATTCTGGAATAAGTCAATGACATTATTTAAATCATTATACAAAAGGTTCGGACACTTACGAAGCAAATTGGACCTAAGGTAAGGGAAAATATCCTAATCCCATTTTATCCGAGATTGTTTATAATTTGGTATTTACTGGGGTGTATTTTATCATCCACATCCATGATTCCTAAATATGTAATATTGTTTCCATCCACCTACAATGGTTTAAATCCAATTTTACCCTTCGGTGATTTTTTATTAAAAGATATGAAAGGAATTTTTTGTCGTATCTCGTACGAGGTACTTTTTGACTTTTCCGACAAAAGTACAAAAAGAATGTTTTTTAACTTATACGGCATGAATGGATTTTTAAAACATTATTTCCAAGAAGCTTCCTTTACAAGTTTTCAGGTTTATTTTTAATCAACTTTTTTTAGTTTAAAATTGTATGACATTTTAAGAAAGGTAAATGTTTTTGAAGTAGAAAGGATATTTTACTCAAGAATGGAGTTCAAGTGTTTTATCAAAATTATTTTCCATCTAAGATAATAAAGGGTTCTGTTTATATCCCTATTATTACATGGATTTGATTATGTTGTGATGGAAATATTTTTATGAATTCCTTTATTTTATATGAATTGTTTTAGGATGTCATGATGTTTAAGATTCCCATTTTTATTACATGGGTTATGCTATGATGTATGGTTTATGATTTTGTGGCACACATAAGAATGGTATCATTATGAGATGGGTGGGACCTATATCTCCCTACAATTCATTGGGTAAAGATTTTATATCTCATGAGATTGACATGGCTGGAACGGAAGGTTAAACCGATTCAGTGAAACATGACTGAAACAAGGAGTGAACTCGGTTCAGAAAGGGACTTTGTCCACTAAGATAGTCTTGGAAATGAGCCTTGACTAATAAGAAATGATTCTCTATGATTATGTGTGAATGCCACAATGTTTCATGTTTTAAGTTATGATTATTGGGATTTCATTTCACTACTATGATTTATCCCATGTTATGAAATTATGCTCTCTTTTGCAGGTTAAGATTTCCAAAATGTTATGTTCTTATGAATTTGATGTGATTGATATTTCTTTTGTTTACCCTTATTGAGAATTTGAGCTCACCCTTTTATGTTTTTCTCCCCAGGATATAAAGAAAGGTTTTAGTTAAAAAAAGGAAGATCTTTATGGGAGATGTTGAAGATCATTCACCACGATTAGAAGATTATATTACAAGTTTCCAAAGGCACTAAACTATTACGATCCTTGTGTGTGTGTTTTTGGTATTTACTATGTATTCCGAAAATGTAATGTAATGTCCATGTACGTCAAGCTTTGGGTCTCTACATTCTCCTCTCTCAATATTTATCCCTATTTGAGAATTTTAAGTGATTTTGTAGATCTACGACATTACTAGGCAATTCAAGGACTGAGATTCGTGTATATTGATCTCACAACACTAAGGTAGGTGGTTTGTGCCTTTCCATAGCTAGTGTTGGAGTTATATTTGAAAAATCGCCCAATAACCACATTAAGAAGAATTTTGTGTTTATAGTTTTAGCCCTTTTATTTTCCTACTATGCCTTGCATGATTGGATAGAGGCAAATTGTTTGAAAATAGGGTTATCTTTTCTAGGCTATGGATGTGTTTCCCATGTTTTATTTTTTTGACCGTTTGGTCTAATTTTCATGTTAGGTTTCTTGCTTTCCATGCCAAGTATTGTTCGGATGGAGTGTTAATTAACTGAAATGATATGATATGTTGTAGTTTTCTTAGCCAATTAGATATCAAGGTTTACTTTGGCTGAAATTTATCATTCATGCCTGATTGGTTTACACAGGGATACGGGGACTTGGTGTAGTGAGACCATAGGGGAAATTAACAATGAGGGATTTCCTATAGTGGTTGTTATATTTATCATGCTGCAAGACCACATGGGGTATTGACGTTGAGTGCTTCCTCAGAGATTCTATTGTAGTGTTACGAGGCCACAAGAGGAATTGATGTTGAGTTCTTCATCATAGAGTCTACAAGTTACCGTTAATAGACTATAGGGGGAATTGATGGTGAGTTATTCTTCAAAGAGTCTTTATTCATATATGACTATAATTAGAATTGATGGTGAGTGAATCCTCAAAGAGTCTTTATTCACATATGAGTATTGGGGGAATTGACGGTGAGTTCTTCCTCAGAGAGACATTGCAATATCCTTTCTTGCATTGTAAACCAGATGGGTTAGGCTATAATTACTACCAAGAGGGTTGTTTGTATTTATTTTGGTTGATTTAAATTCTTAAAATTAATGTTGTAAATGGAACTGTAATATTCTTTACTTCTAGGTACTTCTACTTTACTGTTTCTTTTTCTTATTGTCTGCCAAATATATTCACTGGATATTAGGCATAGATCTTTGGGTGGTTGCCTACTTGGATTAGCCTCACACCCTATTTGGGTCCTGATTTTGGGCCCAAACAGATTATGTTGTTGCATGTATTGATAATGGAAAGCTCCCTTCTAATTGAGGTACTTTATTAATCTGGAGTTGGAGAGCATGAGACCAAGCTGAGGTTTGCGATGCTGCGGGAGAGTTTCAATTTTTTTCACTTTGTATTATTATATATTCTGAGAATTTTAACTTGTTTGAATGATTTCATAAACATATATGTCATGCATCATTTATATATGTGGGTTCCAATTGTTTATTACTTCCACTACATAATTATTGCATGTTTTACTGCTTTCTCTATTACTATATGTTTTACTTCAGATGGGATACTCTACCAATGAGGGAATAACTTCCCCTATATCACACCTGAGTACCTCACTACTAGTCGGTAGCCTCTGGCATTTTGGAAAATGCTCTTGATGCCATCTGAGCAACCGGGTACGACATTCCTCTGGGTGGCTTCCAGAACTGGGATGTTACAAAGTGAAATCAAATGGATTCTTTTCTTATTGAATTACTATTTGGAGCCTATATCCCGGGATATGATGGAACATGTACTTGGTAATGAGGTGTGGCTAGGATTAGCTAACTCGTGTACAAGGAAAAGCTGATTTACCTCGTTATTTCAATTTTTCTGGATTTTCATTATAAGAGTTGATTTCATTTCAGCATTGGGTGATTCACCTATTTTTTGAGGTTATCATTGATGTTATTGAGGATCTATTTATATTGAAACCCGATGAGATGAGGGTATTCCATCCCATGCATCATATAGCCACTTACTAGATGTCACATTTCATGCATTTTTACAATGACATTAATGGTGAAGTTGTGATTGCATGATGTCTTGAAATATGTTGTGTTATATATGAATGTTGTTGTGGTAAATGCATTAATAAAATACATACTTTTGATAGGGTATTGAATTGTGTAAGTTTTTGTTTAAATGAAGGCCAAACTATGGTTCTTCAGGTGTTATGATCCCTCATGAATCAAAATTTGGTGGATCATTGCCTTGTTTTCCTTTGTATATGACTTGTATAAGATGCCAAGATTTGATTATCAAGGAGTATGGGACCTCACAAATCAAAATTTAGCACTTTAATGTTCATTTTTTTCTTTTTATGGGTTTTAGAGTAGTTTTTGAGGCTTACTATTTGGAAAACCATAGAATACATGGCATGTAATGATGAATACACACCATGTGTCTTTATATTATGGAAAGAACTGTTTTTCTGAAGTACACACCGTGTATTGTATGTAAATGTCATGTAGTCTCTAACAGATTCACTGGATGTGTGGGACGAGACATAGGGTTGGGAATTCATTAGTGGGACACGCCGTGTACCAGATGTACACACTGTGTTGCATAGACCATGTGTCCACCCATGTGACTAATGACATGGATGGAAAAAACATAAGTTATATACTCTGTGTCAAGCTTGAACCCGCAGTGTAGTGTTACCCTTGAATCCATTCGTTTAACGAGCAACACGGGTTGGTTAAATCCTTCTTCTAAATTTCATGTCTAACATAAACATAATCTGTATAGTTAGACATGTGTTCACCCATGTGACTAACAACGTGGTTAGTAAAACCAAATTAGAACATTATTTGCCCATATGGAAAATTCTATGTACAGTGAACTGTGTAACTGTTTGTGTGACTAAAAAACAGGTCGGTGAAGATTTTCTAGTACACGATGTGTCTAGATCTAACATGTTGTGTAGTCTTATTCTAGGAGAGTCGTGTGGCTTTGTCATGTAAGAGAACCCGGGCTGGGGAAGAGTATTCAAGTACATGTTGTGTGTTAGGACAACACGCCATGTGTATGGGGTGTTACACGACTTGTTTTGGAAGAGGAAAATTCCCATGTGAAGGCTTAAGGGAACACGCCATGTGTGCATTATACACTCCATGTATTCATGTTTTGAAAAAATGAATTATTTCATTCTCATCCTTCCTTCATAAAATTATAAGATTCAATCTCTGTTAATCTTGATCTAAAGTGTGTGGTTGACCATGCAGAGTCATGCCACCGAGACGTCCTCCGGTTGTACGCCAGTTGCAAGGTAGTGATCAGACATAGGATATGGGTGATCAGGGGCCACCAGTAGATCCTTTAGTTGTGCCAGTCTTGGATGTAGCCATTATCCTAGATACTGGTTCTGATTCATAGTTCCAAGAGGGTTTTATGAAGATGATCCAAACTGTTCAGGTAGTACCGCATCCTATGCCATCTATGAATGAATTGATGCAGGTTTTTCAGTAGAAACATCCTCCCACTTTCATAGGGGAAGGAGGAAATCATGCTTCAGAGTCATGGTTATAATCCATGCTTTCTATCCTCGAGCATCTGGAGATGCCTCAAGAGAGGATGGTGAATCTCTCTACTTATATTCTTCAGGACTCCACCAAGATATTGTGGGATGTGATATTACATGAGGGACGCCATAAGGTTATGGAATGGGACTAGTTTCAACATAATTTCTATGACTACTTCTACTCAGATACTTTGATTGCCGATCAAGCTCGAGAGTTCATGAGTTTGGTGCAGTGTACTCTTTTATTCATAGATTATTCTTCTCGCTTCACTGATCTGAAGTTCTTTACACCCTTTCTAGGGGGAGATGAGTTGTTCCTAGCAAATATGTTTGAGTATGGTCTCATACAAGACATTCTGGATCAAGTGAACATCTTTAAACTGACTTCCATCACTTCTATAGTCAACCAGGTGCTGATCAAAAAGTGTAACATGAGGGATTCTGGAGGTGTGGGATAGGGCGGTTTAACATCTAGAGTTGGAATCTCTCTGGCTGATAGTAGGAACCACCACAGTGAGTCTACACGTAGAGATTATAATAGGTGATATGAACCTAGAGGGGGGATGGTGGTATGATACCAGTGCGGGAAAGTCCGGAATATGAGGCCACATTGTCTGAGAGACTCAGTGGAGTGCCGATAATTCAACAAGATGTGTCAACTTCAGCATTTCTATCTAGTCTTCTCACTAGCAGCTAGTGGCTGAGGTTCTTCTATGACTCGTCGTTTATGAGTAGCACCCCTAGCTTCACATCAGTCAGGGAATTGGAGTTCTTTCGGCCGTTAAATTCAAGGTGGAGGTCATGGTTGGGGTAGTCAGTCGCCAGGATTTCAGCGACAACAAGGTAGATCAACTCAAGGTTTTCAGGTAGGGTCATAGGCCTACAGTTCAGGTTAGACATTTGTAGTGGAGCAGACCCAGTAGTAGTCGGATCCCGAAACCTCTACAATTCGAGGCACCATTCTAATTTCATCGATTTTAGCTTCTTCCATTTTACATACAGGGGCTTCCCATGTATTTATATGTGTTGCTATTTTGGAGATCCTTGGTCTCTGTATCTTTTTTTCTGTTGATATCTTGATTCTAGACAATCTGTTGGTGACTACAATGGATAGTGTACGTTAGATAGAGGAGTTACCCTTAGAGGTTGGTGGGTGTCACATCTCATGGTACATCCATTTCTTGAGGATGACGGGATATATTATCATTCTAATAATGTACTGGTTAGTTCACTTCTATGATTTTTCGATTTCTATCGCCCTAGTGTGAGTTTCACATCACTATAGAAACAGTCGTTTATTCATAAGGGAGAATGTGATGCTCAGATGTGTAGATCATGACCCGAGCATCAGGGGTTAGGATGAGTTATATCCTCGATCTATAGTCTATATCTAGATGAACAAGGGACTTCACAGATGAACTTTTATCCAGTGGTAGATCATTTTAGGGACATCTATCTAGGGGACTTTTCAGGTTTTCCTCCAGCGTGTGAGGTATAAATATATATTCAGCATGTTCCAAGAGTGGAACCAGTGTCCATTCCACTATATAGGATGGCTGTACTAGAGTTACAAAAGCTCAAGAAGCAGTTGTAGGAGTTTCATGCAAATGGTTGCATCTAACCCAATACTTCTCCTTGGGGTTCACATGTCCTGTTTGACAATAAGGTGGACGGTACCCTCAGACCATGGATGGATTATCGAAAGCTGAACCAGTTTATGGTCAAGAACTAATATCTCTTTCCTAGGATTGATGATCTCTTTGATCATATTTGAGGAGCCCAAGTGTTTTCAAATATTTATTGGAGGATCAGATACCATCAGTTATGTGTTAGACCATCTGATATACCCTTTACAGCCATCCAAAGCAGTTAGGGTCTATCAGAGTTTGTGGTTATGTCATTCATTCTCATGAACGTGCCTGCAATTTTCATGTCACTGATGAACTGAGTGTTCCATCCATACATTGATTCTTTTTTTGTAATATTTATGGATGATATCTTGGTGTACACTCCCACTCGACATGACCCTTGTACCCATATTGAGATCATTTTAGTGTACTGATAGAGCATTAGTAATATATTAAGCTCCCCAAATTTCACTTTTGGATGGACCATATTTAATTCTTAGGTCATGTTATCTCAGAGACAGGAGTATCGGTAGACCAAGAGAAAGTGAGAGAAGTAGTTTCCTAGGAGAATCTGATGAACAACTTTGAGGTGCCGAGTTTCCTAGGGCTGGATGGATACTACAAGTGTTTTATACCAGACTTTTCATGCTTGGAAGCACCACATATAGGTCTAACTATGAATGGTTTGAAGTATTTATGGTCATATTCTGGCGAGTCATCCATTCAAGAATTGAAAGGGATGTTGAATTAAGCCCCGATACCAGTAGTTTCAGAGCCGGGAAAGTGCTATACTGTGTATTGTGATGCATGAAGTATCTGGCTGGGAGCTATGCTTATGTAGGGGGAAAGAGTCATTGTGTATCGGTCTTGGTATTTGAGGCCACATGAGAGGAATTAACCGATGGAAGATATTGAGTTGGTTGTAGTTGTCCCTGATGTAAACTATTGGAGACATTATCTTTTATGATAGACTTTTGTGATTTTTCATCGACCAAAAAAGTCTCAAGTATATCTTCACTCAGCATGATCAAGATTTGAGATAGAGTAGGTGGGTTTAGTACCTTTAGTTTTTTATTTTGAACATGCATATACGCTTGAGAAAGGAAATGTTGTGTCTAATGAGTTGAGTAGGAGGACTCAGATACAGGCTGTCTAGGAGGATAGCAGTGAGTGGAATATTATGGATTTCCTCTCTAAGAAGAATTGGGAGGTGCATGATAGACAAGGGAAAAATTATCTTTATTCTATAGTTGTTACCTCTACTATACTTTATTGGGTGAAAATAAACCAGCTAATGTTTTATGAAGGCCTATTCCTATGGGAAAGTGTGTCAAGAGAGGACCCTATTCCAAGATAGACATTAGGCGAGGATAAGATCTTGCGTTTTCATGGTATCGTGTGGGTACCAGTTGTCATATGTGAGGACCTGATGCAGGACTTCCATTTCTTATTTTGGGCATTTCATCCTAGAGTCACCAAGATGTATCCCGATCTACACCATAAGTATTGGTGGCCAGGTATGAAGAGTGAGGTTTCCAGTTTGGTTATGAGGTTTTCCACTTGTCAGCAGGTGAAGGTGGAGGATCGGTGACTAGCAGGGCTTTTTCAGTAGTTACCCATTCACAAGTGAAAGTTGAATGAGGTCGTGATGGACTTCGTGACATGTTTTCCAAGGTCACCTTATGGGAATGATGCAGTTTGCGTTGCCATTGACAGACTAATGAATGTTTCCCACTTCTTGCCCATCTAGGAGACCTTCAGTGTTGATGAGCTATTAAAGTGGTACATCTGAGAGATTGTACGTTTACATGGAGTTACACTCTCCATTGTTTCAGGCAGAGAATCCCATTTTACTTCTCGGGTCTGGAAGGGGCATTAGAGGGCTTTGGGAACATAGTTACTTCTGAGTACAACATACCATCCCAAGATAGATGGTCAGTCTGAGCGTGTGATACAAGTGAATGAGGACAAGCTTTGAGCAAGCATCCTAAACTTTGGAGGTTCTTGGGAGAAGCACATACCTCATGAGAAGTTTTATTAAAATAATAGTTTTAAAATAACTATTCAGATGTCTCTTTATAATGATTTATATGGTAGGCCATGTCGGTCACCCTTATGTTGGCTGGAAGTAAAAGAGGTAGCTATATTGGGACCTAGTCTGGTCTAGGAGACCGCAAAGCAGATAGAGTTGATTCGGAAGAGGTTGCGTACTGTACAGTCATGACAGAAGCCTTATACTGATCGACGGAGACGACCTCTAGAGTTCGAAGTTGAATATCAGGTTTTACCGCATGTCACACTGAGGTTGGGACACATGAGGATTTAGACATAGAGTAAGATTTCACTGAGGTACGTCGGGCCGTTTGAGGTATTAGAGATATTTGGTCCGGTTTCCTATCGGTTGAAGTTACTTCAGAGTTATTGGGCTATGCATGATGTCTTCCACTTTTCATTGCTCTGACACATCTCATGTTTTCCCACCCAAGGAGGCTTTTTTAGAGGTAGACTCCTCGTTCGAGGAGTATCCTATCTGGATTGTTGATAGCAGTGTGATGGTTCTCTGTGTCCAGTCTATTCCTCTGGTACGAGTGCTACAGAAGCACAGGTGAGTACTAGACGAGACTTGGGGGAGGGATGCTGATGTAGGATCACAGTGGCCGGAGCTATTCCGGGATTCTTCTTCCACTCCACCTTACTAGGAAATTCGAGGATGAATTTATTTAAGGGGAATGTTTTTATAAACATAGATCTCTATTTTAGGTATGTTTTTATTTTTTCTTTGTTTTTGAGGAAAAAGAGGAGTTTCTGGAAAATTCTGGTGTACGCGTCATGTACTTATAAGTTTATTCCTTATACTCGGTTGCTACAGGTGACCATGTACTAGCCGAGTAATGGCAGAGTACATGGTCATGTGTGGTGACATGAAGACCACCTAAAGCGAGGACAGAAAAGGAAAGTACATGCCATGTAATTCTAAAGAACATGTCGTGTAATTTTATCATTAAATGGACCAGGGTTGAGTCTAATGGACAAAACATCCTTCTTATCAACCTATTTCATCTAGGAGTGTTTGTACGACTATGGATATTCTATGAGCCCCCAACTCACCGTTTGTTCTCTGAATCGACCGCTGTCAATTTCTCTGGAATCACATCTGTGATTTATCCATTCATCTCAAACATCATCTTCTGATTTTCCTCTGTCACAAGTTATAATCGGTTGACATTTTTTATCATTTTTGTAGATCTATGGTTTTCTAGAGTGATTCAAGGCCTAGGATTCACGTATATCGATCTCACAATGCTGAGGTAGGTGGTTTGTGCCTCTATATAGTTATGCATTGAGTTATATGTGTAAAAGTGCCCAATTCCTTTGTTCAGGGTATTGTGGGTTTATGGTTTTAGAAATTTTATTATCCTGATATGCCTTACTTAATTGAATAGATGTTAATTAACTGAGAATAGGGTTATCATTGCTAGGTTATGGATGCTTTCCCATGTTTTCTTGTTTTGACCATTTGATCTATTATTCCTATTAGAATACTTTATTTCCCCACCTAGAATTGTTAGGATAGAGTCTTTATTAACTAACATGCTATGATATTCTATAGTTTTCTTAGATGAGTAGATCTTGAGGTTTAATTTGGCTGTTAATTATTGTTTGTGCATGATTTATTTACATGTGGATGCGGGAGCCTAGTGTAGTGAGACCATAAGGGAAATTGACTTTGAGGGCCTTCCAAGAGTGTCTGTTATATTTAGCACGATGCGAGACCACATATGGGATTGAAGTTGAGTGCACCCTCAGATTTTCTATAGTTACGTTATGAGGACATAGGAGGAATTGACATTGAGTTATTTCTCAGAGGGCTTATAGGTTTCCATTAAAAGACTATAGGTGGATTGACGATGAGTGCTTCCTCAGAGAGTGTTTATTAATATATGAGTATTGGGGGAACTTACGGTGAGTGCTTACTTGGAGAGTCTTTATTCACATATGACTATAAGGTGAATTGACAGTGAGTGCTTCCTCAGAGATTCATTTCTATATCCTTTCTTTAATTGTATACCAGATGGGTTAGGCTGTGAGAACAACCCATATGGTTGCTTCTAATTTTTTGGTTGATTTAAATGCTTAAAAGTAATGTTTGTAAATGAAAACGTAGGACTGTATACTTCTAGGTATTTCTTTGTTTAATGTTTATTGTTCTTATTGCCTGTCATATATATTCACCGACTATTAGGAATAGATCCTTGGGTGGTTGCCTATTGGGATTAGTCTCGCACCAGGGTTGGCTTATTCTTTTAGGCCTAAAAATATTATATTGATTCAGTTATTTATAAGGGAAAGTGCCCTTCTACTTCAGGTACTTGATTACCATGGAGATGGAGAGCATAAGACCAATCTGAGGCCTGAGATGCTACTAGAGATTTCATATTTTCTTTTTCAGATTGGTTTATTACTTTTTTTCGCATTGTGACTTGTTTGGATGCTTTCCTAGACATATGTATCATGCATCATTTATATATGTGGGAACCAGTGGTTTATTACTTTCACTTTTTACTTATTTCATGTTTTATTACTTCCCATATTACATTGTATTTTACTTCAGCTGTGTTACTCTACCAATGACGGCATAGTTTCCACACTGTCACAACCAAAGCCCTTGCTTCTAGTTGACAGCCTCTAGAGTTTTGGTAAATATGCTTGAGACCATGTGACCAACTGAGTATGGGGTGCCTATGGGTGGCTTCTAGAACCGAGACATTACATAAATCCCAATATATTGTTCATGGATTATTCCAAAATAAATTATTGGGATGTATACACACTATATAATTTATAAATTGGTTCATATTAAAAATAACATGCCTCAATAATGTGGTATTGATCTAAAAAACCCTTTCAACAACTATGAATTTTCAATCAAACCTCATGAGAGGTAGAACATTTAAAAATATTTTTACTATATTATGAAATATACGAATCATGATAAAAATAGGAATTTTCTTATTTACACCATTGATATGGAAAATTATTGTATAACATTAACATTTCACAAAGATAGGTGTTTGAGATGAAAAACCTTTCATTGCTTCCTTGATAAGTTTATCGCACTCTAACCTAATGTAGGAAAACATAAAAAAATAATATTCTTCTTAAAAACCTCTCTCATAAATATTAATATTTTAAAATACTTATTATATTTTTTTCCTGAGAACATAAAGTTTTTATCGCATATTACGACAATTAGGTGTTTATAACTTTATCTTTTTTGTGGATGATTAATAATTTTAATATTAGTACCGATCATTTGATATAATGTTCATTATTTATATATAATTTACTATTATATAATATATATATTATATTTATTTAAAAATTTATAATCCCATTCCATAAATTTTTTAGTTATGGTTTGTGAAAACCGAATTAATAATGGAATATATTAGTAATTTCATTGAATGAAAATTTTACACTCATAATAAGTTAAACACATAATAATATATTTATAGAACTATATACAAATAATTATTTACTTATTAAACTATAATAAAATTAGATATTATTATCCCATATTGATCTATAATATATTTTCAAATCATCATTCAGATAGGTTTTTAGACCAACCAAAATATGAAAATGATTTGACACAACTGTTGAGTATATTAATTAGGTGGTTATATTAAAATAATATCTTCATAAAAGAATATTAATGATATCAATATATTGTTTTTATAAAGACGAAAATTATTTGAATATTTTTGTATACATAATTAAAACAACATAAAGAAAGCAAATATTCATTGAGGTGGTAGTCCACGCACATACATGATTGAAATTCATTTTGTTTTATAAGTTGATATAAGTAAATATCTAAGTGTTTTAAAATTAATATAAAAATATATCAATATAATAATGATACTAATTTCCTCATACTTTTATGGTGATATGATATTTTTAACATTAAGAAAAATAAAAAATATAAGTAAGAGATAACATTGGCATTACAGACATGATATTTCCTTGCATGCCCCTTAAAATTGAAGGATATAGGATAAAAGTGACTTAAAAATGGATTATTTTTATGTGATAATGTTCTATAGAGAGTAAAATGGTATAATTTCTAGTATTAATTCTAATTTGAAGTGTATCATTGAAGGATGGAAGTGTTTTTATCTAAGTGAAACTAATGGAACTCTTGGAAGCACCGTTACATTTTTAAGTAATGAGTCGACGCTATTACAGGGTAAATGGATAAAAAATGTAAAATGTGATATTTTTATGGGTCAATAATGTATCAACCATGTGTTTTTATTAGTGTTTTGAACTTTTTAAAGGGTGTTTTCCATTAGTATTTTACTTTTTTACTTCTTTTCTTTAAAATATGTGACTAGTTTTGAACTAAGTGATGTTTTAATTTAGTGATACTATAAAATAACCCATATAACCAAATAATAGAATTATGGAACCTTATTGTACCTTAAATTTCCTAAATTAAGTTTATAAATATTATAAAATCATATTTTATAAATAAATTTTAGGAAACATGGATTTTTATGAAATTCATTCTTGGTCTAAATAAAGACACATGATCGGTACAACTGAAAATAAATTTCATGTCTTTCTTTATTCAATAATAGAGAAAATGTAAATGAAATACGTATTCCTCATTCATTAAAAGAGGATAATAAATCACATATATTTCTGGAAAATAAGTTCTTATGATTTCTCAAATGTAACCATAAACATAGAAAATAACAAAAAAATGAGATTATAATATAAATATTTTTAAAATTTGGTAACATTTGATATCCAAATCCATTGAAAGAAACAATATAACCTCAATTATCAAGTCTAGTAAATTTAATTAATTAATTTTTCAACAATAATTAACAGTTCAATATGTACACCATTCGATGAAATCTTGGTGCATTCTATTAAAACAAGCCTCGGGAAAATGAGATTGAGATAAAAAATCTCCTTGAAATGTTCATAACTTTTGATGTGATAATTAATCTATGAAGTGATTAGGTGAATATATTTAATTCCATGTAAAAAAAGTGGATATACTTGATAGAACAACTTTTATATAAATTCACTCATTATCATGGCATAATTTAGATAATAAAATAGATGTATAGCATGAAGAATTTAAATTGATTTAAGAATCTCTTTACAACATGGTAATATTGATGTCAAATCCCCTTAGATAAAAAAGATATTAATTATGAATTAAAATAAAAATAAGTTTTAATGATTCAAGATATAACATGATTAAAGGGTAAACATATACACAATATAATCTAAATAATGTGTATAACATTATAAAATGCTTCAATGAAAAGAGACTGAGATGAAATCATTACCTCGAGTCCAGATATGTACCATATATCTTTCAAATCCCAGATAATAAAATTATTTAAATTATTTAATTTTATAATAAAATTATATTTAAATATTAAATTATCATTTATGTAATTTTTCAATTATTTATATGATATATATATTATCTTATTTTCTTATTTCAAGTTCGGGTGTTCTGAGGATGTTTGATTCATAATTTCTAAATAAGTATGGTATATTGGATATGTTCAGGAAGAAATTTATTCCATATTATATAGATTAATAATAATGAAATGATTATATTTTTTATACATTATTTATTATTTAAAAACCAACCGTTACAGATGATTATGAATAATGAATTACATTACATTCATTGGCATGGTAGTTCATACATATACAAGAGTACCAATTCTTTTTTAGAGCATAACAGAAATACGTTTGGAGTCATTATACCATTCCATCATGGTGATAATATCATAATTATAATATAAAATATTTAAATACATTATATGTCCCATCCATGTGATTTTGTGATGAATAATGAATAATTTTTTTTGGAGATTCTAATCCACACACACGCACAAACAATGTTATAATATTTCAAAAGATTAGAAGTCAAATCGATAGATGATATATTATATTTTAGGAATGATAATTAATCCATTAAAATAAATTATATATTATAAATCAGTCATTATAAAAATTTATGAGATTTGGTGATGAAAAAAAATTTATATCCGTTTATGAACCTGTAGTTTAATATACACACGAATGATGGATTAATTTCACAGTTGATATATGATGTAGATAGATATCAGTTATTTTATTAATGTAATTACATCTAAGTATATTTACCATATTTTTTCATCATTTAATAATTTTTTTGAATATTTTAATGAGTTAGATGATGAAATAAAACTACAAAATTGGGTTAAAAGATATATCTCTTCTTCAGAAAACATCCTTTAATTTAATCCATATTCCCTCTAAGTATTGTATTTTTTCAGAACTAAAACCTCTATAAAATTTTGAGGGAATGTAGGAATATATATTTACTAGTATTGGAAGACATAAATGTCTCTTTATGTGTGTATAAGATAGGATAGGGGGTGTATATTAATATGTTAGGGGACAAGCACTTTTATAATTTTGTGAAATATTGTAATATAATATATGAATATGTAATGTAAAATGGTTCCAAAATGAAATAGAACTAAATATAAGGATGATATATCCACTATATATTTATATAATAAAACTTTTATAGGATTATATATCATTTTATACCATATATCTTATAATAAACCATTAATTAATCATTTTTCACCTTAACTGAAATAACAAAATTTTCAATATAATTATTTATAATTTTAAAAATAATTACAAAATTAAAATATAAATGTAAATTGGTTGAAATTTAAAAATTTTATAATCTAGATTTCTGATTTCCTGAATTTTTATATTTTTAAATAATTTAAGGAAATATTATTTATCAAAAAATATAATAATTATTATTTTGGAATTATTCATTTGGTTGACAATAAAGAAAATTTAAAATTAAAGGACTTATAATAGAAATTGTTAAAATATCCCATAATAGTTTATTTTCATAAAAAACTTATCGTGACACTATAATTAACCCAAAAAATATAACATTTTCTTTTTTAAAAAATCAATTGCATTATTTTTCTACTTCTTGAAAAAGCACTATGTCGACGTTGCGTAAGAATTTAAGGTAATTATATCATCAATAAAAATTAAAAAAAATATTCCATGGTAAAATATAATAATTCATATTTAATATAAAAAATTATAAATGATAATTGTGTGTTTTCATCCATTTCACAATATATTAAAAATATTAATGGATTGAAAAATACATTTTTGACATCTCCATTTACATAAAATATTATAAGGTTAAAATTTAATAAAAATGAAAAAAATTCATAATTTCTAGGATACGATGATTACTGATTATATTTAATTATCATAAAAATTTAATTAAATTGTATTACTAAATTTTTATCCTTTCCACATTAGTTTAAAACCTAATTAACTTATTTTGCCTCTATTGTGGAATCAAAAATTAACTATGGTCACAATTCACTGTGACAAAAAATAAGTTTAACATATAAACCCATATAAATTACGATGATTAAAATAATAGAATAAATTTAATTAAATTCAATTACTAGATATGGATGAATATTGTTTGAAATTGAACCTGTAAATCCTGAGAAAATGTGATTTTCTAAATAAATTACATTTTAATTATAAAATTTGTTTATACCAAATTCATGTGTAATGTTGAATCAGGTAAATTTATTATATTATTATTAATAAAACTCAAATAATGATATCTTAAATATAATAAAATATAAACATGGGTAACTTTTACATAAATTGAATGAAAAGTATGTTTTCAATAAATATCAATATTTTTACTATTCATTGAAAAATTAAACTCTATAATAAATTAAGGAAATTTAAAAATATGGTAATTTTTCATGAAAAATTAATTTCTTATCAAATTTATAATATAGTGTTTATAAATTTTTCAAAAAATAATTATAATATTCACTCAGAAAAAATTAATAAAATCCCTTTTGGAGGGAAAATTTAAGTATAAAATGTCTTTGAAAAAACCTGTGTTCATATATCCTAATATTTAATCTATAAATTATTATTAAGATGTAAAATTATATATATTTCATAACTCGGTTAATTGTATTTGTAATATCCAATTTTATGGCCAATTTAAAACTTTATGATTTAAATATTAATATTTCATGGACCTTTATGCTTGTTGGTGTTTGTTGTCTATACTATCGAACATATATATATTTTATAAATATCGTGTAATTGTAGTACCGCCATTAATAAATTATGTCCTCAAAATTTTAACATTTTCATGGTAATAATGGTTTTGGAATTTTAAATTACCTTTGCTAGAAACCAACATTATAAAAAGGGTAAATAAAACATTCTTTTGAAATGTATAAAATTGAAATAATAAGGCTATCTAAAATAACAAATAATAAAGTACCAAATATGAAAACATTAACAGGAAGTAAAAATATGGGCACGGTGGGAAGGTAATTGAAAAACAACAATTTTGAGTGATAGTTTTCAAGGATAATGATATGTTTAATTATGATGAAAAATAAAATGACCAAAAATCCATAAACCAAATAGATGTGAAAAAATTCATATATTCAATAGAAATGATGGAAACAAGATAACATTTTTATTTCATGATTCATTAAAATGATTTTAGAAATTTTTATTCCATATAGACTAAGAAAATAACAAAATATACTTACATGAAAAGTAATATTTATTAATTTAATTAATTTCCACCATAGTCTCATATTTATCTCGAAATGAATAGAATACAGGAAGAGTTTTTTATGCATGATGCACAATAATCAAATTCTATCAGATAATATAATCCAAAAAGGATAATATCCTACTCCACTTATCATTATATATTTATCAAAATAGATATGGTTTTCATAAGGTCATATAATATTTAAAATGTACAAACCTTCATATGAGAAAATAAAACATTAATATAATAATCAAACCAATAACACAAAAGATTAATCCAAGATTTTTTAGATAAATACATATCATATTATGCCAAATAACCTCAATATCTTCAACATTATATAATTTTTACAAATGATGGATTATACTATACCGTTCTATATGAATCCAATAAATTGTAACATAATTCTTCCTAAATAATACAAAATGTAAAACCTATGGTCTACAGACACCTTAACCTAATGAAATTTCTACCAAAAATTATTAATAACCTAAAAATAAAATCTCTTAAATCCTTAAAAGTTTTTTTCTATTCGATTGAAAATATATAAACCTTAAACATATAAAACCATCATGGTATCGAAAACTCTAAATTTAACCTCTAAAAAATGATATAGTAATATAAAAAATTGTCTACACATCGCTCTGATAAAAATTATAATACCTTCGATAATGAAAATTAATATCTAGTTCTAAAAAATAATAATTACCTAAGTATAATATACGATTAGAGTTTTAGTGAATTAGTAATAACTCTTATATAAAAAATTCCATGTCTATAAGTAATCACTTTTAATACTTATAACCATATTTTATAGTTATATATTAAGACTTAAATGTTTCCCATTTAATTATTCACACATTAATGAATTCTAGAAAAATTAATTTAACACCATTTTCTGTAACCTTATGAAAAGTAAGTCATAAAATGGATGATCTGAAACAATCAGTTAGAGTAAAAATATTAATTAAAAATTAAATTTCATTAGTGATTGTAAGATTGACATGAAGATATGATGAAATAATAAATGTTCATGATTATATATGATAATATATTTCATACCAATCACAAAATTGATCATCAATCACACAAAATGAAATATTGTTTTAACATAAGATAATTTTAATATATTAATCAATGATAACGATCCATGTGGTGTAAATCAAGATCAAAGGTACCATTTAAAATTCATATTAAGAATATTTAAAATGTGCTGATATCATGAAAAATTATCTTCATAGAACACTTAAAAGAATCCTTAAAAATTGGACAACCTTACCTATAAAATAATCATATTCCCATAGGATTATCTGATTAGTCGGTTAACATAATCATATCTTAGGATTTAATTATATCCAGTCACCACTACAATCATTTCCAAATGAATTTATAAGGTATATCTAGCACTCCCATCATCAAGGGAAATATCTGGCTCATATCCATTAGAAATGACGTCTGAGAACCATAATATAATTACAACACTTTAATGATGTAATTTTCCTACATAACTATCAATATTTTTTTCTCATACCATGATTTACACATGGAAAAGAAATAGGTACTTTAAAAATCTCTTTGAAACAATCATAATCCATATAAATAATGAATTTAGGATGGTATAATTTCAATATTTCCATAATGGAACATATGTAACATTATTAGTTATTGTCATTTGTGAATAAAAATACAATAAAAGAATAATGGAAAACATTATTAAAGAATAAACATTCGAATTTGAAAATAATTGTTCAAAATTAAAAGGTCAAAAAATATATTGTAAATAATTTATATTTAATTTAACCATGGAATCCTATAATGTATATTTCAAAGAAAATAATGTTTATGATGCTGGAATAATCCATTTATAATCATTCATTTCAAACTTGTTTATCAAAAGTTAACCACAAAAAAATTAAAATATTCATTTTAATACATTCTAAAAGAACTTTAATGATTATGTAATATTAAAATAAGAAATGATAATTTTTATAAAATTCTATTCTTGAAAACATTTCTGCAAAAATTTATTTTTATGTGAAATGTATATATCCAAAAAAATATACAAGATCAATATCAAATAGGAAAAACATTCTCGATGATTCATTATTAAAACATAGGGGAAATGGAAACTAATCTTTTAAACCTAATTCATCACCATGTTATAATAAATTATATTATTTTAATAATGTAATTTCTTATGTTTTCCCCTAAATTGGGATTTATCATAAACTGTCTGGAAAATATTTGAGATTACAGTATAAACACATTATCACTTTCAAATATTTCCAAATAAAAATTCATTGAATGAAATATAATTATATGGACTTATAAATACTAACAATTAAATTATTTAATATATTAAAATGCATTCATGTGAAATTACATACACTGTTAATGAAATTCCTGGTCCATGACATGAATTATGTCTCTAAAAATGATATTCAGACTAGGAAACCCCATGTAAAGATCATAACTTTTGGATGTTATATGTAATCCATAAATTAATTATGTACATATATAAAAATAACTATAAAATAATATTATATAAAGTATAAAAAAAATTTAGTGCAAAATTTGAAAATAACAAGGGCCTATCAATGTTAATGATGTAGAAGATTAACCCAATGAAGAGATATTTTTTTTAAGAAACCCATTAGAACTTCATAAATTTTACATAAAATACCATTATATGAAATAATATAAATTCTATATTAAAACACTATTATTTTTTAATGGTTTCAGATATAATATTTACAAATAATAATTTTACAAACAATATACTATAAATTAAGCGTATAACATTAAATTATTCTTCAATGATGCGAAATTAATATTAGATCCTTTACCTCAAGTCCCAAATTTTTATATATGTCAATTAGAAACTATATAATAAACATATATATATTATATAAATTTTTAGGGAAATTATATAAGTTTATTACTTTTTTATTTAACAATTACTTTCACTTATTTTCATGTAATATTAAATTACATAATCAGTTATGTCCACTTATTGTGTTTCATGAATTGTTTTTCATAATTTCTAAATGAAATTAGTCTATTTATTATCGTGAAATAGATATCTGTTCAATAATCTAAATAATAATATTCATTTCATAATTAATTTTTTTATAAATTAACTATTCATTAAAAACCAATCATGACTGATGTTTTGATAAATGAATTATGTTATAATCATGGAGATGGTTGTTTATACATACACATGAGTAGTGATTCTATTTCATAACAATCATGTGGGAAAGAAAGTGATTATAATTCTATTCTTATAGATTAATGATTTTATTATATAAATATATTACCTCTATAATTTTCTTTTATAAACCAACCATGTGATATAGTGATGGAAAAATGAATATAATCACTTCATAGAGGTGATAATCCACACTAATACATGAATGTCATTATAACTTTTAATGGACGAAAAGGTAATAAAACTTATGATATATTATATTGAATGAATGATACTTATGTAATTAAAATCATATATATATACATTAAATCTATCATTAGAACCATCTGCGATAAGTGGTGGTGGTAAATGAATTACCTTAGTTCTCGAGGTGATAGTCCACTACGAAACAAAAATTATGTTTTAATTTCCTATTAAATAGAATGAGGAGATGAATATAGGTCATTAAATTAAAATAAATAATATATAGTATATTATATATATTATTTTTATTATTTTAATATTTTTAAATAATATTTTATGTATTTAGAATAATAAATAAAACAAAAATATTCAGCTGATATCTATACATATTCTTCAAACAAACTCCTTTTCTATACATGATAATCCATATATTGTTAGTAATTTACCCAATATAGTGTCTCTATAACATGGGGAGTCATATTTGGAATAAATATTTTTTCATCTTGTCTGATCTAAAATCCTCTTAATTTGTAAATATGAGCGGAGAGGGAAATCTGTTTTATAAATTATTAGGGGGAACTTTTAAAAATATAAGAAATAATATAATATAATATGTGTCTTAATGTTATAAAATTAGTCCAAATATGAAATTTTTTGATTATAAAGAACATACAGTCTTAATATAACCATTTTATCATATTCTTACATGTTAGGTTCCATTTTATTGTTATCATTTAGATTAACACTTATTTTAGCAGTTTTTTACCTTAATGTTGAAAATATTTTTTTCAAAATAACGTGTTTAATTGTAATTATAATGTGGATATTGGCACATCAATTTCTAATTACTAGATTGTGATACCTTTTGAATCTTAATTTTCATTATAAATATTTTATATAAATATAATTAACATAATAACATATTATTTAACATAAAACACTATTAATGTCATATTTGACACTATTCGTTTAATTTTTTTTAAATTCAATAATGTAGAAAAAAACATTAAAAATAAACCATTAAAAAATATATTAATATGTTATATTTAACAATAAAAATCTTAGGATATTATTAGTCACCCAATATATATTACTATTAGAGTTTTTAAAATCAAATACATGATTTTCTAACTACATTCATAATAACTACATCGGTGTTTCATAAGAATTTAGATTAATTATTTCATCACAAAAAAATTAATATATAAAACAAAAGATAAAAATCACTTTTTCTTTAAATTAAAATATTATAATAAAAAAATTTATTTTAATCCTTTTTACCAAATCATAAAAAAATTTAAAGCTAGATAGGGGGAATTTTTGACATTATCCTTTTAAGGTGTTATAAAGAAAGAATGATTGATATAAAAATGGTCATACTTCTGATTTTGTATGATTATGAATAAAATATACTCATCAAATAAATCTAATTAAAATTTTTAAGTTAATTTATTTCCTTTTTATATTATATTCAACTCTAATTAACACATTTTTCCTTTATTGTTGTATTTGTTCTACTATGGTTACAATTCTTAATGATCGAAAATTTAGTTTTCCTTTTTAACTAAAAATAATCATCAAGGTAAAAAAATGTGGTATATAATTTATCAAATTCAATTCATTAATGTGGAATAATTTTATTTAAAATTCAACACGAAAAACATGAATACAAATAATTTTGTAGAAAATTTCATTTCAAGAATAAATATTTTTTATTACAAATTTAACTATAATGTTAATTCCAATGGAATTAAATATATTTTTATCAATCAATATGAACTAATGAATTTTTAAACGTAATCCAAAATAGAATTTATCTTTGTAACTACTTGAAAATAAAAGGTATTTTTCAATAATAATCATTATTTTTTAATATTCATTTAACAATAAATATATTTTAAAAATTATCAAATAGATCATCATAAAATAATTTTGTGATTATGAATTAAAAAAATTATATGCTTTTATCAAATTAAATTTCTATAATTTAGGGAATTTAATTACAATTTTCTCTCATAAATAGAAATAAGAACTATTTCTGAATAAAACAAAATTTCTTTGAATAAAATGACGTTGGAAGATTTTGTCCTTATTTCCTAATAATTTATAAATAATTTATTAGTAATACAGCTACATTTTTTTATAATTCGGTTAATATTATTAAAACATACCAATATAACAACTTGTTTATAAATATGACATTAAAATAAATAAATTTCATTGTTCATTTAAGCTCGATGTTTTATGTTGTGTAATCTATCAAACAAATTGTTCTTTTAATAATATTTGGAGGTTTCACTAAAATTATTACAATAATCACAAACTAAATTCAATGTTATTTGGATTAATATTTGTGGTAAATGGGTGGATGAAATTTTTTAGAATTAATTATTATATTTAATGAATTATTTGGGATCTGGATAATAAATTTCATAGAAATTGGTAAATAATGATATTTTTTACTTTCTTCCAGTAAAATGTTGTTGTTGAAATATTTATGCTATAAAATGAAAAACTCATAATGTGTTTATGTACTATAAAAAAATAATATATGCTAATTAATAAATTATTAGGATGTTCAATATGATTTGAATATTATTAATTTATTTTTTGTTTGACATGTTTAACATATTATATAGTAATTAGAGATATTATTTATTTGTAAGTGATAATGTGATTAATTAACAATACTAGTAGTGAAAAAATATAATATATCAACAAAAAAATGGGATACAGGAACTTTAAAATTTCATTATACATTTTTTTCAAACCCCACATAATTTGTTATGTGTATCCTAAAAGAATATTTTATATAGTTTTATGACTTTTTTCTAGTCCCTTATCTATTATAAAATTTTGAGATTTATATTGGGTATGAAATTATTAGGGAGTAAAAATATTAAGTTTGGTGGATGGTCTAAAATTATTTTTGATCGTAAAAAATTAATTCAAAAAGTTAAAATTCATACTTACATTCTTTTGGATGGGATGTGATTCTTGGTATGTTTATTGAGGGCTCAGTTTGGTTGTAGAAGCATCAAGATTAAAAACCCCATGTTTGGGAGACATGGAATTGGGCGCATGGTTAGTAATAACCATGTGTGCCAAATTGTGTATGCCTTTTATTATGAGACTTGTCTAGAAAAACCATGTGATGTAGTTTTCACGACCATGTGAAACATCTAGAGTTTTAGTATAGGTGATTTATACAGAAATCACATGGTATTTCAATTCAACTGCCTAACCGTGCATGGTGGGGTGCCCTTGTATAGTAGTGCCACATAGTTCGTGCATGGTTTGTAAAACCATGTGGTCAAAGCTTGTAGTTCACAAAATGGTTTTAAATTATTATTCATCCATTTTTTCATAATAATTTCTTATCTCATTTTTCTTCTCACATTTTTTTTACATCCTCCTATTGTGGGTCCTCCACCTCTTCTCTTTTATGAATTGTCTTATCTCCCCCATACGAGCACTGATTTTAGCTCGGTTTGATGCATTCGTTATCCATTATTAAGTAATTTAATATGTTACCTTTATTTATTCATTTATTTTACTATACATAATTATAATTCTGTGAGATCTCTTTTAACATATTTTAATGGTATTTTTCTAAAGTCTATATTTCTCTCATGTTGGATTGAATTATGGTATGTTCATCAATGATTGATCATTTACGTGTATAAGGTAAGAGTTTCTAATCTATCAGCTTAAATATATGAGTTATATGGGATGTGTACCCAAATATGCATGTGCGGGTTTTCCATGATAAACCCTTACTATATAAATTATATTATTTAAAATATTTATCATTTCTTGGATACCTATAAGAAATATATTGTATAAATAATTTTTTGAGCTAGGTATGGCATTGTGTGAGTTTGGTATAGTTTGGGATTAGTTGGGAGGGATATTCCATTTGGTTAATTTGTTTGAATTAATTATATTTTGTGATGAATATATTGGTTTTGTGGGAACATATATAGAATTTACTAGAATTCATGGGGTGATGTTGATTCATAGGGTTGAGATGATGAGGTTTTTGAAGTTGAGTATAAGGCCTAAGATATATGGGAAGGTGTTTACCATTAAAATTGATGAGAGATTATCATTATGTTAAGTCAGATAGTGATGACCATGCTATTTTTGGGTGATGATGTTCATATGTGGAAACAATGATTCTATTTGATGTGGATTAGGAACTTTTGGTGACTTACACTCACTTTGGTATTCCAACAACATCATATGTGTAATGTGAATTTATATAAGGACACATTTGAGGTGGCATTGACCAAATTTTTGGGGCTTATTCATCTGTATATTCAGATACACAGGATATGACGTTGACCATCCGATATAGGGATGGTTCTCACTATATAAGTCCATGGTTGATAGTATGTGGGACCATCCATTCTGGGCTATTACTCACCATGAATGTTTAGGCAAGGGGCCCAGATTATTGAATGATGGATCTAATAATACATTGGTATGTCATGTCATCAACTAATAGTGATTTATTATTTATTTAATGAAAGATCATTTCATTCCTTAGTATTTCAGGTTGGTGAGATAACATCGGTTGTTCCAATGGAAGTATGCGAGACTTGTTATGTGATAATGGACATGTCAATATGACGGTAGTTTGACATGATATGTGATGCATGTGATATTTTACATCATGATGTCCCCTGGTACATTTATATGAATGATATACATAGGTTCTTCCGGTATGACTTACTATGCATACATTGTTCCATTTTCTATGTTTTTCAAAATAGATAGATTCTTCCATAATTTTTTTGAGCATGAATAAATAATTTGTATCCGAGTATGCCTTTACTAGTGATTCCTTTTAGCATAAAATATATTGGGCCTAGAAATTTGTAATATAATTCAGCTGGATGTAAAATGATATCAATTGTTTTATTTTGTCTTGTTATTTGGTTTTTGGTAGACCGGAGACTGTGATCTAGTCGGAAATTTGTAAAGAGATCTTATTTGGGTTCTTATAGCCCCATGCATGGGGGGATATGTTGATATTTTATATGTGTTAATATGATGTTATGGTTATTTATTTTACCATTCATTGTTGTCCACCTAGAGTATTGTACATGGGTGTGGTGTTATGGGTTTATATAAATTTGACCCTTGGCCCGATATTACACGTGATAATTATTCATGCATAATGGTAGGCACATAGAATAATATGATATGTCTATGTGATTATAATTATCATTTAGAAACTAGAATATGTGCAGATGGGTTGTGATAATTAATGATTGAAAAATATAAATAGTGTTTCCATCTATAGTCCCTTGGTATCATTCTACTCATCCATCTTTGGTATGTGTTTCCTGATGAGATGTGTGGGGCTCACTATGATATTGGTATGTAGGAATATTTAAAGGGGTGAACTATTTAAAATTTCATCAACAAGATAAATAATTTTTTCCAATATAGAATATAAGTGGAATTCTACTCATCCACCAAAGGATGGTGATTTCTGGAATGCATGATATGTTTTACGTAACACTAATATGGGAAGTTAAGGGGTCATGAGGCTTTATTATATGTTATATGGGTGGATTAAGGGTGTGTAAAGACGATGAGATGTGATGAATATTAGTTTTTTCCTATATTTGATATATATATATATATAACTATTATTGTTTTTATTGACCATGATATTTGGTCCCGGAATGATTCCTCCTTGATGGGAACCCCATTTGGAGTTAATTTGTTGGAGATGTTGTTTATTAAAATGTTCATGGGGATAAGGATCATGAGTATTGGGAAGAGGCACCTAATGATCAGGATGAAGCCCCTGAGGTTTTGAATGAACATGTACTAGGGTTATAGACTCTAAGATAGGAAGAAATGCTGCATTAGTGGGAAGACATTCGACCATTGATAGATCAGATGCTGAGGGAGAGCTTTGTAGGGATCATAGTGTAATAATTAGGGATAACGGGGGTTTGATCCATCAATGAAATAATATATTCATGAGTTCTTGATGTAGAACCAACTAATATGTTTGGGTGATGGTGGACCACTGGTAGGGGAAAACTCAATAGAGTCGGTATAGATGATATTTGACTCGCTCAAGACACCCCATGAATGGTGTTGATGTTGGATACATATAGGTTTTGAAGACAAAAGAATAATAATTTTTATCTATATTTTCATGTGAAAAAATATGATGGATTGTTATAGACGTATTTCAAGAATAAGTTATTTGAAAACTTCTTCAAAATGCTTTTTTTTTTGTAAAACCAAGCTCTCTAGTAATGAACATGTTTCTAAGAGACATGTTGTTCATGGAATATGTTCGGAGGATCATGATTCTATCCAATTTTTCTCACTCAAGGAAATGGGATGGTATCTATGGGGAAATATAGTTTTAGTATGGTTTTTTGAATTCAATCAGGGGTAGGAAGGTATCCTCATATTTACCTCATTCTTGGAGGTGGTGAATGAATCATTGATTTTCGATGGAAATTTTACGTAACGACCATATTTGGGTTGGTTTAAAATTATGAGTGAGTTATGTAGTGATTAATTATGTAGTCGTAAGAGCTGTCTTGCTGAGTCTTGTTAGGAAAATTAGGCCAGATATTCCAGTAAATCCCTATGGAGTGGTTAATCAACATTGTTCTTCTAGTTTGATAAGTAGGGTTATGTATGAACCCAATGTGATTGACCTCATAATGAGTGAAAGGAATGTATATATATTTTTAATGTGGAAATATTATGTAGGAATAACTCTCAGAGAGTTGAGAATCTGGCATGGGTCAGAATCATGGATATCAGGTAGGATATAGAGCGGTACGTAGAGTTGGTAACAATAATAATACTATGTACATATATTTCATATGGGAGAGAGAGACTCGTCAATGGACCCAATGGTTGGTAGCTTATTCAACCATGCAGGGAGCTAAGGTCTCGACTAATTTGGTTTCAATAATGGTTCTTCCATTTTAGGTTGAGGGATCAATGCACGATGCACAAAAAATGACTATTATTTGTATATTGTGATTACTATATGACTCTTGTGTTTTTTAATGGATGATAAAGGTGCAGGAGGTACACATGTCGTACTCAAACTAATTAGTCCCCAATTAGTATGTGGGCAATGGGAATGATGCATATCTTGTATTAGACGTATAGGAATTAGTAGATTTTTTCATTATATAAATATATGATTTGGGATAAATGGAATTACATGCAATTTAATAAATTCTACAAATATTTCATGAAGTATGTAGAATTGAGATTTCATTGTGATGTGGAAGCTTTTGAGCATCATTTTTGACGAATGGACTCTAGGGGTTCATGTGTGACAAGGA
The DNA here is from genome assembly GCA_963277665.1 of Viscum album. Classification (NCBI taxonomy): domain Eukaryota; kingdom Viridiplantae; phylum Streptophyta; class Magnoliopsida; order Santalales; family Viscaceae; genus Viscum; species Viscum album. The sequence continues at coordinate 1,038,668,310 of OY728143.1, read as the reverse complement.
TATGAATTTAGCATTTGATGATATGTAAAAATAAATGTATCTCATGTGGGTATGAGTATTTATATTGGAAGAACCATGGTAATATTCTTCTTGGAATATGAAGATATCAGGTCGGTAACTCATAAGGCACAAAGAACCACGAGGGGAATTGAAAAAGATTGAGTGATAGCAATAGTTCGATTCCAATGTTTCTAAGATGGTTAAACAATCTAAAATCTAATCATGAGACCACATATCAAATAGATGATATATCATAAGGTGTAGAGTTTGTAATGTCTAGGATTTTTGAGTGGGTTTAAAATTTTGAGGGAAATCAAATTTTCAGTTTGGTTTATAGGACGAAATTCCTTTGGTGGAACAAAAGGAAATTATGAATGTAATAATGTATCATTTTATTCTTTGTTTGGTTTTGAAGTCCCGGTAAGTGTAATAGGGGTTATATTTATTTTCAAAAGCATCAGGCCTCATAAAAAATTGTTTGGGAGACACAGTAATGGGTGCACAGTTGGTGCACTATTAATACTAACCATGCGTCCTAAAAAGTGTAACCCATTTTTTGAGGCATGGTTAGAAAAAACATGTGAGTTGGGTTTCATGGCCATTACTAATATCTATCTTTTTTATGAAATGGGATCCACTATAGAATCATAATGTTTTTTAATTCATTTTCCTAGATATTCGAGGTGAGTTTCCTTATTAAGAAGCGCACCATGATTGGTGCACTACTTTTGAAACTATGCAGCCAAACCATGTATATAACTACATGATTTGAAATTACAATTAAAAAATTTATTTGTAATTACTTTAGTTTCTAATTATTATAATCCCATGCATGAACCAACTATAGCAGTGGGCTCCTCTCAAATCTTACTCTATAATATAGGCAATCTGATTCATAAGATCTCAGATTCAATATTGGATTGATACATTTGATATCCATTAGTAAGGATATCATTTTGTAACCTTTGTTTCATATTTAATCTCTTCATTTAGAATACTAATTCCATAGGATCACATTTTCCCTATTTCAAAGGTGATTGTATAAAATTCTTATTTATCTTTTTTAGACTAAATATGATGATGATCTTCAATAAGTGATCATATATAAGTATAATGTTTTGGATTCAAGATTTATAAATAAATATTCATGTGTTATGGGATGAAAACCTAAGTATTCATGTTTTATTTTTCCAAGTGAAACCTACAATAAATTAATTATTTTATTAATATTATAAAAATAATATTGTCAGATGCATATGGGAATGCTCTTGTCTCATAAAATCAGGCTTATTTGGGTGTGTAATGGTTTGAGTGAAATGGTGTATTGGTTTGGTTTTTTAGGAAATTATGGTTGATTGATTTTTTTCAATTAATAAAATTGTATTATGACAATATGGGTTTCATGGGAACTTGTTTGACATGGATCAAAATACATGTATCAATTTTTATTATTGGGACTGATACAATGAGTTTCACCAGGATAAGGGTATGGCCTAGGATTTATTGGATTCTATTGACCATCATAATCAAGTTGATATGATCATTATGTTGAGATGGATGTTGATAACCCTTTCATGTATACATGCTGAGTTTCACATGCATAATTAATGTTTCATTTTGGTGCGGCTTAAGTACTATTAGGGATTAAAACTCACAGTGCTTTTTCAATATTATACATGATGTTGTGTTCACACATATATGGACTCATTTGAGGTGGTATTGAGAAAACGTATTCAGTAGAGGCCTCCATATATTCAACAGCATATGGTATGGTGTTGAACATTATTTATATATGTGGTTATCACAGTAAAAACACATAATTGATTGAATATGATACTATTAGTTGGGGATGAGCCTCAATGTGTACGTTGATGCCGATGGGATTGTATCTTTGATGGATATATCTCTTCATTCATTTGGATTTCATGATTTATATCCTATTGGGATATTTCATTTATTTTTGGGTGGATCTTATCATGCCTTCGGATATTAGGCTGTTGATCTGATGGTGGTTGTTTTAACATAAGTCATGGTGACCTGTGATGTGATAATGGGAAGGATTATGGGATTCTAGTTTTACTCAATATGTGATATATGTGGTATTTTTTAGTGATGTTTCATGTGACATGTGTGTGGATGATATATTGATGTTATTTTAGTATGAAGGACTATCAATACATAATTCTATTTTTGGTGTTTTCTAATGAAGGAAAACACGTCCTCATTGATATTGATCAGGAAAAATTAAGATTATAGATTTTAGGTATGATTTTTTTAACTATATATTTACATATGTGTAAAATTAAATACATATGGATTTAAGACCTGAAAAAGTGGTGGTGGACTACTGAGTTCATATTCAAACTCTACAGGGACCCCGATGATGTGTGTTTACTTGTTGAATTTGTTATTAGGTAACAGACCTATATTGTGCACGAGGCCATAATGATCTGGGATTAATGGGTGCATTGGATAGATGGAAGATGGACCATGGTGGTTCTTCTAAATTAGTTCAATGAATATTTTGGGATTTTGTACCCATACTGATATTATCGAAACTAGGAAATAATTTATGTCATTCATCATGACATTCATGGCATTTTTACTCTATCGTGAATATATATGTATATTCCTTGGGATTTTCATTACCCATGTTTATAATATGATTCCATCTAGTTTGACTTATACTTATGTTGAGTTTTTATCTTGTTATTTATGGTATCATTGTGTTTTACTATTATTAATTTGACCATTATTATTAGCATCATCAAAGGGTATAGTCTCCCCATTTTCAACTAATAAACCCTAATTGCTTGGTTCTAGCTTTGGGCATAAATGAGTGAATTCCAAGTAGACCTTTGGGTAGCAGCACTGGATAAGTGTATCACAGATCATTATGTTACATCCATGATATGATAGAATATAATATCTCAAAAAACTCTCTCACTTGAAATTTATTCCAAAAAAGGATTCAGTATCTCTTTAGTGATAGTTATTTAGTTATATGGTGGATTTGATATAATATGAGGTTTCAAAAGGAAAATATTTTATGTGGAAAGAATATTTTTTATTGTAAAATATTGTTTTATGTTCATATATTAAGGGAATAGAAAATAAGTATTTATATTAGAGGGACATGATATCAATGGTAATACATTGGAACATTACCTCTTATGTCTTATTTTACTCTTAAATATAAAAATTTTATAGATATATTTAGAGTTTTATCCAATAGTTAGATTAGTTTTTAGATAACCTTGGTAATTTTATAGGTCTATTTTTTTATTGATGGTATTGAATTTTTTTAGTTGACATAATCGATTCTTGAGGAGATCATTCAAAATAAACATTTCTTCTCTTACAAACAACTAAATTACATTTTTATGAATATTTATAATGATTATAATGATTTTATTTTCTAATATATTATGATATGGGAGATGGATGGATGTTGTCTAAGAATATTTTATTTAGGTATTGTATGATTTGTTTATTTTCCTTGGTGATATATCAATTTATATCAATTTATATTCTTATTTAGTTATTTTTTGAAATTTGTTATAATTAAATTATTTTATAGATTTTTATTTTTTTAATTCATTTATTCCATTTTATTAGAGTGGTAATTTTCATACATATTAAATTATAGATACTCTTTATAAAATAAAATTACATTACATTACATTTTATTTGTTGATATTTGTAAAAATCAAATATATAAACCAATGATAAATGATATGAATTAAGATGAAGAATGTTATCTAATGAATTACTCCAAAATCATGTTTAATAAACTCAATATATTGAATTATATTTTATTTATAATAAATAAAATATCATAACAATTTATAAAATAATATTATTTAATTTTTTTATAATACTTTTTTATAAAAAATTTCACCTTCAATTAGTCGTTTAATTCCTGATGAAAATCAATATAAAATTTTCCTCCATCCTAAATAATAAGTAATAGAAAATCTATGATTATTTAAAGTATTCTATTAGTACCATAGGTAAAAGAAATAATAAATTAAACATGAATATAATTCACATAGGTTACACAAATAAGTGTTCTTAAAAAATAATCATAAATTAAGAATAGTTTATGTAATACCATAACATTTAGTAATGGATGAAAATATAAAAAACCCCTTAATTGTTATTTTTAGAATTAGGTAATGTATTTTTAGAGGTTATTCTTCACATTTAATTCAATGTTGGAAAATGTTTAATACTGATATTCAACAAATCCACATTTTTCACTATGAACATAATATATCATAGATGATTTTCAAGTAATGTTTTATAGGATTCAGTGTTACCATTCACAACATAATGGATGTTATATATTCTAAAAATTAATTTTCATTTATAGTATTATTGACCTTTTCATTATTCAAATTGATTCCATTTAAGTCTTATCCTTTGATATTAACTAAATATTCATTATAAAGATATATATTTTATCTAAATAAACTCGTATTCCACGTAAGATAAGATACTACATATTTATATCCAAAAAATATTTTATATAGAAAAACATTATTCAAAATGATAATAGTTAGTTGAAAACAATCCTATTTCTATAAGAACATGACAATAGAAGATCTAGGAAAAATATACAAAATAATGACAAATATTTCTCTTACTGAATAATATGATGTATAATTTCTGATTATACATATTTTACCAAAATTAAGGTATCAAATGTGTCTGTTAACAGGTTTATTATATAAAAGTAGTATATATTTATTTTTGATGGTGTAAAAAACATCTCATAGTAACATATAAGAAAATTAGGAATAGTTGTGCCAAATAAAAGTATAGAACATATTTCATTAAAATTGATGACTTGACAACAAAATGTCCTAGAAATAAATTTATCTTATTCATATCAATAGAAAATATGATTCAGAATTGTTGATTTGGAAATAGAACATAAAAACAAATTCATTTTAAATAAAATTTAGGATGATGTGTTTTGATATTATAAAAAAATTATGATATGAAATTTGACTCAATAACTTGTAACTGAATTTATTTAATTATTTATCTAATAATGAGTTAGTATAATTATAAAATTGTGAATAATTTATATTATGTATAATGACATAATGATTAATTTAAATTTATTGTGTTTAGATTTTTTATTTTATGATGTAGGTTATATAATATAATTTAATAAAAAGGAAATTGTTTTTTTATGTAAATTGAGATAATAAAATATCTACAAACATTAAATGTTATAAAACTATTTGAATTTTTAAAGAGAATAATATCATTAGCTTAATAGCTATTATAATATTTTCCAAAAAATAAAGAACTAATATTTAAAAATGATTGAAAATTTCATTTCCTTAGTTCATTGTGGAGGTTTATTTTATTTCATGTAGCGGGAAAGTCAAATTTAAATGTATAACAAAACATAAAATTAAACAATAAATGTTATTGGATTTTGATAAACTTATGAAATAATTTGTGATTCTTTTTAAAATTTCAATTTTGCTCAAAAGTGGCTGTTTATCAAAGAACATGAATGTTATTGAAGAATATATGAATATTATTAATTGGATAGATAATAGATGATCACATCCAATGGGATAAGTAGTTCAATTATATTTTCAAGAAGGGATATGATTTATGTAATAAAGGAATGATGTCTACATAATGTCATTCAGGGGAAATTGTTTGAGATAATTTCTAGGAAAAATAGTATATGGTATGTTAGAACTACTATAATTTGAATTATATGTTAATTTGGAAATGTAAACAAATTTATTAGGTGATAATTATACTGTAAAATTAATATATATTTTTATAAAAATATCCATGGATATTTAATGTAATAAATACAATATGTCATGTCTCAATACATAATTTAAATTTTTTAATAATATGATATTTCAATTATTGGAGTTACTTTTATGGATGATGAAAGTATATATATTAAAAATTTTAGATAAATTTTCGAATAATGAGACCATCTAAATTATAATAAAATACATTTGGGGTTGAGAAATATTATAAAAAAAATTAATCATCCCACTAATATAAATTCAACTATTATTGATGAAAAATGATTACTTCTTAAATAAATTATACGGGTCATCTGAAAAAAAATCTGGGAAAAAAATATTTCATACCAACAAATATAATGAATTTAAATATCAAAAATATTAGTTAATGTTTTTAGATGTTGATTAAACTAAATATAGTGATATATGATTTTGATAATAAATTGAAAAACATAATAAAATATGTTCAAATGTACATTGAAATACTACTATTCATATCATCTGATTGGATTTCTAATAATTGTTTGATTAATTTAAATTTTAAAAGATGGATCTAGTGTATTTTTAATGGTATTTACCATAATATATATATATATATACTGTATAATCTATCAGTGTGAATAATGTAATTACATATTATAGTTTATAGATGATATTATAGAAATAATCAATCATCCATATAGATTTTTTTACTGTGTGTGTGTGTGTGAATTAATTTTTAAATTTTTTTACTATTAATTGATTTATTTGAATGAATCTCTATTAATTGATAAGATTAATAAAATAATATGAAATATTTTAAATAGGGTTTAATGAATAATTATAATTTATATAACATGAAACGTGAAAAAAACATATTGGAATTAATTAATTATTTTATGGATTAATTTATATGAAAAATGTTTTTCATAGAATAATAAATGAAAATATTTAGAAGACACTAGATTTTATTTCATTCCAAACGATAATTATTATGAATTTTTTCAAATTGGGCTCTTATCTAAAACACAAAATTCCAATTTAATATAATAATTTCAATATTTATGGACATTTTATGTCAAATTAAACTAAGAGTTTTATTAAAAATTATAAAAAATATACATAAAAATCTATTTTAGATGTATTATTTGTTTCAATATTATACAAGTTGTTCTAAAGATTTCTACTGATTTGAATGAAATATATAATAACTAATTTTTTCTTATTAAAAATAAATATGTATAAATTATTTATATATGTATAAATATGAAATATTTGGAACTACTATTCATAATATTTAAATATAGAAGTAACATAACAATATGTATATTATTTTCAAAAATTATTTACTTAATAGCACAATTGATATTTAGATGACTTTTTCTGGATAATGAACCGTAAAGATTTTTTTTCTATTTATATAGACATGTTATTGAGATATTTAAAGACATCAATTCTTTTTGAATAAATCAATGAAATCTATAAATCTCTGATAACGTGACTTTTTACCAAAATAGTTCAATACTTATGTATAGTCACATTGATGATGTCTGGGTCCTAAAAAAATTAAATACATAAATATTTTGATATATATGAAGTAATGAAAAATAGAATTTTATTATATTATCAAATGAATAGGGAGGGTATTAGTAGTTTTATAAGAGTAGGGGAAAAATTGTATATTTTCTTGTTCATAATTTGTCATAATTGCCTATAAATGATCTATAATATTAATATTTTAAAAAAGGGATGAAGAATTGAGTGACCCTTGAATGATATACGTAAATATTTCATTATTCTAGATGAATATTCAATACATACCATATTTATACATGATTGGAGACTTTAATAGATTTTTTCAATAGTTAATAGATAAATAACCATATTATTTAATAAAATATATTTAATTTCTCCAATAAATATATTCATATTATAACCCTTCATGTCATATCATACATAGAACTGTCCATCAAAACCTATGGAAGAAAAAATATGATTGGGTGATATCATATATTTATTAAGGGAAATATAAGTGATACAAATCATAAGAGAAAAAGATAATCATTGGGATATATAAAATAATTATGTAGGTGCTCTCAAAATTATATATTTATACATATAAATCATAGACCATAAACTCCAAAATTGATTCATATCCAAATATAATATGAATAGGGGTTTTGAATTAGTGGTAATCATTCATGAGTCATAAAATAGTCTTGTGAAGTTATAAACCCAAGTATAAATAATCTTGGGAATATAGATTTTTAAAATCATAACCTTCCATAATAATTTGAGAATTTATAGATGTGACAAATATCACAATTAAAAATGAGAACTATCCAACTATAATATATTCTACAATTAATATTATTTGAATATCCAAAATCTATCATAATTGCACATTAAAAATTTGATTATGAATATAAACAATCATGTCTATGTATGTCATCATCATGTCATGATAATTATAAATCACATTACCCAAATAATTTTAGGGTAATAAAATACCCAACAACCACATAATAATAGTTAATTAATAAGTATACCATTGTGAAATAAAAACATTCATCACATCATTAAATCATAACCAGTGGTAAATAAAATAGGTTTCATCAAGATTTATTCCTCATAATAAATAATATTTTATAAACTAAAATAAGGATATTATCATATTATCATGTCCCCCTTTCTGTATAAGTAATATGGAAGGATGTTTTCACGTATGAAAATATGACCACTAAAATGATTACTGGGATATTTTTCAAAGAAAATACCCCTTTAATTTGGAAATAAGATATATAAAATAATAAACATTCAAGAATATTTGTGAAGGTATATTCATTGAAAATAACACTTCAAACATGAAAATGATGAATCAAACCCAATAGTATTTATTATTGTGGGAAAATATGGTCATGAAATGTACATTAAAATAAGGATTTCATTTACACCATTGGTAAGAAGTACCTCATTTAAAAAATGTAAAAAATATTCACTTAAAACCATTTTATAGAATCTCATAGATGGGTAGAAATAAATTTACTAAATAATATTTAATTAGTGAAACAATTATTCAAATAATATTAAATAAATTAATGAAATTAAAGTAATATATTATTGACCAAATAAGAAATAATAATTTTTAAAAACATTTTGTCAATAATTTTAAGTAAAAAATATAGGAAAAAGAAAAAACCAAAACCCCTAAAATAAAAAAATCAGGAATAAAATAGTTGGATCTTAATAAATAATGATTATATAGTTTCTCTCATATGAAATTTTACATATATAATCCCAAAAAATGAGACTATATCCTAATTAACTCTCATGGTGTCTCGTGTTACTTCTATGCATTCAATACATTATTATAAAAAAATTTTTATTTATTATAAATAATTTATATAAATATATTAACATATAAATTATTCATTATTATTTATTTATAGTTTACCTTTATCATTTTATTAACAATTTGAACATTAAATAGGACATCTCGGTGAAAAATTCTCCACTTCCCATATATGTCCCAGTTCGAGGGTGCTAGTTCTTACACCACGGACTTTGATATAGATTATTAATATTGAAATGTTTTTCATATTTATTCATTATATAAACATTAAAATTAATTCATATAAATATGTTATGAAAAATGAATTTCTTTACTTCATGAATATCGTAGTACATATGTATGCACATGTGATGTTAAGGCTTTTCGATGAATATAATAATAGAATGATATATTATAGCACACCATTTCAAAAATATTTATTATAATATTAATATAATAAATATTCATTAAATATATCATTATTACCATCCATGTATAGGTTAATGGAAAAATTAATCACATTTCATTATGGTAGTGGAAGTGCACACATACAAATGAGCGACATTATAATTTTCCAACATATGGTAATGAATGAAGGTTCATAAGATACTATAAATTTTAAGAATATTTATGTAATAAAATTACTATATAATAAATAATATATAAAAATAACAATCCATGAATGATGTTGATGGAGAATGAATCGTATCACTGCAAGTAGTACTTGTCTACAAGTATGAAAGAGTGATACTTTTATTTTGTATTTGAGGAAAAATGATTTTGATAATGTAATTAAATTCACACAATAACATCTATATATATTTTAGATAATGATGTCACATTATTTTAATGGCTATTATAGAATTAAAGGAGGGGTAAGAGCAATTAAAATGAAAAAAATAGGCTTATAAAATTACATCCACTTTTAAGAACCTCCATGGACATCACCTTAAATACTATAGGGAGGGTTTTTAATAAAACCATAATGTATAGTATGTATCATAGGATATTAATAAGAGATTTTTTTATTTTATTTTATTTATCATTATCAGATTTGTGTGGAAGTGAGGAGAGGTTGTGATCATATTTAAAATTAGAGTGGGGAACCCTTTGAATCACATAATGTATTACATTAATAATAATCATATTTCTTTATAATGCGACATAATGTATATATTTATAATTTAGGATGATGATAATTAAAAACTAATAATCGATCAATATTTAGTCATGTTTAGGTTATGTGATTTCTATTATCTCTTAATTTGATACCACGGTAAACCTTTTGATGATTAACATGATATTAATGTTTATTTATAGTTTAGGGGTCATAGAAGATCCTATAAAATGAATATCGACATTTAAGTATAATAGTAATGATAATTTGACCAAATCCCATGATCATTGACAAATGTTTTATTTTTACTAATTTAAAACCAATTAATAAAATATATTTTAACATAAGATAAAATTAAATTCATTTTATGGACATTTTAAATAGTTTACCTTTCAAAAAAATGTATTAATTTAATTCATATATAAAAATTTACAAGTTCAATATCACGTTTTATTTATGCATAAATTTTTTTGAACCACAGAATTCACCTAATAATTATTTCTTTATATGTTTTTAAAATAATTACTATATTTTTCTACAGTTTAAACAAGTACTATTTCTGTGTTGATTATATATTTATTTTTAATATTTCTCAAATAAAAATTAAAAATAAATTAACATCTTGCTAAAAAATTGTTGACTCAAAAAAATATTTACCATTAAAAAAATTATTTTTACCAATCACAGTATACTATAGATATTAAAATAAATAAAGAGACATTTTTTAATTTTTTGTTAGATAAAATATTATATAGGAATTTATCCAAGAATTATTGAAAAAAAAAGAAATTTTTTTAAATCATTGAAGTGTATTTTTAAACAATACTCATATAAATAAATAATCATGTTTATATTTGATTTGGAATCTTAATATTTTATTTTAACCTTATTCTTCCTATTTTACCCTCACTGAGGTGAATGTTTTTTTACCAAGGATATTATTCATTATGACCAAAAAAATATGTTGAATTGTTTATCAAATTTGGAATTTATGATTACAAATATAGAATCTATTGTATCAAATTCAATCCCTATAATTGAAATAAATTATTTTTAATGTCTTGGAACATTTTCTTCATGTATGTAAATCCATGTATCCTTATTTCAATAACTGTATCTTAGTTATTCCACACATGGGTAAATCATTTTGATATTTTTAGTGAATTTTGAGTTCTTTGAAGAATTTTTTATTAATGAATGTGTACACCATGCCTATTTTTATGTTTTTGTTATCCCTGGTGAATCTATATAAACATATCCAAGAGGAGATGGTTGGGCCAATGTGTGGACATCATCATGGTACATGGGGAAGGATCATGTGGAAAGAGACACAAAGATACCTCACCACACCCATAGATATGGATAAAGATTTTGGAATTAGCACACTCTCATTATTGATCTCCCTATTATTTGGTGTTTTCATAAATACAACAATCATGGCAGATGTCCTAGTGGTGTTCACATGTGTTAGGTCCCTCGGTATGATAGTAGTGACTATAGGGGTGGGAAGTACTTTATAATTTATTAAAATCAAATAATAATTTATTGTATTTATAATAGTATTAAAAATTATAGTTGAAATAAAATAGATAACATAGTAAGTTTCTATAAAAGTTTGAATCACTAAGATCCTTTTACACTCTTCAATTTCCACTACTCCGCGAGGAGACTGATATCCACTAGATCCACAATTTTTAAAGGTATTAATACCTTAATTATATACATATAAAACCTACATTTTTCACCCTTGGTGGAAAAGCCCCTACCTTTTGAAGGAGTCACAACCTACCTTCCATTTGTCTGGGAGGAATAACCTGATCTTCCTTTTGTTTAGGAGGCATAACCTGAATATCATTTTAGATTGGAGGAATAAACCAATGAAAAACATTCTATGGGAAGAGACTAAAATTAACTCTAAATAATAGACATAACATAATATGTATTACAAAATATAAATAACAAAAACAATTTAGATAGAAACTTGAGAAGATGTTGTAGAAACTTAGTGCAGCTTTTATTCATTGATCACTTGAGTGGAAGAAGATGAAATCTATGAAAATATTAATTGATTACAGTAGATTAATATTAATCGAATAATATTATTGATTATTTCAGTGCATCAGGAATTGTATAATTTTATTCTGGTTAGATTGAATGATCTACACTAAAACATCTTATTTATCCCTAAATAGATCTCATAGATTATTAAAACTAATATCTATATGAGCGTTTCTATATCCAATATGTCTTCAGAACATGATAGTGAATATCAATAAATTAATATAACTATTATCATTTATTTATTAAAACCTCGCTTAAAAAAACATAATTGGGCTTTATAATTCTTTATAAAATATTAAAAAATTAATTTAACATTTTAAACATGAAATTTCTAAAATCGATAAAATTTCAAAATAATTGAATGAAAAACATAATCTTCTATATTGTTAATACAAAAAATATTGTCGAAAAAAGTGCATTGCATGATTTTTTATGTGAAAGAATCTGTGTCAATATAACTAATGAAACAATTATTTTTACATGCTTTCATAATAATAGATCGACTTAATAATAGTAAAATAAATAATAAAACTGTTATTTTAAGAACCTTAATTGATAATAATAAATAAAAATTTCGGAAGATAATTTTATGTATTGGTGACTCATGACCCACCGCTAAAACAGATTATTGTGGCAGATGACCTTCAATTGGAAATTGACGATAATATAATGACAAATCATTACCTACTTTTTATATTTTATGAAACAATTTATTAGTTATTCTAGAAAAAAAATTCCATGCTTATTAGTAATTAATAGACTCATTAGAATAATAAAACATTACATCTAATTGTCACCCATGACCCATTTTTGGGTTTCAATGGTGACTTATGACCTACAATTTGAAATGTTCAATGGGAGATTAATGAAAACGATTTCAAAATAATAGACTTAAAAATAGATGAAAATAGTATAATAGTTTTCAAATAAAATAAATAAAAAAATTAATATGACAACAATCATAAGGAAGGAGAGGTAACATATCCTATAGAAATTTGATAAATTATATTTCCAGGGCTTTACAGATGCTTTTAACACATAAATTAAATGTGGGATGACATGAAACCTAGTCAATAGAAATAAAAACATTAAAAGAATAAAAAGAAACAATTATCGATAATCTATAAAATAATATGAACACATATATATGAAATATATTATTTAAGAAACATATAATATAATATATTTATATAAAAATAGGAGAGTAGATTAAATCAAAAGAAATCATCAGTACATTGGCAAAGAAGAAAAATATCACTTGTTGGATATTTAAAAGGTCCGTCCCTGGAAATGAAAATTATGAAATAAATATCCCATGGAGAGAAGATGGCCCACTATTTATTTCCAATTGGGGGTAAAAATACTCACCATTTATATCCAATTATGGGTAAAATTACTCACCGATAAATGCTGGAGGTAGCTCACAGACCCACCCTTGGGTTTAAAATGTGGATCATGAATCACTGTTAGTTTCATTTAGTGACTCAAATTTCCCACCATTGCGTTATTCCAACAGTGAATTCAAGTGAAACAAAAAAAATAATTCTTTGAGATAGATGAATAAATTAGGTGATGAAGAAGAATAATTGTTGATACTATAGAAAAATGAAACAAAAAAGACACAAATAGTCCAATATAATGCAAAAACATTAATTGGAAATTGAGTTTGATAAATAAACAATGGATATGAAAGAAAATAGATGGTTGGTTTGATTATAATGAGATACTATGTCGCTCACCAACATACTAGAACTCAACGTATGGCTGAAGAAGATTAATGGGATTCAAAGAAATATAAACACACGAGTTTCAAAATGTAACATGTGTGATTTCGAAAATATATGTATGATTATAAGGGAGGTCACGTGAAAATTATAAAACAAGATATATGGTTGATATTAAATACACATTTTTAACTCATGCACCACATTGAATTGAGAAATCAAAGAGACTTTGATATATGACACAAGGTGCACTAATGAAGGTTCAACATAAAACACAAAGCACACATGAGGGTATATAGGCCCAGCGAGTGATTCATGACCAACCAATGTGCTAAATAGGTGAGAAATATAGGTCTCACACATAGGCCCACACTGCTAGTTCATGCACTATGCTTGACATGGATTCTCTATGGGCCCTAATATGGCCTAAATTGCTTTTTCAGAAGGCCAACATTTTTGTAAAAACTATAAAATAAAAAGATGAATTATTTACAAAAAACATCAAATGAAAAAAAGTTATAATATATAAATGAATGAAAATATTTTTCAAATAATATTTAATTTAATTTATTGTGATTTAAGAGTAATTTATCAAAACAATTAGATATGTAAAAAAATTAAATACACAATAAAATTCAATATCCCACTTTATGTAAATTATAGAACACAACATTTTATAAATTTTCAAAAGAAATATTCAAATCACATATTAAATATTCAAAAAAATTCTCCGCGTTTTTAAAATTTATCAAAAAATTACATTAATATATATATTTTAAACCATTTTTCATTAAAAAAATAACATAATAAATGTATTAGTACAGAAAGATGTTATCAAAAGATTAACATATTGTTGTATTGTTCAAGTAGAGACTGTTAGCAAATTGAAAATAATCTGAGTGGAATATAGAAATTTCTATTATAGAACACATGAAAAAACATTAAATAAAATTATACAAATTGAAATTATAATAATAAAATTTTAATATTTATGTATATTCAAATCAAAATATTATAAAATAATCAATCCTTCTAAAAAATAATAAAATATAAAATAGTAAAAAAATTAAAATATTCAATGAAAAAATAAGAGAGAAAATGTGATTTTAACAATGAATATTTAAACAGTACTATGTAATTATCATTTATGAAAAGTAAAAAATAAAAATCTGATATAAAACTCGAGTAAAAATATTAAATTACTGAATTTGTTAATAATAAAATAAATACATACTAAAATATTTAAAAAATAAATTGTAAACATTGTGATCAAATTATCATTTAATCAGAGTGATTATAATTTATTAAAATAGATAATTTACATTAAATAAAAATGTTACTATTTTTCATGTTAAATTTAAACACAAGAAAATGAAAAAAGTATTATTATATTTAATAAAAAATTTAATTTAATGAACAAAATAGATACAAACTGAACACAAAAGAAATGGATATTTTATTATCTTTAAGGGGTTTAAAAACAAACTCTCACTAAGTTTAAGAACAAAAATATTAGATTTAAAAACTTATCAATAAAACATTTTTTGTTATAAAAAATTAAACAATTTTATGATACATTAATAATTTAATTCAATATATAATTCCAAATATATTTATACTGAGAATTATGAAAACCTAAATTATAATGCACTTATAATATTTATAACATTATTAATGACTTCCCATGATTCATTATCATAAAAATTATTTTGAATAGACTAAAACTCACCTAATGGTCTTTTATTTAAAAAAAGGTTTTTACTCCCCCTAAATTCATGATTCATTAAATAATGATTAATCAATACTGTTAAATTTTTTTAAAGAAAAGTAAACATGTAGTCATCATATTAAAAATTCAATTTTAACTATTTACACTACCAAAATTTTTCTAGTCAAACAAGAAAAAGATAAATATTACACATTCCTTGATTTAGATATAAAATGAATTTTTAAAAAGATATTATCTATCATGTATGAATGCATATAAAATTTTATTTTAGTAAATATTATAAAAGTTGGTTAAAAATTAAATTATCTATAAATGCTGGCCATGTTAGGTCCAATAGGATTTGAATCATATTTTTGGATCCCATATATTCCACATACCATGTGAATTTGGAAATTTTCAAGTATAAATCCAACAAAAAAATCAAAAAGATATTGGTTTTGGTTCCCAGACTAGTTTGGATTAAAATGGATTAATATTAAAAGTCTTAGGTACCAATTAATATTGGAGACGTTTATTATCGGGAAATGTAGAAGAAAACATTTTAGAAATGAAATTCGTAGTATAGTCTAAAGAGAGAGTAAACATTAACAAAAATTCACTCTCATAATGCCCTTTTTTGTTTTAAATACATCATGTAACATTTTAATTATTCACATTTATTCCTTTTACAATTTTTTTTATATATTAGGAACCAGATAATTTTAAAAAAACATGCTTTTATCATATTTGGATTTTTCAAAGCCATTATCTTTTAAAATTTCTCTTGACATTGAAAATATGCAGATAAGTTTCCATTAAGCTAGTTTTTTCCTTTCTAATATTTTAATTCACGTTTTGAAAAAATTCTATTTAAAAAAAATCTTATATTAACACGATACATAATTAATTAGTTTTATATTGTTATGTTTAAGATTTTTTCATTTCTTTTCAATTTTATCTAATTAATCACAAACTAATTTAAACCCTCTATTTTAAAATTCATCAGTTTTTGACATTAAATAATTTATTCTAATTTTCTCATCTTTAACTTCTAACAATTTATCATCTATAGCTTTTTTATATTATATATTACGTAAATCATAATCATTTATTTATCTATTTTCTTCATAAATATTATTATTTAATCCCTCCAGCTCCCTATATAGCACACATATTCTCAAGATTCCACTTTGAAATATTTTATTATGGGTAATTAACTACTAAAATAATTTTAAATAAAAATTTCATAACAAGAACTATAATTAAAAATAAAGCATATGAAATTTATAGTATCAGCCATCAAACATAAATAGGCATATTATTTTTCACTTTTAGAAACATCAATACTTGGGTCTGACTCTTCTGTACAAATTCATCCTATATAATAGGATTGTCCTCTTACCTTCTTGTATTTATTTTATTTTTCATATTTTTTTAACTTGGGACAATATAATTTTATATATCACTTTTTACTATACTAATAGAATATTAATTCATAAACTTCAAATTTACTACATATACCTATATTACTACCCTTATTTCATCCTTTTGATGATTTCTTATAAGAAGATTCCTAAGAAATCTCATACCCATAATGTACATGGAAAAAAAATTGTGAAATTTGGATGTTTAACCTTTTTGATTTTATGTATCTCAATATCAAATGAATTAGATATAAGAGTTAAGTTTTATTTGTATTTAATACTATTCTTGTTATCATGTAAATCATCATTTTTTGATTCATTTGTTGCTCTTATTGATGAAGTGATCCTATTAAAACATCAATTGAATAATCATCAATTTCCTTTGTTTATTAAATATCAAATTTATATGAATTCTATCTCGTGGATAGATTTCAAAGTAATCTATCAATGATAGATTCATTCTTCAGGATCTCTTTATGTGAAACCATACTGTTGAAAATTTTGGTGAATATATTCTGCATCCCATTTATGATTTCGTAATAACTCATTATGAATTTTTTGAGCTCATATCTATGTAAACCTAGATTGGTTCTATACAACTTATATGATCCTTTATGAGTGACATATAAAGTCATATAGTTGTTAGAACCAGTTTTATAGGATGAAATATGACTATACATATTTCCACATAGATAGCATTATAATAAATTCATACATTTTTAATTTAAAATTCATTTTGAAAAATTAGTACCAGTTTTAGTTTCCAAATAAACATCTAGAATTTTATATGGTTCTTAGAATTATTTTTCAATATTCAATACCAATATTGTTAAGAAATCCATGCATTATTTCTTTCTGGTAAACACAGAATCTTACATTCAAGTGATGTAGTTTTATGGGATTCAAGATCTGGAATTTCAAATTAGCGATAATAAAGCAGTGAATCTTTTACTTAGTATTTTAATTCAAGGATAATTGTTTGTCAATAAATAGATATAGAAAAAACTATAACCAAATCTTTAAAAAGGAACCACACACTAATACCAATTATTATAACCCTTTTTATGATAGTTGTGACTTGAGTGGGGGTGAATAGTTCTATTTCATTTAATAAAATCAAATTCTAATTTACCAAAGTTATAAAAGGGTTTATAATTATAAAAGAAATAAAATAGACAACATAGGACGTTTTTATAGATGTTCATATCACCAGTATCTTAGACCCCTGTTCAATCTCCTTTAAGCCACAAATATACCTATATTCATTAGATCCTCATTTTTGACAGGGTGTGATAAACCAATTAAATAACAATAAAACATTCATTTTTAACACAGGGTGGAATAATCCCTGACATTTGATAGAGTAACAACTTACCAACCTTTTTTCAGGGAGGGATAAACTGACCTTCTATTTCTCTAAGAGGAACTACCAAACCATCCATTTAGGTTGGACGCATAATTAAATGAAATATTTTTGAATGTAAAATTGTAAAATGAACTCAAGATGACCAACAAATGACATGAATTGTATTAATGATTAAATAAAATAAACAATTTAGAAAAAAGCTGCAGAAGATGATGAAGAAATTTGGTGTAGCTCTTGTCCTTTGATCACTCCATTTATAGAAGATGAAAGCAAAGAAGATCATCAGAGATGATAGTTGAAAAATAATAGTCTAAAAAGTATCTTGATTATTTTATAGTAGTAGGAATTATATCATCATATTCTCATTAGGATAAATGATATACACTAGAATTTGTTATTAATACTTATTGAGATATCCCAGATCAATAAAACTATGATCTATAGGAGGATGTTTGTATCCTTTTTTCACGACACTTGTTATTTCATATAAATATAATAATATGATAGTTACAATTTTTTAAAATCCATTCGAAAAAAATAATTAATTTCTATTTATAATTCATCATAAAGTATAAAAATAGAACATTTATTATTTTATTTATAAAAATTATAAAAAATTAATAATTGTAAAACATATTAAAAAATTTATAATCTTCAAGATTATACATAAAAAAAATATGTAGAATTTTTTTGAACTATTAAACTATTAGTATATGTGTCCATAGAAATATTGTAGAAACTATTTGTACAAAATTTTCTTATTTTATATCAGTATAAAAATGGTAAAAATATTAATAAAATATATAGTTTAATATAATAAATTAAAAATAAGAAAAAAAATTAGAACAAACGTTTAAATAATGGTGACTCAAAACCCTCCACTGAAACAGAGAGTGGTGGGTCATGACATACCATTGCAAAATCCCAATGGTGAGAAAATATATAATTACCTACCATTGAAATTTTAAAGACATATAAAATTAATTAATCAAACAAAAAATTAATTCAATGAATATTATCAATAAATGGAATCACGAGAATAATAAAAAATTACCTACCATCGGATTTATAATAGTGACTTATGACTCACCATTGGGTTTTAGGAGTGACTTCTAACCAGGCATTGTAAATGACCAGTGTTGTCTTAATGAAAAATATTTCCATGTAACATAATTAGAAATATATGATAAAGAAAATAATATATTTCTGATAATAATAATATAAAAAATAAAAAATTTCAACCACAAATAATAATATGTAAGATATATTCTAGGATCCTGATAAACTGTACTGAAAAGGATTTATAGATGGTCATACCGAGTCATTGAAAAACCAGATGAAATGACACCCGATGAATAGAGACAATAACATCTGAAGAAAAAAAATCCTTGGGATACTATATTCAACCAGAGAAACACAAAAAAATATATACTTTTGAAGAATCATATAATAAAATCTTCTGATAGAAAATAAAAAAAACTAAAACCCAATAAATTATGATCACAACATCAAAGAAGAAAACAAGCTCATGTCGGGGCATTAAATAGTTAGGCTAAGGAAATTACGGGTAATAAAAAACATCTAGTGGAGAGAATATGACCCACCATTGATGTATAATGGTGGGAAAAAATACTACTATTGATTTCCAATAGTGACTAATATTACTCACCATTGAAAGATGGTGGTTGGTCACTGACACACCATTGGGGTCTATCCAACGCCCATGAATCATCATTGGCTTCAAAAGTCTACTTTTGACACACCCTTGGTATTTTCCAATGATGACTTGAATCACAAACCACTGCCTTCATCCAATGGTGAATCCAAGTAAAAAAAGTAAGCATTCAATATAGAAGAATAATTGAGGTGAAAAAGAATAAAAATCAAGGTTACTATAGAAAAATGAAAGAAGAAACACACACTTTAGATGAAACAGTACAACAACCGTAAATGACAAATGAGTTCAAGAAATTACCACAAGCTTGGAAAGAAAAAATAGGGTTGGATTGATTAGAAATACATACAATATCACTCTCTAGAATACTAGACCTCAGGGATATAAAAATTATATTATTTAGATTTGAGGAAGGATAATCACACCATGATAAAAAAATTAATGCACAAGAGTTTGAAAATATATATGATATGAGAAGAGAGATTAGATGAACATGATAAAATATAAGGGATGGATGATATTAAATACAGTTTTAACCCAATTCTGATATAAAATTATGAAATAGGTGAGACGTCGATATATGATACAAGGTGTGATGATGCATGTTTAGAATAAAACACACAACACAGATTAGGTCTTCCAGCCTCAGTGGGAAATCAATGGCCAACATATGCTCTAAATGAGCAAGAACTTTCAGACTCATACACAGGCTTGAACCCATAGTTCATTCACTATGCTTATACTAGCTTTTATTCAGGTTATGTTTCAGCCCAAATGGTTTGTGAATAAGGCCAATATTTTTTATATAATTAATAATAAATAAAAAGATAAATGAGATTTAATAAAAATAACCAATGAAAAAAATTAATATTAGAAAATGAAAATGATAAATATTATATTGAAATATTATTTAATTTAATTAAATTTTATTTTAAGTGTAATTTTGAAAAAAAAGGATAGATGTAAAAATGTTAATTCATAATTATGATCAATATGAGTTTTATATTTTCTAGAACTATCAATATTCTTTTTAGATCAGGAGTGTATTAGAGAAAAAATTGTTGACATGGTTATGAGGGGAATTTAATGAATTATTAAATTAATCTTTTATCTAGACCTTATATTGTTGATCATTATATAAATTTTTATATATATTATAAACTCATGGTATATACTTTTAATTCAGGTTGAATTATAATTTTATGTACCTTGACTACTTCTCATGTAACATTCCAAGACAAATGAATTTCTATTTCCCCAGCAAAGATGTTTTTTCTACCATTGATGGTGATTTTAATTAGATATGTTTTATAATTATATTGAATGGATAGTTTTACAATCAACATGTCATTATAAAACCCCTAAATTTATCAATTGGAATCAATTATTGGAAATATTAATTGTAATCTTGTTCTTGTTAACATGATAAAATAGGTTGGGTGATGAAATTCTTAAAAAAACATTACATTGAAATCAAAACTCATTAGATAGTACATTATATACAATACAAAAGCCTTTTTCATGTTTCTTATCTTGATATTATTTTGTTTTCATATATTCGTTAATATTATGTTAGATGTTTGATTGCATGTGAGTTTGTGTAGCCTTTAAAACCTATGACAATTTTGACCTCATGGGTGTGTGTTTATGGAACCTGATATTAATTCTTGTTTTTATGTTGTTCCTATATGTGTTAATCTTTTTTTTGGGGATTTATGGAATTTATAGTTTTTCTTCTGTTATAAAATCATATGTTGATTGTCATGTCCTGGTGAGTCTCTAATGGATGAGTATGTTGACATACTTTTACAATGGTAGTAGACAAAGAAACATGGAAGGTGTGTGATAGACTTGAGGTTTGTAATGATATATTTACAGGATGTGGTATCCATGTTCCTAGAACATTGTATGACGAAGGGGTACAATGCTCTCATTTTCCAACCTATGATAGAGACGGGTCTTAACATCCATGTTGTTAGACCCAAGACTCATTTTCTATTTGTATTCTCTATGATACATTGTTGATATTGTGGTTTATTTGGTAACAAATATTCAATTATGCTTTTTTCTAATTTTTTGAGCCAATGTGGGTTTGGTAATTGGTTTTTGGTGGCTGGGTTTGTGTAAAACTTATTAGTGTGAGATTATATGTTTTTTATTATATGATTGTTTAATATCATGTAAGAAACTATTATAAAGATGAATTCATGTTATGGAATAATTTTTGGTGTCATACTATGTTTTAAAAACAACTAAGATAGGAATCTCAATGCCTGTATAGGCTGTTGAACTATGTATATAATAAATGAATATTCTCATAGTGTTGGGGAGAAATGCGTTGATTCTTGGAGTAGAAATTTGGTACTAGTACAGACTCTGGAGTAGTGTTTCTAGGTATCATTTAAATACATGTCTTTATAATACAGGTAATGACCAGAAAAATTAGGGGTGCTTGGTTTATTATTCTATATTAAATGTGATACATTCCATGACATATATTAATATGTTCTTATATATTCTATTTATTTATTCGATGTAATTATATATAATTTTATTCAAAATCGTCATAAGGTACTGAGATGAAGGTTTGGGTTGGGATCTTCGATGGTGCCACTGTAGGATAAGGTTCTTCCACCGCAATGATGGTTCAGAACTATCTAGGTCGCATGATTGGGTTCAATGTGAAGAGGGTGCTCGATCGATGTCACGTCTATTGGCTACATTGGATATGTTTGTTAGGACATCGGTCTCTTCTTCAAATGAGAAGACTGAACTACATAGAACCGGGGTAGATTTTTCTAGATATTGAACAAGGGAAATAGTGGAGGCCATAGAGGGTAACACAATGAAGGCTACTGATGGTTGACTTCCCAAGGTGCAGGTATTTGTAACAATGAAATTGTTATAGAAAGACATGGGAGGGAACAATGACTCTTATTTATTGGAGAATTAAGTGCCTCATAGTGTTCCTTGGTTTATGGGAGCATCTGAAAGCTAGTCCTTGTCATAACTCAAAGGTGTGACTCAATCCTCCATCTGAAGAAATGTTAGTGTGGTGCATATTAAATCTGACCCTGATGTTGTTTCATAGAGACTCAAAATGGGTTATTTTCTGATCATTGGACATTTTTTTCAACCCAAATTCTATCATCCTATGAAAATATATGATAATAAAGAACAAATATCATTGATCTTGGGTCATTCATTCTAAAAATGAATCTCTCTTAGATGTTCATACCTCCATATGATTTTTCCCATGGAAAATTTGATGGTCTGGGCCTAGAGATTTTGTTCCATAATGTTACAATAGGGGATCATTCACCTTCATGAATGAGATAAAAAATTCACCCCAATTGAGCTTGTAAATACCAATAATAAAATTTGGGCAAGGGTTTATAGATTAAATTTGATACTATGGAACCCCAAATCCTGTATGATATTTCACTATCAATTGGTATACCAATTGAAATTGAAAAGTAAACCAATTTATCTTACATTTTTTCACATAGAAAGGTTCTTGTAAGAGGATGAACTGGGTTTTAGACTAGTTGATAAGGTGATTCTTGTAAAAGACGATGATACGATTGAGATGAAGAATTTTATTTACAAAATTACCAAAATTCTCCATGGATTGCAGTGCTAGAGGACCTAAATCACCAACATTTAGACACTCCAAAATATTCAGATTCAACCCTTTAAGAGGGAAAGATGTGAACAATTTTCTCAGGAAGAATAAAAATACATCTACCCAAAAGCCTGACTTATAGAAACCTGAGGGTAATCATTGTGAGAGTTATAATAGAATATATATTTTACCCAATAATGTATAATAGAATAAATAAGAATATATTTTTATTCCTGATGTTTCAGTCAAACCAACACTTCACGAGAACAATGGTTGGGTTTATGCATCTACATCAGATAATAATATGAAGTATTGGGCCTCTATCTTCTCCAATTAGGAAAATGTCCACAATGATGATACATATAACAAAGGAAAAATTAATGAGTTATTGGATCCTCATCTTCCAGGAAGTGATCATAATAGGATGGATGGAAAATTGATTGAAAATGAGATACAAAAATAAGTTTATCTTTAACTCTCACATGATGTTTTTGTTGGATCAGGTAGAAAGGGTAAGAAATTTTAAAACATGATAGTCTAGTTAGTTCCAAAACATTCCATGATTCATCCTAACCCATTATGGATAATGTGGGCATTCAGCTTATTTTATACATGAATTTGAAGTATAATGTTATGAATCATGTGGGGATTAAGAAACTGTTTCCAGGTAACCCTATCCCTATAGATGTTCCTAATACGACGATGGATTAAAATACGGGCTCTACCATGACAACGAATCAAGATATTTCTTTGACTAATGCAAGTGATGATGAAAAGATGCCGACCCTAGTGACAAGAGACACTTCAACTAAAATAGAGCAGCCGAAGGATAACTATTATTCTGATTGTACTGATTTACAGACACTACTCAAAATACTTCATTCACATCCTCTAAGTAGAGGTACATAGAGAGGTCTGGGGCATGGATGTGGAAGGTATACATGGCATGTAATGGGATATGAAATAATTATCACTAAACAACTGAAGAAAAATATAAGTAGATAATTGTTTTTGGCATTTTCTCCATTTTCTAGTATGATCTTTGGATCCTATAATTTTATTTCTTTTATTAATATATCATTTCCTCAATCATTATAAAAAAAATACTTTTTTTGTTGATACAATAGACATAATTTACCCAATTATGGAATTAAAACACTTGATGCTTATATGAAATGTGTTTTATATGGGGAGGCATCCATGAGACCCTGAGTTACTTTGGATTGGATATGTTGATTATATAAAGTGTGTAAAAATGTTATCAGAGGAAGAAGTTCCATAATATATTTTCCTATTGGGTTACTAAATAAACTAGATAGTCTTAATTATACATAGGTAGGAGAGTGACCATGTTCTTGGCCAGCTACTGTGTAACTGTCCTTCATGTTACCAGTCATATGATATTTTAAACAATTTCAAGACATCTGAGTGAATTCATGCTTAGTAAATATTAATTCTAGATAAAATTTTATATATATACCCTTTTAGTGTTTCATATTTGTTTATTAATCCAGTTCCTTGATTTGTGTCATCAGTTAAAGAAAAAACTATATATTATATTCGGTGATATATATTTTTTCTTATGTTCTGATATATATTATATAGTATTGATTAATTAAACATGGGAATGCTATAATGTACTACATATATATTAATTGGACTAATTTTTAGGTTTGAAGTAATAATATTGTGATGTCGGTAAAATAATGTGTGTTTTATTATATGTGGTTATATCTCCAAATAATGGGTTTCCAGAACATAAATTTGTTATGTTTTCCTTATTACTTTTAATTTTTCTTCATAAAAATGTTTTTTAGATGGAAAAAATTTTAATTTTTCTTTTAAGAAAAATCCACCTTGAAATTTTATAATCGGTATACCTTGAGAAGCATTACAGAACATGCCTATAATGGAGGAAATCACAATTTTACCACTATACATGCAATAAAATTCATGTTCACATTGTCCTATGGAATAAAAAAATGTAAAACATTATATATTATTCATCCACATAGTTATTGTACTAGGTGGATGAGTTTCAAATAATATGATAAATTATTCTCTAAACACTCATCTCCAATATCATCTATCTATCTAGGGAACCAGAGGCCCTCATGATATTGAGGACATGATTAAAATCATTTAGGGGATATTTGACCGTGTAAATACCTCATATGATCGATGGATAAGGTTTTCTTCCTTCATTTTTAGGGCTACAATAGGGGATTATTGGGTTTCATGAACTAGGGAGAAATAAATGAGGGTATTTAATGGGAGGTCATCAAGGAATACTTATTTGAAAAAAATTTAAAGAAAAATAAAATTTGGACCATGTTAAAGAGATTATGGGGCTTTTGATAGAGATGAACATTGTGTTTTCTCACTATAATATTTTCAAATAGATTGTTTATTTAACTCATCTCATGTATAAGGATGATTAAATAGTGTAATGAATGTTTTAGATAAGACTCTAATTATAGATGATGTGTCAAGATAGGATCCTAACCAAATTAAATCATCATTTTTTTGAGGCTGTGATGATTTAGAAGGGCCTTAATGAAGACATGGAAGGATTTTTTCCTTCAGCCTTCATCAAATAGTGATGAGTGGTTTGTAGGGTGATGTGGTGGGTTCCTCAAAAAGGTGGAATCTTTTGAAGGAAAATTACATGAAAAAATTAGTGACAGTAAGATAAAGTAGAGTAGGGGTCCTTCAACACCATCTATTTGAGAGGGAGTTCCTCAAAGATTCAACTATGTACATACTGAACAGTATAAGAAAATTTTCCATGGAATTTAATCAATTATCATTGGTGCAACAGTATAAGATATCATTAGTAATTTATTGATGTTGATACTGACAGGATATCATAGTGATTCAGAATTTATATGGGGTTTTTCATATAAGTAAGTATGCGACACTCGGTAATAGGTTCTTACCCCCCACAAACTTCATCATACTAGGACATTAATGTTCTTAAGGGAGAATGGAAGGATTTGGCTTACCTAAATATGTATGTATAAGCCTAGGATCTATGTAATTCTGGTGAGGTACCGTTTACTGTTTGTGGTATTATTCTAATTATATCTACGATTTCTACATATTTCATTAATTCAGTTTCTTCCTATTAATTTATATTTTCTCAGATTATTTCAAGAGTTTAATTCTCAGCCAATCTATCTTTGTAATTTATTTCACATGACATGTCCTTTGGGAATGAAGTATAAGGTCTTCAGAGATTTCTTGTGTTTCAGGTAGTAGTTATTGTCTATAGGAATTTATTAGATTTCATGATACTTAAAATGACTACATTTGATGTGTCCTTATGGTTGGAATAAATTACGGGTAATCATTATCAAATTTATTATTATCAATTATGGGTGTAATTCATTCCACTCAGGGGGTGTAGCTATTTATTAATAATAAAATATAAGTGAAATCTTATCAAATTGGACATGATTTGGGTTATGATTTATCTTCTACAATATAGAATTTAATAATTTTTATATTGATAGATCCAATATTTTCCTCTTATTTGGACTTATACTATACCTCTACAAGGATTTAAACCTTAGAAACTTCTCCATACATCTTCCTGATATAGGGGTTATCTTAGATATATATATTAGGACATGGGTAAAACCTATATAAATTTCCACATATTGTTAAAAATTAGTAGAGTCGAAGGATATAAATTTTAAAATAGTTGATTTGGATGTGTGAAACATTATTATATCAAGAACCATCCCTTGGGGATCTTTAGAATGGTTTCCTAATAAGGAATATAGTCGTCTACAAGAATGTGTGGATTAGAATAATATAAATCGGATTCCAATGAAGAATAGTTGTCCATTACCTGTGATAGATGATCTATTGGATCAGATATGGGGATAGTGGTTCATCATGATTTATAATTATTTGGGATACCATTTTCTATGTAAGAGAGGATAGTATTACAAAGACAACATTAAAGAGTATATATTTATTTAACTATTATCTAGTTAGGCATTTTGGGTGGAAACATTTTCCGATGGTGTTTATAGATATCTTGAATATTATACATTCATATTTCGACCCCATTGATGTTGTATTTTTTTATGATATAATTATATACTCATAGACCCTGAAAATTTATTCTAAACGTTTAGTGATTTTGTTGAGTATAATTAGAGAATTTTGACTTTATACCAAGCTCTTTATGTGTCACTTTGGGATCCTGGAAGAATATTTTCTTGCCAATGTGACCTCTAGTGCAAGGGTAGCTATTGACACAGAAAATATAGTGGTTGTAATATCATTGAATCTCCCTTGGAATGTTTAAGAAATCATGAGTTTCATGAATTTGGATAGTTATATTCAATGGTCTATACGTGGTATCTCACATTTTGAAACACCGTTAAAGTGGGATATGTCTGCATATGTGGATCAATGTGAGGATGTTTTTATTTTATTAATTAGGTTACTAATGATAACTCTTGTTTTTATAAAAATGGAACTTGTGGTATATTATGTTGTTTTTTGTGATGTATCAGGTGTCTAGTTTTTATCATTGTAAATATAGAGAGATCTGTAAGTTTCTTATGGGTCACATAAGATACATCCCCATAATCGGATCAACCTAACACATGAAATTTTTTTATTAGAAGTTGTCTACGCTCAAATGTTATTTTCTACTATCACTTTGGATAAAGGTTTTTTCATTACATGGAAGATAAGAGCCTACAATATATATTCTCTTAGTTGGATCTCATTATGAGAAATATTTGTTGGGTTTAATATTTGTCAAAATTTTATTTTTATATTGATTACTATCTAGATAAAGGTAATATTGTTAAAAATGTGTTTTATCGAAAATTCAAGAGATAAACTATCTTGAATATGAAACATAAAAAATAGGAAATAAATGTGAGTATTATAATGGTGTAATGGATTTTAGATGCATTATAAGATCATTTAGTGCATACATCTTTTACATTTGTAATCGAATTTTCATCAGTGGACCAGGTAAGGTGAGACAATTTCCAAAACTGAGTGTGTATTTATGTAAAGATTTATGAAAGGAGATGATTCATATCTAGGGTAGAAATTAGATAGGGATAAAATTATTTAAAAACATTGGTGAATGATTTTCCTTGATTCTATGATAGTTTAATTGAATATATACTCACTTTCATTGAAATGATCACTCTATCAAGATTCAATGACGATATACCATGATATCAGACAACAGTATTTGTGGCCATGTGATATTAGTGAGGTCATGGGTTTGGTCTCAAAATTCCCCTCCTACATTAGATTAAAGAATAAGAATAAAAAGCCTAGTGCTTTCCCCAAGACCCTTATGGTTCATATAGAAGTGGGAATATTTGTTGATGGAATTCATGTTGTGGTTACCGTATACACCAAGGGTCCATGATGTTTTTGGGTAATAGTGGATCAACTGAAAAATGTGGCCTACTTATTTTTGATTTGTGAAACTTATAATATTTATATATTGGGATGATATATTTTTGTAATAATTTGTAATTACATATAGTTCCTTTATGTATCATAAAAGATAGTGATGCAGATTTTACGGTGCAATGTTGGAATTCATTACCAAAGTCTTTATCGGATTAGTTGATGATACATGATGTATATCATCTATAAACTGATTGAAATACATATTGGAATATGAATATCATAGTGGATATGATTTTTACATGTTTCCTAGAATTAAGTGGATCATTGTACGAATATATATCATTTGTAGAGTTCATTTCAAACATAAGTTTAAAGGTTTGTATTCAGATGGATCTTTTTTAGGAACTCTATGGTTGATCCCTATTTATTAGTGCAAGAATAGTGAGGATGTTATTAATGGGTCATGTGTATTGTAGGGGACCTATGAAATTTAATATTTTTCCAAGAAGAGGTTGTTTACCATTTTGTATTAGTAGATTTCATATTCAAACCATACGATATAAACTGTTGATTCAACTATTGAAGACAATGTCTTTTTGTGAGTGTCACCTCAATTGGTGGATTTTTATTTATGGAAGAATTGGATGATTGTTACATGGATAATTGGATCGTTTTATATTACTAAATTTTTTATATTATTTGATTACCAACTTGCCCTTACTTTAAATTATAGAGGCATGCATGATCTAATCCACATTTTACATATTTGTAGGTCCATGACTCATCAAGATAATTAGAGAGACTATGAGGATGTTGAGTTGCAACCAAAAAAATATTTTGTTGATAACCTTGTGTAAATTATATATTAGAGATACATGGTGTTCATAGAGAATATCATTCAACATGTGTGACTATTATGGAATCATTAATAAATCCTAGTTGAAACCGGGAAGTGGGATTTAGAAGTTAGAGCTTAATGGTCTTATTTTTTTAATTAGGATTACTAGATATGATTCTAGAGTATGTGAATTTATTGAGGGGTATATTTTAAAGTCTTATACCATTGTTTCATGTATGTTTATTCTTATCCCCATTATTTAATTATGAAAACTTGGGATATTTTATTCATGGGTATATATTTTATGAGTATGCAAGTAGATTTTTTTTGATTTGGATAACTATTTTTTCAACATAGTCTACACCATGACCAAGGGGAGACCATAGAATTCCATAGTGATATTATATATACAATGAGAATGATGAAATTTTTGGGATATGGTGTTTTTATCATTGTGGTGCTCAATAAATTCTCTTATGGAAATATCTTATAGTTACATCACCATAACAATAGTTGAGGGATCATTGAGGGACATTTATTGATGAATTGGAACATGCCTACAGTGGTTGGCTATGTTTCTCAGTTTTTTCAATAACACCATGACTGTGGTCTATATCAGGGTGGAAATCACTTTGTTTTTAAAATATATAAAACTAATAAAATTACTCATGGATCACTGAATTTTATTTGGAAACATGCATCTTGGATATGGTGATTCTTAAATACATTAATAATTAGTTTCTTCTATAATTAATAAATCCATTATCCATCGCTTGATTGTTTTATAGAGTGTCATGTATTCCAAGCAACTTTCATATATTTTCTAGATGAACCATGTGTGAATTAAGTTACCTCTCTTATGTGTATGATTTTAATTTATGTATACATGATCTTATATATATATTCCTTGATCAACCATGCTATAAAACAGACCATAGAAGAATGAACCATTGATGATGGAGTTAGGTTTTGTCAAACCAGAATAGAAGGAGCCTTACCTATATTCTCTTTTCATTATCCAAAAGCAGAAAAACATTACTTCCACAATTGGATTAGCATTTCTACCATTGAATATTTTTTCTTTTAGGTATGTGTTATGATCCTAAAATGTGTTCTGTTCTACATTATCTCACTCATACTATAACCCTTTTTATGCAGTATTGGAATCGATTCTTGGAATTCATGGAATGCATTCTTTTTCTTCATGGTGTGGTAATGTTTTTTGTGTGATGAAATTCATTTAAAACCACAACATTTAAATCCAAACACATGATGTAGGATATACATAACAATATTGATGAAATGTAAATTATTATTAGATATATAAGATTTTGGGTGATTTTTAATTTTAGACCATATTTTATTCATAATCACTTTTATTTCTCTGTGATTCCCTTGAGACCCATATTTTGTATAATAATATATGTTTTTGTTTATGGTTACCCATATTTATGAATTTCTTATATTTCACCTATTTGTGATAAGAAATATTATATGTTATATATGGAATTCAGAGGTATTCTTCATATAGAAAATTATGGGTGGACTATCACAACATGGTGAGCCCATGGAAGGTGAGAATGTTGATATACAATGATGAAGATGATGTCTTGGGACACGAGGCTGGGGTATGAAAACCTTAAGGTTTGACTTGTAAAACTATCGATATGTTATGTTCATGTTAACCTATATATGGTTGAGGCTCTGTAATGACCCAAAACCTACTACCCGAAGTCTGTGGTTAGTTTATTACATTAGCATAGATACAAGGAATCACATCCATATAGACACAATTATTTAGTAGTCTTTGGAGACTACATATATAATTGAATTTCACATTACATTTGAAAATATAAAAAAAACATAGTATTATTTTTTACTACCAATTTCCTATATAGAACTTCCATGCATATCAATCGTAATATATTTGTTGGTATCCTATGAAATAGAAACATAATAAAGGGTTGGTAATATGATCACTATGGATATTTTCATAGGGGAATCTAAATAATGAATGAATAGTATGGTGGAAAATAAATGAAAATAGAATATGTCCACATAAATAATCACGAGATCTAAAAACATATATATGAGAATAAAAACATTGCATATAATCATATGTACATAAATAAATTATTTTATAGTGATGGAATGCATAATGTGTATCATATAAAACCTATTTTTGAGGCCTCTTGTTGAGATAACTATATCATTAAATGTTCATCCCAAGAAATATTACATAAACGAGTAAGGCCACATCCAAAAAAATCAATTTATTTTATCTTATGAGACTTTATAATGCATCGAGTGGCTATGTAATTTTAGGACCCACCATACCTTGATAAGTTCAATTAATTCCTCATATCAATAAATAACACAACTTAATCAGCATGACAGAAAAATCATTAAATACACATATTATAAAATATATATATATATAATAAAGAATATAATTACATTTTCTAGTAAAATTGATTTTTAACAATCCATATAAATATGGTTGATGGTAAAATTAGATAATAACCTCAGTAATTAAAAATATTCAACAAAGTATGATGACATACAATAAAATACATTCCAACATAAATGTGAAATTTCTAGAGAAAACTACCCATTTTCATATTTAATTCACTCATCTAAAAATTTAAAAAATATTGTGGATTTTTAAAAAAACAGCATTTTCAAATTAAAAATGATGCTTAAAATAGTTTATTGTTCATGATGAAGGAAACTATTGTTCATGTAGAGGAAGTTAGAAAAACATTACTTTCATACATTTTTAAAACGTCAAAAATTATCTTTTTAGAATATGAAATATAGAATCCTATTATTTTTTAAAAATAAAATAGTATTATAAATTACTCATAATATATATATATATAGTTTTAAAGTCAGTAATTAATTCATTTTTAGAAAACAAGGACATAAAAGTGATATATTCTAGTCTGAGTAGAAAAACATGGATAGTTTTCATTAAAAAATTATTTTAGTACCATGAGTACCTAAAAAGATGATTATGAATTGAAAAGATGTAATTTAAAATGAAAACTGTAGAATAATAAAATGAGTTATTTTAAGGAAATTTTTTTTATAAATATAATAAAGAATACACAATCATAAAAAATCTCACATAATGGTGAGATTGTGAAATAAACCCTTATATATGGTTCGATTTTATTAAAATGTTTATAAACCTCTTATATAATAAATAATAAATATAAATATATTCAATAACAAGAATCATATATTATAAAAAATATAATATTTACTTATAATATTTTATCACCTATTTATTAGTAGTTTATTGTTAAAATAATTGTTCCGTGTAATAATTACTTAGTTTTCTATGTATATTTTGGTTCATTGGGTTCTATACATGAATTTGTTTTACTGTTAAATCATCACCAAGTTGTTAATAATGATTTAAATTTCATATATTTATTCATGTTGAATTTATTTAGAGTCATCCATAAAATTTATTGATAGAAAAATTAATTACACCACTCATGGAGATAGTAGGTCATACGTACGAATGAATACTATTTTCACTTTTCAACAATTGGATAGAAAGAAAGGAAAATAAAAATTATCATTAAAAATTTATTTATGATACAATATATATCATATATATTTATTAAATAAACCCTTATTACCATTCATTTAATGTTTAAATGAAAAAAAATCACATCCATCCATTTTGTTGTCAGTCCACATGTACGCAAGAGCGACATTATAATTGTTACTTTCATGGAAAATACTGTGTATAATTGTGGTTTCATAATAATAAAATAAATTTAGTATAATAAGGAAACTGAATATATTATATTATAAAACATCCTAAAATTTATATGAGTTAATAGAATTAGTAAAAAGAACGTGATCATTTAAAGTCATTACCTCTACTTTGAAATAACTCCTTTATATCACATCTTAAGGACCATATGGATAGACATTTGAAAATACCATTATCTTTATAATGTGTATAAGGATGTTCGGTAGATAAATGGGATGGTATTTTTAAATATAGAATCACCAATTTTGTGTTAATAAGTTAGGGAAGAGATTAACTTTTATCCGGAAGGGAAATGACACACATTGATTTCCAAAATAATTAAAATATAACTAATTCAGTAGAAAGTAAAATTCATCCAAATTGATATATATTAAAAGGTAATAATAGATAGTTATTAATGCGTATAAACTAATAAAATGTATATCTGTTTATGTTGAATTTAAAATCATATCGTTTGGTTGAAAATCTTATTTATCATGTTTTAATCTTGACTATAGTAACACATTTTCACTCTTAAGGGGTTATAATATTACCTATACATTCAAAATTGGATAATAAATGGAAAAATATATGATATTTTAAACCATATTTTATCCATATATTCATATTCAATGATTTTAATGATTTTAAAATTATTCAATAAAATATTTTTTTCTTAAGATATTATTTTTGTCATTTTTGAAACCGTTCAATTTGTTTAAATTAAATGAAAAAGGCATAGTTTTATTTTTAATTCAATATATTAAAAACATTAATTTTTCATAAACATATATAAAATTCATGTAAAAATATAATTTATTAAAATTACATTTCCTTTAATGCTTGTTATTATTTTAATTTGTTTTAATATTCTTTGAAGAAATATTATGTTCGTGTTTCAAATGAATTTTTTGTACTTATATAATATATAAAAATAAGTAATAAAGTTCCACTATGAAAATAATTTCATTTTTATCAAAATAGATATTAATATACATTCATAACGTTATTTTTTCAATATTTTGAAAAGTATTAGATATTAAAAAGAAATAGTGTGACATTTTTTATTTTTAATTGCATTAAATGTTATATAGGTAATTTTCATGGAAAAGTATACCTAAATACTATATTTAGACCCTATGGTGACAATTTTATTATTATATTCATCTTATAATAATTAATTTGGAAAATGGTAACCATAACACTAAGATTTAATGTACGTTATATCAATTTACCCATTACAGTAGTGCTAAATTTTACCAGTTTTACAATTTGGGTTACCTAAAAAGGTACTATTTACAAAATTTAAGCATCTCGTTTCCAAATATTTTATCCATTATTCAGAAAAATAAAAAATATTAATTTTCAAATAATAGTGAAAAACATGACAAAACCATTTTGTAGCAAAGGATAGTTTTTATACATAAAAATTGATTTATATACATAAATAATTCCTATAAAAAATTGTAAATGAAGGTTAAAATATATTATTTAATATATAATATATAAATGGAATTAAAACCATTCACTAATCCCGATCTATTTATTTTATAAACATAATATCAGAATTTAGACACAAAAAATGTTTTTTCATAAAAACATTATTTTACATTCAATTGATTTTTATTTTCATTAATTATTATTTTAAAACAAATAAATTTATTTTATATAGGTGTAAAAATTTTATTTTTCATAATTTATTTTGTCTTATTCATACCATCGAATTTAAAAACAATGTTATAATGGTATACCATTATATGGTTCCATCGGACATGGGATTTCATGTAATGAAAACTATCAGAAAATTTAATTTTTTAGACAGTTATATTCTAAAATTGATGTTTGTTCTATTTTAAATACAATTAATGAATTTATCCTTGAAATTATGTTATTATAACTCTAAAATGATTATATTTATACTTCACCACATCATTTTTTTGTCTTGTAACATCCAATTTTTTTTGGATTCACTGAAAATCGTTGACCAGGGGATTGGTATCTCTATATGATCTAGAATATTCATTGTTTGTTCTTAATAAGAGATATAATGATCCAGTGGTATGACGTTTGAGTATAGTAAATGTGATATATTAGGTATGTACATCTATAAGAGAGACGCATGGAACACATCAGGAACTTTAGAGTTGTTTTATAGATCCACCAGTTAGTTTCCTACCTTCCTAAAACAATCCATAATTTAAAAGAGATAAATATAACCATGTATTATCATTCCATTCATTCAAAATATCATAATATTATCCTAGGGAGATATTCATATGAATACATTGTCACCAACATCAAACCGTATATTTCATCAATGATTGTAAATATAAAATTTTTATCAACAATGTGATCCCCTTACATTATACTAAATGGATCTAAAAATATTTATCCATTTCTTAGTTAGGTATTATAACAATATATTTATATATATATTTCTATAACATCATGAAAGAATGTTTTAGTTCTAATCTTTGGTCTATATAAGTTTTCATAATGAAACATATGAATTATCGAGTAAAATATATTTTTGTAAGAAAATTTCACCAATGGATGGTGTCGATCCCAACCCCCTATGAAATAACTAGATAAATTTCTCCACTTATATTATAGATTATA
This sequence comes from Viscum album, assembly GCA_963277665.1. Classification (NCBI taxonomy): domain Eukaryota; kingdom Viridiplantae; phylum Streptophyta; class Magnoliopsida; order Santalales; family Viscaceae; genus Viscum; species Viscum album. The sequence goes on along the minus strand of OY728143.1, from coordinate 1,038,631,873 downwards.
ATGGGTTCTCTCAGCCTGACCATATGTCTGAGGATGATAATAATTTCTAAATCTAAACTTGGTATCCATTTCCGCATAATACTTATCTATAACATCGATATAAGCCTCAGATCCTTTTCAGATATAATATAACATGGTACTCCATGAAATCATTCAACATCGCAAATGTATATTCTGTAAAGCTGATCAAGATATAAATATTCTATTATAGTAATGAAGTATTCTAATTTCTTAATGCTATTTACAATAACCCTAATAAAAGTAAACACTTTAGATGTTTTTGGGAGTTCGAAAACAAATTTCATGGTTATGTTTCCCATTTCTATTATGTTATGGGTAATAGTTGAAATAACCCCAAAAAATATTTAATCTTAGCCTTAACATGATGACATATCAAGAACCGAGAAACATATTCTGTAATATCTCTCTTGTGGAAGTCACATAATACATTCTCTTTCAAATCTCTATACATATTCATAATTTCAGATTGAATAGATAATATATACCTTTGAGCTTCATCCATTATATCCATTATTGAATATGGTATTTTGGGGGAAAAGGATTCATGAACCTTATTCTTCAATGATAATATTTATTGAACTCTGGAACATTTCTCACATTCTTGTGTGGATCTTCATCTTACTTCTACACATTTTTAATCATCACAATGATACATGGTTAAAAACTCAATTTTCAAGATGATTTTTCTAACCTTATTTCATGATTTATATGTCCATACTTTTAATATCTGTAAATATTTTATATTTTTTTGATCCTCATCATAAATAAAATAACATCCTCTATTTGACTTAGATCATTATCCACCTTGTGTGTAGATGTAACAATTTTAGATACATGAACCATTAATTATTAATTTTAAGTTTATAGTGTGATTTGGTTATGTTTAGTGATGTTTATAAGATCATTGGAATGTTATTGAGGATTTTTTAGAGGTGTGTGTGTCGAGAACGATTACTATAAAGTTGAAACACCTCAATGAATTCATGGAAATGAAATAGTGGGCACCAGGTGGGTGCATGCATATGCATACAGTTTAAAATAACCATGATGATGCCCTTGATAAACACTATAATACTAAACCAATGGGAACGCCATGGTTCTATAATTTTTTGTATAACCATTCAGCCCAACCAAGTGATGTCTGTTTTTAGGTACTGGATCGTGCAACATTAGTGTTTGGTTTTCCGAACTATTTTCCATAACTATAGAAAGTGAAATTTTTTATAAAAAAATCATGTATTTAAACTACTTTACCTCATAATCCACTCATTTTTGACTAAAAATTCAACAACACAATAGAATCATCATTAAAAGGCTAGATAAAACATTCAATTTGATCTATGGGGAGTTCCTAGGAGAATCTAATGGCTTTAGAGGATCATATTTGTCATTATGTTATTTTTATTCATTGTTCCTTATAGATATATTCCTCTTCACTCTCTTGGAATCACTAATCTATTCCATTTTTGATATATATATGGTGTCTAATTTCAATATTTATGGAATTTTATTTATTTGTTTAAAGGTATTGATATCTTCATATAGTTATTAGTGTTTCCAGACTTGTTTTTAAGGTCGTTTGAATGTTCTTCATTTTCACCTATGTTTGAGAGGTATGTGTCTTCTCTCTCAACTCATCTTTATTATAACATGAAGGATTTATTTCTAATTGAATCAATTTAATTTTTTTAAAATATGGTGTGATCTGAAGAGTATTCTCATTTGAATTATGGATTTGGAAATCAAGGCAATTGTCTGAATTTTGTGATAAAATCTTTTATAATATTAAAATAGTGACTTTATAATTTTGGTTTGTTTGATTCATGTTAATAATTTATTTTAATTAAATTAAAGGGGAGAAATTTTCTGATGGAAATTGTATGATAATATTTGGGAATAATGTTTCAGTATGAGTGGAATGTGATGGATAGTGGTAGTGAAATAACACCATCAAATGGATAGAGTTTGGATGTGAAGTTCCACTATCAATAGTAACACCAAGATTGTGTGTGTGGTGTGTGTTATGGATATGGTCGGATATGGGAAAGTATATTTAAAATCACAAATTTAAAAAACTTTTTTAATATATTTTTGGATGTATTCCTTTAATGAAGTTTAGAATGTATTTTTTGACTTATTTAAATGGAAAACTAATTTTTTGGTATATAAACTACTTTATATTGTTTTCAAACAATTATATATATATATATATGATAGCATGTTTTTCTCTAGTGGGATGAGTTGGAAATTCATTGGGGGAATCCTACTGAGTTATATACTAACCCCCTACTCGGGCACTATGTTGTGTTTACAGATGTCATATATAAAGACACGGGTAAAGGCAAGATATCCTAGTTCATTAGCGATTCTTGTAGATAACTTGGAATGCTCATGTGGATTTGGAGCTTGGAGCTGTTTAGGAGTTAATGGTGGGTGGTTTTTGTGTCTTTTGGTTTTTTTATTATTTTATTCTTTTGGTCATGTCACTTTGGTTCCTCTTTTACATTGATATAGACTATTGGTTTGGTTTTCTATTTCCTTTTAATTATGTACTTATGAATCATATAGTGAATTTATTTCTCATTGTCTTATGGTTGGATTTTTTATATTCAAATGTAAAATTATCCCCTGATTGGAATTTATTAATAGCCTTTGGTGTCTTGGGAATGTCAATTAAGTCCATTAGAACCTCCCACTCTTCCAAAGAAAAAGATTGAGGAGTATAATATTAAAAATAGTGTCGTCTTGTTTGATCCTTGATATGGTTTTAGGGTCAATCCGCCTCTTGGGATATTATCAATGTATTGGATTGAGAGCACAGGTAATTCAGAACATAAAAAGGAATATCTACAATATTTATATTGAACATAACGTGACCGGGGAGTTTGGGTAATTGAGTTTTTAGTCACTTATAAGAGTTTTCACCAAATCGTCATGGGGTAAGATGATGATAAGATCATGAAATTCATTGAAGAAATGAAATACCACTAGGAGGCCATTAATTATTTTGAGTAATTATTTATGATTTGGAGAAAACAAGTTGATATTTGAAAATAATTAAAAATCAATGATATTCAAAAAACACTGTGGAATTTTAAAAAATGGTTTATTATAAGAAATTGTTGAATTTTGAAGTTCCATGTTTTGATATGTGTTATATGGTAAAATTTAAATCTCAAATCCTTCAGTTGTTAGAGATTTAGACTGGATGGATTTTTATTTTCATTATACCGAATGACACTCGGTTGGAATCATAGGAACCAACACTAAGATGATAACGAGAATGAGGTTTAACCTGATCCACTAATGAACCAATAGATGGTTTAGAATTATGTAATCAATTTTTTGGTCATGGACATATGAAACAAAAGGGACACACCAAAAATAGTGGATCATTCAATTCATTTTCATAAGAAAAATCTAACCATCTTTTGGTGTGATTTAGAACCAGTAAAAGAATATGTGTAGCTAAATAGGATGGATTAAATCACTGATTTACATGGAACACTATTTGTGCTAAAGGAGACAGTAGAAATGTAATTGTTATCAGATCTTACAATAGAATGGTTTGATTTATTAGTTTATGATAAATTAGACCAAATCATGACATGTGATTATTTTGATTAATTTTTTAATAAAAAAATCTATCCTCATTATTTTTGGATTAAAAGAACAATAGAATTCTTCAGTTTGAAGCAAGAAAACCTCATTATGGTAGAGTATGAACCTAAATTTATGAATTTAGTCTTTATTTCACCATAATTTGGTTGATGTGTGTCTATGAAGGAATGTATTTTTTGAATCAAGGTGGATTCTAGAGAATCTATCAATGATATTTTTTCTTTGAATATTAGATTTGACACATATGGTCAATAGAGAAATAGTTCTAGAAAGGAACATCTCAGGAAATATGGGTGTACGAAGCATGATGATATCTATATGAACAAGTGGGGAATCTAATGACGGGAATAAGTGGAATAGGGTATCCTTTTTACAATGTGGTGGTATGACCCATAATCAAATAGTAGGATCAGTAAATCTTTCGCTTATCCCAAAGGGTAAACCCTGTTCTTTTCTGTGTGGTTCTCTTGATCACATGATTTAAGACTGTATGGAACCACAAAGATCATGTCACATTTCTATCCAGATCATAAATATTTAAAGATATTTTCACAGTTCTCTAATGGTTAATGTTAGGGACACATCTCATGATTCTAAAGAATTGTATTCTTCAATTGGATGAGTATAAAAATAAATCTCCTTGAAAAAATAGTCCAATAAATTGTGATTCTAGGAATACTATAAATCCTAGGCCAATATAATCAAAATAGTGTAATGATGAGAAAAGTGTGGCATGTAATAAATTATATGGAGTTAATAGAATTATCATGGATATCAATATAGAAATTTTATGGTGAGAGAGATGATTATTTTTAATTATACACTTTTGAAATATATTTTTGATATGGGTGGATCCCATTCATTTATTCCATCCCATGTCCTTGACCTTTTGGGGTTTCATATTGAGATGATTCCATCTCTTTAGAAATTTTATACTCTTCTAGGCCATAAATAATGTCAATAATTTTAATGAAAAGCATGTTCAACAACTAATGATTGGGATGAAAATATTTGGGATTTATTTTGTCTTTAGAAGGATCTCTATGACTTAATGCTGATTATGGATTTGTTGAAAATACTCAAAGCTCACATCAAATGATATACCCGAAGGGTAATTTTTAAAACATACCATGGCGTCGATCATATATTTTGATGATATCAAATAGTTAAGGCATTTGAGGAAGGATTTTTGGAATTGGTGGTTGGAACTATCTCATTCTAGTTAGGATCCCTAAACATGAAATATGTGGATGATATTGATAATAATGGTCTTCCACAAATTTTGTTCAGTCTACTCATGTTTTTCATAGCAATTTCTCATGGGTACCACCCACAAGAGATTGGTAGTTTTAAATTGATCTCTTATCAGGGACCAGTCCTATCTCACTTTTGTCTTATAGAATGACACTAATATAATTGATGGAACCGAAAGTCCATTAGGAAGTGGTGGAAATTAAGGGGTTCATTTGGTCTTATGAATGAACTGAATATCATTATGGTATTTATGAATAAATTATTTAAATTTTATATTAATTATATTTTTCTGGTGTTTGTGGATGTCATACAATTGTATTCTCGGAAATAGGTGCAATATAAGAACACTTGTTGATACTGTTGGGAATCTTATTGGATTAACATTAGTATAGAAACCCATTAAAGTGTTATTTTGGAAAAAACGTGGTATGTTACCTTTGACATGTTATCACTGAAAAATGGGTTTATTTTTATATATAAAAGATAGATGTTTTGATGTGTTGAAAAAAATCAAATAATGTCTTTGATATATGATGTTTCCTTAGATTGGCTAGTTATTACTGATCTTTTTTCATGAATTTTCATAACTAGATTCATGAATTAAAGATATGGAAAGAAAAAAAGTTTCATTCCAATTATTTTATGAATTTAAAACACATTTTTAATATCATAAAATTCACTATAATTTCTTACTATTCTAGGTATTATCAGAATCCATGCACGTTTATGTGGTGTTTTTTGATTCTTCAATATCTAGGTTGGGGTTTTTTATCATTATTGAATATCATGTTATTTTTTATGCCTCCTGAAATTTATGGTTTGATGGGAGGAACTTCCCAACACAAGATTTGGAATTAGATTTTGTGGTCTATGATTTGAATAATTGGTTTTATTACCTATTTGGTGAGAAATTCACAGTGTTTACAGATCATAAGAACCTAAAAATAGTTTCTCACAAATATATTTGAATTTGATACAAAGAATATGGATGGAGTATCTTAAATTTTTTAACTTTTACCTAATTTATAAACTGATTAAAGGGAACTATGCGGTGGAAAAATTATGTAAGAAGTCATATAATTGATCAGAAAAAGAGGATTCAGATCAATGGTAGATAATTTCAGTGATAACTAACATGTTTCTAGATCGTAAAGTATGATACAGTGTTTCTATTTTATTTTCGGTTTCTTTTGTTCCTGATTTGGGTGAGAGGGTAAAAAATTCACATACATCCAATAATAAATGTATTTTATGGTATAAAAACTATATGATGGTGAGACCATTTAGGGATGGAATCTTGACATAAGGTGATATTTATGGTTTCAACAATAAATTTTTGTCTTTTTGGATTTTCATGGAAAATTTATTCATTCATACATCTATTCGAGATGGTATATGCACCCCTAGAATACAATAGATCTATATTTCATTCAAATCAAAATTTTCATGGTCAGTTGAGAAAATAAAATTGGCTGCATTTATTTTGAGATTCCTCACCTACAAATAGGTTAAGGTAGATAACCACTAGATATCTTATATGATTCAATCTTTACTGTTTCCAATGTGGAAATGGGTGAAAATTGATATGGAATTGGTAACAGGAATACCATGGATTGTTTGAAATCACGATATCATAGGGATAAATTTGTTTCGGCTAAAAATGTTTGCTCATTTAATCCCTATTCATGAATCAAATATGGTGGAAGAGTTATCTCAATTATATGTTTGAGAATTGATAAAAAGGCATGGAATGACAGCTAGGATAGTATCATATTTATATTCTAGATACATATCTTTTTTTAAAATCCATACATTTATCATTGGAGGCTTAGTTGTCTATGAGAACGGTCTGTCATCCTCAAATGGATGTAAAATGTGAAAGGGCTATAAAAACTGATATCCCTACAGGCATGGTTCATTTTCACCTGGTTATCGAATTTTGAACTTTATAAACATGAATCAAACATACCACTAAACTACAGGTTATTAAAGGATATTCAAGTCGGAGGTCGAACCCACGAAGACATGGTTGGATAAAAATATTAATTAGATAAAATAAGATTAACCAGGTCTAAAATAAAATAAAAACAGTCAATCATAGGTTTTTTTAGAAGGTTTGAGAAGAAAATATAAAATTGGTTCTAGGAAACAATGATTATAGTTTCATTAATGAAAATGTATAAGTTAATTAATTGAAAAAAATGCAGTCATCGAAATCCGGTCTTAGTGAGTTTAATAGTCATGATAAATAAACTCTATCCTAAACTTAGCTATTCTCATGGTCAGGTACTTCAGATTGTAATGGATGGGTAAACTTAAGCCTTTTTTAAACACATGGATGAAACCAACCCAATGGACAAGGGGGGAGTCTAATCCATAGATCTCGTATTAAACAAATGTATTCAATCTAGGAAACAGTCACACATAAAGAATGAATTTTTAGGTAACATTGAACCTTTCTTACAATGATCAAGCAAGAAGAATTAATAATGACATAAAATTAAAGAGAAAATATGAAATACCAACATGAAATTGAAATTAACGATAAAATACTTCTTACATTAAATCCCCTTTCATCTTTCTTTCCTCCTCATGAAATATTCACCTGGTTCTGCTAACCATGAGCGAGTTTGGAAAATAAATAATAGAAAAATACTATAGAATGTGGCGATGAAAGTGTTGTGCTTTTGATAGGTGGTAGTCTGGAGTCCAGATCCATTCTGATTATCTCTCAAATGTTGCATAGAGGGGGTCTCTTTATAGGTTCTTGAAAGGTTCTGCTTGACCACTATCACAATGTGTACTTGAGATACACATCATGTAGGGTCGATCTTCGTTTTGTGTATTTGTGTGACACATGCGCGGATCTAGGCATATATTTTGGAATGTTGAACAACTACATGACATTTACATGGATTATATGTCATGTAGGACCTGTCCTCATCACCTCTATGTCTGTGAGAATCTGGCACACATCTTGCTCACAAATTTGATGTTTTACTACCATCAAATAATGTACTGAAGTTATAGGATGTGTACTTGATGTTCACATTGTGTTTTCTATTTACCTTTTATTCTAGTGTCGGCCTTCTTCTTGAATGTAGTCATGACATGTACTTATGGTACTCGATGTGTAATGGTCTTCTTCTAGAATTTACTGCTTCACTTTCCTAAAAAAGTCTTGTGTAGTTCCATGAGAAAAGAAAAGAAATTTGAAGGGTTATTTTTCTCATATTTACACCCATTTTCAATCATTTTACAATGATTAATCATTTACTACCATAGAAAATAACAATACTCAATTGATTAAAAATTTGAATGATTATTCATTTAAATCCATAAATCCATACATTAAAATATTCAAAAATATATGCATGAAATACACTTATAAATAACATTGGATGACAATCATAGTGATTTTGTAATGTAGTTTTTTGGCATATATGAGAATCAAATACCATTATTTGGGTTCTCATACAATTATTCTTTTTAATATTCAATATATATGGATGTTTTTGAATAATTATATAGGTTTTTTTGTTTTTCTTCAATTTTTGGGAGGAAAAATGAGAGACATCACAAGTTGGACTGAGCCATGAACAGTAAAAACAAACAATATTCAGTTGATTGGGAAGTAAATTGAGAAGTCTCAAGGGGTTTTTAGATATCATATTTCAATCATCATCAACAACCATTTTCATTTGAGGTGAGTGATAATATATTCTGTAGAATCTATTCGACGTTGTGGCATTATCAATTTGGAAATTTGGGAATGTTATGTCCTTGAAACATATTCTATTTTGAGATACATGAACGGTTTGTCCATGTCGAATATCAGTTAGATTTTAAAACATGGTTCAGTTCTGTGGATAATGTGTTTCATGTATCTAAATTGAAGAATTATCATCCTCATCCTAACTATGTGATTTTATGGGATAAAATTGACCTAGAGTCGAGTACGACATTGGTTCTTATGAAATTATGGAATATGGATTCAAAATATAATTCATTATGTTGCAAAATAATCATTATAATGTGGGTTTTATGGAAACATGGTCATATTCTGGAAAATGTGGGAGATTGAGAAGGAAATGGCGGAGAAATGGTCTCAACTCTTTCAATCCAATAGTGGTTACCTAATTTATTAGGACAGAATGACTAATAGTTCGTAGAATGTATCACCCTATATTTATGATACATGACCCATTATTTATTTATTTTACGTATATAATTTGACTGGGTTATGTTTCATGAGTTTTAGATGATATTTTTCATGTTTTTAATCATTTCTGGGGTGCACATTTTTACCACGATTAGTAGAAATTGTGCAATACCTTCAAGAAACTGTGAAACTGAAACATTGGGAACTTGGTAGGTGCACAGTTTTTCAAAACCATATGGATTCCTAGGAGAAACAATGTAATAAAGACTACATGTGAATACCATGATTGTAACATAGTTTGTCTAATCATGTAATGAAGCTGTTCGAAGTGTATTTTGAGGTAGTGTCTCAAGACTAATTTTCACACTGTTTTCCTAACAAGGCACCCTAAGTGTGAATCATGAAATTTTAGATGCAAATTTACTGAATATAATATGATATAATTCAAAAATAACAATTTCCCCTAACTAAGCCATTTTATGAATTCCCCATCCTCCCTAGGCTGGTGAGGCCATTTCTTTTGGCCCAAGAGTGATTCCTAGGTTAATCACAGTGTTTTGGATGTCGTTATTCACCAATAAGTGCTAGCTCATCATCTTTTACAAAGATATATTCTTCTAACCTATCCTGAAAAAATGTAAATAATCTTTTAGGGGTAGAAAAATTATTTTTTATTTAAATATTTATGGGATATTATTTTTCTGATTGAATGGGATGATATCTAAGGAAGGTTTTCATAGTTTCAAGCCTTGTTTTTTTAGTATCTATATTTTTCATCAATTTCACCTATGATTGAGAGAAATTAGATTCTCTCTTGACTCCTCTTGATTTAAACATAAATGATTCATTTAAAATTTATTTAATTTGTTGAGACTTTTCATAATATCATAGTGTGATTTGATGGAAATTGTTATTTGAATTGTGGTTTTGGGAGTCATAGGAATGGGAAGGATTTTTTGAAAAAAAAATGCTTATATTTTTAAAAAGGTTCTTTTAATATCATGTATGGATTTTTGTAAGTATATAATATTTTGAAATGGGTTTTAAGGTAAGAAATTATTTTATATTAATGGTTAGATATTAATTTGGAATAATTACTCAGTATGAGTTGAATGGGATGGATAATATTTTTTATGTACCACCATCAAATGGTTAGATTATAGATGTGATGTTCCACTGTTAATGGTAACACTAGGATTGTGTGCCTGTGTGCGTTTTGGATGTGTGTGGACAAGAAATAGTATATTCTATATAAAAAATTTATAAAATGTTTCAATATTTTTTTGATATATTCATTGAAAGTAGGTTTTAAAGTCATGTTTGATTTATTTGCATGGAAATATATTTTGTTTGTATATAGAAATATTTAATTTGTTTTCAAAATTTTTTATATAAAATTTCTAGTATGTTTTTCTCCAATTGAATGATATTGGTTTTCATTTGGGAAATCCTCTTCCATTTTATACTCATCCCATTCTTGGGAACTATGGTACATTTTCATATGTCATATATTGATACACATGTAAAAGAAATGAAACCTAGTTATTTAGTTATTATTATTTATACCTTGGTTTGGGAATGTAAATTTTGATTTTGGAAAATTTTTTGGAGATTCTTGTGGGTTTCCTATGTGTCTTTGGTTTATTTCATCCTTTGGTTATTTTAGTCAAGTTACTTTGGATCATCTTATATTATGATATTTTCTTTCTATTTATTTTTTTATGGGATTTTATTTCCATACTAATGCATTGTATAGTGGTTTTATATGTCATTTTATTGTGATTTGGATGTTTTATCTTAAAAGGAAAAACATTCCCCCAAATATTTATGAATCCTTTGGAATTTAATTCTAGCGTTTAGTGTGTTGAAGATGTAACCTAAGGCCAGAAGCACCTCCCCCTCTTCCCAAGACAATGGGTGGGGGAAAAGACGTTATATTGTCTGCCTTCCATGGGTGATAAGTTATTAAGCAGTCGTTTCCCATAATCAACTCCAACAATATTATCTAGCTCATATTCATATACTTCTATGTAAATATATATTTTATGAATTTATGAACTTCATATGTATCACACCTTTCACCATATTGATAATGTATCGATATCATCAATGCAAAATATTACCACATCCAACTCCAAATCTTGAGGTGGGTAATTTCTCTCCTTGCTTTTTAAATAGTGACAAGAATAGGTATCACCATGGAGTTATTAATCAGTATTAATTCCATTCCATTCATTAATGTATCATAAAATATTACAAAACATTTATTCACTACAAGATAGTGTAATAACTATCACATTATCCATCCTTCTACTCTATTATTTTAAACTCCCTTCACATTCATCTATCCAATAGTGAATAACCCCATTCTGATTAAATATTGAGATTGGATATGATATTAATGATAAATATCTCCCAAATAATTGGTAGTATCCATTGAATCCAAGAAAACTATGTATTTCTATATCCATGGTTGGTATCAGAAATTTATCAATATGATATTCATTTGAAGGATATTCAAATATAATCTACCATGAGATTATATAACTCTGGATTAAAAAAATATATCAAAATTAATTCTTTATGTATTTATATTACATATACTCCTTCCGTAGATTATTCATCCCAATTATCATATGTTCAAAATGATATTACTTTCACGTTGAATATATAAGTATGTCATCTATAAAGACAACCACATTGTGATAATGGTAATATATAAAGACTAAAACCTCTATATCCATAAATTAATTACCAGAGTACCAGTATAGGTAAGCCCAAAATGAATCACTTTTAATTAATAATTACTATACCTCATATAGAAGGTAAAAATTAGTATATCCTCTTTAATGATAATTTACTAAGGATATCCAAATAAAAGATCAATATTTTAAAAAAATAAAGCTCTCAATATTTGATCAAACTAATTATTTTTGTGGGTTAGAGAATAATTTTTATTAATAGTGATCCTTTTCAGTTCTCAATAATCTATTCAATGACACATTGAACCATATTTCATCATAAAAAAGATTCACCCCATAGAGAATCACTACGAAAATTCAATCCTATATCTAGAATCTCTTATAGTTGCCTCTTTAATTCCTAAAAAATAGTAGGTTCAATTCTCTCTGACATCATTGAAATTGGTGTATCACACATGATGATTTATATTGAAAACATTCATTATTCAGTGAAAGTATATGTAAATATTTTGTATGGACATAAATTTCATCCACCAAAATAGTCATATATTTCATATTGAGTTTTTCATCATCCAAAAAATATAAAAAACCCTTTTGAAAAAGAATCAATACCCATATAAATTTTTTATTTCCATCTAATTTTTATATTTATCATCACAATAAAATACAATAATTTGATAGTTTGGGATATAAAAAATGGAATACCTTTCATGGAAATTGATGTTGGATTTATGTAGAGAGATCCAATAGATTCCTAAAATTATATTAAATTATTCTAAAGTGAAAATCATAGGATCATTTGGAATAAAATTCCAAAAAATCTATATTGTATACAAACTATAGAGATGTGTTGCATCAATCATACTATTTGGTGTTTTGATAACCAAATCAATATCTAATAATTATGGTGGTGATTTTATACTCTTATTAAATTCAACAGAGATAATATATTATTTATAAACATAATCAAATAATGCATTTTTATTCATAGAGTTGATCAAAAATGCACCTTTCACCAAAGCACTAGGAACATCCATGTCAGTTGTAGTAATTTAAAATGCTCCGGCTCTTACCTTTTCATTATTTTGGGAAATTTTCTCTTGATGTTTGTATGATTGGTTAGAATAGTATCCCATAACCATAAAATTAAATCATTATACTTTCATGCATTCTCTATTATCCCATCAATCATGAATTTTTTGGAATTTTTCCCCACACTTTATGAAAACCCATTTTCCATTTAAGCGTGTACCATGGAGATTTTTTCTATATGATTAGTATGTTGAAAAAAAATTCTTATCATATTGTCCAAATCATCTTTCATATCTGTAATCCCCATATAACAATTATTTTTTTCAAATTCGTTAGTCTTGGAGAATTTATTATTTTTATCGATAGAAAATGATACTAAATTCTCATATGATGATAATGCTTAGGAGAATAGATCCCTTAGAAGGCTTCTCATAATATTATAAATGAAATAATAAATATTTCTATTTTTATTATATACATAGTTAACAACATTAATTTATATCATTTTAGTATTATATTTATACATTGAAACATTTTTCCAATTCATTTTGTCTCAAACTCAAGAACTATTTCTCCATATCTATTTTTTTCCTTTGAGATAAGTATTTTTCAAAGAAATGTTCCACAAAATAATTCCATTACAAGATCATATTTTCCTAATCATACATAGTATTTTTAATAATTAGCCACCATTGATCCGAATCTCATGAAATAATATTAAACTCATTGAAAATAATCTCTTATTAATTACCTCCCAATGATAGTAATATATTATCTATGGAACATATGCACTGGTTTGCTACAAATGGATTGTTAGTCTTGTTGGATGGTTGTGTTTGTTGATTCATGAAGAAGTATAACATTATTAAACAGTGTTATGGATTATTAGGATACACTATATAGAATATTTTATTGGCTATATCATGAGTTTTATACACTAATATATTTATAATGTTCTCATCTCTAGCTACAGATCCATCTTCAGTTTCATTATCTTTCATATAAGGGAAATCCCTACATGGATTATATGAAATTATATGACTTTAATTCCTTATAATAAGAACCATTTATATTCATTTTAATACAATTAATAAGATCATAACATTATAAATCATAATATACCCTTTCAAGACTACTGATACAATTGACAATAACTGATAATATAATACATAGCCAATAAAAGAATCATAGTAATGGTTTCTTTGGAACTTTATAGAGTCCTAATTTTTTTAAAATTTTACATGAGGTTTTGAAAATAAAATTTATGTTATCCCAGTAATATCCCATTAAAGATTCAAACTAGATTTCAGTAAGGGCCCACTCACCATGCACCAAATTGATGGTTGATATATATTAAAAAGTAATATTTTCAAGGTTATTACCAGTAAATGATTCTATACCAAAACCATATCCACTTGTAGTATCCATAAATTTATTTATTTATAGGTAAAAACTTAATATTTACCTTACTAAAACATTAGTATGCTACTATAAACTAATACTTATTCTCAAAGTCAGTCATAGGGTAATATTTCATAATATATGATTTCTTAAATTTAGTTCTAAAGGTTTCTACTAAGCATTATCTAATTCCAGCTACAAATACCTTATTTATATTATCCCATATTTGGTGGTTAAATTATTTTATTGGCACCATACATATGTAATTTCTTCCTAATGAACCGAATAGTTTAGTAGTCTTAGAAAACTTGATAAAAACATGAATTTCACATAATATTTGAAAACATAAAACATAACATGGTATTTTAAATGAGAACCAATTCCCCCTTTATAATTTACATGTATATATATTATGATAATTTTTTTCGTATCATGGGGAAATGAAATAAAAAAATGGAAATAACATAGATGCTCACTAATGGTTTCTGTATCGTTGATTCAAAATAAAGAATGGAGAATATGGAAGGAAATAAATAATAAAATAATGATAACATATTAGAAAGAACGTGCTCTAAAGGTATAAACATATATATATATAAACTATTGAAATAATCACGTGGACATAAATAAACAATTTTAAAATAATGTATTGCATAATTATAAACATTTAAAACATACCATCCAGACCACCTACCAAGACATTTATACCTTTAATCCCCCATGAAAATTCATATTACATAAGTTTTATTGGCCACAAAAATGAGATCTAGGTTGTCTCAGGATACCTAAAAATCATCTAGTGGATATGTGATTCTAAACCCCACACACCACTAAATAATTCGAAAACATTTTTCATGTGAATAAATAACAAAAACTAATCAACATGCCATAAAAATTAGTAACTATTTGTATTAGAAGAAAGACACATGGAATATGAAACATTCCCAAGGAAAAATCATCATCAACCACTCAAATAAATATATTGGATTGTATCATTATATTAAATCCTCAATATATATTTATATTTTACATTGGTTGTTAACATATAAGAAATTATTTTAAAAAGATCAATAGAAATTTTCATTAAGAAAATAAACATTTTCACATTAAAATCACATATTAAAAAAATTAAAAAATATTGGGTATTATATTTTCATTGAAAATTTAATTTTTAAAATATAATTAATTATTAAAATAATTTATAATTCATGTTCGCATAAAATATTTTTCATGCTATATATAGTTAAAAAATGTTTTTTTAAAACTTTTATAAAAGGTCAAAAAGTACATCATTTAAAAATGACAAGGTGATTCCTTATAAAAATGAAATTTAAAAAGGGTAAAAATTACATTAATAACTTATTGGTGAATATTAAAAAAATTCTTGAAAACTATTTCTAGATAACATGTACATTGGAGAGAAGGATTCTTGGTCGAAAAAAACAAGGGCACTATTCATTAAAAAATTATTTCTCTACCATGAGTACTTAAATGAAAAAAATAATGAATGGGAAATTATAAATTTATGGAAGTAATAAAGGAATAATAAAATAAATTGGGAATAAGATGTAAATATCAAATAATTATCTTAATGGAGACAAAAAGATACACAATCGTGAATAGTGATGATATTGTGGAAAAAACCATTATATAATGTTTGAATATCTTTTTATGTGTACAAAAAAAATTTATAATAAATATACATAATAAATATTATAAAAATACATAATAATATATATGACACAATAATATTATTTACAAAAAATCAATTATCACATGTTTATTAAAAATTCATTGATAAAATAAATATTATGGGTAATACCTGCTTCATTTTCCATGTATGATATAGTTCAATAGTATTGGTACTTATACAATAGTCATGTTTGAATTATATCATTAATATTAATAGTGATATAAATATAAAATATTTTCACTTTAATGGTTTTTAGAGTAATCCATTAAATGTATAGAGAGAAAAACGAATTACTCCAATCAGGGAGATGGTAGTCTGTCCCTACTCATGAAGGATGTTTTTAAATTTTTGATCGATGGAAAAAAATAAATGTCAATAAAAATTATCCTTTAAATACTAATTATTAAATAATGTATATCATATATAGTTTCTAAATTCTAAAATATTATCGTCTATGTAAATATGAAATGAAAAACTAATTAAATAACTCGATAATTGTGGTACTCCCCATGTTTTCACAAGCAACATTATCATTTTTTATTTGCTGGAAATAATGGTAGATAATGGTAGTTTCATAACCATAATAATAATTTCATATAGTTATTATAATGAATTTATTATATTAATAAAAATACTATAGATTTTAAGGAGGAACACTAAGTAATAAAATGAATGTAATCGTATTAATTTATAACATCATCTTGGAACGTACTCATTTAGGACTACTCTTAAGGACCCTAGGGATTATATTCATGAAAGAGGAAATTATATAGAATGTGGATAAATATATATCAATTAGATATGGTATTTTATTAGTAATTATAGTTTTATAAATGATGGGTAAATAAGAGAGTGAAAGGATGTCATTTTATAATGATGGGAAATGACACACATCGAATTACAAAAATGATTAAAATGTAACTATATAATTCTAAAGGAAAAGTATTCCAAATGAATAGATATTAACATATAAATAATTATATGGTTTTACTATCATCATAAAAACTATATTTATATAGGTTTAATAAGTATTTTTAACACTATCTTTTGGATTGACCACTTAGTTATCCTTTTTGAACAATATCCATATTAACTTATTTTTCACTCTTAAGAGGTTATATTTTTACATATAATGTTAAATTTTTTTCATAAATGGAAAAGGGATGAATTTTAAGACGTTATATAATTCACACTATTATATTTCAATATAGTAATGATGTTTAAAAAATTACAAAACATTATTTTTGTAAAACATCATTTTTTTTAATTCTGACACTATTAATTTATTTTAGTTGAAAAAGTTAAGGTAGTTTTTAAATTTTAATATAATAATTATAAAAAAATAATATTTCATATTCATATAAAAAATACTTATATAAATATTTCTCATTCAAAATATATCACCTTTAATATTTTTAGTATTATTTCTTTTATTTTTCAATTAATTGAAGAAAGAGTATGTCGGTGCTGCATAACAATTTATTGTAATTATATAATAATAAAAATTATAAATAAAAATATATATTTATTAACTAAATTATTTAAAAAAAACTGTTATACTCGATAATTAAATTATTATGACTTTATTGGGAATAAAATAGATATTAAATTATAAGAGAGTGATATTTTCTTTATTTTTCATTGATTAAAATAATATATAGTTAATTTTCATGTACATTTTTCCGTTAAACAATAAATTTCTATTATATAATGATAATGATAGAGTTTCATTATTCTAATTAAAATTACTATTGAAAATTTTTACCTTAACAATTAATTTTTCTTAGGTTAACATCATTTAACCCTTACATAAGTGATAAATTTTATCACAATTACTATTCATGATGCCTAGAACCTAGAGGGAACTATTTAAAAACAATGGAAAAACTAATTAATAACAAGGAATCAATTTTCAAAAATTCAATCACTATTTGTAATGGAACACAATTGGAAAACTAATTTTGTTAAATATTATGATAACCTTTTTTTAAAAGTAGAAAATTATTAATAATAAAAATGTATTTACAGTCTTATTTAATTCTTAAAAAAAGTAGATAAATTATAAAAAAATGAATATATAATATATATACATTTAATTATAATCATTCATGTTTAGTGGTAAATTTAATTTATTAACATAGAAACACCGTGCACAAAAAATCATTTTTTTCTTGAAAAAAAATATTTTACCTTCAACTGATTTATACTTTCCTTAATTATAAATTGATAAATAATTTATTTATTTTATAAATTTTTAATACTTATATTTTTTATAATTTGGTTCATAATATCGGTACGTTAAGATTTAATGGCTATGTAATAATTTCATGCCATATTATTGATTTTTAGACTATGGGTGTCTAGTGACACAAGATACTGATGAGATTAAATTTATTACAAGGAAATATTTATAAAATATTGGGGTGTTATAGGTAAGGATAAAATGACCATGTTCTCTAAACCGAGATAGATACAGGGCATTAAGACCTTATGGATTACCCAAGGATTCATTTTACATGATGATTCCCAATGATATTTTGGGAATCCATTAGGTTAAATCTAGAACACAATATTTACTGTGGATGTCCTTACAACATGTATTTAAGGAATTTATGGATTTGTCCTTGTGGTTATTTGGATAAAACACAAATTCTAGTAGATGATTTTATAGTTTTTTTGCATTTTTTATTTTCTAGATATACACAATTTTGTATGTTTAGTTAGGTTAAGGAAGAACTGGTGGTTTCATATAGGGATTATACTCAAAACATATAGAAGTATTTTAATCTTCACACATACTTCATGATTTGGAATATATGATAGGAAAATGGACCAATTATGGGGTTTCAGGTGTTAGTGCATGGGTTTTAGTTTCACAACCCGTCCTCGGGGCCCATGCCGTGACTACCCCAAGCCCGCCTTCCATAGGCCAGGGGCTGGTGACTAGAACCAAGGCGTAAATCCTGGTAAAAAGGGAAGGAATTACCTTTGTAAAGTAAACAAACACCATAGAGAAAGCAAGCGGTAGAAGTAAACACTAAGTAAAAACTGAGTACAACAGTAAGTGCGGAAAAAGTATGTGGGCCAGAATACAAACCCAAACTGAAAGTAAAGTACAACTGGAAAAGGAAAACAACAACTGAAAGTAAAGCCGCAACGTCGAGCTGTCCACTGGAAATCCCACCGGAAGGGTGAGTACAGATAGCCTCCACAGCTCCTTGGTCTAGCAGTCCGCTCCGAGAACGTCCCACCCAGTGGTCCACCCCCAGGTACCGTCCTGCTCCGCAAGCCTCAACCACGATCAGCATTGTCCGTCGTCTGCAACCAACACAACGTAGTGCGGGCATAGCCCGTGCAGGGGTGAGTATAAGCTACTCAGTAGGGACCCCGAGACCCCCGAAGGTCTCTAGAATCCACAAAGGATAATCCACAAAGGAAGATACAATCACGAAGTATTATTCGACACCTCTTAGATATATGCCCATACATATACCTAAGTCATCAATTCCAGTACGCTCCAACTTCCGAGCCCACGTACAACCCAGTCCACACAGGAAAGCAAAACGTAAATCCACACAGGATATCACAACACTATCCACATAGGAATGCAAAACAGGATTCAGGTCACACATGTATACTTCTTCGTAAGACGATAGAGATGATCAGATATTGCCACTGATTCATCTAAGCCATTGGACCCACAAAGGATCGATAGGTACTAACCCCCGCAATGAACCACAAAGGATCTGACCCTTAAAGGATCGATAGATAACTAACCCCCGCAATGACCCACAAAGGATCTGACCCACAAAGGATCAAAAGGTAACTAAACCCCGTAATGACCCACAAAGGATCTGACCTACAAATGATCGAAAGGTAACTAACCCCCGCAAAGACCCACGCAGGATCAGACCCACACCGGATCTGTAGGCACTGGCCCACATAGGACCGCTGAGCTCTGACCCACACAGGATCGGAACCACAAAACATCGGTAGCACTGATCCACATAGGATCGCTGAGTGCTGTAGTCGTCGCAGTCGAATCCACTGAGGATCTCTGTACAGTCATCGTCGTAGTAGTCACAGCCAACTCTAGGGTTCCCGCATACAGCATGCTCGTTCGGGAGGGTTTTCTCCACAAGCTGAGGGGCTGAAACATCAACTGACACAAAGTCCGGAGTTGATGTATCCAAAAGTTCCGTATCGTCAACAGGAACTCAACGTCGCAGACGGCGTGTCAATCAGACACCCGGTCTGAGAGTTATTGGCTTTTTCGTTCTAGGGGCCCGGTTGGTTTTTAAGGCAAAACCAACCCGACCGTACTCCAACTGCATCCAAACCTCTAGCAGAGTAAGCCAAAAGTTCCTTCTCACTAAGAGGAATCCAACAATGTTGATGGCACGTCATTCGGTCGTCCGGAAATCAAGTTATGAGCATTTCCGCTCTGAGGGCCCGGCCGGTTTCGTGTACGAACCAACCCAGCTGAACCCAAAGTATTCCGAATCCTTGAGTGCGGTACACTGAAACGACCGTCTCGATTCAAGGATCATATCGCAACTGACTGTGCGTCGATCGGAGGCACGCAGCTCATGTTATGAGAAACATACCGAAAAAGGTTCGATATTAGGGGGTTCGGGCCCGGTCCGACCCGGCCCGATACCCCCAGGGTCGGCCCGAACTGGGTCAACCCGACCAGGGTCCCGGTCCAGCCCACTTGGGTGCGGCCCAGACCGGCTGGCGCGGCCCAGCCCAGCCTGGTGGCCCAGTCTAGCGGACCGGCCAGGGCAGCCGGCCCGGCGCGCGGTGCCCTGGCCAGGGGTTCGACTGAACGGCCGAGCCGTTTTGGGTGCAGGGGGTGCTGCCCCCGCGTGGAGAAACCGCGGCCCCATTATGGGGCCGCTCAGCTGGCTGGCCGGGGGTTACGACCCCCAACGATTTCCTCTGACCGTCCGGCTGCTGCCATCACGTGACCAGCAGGGGCCGGTCCCCTCGCTCCGCTGCCGGCGGCTCGGAACCGGCTGCCAGTTCCCCTGCTCCGCCGCAGCCCGGAACCGGCGGTGGCCTTTGTCCGTCCGACGCTGCGCAATGGCGCCGTACCCCTCCGCCGCGGCCCTGCTCCAGCCGCGGTGCCTCTGAGGTCCTCCAGCGCGGCGTGACGGCGCTGCGTCTTTTGTTCATCTTCTACGGCGCGGCGCAACGGCGCCGCGGATTTGTTACTTCCAACGGCGCGGTGCGCCGACGCCGTGCTTCTCCGCTCTCCCTTTTTACAATGTCTGCGCGGTGCTTCGGCACCGCATTGCCTTGCTCGCCGTATCAAAAATCAACAACCAAAAGTGGAGGAGTGTCAGCCGTGTTCGTGCGGTCCGACCTCCTCCCGTTAATGCGATAACAGGCGGTTCAATTGAAAGGGGGAAAATGACGGAAGTAATCACTAGAAAATAAACCCCTACCACAACGTTGTCGTCGCACGAGTGTTCGTCGCGGAATTAACCATTGCGGAAGAAGAGGGTCATCGCCGAAGAAGAGGATCGTCGTGGAAGGAATGTCACTAGCGTTAGGTGATCTCCGAGGAAGGCGTCTCTCGCCGACGGAGGTTGGCGTTCTTCGTTGGCAGTAGAGCATTCTTCGTGTTCTTCATCAAAGAATGAAGAATTCTCTCTAATTTTCTCCCAAAGCTTTAACACAACCCAACCAATGAAATAAAATAAGTTCAACAATAATTTTATTATCAACCTAAGCTTTTGAAATTCAAAAGATAAGAAACGAACAATTAATTCAAAGAATTAATTGTAACGATTTAACCGCTCAATTTAATGAGGCGTTTCTTAACCAGAAAAACGTAAGGTTTGACTTTCATTAAAAGGGGGATTGCAGGTGCGTTACTTAGGAGGGAAGAAACGGTGGGGCTCGTGCGGGTCCCACATCACAAATATCCTACCAAGTGGGTAGGATAATGTGGGTCCCACCTTATCCTCTTAACTTAGGTTAAGCGGATTTAAGTGAAATAAAATAAAATTATCGCACCCTTTTTATTTTATTTCATAACATAACCCCCAAAATTAAAAGCCACACCCGAGAAAATGGAACTCCAGAAAAGGCGTTTCTATGCAAATATCGGCGCTGTGATTCCATCGGTGCCCTCGAAATTTGATTCCGAGCCCCAGTTCAAAAGATAGAAAACCAAGCGCGTTCGTTCACTGAACGTACCCGAGATAAACTTCAGAAAAATGATTTCAGGCACACCGGGCCTTGGAATCAGGTGCTGTCAGAAACTGCGTTCTTGTAAAATTCCTCACAAAATTAAGAAAAAAAATTCCTTGAATTTTATGGGTATTTACATTTAGAGTCCATATGATGACACACTATGGAGTGATATCACCATTTTTTACTGACACACCTTTCTTTATCATACACTTGATGACGACAAATTTAGGGTTCATAGGTTTAAAACTATGTAATAAATGAGATATCTCACATTCCATTTGTTAAAGTCCTACTTTTTATTCAACTTTTTAATTTCTAGTTATTATAAATACTTTTCTTTGTTGATATTTTGGGCATGTCACCTCACTAATGTAATTTTGAGCCTCACAGCTTGTTGAAAAATTATTACATAAGGGTAGACATGAACGAGGCCATATGTATTCCAAAAAGAGGTTTCCATGGAATTTTAGTATTAATAATAACATTGTTTCAATAAAAAATTGTCATAATTTAAATTCCTACGAAATTAGTTTTATTATTTTGAATCAAAAGGAACTATGATTTTTTACAATTGCATCATGAAATTATCAATGTAAATACATGAATTAAAAAAAATTAAATAACATTGGTATTTCTCAAGATTCATTGACAAATTAATATTACCAGAAAATACCAAAAAATACACCATATGATTATTTTTTTTTTCGTGATTTCAACAAAAAAATATTTCATTTATATTATAGAATTTCACAAACTGGTAGAAAATATTTATAATATTTTCTCAAAATTTAATGTAAAGGAAATTTTTTGATAATTTTTTTGAAGCATTAAATATCGTCATAGAAAATTGATATCTTATTTTTTATTAACTAATTTACAAATTTCCATTTACTATGACCATTATATATATAATCTATATTGTGGATTCTAATATTAACACCCCATAATTAAAAATATTTTTTATAATGGTCACATTTAAATATTATAATTTCTATCGATTATCACAATTCACATAATGTTAAGTGTTGTGGGATGATAAAATGACCATGATTACTTTATTTTAAACTAAGTTAACATGGTTTTACATTCTCCCTCCACCCTTTATTTATAATTCATCCTAAAAATTTTAAAATGATTATAAAATTATCAATATATAGAAAATCCTTTTTGAAAACCTATATAATATAATTTAATAAGAAAATATCACATGCGTATGGGAACAGTAAAATTTAATGGTTACCTATTGTAACACACAATCATGTTCTAGAATAATGATAACATTAATAGGATGATAATATATAATAATGGTCGATAAAAATATTATAAGGACTTATAGAGAGTGATATAGAACATGTTCATGAGAATGATAATAACCAAAAATCCATCAATATTTGAGTGGTGAAAGAGCATAAATTCATCATAAATTATTGTAATATAAAAAAAAATTCATGATTCTATTTTTATATTCGATTAATTTATTTACTACATAATATAACAAAATGTATATTTATGATTTCATAAAATCTTTAATTATAATTTCACCATATGGTTTTGTGTTTCAATTATTTTTCTTTTACTTTTATAAATATTACAATTATTAGTGATCAATGTGAATTTATCATTCCTAATGTACTAAAATAAAATTATAATATATCATATGATTTATCAATGGAAAAAAGTTATTCCCACTATCTATATTCAATTATTAAAAAATGGACAATACATTATATGATATCTAATATTTAATAACTAATATTCAAATGATTATTCTCATAGAGTACAATAATATTAATTAAATTTGTACAAATTTAATTTAAGAAAAAAACTAAATTCCAAAACTACTAAATTTATTCTTAACCAGTACTAAAAAATAAAAAAAAATGGGAAAAAAATCAATTATCAACATATGTATAATCCCCCCCAAATAATGTAGATCTTAATTTCACATACAAATCACCATTAATAAATTAATCATATATTGTTTAAAAACAACTTATTAACCTGAATCACTATAAAACCTCAACAACAACAAAAAATCATTCAATATTTAAATCTTCCTTTATTTCTTCATTAAAACCATATATAATAAAATATTGTATATAAATCCAAAAAAATCATTAAATGTAATCATAGAATACATAAATCACATTGATATAAAAAAACTAATTTTAAGGACATATATTCCATCAAAATGACATTATAATTACATTTTATCTATTTATCCAAACTAAACAATATTATATCATCATATTGCACAAATCAATTGTTTTATATCAATTAAATCTATGTTTTTCTAAAAACATATACTTAAATGTAAATAAATATTTTTATCATCGGTACATGTTGTAATAGGTAGTTCTCAAGACCCAATTTTATCAGTACTTTTTGATTACTATATCATGTATAAAGTGATTTATAAATGATTTACACTTTACATGATAGTTTTGAAATTTATGCATCCAGCATTGGAATGGTAATGTCGAAATATTATTTTTTTGAATTGAAAGGCCATATTAGATCCTAGGATATAATTATAACAACATGATAAAATTATAATAATCATTGAAATATTTATTATTGTCTAGATACATCATAATATGATGAATTAGTTGATTTTTGGTTATTATATATTAGGAGCTAAAAAGCATTGAGACTTAATCTCATTATGTTTTCACCTAGTGATCTCTTGGAGGTAAGATAATGAGAACATATATTTATATTGGAACACCTCATATTTCATGTGTTATTGTTTAATCATATCTAAGAAGCATGTGTTTTAGACTTCTGAATTGAGATCATTATCAATGAGTGTCATTCGATCGCTTACTTTGATGAATGGAAATAGCAATGACATTGAAGTCATTATGATGTCTAATGTTTTGCATGCATCTTTGGTGGTTTACAATTGGTTGAGTGATCAGGGTAGAATTTATTTAATATATATTGAGGAAGTGATTTGTTGGGCCAAGTTGATCATGATTGTAGTACTTTCACTAAATCCATGGCCATGGTAGATGAAGGTAATTCCATCCAGTAAGGTCAATGAATAATAAATCATCGAAATGATGATGACATAAGTGTGTATCCCGACATATAAGATTAAACTACCCACCAAATATATTTAAAAAATTTATTATATTTGATAGCTTGTGGAACACATAATCTCCAGTCGAAATGATCTGTAATATAGTATACCAGTATAAACTAGACCTTATATGGGTACTTATGAATATTAATTACTAAAATATGAAAATTATTGATATATGTTGATTAAAAATAAAAAATGAATCATTTAAAAAACAATAAATGTTTTCTTCATAACTATATTTTTTCTAACATGAGGTTTACTCATGCTTAAGGCAAACATATTAAAAATTATTTTTTCATAATTTAGGAAATTTTATGGAAAAAGTAAAGTAAATATTCTAAATTATAATATCAATATTATTTGAGGGATATTTTTTAGAATTTTTTGGAATGATAAATTTTTCAATGAATACTGAAAATAAAAAATTTCAACTAAATACTACCTTTTTGTTTAAATTATTTATAAAGATAGATTATATGTAATTTTTTAAGTAATATTATTTCAATAATATATCTGTTAAACCAACTGAGGTCACTAGAGTATTTTTAATATATAATTTTGATATGAAAACTTTGAAAACTTTTGTACATCTTCCCTTTAAAACCCCACTTTCATGTCACATCCGCAGAATTAATATTAAATTAAACTTTTCCAACTATATTAATGGGATTTTTTAAAATGGATTCCATATATTTAATCATAATAATTTAAATTATATAATATGTTCAACATAATTTTGGACCAAAATTTATAGTGAAAATTAGTAAATAAAATATTTTCTATGATTGATATGAAAATAGTTTTATCATGGGTTAAACTTATAAGATAATGGTTAAAATGAGCTAAAAATGTAAGAAAAATATATTTTATAGACATATTTATACCTTATAATTTCTAATAATATATAATACTATATTTTTTACTCTTTTCTCATGTAAACAATGTGGTTACACATTTTAATTTTTAATAATTACAAGTGTGCCACTCCCCACACTTATAAAATGCCTCCACCTATCCTCTCTTCTCCACACCTTCAAATCTGTTTGATAAAAAACACCTACCCATATAATTTAACAAATTCCATCCTCTCCACCTAGAATCATTATTTTTTGAATAAATTCATTCAATGTATAATTTTGGTGCTAACAGGAGGAGGATACTCGACGAAGGGGTAACATTATTTCATGGGGTTTTTTATAAACTACTTTAAATTATTATTAATAAATTATAATATGATAAAATAAGAAATTTTAATATAAAAATATATTTCAATGTAAGTTTACTGGCCAAAAAATATCCCCATTTCCATCAAATATTTTATAAAATCATCATTCACATGTACGGTGGATTATCTCCTTATGAACATTTTTTTCATTCATTTTTATATTAACACCTCTCATAGTTGGGTATTATGATAGATATGAGTAATATATATGATATTTACGAGATTATTATAAATTTTGAGTAATCTAAACATATATACCTTTTTTTAATTTACATTTTTTATGGGATACGATAAATCCATTTATCTGTATAGCAGACTACTGCCTCACAAAGTGTTGTGCTTCTTATTTTACTAACACATTACATAGATGTTAACAAGGATAAATTTAAATAATACATGTATTTTAAATTTAATAATTATGATAAAAATGACATATTTATAATTCTAAAATGATAATATATCATTTTATTTCTTAACATTTAACTCACTAATTGATGATAAAATCGTTTGTTTATGTTTAGACTATTGGCATCATGAAGTGATGTGAGTCTATTTTCGTCTCCACACCGCATGGATGAAATATATATGTGTAACAGACCAAACGTTGAAAATTATAATATCCAGTCGAATCAAATCGTCGTGTAATATAGGAAAAATAGGATAACATAAACCAGTCTTTAATATAAGGAAAACAATTATAGACAAAGTATAAAGTGGAAGGAGATGAGATACCATTAAGACATGTAATCCATGAAAAAATAGTCTAAAATGGAAATTAATTCATATCCCCATGTGATTAATTTTTACCTCCATGACAACATATACTAAAAGCTGTAATAACAAGAGAATCTAGAATGAATTAAAATGCTCTACCCTTTCCCTCAACCCTGTAATACAACATCAGAAGAATCCCAAAAGAATAATTAGTGTCTAAGAAAAAAATTATATGGTACCGACATAGATTCTATAAATGGTATAAAATCATATATTAAATAGTTTTATCTTTAAAAACAAATAGTTTTATGAATCATTTTCATAATTCCTACCCATTTATAAATCATTTCTCCTTTTCTCATTTGGTTTTCATACAAGCCTTCCATATTCTCAAACCAGAAATATAACAAGTAGAAGTGAGAAAACATGATTGAATATAAATAAATTAAGAGGTAAAAAAGTAAACATATATCCATGAAACAATCGATCATGTGAATTAATATGGTAAAAACTCATATAATAATATGTGAGCAAAAATCCATGATAAAAACAATCATGCGATAAATAATTGCCAGTGAAAAAGTATCTAACATTTGGGATGTATTTAGTGGGACACTACATACTAAAAACTGACAATGCAAAATAGGCATATGTTTTATCCAACATATATCAAGTCATTCCAGTTGATATTTCAAAAATCATACTTTTTAGTAGCACAACAATCACTAAGGATAATGATATCGCTTTATCGATGCACCTAAGGTTTCCAATGTGAAATTGTCAAAATCAATTTGTATAACTAGGATAACAAATTTATAATTTTTATACAAATCTATTCCAATATGATTCAGTATTTTTCAACCCATTTCAAAACCAAGGAAATCTATTTTAAATAAAGAAAACATTTTTGAAGCCATTTTCATTCCTAGAAATCATTTGAAACCACATATCACTTCTAATCAACAAAATAAATAAATAAATTTATCAATAATGACATGAAATTCAAAAAACTATTTCAATTTTATAGAAAAATATAACACAACATGGTGAATACCTAGATTTCTAAAATAATGGTGACTGAAAACCAAGAGAATTCCCTTCGAAAGACAAGGCGCGCTAATAAACTAAAAATGATCAAAATAAAATACTATCTGATCACAAATACAGACCCAATAATGGATAAAACCATATCCAAAACCAAATACAATGAAAAAATTATAATTATTAGATACTCATAGACAAGAAACCAAACGACTATGGAGATAAATCTTTGAATGATGCAATTCCAAAGGGAAGGATTTCCTCAAAATCACCTAGAAAAATATATGGTTTCAGATAGGTAGGTTGCTTGTGGAATGATATGAAATTAGTTACAAAACACCCTAAAAACACAAAACATGAAATTTTCATATCTGGTGGTCCCATTACCTATTTTATAATCCACTAATCTCATATATGTTGAAAATACCATATTAAATTGTTTAAAAAAATATTTTCAATTATGACACATGAACACATTAAACAATGTGTAAAACCTTCACTTCCTATATCTATTTCATTTATTCTTCCTGATGGGAATTACACATCATGTAATCCCTTTACATGGGATGTAATCACCAAACTAAAATAAAATATGAGGGTTTATATTAAAAATTACCATAAATCCAAGACATCACCATTACAAGTATAATACCAATTCAAGTTTATCATAGTGAAAAAATGAAAATGGAATGAAAAATAGAAGGGTTAAATATACCTGATAGAATGGTTAATTAGGATTTACAATCTTCCCCACATAAATTCTTTCTTCCACTGAAAATCCCTGAAGATATTGGATCCATAAATAGATAAGGCCACTGATGCCCCATCAATGACTCCCTCTCCCACATCTCATGACTATCCCGCTTTCAATACCATAGTACCCATACCAGGGAAAATTTTACCCTTAATTACCATATTCTGGCGATCCATAAATTGAATTGAATTCTCAAAAAAAGTTCTATCGAGCTCAAGGTCAACAAACTCCCATATAATGAAATGGAGAGTATCTGGTATATACCTCCGCAATGTAGAAACATTAAACACATGATGAATTACAATTAAACTAGAGGGCATGTAAAACCAACATGACACCCTCCCTTATCGTTTGATGATTTAAAGGATCTCATAATCCTCGGTGCCAACTTACCATTTGTATACAACCGATGGTGTCCCAAATGAGTTGAAACACTGATAATGACCATATCACCAACATTAAACTAAATCGGTCGATTACAATGATCAGCATAGTATGTATGATGACTATGTGCCATTATGAAATGCCTGTAGATCATTTTAACCATCTTTATCATCCCCATAACAACACTTGGCTCAACCAAAAACTGATCTCCCAACTCTATCCAGCATAAGGGAGATCTATGCGACCTACCATACAAAGACATAAAGGTTGAAATATTTATTGAATAATGATAACTGTTATTATAGGAAAACCCAACCAAGTAAAGTTATTTCCCCAATATACTATTAAATAAAACACTCAATCAAGAATCATGTCCTCTATAATTTGGATTTCCCTCGCCATCCATCCTTCCATATGTATATGTTATGTTGGGATTAATTTAATCTAATAACACATTTCCTCATATAAATCCTTCCAAAAACTGGATGTGAACATTATATCCTTGTAAAAAAATAGAGGTAACCATTTATATTCTTATAATATATCATACATAGAAGTCCCCAAGCTATTCCACATTTGAAATATCCATTATAGAGAGGAAATGCACTGAATTGTTGATCTAATCAATGATTAACCATGTTTCATACATCCCACTAGTGGTATATGGTAAACCAATTATGAGGACTAGCAAAATATCATCCCACCATCATGTTAGAATGTGTAAGGGCTATAACAACCCCGTAGGACTCTAGTGTTCATGCTTATTTCTTTTACTTTTAAGGAACCACAATATAAAATCAACTATTTATCATATCATCCCATATCATCAATAATTACGCCTCGAATCATGCTACAACATGGTGGTACTTGAGTGCTTAAATAAAAATTAATGGTATCCATAGTCTAACAACTCTCACCTCAAGGAAAATGGAACAACCAACCTGCTACATAACCTCAATTATCAAATAGGAGGACAAGACCACTCACTAATGGTCTACCCACTATAAAATAATTCAATAAAGAATTGGAAGTTAGTTTATATCACCGAATAGATAAAAAAATATCTCATCAAAAGATGATTAATATTTCATCATAGCCACGAACACATGTCAATCATCCTATTAAACTACCAAGATCATCTAATCCAAAAAAACTCTTCATAGATCACTTGTCAAATAATTCATTCAAGGATTATTTTAGTAATTTTATGATCAAAAAATCCAAAACCAGATTAACTTTCCCAGATGTATAATTGAAATAAAAATAATAATTATGAAGATACTCTACATAGTATACCTCTCATATAATCATATCCCTCTTGGTGTGAATTTTTTTACGATATTATGACCAGAATATACCCTAAAACACTTCCAAAATAGATGCTGATGCATCATTTTGAATTCATTCATAACCTCTACCATCTAAAGATCGTGCGAAGAGTAGTTCTTCTCATTAGGGAATAACTGGCGTGATCCATATGCCACAACCTATTTCACCGACATCAAGACACGTCAAAAACTTATAATAGAAACATCATAGAAATAATCACAACCTAATCCTAGTTCTGAAATAATCAAAATTGTTTCTAAATTCAATGTCACCTTCATCTCCTCAAATGATCTCTAAAACATTTAATTCCATTAAAAATTTACACTCTTTTGTGTTGAAGTTGTCATCGAAGATACTTTCATTGATATGTCCTAAACAATCCATCTATAGTAACCAACGAATCCCTATAAAATATGGATCTTGAAGAAATTACATGGACTCTACTAGTACATAACTTCCAATAGATTTTTGGGATCTACTAATATACCCTCCCAGATATCACATGCCCGAGAAAATTCACTTACCTAGTCCAAAACAGACACATGGTAATCTTACCATAAAGATGATGTTCATTCATGGATTAAAAAATGATATCCAAATGATACATATTCTCCTCCTCTACTTGGAGTACAACAAAATATTATCCATGTACACAACAAAAAAATATTCCAAGAACCAATGAACGATCCATATCATCATATACATAATAAGTGGAGGAGAATTAGTGAGACAAAATGGTATAACTAGAAACTCAAAATGATCATTTCTACTCCTAAATGTTTTCTTTGGTATATCCTCCTATCAGACTATAATATATAGATACCATGACCACATGTAGATCCTAGAAAGACAATGAGCCCCTCTAAGCTAATCAAATAGATCATCAAACCTATGTAATGTAAATTTGAATATAATGGTCACATGCTTCAACATAAGATAATTGAAACATTATTTGAGGATACCATATTTCAATATATAAAATTGTATAGTTGATGCCCATGGTGACATACTATGATAAATAAATCATTTATCCCCTATATCCTATAGATATAATTGAATTTCAAAAAACATGGATGATTTCGTACTGTTAGAAAATATATAAATGGTAATCATACCAGAGTGAAGGTAAATAATAAAATCATCCCCTCCTTAGGGTGGTAATCCAAAAAAAATCATATGGATAGACCATGGGGTACCTATGCACATCTGAAGGAATTCGACCACCAACACAAGTGATAAGGATATCAGGAAAAATCTCAAATAACTGACATGGTTTTACACTAGAATAAGAGACAACTTTACCTACCCCTAAAGATCATGAGTGTCACTCAGACTAGAAATCATGAGTGACCTTATCGTAATATATTAAATAACTTTACTGTGATAATAGTGTATCTGGTCCTTAACACTTATCATAAAATCCATGATGATAATCACGTCAAAAATATCAATATCATGCACCCAAAAGCCCCACTCCACTACAAAGTTACTTATCATCCCCCGAGACTGGGGAAATTAGCAACCTTGATCAGACCTCTTTCCAAAAAACATGGAAATATCTAAAAATAATAGAATAATATTTGACCACAAACCTAGTAATTCAACTATCATTGAAGATATAAAAGAACAAGTAGTACTTTTATAAAATAAAGTTATCACTAGAGAAGAAAAAATAAAAACCATACTTATAATAGTCCTTTACCCTGCTTCAGAATATTCTGGTGCATAATCCACTACATGAAAGCATCTCTTCATAGCAACAAAAATATATACCATTTAATAATTATTAGACCTAACGCCCATGTAAGTATATTAAAGAACCTGTGATCCCTTAGTGATTTTGGATCCGAACCTACTTTCTCGATATATATTTTCACAAAACATTGTATATGGATAAATAACCTAAAAACATAAAAATTACTTAGAGCCTCTTTATAGTTAGTTTATATATGACAATCCCATCCAAATGGGTAGAAGACAACATGCTAATTTCCATTTGAAGTCCCTGAAATAGTCATGAGTAAAAAAATATGACTCTTACACTTTATTTTCTATCCATAAGTTACACCCTAGATAACCACTGAACGAACTAAAGCTCCACCAAAACCTTTCTTCCAAGATATTTATTCCTCATCCAAAGTGGTCTTTTCATCCAAATCCACAGTTTTAATAATGAATAGAATTATAAACATCAAAAAAATATCATAACTTAATTCAAACTCCAACCTCCTACCCTATATGCACTATTTAGTGACAAGCTCTAGTACTAGATGCACCAACTCTATTAAATGGGTAAAATACTCTAGATTGGTAATCTCTCCCTACTCTACGGCCATAATATCCCAGGTCTTCACCACATGAAATTTCTTAGCATAAAACTGTTGGTTAATGATTTTCTTAAAGGAATCCAAAGTAATATCCTCATGGAGCATATCTTGCACAATATTATCCCACCATCTCATATATTGTCCCTTGAGAATATTGGCAGAAAAATCTACATTGTAGTATTCAGAAGTCTTCATGAATTCGAATATCCTATCTATCCACTCAATGCACTCCAAATATCATTGGGGTCTTTTGTAACAGTGAAATATTAGTGGATGCTACTTTGTAAATTCAGAACCATGATCCACTATACATACTAGGTTCTTAAAACCCAGTTGAAGTAGATTCTGAATAGTTTTGATAACAACTTCATATAAATAAGGGTGTATATGAGGTTTCTCTAGTGGAACCTATCTTGTTGATTCCTATCTCATATTAAGAATATCTATTATCAGATTTATTTTCTAAGAAAGTATAAAAACCAATCCATCATGAAAAAATTAAAATATAATAGGATCAACATCAAGTATTGATATCAAATCATAAAAACTTTAATAATTTAATGATACCACAAAAGGCCTTACTTATAAAGGAACATGTTAATTTAAATAAAAATACCTTATAGTTAATTTTACTTACCAGAACCTCCAATTATCAAACGTTATAAATGTCTCCATTTTTTCATAGTAACTTAGTTTAAATCATAGAAGTGAGCTATGTAAGCACCCTTTCTACACATACTATATGAATTATGATGTTCCTAGCCATGGTCTACCCATAATAGAAAACAAAAATCTGGATGTACTGAAACACTTTGGGATGAGATCCCTTATGATACCAAATTATAATGAACCATCCTGTTTCAACTAGACTAACCACCTGATCGAGACCATCACATTATATATATAAAATTGAATAATAGAAACTAGTCTTGATTATAAACGAAACAATACAAACAACCAAAGTACAATGTATAAATAGATTCGATATCAATAATACTTACAATGCAAGAAAACCCATGCTAAACTAGATGTCATTAATATCTCAACTTGACCAATAATAAACATTATAAAAACCCAAACCTAAAGTACCAACAGATTGAAAATCCAGTATACAACATGATGTTATTCTCTTTACCTGAATCTTGTAATAAAACATCAAGAAACTCCTAAATTGAAGATTAGGGTGTGGTCCAAAGACCAATATAATACCACCATATTTTCTATAAATGTTTTAATAATAAGAATAAAAAAATATCTTTTAAAAAAATAGTTTTATAGATAATATTAATAACCAAAATAATTTATAAATCATTTTACCTTTTTATCCTTCTATTTTCAAAAATTCTGTTCATATTCTGAGACCCTAAATATGAAAACTATAAGTTATAAAATAGTAAATCATATCCATTCATAAAAATATAATTTTTTTAAAAAATATCCCTGGAAAAACCTATCATGAAAATTTTTGTGATCCATCTTCATATTAAAATATGAGAGAAAAAGACCATAATAAAAACAATCATGTGATAAGTAACCATAAATGATGAATCACCATACATATGGGATCTATCCAATCTAAAACTACATACTAGACACTAATAATACTTGAAAATAATATATTTGATATAAAAGATATCAGGGGATTCTAATCGATATCGTAGAAGGTTACCTCCTAGTAGGGAAACAGACATTATGGCTACCCATGTCCCTTTTCTCATTTCACCCAAGGTTACCAGTGTGAAATCGAATAAATAAATTAAAAAATTCATACACACAATTTAATAAAGACATTCAAATCTATGAAAATCCTCTTCATTGTTTTAAAACCCATTTCCATGTTAAGGAAATCTATTTTAAAAAATCTTTTTGAAATCCTTTTCTTATCCAAAAAATCAGTTCGAACCAAATATCACTTCTAATCAATTATAATACTAATGTAATTCTTAAAAAATTACTAGAAATTCTTAAAATTAACCCATTTTATAGAAACACTGACCTATGAATTGTAGAAATATAGAATCCTTCATCAATGGTGACCAAGAACCTTAATAACAACCTTTGAATGGAATTTTCTGCCATGAAACTGAAAAGGATCTATAGAAAATGATATGATATATAAAAATCCAAAAAAAATTGTTACAAATAAACTATGGTAACCAAAGTCAATTAAAAAATATAAAGATTACATACCCTAAGAGAAGAAAAATAACCAAAATGTTGATCAATCTCATAATGAAAGTATTCATAAGGGAATGTTTCACCCAAGATCACCTAAGAAATGTTCTGGGTCCTGAGAGGTAATGTTTCATGTAGAATAAAAGGAAATCATCCTTGTAAAACCCTAAAAACCCTACCTAAAAACATTTACAAGTAATTTAATACCATTAAAAATGTTGTAATCTACAATTCTCATATACTATGAAAACCCCATTATCATTTTATTAAAAACATGGCATTTTCCATTACACGGTGCAATCCCATTAAACTGTGTGTCAACCATTTTGGCTATATATCCAATTCATGGATTCTACTTGGTACACATTACATGGAATATAAGCCATTTAAAAAGTGTTTATTCCCCCAAATAATAAAATTATAGAAATTTTTTTTGGAAAATTAAAATAAATCCATGACTTCGCCATTATAGGTATCCTCCCATTTCTATTTTGGCATACTCATCAAAAGAAAAAGGAAACCAATAGAAAGGGTTAAAATATACCTAATAGAAAGGTAACATGGTCTTACAATAAATATATTTTGAGGTTTAATATGTTATTTATTATATTATAATCATTCTTGATATATAAAATATTACATACCATTTCTCCATAATGATAATGGAAAATTTACACGTTACCCAAGAGTACATACGACCAACCATCTTCATAATTAAAACATAATTAGTTTCCCAAAACCATTTTTCATAAATGATCATAAAATAATAATTTATGTTTAAATATTAAAAAAATTAATGAGAATTATTCAAGATATGATGCAACTCAATAACATGAAAAAGAACAAAAAAATTTATGATAAAGCATGAATTAGAAAATAAGGTAATTAACACCCGAACTAATGAAAATAAGAAAATTTATTAACAAAAAGAAGATGAAATTTTATAAAATATCATATATGATATTTTAAATTAAAATTTTATCATGTTATAAGTTAATAATATGTTTAAAATAACTATTTTTGAGCTAAAATAAAGTTAAACCAAAATAAAGTGTGAGGTAAAAGACTTAATCTCAAGTTCACTTCATTGAGGAATTTTATAATGCTATGAACTTAAATTTCTTTTATATACATTATATACTACCACATTATCAGAAAATATCATAATTCATACATAATTCATGGGATTTTAATTTTTAATTAGAATTATTTCATTTAAGTGGGTTTGAATTTAAAATAATCAAGTAGTAAAAGTTATTATGCACTCTCACTTTATTTTGTGATTGTTAACTTTATCTTGAATGAATAAATTTTTTGATCATTTTTCATTGTATGATACAATTATTCTAAATATCCATATACTTCTATGATGGATATGGTTATTTATAAAACCATTTAATATTTTTACATATGGTGTTTACATTTAAATTTATTTGATTATGTTTCGAAATATTGATACATTTGTATCCTTTACTCAACACATATTTTTTATGATAATGAATATTGAATCATGAATTAAATTGATCATTAGATATGTAAGGATTTATTTGGACCAAACATAATGGATGGGAACCTAATTATAGAAACCCTTGATGCATTAGTAGTCTCGTGATGTCATTCAATAATAAAACATTAAATGGGGTTTTACCTATAAAGTTAAATCGTCTAGTGAAAGGTATTGATGGTAGATGAATAATGTGACCAATAACATGATTTCCAACAATTAATTACTTCCTTAATTTAGAATTCATTTGTTAGTTTCAATGATATTTTTTCAATTATATTGTCTTTGATTGTATTTCAATTTCATTTTTTCAATTAAATGACAACAGTTATCAGTCATTTAGCTTAACATTTTTATTATGAGTTATCTTATTATCTATGATACTTTTGAAATTATAGTGTCAATAGATTCATTTAAAATGTATTTTTTTATTAATTTTTATGTGGTTTTACTTATTTATGATGTCATATTGATTATTCCATGTCTATTTTTTTAAATGGAATGTGTTTTTATTTATATACCATTTCGTATTAATTATTTTTATTGACTCATAATTGCTTCTATTGATCATAATCCTTACTAAAAAGTTCATCTTTCTCATATTTTGATTTCTTTCCAAGGAATCCTTGAAAAATAATGTTATTGATATAAATGGATATGCTAGAGGAAATTAAATTATTTTCAAAAAAACTTATGTTGTAATCCATTTTTTCAAATGTAAAATGGGAATAATATATATTTGTTGTCTACCAGGACTACTAATTTTTTTGTTCATTTAAGATGTGATTCCTTTTATGATCTTCTACTGTAATAAAAAAAGAAATGCTCTAGGTTATTGGGGTCATGGTCCTTACATTTGGTATCAAATTAATTTGATTAGATACCTCGAAACTAGATTTATAAAAACATATATGAGATAACACAAACCCATGATAGAATTTGAGGGTATGTAAGAATTACATCATGATATTTTGTCAAGGAATAAATTTTGTGTGTTTTCCAAGAGGTAAATCCATGTACAAATACTACAAGTAAGAATAGTTTTTTATTTGATGTACATAGGGGTAATAACTCTAAAAAGGTTGCATTGGTCTTGACACGATAATTACATAGTATAGAAAAACAGTCTTTACTATGCACCATATATGTCACCTTTAGGGGGAAATGCTTAGTGTAATTCACATTTTCATTACAAATAATTATGTAGTATTTGGAATAAATTATGACATTGAAGGAAATAGGTCAATCATAAGCTATATTATATTAAAAATAAAGTATCTTAGTTTAGAAATACTATAAATAATTATATAATATTATAATAGTCAGGGAAGGGGAATAAATACAAGAAAATCACTACACTACTAAAGAGAAAAAACATCATGAGACTCAAACCCGATATGTAACCATAACCTCTATATGAAACTACCAACTGAGATTCCCCCTAGGGGATCTAAAAATAATTATATAGTTTTCACACTATTTTTATTGTTCCTAGCACTATTATTTTTTTAGTGAATTTCAAGAATAAAATGGGATCATGTTAACATGAAACACGGGGGAAAATGTGGTGACTGTGTGAAACCAAATTGGATAATATAATTAGTGAAGGATATCATCATTATACTAAATAATTTATCCCAAAATATTTTTTGTTAATAAAATAAGTCCTTTATGTGTATTCCATTTATTTTGTTTTTAAAATCACAAACACATTTTCCGTAAAGATTATTTTATTTCTCTTAGGAAAATTACAAGCTTAACCTTAATCATGAATTTATATGATTTTATTAATGTTTCTTATTCTATCATAATAATATATATTGAAGTCTAAATTCCATTATGTATAATCAAATTCTAATGTAATCCTCGGAACCTTATAGTTCCTTATATACACTCACTATTGGTAGACTATCTATCATCCTAAATTTTGGCTCCCTATTTCACAGAAATAAAATTCTGAGTTCTCAAATTTTCTGATTCTCATTTCTCAAGAAATCATATTTCAGTTTCTCATAATTTCAGACTCCGAGTTCTCATATTTTCTGACTCTGAATTCATATAAAATCAAACTCTATTTTCTTAAAAATCAGAGACTATTTATATTTCATTCAGACTCTATTTCTATACCAAACCAGACTCCATTTTTTTTTAAAAGATGCCATTTGTATATATATTCTGTCTCCATTTCTGCCTATATTTAGAATCTGATTATTCATTCTTGCTAATATTACATATTCTCTTTAATTTTTTTCCAAATTTATTTTATCCTAGTATTAATATGTTTTTCAAACATAACATTGTTTTCTTTCGTGTTATTTTTTCTTACACGTGATTATGTTACAATGTAACAATATCAAAAAATATTTTTTAACTAACTATTTTCTAAGCGACACCTTTCCAATTCCCTCTAAACTTCAAGGAAAAATATGACCATTCGAGTAGAAGATGATTGTTGGAATATTATCCTATATATTCCCCCATCGATACAAAGAGTTTAATACATGTTGATAAGTGATGGATGTGCATATAATCTGTGAAAGATTAGGTCAAACATTCCATGTGTGAATTCAGTGAACAACTTTTTCATGTTGAATAACAACTTTTTCGACCTACATAGTGTGACTTAGATTTTTTATGTGTACAATATAGGGCTTTTGTGATAGGAAGACAGAGGTACCGATAACCTTAGAGATCAAGCGATTGTGGGTATTGAAAGATAGATTTAAGTATGCTTGTCGATCTCTTACCCTGGTTCGGGTAATATATACTTTATGTAATCTATAAATCAAGGGACCTTTGTCCAAGGTTGTTCAATACCCTTATCTTTTGGTAAGAAGACAAATTGTTAAATTTTAATTTTACATTTCTGTTATATTTTTTACATATTAAGTTACATTTAGAATGTTTAACTTTCATATACTTTCTTATACTTTTACATACTCTTATATATTTTATTCTATACACATAAGGTTTTAAAATATCATTAATATAAACATTCATAAGATTCATTAATAAAAACATGTTTAATATTAGGTTCATTATAATTAGACCTGGTCCCTTTGAATTATAACTTTATTTAGGATCCAATATTGTTTTTTGAATTCACCAAGGTTAACTTTATTAAACATGGATTTTTCTTAAGGGTAAAAACCAATGTTTAAAACCTAAAATTCACCCTCTAATGTAATTGAGCATATCATTTCAACATTTTGATTCTTTAATTGTTATCATAGGAGTTATCTGAAATAATTATACTTACATATATATTTTCTTGCTCAAAATTTCATTATTATAATTATTTTTTTGAGTTCTTCTTAAAGGTTTTACTTTTTTTTATAAATTATTACTAAAAATAGTTTATTGGAATAGATCATTAGTAATTTCCTATAAGATTAAGGGAATGAACATTGGAACAATAAACAATCTAGACTCAACCAGACTGTCAATCATTGATGGAAATGACTCTGAATATTGGAGAGACTGAATGAAGACCTTTGTTATTAACACTGGAGTAGAAAATAATGTTATTCTCACTTAAGATTACAAGATACCGAAAAATGAAGAACGAAACTTTACAAATCACAAAAAAATATAGAAAATAAACTACAAGTGACACAATATATAGATAAACCTAGCCTTTTATATATAACTTTATATGCTTTTAAGTATAATTGTACTTCAGTGTACAATCTAAGGATCGTTATATCTAGTGTCTTGGAAGACTAGGTATATAAAACATAAAACATTGGGCTAAAAGAAATTCTGTATTTAATATTTATAATGAGATCCTAACTTCCTTTGAGCCCTTACATCTACATAGGGTACCCTGGGGAACACATAAACAAAGGGATGAGATGAAAATCTCAATAAAGGAATGAACATAAGGATACGTGTTAAGAACATGAGTTAGGAGGCATGACATAATGATATCCAAAGAATTGATAATATAAAATTGTATCATATAAGCATGGGATAATATAAACATGGAATCATATAAATGTGGGAGAATCATAAAACATGTCTTTAGTATGGCTCAATTTTAACAGCCAATCATGTTTCCCATTTTAGTACAGGTCAAGGCTAACTGCCAATCCCGTTTACCATTTTAGTATGGGTCAAGGCTAACCATCAATTAATTTTCCCATCGCATCTCATGAGACTTATCTATTACCAATTTATTGGGGAGCTATCTTGGAACACCCATCACAACATTTTCCTGAATATTATTCCCACATAAATAATCATTCATAAACATAAGGGTACCCATGGAATGAATTGGGTACCACAATCATGACATAAAGCATAATCAATGGGCATATCATGAAAGTGTCCATGAAATAAAGGGATTAGGACATACAAGGAAGTTCATAGGGTAAAATATGCATATAACATGGTAATTGATGTCCAACATAAGTGAAAACATATAAGAAATGTATTTGAGAAACATTATCATTAAAAAATTTCTATGTGGTTTTAAGGAAAATACTATAGAGATTTCAAAATAGAATAAAAGATAATCATTTATATAAAACAAGAATTTAACCAAGAATGTTTTCATAATAAAAAAATATTTTTTAAAGAGAATTTGGCTTAAAATAAAGGATTGAGTGCGCATGAAATTGGGTAAAAATATAGTACTGTTCCCTTAAAACAGGTTTTCTTATCGGAATGTTCTAAGGAAGAAATATTTTAAAAACCTGTATATCCCCAAAAGAGAGTGATTAAATGGTCTTCATAAATTAATATTTTAAAAATAAACAGAATTTAGAATATTTACATAAACATATAATATAATTCCATTTTGATAAATAGAATGATATTGAACCCCAAAAGAACAAAGGAGGTTCGGGTGGAATTCATTACGGTTTATCAGCATGGTGTTAGGTGTACCTATGAGGGATTGATGAGAAAGAAAAGTTATTTCTCATAACTTATACATCATGATGGATTTTTGGTGGAGGTGTGAAAAGAAACCCCATCATTTGGTATAACACATAAAAAAGCATAGCATAGAGGACAATCTTGATTAAGAGAGAAATATAGAGGATCCCTTACTATAAGTCTGGTGGTGTTCTCCACATGTTATTAATGACCTAAATAAAAAAATTGGGATTATTAATTAATAATATCATATCCTCATATATTTTTAAAAGATTTATTATAACATTTTTAAGTTAATCCATGACCTTTTTAATGAGTTATGTTGTTCAATTTCATTGTTTGGGACGATTTATTTTCTTGGATTTCAAGATTGGTTTACTTATATTCATGTTTCGTTAAACACGTAGGATGAAAGTTGTTGTCCAGAATTTAAATTGTTTGTAATTAGTGAACATCCATGATATTACATGATTTAAAAGATAATTTGGTAACTTCTAATGATGATGAACCATTATATATTACTTTAGTGACAACCGTTTTGGGTTAATCAGTGGGTTTGATTA
Organism: Viscum album; assembly: GCA_963277665.1. Lineage (NCBI taxonomy): Eukaryota > Viridiplantae > Streptophyta > Magnoliopsida > Santalales > Viscaceae > Viscum > Viscum album. The sequence continues at coordinate 1,038,589,798 of OY728143.1, read as the reverse complement.
CAAATAACATGTTATTCATTATAACATATGACCATCTGTAAAAAATTATTACCAAATCAAAACAAGGATACATTACATAAAAAATAATCTGGTTCAACCATAACACAAATGGTTTCATGACTAGAATTAAATACGATAATAAAATTATTAAACCATTGTCCTTAAATGTGCTAAATCAACACATCTCAAATGGTGTTTTCATTTATTTCAAATAAAAGGTAGGGAAAAGAGATTAGATAATTCCGTATCTCATTATAATAATATAATTCTAAAAAATGTATGTTACTAGAGTTATAATACCATTTAGGTGAAGGGGGGATAAGAAAGAAACAATAAAAGAAAAGAACTTACATGAATGAAAGAGTTGTAAATAGAAATTTACCTCTTGAGTCTATCTCCTTTCAGAACCTCTTAAGGAGATAGGTTTTGGTATATTTAAGAGACTATGGGTATTTGGATGTGGGGGTGGATATTGGGGAGATATTTGGGAAAAATATTGGAAAGGCAAAAGGATTGAGAGTTGTGTATAGAATAGGGAGTGAGGGGAGTTATAGTGGAGGAGAGGAGGGTTTTCATAATTTTTTAATCATTAGTGTATTAATTTACCTCATGACCAGAAATAGTTATGAATCCATGCCCAAGAATAGTAATAAATGCATCTGAGTTTGATATTTCGGTGCATACATCACATGTGATATCAGGAATCTTGGATTTGAATTATAATATATTTATACGATAAATTATTGTATTTTTCTATTCTCCAAAAATTCAAGTATATCAGAAAAAATCTCAAATAAATCACCCAAACCATTTTTTGATGTGTAGCAAAAAAATGAAGTATTTTTTTCAAAAATTATTTTCTAAATATGATTAATTTTATATATAATTAAAATAGTAATTTATTATTAAAAAACAAGTTTTAAAATAATCATTTACTTATTCTAAAATAGAGGTACATCATACTTTCACTTTAATACTATTTTTATACAATCATTGGTATGGTTACTATTCATTATGGTATATCACTATTCATATGGTTATGTTGTTATTCAGAATAGTGGGTTACTACTCAACAAAAATTATGTTTTTCTTATGAGACTCCAAATAACATAATTGTTGCAACTCTGTATGTCATATTTTTGAAATTCCACACACAGAAGTGTCAACTTATGTTTATAGGTCACTTAGCACTTAGTAGTTCATTATGTTGTGATTATATTTGATTTTATAAAATACTTATAAGAAAGGAATTTCCATTTGAAAAACATTGGGTCGTTATATTCTTACCCCCTTATGAAATTTCACCCTTGCAATTTCGTTTTACATTCTAAGCCATAAACAGGTGGGTGTATTTTTCCTTTATTTCTTCCTCCAGTTCTTATGTTGCCTCTTCATTCTTATGGTTTCTCCATATTACCATGACCAGATGAGTAATCCTATTTCATAGAACATTTTATCTATGATCCAAGATCATCACTAGATGCTCCTCATATGAAAGTCCATCCTCCTACTGTACCTACTCTAAAGATGGTACATTTGAAGGGTCTGGTATGTAAGTCCTTAAAAGGGATACATGAAAGACATCATGTAATTTCAGCATGGTAGGTGTAAGTGCTATTTGATATACCACAGCTCCGACATGATCATGTATCCTAAAGGGGATGATGTACCTGTGAATCAACTTCCTATTCTTTCCAGACCTCATGACCTTATTCCATTGATATATGAATAGAAATACCATGTATCCAACTTTAAACTCAAGTTCTGATCGACTATTGTCTGTATAAATTTTCTGTCGACTTTGGGATTCCTTGATATGATGCTGAATAGTTTTCACCTGCTCTACCATTTATTCAACCATTTCAGGTCCTAGAATATTATGCTCAACAACTTCATCCCAACATGCCAGTGGTCTGCACCTTTTCCCTTAAAGATATTTATATAGATCTATTTAGATGCTCGAGTGGAAACTGTTGTTGTGGGAGAATTCAACCAGTGGAAGATGATGGTACCATCCTACATTGAATTCCATAGAACACACTTTTAATATATATTCTACTGTCTTAATGGTTCACTTATATTGGCCATCAGTTTGAGGATGATAGGACATACTGAAGATCAGTTCAAATATTATAGCATGTTGGATACTTTTTGATAAAATCAAGGTGATTCTCAGATCAATATCAGATACAATAGATAATGGTACTCCATGCATCGTTACCAATTCTTTGATGTAAATCCGTGCAAGTTGATCTAATGACAAATCCTCTCGAATCACGATAAAATGAGATTCCATTGTAATAAAATCCACAACATCCCATACAGAATTGTTGCCTCTGGATGTTCTTGTAATTTCAGTGACGATGTGCATGGTAATGGTATCCCACTTCCATTCTTGTATGGGTAGTGGATAATTCATCCCCTTTGACTATTTCCTCTCAACCATCACTAGATTGAATACAGGGCACTTCGATGTATATTCTCCGATCTCCCTTTCTATAATGTCCCACCTAATGTTTTCTCAAAGATCTCGATACATCATTGTTCTCCCTGAGTGGATAGAGAAAGTTGAGCTATGTGCATCATTCAGAAGCTCTTCTATATCTATGGATCAGATGGTACCCATAATCGTGACCCAAGTATTACAGGTACTTCTTCATCAATTTTGAAATTAGAGGATTTCCCATTTTTGATAGCTTCTACCCTTTTCTAAATTTCCACATATTTTCTTTTGACATCCTTTATTTTCCCCAAGAGGGATGGTTAAGAAATTATTTGCGAATGTATTGATGATGTTCCTCTTTTAATGATTACCATGTCTATCCTTTGGAAATCTAAGATAATAATATCCTTTTCAATTCGCATCATTGATAACGGTGTAGTATCTTTTCTACATAGATCATCCACCACCTTATTTTCTATATCAGAATGGTAGTGGAATGATCATTAATAATCCCTGATGAGATCTATCCATCTTTATGGGTGAATATTAAGCTCTTTATTTTTGAATATAAATTTGAGACTCCTGAGATTGGTATATATCTCACACTTCTACCCATAGAGATAATTCCGCCAGATTTTCAATGGAATGATCACAGCCGCCAACTCCAGATCCTCTGTGGGAAATTTTTGCTCATGGAGTTTTAGCTACCTTGAGGCGTATGCTATCACTTTATCATTTTTCTTTAGCACACATCATAAGACCTTAATTTAATCATCATTATACACTACAAAGAGTTCTTCCCTCATTGGGAGTGTGAGTACTGCTGCAGTGAAAAGAATCTTTTTCAACTCCATGAAACAGTCTTCACATTCTTGATTCAGACAAAAATTACTACCTTATATGTAATCTTGGTCATTAGTTTTGAAAATATTAAAAATTTCATCAAAAATAGTTGATAATACCCAAATAGACCTAAAAATATGAGGATATCCATTACAGAAGTTGGACTAGGCCACTCTTTAATTTCCTTTTTCCTAGAAGGGTCTACAGATATCCCTTTACTTGTGATAACATGCCCCAAGAATGATACTTTCTCAATCCAAAACTCACATTTACTGTACTTTTCATATAACTTCTCCCAAGGGTTGGCCAACTTGGGCCTCGCTGGGGACGTGTGGCATGTAGGTGGGGGGGGGGGAACCCAAACCAATGTTACCCAACAAGACATTCACCTAGGGGGAATGGGTGAGTTGGTTAAAGGTGGTGGCATCCTAACTTCGAGGTTCCAGGTTTGATTCCTCACAAGGAAACACACACTATATTCTATGAAACCTCTCATGGTCCCCTCTACCATGATGGGAACTAGCCTAAGCCCATGGGTTGGCTGCCTTGGGCCTCACTGGGGACATGCGGCACGCATTTGGGGAGGCCACCCCAATACCTCATTACCCAAAAACACGTTTGAGCGATAATTAGAGGAGGAGGGCCATGATGGATTCAGTGTTAATTGAACCATAATGAAAAATTATGGTTACCCCCTCCTTCTTGGAAGAGGGAGGGGGAGGAGGAATTGATTCTGCTTCCTCCGAGCTCCTGGAAGGATTTCATCCTTTTTTCTAACCATAATTTCCTCCCATATTTCCTGATGATTTCTATAAGATCGATGGTTCTCAGTTTGATTCTTGGTGGTCTGCATCAACTGATATCTATGTTAGAGTTCTTTGATGATTCGAGTTATCTAGATCTAATACTAGTCACGTGCTTCATCCTTCATAGTCCCTCAGTTGACGACTATGATCAAATCGACTTCTGTAAATGAGACTTGTAGGATCATGTGGTAGTTGGTCTTCTGGATAAGTGGCAGCTCATTATTTGGTTTGATTAAAAGATGACATGATTCGGGCCTGGTCTGGTGCACCCCAGTGATGCAACGGTTGAAAATTATCCTTCATAGATGGTCATTCAATCTTTTCATGAATCATGAACCACCCTCTGGCGTGATATGGGTAAGTATCCCTAATTTTCCACTGCCATTCCAGAATCTATAAATTCTTTGTATGATTGGAAACATGGTGGGTTTTTTCCTCTTTTCAGATGTTTGCACCTCCACCGTGAGTCACCCGATAAACCCTCATATCTATGTTGAGGTAGATGTGTCGAAGCCTCCGGTGGAGTGTTTTTCAATTTCAGTTGGTGCGGAGTTTAGATGGAATCAATCTGTTGATTTTGAGTCCTCTTTCAACTAATGTTTGAATTATTGTCTGTTGGGGAATTTGGCATCTTATTGTCATAGTGAATGTGTTATTAAGAGGGAATGTACTTTGAAGGCGAGGCCATATGAGGGGAAGAAGCAGGTACGTGCAGATAATTTTGGCATGGATACTGGTTTGCTGAATTGGGGTGCACTAGTAGTGGTAAAGGATGTGGATGTCCCCTTCATTCCGATGGTTTATACAGTCTTTGATCGGCTGAAGAGTGATATGTAGGTGGGGAATGGTGTGAAGAAGGATAATTCCAATTGTGTCTCTAGTGCCGGTGGAGAACTGGATGTTAGTAGCAGGGCCTAGGGGTTTCAACCTATGGAAGTGGAGACTATTGCCCCTGAAGTGTATACTGGTCATGTTTTGGGGGATTTGGATGTCTTTGTTGAAGGGGTAATTGATGGGGCAGATGGTGATGGAGGATTCCTGATTACAATAACTATGAGTAACCGTTTTCAAAACATGGATCATGAGGAGGTGGAGGTGATCACACTGGTAAAAATCTATGCCAATGTGCATATTGGGTCTTAGGATTATGCTGCTGAAATTGAGAAAATGAAGATGGTGATTCATGAAGGTCATGAAATGGTAGAACATCCGCAATTTTTTGCGATGATCGACGCTACTACATAGTTTCAAGAGAATATTTCAATGAATTATCAAGTGGTGGTTATCCCTGGAAAATGGGGGGATATTATTGAGAGTGATAAATAAAATAATGGTGGTTTTGGCCCTCATATAACAACTTTGTCAAGTGAGGGAAGCTGAGGATGGCTGGGAATAATGAGGTGATGATCATCTCACTATGATGAAGGCTGAAGAAATATTACTCCTTTATGCCAAAGTCGATTTCCACTAGGTTATCTTCTAGAAGGTAAGGTAGGGTAGGATTATCTCATAATGAGATTATTTCCATGGATCAGTTAAATATTATGAGGAAGTATTCCAAAGTCCTGATGTATTGTGAAAGCTCTTAATAGGGATTCCTCTACTATGGATGAAGTGTTATATCATTGATGTCGTGATGGGTATAGTTCTAATGATTTCTTGTTGTTCGTTGTGTGATTTTTTAATAAATTTTTCCTTTATTTTAATAAATTATCAGAGGGTATCCTCTAACTTACCTTTTGGGTCTCTAACATAGTATTCAGATTCTCATCGTGTTCCTCCTTTATCTTGGAGTATATCAAAATATCATCAATAAAGACTATAAAAAATTCTTTGAGGGAATCTTTAAAGACTCTATTCATTAAATTGTTGAACTTTTCTGGAGCATTATTGAGTCTGAAGGGCATCACTATGAACTCATAGTGTCCATACCTCATTCTAAAGACAGTCTTTGGAAAATCTTCATTCCTCACATTTAATTGGTGATATCCCAACTGAAGGTCTACCTTAGAGAGATAAATGGCCCCACAAATCTGATGGAACAAGTCATATATCCATGGGAAGGGATAAATGTTCATTATCATTATTTTACTGAGATGACGATAATCAATGTGGAGGTGCATTTATCCATCTTCTTTACAAAGAGAACTGGCACACCCCATGGGGAAGCACTCGGGTGTATAAAACCCTTCTTCTGATTCTCCTGTAACTGCTTCTATAGCTCTTCCAGCTCTACAGAGGCCATTCTTATAGTTTTCTTTGATATAGGCAGAGATCCCAAAATATGTTCAATTGAAAACTCAGCCTCATGATCATGAGGAAGACTATGCCACTCTTCAGGGAATAGATAAGTGCAATCCCTCATGATGGACATGTATTCAAGCACAATTCTATCCATTGACCCAATCATTTGAGATATATATTCCTACTCATAAGGAAAAAATATCCACAATTGAGATGATTATTCTAAATGATATTCATCTTCCTCCTCACACATGTAAAGAATTGGAGGATGCTTCGGGATGTGAAGATTTATCTTCCTTTCCCGATAGTTGATGTTGTCTTTGTAGAAAGATAGCCAATACATGCACAAGATAGCTTTGAACTCTATTAAAAGAAATATGATGAGATTCTCAGGGAGGTTCAATCCAAAAAAAATAACTGGGGAAGATTTTTAAACCATGGACCCAACGATTTCCCCATTAGTTTTCCTCACAGATAGCATTTCCTCTAAATTTTGACCTGGTGTTTGAATAGTTCTACTAAACTTGCATGATATGAAAGAATGCGGAGAACCAGAATCAAAAAGTGAGTTCACTGTTCTGGAATGAATAACTACTGTACCTATTGCCACATCATTTTCCAGCCCCACCTCCGAAGTGCTGATAACATATTTCCTTCCTTATTGCCTTGGAAGTTGTTGTTGATTCCCTCTGACAACCCTCAGCTTAAAGAAATTATTCCCACAATTTCCATTATCTGTGAAGTTGTAACACTCTACTAAAGGCTGAGTGTTGATCTAAACCTTATTTTCTTCTTCCAAATTAGCGTGATTTTTCATATCCCTTCAGCACTTCTTAGCTATATGAACCAACGTTCCACATTTGATGCAATTCTTGGTTCCCTTCAGACAGTTCCCATGGTGCTTCTTCCTAAAACATTTACAAGGGGAAAAGTGAGGCTTCATTCTATCATGGGATTCATTCGATGAACTACCCATTTTGTTCTCCATTTTTCGCTTCTTGTCACTGGGCCCATAGGACCAATGAGAGTCTCCAATATCAATCTCAACCTTGATGGAAAACGAAAAATATCCTCATAACTGTTAAAGTATCTAATTTCCAACGCTTTTCATAGACTCAGATTTGGTACGGTAAATAAGCGATCCACCATGATTTCGTTGTCCATGGCGAAGCTAGAGGCGTACCTTGCAAGCCTTGTAATGTTTTCTTCTTATTCCCCAATGGACGCATTTCCATTATGCTTGAGTCTGAGGAACTCTCTTTCAATATTGAGACGGAGGGTTCATGGAAAATATTAGTTGAAAAACATCCTCTTGAATTTCTCCCAACCCATGAAATCAATTTCCTCCTGGGACATTGTATTCTTGATCATTATCCACCACTGATCAGCTTCCCCATCAAAATGATAGACGACCAGTATAACTATCTCTTCAACCGAACATGGAGGATGGATAATATCTTTTCAATGATGTTAATCCATTGTTCTGTGAGGTGGGGATCAAAAGATCTACTAAACATGGTAGGCCTTTGCTGCCTGAAGAATTCTATGGCAACATGCTCTTTCCTTGTTGGAGGAGGGTGTTCTGCATGATTCATGTTATTATTCATAACTCAAAATCACTGATAAAGTACTGTCATGATGTTTTGAGCACCCTCTCCCGTCATATCCGGCATATAATTAGAGAAATCATCAAATTTCCTATCATATTGATTGTTGGAACAAGTTCTTCTTTTTCCCACTATTAACTAATAAAAAAGAACATATAATTAGAGGACTTGAGTACATAGCCATTTATCATAGAAGAGAACCTTGAACATAAAATGATAAATTTGTAAAGGAGAAGTATGACCTATCTTGTGATTCCTCAGGATTATATCTAGGTTATTCTCAATCTATTTCTTAACATATATTCTTATAGGATTTCTTTCCCTTAATAATGGTTTTTACAAGTCCCGTGAATCTACCAAAGCATATCCCTTGGGAGTGACATAACCTAGAGTCCATAAATTCCCATTATTGGTCACCATTTCTCATTTGAGTCTATATTAGTTTGGTGTTTTTGGGTTTTACCCTTAGATACATTTATTCAAGAGCCGCCTTTACCAGCTCATATCTAGGCAGGGATGTATTTTCTTGATAAACCACTTACTCAATACTCACCAAAATTTAGGAATGTTTTTTATAATTAGTCTCATCATTAAGGTTCTCACTAAGGAGTTCTATTATTAACCACCTAGAATAACTATACCATCCTTTGATACCAACTATATAGACCCAAGACATTATATATAACATTACATATTTTTAAGCATAATTATACATCAGATTACAAGCCATGGATCGTTAAGTCTAGTGTCTTCAAATACTAGGTACATAAAACATAGAACATGGGGGGTAAAAACACTTCTTTATTTAATCTCCATAACGTTCTCCTAACTTCTTTTTATCCCTTACATCCTCATAGGGTACCCTGGGGAACAAAAGAATAATGGTATGAGTGGAATCCCTGTAAGGGAATGAACATAATGATACATCTTAAGCACAGTAGTTAGGTGGCATGACAAAATAATATCCAAAGCATGGAACATATAAAATTGTATCACATAATCTAGGGATCATATAAACATAGAATCATATAAATGTGGTAGAATCATAAAACATGCCTCTAGTATAGGTCATAGCTGACCACCAATCCCGTTTCCCATTTTTTTACAGGTCAAGGCTAATTGCCAATCTCGTTTCCAATTTTATTACGGTTCAAGGATAACCGACAATCCCATTTCACATCACATTTCATGATACTTATCTTTAACTAATGCATTGGAGTGCTATCTACGAGAATTCATCTCAAAATTTTCATGAATATTCTAGAAATATAAACAATCATACATAATCCACCATATATAAACAAAACGGTACCCGTGGAGATAATTGGGTACCATAATTATGACATAAAAAATAACCAATAAGAATATCATAAAATTTTACAAGAAAAAAGGTATTAGGAAATACATGGATGTTAATATGGTAAAATAGGAATATAACTTGGTGATTGATGTCAAACATAAGTGAAAACATATTAGAAATGTATTTTAGATAAATTAGCATCAAATCATTTTTTGCGGTATTATGGAAAATACTATAGAGATTTTAAAATAGAAAAGATGATAATATTTTATATAAAACTAGAATTGAACCTAGAAGGTTTTCATAATAAAAATACTCATTATATAATTACAATAGTGTATTAAAATATAATATTGATTTCACTTTAAATTGTGTAAAAATTCAGAGAGTTCCCTTAAAATATGTTTCCTTATCAGAAAGTTCTAAAGAGGGAATCTTCTAAAAACATGTATATCCCAAAAATAGATTATTGAAAGGGTATTAATAAATTAATTTTGTAAAATTAAACAAAATCTATAATATTTACATAAACATATAACATAATTCCATTTTGATAAAATGAAATATATGGAAACCCAAAAAAACAAGGGAGGTTCAGGTGGAATTCATCCTGGTTTATCGACATGGTGTCAGGTGTACCTAAGAGGGATTGATGGGAGAGAAAATGGGTTTCTCATCAATAAAAAATCATGATAAATTCTGGTGAAGGTATTAAAACATACCCCATCATTTGGGTTACACATAGAAATTCATATAATATAGGACAATCTTGATTAAGATAGAAATGGAGAGGACCCCTTACCTTAAGTCCGGTGGTGTTCTCCACTAGTAAATAATTATCTTAATTAAAAAATTAGTATTATTAGTTAATATGTCTAGAAAATAATTTATTTTTATAGGATTTATTATAACCTATTTATGTTCATCCATAACCTTTTTAATGGGTTAATTTTTTCAATTTCGTTGTTCGGGACCGTTTGTTTTCTTGGTTTTCAAGATTTTTTTACTTATATAAATGTTCGGTGAACCACTTATGATGAAAGTAGTTGTCCAGAGTTGAAATAATATGTTATTAGTGAACATACAAGAGATTACATGGTTAATAAAATTATTTGGTTACTTAGTGTGAAGTTGAACCGTTATATATAACTATAGTGACAACTGTTTTGGGTTAATCTGTGGGTTTGATTACAAAGAACATGTTTTTCATTACAACCTACTACAATTTGTAAAAAATTATTACAGAACCAAAACAAGGATACATTAAATATATAATAATCTGGTTCAACCATAACAAAAAAAATTCAGAACCAGAATTATATATGATTGTAGAAGTTTATAATTTTTTGTCCTTGAATGTGCTTAATCAACACATCTCAAACGGTGTTTCATTTCTTTCAAATAAAAGGTTGGGAAAAGAGATAAGATAATGAAGTATCCCAATAGAATAATTGAATTCTTGAAAATTTATGTTACAAGAGTTATCATACCATTTGTGTGAATGGAGGTTAGGAAATAAACAATAAAATAAAATAGCTTAAAATAATGAAAGAGTTGGAAAGAGGAATTTACCTCTTGAGTCTACCTCCTTTGAGAACCTCTTAAGGGGAGAGGTTTTGGTATATTGAATAGAATAGTGGACTTTGAAAGTGGGGGAGGATCTTGGTGATTGATTTGGGTAGAATATTGTCAAGGAACATGGCTTGGGAGTAGTGAAGATAATAGGGAGTGATGGGGGTTTTATAGTGGAGGAGAGGATGATTTTCATAATTTTTTAAGAATTAGTATATTAATTTACCTCAATACCTGAAATAGTCATGATTACATGACCAATAATAATAATAAAAGCATGTGAGTTTGAGATTTGGGTGCTTACATCACTTGTGATAGCAGGAATGGTGGATTTTTATTATAATGTATTTATATGGTAAATTAATGTGTTTTAGTATTCACCAAATATTCATGTATTTCAGAAAAATATAAAAAATTCACCCTAACCATTTTTCTATGTGTACAAGAAAAAAACGAAGTCCATTTTTCAAAAATAATTTTCTATCTATTATTAATTTAATATTTAATTAAACACATAATTTATTATTAAAAACTCAGTTTTCACACATTCATTTACATATTCTAAAATATAGGTACATCATAGTTTTACGTGAATATTATATCTATAAAATCATAGGAAGGGTTACTATTAATTAGGTTATATCACTATTCATTATTTTTTGTTACTATTCATAAGGGTAGGTTACTATTCACCAAAAATTATGTTTTCCTTATCAGACTCCAAATTAACTTAATGATTGAAACTGTGTTTGTCAGATTTTTGAAATTTCAAACACAGAAGTGAAAAATTATGTTTAAAGGTCACTTAGAACTTATTTTTTTATTATGTTGTGTATTCTTGTGATTTTATAACCTATTTATAAGAAGGTAATTTCAATTTGAAAAACATTGGTTTGTTACACAATACAATCTTATATTCCATGAATATGAATATCTACATCTAAATGTACTCTTGTGAGGCTGCCAATAGTATCTGGAATAAACATTAAGTTACACACTTTGGAACTTCAAAAGTGATAGAATCAAGAAGATATATGTTTATAATTTAATATCATTGATTTTTTTCCTTATGAGGAACTTGTTTGCAAATGTGCAACAATGATTTATGACTATCGTCAACATTATTTAATCTTTGATATAAAAGGGAATTGATGATGAAATACTTATAGAGAAGATAACTAATATCATTCCAAAGGAGTGGGAATCTAAAAGGAAAACGATTGATGAAAATGGGAATGTTTCGAACATCACTCTTGATAGGTAATTTGGGACACTTCTTCATCATGATACTTGAATGAAATAGATGAATAGATCGATAAGAAAAATAATGGTAACGGTAGTGTTTCATTAACAACTATATCAAATCTTATGAAATAAAAGACTCTTGAAAGAGTTACATGATCAAAATATATGAATGACACAGTTATATTTGAATCAAGTGATAGTTATAATTATGATAATGAACATTCCAATGTTGTTCAATGTATGAACAAGATTGTGGGAATGAAAGTTTTCGAATATTGATATAATAAGAAAGACAGATTATATAATAATGATTCCGAAGTGACTTCTTATGAATGAAAGTAGATATTTCATATTTGACAAGTTTTTCCCATGCTTTGAAGGAAAGAAAAAAAGGATATGAATTCAGAATGAAACAAGAAGAGGTACTACAATACTAAAAGTAAGAATAAACTCAATGCTAATGACACCAGGAGTGAGAGTGGTGGTGGTTCTTCTGATAAATCTTATGATATTGAATCTTTTGGATAGAAGAATATTGGTCTTATATCCAAAATTATTATTGAAAATCATTGTCTCATGGATAAATAAAAATACTTCTTAATCGTTAACCAATATTTTATTAAATTATAATTTTTGTAATGAAAAATATTATGAATCTCCAAATTAACAATCTTCCTCATCAGAAGATAATTCTTTCCATAATTTTGAAGAAGTATCTTGGTTTTCTATGTTTCTTGAGAATCAAAATAGTATGATCAAGAAGAAACATAACAAGTAAAATTCTAGAATTTCTATTTTGAAAAAATAAGTACTAGATCTTTCAAAAGATCTTGATCATAAAATCCATGATTTTGAATCTATTGCCAAAATATTAATGTATTTAATTCTATGAAGGATAAAATTTCTAAGGATATTGAAAATTTCATTAAAAATGTTTTAGAGATGAACTGAAATTCTATGACTAAGGACTATGAGGATAATAATTTTTTCATCATGTTAAAATATTAAATATTTTCTTTAAAATGAAATTTTATCAAACTGTACCCATATAAAGAAAGGTTTTGATTAAATATATTCACAATTTCTTACACTTAGAAATATTTTTGGATTTGGTTATTCTCATTAAAAACTTGTTTTTAGTCATAACTATTTTATTCCCCAAATTTCTCCTTTTTTCACTAAGTGTCAATGTGATTGAAATTTTGAGGTAAATTGTTCTTTAATAAAAATTCAATTCATAGGTTTTCAATAATCTTAATTTTCAATGAAAATATGGATACCTAAGATTTTACTTTCTAATAATTCTGGATCCAAACTACGTTAGATTCTGAAATTCAAATTATTTTTTTTTTGTAGAAAAGGGTAATTACCAACCAGAACACATGGTACATGGATAATGGATGTTCCCTTCACATGACTGGTAACAAAAATGTCTTTGAAAATGTTATCAAGATAAAAGGTGGAAAAGTTACATTCGAAGGCAATGCTCTAGGAGAAATAATTGGTATAGGTAATATTGTTCATTGTGGAAATGATTTAATTTAAAATGTTTTATTTTTTAATCTTCTTAAGAAAAACCATATAAGAAAAATAAAATTATGTGATTAATGTTATCTTATGAATTTTTGTAATGATAAATTTCCAGCACACAACTCCAAGTAAGAGTTTATTCTCCCTACCAATAGGCACGATATTGTTAACACACCTAACTAATAAGACCATAGGATCCAGGACCTATCTGACCTTAGTGTAACATAACATCAATTTTGGTTATGGAATATAATATTATGAAACTCTAACCTTATAAACTTATGCTAAATCTCAAAGAAAAGAATTTTTAAGGATCTATAAGAGCTAAGATTTTATTATTCAAAAGATTGTCATACTTGTCAATGTGTAAAGAAACATTATTCAATATTAAAATTAATTATTGAAGTCTCGACAGATAAATATTTACTACTAATTCTTATAGATCCTTTTGGTCCAACAACAACGATAAGTATTAGAGGAAAATACAATGCCTTTTTTTAGTTAATGATTACACTCAATTTACATGGGTCTACTTTATAGAAAATAAATATAAGGAATTTTCTTATTTTAAATATTTTACAACCAAATATGAAAATGAGAAACACCATCCAATGATAAAAATAGGTATTGATCATGGTGTATTTTGAAACCATTAGTAGTAAGAAAGGAATTACTCATAGATTCTCATCTCAAAAAACTCCTCAAAAAATGGTGGTATTGAAAGAAGAAATTGAATTCATCAAGAGATAACTAGAACCACATTGAGGAAATATTCTATTTCTAAAAACTTTTGGGCGGATGTTGTTTGTACTGATTTTTTTATAATAAATCATGTTTTAATCAAACAATTTCTTAACAAAACACCTTTTGAGTTTTAGACTTGTTAAAAAACTAATGATTATTACATCAATTTATTGGTATGCAATGTATTCATATTGAATTCTAATGATAAATTACATAAATTCAATCCCAGATATGATGAAAGAATTTTATTTTTCTATTCAACTACCTATAAGGTTTATAGAATTTTTAACAGAATCTATTCTACTGTTGAAGAAACAGTACATGATAAATTTAGTGAAACTAATCGTTTTGTTTTTAAACAACACCAAACTCTATATTTGGATTTGTTTCCAAAAAATGATTATCAATTTTTCATAGAAGATTCTTTTTATAATTAAAATACCCATTAAAACATTTATGAATTATTTACCCCAAAATATTATTTACCCTATGTTGATGAAGATGTTTTACAAAACCCAAATAATTTGTTTCTTAAGAATCATCACAGTGATAGTATCATTGGTGATGTAAATCAACCAATAAGAACTAGAAGTTAATTAATAAATGATTTAGAGAACCTATCATTCCTTTCCCAGTTATAACGTAAAATCATTGATGAATCATTAGGTGTGTATTATTAGATTAAAGCTATCCAATATGAATTACATGAATTCGAAAGGAACAATGTCTTTATCATAGCTGAAAGACCTAAATAAACATCGGTAATTTGAGTAAAGTGGGTCTTCATAAATAAATGTGATGACAATTTAATCATTCTAACACATAAATCATGATTAGTTTCTAAAGGAAATAATAAACAATAATGAATATAATATGAAGAAACATATGCCCTGGTAGCTAGACATGATTTTATTCGAATTCTATTATGTGTTGCAACATTTGTTAATTTCGAATCTGGTATCATAGGAATGGTGTAATTTTATGCACCAATTTTTTTAATATATTTTTTATACTACCACATTGGAATATAATATCATGATTCATTCATAACTCATGGTATTATATATTTTAATAAGTATTATTTCATCTAAAGGGATTTGAATGGAAAATTATCAAGTAGTAAAAGTTTTGGTAAAATCTCAATTTATTTTGTGATTTTTACCTTTATCTTGAAATAATAACTTGGTTGTGATCATTTTTCATTGAATTTTATAATTCATTTAAATATCAATATACTTGTATGATTGATATGGTTATTTCTTAAACCATATTCCATTTTTTACATAGGGTGTTCGCTACTAAATTTATTTGATAATGTTGAAAAATATTGAATAATTTATATCCTTTACTCAAAACAGATATTTGATGATAATCAATATTGATTCAAGGTTGTCAAAAATCCCTCAAGGTAACATTGAATCTTTTTTGGGATGATTGTGTTTGTTGACAATGTATGTTTTCAGGGGAATTGTTGAGTTCCAGAGAGGTCGTTGACAATCCATGTTGACAAAGAACCACGACAATGGAATGGATGATCTGGAGTGTTACAAAAAGAGAAGATACAAGGTGGAGTCGTTTCCCAGTGTTTACCAAATTTTTTAGTCCAAAATTAAGAGTTTGGTGAGCATCATAGAAATTAGATTTCCTTGAAGAGATAATCTAAATATGGAAATGGCATACATTTCACGAAGATAAGATTCATGGATTGGATTTCGCAAAGACCAGAAGAATGTTGACGGTGAGTCTTTCCGATTACGAAGAGCTTCACAAACAGAAGTGTTGAAGACCATTTCGGTAGAAAAGGGCATTGCGATTGGAGCTTCACGGTGAAGGCGCGAATGAATTGACTGGATTCTTCGTGATTACGAGGAGCTTTGCAATAGAATTTTTTTTTGGTGCTTTGCGATTTTTAGAGAATTTCGGTGGGAACTATAGAGCTTTGCGATTTGAACTGACTTGGTGTGCACTTCACATGGATGGTTTGAGGGTCAGTGGAATTTCCTATAAATATACCTCGACTGCCTCGGTAAAAGCATAGAGAGTTTTTAAAGAAAATATTTTTCTGTTGGCTCTTGAAGGTAGTTCACGAAGGTAGTTTGATTCACAAAAGGGGGGAGCTTCGCTGCAGCTATTTGAGCTCTGCTAAAGTTGGGTGCTCCGCGTTGGCTCAGTGAGCATCGCAAGGGAAGTCGATCTACGACAAATTAATCTTCACGACGGTCTGATCTCCATGAAGGATTGAGCTTCATGAAAAGGAAGATGCTTCGTGAAGACTTGTTTGAGCTTCACAAAATTGAGAGCATCGTGAAGTAGGCAGCTTTGCCAAGGTACATTCTAATGGTTATTGACCATAGTTCATGGGAAAATTGGTATTCATCGGTGGATGAACTTTTGGATTCAATAGATCATCTACGTATAGTGGAGGATGCATTCATTATTGGTAATAAAGCGACCTACTTGTCTATAAACTGTGATTGGGTCTTATGAAGAAGCAGTGATCTCACTTCAGTTGAGAGAGCAGTGAGTTCTCAAAATTTTGAGTGGTTGTAAACATGAAGGGAGAGTGAGTCCGCTTCGAACATGTAAACAATAGTGCCTTTATAGCGGAATTGGTACATCGGCACACTGCATGTGTATACTCCTTGGACGTAGCCTAGTGAGGGTGAACCAAGTAAATATTGTAGTGTCATGCGCATGCTTTATGTTTTATTCATACTCTACAATGGGAAGGAGGTAGAAGAGGGTTTTTATAAAAAAAATAAGATCAAAAGGGGAATTTTTTTAATCTTTCATTCTCTGATTCCCCACCCCTTTCAAGGTTACTAGCCTTGTGGACCAAACAATTGGAATGAGAGTGAAAGCTTGATATCAGTGTTTCTGTCTCTCAAATGGAGGTCACCAATCACAAAGGGATTCTAATCGTCAATGGGAACAATTTCCATCAATGGAAGAATTAGATGCAACACAACTTCTGATCATTAGGAATAGATGTGTTCATAGCAGCAATACATGTCATAGCATCCAATATTAATAGGGGTTCTTTATTAGAAGGTGAGCGTAGAAAATTGGATGCCAATGCAAAGGGAATTAATGCTTTAGGGTGAGCCATGTCCAATGCTATCTATACGAATGTGAGGTCTTGAAAAACATCACAGGCCATGTGGGAAAAGCTATTGAATATATATGAAGGGGATAAAAAGGTAAGAGAGTAAAAGTTTCAAGTTTTGTGGAACAAGTTTGAAGGTCTTAGAATGAACCCGAATGAATCTGTTGCTGGATTATTTGATAGGGTAATTATTTTAGTGGAGGATGTGCGATGTCATAGAGAAGTTATTGAAGACATAATGATTGTGAAGTGCATCTTGCGGAAACTTCCACCTTGGTTCAATCTGAAAGTTTTAATCGTGGAAGATAAGGACCCGAAAGAGTGGACATTGGATAACCTGCCCAACACCCTTGTTGCATATGAAATGAGAAAATGATGATAATGATGCTGTGGAAACGGGGAAGTCTAATGAGGTAGTGTGGGGTCCTGAAAAATCTGAAAAGGATAATTTGAATCCCCCTTAATTTGAGAATGGATTCTACCCAATTTCCCTCAATGAATTGGGAAATAATAGGGAGAATACTCAAATTGGAAAAGCACTGAGCGGCCCACTTACCGGTTCAACATCGATGGTATGTAGCCGGTTCAGCGAGCTGCCCCCTCTGCGGAACAGAGTCGTACAAGAAAGGGAGGCACCTCCACAGGCGTGAGGTAGGACGAGCGACATGCCGGTCCACCATCACGAACCGACACTGCTGCGAGACGCACCAACTGGCCCAGACCGCGTACGCTGTCATTTGCAGAATAGAGGTGGAGAGCTGCGTGGCCGCAAAGTAGCGATTTGGTTCACGGAGTAGGTGCATTCAATGCCCCCGCGAGTTGCCGATTGACCAAGTCATCGATAAACCGGGTTTTTGGTCATGGGCCTCCACAAAAGGTGTCGCATGGCCATAGATACATCTCTTTCCCCCCTCTATAAAAGGACATTGAGGGGGAGAATTAGAGGGATCAATCGGATTCGGGTGGGTGAATTTCGGAGGAAAGAGCCTGGGATTTTGTGAACAACAAAGTTCCAATTCGTGAACCAGAACAGGTATGAAACTTGAAACCAATTAATAAGGAACCAAAAAATGCATTAAAATTGGTGAACTATGAACTTAAAAATAATAACCACAAGCCATGGCCCATTAGATAACGTACTACCCATGGACCGGGGATTTTATGCCACATTTTCAATCTGACACACTATGTAGCACCCTCCTATGTGGGCAAAGACCTAACCGGTGAACCTCCGACCGCCATCGCCCCTGGACGCCGTTGCTCGCGCGGACTCCCCCACGTACAAACCTAGTACGCAGGCCGAACCTGAAGCAGCGTACCGCCCTGGTACGCGGGAGGCCTATTAGTCCGCGTACCACCCTGGTAAGTGGATGACATGTCCAGCTGCGTAGCACCCCCTATGCGAAGGGCGCCACTCCCCATGCACCCATGCGGCCCACCGACTCCTTTGGTGTCCCCATTCCCTGAGCTAGATAAAACCCTTCCAACATGGCCCGATCCTTAGTATTCCCTTCATTGGCCTATTCATCGGCCCCAAGCCAAGGCATCTATTGAAGCCACCAGACCCATATGTTGAAACATTCAGGCGCAGCAATGCGCCACTTTCAGTTCACATACCCACTGTAGGCAAGGACAAAGGGGTTTCCCTTGGCCTTGAGAGGATTCGTGAGGCATTCTCAGGTTCCATTCCCATGGCAGTGCAGGGTCCAAGCCTGGGAGTCACCTTTCTACCTCTCCACTTGTCAGGATTGAGGGACCCCACTCACGTTCCCTTTTGACGAACGCCGGTGGTGAGCACTTCTCCCCTCTCATTGGAGTGACTGGGTATCCCTCTGGGAGTAATCCCCACACCATCCTCGACGAAATCCAATGTCCCTTCCCATCTCATCATGGAAGGTTCATTGCACCACCGCACTACTCCTACCTTACTCCAACATCAGGGAGAATGACAATCCAGTAGTCCCAACCTCCTACTCTGCTCATCGTGTTCATCCACTTCCCTCGGTAGGAAGAATGTGAGAGGCTTTACAAGTCAATAGTATTCTCTTGTTTCTCACACCGAGCATGAATTAAGTGGGCTTAGATATTTGTGATGGTCATGACATTCGAACGATGGAGGCGACTCTAAACGAACTATGTGGGTTTTGATCCCAGTTTCCTAAACAGTGTACGTAGGATGCCTCCCCGAGGTTCAATCCCAATTCTGGCCACTAACAATGTGTAAGTCCCAATAATGCCCCAAAAAAGGAAGTACGCGGGTTTTGATCCCTATATCCTATGCGGGGTACGTAGGACGCCTTCAAGTGGTTCAATCCCCATAACAGGAAACTCTCACGTATAAGCCCTAATCTTCAAAGAACTATATGGACTTTAATTTCCGACCAACTGGGATACGTAGGAATCCACCCTAAGGTGAAAGCCCGATATCTAAGTCTGATACACATCTGTCCCTATCAAACCATGTACTTATACACAAGCAGTACCATATTTGGGCCTAGGAAATAACTTCCCTTAGGTCACCCGGGCCGCTTCGGCGTAAGTCTGACACCATCTATGATCGGGCATCTCTCGCCCGGAGGTCCTTTCCACATGATGTTAAACTGTACAGATGGGTCCTTGTCTCATGACCATAAAAGGTGATGTGTCCCATTAAGTGGAACCGAACTACATTGATTCTAATTCCTCTCACGAGGATACATAGGAAGCCCAAATCACGGGTTCAATCCAAATGATCAAGTTGTTATCTTTCCTCCCTAGATGACAATAAACTCTAGAGATAATAGTTATGTGGCCTCAAACTATTGATGTCTCAATGAGTCCAAATTCCTTGGAGTAATTAATCCAGTTTTGGATGGTAATCCTCAGGCCTAAATGATTCTGAATCCCTACGTTTAGCTGACTATTTCCAACCAGGAGTAATCCGTGGATACTATTCTTGGGTATAAACCAAAGATTTGTGAACATATGAATACATCATAAATCTATAAGAGAGTCCCAGTAGAGGAAATAATTCCATATAAAAGGGGGCAATGAGCCCAAATTTCCATCGACTCAACCAATATGAGTTATTAAGTATCATTGGCCGAATCACCCGGCGAACACCTTGCTTTGGAAACCAGATCCACATATCATTGGATATGGAACCATTTGGAATTTTGAAATGAAAACGTTGCACCTGATGTGTGTGATTAAGTATAACCCAACCTTTTCTAATCAACTATTGGGAAGCATACGTTTTACCCACACCCACGGTCAAAACAAAAATGGTGAACCCGAAATGAATCTTTAACGAATCCTGACTGATTTAACCTAATCCCACTTTGTTCCCCCTTATACTCACAAGGAGGGTCGAGCAAGGTAATTATTTACACATGGGATCATGAGATTCCTCTTTTACGGGTTTGTTGTTTATATTTGTTAAAATTTATTACAGGTACCAATTAGAACTCCCTTCGATCCAATGGCATCACGGAGGAACTCACAGACGTGTACATCAAACAACAAAATGAATGGACATCCTCGACAATGAAGGACCCCATCACCTACTCAACATCTTTAATGCTGGGTCTCAGATGCGTCGATTCAAGAGTACCACTTCAATGATACTCTCCTGACGGTTGAGGCAGCCATGCAGGCCCTCCAATCTGCCAAGACCTGCCGGTCGCCTGCCCAACAACGGCCATGAAAGCAGATCTAGAAGGCTCCTGTTGCCATCTCCAACAATTTCAAGATTCTAACCCTTGAATTACACAACACGTACCACCCTTATCTTGGGGAAGCGGATGAGGTTGACATGGAGGAATTCATCCCCATTGAACAGGGGTTCCACTCTAAGTCCCCCATCGGAAGATGTCGTTGTGGGTACGCTGCGACTCGATATCCTCACGCTAAGGGGGATGTTTCCCTGAGGATCCAGGCCCATGCTCCCTGAGCTCCAAAACCTCGAACCACCCAACGAGGTCGGAAAAATTACAACCAGGGACCGGTCATCACCCTTGTCTCTGAGGAGGAGCTCCGCTACCCACTCATGGAGACATATTGGGAGCAGACACATACAACTTTCTGATCCTCCAAAGCCTACCATCTAAACTTGGTGGCATCATACGAGCATGCATGCATCCCCAATGAGCTCCATCAAGCCCATAACTCACACAGGACGGAACCCACCCAGCTAGCACCTCTCCCTGCCCAAGGTCATGAAGCCCACCAACCAGACGTGGTGGCAACCCAGCGCCTGCAGGACCAGTTCCTAGCAGATGCTCCTGACGCATACCATTCCGATGTGGTGTCGATAAAAAAATCCCTCCATCCAAATGTGGCGGAAACTAGTAAGCAACCACGTCTCCTTGCCATCAAAGTCCACTGACTCGATGTAGTGGGGAACCGACATATGTAGGGTCAGCTACCTGTGGATGCAAGTAAAGTCCAACATCCCGATGTGGCAGCAAACAGAGAGATAGACTGGAATATCCCGGCACAGGGGAAGACTCGTTCACCTTCCCCAACATAGGAGAGTTATCAGTACCCACTGAACACTGGAGGACCAGAGCAAGATATTCCTACTCTGATACTGGAATGGGCCTTTATACATGTTCTAGCTGAAGATGTCTCCCTGCATATCCTGGCAATGATGGAAGAGCAGGTATCGATCCCAGATCATATCTTGCAGACTTTCTATAATATAATTAAATTAATGGCAGTAGCAATGACTCATGCCCATGAGCCTATCTCCCCAATTAAGGCAACTCATCTAAGAGATAAGATAGCCACCTCGAAGCAGATCCACATCCCTCCTTCTACCAAAGAGGGTCATCGGCCATGTTCCGTGACACAAGGGAAACCAGATCAAACAACCTCACTCGTTACAACTGGGGGGCACCCGTCCATCATGGTGGATGCTCTTGATCAGGCATATATCCCTTCTAAAACGTAAGATGTTTGTTGGAATATCCCGATTGCATCATGGGACCCAATTATAAAGGGACCCAAAGGTGAAGGTTATTATCAACAGCAGACGGTGCCTACTGCCTGCAAGAAAGCGCCCCGAACGCACCGAAGGAAGCTGCAAAATAAAGAGAGGGTCCATGACTCCGTTATTCTAGATGATGGGGTTCCCACTGCAGCTAAGCACATATCAAAGGCTTATAACCCTACCCACCCATTACCATATTATGGGAGTATCAGTATAGTTGCGAAGGTCCTCCCTACAATGTCACTACCAGCAGGTCTGAAGGTCCTCCCTAGAGCACCCGTGGGGGCCTCCCCCATGGGAATATAATTATTGACCACCAGAGATTCTCGTTTGATGCGAGCCACGGAATCCCTCCATGTGACCAGAAGAACGAGCAGCTAGAAGGCCCTCCTCTTGCTGCGGTCCACCCTAAAGTTCCTCCCCAAGGTATACACTATAAACACTCTCTATGTAGTGGGAACATAGATTATGATATTAGTCCTCGCTATCATAGTCGCAACTATAGATTCCCTCCCTGTAGTGACACCTTGTTAGGATAAGAAGGCCCTCCCCTTGTTGTGGCCTTCCCCCAAGGTCCTCCCCAGAGGTTACATTTCAACATTCCTCTGCGCGGCCAGGAATCAGATCGTGGTGGTAGTCCTCACCACTCTGATAACGGAGGTCCTCCCCATAGAAATGTTAAGCAACTAGAAGGCCCTCCCCTCATTGTGGTACATTCTGAAGGCCCTCCCCAGGGTGTACCCTGCATACATTCTCCCTACGGTAGATGTGATCGTAGTCCTCACCATTGCATCAGTTGTGATGGTAGTCCTCGCCACCACGACCGCCATTACGAAGGTCCTCCCCACAATGGCCCCAAGAAAGGAGAAGGTCCTCCCCATGTCACAGTGTGTCTTGAAGGTCCTCCCCAGGATACACATCAAATGTCAAACCATGATGGTCATCCTCGCCATGATGGAAGTTATTGCGAAGGTCCTCCCCACAGTGACAAATCATATCGACAGGAAGGTCCTCCCCCTATCAAATCAGGCACAGAAAAGCCCTCATATGCTGAGGTAGTCAGAAGAACATGACCATGCATGTCATATTCCCTGATAGTCACCAACGACACCCTTCTTCAATCAGAAGACAGACCGGGACCACGTTTATCTGCTGAACCACCTCAGAATCACCCACATGATAATTCAATAACTACCGGCCCCACTGCCCCTAACCACACTATCGGTAAGCGTCTTAGTTAGGCCAACCAGGTAGAATAATCACTAGCGAAGAATTATGCCGACATGTTACACCTTATGAAATGACTGGGTAGGGATGATGTACCAGTTATGTTTTGGCCCACGAACACCTCCAAATTCAACATACCCAGAAATTTGTCAGAAGAATTTGTGCACAACATCCTCTCAAATATATGGACAACCCTCTGCTATCTGAAATCAATATTCCTACCCTACAATGGGTATGCAGACCATGTCAAGAAAATTGGAGACCTCCAGAGTCACATCGACCTGGAAGCTCTTCCTCCGGCATGACAAACGCGACGTAAGTGGTATAAAGGAAACCTTGAGTTAGCCTGCCTTTGTGCACTTCCCCAGTTGTGCCGCCTCATTGATGAATCTCTGATGGGAGTCTATATCACAGGATGGGGAGAACATGGAGCTCTGAATTTCACTCTGATCCCTACCAAGAAGAACCCGTTCGGCATAATGTCTTGCAACGTCATCACGTCAAGACAGCAATCGAGTGGGGTCCACTACTGGAATGTGGGTTTTTTCCCACACTTTTATACAAACGGTTTCATGAAACCGTTGGTAAAGTATGGTTTAGGGAAGCTTTTACCAATGGTTCATTAGAACCATTGGTATTGGTGTGTTTGTGGGAGCTTTTACCAACGGTTCTAATGAACCATTGGTATAGATGTAGTTTAGGGGAGTTTTACCAATGGTTCAATGAGAACCGTTGGTATAGGTGTGGTTCGGGGAAGATTTTAACAACGGTTCCTGAGAACCATTGGTATAGGTTTGGACTGAAGGTATATACCAACAGATTTTAAAAACCGTTGGTAAAATTTCCCCCAAATAACCAGCAGCTCGTCCTCTCCCCCGTTCGTGATACATAACCCTAAACGGGAGCAGCAGGTGATCTTGGAACTCCTTCAGCTGGAGCATTTTTGTGATCTTGGAGATCCATAGGCTTCCTCTTCCTCCATCTCATCCAAGGTGTTGAATCTTCTTCTGAATCTTATCATACCCATCCTATATTAGGTATTTTCTTAATTGGTAACTTATTTTTATTGAAATTTATCTAATATTTTAGTTTTTTGTTTTGATTTTGATGTGTATATGTTTTTGTTTCTGTATTGATTTAACCTATATGTGATGAGCTTTTATAGTCATTAAGATGTGTCCAATGGTTCTTTGATAATTGTTTTGTGGAGAATTAATAGATTAGGACCAGCATTAGAAGTAGCTTCCAGTGAGACCATTTTAGTATATGGGGAAACAAGATTATGATCTACAAGGGGGTGATTGAGTTGGTAGAGACCAAACATAGTTTGTTCCTTGTGTTCAAGAACCATAAATATAGTGTTCCAATTAGGTGGTCATCAGAAAAGATGTAGGTAAGATTTCCAGGTCCTGTTTCATGAAGTTGAATATGTGGCGCTATAGTGTTTTTGGATTGTTTGAGGTACTCATAGTGTATATTAAACCCTCATTTGTTCCATATTTATTTAAATTGATCTAATATCATTTTTTCACACACACCATTATATCCTCTCTAATAATATTTAGAGTGTATTTTTATTCTTATGGTGTTAAATATTTTAGTAAATGTCAATACTATCTCCTTTTATGTGTTCTAGGGGTTTAGACTGATGACATGGCTTCATTATTATTGTCGGGGTATTCTTTTCATATAAATATACCTACACTATGTCATCAAATGAATCAACTAGTTATATTCCTTACAGATTTTTATCAAATGATTCTAAAGGAGGGTTGTGTAATCATATGGGGATAGAAAAAATGTAGTTTTTGTAATTGAGTGGAAATTTTAGGTGGGAAGTTGATATGTGGACCATATAGTTTATTTGATTTTTCATACTTTTATAGAATAGATTAAACCTATTATTTTGTAGGATACCAAGGTTGTTAGGGTTTTTGTTTTTGTTTTTTATGAGGTGGTTGTGATGATACTCCCTTGACATGATGTTGAGATTGAGATAGACCAAAATCCCGGTGCTTCTCTAATTTCAATAGCTCTTAGTCTGTTGTATCCAATATTGACACACAAAATTATTTTTATAAATCAAATTTTATTGAATTGTAATCATTAAAATGTCACAACGTCAATCATTACAAAATAATTTCATAAACTATATTGTCATTTAATCTATAAATATAATGATTAAAGAGACATTATATGGATGGAAAATCATATTCATTATATCTATGAAGAAAATTATACTGTTTATCAACCCAAATGTCAAAGAAAAAAAATTATAAAAACCATATATACTCCTAAACTCAATCTTGGGAATGATACTTTATATGACCCACTACTAACTGTATTTTTAAGGATATAAATCCATAGAAAGCCAAAAAATGTCCTTTAACAGATCAATTTTTCCTAATATTTGTTATAGAGAACTTCTTCATCTATATTGACTAATTAAGATTCATTTAGTCCAAAAAAATCCATAAAATACCATCTTAAATCTTTGAAAATATAATTTTATCACCTTATAGACATGTACCTTGTATGATAATTATATTTCCCTAAAACATTTCATAATACATTTTATATACTCAGAGGGACCATCCCACTCTAAGAACCTACCAAGATTCCAATCCATTCTCATAAGTATTTCCTCATCAAACTCTAGGTGTAAAATTTTCACACCTATCACTACCCTTGTTGAAAGCCCACCGACCCCACCCCCAGACACCCGCCCACCACCCCCCGGACACCCCCATACCCCCGGACGCCCCCACCCGCTGGAAGGCCCCCCCACCCCCTGGAAATCCCCCCCCCCACCCCCTTGACACCCTCAACCCCATTGCACATCGCCACCACCCCCGTGGACAGTCCGACCACACCCCGTGGACAGCCCGCCCACCCCCTAGATAGCCCGCCTAACCCTGGACACTCTAGACCCCCTAGACAGCCCCTCCACCCCCATGGGCAGCCCGCCCACCCCCTGGTCACCCCGTACCCCCCCGGGCAGCCCCACCCACCCCCTAGACACCCCTCTCACCTCCTTGGACAACCCGCCCACCCCCCTGGACTCCCCCAACCCCATTGGACAGCCTGACCACTCCCGCGGACAGCCCGCCCACCTGGACACCCCAACCCCCCTAGACAGCCCCTGACCCCCTGGACACCTTTGACCCCCCGAAAGGCCCAACCAGCCCCCTAGACACCCCGCACCCCCTGGACACCCTGCACGCCCTTGGACAGTCCCGCCACTCCCCTGATCCTCATCCTACTCCTAATCCTGATATCCGTGAAGAAGTTAAATTATAAAACTCATGTACTCCCGACAACATCCGTATGGATTATGTATTCCTTGATCAACTTCCAATATCTTAATAGGAAATCCTTGAATATAGGCATTATAAATTCTGTATCTTATTTTCTTGTATACACTGTATTTTGTTGTATTTCATAATATGATTCTCATATAGAAAAATGTGTCAGTTATGATTTTATATAAAGTAAACAATTTTCATTTACCTAAATAGTTTTTTGATTAAACTTCAATATTATTGAATTTCTTTGAAATGACTTATTGCAATTTTTTGACAGAATGGAAAGCAGTTAGATGTACGAAACTGATCAGATTTCAACCAATTTTTGAAATAATTTGAACAGATTTCAAGATTTTACATTGGACAAGGCTTCAGATAGTGGTCGCATACACTGTCCATGTTTTAATTATGTTGGAAGACCTTGGTTGAGTCGTGAAGCAGTTAGCTATCATATAACCAAATATGGTTTCCAAACAAACTATTTTGTGTGGTATCACAATGGAGAGAAAATGGAATATTAAAATGTTGATGATCCAAATGATAGGACTTAATTGGAGAGTTTGATATATAATCGGTTTCCGTTTATTCGGCATCATGAGAAGGAAAGGATGTCCAGCCAACAAGATTTTGATACAAGCTCACATGATGCATCGAATGAAAATGATGATGTTGATAGGGTGAAAAAATTTAATGATGATGCAACGACTCCAGTATATCGGCAATGAAGTAAAATGAAAAAGACGGAATTTTTAATCCGATTTTTTCATGTAAAAACTATATATGGGATTTCAAATACTGCAATTGATTACATTCTTACCATCTTGAAGGACTTACTTCCAGATGATGGAGATATTACCTCAAACCACTATATGGCATGAAAGTTAGTTGATGATCTTGGATTGTCAAAAAAAATCATGCTTTCCCGAATGATTGCATCTTATTTTGGGAGTAAACTGCTGAAAGAAATGATTATATCAAATGTGGAACCTCTTGATGGAAACCAAATGATGATGGAACACCATCTCATGTGACACAAAAAGTAATGTGGAACTTTCCATTGATCCCCAGATTATAGAACCTTTTCATGTCTGATTAAATATCTGTAAAAATGCGATGGCATGACACCAAGAGAAAAGAGAGTAATGAAGAGTTGGTTCACCCTGTAGATGGATTTTCATGGCAGATATTTTATGCTCGATATCCTGAATTTGAAGCCGAAGTGCGTAATGTGATACTGGGTCTTTCATGTGTCAGTTTTAATCCATTTGGGCAGACGCTTACTTCGCATAGCATATGGCCGGTTTTCATACACATTTATAACCTTCCCCCTTGGTTGTGTATGAAAAATCCTTACACATTCCTGAGTATACTGATATATGTACCTCTGATCCCAGTAATGATATAGATGTATACATGCAACCTTTAATAAAATATTTGAATCTTCTTTGGGATGTGGGTGTTCCCACATACGATGCATGTTCGAAAGACATATTTCAGATGTGTGCTGCGCTTATGTGGACGATCAATGATTTTCTTACTTAGGCAATGATGTCTGGATGGAGCACAAAAGGAAAATTGTCATTTCCTATTTGTATGAAGATTACTTGATTGAGAATACTGAAATATCATCTTTGTTTTAGTTTTATGGGACATCGACGATTCTTTCCAATGAACCATCCATATTGAAACAATCGTCGAAGATTTGACAATACCGTGGAGAATGACGATCCACCTCAGTGTATGTCTGGAACTGATGTGATAAATGAATTGAAATATTTCTGTTATTCATTTGGGAAGGGTGTAATGAAATCTAGAAAGAGGAAAAATGTTTCCAATGATACCTGTTACAATTTTAAGAAGAAGTGTATATTATTTGAGTTGTCGTATTGGTCAACCAACTTGTTACGTCATTGTTTAGACGTAATTCACATTGAAAAGAATATATGTGAAATGTTGCTTTTCATAATTTTAAATGTCAAGGGGAAGAAAAAAGATGATTTACGATCTTGACGTGACTTGGTAGATTGGGGGATCAAACCATAATTGTATCCTATCTGTATCTATGAAAACAAACGGAAAGTTCCATGTGATTCTTATGTGATGACACCTACTGAATAAAATCAATTTATGGAAGTTCTATAGACTATTAATTTTCCTGATGGATATTCAAGAAATATATCAAAACGGGTCAACAGAAAAGAGTTGAAGTTGAAATATTTGAAGACTCATGATTATCACATCCTTTTGCATGAGTTAATTCCAATACCAATCCGTCATCTCTCATCCAATAATGTTAGAGTCTCAGTTATTAGGTTGTTCTATTTGATTAGATATCTTTGTGTTAAAACATTTTCCAAATCCTTCTTGCAAAAACTATTGTCAGATACACCATTATTTTTGTGTGAGTTAGAGAAAATATTCCCTCCATCATTTTTTACATGCATGTTGCATCTGACTGTCCATATTCTGACCGAAATACTTATTGCAGAACCCGTTGCTTTCCGTTGGATGTATCCAACTGAAAGAAACATGTGCACATTGAAATCATATGTTTGGAACAGGAATTATCCCAAAGGTTCTATTGTGAACGGGTACTTGGATCAAGAATGTATGGATTTCTGTGCAATGTATTTGTCTGATCTTACTACGAGAAAAAGTAGACCAATGAGAAATGAAGAAGAACAGTATGGGAAAATTGAACCCAGTTTTCCATCACTTCCTTAGAAAGGAAGAATTTTGGGATCATATACATTGACGACATTAAGCCTTGAAGAGCGAGAGATTGCACATCGCACAGTGTTGTTCAATTGTGATTTGTTCGATGAGTATATCAAGTAAGTAAATTGTATATGTATCTCTTATCTTATCTCTTGTAATTTTAAATATTTGTTAAACTATTATTATTTTTATCTACAGGGAATATAAATAATTGATATATAGAAAGAATCGTTCTTTATCTTTGAGAAGGAAAGAGACTTTGCATAGCAAAAGGTTTTCTGCTTGGTTGAAATTGAAGGTAAAAATATTTCTGTAATAAGTAAATAAAAACAATATTTAATTAAGTTTACTATTTGTTTATATTTCAAGTATCGAGTTTTCCTGCAGACTCTGTTTTTGAGGAAATAAGAGCTTTGGATTTTGGTCCTAATACCATGGTTCCTGATTGTAAATCACTTGTGATCAATGGATACAAATTTATTATCACCAAACGAGCAAGAAAGATGAGAACACAAAATAATGGTGTTATGCTAACTGCCACAAAAGACTGTTATGCCAGTTCATCGGATACTAGACCTCATTCTGAAAATGTTGGTTATTATGGAGTTGTGGAGAAAATAATAATTTTGGATTATTACTCGCATGGTCGAGTCACGATGATTAAATTTAAATGTTTTGATTCAATGATGAGGCAATGCACCTTTATTGACGATTGTGGATTTTGAGTTATTGACATGACTCACACACTTTCCACTGATGAACCATATGTATTGTCATCAATGGTGAAATAAGTTTTTTATGTCAAAGATCATCGTCATCTTAAATTTGGTGTAATTATTGAAGTAAATCCCAGACATGTTTTTGATGATGGTGATGATGAAGATGACACTATCCCTACTGCAATTGGAAGCAATCCGTTTATTACTTATGATGAAGCCCATAACTCAATTGTGAGAGTTTATTGTGAACCTGATGTTGTGTTGGGAAATATATAGAATCATATAATCGTGTTCTCACCTACATGTTTCACCTACATCATTCAGAGTGTGTATCCTACTATGTACCTTCAAACCACCATAAATCTTCTTTTAATTTATGTTTTTTTATCAGAATGGTTTTTCTATATTTTTTTGGGTTACACATTAGTTATCTGTTTCTAATTACCTCCATATTTGTTTTCATTGCCGGAAATGACACCCATTGAAGAGAGGCGACAAAACAGATAATAATCGTCGCATGGTACAGATGGGTGTTCCTCCACTCATCCCTGTTGTGAGTATTTTATTTCAAATATAAATATTTCAATAACATATAATATGATGTGTTTACTCTTGTGTTAAATTTTTTTTCAGGATCGACCCCCTAGATGAGAGATATCTGACGAGGATCCTGATATTGCTCCCAGTAGAGAGGCTGGTGGTAGGAGGGGGGGGTGTCAGAGATGGAAGATCATCTAGTGGTCCCAGTACTGAGTCAGGTGGTACGAGGGCTCATGGGGTGAGAGTTAGATGATCCACTACCACATACGTATCTTCTTCGCACCATTTTGATCCTGGCATGTCTTTAGGGACACACGGGAGATTTAGACCTCTGATGTTTACACTACCAGTTGGCCAGACATCTATGCCATCATCTTTTGCTACTGGTGCATTATCTCCGAGCTATTATATTCCACCTTCTTCGACTCCTGCTATGACATAGTATGTGGCTGAGGAGCATACATTGATGGACACTCCACCTGTACAGGATATTGCATCAGCTTCTGTACAGCCAGTGACGCCCATTGATCCTACTACCACAGGTATATTTATATAACTCTATCAAATTTTTATACCAAAATTTATTTTATTATAACTTTTACTGATATTATTTTTCTTTAATAACAAATTCATCTACAGATAGGAGGCGGGGGAGGGGGCGTAGTCGCTTGCGTGTAGTATTGAACCGCCAGACACATTTGAGGGTTGAATACAATGTTGATGGAAAAATGATTGAGAAATATGGGCAGGAATGTCGGGATTTTTTTGCGACGCTATCCAAATACTCCGAAATCATTCTGGTCAGCCCGCTCTCATGGAGAAATCTGCCACACGAAGTCAAAGATAATGTGTGGGAACAAATATGGGTAAAAAATCTATTAGATTTAATGTAGTATTTTTTTGTATTTATATGAACTAATATATTGGGTTTCAGCTTCGATTTAACATCCTTGATGGCGAAGGTGAACGGCCAACGCGTTTAAAACAGTTAGGAGAGCTTTGGAGATCTTATAAGCATGACCTATATGTTGGATGGTGTGATAGAGTGGGCATAGAGTTAGAGACATTACCGATCATGGATGACTGTCCGATAGAGAAATATCTCCAAATGATTACCCATTGGGTGACTACCAAATTTAAGGTATTAATCTCATTTGAGGTATTTAAATGAGAGTTTTCATATTTATCATTAATATAATATTATTTATTATTAAACAATATTTAGGAATATTCTGAAAAACCAAAACAAAAACATTGATTCAAAGCAATACCTCCACACTTTGGGGCACACAACTATGTCAGATCATGAGAGGCAGCTGGTACGATATAGTTATTTATAATTTTTCTTTAGGACTTTCCCTTTTTATTGTTTCCTACTTAAATTATGTGATTTATTTAATATTTAATATATGATTATACTTGCACTTTATATTGTTTCAATGTCATTACAGAAGAACAAATTTAATATTGAAGGACGTATCCCTCGAGCTAAATTGTTTTTCTCGAGTAGAAGAAAAAAAGATGGAACTGCAGTAAATGAATCAACCCAAGAAATGATTGTATGTTTTAATTTTTTTATTTTAATGTTTAATATCTATTTTGAAATTTATAAATCTATTAATATTTTGAACAGGATGCTTTAGAGGCTCTTGATTCCCATGAGCCTGAAAATTTTGGGTCACACGTTCATTTATATCAGGTTTTGGGAGAGGAGCACTCTGGTCGAGTACGCTGCCGACCTGGTAAGAATATAGTCCCGACAAGGTATTGGTCCTCTCCAGGTATCCATTCTAGTACCACCGAGTTGGAACATGTCAAGGATCATGCATGAAAGTATGATAAAAGGGTCACAGAGTTGGAATTACAAGTTCGAACGAGGGACAAAGAATTTATGAAACTGATGAAAGCTTTATCTTCATCACTTCCACCAGAGGCTAGCATGGCTTGTGAGACATTTATGTTGTTGGTGGGTGCATTATCCAATGCACCAGGTGATAGCTCTAGTGGAGGTCAAGATGATGACATTCCTGGTGATGACGAGGATCTTGAAGAGGACGAGGGCGAAGATGAGGATGAGGACGAGGGCGAGGATGGGGCCGAGGGCGAGGATGGGGCCGAGGGTGAGGATGGGGCCGAGGATGAGGATGAGGCCGACAATGAGCATGGGGACGATGACGAGGATGACGACGAGGACAGAGATGGCGGAGAGGATGAGGCAAATGATGACAGTGGTGATGGGGATGGTGATTAGGGGCAGATTGATCCATTACATTTTTGAATTCTGTGTAACTCTTTATTTTTGAACCTGGTTTTCCACTATAGGGTTTTCCTCTCCTTCATAGGTATGTTGTTATCAGATCTCTTTTTTGCACTTGATTTTTATTGAATTATTAGTCTACTACCTACACCTTTATTATTCCTTGGTACTGTGATACCCAATTTTCTAATTTGTATTACTTAGGTTTCTTAGTTAGCCATGTATTTCATGTTATGTCATTTTCACATAGAAGTGCATTTTATGTCATTTATGCCTGATAGTTTTATGCCTGATAGTAACATGCGTGGAATAATCACATGAAAATAAATGTGCTTTTGCAAGTAGTAACTTTAAATTATTGGTTTGATCATACCAAGGTCATGATTGTAGCTTTAATTTTCGTCCTCTGTTCAGGTATCACATGTTCTCCCAATGCACCTTGTCCTTAATGCCTTCACGCTTCACTATTTCAGAAAGCTGTGTTGGTAATAAAAAATTTCCGATCCTTCTGCACTTGGTTTGGATACATTATCACAAGAACTATTTTCTTTTCCTGGTTGTAGCTGCAAAAACCATTTAATTGTACTTAACTATTAATGCTTTATGAAAACATTACTTGGGACCAACACTATTGATTGTATATATAATGTTTCAAATCCACAGTAATCTTTTATTTAGGGCAGGTATATTAAAACCCTGAAACTATTAAACATCATATTTGTGCTTCAATGATTTCAAGTGTCTCCTATACATTTTATCCATTCATTATTAAGAGTTATATATGAGATTATGTTCTTTACATGTACTCTGATCATTTAAAAGTAGACCCTGTTTAAGAATAACTCAACCGTATTTTCAGATATTTTTCCTTTTCTATACACATTTTGTTACGTTACCTTTAATCCAAAATTTATATTCCACTTTCTTATACAATTATTTCCCAATTTCTCATACATAGTGTATTTAATGAATTCTTATGAATAACTGTTTCCCTAATGATTATGAAAAACGGTTTCCATATTCTTTATGGTCACCATTGTGAGTTAATATGAATAGATTCATATCTGGAATTAGAATGAACTAAATGATTCCCTGTATGATATCTAGTTTGATAAGTTAATATGGTCATCCTAATGTTAAAAAACAATCACTTGAAATATTATTGATTATGTTCTTATTTTTGTGTTTTTGAAGTGAATCAGGCTGTTTTTTAATTTCTATTCTATTCAGGGGATGATTTCTGTTTTAGTAATGGTGGATCTTCTGTGAATTTTGGGGATGCCAACTAAATTCTGGAATGCTAATTGAAGTGTTTCCAAATTTATCATAATTATTGTTTTAACATATTTCTTATACATAATTATGAATTTCTTATTAAAGTGTTTCCATATTAGTCATACATAGTATGTATTGTTATTTTTAAATTTTAGTATATCTGCATGTAAACTTATTTCATGAATGAGCAGGTGCTGGGGGAAGAGGATGGGCAGGGGGGAGGG
Organism: Viscum album; assembly: GCA_963277665.1. Lineage (NCBI taxonomy): Eukaryota > Viridiplantae > Streptophyta > Magnoliopsida > Santalales > Viscaceae > Viscum > Viscum album. Next base: position 1,038,555,121 of record OY728143.1, on the reverse strand, counting down.
GAGGGGGCTGCTGGGTAAAAAGGGTGGATAGGAGGGCAGGGGCAGGGGGCTGCTGGAGAAAAAGGGTGGGCAGGGGGGGATGGGAGGGGAGGGGAGGGGAGGGGGGGAGGGGAGGGGAGGGGGCTGCTGGGTGAAAAGGGAGTGTAGGAGGGGAGGGGCAGGGGCCTTCTGGAGGAAAAGGGTGTGTAGGGGGAGGGGAGTGGAGGGGTTGGGCTGGTTGGAGGGGAGGGAAGGGAAGGGGAGGGGAGGGTAGGGGAGGGGAAGGAAGGTTAGGGGAGGGGCTCGGTGATGGCAGTAGGGAGGGGGCTGTTGTGGGAAAAGGTTGGGCCGGGGGAGGGCACTACTGGGGGAAAAGGGTGGGTAGGGGGAGGGGAGGGGCAGGGGGCTGCTGGAGGAAAAGACTGGCCAGGGGGAGGGGAGGGGAGGGTAGGGGAGGGGGTTGCTGGGGGAAAAGGTTGGGCAGGGGGACGGGGATGCTGGGGGAAAAGGGTGGGCAGGGGGGAGGGGAGGGGAGGGGCAGGGGCTGGCCAGGTTGGAGGGGAGGGCAGGGAAGGGGAGGGGAGGGGAGGGGTGGGTCGGGGAGAAGAGGATGATGGCAGGAGGGAGGGGGGTGCGGGGGGTAGAGGTTGGGCAGGGGAAGGGGAGGGGAGTGGGCTGCTGGGGGAAAAGGGTGGGTAGGGGGAGGGGAGGGGAGGGGCAGGGGGATGCTAGAGGAAAAGGGTGGGGAGGGTGGGGAGGGGGGAGGGGCTGGGGCTGGTCAGGTTAGAGGGGAGGGTTGGGAAGGGGAGGGGAGGGTAGGGGAGGGTCTGGGTGATGGCAGGAGGGAGGGGGCTGCTGGGGGAAAAGGGTGGGTAGGGAGGAAGGGAGGAGAGGGGTAGGGGATGGGTTGCTGGGGGAAGGGGCTGCGCAGGGGGGGGGGGTTCTGAGGTGGGAGGGGGAGGTGCTGCATGTTTCATTGGTTTTGTTTCATTTTATTATTTTAAATGTATGTTACTTCAGGATTACTATTTCAATTTTTTGAGAATAAATTTTGCAATCCTGTTCCAATATAATTTATGCTTTCTACTGTGGCTTAGCTGTGCAGATGCATGGTGGGAAATTATTCAGGTAAATCAACAATTTGGTTATTATTAAGTTCAATGTGTCTTTTGTTATGGGTCTTCTCATAAAGAAAAGGACATGTCTCTTCTGCTGGGATTTATGATATGAAGCAAGAAAAAAATGGTTATTGCTGAAGTGGAATCTCATTTGGTCCCACTCATTAGTTTTAAACATGGTATAAAAAATTCTCCTTGGTTGGAAACTAATATTGTTATAAGGTGCATAATATTGATCATTCATGATGTCCTTTTCAAACAGACCTTTAGGGAGGGTGTCTTCGTTGCGGATGCATTTGGTTCTCAAGGTCCTATCGCCAATAATTGTATCATTTATCATGAATAATGGTCCTTTCCATTTATGTATAACTCCAACGTATTATTAGATATATTTCCATATCTATAAATATTTTAAAGCCTTTTAATGGAATTAGGCTCACTTATTGCAAATGTCTTATAAAACTCAACACTTACTATAAGAAGATAAAAAAAATAATGGTTTATAATATTTTGATGCATAACATGCAGTCAGAGTTATCAATGTCAGTGCTTATGAAGTGCTTCCAAGAATGAAGGAAATCATGTCCCTCCCTAAATGGTACCTTCTTGGAAATTTCATTTGATTATTTTTGCATGATCAAAATGTCATTGATGACAGAGATAGGTTGTACTCTGAAATTGATCATGAACAATGTCAATTAATTTTGATGCATTCAGCATTAGCTGTTATGCTAAATTGATGGTTCTGGTGCAGCAGGAGAGGGATTCAAAAGTTCTTAGGTTGTTTGGATTTCTGTAAACTAGATAAAAAAATCTGGTTTTGGGTTCTATAACATCTTATTACAATTTATATTGCACATTATGTAACTATCATTCCTCAAAATTCCTAACATTAGTTCCCACACAATCAGTGTTTCTATAACTTTTATTCTTTATAGACTGTTACTCATTATGTAACATTTCTTCCTCTATATCATTAACTTTTATTCCTCCATTATGTATTTGTAATTTTTTTCAAAAAGACATCATTTTAAGTGAATACAACAACTGAAAATACGGAAAACCAACCAAAGGCATTCGAATTCTATTGAAACTTTAGGAAAAATTTACATGGGTCATATATGATGTGTACGAGTAAACCCCTCCACAATCTGAGGCACGGTGTGGTCGGTATCAGTCGAAGTCTCTCACTTTTATTTGAAATGGACATGATTTTAAGTGAAAACAACAACTGGCATATAGAAAACCAACACAACGCATTCAGATTCTGTTGATACTTTTGGAAAATTGTTTGTGGGTCATTTGTGACGTGTATGAGTCAACCCCGCCTCAATATGAGGGACAGTGTGGCCGGTACCACTCAAAGTGTCTTTCTTTTGTTTAAAATGGATGCGCTTGTAAGTAAAATAAATGACATACGGAAAACTGACCAAACGCATTCGGATTGTGTTGATACTTTAGGAAAACAATCCATGGGTCATTTGTGACGTTCACGAGTCAACCCCGCCTCAATCCGAGGCTCAGTGTGGCCGACACCACTCAAATTGTCTCACTTTTCTTTGAAATGGAGAACAGTTTATGTCAAAACAACAACTGACATACGGAAAATGGACCAAACACATTCGGATTCTATTGATACATTAGGAAAAGTATCCATTGGTCATTGTTGACATGTACGAGTCAACCCCGCCACAATACGAGGCACGGTGTGGCTGGTAGCACTTGAAGTGTCTCACTTTTATTTGAAATGGACAGGATTTTAAGTGAAAACAACAACCGACAAACGGAAAACCGACCAAACGCATTTGAATTCAGTTGATACATTAGGAAAAGTTTCCATGGGTTATTTGTGACGTGTACGAGTCAACCTCGCCTCAATCCGAGGGCCGGTGTGGCTGGTACCACTCAAAGTGTCTTTTTTTTAAATGGATGCGCTTTTAAGTAAAATAAACAACATGTGGAAAACAGACCAAAAAAATTAGGATTGTTTTGATACTTTAGGAAAACAATCCATGGGTCATTTTTGACATGTACGAGTATACCCCGCCTCAATCCGAGGTGCGGTGTGGCCAACAACACTCAAAGTGTCTACCTTTTCTTTGAAATGAAAAACAGTTTAAGTCAAAACAACAACTGACATACAGAAAACTGACCAAAGGAATTCGGATAATATTGATACATTACGACAAGTATTCATGGGTCATTTGTGACGTATACGAGTCAACCCCACCACAATCTGAGGTATGGTGTGGCCGGTATCACTCGATGTGTCTCACTTTTATTTGAAATGGACAGGATTTTAAGTGAAAATGACAACCGCATACTGAAAACTGACCAAACACATTCGGATTTTGTTGATACTTTAGGACAAGTTTTCATGGTTCATTTGTGACGTGTACGAGTTAACCCCGCCTCAATATGAGGGATGGTGTGGCCGGTACCACTCAAAGTGTGTTTCTTTGTTTAAAATGGATGCGCTTTTAAGTAAAATAAACGACATACAGAAAATAGACCCAAAACATTTGGGTTGTGTTTATACTTTAAGAAAACAATACATGAGTCATTTTTGATGTGTACGAGTCAACCCCGCCTCAATCATTGGTGCGATGTGGCTGACACCACTCAATGTGTCTAACTTTTCTTTGAAATGTACAACAGTTTAAGTCAAAACAACAACTGACATATAGAAAATGGACCAAACACATTCGGATTCTATTTATACTTTAGGACACGTATCCATGGGTCATTTTTGAAATGTATGAGTCAACTCTGCCTCAATCTGAGGAATGGTGTGGCCGGTACAACTCAAACTGTCTCACTTTTATTTGAAATAGACAGGATTTTAAGTGAAAACAACAACCGGCATACAGAAAACTGACCAAACGCATTCGGATTCTGTTGATACTTTATGAAAAGTTTCCATGAGTCATTTATGATGTGTAAGAGTCAACCCCACCTCAATCCGAGAGCCGGTGTAGCCGGTACCACCAAAAGTGTCTTTCTTTTATTTAAAATGGATGAGCTTTTATGTAAAATAAACGACATATGGAAAACCAACCAAACGCATTCTTAATGTGTTGATACTTTAGGAAAATGATCCATGGGTAATTTTTGATGTGTATGAGTCAACCCCACCTCAATCTGAGGCGCGGTGTGGCCGGCACCACTCGAAGTGTCTCACTTTTCTTTGAAATGGACAACAGTTTACGTAAAAACAACAACTGAAATACAGAAAATGGACCAAACGTATTCATATTCTGTTGATACATTAGGAAAAGTATCAATGGGTCATTTGTGACATGTACGAGTCAACCCCGACTCAATCTGAGGCACGATGGGGCCGGTACCCCTCAAACTGTCTCACTTTTATTTGAAATGGATAGGATTTTAAGTGAAGACAACAACCAGCATACGGAAAACTGACCAAATGCATTCGGATTTTGTTGATACTTTAGGAAAAGTTTCCATGGGCCATTTGTGACGTGTAAGAGTCAACCCCGATTCAATCTGACGGCCGGTGTGACCGGTACCACTAAAAGTGTCTTTCTTTTGTTTAAAATGGATGCCCTTTTAAGTAAAATAAACGACATACGGAAAACCAACCAAATGCATTCGGATTGCGTTGATACTTTAGGAAAACAATCCATGGGTCATTCGTGATGTGTACGAGTCAACCCCGCCTCAATCCAAGTCACGGTGTGGCCGACAACACTTAAAGTGTCTCACTTTTCTTTGAAATGGACAACAGTTTAAGTCAAAACCACAACTGGCATACAGAAAACGGACCAATCGCATTTAGAATCTGTTGATACTTTAAGAAAAGTATCCATGGGACATTTGTGACGTGTATGAGTCAACCCCACATCAAATCTGAGGAAAGTTGTGGCCGGTACCACTCAAATTGTCTCGCTTTTATTTGAAATGGACAAGATTTTATGTTAAAACAACAACCGACATACGAAAAACTGACCAAACGCATTCGGATTCTGTTGATACATTAGGAAAAGTTTTCATGGGTCATTTGTGATGGGTAAGAGTCAACCCCGCCTCAATCCGAGGGTTGGTGTGGCTGGTACCACTCAAAGTGTCATTATTTTGTTTAAATTGGATGAGCTTTTAAGTTAAATAAACGACCTATGGAAAACCGACCAAGCGCATTAGTATTGTGTTGATACTTTAGGAGAACGTTCCATGGGATATTTGTGATGTGTAAAAGTAATCCCTGCCTCAATCCGAGGCGTGGTGTGGCTGACACCACTCAAAGTCTCTCACTTTTCTTTGAAATGGACAACTATTTAAGTCAAAACAACAACTAACATAAGGAAAATGGACCAAACGCATTAGGATTCTATTGATACTTCAGGAAAAGTATCCATGGGTCATTTGTGACGTGTATGAGTCAACCATGCCTCCATATGAGGCACGGTGTGGCCAGTACCACTCAAACTGTCTCACTTTTATCTGAAATGGATAGGATTTTAAGTGAAAACAACAATCGGCATACGGAAAACCAACCAAACGCATTAGGATTCTGTTGACACTTTAGGAAAAGTTTCCATGGGTCATTTGTGACGTGTACGAGTCAACCCCGCCACAATACGAGGTCCGGTGTGGCCGGTACCACTCAAACTGTCTTTCTTTTGATTAAAATGGATGTGCTTTTATGTAAAATAAACGACATACGGAAAACTGACCAAACGCATTAGGATTGTGTTGATAATTTAGCAAAACAATACATGAGTCATTTTTGACGTGTACGAGTCAACCCTGCCTCAATCTGAGGTGCGGTGTGGCCGGGTACCAATCAAAGTGTCTCACTTTTCATTGAAATGTACAACAGTTTAAGTCAAAACAACAACTGACATACGGAAAATGGACCAAACACATTCTAATTCTGTTGATACATTAGGAAAAGTATCCATGGGTATTTTTTGACATGTACGAGTCAAACCTGCCTCAATCTGAGGCACGGTGTGGCCGGTACCACTCAAACGGTCACACTTTTATTTGGAAGGGACATGATTTTAAGTGAAAACAACAACCGGCATACGGAAAACCAACCAAACGCATTCAGATTATGTTGATACTTTAGGAAAAGTTTCCATGGGTCATTTGTGACATGTACGAGTCTAACCCGCCGCAATCTGAGGGCCGGTGTGGTCGGTACCACCCAAAGTGTCTTTCTTTTGTTTAAAATGGATACAATTTTAAGTAAAATAAACGACATACTGAAAACCGACCAAACGCAATTGGATTGTGTTTATACTTTAGGAAAACAATCCATGGGTCATTTTTGACGTGTTCAAGTCAACCCCACCTCAATCCGAGGTGCGGTGTGGATGGCACCACTCGAAGTGTCTCAAATATCTTTTAAATGGACAATAGTTTAAGTCAGAACAACAACTTACATACGGAAAACTGACCAAAAGCATTCGGATTCTATTTATTCTTTAGGAAAAGTATCCATGGGTGATTTTTCACCTGTATGAGTTAACCCCACCTCAATCTGAGGCACAGTGTGGCCGGTACCACTCAAAATGTCTCACTTTTATTTGAAATGGATAGGATTTTAAGTGAAAACACATACCGACATACGGAAAACCAAACAAACACATTCGGATTCTGTTGATACTTTAGGAAAAGTTTCCATGGTTCATTTGTGACGTGTACAAGTCAACCCTTCCTAAATCCGAGAGCTGGTGTGGCTGGTACCACTCAAAGTGTCTTTCTTTTGATTAAAATGGATGCGCTTTTAAGTAAAATAAACAACATACGGAAAACTGACCAAACACATTCATATTGTGTTGATACTATAGGAAAACGATCCATGGGTCATTTGTGACGTGTACAAGTCAACCCCGCCTCAATCTGAGGTGCGGTGTGGCCAGCACCACTCAAAGTGTCTCACTTTTCTTTGAAATGGACAACAGTTTAAGTCAAAACAACAACTGACATACGGAAAACGGACCAAATGCATTCGGATTCTGTTGATACTTTAGGGCAAGTATCCATGGGTCATTTGTGACGTGTACGAGTCAACCCTGCCACAATATGAGGCATGGCGAGGCCGGGTACTACTCAAACTGTCTCACTTTTATTTGAAATGGACTAGATTTTAGGTGAAAACAACTACTGGAATACAGGAAACCGACCAAACACATTTGGATTCCGTTGAAACTTTAGGATAAGGATATATGGGTCATATGTGACGTGTACGAGTCAACCCCGCCTCAATCCGAGGCGTGGTGTTGATGGCACCACTCAAAGTCTCTATTTTGTTTGAAAAGGACATCATTTTAAGTGAATACAACTGAAATTTACACTCATCAACGATAGTCTCAAACTATTTTTCATGGGTTGGGTAGTTTCACTCATGGGGTCATAAGTGACGATACTCCTAAGAAAGTACCTTTTCACCATATATTATAAACAATACATGTTTAATGAAAAATTCATCACAAATCATTATATACCCAAATCTAGGATCCGAAAAAATGGGATATGAGCCAATTTCAAAGTCTTATTCAACTCTAATAGGTATTTCTCATACTATTATTCCTATTAGAATTTGATGGGGAGGTGGGGTGGCTATGCTGGTTGGGGGGTTGTGCAGGGGTGAGGTGAATTACTACCAGATGATTGTCGTCATATGAAGATTGAAATAGGGAATTGTAGTACATGACATGGTTGGAAGAGTTTGATGGTTTAATGTGTTTTTTATACTCTTTTAAGTCTGTATGTGGTTTTTTTGATATTTTTTATGCAGGTGTACGCATATAGTGGAGGGGATACTGGAGGGGGGCTGTTGTGCAGCAGTTCTGGAAAAACTCAGTACCAACGGTTCTAAACCGTTGGTATAAGAGTGCTGGAATTCTCGAAAAACACTATACCAATGGTTTAGAACTTTTGGTATAGGTGTCTTGTTCTATAAAAACACAATACCAACGGTTTAGAACCATTGTTATAGGTGCTCTGGAATTCTGAAAAAACACAATACCAATGGTTCTAAACCATTGGTATAGGTGTTCTGGAATTCTGGAAAAACACAATACCAATGGTTCTAAACCGTTGGTATAGGAGTTCTGGAAAATCTCATTACCAAAGGTTGAAAACCGTTGGTATAATAATTCTCATAATGTAGTACCAATGGTTATAAACCATTGGTATACACTGGGAGAAATTTAATAAAACAATATACCAATGGTTTAGATCAAACTCTTGGTATAAGGCTTTCCTCACGGCTTACTAACCAACGGTTTGGAAAACCGTTGGAATAGCCTATACCAACAGTTTTCTAGCCTATACCAATGGTTTAAAACCATTGGTATAAACTTCTTTTCTATTAGTGGTCCCCGTTCAAGAATGGAGACACAACCAACAGAGACAGGCCTTGAGTAATTCCCAGAAATGTCAGGCCTGACGGAAACAAGCCATTCACGAACTCTTGAATCAGGCCACGAAAGGCATACCTCATGCCTCTCGCCTAAGTGAGGCCAATCAGTATTCATCGCATGACTCCCTAGAGGGTATCTACTCATAGGTGAACTTAGAGTAGGATCCAATTAACCCTCGAATAGGGCCACACAAGATCAGGCAGGTAGAAATAGCAGCAGCCACTGCCACAATCCAGAGTCATCCCTAGCTTTCAAAACTGGGGGAATTTTTGACAAAAAATGCCCCTGTAAGACCAATAAAAATGAAAAGAGACTCAACATCCAAGGAACAATTCCAACCCCAGCCCTCAGGGATGGGGGTATTTTTACCACCTCAACAACAACCTCCCCCACGAGAATCAGTATTCTCTCGTCTAGGGAGGACAGTCAGAAGAGGAGGTTCCTGCCCTATCCCATCCTTTGAATCATCATCCACGTCAAGATGGAGGCATACCGTAAGGTCGAATCAAAGGACACTCTGTGTCGTCCTTCGTTAGGGAGTCCAAAAGTAAACTCGGGATAGGAAGGGTAGGACTAGTTAATGGCGCAGGAAATCCTCTTCTTATTTGAAAGATGACATCTCCTCCACCTCGTGATATGCATCCATCAACGCCATAGAGGATAACCCCATGGGTAACACCAATGATGATGCAAATCCGGATGGATCGGGAAATTACGGTTCCGTTCAAGCAATGATTTGGAATGAACAATCAGGTGTTCACACCAAAAACTAGAGGGCCTCCCTAAATATGGATTCCCCTCCATATAACCCTCCTCCTCTTACCCTGCGAGCTTCCAACAAGGATAAGAATGAAGTACCTGTTACCCTGAAACCACCTCCTTCTCTCGATAAAAATAATTCACTTACGCTCGAAGAGCGATTCGCTTGACAGGAAGAAGAAATGAAAGAATTAAGGCAGCTTAACGCCGAGCTACTCCAGAGGAACCGTCTCATTGAAAGAGCTTCACAAGAAGAGACACACCTTGCACTCCCATCATGTACACCTCAAAGACCAAGGTTTGACCTGGAAAACGAAACACAGTCAGGGCTTCTGCCCAATGCGGTTCCCGTCCCATCCAACTAACTAAACATTGATTCGGATGAATACTAAGACTTCCCCTTACTCATGAAGCAACTAGAGAGAGTACGTTTGAACCCTCTAAAGGTGACAAAAACGGTATACGCACCCTTTTTGCCAGCCAAGATGGATCCTCAAGCAATGCCCCAGGATATACCTTCCCATGACCGAGCCTAATAGGATTTGAACCATGGCCTTACCAACACCATTGAGGCACTGACAGCTCGATTGGAAGCACTATAAGGTCGGTGTGCTCTGGAACAACTAGTGCGAAAGCCCTACCTAGATTAGGTGAGCAACACGCCTCCTCCACCCAATTTTGGGAGCCCTGTATTCCCTATTTTCAATGGATAAGGCGATTCAGAATAGCATTTGATGCACTACACATCTTATTAAGACCCTATGATGGGAACTCTTGAACAAAAAGAAGCAGTGAAACTCAGATGCTTCGTGAAGACCTTGCAAGGATCTGCCTTCATCTGGTATATGAGTCTGTCAGCTCAGTCATTAAAAATCTGGGAAGACATTCGGCAGCAGTTCCTGTTCCACATCATCTCAATGCTGCCTAAAACAATAGTAAGCGTCCTCATGAATTGCAAAAAGAGGGAGAACGAGAGGGTCTCAGATTTCATCGCCAGATGGAAGGGTCTGGTATACTCTCTGAACAGGACATACCCCAATATGTGATGCTTTCCATATGCATCGATAAACTTTGAAATGAGCTGTGGACAATTCCCATACTGGTGGAGTGCACAACTGGCTTCCGAAATCTCTCTGCCTTTGCCCAGATAATTGAAAGCTCCTTGCCGCAGACTAATCTGATGTCCTGAAAATCCTCATAGGCTCCTGCAAAGAGACTAGTTAAAGCTGAAGCGTCCTCTATCACGCTCAAGCCTACCCCTGCGCCTGCTCCACCTCCTAGGACTCCACCAAATAATCAGAATCCCCATGTATATTAACCATTGCCTCTGCCCAAGAAGGACGATCATAGAGGGTCGAAGCAGAACCAGTTCGAGGAATGAAGACTCAAAGTGTACTCGTTCTGAGAGGACCAAGATCGCAGATACTTCATTTCCACCATGAATTGCAATTTATTCCACCTCCCAGAGCCATGGAAGCCCGATGAAGTTGGACGTGATGATAGGCCAGATTACTGTCCCTAATATTGAATGTTGGGGCACAATATTCAGGAATGTTTCGTCTTCAAAGAACTTCTTAAAAGGATGGTAGACTCCGGGAAGGTCGAGCTGGGACCACCCCCAACACATGTGACATATATTTCTACCACTGACTCTGAAAAGGGGGTGGGGTGGAAGGATGTCACTGACAATAAGGGGAAGAAATTTGATGACTGGTTGACTTGGAAGACTATCAATCGAGATTAGGGCATACACTGAGCTCAACTACAACATTCAGTGTTACCACCAACATCCCCAAATGCCGCACAACTGACAAAATCGGCCTCACAACCCTCCATGAGTTGGTCATCTAGGTGTAATTTAAAATGGAGGAGACAAGCGCAAGAGGAGTAGTCCGCAAAAAGGCCGAAGTTTGCCACAACGCTGTTAGATGTTATGCCCTCAAACATGGTGCCATGGGCACCGACCCACCAAACGACACCACCAGGGACAACCGACCTGGTTGACTTTTCATTGGAAGAGGATCTAATAATTGGTTCCATCAACATCATCCATCTAATATAATTGCTTCCTGGTGAAGGGTAGGGTTATGAACCCAAGTTCCCAACACAAGGGGATAAGAGGAGGAATCGCAGAGTCATGGGATACCAGGGGAGGCGCAGTCGCATCTGAAACCAACCCTATGATTTTACCCCAGCCCAAACGATTATTATTGCAGAAACCCATGGGAGATCCCTTAAACAGAATCAGTAGAAGAAAGAATATCCCTCAACCTTTACAAGTAGCCACTCAGGCCCCGTCATTCTACGGTACCCATTAGAGGAGGAACAATTGTCTTGCCGCCTTGTGCACACCAAAAGACTGGACGGGTCGAGTCCCAAGAATGTGGGTGAAACCGGAAACATCTGACCTTGTGGCTGATCCCTCCTCATCACATACTCCAACTCCCAATGTGCCTACTAAAACTCTCCCGCCAACGGAGAAGCATCAGACGATGGAGCATAAGTACAATATCCTTAATCAGTTGGTGTCAGTACCAGCCAAACTATCACTCCTGGATGCCCTGGGTCTATCAGAAGATCTCAGGGAGGCACTTATAGAAGCCTTGCTCAGCCCCAGGAGTTTCAACCCGAGGTAGCCACCGTTGAGATTTACCGGACAGAGACTGTCCTGACTGAATTTAATACGATGATTTCCTTCACTGACCAGGATGAAGATGCCATCATAAAAGGACACATCAAACCACTCTATGTGTCCGGTACACTACAAGATGTTGAGATCCAGAAAGTCTTTATTAACAATGGCTCTGGTGTTAACCTCCTTCCCCTACAAACACTTCATATGTTGGGATACAGTGAGGATGATCTAATACCCTCAGCCACAACTCTGTTAGGTTACGACAAGAGTGAACAGAAGCCAATGGGAAATATCAAGCTAAAAACCCATTTTGGAAACCTTGTTCTCTACTCGGAAAACCTGGTGGTTCGGCAGAACACAACATTCAATGCCCTGCTGGGAAGGCCATGGCTCCATAAGAACAAGGTTGTTACTTCATCCTACCACCATTGTATCAAGTATTGCATCCATGGAAAAGGTGGGACATTGCACATTGATAAGGCCCCTTTTGAGCTTTCTGAGTCACTCTACATTAACACCGGGTTTTATGAGCAAATGAAGAAGAAACTTTCGATCGATGGTATCGACTGGATATCCAATCCAAACGGCCTGGAAATGGTTCTTAATAACACCCTCAAGAAACTCATTGAAGATTACGTACTTCTCATCAACCATGTAAATAGAAAGAGTTCATGTCCAGACGCGCACTCAGCTATCCTAATGACTTCATCCATGACGCCCAAGCATAGCAGTTCATAAATGACCACTAACAATTAAATTGGGGGCGAATACTTGAGAGAGGACGCCCACAATGCCTCGCCTCCGGACTCCAAAGAGCTCATGCCGAGATCTCTCCCCCTATCAGATCAGGAATATGAGAATGTGGGGGAAGAAGAGGAGTATGATCTCATGGATTCACCTTCCACATTTGAGGAAGGGGTCTCCACCACTATGGAAGAGATCAAGGAAATAAAACTGGGTACTGAGGAAGACCCAAGGCCCACTCTTATAAGTACAACCATATCTCCTGAGGAGCACGAGGTATATACCTCTTTCCTGAGGCAACATCATTTTTTTCACCTAGAATTAAACAGAAATGTCGGGACTCGATCCCGATGTGGCGACGCACCACATAGGTCTTCCAGAAGACCACCAGGGCTATAAACAAGCCGCGAGAAGGACATCCCATATATGCTGCCAATATAGAGGCTGAATTCAATATGCTTAGTAAAGAAGGCTTCAATCGAGAGGTCAAATACCTCGTCTGGGTTGTCAAAATTGTCCCTATCAAGAAAAAAAATGGAAAAATCCACGTCTACATCGATTTTAGAGATCTCAGTTGGCATTGCCCGAAATATTATTTCCCCATCCCAATCACTGAGTTATTAATTGACGCAATGGATGGGTATGAGGCTCTCTCCTTAATGGACGGTTATTCTAGGTATAATCAAATCAGTATGGCCCAAGAAGACGAAGAAGCCATTGCCTTCAGGTCCCTTCAAGGATTATTCTGTTACTTGGTCATGCCCTTTCGTCTAAAGAACACTGGTTCCAAATATCAACGCGCCATGCATCGTTTCTTTAAACCATTCTTGGGGAGATTCTTAGAATGCTACGTGGATGACTGGGTGGTTAAATCAAGAGAGCGATCAGATCAGCAGTCATACCTTGAAACTTTCTTCCACAAACTTCGACAACAAATCCTGAAGATGAACACCTTGAAATGCGCCTTCGGGGTTACCTCAGAAAAATTCCTTGGCTTCGTTGTATGCCATCATGGCATCGAAGTCAATCCTGAAAAGGCAAAGGCCATCCTTGGTTTACCACCTCCCCATAATCTCACTAAGTTGATAGGATTCTTAGGACACATGGCCTACATTATGCGCTTCATAGCCACCTATAGGGTAATTGTTTTCCCTTCACCAGGTTGATGAAAAAGGGGGTTACGTACCAATGGACAGATGATTTCCAAGAGGCATTAAATAGCCTAAAAAAGTACCTCGTAAGCCCACCGGTTCTCATTCCCCCAGTTGAAGGAAGACCTCTTATCCTATACGTGACATCCCTAGAGCAGTCACTGGGAGCCTTCCTTGCACAAAAAAAATGACGTCGGCAGTGAAAACAGTCTCTATTACATTAGTTGAACCATGATCGACAATGAAACTTGATACTCAAATATCGAGAAGAGTTGTTTGGTGTTGGTATTCATAGTTCAAAAATTGCGACATTATCTGTAGCATCATGAAGTCTATTTGGTCTCGCGTAGTAACACACTCAAGTACATCCTCATCCACCCGATGCTGACCGGGAAAGTATCCTGATAGGCATTCATCCTGCAACAGTTGGTCATCCAGTTTGTGCCTTAGAAAGTGATCAAAGGTCAGGAATTAGAAGAATTTCTGGTAGAGCACCCCTCGACAGGGACCACCGCACCAGACGTTGAGCTACCTGATGAAGACATCTTCTCGGTTCAAGAAGAGTTCCCAACATGGGAGATGTACTTCGACGACACATCCCGAATCTCTATGGGGAAGCAGATGGAGGATCCCAAATTTAACAAGGTGGGTTTGGGGATCAAAATCATATCCCCAGAAAATGTAGTCTTTCCATATTCCTCCTCCTGTCAGAAGGATTTACGAACAATGAAGTAGAGTATCAAGCCCTCACTGCAGGCCAGGAGCTCGAACTCTAGGAACAGGTACCACACCTTAAGGTAAAAGGTAAATCAAAACTGGTCATCAAGAAAGTCAATGGTGACTATGCTATTAAAAAGCAGGAGATGATTCCCCTATTTTACCATGTCTGAGGGTTAATGGAGGAATTATCCACAGACCGAATATTGACCTATATTCCCCAGTCTCATAATGACCAGGCTGATGCATTAGATAATGCGGCCACAACCCAATCTTATCCCGACCGAGATAAAACAATATTCAGTATTTCTCATCATCGAATGGTCATTCCATTTGTTTAGACTAAGATGTAAGATATCATCAAAGTCAGTCCTGTCCCTTAGCCATATGATCCTTCCACTAGCTGGATGACCCCCATTTAAAACTACCTTCAAAGGGTATAACTTCCATCAAACAGGGTTAAATGAGAAAAAATATGGAGAAGGGAAATCAACTTTGTCCTATATGGCGGCACAGGTCAGTAAGAGGTCCTCTACAAATGAGGGCTCGATAGATTCCTCCTCAGATGCATTGATGGAGAAGAAACTCCTGCTTTCATAAATGAAGTACATGCTGGAGTATGTTGAGCACATAAGTCCGGGACTAAGATTTCCCATCAGGTTAGAATGCTTGGGTACTATTGGCCCACCATGGCACGAGATTGTGAGCACTTTACTGCAAAATGCAACTCCTGTCAAATTCATGCCAACTTCATTCACCAACCCCCAGAGTTACTTCATCAAGACAAGTTCTCCTAGAAATTTTCCAACTGAGGAATGGACATCGTGGAACCATATCCTCCTACCACGGCCAAAAAACTGAAGTATATCCTCACAGCAACCGACTTCTTTTCCAGATGGGCAGAAGCTGTACCACTGAAGGAAGTCGGGGCAAGAAACATTTTCAGCTTTGTGTAAGAAAATATCATCACCAGATTTAGCATCCCTTATATCATACTGATGGATAACGGAACCGACTTCTGCTCTACTGAATTGGAGAAACTATACCAAGAATATGGTATCATCGATAACCACTCATCCCGCTACCATACAACGACCAACAGACAGATATAGGATTTCAACAATACCCTATCCAACATTATCCAGAAAATGGTGGACAAGGATAAGAAATCATGGTTGGATAAGCTCCTTCATGAATTATGGGCTTATCGAATCACAATCCTCAACGATACTTGGGACACTCCATACTCATTAGTATACAGAACAAAAGCGGTCCTGGCCATTGAGCTCCAATTTCCCTCGCTCTGTGTTTCCATTTGTGAACAGTTATCCAACGATGAGAAATCAGAGAACTGGCTAGGTGAATTGGAACAACTAGATGAGATGCAGTTTCACAAATTTCACCATCTGGAAGTATATCATTACTGGATCGCAGGATCCTTCAATAAAAAGATTCATCTCCGGTCATTCTGGGAAGGAGAATAGATGTTAGTCCTCTGGACCCCAATGATACCTGGAAAGAAATCTTCAAAGCTGGAGCCCAAATGGGAGGAACCATATGTTATACACATGGTCTACTCCAACGGATCATATGTCATGATCTCCATGGATGGGCCTTTCACTACCACTCCCATGAATGCGAGGTTTCTGAATAAGTATTTCATATAACCAAAAGTAGTTATCTTCTAAGATGAAAGATGTTAAACTTCCAAGCACCTATCGTCGAAGTTGCAGGACGTCAAACTGCCAAGCCCCATCAGTCCAAAGTCTCTAACCCTAAACATAGAGTACATCGTCCTCTCCCCATGACGTTAAACTGAATGGATTTTAGATAACTACGTACGGATTGATTCCTGCCCTTACAGGATACGTAGCGATTCTAGGATTCTGTATCCTAGCCCAACCATCCCCAAATAAAGTTAAAAGTTCCTTTTTCCCCCATGTATGGACCAACCCTACGTGGGTTGTATCCCTTTCAGAGAACTATGTACGACATGATTCGCGTCTTTGCAGGATATGTAGCGATGCCAGGATCCCACATCCTAGCCCAACAACCCACAAATGAAAAAAATTCCCCTTTCCCCCGTGTATGGACCAACCCTATACGGGATGTACCTCTTTCTAAGAACTACTTGTGGCTTCATTATTTCTCTCACAGGATACATAGTGACACCCAGACCCCATGACCGGTTCGAGCCACCACCTTAATCCCCACCCTCTTGGAATGACTATTCCCACGTTACACAAACGAGACTTCCACCATTACTCATTTCTCAAAATGAGTATTACTCAAATGTGCTTAGGAATTATTGTTGGGACCCTTTGCACGAACAAAACTGCATGGATTTAATAGAACTATATATTGCTTGATTCCTACCTTTGCAGAATATGTAGCGACGCCGGGATTTCACTTCCTGGCCAAGCCACCCCCGAATGAAGATTAAAAATTCCCCCCCCGTGTATGGACCAGACCTGCACGAGGTGTATTATCTTCTAAAGAAATACATACGTCTTGATTCCTACCCTCCAGGATGCATAGTGACACCCGAATTCCACACCCTAGCCCAACCACCCCAAATGAAGCTAAAAATACCCCCTTTCCCCCATGTAAGGACCAAACCTGCACGGGGTGTATTCCTCCACCTTACTGCACGACGTTAAACTTAATGGATAAGGAAAAAAAATTTCATTTCCCCCATATGGACCAGACCTTCACAGGGTGTATTTCACAAAATAACAACGTGTGGATTGATTTTTACCCTCGCAGGATATGTAGAGACGCCGAGATCTTATCTCTAGCCCAGCCGTCGTTTTTCTCGTCTGAGCTGCAGGACTTTAAACTGCCAATCCTCAATGGTCCAAACTCTATGACACTAAAATATGAGTATTTCGCCCCCAACGCATGACATTAAACTGCATGAATTTCAGAGAACTACAAATGACTTGATTCCTGCCCGTGCATGATACGTAGCAACGCCAGGATTCGGTATCCTGGCCTAGCCATCCCCGAATAAAATTAAAAGTGCCCTTTTTCCACCGTGTACGGACCAACACTACACGGGGTGTATTCCTTTCAGAGAACTACGTGCAGCTTGATTTCTGCCCTCGTAGGATATGTAGCGATTCCAGGGTCCCCCATCCAGGCCCATCCACCCACTGAATAAGGATTAAAAATTCCTTTTTCCCCCGTGTATGGACCAGACCTGCATAGGGTGTATTATCTTTTAAAGAAATACGTAAATCTTGATTCCTACCCCCGCAGGATACGTATCTACACCAGAATTCCATATCCTTGCCCAACCATCACCATATAAATCTAAAAGTTCCCCTTTTCCCCCATGTAAGGACCAGACCTACACGGGGTGTATTCTATGTCCTTACCGCACGAAATTAAACCGTATGGATAAGAACGAAAAAATAATTTCCCCTTTCCCTCATATGGACCAGACCTGTACAAGGTGTATTCCCCATAAAAGAACTATGTGTGGCTTGATTCTTACCCTCACAAGATACAAAGTGACACCATGATTTTATTTACTAGCCAAGCTGCCGATAAAAGAAAAATCAAGTATACATACCCCTCATCCTTACCGCATGACGTTAAACTACACATAATCCCATTTTCACGTCAGTTCATCTTTTTCCTCACCGCATGCCGTTAAAACTGCACGGACATCATCCTCACCGCACGATGATAAACTGCATGGACATCATCTTGACCCACCCAAGATATACGGCGAAACAACATGGGAATACTCCCTACGCATTTGGATGCATCCCCTCTATACATCAGACTCCACAACCCGGATAATTGAGGATCTTCATAATCATTCATGGCCATCGAATGTGTAATGTCATAGACCCGTGGACACCTTTATATCACTATGCATACCATGCCTTCAGCATCTATGCATATTGATAGCCCCTAGCCCGTCTACCAAAGGAAATATTTCCTCATGCGATACTCTTCCTATCTCTGTATGCTTACCGGCCTCAGATCCCCCATATCATATCTCTCGATCCAAAAATTTATGGAGCAGTGGATTAAAAGTTTGTTACCTTCTCACATCGAAACGTTGCCGGGGTATCCCTATGTGGAAAGCCTATATATCCGCCCGTGGTTCACATGACGATCTATATCTACAAACATCATGCCAGGGCTAGGCTACTAGGACCCGATGGGAAATTGCGGTAAATATGTTTCTTGTACGCTTGGACACCATTATCACCATATGTTAAACTTTGTGATATGAGAAATCCCAGATTTTCATAATCATCCTTGGAGATCAGAAGTACAAAGTTATTGACCCGTGTAAATTGTTGTATGACTATGCATACCATGCCCTTAGCGGCTCTGCATATTGATAGCCCTTAGCCCGTCTACTAAAGGAATGATTTACTCATGAGAAACTCTTCCCATCTCCGTATGCTTGTCGGCCTCAGAGCCCCGTACCATATCTCCTAATCCGGGAAACCCCAGAGTTATAGTATACACCCTCAATCCCTCGCACTTCTTTAGAGTATACCGGAGCATCCCAACCCAATTTCCCTCTAGGTGATTGTAGAAATAGTCACCCCATGGTCCAAACCCTATGAACGGTAAACTAAGAGTACTTCATCTTTACCGCACGACGTTAAACTTAATGGAGCAAAGGTACACCCCCATGTGCAAGATAAATCAGCATAGGGAACTCTCCGAGCTTTAACAGCTACCAGGGATGAACAGCCCCGACTTGTCCAGATATTTCCTTACCAAATGACAGACTTCGTTGCCCGGACAATCGTGGATCCTCATAATCATTCATGGCCATCGGATGTGTAATGTCATCGACCCATGGACACCTTTTAATGACTATGCATACCATTCCCTCAGTTGCTCAGCATATTGATATCCCCTATCCAGTCTACTAAAGGCAAGATTTCCTTGGGCGATGCTCTTCTAAGATCAATACGCTTACCGGCCTTATAGCCCCCATATCATTTTTCCTGATCCAAGAAGCCCCGGTACAACGATTAACACCATCAATCCATCTCCACATCTGGGACATGCCGAGATATTCATTCCCAGTTACATTCTAATCAAGAGTGGCCTTTGCAACAACCTCCTTACCGCATGACGCTAAAACTACACAGAGCATGTATTTGACGCTTAGTGTGAGGCTTCAAAGACCAAGCATTAAATATCATGGGAAATACCTCCAACTACAAGAATTTTTCACAGATTTAGAAATTCACCCCCATTCTTGCGGCACGATGTTAAACTGCACAATATGTTTAATAATTCTCTCTGTCTTTACTAAAAGATGTTAAACTGCATGGAATCCGTCCTCACCGCATGACATTAAACTGCACTGATTTAGTAATAATAATAATTCCTTTCTTCCTTGTCGCATGACGTTAAAATGCATGGTCAAAATCTGTTATGGGTTCAGTCAGGAATACATGTTTCCCTCCTTTCCTCAATGCATGGGCCAGACCTGCACAAACCACCATCTCACACCATCTTGAGAAGGGATGACTTTACCCATTCCTGAGAAATTTATCATAGATGTTTCTCCCATGTCTAGGCACCCTCTCCTGATAAATCACACTCTGTACCCAGAAAGATCCAAATCCTTGCAAGCTACCCCTGGTGGTCCTGAATCTCAACATCCATGAAGTTGCTCTACTATCCAGAGAATACAATCATTGACCTAAGGACACCTTTGCATGACTATTCATACCATGCCCTTAGCGGCTCTGCATATTGATTTCCCCTGGCCCATCTACCAAAGGCAAGATTTCCGTAGGAAATGATTATCTCCATATGACTTTTGGCCTATGAGACCCATATCCATCCCAGGATTCGGAAACCATCTGGGCTACAGTTTACCAACCTCATTCACAACCTTTCCTGGATATGGTATAACATATCTGATGAGATTACTGAGAACTAGGAAAAGTCGTTCCATTTTAAGGAATATCTCAACTGCATGACTTTAACCTGAACCAAGCTCCAACCATCCATCACACTAGCTAAATGTGTAGGATAGGGACCCTTCATCCATAGTCTTGATTAATACTGATGTTCCCAAACCATTTCAGACGTCACATAACCTATCTGAGCCACCCCTAGTGGTTTTCATTATTCTCCAAGCCACCCATGGTGGTTTCCATAATTTGAACATCCATGAAGTCTTCAAGCCATCTGAAATGGAAATTCATTGACATAAGGAAACCTATGAATGACTATGCATACCATTACTTCATCAGATCTGCATATTGATCACCCCTGGCCCATCTAACAATGTCAAGTCTTCCTTAGCCGATGCTTTTCTTACCTCTGCATGCCGATACGGCTCCCATGCCTTGCGACCTGCCCTACATGTTGTTCAAATCTAAACATGTTCACCCCATGTGTATCTGAATGGTTTTACGAGACATTCTTAATCAACCAAACGACATCGGGGCCCTCACCCCACCATATCTGCTCAAAGATGTTCGAGCTAAAACATCAGTAATGATAGTCTTTTCTGCAAGAATTTGAACTGCTCACAAAAAGAGGTGCAAAGCCCGTTAGGCCAAAAACCCAAAAAGGGCTACCTAAGAAAAAGTCGAGCCATACCCACTGGGACCACACAAAATGGGCCAAAAAAAAATTAGGTTATTGACGGAAAATGAAAAAAATTTGTGGGGTTTTCTATGAAATCCTAGCAATAGTCAAACTATGCTCATTGGATCCCATGGTCCAGGAAAATAGTAGAGCTTGTTTCTATTTTATCATTTTCATGAATGATGATTAACTCTGATGTAGTGAGTTGTTATTTATACAACAGTCCTTCCAATAACAATCAAATTTTAGAGCAAGGAAAGATCAATAGCAGATTGTATTCCATTTAGACGAAAAGGGAGGACGTCCACAAGCCGAAGTCTCTCCTTCGCAGTAGCAAAGGAGGCAAAAAGGTGTGTACATAAATAGATCTGGAAAACACAAAGGATCTTGGATCTCTCCCCTATTAGATCAGAAAACGTGCGGAAAAAGTTATTGCAAGTTTTCTCCAGCACTGCCTTCTCCCTGGCCTCAACATCAGCCACCGAACAAGTATGCCCCACTATTGTTTGGATATCATTGATTCTTTTCCTGGTAGCTTTAAGGTCACTAGTCAAAGATGAAAACTAATCCCTCAGCATTGCTTCTCGAGCTTTACATTCATGCAGTCTAGTAGATAGGGCAGTTTCCTGATCTTGAGCTCTCCCCTATAGTGTTATCAGCGGATGGAGCTTCATCATAGCTTCCTCAAAAGCTCAGGTCCCGCAATGAGAGGCAGAAAGGTGAGCATGTTTCTGTTCACTAGGGGCAACATACCCATGGGAAATGACAACCTGGAATGCATGAAAATGCAGTTGTCGATAGTCGAATCCTCCTGACCCAAAACCTATAAAGAGTTGTCGAAGGGTTTCAGTTTTAGTCTCTATCTCAACCAGAGGAGTTTCGGAAACAATCTCACAGATCCGGCACCAGGCCGACCATCGCACTGCTCGGTGGTCCTCCATGACATGAGGATCTTTGGTATCCTCGCTAGAAAACACATGAATGAAGTTTGGCATTGCGGTTAGCTCAGACATGTGTGCACTAGAATATGGTTCCAAGACTGGAGGGCTAGGAGCTTCTAGCCCTGGCTCAAGCTTGGGAGTTGAGCTGGTAAGTCCAGTATAGACCGTCAGAGCTTCGGGAATTGCCTCATAGGGTCCCCAAGTCATGGGGTCATCCTCATTTACATCCAAAAGAATTGGATCTTTCTGAACTTCATCCATAGAGGGGTTGGAAAAGGAAGATCCCTTGAGCTAATTCGACCTGCGAGTCGTGAATGAGTCCTCCCTCAAAGCTGAAGAAGAATTGCGGTAAGCATTGTAGCCGTAGTATCACCCAATTTGAGAAATTTCTGGATAGCCTTCCCCAGGATCCCATCTGGATAATGCTTTATCCTCATTCTCTCATACTCTAAGGATAGGCTAGCAGCCGCTCCTATATTAGGCAATGGAATCCTTATGCCAGATCCCTCCCACATCAACATCAACCAACATTGACCGAGAATGGCCAGATGCAATCCTTGGGTCCAAGGATGGGGAAGGGAATCCTGGAGTTGCATGCATCCAAACTGGTGAGAAAAACGATATGGGTCATACAACTCACACCGAGAAACCCCATCAATCCGAGCAGATAAAAACCCATCCCATAGTGAAATCATGTAAGAACTCTCTTCTAAGATCCCACTACAAACGTTAACCACAACACCGAAAGGAGTGGTGGTAGGGAGTGAAAGAAAACTGGGAAATGTCACTCAGAAGCTTGACGATGTCATCATATCTGAGGGACTTTAGACGAACTCGAGCTATATCAAGCAGGGTATGCCGAAGAGTAGGAAGCGGAATGCCAGTGTTATGGTGATACTCATATCAGTGGAAATGGTCTACTACCCAACCATATAAGAATTGAAATGGCCCACTCAGACGATATGGGAACTCTCCCGTCCGCATCTAGCTCAGTAATTCATAAATACGAGCCAAAGTGGGTACGTCCAGATTCATCGGGCGGCCTCCCGCTATCTCAGCTGCCATCCTTAGGGTGAAAGCCCTGATGCCTAGGTTGACATCACGATATGGGAATAGTCACCCGCTCAAAAACATGGAAAAAATACCTTCCAGACTGAGCATAGGAGGAACATTGTGTCACACCTTATAACGCCATGAATGATAGTCGCTCGCCTCCAGAACTGCCCAGTATGAACCTGGGATAGTTCTTGATTGTTGAGAAGGGTGTGTCTTGGGGCACATGACTTTCAGAATAAGACCGGCGGCCTCCAGAAATAACCATATCTAGGTGATGTAGGTAATATGAGAGCGGGCACTCAAGGGCCATCCCAGTGACCACTCTACCATAACCAACAGGTCCCTCACACACGAAGGCACCCGTTCGACATAGTCCAATGTGTTAGTAGTGGGAAGAAACTCTTCATACATCACACAAATGATCATAAGCCCTCTTAGTTGGTATATTTCCCTTGAACTAATACTTACATCACCATGGGTGAGGTAGAAAGTGTTAGTGCTCGAACACCAATGACTGAGAAAGTCAGGCAGGATCAAAGATGGTGGGTAAACACCAAACTGGGAAGCCCACACTACGGACTACAGATTTACCTCTTCCAGCGACTCGAGAAAATTCCCTATAATGATAATGGACCTAGAAGGCCCATGCCCAGTCATTTGAAAACATCCCACCAGACCTAAGATCCCACCTGTGGATCCATCCCGCGTCAGGATCCACTCAAGAAAGGTTGATCAAGGAGGGGTAACTCATGAGGATGACCTATTGGGAGAATCCCTTAGTGTACTAATCACTTTGAGTCCAGAAGGAGCCTCTCAAAATGAATGTGTCTTTCGGATTAGAATCACAGATCGTCTCTCCTGACTGGGCGCAGTTTGCTTGAGCGCACTTAGGCGACACTTCCAAACAAGGGGACAGAAGACCTGAGAAGATAGGGGGATATGGACATCTCCATGATGGTCAGAACCATAAAGCGGAAGACGATTTCATAACTGATAGCCCAGAAGTTCGGGGAGCGTAAGTCCTTCAAGACACCATCAATGCGAATGATCAGTTGGCTAGGGTCTTCTTTGATGCCCTCAGCTCTATGGATCATAGCTAGATGTCTCCCTGGACCTATCGGAAGAGGCTCAGTAGCAGGACTGGGTGCGGGTCAAGGAGGAACCATATTTTCTACCTATATTATAAAACCGGAAAATAGGTTAGTCCAAAATAATAAAATTTGAAAAAATACCAAGTATATGACAAAGGAATCTATCAAGGAGCCTTCATGAAAAAATCCGTAGTCTTGCCTCAAAAGGGCTAGTTCGCAATGGATGAATCCCACGTACAAGCCCTATGCAGAGCATGTCTGCAACACTCTGGCCCATGGAGTGTTGGCCAGCATGCCATAATCTAGGCTACTCTGTGGAATTTCAATCCAAGATTTTAATGTTTATGTTCGGAAGAATTAAAAAATTTCAAAGGCTGGATTATTACAATCCATGGACTAATCGAAACAGCGTAGAGATTTCCTAAGAGGCTCCTCAGGCATAATTTTTAATTTATTAAAAGTTTTAAATCATATCTGGGAAATTGTTGCGCAGGTGGAGGCAAGCGCGAACAAGGAACGGTTCACCAAAACAGACGATGGTTCGCGGATGAGGAGTTTCGTGAAGGAGCAAGTGCGGAGAGACAAAAAGGGAGATCTGTTTTCGCAAATTATCTGGTAAAATACAAGGGTAGGGGACCCCTTATTTATAAGTATGGCCCCCTACCGGGTCCACTCCCCTACCGAAAACTATCCATGTTTCAGGACCACTCTAAATCGAAATATCCTCCTCATCGTTCTGATCGGACCCCATTCTGATGGGGGGAATTTGTAGGGTCTTGAAAAATCCGCAAAGGAGAATGGGAATCCCCCTTAATTTGATAAAGTATTATAACCAATTTCCTTCAAAGAATTGGGAAAAAATATAGAGAATAATCAAATTGGAAAAGGACAGACCGGCCCGCGTACCGGTTCAACATCGATTGTACGCGGCCGGTTTAGGGAGCCACCCCCTCCACGGACCAACGTCGTTCGGAAACGGGAGCCAGGAACTCCTCCACGGGCACGAAGAAGGACGAGCGACAGGCTGGTCTACCATTACAAACTTCCCCAGCCTTGAGACGCACCAACTGGCCTAGAAAGCATACGCTTTCATTTGCGGAACAGAGTCAGAGCCCTTTGCGGACACAAAGCACCAATTTGGTTCGCGTATGAGGTGAATTCAATGCCCCCATGAGTTGCGGATTGACCATGTCATCCATAAACTGGGTTTTCGGTCATGGTCCTCCACAAAAGTTGCCTCATGACCACAAATACATCTCTTTCACCTCTTTATAAAAGGACATCGAGGGGGAGAATAAGATGGATCGATCAGATTCAAGTGGAAGAATTCTGGAGGAAGGAGCTTAGGATTTCGCTAATAGAGAAGTTCCAATTCACGAACTAGAACAGGTATGAAACTGGAAATGATTTAATAAGGAACCAGAAAATTCATAACAAATTAGTGAACTGCGAGATTAAAAATAAAATCCACGAGCCATGGCCCCTCCGCAGATGTACTCCCCACATACCAGGGAGTTTATGCCTATTTTTCGATCCGTCGCACTGTGTAGATCCCTCCTACGCAGGTGAATCCCTGACTGGAGAACCTCTGACCGACGTTGCCCCCTGGCCGCCACTGCTCGCGCGGACTCTTCCTCGTACCAACCTAGTACATGAGCTGAACCCAAAGCCGTGTACCGCCCTGGTACGTAGGATGCCTATCAGTCTACATACCACCCTGGTATGTAAACATCCTCTACAGCCGTGTAGCACCCCCCTACGCGAAGAGGGCGCCTCCTAATGCACCCATGTAGCCCTCCAACTCCTTCGGTGTTCCCATTCACCAATCCAGATAAAACCCTTCCAACCAAGCCTGATACTTTTGAATCCCATCATTGGCCTCTTCATCAGCACCGAGCCATGGCCCCTACTGAATCCACCAGACCCATATGGTGAAACCGTCAGGCGCATCGGTGTGACAATTTGATTTCACATACCCAGAGTAGGCGAGGACAAAGGGGTTTCCCTGGCCCTTGACCGGAATCGCAAGGCATTCCCAGGTTCACATTCCCACGGTAGTGCAGGGTCTAAGCCCGTGAGTCCCCTTTCTGCCTCTCCACATTCCAGGATTGAGGGACCCCGCTCGCATTCCCTTTTCAGGAGAACCGACGGTGATCACTTCTCCCCTCTCCTGGGAGTGGCTGGGCACCCCTCCTTGAGGAAGCCCCACACCATCCTCGATGGAAGCTAATGTCCCTTCCCCTCTCATCACGGAAGGTTCATTGATCCACTATGCAACTCCTACCATCCTCCAACATCAGGGAGAAGGAGAGTCCAGTAGTCCCATCCTCCTCCTCCGCTCGTTATCTTCCTCCCCTTCCATAGGTAGGAAGAGTATGTGAGGCTTTCCTAGTCTAACGCATTCTATTGTTTCTCACACCGATCATGACTCACGTGGGATTAGAGATTTGTGATGATCATGAGATTCTCCCGATGGTGGAGGCTCTAATCCAACTACATGGTTTTTGTTCCCTGTTTCCTAAACAGGGTATGTAGGATGCCTCCCCGAGGTTCAATCCCATTTTGTGCCACTAACCATGTCTAAGTCCCAATCATGCCCTGAAAAACAAACTACATGTGTTTTGATCGCATTCTCCTAAGAGGGGTACATAGGATGCCTCCTAGAGGTTCAGTCCTAATAACAAGGAACTCTCATGTGTAAAACCTAATCTTTTAAGAACTATGTGGACATCGATTCTCAACCAACCGGGATACGTAGGAAACCTCCCTTAGGTGCAGGCCCGATATCTAAGTCTGATACACATCTGTCCCTATCATACCATGTCTTTATACTCTAGAAGGTCCATCTCCGGGCCTAGGAAATCACTTCCCTTGGGTCTTCCGAGCCGCTTCGGTGTAAGTCCCACACCAAATTTGATAGGGCATCTCTTGCCCGGAGGTCCTTGCCACGTGACGTTAAACTGTACGAATGGGTCCTTGTCGCACGACCTTAAATGGTGATGTGTCCCATCAAGTGGCACCAAACTACATGGATTTTGATTCCTCTCATGTGGATACGTAGGAATCCCATATCACGGGTTTGATCCAAACGCTCAAGTCGTTATCTATCCCCCCTGGATGATAATAAACTCAAGAGTGCCCAGTTATGAGGCTTCAAACCAGTTCCATCTCAATGAGTCCAAATTCCTCAGAGTCATTAATCTAATGAGGGATGGTAAACCTCCGACCTATATGATTCTGAATCCATGAATTTAGCTGACCATTACCAACCATGAGTAATCTGTGGATACTATGATTGGGTGTAAACCAATGCTTCTCGAACAAATGAATATGTCTTAAATCTATAAGAGAGTCCAGGAATAAGAAATATTTCCCCCCAAAAGGGTGCGATGATCTGGACTTCCCATCCTCTCAACCAATGTGAGTTATTAAATATCATTGTCCGAATCACCCAGTAAATTCCTGCATTTGGAAGGGAGGTCCACATATCATTGGATATGAAACTTTTGGACATTTTGAAATGAAAACGATGCACCTGATGTGAGTGATTAAGAAGAAGCCAACCTTCTTTAATCAACCGTCGGGTAGCACGCGTTTATCCGACACTATCGGTCGAAACATGTGGCATTCAAGTCCATGAAAAATCTCACCATTGAGGATTCTCAAGAATAATAAGAGACAAATGAGGTGATGTCATTACTTTCCTCAAATATTGAAAGAGGAAAAGGAAATATTAAAGGGAAACTTCCACTTTCTTGTTTTTGATGTGAAATGATTGGACATCTGGCAACAAGGTTCCCTAAAAAGTTCCAAGAGGATGATGATGTCGATTAAATTAAAATTCCCAAGAATAAATCCTCATCCTATGGGAAATGAAAGAAACATTTCAAGAGAAATTTCCTTAAGCAGAGGAAAATTCTTTCAAAATAATGTGACAGTTCAGATGAGTTTGAGGATGATGAGGTTGAAGAGATAGAGAACTGTAGAGATCGTGGGGAAAATTCAATGGTGGTAGTTGTTGGTAGTTCTCAGAAGAATAATGAAACTGAAGCTAATGAAGAAAAAGAAGAAGATGTTGAGGGAATAGTTGATAGGGAAGATGAGTTTGAGGCTTCTCTTGAAGAGATTTATGTTTGCAGATCCAAAAGAAATAAAGACAACAAACCAGTCTGTGACGCCAAACTATATATGCAGCAACAGGAAGAAGAAATGTCCGAGTTGATTGAAGAAATTGAGAAACTCAAATCATAAATACCAAATGACTCAGAATGAATTAGGGAGTATAGAATCAATATTGAAGAATAGAAAAGGGTGATCGATGGGCTGAATAACAAATGGACTGATCAAATCAACTGTATTGATGGACTTTAAGGAGGAGTTGTCATCTTGCGGAAAAAGGTTGCGGATCAAAAAAACTATTGACCCCTATTGGGACATCAGGAAAGAAAATCAATCAAAAAACTGAGAAGATGAAATTGGAAAATAGTGGTTTAGTAGAAAGGAAGCATCAATTATATTCAGATTCTATGGCTGACGGGGAGCGTGATCGAAAACAGAAAGCTATTAAAACTGAAGTCAAACCACAAGCACCCATTCCAAGATTCAAGTTATATTTGGGAAAAAAGCTGAATCAGAATATTCAGAGATCCCATGGGGATACTATAAGTGCAGAAGTGACACGAAGGAATACACCTTATATTAGGTGTTGTTGTTGTGGATGGATGTGACATTCACAGTATGTGTGTTCTATAGCCAAGAGATATCTAAGGGCCCAAGAACAGAGGTGGAATCCAAACAAAGAACAATTCTCTAAAACATACTTCGATGGATACTATTTTTTGTGTGGAGGATTTGAGAACATGGCTAGGTTTTGTAGTTCGACTATACATAGGAATGTGCCAAAGCGGAGTCAAAATGTTCTCAAGAAGTAGATCAATGAACCAACATGTGAGTTGAAAATGCAAAATAGATTTTCAGCTTCGCAAGATGATGTTGTTCTATCATTTTCTGAGAATGATCAGAAGTCTCAATCTATGCCGAGAGTGAAGACAAAAATATAGACTAAGAATAAAAAGGATAAGAAGGCAGTGGTCATAGAAATTGACCTTAAAGAATCTGATTGATCTGGTGTGTGGATCCTTGATAGTGGCTACACATCTCACATTACAGGTAATAAGGATCTTGTTACCGGCATATAATATAGCAAAGAAAGAGTTCTCAGTTTTGGAAATGACGAAGGCTTGAAGATTATTGGCTCACTAAAGGCCAAGTTTGGGGGAAATGAGATGAGATGTGCCGATGCCTTAGTTTTAGAAGGCCTCAGTCAAAATTTGCTCAGTTTCAGTCAATTATGTGACTCGTGACATTCTATAAGGATTACATAAAGATGTGTATCATCAATGTAAGATATGGGGTAGTAGTTATATAGGGTAAAAGGAAAATGGGGAACATCTACCTGGTTAGTGTAGAAGAAGATATGTGATTTCTTTCTAAAGATGAAAAAACAAGTTGTGGCATAAACGACTTGGTCATCTATGCAAACCATCCCTAGAAGATCTGGTAAAGTGTGATGCAGCAAGAGATCTCCCTAGTCTATCACTTGATCATACTCACACGTGTGATGCATTCCAACAAGGGAAGATCATCAGAAAGACATATAAGGCAAAGTAAAAGTGGTCAAAAAGAGTTCTCAAATTGGTGCATGCTGATGTTTGTGGGCCCATCACACCAAGAACAATTGACAGAATGAGGTACTATGTTATTTACATTTAGGACTATAGTATAATGACATGTGTATTTTTTATTACCTATAAGTCTAATGTGGTCAAATTCTTAAAACAAAAACGGAGGGAGTGCGAAAGGATTCTTGGACAAAAAATTCTGATGTTTCGTACTGATAATGGTATAAAATTCACAAACAGTCAAGTGGAAGACTATTTTTAGAATCATGAGATAAGGCATCAAGTCTCCTCAGTACAAACTCCCCAACATAATGGAGTGGTTGAAAGGAGAAATTAGTTCATCAACAACATGGCTAGAATGATTATCGTAGAAAAAGACATACTAGAGATATTTTTTAAGGTAGCAGTTTTGACATCGGTGTACATTTCAAACAGGGCTCTGTTGTGTCCGAATGAAGGAAAGACTCCATACGAGATGTGGTATGGAAAAAATACTACAGTGAAATAATTTAGAATATTTGGAAGTATGTTTTTTATCATCAATAAGGAAAAACATAGGAAAAATGAGTCACGAGGAGATGAGGGGGTATTCATTTGCTACTCAAGAAAAAGAAAATCATACAAATGCTTTAACAAAATGCTGGGAAAAGTTGCTGAGAGAAATGATATCACTGTAGTGGAGAATGAGGAGATCATTCAAAATCGTAGTGAACAATTTCTTGATAGAAGTGATGAATAAAAAAGAAACTCAGGGGGATCATTTGTGGCTGATGTTGATTCATAAGAATATACTGATGATGAGCATGATGAAGTAAAATCTGTATCTACACAAAAGCCAAGGAGATGAGAAAAAATTGACAGGAAGAATATCAATGGTGATCAGTTACCTCCAGTTCAAAAAAGGAGAATGAAATCACTGCCTGAGACATCTTTTCTATCTCAGTTTGAGCTAAAGTTCTTCACAGATGCAGTTGAAGATGAAAACTGGCTTTAGGAAATGAATGAAGATCTTGATCAGATTGAGAAAAATCAGATGTATGAGATTGTTTTGAGGCCAACAAATAATAATTTCATCGGGAAAGAATGGGTCAATCACAATAAGATGAATGAATATGACATAGTGGTTCGAAGTAAAGAATGAATAGTATGAAAAGGATACTCCCAAATAAAAGGAATATATGTTGATGATAAATTTTCACCGGTTGTGAGACTAGAGACAATTAGATTATTCCTAGACATTGCAGTGAAAATAAAGATTAATGTTTTCCAGATGGACGTCAAATCTTTCTTTTTGAATGGAGTTTTAGAGGAAGAGGTGTATATCAAGAATCCATATGGTTTTCTCATTCATGAGGATGAGAACAAGGATTGCAGACTGAATAAGGTGTTGTATGGGATGAAACAAGCTCCAAGTGCATGGTACTCAAGGCTTGATCAGTATTTGAGGAAGCTTGGTTTCCAGCAAGAGGGAGTTAATTAAAATCTCTATTTCAACAACAAAATTATTCAAAGGATTATGGTACTAGTTTATGTCGATGTCATAATATTTAGAGGATCAGATAAAGCTCAGTGCAGAAAGTTTTCCTAATTCATGAAAAGTGAGTTCAAAATTTCAATGATTGGAGAGTTAATTTTTTCATTGGTCTACAGGTGACACAAGAAAGGAATGGAACATTTATTTCTCAATAAAAATATAATAAGGAGGTTTTGAGAAGATATTGAATGGAAAATTACAAGGAGATGAAGACTCCAGTTGCTACCTGCATTAAATTGTTCAAAGATGAAGATATCAAGGCAGTTAATATCATAGAATATAGGAAAAGCATTGGATGTCTATTGTACCTAACTGCGACAAGTCCTAACATTGTTTTTTCTACATGCCAAGCAGTGATATATCAGAGTAATCCCAAGGAAATCTAGAAGAATGTACTGAAAACAATACTTTGGTATATCAAAGACAAGGTGGATTTCACCCTGATATATAGTGACAAATATCAGTCATAATTATTGGGATATACTGATGCAGATTGAGCCGGTTCAGCAGATGTTAGGAAATAAACCTCAGGAGGTTCATTCTATCTTGGTGGCTTGTGTGTTTCTTGGATAATAAAGAAGCAATATTGAATTTCATTGAGAACCGCAGAAGCTGAGTATATCACCTCCACTCAAGCTTGCACATAGTTATTAAGGATGAAGCAGCAGCTTGATGATATTGGAACTGAAGTTAAGTCTTCGATCGTAATCCAGTGTGATAACTCACGTTCAATAAATCTTACAAAAAATCTTGTCCATCACTCTAGGATAATGGACATTGAGATAAAGTATCATTTTATCAAGGAGAACGTTGAGCATGGAATCTTGAAGTTGAAGTATGTGCCTACAGAGTCACATGTTGTAGAGATGCTTACAAAGGTATTACCCAAGGAAGATTTTGAGAGGCATCAACTGGTTCTGGGAGTCCGGTCGACTCCCCACACTTGAAAAAGTGTAGATGTGGAACCCCCCCCTCTCCGAGTTATTGGGTGTTTTTCT
This sequence comes from Viscum album, assembly GCA_963277665.1. NCBI lineage: Eukaryota > Viridiplantae > Streptophyta > Magnoliopsida > Santalales > Viscaceae > Viscum > Viscum album. The sequence continues at coordinate 1,038,522,732 of OY728143.1, read as the reverse complement.
CTAATGCGCTAATCTGTGTTCTTTCCAATGTTGCAAAATACAAAGGGGTGACCTTTGGGTTCATTGAAAAAGGGGGATAAATAGTGAGATAGTGAATCTTATAGGGGGAGAAACTATTGGAGGATGGGGGAAAATGTCTTCGTCAAAGACATGTTGAGAATCTGGCATGTGGAGAAGCGAGATAGGGGGAGCAATTAGAAAGGGGGAGTATTTAAATATGACCATGCTGGATGTGATTAATCAATGAATAGATATCACAATAGAAAAGAATCACGATTAAAGCAGAAGATTGATGTTGGAATGGTCTATGAAGGGTTCCAATGATCAAAATTTGGTATCAGTTTGACAGTTGGTATCTGATTGGTATCAACAATTGGTATCAGTTTGGAAATTGGTATCCATTGGGTTTCAACAGTTGGTGTCTGACATGAAGTTATTCATGGATGATCTCTTCATTTACTCTTCTTTTTCATTATGAGCATTGCTCATGTGGGCCTAGAGTATTTTGTGTGTGAATCATTGGTCTCTATCTGAATTGTAAGAGGCGAATGGTGGTAGATGATGGAAGGAGACTCAGTGAGGTATCAAAGTACATAAAATCATTCTGATAAGAGTAATCAACAAACCCAGGGGGAGATTGTTGGGAAAATATCCCTCAATGTATCATTGAATCATTTTTTGGTTGATTGTGTTTGTTGACATAGTAGGTTTTATGGGAATTGTTGATTTCCAGATAGGTTGTTGACAATCCATGTTGAAAAAGAACCACCACAAAGGAATGTACAATCTGGAAGTGGTAGAAAAAGAGCTGATAAAAGGTGGCATTGTTTCCCAGTGTTTGAAAAAATTATCAGTCCAAAATTTGGAGTTTTGTGAGCATTGTGAAAATTGGATGTCCTAGATGATATAATTTAAATATGGAAAAGGCATTAATTTCACGAAGATAAGATTCATGGATTGGATTTCAGGATGACCATAAGAATGTTTGCGGTGAGCCTAAATGATTATGAAGAGCTTCACGAACGGAAGCTCTGAATATCATTATGGTGGTGAAGGTCATTGCGAGTGGACCTTCACAGTGAAGGCATAAAGGAATTGACGGGATGGTCCATGATTATTAAAATCATGGTGATAAGAAAATTGTTGTGGTGCTTCACGATTTTGAGAGAATTTCGGCGGGAACTTAGGAGCTTCATGATTTGAGCTTACATGGTGTTTACTTCATGTGGAAGGATTGAGGTTTAGTGGGATTTCTTATAAATAGACCTCGACCCCCTTGGGAGAAGCAGAGAGAGTTTTCAAAGTAAACATTTTGATCTTGGCTCGCGAAGGTAGTTTTTGAAGGCAGTGTGCTTCGCAAAAGGGGGGAGCTTCGCGGTGGCTATTCTAGCTCCGCGACTGTTGGGTGCTTCGGGTTGGCTCAGTGAGCTTAGCAAGGGAATTCGCTCTATGATTACTTGAGCTTCGCGACGTCCTAAGCTTCACAAAGGCTTGAGCCTCGCGAAAAAGAAGGGGCTTCGTGAAGGCTTGATTGAGCTTCACGAAATTGGGAGCTTCATGAAGTAGGGTGCTTTGAAAAGGTACTTTCCAAAGGTTGTTGCCCAGGGCTAAAGGAAAAAAGGGGTAATAATTAGTGAATGAACTTTGGACATCAATAGAGTATCTACGTACATTGGTGTTTTCATTCATTAGTGGTAATGAAGAGACCTAAAGATCTATAAACTGTTATTGGATCTTCTGAAGAATCATTGAGCTCACTTCCGTTGAGAGAGCAGTGAGTTCTCAAAATTGCGAGTGGTTATGAACCAGAAGGGATAGTGAGTCCACTTCAAAATTATAAACATGAATGCGCTTATAGTTTAATTGGTACATCAGCACAATACCGGTGTATGCTCCATGAATGTATCCCTGTGAGGGTGAACCAAGAATTTTTTTTATCTCTTGTGCATGATTTAAGGTTTATTCATACTCTTCTTTGGGAAGGGGGGAGAAGAGGTTTTTTTATAATAGAAAAACAAGATCAAAAGGAGCAGCTGTTTTAAACTGTCATACCCTGATTCAACCCCCTTTCAGGGTATCTTGCCTATTGGACATAACAATTCATGAATTTAAATGATCATTACATATATGAGGTATTTTTTAGACCTAAATTATTGGGTGGGAAACATAATTATATATCCATGTAATGCATTAGTAGTATCACAAGTTGATTCAATAAACCAACATTAAATGGGGGTTTACCTATAATTTTAAACCATCTTACGAAAGGTCATGATGGAAGTGGTATAAGGTTCCTAATAACATGATTTAAAATTATTAAGTATATTTTTCTTTAAGAATTCATTTATCATATTCAATGACATTTTTCAATGATATTGTATTTGAATGTATTTCATTTTCAGTTTATAAATTAAAGTACATGTGTTATCAGTTATTTACCATTCCATTTTTATTATGCATTATTTTATTATCCATGATAAATTTTCAATGATATTGTCTATGTATTTAATTCAATTTCCAATTGTTTATTAATTTTCATGTGTTTTTAGTTATTTACCATGACATATTGATTATTCCATGTCCAGTTATTTAAATTTAATTTGTGTTTTGTTTTTTACCATGCCATATTAATTCTTGTTATTCACTCGTGAGAAATTCTGTTGTTCATAACATTTACGAACAATATCATCTCCCCATTTTTTGATTCCTTTCCTAGGAATCCATGAATAATACTATGATTGATATAAATGGATATTCTAGAGGGATTTATTTTATTCTTGAATGAAATATGGTTTAATAATTTTTTTCCAATGTAAAATGGGAATAATGTATATATTTTGGCTAGAAATACTACTAAATTTTGTGTTCCATTAGGATGTGATTCCTTTTATATTATGCCGATGTAATACATAAGGGAAAATATCTAGGCTATTGGGGTCATTGTCCCTATATTTGGTATATTATGAATTCTAGTAGAAACCATGAAACTTTATTTATGGAAACAAAGATTAGGAAACACGACCCAATGATAGAAGTTTAGGATATGTAATACATACATGGTGATTTTTTGGGAAGGAATAGATTATGAGGGTTTTCCTAGAGATATATCCATGTCCAGATACTATAAGTGGCCATTGTTTTGGGATAGATGTACCTAGGGGTAACAACTCTAAAGAGGGATCATTGGGATTGACCCAATCATTAATTAGTGCCCAAAAGAAGGCTTTATTGTGAAACTGGTATGACATTGTTAGTGGATATTCTTAGGATAACACATATTTCATTACGAATCATTATGTATGATTTGGAATAAATGATGAAAATGAAGGAAATTGGTAAATCCTAAGTTATCATATATTGAATATAATGTGTCTAAATTTATAATTACTATAAATAATTATATATTATTACAAATGTTGGGGAAGGGAGAGAAATCCAAGAAAACCCTACACCATTGAAAAGGAAGAACTCTGTGATACTCAAACCCGAGGTGTCACTGAGACCTTGTCGGGTCGCTACAATGTGTTATTCACCCTGAGAGCCCTTAAAATAATTATATATATTTTTCCCACTATGATTATTTTTACTGACACTATTTTTTTATTCATTAACAACAACCCAATGGAATAATATTAACATGAAACATGAGGGAAAATGTGGTGACTATGAGAAAAAAAATTGGATGATATTAAGACAAATATATATCATGATTATACCAAATAATTTATCCCAATATATTTTTTGTTAAGATAATATGTCTCTTATGTCTATTCCATTTCTTATGTTTTGAAAATCACAAAAAACCTTTTCCTTAAATATTATATTATTTATCTAATGAAATTTACATGCTTAACCTTTATCATGATTTTAAATTTTTTTCTTAATGTTCCATATCCTAGATTAATCATATTTCATTAAGGCAAAATTCATTAAAGTATAATGAAATTATAATCTAATCCTTAGAACCTTACACTTCTATAGATACACTAACTCTTTTTAGACTCTGTTTTATCCAGAATTTTGACTCCGAATTTCACAGAAATCAGATTCCGTGTTCTAAGATTTTCTGATTCTAATATCACAGAATATCAAATTCTAGTTTATCAGAAAATAAGATTTTGAGTTCTAGTATTTTCTTTCACATAATTCATAGAAAATCAAACTTTTTTTCTCCAAAATAGGACTGTGTTTTTGTCTAAATTCATACTCAGTTTTTATCCAATACGAGAATCCAAATTTTTATTTTACCAGACACTATTTTTATATATATTTATACTTTTTTCCAATATATTTATAATTCTATTCTTCATACCTGTTAATGATACATATTTTCTTTAAAATATTGTACCAACTTTTTTGGATCCTAGTATTCTTATGTTTCTCACACATTACAATATTTTCCTACAATTTATTATTTCATACACATGATTTTGTTACAACGAAATGGTGTCATAAAATGTGTTTTTTAACTAACGGTTGGTTGTGTGACACCTATCTAGGTCCCACCAAAATGCAAGGAAAAATATTACCATTGGAGGTGGATATGACCATTGGGATATTTGCCTATAAATACCCTATACATTTAAAAAGTTCAACACACATTGGGATGTACTAGATTTGAAGATACAATGCGAGATCATTGCTAAAACCATCTTTGTGGGAATTTTTTGAATAAGTTCATGCTGAAGAAAAACTTGTTCAAAATTATTAGTAAGACTCTGATTGTTGATGTAAACATTTGAGGGCTTCTAGTGATAAGAAGACAGTGGTATCGATTACCTTAGAGATCGAGTTCTTGAGGGGATAGCAAGACAGATTGTAATTTCCTTATCAAGGGAATACCCTAGTGTGGGTAAGGAAAACATTCTTGATAGTATAAATAAAGGGACCATTATCCAAGGTTTATGGATACCATTTTCTTTTCCTTACAATATTAATTATTACTTGTTAATTTTACATTTTTTTATATTTCTATTGTTTTATGTCACAGTTAGAAAGTATAACTTCTTTATACTTTCTTATAATTGTAATTTCTTTTATATATTTGATTCTATATTATTTAAGGTTGAATATTTATTTAGGATAATAATTATTATTATTATTTAATATAAACTAGTTTATGTTTAGGTTTATTATAATTGGACATGGGTGCTTCTAATTTTCCTTTCTTTAATAACCATATCGGGGTTGTGAATTCACCTTGTTTAACTTTATTAAACATATATTTTCCTTAAAGATAAAAATGAATGGTTTAATCCTACAATTCACCCCATATTTTAATTTATCATCTCATATCTACATTTCAATCCTACAAATTTAAGAACAAATACGTTAAAGAACTCTTTGACTCTCCAAATAAGAGATGTATAGAGTTTTATATGTGCGTAAGTAATGTAGAACATAGATGAAAGAAGGGTTGATTTCCATTATGTAGAATATATGGAAACACGAACCTAGTATATTTCCCCAATATAATTGAGAAACTCATTATTGGTTAAAAAATAAGTAAATAAGGAAAAGAAATGTCATGAAAAAATGAAGAGTTTGATGTAATGAAATAAATATCATCCTAAGGATCCATTAATAGTTCATTATCTTAAATTCTGAATCTAAGAAACTACTTTTGTCAATGAACTCCTCTATTAGTTAAGCCCCTTAACATGGGTGGAAATATATTGAAATTAAATGAATGATGTATTTATGTATCATGAAACATGAATTTAATTTTAGAAGTATTTATTCAACTGTATATTTATTATATGAATCATGAATCATGTAAGGATTGTGTTAAATTTTAGATGAATATTTCTATTAATTAGCTTAACATTTTTGGATACCATCATTGGTTTATTATTTTAATATTTATCATCAGTTCAAACACCCCTTTTAAGGTATTATGTTATGAGAGTCTACTAAGATTAAGTATATTTTGGGTGAAATGGATAGAAATACTACCCATTGGTTTAGTATATGTTTTATTAAAAAAATAGTTGATAAATAATGACTTTATATTTTATAGAAATAATTTTCAATGTTTTTATAACCTTTATGGTCATTATGGTCTATAATGACAATGTCATAATAGTCAAGGATGATTCTTAGACTTTGTGGGATGAAATATGTTGTGTTGAGAACCCTTGTAAAATGGTTATTAAGTTTTTATTTTTATTTCAATGATGTATATAATAGTTTATGGGAATATTATATTATTTATCTTCATATAGTATTGAAAAAGGGACAACCAACAGGATTGGTGGAAACCCATAATGTCCGGCAAGGCCAGAAGGCATGAACCCACAAACGAATGATGATAAGAGATTATTTCTTTCCAATGAACTATGTGATGTCGACATCAATATGACATATTTTAGTTAAATGACTTGAAGAATGAATATTAATAAAAAAATAATTTATGTTACAGTTTTGGTTTGTAGATGAATGAAGTATATTGGATAACTTTTTCTAACCATATTGGTTTTGTAAAATAGTTAGAGATGGATAGATAAATTTTAACTCTTTTATGGAAATAATGATTTGTTAAAAGTGAATTTTAGTGCTTCCGGAATTTTTATTTAAATTCATTTAATGGAGTAAGAAATGATTTTTAAATTAATTAAAAAACAACCAAATGATTCTATTTTTTGGGGAGTAGATGCATATCTTGTATGTATAATTCCTTATATTCATAGATAGTAAAAGAACTCTGCATCTCTAGGAAAAAAAATTTGAATTTTTTTTATCCTAATACATTCAATTATGTTGAAGTTATGGTCATTTATACCATCACAATTTTCTGGATTTGTATCCCCATATCTCTCTATTGATCATTCACTTTGTTGTGAATAATGACAACTATAACTCTATAAAATTTATTTAACCTTTTCATCCATGTCCATGTCTTTAATTGAAACCAGTGTTATCCTAATTGGAATCCTTGTTATGTTTTATCCCATATACCCTTTTTACATCCTTTATTTTCTTATTTAGTTGACTTTTTACTAACTATTTTTATGATGTCGATTTATCAACAATGGTATTTTTGGGTGTTAAACCCTTGATTACTGAGATCGTGTTTAAATTGTGATTATTCCATTTCTTCAAGGTCGAGAGAATTCAACACCCCAAAAATAAATTATTAACAATGTATTTTATAAAGTGTGTGAAACACAACACTGATCATATATATTTCATTATGTTTAGTCTCCCTCGTAGCTTGCGGTATATGACACCATGAGTCTAAATGAATCATAAAATATTATACCATAAAAACAAAGACATTATATTCGATTGTATAAATATTACTAAATAACTTTTAAAATCATGGTTATCTAATTATTAAAAATAAAATAAGATTCATTTATAATAAAAAACATATATTTTCTGAAAAACTATATATTTTTTAAAAAACATTTTCTCTACATTATCTACCCATAAGAAAAAAATTCATTTTTGATAAGTTTAGAAAAATAATTTTATAAAGAAAATCATATTTTAAATTATAATATAATTATTATCAGTGGGTGATTTCATGGGATTTTTCTACAATGTTTCATTTTGGGATTAATAGTGATAAATACAAAATTATAATTGAAAAATACTTTTTCCATTTAATTTTTTATAAAGATAAATTATAATTTAAAATGGATTTAAAATAAAATTATTTATATTTTATTTTTATTAATATAATTTAGGTCATTGGAATTACTTTCATAATTATTTTTTGATATAATATAGTTGTAATATTTTGAACATTTTCTCTTTGAAAACCATTTTTCTCGTTAAATGATTTCCCTGTCCCAGATTCCACTAAAACGGTGCCCCGAGCTGGGTAGTTACATGACCTCAAGCATACCTCCACATACGCTAGAGAATTCCGACATGTTATGGGGGTCCAATATGTCATGGGGGGATACAATACCCTCAATATCATAATAAGCCTCCATAGATAATAACATAGATAACATAAACAAAAGAGGACAATCAATAACATGAAAAACAACCAATTCCCAAATCCTGGTATGATCATATACAATAGTAAATATGTCATTCCATGATATTGTATAAAGTGAACAAAACTCCAAATTAAATCAAATATAATGACCCGCAAAATGGTTCGGACTCCAAGTCTAGAACCTCACCCAACAAGTCTCATGTCCCACTCAACTCCCTATCATAGGGCAATTTCCCTTGTCCTGCCCTGCATGAATGAAATCTACTCGGGTACCCAACGGCGGCCCGAGCAGGGTGTGAGTATAACTCAGTAGGCCACCACCAATGGTGTCTACAAAATATCTAGAAAATGAATAAATTGAATGAAAGTGATACATGATGAGAAGTATCGATAAATTTATCATTGAAAAAATCTAGACTATGTTAATTTAATTTATAATGCCATTGAATTTTGGATCAATGTTTAGGCAATTCTGGATTTAACCAACCTTTTTCATGTGTTCAATGGATTAAGGATGTTCCACATCTTCAACCATATGGGCATAAAATCTAGCCCTGTATCAATAGGAAACACATTATAACAATCTCATAATCCTCACCTCAAAGACCGAGTCCCGGAGTAATGCAATCGTTAGAGGAATAGAACATCTTCCTGTACCCTAACTCGTGCATTTAGGGGATGGGATAGAACCTTAGTTCAACTCAACTCGTGGGTGTAAAACCTCTTGTTGATACCCCACTCAACCAAGCCTTGTTCACATTCTTATTTATTATTTACCAGAATCATTCATATCACAACAAGAATAGACAACATCATTTACAACATCACAACAACATCAATAAATGGGAAATTAACATTTTCCTCATTCCATTAACGCATTCATTATTATTATTACTTAACCCATTTATCCTCATCCAAATTTTCTATTCCTATTTCACTTATCATATTCATGTATTAAGCTGATCCCCTATATATTTCCCATTTATCCATTTAACCCCCTTTAGAGAAAACCAAACTCCCACATTGGTCTTTACGCAAAAAAATTATATTACATAAACCCCAATTGATCATCCTTAAAGCATATTAACATATTCATCATGGCCTTATGTTATTGGACAATTTTCTAAACATACATATCTAACTTTAGGTTAGGGGAAATATTAGAAAACCCCTTGGTTGGCCTTAATTTGTTCGAGTAATCTTACATGTATTCCGTGGGAATCCAGAGGGGTTCAATTAACCATTTAGACACCCACTACACCACCTCAGGTCAAAAGAACCAATAACGTGTCAAAATAGGGCAAAAATAAAAACCCTACATGCACAAATCTACCCCAAAACCAAGTGATATAACTTATAGACCATCGACCTTGATTCCATTTGTGAAGAAAACCTCAACATGCCTTAGATCTAAATTCAACCAACCCACGATGCTTAACCCTAAATCTCACTAAAAAATTATGGTTGATAGCTTTGGATGGAGGGAAGGAAGAGATTTAAACCCTCATCAAAAAAGAGAAGCAAGTGGTAGATTTGCCTTACCATAATCTTCAATCTAAAATTTACAATGCTCCAAATGGCTTAGTAATGAAGTCTATCAACCTATTGGATGATCATTTATGCTTGCGTCATCCCTATAATAGAAGGAGGAAGATGGGGTAGAAATCCCTAGTTGGTATAAAAAAACCCCATAATGTAATGTTTGTAATTTTTTATAAGTTTTAGGGACGCACAGTTTACACCCATGGTTTCCAAACCGTGTGCAAACTGTGTGGAGGCTACTGCCCACACTCCATCTCTCTCACAGTTTTCTAGACCATAAAATAATCATTCAGATTTCTACTACCCTACAGTCTCCCCTTGAATGGTTTGAAAAACATTAAACAAACCATTTGGACTATCCAGAAATCACCTTTCCCCTTCTTTATGTCCCGAACCCTTGGATCACCCAACAGCCTTCACAAAGACTTGGTGAAACACTTAAATAACCAGAAAGGGTACTAAAACTGAACCCAAAACAAGAAGATACCTTACAGGGGTATCATGGATCTTACATCCTCCCCACCTTATAACGTCTCAGCCCGGCGCTCTCTTACTAAGAATCATTGAGTTTCCAGGAAAACGTGATCGGGCCACTGGGACAACATATCTAATTATCTATCCCGTGTTTCATCCTGAATGTTTCCATGTGTCCATAGAACATAAACCAAGGGCACAACCTTTCCCCACAAAATATTCTCATTATGATCCAAAATATGAACCAGGGGCTCCTCAAAAGATGCATCAGCCTAAAACTCAAAATCATCGGCATTTATCACATGATAAATATCAGGGGGATTCTGTCGGATTTTTAAAACATTGAAAGCATCATTAATACCAATATACCACTGTGGAAGATCCAATCAGTAAGACATGGTTCTGACCCTTTCCACAATATCAAATGGCCCCATATATCTGGTCTCCAACTTGCCCTGCCTCTGAATTCGGCAGTGGCCCAACTTCGGCGACACCCAAAGAAACACACTATCACCCACCATGAACTCATGAGGTCTACGATGCCGATCATAATATGAATTCAACTTATTCTAATATGTTTACATTGAATTTTTAATCAAAAAAACCTTCTCTAATGTCTCATGCACACGACACTGTCCTAACAGCTCTGACTCCCCTACCTCTAACGAACAAAATAGATATCTAAATAGTCTCCATTAAAGTTCCACAAAAGGTGCCATATAGAGTGTATCCTGAAAGATGTTTATGTAGGAAAACTCAAAAAGTGACAAGTGATTTTCCCATGAACCACCGAAATCCAGAACACATTCCCACGACATGTCTTCTAATACCTGAATTGTTCACTCTGACTACCCACCAGTCTTTGGGTGGTATTCCATACCCAAAAAATACTTAGTTAAGAAGTGCCATATGTAGTTCCTTACAGAAGCACGACGTGAATCATGGGTCATAATCCAAAACTATAGTTCATAGAATTCCATACAACCATACTATTTACTAAACATACAATTCACCAAACTAGTCAACACTATAGGACTCCTAAATTGAAAAAAATGATCCACATTGGTAAGCCGATCTAACACCACCCAAATTACATCATTCTTTTGAGGGATCCTCAAAATACCCACAAAAATTCCATTGTGGCGCCATTCCTATAAAAATATGGAATAGTAAATGACCGCAAAAACCGACCTGGATGCTTATGTTCAACCTTCTTCTACTGATAGGCAAGGCATCATGCCAAAAAACACATAAATTCATTCTTCATTCCATGCCACCAAAACTGCCTACAAATATCAAGGTACATCTTAGTTAATCCCCGATGTACTTCCCACTTCATTGTGTGAAACTCACGCATCAACTACTCCTGTACATCTGTCAGCACCACAACAAAATCATGAACCTAAGAAACTCTATTGGAACCGATAGTCCGACAAGAAAGTTACTCCCCACCATTAAGACATTCCTTTATAGACAAACACTCCAGATCCATCAACATACTCTCTTTAAATCGGCAGAAAATTACAGTTTCAACTTCTATAGATGCAAGGATCATCTGTTCATGCCCTTCCTATACCTCCAAATGCATCTCAGTGATCATGGACATCACCACCAATTCTGAAATGGATTCTTGAACTTCCAGATTTTGAGTCTTCCATCTTAGAGAATGAATGAAACTATTCCCTTTCCATGGTTTGTACATCAACTCAAAATCAATAGACTGCTGGTATTTGACCCACTATAATTGTTGAAGATTAAAATCCAACAGAGAGAATATTTATTTGAAAATTTTATGGTCAGTAAACACCGTAAAGGGTTTTCCCAACATGTAATGCCTCAAAATATTTAATGCATGAACCATAGAATCTAGATCAAGGTTATGAGTTTTATAATTCCTTGCATGTGGTCTTAACTCTCTCGAACCATAAGCTAAAACACAATCATCATGCATCAAAAATGCCCCAATTCCTACACTGGACGCATCACAGAACAAGTTGTACCTCTTACCTGGTTCATGTAAGATCAAATATGGAGTTGTTGTCAACTTCATTTTCAACTCTTGAAAATAATTGTCAGATTACATTGACCAATGAAACATAACAACTTCTTGGTTATTCCTGTAATTGGTGTTTTTAAATGAGAGAAAAAAATAATAAATCTTTTATAATAATTGGCCAAACCCAGAAAACTCAAAATATCAGAGACATTATTGGGCTGCTCCAAAGACACCATAGCTTGCACCTTTTCTGGATCCACTAACACACCTGACTCAAATATGATGTGTGCTAAAAAATTTCATGTCATAAATCCAAAACTAACATTTTTATAGCTTGGAATAAATCCTATTCTCAGTTAGTGTACTCACGATTATTTCAAGATGTTTGGAATGATCGAAGTGAGTTTTGGAGTACACTAAGATTTCACCAAGGAAGACAAATAAAAACTAATCTAGATAATAATGAAATATATGATTCATCAAGGCCATCACCAAATATAGTCCATTAGTTATACCTAATGGCATTACCATATATTCATAAAGCCCACGCCTTCATCGAAAATATGTCCGATGTATGTCAGAAGGTCTAACCCTAAACTGATGGTATCCCAATCTCAAATCATTATTTAGAAACACTGAGGCACCTCTGAGCTGATCAAACATGTCATCGATTCTGGGAAGAGGGTATCAGTTCTTAACTGTAAGTTGGTTATGCTCCATATAATCGACACATAGCCTTAGTTATCTTTCATCCCTATTAGAAAAAATATATAGAGATCTCCAAGGTGATGTAATAGGACATATAAATCCCTTACACTCCAATTCCTATATCTTAACCATCAGTTCTTGGACCTCTATTGGCACCATTTGATGGTTTGTAATGCAAACTGGATCCACTCCTGGAATCAATTCAATCATAAAATCAACATCTCTGTCAGGTGGTAAACACGAGAAGTCCTAAAGAAAAACATCATGAAACTGGTCCACCACAAAAGGGAAGATTTTTTGTCCTTCATTCCCATCATAGATCATAATTCATGCCACTTGGGTTGTGAATTCTCCCAACTATTAGTGTAACGGCCCTGTGTGGCCTGATAAAATATCCCACTCACCACGAAGGACATAAGTGCTTTCATATAGAGGTGTGAAAAATATACAATGTCAGTAACAGTTTATATGATCTTTATATAACACCAAACAGTCCATTCCTTAGACTACATCAATTCTTGAAATCTATTGGACAAACAAATCCCATAGAAAATGATACACTCCAACCTCGAGAGAATAACCCTTACACTACCTGATGATCTAAACTCATACCCCAAGAAGAGTATAAAGCAAAAAACCCTACATTAAGTCTCCATCGTTAAGCCCACACATAAATACAAACTGATCAAAAATAAAGGAGTGTGAAACACCTGTATGAAATAAAAAAATAGAATGTGTGGTAGCTACAAGAATAATACCTTGAATAGTATAATTTTTTACCTCACCACCTTTGGGGGAAGCCTGAACTGCATGGAGGTGACCTGCCCCTTTTTATTGTGCTCCAGCCTGAGTACTCTACACTACATTGATCTATTGGTAAGGATGATATTTCCCCAGAGTTCCACATCCAACACCTTTTCCAATACAACCCATGGAGTTCCAACTACAATCCAGATACAGGGTAAATAACCCCTAACTACACTCGACATCTCCCTCTGACCTCCACCATTCCCTAATTTTTGTGGATTTCTACAGAACCACATCACATGTTCTAACATGCCAGATGCTCGACACCCAGTTAGTAGATGGGGAAACTAGTCACACATTATTCCTAGACTACCACACTAAGAAAAAAACATCTGGTCACCACCCTGAGAATTTTTCCCCCACTTTTGACTGCTCTATGCGCTTTCACCCTACTCAAAGGTCCCAAATTGGCACTTCCTACTATCATAAGCCACACAACTTTCTTGACCAGCTGGTGCGACAAGTTCACTACCAAAAACACACTTAAGGTTCCCCTATGAGATGAGGGTTTGATTCACCAACTCATCAAACCTTTTCAAAGGAATGATATTCCTAGGATATCTGATCTCTCGTCGTAGCCCGTCCTGGAAGCCTTTCTCCACAGCTACCTCATCTTACATCAACGTTTGAATGACGCACCTCAAATCAGTTAAATGACTAGAATAATTCATCACCAAAATTTACCCCTGATTCATCTTCATGAAATCTACATCCTTCTCCTACCTCAAGGATTCTAGATCGATGTGGTCAAGAAATATCTTCTGAAAACACTTCCACATAATTCCCTCATCCTTATTTGTTTGAACCATTATGTACATCCAATGTTATACTTAAACCATAAAAATATAGTTTTCTAGCATGAATCACTTATATAGGGAAGTCTCTAGATGGTCAATAATAGTTTGGATGGACTATATCCAGAAATATGCAGCTTATTCCCCACCAAATTTGGTGAATGTTATAGGACGCTACCGTTGAAACTCCATGGTCAACTCAAACATGCTCGGTGAAACCAACATTGGGTCTCATTCAATCATCTGTATAAAACAAGAGATGTTCTCACGAAACTGATCTTACATATATCTTTTGATCAAAAGGTTCTCCTTATCCATTACTAGAAAAGTGTTCATGGAAACATCCTCATGTCTCCCAACTGAGGAACGTCTTCAAGGTGGAATTTCAGTTCAATGCCACACATGAGCTTTAAATGCAACCATAAAGATTTTATGTGGAGAAGATATATATGTAGGGTCATCAATTTCCACAACATAACCAGTTCAAATACACTACCCAAAAATACCACTCAAAATCGGGTCACCACCCTAGGTCATCTCTCCTAAGGCCATGGATAACATATTTATCTAATCCTCATGGTCATATGCCTTATCCATTACCTGATTCAAAAGAGTTTCTCTTTTAAAATTTACTCATACCAAAGATTAATCCACTTTTATTCATTATTAAACTCCATTTTTTAATTACTACTTACTTCTTTTGACATTCCTTTTTACCCATTCATACCATCTTATTAGGAAAATCTTCATTACATTTACGAACTGTATGCATCCTAACCATTTTATTCCACACACCCATCTCGTGTGTTTGCCTATCATGATGCATGTCACTTAACTACATAGGTTTCCAGAATTATACATGAATGCACAACCTTGTACCCTTATGGACACAATAGAAATATCACAATACCATCAAACCACACAACAAGTGCATCACCTAATGGTGAAATATCATAAAACATAACAACACACATCAAAATCAACAATCCCCTCCCAGGGTGACTTGGGTTTTCTCCCGTACATGGGTTAGCTAATCCCAAGCATAAGCTCATTACCAAGGCACAACACTTTCCTAACCTATGTTCTACCTTCCCCAAATAGTAAGAAAGAGAAAATAACTCCTCCGATTCCACTTTGTATCTTCCCTAATAGGGTATCCACTAAAGAGGTGCCCCGACATAGGTAGTTACATGGCCTTAAGCATGCATCCCCATACTCTAGAGGTTTCTGACCTGCAGCGAGGGTCTAATAGGTCACATGGGGAGATTATACCCTCAATATCATAGTAAATTTCATAAAATAATAACTTAAATAACAGAAATAAAAACAGAATAATCAATAACATTCATAATTAACCAATTCCAAAAAATGGGTACAACCATATACATATGGAAATGTGTTAGGACACTCTACAGTGTCAAGTGAACAGAACCCCAAATGGAAGAAAACAACTGGATCCCCGAAATGGTTTGAACTCTATGTCTGGAACCTCACCCAAAATGTTTCATGCCCAACTCGACTCCCTAGCATAGGTACATTTCCCTTGTCCTAGCCTACAATCATGAAATCTTATTGGGTACCCAACGGTGGCCCGAGCAGGGTGTGTGTATAACTCAGTGGGCCCCCACCAATGGTGTCTACAAAATATCCACCAATGGCAGATAGTGCATGAAACTGACAAATGATGAAAAGTAAGGATAAATAGTTCACTGGTCAGTTATATACTATGTTCGGTCAATTTAAACAAACATTGAATCTGGGTTCAATACTTAGGAACACCATGATTTAACCTACCATTATTATGTGTTAATGGAATAGGCATGTTCAACATTCTCAAGCATATGGGAATGAAATCAATCATTATCTCACTAGGAATCACATTATAACAATCTCATAATCCTCACCTCCAATCATCGTTTCGGGTGGAATGAAATAATTAGGAGAATAGAACATTATCTCCTTCCCTAGCCCGTGCATTTAGGGGAGTATATAGAACCTCTTTCCAACTCAACCCGTGGGCATAGAACCTCAAGTCGATACCCCACTCAACCATGAAATGTGCACATGCTTATTTATCATTCACCATAATTATCCATATCACAACAAGGATATCCAAGATCATTTAAAACCTCACAAAAATATCAATAAATGGTAAATTAACATTTTTCCTCAATCCATTGGCACATTCATTATTGATTTATCTTAACCCCTTTATCCCCATCCCAATTTTCAATGCATGTCTCACTAATCATATTCAATTATAAATTTAATCCCCTAGCATCATACAATTTATAAATTTAACCCCTTTTAAGACAACCAAACACCCACATAGGTCATTACCCAACCTAAGTGTATTACTAAAACCCCAATTTAACATCATTAAAGCATATTAACATATTCTTCAAGTGCTCTATCTTCTCTCACAATGACCTACACATAATTATCTAACTCTGGGTCTTGGGAAATATTGGCACACCCTGTGGTTGGCCCTAATTTGGTCGAGTCATCCTCCATGCATCCCATAGGGATCAAGAGGGGTTCAATTAACCATTTAGACTGACACTACATCACATCATGTCAAAAGCTCCAAGAAATCATCAATAGAGGGAATGAATAAAAACAGTATAAGAAAAAATATAAACACAAACTGAGGGATATAAATTGTAGACCACCTACCTTTAACCTGTTGGTGAACGCACCCTCAAACAAGTCTTTATATCTCGGTTCAACCAACCCTTTATTCTTTACACTAAATCTCACCGAAAAAGTAGGGTTTGAGAGCCTCAGATGTAGAGAAAAAGGGATACAAGCCGTAATCCAAAAAGAGAAGATAGAGAGAGATTAGCCATACCCGGATCTTCAATCTGCAATTTACCAATCTCATATATAATAATAAAGGTGAAGATAGACCTATTAGAAGATCTTAGAAGATAGGCTCGTCCCTAGGGTAGGAGGAAGAAGGGGGAGAAATCCTGAGTTGGTATAAGAAATCAGATAATTGAATTTTTGAAAACATTATAACATTCTAGGGAACATCGTTTTCCACACGATTTTAAAAGCCTTTCCAAAACCGTGCAAAGGATAATTCCTGCAATCCCTATATCTCTCAGGGTTTTTGTAATCCGTGTGCAAACCGTTCGGATTGCCACTTCCCGAACGGTCTCCCCTCACACATTTTTCAAAACCATGCACAAACTATGTGGACTGCCCAAAAATCCCCCTATTACCATTATTCGTGTCTTGAACCCCTAGAACACCCCAAGCCATAACAAGGACTTGGGAAAAACTCAATTAAAAACAAAAGGGGACAATGCCTGAAACATAAACAAGAAAATACCGTATGGTGCAATCTGTGATCTTACACATTAGGTTTGTGAGATTAACTTTAAATTAAAATTTGAACATATATGAATTTGATTTTGAAAAATAAATTATATATTTATAATCATAATAAATTATGTTATTTAGAAATGTTAACATAGTTTTGACCAAAATTTTTAGTGAAAATACTATAAAATATTTACCACGTGTAAAAATAGACTTATTAGGAGTTAAAATAAAATAAAAATAGTTAAAATGTCTTTAATATATGTAAATAATATATTATATGTCCATATTTAGACCTTATATTTTCTGATTCCCAATAATAATTAATTTTGAACGCTCTTCATATGGTAAAAATGTGGGTAAACTTTTGTTTTTCAAATATTACAAGTGTTCTACCTACATCACTTATAAAAGGCCTCCACCGCTCCTCTCGTATTCTCACTTTCAAAACATTTTGGTTTAGCCATGAACAAGATAAAAAACATTACAAATTCTATCCTATAATCCTTGAAGCCATGTTTTTTATAAATCCATCCTGGGGAATCATTTTTTCTAACATAAGGAGGCTAACAAAAGAAGAGGTAGCGTTCTTCAATGATCATTTTTAATTTATTTATTCTTAAACCACCTTCAATGTTTATTAAACCATGATGATATAATTTCCTAAGTAAATTCAATATAAAAATATCTTTTTATGTTAATTTAATTATATACAATCATACCACATCTATCAAATGGGTTAGTAAATCATCATTCATATATACAGAGGACTACCAACATGTGAACCGGTGTCATATTTTTCCATTCCCACCTCCCACGTTTGGGTTTTATGATTGATATAAAGTATATATATGATATTTATAACATTATTATACTTATGGATTAATAATATCATTTATACCTTTTTAAATTAAATTCCATAAAGGATATAATAACGGCGCTCGTTCGTACAATGGAAAACCGCCTCGAGATGCGATATGATATGTCTTTTACTAACATTGAACATGGGATGAAATAAGAATATACATAATTATTATATTTTATATAAATTACAATATTATAATATTAATGACATATTTAGTTTTCTATGGTGATAATAAACGATTTTCATTCTTACTATTTCTTTCCTCCTCAATCATTTTTTTGATTTGAAAAAGCCAGCATACAGGTTTTCGGAGCCCAAGTACAAACACAAACTCAAAACAATACCACAAAAACAGAGATTACAACCAACACAAACTTACTCATCATAATAAACATACTCATCTAAGCATCCCATGCACGATTCTTCTTCGCCAGTAGCCATAGCTGATTCCCATTCTGGCGATCTCTAGTAGCTTCCACTTTGAGCCCGACTCGTAAACTGCTCAAGTAGTGGTTGTTCCGGTTAATTCCTTGTGACCAATATACCATTCATAAATGCCATGGTCACATCACTATTCCTCTTAGATGAAGATCTAGTCCACATCGTCCGCAGAAGGTATGAATAATCTCTCCTTGGTCGTCTTGTTGGAGTAGCAGAAAAAGGGCCCTCCACTGCAACCAATTTAGGATTCCCACTTTGGACAACATCAGTAAAGGATCGACCAACTGGTCCACTCAAATTTTCCTTCCCTTCCCCAGAAATCTTCTTTACTTTACTAGTTTGATCCCCTAATCTCAAAACAGACATCCCTGTATTTTTTCCCCTCAGCTGATCTGGAGTTTTGTTCTCCATTAAAGGCGGACGTTCAACTTTTGTAGTCAGCCTCCCCGTATCAACGGCCTGAACCCCCTTCATGACACCACCATCATGTAGGTCCTCCACCATTAATGTGGAACTCCTGGACACTGTGCGACTGTCCTCCATAGACAAAACAGTTGTAACGGGATGCATAACAACAGCCTGGTGGTCCTCCGCATCCCCTTCTCCAACCATAGCTGAATAATTATCCAAGCCTTAAACCAGAAACCTTTCACGGACCTCCTCACCATCATCCCTTCCTCCAAGCCCATCCTCTTCCAATGCCATGGCCAATAAACCATCCGCAAGTCCATAAAACCTGTTACTCAGAGAAAGAAAGGGAGTCGCCAATGCATCCAGCCCGCTTGAATCCTAAGCACCCACCTGTGAAACTATCTCAACTGAATTCAATCTCCTCCCATCCCCAACCATTCCAGCACTCATAGTACCCAGTGAGCTAGTATTCTGACTATTTCATTCACTGAAAGATACTAATTTCATTCTCATATCTATGGACCACCATCTTCATTTAGCAATGTGACTATATTTTCATAACGAAAATACATGGAAAATTATATAAGTATATTTAAATAATTAATATAGTATTTATGATATTATTAAATAAAAAAAATTTACACACATCATATCAAATGAAATCATTGAAAAATGAATACATCACTAATGTTTATGTACGACATAACATCTATTCGATCAAAACATAATTCATTTCTCAAAACCATATTTAATTATATGTATTTAAATTTTAATTGATTTAAAATTATGATAATTATTTCATGATTATTATTCTAGATATGATGGAAAAATATAATATATACAAGAATTATAAATTTCATGAAAATTAATGACTTAGAAAACATGGAAACTAACACCCAAAATAATGAAAATAATAGGTGATTATCAATGAATGGGTGATAAGATATTATAAAAGGATAATATATGATATAATATATACTAATAATATCCTGGAATAAGGTGATAACATGTTTAAAACCACCATAAAATTGGTTAAGTCACCTTCAACCAAAAGGAAACATGATTTAAGGGACTCCATCTTGATTTATCTTCATTATGGAGTTTTCTAATATAATGAAATTAATTTTTTATATAGAGTTCATACTAATAATTTTACAAGTGATGTAATTATTGATTTATAATTCATGATATACAATTTTTTAATTTTAATTATTTCATCCATGTGGATTCAACTTGAAAATATCTGTGTTTTAGTATAACTCTACAATGTCACTTTATTTTATGATTATTTGATTTCTCATAAAACAATCACTTTCTTGAGATCATTTTTAATTGGAAATTACATTTACATTAAATATACACATTGTTTTATGATGGATATGATTATTTCTGAGACCTATACCATTTATATATATGGTGTCTACTTTGAATGTTACATGATTAACTGGGATACATTAATAAAACTGTATCACTTACTCTATGCCTATATTTGATGAAAATGAATTTCGATTCATGAATTAAGTTGATAATTTGATATGTGAGGAATTAATTGGTCTATAAAATATTTAGGGGGCTAGGAATTTTATAGCCCCACAATAAATTAAATTTTTGATGAGGAAAATTAGTATGATATCATTAAAATATTTTTTACCTATAGTTTAAAAATTATTTTCAAAGGTATTGAAGGTAGAGGAATCATGTGGTTGATATCATGACATCCAATGATTACTAATTTAATTCATTAAGAATTCCATAATTATTATCCCTTTCATTTTCAAGGTGATGTTATCTGTGGATTCATTTCATTATCAATTGTTTAATTAAATGGTTTTTGTTATCAGTTATTTATTTTACCATATTGATTATGAATTATCTTATTATCCATGTGATTTTTGAAATTATATTATCTATGGACGCATTTCATATTCAATTTATTGTTTAAATGGAATTTTTTTTCAGTTATTTTCAATGCCATATTCATTATGCCTTATCCAGTTATTTAAATGGAATGTGTGTTTAGTTATTTACATTCTTATATTGATTGTTCTCAGTGATTCATTATTGATTATATTTTACTTAATCGTTACAAAACATTTTAGATCGCCCTTATTCTGCTTCCTTTCCCATGATTTCAAAAAGTTTACTATGACTGATATTGACAAATATTCTAGATGGAATAATGTTATTCTTGAAAAAAAATATTTGTTGTAAATTTTGTTTTCAAATGTATTATGGGAATCATATATTTATTGAATTAAAAAATACTAATAAACTAATTGGTCCTTTGAAATTTCGATCCTTTTATTTTATTCCAATATAATAATGTGTATGAAGCCTCATTTTATTATTTAATGCAAATACCTCTTTAGACTGGGTAGAGGAAGGCCCATTACATAGCCCGAAGGCCCAAGGCCATGTGGCCTGAAAACTAGGCTTGAAATCCCTTTTTTCCCCAAAGATCCCCATAGTGAATAGTACTGCTAAAGTACCTGGGCTGCTACAGTACCACCTACAGTACCGCCGCTGCTACAGTTCCTGCTACAGCGCCTCCGCCGCTATAGTACCCCTGGAAATTAGTCCCTATCCAGATTTGATCTTGGGTCTTTTGGATGCCAAGCAAGAGCCAGTACCACTAGGTTATAGGCTCGTTGGCATGTAGTCATCGACTTCGGGATGTTGGGGTTAGGGTCACTACACTGAGTGTGTTCATAGGAAGGTTATTATTACCATGACTATTCATTATCACTTTAAGGGCCTTTATGAGTTACTCTAATTCAGTCGAGTTTTGTCAATAGTTATTCATTGATATCAATATAAAGGTCCTTGTGGGTCACAAATAATATTATATTCAAGAGTCATCCCTATTTTGGGGAATAGGTGTATACGACACAAGGGACCCCACCACAAGGTCCTAGAGTTGTAAAAATATTATCAAACACTGAAAAATAAATAAATACATTATTCTTGGGGTATAGAATAATTGTATTAAATTTAATTATTAAAAGTATTCATATTGTATCAAGTGGATACATGGTATAATATTATATGAAAGAATATTATTATAATATATAATGTTTTTTAATATTATTAGGAATTATGACTCATGTCAATGACTGAGTTTTAACAAGTGATATATTATTTATATACTTGATGTAGTTGATAAAAATATAAATTATGATTATAATTTTGTTATTTCATCATAACTATTAGTTTATTTCTTATCTTGTGAGATTCAAATATACGAGGATTGGGGAACCCTATCTTGGTATTTTTGACATCCAATATATAAGATGAGAATTTCTCTCATTCAGAGGATTTTCATTTCAATAGATTTGTGGGCTTCCCTCTCATCCCACATCCTAGAGTATAGAAAGGCTTCTTTTGAGTGATTGATCCTTTAATGTCATCATATATTGATGGGACATAATTGATGTGATCATTGTGACATCAAAGGAATCATTTATGCTCGGTGGTAGCTCTCAAATTTTGATGATCGGCATACACGTGCACTCTTGAAGTTTGTTTAGATTATATAAATTAGTTAAAAATGGATCCTTTAAGAAAATATCAAAATTATAATGGTTATATCAATCATTTGTCATTTAGATCATGATAACCATTCCTTTTTAATTTTATTCTTGGAAAATTCTCGTAAGATTATCATACCTTAACATGGGTTCATTTCACCAGAGACGATGATGTTTTGACACTATGGTGATGAAAAGGTTTAATTAATTATCCCACAAGCTTCAGATACAAACCCCAATACTAGAAATTGAAATCATGGAGATCCAATGAATTTAATTGTTAATAAAAAAATAATTTTAATTAAATTTTGTTTAGGGTTTTAATTCGGTCTCGAATGATCTGACCACGCTTCAACCATTCATTGTTGGAAATTTTATGGTAATAAAAAAATTTAATATGGATCATTATATTTTTTTTGATATAAAAAATATAAAAAATTAATTCTTTGTACATGTTACAATTTACATCATTTTGGATTCTAGTGGAGATTATGGTGAATTTTTGATTTTCTGACCAAATTCCATTGTAGGTGAAATAGTAATTTTTGACTAAAATATTTACACAATACTGGTGAATAATCATTTTTCCAATAATGTGTAATTATCCAGATATAAAAAATTGTGACTTTTTTGAATGATGGTAGAGGAAAATTTTAAGAGTTGTGTCTTTTTTTCATTCAAATATAAAAAATACTATAAATTAGCATTTTGAAAAAAAATAGAAAAACATGGTCGGAGAAAGGTATTAGAAAATGAAAAAAATATTATAAAATAACAATTTTATAATATCATAAAAATAGAGGAAGCTTCATTGGTCTCTCTTCACACACCGTTTATCTCATCTCACCACTATAACCTTAGCATGACTGAGTCGCACGCAGCAGTCCCCAGTATTTCCTCCACCAAGGCCAGACTCCGACTGTCCCATAATCACTGGATTAGGCTTCAACATTACCTTGCAGGCCCTGCCCAGGGGCAAACAAGGCAAGCCCCCGGGCTAGGGAAACAATATAAAAGGGGGGAACTGGTAGATGGACTTCCCAAAATAGTATATTCTCTTATCACCACCTTGTTTCTCGAGTTAAATCGCATCCTTGCAACGTTTTCCTTCATGCCACCATCTTCCCCACATCATCGATTCCGCACTCACATACACGATTATCTGGTTCTCTTCTTCTCTTGTAAATGTTCTTATCCAGTTCATCGATTCTGCATTTCTTAGAATTTGGATATAGGTTCTCAAAGTTTCATGGAATGATTTAATTTCATTTTATAGTTTAATGGTATTGTCAATGATTTATATTTTCAATAACATAACTTTTTCTGATTTTTCATATTCAGTTACCCCACTCCTCTATATTCACATTTCATAAGTAAATGATAAACATTCTCATTTGATTTCATGATATGGCACCATTTGGTTTCCATTCTCAGAACATTATTTCCTTATACAAATAAGTGTAATGATCACTAACATATGAATTAAAATATGTGATGGTTTGTTAGCTATTTTTATAGATTACCTAATTTTACAGTGACGAAAAAAGATGGAATCTAACTCATTATTTTGATATTATCAAATTATTATTTTATACCCCTCATGTTACAATAAAAAAACAACAATTTAATGCTAATGAAAATTAAACTCAATTTTTTTGAATGTATAAATGTATTTATACTACAATTTTAATTTTCACTTTTATCATAACAGGTTCTCCAAAATGGGGAACATTTCATAGAACTGTCATAGTCAAGCATATTTATCGGGACAGCCATGGTCCCCATAATTTCCCATTGGCAATGGTTTCATCCCTATCAGAAAACCCCTTCTCACACTAAAATAAAATATTGGTCGACCCATGACTAAAGTGAACCCAACATGACATCCAACCGTCTTGAATTAGAGTTATAGGGCTTGATAAATTTTAATATAATAAAAATATTAATATATTAATATATTTTTTTGAAAATAATTTTTAATTTTGAAATATTAAAAAATAAATTATCGATGGTATAATATTAAATTAATTAATTAATTTAAATTTTATATTAACAATTAATCTAATTGTGGGACTAAATAGAGCAGAATTAATATTGGTACAATGCTTCATGGTTGGGATATCCCATAGGGGGTTATGATATGTCTTTCCGACCTATGTCTGTTGTAACATCCCCAAATGATAAAGGGTTAAATGACTAAATGATATGACTCATGTCAACAAGGTGCACCTTCCTTTTTGGGAGCCTGCCTTATTAGAACTCCACAGTTAAGTGTGGTTGGCCTGGAGTAGTGATTAGGATGGGTGACATTCTGGGATGTTTCTCAGGGTGTGTGTGAGTGAGGACAAAGCACACTAAAAAGGACATGTGTTGGCCTGTGGGGACTTTCATTAGTCAGATTACCCGTTTAGGCATGTGGGTGGACCCTAGGGTGGGCCCCATGTGTCTGCGGGGCAACTGGTGGTACCTGGTGGGCCAGGACCCAACAAACATGTTAAGGCGAGGTGGTTGTGCTGTCACCGGGACCCGGTTGTAACATTTGGTATCAGAGGAGGAACCCAGCCTTAAGTGCGGTGCACTTCCTGGGTTGAGATGTAGGGCCCACAACGAGGGTGTTGTGTTCTAAAGGGGGGTGATTGTAACATCCTCAAATGATAAAGAGTTAAATGACTAAATCATATGACTCATGTCAACAAGGTGCACCTTCCTTTTCGGTAGCCTGTTTGATTAGAACTCCATAGTTAAGCGTGCTTGGCCTGGAGTACTGATCATGATGGGTTACCTTCTAGGAAGTTTTCTAGGGTGTGGGTGAGTGAGGAAAAAGCACACTGAAAAGGACATGTGTTGGTCTGTGGGGACTATCATTAGTCAAATGACTCGTTCAGCCACATGGGTGGAGTATAGGGTGGGCCCCACATGTCTACGGGCCAACTGGTGGTACCTGGTAGGCCAGGACCCGACGACCATGTTAAGGTGGGGTGGTTGTGCTGTCACCGGTACCCAGTTGTGACATGTGTGGTGTGTGTGAGTGTTTAACATAATTTTATCCCCAAACACTAAATATATATATAAATACATTTTAAATATATATATTTATCATTATAAATTTAATTAAATAAATATTTGTCTCTTGAATTTGGTCAATATATATATTGATGCACGAGTATAATTTCCATGCATATGTTATGTATTCATGAAGACTATTCATTTATAAATTACTCCCATATGTTTCATGTTGTCCATATTTGTGATGACTCTTTTTTATGATCTATACATTTCTTGGTATTTTATTAATTCATGTTATACCCATTAATCTATTATGTTCTAATAAATACATATAAAAAAAATTATTAACTAATAAATATATTTATTATATTTAAAATTATATAATTTTAATTATATAAAAATAATTTCAAATATATTTATTTTTAATTATAATTGGTTATAATTATATATATTGAAATTATTATTTAATTAGAAAACATTATATATTTTTTTTATTTTTATAATTATAAATAAAAATATATTAATTTAAATTATTTTATATTTATAAATAAATATATTTATTATACATATAATATTATAAAAATATAATTAATTAAATATATTTAAAAATAGATAAAAATATTTATATTTTTAATTAAAAATAAATACAGATATATTTAGATAATTTAAAATTATAAAAAATATATATTAATTATAAATATTATGTCCTCTTATCTTTGAGATATTTCTATCCTAGGGTTTTTGAGTCCCCCCTCAGAGCTTGCAGTGGCGGAAAAACTCTTGGTTCCTCCCGAAATATATATCTGTAGTCATAAAAACATTCTCTGAGTAGTTTTCATCAGATGTGATTCGTTGTTTTTTTTTTCGGACCACCAGATCTTAGGTGTGTTCATCATGTGGGTCGTCTTCCTCCAATCGATGGTTTTAGCCCTCCGCCGGCTTCATTATGTTGGTTTTTCCTCCCATATTGCATATCTTGATCTTATTCCATTGATTTGCCCTGTAACCAACAGATCTGGATCCACATAGATGACTTGTCTGTTTGATATTCATCTTTTCTAGTCGGTGGTTTAGATTCGAGACTCTAGGGTCATCACAAGTGAGGTGGTTCCTTGACCAATAGTCGTAATTTTATTAAGTCTGGATTACCATCCCAATTTTCTCGACCTGTCACAAGCAGGTTGTCCCCACATGTTTGGACACACAAAGGTTGGGATCACGAAGGGAGTTCACACAATGGTGTTGGTCGCGTAGGGTGGTCTCGCATAGGGGGTTGGACGCTGGGATGTTAGTCATGTAGGATTTTGTCTCATGCATGTCTTTAAATGAGGCATGAATGGGGTTTTTATGGTGATATGCTCGTACAGAAGGCGTTTCCTATATTATTGTGTGCCAGTATGCAGTTTTGCCAATGATGTTTTTTTCATGCCTTGGTGTTTAACATGAAGGCTTGGTTTATTACTCTTTTTTCTCAGGCCTCCTACGATTAACTAAAGCAAATCCATGGAATCATTTCTAGTGAGTCGTTGGTAGAATCGTTCATTGATAGATAAGGTGAATGAGACAATATCAAAAAAAGGAAAAAAGATGTGTTTTGTTGCCATTGCATATCAATGCGGATTTTCACGAAAATTCTGGGTAAATCACCATCCAATCAAGGAATACTAAAAAACATCTACAAAATATATAGAGATTAGAGGAAGGAATTTCCATATGAGAATTGAGAGAGGCTTTCTTGTGTTTCAATTTATTAACACAAAAGGTAGTGAAAATGTTCTCAAAGGTAGGCCATGTTCTTTTGATAACTATAACATCTTAATTGAGAACCTAAAGGGTGGAGAGGATAATAAAACACTTATTCTGACTAAATCCCCTTTCTGGATATGCGTCAATGGAATTCCATTTTATGGTATAACTGAACAACTAATGCATGAAATTGGTGGTCATATTGGTAACTATTCGGAATGAGACCAATCTGATCCAATTCACTGGGGACCCATTGTTCAAATCAGAGCATTGGTAGATGTTTCTCAACCTCTAATGAGGGGACTGTTCTTGTCAGTATATGATTCTAACGTCTATATTTCCTTTTAATCTGAAAATCATTCAATTTATATTCATTTTTTGGGTGTGTTCAACATTTATAAAATGATTATTGTTCAAATAATGATAATAAAAAACGAAATTTTATTGTGCAATATGGCCCATGGCTCTATTCAAAATACTAGAGGAACAACTTTTGTTCATGGGTTTGAAAAAAAGAATGAGATTGACTTAAGAAGGCCTTACAAAATTAGTCTGAACCTAATCGTAATAATATCATCATGCTTGGGCCACCAGAGTTTTTTTCTAACAGTAAAATGTATAAGGGCATAAAAAGAGTGCCTTTTTACAGTGAAGTGACTTTGGTCGACTCTGTACAAAAGAAATATACTAAGGGGAATGATCTGAATATCATCTCAAACAAGGTCTCAACATTCAATAAGGACATGTTCTTACAATCATTTGGGAATAAGGATATATTTAAAGAACCTCTAGACCCAGGTTCTGGATTGGATATATGCTACACTAAACCCCCCAGACCTCGTTCTCCCTCCAGGTTATGAGTCCCCAATTATGATCTCCCATCATAAGGATGATATGCTTGGTTTCGTTTTTTCCGATTCTTAAAAAAAAATAAAACTTGGAGATGAATGATTAGAGAGGATCATGGTGGTGATGTAGCCACTACACATCGTCGTGAGAAAAAACAGGGATTAGAAGATGATCAGATAATGGAGAGCCTTCCAAAGGGGTGGGATGAGATGGGTAACAGAATGTTTCATGAAATGGAATAGAGAAAGGAGAGTGTGTCCTAACCCCACCTAGAGAAATGAAAATATTATTTTGGAACTTTCGAAGGCTGGGACACGCTAGAACTGTTTGTGATCCCTATCATGAGTGTTCAAAATTCCATCATGACATAGTTTTTGTATCCAAAACAATGGTTGGTAAAATGAATTCGTGTCTCTTGGGTTTGATTATTAGCTTTAAGAACATATTTCCCATTGGAAATAAAAGAAACTCTTGTGGTTTGTGCATATTTTGGAATGAGGACATGGTTGTTAAGGTTAGTAACTTCTTAATTAATCCCATTTCTATGGTAGTTTCTTTTCCAGGTTCTCTGCCTTTGTCTTATGTTGGATTTTATGGGTGTCTTGGGATTCAAGATAAATATATATCATGGAAGATGTTGAACCGATTGAGGAACTCTCTACCTATCCCTTTATAGTTTGGGGGAGATTTCGATGAGTCACTTCATCATCAACGAAAAATAAAGGGGTAACCAAAGGTATTGGGATGATTTGGATGATTTTAGTATTTCCATTGTGCTCAAATATCATCATGATATTGGCTTTTCTTGCTCTTGGATTACATAGAATTAGGGAATATCAATGGAGATCCATATTTTTCAATGGTAGGATAGATTTGGTGGCATAGAAAAATGTAAATCTTTCTCCCATTCATTCTCTATTGTCCACTTTCCTCATATTTCTTTCAACCACTATCAGATCATTTTATAGACGTTCTCTAATGGGGAATGGAGGAGTCATGTGTGAGCCTTCCATTTTGAATGTTTTTGATCGATGATGGTAACTGTGAGAAAGTTGCTACGTTAGTTTGGGAAGCATCACACTATTTAATTACCTCCAATATCTGTAATAATGCATCTTGTTTATTGAATTAGGGTTCAGTTCGGTTCAGGGATTTTGATAGATACATTAATGATGTAGAAAATTTCCTTATAAGACATGAAGCTCATCCTTGTTATGACTATGTTAACGAGAATATCTCATTTGAGGGAATGAATCTTAATGGGTCACTGAGGAAAAAGGATAGATTATGGTTCTTAAGGGAATCATAATACCATACTATGGATGGAGACTAAAATAATAACTATTTCCACTAAAAATTCATCAACAAAGAGGAGGGAAAATTCAAATTTTCAACTCATGGATCCTACTAGGAGGCCAGTCAATGATGGAACTGATATTCACTGCATTATTCTAAATTTTTTCAGTAACCTCTATAAAACTGTTGTTCTTAATATTCATGAATGTCTGACTAGCTGTATTCGTAAAATTTTCACATATGATATGAACTATATGTTGGAGATATATATTTCTGATGACGAAGTTATTGGGTCCCACCATCTTATTCAATATACAAAGGCCCTAGGGCCTGATTGGTTTCAGGCACTTTTTTTGAAATCCTTATGGAATATTTTTGAACCTGATATGGGTTCCCTGATGAAGGAGTTGTGGGAAGGAGAATCTTTTCTCAAATCCCTGAATGAAACTCTTATTACACTCATCCCAAAATCACAGTTCCGACAAAAAATTATTGAATTTCTCCCAATAAGAATTTGCTATTTTTTTTACAAAATCATTTCCAAAATCATGGTGGCCATGATTAGTTACTACCTCACGCAACTTGTTACTGAAAATCAAAATGATTTTTCACAAAGAGGTCTATTACTAACAATGAAGGCATTTGGTATGAATTAATTAATTCAATGAAAACACGGTCATCTTAAAAAAAGGATTATAGAAATGAAAATCAATATGATGAAATCCTATGAAAGAGTCGAATGGATTATTCATGATATTTTTGTATCTAGGGTTGTCTTGGGGAAAAAATAGATCATTAACATCATGAACATTGGATCAATTATTTCTTTCAGGATTAATATTAATTGGGGATAGTCAGAGATTTTAAATCCCTCAATTGGATTGAGGCACACAGATTCAATCTCTACCAATATATTTATTATGGTGGTTATCATTTTTTATCATATCCTCATAAAAATGGTCGTACAAGGAGTTATCCATGTTGCGAAGGTATTCTATAATTCCCCTATCTCCTGTATCTACTTTACTGATAATATCATTATTTTTTCTCATGCTACCCCACAAGAGTGATACTCAATTATAAAATTAATTAAATGAATGAAAGAGATTCTGTGAAACATATTAAAACTTTAAAGTCATAACTATCGATTATTAAAGGATTGGTATAAGAAAATAGGGAGTTATTATAGTGTGTGTGTGTTGTTTCACTGGCTTAAAATCATTTAAAATAAATAGACCTTCCGACCTTTTCTGGTAGATTGACGAAATAAGTGTTCACCTCAATCATTGACAGCATGGAAAATTTTATTTTAATATGATATTGTAGGATGATTTCCAAGGTATGAAATTATGTTTTCATTAAATGACTAGCACAAGAAATCTCTTATTCTAATATGTTGTAACACAGGTTTCTCTAATCTCTAATTGATTAAATTAATTCTCAATTGGCTATATTTTGCTGAGGATACCATGATAGAAAAAAATAAAACCCATTGGATATTATGGGAGAATTTGTGGGTCTTGATGTACTGTGGAGATCTTGGCCTTAGAAATATCAAATGGTTAAATGAGGATGTCCTGGATCAGAAAGTATGGTGCCTTCTCTCCAATCCAAATGCTCTTTTCTCAAAGGGTTTGCATGAAAAACATTTTCCACACTATGATTAGTTTCAATCCCATATTGGGATGCTACAAAGGTTTTCTATTTTTATAATTTGGAATGATAAATCACTTCTCAAGAGAGTAATTTTTTAGTGAATTGTTGATGGAAATGAAGATAGTGTTTGGAATGATCTGTGGCTTAAAAATGATGAAAATTTAATAATTTACTCTATTGTTGTTTCCGTATTTGAAAATGAAAGGGGAGAGATCTGACCAATGATTCATTGGAGGAATGGGTTCAAGAAATTATTTGAATCTATTTTAATTTGGTTCATCGTAATATAATTTTCAGTATTCCTATCACGCTAGGAATGTGAATTGATTATATTTTCTGGATGGAGCAATCTTCTGGGAGGTACTGAGTTCGCTCATGCTAAAAGACGCAAGTTCATGATTTGCCTCAAACCCATAATGTTGACTATTAGATCTTGACCTGGTCACTACAATCTCCCTAAGGTAAAAAAATAGGTGGTAGTTTTGCAATGGTATTTTTTCAAATCGCCACCTCGGGGTAAGATGCCATCTCCTGGAGAACGATATCTTTCTTTTATGCCTCCATGATGCACAATCTCATGTGAACAGAAGTGTCTTTTGTTGTGGGGAGGAAGGGGCCTTGAAGGAATGGGCACTAGATTTTAAAAATATATTTGATCCTTCTATTTTGATGGTCTAAAATCTTAGTGAATCAGTATCTTTGTTAGAACCAAACACGGTGGGATGATTTGAAAAATTTCATGGTTGTTTTGTACTTGAAAAGATGATTATATCATCCAAATTTAAGTGACCCGAGATCTTATTTAGATTGAGAGGGATAATTAATGGTTGAATTGCTGGAATCGGAAAGAAGTGAGGCCTTTATTGGGATGTAATTGAAAAAATTATCATTGGTTGAATCCTTCATGATAGGATTTTATCAAAATTACTATAGATGTGGTCATCTATGCTAATTTGATGGTTGGTGCTGGATTTATTGTTCATCAGAGAAATGGATGGGTTATGGAAGCCCATTTCATTGTTCTCCAAGCCATTTGGAGTCTTGTGGTGGATGAGGATTTTAATATCCTTTATGGATCCATCTTACTCACTCAAAAGAATGGAATTTTTTTTGTTGGAATCATATTTCCATGATGTAATTACCACCATATTATAGATGGGGGAGGTTCCAAAATTGTTTGGAGTTATCCCAAGAAAGATTTGGTCATTAAACTAAAGCTTCAGTAAATGAAAATATTCTTTTATCAAATGATGGGGTAATATTAAGGCTCAATGATTATCAAGTAATGCACAATTGTGTGGTGATCATTTTTCGGTTGACTATTTTTGTCATTGGATTAGTAGGCCTGGTTATTTTGATTAGTAATATATTATATCTCTTATCTGAAAAAATAATCATTATATATTTCTTATAATTTTATAATTATTTAATTAAATATATATATTTATAAATATTACTATAAATATATAATTTTTTTATTTTTTAATTATAAATAAATATTTATTTATCAATACTTATACTTATATTTATATATAATTATAATTTTTAAATAAATTATAAATTCATTATTAATAAATTTATTATACTTAAAATTCTATAAATATATATTTTTAAATAAATATATTTATAAATATAAAAAAATTCATATTTTTAATTGAAATTAAATATAGATATATTTAAATAATTACAAAATTATAATTTGTATATTAATTATATATATTTAAAAAATTATAACTATAATAAATGAAATTATTATTATTATTATTACATATATATATATATATGGTGCTTTGGGGAACAATTACGTTAAATACACTCATATACACCACACACATAGGCCGGAAATACTAGTCATAGCCACCGTAAGGGATAACCCACCAATCAAGGCTTATTTATTCATGACATGGCCCGAAGGCCCAGTGGGCATCAAGCCCATAATACAGTCTAAAGTCCCACGCATTGGGGGTAAACTCCT
Source organism: Viscum album (assembly GCA_963277665.1). Classification (NCBI taxonomy): domain Eukaryota; kingdom Viridiplantae; phylum Streptophyta; class Magnoliopsida; order Santalales; family Viscaceae; genus Viscum; species Viscum album. The sequence goes on along the minus strand of OY728143.1, from coordinate 1,038,489,361 downwards.
AGTGCAGCATGATGTATGGATCATACTTCCTATCTCAACAAGCATGTGTCATGCCTGCGTCACCGCCTGCCTACATCACACGTGAGGCCTACATCACCACCTTAACAAATAAATAAATATATATTTATAAATATAACAATAAATAAATATATATTTATTATGATTTTTGAATTATAAAAAATTTATTTATTTATAGGTATTAATACAATATAAATACATTTATTTAAATAATTATAAAATTAAAATAAATATATTTGTTATGTTTATAATTTTAGAAATATATATAATTAAATTTTTAATTATATATACGTATAAAACTATAAATATAAGAAATATAGTTATTATAATTTAATAATTATTTAAATAAATATATATTTATAATTATTTATAATAAATATATTAATTATATATATATATGTTATCTATAATAGAAATAATATATATATATATTATAAATTTATAATTTTAAATAAATAAATATATATATATATATTTATAATTAAATTAATATATATATAATTAAATAAATATTTATATTATGTATAAATATTAATATAAATAAATAAATATTTATTTATAGTAATAACTATATATATATTTATTATATAAATTTATGAATATATATAATAATATAAATATATATTATTAACATTATATATATTTCAGGGCCTAAATAACATTGATAAACTATCTCTTTATCTGTCCTATAATTTTAGCACTGATAAAGACACCATTTATTAGAATTTTTAGCACTGATAAAGGCATATCATTAAAAATTCTATAAAAGTATGGATAATTTTATGTTTAATCCACTCTTTTTATTTTAGTGCTGATAAATATTCCATTGTGAGAAATTCATGGAAAGTGCTGATAAAAGTATTCCCCATTTTTATACAAATAACCCTAATATAGTATTCTCTCTCACACCTTCAAGATTTTGCGAAACCACACATCTCTCACCATCGAACCCCTAATATGACACCACCGAATGCCTCCTCTACCATCTTCAAACCCCTTATCTAATGCCATTGAGGACCAATCTACTACCATCGAACCCTAATGCTTCCACGGAACTACCACCAAGCTAAGGTATCATCACCTTCCATTTTTTTATCGCTCAATCGTACCACATATATGAAGATGTTGGACATGACACAAGTTTAATGATGATGTTCAGTTCTCTAGATCTGTAATTTCCTAAATACTCATATATGAAGATGTATTCATTCAGATGTTTTTAGTCTGATTTTTTTGGGGATTTCATGAACTCGGTTCAATTTTCCTATTCCCATTAATGATTTTTTTTGTTCTTATCTAGTTTCAGGTATATAGTTTGGATACATGGATTGCCTAGAAGGATTGTTTATCATGTTTTTAGGGTCTGTAATTATTGTTCATGATTAAATACTACCATGATAAAACATGAATTGGAAGAAAACATTTCATTATGTTTTGACGCTCCTTGCGAGTTATAAATAATGTTTTGAAATGACTATTCAGTTTTTAAGGATTCCAAATGAATTTTTGTTATAAAAAAACATTTTTCTGACATCGTTTTGGAGAACTGAACACCTAATGTTCATATTTAAAACAAATATACCATTTATGAAAAGTGTTCCTTGATCTAGAGTAGATTGAGTTAAGTCATTAAAAAATTGTTACTGATCAAACTAAATTAAAATTAGTGAAAAACGCCCCCATGGATATGAAATTGCATCCCAATATTTCTAGTAATTACCATTTATCCAAAATATCTAGAAAGATTATATCAAAGAGAATGATTAATTTCCCTACATAGACAGAAAATTCAACTTAAATTCCAATGACGTACTCGATGGACTGGTCCTATGGGTAAATAATAACATTTATTATATTTGGATTACTTTTGTTTAAAATATATAGCATTATAGGTGAGGGAGACCCTATAAATCAAAAACGGAATTCTTAAATCCTAAAGAACTGATATTTCATGGAATAGAAAAACTACAGGGATTTTGATGTTTTATTGGACAATTTCATTGAAAACTAAATAAGAAATCCACTCTTAGAATAACCAATCCTATCTCTTCTAAATTATATTTATTATTAATGTATTCCTTAAGAAACCTGTTACATGCGACATTGGTGGTATATAAATAGAAAATGGGATCCTGATGTACTGTTTCTTAATCATTTCCATTAAATTTTTATAGGAATCAAAATTCATTCCATGTATCATCTTCTTTATAAAGGGTTTATGTGTCATTTTCAAATATTCTTTTGTTAGATTTTATGTTTCATTATCAGTCCTCACTATATCATCTTATTTTTACTAGATTTCTTATATACCATGTTCCATTTATTGTTCTTTCTTTTTTATATTTTATTTATCATTAAATTACTGTACTGGGGAATGTGTTTTCTTATTATACTTATGGATATATGCGTTCCTATGGGTGAAAAATTTTGTTTTCCAAAGGGTTTTATCCCTTGTTATGGAATGATATTCGATTACATGTGTTTGGGAAGATTCCAAGATGGATTTTTAAAAGAATTAATTATTTTATAATTAATGTTAATAATGGAATTGAGGTTTCAAACTTATTTATCTGTTAATTGGATTTCAAACCAAGAGTATTTGTAATTTGAATCTTTGGAAAATGTTTGAAAATGTTGTTCTATTTTTATGTGGTTAGTTAAACCATGTTAAATATATTTAAAATCACTTTTTTATCCTTGGATAATTTTTATATCAATTTTTCTGGGTTTTTAAATCTCTCAATATTTTAAAATGAGATGGATTACTTCAAAACGGTGTGTTTTCCCATGTGGACTAGATTTTGAATCTTATTGTTTCTTTAAATGTTTATCACCGACTGTTTAAAGGGTAATGTAAATTCCCATTTGAATTTCAATCATGTTTTGATAAAATTGGTCTGAAGAGTATATTTTGATTTATTTTATAAATGAAAAAATGGCTTCGAATTTGAAGAATTTTTTTAAAATAGGAGGTCCATTTGAAATTTTATAATAAATGAGTTTTCATAAGAGGTTTGATACCCTATTAATTACTTTTTGTGTTTTGTATGGTCATTGTATCAGGTGATCCCATGTAAGGATGTTTATTATTGATGACTTAGTTTGATAGGACTTATGGGGGTGTTTATATGATTATAAGGGATAACCTAGTTTCTTTATTTGTAGTTCATGTTCTATTATTACCAAGGCCTTGTGACAATTTCCATGAAACTATAATCATTTTTATGAATGTTTAGGGGTATTATATTTTTTCTTCTATTGTATCTCATTCTATTTATATTATCATTTTACACATATATTTGTGTAATTTTTCTAATGTTGTATGACTTGATATGTTGGTGCTTGATCATGTTCAATCTTTCTTCATTATATGGTTCTCTTTTTGTATCATTTGAAGAGTGATTGTGAAAGGTATTTAAATAATGTAAAATTGAAAGCATGATTTTGAAGTGATTTAAAATATTTTATTAATGATTTTGAAATGTGTTCCCTCGCGAAAATAGATGGATTGGTTTTTATTTTAATCTAAAAGAATGTGTGACTTTTAAAAATGTGGTTTTAGGCCACCTTGTCACACTCAGGTTTTCTAAATTTTATCTTTTGTATAGTTTTTCCTTTAAGTTTTGGGTATGATAGGATTGAATTATGATATGTTATTTTTTTCATCTTTTTTCTTGAAGTCAATAATTAGTTTCCTCTGAGATATTTATCATGGAAAATGTAGGTTTTTTTGGGTTTTAAGATTGATGTCTGTGGTTGGCACACAGTTTGTCATAGAATGCGTCATTATCTAGGTAACTGTGTGATATGTTTGGATTTTCAGACATAAGCTATAGTGCAACTTGAATACGTCTAGTCAAGACGTGTGGGCTAATCATGTGGTAGGATCATCTTTGACAAATAAGGGTACACGATCACCACAAAGATGGAAAAATTGTGCAGGAAAACCATGTTCCACTCCTTGTCATTAACAATTGTGAACATCCTTCTCTACCACCTTCAAATTTAACACCAAAACACCAAAAAGAATCCCCAATAAGAATTTATGCCCTAGGTGAGCCTCCCACTTCCTCTCTTCTATATTAGGCTCCATTTTAATGGAGATATTGGTGGGTTTTCTCCATGATTATTCATATAAGTCCCCATATTATTAGTTTCCTCCTATTTTTTAGGGTTTGTTTCCTGCTTCCTTAAGGGTTTTGTTTTCCAGTGGTTTGGGTGTCTGATTTAGGGATGGATATTTATTTTTGAGGTTCAATCATAATTTTTAATGTTTAATCACCCCTTTCTATGTTATTTTTGTGGTGCAGTTACGTTTTCACACCATTTTCGGGAAGTTTCTTCATTGAGGTAGGTGGTTCAATCCTTAAAAATTTATTAATGATTTTGATATAATTTCATTATTTATTGAATATTTTCTATATATTTTTTATGAAGTTTTAATGGTGTTTCTAAAACAATTCAAGATGTACATGTGTTGAAAAATTGTTTTTCAAATAAAATGTGTAATGTTTAATCTTTATTATATGGTTTTTTGGTTAACATGATCCTTGTGGGTGGTTGATAAATTGTGTAAGTTCTGTGGATCATATTTTGAAATTGTTTTGATTTGCATATGGATTGAAAGATGATTTACCTTAACAAAATTTGGTGTATTTCATGTGTAAACACACATGGTGCTTCTTAATGGTGTTCTATAATTGAAGAAATATGTTCAAAAAATTGGGAATGTGGTTCGAAACATGATTTTAAATGGAATTTACTACTAAAAACCCTATGTTTAACATCAATTGTCTTTATCAGTGCTGGAGAAAAATGACTATAAATGGCATAATTATCAGCACTATGGAAAGCGCTGATAAATTTAACATTTTATAAGAACTTTTTTATAATTTTGATAAAGGTAACCTTTACCAATGATTTGTTTCAAACTATGATAATGTTTATCCTTTATTAATGATATATTTTTAGTGCTCATAATTGGTACCCTTTATTAGTGATTTATTATTAATGTGGACAAATATTTCTTTAATCATGTCTTTTTTATCACAGATAATTGTCTAAATAAATAAATTGAAATAATAATATTAATAAAAAAAATTAGAAACTATGATTATTAAAAAAATATAAATTTTATTAATTAAATTATTTTTGAAAAAAATGACTAAATTGATTATATATGACTAAATATCAAACGTTTTATTAATTAGATAATTATGGTAATAAATGGTATTAAAGTGTATATATCAAATATATAGATATATATTAATATATATAAATATGATTTATATATTAAAAAATATTTATGCGGTTTATATTAAATATTTATATATTTATTAATTAATCGTTTATTATTAAAAATGATAAAATTAAAAAAAATTAACTAATTTCCTAGTACTCTACATATTTTAATTGTTCGAGGAGGGGGATTAAAACGAAACAAACATACTATTTCACCTAAAAGTACTTAGGGAGACTCGATCCTTAGACCTCCCACAAGACCGCTTAATGATGTAACAACTAGGTTAATCCTCGTGGAGGCACATAATAGTAGACATATAATTGAATGTCATTTGACATTTCAATTTAACATATATTTATAAAATCTGTGTTATATTTTTTCACATATACATTATTAATGAATTATTATATACAATGCAGACACATACAACATAACTATTTTTTAAATAATCTTCAAATGCACTAATTAATAATTTATTCAATTGTACTCATTTTTAACATATATTCATGGACATAAAATAAGATATTCATTAATAATGATAAAAATAACTTTGTAAAAAAGCATTTATAAAAAAAATATTTATAAATATATGTTGACTATATTTATACATTTATATTTTTATAATTATTTATAAATAATTTTTTAAATATTTATATAATTTTATATAAATAATTATATATATTTGAATAATTATAAAATTTATAATAAATTTTCATAAGTAATTAATATATTTAAAATATAAATATTTATTATATATATGTTTTTTTGATTAAACAAATATATATAATTCTATAAATATTAATTTTTAGAAACATTTCTATACTTATAAATAATAAATTATAAAATTATAATAAATATATTTAAAATTGAATTTATTTACTATATTTATATTTATATATATTTATTATGTATATGTAAATATTAAAAAAAATTATTTATAATTTTACATATAAATCTTTTATCAGTGTTTATCTAATAAACACCTATAAAAGCATCTTTATTAGTGCTTTTTTCACACTGTTAAATATATGGATTTATAAGTGATATAAAGGGTGCTAATAAAATTTACATTTATCAATGATATAATTTTATTGGAGATACATATTTGTTTTTTCATCACTTTTTTAGCACTAATAAACCATCATTTTATCATCACTTAAAGAATAAGCAATGATAGAAGTGTCCGGATCTGAATAAAAAATCACAACCATATTCAAACTCATCATGAGATCAGAAGGTTTCTGCATAAGCCACCCATTTGTGGTGTTCCTACTCAATGAATCTAATCTCTAATCACTCCCATCAACTGCCTATCAAACATATCGTATGACATCCATTGTTTAATTGAAGTTAGGATTTTCGTAGATGGATTAATATCTTCTTTCAACTTAAGGATGTAGGAATTCATATATTCTATGTTTATTTTTTGTTTATTTTTTAATGTTTTTTTCGATGATGTCTTTATTTATGGTCTGGTGATTGTATACTATCATAGTAGGCCATCCAATTTTTTTATTTTTCAATTTTGATTCAACTCTTTATCATTCATGGAGATTTTATTGTTTTTGTACTGGATGATGACACATGGAGTCACATGGAGTTTAGTTGGTTGTTTTAATTTGTTCACATAGACCAAATTTATCACCCAAAGCTATAATACATATTATGAATTGTTTATTTTATCAAATTTATTCCAAAATTGTGAATAATTGTAATTTGAAATTTTAGATTTTGTGTGTGAGGGAGTTAAAGAAAGGTTTAGGGATTTATATTATATTATAATAATTCATATATTCTTTTTTCTACTTATAGGGGTTGCGGTGGGAATCTAATGGAAGTTTTTAATTAAATTTTCTTTTCTACATGTATTGTTTAATTTTTGGACCAAATCGTTCTCCATGTGTTGTTTTTCATTCCCTAGTTCTTGTTTCCAACATGATGGGGATCGAGAGTGTCCCTTGGACACTGCCATGGACCAGCTCGGGTGACTGATATATGTTTTTCTTGGGCTTGTTTTGGAAAAAATATATGTTTTTAGATGTATTGAACCTTTTCTCAATTACTCATTATCATATGTATTTACACTTTAAAAAATCATTTTTTATCATATTTAGATTAATCCAAAATTATTTATAAATCCTTTTAGTGAAAATATATGAAAAATTTTACATTGATGTTGTATACTATTTTCGAACTATAATATAATTTTTCATCATCATCCTACACCCACTCTCTCAATAATTTATGAAAAATATCCCATTTAACATTACCCCTTTTTAGTTATACTACATTCTCTCAGACCAATATACTACTATAAGACATTATAATTTCTTGCTAAAAAATGTAGATTTTCAAAAATTTCACCCCCTATAGAAAATTTATTTAACTAATAACAAGTGGATTTCCATGGAATCACATTGACACCTAGAAATATGTCATGTATATAAATGGTATTTCAAACCATTTTACAATCAATAATGTTTCCATATAATGAATATCCTGCACTCCATGTTATAGATTTAAATTCTATCCACTATAATTTCTTTTTTTTTTTCCAATTTTCAATGGGTTTCAACATGGGTTCTCTATATTCCTTTTGAAATATATAAATCACTTTCCCCACATACATGGATTGGGAAATAAATATTTCATGAATTCCATGAGTCTCCTTTAAACTAAAGGAAATGTCAACTCACTAATCATCATCATTTATATATTGGTAATTGTTAATGTATAAAATTATTATCATCATGCATCTCTTGAAACTTTAAATATTATTTCATCTTCATAGATAAACACTTTAAATATATCCATAAAATTATTTTTATGTAATCATTGTATTCAATTACTCATTATTAAATTAATGTTTCCTTAATAAATCATCTGACCTAAAATACCAAGATATTAGTTCTTATTTCAATTCATACATCACCTTTCTCAATTTACAAATAGTATTCTCATATTAAATAATAATAAAAAAATCTTTTTGTTTGATGTAAAATTCAATTCAGTTCAACCATTACTAAATGATAATTTTACATCCATTTTGAGTACGTTTAATTTCGTTGCAATGGGATAGTGAGGTGATAAGACATCCCATTATTATGGATATGTTTTCAAATATTGTTATACCATTAATTTTAATTGTAATAATTCCATCAGTTGCAATGTCACTTATTCCATACAGTTTTATATCTTCACATTCATTGAAAGAGAGTTTATTATTATTATATCATATGTGAGTTTCTTATTACTTTTTAATTGAAAATATTATATTTTCATTCGATTAAAGGATTTAAGAATGAATTTATTTGTATTAAGTATTTTCCAAAATTCAATTAATCACTTTCTACAACATACTTAAATTCATAGACAAATCAAATGTTGATTTTACCTTATTAGAATTATCTATAACTTTAACTTTTGATAATGAATAACTTAAGTGTATTTATTTATATATTGTATAAAATTAATCATTTATGAACTTGATAGGATGAATATGAATTGAAAATGGATGTATGATAATCATTTTAAAACTAAATATAAAGATGGATTTAAAATTTTCATCATGTTTGCAAGAGACCACACATAATACCCTTCAAATATCCTCTGTCTATGTTTACATTGTTGTTTTTAAATAAAAATTATTCTGAAAGAGTTGAAGAAAATTTGATTTATCATGTAATATATCAAAGAAATAAATTTTGGAATAAACATTGGTAAAAACTAAATGCGGACTTCTATTAGGATGATACTACGATTTTTGAATCATTTAATATGAATACCTCTATAAAAATGATCAAGATCACATGGAGGAAATAACAATGTAAATTGAAGATGACCGTTTTGATTGTAAAAATTTATCTTAGGAGTTATATATATGTTACAAGATACCATTTTATTTAAGTTGTAGTAAATACATGTAATTGTTATCTATATTTAAGTTAAATACTTTGGCAGGTAGCAGCAGATAGAGTGCCACTATCTTTACCGAACTACTTGGTCTTGTAAAATATATGATACCAGAAGAAAATGAACTACCATATAGAAAATATGATTATAAAAAAATGTTTCATTCAATGGGATGATCACTAAAAAATACATTCTTGGCCAAATAATTTCATATAGTTTCACAAGGACCATGAATCAATAATAAAATTCCCTAAGTGTGGAACATATCGATACAAGAAAAATGATTCATGTGCATAGAAATATGTATAGTAATTTCCTATTATTTTACAATTTAGATGACTATATGGATATCTGGAAACCACAAGACAATTTAAATATAATTCATATACAAGAATTAAATATTTGATCCTGTGTCATCCATCATATTCTCCTGAGTGGAAGAAAATTGATGACCAGTTTTCTGAATTTCAAGATTAGATAAGATTTATTTCTTGCGTTATTTATAGAATAAATAAATACTTTTGGTGTATAGAGTAGTATACATAGTACATGAACTTTCATGTTGATAAATTATTTCTTACCATTGTGGTTATGCAGGAAGAGAAAATACGTTATGTTATCGCTACTTATATCTATTCCATAGAAACTCGATAATGATATTGATGTTTATTTGGCTCCATTGATTGAAGATCTGAAATTGATGTGCGATAAATGTATTACAATTTTTTTAGATCATAGAAGCAGAGAATTCACATTGAGGACCATGTTGTACAAAGTGATAAATCACTTCCCCACTTATGGGAATTTATGAGTATATAGAATTAACTTAATGTTTTGGTTCCCCATTTGTGAAAAATGCACAAACTCGGTTCGATTGAAATATTCCTCGAAGTCTATGTTTTTATAAAATCATTAATTTTTTCTCTGATGACATAAATAATGACCCCCAATGACATAATCTTATGGGAATATCAAACATGGTACAAAACCATCTCCAAAAATGGGTGATCAACTGTATAAAAAATTAAAAAATATTGACACTATTTTCAATAAAATATTATTGAAAAATCATACAAAATAATTTTGGAGGAAGAGATCAATTTTCATTGAATTACCATATTAGAATTTCACTTTTTCAGTCATTTTCATTATATCAGTCATGTAGAAAAAAAATGTATTTGAATTTTTTAATGGGATGTAAGAAAATCCTTTTAGAAAAATTAAATTTGGAAGAAATTCTAGGTTGTACATGATTTAAATGGGGATAAGGGAAGAGTTGGAACTGATGAAGGGTAAAAGGAAATATTTTACTCATCCAGGATATTACACCCTATCTAAAGAGAAACATATATATTGTTCATTTTTTACTATAAAAGTTACACATATGTATTCATAAAATATCATGAATGTCATGTCAGAGAATAATTTGAAGTTAAAAGGACTAAAATCAAAAGACTTTCATGTTTTGATGTATGATTTAATGTGTGATTATGTATATTTATTTATTACTCAAATGTACTACATAAATTAACCATAATATTATACTTTATGAAATTCATATGCATTAATGTTATAGACTTGACATAGTTTTCTATCATTAATAAGGATATTGTAGACATATTAATTGAATTAGATATGTTTTTTCCACCATAATTATTTGATATAATGGTCTACCAGATGGTTCAATTGGTTTGAGTGGTTCAACTATATGGCCATATACATTACAGATGCATGTACTCCATTGAAGGATATATCAATATTTTTAAAGGGTAAGTCAATAATCGAATTCATCCAAACATTTTTATTACATAATAATATATTATTGAAGAATAAATTGTATTATATTCTGATTAACTATCAGATGTTGAAAGAATCGGTCACCCAATGTATTGTAACAATGAACATATTATGGTTCAATGGATCTTCAGAAGTGATGTGGTTACAATTACCTTTACAAAATGCGATAAATCACATATTTACATATTAAATAATACTGATAATATTGATCCATAGATTGAAGAACACAATGAAATTATTTGATGTTTCAATCCATCAAGGGAAGTCGTATGGATATCAAATAAACATAATTAAAAGTCTATAGGTCGTTTCAAAGATTAAATTTATAAGGATTTATATGAAAATATGAATTCAAATACTGAGAAACTTCAATATGTACCTAGATAACCGAATAAAAATGTTATATCTGACACTGGTTTTGTAATAAAGGGTTATATATTCTATAAAAAAGAACATGGTGACTTTCGTACTATTCAAAATATTGGTGTTACACTAATGGATTAAGTAACTGACATATCTGGTTCAAACGATAGAAAAGAAATTAATGCAAATATTTTATATTTTTTCATTATCGAATAGATATTTTAGATGTATTATACAACTTTAAAGTGCCTCTTATCCATTGCAAATGTGTTGATAATATCAATCGAGTGAAATTTGAAGAAATGGAATTTGTGAAGTTGAATATCATTATGGAAGGGAAAAATATGATGCATTTATAATAACAAGAAAAGAAGTGCATGCATTTTATGTCTCTGATCTAACATAAAAGATTTGTTCGATTGTCCTACAGGTGTCTAAAACAAAGTTGAGTCAGATGAAAATTCAATTGAGGATGACCATTTAATTGAGACATCACAATCATTTAATGTTGGTCCACATATATAAAATTTCTTGTACATTAGATGGTACCATAAATAGTGTATTTGGTTAATCGACAGGGTAACCAAATCCCTGGAACCTTAAAAAAAGAAAGTGGGTTCAATGAGAAGGTAAAATTGTTTTTTAATATATTATGGTTTCATCATAATATTATATGTTCTATACTGAATCAACATAATCAAAATTAAAGGTCTAAAAAATCTCAAAAAAAACATATTCTGCAAAATATGGAAGAATGAATTATAATGAAGAAAAATAATTGAAATGATGTAAAGGTAATGTTACAATATATTTTCTCTTATTTATCAAAAAATTATACAAAGAATTTTTTATTTAATTATCATTATTCCATCTAGAGTTTATTTATTTTTGAATTTTTATATCCATGTGACATGCCTTTGGAGGCAGTGAAATGATGCTTTTTTTTCTCAATCATAGAGTTAATATTGACATGTTCATAGTAAAATCATTATCCATAGAATTAATCTATTGTTTCATTTTAATGTTTAATTTATTACTTTTCATTATTACTCACATAATATTTGTTTTATTATAATGGTGGATTATTTTGTATAAGTTGGGGAGATATGTCTAGCTTTTATGCTACTTCTCGTATACAACATTTTCACCCCTACACCGGTGCATTTTTAACTTTATTTAAAGTTAACTGCACTAACATTATGGGAAGTTTAGCGATGCTGCATATTCCAAATTTTAGAGTAAATCATGATGTTTTCATATTAGAGGCATTATACATAAAAATTAATGTATTGTTTTCCTATTTATGTAGAAATGATTTTTATAATATTACCTTTATAATAAATGTTTTCTTATACAAGTGGGTTATTTTTTTGAGATGGTGAGATCTGTCCAAATTTCATGATTCTTCTCCCTTAAATCATTTTCACCAATTTAGTGGTTTTTTATCAATTTTTTTTACATTAAATCCTTTTTTATGATGGGAAACAATGTTTCCTCTTCTCAATTATAGTGTCCATATTGATGTTTTTACAGTAAAATAATTGTCCATAGAATTAATGTATTGTTTCATATAATTAATGTAATGTTTCCTCTTCTCATTTTTTATTATAGTAAAATCACAATCCATATTACATGATTCTTCTCCCTTAAAACTTCTTCACACCTACAGTGGTGCATTTATGAATTTCTTTCATGATACCTCCACTATCTCTGAATGAAGAGAAACAGTGTTGGCTATGATAAATTAAAGGGGTAATCCTGATTTTTGAATAGTAAAAAAAATGTCTATATAATTAATATAATGTTTCATATTTATGTTTAATTTTTTAATATTTAGTATTATTCACTAAATAATTTTTTCCTTATAGAGGTGTATTCTTTTGTTAGTTGATATGGTTTTTTCAATGATGCTTATGCATTATTGGTAGTTAGATAAATAATATCAATAGAAATCATGGGAATATTGACTGTTAAGATTTTTTTTGAGACATTGGGGGGGTGTAAGAATCAGTCTCACCTCAATATAACATATGATGTGACCGAAATAACTCCAAGTAGTTCTTTCAATTTTAAATTGACATTAATTTTTGTAAAAAAAAATCTCAATCAATGTGTCCATTATGAGTTTAAACATGACATTTGACATTAAAATTCATCACTCACTGAGAGATGATAAAAAACCCTTGTATTTTCTTAATAATTTATGGAACAGATTCATAAATCTTTTTTGACGTGTAGGAATCGGTCTCAGGTCAAAATGACACACAATGTGAACAGGTTGAGTCAAAGTTTTTTTTTCATCTTTAACATGAAATTTTAGTAAAATAGACTTTTTACATACTAAAAAAAGATAAAACCCATTAATATTGTTTTGATACATTAGGAAAATAGTCCACAGTTGACTCGGAGCATTTACAAATTAGCCGCACATCAATATGATACACTGTGTGATCGGTAGGACTCTAAGTGCGTCTTTATTTAAAATTGAAATGAATTTTATTAAAAAAACAATCTGACCTACTCAAACCCAAAATAACACATTCATATTATTTTTTATACTTTTGGACAATGATCAATAAGTGATTTGATACATTCATGAATCACACACACCTCTATCTGACACACATTGTGACAGAAATGACCCCAAGTGCATGTTTTAATTTAAAATTGACATCAATTTTAGTAAAAATACCAAGTAACCTATGAAATAATATTCAAATGTATTAAATTGTATATATATTATAGGAAAACGATCCATAATTCATTTTTTGATGTGTAGGAATTAGCCGCACCTCAATCTGATGCATGATGTGACCAATATGACTCCAAATGTATCTTTTTATTTTAAATATACATCAATGTTAGTAAAATTAACACTTTTTATTAGTTAAGTTATTTATATTATTACTAGCAGAAGAATTTATTTATTATATATGTGCATTATTTTTCTTGAGTAGGAGTGGTTTTTTCGGAAACAGTATGATTCAGGTCTGGATTAAAAGAAACATTAATTTTTTTCAATATATATAATAATTGATATTTATGTAACTATATGAAACAATGCTATAAATTTCTATAATATAGTTCATTTTAATGTGTTTGTGTTGTAAATTTAATTACATTTAATTATTTTTTTGGTACTGTTTCTGTTGATATCACCTATGTCTAGTGGCACAATGTTCTGTTATAGTACACTACAGTATGACCCTTTTTCATCCCTTTTAAAAGAAATGATAAAGGCCTAATTTTTCATTAATTCTATAAGAAATGATAAAAGTATTTTTTATTAATTCTCATTATAAAACTGATAAACGACTCGTTATTATCACTTTTATAAGTGCTGATAAATGGTTCCTTTAGAAGCTCAAAATTAAAGCATTGATAAACAGTTCCTTTATTTGTGATTTTTTTTGAACTAGTAAAAGATACCTTTATCTATTATTAATTCATCACTAATAAAAGTCCAAGGCTTTTATCCAATAAATTTTATTCATTTATTTTCTATCATTAATAAAAGAAATTTCTGTCACTATTAATGTTCAGTTTTGTAGTAGTGCTTAGTATGAATTTTGACAAAAATGCATTTTGTTGTAAAGGTAGTGATTTATCTATCATGGGTACATTGTTTGTCTTGTTATTATTTGAATGTGATTTTTTTTGTGATGTGTGGAATGAAATAAAGAAAAAAGGTAATCCTATATGACCAGGTGGATGGACTAGGACTATTATGCAGGTGATTCAGAAGTGGAAAGTATCAGTTTCAGTTAGCTGGATGGACATTTACATCACTGATTAAAAAATAATGCATGGACAACACTATAATTTGGTAAGTAAACCTCTCAAGTGGATCATGCATGTAAAAACTCTTCAGTGTGGTTTTTATACCAGATATCACCGAGTTAAGATGTTCTAAGATGCTCAGTAGAGCCAGCGCATATAGGGATCTCCCATGAAATAGTGATTTCTTGTGATGTTGATACATCTGTCAGTATATAGAGGACCTGAAGAATATTTTTTTAATGTTATCTTTTTTGAAGAATAATTTTACAATTAAAAGTGATCTCCTTTAAGAATTGTTTTTTATGAAATGATTTCATTTAAAATTAATTATATAAAAATGTTTTTAATTTTCTTATATAAAAAATGCATTGAATTCTCTTATAATTCATAGAAAATGGAACCTATTTATTTCGGTAGAGCCCTACTGGGATTTCTCTGACACCTACATAGAAATTTGGGTATTTGTATACATAGTTATGTTTGACAAATGTAATGGAAATATGTTAAGATATTGTGGTTCGGACACGATTGTATTCCCCTTGTAGGTGTTATGGTGGTTTCTTGAGGAAGACGATCCATTTATTTCATCATGTTGTTGGGATATTCTCTTGTTCTCATTTTTTTATAGAGTTAATTGGGTTTTATTTAATGTTGTAAACTTGAATTTGGATGTTGTTATTTCATGTTTGGTGATGATTATTCAATATTGGTTTATTTATTATATTTGGTTTTTTATGTTTATGTTATCAGGTAAAATCATTCCCAACATTTTTTTTGATACCCAAGCACTAGTTTCCAGCACTTGAAAATCAGGAATTCCCTTTAAGACATGTAAATATCTAGGTCAGTTGGTGGGTAAGATTTTTCTATTTCTCGGTTGGTAATAAATGGTATTAATAGAGTTCATTCCCTTTTAGGTTAGGTTATTTGGGTAAGATTCAAGGTATATTGTAGTGGGGATTATCTAGACTTGATGTTTTTGTTATGAGTAGGGTGCTCGGTTAACACGCCACATGTCAGGAATCATGTTTCCATGGGAATTAAGGTTTTTTATCTTCTATGGTTTTTATCTGCTATTTTGTCTTTAGGAAATGAAATGATATTTCATATAATTGTCTCAATGATGTCACATAGCCTAGAAATCCATGTGAAACCAGGTGAATTGTAATAGAATACTATTTGTGATGGTAGTGTGATTGGTTTATAGCCGCCAACTATATAGCCTAGTCGTCCATGAACACTAGTTTCCTCTAATAAACTCTTATGTGTTTTCATAGATTCTGAAAATAATTTTGAAAGAAACTATTTTAAAATTGTGAAATCTAAATTTTAATGAGGCATTGGTTTGGTTTTGGGAATTTAGAGAACTGCATTTCGGAATCATTTTGAAAATTTATATAGAAAAGTTTATTTTTTTTTGAAATTTATTTATGATAAGTTAGATGATTTTAACAATAGAGGGTATTATGATTAAAATTTTTGGGTTATTTAACTGTGTTTTCAAGGAAATTTATTTTAATAGAAAATTGTTTTGGATGTTAGTTCTGAGCAGTGTGATATGAATTTTTTATGGCATTGCAATTATTTGAAAATGGGTTTTTTTTATTTTTGGATGGAATATATGAAATTTATTTTGATTAAAGATGATTTTTTTTGATGAGTGGAGTTTGAAAATATTTTTTGACTTATTGGTGTGTGATATTTTCAAAAATACTTTTTATGAATTTTTAAATGGGAAATGAATTTAGAAGTTTAAAACATGGTTTGAATATTTTATCTTGAAAAGTTGAAAACATATATTGACATTTGGTGTTTCCATGAGTGAAAACATTAATCGATATGTGTGAGAATGTGAATGGTTAATCTAATTAGTGGATAAGTTCTCCCTTTGAAATGAGGTGCTTGGTTCTTGGTTTGGAATGAGAATATGCATGTGTAAGTCTCTAGAGAAGACCACTGGTGAGTGTGAAACCAACCAAAATATTTTTTAACAATAATTTTAATAAAATATGTGATGTTTTGATAACTGGTGGTTGTGTTATGTCTATCACATTGTGATTTGAAATTGTTTATTTTGATATGTATGAATTTTGAGATCTCTTCATCTTTAAATGGTGTTTCAGTTTGTGTCCTTGATAGGTTGGTTTTTATATAATGGCTAGGGGGTCCTTTTGAGGAATTCCTTGTGAAGATTTTGTGTTTATTCCATCTTCTGTGATAGGAATTTGGTTTCTGTGATTTTTGACCAATGTATTATCTTTATTGGGTCCTCAATTTTCTTTATTGGCTAGCGTATTCCCCCATAACGAATCATTACACATTCGATTTGTGGACACAAGTTTCTCACTGTTTAGAGACCCTCCAGTTGATTAAATCAAGTTCTATCTTCTTGTGTTTCATAATTGAATCCACTTATCTCTCTAACTTCATCAAATATGAATTCTTCCACCTTTATGATTGAAGATCAGGCTTAGAAATGGTGAAGGGAATTACAATGATTGGAAGATTCCATATTCTACTAGTAGTGGTTCTATTATTAAAAAATGAAATATATATTTCAACTATTTCTCTCAGGTATAGGAAATTGTTGTTCTATTAGTGTGAAAAATCTGGTCATAAGAATATTTCATGAACATTTTCATGAGTAGTGTCATGTTTGGGGATCAATTTAATGATCCTTTCATTTTAAGGCATATTTTTTGGTAACAGTCATATTGAGTGGCGTTTCATAGTGTCAGCTTTTCTTTCAAATGAAAATTTGGATGTTATGATATATTACGAGAACATATACTATAATTGAAGTAGGGTTTTTCTTTAAGAAATTCTAAATTTATCTGTTTTAAATTGAAGTGTATTTTTTGTGTTCTTATTTCCATTGTTTATCATTTTTGGTGAATAAGTGATGATTCATGTGCATCTTCAAGGCCCCCATCCAATTGGAAGTTCCATGTTGATCCAATTTCAGTTATATGTAATTTTTTCTTCTTTGGTTATTCCTAGAGTGATGTGAGGTCACTCATAAACCCAAGAAAGTGTTCCGGATGTAGATCATAAATTCATGACTATGAGGCATGAGATGCTTCAAAAATCATGTCTCTAGACATATACCCCATATTGAAGTTGTCTCATTGTCAATAAACATGTGTGGGTGTGGGGGACATGGTTCCATCTTGGTCTCCAGGGTTAGATGGGGACAACTCATTCTTCTCTATTGTAAATCCTTTGTTTTGGAAAGGTCTCACTTTTCTGATAGTGGAATGAAGGCCTCGATATTTATTGTGACCAGTGTGGGTGGAAGAGTTCCTCCTTGGTTATAAGGAGTCATGGATATATCATTTTCTCAAATTTATATGTTTCTTTCCATTTGTTCTCATCCTTGTAAATATTTTTTAGTTTTGGTTTGTAGTGACTTGGAAGAAGTCATGTCCCATGGAGAATGGTGAACTATGTAGTGTTTCCCTTTGGTTTGGAGTTTCTCTAATCACATCCCATGTGGAGGGGTTTTTTGGATCATGTTTGTGGGTCCATGTAGGATGTTCCTAATTTGGCCCATACTCATTTTCCCATTTCGGTCAATGCTAATTGGATAAGTTGGTTGGTAATTATGGTGGGGAGACCAACTGTAGTTCATGCTGTGAATTTCATATGTGGGTAAACCAGTTCTGGTTCAATTTAGATGGTGGTGAGTCTATTTGGGCCTCGGAATATTTGTATCACATGTTCATTTCTACTATTTAATTGGTAATGGGTAGCCTCATTTAGAGATATCTAATTTGGAGTTCGAATATCTTGTAAACACTAGGGTCGGAGGGAACCCAGTGCTATTATTGAAGCAAGATTGTGGATGAATTCATTGAGATGTGGTAGAAGTTCATTTTATTCTTCAAGATAATTGGTATGAGTTTCATTTATAAATTTTTAATTTATTCGTTATGTAAAAGGTTGGATTAGGTTGTTGTGAGGATATATTTTCCATTTATTGATTAACTAGAGGTGTTTCAACTTTTGGGGGAAGAATACACATGGAAGGGAGTTTATTTTTTCCTCATGAGTTCAAACTTGTAAACCTCTTTTTCTGTTCAGGGTATTATTCTTTATTCCGTTTTTATATTCATTGGGAAAATCCTTGAGCTTTTGAGGAGTATCATATTTTTTTTCCAGTTCAATCCTTGTAGTGGTTTTTTGGTGCATGATGCATTATGGTGGGGAGAATGAGTTTCCTCCAAATGATTTCGGGGAAAAATATATGTTTTTGGGGTCGACAAATTGATGCGTGTGGTTGGCACATAGTTTTTCAAATGGTTTTCCATTCTCCAGATAACTATGTGGTATGTTGGGATTTTCTAACAGAAGCTACTAAATGGATTGTGTATAGTTATTCAGTCCATTTGGGCTAACCGTGTGGTAGGTTCTTCATTGATATAGAGGGGAACACATCCCCCACATGGTTTGAAAAGTAGTGTGGGAAAACTATGCACATATCTAGGTCATAAAATATTGGGTATTTCATTAACTACACCCTTGTAATTTAACCCTAAAACACCCAAAATCATCCCCCACATAGGAATTCTACCCTAAGGGTGCCTCTCAATTCGTCTCCTCTACCATGGTGTCCATTTTAATGGTGATTTTGGTGGGGTTTCTCCATGATTCATCAGGTTTCCCCTCTCTTGTTAGTTTTATCACCTTTTCTAGGGTTTCATTAATAATTACTTGGAATATTTTTCTTTTAGTTGGTTTTGTGACCAGTAAAGGGTTAGATCTTGATTTTTAAGGTTCATTTTTTTTACATGTAAATATTTCTTTTTATGGTTGTATGGTGGCTTATTTTTGGTTTTACACAGTTTTTGGAATGTTTATTCTTGGAGATAGGTGGTTCCATAATTTAATATCATTTGATGATATAGATATGCTTTCATTGATTAGTAAAAATATTCTATATTTTTTGTTTGAGGTGTGAATGGTGTTTGGAAAGTAATTAATCTTTTTCATGTGTTGATAAATGGGTTTTCGATGAAAATGTGTCATATTTTATGTGTGTATTATGTGGGATTTCCCTCCTACTTCCTTATGGGTAATTGATAAACTATGTAAGGGGTGAAGATGATATTTTTAAATGGTTTGGATATGAATATGGCCTGAATATGGGTTTTACTAACATAAATTGAGTTTATTTAATGTGATAACCCATGTTGGTATTCATATAGGTGTTCTATAAATTATAAAACATGCTCAAAAAATTGTGAATGTGGCACGAAACATTATTTGAGAACGGTCTTGTTTTGTGTTGGGATTTAAAAATGATTTTGGTTATGATCATAATGATTTATTAGGCTTGGTTACATTTTTTTTGGATTTTGTATATATTAAATTCATGTTGTTTTTGATGTGAGTAATGAAATCAAGCACAAATGGAATCCTAGGTCACTAGGTGGATAGACTAAGAGTAGTATGCTTGTGATTTAGAAGTGTAAAGTCTAGGTTTCATTTTTTTAGATTGATGTTTACAACACTAACTAATCTATGATGTTTGTAGACCACTTGAATTTTGGATTTAATCATATCAAGTGGATCAAGCATGATGATTCTATTTAGTGTGGATTCAATACCACTTTTCACTACAATACGGTGTTCCTAGATACCCACTAAATCTAGTTACTATATGGATATCTTGTGACATAGTTCTCCATTGTGATGTGGTTCCATCTATCAACATATGGTAGACCTCAAGTATACATAATTTTTATTTTCATATTTTTATTATTTTAGGGAATGGTTTTCCATTACAATTTTTTTCATTTAAGAATAATTTCCCATGAAATGTTTTCCACTGTAAATCTTCCTATGATTATGTTTATATATTTTCTGACATAAAAACTGCAATGAATTGTCATAAAATTCTTTAATAATGACTTTTTTTCTGGTAGAATCCTAATAAGATTTTGATCACACCTTACCTACACATTTGTGTGTAAGTAGACTTGGTTCTGTTTGACATAGGTAAAGGAAATATGTTTGTAGATGGTGGCTTGGGTTTTTTGTGTTTTCCTGTAGTAGGTGTTGTGTTGGTGGTTTGATAATGACTATCCTCTTATTTCATGATTGTTTTGGGATAGTGAAAGGTTCCATTTTTTATAGTCCTTACTGAGGTTTTATTTATAGTTATAAATTTGAATTTTGAAATTGTTATGCCAGGATTGGTGATGATTACTCATTCTTGGTTTATTTATTATTATTGTCTGTTATTGTTTTTTTGATTAGGTAAAGTCATTCCCAAATAATATTTCCCTACCTAGGAACTAGTTATTAGATTGTGGGGATCGAAAACAACCATTGGGACATTACATGAAACAGATCAGGTGTGATGTTGGATGGCACCCTGACCATGTTTGTGACACACAATGACTAGTTTTATGAAAATGGTTTTTTACAAACATTTTTTGGAAAACATTATTATAGTAAGAAACCCCTTTTATTTTTGAAACATGGATTTCAAAAAAGAGTGATTACGAAATAGTTTAAATTTAAATTCTCGAAAGGTGATTTGACCAAGAGGTATTGGCCAAAAAAATTGTTTACAATGTTATTGTTTTCATTTAATAAAAATCATAGAAAAATGGTTTTTCAAAAATTTTATGTGTTACTACTTATTTGGTAAAACATTATTGAAAATTTATGTTTGTATAATGTTTTTTAAACAATATATTATATGTTGTAATATGAAATTGATCTCTTAGAGGGAGATATAGTTGGATGGTGACTCTATTTGAAAATATATTGTGTATTTATTTTGTTAAATGTTAATATTATGAGATCAAATGGGATGGATATGAATAAATAATGGAAGGATTCCAATAATATGAAAAATTCGTATGAAGATAGAGTGAAAGACCTCATCATGATTGAAAAAGATCATTCATATGAACCTTCTCAAATCCTTTTTATATGTTTATCGAGTTTTTATTCAAGACTAATTTGTTTAGATGAGTTGGAAGAATTTTTGATATGTCAAGGAATAGATCGAAGTTATAAATTTTAGAATATGCCAAGGAAAAAAAATAAAATATACCTAGTGGATGTGATAAAAATGGGTTTTATGGATCATCTGAAAGGATTACATGTGTGGAAAATGAATAATACTAAATTCAATATGTGATTACATATCTGAATGATGATGAAGATCGTATTGACTGAATGATAAGGAATGTTGAAGATTAGCTTTGTGATTTCCCAAAACATTTTATGACGTTAAAGAGTTGTGAAAAGACATCATTGTATGTTGGTTTCACTAAATATATAACATTATTATCCATATTGAACCAGTATAATATGATTGCAGAAAATAGATGGAGTGATATTAGTTTTAAATAAATACATTCCCTCTTGAATTTCATGTTCCTAAAAGATAATTTTCAACTGTAATGAACATACGATGATGAATTAATGGTACACTTGATGGTATGAAGTTTTACAGAATACACACATGCCTGAATGTCTGTATACTACATCACAAGGGAGAAAAATCAAATATAGAATTCCCAATGTTTGGTTCTTGAAAATATATAAAGGTTCAATCTAGTCCTACGAATGTTTTATAGTAATTTATATTCATTAATAGGTTCAGGTGCCTATATGGAAGTGGAAAGAATATAAGGAAATTGACATCTCACATAGATTAATGAAATAATGTTGGGAAACTACATCACCTGACATACTCTTGTCAATTATAGAGAATTGACCATGAGTATCTGGAAATTGGAAATGTTATGAGAATCATTAATCTTGTATTATTTACATATGGAGTGAATCCTATTGTTTTCCCAATCATCACTCATAGTATATGTCTAGTTATGTTGGTAAATTATAACATTCCACTGTGGTTATGCATGAAACAAAAATACACCATGCTATCTATTCTTATATCCATACAAAATAACTAGGTAATTTTCTTGATGTAACATTGGATATATTGATAGATTATTTGAAATTATTAGGGGATTTGGGTGATACGTTTTATGATGGTTAATGAAATGAATATTTCCCCTTGAGAGCCATGATATACAGGCTGTTATATGACTTTCATTCTTATAGAAAAATTTCATGGATATAGAATTAAAGGATATCAAGGGACCCCATTTTTGAATAAGGAACACCATCAATTTGGTTGATGCATTCATTGAAAAATGTGTTTTTAGTTCATCACCGATTTTTACCTTGAGGGAATAAGTACCAATCATGGATGAAATCATTCAATAAAAGTACATAAGAACATACAAATCCATCTCCACTAGCCCGTGATCAAATATTTGAGATTTTAAAATATGTTGACACTGTCTTTGGTAAAATGATTTTGAAAAACCTTATAAAAACCATTTGGAAAACTAGGTTAGTTTTGTTTGACTACCAAACTAAAATTGTCTGTACGTTAGACATTTTCTTGATGTTATGCATGTTAAAAAAACGTATGTGATAGTTTCATGGAAATATTACTAAATGACCCATAAAAAAAGGTTAAAAATAAGGATAGGTTGGACAAGGTTGACATGGGAATAAAGAAAGTTGAAACCGGTGAAGAGTAAAGAAAAAAAAATCCTTCCCCAATCTACTTACATAGTTTTGAGGAAAGAATGATATAGGTTTTTTTGACATCATTAATTATGTAAAGGTTTTATAGGGTTATTAAATGAATATGAAAAATATCATGTAAATTAATGATTTAAATTTAAATGGCCACAAATCATATGAATTTTATGTTTTGATGAAATTACTAATTTGTACAGATTTAAGATGAATTTTTCCAATTAATTACCATCATAAATTTACCAAGAATCATTTATTCCTCAAATCAATGTGTTTCAATGTTATATACCAGGATAAATTACCAACTAAATAAAGATATTGTTTTCCTATTATGTGAATTGTAAAAGTTCTTCCTACCAACATTATTTGATTTTAAGGTTCAATTGGTGAGAGAGATTCGACTATGTGGTCATGTACACAATAGATGGATGTACCCCATAGAATGGTATATTATTATTTTGAAAGGGTGTGTAAAAATAGATGTCAGATAGAGGGTCATATTGAAAAGTGATATATTTTTGGGGAACCCATTGAATTATATACATAATTCTTGTCTGGTGTCTAAATCATTGGTCTACCAAAATCTCATCACACTGGGTGGCTTATGGGTGAATGAATTTCTAGAAGAGATGTTGTCACAATCAATATTAAAGATCATGAGCAGTCTAACCTTTACATTTTTCATAACTGTGTAGAGGTGGTCCTATATGTTGAAACCCACAAAGAAATTATTTGGCATTTAAATCTAATAAGGACTAAAATATGGATATCCAATAAACATAATATATAGTTTATAGGATGGTTTTGGGACCATATTTTTACGAAGTCTTATGAAAATACAAATTCAATTTACGGACTACGTTGATGGCCATTCAGAGTTCCAAGTATGTATGTATTATCTTACAATGTTTATGTAATTAATGGTTATATGTTCTCTATAAATTAAAAACAAGAAGATGGTACCATGAAAAAGAGTGGAGTTTCACTTTTGGAAGATGTGATGAATGTTTCAGGTACTACGGATAAAACTATAATTATTGTGAATACATCATACTTTGGCATCATAAAACAAATATAAGAGTTGGATTATACCACATTCCATGTGTCTATTTTTCAATGAATGTGGATTTATAACTAGAGTATTGTCAAAATAGATGAATTGGGATTCATGAATGTTGATTCCAGTAAGGAATAATATAAATAAGAACCATTTATAATGGAATCACAAGTATTACATATATTTTATATTCTATATCTTGTCAATATAAAGTGGTCAATTGCTCTATTACCAACCAAAAACACTGAAGGGGCAGATGAAAATTCAACATTGGATGACCATTTCTTTATGATTTCACAAAGATTTCACACTAGTACCAATTTAGATGGAATTTTTTATGTAATAAAAGAGCATAATTAAGGGATTTGGGTAGTCAATAGAGGGATTAAATCCATTCATCTTTTAAAAAAGAAGATATTTCAATAGACAAAATATAATTTTTCCTATAATATACATTTTGTTACCTCTTATTAATATATTATAATGTATGTATTTATGAAATATAAATTTAATAATAATGATATTTTGAATATAAATAATTATACACATGTTGAGGATCCAAAATATGATGTACAATAGGTCTCTAACCTTGTTGATTCTCCCAGTGTAGAGGAACAATGACCTTTTTCATGTGATGCTCCCAGTGAATAGGTACAACAACCATTTTCACATACTGATACTAAAACTCAAAAGAAATAACATATTGATGATTTTGAATCTGAGGAAATCCTAGATGATGAATGATCGATGTTGCATAAAAAATCAGAGTGTTGTAGTTTTAGGGTGTTAGAGAAAATCATTAATGTGAAAATCAAAGGCATTAAATACCAGGTCAAATGGAATGTAAATGGAAAGCCTGTTAACCCTCACAAGTCCATGTTCAGTAGTTATATTGGAATCCTCAGTCAAAAATGCATGCTGATTCATATAGATTCAAGGAACTATGTTGGGAACATTCTTAAGACACTGATGTGGGAAGAGATTATGGTAACATTATGATATAATTTCATTATTTTACTAAGAAAATAAAATTTTGAAACATTCACTAACACTTCATAGTCCAATGAATAGTTAATTTATAGTAGATGAATTCCATACGAAATATTTGTTATTTCATGGTGGAGGGATTCATAGAAGCTTTCACACAATTATTATGAGACAACATCTTAAAGACACTGAATGGAATATAAAGACACACCCACCACTTTTCTATACACATCAGATAACCAAAGAAGCTTGGGATGCATTTACTGCCTTCTATAAAAATTTGTATTTTCATGTACATTGTGTCAATTAATATATATTTTTTATTATACATGTATTCATCGAAATGAATGAATTTTTTTATTTATGAGACAACAATTGAGTGGTGAAAATAATTAATGGGAAGAAAAACCAACATACCCTTACTGTAAAGCAAGGATTGAGTACCCTTCACTTGAAAAAATTTGAACTTATTTTAAATGTATTTTAATAATTTAATATCAAATGAAAAAATATCATATTTATGTTCCTCTATTTATATAAATATTGATGAATCCAAATCCAAATAAACTTCCATCTCATTCCATGGCCTATGGAATAAGACTTGTCCAAATAAAGATGAGATACTGATTGATGAAAATACATAAATGATGTGGGAAAAATGTGTATGAATGATATAATATTTTTTTAAATCACAATTACATAACAATTATTACTGAGTTGCCTACATTTTGTATTGGACATAGAGACTGTAATTTGAAAAAACTAAAATGAATGAACTCATAATATTAGTTTCCTTAAAGTGGAAAGAATCAGTATGGCTCGGTCAGAGTTGCGGGTATTGCAGTGACTACCAGAACATATTTTTAGAAAAAAGAAGAAGATAAATATAATGAAATGAAATAGATGAAATAAATTATGGATACCGTTGAAGAAAAATTATATTTATAGAGATAGAATCTAGAATGTTTTATTGGTTGGAATAATAGAGATGAAAAAACTCAAGAGAACCCATTTGGTGAAGATCTTTCCCCTGCCCCATCAACATTGAGGTGATACATTCCCCTTAATGAGTTGTCTTACGTATGGTGATCAATATTTTAATTTCTTTTTGGAAAATCTGAATCAAGAATACACTAATACCTTTCCGGTGTAGATATTCTACAGTGTGAAAATGACTATAATTTATATCTATCAACACCCATCAATCAACTTATAGTGATGGATATAATGATTAACATACAAGTTGGCAGTATAAAAAATAGACCACTTCCAACAGGTCATGTGATAGTGGAAATTATCATAGCTCTTGATTCAATCACATAGATACCTATTCTTGTAGATGAATACGATATTCATATGGTCAACCAAGCTGTTGGAACTTTCATCGCATGACTTTATAATCATTTAAAAAACTTGTTGATAAATAGGTATTCATTTCCAATTTTTTTCAAGCTAAACCTCTAATAATTAATGGCCTAAAATGACTAATTTTATTTCTAAATGAATAATGGAAGAGGGATAAATGAAATAACAACTCAAAATCATCTAAAGGATTGACCAACCTATTAATAATATATTCCAAAATAACCTTTACCCCACACATTCCATATAATCATTAACTAAAAATAATGGTTATTGTGGATACAATGTTAGAAAATGGTAGTAGTAACATAATTGAGTTTAATGAAAATATTTACAGAGAAGAAGGTGAAGACTATATCAGTATAGAGAATGTAAATGAAATCCTCGACTTTAAATGTCTAGGATCCTCAGTTTTAAAAGTATAAATAAGTTCTGTTTTCATAATTTTATTTTCCAAAATCTGATATACTATGATAATTATAATTAAATACATTTCATAGTTAATTTATCCATATACATAATAAACAACTCATGGAATTTACCCATGGGGTTTTAGACAATTTATTACTAAAACCACCTCTATGTAACAAAAAATAGAATCTATGAAAATTGATAGAAAAGTAGCTAGCCTAGTCAAATATCATGAAAAGGAGGTTTTAGATGAAAAAATATTCTTAATTACAATGCGTTATGGGTAAAACTCTACATTTTAATCATATAAAATATACTTCCATTTCATTCATTACTTATTCATTTTTTGTGTATTTAGGAAACTTTGGATTTTCATTGCCATCGATTTGGATAATCCAATGATTTATTTCCTGGATTCATTTCATGGATGCCAAACAAACTATCCATACATGATGTTGTTTTCCAAATTATAATATACTATATCCATATTATTAGAATTAAAATATTGTTATACAATTTAGATTATCTTTTAATGAGGATTCTGTTATGATATGGTGATACATTAATATCATGAAATACTAGGAATGAGGCCATGGGAGAATAAGAATGATACTTGCAAGTTCTAAAATTAAACGTATCGGGGTATATATAACAATATTTCTCTATACAAAAACATATCAAAAGAAATTACTTATTCTCATCAATATTTCTATAGTTTACAGAATAAAAATTGGAAAATATTGTTGTTATTATATTTTTAATTTTAGTAGGGAGATAATATTCCATAAATAAACTACCATCCCTAAAGTGGTATTTTCAATGATAAATACTATTTCTTTTAAAATATTTATTAATCTATTGATTATTTATATTTTTCTATCATTACTATGACTATCTAAAAGAATCATATTCACAAGACGATATAGGGTTTCTTATAAATGAATAGGAAGCATACCTGATGGAATAATGGACACAAATAACATGAAGATATGATTTCCATCTAAGTAATTTATTGTTTCATATTTAAGTTTAATTTAATTATTTTTAATAATACCCACATAATAATTTTTTTCTTATATAGGTGAATTACATTATTCAAGTAGGGGTGGTTTGTTTGATGTTTCTCATACATGTGAGATATTGGGCTACGAGGCTAAAACTAAGATGATAACAACAAAAAATGGGTCACGGATATATTACACCATAAAGAAAAGGTGAATCACTACTAATTATATAATTTTTTCATCATGTTATCAACATTTTTTATGTTAATTACCTTATCATTTTTATCTACTATTTATTTAGATATTTTCACAGATCATTACACATTCCATTGATTCTCTTTCTCGAGATTCCAAAACTTCATAAAGACAATGTTGTTAAGCTAAAAAAACAATTCTCGTAGAAGACGGAATGACTGTAGGAAGATCATGTGCTCATTTTGAATACTTATTGGGATATAATAGGAACATGAGCTTCATCCACTCTCATGGATTTCGACAACTAGAAATTTTTTCCAGCTAATAACATCGAGACAATTTCTTGTCTTAATTGATAGAAAAATAAAGTTAATAGAAATTTTGATAACATTGGAACTTAATGTTTTCATGAGACTTTGTGATGTGTAGGATTCATCTACCCCTCAATCCAATAGATGGTGTGGCATGTAAGACTCTAAGTGATACTTTCTATTTAAAAGTGAGTTTTTTTTTGTAAAAATGATATCTATCATAATCAAAACCAAGAGAATATATTAATAAGGTTTTTCAACTTTAATAAAAAGGTCTATAAGACATTTTGGACTTGTAGAGATCAGTCAAAACTCAATCTGAAACACAACATGCCCGGTCTGACTCAAAGTGTCTCTTTTTATTTAAAATTGACATTAATTTTAGTAAAAATAATAGATGACAAAATAAAAACTAAGAATATAAATTTGTATTATTTTGATACATTAATAAAACAATCCATTAGTAATTTTTGATATGCATGAGTCATCTGTACCAAAATCCAACACATGTTGTGACTGTTTCACTAAAAGTGTTTGTTAATTCTAAATTTAAATCAATTTTAGTAAAAAGAACATGGTAAATTGTAAAATAATATAAAACATATTCTTATTGTATTGATATATTAATAAAATGAAATTTAATACATTTTTATGTGTAGGAATCAAACAAACAAAAATACGATGCATGGTGTGGCCTACATAACTCAAAGTGTCTATTTATATTTTAAAAGTTCATATAATTTAGTAAAAAGGTCAACTAACATACTAAAACCAAGAAAACGATTATAATTGTTTATAAATATAGAAAAATGATCCTTCAAACATTTGTGATCTATAAATTTCAACCAAACAACAATCTGACACACGACGTGACCACTATGATTCTAAATGGGGCTATTTATTTTAAACTTACATTAATTTAAGTAAAAAAGAACAAGTGACATAATGTAACCCAAAAAAATTTATTCATATTGTTTTGATAATATAAGAAAATGACCAGTTAGTAATTTTTTACATTTAGGAATCAACTACACCACAATCTGAGGTACATTGTGATTGAAACGAATAAAAGTTTCCATTATCAGATTAAACTTGAAATTTTACTTCAAAACGTATCACTAACTAAAAAAATCAAATGCACTATTATTTTATTAATAATATATAAAAGCGTTTCATAATTAATTTGTAATTTTTATGAAGTAGTATCACATCAAACCACACATGATGCGACTGGTATGACTCCAAATGTGTGTTTCCAATTTTAAATGACATTTTAGTAAAAATAATTCTATAAAAATATCAATAAAACCCATTCATATTGTTTTTATACTTTAGTAAAATGATTTATAATTCATTTTTTCTGTTTATGAATCAAATTAACCTCAATAATATGCATGGTATGGTTCGTATAACTCAAAGTGTCTCTTTTTATTAATTATTGACATTAATTTTAGTAAAAAGAACAAGTGTCATTCTGAAAACATAGAAGGAACATTTGTATTGTTTGGATAATTTAGTAAAATGATCCATGAGTCATTTTATATGTGTATAAGTCATCCACACCCCAATCTGATATAGGATGTGACCACTAGGACTCAAAGTGTGTCTTTTTATTAAAAACTAACATCAATTTAAGTAAAAAAGAACAAGATACATACAGATAAATGAGAAACCACATCCTAATTGTCTTGATACATTATGAAAATGATCTATGAGTCATTTGTGACATATAATAATCAACCACACCCCAATCTGATGAACAGTGTGACCAGTATGACTAAAAAGTTTGGTTATTAATTTAAAATTGACTTTTTTCTTCAAAACATGTATCTCACTTAAAAAGACGAAAGAATTCCCCGATTTTCATTATAATTTCAGAAAATGATTCCAAATTTATTTGTGATTTTATGATGTAGTCTCTTGTCAAACTGTTGCAGGTGTGACCAGTATGACTCAAAATAAGTCATTCCAATTTGAAATGACATTTTGTTAAAAAAACACAACAAGCATACTGGAAACCAATAAAACACATTCATATTGTTTTTAAACTATAGGAAAATGGTCTATATGTCATTTATGACATGAATAAATCAACCAACCTTCAATATTATTCACAGTGAGGCCGATATTTCTCAAATTGTCTCTATATATTATAAATTGATATTAATTATAGTAAAAAAACAAGTGACATATTGAAAACCAAGAAAACACATTTGAATGGTTTTGATAATTTATTAAAATTATCCATGAGTCATTTGTGACATGTCAGAGTCATATTCAACTCAATATGACACACAATGTTACCACTATTACTCCAAGTGTGTCTATTTATATAAAATTTTCATTAATTTAATTAAAAAGCGTAATTGACATAGTGAAAACCAAGAAAATTCATTTATTCTATTTTGATAATATAGGAAGTGATTAATGAGTCATTTTTTACATGTGGGAATCAACCACACCTCAATACTAAACAAGGTGTGGCTGATATAACTAAAAGTGTCTATTATCATTTTCAAATTGAAATTTTAGGTCAAAACATATCTGTTACTGAAAACCATAAAAAAATTCTTTGATTGTCTTTATAATTTAAGACAATGACTCATAAGTAATTTTTGACGTGTATAATGAAATTTCACATCAAACTAATGGACGATGCGACTAGTATAACTCAAAATGTGTTTTTCCAGTTTGAAGTAACATTTAAGTTAAAAAATAGCATATTGAAAACTAAGAAAATACATTTATATTGTTTTGATACTTTAGAATTATGATCTATCATAAATTTTTGAATGTTATGAATTATTTTCACCTCAATTGTTGGTATATTGTGACCAATATAACTCCAAATTTTTCATTATTTAAAAATAATTCTAATTTTAGTAATAGAAAATGAGACATACTCTAAACGGATTGAACACATTCAAATTATTTGGATATTTTAGGAAAAAGAACCATAACTCATTATTTATGTGTAGAAATCAATCCCACCTCAATATGATGCACGATTAGACAGATATACCTCCAGATGTGTATTTGTTTATAAAAATATGACATTTTATTAATAAATTCATTTTTATTAATGTTTAATTTTTTTTAAATTACTAACCTAATATTTGTTTTCTATTATTGGTTTAATATTTTGATTGGGTTGAGATGATTTTTTTGAAAAATGATAGCATGGAAGTAAACTTTTTAGAGGGTATCACAGACGATAAAAGATGAAACATTAATTCATTTATATGTTTATTTTATAATTGTTAATGTAATTATATATAAAAATCAGTAAAATTTTTATACAAGTGTTTTTTATATTCTTGATGTCAAAATTCTTACAAGTAATTTATATATTATGCATTGGTATGTTAAAAGTTTTTTCCGGGTGTTCAGGATTTTTAGTGTGTGTGCTTTTGTATTAAAAACACACTACAACAATCTTGGGCTTTATCAGTTCTATTTCAAGCGCTCATAAAGGGTGGACTTTATCAGCTCTAAAATTTCACTAATAATGGGGGGCTTTTATCAGAACTTTTTTATCCTTGAGAAATTACCCCTTTATCAGTTCTATGATTATAATTATTTTTAGCCTTATTAAAAGACTTTTTATGCACTGTAAAAGGGCATATTTGTAGTAGTGTAATATAGTTGGATAGTCAAAGTCCTAATTTGAAAATCTCTGAGTGGTGGTACAACAAAATGTTATAGACTATGAAGAATGGATTCAAGGATCATTTCCACTACATTAATTAGGTGGTAGATTAGTTTAGATATAATTATTTGGACTACTAGTGTTCAACAAAATTGTGGGAGACATTTGATGAACAAATTAATTGGTAGTCTCGAATCATTAATCTAGATTAAATTACTAATCTTACAATATTCTTTTAGAAAATGGAATGAAATACAAAAAATATAATGTGATTATAATTGGAAATGATTATGTCTTAACAATAATGAGTTTCCAAGGAATAGTACTCGAGATTGTGCAATGTACTATGCCAAAGGATATTCAAGGTTCCGGTGAACCCTCTATCTATTGATCCTCCTTTGGTAGAGAGGGGGTAAATATTCTTTATATGAGTCTCATATAATCTGAATTTGACGTTTAAATCATTATTATATCATCAATGACTAATGGACATTTTTGATACAACATTAGTACATATATTATTTCTAATGTTGTCTCATATCTGAAAAGTTTTGAAGAATATTGTGAAGTGAGATATGAATGGGATGAATGCTAAACTGAATATTTGTAAATATGAAGAATGTATTGTAATATTTTAAGACATAAAATTATAATATCATTATATCCAGTTTACTTGGTTTTTAATGATTAAATAATGAAAATTATGGTGAAATGACTTCATAACCTTTTAGGTAATGTTTCAATGAGTAAGCAAGAACATAAAGAAATTCTTAGTTCTTATGGTGAACCAGTTATAAAATATGGTGAAAAAACCAATGTTACGTGTGATGCCAAAATGTCCTTGACAACTTCCTTAACTGAAAAGGGGTTGGTTATCATTCCGAACATTGTTTTCTTTGCATGTCATAAATTAATTATATTGAAGTTAAAATGAAATAAACATAATTAATGAAGAAATTAATAACTTATTCTTCAGATATATTAAAAAATTGTTTGTAATATCCCTGTATTACTTCATTGGAATTTATTAAAATATTCCTATAAGATTTTCTTATTTGAATATAGTAACCATGTTAGGAACTAATAATTATATGAATTAAGGTGTGTTCTGCAAGTTGCTGAGAAATAATGATTCCTATGTTAGCTATGAAAAGCACACGGCTTCTAATTTCCATGTAAATGGTTCTAGTTAAAAATTTAATGATTTTAAACAAAGTAACATTATATTTTTATTCTTAAATGTAGATACTATTCAATTTTTGGAATGATTTTTTATAGTTTTATACTCATCTAATTATTCATTAATACATGCATCATAAGAATTAATTGAAAAATATAACATGTGATACTCACGTATATTATGTTTTGGAAAGATAATTAATTATAAATAAAAAAATTTGAATATTAAGTATATTCCTAGTATTGTATATATACATTTTAGAGTAAAATTTATTTTTATTATCGATGTATATACATATGTATTTTGGAAAAAGAAACATTAAAAAAAATCTATGCTATAAAGAATTCATAATTAGCTCAGAAAAAGAAATTGAACTATCACAAGTGTAATAAATTGGTTACTATAATTCATATGATTTATCTGAGTGTTTTAAGGAATGAAAATTTAAATTATGTAATACACAAGGTCATGAGATATGTATAGCTTTGAACTTATCTATCGAATAATATCACGACCAAACATACATAAATCATTAAGATGTACCATGAAGTCACTCCTAAACATATATTTCATTATACTCATCAGAGTAATTATATAACTATAGTTGATAAATGATATTTCTCACATAAAAAAGTTGATTAGTAACATGCAGCGTGGTGTAATTCCTAAATACACATTTCCTTATACATATCTGATTATTAATGTTAGTAAAATGAGAATCAAGGATGATATTATAAGAATGGTTGGGATTTTAATTTTTTTTAATAGTCTATGAAGATTGAGTAATTATTCCTTAATCTTATGCCAAGTATAATGAAAAATGGAGAGCATATGAGTTATAGTATTATAAAAATCCATTAGTTCAAAATAACATATGTTTAGATGAAATGTTTTATTCAAGGATATAAACAAACACGCATTAATAAAAAAAACAAAAGACATCTCAAATAATATCATAACATCTAATAGGGTATTATATAAATCCATATGATCAAAATCCATATATTTATGAAAGAATATATTTCATTAATAATGGTGAAAATACCTATTTTTGATAGGGGAGAAGGATTTACATGTATTAATTTATTTCCAAGGATTAAAAAATATTCGATAAGAAAAAATCCCAAAAAGTCTTATTAAATTGAAATTTTACAAAGACACCAGTTTCATTTGAAGGTTAAAACCATAGTGGGGGTTTTAAATTAACCATATATAGAGATACATTCTTATTTGACAATAATGAATCCTACATGTATGAAGTAAATTGTAACATGCTATGATTATTTCATCATTTAATTTTCATTTATGGATTTCATGTAACAATGTATTTTGGATTATTATTTTGAATATTTCATTGGTTATTGATTTGTGACTATACATGGGTGTAAAAATGTGGTACCAATAAGGCCTGACTAGTTATACCAATTCGTCATGCACAAATCCATTAACATTTTTGGTTTAATAGATACTCTCTATTATCATTATATTATTATTCGATGTCCACAATTCTAATTATTGAATAAATATATATGAAAATAATAAAATGGATAGTGACAGTAACTAATTACATTAAGGATTGTATAAAAAATACTAGAATATTCATTTGGAATGAATTTATTTTATATTTCTATATGAACTTATAGAGTGTGCCACATTTTTCAATGTGAATGTTATTCAATGAAATATGGAAAAAAATATTTGTCTTATAGTTGGTTAAGATAAGAATTAATGTGACTCTCCAAATATGATTTAAGGCATCAACCTATGTAGTTGAGAAAGGGATTTATTGAGGTAGATCTAACGTGTTTCTTTGACCATGTAAATAGTACATAAAATAAAAAGGTATCAAAAAATATATAAAACCGTTTCAGATCGAATTTTTAGAAATTTTACATGACATAAATCTCTCTAAGACGTGCATGGGTATATGAAGAGGTCAAAGAGGCTATTATAATTTCGTATTCACTAATAAAGGATCTATAAGATATTCAATTTTATATACTATATTTATTTTACAATAAATAATTAATGGTTTGAAAATATATGTTATATATAGGAGAACTTCATTGGAAGAAATCAGACCTATCCAATTATAAAATAGGAAGTATAATGGATATCTACTAGGTATATTGAGAGAAAATAATACTAGTTATAATGGTCCATTGGATAGTATTACATTATATCAATATGATATAATATTATAGACAAGATAATTTTTTGATTAAGGGAAGATAATTCAATCTACTGGTATCCATATCTAAAAATATTGAATGTATTTCATCATTTCAGGTATCTATATAAGAATTATAAAATATGAATCAATTTTATCTAGTTCATAGAATATCACCTATTATGTAATGTTTTATCATAATGATTTTTTTTATAAAAGTAATATCCATGATTTAAAGTTTAGATATTGGAAAAAAGGATATATACCCATGGTTTACATCTATTTAAGAGTCATTCTCAAGGAGGTGAGGTCATAGATATATGAATAAGCATGGAACCGAGATGTGTTAGGCCCATTTCTAAAGCTGCAAACTTAGTAAAATCATGATCCTTTCATGTGATTGCTGAAAATGATAATTAAAATAAATGATCTTGTATAACATGGAGTTTTATAGTAGTGGGTACCCTAGAACCAACTTGATTAACACTTTTCTAATACCTTTTAATGAATATAATGAGTTATAAATGATGTACACATACCATTATAGTCTTGATATTTCTACATCCACTATTTATATATCAATGTTCATAGATTATTTCTCATATCTAAAGGCTAGAAAAGTTCCCAGACTATAATGAAAACCTTTATATATTTTTAAATTAGTCTTAAAAATATGTCATATGGTCTACATATATCATACTAACCAGATAGTGTTTATGATTGACTATATAGTGTTGGTGGCTCATAATAATTGATATTTCATCTCATTAAGCTTACACTTAGTGTCTGAAGTAGGTGATATCCTGAGGATATACCCTCCAAAAAAACACATGTTTTTGGTGTCATTGATTATTACAATATATGAACATGTGTATTAGCCTCCTAAAATGAAATTGTTATATGTGGGTTCCATTCAATCATATAAATTGAATCATGAAAAGAATCATGACATTTTTTCCATGGTGAGGTATGTTGTTTTGGGTGTTTCATTAGTGGTATGAAATTGGATGAATGATTAATATACAAATTTTCACATATTATTTGAGGATGTGATATCTCTGCCCCCGTTGTTCAGGATGGTAGTTCCTTCATTAAATCAATAGTCATGTCTGTAGTATGTAACTATTTATAGTATGGTAAACAAATAAAAAATTAAGGAAATGATGATGAAAAAAGTGTGTGTTTTATATAAAGATATGTAATGAGAAAAATATATTATATTACAGAATTGTGTTCATATGAAGGTTTTTGTTACTATTTTAGTAATACCTTGATATTTTTTGAAGTATATTTTTTTCGAATTAATTTAATAATTTCAGTATTTTTTCCTTTCACAAAAAACTCAATATACCTTTTTTATACAAAATCACTACGTTTTTATTGATTTATATGAACTATTAAGTTAAATTTATACTATAAGAAACACATATAATAACATAATTTACACACAAAACTATGTATAGTTTGTGTTACACATTTTTCTGTGTTCATTTCATAACTTTCATGACACCAAAGACACAGTTTTACAAAACTACAACATACTAATAATATTAATATTATATTATTTTTCTTCCTGTCATATATACATTTTAACAGTAGTTATTAATAATATTAGTTAAATATGGTTTACACAAATATCTAAGAAGAATTATTTGATGAAAAAAACTAGAAATGAAAATATAACCCTTTTGAAAATACGGGAAATATTTTTCTGAAAAATAATATTTATGAAATCAAACAGATTTTACCCTAATAAATTTATATTAAAAAATTTTAAAAAATATTTTATGTAAATATATAATACATTTATTAAAAAATTTAACATTAATAATATGTGTTTTGTAGACAAGAGTTAATAATAAATCCAATTTGATGAATAATAACATGTATTTCTAAAAAAAGGTAATTTTACCACCTTTTAATGGGGAACCCATTTTAAATTTAATTTCTAAAAATTTAATAATTTTTATTTGAAAAAATAAGCTTTGTTTTTGAGATTAGAATATAATAATTTAAAGTGGGTGATTTTTTAATGACTAATAATTTCAAAAATGTTTTGACCAAAAAATATTAGTGAATATATTTAAAATTAATTACACCAATTAAGGTATAAACAAGATTAAATATTGGTGAAACACTAATATAAAGGGTAAAATAACATAGAAACAAGTAAATAATCTATTAGATGGAAAATTTTCAACCAATTCCTCTATTTTATTTCATATTTACAATTACTGGATGCACATGATGTAAGTGAGATCTCTCAATAGTGTTCATCTTTTCGTATTTCTTAGAATTACACTAATCCTCCACTATAAAAGGGGACTCACCCCTCAAATATTAACACATATTAATATATTTGACTTAGAAAAACCCTACCCAAATATCCTCCCAAATTCCCTGCCTTCATCCTAGGAGCCTCCCTTTGGGAATAAACATAACCAAGGAAGCCCTTTGGATAAAACCAAGAGATGTTACCCAAATAAAATGAAATATCCTTCCTTAAGAACATTTGTTTTATTTTAATTATACCCCACTAAATTATTATTATTATTTAATTCTTATATAAAAACATTGTTGTCCTTAATATACTGAGATTTAATTATTCTAAAGGTTCAACATACACCTACACACACTTCCATCAAATGGGTAATGAACATAATGTTTGTTTGTACGGTAGAGTACTGCCTCACGTAATGATGTCATTAGTATCTTACATTAACACCAATAATGTTTGGAATTATAATGGAAATAATATTTTTATATGATATGTATCATATTTATTGTTTGTTTATTATTTTTAAATTATTATAGAAAACATTTGTTCTTGATATTCAGATTCATTAAATATGATAACATAATTTGGGGACATGTGGACTACAACATCCCCAATGTGATGTGATTCGTTGATACAATAGAATTTATATATTAAGTATGATTTTAGTAAAATTAAATTTTATATATGAAATAATAATTCTACTACAATGAAAATATATATATACATCTATATCACTTACATTCCTTCTTTCAAGAATATAATAAAATGGAAGTAATGTTCAGGAATACGTATGACCTACCATCACCATGAATGGTGTATTCCATTTCATATTTATATATATTATATATTATTATAAATAATTATATACTGAATATAAATGTTATCTACATCATTCTTTACACTATGGAAATGTAACATCCCAACTCGACTAACCACTAAGACGATAGTCGGACTACTAGGTCACATGGATGCAAGAACTCCTCGACATTCACCATAGGATCCCAAAATGTTGTGTGGGATCAATAGGTGATAGTAGGGAAGGTATCCCCACATATCATAATTGTACAATGGTATATCATAATTTAAATAGTATACAAGAATTTAAGAAATAAAAAATATAAGATAGAGTAGTGAAATAATAATAATAACCATCTTTATATAAAAGATAACCAATGTCAATATACAACAATGCATGAATTTCAATATGATGATACAAAGTCCAATGAATCATAAATACAAAAGTTATTAATATACAAGGTAATAAAAAAATAAATAAAGGACAATAATTCCCCAAAGGGTGACCTCCATGAGCTTCCCAAAATCCTACTTGGTCTTTGCTCTCCTAACACCTCGGTACAAACTAAAAAACACAAGAAATCATCCATGGTCTTGTGAAAATAAGTTATACTTGGGTACCCCGGTGCAATGGAGGCCCATATAGGGCCTGAGATATAAATCAATATAGGTTTCCACACACAGAGTCTATGACTAAATACAATCCATAAATTTAATATAAGGACATATTAGGGTATAAGATGAAGATATAGAAGCAGTGATGAATAAATAAACAAATACATGTAGGCTTAGGTTCTAATAGAACACTTGAATGAATCTACCTACTTCGGATAATGGCTAGAATGGATGTCTAAATAGTACCCATATGTATATAGTAATAATGTATACATAGTATACTTCTATATTTAATCCATCTATTTGATCCAAGTTCATGTAGACGTAAGTGGCCGTATACTGGGAATACTAGTTATTGGATGGGCTAGTTCATAACTCAGTCATACATAACCAGTTTGAACAGGATTATCAGCTCAATAGGGAATGTTCTTTATATCTCAATAGAGTGGGGGATTCCATAATCATCACTTTGGATGACTAGTTATATGCCATGAAAACACTATAATCATGTAATATGGAACCTTATCCCATCACACATATAGTAACGCTAGTGTGAGATTTTATACTCCTCACCTGATGTAATGGGTCATGCCATCACCATACTCAACAGAACCCTTACCATCATATACAAATTATTTCAAGGTGTATCATTTATAATATAAGTCATGATGAAAAATCACTCATGAGCCTTATTATTCAATCGCATATATATATATATATATATATCTGTGTGTGTGTGTGCTTTTTGATCATCTTTATAACATAACACATGAGGAAATACGTCTCACATGTCCCTTAAGTAAAGATAAATTCCAATAATAACATTATATTTCATTATAATCATTTAATAAGGATGAAATAATGGTCATGACCTTTTCATCCCTTAATAATTCCTTTTGAACGATTCATTACATTAATTAAATACAGGAAATCATTTTCATGTTTTTCAAATAAATACATGCTATTTTATTATCAAAACATGGTAATACATTTTAAAAATTCACTTACCTACTTGGTAAAATCCATTTATAAAGCATGAAAATCCCTTAGGATGGTCATGGCTCATTAGTTAGTTACCATATAGAGGGGTAAACACCTATTTTAAAATAACTAAAAGGAAAATCCCTTATCATTCCATTTAACTAAACATGGAAAAGATAATATGTAAAATAATTGAAACAATTTATGGAATATTTATATCACAACATAATACTTATTAGTTTAAAAGATATCGCAAATCCATTGAGGGGTTTTATTATAATATCATGACGTTGTTCAAAAATACATTACTTGTTATATTTAAAAATCATTCAAAAGGAATGTCTCAATTCAATTAATGTTTCAATTTAAAACAAACTACTATTCATGAAAAAATATAAGGGTTTGAATGGAATTTTGAAGGTTCCATTATCATTTTTTCAAACACATATAAGGGTAAATTCCATTAATAGTGTAAGATGAATACTAATAAGGAATTCCGGGTATTTATAAATTTATTTAAAAATGATAATTAAGTATATCAAACCCACATGGTGTCTTTGGATGAGGTGGAAATCCTCAAACTACTAAACAATAAATATAAGGACTGTATCTAGTTGCAGTGATCAACTTGATACCAAGTTCCCAAAAAAAATGTGACACTCAACAAAGGATGGTGCATAATACCACATCAAAATTAAAAAAAGAAGGATATATTATAAAAATATAATAGACCACCAACCTCATAATTAAGATGACCTACTCATCCAATGTCAAGCTTCGATTTTACTCAGTTTGGAAGAAATCAATGAAATGGACATTTTCCAAAAAAAATGTAAAATGGTTTTCGCCTAGATAAAATTATCCAGATAAGATTATATAATGAATTATCAGAAATGAATTCAGAGATTAGCGATGTAGATCCATTGAGAGTGATGATGATTAATTCTGATGAAGGACAGAGAAGAAACATGGAAGACTAAGTTAGGATTGGAGGAGGATAAACCCATAGAGGGGATGATATTCGTGCAACTTCATGAATAAGGATAATAAGTAAAATGAGGTGTTAAGCTCATTAAGGTTATTTATTCCGTTTCACCCCTAAAACCCATTTCTAACTATTTGGGCCCATGGCTGGCCTAAACTGTGTGCCAACTTTGTCACTTCCCATTCCAGGGAAACCCATATCACAGGGTTATTCCACATTGTTTTCCTAACCATGTGAAATCCATGTGTTGAATAGTATGAGGGTACTACCTAAGTGGAACCCATTTTAGTAATACGAAAATGGAATGAGGATTGAACTCAGTTCAATAATATTGGATGAGAATGGGGAGTGATCCCAATTCAGTAAAGGTATTTTCCCTCTAAGGTGATCTTGGGAGTGATCCATTACTACTATGAAAGTTTGGGGAGTGAACCCATTCCACTAACATGTCCTTGGGATTAATATGTGAATATTAGGTAAATAATTCAATTTGTATATTTATCTCCCACAATCACATTTATTATTCTTATAATGTGATATTATGGATTGTGATATTTATTTCCTTATGATTCGTGCCTTATGAACTCGAAATATTTATGCCATAACTCTTGATTATGATATTTGATATATAGGGTATGATATTCTAATGATACAATCATGTTCTCATACCCTTATGATCATTATTGGGCTTACATATCTCCTTGGTTACCCTTAAAGATAATATTAACTCACCCCATTCTTATGTTTCCATTCCCTATGTTATGAACAATGATTTTATATTGGATTACTGAAGGAAAATATATTTATAAGAGATGTTGGTGAACTTTCAAAAAACCAGATGAATGTGTCCCATATTTCCAAATACGCTAAACTATTATGATCCTCAGGAATTTCTTTTTGAATAGTTTTAAATATTCATTTAAAATGATGTAATATCCATGTATGTTAAGGGTGAGTCTCTATAATTATAATTCCCTTTCTCTTTAGGGGATTTGATGGGTTTTCAGGCTCCTCTCCTGGTCTATGAATAGTTATTCACTGTTATAGAGATAAAGGCCTTGTGGATCATGAAAATATTGAATTTATGAGTCCACTCTATTCTAGTGATTAGGTGCATAGTACATAGTGGGACCCACCGTGGGGTCCGAGAGATCTCCCAGTATTATCCATCTGTTGAAAATAATTAAAATTAATTATTATTCATGTATAAAATAACCAGGATGGATTTATTTATTAAAAGTATTCAAAAGTTATTGCATGAATAAGCGTAATGATATTATATGAAATAATACTATTAAAATATTCAATATTTTTTTAATATCAGTCGAAATTATAAATCAATTTAATGAATCATTTTGATCATGAAATTTATTTTTATATATTAAAAGTAGGTGATAAAATATATGAAATCTATTATTTAGGAAGATTTCATCATTTATATGGGATGGAATGAATCAATCATACTTTTTCTTTTCTGTTTCCTTGAAACGACCTTCACCTCCAATTAAAGATTCAATTCCTGACTTAAAACAATTCAACCACACATCCAAAGGAATATATGTATTAATAAGGTTCACTATTCATGAAGAATAGATATGTACATGGTATGTTTTTGAAATGAAAAAATACCAAAAAATCCACTAGAAATCAATCCTTAAATAACATCATGTAGGATATACCCATACACTATTATATCACTGTGTAAACAATTTCAATTGTGTGTGTGCATCCTATTAGAACAAATAGGTTAATACATTATTTTTGTATCATCCCATGTTACATGTAATTATTTTCCATTTACCAAATGTATTCATTTAAAACACATTCATCAATTTATTACCTAGAAGATTGTATGAGTTTTCTGGACTTTGTTAAGGAATAACCTAGTCTGATTTTCCCGGTATGATTTTCCCAATTCGATTTCTACGAGTATGATCCTCCTTATTATGATTCTTCTGGAATGATACTTCATGGTAGTATTATCCCAAATATAAAAAATAAAACATTAATAGAATATGATATATATGAATCAATACTACTTCAATTATGTGTATGAAAAACAAAGAATTATTGTTCTTCATTCCGAAAATCCCAGTACTAAAATCTTGATCTGATTAATCTATCCCGATATAATGATTAGCTAAATATGTTTGTCTATATAAATATGATAATTAGTGTTGTATGATAAACCCTAAGTAAAATGATCAGATGAATACAATGTTCTGGTCTTTTAATTTCTCCTCTCACTGCAATCCATTAAAACTTCTTCAACAAAAGTTATTATGGAAACATCTTAAGTTCCATTAAATTGGATAATCTCTCTCATGAATAGTACTTTAGTCAACCCAAAAATTACAATGTACTTTTCACCTTTTATAGGTGACCCTCGAGATAAACCTGAGGTAATCCCAAAAATTTCACTTCTTAATAAAATTCAACTGAATCTAAATTTCCCCTAAAATATCAGGTATATTTTGACATCATCAACTATTCTCAAAGATTCTAGATACATCCACAATATGTAATTGTTATTCAGACTTTTATTCCAATTGAATGTTGGATTTCAATTAATGGGTCATATTTTTTGAATCTTATTTCTTCCAAAGAAATGTACCAATTGTACGAACGAGTGTGATGAAATGTATATCACGTCTGAATGAAGAATATGATATTTTGAGTTACGATCTCCCCCTAGATAGTGCATCAACAAAAATCCTTATATTTTTTTATTGACCCACATGAGATACAAATCATCATCTTCTTATCTTTTCTTGACCCCGTAGTAATGTGATATTATAAACCAATTACATTAAAATTCATGAATACATTGTTGATCTCATTATGTTATTCTCTTTTCTTTCATTGGCCTCAAGAAATTCCTCCTCTAAATTAGATTGTCCAGAGTATGATCATTCTGAGCATGATTGGCATAGATGCCCTCATTCTGAAAATAATTTTACTAGGTATAATATTTTTCTTCCTTATCCTATGTATGATCATCCATGGTATGTCATATTTTCTATGC
Source organism: Viscum album (assembly GCA_963277665.1). Classification (NCBI taxonomy): domain Eukaryota; kingdom Viridiplantae; phylum Streptophyta; class Magnoliopsida; order Santalales; family Viscaceae; genus Viscum; species Viscum album. The sequence goes on along the minus strand of OY728143.1, from coordinate 1,038,444,664 downwards.
AAAACATGGATGATTAGATGATATAGTTCCTGCTAATTATCATTCTAGGTACGATACCTTAAGTATGATTCCCATCAGGATTTTCATTTCGTCTCTACCTGAATCTGATGGTCATGAGTATAATTCCTTTTTAATCGGTAGCATAACATTCTTCTCCTACACTTGGATATTTGATATATTGGTAAAATTTAAAATAACATTTTTTCCTTTTCTTACATCAATATTTCATCATAATTTCCTCAAGCAACATATGATTTATGAAACATGAATCAGAAAAGCATCATTACATTAAATCTAACCATAGTCCTAAAGACTCTAATTCTATATAAGTAAAACCAATTATATCATATCGTATCCATAGATAATATAATGACCATTTACTTCATACAAAATTCTATCTCAATGAGATGAATTTTCCCATTCCATATTATGATAAAATCCCCATTATGATCTTATATCATTCCAGACCCAAGGCATGTCTGATCAGAACCTATTATTTCAAACAACATCTCCTTATTATTATGGATAGAGTGAGTCATATGGTTCTAAAAACATGAGTCTGATTAATTTGAAAACATGAGATAAATTCATCTAAAAAACAATCACAAAATACAAAGTGAGGTGATTTTCATTCTTCAAATATTTTTCATAAACACACAAAATAAATTTTAAAACAACCACCTTCATAATTTTCTTAGTACCAATAATATACTCCTTTAGATTTTTTATCAATATTTTTTTATAGATCAGTAAACTTTTTACCCTTGATAAATGGGTTACTTATGAACATTTTTAATCCTACGTGAACCAACTCATTATAGGAAAAACGAATCACTGACAGCAATACCATAGTGTCCAAAAGTAGTGATTCAGAAAATAGTTTTCTTTTTTCCTTCATCATCACTTCTTCAAACTCATATTTTTTTCATCCTTTATGGAATAAAAAATATATATTTTCCTAAAACCACACCAATAAATAGTAAGAATATATCCCTAAAAAATTTAATAATTAACCACTTACCAAAAAATCTCCCTTTTTACAAGAATTAAATGCATAGATTAATGAAGAAATTAATTCTTCCCATATAAATCATTATCCAAAGGTAATACCAGAGAGTGGAAGAAAAAACATACCTCAACCTTGAAGATAACATGGTTGGACACCCATGTTCAACCTCAATTTGGAAAATTAATCCTTTGTTCAAGGTTTTTTATATATGTCAGAAACTTGTTCCAATGTTGGATCATACACCAGTATTAATTAATTCTTATCAACATGTACATTTATGAAATGAAATTTTATATCAATATGTATCGAACACAAATTTTGAATAGGATTATTGGTGGTATTTATTGTGATTTGATTTTCATAACTCATGATCAAGGGTAACTTCACTTAAACAAGTAAATCTATCAATTGTGTTTTTATCCACATAAGTTGAGTAGTGGATTGAGTGGCAATAACATACTCATATTCATCCATACTGAGAGTTATTGAATTCTATTTCTTTGAATACTAACCAAAATAATTATTTACTAGAAATAATACTTTAACAAATGTGGATCATATATAATCAATAATTCCCACCCAATCAGTATCTCAATACCCAAACAATTAAATACTATCAGAGCATCAATAAAAGATTCTGAATTCTATTATGCCTTCGATATATCTGAGACTTATTCTAACAGTATGTATATGTGATTCTTTTAGAGCACTGTAAAATCTTTAACATATGATAACAACAAATAAATTGTCGGGTCGTTAAGACGTCAAGTATAGAAAAATTACAATCAAAATTTTAAATTATATCTAAAAAACCTATTTTCATTATCCATATTTGTAAAACCTTGTTCCCATTGATATTGGTGTAGAAAAATGTTTTTGAGTACTCCATGTGAATCCTATTTAGAAGATCATTAGCATACTTTTATTGGGAATGAAAAATTTATTCCTTCCATTGATGTATTTGTAACCCATGAAATTATTTCATCTCTCTCATCATTGAAATTCCAAATACTATCTTGATTTCTTCATAAAACCTTTCACAAAATCATTCATCATTTTCAGAAAATATAATTTCATCAAAATAAATAATTACAATGAGGGAATACTCTTGACTCCCTCTAATGAATAGATTTATATCCTCTCTTCCTTTCTTGAAACCCATTTTCCTGAATCATGTATTCAATTTGGAATATCATTCCCTTAGAGCATGTTTTATTCTGTATATTTTGTTTTTTTATTTTCACTCATAACTTTAATATTCCCTAAAAATAAAGACAATATATTGTTAAATATAAACTTTCAATTCAATATCAACATTCAAGAATGATAATTTGACATCTATTTGAAAGATATTTTATCCTCATTGTGAATCAATAACAACAAAGATTATAATTGCTTCATGTATTTCCAAGGGAGAAAATGATTATTCAAAATGAATACCTTCCCTTTATGAATACCCTTTACATATAAATCATTCTTTTTTTCGTATCTCTTCCAATTCATCATTAATATTATTCTGGAAAACCCATTTTGTGACAATAATGTATTTGTTTTCAGGATTGGCTGTGAGTTCACATGAATAATTCTTTTTAATCTGATCCAACACTTCATTCACAGCCTAAACCCATTCTGGAAGCTCAAAATAATCGTTTACATCTTTTGGATCCTATTTGGAATACAAAGAATTATGGAAAATTACATTTCTTCCACTTCTTGTTTAAACATTCTAATATTGATCACCAATTTTAATATGAGATTCCACATGTTTATCAACCTTGGAGGAGATTTTAGAATATATTCACCATCACTTGAAATAGAAATTTCCAATTATTCTTCATGATTAAGATTAAAATTTTATTCATTCTTATCAGAATTGTTTTCAAAACAATCTTCCTCGACATTCTCATTTGTCTAAATATGTTTTTTTATCATGTCTTTCAATTAATTTCACATCAACTAAATCAATAATTACTTCCATATCATTTTTTTGAAATTATATTCTCTTCCTTATAGAGAATATCTCGGATAGATTCCATCATCACATTTCTACTCAAACATTCCAATGTTTCCACCTTTATTATTCATAACAAAAGGACACCCAAAAACACTTATGTCTTTAAGACCTATGTTTTTTTCATAAAAGAATTACTATGGAGTAATAACAGATCATGGCCAGTAGAAACATCATTTTTGAATTTATGCAATAGTACTCATAGCTTGTCTATAAATGTAATGGGAAAGACCATGTTAAAGAAACACAGTTCTTCCCATTTCCACCAAACATCTATTATTTCTTTTTGAAACACCATTTTTCTATGGAGTGTATGGGGATATATAATTATTATGAATTGCATGATTATAAAGATAAATTTTTAATTCATCAATTCACTATTCACCACCATTTTCTATTGTCAACTTCTTCACTAAATACCCACATTATTTCTCAACATTCTTTCAAAAACGTTTTGGAATTTTCAATAAATCAGAATTATGTTTCTTAAAAATAACACACGTAATGTGACTAAAAACATAAATTTAATTGATGACGTAAATATCTCAATTTTTTTTGACTATTTTCTCATTGTACAGTAAATATAAAAGTAAAGCAACTGTAAGGGTTGTTTTGAAGAAATATCAACTTTCTTATGCTCAAAATTTGCAATATTTTCATTGTAACAAACTGTGAAACACCAATATATTTTTTTTTTGGAAAATTAGTAATTTCTCAGACTATATCACTTTTAGTAAACTTGGTCATCATTCTTTGAAACTTGTGTTTGAGCCTTTTATTCTGCAATTGAGTCTCTTCCCCCATACTCATGTGTTTTCACTAACCTGAAACACATTTAATTTTATATGTTTCCATCTTATAAAAATCATTTCATCTTCATCACCATTCACACTAAACCAATATTTTCAAGAGACAAATTTGATACCCTCATCAACAAATCATGGTACACTTAGAAAATTACATTTCTTCCCATCAGCATATAAGGCTTTCTTAGATTTCACTCTTTGTTTCCGAAATATGTACGAATCAAAAAACATTTATTTTAAAGGATTAATAATTTCCAAAATTCGTTGTACCTTCATTAATATATATCAAATTGTTTAAAAATTTTAAATCTACAATCATATAAGAAGAACATCGACTATCCAATATCAAAGCAGTATCTCATTTTTTTATCTTTCAATGTAGTTTCAACAATAAGAGCTTTAACCTCTTCCCTTTAGTTCTCGACCACCAGATTTTAATAATTGTTAATAATAATTTATTTGGAAGAAAAACAAGACATCATTTTTAGTGGTTTCCATGTTTTTCATATCATTCATAAATATTTTCCAATGGTTAGAAAATATTTTCAATTTTTACTCCACCTTTCTTAAGTTTATTTACATAAAACTTCTCAGACATTGTCTTTTGAGGGAATTGACTACCATTAAACCATCCCCCTTTATAAACCGTGGAATAATAGTAATATTTTAGGATAAATGAACACATGTTTTCCATTTTTCCAAATTTACTACCATATATGAAGGATCAATTAAATGAGTATTTTATTCAAAATTATCAATTATAGAGGGAATTTTTAATACATGTTTCAGCAACATTCTCTTATTTTTTATCTGATCCACCAAAATTTATGTTATGAATCAGAATATTCCACTTATATTTTTCATCATTATAACCATATATATTTAAATTTTTTTGGACTAATATTTTTTCAAAAAACATTTGGACCTACGGTTATTTGAGAATTATTAATAACCTTATTTTTTGTCCTTGTCCACATACATAACATTCCCAGTATTGGTATCTTTAGGAACCATTCCATCATTATCATCAACCTTTGAAGGAATCTTTTATAGAACCTTATATTTTTCTCATTCTGATAAATTTCACCAACATCAGTAATAATGTTTTAAAAACTGGTATTTCTCAATTAAGATTTAGGTATCTTTTTGGAATGTTCCAACTCTTCTTCTTTTGTATTTATCTTCACCTCTAGATTCTCATTATGATTATTTTCATTTCAAGAGATTTCTTCAAGTCATCAGTCTCTCTACTCATACTTTCTTTCTCATCAACAAAAAATTCTTGATTTCTTTTAAGTAGAATTCATCATTCCACATTTTTTTTCTATTCAACCATTCTGATCTTTCTCATACATTCATCAATATCTGATTTCAAATGATGTTAAATATGAGTTCATTATTTATTAGATCTTCTAGTTACGAACTCTTCATCATTAACTATTGAAAAAAATTATTTCCAATACCATATTGAACTGAATTTCTAGATTCAGCATCACTACCTTCTTCTTCTTTGTATTTATATAAGAATATTATTCTTTTAGAGTTGAACTATTTCATATCTTTCCCTATGGAATACAATTATACTTTTTCACCCTGTTTCTTCCCTGATCTTATTGGATTTATCTCTTCTTCTTCAATATCCTCTTCTTTTATTATTTATGGAAAATTAGGATCAATGTGTCCAATATCTCCATGTTTATATCATTTTAAGGAAATTTTCTATCTTTATTCCCCATAATTATTTTCCCTTTTTTATAAAATAAGGATAAAATGTTTTCATGATTTTTACATACCATATCTTTATAATCAGATTATCTAGCTTCATCATCAATAAGAACATTCTTTTACTTTTCATTCATCGCTGCCTTGAATGATATTTCTCTATCAATAGTTGTTTTTCATTTCATTGATTTATTCATTATTATTTCATAAGTAATTGGAGTTCTATGAAAATTGTCAAGAGATAATGTTTCATGATCTATATCTTATAATGAAAAATCATTTTTAAAAAACCATTCTGGAAGGATTATCAAGATCTTTTCAATTATTGTAGACTCTTCCATATTTTCACCAAGACATCTGATATTACTCATAATGATATTTACCCTTGTAATGTAGTCCCAAATAGATTCATTCTCAACGATATTCAAATATTAATTTTTCAATCTCTATATTTATAACATTTCCATTTTCAATTTTGTATTTGTCACGACCCGTCCTAGCGGGGCCCGAGCCGCAACTCCCAAAGCCCGCCTCCAATAGGCCATGGGCTGCTGACTAGCACCGAGTAGGCATACTACTAACATGGGAGGCATTGCCTATAACCTGTACACACGCACACACATCTCCAAGTCCACAATGATGAGAAGTAAAAACTACTAAAAGGAAAAGATGCATGCATACACTAAAACCCATCCAATAGAGTACGACATGGAAGTAAAGTATAGTAAAGTAAAACCCTGTGCCAAAAGTACAAGACCACCAAAAAGGGAGTCTGAAACAAAGTCCAACATGTAGAAAAAGGTACTGGGACTACAATCTGCCGCTGAAGGAACACACCTCGGCCTGTCTGATCTCACTGAGCACCGTCTGGTCCTGGTCCACCTAGAATCCTGTCAAAGGTTTGCTCGTCTGCACAAGAAATGACACATGCGGGCAAAGCCCGTGCATGGGTGAGTATAAAAATACCCATTAGGACACCCCGAAAACCACAAAAGAAAATACAACAAAGGAAAATACCACAATTAAAGGTACAGTCAGCTCTACACAGTATATTTCTATGGAACATATATCAAGAATATCCAGATATACTCATACACAAACGACCATCTAAATACCACCACTAGGATCCAGCTTGAATATTTCCACTAAGAATACCATAGGTAGAACACACTCCTTGGTCTGAAGGGAGAGATACGAAGTACTCATTCTGAGAGAACACACTCCACGAGTACTTTGGGAACATAATGCTCAGATGAGGATCACAGCGAAGTCATGAGGTGATTCCGAAAACTCAGTCTGAGCTAATCCGCTAAGTAGAGGATCAACTCCTGGGTAAAGTTGGTCACGTCGATACCAACAACTCTACCTAGGGTTTCTAGGAATGAATAGAGGATCCGGCTCTAAGTCTCAAAGAGGGGATTCCAAAACTCTATTCTGGGAGTTCTGCTGAAGGGATCATACTCCGGTATATAGGAATTGATACTAGAACCTTCAAGGGATTACCAAGGGTACGAACCCTAAGAACTAGTCCAAGTCACAGAAGGCAAGTGGCTCAAGCCATGACGAAAAAGTTACACTGCATGTAGTATGGTTACACGCCGTGTTCCTTGACCCCAGGTACTTCCTGTGTAAATGGCCCATGTCCTTCGCTCAATCCGTACAAAACCAAACTACACAGCGTGTAGAAATGTACACGCCGTGTTCCTTGACCCCGGGTGCTTCCCGTGTAACCTGACCATGTCATTCGGCTTTTCGGATAGAAAACAACTGCACGATGTGTATGAGAAATCATACGCCGTTTTCGAGCGCCTGGTCTCACTCCGTGTACGCTGGACATGTGCCCGTACACAGTCTATGCCCGTGTCCGTGTCGCCAGCCTGTGTACTAGTACATGGGGTATCCCATGTATCTGGCCGGGTCTGGCCGGGGAGAGGTAAACACGGCATGTCTATGGCCATGTATCCTGCCTGTGTCTGTATACACCTAGAGTAAACACTGGGTAACCTTACCGAAGAACACACGCCGTGTAGCCATACTACACGGCGTGTAGTCGGGAAATTTCAAGAATCTCTGTCTTCCTCCGTGTGCCTCGGATGAACCTCCGGATCTCAATTCTCATGTCATTTTGTCGCGAAAATCTAGATATCGGGTCGCCTCGTGTCTGTAAAGTCGAATCCATGGGTTTCGGTCCTTCAATCGGCTCCAAAATCCGATTTCGGCCATCCGAGCGGAGATCGTCCAAAGAACGATTTCTTTTGATCCTCCGAAACCGTCGCCGCACCTCCGCAAGACCTCCGTAGTGTTGATTCTTCAATTTGGGATCATTGCGTCGCAGAACAGATGCGCAATGATCCGTTGTTCATTGCCCCGTGAAGAACTCGAAGAAAGCTCACGAAGAACGCGAGAATTTATGGAAGAACACACAAAAAATCGAGAGGGTCGAACCTCGATCGATGTTCGTGTCGATCTAGGTTCATCTCCGTTAGAAGGTTGAACGAAACCAAACAAATAACATGAATCAAATCCCCAAAAATCCCAGCAAATGCCCATCCTGCAAGAAAGATCGATCCGCAAGCTAATCTGTTCGTGGATTAGTCCGCATTCATCGTGGAAATCAATAACTGGGAAGAATTAAAATCACAACAACTTCCTACATAGATTCACTGAGTTTTCCTGTGAAGATCCGCTTTCCGCGTCGTCGTCGCCGTAGAAATCCGTCAAGAACGTAATCGCCGCTGCATTTGGGGTTTCCTCCAGAGCCACCAAGGGTTTCCAGGGTTATGGGGTTTGTAACCCTGGACCCTGGCGCAAGCCTCTATTTAAGTAGGATAAAAGAAAAAAAATATTTAAAAGATCTCGCTAGGGAAATAAAATATTTTTATTAAATATATTATTATTGTTGCATCCAAAAACCAGATTTCACCACCGACCTACGCCGACTGATGTTAGGCCTCACCTTAGGTAAAATTGATGTTCTGAACGTAGAGGTTCCCTCAGATTTATGATCCGAGCACCAGTTCGGGTGTTTTCCACTTTTTCAGGAAAACCACAAGCGCGCGTAATTTAATTATTAAATTAAATTCAAACATTTGTTCTGGGCTCACCGGGCCTTGGAACTGCATGCTGTCTCAATGCCTGGTCTCAAAATAATTCCCATATAATATTAAAATAAAACATGGAAAAAATCCAGGACATTACATCACACCCACCTTAGGGCTTTTCTGTCCCCGAAAAGCCAAAACAAGACTACTCAAAAAGGTGTGGGTACTGCACGCGAATGTGAGACTCCCGCTCCCACGTGCTCTCCTAGAGATTCTTGTACTGCCACCGGACAGACACCAAGGGAATAGATCTTCCACGAAGGATATTCTCCTGCCGATCCTCGATCTCCACTGGGTACTTAGCAAAGGTCGCTCCATCGTCGATGTCCAGCTCACCCCAGTCGATGACGTGCGATGGATCATGCGCGTACCTCCGTTGCTGCAACACATGAAAGACGTTGTGTACCTGGTCCATCTGAGGAGGTAGATCCACGCGATATGCCACCTCGCCAACTATACTTAGAATCTGAAAAGGGCCAACGAACCTTGGAGATAGCTTGCCGCCTCGGCCAAATCTCCGCAATCCCCGTCGAAGTGAGACCCGAAGAAACACATGGTCTCCCTCCTCGAACTCCAAGGGCCTCCACCTCCTGTCGACATATGACTTCTTCCAACTCTGTGAAGTCTTTATCTGCTCTTGGATGACTGAAGTCAAGTATAAAAGCCCGAAGAATATCTTCCAGGACCTGAATGGTCTGCTCCGTCTGACCATCAGTCTGGGGATGGAACACTGTGATCAAACATAACTGAGTCTCAAAAGCTTCCTGAAATCCCTTCCAAAACTGGGATGTGGAAAGAGCTTCACGATCTGAGATGATTGTGGATGGTACTCTATGAAGCCGAACTATCTTCATGCAGGTAGAGGTGTCCCAAGGTCTCTACTGAACTTTGCTCTCGTATGGCTAGGAAGTGGGATGACTTGGTGAGTCGATCAACGATCACCCAGATGGCATCATGACCCCTGGATGTATGTGGTAAACCCATCACAAAGTCCATACATATCCCATCCAACATCTACTCTGGAACCCCAAGGGTCTGATCCAAACATGTTGGAACCTAGTGCTCATCCTTTACTTGCTAACAAGTAAGGCACCGAGATATAAACTCTTCCACACTCTTCTTCATTCCAGGCCACCAGAACTGACGTCGGAGGTCCTGATACATATTTTCCATGCCTGGATGCACCGCCAAGGGGGATGTATGGAACTCCCTCAGAACCTCCTCTCACAATGTCACTAGTACCACCGTGCGCCCTCTGAAATGGACAACGTGCTCTCCACATTTTGAAAATCCATTAGTAGCATCACCACTGGATATCTGAGCATGTAGAGTTTCATAGCTAGCATCATCGCGTTGTGCTTCCCTGACTCACTGTAAGAGTGGAGGGGTAACAACCATTGATTGAAGGTAAGCTCCCTCATCTTTATCCATGAAGGACAACTGAAAAGAGGCCAATTTCCTTGTCGCCTCATCCAACAACTGCGAATTGGATTTCCTACTGAGAGCATCTGCACCACGTTCCCCTTCCCAGGAGTATAAACGATCTCAAAGTCATAATCCTGGAGGAACTCAAGCCATCACCTCTATCTCAAATTCAGATCCTTTTGAGAAAAGATATATCTGAGACTCTTTTGATCAGAGTAGACGGTAAACAGTTCGCCCATCAGGTAGTGCCGCCACATCTTCAATGCGAAGACCACCGCTGCCAGCTCAAGATCATGGGATGCGTAGTTCGGCTCATGTGGTCTCAACTGATGAGAGACATAGGCAATCACCGCTTGCCTCTGAATCATTACACAATCAAGCCCGGTTCCTGATGCGTCGCTGAACACTACACACTCAACACCCTCCTCCAGTAATCTCAGGATCAGGACACTCGGAAGACACTATCTCAACTGCTGGAATGCCTGCTGGAATATCTCGGTCCACACAAATGGCTGTCCCTTTCGGGTCAAAGTTGTCATGGGTGCTGCAATCATGGAGAAATCATGGATGAATCTCCGATAGTATCCTACCAACCCAAGGAAACTCTGCACCTCCGTCATGCTCCGGGGTGGCTCCGATGCTAGAACCACCTCCACCTTCGCTGGGTCCACTACTACACCATCTGGCGAGATAACGTGCCCCAGAAAGTGGACCTCCTGTAACCAGAACTGACACATCGAGAGTTTCCCAAAAAACTGGTTCTCTCAGAGTGTGTTCAGAACCATCCTTAGGTTCCTCGTGTGCTCCTCCTCAGACGCAGAGTACACAAGGATTTCATCGATGAAGACCACTACACACCGGTCTAGATAGGGCTGAAAGATCTGGTTCATGAGTCTCATGAACACTGCCGGGGCATTCGTCACACCGAAGGGAATCACCAAGTAATCCTAGTGACCTTAGCGACATCTGAAATCCGTCTTCGGTATATCCTCCTACCGTACTCGCAAATGGTTATAGCTTGATCATAGATTGACCTTCGAGAACCATCGTGCCCCTCTCAACTAGTCGAAGAGTTCATTGATCCTTGGTAGTGGATACCGTTTCTTCAAAGTCACCTGATTTAAGCACCGGTAATCCACACACAGCCTCGAGCTCTAGTCCGCCTTCTTGGAAAACATCACTGGGGCCGCCCTGGGTGAAATGCTGGGACTCACTAAGCCCTACTTCTACAAGTCGTCCAGCTACATCCTCAGCTCACGAAGCTCTGTAGGAGCCATCCAATAAGCTGATGATAATATCAGGGTCGTCCCCAGGTTGCAACTCAATGTAGAAATCTATCTCCCCATGGGGAGATAGCCCAGGGAGATCCACCAGAAAGACGTCCTCGTACTCAGCCACAACTGCTGAAAACCGGAAACTCGTAACATCTGTCGCGCCAAGGTCTAGGCTAGCCAAATGATGTGAAATCGGTTGTGCCCTCCTATGCATGAGTCCATCCTATGCTGCCTAGGTCTCTCTTTCACTGAAAAAAGAGAACCTCGTTTCATCACTACGGACACACCAAACCCTTCGCCTAAAATAATCAATCTGGGCATGAACTGTGGATAACCAATCCATGCCAATAATGACATCGTAAGGCCTCGACGATACCACCAAGAGGATCCAACCGAAACTCTCGCCTCCAAGGGTCAGGTCACACTGACTACAATGGTATGTGATCTCCAAATCTTCTCCAGTCGGTGATTTTATGCGTTAGGGTCGAGTCAATGGCTCAACTAGAATCTCAAGGTCTCGAACAAGATAAGCATCCAGAAAGGAATTTCTAGCACATGTGTCTATCAATACGGAAGCCAAAGTAAAAAAGACACAGATTGTAACTCTAATCATTCCGGGAGTACCTGGGTCATAAGCCTCTGCCGCCTGCAGCTGTCCCTGCCTCTGTACACCTGCTCCCTGAGTCTGGGGTAGACCTCTTGGGGGTGGTGGTGGAAAGGGTCAAAACGCCGACCACCTCCAGCAGCTCTCCCAGCTCCTTTTCCACGTTCGCTGCCACGCGAATCTGCCTACACCACAGGTTACCTCTACTTTGGTGGTCCATCCACTACTCCTGTGTCGGTAGCACGGCGGGTCAGACAATCTCGAGCAAGATGTCCCCTTCCGTCACATGAGTAACATGGTCTATCTCGTGGATGGCTGGAAGCGCCCTATGAACCATGTACAGCTAATCCCTTGTCCTGGGATCTCCTATGGAAACGTCTCCCACGCCTGGGTCCCTGACGTCTATTCCCTGCCGCCAAGGTCTCTGCTCCAGCTCGCCAACTACTGACAACAGTTGGCTGTCTCTACTCCGCCAGGAAGCTCTCGACCACTAAAGCCCGCTCGAGCACCCCAGCATAAGTAGGAATTCTCCTAGGGATGATGAAATCTTGGATATCTTTGCAGAAGCCCCGCTCAAAAGTCTATGATCTGAAGTATTGATCTCTGACCATATCCATCGAGTATCACGAGAGGTCAGTAAACCTCGACGAATAGTCAGCCACCAACATGGTTCCCTGATGGAGCTGAAGAAGCTCTTGTATACGTACTGCTCTCATGGTAACTAGTGAAAACTACTCTCTTAAGAGATTCTCAAACTCCGACCATGAAGGAGTCGCCTTATCGTGAGTCTGGATGACCAAACTCAACCATCGCCCTGACGAGCCCTGCAGAAGGCTCGCTGCTAGGATCACCATCTGGTCTGCTCGTGTCCTGACCAAACGGAAGACTCTAGTCACTGCCTCAAGCCAGTCCTCTACTGCTTGGGGGTCAAGCTCACCTCGAAACCTAAGGGGTATCTATCTCTGAAACTCGTGGAGTGCGCTCAGCCTGCGCTCCTCCTCTACTGGTACAGCAAGTGATAAACACTTCCCCACAGGTGGTGGAATAACTGGTACACCAACTGGTGGTAGAACTAGGGGATCTGGTCCCTATATCGAAGCTTCATCACTGAGGGGTTCATCCTCATGATCGAGCTGCTGGATCCAAGTGGGTACGTATCCCAGAGGCATCCTATTTAAGAAACAAGATGTATCACATTCAGTGGGTATATCTAGAGATCTGACTCAAGAAGGACATGGAAACCACAACGAATTCCTACATGATGCATGTACCATTAATTTTCCCAATAAAACTAGTGTTTTCATGTTCCGAGTCGAAAAGAAAGTTATCAGAGCCCTAGTGTATGGATACATAGGCCGCCGCACCAACACTGGGGTACCTGGCCTGAGAGACAACCCGAAACACTTAACACTGTTGCGCCAAACCAACTCATAGACTCTCGGTCCTAAGGTAGAACCGACTACCACTGATACAACTCTTTCACGACCCAGCTCAGTGGGGCCCGAGCCGTAACTCCCCAAGCCCGCCTCCAATAGGCCAGGGGCTGGTGACTAGCACCGAGTAGGCATACTACTAACATGGGAGGCGTTACCTATAACTTGTACACACGCACACACATCTCCAAGTCCACAAAGCTGAAAAGTAAAAACTACTAAAAGGAAAAGATGATAGCATGAACTAAAACTCAACCAACAGAGTACAGCAGGGAAGTAAAGTACAGTAAGGTAAAACCCTAGGCCAAAAGTACAAGCCCTCCAAGAAGGAAGTCTACAACAAAGTCCATCCTGTAGTAAAAGGAACTGGGACTGCAATCCGCCGCCGAAGGAATACACCTCGGCCTGTCTAATCTCACTAAGCACCGTATGGTCCTGGTCCACCTATAATCCTATCAAAGGCTCGCTCATCTTCCCAAGACATGAAAAGTGCGGGCAAAGGCCATACAGGGGTGAGTATAACAATACCCAGTAGGACACCTCGAAAACCACAAAGGAAATACAAAAAAGGAAAATACTACAAAAAAAGGTACAGTCAGCTCTACACATTATATGTCTATGGAAGATATAACAATAATATCTAGATATAATCATACACAAACGACCATCGCAATACCCCCACTAGGATCCAGCTCGAAGATTTCCACTAAGCATACCATTAGGAGAACACACTCCTAGGTCTGAAGAGAGAGATACGAAGTACTCGTTCCGAGAGAACACACTCCACAAGTACTTTGGAAACACAATGATCAGATGAGGATCACAACCAAGTCATGGGGCGATTCCGACAACTCAGTCTGAGATAATACGCTAAGAAGAGGATCGGCGCCCGGGTAAAGTTGGTCACGTCGATACCAACAACTCTACCTAGGGTTTCCAGGAATGAATAGAGGATCCGGCTCTAAGTCTCATATAGGGGATTCCAACAACTCTATTCAGGGAGTTCTGCTGAAGGGATCATACTCTTGTATAATGGAATTGATACCAGAACCTTTAGGGGATTACCAAGGGTATGAACCCTAAGAACTAGTCAAAGTCACAGAAAGAATGAGGCTCAAGCCATGAAGAATAATTTACACTGCGTGTAGTATGGTTAGACGCCGTGTTCCTTGACCCTGGGTACTGACCGTGTAAACAGCCCATGTCCTTTGTTCAAGACGTACAAAACCAAACTACACGGCGTGTAGAAAAGTACACGCCAAGTTCCTTGACCTCGGGTGCTTCCCGTGTAACCGGCCCGTGTCATTCGGGTTGTCAGATAGAAAAAAACTTCACGACGTGTAGGAGAAATCACATTCCGTGTTCGAGCACCTGGGCTCGCTCCGTGTACGCTGTCCATGTGCCCGTACACGGTCTCTGCCTGTGTCCGTGTTGCCGGCCCGTGTACCAGTACACGAGGTATCCCATGTATCTGGCCGGGTCTGGCCGGGAGAGGTATACAAGGCGTGTCCGTGGCCGTGTATCCGGCCCATGTCCGAATACTCCCGACGTACACTCCGGGTAACCTTATCGAATAACACACGCCGTGTAGCCATACTACATGTCATGTAGTCGGGAAATTTCCAGAATCACAGTCTTCCTCCGCGCGCCTCGGTTGAACCTCCGGATCTCGATTCTCATGTCTGTTTGCCACGAAACTCTAGATACCGGGTCGCCTCGTCTCTCTGAAGTCAAATCCATGGGTTTTGGGCCTTAAATCATCTCCAAAATCTGATTTCGTCCATCCGAGCAGAAATCATCTAAAGAACGATTTCTTCCGATCCACTTTGATCCGTCCGCTGAAACCGTCGTCGCACCTCGGCAAGACCACCGCGGTGTTGATCCTTCAATTTGGGATCGTTGCGTCGTAGAACGAATGTGCAACGATCCGTTTTTCATCACCACGTGAAGAACGCGAAGAATGCTCATGAAGAACACGATAATTTAGGGAAGAAAACACAACAAATCAAGAGGGGCGAACCTCGATCGATGTTTGTGTCAATCATGGTTCTTCACCATTAGAAGGTTGAACGAAACCAAAAAAATAACAAGAATCAAATCCCCAAAAATCCCCACAAAAGCCCATCCCACAAGAACGATCGATCTATGAGCTAACCTATTCGTGGATTAGTCTGCGTTCATCATGGAAATCAAAAACGGGGAAGAATTAAAATCACAACAAAATCCTACCTAGATTCACTGCATTTGCCGGTGAAGATCTGCTCGCCGCGTCGTCATCGCCGCGTTGGGAGTTTCCTCCAGAGCCGCCAAGGGTTTTCAGGGTTATGGGGTTTCTTACCCTGGACCCTGGTGCAAGCCTCTATTTGAAGAGGATAAAAGAAAAAAATGATTTAAAAGATCTTGCTACAGAAATAAAATATTTTTATTAAATATTTTATTACTATTGCGTCCAAAAACCAGATTTCACCACCGACCTGCGTCGACCGATGTTACGCCTCGCCTTAGGTAAAATCGTTCTTCTGAATGCAACGGTGCCCTTAGATTTCAAATCCGAGCACCCGTTCGAGAGTTATCTACTTTTTTAGTAAAACCGCTTGCGCGCGAAATTTAATTATTAAAGTAAATTCAAACATTTGTTCCGGGCTCACCGGGCCTCGAAACTGCACGCCGTCTCAGAGCCTGGTCTCAAAATAATTATCATATGATATTAAAATAAAACATGGAAAAAATCAGGGGCATTACAGTATTGCCTTCATATATATTTTTAAATTTATCCCATACACTGTTGTCTATGGATATACCTTTAAACCTTTGGAATTCATGTTCATAAAGTGATGATTGTATAACATTCTTCTCCGTTCCTTAATTAGTCATATTCTTACTTTCAACAGATGTAAGAGTAGATTTATCATTAAGGGGATGCAACCCAGCTGTAACAACTTCATGAAATCATAATTGATTTAGATGAGATAAGGAATCATTATATCCTTTTATATATGATATATCGTTCAGTCTATGATCAAAATACCTTTAATGGTCACAAAATTAAAATTACCCATCAACAATGAATAATCCTAGGGAACCTATACTCTAATTCTAGTTTAAAGTGCATATTCAACATGATTGTGTCACTAATAGGTGGTAAATTAGTTATAATTTTTATTTTATGCGGCCTTGATATAGCCTTTGTATATTTTTAATGATTAAATTCCCTACGGAAAACAATTCCAATACATTTACAACGGAACACAATTATTTATAAGGTTCTCTATTCAATAATAATAGTTATGTCTTTGGTATGGTTTGGAAATGATCCATTACCTCACAATATACTAGAAATCAATCCTTGGACTAAAACTAGTAGGATACACCCTTAAAATAGTGTAGCACTATATAAACAATTATAATACTGTGTGTGTACCCTATTAGAAAAAATATTGTAATATAATACTTTTTTAACCTCTCATGTCACCTATGATTCATTTAAATTTCAAAAATGAATTCAATTCAAAACAATTATTTAATTTCTTACCCAAAAGATGGTATGAGATTCCTAGAATTTGATCAGGAAAACCCAATTCTGATTATCCCAATACAATTTTACCAGTCTTATTCCTCTATGAATAATTCTCTCTATCATGATTCTCCTCATTATGATAGTTCTTGGAAGAATTATTCCCAGTAAAAATTTTAGCTTCATTAGAATACAATAGATATGTTTCAGCAGCACATCAATTTTTTGTATGAAAAACTCAATATGATTCTTCATCTCTCTGGATAGCATAGTATGGAAATCATAATCTGATTTATCCAGTATGATATGATGATCATCCAAATATTATTGACAAGACAAATATGATAATTATTTAAGTACCATAAAAATTGAGTATGATGTTTTGCATAATATATTGTTGTGATATTGTTTGTTCTCTTGTCACTCCTATATGTCAAAACATCATAAAAAAAGAGATTATAGAAACATTATTCTATATTTTAAACTTAGAGAATCTATCTCATAAAAAATTCATCGGTCCTACCAAATAGTACAATATATGTTTCACCTTTTATAGGTGACCACCAATATTATTTGGTGGGAATCCCAAAACATTCCCACTTAATTAAATTCACCTTAATATAAATTTCTCATTATATATCATGTGAATTTTGTCTTCTTCAACACTTATCAATGCTTCATATTACTTCTAGAATCCTCACTTCTTTATAATAATTTTATTTCAATTGCGAGTCTTGTTATTGAAATCTGATTTCTTCAAAACAAATATCTATACCAATTGTATTAAAGTGTTTGATGAAATGGATATCAAATATGAATGTTAAATATGATTATTCTATAGAGTCTCAAGACCCCCCTTCATAGTACATCCAAAAAACAAATTCTATTTTTATCATGACCCATATGGGATTAAAAGCACCATCTATTCAAATTATCTTGACCAAGTTGAAGACCTACAAAGTAATTCCTCCTTTTTAAATTGGTTGAAAAAGTTGTTGATCACATTCTCTCTTTCTCTTTTCAGTCATAATCCTCATGTGAATAATTATCTGAATACGATTCTCCCGAGTGTGATCTTTCTAAGTATTAATTTCATTTGTACAATCATTCCAAAAATCATCATATTTATCTTCCCCGGTTTGAGTATGATCATCCTGGATATGAAATGTTTTTTATGCGTATGATGGATGATCAGATTCTATAGTTCTTGATAATGATCATTATGGGTACGATCTCTTGAGTACGATTCATATTAACCTTTTCTTTCCCTCTCATCTCGAATCATATTAACATGTGTATGATTCCTTTTCAAAATAAAACATCACGTTCATCTCATCCACTCTGATAAAATTTATATTTGTATGTTTTTTAATACCTTAGATGACTTGTCTTCCATCAAGACTATATCATATGTTATTCAATAAAATTATGATTTATGAAATACGAATAATCAAGCCATTATCACATATAAAATTAAATTATTCATAGAGACTATGATTCTCTATCAAAGCAACAACTTATTTCATAGCTAATCCAGATTGAATCTGATGACCATTTACATCCAAAAAGATGCATTCTTCATGCATACTATATTCTCATTCCAGATTATGACCAAATAATCATTATGATATTCTCTCATTACAGACCAAAGGCATGGATGATCAAAATAGTTTTGTTGAAACAGATTATCATCACCACGATGGACCGAGAAAGTTATATTTTTAGAAAACATGAATCTAATTCATTTCAAAATAGGATTTTGATGTTTTGTGAAAACAATCACCAAATATAAAGTGAGGTTATTTCCTTTCTTCAAAAAATGCTTTCTGACTGAAAAATATATATTTTAAAATAAGAACATTCATTATCAACAAGGTCCTAACAATTTAAATGATGTTTATGATATAGTTATTTCTTAATAACATTTCTTTTATAGCTTATTTTATGAGTGTTGGATATACAGGGGTCAGGGAACCCTTTCCGAGTGGTTTAGACAATTACTATATAACAAGAGAAGTGATCTCTTTTAAATGACCATTTATTTCTATGGAATTTATAGATTCACTCTCCTAAATAATCTTATAGAAAAATGACTTCATTCATGTGATCGATCAAAGCACAACTTCATTGATTAATGGGATGGGATCAATGTGATCATTATGATATCAAAGGAATCATCGAATCTCTTTGATACCACCTGAAATTCAATAATCATAATACACATGGACTTTTGAAGTATGTGTGAATGATATAGTTGGGTTTTAGCTCTTATACATTGTGAAAATGTATCTAGTAAAAATATATTATTGATCGCAGTTTGATTAAAATGAGGTAATCAATTTTTTTAATTTTTTTATTTTTTAATTCCTGTATGATGTTTGGACCTCAAACAAGGCTCTGAACAGAATATATGATAGAGATAAATTACTCCAGTGTTGAATTTTTTAAACTCCCCACCCATATAGCCTCTGTTTTTCACCTCGGTACAAGTAGTACCATTAATTATATGATTGGAAATCCATAGTGTAAAACAACCGCAGAAATATTCATATATGTTTCAATAGTCTTATAACAAAATATTATTGATATAACACTCCTATAATATAATTATAAAGAACGATGCATAAAAAATTCAATCATTCCACTTTAATGATTCGTATAATCCAGGTGGTTCCATAGTCTAGGAGTAATCCCTTCTATTAAGGAATTGACTCAGATAACGTACTTGTTCCATAAAAATATGAATTTGATAAATAAAAGGTACCTTAGATAAGAATTTATTTACATTAGTTAAAGATAACATTTATCATTGTAAAATTAAATTTTAAATGATATTATTTTCAAAACCCAATATATATTCTTGTTCCTTTGATACATTTATATGTGTGATTCCTCCATCATTATAGACATATAAGAAGTTGAATCTTTATTCCTCTATAGTTTTATGAAACTCTATTTTTCTCTAATTTGGTTCATTGGAATCCTTATCCAAGATAACGTTTTTATAATATATCAAGATATATTCTTAGTCATACTCAGCTAAATTAATTTCCATCCCAATTTTTTTATCATGAAGAAAATAACTACATCCTCCATCACATTCAATTGTAACAAGATTCATCATGGCTAAATCCATTTAATAAAAGTATAAACAATAGTGTGAGAAAAAAAATCATTTTTATTAATCATATAATTATGAAAAAATATTCATAGGATTCCAAAATAAAAATGGATTATATCTGATCATTTAAATTATTAAGATTAACCTAGGACATCCATATTAATTTCTTATTTGAAAAATACATAAGGGTTTATAAATAATATTTTAATTATCCCAATCATTTCCACCAGAGATGTCTAGAATTGATTGAAATCATAGGTCCGCTAATTTTTCCCTCATGACAATTGAGTTAATACCCAATAGAACAATTTTATAGTTTTAACACATATTTTTATATGTTCTATAAACACATCCACATTCCAATATCCAAACAAGAAATCCTTTTATAATAAGAAAGCATTATTATATTTACACAAAAAAGGATATTTTCCATATATTTCCTAATCCTAAGTATTCCCAATGCCTTTTCATGATTATAATCTAAAAAATGACTAAAACATACAATAATACAAACTAATGCATCGAAAGAATAAAATAGATAAATATTAGATCATTTTATATGATAATTCAACACATTAATAAAATAAACATTCATAAATACCAAAATGGATTAGTGATATTAGAGAAAAGATACATAATAAAAATACGAATTAAAACCTCTTTAACATCACTAATTAATATATTTATATTTTTCCCTTTCTATAATTATCATGCATATATCCTTTCATCATATCCAATGTACGAAAATAATGAGAAATGGTAAGATGAGATTATTAATAATGATAATCCTAGGAGACACCAATTATAAGAGCATCATGAGATAATAAGGTTATGATTAGTAAATCATGTGAATATCCTCAAAATACAATATTGAAAGCCAAAATTAATTGATCATAAATCCTATGGTAATGTTCTATCTACAAACATGATAAATAATGGTCTCAAATAAGTTATCATTATTCATTGGTCAAAACAGTTTCATGTTGAATAATAACAAAAAAAAATTATAATTTTGAGAGTATAGATATTAAAAATCACTTCAATACAAATTCTTATGTGAATAATGAGATGTAATTATACTCAATCATCAAAATGTGAAAATTATATTTTGAAACAATGTCCATGCATAATTTTGTGATCGTAGTAAGAATAAATCATACTCATGTATCATAATATTAAAATTCCTATCCAAATTCATCTCAAATATTATCAACATCAACAGGTGATATATAAATATCAGATTAACCAATTAATTATAGGTATATAATAGAACCAAATATCACATAATAATAATTCATTTATAATATTCACATTAGTTCAATAAAACATTCATTATCTTTTCATTTCATAACATGGGATAATGAAAATGGGTTTAATCAAGATTTCATCAACATAATACATAACCATTCATAAATTGAATATGGATGGTATAATTGGATCATATCCTATATAAATCATATTTTACTCGAATAGATATGGTGATAGATTAAAACACATTTAAAAAGTCAATTGGAAAATTTCTTGATGAAAATACCCCATGCATTATTAATTCATGTATTTAAAATTTATTTTTTTCCATATTATCATAAATTATATTTTCATTGAAAAAATAAATGGAAACATGTAATTTAAGATTAAATTAAAATAGTATCCATGATGGTTGAAAGATATTTTCATGTGTAATAAGATAAAATAATGATTCCTTTTAACAAATTCAATAAAAATTGTCACATTGGTAAAATGGAAAGAATATTCCTAATACAAATTATTATAGAAAAGTAATCATGGTTAAAATGAATTTCATTATTAGTTATACAATATTGAAAATGTTATTTAAAACATTTTAAACATCATCTAGGCGGAGGTGAATTTCCAGGAAACTGTAGCAATACTGTAGTAGGCACTGTAGCATGCACTGTAACAGTCACTGTACGGTACTGTAGTAGTTGGAACTACTCATCCGTATGGGCCATTGGGCCAATAGTTTGGTCCTTGGGACTTTCAAGGTTTTCGGGCCACCCAAAGCTTTAGAGACAGTTGTTTCTCAAGGCCTTCG
Organism: Viscum album; assembly: GCA_963277665.1. Lineage (NCBI taxonomy): Eukaryota > Viridiplantae > Streptophyta > Magnoliopsida > Santalales > Viscaceae > Viscum > Viscum album. Next base: position 1,038,422,588 of record OY728143.1, on the reverse strand, counting down.
GGCCACCATATGACCTTAGGGCCACCCCAAGGCCTTTGGGCCACATGAATGAAGAAGTACCAGTCAGACTACAAGGGATGAGGATTCAGATGATGATTTAGGGCAGGGACATTTACTGGAGTAGAGATAACAGTAATTGGATGAATTAGAGGGAATGAATTTTCCATCGGTAACAGGACAATGTAGCTTTTCATTGGACAACTAGATGACCATCCCTATGAAGGTGGAGTTCTAATTTCATGACATGTACTGGGGAGGATCGGTTCCAAGTTTTCATGTCTAGGTGATTCCAGCTAAGACCAAAGGGTCATGTAATTGTCTCTAAGACTCCAGGAATTGTTAGGGCTCCACCTCACCCCTTGATAGGTGGATTATCAAAAATAATAAAAAATTAAGGCCTTCGGGCCATTCTGACCGATAAAAAACATTCCCGACCAAAGAATAAATTTGGCAGATTTTTATTTAAAACATATTATAAATCACTATTAGTTAAATGAAAGATAAATAAATATAAAAAAACCTATAAATAACCAAAATATATGTAATTATATGGTTTTATTAGATAACTATCATATAAATTACCTTATTAGAAATTTTTAATAAATAATTGCAAAAATATACAAGATTTTATCAAAATTGTCTAACATATTGTATCATCTTACATTGTATGGGTTAACAAATAGATGTATAAGAAATATTCGGTTATCAACAATATATAATAAAACCATATTAATACATGAAAAAGTATGTTTCAATCCTTTATACTATCCTTTTATACATATATTTGAAATTTCACCATTTAAAATGTCATATAGGTAAAAATTGATCTATTTTCATGGATCGTTTAGTTAAAATAGAACATAATAATGCACCATGATCATGGTTCTAGAATATTAGTAATTAAATAAGTAATATATTTATTCATTCTATTCACATTTATAAAAATTCAAATATAGTGGTGATGAAATTGACATACATAAATTCAAGGAAATGATTTTTTGCATGTACGCCGAAGTGATGTTTTCACTTTTTGATCGATAAAATGAAAGAAGTGATAATTATAAATCAGATATATATTAAAATTATCATATCATAAATATAAAATATATTTATTAAAAATATCCTTATTTTTATCCCTGTAATGTAGAAATTAAAGAAGAAGTGCATTCCTCCTTGGATGTTGTACTCCACATATACGCCCAAGTGACATTATCATTTTTTGGATGGAAAGAAAAACGGTAGATAATATAATATATTCCATTACGTATAATTATGTTATAAATATAATATATAATCATAAAACCCATTATATTATGAAAAAAATGAATTGTTTTGATATAAAAGATATCATTTATCTACGTGTATATAGTTATCCATGCCTACAGACAAGTGATTCATTCATTTCACATTAGAAAAAATGGAGACGATTATGGTTATGAAATTAACATAATAATTACTAAGTGTGTGTTATATACTTATTTTATTACATATTAATGGTTAGGAATAAATTGAATAAGGTAGATTAACATGATAAATGAGGACACTTGGTTAACATTATTGCCTCCTCTTCGATGAACCTACTTTGGATATCTCTTCAAGGACCAAAGGAGAAATATTTTATGAATACCCTGACCTATAGAATGAATCTACGGAATATAAGAATATTTTTATTAGTGTTTCATTAATATAATTGGATCACTAATTTTTATGAAGAGAGGTGAGGTTGTGACATTTTATAAGAGAGGAGAGTGGAACCCTTGGAAATAAAAAGTATTATATTAATATAAATTGATTTTCATATTTTGGTATATCAAAATTTATGTATTTAAAATATTTTTTGAAAATAATTCAAAATAATATCATCTAATAACATTTAGATATGTATATGTAATTTAGTAAACCATATATCTTAGTTTTAAACACAAGTAAACCCATTTTTCAATTACCAGGATATCAATGTTATTTTCTAGATTATGTGTGATGAAGTATTAAAGAAATATAAATGTGAAACATAATTAGAAAATTTATGAATTTATATACCATATGTCGTTCACTTGAATGATGGTTATTTTTTTTAATCCCTTAATAAAATTTTATTTACCATTTCATACCATTAAATCTATTTTTGGACTATTCACATTGTGGACTTCGAAAAAATACAAAAATGATTTAATTAAAATAGATAATGTTCAAAAATAAATAAAAATATATATATGTCCAAAAAATTCATGGGACACAATTAATCAATAAAATTTGACATTCCATTTTTTTAATATCAATTACATGATTTTCACTTCTTTTCATACGCACAATTTCAGAATTGCATAAGAATTTAAGGTATTTATATCAAGACTAAAAAATAAAATTAATTTAACATCATAAAAAATATATATTTTTCTTAAATATAATATTTTATATACATTCCTAAAAAAATGTCATCCATTTATGAAAATAGTATTTATATTAAAAGTAAGAAATAGAAAATTTATAATTTTTTATACATAAAACATTATAAAAGACCTTATTAATGTCTTATAGAACCAAAAATAATTTATTTATAATATTTAAAGGGTTTTTAAATTATAATAAAGAATATTTAAAAGTATAATTGTCACGACCCGTCCTCGGGGCCCGTGTCGTGACTACCCTAAGCCCACCTTCCATAGGCCAGGGGCTGGTGACTAGCACCAAGGCGTAAATCCCGATAAACAAGGAATGCATTGCCTTTGTAAAGTAAAAAACCATCACAGAGTAAGCAAGCAGAAAGAGTAAACACTAAGTAAAAACTGTAACAAGCTGTGCTGAAAGAAAAAGGGGCCGGAATTACAAGCCCAACAGTAAAGTACAACTGAATGGGGAAAATAGAAACTGAAAAGAAAAGACGCACCGTCGAGCCGTCCTCTAGAATTCCCACCTGAAGGGCGAGAACAGATAGCCTCCACAACTCCTCGGTCCAGCCGTCCGCTCCGAGTACATCCCGCCCAGGGGCCACCTCCAGGTACTGTCCTGCTCCGCAAGCCTCCACCACGATCAGCGCCATCCGTCGTCTGGAACCAACATAACGAAGTGTGGGCATAACCCGTGCAGGGGTGAGTATAAGCTACTCAGTAGGGACCCCAAGACCCCCGAAGGTCTCCCGAAATCCACAAAGGATAAACCACAAAGGAATGATACAATCATGAAGTAACAACCGGCACTTCTTAGGTATATGCCCATACATATAACTAAGTTATCAATTCATGTTCGGCTCCAACATCCGAGCCCAAGCAGAACCCAATCCACACAGGAAAGCAAAACGTATACTCACACAGAATAGCACAACACAATCCATGAAGGAGAGAAAAAGTAATCCACATTGGATAGCTCAACACAATCCACAAAGAAAAGTAAACAGTAAATCCACACAGGATAGTTCAACACAATCCACAAAGGAGAGTAAACAAGATTCAACTCACACAGGTATACTTCGTCGAAAAGTTGAAAAAGATGATCAGATAAAGATACTGAATCATCTAAGCTGGGACCCACTGAGGATGCAAGACCAGCTGTCTTCACTGAATCATCTATGCTAGGACCCACATAGGATACAAGACCAGCATAGCTGGGACCCACATAGGATACAAGACCAGCACTCTTCATTGATTCATCTATGATGGGACCCACATAGGATACAATACCAGTACTGAATCAGCTAAGTTGGGACCCACATAGGATACAAGACCAGCACAGCTGGGACCCACATAGGATACAAGACCAGCACTCTTCATTGAATCATCTATGCTGGGACCCACATAGGATACAAGACCAGTACTGAATCATCTAAGATGGGACCCACATAGGATACAGGACCAGCACAACTGGGACCCACAAAGGATACAAGACCAGCACTCTTCATTGATTCATCTATGCTAGGACCCACATAGGATACAAGACCAGCACTCTTCATTGATTCATCTATGCTGGGACCCACATAGGATACAAGACCAGCACTGAATCATCTAAGATGGGACCCACATAGGATACAAGACCAGCACAGCTGGGACCCACATAGGATACAAGACTAGCACTCTTCATCGTCGCAGTCCACAGAGGATCTCTGCACATTCATCATCGTCGAAGTCGCAGCCAGCACTAGGGTTCCCGCACACAGCAAGCTCGTTCGGGAGGGTCCGCTCCACGAGCCGAGAGGCTGATACATAAACTGACAGAAGGTCCAGAGTTGATGTATCCAAAATTTCCATATCGTCAACAGGAACTTCACGTCACAGACGGCGCGTCAATCAGACGAGCAGTCTGAGAGTTTTTGGCTTTTCCATCCTAGGGGCCCGGTTTGTTTCTAAGGAAAAACCAACCCGTCCGTACTCCACCTACGTCCAAACCTCTGGCCGAGTATTCCATAAGATCCGTCTCACTTAGAGGAAAACAACAAAGTCGACGGCACGTTAATCGGACGTCCGAAACTCAAGATATGAGTGTTTCCGCTCCGTGGGCCCGGTTGGCTTCGTGTATGAACCAACCCGGCCGAACACAAAGTATTCCTAAACCTCGAGTGCGATATACCTAAACGACCGAGACGTTCCAAGGATCGTGTCTAAACTGACAGTGCGTCGATCGGAGGCCCATACCCCAAGATGTGGGCGTTTGATCCAACTCAGTCCGCAAATATGGGGTCTGGGCCCGGCCCGGCCCGGCCCAGTACCCCCTGGGTCGGCCGAACCGGGTCGACCCAGCCCGGGCGGCGACCCGGCCGGACGACCCGGCCCTGCCCGGAGGCCTGGCCCGGCCGGCGGCACAGCCAGTGCGGGGGCGAGGATAGCCGCATATGCACTGCGTGCCCCCCCTTTTATTTCACTAATGGTGCAGAATTATGCCACGCCATTGATGAAAATGGCCCCCCACGTGGGGGCCTGCTGAAAATGACACCACCGGGGGTTTCGACCCCCGGTTTCTCCAGATCCCGGTCGGCCTAAGGCCGGACGTTTTATATCTTACGCGGGACCCTCGGGTCCCACCTTCTGGTCACTGGCGGCCGGCAAAGCCAGCCGCTTTTGCCGAACTGTCGCGGCTCTGCTGCGGCGGGCTCCTCCGGCTGCTCCGCCGCGGACCCTTCGGTGGTGGCTCTTTCTTGTCCGCCGGCAGCCGGTTTTCCGGCCGCTCCTTCCAGCTATGCTGCGGCTCAAAGCCGCGGACCTTGTTCGACTGGCGCGGCACAACGGTGTCGTGTCCCTCCGCCGCGGCCCGACTCCGGCCGCGGTCTCTCCCGTCTTCAACGGCGCGGCGCGACGGCGCTGCGTTTCTTCATCCCGTCCCATACCGGCCGTAATTTCTTCTATTCCGCATGGTGCAACGGCACCGCGTTACCCCGCTCCCATCCGCAACAATTACAATCACTAAGGGAGGAAGGTCGGCCGTGTTTGTGTGGTCCGGCCTCCATCCGTTAATCCGATTACAGGTGATTATTTAAAACAATGAAGAATGCCGGAAAAAGATATTCAAGAACACCAATGAAAACTCCTACCTCGTCAAGTCGTCGCACGTGCGTTCTTCATGGAATTGACCGTTGCGGAACAAGTGGAGCGTCACGTCGCGGGAGGGGGTCGTGTCGTCGCGGAAGGGCGTCGCGTCGACGATCTCCGAGGATCAAGAAACAACAGATTTCATTAATAATAATTAAATCCGTGATGTTGTTATGACCCACAAAGAGATTTAAAATAATGCAACCCCCTACCTTGTCGTTGTCGATCGAAGGTTGTCGCGGGGTTGGATTGTCTCGGAAGAACGTCACGGAAGAAGAACCGTCGGCGTTGCGGTACTAGGTGTCACGTCGTCAATCTCCGAGGGCTCAGCGTTCTTCTTCGCCCTTCATCGAAGGCCGGCGTTCTTTGCGTTCTTCGCGTTCTTTGCGAAGAAGGATGAAGAACTTTAGGTTTGTCAAATCCTCTCAACGAACAACACTTAAGGATAAAAAGCGTTGGTCTTATTTTATTAACATGCCAACAAACGAAAAAGAGATAAGTAACGACCCATTAATTCATAGAATTAATTCAACGAATAAAACCGCCCAATTAAATGGTGCGTTAAGAAATTAAGAAAACGCGTCAGTTGACTTTCCTAAAAACGGGTTTTCGCGGGTGCGTTACTTAGGGGAACAGAAACTATGGGGCTCGTGCGGGCCCCACCTCACAAATATACTACCAAGAGGGTATGATATTTTTGGATATCACCCTATCCGCATCAACTCAGCTTAAACAGATTGAAGTGGTCTTTAAGTGGCTTTACGTGAAATAAAAATAAAATTGTCGCACAACTTTATTTTATTTCTTAACTTAAAACCCAAAAATTAAAAACCACAACTGAGCAAACGCAACTTCGGAAGAGGCGTTTCTAAGAAAATATCGGCGCTGCGATTCCATCGGTGCCCTCAGAATTCGATTCCGAGCACCATTTCACAAGTTAGAAAAACCCGCTCGTTCGTTCAATGAACGTACCCGAGCCAATCTTCGGAAATGATTCCGGGCACACCGGGCCTCGGAATCAGGTTCCATCAGAAGCTGCGTTCTTGTAAAATTCCAAAAAAAATTAAGAAAAAAAATTCCTTGAAATTTATGGGTCTTTACATTACTCCCACCACAGGGCTTTACGTCCCCATAAAGCTTCACCACAAACAAAGGGATACAAAGGCGGTACTGAGCACGCATCTGAGCCTCCCGCTCCTAAGTTCTCTCCTAGAGGTTCCCGAGCTGCTATCTGAAGCGCACTAGAGGAATCGATCATCGACGTGGGACCTGCTCCTTTCGATCCTCGATCTCCACTGGGACCTCCACAAAAGTTTCCCCATCATCAAAGACCAGCTCTCCATGGTCAAAGATTTGCGTCGGGTCGTGCACGTATCTCCTCTGTTGAGATACATGGAAGGCGTCGTGCACCCGGCGCAACTGTGGTGGTAGATCAAGGTGATAAGCCACCTTGCCAATCCTGGTGAGGACCTGGAAGGGTCCGATGAAGCATGGAGATAACTCGCCGCTTTGGCCAAACCTCCGTAATCCATGTCGAGGTGAGACCCGCATGAAGACGTGGTCGCCATCCTCGAACTCAAGTGGCCTCCTCCTACTGTCAGCATAGGGCTTCTGTCGGCTCTGAGCTATACTCATCCGCTCCTAGATGACCTGGACCATCTCCGATCCCACAAGAACTGCTAAGATTTCTTCTTTGCCGATAAGAGAAATCTGGTCTCATCTCCTGGATGAACCACTTCCTTTGCCTAATACAGTCAATCCCGACATGGATGTTGCTAATCCACACCATGGATGACATCGTAAGGCCTCGACGCTACTACCAAGAGATCCAACTGTTACTCTCGCCTCCAAGGGTTGAGTCACACTGTCGGCATCAGTGTGTGGTAACTAGGTCTCCTCCAGTAGATGTCTCACAAGTGAGGGTCAAGTCAACAGTCTAAACTGGAACCTCTTAGTAACAACACAAAAGAGGACAGGAATTAAAACATCACAAAGGAAAGCGTCTTTTACTATTGGAGCTCATAATACAAAGACACCACACAACAACAACAATGAACTAGAATTACAAAGGACGTATCCACTAGTTCCGCTCCTGTCCATCTGCTCTCAGAGCTCCATGATCGAAGGCCTCAGCTGCCTGAAGATGAGCTCTCGCATGTACACCAACTCCCTGCGGTCGGGGTGGACCTCCTGGTGGTGGTGGTGGAAACACCTCGAAGTGTCGCCCACCATCTGCTACTTGGCCAGCTCCTCTGCCTCATCCACCTACACCATGCGGACTACCGTGGCCGAACCTCTGTCTGGAAGGTCCCTCTTCCACATGCTGCTCATCTGTAAGACGATTTGGGCAGTCTCGAGCCATGTGACCTCGCCCGCTGAATGCGTAGCAATGCTTGCCCCTCGTGTAGGTAGCTCTCCTTCGGGTTCCCCACACAACAGAATCATCATCCTAAGACTGACCATGTGATGGTCTGGACTGTTTGGACCTCTTCGTCACCTGTCTACTGCCAGCTGGAGAATACCCTGCTACGGGCCGTCCTGCGGAGGGCCCTGTCACTAGAGCCTGCTCTGCGAGAAAACTATCCACAAGAAGGGATCTCTCCAACACCTCTGCCTATGTTGGAATGTTGAGGGAGATCATTGAGGCCCTGATCTCGTGCCTCAGTCCCAGCTCGAAGGTCCGGGCCCAGAAGAACGGGTCCCGTACCATATCTGTGGAGTAGCGCGAGAGATCAGTAAATCTCACCGAGTAATGGGCCACTGTCATGTTGCCCTGCCGTAGCTATAGCAGCTCTTGGATGCGCACCGCACGGTGGGTGGCTGGGACGAACTCGGAGCGAAAGATGCTCTCAAAGTCCATCCAGAGGAGAGATGTCTCGTCGTGCACCTGGAGCATCAAGCTCCACGATCTGCCTGCTGCCGCGTGTAGGAGGCTCGCTGTGAGGATCACCATTAGGTCTGGTGGTGTCCTCACTAATATGAAAACCCGTACAACTGCCTCCAGCCAGTCCTCGGCGGCCTGAGGGTCCATCTCCCCGCAGAACCTGGGCGGTCAATGGCGCTGGAACTCATGTAGTGCACTAAGGTGATGTGCATTGTCAGCGGCTGGGGCTGGTAGCATAGGTGGCTCGACGGGTAAAGGTACCGCCGGTGCCTCTGCTGACAAGGAGCCCTGCACCAAGGCCTCGTCGCTCGGTGGGCTGTCATCACGCTCCCCTCTCGGAACCCTAGCTGGCTGCCATCGTGGGGCTATCATGAAAAGAAATAGGTGCACCACGGTCAGAACTGTATACCTGGTGAGCTGACACAAGTAATCACAAAGAAAACTTGAAACACACATGCAATCAATGTTTTCATGGATTCTGTCAGAAATCAGAAGTCAGGGTCCTGGTGTACGGATACGTCGGCCGCCGCACCAACACAGGACTCTCTGGACTGATAACCACACTCAATACGCTAAACACTATTGCTTCACATAGAAGAAAGATCATAGTCTGTGGTTGAACCGACCGCCTCTGATACCAATTTGTCACGACCTGTCCTCGGGGCCCATGTCGTGACTACCCCAAGCCCGCCTTCCATAGGCCAGGGGCTGGTGACTAGCACCAAGGCGTAAATCCCGATAAACAAGGAAGGTATTGCCTTTGTAAAGTAAAGAACCATCACAGAGTAAGCAAGTAGAAAGAGTAAACACTAAGTAAAAACTGTAACAAGCTGTGCTGAAAGAAAAAGGGACCGGAAATACAAGCCCAACTATAAAGTACAACTGAAAGGGGAAAATAGCAACTGAAAAGAAAAGACGCAGTGTCGAGCCGTCCTCTAGAAGTCCCACCTGAACGGCGAGCACAAATAGCCTCCACAGATCCTCGGTCCAGCCGTCCGCTCCGAGTACGTCTTGCCCAATGGTCCTCCTCCAGATACCGTCCTATTCCGCAAGCCTCCACCACGATCAGCGCCGTCCGTCGTCTGCAACCAACACAACGAAGTGCGGGCATAGCCCATGTAGGGGTGAGTATAAGCTACTCAGTAGGGACCCCAAGACCCCCGAAGGTCTCCCGAAATCCACAAAGGATAAACCACAATGGAAAGATACAATCACGAAGTAACAACCGACAATGATTAGGTATATGCCCATACATATACCTAAGTCATCAATTCCCATTCGGCTCCAACATCTGAGCCCAAGCACAATCCAATCCACACAAGAAAGCAAAACGTATACTCACACAGAATAGCACAACACAATCCACGAAGGAGAGCAAAAGTAATCCACATAGGATAGCTCAACACAATCCACAAAGGAATGTAAACAGTAAATCCACACAGGATAGTTCAACACAATCCACAAAGGAGAGTAAACAGGATTCAGCTCACACAGGTATACTTCGTCGAAAAGGTGAAAGGGATGATCAGATAAAGATACTGAATCATCTAAGCTGGGACCCACTGAGGATGTAAGACCGGTTGTCTTCACTGAATCATCTAAGCTGGGACCCACATAGAATACAAGACCAGCATAATGGGACCCACATAGGATACAAGACCAGCACTCTTCATTGATTCATCTATGCTGGGACCCACATAGGATACAAGACGAGCACTGAATCATCTAAGCTGGGACCCACATAGGATACAAGACCAGCACAGCTGGGACCCACATAAGATACAAGTCCAGCACTGAATCATCTAAGATGGGACCCACATAGGATACAAGACCGCCACAGCTGGGACCCACTTAGGATACAAGACCTGCACTCTTCATTGATTCATCTATGCTGGGACCCACATAGGATACAAGACCAACACTCTTCATTGATTCATCTATGCTGGGACCCACATAGGATACAAGACCAGCACTGAATCATCTAAGCTGGGACCCACATAGGATACAAGACCAGCACATATGGGACCCACATAGGATAGAAGAATAGCACTCCTCATCGTCGTAGTCCACTGAGGATCTCTGCACAGTCGTCTTCGTCGAAGTCGCAGCCAGCACTAGGGTTCCCGCATACAGCAAGCTCGTTCGGGAGGGTCCTCTCCACGAGCCGAGAGGCTGATACATCAACTGACACAAGGTCCAGAGTTGATGTATCCAAAAGTTCTATATCGTCAACAGGAACTTCATGTCACAGACGGCGCGTTAATCGGACGCCCGGTCTGAGATTTTTTGGCTTTTCCGTCCTAGGGGCCCGGTTGGTTTCTAAGGAAAAACCAACTCATCCGTAATCCACCTGCGTCCAATCCTCAGGCGGAGTATTCCAAAAGATCCATCTCATTTAGAGGAAAACAACAAAGTCGACGACACGTCAATCGGACGTCCGAAGCTCAAGATATGAGCGTTTCCGCTCCGTGGGCCCGGTTGGCTTCGTGTACGAGCCAACCCGGCTGAACTCAAAGTATTCCTAAACCTTGAGTGCGATATACTGAAACGACCGTCTTGTTCCAAGGATCGTGTTGCAACTGAGGATACGTCAATCGGAGGCCTGTAGCCCATGATATGGGCGTTTGAACCAACTCAGTCCGAAAATAGGGGGTTTGGGCCCGGCCCGGCCCGGCCCAGTACCACATGGGTCGGCCGAACCGGGTTGACCCAGCCCGGGTGGTGACCCGGCCCGGCCCGGAAGCCCGAACCAGCAGGCAGCGCGGCCAGCGCGGTGGCGCGGCCAGCTGCATATGGACTGCGTCGCCCCCCCCCCATTTATTTCACTAACGGCGCGGCATTATTCCGCACCATTGAAGAAAACGGTCCACCACATGGGGGCCCGACGAAAATGACACCACCGGGGGTTTCGACCCCCAGTTTCTCCAGATCCCGGTCGGCCTAAGGCCGGTGATTTTATATCTTACGCGGGACCCTTGGGTCCCGCCTTCTGGTCACCGGCAGCCGGCAAATACGACCGCTTTTGCCGAACAGTCGCGGCTCTGCTGCGGCGGGCTCCTCCGGTTGCTCCGCCGCGGACCCTTCGGTCGCGAATCTTTCTTGTCCGTCGGCGGCTGGTTTTCCGGCCGTGGCTCAAAGTCGTGGCCCTTGTTCGACTGGCGCGACACGACTGTGCCACGTCCCACCGCCGCAGCCTGACTCCGGCCGCGGTCTCTCCCGTCTGCAACGGCGCCGCGTGACGGCGCCGCGTTTCGTCGTCCCGTCCCATACCGACCGTAATTTCTCCTTTTCCGCGCGGTGCAACGGCACCGTATTACCCTGCTCCCATACGCAACAATTACAATCACTAAGGGAGGAAGGTCGACCGTGTTTGTGCGGTCTAGCCTCCTTCCGTTAATCCGATAACAGGTGATTATTTAAAACAATGAAGAATGCCGGAAAAAGATATTCAAGAACACCAATGAAATCCCCTACCTTTTCAAGTCGTCGCACGCGTATTCTTCACGGAATTGACCATCGCGGAACAAGTGGAGTGTCGCATCACGGAAGGGCGTCGCAGCGTCGCAGAAGGGCGTCACGTCGACGATCTCCGGGGATCAAGAAACAACAGATTTAATTAATAATAATTAAATCTGTGATGTTGTTATAACCCACAAAGAGATTTAAAAGAATCGCAACCCCTACCTTGTCGTTGTCGATCGAAGGTTGTCGCGGGGTTGGATTGTCGCGGAAGAACGTCACGGAAGAAGAACCGTTGGTGTCGTGGTACTTGGCGTCGCGTCGTCGATCTCTAAGGGCTCGGCGTTCTTCGTCGCCCTTCGTCGAAGGCCGACCTTCTTCGCGTTCTTCGCATTCTTCGCGAAGAAGGATGAAGAACTTGAGGTTTGTCAAATCCTCTCAACGAACAACACTTAAAGAGAAAAAGAGTTGGTCTTATTTTATTAACATGCCATCAAACGAAAAAGAGATAAGTAACGACCCATTAAATCATAGAATTAATTCAACGAATAAAACCGCCCAATTAAATGGTGCGTTAAGAATTTAAGAAAACGCGTCAGTTGACTTTCATAAAAACGGGTTTTCGTGGGTGCGTTACATAGGGGAACAGAAACCATGGGGCTTGTGTGGGCCCCACCTCAAAATTATCCTACCAAGAGGGTAGGATATTTTTGGATAGCACCCTATCTGCATCAACTCAGCTTAAACAGCTTGAAGTGGTCTTTAAGCGGCTTTAAGTGAAATAAAAATAAAATTGTCGTACAACTTTATTTTATTTCTTAACTTAAAACCCAAAAATTAAAAACCACAACAGAGTAAACGAAACTCCGAAAGAGACGTTTCTAAGCAAATACCGGCACTGCGATTCCATCGGTGCCCTCGGAATTCGATTCCAAGCACCAGTTCAAATGTTATAAAAACCCGCTCATTCGTTCACTGAATGTACCCGAGCCAAACTTCAGAAAATGATTCTGGGCACACCGGGCCTCGGAATCAGGTGCCGTCGGAAGAAGCGTTCTTGTAAAATTCCATAGAAAATTAAGAAAAAAAAATTTCCTTTAATTTTATGGGTCTTTACATTAATTTTATTGATGATTTCAAGAAATATCTTATTGTTTTAACATTGTTCTGCATATATTTCCTTCACTGTGTTGACTACATTTTTTCCAACGTTAATATTCTTAATGAACAATAATAAACATCAAAATATTTCCAAATTAGTAAATATTAATTAAAAATGTTGAAGTCATTTTAAAAAATTCAAATTTTTAAATAGAATAAATTCATTTTAATATAATCCTGCATAACATGATGAAAAACTATTTTCTAGAAAAAAATGCTTTTTCATTATAAAAATGATTTTATAAAAAAAGAAAGAATAGTTTTAATTCAAAAAAAATTAATTAAATTATATTTTTTCAAATAGTCTAATTATTTTTTAAGATAAATATCCAAAAACTGATATTTTTAAATACTGAGAAAAGACGTTTGTCTATAACATCATTATTTTTTCAGTATTAACTAAAAAATTATCTTTTTCAAAAAATTACCAAATTATATCCTTATGTTAATATTTTTATTAATATTTCAAAAATTATAACCATTTAATAAAATATAATTTCTAAAATTGATGAAATTATGTAAAATATTTTTTTGAAAAAAAGAACACCCATGTTTTTATTAAAAAATATTATTAAAGAAAAAATTAACTTCACAGAAAACTGAGCTTATATTTATTTAGAATTAATAATTAAATTATGTTGAATAAAAATATTATATATATATTAGATAATGTGTTCACTCATATTCATACACATTAATCCATCGTTTATGTTAAAATGGTCCTATTTTAATAATAACATTTCCATCGTATATCCTAATTATCTTAAATTTCATTGTTTTGTGTTAAGAAAGTTATTAAATTTATTATTATTTCCAAAAACATCTTGTGTAATAAATAATGTGATATTAATAATATACATCATAAAAAATGTTACAATTATCATGAATATATACTTATTAATGATATTGACAAAAACAATTAAAACCATTATAGTGATGTAAAAAATCAAATATAATAAAACTTATTGTTTCTCTTATCATTTTAATTTACAAAAGTACATTATGATTTTTGATGAAAATTAAATTGTAAGGTTATTAATAATGGTGAAATGGTATATAATTAAATATTATCTTGTTACTATATGGAATTTAAAAGATATAGTTCTAAAAAAATAGTGTTTTGGTCTATAAAGAATCATTTGGATCATATTAAAATTAAGAACACTTGGGAGATGATTCTTATAACATGAAATCAAATATAATGTTTAAAATATGAATTTCTCAAATATATAACGTGATATATTTTTTCTATTTATAATAATTTCAAACATTTATTGAAAAAAATTATTCATTATTCAATTGGGTGGAATTTTATGATACATTTTTAGTAGAAGAAAAACATATATAAATGGAAATATAATTATATACATTATAAAAACATTATTTTTAATTTTATTTATACCAAATGATCTTAAAGGGATATTTTTATGAAATGTTTTATATTGAAAAACTAATATATTTATAATTATCCCTGAGGAGGAATAAATCAGTAATATATGAATGTAAAACGTAGATGGTAAAGAATGTAAATTTTTAATAAATTTCAACTAGGATAATAATTTATATGTATTTTTAGTGAATGGAAGTCATTAATTTTTTAATACATATTATAAGGTATTTATATTTTTAATATTGGAATCTATAAATTATTTATCCAATTGTAATATAATTTGTTCTCAAACACATTCTTGAATAATCTTATCTTAGTATGATTATAATGAATGTTATTAAAGGGTAAATATTTTAGATTCACATAATATTGTTACCTTGTGGTTTATTATTTCATTTTTGTCAATGTTGAAGGGGATATAAATGTCATTGTCCTTTTGTCCACCACATGTGGAAATCCATTCATAGGGTAAAATATTCTTTCATATCCTTCCAAGAAGTAAAATTCTAGGGAAGTTATTACTAAAAAAACAAATATACTTATATGATACACGATGTTACTCAAATGTCATGGAATAGGTCCCAAATATAAAATCATATAGAGAAATTTAATTTAACATCCATAATATAATATTATATTTCTCATAATGGATTATATAATATTTATAATAATCAAGATAACTGGCTATATATGGGTATATTTTTAAAATCAATATCAACTGGTTTTACAAATTATACAATATTACTATTATTCATATTAGTATTAATTTTATTTCCACATGCTTACCAAGACATTTATTGGTTAAATGGACTACTGGAGTATTTTTTTAGGTTAAAAAAACCAACTCTTTTAGATCATGTTCTTAAAATATATTCATCCCTTACATAACATGAAATTAATTTTACTAAATTAGTTCATCCATATTTATATTAATTATCCATTGAACTATGAAAAAATATAAATAATAATTAATTTTTAACTACATTTAACATCTATTAGATGTATATAAAAATAAATATATTATATATACATTATAAAAAAGTTTCTTTCATTTTTTTGACATTGTATGAATTTTTTTAATAATCAAATAGCAATATACTTGATTACATGACCTCTTACATCCCAACCGACTACCATAAATTCCAAATTTTAAATTTCATTAAAAAAATTAAAATATTGAACCTTATATCCAAATTTAATATTTAAAAATATTTATCCTTCTGCTATTCTATAATAAATCCAGAAAAATCATATTACATTAAAAAATGGGATTGATATAATAACATTCTGTTTTATGTATGAACATAACCTGAGGTCAAATCAAACAAATATCTTCATGATAAAGGTTATTATATTTTCTTTATCATCAATAAAAACTATTCAACCCATTAAAATCCACCGTTGTTTAGAATAATCATATTTTTCATCATTATCAATGATGAATACAAAGAAAATATATTTGAACAAAAACCCCTTCCCTTAAACCACCACGAAAAGAAAGATAAATGATATCCAAATCAATAATGAAAGACGGTGTGAGGGAAAATAACTCCTCATTGAAACCATGAAAATAGAAATAAACATTTAAGGGATGAAAGCATATAAAATAACGAGTTGTAATGAAAAAATAGATCATGGATGATTGTAAGTAAATATAAAAGATCGTTCCCTTCTAAAAATACCACATAATTACTCCCATGACTTTCCTACTATAATAAAGGCCACCACCACCGTCACTACAGACTCTTAAAGAGATATAAATGTGCATGCTATTTCAGGAAGTAATAATATAGGTTGATAATCATTATATGTAAATCTTTATAGGGAAACCAAAGAACATACATGATCGTGAAATCCATTAAAAAATTAGGAAACAAAAATTTTCTCATTCAAGGAAATGTTTCCACTAAACCCAACAACCAACACAAAACCATTCCACATTGAACTCCATTAAATAGGATTGTGATAAATCCATAAGTAATTTTACATTTAGAAAGAGTTACAGAGAAGTGAAATAACTAATGATGACAATACAATCTAAAATTATTCTTCTTGGATGATATTAAACAATATTGGAGAAAATATACATCATAGAATGAAATATTAAATAATAAACATGTCAAGTGGATTAAAATATATAAATAAAACAATTGATATGTGGAAACCAAAATCCAAATAATTTGGGTATGAAAATAACATAATATATGAAAAATAAATGCTATGAACCACTATGGATGTAATAATCATTTCAAAGATATGAAACCCAATATGTGAAGTGGGGGAGTGTGGTGGGTGTTATTAGAATGTGAGGGGATGTCTATTCCTAATATTAGTTTAATTCTAAGTATTAAAATAAATATTATGAAAGGTGAAGAAACTTTTAGTATGTAGGGTAACACAAATTAAATTTAATTATCAATGGAGATATATCATTATTTTATAGAATGATCATAATATCGAAAAATATGAAACATTACTCATTTAATTCGATGTATATATAATGAGGAACACCACTATGATAACTTGTGATGTATAAGATTCATAACATAAAATAATAATATTAATTTGACTATAAATGGACACAAATCATATCATATATCAAGATTCAATATTAACTTGTGATTATGGAGTATATCATTCAATATATTACATCATAAATTAGAGGATCAAATTGGTTACTATTGAGTTAGAATTTTTACAGCTTACTTTTCTATTCCTTTGGTTTTCGAAATTACAAACAGTGTCTTAAAATATTGTTTACTAAATTTTTATATTCCTACTGTTTTGATATTCTTTTATAGAAAATGATAATTTCTACCCTATATAGAAATGTTTCTATTGCATTATGAATATAAAATTTATATTACTCAAATTGGAATCATCGAACAAAATCTACATCTGATAAATCGAAATGACCATTATTTTGATCGGTGGATAATATTTTTTTTCTATCATACAAAAACAAGTCATGACCATCAAACTAATATTTGTACAAACACCTAAAAAACAGTCATTCATTTCAATTAATATGATAATCAATAAAGTATTCCATGGGTAAACTGATATTTATAATCAATTTATATAATAATTATTTATAATGGTTGGAATATTTTTAGAATTGTAATGGTGTTAGATAAAAACGACGTCATAAATTCAGTTACAGATGAGGTGTCAAGAAGCAGATATCTAAGGCCATTGAAAAAAATTTAAAAATATAACCATGAGATATTATTGTCTAAATATCAGGTAATTTGGAGAATTTAGATATGATAAATTTCAAAAATCATGTATTATAATTTCTTCTATGTGTGAAATGATCATTTTTTGACATTGTAATAATTTAGAGAGTTTTCATTCTAAGGATTCCTTATCTGAGTTTTTCCTATTATAACTTTTCATTATTATTGTGCATTTGATCATTATTACTACTGAGGGATTCTAGGGATAGTAATATGGAAAATATAATCCATTAGATCAACGGTTTTCAGGGGTAGGAAGATAGAAGATGAAAATCATATCTCAGTTTTCTAGGGATAAGAATACATGGATTATTTCGATCATCATATCAAACAATTTCCTAGAAATGAAAGAGAAAAATTATAGTATGTATACAACTATGGATACATTTAGTCAAGGTCATTGAATACCTTTACAATTAAGGATTAGTGTGGGTGTTCTTTTAATATTGATATTAATTGATTTTTACTCTTCGTATCTAGTGTATTTATTTTTTTCATTTCTTTTTAACTATGTATGCTACAAAAATTAGTTCTTCGTATATATATTTGGAAAATGATTTTTATCATTGTACCTATGATTACGATAATAACATTTTTTTCTCTAACCATATTAACTGTGATTCTAATTCATTCACTTCGATCATCAGACAATGTATGTGTTTGATTATTTTACATTAAAATTTATTCTGTTTTGTTTAGTTTATGTTTTTTAAATGAAAATTCACCACATCACTCTCTTGTAATAGTAACCATGTATTTAATTTGTTAATCCCACAATGTCTAGATTATTACCTGTAAAATCTTAGACCTGGTTCCATGCACTGGTTCCCTGATTCGGTTGATCACATGACCTCAATCCCGCCTCCTTGTATGGTATAGGTTTTCAACTTGATGATAATGTTTGATTAGTAATTAATTGGTATAATATACCCACTTTTATCAAATTAAAACACCAGTGGAAATAATAAACAACATCAGAAGAAATATATAATATTAATAAAATCCAATATCTCATGGTAAATGACGAAGGATATACAATATTCAATTAAAGTAAAAGCATTTCATACTAATCTATGTGCCATGTTTCTAAAATTAAAACTAAAAATAAAGACACCAAAAAATCCAAAGAGGTTCATGAACCACGTTCGGTAACCTCATCCAAGCACTATTCCCATGTTATCTATCTAACCCAATGACTTTTCCAATAACCTACCATACAATAATAAAATCTAATAGAGTACTGATTAGGAAGTCTCTGTGGAGTTTGAGTACACCTTAGAAGGCCACTACCAAAAGTGTCTAAATAAATATCCCTTCAGATAATAGTGCATGTAGATCAATAAGGAATTAAAATACAATGCATAATTGGAGAGTTACCTTAATATAATTTATTTTTTAATTAACCACTTTAACTTGAGGGTTATAGAGGACACTTATACCTCATTCTAACTCATGGTCATGCTAGAGCCTCAAGAGTTCTAGGTAATATCATATCTTAAATCCTTCGTTTGTTAATGTCATAGCTTGAATTATTCAGAGGTGATATCATATCTCAATATCTATTTTGGATCATGCTAGTTCTTGGAGTATTCTAAAGTGATTCCATAACTACGAGTATATTTGTTACTATTCAATAATTCAATGTTGATTTATAATGTTACCAATATTAAATACATGCCTGAATTTCCTCGTTACCAATAAATATTTCATACAATAATGACCATTTTCTTATTATTTTATTCTCAATTATAATGAACATGTTACCATGTATACTAATCAATTATATGACCATGTTACCATGTATACTTTTCAATTGAATGACCATGTTACCATTCCTTTACTCATATGTATAATGAACATGTTTCCATGTATACTTCTTAATTGAATGACCATCTTTCCATTCATTTACCCATAGGTAATTAACATGTTTCCATGTATACTTCTTAATCAAATAACCACAATCACATTCCATTACTCACATAATTTAATCAACAATAATTATCAACATAATTTCCATTTTTAATTCAACAATTAATTAATCACATAATTAACCTTATTAATTTACCCACTAATTAAGTTATCATACCCATTTATTAGTTAAATATTACGTATACAATATTAACAAACTCAATCCTGATAATTAATATTCTGAATTAATTATCTCATTATCGTTCACAAATATTCATAATTAATTTCACAATTAATTATGTTTATCCCAATATCAAAACACATAATTAAAATTCAAAATTAACTATCTCGATTCATATAGCTCGATATCTCATTATTAATACCCTGATTAATTACCTATGACAAAATCCCTAAACCTCATAACAAATTCCCCAATCATTTATTTATTTTAACTACTTAAACAAATCAATTATCTATATTAGTGAACTCATTTTAAGAAGTCATTTTTTTAAAGAACGTTAGTAATTTTACCATTTTCATACACATATCAAGTTCACATCTATAGAAATTTATCATTATACCACTTACCATTAAGGGAAGATCAAAAAATATTCCCAATGACCAATTCTCATGAGGAAATATGCAGATGGTTGTAAAGAGGTTCCTAGATCAAGATTGATCAAGATCGAATCCAACAGTGCAATTTGATATGGTATTTCACTACAATGGTTTGGAAAATAAGTAATAGAAATAATAAATCCAACAAAGTAGGCATACCTTATATATTTTTAACTATGGGGACATGTGGAAGGGGGTTTGACACTCTAAAATCATTGGATGGACACCCTAGGTCGAGAGGAGAAGATCTACAGTGGGTTCCAAAAAATTCATCATCACACCAACTATAATACTACAAGGTGGGGATTTACTAGGTGGGTAATTCAACTAGACATCATATAATTATTTTTGTTTTTAGTAAAAAATAAATCACCTCTGATTTATTTTATTTAAACTGATGATCAATTACAAAATGTGTAATCCCATGACCCGATCTGTAAATGTTATATAGTTTATTTTTCATTCCATTTTTCATTTATAGCCTCTCAACTGACCCAAAACACATTTTTAACACTTAAACTATTTATACCCGAACTAAATTAATTCAAACCAAATTCAATACCAAAAAATTATTATATATTCTAAAACAAAGTCTCTATATTATTGAATAATACTGGTTTACTAATTCTAAAAAAACATATATAGAAAAGTACCAGAAAATGATGTGATCTTACAATCTCCCCAACTTATAATAACTCTTACTTGAGATTCACTTCCACAATTATCTAAGAATACTATTCAAAATGATCTGGCATCCGAACCAATATGTCTACTTCCCTTTCCCAACTTTCCTCTTATAAATACCCATACTTCCAAAATATATGAAATATTGGGACGATCATTCCTCACAACAGTTTCATGTTGCGATCCAATACTCTTATTTGATGCCCCTAAATAGACACATCTATCACAATATAAATATCCTCCACCTAGATCAGATGAGAAGGGTCATGATGATACCATTGTAGTTTTTATAAATGGGAAGCTACATGCACAAAAAATTTATTTCTATGGAATATCTAATCATTACACTGCCAACCAGATTCTCTCTAAAACCTCAAATGGTCTAACAAATATAGGCACCAAATCTACCTACATCCATATATTATGGTGAACCAACTTAGGTGACACCAAAAATAATAAACAGTAACCCTATGTAAACACTCAGAGTCTTATTCTTCTGTAAGAATACAACATTTTTCTACTCTGAGTTATATCAATATGCTTATGAATTAGCTGACCCTGGTCCGACGTCACCGCTATGAGACTCAGTCACAATAACTCTAAACCACAATACTCTATCCATCATAACATTTTTCTTCATGGAATACCATAAATAGAATCATATGGTTCCATCTATATAGTAGTCTAATAATTTTTGTTATAGAAAAAAATCACTAAATCAATATTTTTCTCACAAGATACACTATATTCAAGCACAAAAATTCACATAGTATATGCTCAAGCCTTTATATAGTATGATCTAAATTACCACCTATCTATGGGTGGAAGTATATAATCAACAATACATGTGTACCAATCACTTTGTGAAATACCTTATATAAGAGTGAAGTGAAACGTGAGTCATGATACAAATCTATAGTTTATGTCACCACGTGTAGAAAAACTATCTCCCAATAATACAGATCTCCCAAATTCTCCCCTAAGATTGTTTATTGCATAGAAAATAAATTTTCTAATTTCATAACTCAATCCACAATAACCCTTATAGTATCATTCTTCATTGGGATCTTTAGGAGTCCAACCAAAACCATATTTTCATGTTATCCCACTTCCACTTAGGAATATGTAAAAACAGAAACAAACCACTAGGTTTTTGATGCTCAAAATTCACTGGATGATAGGTGTAGCGTCGTTTCACAAACCCTATCATCAATTTTATCATTGCCAACCACCAAAATAGATTTATATGTCATGGTAAATGTTTATCAAAGCTAGATGTACATCCCTTATTGAGGCGTTGAATTCCCGTATGAGCTCAAATCTCATGATCGTAGAGACTACAACCTAATTTATGACATAGATGATCTCACCTCTACTATGATCCAATAAAATGGCCAATCCCTATATTCAATGGCTTCCCCCAAATATAATCATTTTAGATACTCATACTACCTACCTTGAGTCCATATCAAAACGAAAAACTCCATTTAATATAACACTAGAGTCCTATATTCCTGGTTATTAGGAACCATCACATGCTTCTCAGCCAATAAATCCTTCATTTTGCACTCATCACTAAACTACTGAACTTCCTGAGTCTGAGCTTTGATGCTCAAATAATTTTCAACACTTTTTCCTTTCCTAATCATTTATTCTAGATCATAATAAAATATATCTTACAGTCAACTATTCCCCACTACCTAAAAATAAATTATTTCTATGAAAAGATACCCCTTAAGATCTTATGGTCTATATACATAGTTAAATTTTTTCCCAAAAGGAAATGATTCCAAAACATTATAGTATATACCACTATTTCTAGCTCAAAATTGAGAATATGGATGTTACTTTCTGTCAAGACCCAGATGAAACCACATGATCTCATTGTATTAATACAAATAATGAGTCTGATCCTAGAAGAATCACAATACACTATATACTCCTCACCTAACTTAGGTAGGATCAAGATTAGTGTTGATACCAAGGAAATATTCATCTCCTATAAGGAATTCTCACATAATTCTAAAAAATAAAACATTATACCTTTTTTAAATCCCCAAATGGGAAATTCAAAATGGGGAATGTTCTATATGAACCTTTCATAATATATAAATAGACCTAAAAATCAATAAAATTAGTACTTATTCTTGGGATGCTCCCATTAAAGCACTGCATGTACCTTTTCTTGATCCACTGACACAACTTCCTCCATTAATATGTGTACCAAAAAGTGTACCTTATAAATCCAAAATAGATTCTTAGATAGCTTGGCATATAGTAGACCTCTCTCAGTGTCCTCAAGATGATGTCATGACATTGGGTATGATCATCATGAGTCTTGGAGTACACTAAGATGTCATCCACGAACACTACCGCAAAATGACACAGGTATGGATGGAATATTTCGACCATCATGTCCATAAATACTACTAGTATGTTTTTATACCCAAACGAAATTAAAAAAACTCATAAATACCATACGTTCTTCTGATAGTATTCCTTTGTATAAAATAATTCAAAACACTGATATGATGAAACCATTACCTTAATTCGATCATTAATAACACACAAGATCCTCTCAACTCATCAAACAACTCATCGATACACATAAGATGATATTGGTTCTTCACAGTCATCTAGTTCAATATCTAGTTATCAATGCACAAGTTAAAACACCCATCACCCTTCTATGCAAACATCTTAGGTGATCCCCAGGGTGATGCACTGAGATGGATAAATACCTTATCCTCAAACTCCTCAAACCGAGTCTTGAGTTTTTGAAACTCTGTCAGTGCCATTCTGTACGGTGGAATAGAATCTATCTCAAACCCTATTATGATATCAATGATGAATTCTACATGAATCTCTTTTGGAATCCATGATAATTAGTTAGAAATAGAATCCAAAAACAGTCCCACTACAGGTGGAAATACTTCATTCTTTGTACCTCCGTCATCTAGAAATAAACTCACAACCTAGGATATGAGTTATCAGAGTTATAGAGTAATTGTACCTTCTTAGCCTGCCTAGATATCCCACTCCCCATGATGAAGATAACAATCACCCTTAGGAGAAGTAAAAGTCACTCTCTATGGTAACAACTTACATTGTCTCAGTATGATACTATCTAGTCCATACACATAATTAGGTAAAAGACTTAATTTTCAAGTGTTTTGAGATCCCATAGAAAATTATATTCCCTTATCTGAAGAGAACATCTAATGCACAAATAGATGTCTCTTGGATGTTTTCCTAGCGGTGTATCTATTTTTTGTTTCCCCATTCAGAAACATCAATTCCAAGATCCGACTATTAACATGTTTTGAAGATTTATTTTAATGAGAAGAACAAGTATCAAATGAGGGACTATCTAATGTAGAGTATACTCTCATTATTATTGGTATGTCCTTGTTATCCACATATACAGGATAAAAAGCATGTAATCATACCACCCCCTTTCCTATGATGCTTTATGACTCCCCTGAGTTGCATCACTCTACTTGTATGGGCACACTTTCCTAAATTAACAACATCCACTGACTCTACTACCTCGCCTAATAGAAATAAAAATACTAGTCTGATATAGTGTTTAAGATCATCTTCCCACACTTTGGTTATATCTAGTTCCTCCATCACTAATCATAAAACATCAGATTCCAATAGAACCTATATTGATCTCCCACATTTCCACATGATCTGAACACTACTAGTGGTCGAGGAAAAAATCGTCAATAATGGATAGACATAAATTAGGGAAGGCATAGAACTCTAGTAAGGTCTTGTGGAACTAAAACTCTTGTGTGAGAAATCATCTTTCCACTTACCCATCTAATGTTTTCATATTGGTGCTTCTTACTCTTGATAGTCATACCCCATGATATTCCATTAGATACTATCTATCCATCACTGTAACCATAGTTCAGGTTCTCCTCAACTATGAGAGCCTGATTCACCACACTGAAAACATCATTACTCGAAAGAGAATAACATAGGACTTAATATTACACTTAAGTCTGTCACGAAGGAACCCCTCCATAGATGTATCATATGTCATCAATTCCCAAGAAAAGGACCAAGGTATGTAAAGTATCCAACATAATCCGTTATGAAAATTATCCTATGTCTTAGATGCATGAATTATTTTAATTACTACTGCCTCGAAGTATTTGGATATAAGTTCTCTAATAACCTCTCCATGAAGTCCTTCCATAACATACCATCAGTTAGTCTAGTCATTTCATGAACTTTACACCAGTTATTCTTTTATCCTTGTAGTATATAAGAATCAAACATTACCCTCCTCTCAACCGATCTCTACAAATTGTCATGTATCATCTCGATGGATGCAACCTAGAACTCATCTACCTTAGGACCATCATATCTAGTTAATTTCAGAGGTTTAGGGAAATGAAATTATATCAGTTATCCAGAAATTATTTTTACAAACTGCATTGGGTTTCATCCCATGAATTTCATTAATGGAGAAAATATCTCTTGGAACGTCTCTTCTTATTCTACACTCAGCACTATCGGGGCCTCAGGTTCCAATGCTAGTATAGAATTACCATCTATAACCTATTTTCATCATCTCAACAAGAATAGTCATGGAATAATATCTATATAATTCCAAACACACATTTTAGTACTCATAAAAACATTATAGAATTTACATAATAACAAAATTAATCACAATAAATCAGAATAATTATTTTCCCCATATACTTGCCACACTGTCAAAACCAAGGTGCTATTACTACCCTTAACCATCCTATAACAATGTCTTAGTTCTAAATGTTATTATTATGAATTAGGCTTATCATTTATAAATTAAATTAATCACATTATTTCATCATATTAACATTAACATTTTTAGATTAGGAACCATTTTCAATTAAATTTTACAAGTAAAAATACTATATTTTCAACAACATACCCAAAGCCAATTTTCCCATGTGTTCCTAAAATGATGCATGTCCAAAAATTATCATGAGTTCGTAGAATGATTTTTTAAGACTCAAATATCATGCCATTTCGGTCTATGAATCATAGATTTCAAAAAAAATCATATCACAAAAAATGTGTGCCACCTAGGGTAAAATGAAATTCAACTTTTATAATAAACAACAATAACAAAATTCCCACCCTGAGTAATTTGGTTTTCCTCATACATGGGTTTGAAACTCCCATTAATGATCTCATTACCAATTATCTTCAAAGAATAGTCTCATATATACATCTACAAAATTGAAATAAATATGAAAAATAAAATAAAAATGAGCACTAATAATAATTTGTAACATCCTAACCTGGGTTCCACTAACTACTTCACCGATCCAGTTGGTCACATGACCTCAAGAGTGCCTCCCCGTATGCTAGAGGATACTATCTAGAATCAGGGGTCTGATAAGTCATTCATGGGGAAACTGTACCCTCTTCGATTAGAGAAATACACTATAATATTTAATAATAAAATAGTGGAATTAATATAAAACACCAAACAACACAAATATCTAATGGTAAACCAAGGAGGAAATACAAACTCTATTTAAAGTCGATACATTCCATGCTAATGTATGATTAAAGTGTATGAAATGAAAAAAGAAATCAATGACACTGAAAACCCCCATGTGGGTCTTGAACCACGCCTAATTCCCTCATCCCAGATCCATTCCCAAATTATCCATGTAACTAAGGGCCTTTTCCTTTAAATTGTCATGCAATAACAATATATATAAGGGTATCGATCAGGTAGCCTGAGTATGGTGTGAGTATAACTCTTCAAGACACACCGATGACATTTTAAAAATATATATGTTCATATAATTTTTCATTAATTTATATAAGAAATGAATATAAAATGAATATGTAAATATCTATATCCTTATAATTTAATTTTTATTTAACCACATTATCTCCAAAGTTATCAAGGAAATCAAAACCTCATTCTAACTTTGGCTCATGCCAATATAATGACCCAAGCATTAAATACATGGACATTACATTACTTTTGGGAAATACATAATACATGACACAAATAGTCAACAATATACCATATTAGTTTAGTTCCTTTTATAATTGTAAAAAAATAAAGAAATTGGTTCATAAAACTTCTATTTCATCTTTTGAAATACCATTCCTTAACTAGAACCCCTTTTTAATGCATATTACTAAATATAATTATTCAAATACTGGGGGGAAATAAACTTGAAAATGGGCGAGATCAAAGTCTCAATAAGGGTATGCATGGAAAATATTTTACAAAACATAAACATTTGTAAGTAAAAGTAAAAAAAGGGTTAAATATCAAAATCTTGATTCATGTAATAAATCATGGTGGTTCATAAGTCAAAAATCATAATGGAATCACAAACCATGAGAAAATAGGATTGGAATAAAACATTGAATTGTGGAAATCGAATAAGAAAATAATATGAATTACATAGTAACCAAGGAATTTGTTCCAAGACCATTATAGTGGAAAAATTACATTACTAAATTGTGTTTACATTATGTTCCAGATATGTATTACAGAACCAGATTTACATGTTGTTTTAGTCTTGTATTACTGAACTAGATTAAATATACATTCTAGTTATGTCTTTCTCATGAGATATATATCTTTAGTCAATGAATGGGGAGGATATATAGGTCCCACCCATCACATAATTAAATCATTATTAAGTGTTCCATAATAACATAAATAATTAATTATAGCATAACTGAAGGAACAAAAATGGGTTTCCTATACACCAATCAATCATAATACATATAAAAAATGGATTTCATAAATAAAATTATATCATAGAGACAATAAATTCATATTAATAATAGGGATAAAAACATATCCCTATTCAGAGAATGTCATCTTGGATGGATCCTAATTTTGATACAATATTTCATGTTAATTGTTTAGGAAAATATCGTTTCTTATCCAAAAACTCATTATTTTCACAAAATGCCACACAATTTAAAAATAGAATTTAAATCAAAATAAAATTGAAATATTTTAAAGTAATATTCATTGAAATAAGGTGTTATAATGATATGAAATTCCATTCATGTTGTATATGTTAAAAAACATTATCCTTGTAGTTTTCCGGAAAAGTCAAAAAAAGTTCCTCATATCGAATAAAGACAAAATATCAAGTCCATAACATTTAGTAAAAAATCACCAATAGGTAAACTTGACTTTAAAAATTTATAGACAAATATAAATAGTTTTTCCTATTAAGGTAACAAGTATTTGGATGATAAATATACCACAGTAAATAATTACATATAAACAATCTCGGATAATAATGATATTTTTAAAAGAACCCTTTCCATAGGACTGATTTCATATTTATGTGTCTGAATGTTTTTTATAGTGTATTTAAACATATTATTTACTTTTAATAGAACCATAATAATATTTTTGATATCATATATGATTCACTTATGACTTTATATTACCGGTTTATTTATCAATTCTATGTTAATGCAAAGTTTTGGGTAATAATCATTTTATTTATCGTACGTGTTTTGATTTGTTATTCATGATATTATTACATAGATCATTATTTAAATAATTACATAATGTAAAAATTTATTTATGTATTATAAATATTCAGTATATAAATATATATAATTGATAGATAAATTAAATGGAATACAACGTTCAGGGAGATGGTACATTATACATACATATCAATGTTGATTCTGTTTCCTTATTGAGTTTAATGGAAGTAAATGATATATATATATATATATATCCATTAGAATTATAATTTCATATTATTATTCTTATTTCATATATATACTTTACAATCATTCTTGATTGGTTAACATGAAGAATGAATCTCACCGCGTCGTAGAGATGGTAGGCCTTACGGACGCCCGATCGACGATATCATTCACATAAGGATTAAATGGTAAGGAATTGGATTTTATATTAATTATAAAGAATAATTATAATGTTATATTTTTTATTTAAATAAATTATACTCATCATTATACCAATCAAAATTAAGTATTGTTTAATAACAAATTACACCACGACGTGGAGACGGTCAATCATACGTACATACACATGGCGATATTGTTATTCGCATGATAGATAAAAGTAGGTATAAGGTTGTACCATAATTATAATAACATATAATCATTTATAATATATGGTATTTATTAACTTAGTAGTGGGAAAAAATTATATGTGGAACTATAATAATAATATAATTTTGAAATATGTAATAAATCAATTACCTCTTTTTCGAGTATCTCATTTTTATTTTCACGTAACGTCTTCCTAGGATGGTTTTAATCCCAATGTGTGGCTTCATGGGGGAAGTTAGGGATGTTGGGAGCTTATTTAAAAAGACTTTAGATGATCCATAGTGCTTGATAGGTGTGAGAAAGTTAATAAGGGTTGTGTCATTTTATAGGGGGTATTTTAGGAAAGTATAGATATATTAATTTATTATAAATTTATTTTTAGTTTATAATAGTCCAAAAATAATTTATTTATAAGATAAGATGTTAATGGGTAAAAATACGTGCATCCAATAAATTTTAGACATGTTATGATTCTATTTTAAACCTTATCATTTGGATTTATCCTTATTTAATCTATTTAATTTCATTTGTGGTAATAATAGTTATAATATTAAATGATTTTAAATATTTTATTATCTATTGTAGATTTTTAGTAATTGGATATGTTATTAAATTTTATACAACCTAATTTAAACTTTTTAATTTTTAAATATTTTTATGTTTTTTAAATTATATAATAGTATTTTAATTTTATAAAATAACAATAATGTCAATTTTGACACTTTTCATTTATTTGACATTAAATAAAATAAAAATAGAAGTTATATTAGAAAAAATATATTTAATATTCTTCTAGCATGTCAAAGAAACCCATGAAATTCATTTTTGAAAATAATTAGTTCATATGATATTTATTTTACAATTTTTTATACTATTTATTTGATATTTCTATTAATAAAATAATTTCTACATTACTTTTGTGTCATCATTTATGGTAATTATTCCATCTCTGAAAAATCTAAATAAATTCAACTGATGTAGAAAAGTTCATTATATTTCTTGAGATTATTTATGTTTGATGTTTTATCATGTTTATCATTATATTAAAATTATTATACTTATAAGATATATGAGAGTTAGATGGTGTCACCTTCTTTTGATTTAATTATAATCACACCATTTTCTTGGATTAATGTTCATTAAATGAAACCATTCTGACCCATAGGTAATATTAGTATTAAATAATTCATCCAATAGGAGTTCATATGGATTTAGGGTAATTTTATTATCTTTATCATATTGTTAGACACCTTAATTTACTTGATTTACCTTCATCTGTAGTTAATAAAACTTTTCATAGTTACTATTCATAATATCCAAAAAAAGTAACCCAGTAAAATAATATGGATCCACTTACTCCAAATATTGAATGAATATTTCTAAATTCATAACACAGAATTGGAAAAAATTAATTTAATGTTAATTCTCGTTGTCAAAAACCAAAAAGCATGTTTTTAGGAATTAATAATATATCAAAAGATTGTGCTTGATTATGTCCAATTTAAATATGAAATTACTTTAAATGACAAAAATTGGATTAAATTATATAAAATAATTAAATTAAACATTAAAACCAATTATAAATATACTCTAAATATATAAATAAATAATACAGGAAGGAATCTTTGAATTAAAATGCTGTATTTTCACAATTCATCAAAATATGAATTTTATTAAAAAAAAATTGAAACAAAGTAATTTTTGACATCCTTATTACAAATAAGATGATTATTATATCAAATAGAACATATTAAACTGTTATAAACTATATTTAAAAAGGGTTATCTATCAAAACTCGGTAAAAATGTATTTTTTTAATACTTCTTTTATCCGAAATAAATTAAAATTTTCTTATATAATGTTCTAGAAAATATATAATATGGATGTCAAGGTTATATAAAAATTAAAAATTTGGTTAACAATATTAATAATATCTATTATATATCACATTAAATAATAATATTTTAATATATTGTTGTTTAGTGAGACTATGTATTTCATACAATGAAAGCTATCGAGGAAGGTAACTCTTTCATGTAATGCACGCCAAGTAAGTGTTTTGCCTAGTGAAATATTAGTTTTTTGTGGTTTATAACATAATCCAAACATATTTCCTTTATACAATTATGAAAATATATACACAGTATTGTGTAAAATGAAATAGATCAAAAGAATGTGAAATTGTGTGTAACCCAATCAAAATATAACGTTTTATATACTGTAAGCTAATACGGTATTGCGTATAGTGCAAGATAATCATGGTTTACCATACAACACAAGAGATATAATAAATTAAAATTAATCTATATCATGAAATCTAAGGGTGCTACATTATACACCCATTAAAATGATTTTCCCTTGAAAACTTTTTAGGCTTATAAAAGGTTTACTACTTAAATGTTTATTTCATAGAAAACCACATCGTAAAAAGGATTACTAAAACATCATTTCAAAAAGGAATGTTAAAAATATAATGGCTATCCAATTTAACTCATCACTCATGTTTTGCATTAGAGAACATTGGTAGGAAGTGAAAACATGGATACATAAGAAAAATCAAAACATCAAGTTCTAATGGATAGTGATAGAGAAAAAAGATTGGAGAATGTTACCATAAAAAATCAATAAATTTGCTCTGATTTAAAGGAAATCGTAGTTCATCATATAATAAAGTACAATGTTAATTTTTTTTAAATATAATTTCCCAAATGTTGAAGAATTTTTTATTAGAATAAATACTTAATTTTTTTTGGGTATAATATCCCGATTATTTGTGCCTTCAAGAATTTAAACTTCATCTATTATTTAAATAAATGAAATGAAATTTTTCTTTCCATACATGTTAGAAGTTCATGCGATATAATGATAGGTAATTCCATGTGTCTTAAAAAAAGTGTATCATAAGTAATAAAATATGTATATGTCCACCTATAGTGAGATAATACGTTAAACAATCAAACAAAAACTGGAAAATTACATGTAGTATTTATAAATGGATAACATTACAACCCTTCCAAAAACTGAATACATAAAATTTTAAAAATAAGTGAAGTAAATTGACTCAACATTTTTCTCCCACATCTAAAAAGGCCGTTCATGGTTGTCACATTCCATAAATGTGAACACCCTTATCATTTATTCTCATGAGCCACAGTAACAACCTGAATTATTAG
Source organism: Viscum album (assembly GCA_963277665.1). Lineage (NCBI taxonomy): Eukaryota > Viridiplantae > Streptophyta > Magnoliopsida > Santalales > Viscaceae > Viscum > Viscum album. The sequence continues at coordinate 1,038,390,465 of OY728143.1, read as the reverse complement.
ATATCCTTAATCAAAACATGCATATTTCCTTCTTTAAAAACATATTGGTTATATTCATCACATTCCAAAAAGTTGTATTCTTTATCAATGATATAATAACACACATGTCTATAACTCCATAATTTTTTCCTAAGAAACAAGCTGTTAAGTCGAAAATATTGTTTTGACTTTTATGAATTTTTTTTGGAAATAAAAATTCTCTTTATATTAAATTATCATATAATGGGCATACATTGAATATGGAGTTTTTTAATCATACTCACCATTTTATCATACCCACACTATCCATCGTATATATACAAACCATTGTATCCAATCTGTTTATCATACTGACTTAGACCATCATACCCACTCTATTTATCATACAGACTCTATCCATCATGCCCACATTGTGTATTGTACAGAATTAACAATATTACTCACAATGTGCATTGTTGGAACATTTCATCATATCAGTATTTTTCATTATATTCATATTGACAATATTACTCATACCTATCATCACATAAGAGATATGAATCAAACTCATGTTATACTTCTATCACATGAATTATTTCATTCTTTTATCAAAAAAGATATCTTATATCAATCATAATCAGTTTATCATTTTCATAAATCTATTATTTTAACAAATGATATCATGGATTTAGTTATAAAACTAAGCACAATGATTTCATGTTTTCTATTTCAATATGATCGTTATAATTCCAGGTCTCCATGAACCTCAGAATTTTCCAGAGAAATATGAATGTTGGAGAAAATGTGATCATTGGAACCAGAGGCCTATAAATAGGTTGTCATTTTAACCAAAGAGGAAATCTTTTACTCCTTCCATGTTCTAGAGAGATAATGTGAGGCTTCCCTATTAATTTATGAGAAATAATTAAAATAAAAAAACATGAATGACTCACTCTTAGTTTTTGTATTTAAATAAGTAATTTTTTTGCTTTGTGTGTACGATCAACTGATGACAATAGTGGGCTGCCGGGGATAGTAAGATGGTGCGACTGATCATAGTATCAAGGGATTTCATGTGTTTGATTAATAGAGGCGTCGATTAACTGTAAAATCTAGGTCTTGCAAGGATATAAAGACAGACGTGCTGATCATAATAATCAATGGATTACCAGTGTAAGTAAAATAGACCTATAGACCTAATTGAAAGGATACCCAGATATTTGGGAAAAATAATTATAATACCTTAAACTTTTCTGCTACTTATTGTAATAGAAGGAGAATCCTTTTATTTATTCTTTATATTTGTATTATATTGTGTTGTAATTTTCTTAGTTTCAACTTATACTTTTTAGTATTTATTGTAAACGCTTTAAAGTACAATCATTTACAAATTTTATTACTTTGATATTAGTCTTCAACATGAATACAAGTGTTTCATAACTTGTGATATCATAACATCAAACAAAGAGTCAGTATGTTCATTTGATTTCTTTTATAAGAGGCATTGTGATTTTTGTTTTCATATTTCAATTAAACTAGGAACATTACGCAATGGTTTAACTAGAAATTTATAAAACATAAAATTCACACCCCTCTTGTATTTTTTCCATCTAATATCCATTTTGATCCAACAAATGGTATCAGTGTATTTTTCCACTACATTTTATATTTTTTTGGTTACCTTTTTTTTCAATATTTCAAAATACAATAACCTATATTTGTGGAAAAAAGATTTTCATTCTTTATGATGGAAGTCATGAAGAATTCCAGTTGAATTTAAAATATTAATCATACAATACAACCTATATTATATGGTAATTACTTTGAATATTAGAGGAATCATATGAATACTTTTATCATAAATACTGGTGTAGATAACATTGTTATGCTCACTAGTGACAACAAGATTCCCAAGAAAGAATTTAAAACATTTAAAGCTATAAAAACATAAATATTAGTTAATCTATAAGGTATGAAATATTTTGTAGTGTTTTATTAATAAGAATATTGAAAATCTAATCTCTTCATGTGAAGACAAAATTTTTATATAGAAGGAATTATACATTAATCACTTTGGTACTTCCAATGTTGTTGAGACAAGTATAGATTTTCTAAGAGTTTACTATCATGATATTTAATTTCCTTATGAAGAACCTATATATAAAGTTCAATAATGATTTATGAAAATAGTTAATAGTCTTCAAGATATGAGAGAGAAATATTTAGAAGGTTATGTTTTAGTTGGGAAGATCATAGATATTATTCCAAATGAATAGAAATCCAAGAGGACCATAGTTGATGTGTCCAGAAAAATTACAAATTTTACTCATAATGATCGATTAGGGAAATTATTGCAATATTAAATACAAATTAAAAGAGATGAAGATAAAGTGAAAATGAAGAATGGTGGAGTAGCATTCACTGATACATCAAATCCTTCCAAGTCTCAATAACATGTGAAAACTAAGTAAAAGAAGAGAAAGGATGAAGTATTACCAGATTGCAGTGATACTTATGAGTGGTAGAATGATCCTAGAATTCAGTCTATAAGAATGAACAATTTTTTTTGAAATAATAAATTACAATATATATATATATAAATACTTTCATAGGTAACAAGGATTAGAATGATTCTGAAGTTACATGCTATGAATGTAAAAGAGAAAGACACATTCAACCTGATTGTCCTATGATAAAACGAAAGGATAAAAACGAAATGCATTCAGAAAAGAATAAGACTAAATACAAGATATCCAAGTAAAAGAATTTCGGGAATGTAAATGACTCCAAGAGTTCCCACTGAGGTGATTCATCTAGAGTCTCTTCTGATAACGATATAATAAAACACAATAATGTTGGTCCCCTTGCCAAAAATCAATATCATTGTACAGCGGTCAGGGTACATAGTTATTAAACTCTTACTGATATGTATATAATTAAAAATTATCCTGATAAAGATTATTCTTCTGAGGAAGAAATGTCCTCATTATATAATGATAATTCTTTTCCTTCCTATGAAGAAGTATCCATATTTTCTTAAATTTTATAAAACGAATATTGTAATGATTCTAGGAAACATAACAATTAAAATACTAGGATTGAGATTTTAAGAATATTAGTATTAGATCTATATAAATATCTTCATTCTAAAACTCTTGATATTGAAATTTATTTGGAAAACCATGAGAAAGAAAATTTTGAAAAATATCATATTTTCTAAAATTTTTGATAATATAATTTTTAATAAATCTATTTTAGAAGAAAAAATAAACTCTAAAACTAATAAATATAAGGATAAAAATTTGTTCATAGAACTAAAATATGAAATTTTTTATTTGAATAAATACTAATCTATTTTTACATCTGGAATTTAAAATTTTAAAAAGATGAATTTTCAAATAAGTCCTCATGGTAATTGTCAAGGAATGGGTTACACCCATTAAAACCCCATTTTTATGAATAACTATTTTGTTCCTAATATATCCCCATTATAAAAAATGTTTCAAAGTGGAGGTCATTGGAATAAATATTGTTCTTTATATAAAACACAATCTTTGGGTTTCCACAAATCTCACTTTTTAAAACAATTGTGGATTCCATAAATTTTTTAAAAAGAATTACAAGATCCAAAAAAGTTTGGATTTCAAATTTGTTATTATTTTTTTAGGAAAATAAATTAAAACCAACAAAAATAAAATGTACATTCAAAGTGGGTATTCTACGCAAATGAATGGAATATATATATTGATTTGAGAATATTTTCAAGATGAAAGGCAAAAAAGATACCTTTAGAGAAAATGCTCAAGGGAAGGTTTTTGGTATCAGAAATATTTTTTTCCTAAGTAAAATTTTGATTTATAATGATTTTTTTGTTGTCATAATCAAATCCTTGTTAGCATTAGTCAATTATTTGATGAATGTTACAATGTGAATTTTAGGAATGATAAATTTATAGTTCACAATTTCAAGGATGAATTCATTCTATCATCCCAAAGGAATAATAATGTTTAAACATTGAACATATAAGACCCTAGGATCCCAGAAATACCTCATATAAGTGAAATGGAAGACCAATCATTGTTATGTAATAGAAGACTATGACAATGTAATTTTTGAAACATATATAAACATTATAAAAAAGTACATGTTAATGATCTACTTGAGCATAGGGTTAATTCTTCTAATTTTTGTGACCCATGTTAGTATGGAAATCAATATAAATCATTCATTAAAACAATAAGTGAACTCAAAACTACTAATGAATTACAATTAGTGAAAATGGATCTTTTTGGTCCTACAAAAAATGGATGTATAGGAGTAAAGTATTAAAGATTTGTTTTATTTGATGATTACACTTGATTTACATGGGTATATTTTCTCACTAAAAAATAGAATATTTTTTTAAATATATTGTTTCTATTGTTAAAAATGAAAAAAATAGTCCATTGGTAACTATCCAAAGTAATAATGGTGAATAATTTGTAAATTATGATTTTGAAACTTTTTCTAGTAAGAAATGTATTACTCATAACTTTTATGCACCAAGAACACCTCATGAAAATAGTGTTTTGGAATGAATAAACAGAATTATTCAACAGAAAACAATAACCCTATTGAGTGACTACCGAATATCCACGAAAATTGGGCAAAAACTGTTAGTACATCTTGTTATTCTATAAATCGTGTTTTAACTAGGCCATTTCTTAATAAAACTCTTTATCAGTTGTGGACGGGCTGAAAACTAAAAGTTTCATACATTAAAGTATTTTGTTTAAAAGTATTTATTTAAAAAAAAATAACAAACATATGTTTTCCGCTAAATTTGATGAAGGAATATTTTTAGGTAATTACACTACCTCTAAAACTAATATTGTTTTTAATAAAAACAAGTGTGTTTTTGAAGAAACAATAAATGTTATGTTTGATGAAAAAAATCCTTTTGATTTTAAAGACCCAAAAAATATTTCTTCTAAAGTGTTTTCCCAATTTGATTATCTCCCATTGATAAGAGACTCTTCAAATAATTAAAATAGTCAAGATAATATTTTGAGACATTTACTATTGAAGACATTATACCTTATGTTTATGAGCATTTTTAAAAAATCTAGATCAATTATTAGTTAGGAATCATATCATTTATAACATCATTTGTGATGTAAATCAACCAGCAAGAACTAGGAAATTTTATATAAATGAAATGGAACATCTTTATCGCCTATATAAATTATAACCTAAAACTAAAAGTGAGAATTTAGATGACTAGGATTTGATAAAGGCAATGATAGGTAAACTAAATTAATTAGAAAGTAATAATGTGTGGACCTTGGTTGAAAAAACAAAGGATTCATTTGTTATTGGAGTAAAATGGGGTTTCAAAAAAAATTCGATGAAAATGGTATTGTTGTAAGATATAAATCTAGAATTTTTGCTAAAGTATATAATCAACAAGAAGAAATAGAATATGTAGAAACCTTTTATCTAGTATCAGGTCTCAAATCTATTAGAAATCTTTTAGCATTTATAGAATTATTTAATTTTAAAATCATTAAAATGGATTCAAGTGCACTTTTTGTTAATGGATATGTATAGAAGGAAGTATATGTAGGCCAACCCACTAGTTTTGAAGATATAAAAATACGGAAAATGTTTATAAACATAACAAGCCCCTTTATAGACTTAAAAAACCACAAGTGATTTTTATGATATCTTTACATGATTTTTGTTACAAAACAATTACATTAAGGGAATAGCTGGCCCAACTCATTTAATAATGAATGAAAGAAAAAGTCATATGATTGTTAAATTTTATGTTGATGACATAATTTTCAGAACAAATAAAAAGTCATTAATAGATTCATTTGAAAATCTAATTATGTATGAGATTGAAATGAGTATGATTAGTGAATTTAAATTCTTTCGTGGTTATCAAAATTTCTCAAAAACCAGAAGGTTCATTTATATCTCAATATATGTATATGAAAGACATAAAAAAAATAATGGATATGAAATGTAAGAACCCTGTTTTTGCTGAGAAAGACTTTTTAATATTCTTGATGGTATTCCAGGGCAACGCCTTCAAACGGCGTGCGATTCCGAGCCCCAGAGTGGCCAGAATTAAATTTCCAGTGCGTTCACACTGGAAATGCTAAATAAATGGGATAACTCCTAAACGGAGTTCCGGATCAGAGATCTGAGTCTACGGATGGGTTCGGAATGGGGTGTTTACCCTAGAAACGACATAAAAATTGTCGGCGCCGGATGTTTGGACCCCTCGCCCGCTTTCGGAACGTTAAACGGATAAATAAATAAATTAATTTATTCGTTTAATGGTGAAACTCGAGTATCTTTTAAAAGGTGTCTCGGAATGGAAAACCGAGGTCACCGTTGAGTTTGGAGCGTGTCGTTTACCCTAGGAGGGGTATAAGTTTCGCGTGCGCGGGTCGTTTATGAAAAATGCCCCTAGGGGCGTTTTCGTAATTTAGCGGCTTCGGACGTTAAATTTTATAACTTTTGAACGGGGTATCAGATTAAAATTCAAAGACCGTCATTGTGCTCGGGAGGTTGTGTTTAGCCTAGGAGAGGCTTAATCCCGACCCCGCCAAGAGCATGGGTTCGGGCCGTCGGGCGGGTGGTTAAGTGTTTTCTATTTAAACACTTATCCCACCCCTCTCCTCTCCCCTTTCTTCCCTGGTGCCAGAAGCTCCCAACGACGGAGGAAGCTCCTCCTCACCTCCTCCCCTCCGGCAAGGCAATGGCGCGTCGGCAGATCCCTCGTGGTGAAGCACAGGCCAAGCCCAAGAAGGTAGGATGTTGGGTTTTGTATTTTCTTTCCCACACTTAATTTCAAACGCGAATTTGTAAGTTGAATTGATGCCCAATCTTCGATCTAAGCCCATGAATACGTCATAAGGATTTTTCTCTTCCCATCTCATTTTTCGGAATTAAATTCCAACCTTGGACGAGCTCGTAATCGACCGCCGAACATTGTGGGTTCTTGATTTCTTCCGGCCGGGTTGGGGGCTTCCGGACGGCGGCTGGGCGGACGGAGGCTGAGCGGAGGTCGGCAGGGGGCTTCAGCGGCGCGGCGGCGAGCGCCTCAGGTGGTAGGCGGCCGGGGGAGCGGGGTCGTGCGGCAGTCGTCAGCCGCAGGCACCGCGGGCGGGAAGCGCGAAGGGGACGGGGGGGGACCGGCTTCGGCTGGTCGTCGCGGCACGCAGACCCGGGGTCTTCGTGACCCCGGCCAGCAGACAAGGGACCTGCGCCTCGCATGTCCCATGGGGAGACAGCCGAACCGGCTTATCCGGTCCGGACGACGCGGGCCAGCCCGCGCGGTGAACCGCAGGCCGGCACAGGCAGTGAGTGGGCCGGCCGAACCGGCCCGACCCACACATTGGTCTGAAAATTTCCTAAAACCCCTCTAAAAGGCATCTCGGGTGTCAGATTCGCGTGCCGTTAGCGGTGACGCGCTCCTTGAGATAAGCCGAGTATTTTGAGGTGGTTTCGGGAATTTTTAATTCCCGAAACGAGGGGCCGCGGAGGCGCGACGTGTCCTTAAGTAGACGAGCGTTTTCTTCTGGGATTCTAGTTTTGAGCGGCGTGGACGTGTCCGACGTCCGTTTTGAGCACCGTTAGTGGCGTTGGGACCCTGGAATCGAGGCAGAGGTTTCTTGGGTGGTTTCAGGCGTTGAGGCCAAAGATGAGGCACGGGCCCCGCGGCCGGCCTTTTGAGTTGCGTGCAGCTAGTAGCGACTTTTTCCTCGGACGTCCGTTTGGGGAATGCGAGCAGTCGATGTTGGGTGTTTTTCCGAGGGCATCGCGTTGGCGCAGTCTACCCGTTGTAATTCCGCATGATGGTGCGGGCCCTGCGAGGGCTGTTTTCGGGAGTTGACGGTGATTTCCAACTTTATCACCGGGCGACCGTTTTGGACCAGTGAGTAGTGCATCTTGTATACTTTTTCGAGAGGATCACAACGGTGCGATCCGTTCGTTGAGTTTCGGGACAGGGATGCGGGTACCACATGGCACCGCTCGTATGCGGTGCGCCGGGATGCACCTTTTTCTCCGGATATCCGTTGCACTCAAGTGAGTAGTTCTTTTGACGTGTTATCCCGAGGGGATCACAAGGGTGCGATGCGCCTGACAGTTTTCGGGGCTGAGGCTCGGGATCACGGGACGCCGTTCGGGCGTGAGGCGGTGTTGGTGACTTTTTCGTCAGATATCCGTTTGAGGCGAGTAGGTAGTCGATCTCGCGTGTTTTTTTAGCGATAATTACAATGGTGCAATCTTTTTGGTTGTCTGGAGCCTCTTGCACGATCTTATTTAATGTGGAGCATGGAATGTGCTCCAGTGGTGGTTCGCCCTACCTTGTTGTAGCAGACCCTTGGCTTGTGATCACGCACTCTTGGGAGAGTGATACAAATGGTTCAAGAGATGTGGTTGGTCGTGCCTGGGCCTTTGAGATGGAGTTGTTACGTCACGCCTTCGCGTTGACGCTGGGTGTCGTGTGCACGATAGCCTTTGGGCTGGAATGAGGTATACTCCGGGAGTATATGGGAGCGCTTGGAGGTACGTGTGGTTGATTGTACCTGAGGATGTTTGTGCGCTCAGTTGGGGTTGACTTGGGGCCACACGTCGTGTGGGACCCACGTTCGTGTCGTGATCTGCTTTGTATACTTTGACCTCTCGCGATGTAGAGGGTCCCTCTGCGCTTGTTTGTTTGACCAGCAGGGTGGAGTGTTCCCCTGGCTTTGTGCTCGTTTGTTTGGCCAGTAGGGAGGAGATTTCCCCCGGCTCTGTGCTCATTTGTTTGACCAGCAGGGTGGAGTTTCCCCTGGCCGGGTGCTCTTTTGTCTGACCAGCAGGGTTGAGCGGTCTCCCCCTGGTCTTGTGCTAGATGGTTTGGCCGGCAGAGATGGTTTGTTTCCTCTGCTTCTTTGGCTGTGAGGGGTTTCAGTACTATGCCCTTTCACCGGGCTGCGACACCGTCTGCAACTACGGGTGTCCGTGCAGCGTGGGTGTTTTCCCCACTTTCTAGGATGAGGTGTCTCGGTCCGCTTCGAAAGTGACTTAGTGGATTGGAGCGGGATCGCCTTGTGAGGATTGGGGGGTTTCCCCCATTGCTCCGTGTTCCCTGGTAGAGCTTGTGGTTTCGGTGTGACCAACACATTACGCGGGCACCGATCCTCTACCCAAGAGGTTGTTTCAGCAGGGCTGAGGTTGTTCCAGCAGGGATGAGGTTGTTCCAGCAGGGCTGAGGTTGTTCCAGCAGGGCTGAGGTTGTTCCAGCAGGGCTGAGGTTGTTCCAGCAGGGCTGAGGTTGTTCCAGCAGGGCTGAGGTTGTTTCCAGTAGGGCTGAGGTTGTATCGAGCAGGGCTCACCAGTGGGTTACCATCCAGCAGGGATGACCAGAACAACGGTGTTTACCGAGCAGTACCATCCAGCAGGGATGGCCGAAGCAGTGTCGGGCTTACCTCCAACGAGGTTGGGCAGTGGTCCCCGATGACGGGCTTACCTCCAGCAGGGCTGGGCAGTGGTCCCCGATGCCGGGCTTACCTCCAACTAGGCTGGGCAGTGGTCCCTGAAGCCGAGCTTACCTCCAGCTGGGCTGGGCAGTGGTCCCCAATGCCGGGTTACCTCCAGCTGGGCGGGGCAGTGGTACCGTCGTCATCTTTAGCCGAGTCACCCCCCAGTGGATTACCCTGTTACGGGACTAGGCAGTGAGGCACCCGTCGACTTTCTGGGTCTCCCTGTAGTGGGAACCCGTTGACTTCCATGGATCCTCCAACGGGGCTGGGCAGGGGGTCGCCTGTCGACATTGAGCAGATTTCTCGACTGTGGGGCAGTGACGAGTTGTGGTTGACGTTCCCCCAGAACTCTCAAGTACGAGGAGCGCTTTCCCCCACTAAGACGCATCCTTGTGACGCGACCTAAAACCGTGCGGGCAAGTCAGTGCCGCCCAAAGCGGATAGTGTCGTGGTGTGGTGATTGAGCCCCTTGGCTTGCGGTTTGGGGCAGACGTGCGGGATGCTGGGCATCGATGGTGTTACTTCTGGGACTGTTGGGTACTCCTTCTTGGGCTGAGTTATGGGATGGAGATCCCCATACGAGTTTGTTCGGGCTTCTTAACAGAGCATACATATGTATATACCTTGTTTCCGGTACCCACTTCTTGGGTTTGGCTACTCTCCTTCTAGGAGAGTCGAAGACGCGCGGGGTATGCCACGTGCTTTTCGTGTCTAGCTTCTCATGGTGGGATGAGTCTACTATCCTACTATAGGCAGTGAAATCTTGATGAGAAGTGCATCTTCTCACCGTTCTTAGCTCTTTGTGTTAGGACGAGTCTTCTACGTTTCTCTTGTTGGGTTGAGCTGGACTCTTTACTTCACTTTCAGTTGTACTCCTCTAATTTTCTTGTTCACTCTACTGCTCACCCTTCGGTACCTCTTTTGTTGCTCCCTCGAGCCTTCGGGGTATCCTACTGAGTATTTTTATACTCACCCCTACTTGGGCATTTCCCGCACTTGGTGTGCCCTTGCAGATGACGGACAGGTGGAGCGTGAATTCGGTGGAGCGTAGGAGCTTGGGAGCTTGGACCGCGTACGGTGGTCATGGCCGGGTTCTAGGTGGGAGACCCGTCAGCAGTTTCTTTTTGTTTACCTGTTGCCGGGTTGTGGCACTTTTTGGTTGGGCGCGTGTTTTTCCCCTTTTCTTTTCAGTTTGTACTTTGTACTTGTAGAGGTCGATGCACTTTGTGGGATTTATATAGCAATTTCCCTTTCTATTTCTATGCTTGTCTTTACTTTTACTCTTCACTGTTGCATTGAGTTTTATGCGTGTGTGTGTACAGCTGCATAGGCAAAGGCCTCCCCGAGTGACTGTGCCTTCGGCGCTGGTCTCCAGCCCCTGGCCTATGGAGGCGGGCTTGGGGTAGTTGTGGCTTGAGCCCGGGTAGGGTTGGGTCGTGAAAAAGTGGTATCAGAGGTGGTTCGTTCCTTGGGATGTTGTGTGGACGTCCCTATAATAAAAGGAATTGGTTGGGATTTAGGGAAACAATGTTAACGTGTCTCGAGAGCGGCTCTCATGCCAGGGAGTCCAGTGATGGTGCGGCGGCTGACGTATCCATTCACCAGGACCTTGATAACCTGCTTGTCGACTCGGCATGCTGAGACACTTGTTGTAGGGAAAATTTTTTTGTGCATCACATAGGACTGAGTCTTGACTGTCCTTCTTGAGTCAGCTCTCCATCGTTGTTGTTATTGGTATATACATATATGCTCATCTGACCACGACACTCCTTGATAATTTTCAGGATGTCTCCGCGAGGAAAGCCAGCTAGGATACCAGCTCTGGTTCGTGACGATGACCCTGTGAGATACGAGGCCACAGTCCAGGACCCATCATGCGAGCCCCTTTCTCCGGGTGGGCTGGTAGCAGCACCCCCACCTGTTGAGCAGCAGGCTGTTTCAGCAGAGCAGGCTGAGCTTGAGCGCAGGTTGAGCATGCTCCGCATGTTTCAGCGGTAGAGAACACTGAGGTTCAGTGGTGAGCCAGACCCTCAGGCAGTAGAGGTTTGGCTCGAGGCAGTTGTTCGCCTTTTCAGACTCGTTTTGACGCAGACAGATCAGTGAGTGGCTTTGGCAGCCACCCTTTTTCGTGGAGCAGCTTGGCGATGGTGGAGTTTAGTGAGTCAGTTTTTTGACGAGTCGTCACTTTCGTGGGACGACATTCAGTTGTTGTTTCGTGAGGAGTTTTTCCCCTCCTGCTTGCACTCCATTCGGATTCAGGAGCTCCTGCAGTTTCAGTAGGGAGGGAAGATGGTGGCCGAGTACGTGGCTTGTTTTGCAGACTGTGCATGCTTTTTCCCGGACATGGTCCATAACGACAACCTCCGAGTGCGGAAGTTTGAGCAGGGTCTCTGACGAGAGATTCATGCTGTCTTAGTACCCATGGGCATTTCCACATATGCCGGGGTGCTAGAGCAGGCGCTGGTGATAGAGGGCTTCCTGTCGCGTTCTGGAGTTGGTGGTGGCAGTAGACACATTGGGGCCAAGACGTCTGCCATTGATAGTGGGCGTCGGCAAGCAGGACCTCGACGCAGGTGGATTTCTGACAACCATACTCAGGGGTGTGGCCGTACACCACAGTGGCGCCAGAGGGCACCAGTGCAGCCCATAGAGAGTCGGTACTATGCTTGTGACGATCGAGGTCACTTGGCACGAGACTGCCCGACCCGAGTTGCTGGGAGCTTCGGGCAGGCAGCAGGTGCACCACCACAACAGAGGAAGCGCCGTGATCAGAGTAGTACCCAGAGAGGTGGTGCTAGTAGAGGAGCGGGATGAGCTGGTTGTGGGGGACGATGTTACAAGGTCTTCCCATCACCACTAGGGTTCCACGTCAGGCTCCGAGAGCTGACAGGTGGGACCGCGGGCAACCGCGAGCTTTGGATCTCTACGATCCTACAGAGCATGAGGAGATAAGAGGTATGCTCTACAACTCTTCTACCTTTTTGCAGTAGAATTGTTAGACTCTATGTGTGATCTGCTTTCCTCCCTGCTCCTTGTTTGATGTGTTGCCAGGGTGATGTAGGGCGTCGGGTGTGACCCTGTGTTGGTAAGGAAAAAGGCGTGAGACCTTTTCCTTTAGTCGATGGTGTCGACTCCATCGCTCACCGAGCGTGTAAGAGAGCCTCGGTTATGGAGTCTTGTGTGGCCAGATATCCTTGGGTGTTTCACTATAGGGATATTCTGAAGGAGGGAATCAACGAGCCTTGTTTCAGGTGCGGGCGGTGATTCCAGTCGTGGAGTGCGACGTAGAGGTTTGACCAGGTAGGTGAGCTACCCCCAAGGGCCTTCGGGCCGTTTGAGACCGTGCAAAGGGATGGCGAGGTACCCTACCGCCTTGCACTAACCACAAAGTCTGGAGTGGGTGCACGACATCGGCAAGGGCCGACCTCGCATGAACAGATCAATCCTTTGGTCTGAGTGCGGTGATACAGAGCTGTGTGTGGGTTCTTCTAGGTATGGGAAAGCCAGGTGTGGGCTTAGTACCTTGTGTTGCTCCCTAGTTTTGATTTTCGAGGATGAAAAGCTTGAAGGAGAGAATGATGTAAGAACCCTGTTTTTGCTGATAATGACTTTGGAATATTCTTGATGATATTCCAGGGCAGCGCCTTCAGACGGCGAGCGATTCCGAGCCCCGGAGTGGCCGGAATTAAATTTCGAGTGCGTTCACACTGGAAATGCTAAATAAATGGGATAACTCCTAAATGGAGTTCTGTATCAGAGATCCGAGTGTACGGATGGGTCTAGAATGGGGTGTTTACCCTAGAAACGACATAAAACATGTCGGCGCGGGATGTTTGGACCCCTCGCCCTCTTTCGGAACGTTAAACGGATAAATAAATAAATTAATTTATTCGTTTAATGGTGAAACTCGAGTATCTTTTAAACGGTGTCTCGGACTGGAAAACAGAGGGAACCGTTGAGTTTGGTGCGTGTCGTTTACCCTAGGAGGGGTATAAGTTTTGCGGGCACGGGCCATTTATGAAAAATGGCCCCAGGGGCGTTTTCGTAATTTAGCGGCTTCGGACGATAAATTCTATAACTTTTGAACGGGGTCTCAGATTAAAATTCAAAGACCGTCGTTGTGCTCGGGAGGTAGTGTTTAGCCTAGGAGAGGCTTAATCCCAACCCCGCCAGGAGTTTGGGTTCGGGCCATCGGGCGGGTGGTTAAGTGTTTTCTATTTAAACACTTAACCCACCCCTCTCCTCTCCCCTTTCTTCCCTGGTGCCAGCAGCTCGCAACGACAGAGGAAGCTCCGCCTCACCTCCTCCCCTCCAGAAAGGCAATGGCGCGGCGGCAGATCCCTCGCGGGGATGCACCGGGCAAAGCCCAACAAGGTAGGATGTTGCGTTTTGTATTTTCTTTCCCGCACTTAATTTCAAACGCGAATTTGTAAGTTAAATTGATTTCCAATCTTTGATCTAAGCCCACGAATGCGTAGTAGGGGTTTATCTCTTCCCATCGCATTTTTCGGAATTAAATTCCGACCTCGGACGAGCTCGCAATCGACCGCCGAACATTGCGGGTTCTTGATTTCTTCCGGCCGGGTTGGGGGCTTCCGGACGGCGGCTGGGCGGATGGAGGCCGAGCGGAGGTCGGCAGGGGCTTCAGCAGCGCGGCGGCGAGCGCCTCAGGCGTCAGGCGGCCGGGGGAGCGGGGTCGTGCGGTGGTCGTCGGCCGCAGGCGCCGCGGGCGCGAAGCGCGAAGGGGAGGGGGGGACCGGCTTCGGCCGGTCGTCGCGGCACGCAGACCCGGGGTCTTCGTGACCCCAGCCAGCAGACAAGGGACCCGCGCCTCGTGGGTCCCGTGGGGAGACAGCAGGTCTGGGCGACGCAGGCCGACCCGCGCGGTGAACCGCGGGCCGGCACAGGCAGTGAGTGGGCCGACGGAACCGGCCCGGCCCACCCTTTGGTCCGAAATTTCCTAAAACGCCTCTAAAAGGCAGATCGGGTGTCAGATTCGTGTGCCGTCGGCGGCGACGCGCTCCTTGAGTTATGCCAAGTATTTTTAGGTGGTTTCGGGAATTTTTAATTCCTGAAACGAGGGGCCGCGGAGGCGTGATGTGTCTTTAAGTAGACGAGCATTTTCTTCCGGGATACTTGTTTTGAGTGGTGCGGACGCGTCCGACGTCCGTTTTGAGCGCCGTCAGTGGCGTTGGGACCTTGGAATCGAGGTGGAGGTTTCCAGGGTGGTTTCAGGCGTTGAGGCCAAAGATGAGGCATGGGCCCCGTGTCCCGTCTTTTGAGCTACGTGCATCTAGTAGCGACTTTTTCCTCGGACGTCCGTTCGGGGCGTGCGAGTAGTCGATGTTGGGTGTTTTTCTGAGGGCATCGCGTTGGCATAGTCTGCCCGCTATAATTCAGTACGATGGTGCAGGCCCTACGAGGGCCGTTTTCGGGAGTTGACGGTGATTTCCAGCTTTATCACCGGGCGACCGTTTTGGACAAGTGAGTAGTCCATCTTGTGTACTTTTTCAAGAGGATCGCAACGGTGTGATCCGTTCGTTGAGTTTCGAGACCAGGATGCGGGTCCCACATGGCACCACTCGTGTGCGGTGCACCGGGATGCACCTTTTTCTCTGGATATCCGTTGCACTCAAGAGAGTAGTGCTTTTGACGTGTTATCCCGAGGGGATCGCAATGGTGCGATGCGCCCGACTATTTTCGGGGCCGAGGCTCGGGATCACGGGACGCCGTTCGGGCGTGAGGCGGTGTTGGTGACTTTTTTGTCGGATATCCGTTTAAGGCGAGTAGGTAGTCGATCTCGCGTGTTTTTCCGCGAGAATTACAACGGTGCAATCCGTTTGGTTTTGCGGAGCCTCTTGCATGATCTTGTTGAATGTGGAGCATGGAAGGTGCTCAAGTGGTGGTTCGCCCTACCTTGTTGTAGCGGACCCTCGGCGTGTGATCGTGCACTCTTGGGAGAGTGATACAAATGGTTCACGAGATGTGGTTGGCCGTGCCTGGGCCTTTGAGGTGGAGTTGTTACGTCATGCCTTCGCGTTGACGCTGGGTTTCGTGTGCACGATAGCCTTTGGGATGGAATGAGGTATACTCTGGGAGTATACGGGAGCACTTGGAGGTACGTCTGGTTGATTGTACCTGAGGATGTTTGTGCACTCATTTGGGGTTGACTTGGGGCCACAAGTCATGTGGGCCCCACGTGCGTGCCGTGATCTACTTTGCATACTTTGACCTATCCCGATGTAGAGGGTCCCTCTGCGCTCATTTGTTTGACCAGCAGGGTGGAGTGTTCCCCTGGCTTTGTGCTCCTTTGTTTGGCCAGCAGGGAGGAGTTTTCCCCTGGCTTTGCACTCGTTTGTTTGACAAGAAGGGTGGAGTTTCCCCTAGCTGGGTGCTCTTTTGTCAGACCAGCAGGGTTGAGCGGTCTCCCCCTGGTCTTGTGCTCGATGGTTTGGCCGGTAGAGATGGTTTGGTTCCTCTGCTTCTTTGGCTGTGAGGGGTTTCAGTACTGTGCCCTTTCACCGGGCTGCGACACTGTCTGTGACTACGGGTGTCCGTGCACCGTGGGTGTTTTCCACACTTTCTAGGATGAGGTGTCTCGGTTCTCTTTGAAAGTGACTCAGCGGATTGGAGCGGGATCGCCTTGTGAGGACTGGGGAGTTTCCCCCGTTGCTCTGTGTTCCCTGGTAGAGCTTGTGGTTTCGGTGTGACCAACACTTTACGCGGGCACCGATCCTCTACCCAGCAGGTTGTTCCAGCAGGGCTGAGGTTGTTCCAGCATGGCTGAGGTTGTTCCACCAGGGCTGAGGTTGTTCCAGCGGGGCTGAGGTTGTTCCAGCAGGGATGAGGTTGTTCCAGCAGGGCTGAGGTTCTTCCAGCAGGGCTGAGGTTGTTTCTAGCAGGGCTGAGGTTGTATCGAGCATGGATCGCTAGTGGGCTACCATCCAGCAGGGATGGCCAGTACAGCGGTGTTTACCGAGCATTACCATCCAGCAGGGATGGCAAGAGCAGTGTCGGGATTAACTCCAGCGGGGCTGGGCAGTGGTCCCCGATGCCGGGCTTAACTCCAGCGGGGCTGGGCAGTGGTCCCCGATGCTGGGATTACCTCCAGCTGGGCTGGGCAGTGGTCCCCGAAGCCGGTCTTACCTCCAGCTGGGCTGGGCAGTGGTCCCCGATGCCGGGTTACCTCCAGCTGGGCTGGGCAGTGGTCCCTTTGCCGTCTTTAGCCGGGTCGCCCTCCAGTAGATTACCCTGTTATAGGACTGGGCAGTGAGGCACCCGTCGACTTTCTGGGTCTCCCTGTAGTGGGAACCCGTTGACTTCTAGGGATCCTCCGGCGGGGCTGGGCAGGGGGTCGCCTGTCGACTTTGAGCAGATTTCTCGACTACGAGGCAGTGACGAGTTGTGGTTGACGTTCCCCCAGAACTCTCAAGTACGAGGAGCGCTTTCCCCCCACCGAGACGCGTCTTTGTGACGTGACCTAAAACCGTGCAGGCAAGTCAGTGCCGCCCAAAGCGGATAGTGTTGAGGTGTGGTGATTGAGCCCCTTGGCTTGCGATTCGGGGCAGACGTGCGGGATGCTGGGCATCGATGGTGTTACTTCTGGGACTGTTGGCTACTCCTTCTTGGGCTGAGCTATGGGACAGAGATCCCCTTACGAGTTTGTTCGGGCTTCTTGAAAGAGCATACATATTTATATACCTTGTTTCTGGTACCAACTTCTTGGGTTTGGCTACTCTCCTTCCAGGAGAGGTGAAGATGCGTGGGGTATGCCACGTGCTTTCCGTGTCTAGCTTCTCATGGTGGGATGAGTCTACTCTCCTACTATAGGCAGTGAAAGCTCGACGAGAAGTGCATCTTCTCACCATTCCTAGCTCCTTGTGTTAGGATGAGTCTTCTACGTCTCTCTTGTTGGGTTGAGCTGGACTCTTTACTTTACTTTCAGTTGTACTCCTCTACTTTTCCTGTTCTCTCTACTGGTCACCCTTTGATACGTCTTTTGTTGCTCCCTCGAGCCTTCGGGGTATCCTACTGAGTATTTTTATACTCACCCCTGCTTGGGATTTGCCCGCACTTGGTGTGCCCTTGCAGACGACGGGCAGGTGGAGCATGACTTCGGTGGAGCGTAGGAGCTTGGGAGCTTGGACCTCGTACGGTGGTCGTGTCCGGGTTCTAGGTGGGAGACCCGTCAGCAGTTTCTTTTTGTTTACCTGTTGCTGGGTTGTGGCACTTTTTGTTTGGGCACGTGTTTTGCCCCTTTTCTTTTCAGTTTGTACTCTGTACTTGTAGAGGTCGATGCACTTTGTGGTATTTATATAGCAGTTTCCCTTTCATTTTCTTGGCTTGTCTTTACTTTTACTCTTCACTGTTTCATTGAGTTTGATGCGTGTGTGTGTACAGGTGCTTAGGCAAAGTCCTCCCCGAGTTATTGTGCCTTCGACGCTGGTCACCAGCCCCTGGCCTATGGAGGAGGGCTTGGGGTAGTTGCGGCTCGAGCCCGGGTAGGGTCGGGTCGTGACATGAAAATAATAAAAGAATTTGAAATCCCATTGGAACCTCAAACACTATTGATCATTATGAAGCTAGAAAACCGGTTGATCAAACAACATTTGTGGTATGATTAGATGTTTACTATACTTATTAGCAAGACATCCAGACGTAATATTTTTTTTGATTCTATTCTAGAAATCATGAAAATCCAAACCAATCCCATTTAAAATATAAAAAATGAATTTTCATGTTTTTAAAATTATCTTTTGGATTCAGGCATTATCTATTCTTCTAGGAATGATTTTGAATTGAAACTTTTTTCATATGCTAACATCTGTGGCTATAGAATGGATAGAAAGATTACTTTTGGAACTTGTCAGTTTCTAGGATATTCATTAGTTTCATGGTCATGAAAATAAACTCATTTTAACTCTCCACTACCGAAGTTGAATATGTAGCATCTAATAGTTGTTGCACCCAAGTGTTGTGGATGCAACACACACACATACTATGACACAAGTTTTACTAAAATCAAATATTATGTGATAAAAAAAGATACATTGATTTATGTATAAACCATGTACATAACACTTGTGAAAAACACATAGAAATTATGCATCACTTTTTTACAGATCACACACAGAAAAAAAATATAATTTTACAATTCATTTCAACATAAGAACAAGATGCTGCTATTTTTGAAAAACCATTACATTCCGATAAATTTGAATATATTAAGAAGAATCTAGGAATGATTACAATTAAATAATAATTCACGTATACTTCCTATTTATATAATCTCCTTACATTAAAACACTCATATTAATCGGTAGAGAACATTAACATTTTTCTCAATGTTTTTTTTCTATTTTATAGCAAGCTTCTTGTTTCATATTCATTATTATTTGTCTTATATTTTTTTGTTTAACCGTATATCTTTAGTTTATAGTTATATTAATTTTATTTCCATCATGAGTTGATTAATTTATATATATTTTTGTCTTATTTGGGTTCACATTTATCGGTTTTACAATTAGTCTATATATTTAAAATTTTGCCTATTGTCATGACATTTTCTGTATTAGTTTGAAATTCTATCTACCAGTTCGACATTCAGTTGAGAGGTTTTACAAACTATATATCGTCTTAAAAACAAATACTAATGCATTTTTTATCGGTCTGATAGAGTCCAGTTTATTAGTTCAATAAACTATGGTATCGACATTGTTTTTCCTTGGTTTGAAAACCTAAGGGATTGAATTTGATTTTTTTAGTTTGAAAACCTATGGTATTGACTGTGTTTTCCATCAGTTTAAAAACCTATGGTATTGAAATTTTTTCCCATAGGATTTACAACCTTTGGTATTGAATTTTTTTTTTCCATAGGTTTGATAACATATGGTATTCACATTGTTTTCCATCTGTTTAACAATCGAGCATTTTCACCATTTTTTTATCATTTGATATTTGATCATATTATCTTTCCTTATTTAAAATGTTTCATTTATGTTTTTTTATTCATAATAGTATGAAACAAACAACTTACTTGAAATATTCTACAAGTACAATATATTTTTCTTTTGTATTACTTTTATTTTATTTTTTTGTTCCCTATTTTTTTTAAAAACTCAAAACAATTCATTTATTCTCTATCATTGGATACTTTATCTTCTAATATAAACCATATAAGATCAAAGGTCACCTAAATTTACCTATAAATAGGTTAATACTCTCTTTAAACCCACACTAGTTATTCAAGATTTCTCGGTGATTCTTTTATCCTCTTTTTAAGCCTCTGTCTGATTGTTTCTTTTGTTATTGGGATTTATGTCTTAGTCTTATGCCAATACTCTACCAAATATGTCTTCAAATAATATTTTCTTATATGTATTTATATAGTGAATGGTTAGTTTCACAATATTTCTTTGAAATTTAAGACTCTTAAATTGAAAGGATTATTTTGTTCTAAGGCTGAGAACACATTTGTGTGAAGAAACCTTCTAAGGATGTGATTCCTATAGAAGAGGTCAAAAATTTATATAATAAAGTTACATTTGATAAGATCATTAAGATATGTTTTTCTATGTATGATAGAAAATTAACCATTTATATAAATCACGCCACAATTTATACAAATGTCTCTTCTAAAGATGATTCCTTTTGTCTGTCACTTAAGTTACCTTAGGTAGTTGGTAAGTTTAATAAGGAAATAGCTGAAAAGTCATTATTTTTATAAATGAGGAGAAAATAAAGGTAGCCAATATCTCTGTAGAAAATATCTTTATCTTTCTATGGATGCAAGGGTTTCTTATTCCGAGGAAATTGGAGAGAGAAAATCTAATGATTTCTTATATCATTATGTTAGATTATATTGTGAATATGTGAAAGGTAAATCTCATTTGTTACATTTTCGAAACAATTATGATTGTGAATTCAATAGTGATTAATTCTCATTTAATCATGTATCTATCCATTATTACGAAGTTTATTCTTCGATATTTGAACATTTGTAAAATACAAGTAAACGGAGAATTGAATGTATTGAAGGGATAATGGATTAGAAAGTATAAAATTAGAAAATTGAATGTCCATTTAGATGATGAATCAAAATTTTTTGTCCTGGATGTTCAAGATTTAGTACAAAATCAATTGGCACCACTTCTAGTAGAATAACCTCTATCAGTTATATCTTCTCAAAAGTCATCTCCTAAAATCAGTGCAAAGCCTAAGAAGAAATGAAAAAATTGTAAACATGTTTTAGCCAAGTAGATAAAGGAGAATGAAAATAGAATGGAATGGTGATCTTTAGTTCGGTCTTGATCCAGCAGAAGCTCTAGTTGAAAAAAATAAGAGTTGAAGATAATATAGAAGATGATACAAAAAAGGAGAAAATTATGAAAAGCAAATCCAAGGATTTTGATGTCTCGCAGATACTATTATTTGTTCATTTATCAATTTATAAGCTAATATATTATATTAAACCATAACCAATTGTACAAACTCTTACAGAGAAAGGGAAAGAAATAGTGAAAGAAGTAATTCAATTGGATTCACAATTAGATGGTGAAGGATAAGAAGAATAATCCATTCTTAAAGAGTATCTTCAGAGTTATAAGAGATGTATAGAAGAATATTATCTTCCAAAATAGAGTTAAGTAGTTCAATAAAATAATTTTCATGTCGATCCGTAACCAGTTCAATCTCTTGGAACTCAATCTGATAGAGAACTTTTTTCGGTGAAGCAATTGGATCAATGTTCTCATGTTGAGAATGAAATTATTATCAGTGATAGATTTAAAGAAGAAAAACATGAGAACTAAAATTATAATGTTAATTGAATACAAACTATTGAAGACTCAAGCCGATCTCATGAACATCAATTTTACAATGATAACACTGATTAAAAACCCACAATTTTCTGAAGAAAAGTGATTACTTTTTCAAAGTATTAGAATGGACTGAGAAAGATATTACTTAACCTCCCAAGAATATAATGAAAAATTGATTTCATCATAGATAATCAAAGTAAGAAATTAGGTATAGTATGTTAGCTCAAAATTAAATTGATATAAATGGAGGCAGATCTAATATTTGTGAGTTATAGATCTATTTCTAACAAGAAGGCTTATAATATTATGAATAAATGGTAATAAAAAGAAGAAAGTTCAATAAATAAAAATGAGTATTCAATTGAATACATAAGTATAGTTTACAATGATCTTTATATTTCCTTTAATAATATTGATAATGAAACAATTGAGTGGTTGGAACAGATTCTAAAAACCCTTGCTACTGATGATGTTTTAGTTAAAAAATTGATAGAAAGGGTTAATTATTTCTAAATAGAGTTTCTAATTTTTTTATCATTCAAATATGAAATAGTTTTGTTAAATAATACATATAGAATTATGTTTTAAGAATTTTAGAATGCACATGATAATATTTATACCCTTGAAGAGGTTATCAGAATCCGGAAAAAACCATCAAAAACCAGGATCAGTTACTTGCAGATCAATAAGAGCTTCTCAAATCTCAGTGTTTTGATATCTCAAAAGACAATAAAGATATAAATAAGATAATGAAATTAACCATGAGTTAATTAAGAAATAAAAATAAAGATATAATAATTTATTGTTTTTTACCTTTCCTTTATTATTTTTTGGAAATCATTGAATTTTTCACAATTCAATGTAAATTACGTTTGAATTAACATTGTTTTTGTATTCTGTTTCTCTCTAACAATTATAGGCAGTACATGACTACTCCATTATTTTTGTAAATATAAAAGGGGTATAATGTATTATAAATGGGGGGAATGTCTTACAAAGTTTGAGAATCCTTAATGTTTTACTCAAATATAAAACATCAATGAAATGATTAATCTAATACAGAGAAAATTTATATGAATACTATACTTAAAAAAGTTCATACCTAAGTGGGAGTTAGTTGTATTAATTTATTTATTCATAAGATTTTGCATCACTCTGGAGGGATATAATTATTTCATTCAAGTTTTACATCATGTTTTGTGCTTTACAAAAAGGGGGAGATTGTTAAGTCAAAAGTCATCTTTTGACTTTTAGGATTTTTTTGGAAATCACAAATCCCATTATACTAAATAATCATAAAGATGACATACAATGAATATGATTTCTATTTCATCGTAATGACTTTTTTTTTGTACCCACACTTTCAATCATATGTATACTGACCATTGTATCCAATATGTTTATCATAATGACTTTGACCATCGTACCCACACTGTTTATCATACTGACTCTGTCCATCAATATCTCATATTTTATCATACAGACTCGGACCATCGTACTAACTATGTGAATCGTACCCACTTTGTATCATATCAGTATTTTACATTATATTCATAATAATAATCTTACTCATACCTATTATCATTCAAGTGATATTAATTGTACTCATGTTACACTTCTAGCAGATGCATGATTTCATTATTTTATCCAAACACTTGTTTTACATAAATCATAAACATGTTATCATTTTCATATATATATGTTTTAACCAAAATAATGTCGTGGGGTTATTTATAAAATTATAAATACAATGTCACATTTTATATTTCAATATGACCATTTTAATTCCAGGTGTCTATGTCTTTCCGAATTTTACTGATAAATCAGACCATTAGAGAAAATGTGACGATTGGAACCCGAGGCCTATAAATAGGAAGTCATTTAAATCAGAGAGGATAAATTTTTCTCCTTCCCTGTTCAAGAGATAGACCATGTGACTTTTCTCTTGATTCGTGAAAAATCCATGAAATTACAGAACATGAATGGATCGTTCATAGTTGGTGTATTTCAATAAGTTCTTTGTTTTTAATTATGAGTTCAATCAAGTTATAACAAATAGAGGGCTACCCAGGATAGGTAGACGGTGTAACCAATCATCATATAGAAGGATTTCAAGTGTTTCAATGCCATAGGTGATGATTACCTGTATAATCGAGGGATTTCCAGGATAACAAATCATACATGTTGATCATCGTAATCTAGGTACTACCAGTTTTTGTAATACAAACCTATTATCCTAGTGGAGAGGATACACTAGTCTTAAGGATAAAATAATCGCAATACCTTTTACTTTTCCGCTACTTATTATAATATAAAGATAATCCTTTTATTTGTAATTTCTATTTTTATTCTTTTATATTGTAATTTTTTCAGCTATAGTTTATACTTTTTAGTGTTGATTCTATAAAATATATGGTATAATGATTTATACATTTTAATAATATAATATTTTTAATCAACTTGAAAACAATTGTTTCATAACATGTGATATCATAACATCATACCGAGAGTCACTTCGATCATTATTTTTCTGTTATAAGTGGCATTGTTAATTATTTTAGTTATAGTCCTATTAAAATTGAAAACTTATTTAATAGTTTTAATAAAAAAAAATTTAACATACAATTCACCCCCTCCCCCTCATTTATTTGGTCCATCTCATATCAATTTCGATCCAACACTAGCATCAGCCAATTTAGTTATTAAAATCCCTCATATCTTTTTCCATCCATCATTATCTGAACATAAGGGGAATATTAAAGGTTATAATTCCCTTAATCAGGTGTTCTAAAAGTATATAAACTTACCATTGAATCATTTTTGGATCCTCAAAACAATTCAATATATCCATTCCAATCATTAATTAAAAAATTATATTAAAAAACATATATATTTCAAGATTCATTGAACATAATCATTGATTTCCAAAACTTATACACCTCAATTGTCCAAAATTATTCTTAAACCATTACACGAGATCAATTATATTCATTATTCATAGAATATAAATCATTTTCTAGGGATTATAGACCTCAATATTCTTAGATTTAATAAGACCAATACTGTAAGAACATAAAATATCTTTCACATGTCATTAACAACCTCTTTATCCTTAGTTGTATAACCAATACATGTACCATCATCATGATCATAATCCTGATATTTCAACTTAGGAAATTTATCTTCCCAACTCTCATACATTCGACATCTGAAACATTCAATGTACAACTATGTTTTATGTAGTTATGGATGTTGAGTAAGACTAAAAAGAAAATTGTGAGAAATACATATCAAATATTTGAAATACATAAGTTAGGTAAATTACTTATAATATTTCAATTCATGAAATTTTCTGTTTAACTATATGTTAGTCATAATTATCACAAAATCCCTAGTATTGTAAACTATAATAGACTTATCCTTAGAACATCCATAGACATATCCCTAAAAATATCTCTAAGGATCTCACTAAAAATTTCACATCCTAGTTTCCAAAGGCTGGCTAAACCTTTTCTCTAATACCAACTATAAAAACCCAATCATTTTGTAGATATAAATTACATTATATTTTAGGAATACATGATACATTACACAAATAGTCGCCCATAGGCTGTATTATGTTATTCCCTTTGAAGGTTCGAAAACATGAACCACTAGTTCATAAAACATATACATCATCTTCTCCTTTATCCATAATAACTAGAACCCTCTTTTGATGTATCTTACTTAATTCCCTTTCTCAAATACTTGGGGAAAATAAATATGAAAAGGGGTGAGATTAGATTCTCAGTAAGGGTATGAATGGAAATAATTTTACAAAATTTAAACATAAGAAAATAAAAACATGAACATATTGTATAAATATCAAAATATCGAGTCATAAAATATATCATGGAATTTAATAAGGCATAAATCATAATGGAATTGTGAACCATGAGAAAATTGCATTTGAATAAAACATGGAATTCTAGAAAAAAATTAAGCAGAAAATATGATTTCCATAGTTGCCACATCATTGATGCTAAGGCCATCAAAGTAGACAAAGTCCATTTTTGAACCGAGTTTATTTCTTATTCGAGCCATGCCTTACTGAACTATATTTAAATGTAGTTTTAGTATTATATTACTGATCTAGATTTTTTTTCCATTCATATCATGTCTATCTAATTAGATATAAATTTTTACCCAATACATTGGAGGGAGATATAGGTACCACCCATCTGTTAATGAAATATTTCTTACATGTTCCACAAAAACATAAATCATTCCCCATAGAAAAACCTAAGGAATAAAAAAGGTTTTCTAAAAACCTATTCTATCATAATCCATATAAAAACTGGATTTCTTAAATACAAATCTATTATAAAAACAATCAAATATTAGTAATAATGGGGATATAAACATATCCTTATTCAAAGAAATTCATCTTATATGGAACATGATTTTGATAAAATACTTAAAATTAATTCTTGGGGAAAATATCTTTTCTTCCCCAAAAACATTTTTTTTTCAAAATTTTGTGAAATATTAAAATAATAGATTCTTTTTAAGATTATACATTAAATATTGTAAAGGAATATTCATATAAATACAATGTTATGAAGATGTAAAAATCCTCGCATGCTATATATGTCAAAAAAAAAATCCTCGTACTTTTTTTGAAAACATAAAAGAAATTGCCTTGTATCGAATAACTAAAAATATCCATTTCATACCGTTTAGTAAAAATTAACCAATGGTTAAAGTTGAATTTAAAATATTATAGTCAAATAGAAATGTTATTACATATTGAGGGAACATTTATGTAGATGATAATTATAAACTAGTAAATAATTATCAATAATCAATCTTAGATAATAAAGATATTGCATAATTAACACATACCATAGGTCTGATTTCTACCAATTGTATCTGAAACTCTTCTATAGTGGGTTTAAACATATTATTAACTTGTAAAAAACTGTAATAATATTTATATTATCATATATAATTCACTTATTGTTCTTGATCGTATTACGTAGATCATGATTTTCTTACTTACAAAATGTAAAAAATGATTTATATATGATAAATAATCAGTATATAAATATATTTAATAGATATATAAATGAAGTCGAATACACCATTTAGGGAGATGGTAGGACATACGTATGAATTAACATTTTTTTGTTTTTCTGATTTAGTTGAATGGAACCAAGTAAATTATATATATATATATATAAAATAAATAAATTAGATTTACTATTTCATATATTTCATTATTATTTATTATATATACTTTATAATCATTCTTGAATGGTTAAGGTGGAGATTTAATCTCATCAGAAGACGGTAGGCCATACATACCCATGAAGGACGATATCATTCAGTTAATGGTTAAATGGTATAGAATTAATTATAATGAATAGTTATCATGTTATATTAATTATTTAAATCCATTATACTCATTCGTATGACCATATAAATTATGTATTGTTGAATAAAAAATTACAATACGACGTAGAGACGGTAATCTATATGTACGCACACATATTGATTTTGTTATTCGTAGGATGGATAAAAGGAGATATAAGGTTTTCTAATAACTATATTAACATATAATCATGTAGAATATACAATATTTAATAATTTAGTATGGGAAAAACATATGAAGAGCATGTAGTATGAGAAAATAATATTTGAAAGAGGTGATCAAATAATTACCTCGTTTTCAAGTGTCTCCTTTTGATTTTCAAAAATGGTCTTTGTATGATGGATTTGTGCCCTATTTGTGGCCTTTAGGAAGGATGGGGGATGTTGGGAGATTATTTAAGCATTGGTTGGACATGTAAAAGGGCATGAAATGTGTGTATACATCAGTTTAGGTGGTGGCCTTTTATAAGAGGGAGGAGGGTACCTTTATAAATGTCATGAAATATTAACATATTAGAAAATTATTTTCAGTTTTAATAGTCCAAAATTTATTTATTTAGAAAATAAAATTGTTATGGGTCAAGGTACTATCAAACAATAAAATTTATTCATGTTCTGAATATATTTTAAACCTTATAATTTTATTTTATACTTCTATTAGAAATGAATTTTTTTTGTGGTAGTAATATTCTAAATATTAAATGGTGATAAATATTTACTTTTGTGTTATAAATTGTCCATATTGGATACTTTATGACATTTTTGACCCAATAATTTTTATTTTGTAATTTCTTGAATATTTTAGTCATTTTTAAATAATTTAATAATATGATATTTTTATAAAATATCAACAATGTCAATTTTGACAATATTCTTTTATTTTAGTTTATATAAAATCTAAAGGAAATCTAAATTCAATCAAAAATATTCAATACACTCTTAATATGTTGCAGTCACCTAGAAAACTTGTTGCGCACATTAAATTGTTCATATGATATTTGTTTTAATTATTTTAATACAATTTATTTGATATTTTTATAAATAAAATAATTTATACATCACTATTGTGTCATCATTAATGTTAAAAATTTAATCTCTAATAATTTTACAGTACCTGCTACAATACTAATATAGTAACCCCGAAATTATGTATCTATCTGGATTTGAACTCGGGTCTCTTGGATGCACTTTCCACGTCCTCACCAATCGGGCTGAGGCTCTTGTGCTTATTCTCATCCATTACATTATCCAAACCATTATATTTTACATGTAAATTATATTATCTATTTATACCATGTACACACCCAAAACATCTTACTATTAATTAAATAAATTAACTACTATACTTTTCACCACATTATTTAAATGATAAAAATTTAACATTCCTTCCATTATGGTCTTCATGACACTAAATGTTTCTCTTATTAGGTGTGTCAAGAATCTCAGGAAATTTTTTATTGTTAATCATATCAAGAGATTGAAAATTATACAAAAAATCTAGGATTCTCTAAGAATCTCTCGTTTCATTTGGTGTCTCAACAAGAAAATCATTCCATTTTATGTCACAATAAATATTTTCATGATGTCTTATGGTTCAAACCATTGAATTAAATCAAAATTAAATGTTCCAGAAACAACAATCATGGTTTGAAACCCAATAATCATGAAAAAATCAAGGATTTCAACCATATATTAATCTTACAACACCTTATTTTTATCCTAGTAATTCTATTGTAATCATATTCAAATAATTTGTAATTATTCATAAAATAATATGAATTAACCTAAGCATATACTTTAGGAGGGTTAAACTATGTTTTTGAAAAGACTCATTACCATGCATTGGTTGATGATTGTGTCCATATCAATAAACACTTTTCGAGGTTCTTACCCCATGATTCAACTCTGCCATAGCCAAATCAACTTATAGTGTCAACACAAATATTTTTCTTATAAATTCACACTCCTTTATTTAACATACAATAAGAATTTCTCTAATATACATGATTATCCTAAGGGTTCTTATCGATGTTTTCTCATCCTCGGTTCCAATTGTAAAATAATTATTTTTTATAATACCATCTATAATAGCCCATGATTTTAATACATAAATATTACATATTTTTATATTAATATTCAATACATTTCAAAAATAAAATCCAGACAACTATAACAGATTAATATATTTATAGGATTCATAAAAAATATTCTTATTTCTTGAAATTCATTCTAAAATAGCCATAATGATATTCTAATTTTGTATAATTTATACCCATACCCTACCTAGAACCCTTCTTCATAACATGTGGAAAAGATTCATAAGAAACTGTGAGATCATGTGCTCAGTACGAGTAAGAAAGAGAGATCTCAATAATCATATAAAAGTTTAAGGATCATAAGGGAAGGATAAAACAAGTTTAATCATTTTAAAATCTTAACCTTTATAACATAGACTGTAAGACCCTAATATTTTAGAAAATAAATCTAGGTTTGAGTATGTAGTCGATACCCAACACTCAGTATAAATGGCTCAAAAAATATATAACCATTAAATCATAATCGTTAAATTAGATGGTATGAATAGTATTATGTACATTATTAATATATATATATATATTATAACTCAAAATACATTTTTGATTATTATTATTTAATTAGTCAATCAATTTTTAGAAAAGTAATTTTATTCTTCAAAAAGATGTTTTCTTCAAAAAATGAATTTATGTATTTTCATGAAAAACATATTATAAATAATTTTTTGAAATTATATAAATTTATTTTATTATATTAACTTTATTTTTAAAATTTTATAATAAAAACGTGGTTTTGTTTATTTTTTTAAAATATTAATTTTTTAGTTAACAGTGAATAATATATCTTTTTTGTAAAAATGTCATTTCATTTTAAAAAATTATGTAAATATAAAATGTCCATTTTTTAATATTAAATAATTATTAATAATTATATATATTTAAAATAATAAAATTTTAATAATTTATATATAGGATTTTAGAATATAAATTTTTTTGGGTATAAATTTTTTTTTCAAAATCCATTTTAAAGAGGATAATTTTAATACATTTTAATTAACTAAAACATCCTCTAATGGGGAATTTTTTTAATAAAATTTACATAATATATATCTATAAATATTAATATTAATTTAGAAAATCATTATTACCATTATTCCTAGAATTAATAAAAAAATCATCTGTTTCCTGAAAAATACATTTCTAGACACCCCCATTTTTCATCAGGTTTTTGTGTTTTTGTAAATAAAAACATTCCACTTATATAAATTTTCTTTTATAAATTAGATTTAAATTTTTTAATTATAATAATTTATATTATCAAATAACTTCTAATTATTTTTTTATAATAATGATTAATTAAAATAGTACAAATTTATTTCTCGAGGTTAAGGTTAAAAAAATTATACATGATGTTAAAATAATCCTATAATGTTCAAAATGACCTAAAAACATGTATAAAAACTATTTTATTCCCATATATTGACATATTATTGTATAAATATAGAAACTGGTCCATTTTTTGGGCCTTTTTTCATGTGAAAAATGTGGTAACCCCTTTTTTCCTTTCAATACATTTAATATTTTCCACTCACCTCACTTATAAAAGGCTCCTCCCTATTATCTACATTTCACACCTTCATATCAATTTACATCATAAAAATTCTATTGAAATATGTACCTTAAATCCCTAACAATGTCTTATAGGCTTAATTTTTATCATAAATCCATCTTATGAAGCATTTTTTGTTAGCTATAGAGGTTATCCGTTGGAGAGGTATCATTTTTATCCATGAATAATAATTTAATTTTCTATATCACCTCATTAAAATATAAAAAAATATTATTATATATTAATAGAGTTATATAACATAAAATAATATGTTACTTTGTCAATGGAACAACCTAAATCCATCTCCACTTCAAGAAAATTGAATTTGAATTCATCATTCCTGTGTATGGAGGATTATCCCCTTGTGAACCAATGAATTTTTCTCCTTCAAAAAATACCGTGGAAGTTGTAAAAATGGAATTAAATAATATATATATATATATACTATATTATTAACATATTTATACTTATTTAGTTATTATATAACCTATAACCTCTTAAATTCCATTCCATGGGGGTTTATGATATTGTCACACGTTTTTATAGGAGACTACTGCCCCACAAACTAATGTGATTTGTTTCACTAACACATTATATGAGAGGTAATAATAATAATTATAATTAATATACGTGATATAAATGAAATAATAATTATATTAATGATATATTTATCATTCTTAAAAAAATATTTTATTTTATCTGATACAATGAAAATTGATAATGTCGTTTGGGGATGTGTGGACTACCAACACCATGAAGTGATTTTGTTTTCATAAATAATTCACATGAATGAAATATATTACAATATTTTTTTAAAAAAATATTATTATTATGATATTATTATCATTATATAATGATAAAATAATTCCTACTTTATTTTCATAATGACCATTTACAAATTGAAGTGTTACTCGCGTGTAATAATGACCTATCGTCTCCATAAAAATAATGTAGTTCATTGTCCATAACCATGTTTTTTATTTCATTTAAAAAATATAATTTATATATATTTATTATAATCGTTTAATTATTATTATTTTTGATATGTTCAAATAATGATCACTTTGACCACATTCGACATAACAAATATATTTTGATACTGCAAAACCAAACTACCTCAAAACACCTGATGTTGACATAATTGATAATGTATTTTCATATATATTTAGAAATATATAGAATAAATTATGGAATAGTAAGATAATAATACATAATATGGTTAATAATAAATAAAAAAATTGATAAAGTATTATTATATAAGAGTTTAATAACACCCATAGATTTATGGACTCAAGGTAAGGGTTTTCTCATCTCACTTTTTATTTATGTGAGACATATGGCACATTCACCACATACTTTTATTATGATTTATGTATAATTAATATTTTAGATGATGTAGAAATAATCCTTCATACATAATTATATTTCAGGTTTCTGTTTTAATTATTTCATTCTTGGTGAATTTAATTTAAATTTACTATGTTGTAATGAATTTAATAACTTTATTTTCTTTCCTAGGGATGTTATACTTCATCGTTAAAATTATTATGTCATTATGCTGCATGTAATGAATTTTTATTATATTTATTTTTCTTTAATATTATATTATTTGGTTTAAATTTGATACATGTAATAAATTAATCTATAAATTCTCAAATTCAATTTTATAATTTTTATAATGGTTATTCGTCTCAAATTTTCATTCTTTTCGAACCAAATTTATGATATTAACTTATATTTATTAGTGTCGTTCATATAATATATTTTGACATATTATATCATGGAAATACTTATGTTCATGATATGTGAATTATAATTTAAAATAATTATTTCATGGGTATTATGGTTAAAGAGTAACCGAAGTGGAAATGAATTTATCTTAAAATCTCATTTATTGTAAGATTATTTATGTTCATGGTTCTTTTGGAGGGAATAATTTCATATTATTTTCTTGAAAAAAAATTCTATTTTATTATGCTCATGTTATGAATGTGGTTTAAAATTTTAATTTACATTCCCTTTTTTATCAATAAATGAATCATCAAGTATGTCATTATTACTTGATTCTGAAGTGGTGTTTTATTTTAGATCAGTTCTCATTCTATTCCATATTAATGATTTATAAAAAACATCCAAAATTTTATTTTATAAAAATTAATGACTTAATAAATCCTTTTTACACCATCTTTTACCATCTTGTAAAAGGTTTTAAAAATGAAATTTCACAATATTTTCCAAATGTGTCAATTTTACTCCCTTTTCATAATGTTATGAAAATAATTTTTTTTACATTTATAATTTGGAAATATTTACCCACGGTCATTTCCATTATTTTCCATAGAAATTTCATTATATGATTCTAATTTTTTTTCAATGGAATGGATTTTCACAATATTTGGTAAATATTTAGTTTTAAAAAATTATTTTCAAAATGAAAAAGGTTATTTTACAGAATAATGTTTTTAATGATATTTAAATATTATTTCCATGCATCAACATAAAAAACCCTTGTTTTTAATTTCTCTATAATGGGGAAATTTCATAATGATTCCATCCTCAATATTTATCTAAATTTATTATGATTGTTCCAAAAAACAATTTATGGAACCTATTTCTGTTCCATAGTTTAATCATTATTTCAAAAAAATTATTATAGAAGCCATTTATTTTCAATGGGATATAGATTTTTAAATTAGATTTTCATGGAACCCGTTTAAATTCCATTTTATAATCACATTTTCCATATAATTTTATGGAACATGTTTTCTTTTACATGCATTAATCCTTTTTTGGAATGAATAATGGGTGTTTTATGAGTTTTATAATGAAATTTATTCTATATAATCCTTATATATGTTTTATTTATTGTGAATTATATACAATACATGGGCCAAGATAGCACCAGCTGAGTCCAATATATATAATATGGTGGATGTGACCAGATAGAACTATAGGGGATTGTGTAATGATTATTCTCTTTGGAGAATTACATTGGAAGTTAGTCATATGGTTATTAAAATTGTAGGTTTTTTAAGGGTTTTATGATGATGATGTTCTAAGATACCAATACCTTTCTAATATGATTTATATGAGTTATAAATTATTAATTTAATCATGATTTATATCATATGGATAGATATTAATGATTCTGATGGCTATTTTTAAAGCCTTATTTCGCGTTATAATGTTTTTGATCTTGGTATTGATTAGTATAAATATTATTATTTTATGGTCATGAAAATTAATTATGTCATCATAAAATTATGATTTTCTTATGATCACTGATTAAATTCAATTGTTAATGCATAATTTTTCCCTCACAAATTATTTGATCTCACCTTTTAATTTTTTCTTTTCCCCATTGTATTCAATAGTGATTTTGAATTATTAATTTATAGAGGGGATTCATATTTACAATGTTGATTAGATAATATTAAATAAGAAATTAATGGTAAATTTGAAAAAAGTATCATTTAAAAAAGAGGTTCATATTTTATTGAAATTCTATAAAACTGTAAACCAAATAGGTTCTTGATAATATATATAATCCAGTTTTTCCTTATGTTGGTGTGTGATTTGGATGGCGAAAATTGGGTCACCATCATTTGTATCGAAGCCATAAATTTATTTTTTATTATTTTAATATTGGATCATAGAGTTCAGGTTTGGTGATGTTTTATTTGGTATCAAATAAGCATATAAACAAATTTGGAGCTAAGTATTTTTTCATCTTCAGGGTTGTATATACCATCATTGGTTTATGAGTTTATGGATGATCATATGTTTAATGGTATTTAGAACCTCTAGATTTTATAAGATCTTTTATAATTTAAGATATTATTAAGGATTTTGATTAATATATTTAATAATGTTATATGGATATAATTTTAGTGAATATACATCTCGATGGCTGGTCGATAACCAATCAATCTCAAAAAGGTCATAGTGTTTAATCACACAACCAAAGAAAGACAAGGGTGAAATTACTACCACTAGAATATGAGATGTACTTTTGTGTATAAAATTATTATTTTTACATAAAAAGTGTTATATATAATTGGATTTTTCTTTTTATGAAAATATGCTTTACTATATAGAGAACTGTTGGAATGAAAATCATTTTTTTTTGAATATGTGACTAATATCATTTCAGTTGTGGATCAATATTATTTTGGGAAAATATATTATAATGTTTTAACTAATTTGGATTTAGTTAATATCTAAATTCAAGTGTAATATATTGATTATACTATTAATGGTTATGTGTTCCTTTAAAATATAATTTTAGTTTTTTGGGAAGAATAAAATCTTATTAAATACTCATCATTT
The DNA here is from genome assembly GCA_963277665.1 of Viscum album. Lineage (NCBI taxonomy): Eukaryota > Viridiplantae > Streptophyta > Magnoliopsida > Santalales > Viscaceae > Viscum > Viscum album. The sequence continues at coordinate 1,038,355,781 of OY728143.1, read as the reverse complement.
GAAGAAAAATATGACATTGCAATTGAAATTGAAAAAAGTATCAATTTATACTCATCAAGTATGTATATTTACATATTATTCTTTTATAGATGTATGAATAATTAATTAAATCCTGGAATAAAAACATGAAACAAAATCATATATTATGTTCATCATGTTTGATGATATAAATGTCTTTTTTCACACCTATTTTGTATATAATTTTGTTCTTGTTAACATTCATTTAATCATTAATTTCATGGGATTAATGATATCTATCACTATATTAAGTTATTTGGAAATTAATATTTTATTCTAGGTCTGAATCAATAATTCCCACTCATTTTTTACTATTTCAAAATTCAGAATTTGTTATTCCAAATGAACTTCATACGTCTTTTTATCTCTTATGAATAGGATGTTTTATTCACCCTTTAATGATGTGGGTTTCCAAAAATAGTGTTTATATATATCTACCCTTTTGTTATAGAGATATTGTTTAAATTTAAAGGATGTATTTTATAAATTGGGGGAGAATGTAGCACCCTTATATGTTGTAAAATATTTCTATGTTCTGTGCTTTATTTAACCTGCGACACTGAGAATAAATGACCCTTAAAATATTTAAATGTTATAAAATAATCATTAAATTTGAAGTAATTAATAGTATTAACTAATTTTTGATATATATATATATATATAAATTTACTACTAAATTTAAATTAGTAATAAATTTTAAAAAAATATTCATTCAATTTTTTGTAAAATAATTTTATTATTCAATGATTTATTTTCCATAAAAAGTGAATATATTTATTTTCATGAAAATAATATAATAATTAATTTTTCAAAACATTATAATATTTATTTAATAAAAATAAATTATTTTCCCAAATAATAATATCAAAATTTACTTTCTGTGAAATTTTGGTAATTTTTTAAAAATATTGATTTTTATGTGAATAGGGAAAAAATCAAGATTTCCTGTAAAAATATCATATACTTTCAATAAATAAAGTAAATTTAAATTAATAATTTTTCTATAAATATGAAATTATTATTATTTATCTTTATTTAATCCATTTAAACACATTTTTATCTTCTTAATATTTTATTTAAGTATAAGTAAATTTTTTGTGTTTAAAAATGTCTTATTTGAAAATTGTTTTAATGTGAATATTTTTCTCCTTTTTTATAAATTCAAAAAACCAGTAATTAGTAATATTTTACAATAAATTAATATATTATATATAAATAAATTTCAATTATAATTGATATTGTGGTTATTATTAGTCCTACTGTTAATATAAAATTTCCTTTTTCTTGAAAAATACACTTCTTTAAAACCATCTTTTTCATCGCATCTATAGGTTATGTTTTAAAATAAAATTTCCCCTTATGTTAATTGAATTTTTTGAAATATATTAAATATTTTTATTCATAATAATATATATTATATAGTAATTCTAGCATGATTTATTACCATTATAAATATTGAGGAGAGTAAAAATTTATTACTATGGTTAGAGTTGAAATAGTTTTACAGGGGTTTATATGAAAAAATAAGGGGTCAAATGACAACATAACATGTCTATAAATTATATTATTGCAATATTTAGAACATATAATTTCTAGGTCTTGATAATGTCCCATTTTTTTCTTTTTTGACTATGTATATTTTTTTACACCATTTTCTTATAAAAAAACTATATGTGTTCCACTCCATTTGTTATAATAAGTCACCCATTTTCATATAATATTCATAATGTTAAATCAATTTGGATCAACCAGTACCTAAAAAATATCATTCATAAATTAATACCCAATATATATATCCCACTATTTTATCATAAATCCATCTAGTAAAGGATTTTGGTTCTTACATAAGGAGGTATCCTAAAGAATAGGTATCATTCTTAACCGAAGGTCTTGATTTTGTATCTTTTTTTTCCTATTTAAAATATTTTTAAAATTACTATTATATAATAAAAATATTATATCCAATGTTGTTAAAATTTATTATGTTAATTAAATTACCTAAATCCATATCCACTACCATTAAATGGGATATCAAATTATCATTCGTGTGTAAGACAGTCTACCACCCCGCAAACATATGTCATTCATTTTCCATCATCGCTTATCTTGGTTTATTTTAATGATGGAATAAAAGTTTATATTTTATCTTTATGAAATATTTATACTTCCAATGTGAAAAAATTTTCTATAAATTATTTCTTCCCATTTCATGGTGGATATAATAACATTCCTCATTTGTATTACGGACTACCTCTTCCGAAAGCGATGTGACTCATTTTTTAATTATTGATTTACATGTAAGGTAATATATATAAGTTTAATGAATATATGTGTTATTAATGAAATAATAATTATCTTCATGATATAGTTATCATCATTTTTATATTTTTAATAAGTTTATTTCTGACACTATAAAATGATAACATCGTCCATGGATGTGTGGATTAATGACTCCATGAAGCGATGCAGTTATTTTTTCACTACTAAATCACATGGATTATATAAATATGTATACATAATTAAATAATATGATAGTTGTTATGTTATTATAATTATTTAAGGATAAAATAATTCATTCCTTTTTTACAGAATGGATCCTACAAAATTGAAACATTACTCATGTGTACGTACGACATGCATCTCCAAGATCATAAAATAGTTCATTTTTCATTAACATATTTCATGTTTGTTTTCAGAAATTATAATTTATTTATAAATATTATAAATATATAATGATTATTATGAAATATATATTAAAAAAATTAAATCTTTCACCATGTTCAACAAACCTAGGACATTTTGAAACAATGACCCGAACGTCGTCAAAACACCCAATGTGGACATAACTGATTATGTATTTTAATATATATCCAAAAAGAAATAAATGAAACAAAATAAGTTATATAAATATATGTTTTTATACCTAGAAATATAACTTAATAAATAAAATAGTTGGTATGAGATTATTATAATGGTGTTAAAGGATACACAAGTAATGGACGGACTTAATGAAAGTGTTTCTTATTTAATTTTTTTTCTGTGACATATTCCATATTCACAACTTTTTTATTATATGGTGTTTATAATTCCTATTTTAAATTCAAAAATATTAATCTTTTATAAATTATCTTATTTTATATTACTATATGTATTATTTTATTTTATGGGAATTGAATTGGAATTTAACAAGTGGTAACTAATTTTTTAAATATATTTCATTTTATTGGGTTTTAAGACATTCATCTGCAATGATACACATAATTGATTCCAAACGATTTTGAATTATTTATAAAACTTTTATTTTGTTTAAATTTCATTCAAAAAATCTATTTTTCGATTAATTATCAAATTCAATGATATGATATTTTTAAGAGTTATTCGTCTCAAATTATCATAATTTGTTACATACATTTATGATATACATTCATATTCATTTGTGAGGTGTATATACCTCCCTTTGAAATTTTATATCACTTAAATCCTAATTATCATTAAATTTAATGTATAATTTGATCTTATTATCTCATGGGGATTGATATTGAAGAGTCACCAAAATGGAAAACGAATTATGTCATAATCTCCATTGTTTCAAGATTATTTATGTTCAGGGTTCATTTGGACTAAATAATGGGATCTTGTTACCTTTTACCTCATATATTATACTATCCTCTAGTTATGATTTTTTGGCATTTTTAATTTCATTTACCCCCTTATGAATCAATGGAACATCAATAAATTCATTTTTATGTTCTTTTGATGTTTTATTTTCTTTTTAATCACGTATAATTATCATTCATATCCATGATATCTAAAATGTATTAAAAAAATTAATTTACTAATTATTACTGAATTATTAATACCATTTTACATGATATTTTACCATTTTTATAAATAATTAAAAACTAAATTTCCCGAAATTTTCCAAATGGTTCAATTTTGACTTCCTTTTCCAAAATTTTTAAATGAATTTTTATTTTTATCATTTATTACATGAATGTATTTTACCAAAACCATTTCAATTATTTTCCTTGAGTTTTTATTTATATTATTCAAAAATAAATTTCAATAAAAATTATTATCACAATGATTTTTGTTTTATTATTTTTTATTTGGGATTTTCAAAATAAAAAGGATATTTTCCTAAAAAATGTTTTTGGTAAAATTTAATGGAATTTTCATTTATCATCATCAAAAAACATTGATGTTACTTATTTTACAATACGAATAATTTTTTAATTATATCATCTTTATTATTTCTCTGTATGGATTATTATTATTTCAATGATATTTTTATATAACTCATTTCTTTTCCACAGTTTAATCATGTTTTCATGATATTATTATGGAATATATTCCTTTTCCATGGGTTACAAATGTTTCCATGAGATTGATATGGAACCTAGGTTTTCTATGGATTAATAATGTTTAGAAATGAATAATGGTTGTTTAATGAGTTTTATTATGACATATAGTCCTTATGTACATTATTCATGTTTTGGTTATTGAGAATTATATACACTGGTTTTTCCAATACAGTACTACGTGAGCCTGATATATCGTTCATTATGGGATATCCTAGATAATGATAAATGAAATGGGTAATGATTAGTTCTTATAGATAATTATATATGAAATTGGTAATATGGTTATTCTAATTGTAAGGTTTCTATATCTTGACTATGATTAATATGTTCCAGGATACAAATAATTTTTTTATTGTTGATATGGGTTATAATAGTTTCTATAGATCTATATCCTTACCACATGGTTCATAGTTAGTGATTCTGAACACTCCTTCATTTGTTACTGGATTATTCAATGTTTAAAATGTTTTCATCATGGTATGTATGATTATGAATATTCTTATGTTATTCTCATGAACTTTTAATATGTCATCATACCATTATTATCTTCTTCTTCTCACTGATGACATTAAATCTTTAATGCATATGTTTACACTTCCTAAGCATTTTAGCTCATCCCTTGTATGTTTCTTTTTCTAAATTTTATCAAGAATTTTGTTTAATGATTTATATTTATAAATTTTTTATAAATTATAATGGTGAATTAATATGAAATAATAGATCTTTTTTATATTGGATAAATTCCTATATAAATCCATGGGTATTGTTTTAATAAGTGTTTTCCAAATTTTCTAAATAAATAAAATTTAATGGTAATAGAGAATATATTTGATACAAATTTTAATTTTGATTGTGTATTTTTTGGTTGGAGAAATTTGGGTAACCATTAAAAGGATAAATTACCAAAATTTTACTATTATTATAATAGCACCGGATTCATGAGTGTGATTACATGGATGTTTTATAGATCGTAATCTAGAGTCATTAAATTAATCATGAAAGTTCAAAAGACATGAATTATAATGAAAATAAATTTTTTTAATATATGATATCAAAATATAGGAATATAAATTTGGGAAAAACATAATATTATAACATAATTTAGATTTATATATAGTGAAAGATCCACTCATTATGTTAAGTACATGAAATCATTCCCTCTCATAATATTCTGTGCATGAAAAAAATTCCAACTCATAGTCTTATGAACATAATACTATGTCCAAAAAACCCTTTCTCATTTAACCAGTTATATACATAACCCTATGGAAATCACAACAGGACCACACATATGATTGTGAACATGAAATATGGTTCACCAATAACATAATTAAATCATGAGTTATGCATATGTAATCTATTAATTTGAGGGATATATAGGTTACACCAATATGATAGTAGAAAAAATATAGATCAATACTAGTTGATCATAAACCATTAATAATAGCATAACCCATATCAAAGAAATGGGTTTCATGAACATTTCATCGTAGCATGATATTTGGAAAAGAAACATGTTTCAAATCATATCATCAAAGCATAACTCATGAAAAAGGAAAGTGTTTTGTAAACATTTTTTCATCATATTCATAAAATATAAAGATAATTAATAGGGATGGATTCATTGGATCATATTCTAAGTAGATCATAAGTACAATTAGGGTTGTTTTCATTGATTAATTTATGTTCCATAAATAGATCATTTAAAAACCTGTTGATAATAACCATTCAACATTGAAAATATATTTTTAAAATATAAAAATAACAAAAATATTACTTAACGTTTTTTATTTTAAAATGAATATAAATTTCTTTAAGGATTAGTTGAATAATTTATCTATCATGGTTGTATTAATTACTAATTATGTCATGAACATTAAAACAAAGATTCCTTTAAATTTTTTGGTAAAATTAAAAATACCTGATTTGGAAAATGACAAGAAGTATCCTTTTAAATATTAAAAAATTAAATAAATGTTTAAAATTAAGCTAATTAATTAAAATGAAAATTAAAACGTTCTTGAATAAATTTTTTGGAAACAAGGATATATAATAGAAATGATTTTTGGCTGAGGAGAGAAATAATGTTGGTTTTTCCACAAAACATTATTTTTGTCGTTTGACTACATAAAGAGAGGATAATGAAGAAAAATTATGTAATCTATTGTAATAAACATATTAAAAGAAAAATAAATAGTTTTTTAATATATATAGTATAATATTTCATCATTATAAGCATAATCATAAATAATTTTGATGAACAATGTGATTTGTAACATAAAAGCCATACAACTTTGATAACATTTCATCATAAGCTCCACATAATAATAAACCCTATATGGATATTTATACCTACAAATTTTCATGAAATTAATCATAAAATAAATTCCTGGGAAACATATGTACCATACATAAGAAAAAAGTTGTGAATATGGAAACTGTCCCACACAAATAAAAGTGAGAACAAAATCCATTACCTCAGGTATCATCTTTATTCATACATATTCAAAACCACATTTATAATAGATGTAGGTTTATTATAATCTATTATAAAACCATATTAGTATTTATATAACACATATTATTTACTTAAAACAATTTAATAAACTATTATTAACAAATCTATGATGAAATCGTTGATCTGAGTGATATCCATATTGTTTTTCCTGTATGTTTTGACTTTGAATTTTCATTCATTGTTATTTGATATTGAAAAATTAACATATAGAATTATAAAAATGATATAAATGAAATTTATAATAATTTTATACATATTTATAGTCATCCCTAAATTTTATAGATAAATACATGAATTACACTATTCATGGAGGCGGTTGGTCATATGCACGCATGAGGGTTATTTTCACTTTTTAAGGTATAGGAGGAAAGAAATGTAAATAATAATTAACCATAAAAAATCATTAATATATATATATATAATATATTTATTAAATATATCTTTATTACCATCTATGTAATGTGGAAATGAAAAGAAATTCCCATCTATTCGGGGGTAGTCTGCACATACACCCGAGCGATGTTATCATTTTATAGTGGATAAGAATGTAAAAGGTAGATTAAATATTATAATTAAATAATTATAATAATTTCAAAAATATAATATGTAAATATTAAATGCATAATTATATCCGTCCCATAGAGGTAGTGATGGAAAACTAATTGCATCGACTATTGAGGTGATATTCCATCGTACACACAATCGACAGTTTCAATTACCATTTTATAAAGAGGATATGAATATATTTTTTTAAATTATCATAATAAAATAATATAAAATTTTATGTGATATTATTATTATCTTATCATATTTGGAAAGAATAATGGAGGTGGAAGAAGAAATAAAATTAAAATGATCACTTAAGAATGAGATAGCTTCATCAAATGACCTGTATAGGTTTGCACCGAATGAATTATTTGGAGAGTATTGCTATTAAAAAAAGAATTTTTTTAAATTTTAATGGATTTAAGGAACATATTTTTTTTATTCTTTTCATAAAAATTTCTCTTTATGTTTTTTGTTTATAAGAGAGGGGTTCCATTTATAACCGAGGGAGAGGAAAAACATGGCTTTTTTAAAAGGAAAAGTTAGAACCAAGATGTACACATACTAGAAGGATAAAAAATAGATCATTATAAAACCATAGATGAGATAAGGTTGAAATATATTTATAAAATATGAATTTCACATGTTTATATTTCATTTTAACCCTTATCCATTTATTTTAACCCTTCAGCAAATCAATTTTAACCAAAACCACATTAATTAATTTTTACTATTTTTACAATTAATTAAGTCCAATAATTAAATTTAAAATATTATATGATATAAATTATTATGAATCAAAATATTTCATTCATTTTTCAAAATCAGTCTTATTTAACATTCAGAATTTCATTTTAAATATACCATATCAATCATGATGAAAAAACCAGTTTCATAAGGAAAATTCTTTACTAAGTATTAGTAATTTTTATATAAAAATAAACCAAATTTGATTTGTAATGAAAAAAATGGATTTATTCTAATAAAATTTAATTAATTTTACTTATAATAATATTTTAAAAAATAATTATTAATTTTATATTCATAAATGGAAAAGTCATATTTCAATAAAAATATTTATTTTCCATTATTATCGAAAAATTTAACTTTTCAAAAAATTATAAAAAATAATTATAAGATAATTTTTACATATTGATTTTGAAAATTATAATTATATTCTAATTTTTTTTATTATATTGGATGTTGGCCTCCGCTAGTGTTAATGGTGACAAATTATTCTTTATTAAGTTAAATCATGTTTCATTAAGTTAAAATATGTTTATTCATGTTTACATATTTTTATATATAACTATAATATATTATGTTATGATTTTACATCATAAGATCAGTTAGACATTTATAACAATTTATCAGTCACCTTTAAGGTTGAGTCACCATTAAGGTGAACACACTTTCACAATATTAGAGATATCAATAATTGTATAATATCCTCTGAGTATGAGTTACCATTGATATGGACTTTCATTTAAGATTTATTACTTTTAAATAAACCACCTTTATAAAATATGATGAAATATGAAAAAGGAAAAGATAATATTACACAACTCACAATCCACATCCTCTCATAACTTTCACAAATCATGAGTCACCATATCATTAATCTACCGACATAGTGACTTACATATATCCATATATTTAAAATTTATGAGTTACTGATATCTTGAGTAACCATCATGTGGACCTTCCTCTAGAGCGACTTACCATTCCAGATTCACCAATAATTGACTCACCGATCCAATTTTCAATATTCCTTAATTATGAGTCACTTTTCCTAGTCACCGATCTGATACACTATTCCATGACACTGATCTATGACACCATTCAGAGGAACTAATCTGAGACACCATGTAGAGTCACCGTTTACAGAAACCATAAATTATTATTTTTTTCATTTGAATTAAATTTATTTATATCTTCTATATTTTTTAAACATTGTAAATATATTTATTTTAATTACATTATTTGTATTTTATAGAAAACAGTTAAATTTATGAAATACTTCAGTGCGAGGTATGATGAACCATGATATGATCAGGATAATACTAGTTTTGGGAAGAAATATATAAAGAGAATACATGAACAAAGATAAAATATCCTAAATAGATCCCATTTTGTAAAGTTGTGTAAATGAGTTAAGCAGAAGAACTGATAGTTGTGGATGAACAGCTGAGAGCTCAAACCGAAGAACACATTGCAACAATACACTAAGAAAGGAGAAAAAATCATTGATTACATCAAAACCTCACTTGAAATATTAGAAATTATCTATCACAATGTTCTATTTTTCTATTTGTTTCTGAAATTTGAATCAAGATGAACTTGAACATAACTTCCAGAAGTCATAGGATGAATTTACAATCACACAGAGCCTTCTAACTCTATTATAAATATATTTTATCAACTTATATACCACATTTACAATTCAAATATTGTTGGACTATTTTTTCAATGAACACACTATCTCTTGTGCAAAACTAGAATATACAAACATATATTCACTGCCAATATTTTACACTTTACACTTCAACAGATAAGAGTGGAAGAGGTCCATGTGTGGCAAGATTTTTTCCAATCCTACTAAAACCATGAGAGTGGTCTAGTTGACCATGATTGTTGTTAATGATTTTGTTTACCCCGATATTGGGTGTTGATAAATTTTTATATATATAAAATTGTTGGTGGTAGGTGATCACCAAGCGGAGAAGATCAACTATCAGCTTGACATTAAAACTCTTTTAAATTATGATATGTTATTTAAAGAGTATTTTTATTCATTTCTGTTTATTTAAATATGAAAACTTATCATTCTCTAATAGTTAATCTTAGATAGTTTTTATAATAGAGAATTCATTAGTACATTTTTTTTTCAAATGTTAATGTAATAATAAATATTATATTAACTGAGAACTAATCACTCTTTGATAAATCACTCCAATAAGTAAATCTGTTATAAAATGTTCTTTTATTTTATTGGGCCATTTTTTATAGTAAATTGGTGACCTTTTTAATATATATTTTTATAGAAATTCTTATAGGAACTCAATTCACCCACTTCTATGTGTCCTACTCTATCCAATTTTTTTATCAATGGTTTAGTCTTTTTGGGTTTCATGGTTTTCAAATATTTTGAACTGTGATTTTAGTTATGTTGTAAAGATCTCAAATTTTCTATTAGTTAAAATTTAGTAGTTATTTAATGTTTTTTATTCTTTAATAGGGATAAGAGATAGAAAGGTTCTACTACCAATTAACCTCTCTATTTCAACGGAACAAATTATTCTTAGTGGAAAATAAAAATGAAAATTTATTTAGAAAGCATGAGTTTGAAATATTTTATTTTATACTCGATGAAAATATAATTCATAATACCAATAGAGACACATGGTATGACACAAATAAGGTTTCCTGTAATAATAATAATTACACCGATATGAATTCTATATATTTTTCTCTAATTGTGATGTATTTAATATGATATATATATGTGTATAATGACCTTTAATATTTTGGATAATTTATCTATTTAACATGAAGGAACCTTTAATTTTATGTAAATTATGTTTAAAACATATTATATTAAATATGATAACAGAAAAATGAATCCTAACACAAATATTTATAATATGTACCTCATATTCAGTGATATTGTAATAAAAAATGATATCAATGTGAAATACATTCACTGCAAAAGAAAACATCATGTAAATCATGATACGTCTTCGTCAAATGTGGATAGGGATTGAATTATCATTTATAAAAACATGAGACATTGATGAAATACCTCTAAAAATTTTATAAGAAAGTAAATGATGTAAGAGTAAAAGATAATGGTTAATAGAATAGATGATTAGAAGATTAGAAGAAAGTCAATGGATTTCAAAAACACTGCATCCAAGATAAAATAAAAAATTCAAATTACGGTTGAATGTTCTAGAAATAAAGATTCATCAACCGATAGTGATGAGGAAATGAATCAGCTAGATAGTAGAATTAAGAAATTCTACAAAAAGTATATGGTTTATAAAAACTCTATCAATAGATTGAAATTTGATATTAAAGGTTCATAAAAAATTAATAGAAAATAAGTGATAATAAAAATGAGATAGTATGATATGAATGAAAATGAGAAGGAATTATGAAGGCTAACTATTCGCAACTAAATCATATGTCAAAATATGAGTAAAATTATAGAAAATAAAATAAGGTTATGAAAGCTACTTGGAGTGTTTTTGAGGGCATCTCTAGTGAATCTAAATAATCTCATGAGAGAAATGATTAAAAATAATTATTCTGATTTATGATAAAAAACTTTCAAGGATACCCTCGTATCTCTTATAAAAAAATTATTATTATTCTAGAGATGAATCTAAATATGAAAATCCTAAAAATATGATAAAGAAATAAAATTTTTAAGGCTGCAAAATTTTTGATGATACATGAAATGAACTGAAATATTAATATAAGACTCTCCAGGATAAATATGCTTTATATAATACTATTAAATATGAACTCACTATAGAAAATGAAAATAATTCTCAACAACTCAATGAGAAGACTGAACACAATCATTCTAATGAGAGCCTAAATAATGTTGTTAAGAGATTTTAAAATTGAAATGATAGATTAGTTCAACTCTTTGGAAAAATGGTTGCTCAAATACATATTACATACATTTTTCATGAAACTGGGAAACATAATTTTTTTTGAAAACAATTTTCTGTTCAAATATAGAAAATTTAGTTTCATGCATAGATCTAAAATTTTTTTAGCTTATTCCAACTGTAGAAAATCCTTTACTTCTTCTAACTATTTTTCACCTAATGACTTCTATTTCTATAAAACCATACAAACTAATTACATGAATCCCATGATTAAAATGTGGGTTCCTAAATATGTAATTACTAATATTACTCTACTTAAGAATATATGGTCACCAAAGTCTTTTCTTATTGAAACTATTTTTTTGGAAATATATTTGAATAGTTCCTGTAATAACATATGTTACAAGGATATCAAGTTTTCAAGATCTGTGATGGGGGAATAATCTAACATAATGAGCCACATAATGATTTGTTATGGACATGTCACCATTGGTGATAATGTAAAAGGTGAAATTTTTGGACATTGCGAAATCAGAAACAATATTTCAGTTTTAATTTCTAATGATATTTTTTTGTTGGTCTAATGTAATATCTTCTTATTTTTTCATGGATATGTGATTATAGATTTCATGATAGATTTGAAAACTATTATTTTAATATTCTACATTATAATAATTATTTAGTCATCACTTATTATAGAAATTAAAATGTTAATTCTATTAACATCAATTATTTAGTCTATCAGAATGTTTCTTTCTTAAATGATTTCAATGAGTCATAGATCTGACATTAGAGACTAGGCCACTATAACATTCACTCACTTATAACTCATACTAGAAAAGTATTATTCATACATATATCTAAACCAGATGTCTTTAATTATAATGTCTATAATACTTGACAAAAAAGAAAAACACAAAATATTTTCCAAACCAATGAAGTAAGTTTCATCTTCTCAACCTATTAAGTTGGTTCACATGGATTTATTTGGACCATCTGCAGTTTCATTTTTAAATTTTATGCACTATGTACATGCTGTAATGTATGAATTTTCAATGTATACTGGGACATTATTTTTAGTTCACAAATGTGAGGCTTATTCTTATTTCACCAAGTATGCTAGATCAATAGAAAACTTATGTGGACTTAGAATCAAAAACCTTAAGATGTGACCTAGGATGTGATTTTGAATCTCTAGAATTTAAATCATTTTTTTTCAAAAAATGGCAATAGTCATAACTTCTCTTCACCATGGACCCCCCCAAAAAATTAGATTTTTAGAAAGGATAAATCAAATATTCGAAGGGATATCCGAGAATATACTTAATGAATATAATCTATATATTTATTGTTGGGAAGAATAATGGAATACAACATTCTATATAATCAATAGTGTATTAATTAGACATATCTTAAAGAAAATATCATTTGATATCTCTAAGAATTGGAAACCCAAAGATAATTACATCAATGTTTTTTGAGGAATAGTCATTATTCTCCACAAAAAAGAAAATCATTACAAATATTCCTCTAAGAATGATTAAGCAATTTTCCTAGGCTATTAAATCTATAGTAAAACCTATAAAATCATTAATAAGATATCCAAATTTGGTAAATAAAATATGCATGAAAAAATTTATGAAACATATCCACATGAATCCAAAACCACTATCGAAAATATTGAGGAAAAACTGTCGAATGTATAATTAAATTCTAAATCATTAGATATTTTTATTAGACATGATGAAAAATCTAGCTCTAGAAAAACTCTAAATTCTGATCAACAGGAAACCAATCCTGGAGATGAACATGATGTGACCATCCATTCTTTATAAAGATCTTTTAGAACTCTTAAAACCCATCCTATATATATTTTTGTCAGAGACTTAGACAAAGGAACACATACTAGATATTATCTATAAAATGAGGTTGAACATCCTATATTGTTTTCACAAGAAGAACCTAAAAAACCAATGAATCAATTAATGATTAATTATGGATTATGGATATGCAAGTAGAATTATACAAATTTGAATGAAACAAGGTATGTAAAGTTGTTGATAGATGAAAAAGTACCATTACCATTGGAATTAAATGGGTGTTTCAAGATAAAGCGGATGAAGTCGACACTATATTGAGGAACAAGGCTAGATTAGTTGAACATGGTTTTAGACAATATGAAGGAATAAACTACGAAGAATCATCTCCACCTATGGCCTGACTTGAATCCATTGGATTACTACATTCTTATATAGCACATACGAATTTCAAAAATTAAGAATTGGATGTCAAAAGTGAATTTATTAATGGTAATATAGTTGAGTATTTTTTTGAACAACCCCCCTATTTTACAAATCCACAATTTCCAAATCCTGTTTTCAAATTAAAAAAATATTTTTAATTTTTAAAACATGCTCCAAGAGTTTTGTATGATAATCTAAAAACATTTCCAATTTCTATAGTTTTTTTCTTAATTTATAGATAAAACAACTATTTTCATAAAAATAATATCTAACTATTTTTTACCATTCCAAATATATGTTGATGATATTATTTTTGTATAATTTTAATATTCATTAAGATTTTAATTTCAAAAAATGTTTCAAAATTAATTTGAAATGATAATAATTGGTGAAATAAAATTCTCTCTTGGATTTCAAAATTATCAAAATAAAGATGGTATTATTTAAAAAATATATATATACACTATATATTGTTTAAAATATTTTATCTTGGATAGAACTGAATGTTGTAATACTCCTCTGACCAACACATTTAAATTTGATATTGATGACGATGGGAAATCAGTCGATCAAAACAATAACAGATGTATTATTAGAATTATTCATTACTTAACTCCTAGCTGAACTGATATTATGATTAGTGTTTGTATGTTCTCTCATTTTCATGAAAATACTAAAGAGTCACACCTTCTTGTAGTCAAAAGATTTTTCCAATACCTCATATATACTACCAATATAAGACTATTATAATCGATAGGTCAACCATTTGAAATATTTTATTATTATGATGCTTATTTTGGTTCATGGAAGTTGGTTAGAAAAATCACCTCAGGACCCTATCTATCTTTGGGAAACTCACTAGTTTCATGATTTATTAAGAATAAAAATTCCACTATTTTATATACAGTAAAAGATGAATACATAGTTGCTATATGTTGTTATGATAAAACTTTTTTGATGAAACGGACTTTAAAATACTATGTATTTTAATTTAGGCATCCCCAAATAAAATGTGATAGCACAAGTGCTATTGACATTTCTAAGAATCCAATTTCACATTAAAGAATAAATCTTATTGATTTTATATATCACTTTTTGAAATATCATTGTGATAAAAGGAGAAATAAATCTTGAATTCATTAGTACATAACATAATCTTGAAGGTATTTTTACTAATCCATTATATTATGAGAGAATGAGTGACATCAGACAAGAGCTTGGGTTGAAAAATTTTGGGTGACTCGCCATTGAGGACTTACTAGTTGATGAATCACCATTGATGACTCACTGGTTGATGTCGAACCATTGATGAATCATTGTAGATGAATAACCAGTTATGACTCACCTTTGATGACTCATCATTGATGATTAAATGGGTGAGGAAATACTATGGACAAATCATTTGATGATGATCCACCAGAGACGAGTCACTTTTGAGACACACTGATGACAACTCACTGATAGGAATCACTGTTCATTACTTATTTTTTTCTCATTAAAACATATAGTCACTATTTTATTTATTTTATTTCATTTTATATAATATTTGTTATTTCAGATTTTGAACTCCCTATAGGATTAAAAATGAATCAATCCAAATAATTTCTCAGTTACTCTACTCTTTAAAGTGGAAGTTTTTCTACAAAACCACTACTTCGTTATTAATTCAAACCAACCCCTTTTAAATGGATTGAGAAAAGTGTCTCTTTAAGTGATATCTATATGAGCCTCATCCATCATAGAAGGAGAAGGGTGAATCGAGTTATCCTATACCCAACCATGTTAGCCCAAATATTTCTAGATGAATGATCCTTCTAGAAAAATAAAATCAAGATGGATGGATCTTATCAGATAAGTCTCTTATACATAATTTATTATAGGAACAAGGTTGGTTTCAATGGTTTTCCATCAACATGTGGCCTCATTATCCCAATCTATGTCATTATTTTTGTCTATATGTGGATCTTGTTCTTGAGGGCAGTGTTGAATTTTGGTTCATGTCTAGAATAGATGTAAAAAAGTGTTTCATATTTTTCAAGGTAGTGGGATGAATGATTGACTGTACCTCATAAATTACATTTGAAGACTATCATGGTAGTATTCATCATGAAAGTGATATTTTTAATCATGAAATAGACTTGACTGAGCTGACCCGTGATCGAATAACCATAAGACCTATACTAACTAAACTGGATAGGGAATACCGATTACCGTTTATGATTATTTTCTATCAATTGTTTCCATGGAAATGATATTTTTTCTCTTTGATGTATAAATATGTTTATCTTTTTTATCTAATGATGCAAGGAAAAATGATCAACATATTCAAATATCCTATAGTTCATATAAATGAAATGAAATATCATTATTCTATTTCAAACTCTCTATTCTATTATATGTGTATTTATAACTTGTTAAAGTCTAAAGGAGTGGTGAATTATGTTAATGAGATTATCACAGAGTGTGATGGATTCTATATTACCAATTTTATATGTAAAAGGATAATGAGAAGCTAGAATCCCTAAAAGAGATAGTGGGTAAAAGATAATGAGAAAATCTATGAAGAATTCAATCATATTCAACACCCCACAAGACCGAATGATATGGTTTCCCATGGTTTATAACCAGATCAGGTTGTGAAGTATTAGGATAATGAAGAATATTATGTTGAGGTATATAGAAAAACGTAATATCCTTTTGATGATTGAAGTGATCCTAACATTGTAGGAATCCAATAAGGAATTACATATAGAACACCAAACCCTCCAAAAGCTCTTCCAAAAAAATAATGAATCATATATGATGATGATGATGATGAGATAATATAAGATAATAAGGATTTTGAATATTCTTGTCGAAGTGGATGTGACAAATAATAATAAAAAAATGAATTAGAGGAAGAAAATGAAAATCTGGATGATGATGAAGAAGAATAAAAAGAGAATGGTGAGGAAGAAAGTGATGCAGATGAAGAAAGATAAGAAGAATAAAGTGGTAAAAAAATGTAAAAATGGGTGGATATAATCTAATTTTTTATAATAATGGACCTACTGTATAACTAAAAAACTATATTTTACCCAGTTTAGTGTAAAATTACTGATTTTAGAACCTAAAAAGGATATAAAGTCAGTTTTAGTTGAGGAAGATGTTTCTGATGTTTAAGTGAAAGAATAAATTTATGTTCATAAGAAATCACCTATTGAGTGGGTGAAATTATCTCGAAGAGTTAAGGAATCTAATATCACCTGTTTTTATGTGAAAAAAATAGATAAATGGGATAAAGAACTTGGTTACATCATGTTGTTCTTGAACTATTCACATTCTGATGATGAATCAGATCTATTAGTGGCTCCAACTGATACTCCTACTCCTCCAGTTGTATATTTTTAATCTGAATATGTGATTCAAAATGATTTTAATATTTTTAAAGATTAATTTTGATTATTTTTTTGAGAAAATTTCTGACCTCAACTAGCAATATAGTCACTTCTTAGTGAATGTGACGTTGTTATGATTTTAGAAATAGTTGTCTTGTACATTCTACCTCAAATGGTTTCGGAGATTCAAGAAGATATATTGGAGAATAAAATATTGAGTGATGAGATAGATTCCCTCATTCACGATGTTAAGGTAATATATTCTATTTATATATATTATTTGTAAAATTTTGTAAAAATACTAAAAGATACATCCTTTGATGATGGTACACCTCAGCCTTATGCACTTGACCTGGATATTTGAAGATCAATTATTATAATAGAATTAAAAGGTACATCCAAATCTATTGCTACACCGATTGAATCCATTAATGTTTAAATATCATATTAGTGATCAATGAATAACTACATATTATGACGGTTAGTTTAGATCAGGAGTGCTTAAAAATAATTAGATGGAACAACAATCATATGCATGACGTGAAAAGGTTTTACATGAAAGGCGGCACTGCATATCAAGAAGAGATTAAAATGTAAGTAGATTTATAATTTAAATCTATTTAATACAAACATAAATTGGATAGTAATTTCAAATACTTGGTTGATAATTTGAGGCTATGTCTATTCACATTATCCTTCAATGAACAATTCAAACAGCTAAAAGAGAGTACTCCATCCCTTCATATGTTCATGGATAAAAATGTTTTGAGACAAATTTGGATGATGAAGCTTTCATATTCATGAAATATTTTATTTTATTGTCATCTATGTTTGGATAGAATGTAAATCACTTTATATTGTATATGTGGGTGATAAAATACAAAAAAGTTATAGTATATTCCATGGGAATCAGATGATGAATTTTTAATTTTTATTTCACAAATATTAGAAGTAGTTTGGAGAATTTATAATGAAAGAGTTATGAAGGAAAGGGGGTGAAAGGATGATTTCAATCAGCATGGTTGGTTTTGCAGAAGAAGGTTTCTAAGGTATCCAAATTTATAGTGTTTTCAAAAACATAGAAAAGGCATGAATTTGGAAAAGATGGTCTTCATTAAGTTGATATCGTGAGGACATGAAGAATGATTAATTTTTTCTTCGTGATTATGAAAAGCTCTATAAATGGCTGGGGAAAGGATAATTGTAGGAGATATTTGTAACAGTGATGAAGAATGATCATTTCAGTTTCACAAAGGAAGAAAGATCATCACGGTGGAGAAACCTATTTTATGGAATGCTTCGTGATTACAATGAGCTTTGCGAATTTAGAAAATATCCATGGTGCTTTTTGAAACCGAGTGAATTTCAGAAGAAATTTCAAAGCTCTAGGATTTGGTGCTGATGTGGCACTAAGGTGGCTAGATGGTTCTAGAGTTGGTTGGAAAATCCTATAAATAATCCTCTACCCCCTTGATAAAAGTATAGAAATCTAAAAAGAATATTCGAGCTCTCTAATTGTGAATAAGGATCATGGAGGAAGGAATATCTATGAAGGAAATGGGTTCCAAAAATGAAAGGAGCTTTGTAAAGAGATGTTGAGTTGTGTGAAAGAAGTGAAGTTTGAAAAGTCCAATCTATGCTCCAAAAAATAGTGAGCTTTTTGATCTAGTATGCTCTAAGAAATAAAGTGATTTTCGAACTAGAGTGCTCTGTGAAGCAAGGAGCGTCACGAAGGAGCTCTGCAAGATGAGTATTTGAGTACCCAAATTATGTGATAAGTTATTTCAACTGGATCAAGATATGATTGGGGTATATAAATAAGTATCATTACAAATTCCATGTAGTTCATATCAGCTTCTACATAGGAAAGAGAATATTTTTTTCAAAGATCATATTTGTGAAATTTTGTCAAGAAACACAGAGATATTGTATTACCCTATCTATTCTACTAGGGTGAACACACACTTTAAGATTATCTACCATGTGATACACGAGTCAAAGGGAATATAATACCAATTTTAATCCTCGTCAAAGGATTATCTATTTACTGTATTATGTGGTATATGATTATCTCAATACTATACCATGTACTAAATACTCTCATATAGAATTTAACCTTGTAAATTATTATGTTCTTGTGGATTTGTGTTTGGATAATGTTTATAATGGAAGGAGATCCTTATCATGAGACAAATATTTAAGGTATTTCATTATTTTATTGGATGAATTATCATATCTGGAAAGACATAATGATGCCTTATCTTATGTCTCTTGGATATGATGTTCTTGAAACTACAATAGTTTTATTTTCTTCTATAGATGAAAAGGATCATATTACACATGTCAATAAGATGGATAATGAGAATGATGGATGGGATAAAAATTCACTACTCTTATCTCTTTATGAGAGAGAATTTTTAAGAGTGAAAGGTGTCGCTGAAGCCAAAGGAATATGGAACAAACTGAAAAACATATATGAACTAAATCAAAACTAAAGAAGGAAAAACATCAAATCTGGAGACTAATGTATGAAGACATAAATATGGGTGTACCTGAATCTGTTGGTGTTTTCTTTATTTGGATAAATTACATTGTTAGTTCAATAAGATGTCTTGGTGAAATGTTAGAGGTTCCTATAGTTGTTGAAATGATTTTGAGAATTCCTACTAAAACATCTGATTCTAATGATTCATTACTAGAAGACTGAGACCCTGACACACTAGCTCTGGATGAATTTCATAGCACTTTCATGACTTCTGAAATTATAACGGATAAGAATATGAAGAGAAAAGAAAAATCTAGTTGTTAAATTTCTTTTATGGCTATGACGAATGAGAATTCGAATAAAATTATTATTGAAGATGAGGCATGTGAATATGACTCTGAAGATGAGTTATGTCAAAATTTTGATGAAATATTTTCTTTGTATTCTAAAAATGTTAAAAGATGCATAGAGAAATACAAAGGTGAACTCCCTTTGAAATGTTTTTAATATGGATCAGCTGGCCACTTTGTGGATAATATCCCTAAAAAAGGGAAATATGAAGAAGGTGATAAAGAAGAAAGAAGACCAAGAAGGTTATGGAAATAACATGGTGAAAAAGATAAATATTCTAACATAGGTAAGGATAAATGTTTTTCAAATAAAAAAGAAGTATCTTTTTGTCAAAAAATGAAGTTGATGATGATATCGAGATAGAATCTGAAACAATTTGCTGATGAGAAAGCTATAGAGAGTTCTTTTTTAACAATAGTGAATAATGAATATTATATGAGCATTAGATCTAATGAATAAGAAACTCAACTTAAACAATATCTGAAATAAGAGTTGAAGGAATTTTTTTAGAATGATCAGAAGTCTTGATAAGTAAAATGGAAATTAAAAAATACAAAATATTAATTAAATAAACATGATGTTTTTCTTGATGATGAATCAAAATTTTAAAAATAGATTGACGATATAATGAATTCTTTTTAATGTGAAACGAATCATAATGATCATCTGTATTTAAATATAAAAAAAAGAAGATGATTTGGAACTTTTCCAACATAAACCATCAAAAACTAGGTAATGGAACAAAAGGATAAAAAACATTGTTACAGATGTTGGTGAAAGATATTCTATGAATTAACCTAAGAAGAATCAACAAAACGTACCTTAAAAGGTTGAAAATAATAATGGAACGGGTTATGATAAGAATGATGCTATAAATGCTTCATATGTGGTCATGTTTGAAATACTAAATAATCAGAACTGTCTGAAAATACTTAGTCCAGATAGATTTCTACTACTTCTAGTTCTTGTATGTCTACACAGAAATCTGAGCTGAAAAAGAAAGATAAAATAGAAAATATGAAGGTCTATGGTTAGTAGAGTTTTGGTAAGAATATTTTTGAGAATCATGTTCACAACTCTGGTCATTTTGAATGTTTTAAGGGTAAATATTCATTATATGGGTACTGCTTGTATTATGGTGGATTCAAACAAATGGAATATATGTGTTGTTTTTACTGATAACATTAACACTATTCCGTAATCTTTGAAAGACATGGATTGAGGGGGATTCAATTTTCTCAAGAGAAAAAATATCAAGAGAATGTCTAGAAGATATTTGAGATTGTTGGTGTGAAATTTAAGAATAGGTTCTAACCACTAGAATCTATCTCTGAATGATGTGATCGGACTAGACATCTTAATAAGGGTTATCTTATTGTTTTACCAGAACAAGAGTTTTTTTAAAAATTCTCATAAGACATATAGTTTATAGGCTATGAAATGGTGTTTGGTTTTTATACCATAACACATTAACTTGGCTATGAAGCTGGAGGATGCATAACAAAAAATGTATGAAAAGGATGAACATAAATCTCTTGTTGTTGAAATTGCATTGTAAACTAGGAAAAGAGAACAACCAGGTATCCTTTATTGTTTTAGTTATTCTCATATTAAAGGATAATTAATGTTGTTAAATAATGTTAAATATTTCCAAGAAAGAACGATGCCATTTTGAAATTATGAGTCTCTAAAGATCAAATGTTTTGGATCATCCATAATTGGAAAAGAAAAATGATATATAGGAAAACACTATATGTTGATGGAATGAAACAAAACTTACTAAATGTGTCAAAACACT
The DNA here is from genome assembly GCA_963277665.1 of Viscum album. Lineage (NCBI taxonomy): Eukaryota > Viridiplantae > Streptophyta > Magnoliopsida > Santalales > Viscaceae > Viscum > Viscum album. The sequence continues at coordinate 1,038,333,459 of OY728143.1, read as the reverse complement.
TTTATGAGGGAAAAAAATTCATCTTTCGAAAAGATGGTTTTGTTGTGAAAAATAATGTTGATGGAAATGTAGTAATAAGGGGAAAATGTAGAAAATGAATCTTGTTCCATGTTGGTGAAGTTCAAAACATGGGCTACATGGGTTTAGTGGATGAAAATATGTTGTGGCATAAAATTAGGTGACCCATGTTTCAATGAAACAAGGTAAGATTATCAAATGAGATGGTGTTTGAGATGTTTTTTATTTATAAAAAAGAATATATTGGTGTTGAACTATTTTTCAAAAAATGAAGATCACGTATACGGTGCACATGAATTTTGAACATTGTTCAAAATCACCTTTAGAACTTGTTTATTCGGATATTTTTGGGCCAATAAGAAAACAATTAAAAAATGGAGATAATAATTCATCACAGTAATTGATGATGTCACTCGCATTACATGTGTTATTCAAAGGAGTCATAAGTAGGGTGCTCTAAAAATGATTAAATGTTTTAGATGGAAAGCATAGAAGGAATGTTAGTATTTAGTGAATAAGTTGAGAAACAAAATTGGTGGTGAATAAAAGAATGAATAATTCGAAAATAAATTTGAGAAGCATAGAATTTTAAATGAGTTTAGTTTACCATACAAACCTCAACAAAAGGGGGTTGCTGAAAGAAAGAATAAGAGTTTGGGGGACATGCAGTTAACAATGTTACTTGAACTTGGTCACTCTCATTAATATTGGAGGCAAGACATGAGTACTATTTTGTATATAAAAAACCAATGTTTCTATATGAAAAATTAATATACAACACCATACAAAATATTCTATGAAAAAATTCGATGTCTAAAACTCTTATGAGTTTTTGGGATTCTATGCAATATAAATAGGAAAAGTGGAAGCCTTGGAATTTTTGAGAAAAGGGGAGATGATGGAATTTTTCTTCCATATTCTCTAGAAGGTAGAGGTTATAGATGTCTCAATAAATAATAATGAAAAATTATTGATTCTGAAAATGTGAATTCTGTTGAAAATGTTGAGAATTAAAAGATGTCATATGATGATATAAAATTTGAATAAGATATAAGAAGATTTTTTTTAACAATTCAGATAATGTTTTAGTCTATATAAATCCTACCTAAGAAGATGAATCAGACTTATAAATATCATGTGATGAGGATGAAATTCAAATAGCTCATCATATACTGAGGAAACAAGTGTATGGTCAAAACATTATTGGAGATCAACATCAGATGGTTCAAACAGGAAGAAGAAATATTCATTTTACACACACTTATAATTATTCAAAAGATGGAATGAATAATGTGAATGAATAATTTGAGCATCCAAAATGGATTCAGGATAGTAATAAAGGGAATGATCAGACTGGGTAGAATTATACTTGGGAACTATCACCCATTCCGGGAAACAATAATATTTTTGGTGGAAATTGGGTTTTCTAAAACAAGCTGAATGGAGTGGGTGAAGTGATAAGAAATAAGGAATGATTTTTTTTCAAAGGTTATTCAACAAATTGATGATATTGATTTGTTTGAGACCTTTACCCTAGTGTAAAGGCTAGAAATAATCATAATCTTTCTTTCTATTTCTCTAAAAATGAGTCCACAACATCATTCAAATGAATGTAAAATTTGCACTCTTGAATGGTGATCTTAATGAGCATGGTTAAATTGATGAAACCTGTTGAATTGTTATTGAAAAAGAAGAATATTATATGTAAATGTTTAAGAAGACTTTGAACGGGGAAAAACCACAAAGGATATGTTATTGAAAACATGATATATATATGAGGAAAATGAATTTCAGGAAAGGAACTGTTGACAACAACCATTACATAAAGGAATTCCATCCGTTATCTCTAATTGTAATTTTGTATGTCGATGAAATTATCATTAATGGAAATAATGAAAGATCATGTGAAAGATGTGCTAAAGATAAGATGAAGTTGTTTGAGATGTTTATGTGGGTATAAATGAAATAATTTCAGGGGATTCAAATTTCACAAAAAGAGGAATCACACTTTTCTGCATCAAGAAAAGTATACTAAAGAACGTGGGATTAAAATTTTCAATGAGATATTTGAAACCCAATTCCACAACAATTCTTATAGGAACTATGTTTTCTAATGATGAAGAACATAAGGAAGTTGACCAGAATGTGTTACGAAAGCTTATTTGAAGTCTATTTTATTTTAGAGCCTCAAGACCCTACATAGACTATGAATTTACCTATTGTGCACGATATTAGAGAAATTATAAAGAGAATCACATTTTTTTCTGCTGGAAAAAGGATTATTAGATATATAAAAGGCACAAAAAAACATTGGAATCAAGTATTATGGGTCAAATAATATTGATATGTTTGGGTATTATTACGATTATTGGGTAGGAAATGTTGATGATAGAAGATATAAATCTGTTGGAGTTTTCATTCTAGGGAAAAGTTGTGTTTATTATCATGAAAATAAACAAAATTTAGTAACTCATAGCATAGCTAATGCTGAGGATGTTGATGCTACACAAGCTTCTACCCAACTAAGGTGGATGAAGACTTAGTGGGAAGATCCACTTTTTATGTAAATCTCCATTTTCTATTTGGTTGCAACAATCAAAGTGAAATAAATCTAACAAAAAATACGGTACAATATTCTCATTCAAAACATATTGACACAAAGTACCACCTCATCCAAGTGCATGTGCAGAAGAATGAGTTAACATTGTACTATGTTCCGACATCATAAAAAGTTGCTGATATATTCACAAAACCACTACCGAAGGAACCATTTGAAAAATTGAGGTTGAAAATGGGTGTCCAACCTACTTCTCATCAAATTTGTGTTTTTTGTTTAGGTCCAATCTATCATCAAACCCTTGAATAGTGTTTTCTAGGGGTGAATTATTATAAATATATCCTTATGGAGGCATGCACAAAGGGGGAGTTTTTGTTAATCTATGAAATATGCATGTAAGTGCGTAAAGTATTCTAACTATTTGTTGGAATGGTTATAGAATGGTTGTAGAGTGGTTATATGAAAAAATTTGTTTATTCCTAGAATTTTTAAAAATTGAAGAAGGCTGAGGATGAAAGCCGATGTGATGTGGTTTCATATCCTCATATTTTAGAAAAAATGGTCTTGATTTTAATAATTCTTGTCTCTTAGAATGATTTAACTCACATAGGATTAGAATTGTTCATAATTAATCCATTTCTTAAGGATTCAATGTTCAGTTATTTATAAAGCATGGCTGAAAAAAATCTAAAGGTGGAGATTAATAGGACCATGTTTTTTGATGAAGTTTTTGGATGCATGATGTATTGTATTTTGTTTTCAAGGATGTTTGAGAATAAAGGAAATCACTTCACCTTTATAAATGGATGAGAAAATAAAAATAATTAATAATATATTCAATATTAAATCTGATGATGCTTTGCTGATTTGTATTTCAAACCATTAATGATGAATATTTATAGTGTTCTTCGCTAACACATGAAGTGTATTGATATTATTCTTCATGATTAAGATGATCTTTGTGATTTGATGTGGAAAGAAGCATTGCATGTGAGAATTGTGGTGGTGAAGAAGAAAGAGTATTGAGGTAGCACAAAAAAATAAGGGGCATCACATTGGCATAAATTATTTTATGCAATGATTCATGATTTCGACGAGAATTGTGAATGTAGAATATACCCATGGTGCATTACGAAACAGAGTGAATTTCGGTTGAAATTTCAGAAATTTTCGATTTAGTGCTGACGTGGTGCAATGGTGGCTGGAAGGTTCTGCAGTCTCTGGGGAACACATATAAATAGGTGTACAACCCATTGATAAAAGTAGAGAATACTTATGAAGAAACTTAGAGGTCTTGAATTGCGAAAAAGGTTCATTGAGTATGCAAGATCTACGAAGGTAGTGAGATCTATGAAGGAAAGGAGATTTTTGGTGAGCCTTTGACCGTTGAAAAAGAAGTGAACTTTACCAAGACCAATCTGTACTATGAGAAATAGTGATCTCTACGATCTAGTAAGCTATATGAACTAGAGTTCTTTGCAAACTAGGGTGATCTACAAAGTTGGGAGATTCACGAAGGAGCTCCGCGAGATGAAAATTTGAGTACCCAAATTAAGTGATAAGTGCATTCAATTTGATCAATATATGACTGAACTTTAAGAATAAGTATTATAATGACGTCCAAGTAGTTCCTATCAACTTCTGTACATGAATAAAATATATATTTTTCAAATATAATAGTTCTAAAAGGTTTTCATGTAGAAAAAAGATTCAAATAATACTATTATTTCTAATCGGGTACACACACACTTGAGGATTATCTCTCAAGTAATACACGGGAGATAGGTAATATCATACTCATATTATTACACATAAAATTATTATCTATTTAGTGCATTGTGTGGTGCATTTTTATCTCTATAACATACTAAGGAATATCTACTCTGATTGAGTAGCGAACCTAGTAAATTTATGTGTTCTTGTGGATGTGTGTTAGGATTGTGTTTAGTATGGAAGTAGATCCTTAACAATAGTAAAAGGATTTTTAGTTTTAAAGGAAACATAAAAAGAAAAGATAACATTGAATCACCCATCCCACTCTTAGTGACACTTTGATCCTGACTATATAACATCACAAATATTCATTGATATAGGCAATAGAGAAAGGTGCACAGATAATCTTGGATTTGATCAACCATTTGAGGACATACATGCTTGTTCAGAGTACTTCTATTGTACCACTAGTGGAATTTCCAATTCAAAACATGTCTGAGAATATGCCTTCAATATCCCTCTTCCGATCAATTGATCCATATTTCATAGATGCTATCACTAAAAACATTTTTTCTCCTCTTCCTTCACCCCTTTAACCATTTCCCATGGTTCCAACTCAGGATCATAGTCATTTGAGTCTTCTTATCTATCTATATCATAAAACGCCTCATTCTACTCACATTATTACCTCTACTATGCCTTCTCGTGTTCCCATTCATTATTTGTATACATCATCTCCTTGTGTAACTCATGTTCCCCCATCTGCTATGTCTGATAAAGTAAAAGTAGTCATGGACCATTCATTGTAGAAGATTTTATTTTGGATTGTTCTTTGATAGGAATTCATTTTAATGTTTTTTTCATTCAATGTAAACTATTTTTATCATGAAATGAATTAACTATTTTCTTCATTTATATATTCTTTATCTCTTATTATTTTCTATTTATCATCTAATATTGTTGTTCTCTATTTTGTAATCCCAAATGGTGGAGAATAAGTATGAGATTTATTATTAGTTGATTTTTTTTATATTTTAATTTAATATCTCATAATTTTTATGAATTATTGAGTAGAATATTTTTCTTCTTTACTTTGATCATTATGTATTAAAAGTAAATGAAATTATTTGTGATCATAAAAAGTAGGATATTGTTGGCCTACACTAGTTTTAATGCAAAAAAATCAAGGTTCATTATGTTAAATCCAACATTATTATGTTAAATTATGTTTAATCATGTTTACTTATGTTTATATATAATCATAATCTATAATGATATAATTTTATATGACATGATAGGTTAGAAATATTTGAATCCGTATAAGTCACCATTAAAGATGAGTCACCGTTAAGGTGAACTCATTGTATCCATGTTGGACATCACTTTGATGGTATTATATCAGCTAAATATGAGTTACCATTGATATAGATATTCTATTATAATGTCTCATAATAAAATGTCTCAATATAATCACAGATACTTAAATTTGAAAAAGGATGAGACATTGTTACCCAACACACAGTCAAAAGCCTCTCATAAATTTTACAAAGCCCTATTCACCATCACATCATGCTACAGAAAGAGAGACTTACCGATAATCAATAAGTTCTTAAGAGTGAGACACTAATATCATGATTCATCATCATGTAGACCTACCATTAGAGAAACACACCTTTCCTAAGCCACTGCTACATGACTCACCAATCATGTTTTATGAATACGTTATGTATGCATCACCATCTAAAGTCATCAATCTGAGGCAATGTTCCAATTCTCCAATTTCATACACCATTCCAAGTCACTGATCTAATAAGCCATGCAAAGACACTGTTCAGAGACAACTTGAATTCATAATCTATCACTTAAGGTCAAATTTAATTTGAATGGTAAAATTTATGAAACATAGTACATGTATTTATTTTAATGAAATTGTTTGTATTATGTAGAAAATAATTAAATCAATGTAAGAATACTGTACAAGGTATGTTAAATAATGATATAATCTAGATCATTCTCTTTGCCCACTACAATGTATAAAGTGAATACAAGGTCAAAATGAAAGTATCATGAGTAGAGACAATATATTTAAGTTGTTCACCTGAGAAAAACAAAGGAACTGCTATATATGTACAAACTAATGACAACTCAAACCGAAGATCACTTTTCAGCAATAGACTAAGAAAGGAGAAGAAGTCATCAAGAACATCAATAACTCACTGAAAACAGTCTACAAAATCTCCCACAATTATCTATTTTTTGGTTAGCTTCTAAACTTTTACTCAAGATACACATTAACATAACTTCAAGGAGTCGCAAGTTTCATTTCCAATCACACAGAACCTTCAAACTCTATTCTATTTATTTTTTATATGCTAGTGTGAAACTATTATATTCCAAGAAGTGTCTGTATATATATTCTATAAACACACACTTAATCCTGTGAAAAAATGTAAGACAAATAGATATCATCACAAACCATATATTACACCATAAACTCCCACAAATAATAGTAGACTAGGTTTCTTTGTGGTCAATTTTTATTCACTCCCACAAAAAATGTGGAAGAGGTGTAGTTGACCGAGAAAGTGGTGTTTGTTTTTCTGTACCATATTCAAGAGTGTAGAGAAAATTTTTATTTATATAAATAACTTAGTATTAGGTTATCACTATGTGGAGAGGAATAAGTCTCGTTTTGAGACTCAACCTCTTGTTTAAATTCAACTATGTAATTTAATGTCTATTTTTCTATGTTCATGTTTATTCAAATCTAAAACACCACTTTTATGTTATAGTTAATCATTGATTGTGTTTATATTATAATTTTCATTAACATATTGACATAAAACGTCAATGTAATAATACATATTATTTTAACTAATAACTAATCACTCTTTTAGAAATCACTCAAACAACCAAATCATTTATATAACTCTACTTTTGTTAATTGACACGTTTTCTATTTCAAATTGGGGAACTTTTTAATAAATATTTCTCACTAATTTTTTTAAGGAACTCAATTCACCCCATCTTGAGTGTCATACTCTGACCAATAATGTATAAAATTAATTTTTAAAATATATATGTAAATTGACTCAAACCAACTTCTTAAAGGCAAAAATATACATTTTTAAGAATAAAACATGATTTATTCATATCCCATTAGTATAAAAAACATTTTATGGTTAATTGTTTTTGATTGAATATATAATATATAAATTTAAGTTAAATAATTGTCCAGTAGTTAGTAATTAAATTTATTATTATAAAAAAAATTAGTAACAGAAAACTCTTTTAAAAAAAATTTCTACATTCATTTGACCTTTTTTCATGCCTAATCAATCGATATAAAAATAATTTATAATAGAGATTGTGTAGCACATGAGTCATCGACCAGTTGGTGAGGACTCCTTAAGTGCATCCATGAGAGCTACTTTCACAACCCGGCATAGGTATAATTCTAGGAACTGTAGCATGCACTATAGCATGCACTGTAGAAGGCCCTGTAGCAGCTAGAACTATGCACCTTGGGCCACCGGTTTGGGCTTGGAGTCCTTAGGACCTTTGGGCCACCCATGCCTTCGGTTCAGTAAGTCTTTATGGCCACTTTTATGGCATTAGGTCCACCTCACGGTATTCTGGCCACATGATTAGTGCAGTTTACCACAACAGACATACAAAAAAGGAGCAGCCCTATAGTAGGATTCAGAGAAATTGAACACAGTAGCGTAAACCAAATGGATTTGTTCGAATGAAAGGGTATGGATATGCCATCAAGACCATCCTGTGCTTGAATAAGAATCTTATCCAGACGACCAGGTGAATGTTGAGAGCTACTATCATGATACAGATACTAGGGAGGGATAGTTCCTTGATGATAGTCTGGTTGATTTCTCTAAGGCCTTCATGTCATGTAATCCTCTAAAGCCTACGGGCCATGTAATCTCCTAGCCTACGGGCCTTGTACGGGTTCCCCCTCATCCCTTTAATGGTGGTTTACCAAAAATCAATAAAAATGAAGGCCTTCAGGAGATTTGGGCTATAATATACGTTTTGTAGATCAATTGATTTTCAAAATATAGTTATACATATTCATGCACACCATTCCAACACCTAGGAAGAAACCATCAAATTAACGAATAAAATTTTTATAGTACATTGTGGTTTGTCTAGAACATGGGTTGTGTGTAATGAAATCTATTAATGAAATAAATTTTTCAAAATGGAAATATATTCTAACGTCCTTAGGTGATTAAAATACATTAAAAATATGTTATCAAATAAAAAAAACTCTCCTGTTTTTGAAAAAATAAATATTATGTATATTATATAATGATTTACTCCAATTTATAATTATAATAAATTCCAATTTCACTATCCAATCTCTTAAAATTTTAAAAAAAATAATGTGATACATTTTATCAGTTAATGTATAAATATAATATAAAAAATGGATTTATGATTTTTTGATAAATTAAAATCATTTTTAGTCAAAAACAATTCAAAAAATAAGTAATATTTCTCCTGTAGTGATTACCGTAAGAAAAATGATGAAACCATGTTACAAAATAGTTTAAACTATAATAAAAATAAAGAAAATTTATAATAATAGAGTCAAAAATAAAAATTAGTTTATCAGGAAAAATTCAATAATGCTTTATCATGTGAATATACACTATAGATGACATGAAACATCATCCATAATAATTAATTGTGCTAAAAATATCAATTATTTAATGTATTACAATAATTTATAATTTCTTACTCCAAACTAGTCAATAACTAGCACTATATACCATAATACATAGAAATAATTTTATTATTATTTAAAATAATTTAGTTATAGACAAAAATCACTTATACCCACGATAAAATTCTGTTTAATCAATTGTTTATGTTTTTTTTAGAAATGAATATTATAAAATTCTAAAGAATAAACCCAATAACGATGTTTTTTGGATACCAGTCAAAGTATTTTTTTATGATTTAAAAATTATCTAACAACTCCTAATAATCTTTTAAAAATAGATCTACATACCTATTTTACAAAAGCCTTATGATAATAAAAATATGGTACTATCTACACATGGGCTTTCAAGGAAAAGTGTTTAGTAATGTTTCTAAGATGAAAAATTTATGGACATATATTATTTTAAAATTTTATTTATTTAATAATGAATTTTGGTTAGATGCCATTATAAATAATATATTAAAAAAAATTTCATGTAATTTTGTCTATCTCTAATCACTCTAATATGATCCTTTTAGAATTATCTTATATATTACAATTTAAAACTATTTTAAATATTGCATATTTATTTTTTTAATTATACTTTTAGATGTTCATATTTCCCATTAATAATATTATACAAGGAAATCCAAATTGAGTATTAAAATGATAATTTATAGTCATAATATATCATCATTATGATTCAATGACATGTATTAAAAAAATTAAACACTATTTTATATATATTATACATTAATTACATGATTTAAATATCATTCCACTGAAAAAAATTATATGTTATCTGTTAATAATTTTATGAATAAAATCATAGTTTATATTAATGATTTTGAAATAGATTTCTTAATGAAATACTAATTATAATAGATATAGTATTTCAATACATTAAATAATGTGATGATTTTATTTTGATTGGGATTAAAAATGCAAGTTGATTTATTAATCTGTTGATCCATTATAACTACAATAGTTACGCATTTTAAAAATAATTTTTTTTAATAATTATAATATTCTTATTATAGAGAATGAAATAAAATCACCAAAAACAATAATTTCAACATATAGAATTTCAATTTTGTGGAAGTTTATTCCAAACTTAATCATTACATTTTAATTTTTATATATTAGGCCTAATCACAGAAATCCTCGTATCATTACAAAAAATTGTCTGAAGGAAGATATTTTGGAAGACTATATTTGTTTTCCTATCATTACAATAATGATATCTTAATATTGTTGTGTGAAAATTATCATTTATATAAACAATACCCACCTTATAAAATCATCTACTAATTATACTATTAGCATAATACATAAATAGTATAGGATTATTCGAAAAATAAAATTGAGATAAAAAGGGAAATTCACTATCTAATTTTCAGTGAGTCCATGAGATATGAGAAGCAATGATATCATACTACCAAAATATTAAATCAAATATAGTTTATTAAATGTATAAATTCATATATTATCATCTAGAAAATGTTAATTAATCTTTATAGGTCCACTATTCATTGTTATGATAAACCTAAAAAAGAAAACCTAATATCTTAACACCATAAATTTCCTATATATCTAAATCAATGTATTGTAGTGAAGGTATCATCTAAATTAAACTAGTATAACCCTATTTATTATTAAAATTATATTTTATTATTGCATATTTAATGATAAAGATATATATATAACCATTAAAAAATTTACATGAAATTTATATATGAAATAATTAATATATATATTAAAAAATATTAGTATTTGTTTATTTAATATTATGTTATGAGTATTTTAGTGTTAATTATCGTATGTTTGTGGTTCTTATTATGTGGATTGGATGGATTACTTTTTTCATGAATTAGGTAATGATATCCCAATTCTCAGGTAAAACATTAATTAATAATTATGTCAATTATGGTGGTATACAATGAAAATATTTTTTTGGAAAACGATGGAATACAAATATACTCCAAGAAAAATTGTATACTCTATTATCATGATTTTAGAATATTGTTTCCTAAACCATGTAGCTAAACAATAAAACCCCTAGTTCTAATTAGTACCACCTAAAATGTTCATTTTATAATTTCCCAACTATAGTAGATAAATTATTTGAGAAATTAAAATGTTTTCAAAACTAGATTTTATCTATATTACCATCACCTTAAACACTAACTTCTTTATTATTTTCTTGTGAACTCATTCTTAGATTTCTGTATGGGTGAATTTGGTAACTATCATTAAACTAAAGAATCTTGTTATTGAATAATTGAGAATTTAAAAAATATATTGAAGGTAATAAATGTTAATATCGTTCTTTAATACATAATTAAAATTGATATTTTATAAAAAAATTATTTTATGTCTTTCATTACGAAAAATAATTTTCTGGTTTTCGTAAAATGTAATTTCGATATAAACTTTTATAAGATGGTTTTATGAGCATTAATATATGATAGATTTTTATAATAACACTATAAATATCAAATATGATATTAGTTTCTTTACATAACTCAATGTACATCAATAAATTGTGTTATTATTCATTTTACGATGAAGACATGTCTTATTTTTTCAAAATATCATTAATAAAATTTTAATGGGTGTCTTTTTGGTGTAGATGAGTTTTTTGATAAAACGTTTGTAGGCCACACCAAACATGTATTTGTTAAAATTTATATGTGTTTAACATATTTTTTCAAAGCGATTATTCTTTGTTTTAATGGTCTCATTTTTTTGAGTTAAGATTTGGTCATGAGACGTGTGGTTAGAAACTCATTAGTTTGGTATTGGTGGTCTGTGATGATTTTTAGATACATATATTGAATCACTATTTAATATCATGTGATAGGTATGATATAACTTTTGTTATGATTTTTTTTGAAATTGAGATGTCTTATTATAGTGGTGATGTATTTGGTTTATTACAAAGACTGTAGAAGGTAGGAGATTTTATATTTTGTATGTTAGTCAATTCGTGGGAGAATGAGTTTTGGTTTGAGTTATTTAAAATAATTTTATTTATCAATATAAACATTATCATTAACATCTATTTTTTAAATAATTAGTTACTGATATTGGTTTTGTTTATATATTTTATATGAGATGTCATTCTCTAATTTCCATATTGATATTTATTCTAGTCACCAACATTTTAATCTTGGTGTATATTTAGATTTTGTTTAACATGATGTATGTTTAGGGAGTTTTAATTATCTATATATTATATTTTCCAGACATTAATATACTTTGTGATTGAAGATATACCTCTGATGTATCCAACATGAAATGATTGGAATAGCTCCACATTGGAATCTTTTTTCCTTCCATGTTAATTTCTTATAATGAATACCCACATGTGGGGGTTAATTAAGAGCTTGAGAAAAAGGGTATGGATAGTTTTGGTCTAAATAATGACTCCTTGATTTGTTAGTATAAAAATTGAATTAAAATAATTTTCATGGAATTAGTATATATTAAATAATTTTCATGGTTCATGAAGATTTCATTAGTGGATAATATGTCCTCTCCTTTTTTCCAATGAGCCAGGTTGGTAGGATATCTATGTCATTTTGAATTAATGATTTTAATTTCCTTATATAAAAAAATATGATGCTATTTTTTAAGAACCACCCCCTTTTAGATGTTGGGAAGTATGATAGAATCTATCTGAATCACTATAATATAGTTATTATATAGTCTCCATTTTTAAATAAGAGTCATCATCAATCTAGATAGAGTTTGTAATGAGTTCCCTTCACCATAATAGGATTATAAATCCAACATAACTAATCCATCCATATCACGAATGAGGCCCCATTCATGCCTCAAACTATTTGAATTTAAACCATCAATATTATTTTTAAGACAATCAAACAGTGATAATGAGGATAATTAGTTCCCATTGTTATTCCAATCATCCACCCTTTGAAATGGAATGTACGAAGGGATAAGGACAATGAATGATTTTTCTACCAGAAAATCTTTGTTTAGGGAATTATATTCACCAAAGAGATGGTATATTTTAGCCCTTATGAATCCTTTTTCTTTGTGAATGTTTTTGTTCTAATATTTTTTTTCTTGATATTCCTAGATTGACAAGATTCTAGTCATGAGGGTCAACTCGTGTACACGTCATTTAGGGAAGATTAAGTTCACATTACAAACCATGACATGAAGAAGACATTTCTATCCCAATATTAAACTGATATTCCCATACATCAAAAATTTATATTACATATATAGTCATCCAATTCCCATTCAATTAATTACTAGAGAACCCCTTCACTAGTCACAAAATTAAAACATGTACATTTCAAAACCATTGAAATTTATTTTTGTTAGACCATATCATTTATGGGTATAAAATTACCAATGATATAATAAAAAATAATATGGATTTGGGGGATTTCAAAGTGATCCAGGTAAACCATTACCATGATATAGTAATGTTTAGGTTATGCAGAAGCTTTAAGAATCCCACAACATTGAGTCTTATAGAGTTAGTTATATTGGAAACCAAAAATTTATCCTCATTGTCCAGTAAAATGGTATCATATACACTATTTTGATCATCATCCATCATGGATTTAATAAATTTTAAATGGGGGATGTGTTTGGGATAAAATATATCTTGAACCATGTATCCCATGAAGAAGATATTGGACCCTACCCAATTTTCAACTAAAAACAAAATCCCCCCCAGTCATTAATCAATCATTTCTGATCTCATAGAAGTGGTAAGTACTTCTATAATCTATACAAAATATTCAAGAAACCTCGGTTAATTTAATCTACACCAACCATATTACATCTGTATTAGGAGTATATGAATCTTTTTTAATATTATTTTTTCATCAAATAATTCCATGCTATCTTTTATTAAACTTATGTTATACATCACTAAAATAATAAACATTTACCCATCCTTCCTTATAAAGAGTATAAATTCTAAACATGTTTTTTCTATTTCTATACACTTAATTATGGAATTCCATATGGAAAATATTGATAAATTTTCCAATATACATGATAAAATTTATTTGAAGACGAATGATAGATAAAACATGAAGAACAATGTTATAGAGAACATTTTTAGGAGTCTATACCTTCTTATAAATTATAATAACACATTTTATAATTCTAAATATGTCCATTATTTTTTCCCTTAAAGCATTAATTAAATGGATATGAATTATACATGTGGGTAGTTGAAATTCTTGATAAAAAATTGGGAATATGATATTAGAGAGAGCCATTCATCATTTTATATAATATGTTTGGATGACTAGGAACATATCATGATATAAATACTTCTTTTTTTAGAGAAATCTTTCTAACAACACTATTTTAAATAATTGGTGTAGGTTTCTGAATATATGTTAATGTACCCAGACCAACAATTCTTAAATATAGAGATATGATCTATAATGAAATGATAGGAGATACCTAAGATTTCATATCTACACATTAAAGGAATTATGTCACTATAAAGGATAACATAATTAATTTTTATAATATGTGTACACGATAAAATAGTCATCCAATGGGACATAAAAAAGGTGAGAAGAATATCATTATTACTAATTCAAGTTCCATCCACCAATTTTATGTCAAAATTCTATTGGTTTTTTAATTATTTGATCAGATGATAGAAATATAATGTATTCATATATCATTCACTTACCCATAGGCTCTATATCATTATGCTCCCCTACATTAATCCTATAATATTATATGTGAGATTTCATGTTTATTATGGACCAACGAAGTTTAAATAACATCAATCCAATAATAAAGGATCATATAAACTATCTAATTGATTTTAAATTAGAGTTTTATATGAAAATTAAAAATCTTGAGGTTTCATATCATGGGAGATTAGATGGTCCTCCTTATGTATCCTTTGTTTTACTGTCTCCATGAGTTTCCTAGTATGTTCGTTAAAAATGGATGTTGAATGCACTCCATGAAACCATTTTTGAAGATATATTTGATGGGGAATATGAAATTTTGAATCTACTATTCCAGGTGGTAAATCTTGAGAAAAATAAATCGGTGAAAAGAAATATAAATTTATAAATCGGAGAACATGTTTTATTGTATGATTTTAGGAAATCATAATTAATTAAAGATCAATATAAATAGAACCAAACACTCATGACATCGTTTTTTTTATTTTTCTAGGTTAGCTGGACCCTAGATAACCTGAAATCAAATAGGTTATTTAATTTAAATTTTTTAAAATTTTTTTATTTACATTAGATATAATTTTCTCTTACATTTATTTTTAGTGGGTTATGTACTATAAATAGAATTTACTCTTAGAAAACAATGTCTTGATATATGTTTAAATGATGAGATATATCTCAAATGATTTTATCCATAATAGAAATCAAAATTTTCCTATATGAGGGAGAGTTAAATTGATAAGGGGGAATTTAAACAATAAAAATGATATATTATGAGGAAAAATAGTTAGTTCCTCTTATAATAGAATATCAGAGAAAATAAAAGTATTATTTTTCATGAGACTAGAGTTCATGGAATTGGTAAGATATATTTATAATTCATATTAATTGATATCATATACCTTGTGATTAAGTAAAAATATATATATAATGTAAGACTAATGGGTCTTGAAATATGTTTAAAGTAATTGAAACTTGTTTTAGGGACCTGTCCTTTGTGAATTACAAAACAAATTCATTATGTGGAGGGAGTGGGGTCTCTTTATCCTTTGATTTGTTTGTGTATGATGGAATAATGATTAAAATACACTACATTTATTGGAAGATAACTCATGACTCTCTGATTCAGATGCATAAGAATTATCATTGAATTACCCCTTTTATCCTCTAGAATTACTAAATTGAGGAGTGGGGTCATGATCTTATATAGAAATTGTTTTCAACATATTAGTAGTATAAAATGAATAAAAATATTGTGAAATAGATGAAAATGTATCCTTAAATTATGAAAATTTCAAAATATTCATGAATGAAGAGCTGAGAAGAAATAACATAGATATTCATGGAGGAGGTTGGTGAGAGGTCAAATTCCATAGATTGTTTCAAAACAAGGATGAACGACTATATGTCCTAGAGGTTTTACTCCCATAAGGGGAGTATAGTTATAATAGCTTGATTTAATATCTCTAGAATTTTTTTTTCATATCGATAAAAAGGGGTTATGTTAGGCTATAGATGGTTATATTAATTGTAACATATTTTCAAATCATTGTTATGTAACATTATTTTTCATTGATGGAATAATTATAATAAATAGCTACACAACAATGACATAGTAAATTATCTTCTAATAAAAAATAAATCATATTATTTTAAAAATATTATACGTATTAATATTTGATTTATTAATATTTTAGAATAATTATTTTGGTAAATAATAAATATTAGCTAGTTTAAATGTTTTTTTATTTTATTTCCATTTTAGTTTTTTCGATTTAATATATAAATATGATTATTGTTTATAAAATAACTTTAATGGTATATTATCTAATTTTTTTTATTAAATAATATAAAATTTATAAACAAAATTAGTTCACCAATTTAATGGGATATGGAAGATAATATCAACCAATTTCTACTTATGGGTCACTTTTTCTTTTATAGTATATGTCATGATCAATAAAGTGTAAAAAATATTATTTTCACGGTAATCATCTAAAGGGTTAACAAAGTAGAAAACAAAGATATGAGGGATAAAACAATACCTTGATCTATAAAAATTTAATTATTTAAGAGTATTTATACTCATAATCATCTTGTATAGTAAATATTTGTTTTTGTTCCACATTAAAATGGAAATTAATTTATATTATTATAATACATAATGTAATTACAATGGTTCTCCTTTACTAAAAAATGGAATCTTTCTACCCCCTTATTAAAAAATTCTAAAATATGTAGCCTAAAAAACCCCTATTCTTATACAATCCTATCATACAAACTCATGACATTGATATTCTTGTATGGGAAAAATTCCACATATTCAAATATTAATTTGAAATATAATCGCAGATTCTCAATGAAGTGGTGTACCTCTCACTTGAAGAATTTCAATTTTATTACATCGTCTACATCATATAATGTTATGGTATCCCTTAAAAAATATATTATTAAGTATTTTAAATTTTTATTATTATTATGATATAACCAAGATTATCTGCTACATTTCCTTTTTATTGGAAAAGAAAACATTGTTTGTACATACGTGTAGACTACATCCTCCATGAAGTGATACGTTACTTTTTACATCAACATTTAAAAATAATTCTTATAATGGGGTATTTATAGAATATATATGATATTTAAGATAGTAACGGAGCTATTGAAGTTGTATTCATTATTTTCTTCAACTTTTTTCCATCCATAAAAATTTTGGAACATCACTTGTAACACCCAAGACTTTTATGTTATATAAATAATCAAAGGAATCTTTTTCTACACAACACTTGCTTGGCTTGCTTTACACGAAATCGCGACCTTCCTCGATAGCTTGCGTCGTACGCAATACCGAGTTTCACAAAACAACGATATGCTATTAAAATATTATTAAAACTAGCCGTTATGAATAGTAATAACCACTTTTTGAAATTTTATAAATTTTATTTTTCAAAATGGACTTCATTTTTGGATTTGGAATATCGAAATTATCCTAGGGTGAAATTTTGGTATTTTTCTGAAAACTTTCAATTTTTGATGAATAGTGAAACCACTAAGTGGTAGTTAAAAAAAAATTAATTTTTCATAAAACTTAATTTTACCACTTCTGTGAGCGGAATATAAAAAATCCGAGAGACACGGTTGATGTCAACAAGTAAATTTTGGTTCAATGAGATGAATGTAATTTTTTGGTGAATAGTAACTTTTTACTTTTTTTTACCACGGTTAAAAGTAAATAGGGTAATGAAGGGTAGAAATGATATTATTATTACCCTAACACATGTCCTGATTCTATTGGAAAAGTTTAATTCGACCAATAACAAACTTAGGAATAAAATATGACCATTTAGGCCCACCTGGATTAGATTAGGGCATTTATTATTAATTTATTTAAAGATGGGTTAAAATAGTTAAAATCAAAGTTTAATAACTAAATCATTTTTAATATGGGGTTATACATAAGATAAATTCGACTATAAATATTAATTAGAAGGATAAAAATATTTCCTACATAATGGTATTTTATTTGTAATTTTTAGACCTTAAATAATGTAATTTATTAATAACACAACGATGATGCAGAAATTATCTTATTAATGAAATATTGACATAATTGATGTTATAAATACCCAAATAAATATAATTTGAGACTTTTTATGAATTAAACTAATTTTCTAGGATACGATGACATGTTAGTATTGATTTAATTATCTTTTTTAGAAATAATCATTCTGTTAGGATTTTTACAAAAATCAATTACTAAATAGTGTCAAAATTGACAAAACATAGTTTTTAAAACAAATATTATATTAGTAATTGTTATTTTATTCCTAAAAATCTAAGGTTCGGCCAAATGACTTAGATAAGGTTATATATATTAATAATAAACAACTTGGGGTTCGTTTGGCTTCTTATAGTAAGTTTATTAACCTTATAGTATAAGAACACAAGAAGACACAGTAAAAGTAAACTTATTTAACTTAATGTTAAATCTAAACGATAAGGTTAAAATAGGAACCTAAACTTGTATAAATTCTATTGGATTAGATGATTTCGACCCATACCCACATTATCTTAGAAATATATCAATTTGGAGCTACTTAAAACCGAACTTGACTTTATAATAAAATAATATTTTTAGTTATTCCAAAGGTGCCCCTCTCCTCCCTTATAAAAGGGCACCTCCTCCCCCTCTTCCTCACACCACTTTGAGCCTTCATGCTCAGCCAAACGCTGACAATTCCTCCTCTCCACTTCACTAGAGGAATCCTATAGGTCCTGGTATTCTTCAAAGACCAATTCTAGTGCCCTAAAAGAAGGTCTCAGAGAACCGCTTCAAAGAAGAGGTAATGTCCGTTAACGATTGTTTCAACTTTATTTCTTCTTCAACTAATTCTTCTTTAGTTGTTTCATTATGAAGTAATAACATAAGTATCACTCATATAATTATATGTTATTATAAGTATGAAACAACCCTATTTCACCATTTATCCATCCTACGGAAAAAGAAATCACCACGCGTGCGAACGTACGGAATACCGTCTCCACACCGTGGTGTAATCAATTTTCCACCACCACCTTACTTGGATGGGTATAATTGTGTAAATAATGATTATATATGACTATTATAAAGTGATACTGATTTTGAAATAGTATACATACACACCAATAAAATTCCACGATCATAGGAACGATATCATCACTCGTGCGTACGTACGGAATACCGTCTCCACGATGTGATGCGACTCGTTCTACATGATCATCATTTCATAATGATAATATAAATGAATTGAATGAATGAATATGATATATATTACACTAATACCATTATGGAAATGAGGTATCTATAACCTAAAGAGAAGAATAATAATTTATTCAACAAGACACGCATAAGAACTAGTTGTTTATGTTTCCCAGTTTCTAAAGACACTATACCTATACGGTCCTTTCGTGGTTTTGATATATATTGTAATAAGTATACTTCAATTTTGAAGTATTAACAATGTATGTAAAGTATGGTTCGTTATAGTAGGTATCAGAGGAAAGGTATAGTCAACCTTTGGAAACTAGGATGTGAAATCCTTAGTAAGAACCCTAAGGATAAGTCTAAGCATAGAACACAATCTTAGTGTTTTAGAAATGGCCATGAATAACCTAGGATAAGAAATTAAGTATGAAACTTTATTCTTGATTATGTGGTTTTCCTATTATAATTAGTGTTGCTCACACTATTCTTCTTGGTTTTAGTCAATGGCTGGAACCCGAAGGAACCGTGTTAATGCGGAATGCGATGGGCAATGCAATGATTGTCCCACTGAGCAACCAAACGCTATGGGAGCAGGAGTGAAAAATCTTGTAGCCATGCTCACACAACTTTCTCAAGCAATGAATCATGCAAGAATTCCAAACGGGCAAATGAAGGAGCTACATTCTGTTGAATCCTTCATGAGGCAGCGTACACCTTCTTTCAGAGGGTTTACTAATCCATTAGTTGCTGAAGAATGGATTAGTACTACTGAAAAGATATTTTCAGTTCTTCAATGTTCTCAACATGATAAAGTCATCCTAGCAGTGTATCGTTTGGAAGGAGATGCTGATCAATAGTGGAATCTTATTTAGAATACGAGGCAATGGGATGAAATTGATTCCATGGAATGGGACGAGCTCAAGAACTTATTTTTCAATAAGTAATTCCCTTGTATTCTCCGAAAAAAGATGGAGAAAGAGAGTCTTGAACTGAAGAAAAAGGATGATAAATCTGTTGGTACCTATGAAGCAAATTTTACAAGACTTGCAAGGTACGCTTCTGGTATTATTATCCAACCTGAGAGTAAGATCGATCGATTCTTTAGTGGATTAAAACCAAGTCTTCGAAGGGCCTTATCTATAAGGGACTTCAATAGCTATGAGGAAATCGTTCGATGTGCTCTCAAAGTCGAGATGGAGATTGGAGTAACCCATCAGTCTTATGGGTTTGATAAGAAGAGGAAAATGGAATTCAAAGGAAAATCTAAAGAGCACACTAAAAAGAAGATGAGCTTTCCATTATGCTCAAAGTGTGGAAAGAAACAAGGAGGGAGTTGTCTTAAAGGGACAAGTAAATGTTTCAAATGTGGAAAGGAAGGTCATCGGGCATTTGAATGCCGTGATGATGGGAAGAAGATGTCTAATGATGAAAACAAAGGAAGGGATACACATAATGAACCTACTACACTTAAATGTTTCAAGTGCAAGGAGATGGGACATTATTCCAATAAATGCCCTAATCTAAGGGTTGATGATGATGGTCGACTTCAATAAACTCTTAAGGCTAAAGACAAAGGAAAGTCACATGCAATTTCTATCAGCGATGTGGAGTACGATAACGATGTGGTGAAAGGTACACTTACCATCCACTCTAAAGTAGAAAATGTTTTATTTGATTCTGGATCCACCCTCTCCTTTATTTCTGAATAATTTTCTAAGGGTATCACCATATTACCTCAACAATTAGATGTTGAGTTAGCTGTGACAACACCTAATGGCACAACAGGCGCATCAAAAGTTTATAATTCTTCTCCGATTGATGTTTGTGGGAATGTGCTTCCTTCAAATCTTGTGATCCTTCCTATAGTGGAATTTGATGTGATTCTTGGCATGGATTGGATTTCTCTACATGTATGTCATATCAATTTCCAAATAAGGGAAGTCACATTTCATATTCCAGATCAATCTATGATCGTCTATCGATGCAAGGATGAACATAACCTTCCAGTGGAAATTTCTTCCATTTTATGGGTATTGATTCCACTAAATGAAGGTTATTTATCTCAAATGGTTGGTGAGAAACTCACGATTAAGAATATGCCCATTGTATGAGAGTTTGATGATATCTTTCCGGAGAAATTACCGGGTCTTCCACCGAATTGTGAAGTTGAGTTTTCAATAGAACTCGTACCGGGTGCTTTGCCTATTTCAAAGACACCTTATAGAATGGCCCCAATTGAGTTGCAGGAATTGAAGAAGCAACTCCAAGGGAATCTTGATAAAGGATTCATACACCCTAGTGCGTCACCTTGGGGAGCACCTGTCCTGTTTGTTAAAAAGAAAGATGGATCAATGAGACTCTACATTGATTATCGAGAACATAAAAAGATCACTATCAAGAACAAGTATCCTCTACCACGCATTGATGACCTATTTGACCAACTACGCGGAGCTCAATGCTTTTCCAAGATTGATCTTCATTCAGGGTATCATCAATTAAGGGTCAAAAGGGAGGATATACCAAAGACGACTTTCCGTATAAGGTATGGACACCATGAATTTATAGTGATGCCATTTGGTCTTACTAATGCCCCTGATATCTTCATGGATCTGATTAATAGAGTCTTTAGAGACTATCTTGATTAGTTTGAGGTAGTCTTTATAGACGATATTCTTGTCTATTCAAAGAGCAAGGAAGAACATGAAGATCACTTGAGAATTATATTGAATACCCCGAGAAAGGAGAAGCTTTATGCCATATTTACCAAGTGTGAATTTTGGCTTCAAAAAGTTGCATTTTTGGGTCACATAATCTCAAAAGAGGGGATATCTATGGATCCAGCAAAAACAGAGGTTATCGAAAGATGGTCGAGACCATAAACATTAACTGAGATCCGAAGTTTTCTTGGTTTGGCTGGATATTATCGACGTTTTGTGAAAGATTTTTCACAATTATCTAATCCACTCACCAAGTTGACTCAGAAAGGAGTTAAGTTTGTATGGACGGAGGAATGTGAAGAGAATTTCAAGGAGTTGAAAAGAAGGTTATCCAGTGCACCTGTGCTCACACTGCCTTGTAGTGGAGAAAGGTTTGTGATCTATAGTGATGCATCCAAGAAGGGATTGGGGTGTTTTCTTATGAAAAATGATATGGTGATAGCTTATGCCTCACGACAGTTGAAAATACATGATCAAAATTACCCAACTCATGATTTGGAGTTAGCTATGGTAATCTTTGCGTTAATGATTTGGAGGCATTACCTTTATGGTGAAAGGTGTGATATTTATACTGATCATAAAATTTTAAAGTATATTTTCACACAAAAGGAGATGAATATGCGCCAAAGAAGATGGTTGGAGCTGATTAAGGATTATGACTGCTCAATCCATTACCACCCTGGGAAAGAAAACAAGGTGGCAGATGCATTAAGTTGACAAGACCATGCAAGTTTATCCATGATGAGGATCACAAAAGATCCAATATTTATGGATTTACAAAGGTTGGATCTTGGAATTATAATGGAAGGGGAAAAATATTATCTTTCTCAAATGAATGTTAAACCATCTATACATGTGAAGATTAAAGAGGCACAGAAAGAAGATGTCGAGTTACAAAAGAAGGTGAGAAATGTTCCTGAATTCAACCTTGATTGTGATGGCATAATAAAGTTCAGGAATCAGGTTTGTGTTCCTCCCATCCCCGAATTAAAGAAGGAGCTGCTGGATGAGGCTTATAGTTCTTCATTCTCTATTCATCCTGGAAGCCCGAAGATGTATAGAGACCTGAAAGAGTACTTCTGGTGGGACGACATGAAAAGAGATGTTGCTGAATATGTCTCTCGATGCTTGGTTTGTCAGCAAGTTAAAGCTGAGAGACAGAAGTCTAAGGGGATGTTACAACCATTACCCATACCCGAATGGAAATGGGAAAACATCACTATGGACTTTGTCACAGGACTTTCTAAAACATCCAATGGCAATAATGCTATCTGGTTCATAGTTGATCATCTTACCAAGTCTTCACATTTCATTGCTATTAGAGAGGATTTCTCTCTGGATCAGCTTTCCAGGATATATGTAAAGGAAGTGGTAAAATTGCATGGAGTACCACTTTCTATTATATCTGATCGGGATCCAAGATTTACCTCAAAGTTCTGGTGAACTCTTCAGCATACTCTGGATACAGAGTTGAGTTTCAGCACTGCTTATCATCCTCAGACAGACGGTCAGTCTGAGAGAGCAATTCAAACCCTAGAAGATATGTTGAGAGCTTGATCTATGGATTTCAAAGGTGGTTGGGATCAACACCTACCTTTGGTGGTATTTTCTTATAATAATAGCTTTCACTCCAGTATTCAGATGGCTCCTTATGAAGCTCTCTATGGAATGAAATGCAGGACTCCAACTTGCTGGGATGAAGTTGGGGAAAGAAAGCTATTAGGACCTGATCTCGTTGATGAAATGGCAGGAAGGGTCATATCTATTCAACAACACATAAGAGCAGCTCAGAGTCGACAGAAAAGTTATGCTGACAACCGAAGAAAAGACCTAGAGTTTGAAGTGGGTGATAAAGTGTTCTTACGAATATCTCCCTGGAAGAGGGTTATGATATTTGGAAAGACGGGGAAGTTGAGCCCTAGATATATCGTTCCTTTCGAAATACTGGATCGTGTTGGGAAGGTAGCTTACCGATTGGAGCTTCCACCGAATCTCTCTCAAGTTCACGATGTGTTCCATGTATCTCTCCTGAGAAAGTACATACCTGATCCTTCACATGTACTCAACTTGGAAGTTGTACCGCTGGAGCAAGATCTTTCTTATGAAGAACAACCGATAGAAATTCTGGATCGTAGCGAAAAAGTCCTACGAAACAAGACCACTCGATTGGTGAAAGTTTTATGGAGGAACCACCAATTAGAAGAAGCTACATGGGAGCATGAGGATATGATGAGGGAGAGGTATCCTCATCTGTTTGTTACAAAGTGACGAATTAAGAGGGAGAAATTCATTTTAAGGGGGGTAGAATGTGACACCTGAGAATTTTATGTTATATAAATCATCAAAGGAATCTTTTTCTACACAACACTTTCTTGGCTTGCTTTACACGAAATCGCGACCTTCCTCGATAGCTTGCGTCGTACGCAATAACAAGTTTCACTAAACAACGATATGCTATTAAAATATTATTAAAACTAGCCATTATGAATAGTAATAACCACTTTTTGAAATTTTATAAATTTTATTTTTCAAAATGGACTTCATTTTTGGATTCGGAATATCGAAATTAGCCTAGGGTGAAATTATGGTATTTTTCTGAAAACTTTCAATTTTTGATGAATAGTGAAACCACTAAGTGGTAGTTAAAAAAAATTGAATTTTTCATAAAACTTAATTTAACCACTTATGTGAGTGTAATTTCAAAAATCCGAGAGACACAGTTGATGTCAGTAAGTAAAATGTGGTTCAATGAGATGAAAATAATTTTTTGGTGAATAGTAACTTTTTACTTTTTTTTCCACGGTTAAAAGTAAATAGGGTAATTAAGGGTAGAAATGATATTATTATTACCCTAACACATGTCCTAATTCTATTGGACAAATTTAATTCGACCAAAAACAAACTTAGGAATAAAATATGACCATTTAGGCCCACTTGGATTAGATTAGGACATTTATTATTAATTTATTTAAAGAAGGGTTAAAATAGTTAAAATCAAAGTTTAATAACTAAATAATTTTTAATATGGGGTTATACATAAGATAAATTCGACTATAAATATTAATTATAAAGATAAAAATATTTCCTACATAATGGTATTTTGTTTTTAATTTTTAGACCTTAAATAATTTAATTTATTTATGAAACAACGATGATGCAGAAATTATCTTATTAATGAAATATTGACATAAGTGATGTTATAAATACCCAAATAAATATAATTTGAGACTTTTTATGAATTCCACTAATTTTATAGGTCAATATGACATGTTATTATTGATTTAATTAACTTGGTTCGAAATAATCATTCTGTTATGATTTTTACAAAAATCAATTACTAAATAGTGTCAAAATTGACATAAAATAGTTTTTAAAACAAATATTATATTAGTAATTGTTATTTTATTCCTAAAAATCTAAGGTTCGGCCAAATGACTTAGATAAGGTTATATATATTAATAACAAACAACTAGGGGTTCGTTTGGCTGCTTATAGTAAGTTTATTAAACTTATAGTATAAGAACACAAGAAGACACGGTAAAAGTAAACTTATTTAACTTAATGTTAAATCTAAATGATAAGGTTAAAATAGGAGCCTAAACTTGTCTAAATTATACTGGATGAGATGATTTCGACCCATACCCACCTTATCTTCGAAATATATCAATATGGAGCTATTTAAAACCAATATTGACTTTATAATAAAATAATATTTTTAGTTATTCCAAAGGTGCCCCTCTCCTCCCTTATAAAAGGGAACCTCCTCCCCCTCTTCCTCACACCACTTTGAGCCTTAAAGCTCGGACAAACCCTGCCAATTCCTCCTCTCCACTTCCCTATAGACATCCTAGAGGTCCTAGTCTTCTTCAAAGACCAATTTTTGTTCCCTAAAAGAAGGTCTCAAAGAAGCACTTCAAAGAAGAGGTAATGTCTGTTACCGATTCTTTCATCTTTATTTCTTCTTCCACTTCTTCTTCTTTAGTTGTTTCATTATGAAGTAATAACATTAGTATCACTCATATACTGATATATTATTATAATTATGAAACAACCCTATTTTACCATCTATCCATCCTAGGGAAAAAGAAATCATCGCGCGTGCGTACGTACGGAATACCGTCTCCACACCGTGGTGTAATCTATTTTCCACCACCACCTTAATTGGATGGGTATAATGGTGTAAATAATGACTATATATGACTATTATAAAGTGATACTGATTATGAAATAGTATACATACACTCCAATACAATTCCACGATCATAGGAACGATATCATCACTCGTGCGTACGTACGGAATACCGTCTCCACGATGTGATGCGACTCATTCTACATGATCTTCATTTCATAATGATTATATAAATGAATTGAATGAATTAATATGATATATATTACACTAATACCATTATGTAAATGAGGTATCTATAACCTAAAGATAATAATAAGAATTTATTCGACAAGACACACATAAGAACAAAAAGTTATAAACACCCGAATAACAAGTAGTAATGAAATATTACTACTAAGAAGCTAATAATATGACCATATATGATATCTTCAAAATAAGTATGATTCTGTAATAAGTCAATAACATTATTTAAATCATTATACAAGAGGTTCAGACACTTAAAAAGCAAGTCGGACCTAAGGTAAGGGAAATATCACAATCTCATTTTTATCCGAGATTGTTTATACTTTGGTATTTAATGAGGTGTATTTTATCATCCACATCCCTGTTTCCTCAATATGTAATATTATTTCCATTCACCTACAATTGTTTAAATCCTATTTTACCTTTAAGTGAGTTTTTAGTAAAATATATGAAAGGAATATTTTGTCATTTTTCGTACGAGGTACTTTTTGACTTTTCCGACAAAAGTACGAAGAATGAATTTTTTAACTTATACGGCATGAATGGATTTTTAAAACATTATTTCCAAGAAGCTTCCTTTACAAGTTTTCAAGTTTATTTTTAATCAACTTCTTTTAGTTTATAATTTTACGACATGTTAAGAAAGGAAAAGTGTTTTTGAAGTAGAAAGGATATTTTCCTCAAGAATGAAGTTCAAGTGTTTTATCAAAATTATTTTCCATCTAAGATAATAAAGGGTTCTGTTTTTATCCCTATTATTACATTGATTTGATTATGTTGTGATGGAATTATTTTTATGAATTCCTTTAGCGTATATGAATTGTTTTATGATGTCATGATGTTTAAGATTCCCATTTTTATTACATGGGTTATGCAATGATGTATGGTTTATGATTTTGTGGCACACATAAGAATGGTATCATTATGATATGGGTGGGACCAATATCTCCCTCAAATGCATTGGGTAAAGATTTTATATCTCATGAGATAGACATGGCTGGAATGGTAGGTTATACCGGTTCAGTGAAACAGGACTGAAACGAGGGTGACTCGGTTCAGAAAGGGACTTTGTCCACTAAGATAGTCTTGGAAATGAGACTTCACTAATAAGATATGATTCTCTATGATTATGTGTGTATGCCACAAAGTTTCTTGTTTTATGTTATGATTATTGGAATTTCATTTCACTACTATGATTTATCCCATGTTATGAAATTATGCTCTCTTTTTCAGGTTAATATTTCTAAAATCTTATGTTCTTATGAATATGATGTGATTGATATTTCTTTTTTTTACCCTTAATGAGCATTTGAGCTCACCCTTTTGTATGTTTTCTTTCCCCAGGTTAGGAAGAAGGTTATTAAGTATGATATGCCAAAAGGAACTATAGATATGATGAAATAAATGGGAGATAGTGTAGATGCTTTATTAACCAGATGTTTATGTTTCCCAGTTTCTAAAGACACTATACCTATACGGTCCTTTCGTGGTTTTGTTATATGTTCTAATAAGTATACTTCAATTTTTAAGTATTAACAATGTATGTAAATTATGTGTCGTTATATCACTCTTGCGTATGTCTGGACATCCATCTCCACAATGTGATGTAATCATTTATTCATATACAATTTAAATAGTTGATTAAAAAAAGAAAATATAATGAATTAATATGATAATAATGAAAATATTATAATTATATAGATGATGGAACTATGGTAAATTTATAAGGGCAATATCTACTAAGCCGAAACATGCATGAATAATGAAACAATTTTCACCAAGAAGTGTGATTTTAATAAGGATTTATTATTAAAATAATGATAATATTTCCTATGTAAATATTACATGGTATGATGTTTATGAATGTAGTAATATAATATAATATATATATATATATATAATTTATAGTCGAACTGATCATATATGAAGTAAGAAGATACATGATATACGGTTTATTCGTCTCAATATTATTTTATTTGGACATATTAGATTTAATGAACCTATTTATAATTATATGGATTATATATTTCCCATTTTACATATTCTAACATGGATTTATATTAAATAATTTTATTTAATTTGATAATTTAACTTATTTAAAAAATTGGGTTTTTATTTCGATGTTACTAAAGGGGTGAGGATTTATGAAACAATCTCACTTGTTTTGTGTACTATGAATGATAACGTATAAATGAGGGAAATTATAAGGATCATATTCTATAAAATATATATATTTATTAATTTTCTATTTATTCATGTAATTTTATTTTAATAATATCTTTTATCAACTATTTGGAACATAAAATTAATTAAAATATTTTTTACTGAAAATATGGTATTATTTTTTATTTTGTTGATGAACATTTCCTTCAATGTCCATGCCCAAATATTGCATTATAGATGTTTTTATCTATATATGAAATTATATTAAAAATTAAATTTATTGAATTCTTAATTTAACTAATTAGTTTTAAATGTAATATTTTTACAGGAAATTGTTTTCTAAAAAAGTAGTTTTCACTTTTTTCAATTTGTGGAATGATTGTTTAATTTTATTATTTACACTAAGAGAATATTTTCCATCTCCATTATCATTATTTTATTTTTAGTTTTCTTTTCATTTTTCCATGGTTATTTTCAATGATTTAAAATTTTTCATTATTCTATGAATATTTAGTGAAAATGATCTCAAAATAGAATGTTATTTTTTCTCATCATTTCAAATAATTCTTTGAATGATATTTTAATTTTTTTTATCCTTGTCAACATCCACTAAGGTTTTTTATTTTTCACTAGTGATATTCTATTATGATTTCATCTACATTTTTAGATGAAATAATATGATTATATGTATTTAATGATTATATGAAACCTATAACTTTTCGATGGAACGAGTACCCATTACTGGGAAAATGAATTATATTTTTATACTATACACTTTCTAACATAGGTTAACATATGATAATTTGATGATTATATTCTTATAAATCTATTTTTTCTTCATTAGATATTATATGATGAATATTTTATTCCCTTACAAAAAATATATTTTTGTTTTTCATTATTTTTCTTGTGTGAATGATAATATATCTCTATCTGATTAATGGGTAATGAATGATATCTAAAAATATAATAATTACATGTCTGTTAAGTGAACCATGTTCTTTATGGTATGTTGTATAGTGTGATAGTCATGGATTTGAACCATAAAAAAAGTAAATAATGGAATAGGGAGTGAACATAATATACTATCATAGCATTTATAGAAACCCATGGCTTAGGAATTTATTTTCTATGATTATATGTCATTCTTAAGAATCAATAACTAATTAATATGATATTTTGTCATAGATAATAATTTATTTTTGTTGTCTCACAAATATTATGAATTATGTATTCAAAATTTAAAAAAAATATTTAATTATTCTTGATCAATTATCATTTACTGACTTGTTAATAATTTTTAAACATATGGTCATGTTTAGATACCATTTGTCCTATGATCTCTTATTATCATTCTTTAATTTCCCATATGATCAATGTTACTGGGCATCTGAGCTCACCCTTTCTAATGTTTCCATATTCCCATAGTTTTGAGGAAATATTTTAAATATGAAATTTCTAAACATGGAAATATGATAGATTTTTTTGGTTGGAAATGCTAAATATATTACATGTGATAAGTTTATTTTGTTTATAGTCTCCAATTAAAGTAAAAACATACAAACTTCATGTGAGTATTGTTGAAAAAATTACGGAATATTCATCTAAAATGAAGTATAATTTAGGCATGTAATGATTAAGATAATTTATTTTGTATCAAATAAGGGATTATTTATTTTTTAGAGATTATTATTTGGGAACATTATTGAAAACAATTTCCATAATTGAATTTGTTATTATCCTAAATCATTTCTAAATACGATATTGTGTTGTTTTCCTAGAAAGTGCATCCATATATTCATACCGATAAGTGGATTTGGATATGTAATAGATGCATCTTAGTGTAACAATTTTAAATGAAGTTGACTGGGTTTTAACTTAAAATTACTGGTTATTAATGAGTTTTAAATAAAACTGAAGACCTTGAAAAACACCCCATATAGATATGATTGGGTTATTTCACAATTTATTTATAAATTATTATAATCTATTTGAATATATTATGACCATGAAAGGACGTTGATAAGCATTTGGTTCCAGATATTGAAAAATGGTGTCAAGAATTGGACATCCTATAGATATTTTGTCATTTTTAAAGGACATTAATTTTTTTCACACTATTTTTTTATTCAATTTATTAAACCTATATATGTTTGTTAAATTCTATTGTGATTGATGATAAATTTATTTTTCCCTAATAAATGAAATTTAATATTGGCTGGAATTTGAAATATTTAGATTATTCCAGTGAACTTATCTTCATATATTATAATCAAAATTAATATAGGTTGGATTCTGAATGAACCCAATATGAGAAAAATATAGCTATATGAATACAATAAGAATGAAGATTTATCTTCCTACATTTCAAGAATATTGGATTAAGAACACATGTAAATTTCTCAAAATAATGGGAAAATGGTTTTGGTGTGTCAAATAAGTACATAGCCAAATTAAATGAAGAGTAAAAATGATGTTATTGATAAAGGAATATGATGTTCATAAAATGATAGCATTAATAGATCAATGTATTATATTAGGGGGACTTGTTTATTATATGAGTCAATTTTATAATACAAGGCATGTCCACAAGATAGTGGTAGGGACTATGATCATTTAATAATTTAATTTCAATGATTGATGTTTTTATGTATTGGGGATCGAGAAATGTTTTTTAGATATGGTTTATCCATGATATTATTCTTTTACAAATAATAAAAAATATATGATTTCTTTGTCATAGTTATTCATAAATCATTTTAAATCACATGTTTAATGGAAATATATAGATAGAAAATAATTGAATGAATCTATATGATCAAGGAGAACATGCATTAAACATAACTTTTGACCACATGTCTTGAATGAATAAAAAAATTTCCCACTTATAAACTAGAACTGATTTAGAAAAAAGTAAAATTTCAATTATTTTAATTTATAAAACCAAAATAATTTTATCATCTGACATATTTGGGGATATTTGTTGTGAGAGGAAATTTCATAATGGATTTAAAATCAACAATGTGTCTTTCTTTCTTTGATTTTAGAATCCATTATTTTGGACGATTGATCATGAATTGATGTGTAGATGATGTATCAACATACCAAATGGTTTATCGATAATGATAAACCTATTAAAAATCTCCATTATATTGAGGGTTTTAACACTAACATGGGAGATATTGTATAAGTTCAATGATCATTCTATAAAATTAGTATATTTATAGGGTATTGGTGAATGAAAGTAGATATCCTTGGGATAGTGTCACTACAATTTTTTTTATATTTGGTTGACTATAAAAATAATTCATGGATCTTTTGGCCACACATCCGTAAGGCCGTCATTCCCCGAATCTAATATTTTGATCATAACATTGATCCTACTAATGTGGGGAACCCATATACATATGTTTGTATATGTATATATTATATAATTTTTCTTTATATAAAACCATAGATTTTGGGAGATATTTAATATTCAGTTTTGTTTAACACTAGGATTGAAAGGGGTACTCAAAACCTGACATTGTAACATTATTCCATATTTCTGGGGGAATTTGACAGGGACACCCCCTAATAGAAGTGATTGTCCTTAAAACATTGGAGGATAAAATCACTATATAGATCTTATATGAAAAGTGTAAAATATTATAGATGAACTAAAATATATTTTTCCACCTCCCCAATGAATATAGAATATCCATCCTCCTAATTTTTTCTACAATTTGGATGGAATGCTAATGGTAACATCAATTAGAATCTTGGGATGGAGAAGGATAAGGTTATTGATCCATCCTCATTTATTCATTTGTATTTTGATGTGAATCCTAATAAGGATAACATTAAAGACTATAATTCCAATACCATGGATCCTAAGGCCTCTATTCAGGACCAATTCTCTTTTAGTGGGGATTAATTCTGAATAAATCACAAATCCATTGAAAAATTAGTTGATGTAGTGTATATTTCTTACAATGTGGTCAATATTAAACACATATCCAAGATCCCACGTTGTGTTGTGATTCCCCATGAGCCTGTGTTTTATGGACATAACTACACGTCTTAGGATACTAAGTATTATCTCTAGGACCCCATGAATTTCTAAGTGAGTTTTATGATCATGAATCCTTGTTCTCTTAAGATAAAAGATGAAGAAATGCATAAAAATTTTCCTGATATCAAAGATTTATCCACATAAAATATTCCATTTGATTTTGTGTGGACCAAAGTGGCTATTCTAAATGACAATAACACCATAGAATCAAATACTAAGGCATATCTCAAGGATTGAAATAATATATTTATTGTGGTTACTATCCTTAACACTAGATCTGCTAAGACATCATATTATGCAGTGGAAAATAAATTTCAGTTATAAATATGGTTATTGATAAACCAATTCAATTTCAAAGAATTATAGTAACCCTCATTGAAAAAATAAATGCTGATGGAACCATGGAATAGATCACCTATTATACTAATGAGATGATGGTAACACCAAAAATTTACCCCCATAACCATGAAGGGATTAATATCCTAGGAATATCAGTGTGTTTACCCCATGTAGTATTGCATGTTAACCCACAAGAATGACACCCATCGATGAAATGGTTAATGACTATTTTCAAATTGCTTCCCTTAGAGAAGGATTGAAATATAAATCTTTGAGAGGAGCCATAAATAGGAGTGATTACTTATAAAAAAAATAACTCTACATAAATTTGAATATTGGGTTGATGGTTATGAGGAATATCAACCCCCTGAAGGTGGTGATAACTAGGATGTATGCAAAGATTCATATACTTATTGGAAATATGTTTTCATGTCAATGAATACTGTATGGGATGAAATAGGAAACATACTATATGATGTATTGATGAAATAAAGAATAATATATTTCACACAAGGGAAAGAGAATCCTTTTTGAAATAAATATCATGTAATGGAACTATCAAGTACTTGAGAACAATAACATAGAATAATCAAAGGGACTTATATTAAATTAGAACATGATATTTTTAGTTGTAATTTTCAAATCTAAAATGATGTTTGTTAATTTTATGGCATTCAAATAGGCAGCCATTGGGTATTCTTTTGTCTCACGCAATATTAATAACAATTCCACAGAATAATTGTGGGTGTCAATGCATATTAACAATCAATTCTAATCTTATATTACGATCCATAAACTCATCTATCTATCAACTTAAATTCATTGAACAGAACTCACCTCATTCGTTATATATTTATCAACCTTGTATCCTATGATATGGGATTTTTGGAGGGACAAGACTATAATGGGTGAACAAGAGGATTGAAATTGGGTTGTTGCATAAATATTTAATTGTATTTTGAGTCGTAATAAGACAATTAAATAAATATTATCAATAACTTCTAATAATGAATTCTATTGATATATTTATATGCACAATATTATTGATTTTACTGTTACTAAATATGAATTTACATTGGGGGCTTCACTATTAATGGATGGAAGAAAAGAACATAATATATTCTTCATTTAATTCGCTGATAGGAGATATGTAAATAAATTTTTAGTACCAACACCTTTAGAATTTAATTCTTACCATAACCCCTTAATCATCAAAATCCGGTTGAGTACTATAAGAAATCGCATCTACTATTCATGTTCGAAATTTTTTTGTCATGATAATATGATGAATGTATGTTTTTATCAAGGGATAAAATGATAATTATAATGGAAATCTTCATTATAATATTGCTTCTATGATCACAATAATTTAAATCCTGTTAAAGGATTGAAAAAACATCATTTCCCTATTTTTATATATACATTAAGTCAACTAAAACTAACATTTCCTCATATGATAATGAATATAAGAATTTTAATCTTTCTTTAGGATAGGATCGTCTAATATACTCCATCCTAGATGATCTTCTTTCAATCAAGGAAATAGTAACGAGAAATCAATTTAATGTGATATGTCTTAAATATGGTTATAATTAATCTAAGATAAACTATCATCTTCAAAATGACATTAGTTTTATAAGATTAGAGACTACCATATAGATTAATGATTCCCTATCTATTTCTGGGAGTAAAATATCCAATAATATGGTAGAATCATTTTATAACATTTACAATGATTGTGTAATTTTCGTTACGTATATATTTATTGATACAATTACTCCAGGTGGTGACGAAAAAAACTTCCAACAATTAAATTCCTCAAGTCATGAAAATGTGGTTAAATATATCCTATTCTCTTTGAATATGTAATTACATGTAAGCCCTCATTGATTAAAAAAAATCATAAATATTCTATTGGGATATCAGGCTTACTAATGTCATGAATATAATTAGGAAATTCTTCATTTCAGCTTAAATTATCTATATAATGAAATCCATCATTATCTATATGATTCTAACGATGTAAAATAAAATTTATATAAGGTTATTTCATCATATTTACAATTAAATCAATATAAATAATATTATTAGTAACTTTTACCTCCCCATGCATATTCTCATTATTTGAACATATATAAGAAAATTAAAGAAAAGGAAATAACATGATGTAAAAAGATACAGAAAAACATGACGTATCATTAAGAATTTGATGTGGTTTCTTTAAAAGGTATTATAGTACAGAGTTCATATTTTTAATATGTCATAATTATACATAAAAAATATTTATGTTTGGAGAGAGGGATGGAATTGGATAGAAAAAAAATAAAAAATTAAATGAGTGAATGATGTAAATGAAGTTATCAATAGTGGACTCAGAACAATGCTAGAGTAGTGGTGGAGGCATAGGCAGAGGTGTAAGAGGAGGAAATGGTGGAGGTAGAGGCAGAGTCTAAGGTCAATGCAGAGAAGGAGGGTGAGGTAAATGAGGAGTATTGACAAGGGGAGTGGATTATCAATATAACATTAAATTATTAAAGAGTTTGCTGACCACTCAGCAAACATCTATTTTTTTACAGAAGACATATTAATATAGAAATAAGATTTCATAATGTAAAAAGAATAATTTGAAAAAAAGAAAAGATGATTTGAAATGAAGAAGTATTTTCCAAACCTATTAACGGACTTGATTATACAAAACATAAGTGTAATGTAATGTCTACATTTTCTTACAGGAGTTCGATGTATACAGTACTATATTCTGTTTAAGTGTATGAAACATTCAATATTTGTAACAGTTGTATAAATTATTTTATTTTAGGTTTAAACATTTTATGACACCAAAAAATGTGCATGTATGTGTAAACAATTTTCATTTTTTGATGTGTATGTATACAAAAGTGTAATCTCGACACTTTTCTATCGAATGTTTTTGTTTCGTTCTACATACATGTCTGAATTTTATTTGGAAGAAACATCGATGTAGATCTAGATCCGCCATAGATATGGAGTTTTCCATGAATAAAAGATGAATCCATTAAAATTGATGAACTAACCTTGAATACCCAATCATTCATAACTAGTGAGATCCTAGATGGAGTTCCCAAGCCAATCATTCTTCAAAGATGTACCCACCTAAATAGCCAAAAATATGTTATTCATGGAACTTGATCCCAACATTATTGATTATAAGGTAAGGAAAATAATGATGAATCCTAATCCCAACATTGTTTATGCTAAGTTAAAGACAACATTGATGGAGCCTCACACCAACTCATGAATGTGGTGAATTATTTTTTATTACATAAAGCATTCCTTGTATACATACATCTAAAACAATGAGAATAAATACCTCGAAAACAATGAGAATATAATGAAAGGAAAAAATATAACATATTTAAACTAATGGAATTTATAATTTTTGAGGATATAGAGTTTGAATCAATATCAACTGCATTTACAAAAACATTTTTCCACACAATGAAATAAAAAGTGAGTGGGAAATTAATTAATGAAGAGTGGATGTAAAAATAAACATGAGAAATGTGAAGTTGATTCCTCTATGACCGAATATTGGAGTCAAAAAAAATTACTAAGAGAAGGTTGTATCTAAAGTACATATTATCCTGATATTTACCTACCTAACAGCAAGAACGTATGTCCCTTCATGAGATCTCGTATGAATGGATCCTCAAGAAGCAATATGAATCTTCACATTTGGCGCACTAGAATTCACGTGACCATAAAGATCAACCAGAGGGGATGAAATTCCCATCATCATATCCTCAACCAATCATTCATGGGATGTAGAACACCCCATTAATAGATTTCATCCTCAAGCTCCTCTATAAATTTCATTCCATCATTTTGGTGATCTTAGAAGAAAACCATTCAATTTCCCATCACAGTGACACATATCCCATCAATAATAAGTTATTTCCACACCATTTTAGTGACAGAGAGATTCTGAGGGAGTTTTCAGGTCTCCTTGGCATTGGGTAGGATGATATGTTTCTTAACATAAGGTTCTATTCGGTTTCATGCACCAAGTATGAATAAGAGTACATGCACAGATTAAAAATATTATGTGAAATGGTGTCGAATAATCTATATATATACTGGAAAATGATAACAAAAAAACCCTTACAGGTAATATGCAACAAAAAAGAACAATGTTTTAACTACCAGTTTACCTATATTTTGAATTCATTGGATTTAGAACATTGGGGGTTTCTGTTAATATAAGGTTATATTTTTTTTCATGCACCATGATTGCACATAAATACCTATATAGAAAAAAAATTAAGTGAAATGGTGTCGGAAAATCTATGTATATACTAGAAAATGATAACAAAAACACATATACAGGTAATCTACAACAATAAAACTATGTTTTAACGATCAATTTACCTAAATTTTTAATTGATTGGATTTTTGAACATTGGGTGAGTTTGTTATCTTTAGGATCTATTTGGTTTCATGTGCTATTTTTGCACAGATGTACCGATAAATAATAATAAAAATTAAGTGAAATGATGTTGGAAAAAGTTCCTATATGCTGAAAAATGATAACAAACACACACATACATGTAGTATGCAACATAGAACACATGAAAACTAGTAAAAAAAATTAGTAGTAGAGTCAAGAAGACACCTAACACCAAGGATATCTGTGTTCTTTATACTACTAAAAAACCCATTCTAAATTCTGATCCTGCCCCAGGTATCAAGGTTGTAGGTAATGTATCTCTACTAGATTTTAATGTTTTTATCTCTCTCTTGTCCCCATCAAACCATTATTTTCAAGTGGTTTGGAATAAAAAGAATCATATTGATCCTAATGATACCCCTAGAAAAATTTCTGTTCAAGGGTACAAAATTCACCAGGTGATGGGAAGGATGGATGAAAATGGTACGCCAAATGGGGAAACTCTTTTTCATCATTTTGTTTTATCTCAAGTATTTGAAATTAAAGATATAGAAACCTAAGGAAGATATATATCATTTAATTTTTCTAAATTTTATATGTAATCTTATTTAAAGTAGAAAAATAAACATTATGCATATACCTAATATAATATAAATCTCATGGTAATGATAAATCAAGTATCATGCAATGATTCTTCATCTTAGAAGTACTGAAATAATTTTATCTACATGAAAAAATAATTAACATGACAAATAGATAAATCGTGATTCCATAAAAAAAATTATTTATATAATAATATCACGTGAAACTAATTATATGTCTTCTTGAATCTACTACTCATTTTGAAAAGATTGTAGTCAGGTTCGAAAGGGGTAAGAACAACAAATCTATTTCTGAAAATGTACTATGGAATCCTCTTTGAGTACTGTCTGAACTACATATTATATATAGACTGAAATAATGTCTAAAATACAAATGGATTGGTTAGTCCATTGAATATAATATTTGAACTGAAAATTATGAGAACCCAAATCTTCTTTTCAGGTATTTTTTACCTTTTCTTGTAGTTTTTGAGAAAAAAAAGGAAAATATGAAAATTTCCAGAGTACACGCTATGTACTTTATGAATACACGCCGTGTACA
The DNA here is from genome assembly GCA_963277665.1 of Viscum album. NCBI lineage: Eukaryota > Viridiplantae > Streptophyta > Magnoliopsida > Santalales > Viscaceae > Viscum > Viscum album. Next base: position 1,038,294,785 of record OY728143.1, on the reverse strand, counting down.
TTGATTCCACTAGATTTTGTGTGCTGGACGTGTCATAGACACACACACACGGCCGTGTAAGGGTGACTTGGAGGCCGCCTAAATCAGATTAGGTAAAAGGCAAGTACACATTGTGTACTCCAGAAGTTCACGCTGTTTAATTTTTTATTATTTCATTAAATGGACCGAGGTCACATATAATCCTTATTTCCATCTTCATCTTTGCCTAATTCCGTCCGGAGCCTCCGAGGAGGCCGAATATTCTTTGAGCTACCGATCCATCCATGTTTATCTGAATCGAACATTGTCGTTTATAATAGAATCGTAGTGGCGAGTTCTTGGTTCTTCTTTGGCCATGTTTCCTGATTCTTTCTCATATGAATGTTATCGTAGGTTGAACGTTTTAGACATTTTTGCAGATGGATGATTCACAGGCCGAGGTTCAAATATATCGATCTCATAGGTTCTAGGTAGGTGGTTAATTGCCTTACGTTCAATGTCTATGAGTTTTTGTGCAAAAGTGCCAGATTCCCATGTTTCAGGTATCCCTGGTTAGGGATTTTGGTCCTATTGTTTAATTGCCTTGGATTTCTAATCAGCTTATGGTTAATTGATAATAATATATTCTTTTTTCATGGTTGAAGATCACCCCATGGGTGTTATCCCTGATTGGCTATTTATCTTCGTTTGGCATAGTTTGCCTATAAGGAAAACACTATTGCAATTGATAGTTTTATTGTTATAACTAAATTCATGTGTTTCATTATTTTTTAATTCTTTTAATGCATTGTATCTTTTATCCATGTAGTTTCTAAACTTTCTTAGGGCTACTGACAGTCGATTACGCATGATTGGACTGCTCAGGGCTGTGAGAACCTAGTGCGGGAGAGAAAATAGGGAATAGATGATTAACTTCTTCCCTAGGGGTCTATTGTAATTATTCTCATATGGAGGACCTACGGGAGTTGGAATTTGTGATTCCTAGGAGTGTTCTTAGTTTACACACATATCGAGACCACAAGAGGAATTAGATGTAAGAGTTTCCTCAGAGAGTTTGTAGCTATCATTACAGGACCATATAAGAATCAACGTGAGTGCTTCCCAGAGTGTCTATGACTTTGTACGTTTACATGACTTTTGGGGTCTACTAGATTGAGCCACCCAGAGATTTAGTGTGAATATGGATTTTTTGGTTGGATTAGATGATTCTACCAAGCCAAAGCACAAGCTTGGATCTATTGGCAGGCTTGTTTGTTTAAGTAGTCTTTTGATGCCTGTTGTGTTAACTTTTACCATGGAATAGAGAGATTTGCTAGATTTTTTGTTGTTTAATTATAAGATTAAATTAATAGTTAAATTAATGTGAATGGAAATTGGTCATATTGTTTACTTATGTACTCATAGTTCATTACTATATTTACATTCATTACTTATGCTATATAACTCACTGAGAGTAAGGCACAAATCTTGTGGTGGTTGCCTACTGGGATTAGTCTCACACCCTGTTTGGGTCATTCTCTTCGGCCCAAAAAGGTTATATGGTTGCAGGTATGGATATGAACTGTGGCCCTTCTACTTTAGGTACATGATTACTGGTTAGAGCTAGAGAGAATAGGACCGATCATAGGCTTGCGATGCTGCTGGAGTTACTGTTTAATTCTCATACATTGTTTCTCAGTTGTATTTTAGCACGTTGTTGTGTTTTCTTCTTTCCTTAGATACTTGTACCTACTACATAATTATCATCATTACTATATATTCATTTCTTCCTCTGTTTAGTTTCAGTTATTGTATGTTGTTTTCTGCTTCTGCTATTGACTGTTATTTCCTTTCCCTTGTATACCAAACCAAATGAGGGAATAGTTTTCCCAATGACTCACCAAGTCCCTCACTTCTAGTTGGTAGCCTCTGGAATTTGGGGAAATGCACTTGAGGTCATGTGGGGAACTGGGTATGAGGCACGAGTTGACTGGCTCCAGATTCCAGTCGTTACAAAGTCGTATCAGAGAGCGGGTTATTTTCTTTTCTATTGACATACAATTTAGTGAAATTAAACAGAGATAAGACGGAATAGGTAAATGGTAAATAGCTATGGCTGGGAGTTCTAGATCCATTATACATGGAAAAAGCCATGTTACATCGAATATTGCAACTTCGAGTTTTGAAAATGTTATAATTTAATTGACTTCACCATTGGGCGGTGCACTTGTGTTGTGATGTTACTATTTATATGATTGTGGTTTTATTTTGTTGTGACCCGATGAGATGAGGGTATTCCATCTCATGCATCATATAGCCATTTATTAGAAAATCACATGTCATTCTTTTTTCCATTACATCAAAATTGAATTAGAAGTTGCATGTTGTTGAGATATAATTTGTGATAGACTAAGCATGCTGTTGTGATAGATGATATGATAGAATACCTGCTATGTGGATAGGGTATCGTTTGTTTTGAGCATATTTATCCTGGACACCAAACTTTGGTCTTAGAGGTGTTCTAGGCCCTCGAGGATTGGAATTAGGTTTTTCACTTTTTTACTTGTTATATGCATTTTTATGATGCCATGCTTGGATTCGTGGGGAGTATAGGCCCCAGAGATCAGAATTTGGCACATAGGAGCTTGTTTTAGTGTTTTTTTCATCGGTTTTTAGGGTTCATGTATTTTTACTACCCAGAAACCCAGAAAACATGGCGTGTGGTCTTATGAACACATGCCATGTGTTCGACTGCTCGGGAAGAACTACTTTTTATGGTTACACTTAGTGTACATTCATGTACATGTCGTGTACTTTCCTTCAGTGTGACGTATCAATGTAGTTGAATACATGGGTTGGAAAAATCGTAGGACAACACGCCATGTACGGTGTTGACACGTCGTGTAGTAGTGGTCCGTGTACCAGTACATGTGACTAACGACACAGACAGGGGAAAAATATTAAGGAAATTCCATGTAGTGGAAAAACATGTGGTCTAGTTTCCAGTAGGGACAGTCTGTTTTCCTAGCCATGTAAGAATTACCAGGCAGGGAGGAAAAGGGTTAGTACACGCCATGTAGTTTGACAACATGCCATGTAGCTAGGTGGATTACACATCCATGCATAGCCAAGGTACATGCCTAGGGTAAAATTTCAGGAAACACACCGTGTAGTCATGTTCTCCGCAAATGTTTTGAGTTTTTTTCTCCTTTTCCATTTTACTCTCTTAAGTTCCAACTGTGTTCGTCATTAATGAAGGTGTGCTTGTGACATTGATGACTCATGCTGCCAGGATGTCATCCTGTTGCATGTCAGCAACCAGGAAGTGACGTATGCCTGATACGACAGATCAGGGACTACTAGTAGTTCCGCTTATCATTCCAGACATGGAACCTGCAGTGATTCCAGACACTGGTTCCAATTATCAGTTTAGAGAGGGTTTCATGAGATTCATGCAGACCTTCCATGGATCTCAACATCCTGCCCCGTCTCTGGTAGATCTAACGCGGGTTTTTCAGTAGCAACATCCTCCCACGTTCCTAGGGGATGGAGGACCACATGATGCAGAGTCAGGGATAGTAGCCATGAAATCCATTTCCGAGCACCTAGAGACACCTCTAGAGAGGATAGTGAATCTCACGAAATATATTCTATGAGATTCCTCTAAAATATGGTTGGATGTGGATTCAAAGATTGGGCTCCAACAGGCTATGGATTGGGACAAGTTTCAGCGTATGTTCTACAAATACTTCTACCCGGAGAAGCTGAGGGTTGATAGAGCTAGATAGTTCATTAACCTGAAGTAGGGTACTCTCATAGTTATGGAGTATTCCTCAGGCTTCAGTGTGTTATAGCGTTTCACTCCCATTCTGGGGAATGACGAGCTGTTTTTATCAAGGAAGGTTGAGGAAGGCCTCAGACCAGAAATCAGATCACAGTTGAACATCTTTCTGTTGACATGTATTACTCTGATAGTCCAACAGGCACATATCATAGAGATAAATATGAGTGAGAATGAAGCTATGGACCAGGGTGGTTCAATGACATGGGATGATTCATTTCAGATAGACAGCAAGAAGTGCCACTGAGAGTCTACACGAGGTGACTCGAGGAAGAGAGGTATTCCTTCTGGTAGACAGGAACTTCTTTCTGGAAACCAAGTGGTGTGATATTAGTGTGGAAAAAGCAGTAATAAGAATCCTCAGTTCCTGAGAGACCCAGTGGAGTGCCAATATTGTGGAAAGATGGTTCATTTACAGCATTTCTACAATGTTTTCCTTCTAGCGGATAGTAAAGGAGGATCAGTTTCGACTCCGCATACAAGAGTAGGATTACCAGTTCCGCAGAAGACTGGGGGATATAGTTCATCAGGTCATTCAGGCCAGGGTAGAGGTCATGGATGCAATGGTCAGGCTCAGGGAAGGTCGGGATCTCAGGCTTCTAAATAGGGCCTCGGTGTAGGCCAGGCTTTTGCGGTAGAGCAGATTTATCAAGAACAGGATCATGGACCTTCTACAGTTCGAGGTACGATTTTAGTAGCCTCAGTTTTATCCTCTGCACTTTTTGATATAGGATCTTATCCTAGAATTATTTCTGTACATAACTTGTAAATCCTTATAATTATTCTTTATACTTCTTAGGATATGATAACTCTAGACACTCCCTTGGAAATTAGAACGACTATCATGCGTCAGTGCTTATACTACCCCCTTGAGGTTGGTGGGTGTCTTTTTTCATGGAATCTCTTTTTTTGGAGATGAGAGGCAAAGATTTCATTCTAATGATAAACTGGTTAGTTCCCTTCCATGAATTTGTCAATTTTTATCTTCATTGGGCGACTTTCACATCACTGGAGGGTGGATCTTTTCTTCAAAACGGCGAATGGGATGTCCAGGCGAGCAGAGCTGGACCAGAGCATCATGGGTTTGGTGGTGTTACGGCTCAGATTGCTAGCTTATATCTGGATGACCAGGGGACTTCCCAGATAGATTTTCCTCCAATGGTCGATCACTTTCATAATTTTTTTCCAGAAGACTTTTCAGGTTTGTCTCCGGAGCGAGAGGTAGAATTATATTTTGATCTGGTTCCAGGGACAACACCGGTACGCATAACTCTTTATAAGATGGCTACACCTGAGTTACAAGAGCATAAGAAGGAGTTGGAGAAGTTGTAGGAAAAGGGTTTTACCTGACCTGATTCTTCTCATTGGGGATCGACCGTTCTGTTTGCAAAGAAAGAGGATGGTACATTACGGCTTTGTGTGGATTATCAGATGATAAACTAGTTGACAGTAAAGAACTGATATCCATTCCCATAGATAGATGATATCATTGATCGGCTTTGAGGAGAAAGAGTGTTCTTGAAGATCAGATTGAGATCCAGATATCATCAGTTGCGTGTCAGACCATCTAACATACCTCTTACAGCCTTTCAGAGCAAGTATGGTCTATATGAGTATTTGGTTATGCTGTTCGGTCTCACGAATGCACCAGTAGTGTCCATGGTGCTGATGAATAGATTTTTCCATAATTACCTGGATTCTTTCATGGTTGTTTTCATGGATGGTATCTTGGTGTACTCTCACACTCGGCACGACTGTGCTACCCATATTGGGATCATTTTTAGTACACTGAGGGAGCATCAGTTATATGATAAGCTATCAAATTTTGACTTTTGGATGGACAAGATTCACTTCTTGGGTCACGTAATCTCAGAGACAGGAGTATCGGTAGACCTAGAGAAGTTGAGAGCAGTAGTTACATGGGAGCAGCTGAAAATTTTCTTCAAGGTAGGAAGTGTTTTTGGGATGGATGGTTACTACATGCAATTTATACACGACTTCTCACACTTAGAAGCGTCGTTGATGGGCCTGAATAAGAAGGGGGTGAAGAATTTTTTGTCAGAATCCTGCGATTCAACCTTTCAGGAGCTGAAGGTGAGATTGAATTCAGCACCTATTGTAGTTTTTCCAAAGTCGGGGAAGAGTTATACAGTTTTCTATGATGCATCTGGCATTAGGATTGGAGTAGTTCTTATGCAGGAGGATCTTGTTGATGAATATAGATCTGAGCAATTGAGGCCACATGAGAGAAATTATCCTACGCATGACCTGGTGTTGGCTGCAGTTGTTCATGATTTTCATTGTTGGAGACATTATCCTCTAGGAAAGAATTCTATGGTATATACTAACGACAAGATCCTCAAGTATATAGTCACGCAAGGTGACTTGAATCTGAGACAGCGGAGGTGGGTTGAGTACCTACCATCTTTGGATTTCATGCTTGCTTATATGCTTGGGAAAGGAAACGTTGTGGCACACTCACATAGCAAGAGGACACATATATAGGCATTTCAGGAGGCCAGCGGTGAGTGGCAGCTTATGGCTATGTTCTCTGAAATGCATTTGGCGGTGCACGATAGACATGGTCAGAATTTTATTTCTTCTGTAGTTGTAACATCTACCCTTATTGACCGAGTTTGAGTGATGTAGCTATCAGATTATGAAGGCCTATTCCTACAAGAAAGTGTGTTAGGAGAGGACCCTCTTCCCAGATGGACCGTAGGTGAGGGTGAGATCTTGCATTTCAAGAGACTCGTTTTGGTGCTAGAATATTTACACGAGGAGCTGATGTGAGTCTTTCATTACTCAGTTTGGGCCATTCATCCTGGCGTCACCAATATGTATTGTGATCTACACCACTAGTATTGGTATATAGGTATAAAGAGAGATGTTGCGGGTTATGTCATGAGGTGTTCCACCTGTTAGCAGGTGAAGGCGGAGCACCGGCGACCAGTAGGGCCTTTACAGCAGCTACCCATTCCCGTGTGGAATTTGAATGATGTCGCGAAGGACTTTGTGATAGGGTTACTAAGATTTCCTTGAGGGAATGATGCGGTATGGGTTGTTATTGACAGGCTGATGAACGTTTATCACTTCTTTCCGATTAAAGAAACCTTCAGTGTTGATGAGCTTGGACGATTGTACATCCATGAGATTGTACACTTTCATGGGGTTCACAGTACTATCATTTCAGATAGGGACACCTGCTTAATTTGGCATTTATGGAAAGGGCTATAGAGGGCTTTGGGTACATAGGTACTTCTGAGTGCAGCTAACCATCCCCAGATAGATGGATAGTCACAGCACACTATTCAGGTGATAGAGGACATGCTACGAGTATACATCATTGATTTTGGAGGTTATTGGGAGAGACATATACCTCTAGTAGTGTTTTACTACAATAATAGATTTCATGAAAATATTTATATCGAAACTTACAAGGATTTGTACGGTAGGCCGTGCCGATCACCCTTGTGTTGGATGGAGGCAGGAGAGGCAGCTATATTAGGACCCTGTCTTATTCATGAGACCACAGAATAGGTGTAGTTATTTCCGAAAAGTATGGCTACTGCATAGTCGGAAGAAATATTATGCTGATCAGTGGAGATGACCTTTGGGGTTCAAGGTCAGAGATTAGTTTTTCCTATGTGTTACCCTGAGGTTGGGACACAAGAGGTTTAAGAGACAAGGTAAGATTTCACTGAGATACGTCGGGTTGTTTGATGTTAGGGAGTGAGTCGAGATGCTTGCTTATAGGTTTTAGTTACCTCAGAGGTACGAGGCTATTCATGACGTCTTCCATGTTTCCCAGCATCGGCGCTATTTCTCATACCTGTATCATGTCTTTTAACCTGAGGAGGTTTAGCTGGATCTGGATGCATCATTCGAGGAGCACCATATCAGGATTGTTTATCATAGTGCAAAGGTACTCTATGGCCGGTCCGTTCCTCTGTTACGGGTGCTGTGGAAGCACGACCGTGTACCGGATGAGACTTGGGAGAGGTAGGCCGATATGCGATCACAGTGGCCAGAGTTTTTCGAGGTTTCTTCTCCTCCACCATGATAGGGAAATTCGGGGATGAATTTCTTTAGGGGGGTGGATGTTTGTAAGAACCCAAATCTCGTTTTCATGTATGTTTTTCCTTTTCTAGTAGTTTTTGAGAAAAAGAAGAAAATATGGAAATTTTCGGATTACACACCGTGTACTTTATGAGTACATGCTGTGTACTTTGATGCCACTAGAAGTCTAGTGTTGTCCGTGTCATGGCCACACACACGACCGTGTAAGGGTGACTTGGAGGCCGCCTAAAGTAAATTATGTAAAAGGAAAGTACACGTCGTGTACTCCAGAAGTACACATCGTTTAATTTCTTTTTATTTCGGTAAATAGACTCGGGTCGCGTCTAATCCTTATTTCCAACTTCTTCTTCGCCTAATTCCATTCATAGCATCCGAGGAGGCCGAATATTCTCCAAACTACCGATCCATCACTAGTTATCAGAATCAAACACCATCAGTTGCCATATCATCGCAACGGTGAGTTCTTGGTTCTTCTTTGGCCATGTTTCATAATTTTTTAACTTATGGGAGTTATTGTAGGTTGAATGATTTAGATGTTTTTGCAGATCTACTCTGTTCTAGGCTGATTTATGGGACGAGGATCAATTATATCGATCTCCTAGGATCGAGGTAGGTGGTTTGTTGCCTTACGTTGAATGGGTTTTAGTTTTTGTGCTAAAGTGTCGGATTCCCATATTTCAGGTATCTCAAGTTAGGGATTTTGGTCCTATTGTTTAATTGCCTTAGATTTCTTGTTATCTTAAGGTTAATTGATAATAATATATTCTTTTTTGCTTGTTTTAGGATGACCCCATGGGTTTTATCCCTGTTTGGCTATTTATCGTCATTTGGCACAGTTTGCCTGCAAGGCAAACCCTATTGCAATTGCTAGTTTGCTTGTTATAACTGATTACATGTTTTTCTTAATGTTTTAATGCTTTTAATGCATTTTAAGTTTTATCCAAGTTGTTTCTAAACTTACTTAGGGCTACTGACAGTCGATTATGCATGATTGGATAGCCTAGGGCTGTGAGAACCTGGTGTGGGAGATGAAGGAGGGAATATACGATTATGTTCTTCCCTAGGGGGTCTTTTTGAATTTGTTTTGTATGTAGGAACTACGGGAATTGGAATTTCTTCTTCCTTGGAGTGTCCTTAGTTTATTCATGTATCGAGACCTTTAGAGGAATTAGACATAAGAGCTTTCTCAGAGATTCTGTAGCTATCGTTGCAAGACCACAGGGGAATCAACATGAGTGATTCCCAGAGTGTCTGTGCATTTCTACGTTTACATGACTATTGAGGTATGCTAGTTTGAGCCACCCAGAGAGTCAGTGTGAATATTTATTGTTTGGTTGGTTTAGCTGAGTCTACCAAGCCAAATAAAATTATTGGATCAATTGTCTTTCTTGTTTGTTTAGGTAGTCATTTGATTCCTGTTGTCTCCTTTTTACCTTCGAATAGACAGCTTTTCTAGATTCTTGGTTGTTTAATTAAATGAATAAATTAATTGTTAAATGAATGTGAATGGTAATTGGTCATATTGTTTACTTGTGTACTCCAAGTTCATTACTATATTAACTTTCATTACTTATGCTATATTACTCACTCACTGTAGGGCACATATCTAGTGGTGGTTGCCTACTGGGATTAGTCTCACACTCTAATTAGGTCCTGCTTTTCATCCCAAACTGGTTATTTGGTTACAGGTGTGGATAGAGACTGTGTCCCTTCTACTTCAGGTACATGATTGGTGTTTGGAGTTGGAGAGCTTAAAACTAAGCTTAGGATTGCAATGCTGCCGGAGATACTGTTTAATTTTTTTACTTTTTTTCTCAGTTGTATTTTAGCACATTGTTGTGTTTGTTGCTTTCCTTAGATACTTGTACATGCTGCATCATTATCATCATTACTATATATTCATTTCATCTGATATTTAGTTTTAGTTATTGTATGTTGTTTACTTCTTCTGCTATTGAATGTTATTTACATTCCATTGTATACCTTAACAAATGAGGTCATAGTTTCCCCAATGACTCACCAATGCCCTCACTGCTATTTTGCAGCCTCTAGAATTTGGGGAAATTCTCTTGAGGTCAATTGGAAAACCAGGTATGGGGCATTATTTGAGTGGCTCCGGATTCGAGTTGTAACAAAAATGGATTGTTTAGTCCCCCTAATAGTCAAAATGGTTGTTCATTTTCATTAATTGATATTTAAAGTACCTAATATTTCTGAACAAAAAAAATCTAGTTCATTTTCTTATTCAGTACTGCATATTTAATACAAAATATGTGAACTGCATAATTTTGTGAACTTATAATAAACAGAATTTTATAAGAACCATCCCAATGAACTAACCAATCCACTTTTATAATAATGACTCTGTTAATTTAAAGTACTGAAAATGAATGTGCATTTTTTTTCACACACAGTGCATATCCTCTATTGTTAGGCCCCAAAATTTGTTGGTAACACATGGGCTTTATATACGTCTTCTAGTAACACACATGTTGTACATGCAACATTCAATATTTCCAATTAGACCAACTTAAACTTATCTATTTATATCAACTAATTAAATATTGTTCTTGAAAATATAAAATAATAATTATCATGTTATGATACCAACCTCTATTAGATGAAATTATATATCATACATTGTATCTCAAATTCCTGCTCCAATTTTACCTGTAACGAAAAATAAATAATTTCAATAATAGATAAGTCATGATTCCATAGAAAAAAATTATATATTAATATCATGGGAAACTAATTATGTGTCTACTTGACTCTACTACTAGTTTTTTAATGATTGAAGTCAATTTCTAGAGTAGTAAAAACAACAACTCCATTACTAAAAATGGACTAAGCAATCCATTTTAGTACCATCTGAAAATCATATTGTATACAGACCAAAATAATATCTGAACAACAAATGGATTTGTTAGTCCATTAAGAAGATTGTTTGAAGTTCAAATGGATTTGTTTTTCCATTGCAAAAAAAATGCATGTTCATTTTCCATAATGCATAATTAATGTACTGAAAATTTTTGAACTAAAAAAATGAAAGTTCATTTTATTATTTAGTACATCATATTTAATGTACCAAACTACTCTGTGAAATGATTAATTTGGTGAAAGAAAGAACATGTATTATATATGAACCATCCCAATGTACTAACCAATCCATTTGAGGAATAATGTCTCTATTAGTTGAACGTACTGAAAATGGACATGCATTTTATTGTTAACACATAGTGCATATCCTCTGTTGTTTAGAACCAACATTTTTTGGTCACACACAGACTTTATATTAATTTTTTTATCACACACATGCAGTAATGAAGATTAAAATCCTTCTTCCAATCCGACCAATTATACCAACATAAACATATCATTTTTCTCAATATCCTTAAATACAACACTTTAAATAATTTTCCTGTATGATAGCCACCGAAACTGATATTTAGTTATGTAAAAAGAGGCTTTTATGATCGATAAACGAAACACTGACTAGTTTGATTGGTAAATTAGGATTATAAATAGACAGAGTTAGATCATCAATCCATTCAGGATTGGTTTTCTTATTGATAACACAAGTCTTCAGTTTCTTCCTGGAATACTTACATATTTATACAGGAGAAGAAAACTATAATTTCTGCAAATAGATCAAAGCATTGTTCTCTATTTGATCTGGTAAGAAGCCCTCGAAACAATTAGAAGCATCTATGAAAACAAATCGGATGGGGAGGAAGACCATCCTACTTTCCCGTCTCGATGAAAATGTAATGATGGCTGGTGCAAACTTCTCTAATGGTGATATTGATGCCCTTCTTGACCCATACTCGAAAGAGACACATGAGGGTCTCCATCACGGATGTCAGGAGGATGGTGGGGGAGGCTATCATGTTATTCCCTACCATCCCATCTAATCATACAGTAGGATAAATAATTTTTTAAATAGAATTAAAACTCTAAAATACCTAAAGACAAGATGCACTACAACAACATGAAAATATTAACATAATCAAACATTGTTTTTTACCAAAATCATTGGAGTAGTCAATATTTTTTCAAATCATTTGTTTCTACATAATTAAAAAAATATAATGTTTTTATTCTCAATATAATGAAACATGTATTCACACAATTCCCAAACATCATTTTTGTAGTAGTAAGCATAAATTATATACGAGTAGAAATTAAAATTTATTCTCAATATATTAAATATTATACATAATGTAAAACACATTTTAAATAAGAAAAGGAAATAAAATCAATGAAACATTAATGTTGAAATATCCATTGTAATATAATAGATTATGTTTTGATATCATGGAAGGAAAAATGAATGTTTATACATATGGGTACATTTGAAAGGTAGGTTTAAAAACTGACAGTAACTAATGTTTTTAACAGCACTGGTAACTCTTTTAGATTCAGACTATCTGTATCATGGTGTGTTAGTTATATCATCCCAATAGTTGTTTTATTTATTCATGCATTTGACCAACACTTCTGGAGGTTGGATGAGAGTAATATGAATTCCTACAGCACTTAATTAATGTTTAGAAAATTGTACTTGGAAAATCAGTTCACTTTACATTCTATTCATAACAAAACTGATGAACAAAAGGGGAAGAAGAGTAGAAGCAATAATAAAAAAATGTTTATATGGAGTTGAAAAAACCTTGTAGTTATGCTTTCCTATTGTGGATCAGTGGATGATTATTCTCTCTCAATATATAATGTGGTAAAAAATTGTTCCATGACAGAATGTAGTTGTTCCCTAATTAATGAATTAGGAAAGAATATGGATTGAAAATTAATTTTAAAACATTATTTGAAATAATTATGAATAGAGTCAAATTAAATGACAAATAGTAGAAAAAATATTTACATATTAGATAAGCATAAAAAATTAATGTATGTGTGATGTGTTTGGAAATTGGTTGAAGCTGCACAAATGGGAAATCTCGACCTGTATTTGTGAGTTGCAAAGGAATGAAAATTTTTAGTTTTGAATAATACTAGAGGTCACAACTACCTCAACCCACATGTAATCACTTCTTGAATCTACATCAACATGTTTTCTATCCCACAACAATGGAATTGAAAAAAATACATACTTAACTCTATACTCTTGTAGTCTCAAAATAGAATCAATGTTCTAAATCTACCTTATCTCCTCCAAATATCTCTGAAATATGTCTTCCCACTATTCTCATACTTCTTGGATTTATTAGTAACTATAAATTATATATGAAGAGGAATTAAAATTTATTCTCAAAAAATATAAATAGTAAACATGAATTAACCAAAATTTCAAATAATAAAAGGCAATAAAATCATTGAAACATGAATGTTGAAGTAGCCATTATAACATAATAGCTTATTTTTTGAAAACATGGAAACAGATATGAATTTTTACACATATGGTTATCAAGTCTACTAAAAATAATAAATATATAAACAATTTAATAATATATGACTATATAAATAAATACCAATATTTAACCTATGAGGCCGTCATTCGGAGGATGTTTTGATTAAAATATGTATAAGACACATAACCACAAATAATCAGTTTTGTTTTTTAATGGAAAACAATATTTTGCAACAAAATCATGAATCCCCTTTAAAGAATAGATTCATTCAAATAATAATGACAGTATAATAAATTATGAAACATATTGATTATTAGGCGTTCACCATTGATCCAAAAATACCAAGAAAAACAATCAACTATATGATATAAAATGAAAATTGTAAAACAATGGTAAGAATAAAAAACATGACCAGAAGTATTAAAATTTTAAGGGATATTAGTTTCATCAACATCATGACATACATGCCTTTGTGAAATTAAAGAATGATTTACTAAACCATTAATTAATAATTGAAAATTTAACGATTTAAATAAACGAAAAAATAAGGTACAATTTATTATGAGTAATGTAAAAAATATTAATTGTTATTAATCACATATTTGAACACATTGAAGTCAAACTCATGTGTTGTCATGTTAAACTCAAGAATCACATGATTATCGTTGTTTCATTAACCCATTGAATTTTAAACAATATAAAAATTATGATTCCTTAAACATAAATCAAATCCTAATAAATAATTACATTCTAAAAAAACAATAGGATAAAACCTCCTTGAGCCATAAATGATATGACTCTCTTATTTTTTTTTCTTTTCCATGAATGTAAATTGAATAAATTCATTCCATAATTCAGAGTCCCGCTCGATGGATTTGATATTCAAGAATAACATACCATCACTGGTGATAATATAAAGGATGAATTAATAGTAATAGTCTACATGGACGATGATGGAATCAATTATCAAAGGGAAACCCAATAATGGAAATAAAGGGAGGAGAAATGTGAAGGGGGAGCCAAACTGTTCTTAGAATACCGAAGCCGTGAATAGTCATCTATGGTGAACTATGACTGCCAACAATGTTTTACTCATTTCCATATAAACCATTAAATGGTTGTTAATGAATCATAATTTACAAAATAGATGGTAAAACATTGAACGTCCCCCCGAAATCACAACCAGGATGTGGTTTGAAGTGATGGATTCATACTAGATTGAAAGGGGAATGTTGCGAATGAGGGAAATCTTGAAGAATGGATATTTTGAGAGGGAAATGATGAATGTAAATTCATGTGTGAAATCATGAACGAGAGAGGGAACATGAGAAGTTATCTAGGAACATTCTAATGAAAGAGTAGAAAGGTACTATAATATCGCCAGTGTGAAATATCGATCCTGAAATTGTGAGCAGAGCAACTATGAAGTAATTCTTGAGACAGAAAAAATATGATGGAAATCGTGAGTGGGAGAAGGAGGACGACATTATTGGGATGTAATTAATAGGGAATGATGCGAAGGAGGGTTTCATAAGTACATAACATACAGATCTCTACGAGAAGACTTAGTGGAGTAGTGGTAACTGCAGGAAGGATGAATATGGTGGTAGGGGTTTGCAAGAACCCTAGGTCGTGAAGAGTCGAAACTTGGGCTGGAGAAGTAACACCACTGAGAGTTGAGAGTTGAAACCAGAAGAAGGAGGATGTCGGAGAAGAAGGTCGACAGAGTGCAAGTTGACTAGGAGATAGAGGACGATAGAGGCAGGGGTTTTAGCAGAGTATAGGCCCTGAAGCGTGAAACCCTCAATGGGAGAACCAGACTACGATTGGGAGAGGGAGGTAGAGTAAGTATGGGAAACCAAGTGGAGGGGGGACGTAGAGTAATTATGTAATGGAACGTATGGGAAATTTGAAGTGGAGGATGGTGAAAATGACACATGACAGATGTTAATCAAAGATTAGTATATATATTAGATATCATGACCATCAGGATGTGAAGGTTTTCCAGGAGTCTTACTACCCCAACCAATTTGGGTTTTCCCTATTTAGATAATTCATAATTGTCTCCACAATACCATGGAATGCATCAACATTATGAGGATGAAAATGAAGGATGTAAATTTTTCTAGTAATATTTTTACCTCAAAATTATTAGGTATGATATTTTGGAACATCATTATAGATGCTCATATCATCCATGGGTTATTTCATTCGATTATTAAAATGATATCCACTATTTTCACATGTTCAATGTTGTCAGTCATTATCCAATGGTACCTATGGTGGGTTTTTATGTTCTTATATGGTTTTTGATAGTGTGACCCTATTTCAGAACATTTCTTGACCATTTCTAAAAATTATATATGGAAAATAATCAATCTACATGTTTAATATGGATATTAAAATAAAATATGTTTTGGGATAAACATTTATGTTCTCTCTCACTTTTATTATTGAGATGAAAACATTAATTTTGGAAAATCTTCAAAGAGGACTCTGAACATAATCAAAATTATTTTCACTCACAATGAAGTGGTGGATGTTCACTAAAACAATTAGATACAATATACCATTGTATTTAGTAATGGAACTTTACCCTCCATAAAAATTCATATTTTAGAAACTCTTTTTGTTGAAAGGGGATATGTACACTTACTAAATCTTTATATCCCTCAATTTTGTGGGAATTTAAGGATATTTTAATTAGATAAATATCTGTTAATTTCATTAATCAACTATCCATATTTAAACAAATTATAATTTCCTAGATTGGGAGGGTACTCCTAATTAATTCTATTATCACATACATGCAATTTACATGATATATCTATTTATATATGGAAAATAAGACTTCTAAAATATATCTATTGAAAAATATAAAAAACTATTCTAGGTGTATATATTAAAGGAATATGATTTCAATGGATTATAGAGGAGGTTTTAAAACCAATTGAAGTGGTTTGATTGGGTATCAAGGATCTAAATACCCTCAATGAAGCACTTATTAAAAATTTTACCTAATATATTATAACTAAAAATACCCAAAATATAGTGATTATTCCATCTATCCAACTATTAAATACTATACTTACTATACCATGTCAATATAGAAATGATATTTCTCTTCAATGTCTAACAATAATTTCTATAACACACCTTGGATTTACTGGCCTATAATAGAGATGGTGATATCTCCACATAATAGGAAAAATCCTTCAATTGTAGAACATAATCAAAATAGAAGAGTGATTAATGAAATCATCAATCCCCACACCATAATGGAGGCCCATCTTCATTCCTTTTATTAAATTAATGAACTAATTTAGAAAATGATTCTGATTTTCTATATAAATACAAGATACATCTACAAATATAAGTTTATAAATTATATGAATGGTCCCTCATGGATATCTTGATTTTAGAGGCTTTTAATCTGACAAAAAAAAATCAAAATTAATGTGAAAAATATAGAAATGTCATTTTCCCATCCATTATCCGTAGAAATAAACAATATATTGTTGGAATATATATTCCACATCTATCCATTGGCTGAGGAATATATGTTTCATCTATTTTTATATTTTTATATTTTCTCCAAGCTATGATATTATATCTATAAAATTTTATAATTTACATTTGTTATGAAAAATAGGTTTGGGACACGATAAAGTAATCAACTGAACTGAATCACAGTGAGGAGTCCCACAGCCTTCCCCATGAAGTCACATATATGGTTACAACCTACTCCCAGTCTTCCAAGATTGGAACTACTTCTTATAACATTACTATCATCTTTCATACGTGTATTTCTTCCATCCACAATGAGCATTAGGTGGACTCCATGATTCCACCATGTTTGGTGATGAATAATGTTTCCGATTTAATACATATTCAAATTATTAGTGTGTCCTTAAAGAGAAAATTACCAAAGTTGTATAAATATATTAGATTAATCTCATCGATCCCATTAGATATGAGATTCAATGTTGATTGTGCAACATCAAGTGAAATCTGTATCATGGTATGTGGTGGTGTTTTCAGAGCCACTGAGAATTTTTGAAAGGCTGGATATACATTATCATTAGAAATGGATGTACTTATGAGGTAGAGTTATGGTAAATGATGAAGGAACTAAAATTTTAACCCAATATGCATGGATTTTCTTATACATTGAATCGAAATGAACATTCTCTATAGAGGCATTGAATAAAATACATTTAATTTTTCCCAAAAAAATTATTCCATCATAATTTTTATGTTGAAAAACCTATGAAGATATCATTTTGAAGTAAAACAAGCCTATAAAAAGGTTAATTAGGTGGAATATGTTATATCAAAAAATGAAATTGTTGAAATGAGTTCATTATGGTCCTTAGTGACCACATATTGTTTTACACCCTTAGTGAACATTTATTTTATAGGGTTGAATTCACACCCACATTTTCATTACAAAAATGTAGCGATATTCTCTTAAATTTTATTATATATTTTTAGGGGAAAGAATACTTAGTCAAGAACCATTCAGATATATTGAATGGTAATAATAACATAGAAATGTGATTTAGTGGTAAGGTGTTATTATTTTTAAGACTCATAATTGAATAATACATTACAATTAATATTTTCAAAATATTTAGATAATATTTATTATTTAGGATAAAGATATTATTTATATTGATAATGTAAATTCCATAGATCTTATAGAGTTAATTTTTATTATAAATATATGATTTTATTATGTTTTTATCAGGATTTAAAATATTTATTCAAATAGTTAACATATTTAAGGGTTATATGATTAGGGTGTTAAATTATATGATATTACCTTATGAGTGATTTATATTATTTTTAGATAATTATAATGATTATAATGGAAGATTATATGGTTAATATATTATAATCATTGGGTATCCAATTTTCTATCGTATTTTGATGTGTTTTAAAGTTAGTTATTTATGTAATTATTTTGGTTTACCTTTTTGTGTTATTATATATATTGATGAGGTTTGTGTACGAATATTAATTCATATATGATAACTTTCGAAAGACATTTATATTTTTGTAAATAATTAAGGAAGTTAATAATGAATTTTCATTCTTTTTTGGATCTTATAATCAGATATAAGTTAATTTTAATCCTTCAAAAATGAAAAAACATCCTTTTATTTTATCATATGGATTACGTGATTAATCAAGGATGAAAAACATCTCTATGTAATATCAACGGATTAAATTATTCTTATGATATGGAATGAAATTAAGTATGTTTTTATCTCATGTTATCATTATTTATGGTAATTGACTTGCACATCAAAATTTTGGGAATGTTATATTTATTTAGTATTATGATGATTTAAATATCAAAGTATATTTTGGGAGAACATGAGTCTTATAATGTTAAATACTTTGTTTTATAAATACATAATTCAGAAATATAATGTATTCTATTAATGATAAAAAACATGTTATAAAGATTTAATATATATAAAACATTTATACTATGTAATGATAAATCAATTCAAGTAAGTTCTAGTTAAAATTATGTGGTCACTATATATTTATGTGGTTATGATGAATCACCTCATGATTTCTTAATTTATATATCTATTAATGAATTTTAAGCATTCGATAACATGCATGACATGTAAGATGGATCATAAAAATAATTGTAAAATATTATAACATTTTTTAATTGTCCATGTGAATTTGAATAAAAAAATTAAGAAAAATATCAATAAAATATTTATGTAATTAGAATTTATTGATTAATTCATAGTAACCAAGTACACATTTGTTAATACTATCATTTTATACTTCAAAAATATGTTTTTTGTGGGGACATTATAAATATTCTATACCATTTATAGTAATTGTTTTTGATTAAATCAAGTTTATTTTTGAATTTACTATTCAAATATTATATTTGGTTGAATTATTTTCATTTTTCTAAAAAAAATTATTTTTAATTGAATATAGAAAATTATGATTTTCGAAAAAACATTCATTTAATATAAATAAGTAATGTATTTTAAAAGAACTATTAATTTTAAAGATTATTAATAATAAAACATCAATTCAATTTACTTGGATATAATGTAGCTAATTACATATAATTAAGTATTATACTTTATTTTGGTATAAGTTCATTTCTAGTCTTAAAAATAACTTTTTTCTAAAAACTGTTTCTCACTGCATTATAAACCATTATATTAAATTTTAAGTATGAAAATTATAATAATTTCTTATTGTAAAATTGATTCCCTATTTGTAATCACGAGGGTTAAATGTTTAAAATATTACCATATTATATTTTGTCAATTTTAATTGTGACTATGGACAACATTTTTCACATTGGTAAGATTAAAATACCAAAGATTGTCTTATGTATATTGGATAATGCTTATAGATATCTAAAATACATTAATTTATTTTTTTATATCATTTCAATTCTTTAAGAATCAAAATTTATTAATAGTTTTAAAAATTTATTTAATGTTTATTTGATAGTTATAATTATAGTATTTTATGTAAATAATAGTTTAAAACTTTCAATTTCTTTCTTTTAACATATATACTATGTTTTCATAGGTATATAAAATTGTTATATTCAATTATTAATTTTTATTTGAATTTCGATTTATTTTTATTACCATGTAAAATAATTAAAAAATATCTATTAATGGAATAATTTTCATAAATGTTTACAGAACGAAAAAAATACTTATCCATGTAATAGGGAAATAAAATAACCGATTCTAAAAATATTATCATTTATAAAACTTGTATGATTTATTTGGATCCATGATGTTTTTATTAAATTATTACAATTTTTAAAAAGTTTTTATTCAAATTCCATTTATATTTTTCATTTCATTAATGTAAAATGATGTTCATAGTCCTGAAAATGACATTATTTTTATCTTATGCTAAATAATATTGTATTAAATAGTTTGAAATTATTAAAAAATTATTTTATCCAAGTGAATCGGATACAGTTTATAATATATTCCAGTTTACACTTATGTGTTACTTTTCCTATTACAGAATATTTTTTGAAAACTATAATATAAAAAACATATTTATTTCAAAAAATATAAAAAAGGTTAATGGGTGTTAAAACTAACTGATATGGGGTTAAAAATAGAGTTCTATAAATTTTAATCAATGATTTTAACTTATCTTATACTCATCCCTGATTTTAAATGCATCACTTAGGTGTCAATTGAATATGAAAAATATTAAACCTAAATTTATCTTTTTATGCAATTCAAATTGTTCTCCTACCCTAAATTATAGAAGGAAACCTACTCCCCTAAATTATTATATGATTTTTAGAACAATTCCTTGCCCAATAAATACCTTAAGACTATCCTAACTTCCTTCCCCACTTCCTCTATCATCTTTTATTTACGAAATAAAGAAAGTGGAGTTTTCTAAATGAGGAGGATTAAATCATAACCAAGTACTTTCAGTTTTATATATTCTTCTTTATAATAAAATTTAATTTTACATATTTTTAAATAATATATTTATTATATTGAATATATTTATATATTATTATGATTCTGTAATAACCATTATGCACCACCTTTACATCGTATGAGAAATGAAAATATCACTTATACGTGCGTGATGAATACCACATCCACGAAGAGATGAGATTTGTATTTAATCACTGCATCTTCTAGATGGTTAAAATTATGTATTTAATAAATATATATTATATTTATAATATTAATATTTTTCATTAGTGGTGAATTATTATTTACCTTTCTTTTGTGCCATCCATCAAAAAAGAAATTATTTTTAGAGATCATTTTTCAAACAAGAAGTTTTTAACTATTTTAAAAATTATGAAAACAATGTTAAATTTTAAGAATATAGAATGAATGGATTTACCAATATCAAAGACCATTCATTTATTTAATTCATTAATTTTATGTTTACATTCTTATTTTCAATGTAAATCATTTTCTTATAAATCAAGAAATATTTAATTAAAATTTTATCATACCAATAGGATATATTTAACATATTTTCTATGAATGGATTTAATGTTCATTTAAATTTATTTTTTATAAATTTCACAATCCAGTAAGGATTTTAATTTTTCATTAGGGATATATTCTTATGATTCCATCCACCTTTTTGGATAATGTATAATGATAATTTTCTTATGATGATTACATATTACCCATTAATTTCTTATGAGTTAATAAAACTATTATGTGATAATGATTTCTATTATGAAACCATTCACATTACATCTGTAGATGTATTTTGATTAAATGATAATGAAATATTTATGAAACTATTTAAATATTCATGTATTATTCTATGATGATATGATGAATGTTTTACGATTGTGATTCCTATATATATATAGCGTTAATTATGTCACTACAAAGCCTAGAAATATAAATACCTTACATACATTATGTGAAAAATGTTTTATAATTATATAATAAAGAACGTAATAAGGATCGAACCCATCTTTTTAAGGGAATATATGCACGTTGATACTCTTAGTAGAGAATATTGACCATGGAAATGTTGATACGGGGAATGAATCCAATATCCTATGGTATCCTTCGATACGAAGCTTTACTAGGAAATTTATTTTTCATGCTTAATTGTTTTCTAGAAAACATCTTTTTATATATATTTATACTATCATGGAACATGATTTATTATTGATGATTTCAAACTCTTAGAACTCATATTTTTTTTGAAAATACATTCTACAATAGCATAGGGTTAAGGATAATTAACTATTTGTATATGACTTCATTATGTTATGATAAAGATCTCATAACCTAATAAATAATCTCTATTATGATAATTTATTAATATCAAAAAATTTCACCATTAGTAGTCTTCTAACATCACCCTTTATTATCATTCTTTCATCCCTAGGTTATGATGACTGATATAACTTATGAAATGTTAATAAAGGGTAATATGAGATAAGAATATTGTGGGAGAATTATAGAACTTTTATGAAATATATTAATTATATATTTAGTAACCAAATAAACTAACCCATTATTATCCTTCAGTGTGTATTACTATGAATGGATTAAATATTCATCAAGAATTATTTAATATTTAGGTATCTTATGCTCATATCACTTTATACATAAGAATACTGGTCCACTATTTGGGAAATATTGATGTGATGTTTGAATAATGAAGGGAAATTATTGTTTTAATGATAGTTCATATGAATGTGTAAGTAACTGAAACCATCATGATACTATGGTAGAGCGATGACCCCAAAGACATCCCACATAATTTAGGGGAATTCACTAGAAAAGAGACCTCTAAAAGGGTTCCCCGCCCATGAAAACCATAAAATTCCTTTTCTGTTAAATAATAAATTCCCATGAAGATATAAATTTTAGAAGAATCCCGACCTCTTGTTGACTAAGTTGTTCATCCATAACAACATTAACTCACTCACATGAAGAATAATCCAAGGAGGATGTGAGGATGAGTGATCCATCAGCACAGAAATACACACTACCAATGTATTTTACATGTATAGGGTTCATACATTTATGAATAAGATATAAAAAATGGAATCCATGATTCCATTAATGATATTAAGGTCATGTAATGGCATGGGGAGTCCCAGGAGGTGAAAAAAAAACAATGGTACATGGGTCCTTGTCAGAAATAACTACTATCATCCATTTATAAAGATGGATACACCATTTTATGGACCCAAAACCCTCTGAATATTATTGTTTTATATTGTCCTCATAAGAGAATATCTCAAAACAAAATATCATTTTATTAATAACAAAGACTAAATAATCTAGGAAAAGCCTAAATGATTAATAAAAAACTGTGAATATGCCCAAGAATGGATGATAAAACAACATCACATTCATGTTCCAGTCAGGGTATGTCACCTCCAAGTTAAAATTCACAAGAGAAAAAAATAATATAATGTGATCGAACCAGATTCTATAATAGTAATAAAATCAAGGAATCTTGGATGGGGTTTCTTGTGTTTAATGGAGTATAATAACCAATAAAACCATCTTAAGTTGAAGTGGAAGGGGTAATTCCCTTACCAATAGTATTAAAATTGTGGAACAGAATCACTCCAGCAGTAGGATATAGGTTAGATAACATAGGTCAACCTTCTATCATAAACATCATGGTTGAGCCATCATTAGGGTTAGAAAAAATGGACTATCTAAAGTAGGAGAAACATGTAAATATTTCATTAAATATGAATTCATCAGTCCAAGAATGATTAAAAAAATTGGAAAATTATTTTATATTTTCTATATTTTTTATAATTTGGATGAATTTAATTTTATAAATATATTTTTAATTTGTTTTTCATTTTTTATTATTAGAGTGGTGTATTAATTTTTTCACGTGTAATCTTTATATGGTTATTTGGGATATTTTTCTACTCATTATTTATATTATGAGTAAATTCCAAAATTTATAAATATTTATAAATACAATGATTTATTTTACAACTATTGGTGTCTAGTTGTTTTACTAAAAAATATAAACATTCTAATCGATTTTATATTAAGAGGAATAGTTGAATTATTGATAATTGTATAATATTATATTAGTTAATATATTTTCTCATGAGGATAGAGATACGAAAACCCTATGTTTTAAGGTCATGATCTTATAAAAGTATTGTTAACAACTACATATCAAACATTACTTTACTTGGGTAATCTAAGAGTGAAAGGTTTTGTTATGGCGTTCTATGAATCATATCATATCACCATCATGGTTTTAGAAGATAAGACATTATTTTCATGAATTGGTAATCTACTCTCTAATTACACCATTCAAATTTTATTTCACGACACTTGATTTTTAAATTTTAATATTTTCATTATTCATAGTGTATCAAAGTATATAATAAAACCGATAAAATATTTACAGTTCAATAACTTAGAGATGGGTTTAAACGTTTTTTATTTGGTTGAATTAAAATGTCCACAATTCGGGATACAAGGAGAAATTATGAGGGTAATTTTTTGAACATGGTTCCACCTGAACCATATATTAATCAATACATATATTTAGTCATAGTGGAATTATTTAAGGTTTCGGAATGGAGTAATCAACACTACGAACAACATATTATGGATTTTCCATTAGAATATCACACATAAACCCATTCAATATTTCTCAGATATTTGTGATATTATTATTATGTCTGAATATAAAACGTAACATAAGAGGGGGGTGAGTTCTGTTAGCTCAAAAATATTCTATAATTCTTCCATTTCACAGACAATATGATTTATGAAGATATGGAGTGTTTTTATTTTGTATTAAAATATGTAGCGAATAAATAGAAATAAATAATATAGCTTTTTATAGTGATTCATGGAATAAAGATAACCTAGTCCACTCTTCCATTCATTCTCTATACATTCTTGGTAAATTTAAATTGAATGGTTTTATTATAACAATACCATAAATACATAACTGATTGTAAGAATTGGAATATTTAAAAAACAATATTATTTACAAATACATAAACATCTATAACAGGGAACCATTTATCTACAACTATGGTTGATAATAGGATACTATAACACAACTGAGAATAAGTAGTTAAAACTCCTATAAATAAAAAATGTTTCATTTGAAAGGTTCAGTTTGTTCTTCATAGTTTCAACAACAAGAAATTGAAAATTCATGGATCTTATTCTTTAGAAAATATTATCTTCCTGAATAAATATATCTAAAGATATATATCTGGAAAAATAATCTCTAATCAGGTAGAAACAAAACAAAATAATAAAATAATAATAGAGAATTATTGAACATGAATATCTCCAATGTGTATCTTATTTAAGAATCGATCATTCGTTACAGCAGCATCGTAAAAGATAATTTCGATAATGTAGTCTCATAAGTGAATCACTTAACAAACGTATATGTTTTTTTATTTGATTATGTACTCTGAATGAATATATAGAATATAATTTTTTTGATAAACCAATTTCAAAATAATTTCCTAATTGATTGAATAAATTCAAATTCCAATTGACTAGGGGATTCATAACTTCCTATAGAAAAATGAGGGATTTTTTATGATGAACATGTTTCTTTGAAATAATCAATGAAGCCCTGGAATTAGTATATAATTATCACATGACAATTGTAGTAACCTCAGATTGAAAACATGGTATGAAAAACCATTATACTGATAACACAATCTAGGGTTGAGCTGCTTATTGTAGGGTTCCTTTGAGTAGTGTAGGGTTTCTTCACGTGGTGTAGGATCCCTTAAACATAGTTTCATATCTTAGTAAAATCGGGAAGATAAGTATCAAAGGTATGATAATCCATATGTTTATCTTATTATCATAATATCATGAATATAGCACTGATTAACCATATATTCAAATTTTCAACACATAGGGTATGGACCGAAATTCCAGACGCCAACATAGATTTTCTGATGCATACATGTATCAATTTTCTGATCATAAGAATGTTGATATAAATAAAATCTATATATTTTATCTTAGGGTTAATAATATATGATAGTGATTAATTTTTAGTTTTAATTATGTATGATACAATAATCTCGTTGAATGGAGTTAGGGTTTTGAAATAGTGTTTCTATAGTAGTTCTCATAATGTAAAATTACATTAAACCGTATATAAATTCATGAAAACATATAGTAGAAAACATCATTAAAAATAAAAATGGTCATTTTCAACATTAAAATTATCATAAATTATAGATTATTTTAGATAAAATTCATGCCCAAAAATATATTCTTTTTGAGGATCAGAAAACCGATAACATAATACATAAGAAAATTTAAATGAAATGTAGAATTTGTAAACATAAAAAAATTATATATATAATATTTTAGAAAATAGATTTAATAGTATTATTTCAAAGAAATAAAATTTCTCCAATTAAGTATTGTGGTTCTCAAATATTATTCATATATTTATCTTTTATAAATTTTATCCCAAGTACCACTCTCCAAAAATTTCTCACCCTTTTGTGATATCAAAAAAAAGAAGTTTGAAAGAATAAATTATATAAACCACATTTAATGTAGAACTGAACAATAATGAATATTAATAAACACTTGCACAAGAAAAATAAATCTAGGATTGACTGTTTAAAAATTTAACCAAAATACAAGACAAAAAAGCATAATAAGAAAGTAAATTAACGTAAAAATTAATTCAAATGTTTTGAAAAATAATATTCAATCCTCATTTAATGAAAGAGTCTTAAAAATGATGGGATTTTTTATGAAATGGTAGGGGTAGATGGTTCATCATTATGAGGATGTTTTTGAACTACACTCCTAATATCACTAACAATAAAAAGAAGGATCTGGAAGTTGTTGTTAATGAATTTTGACTACTGTTTATGAAGATTCATCAAATCATTTCGAACCTAAAATTTATCAATAAGATTGACCATTTAAAAAAAATAAAATTTCCTCTAACTAAATGAATGAGGTCATTTTTCACTAAATTTGTTTAATCAGTGGTCCCAACCAAGATTAACTTGAAGTCAATTGACTAATAAAATGAATTTAGTTTTTCAAATACACACTTAAAAAAAGTACTATCACTATTAAGATTGTGTAGAACATCGCTAAACTCTTACAGTATAGAGGAAATAACATCAGACATTATGAGTTGTTCTGGTGGTGTATGTTTAGAGGAGGTTTATGTGTGAGTACTATCCATAAGAGTTTGAAATTATCTCCCTATCGTTAGCTTAAACTCATCAAACTCTAATTTCATACCAAATTAATCTCTTCATAAATTGAACAGTATATACATCTTGCTGATAAGATATTTATGGTCTCCAATAGAAATAATATTTTCATTGAATTTCCTTAAATGGAGTTTATGGTCATTAAAATAAGATCTTGGCACTGAGGAAACCATGTATTCTTCATATTTATTTTTCTCATCCTACAAATATTCTCTATGAAACGGATTATAATCATCCAATAGATTGATCATTATAACTATGTCATAAGCTTGAGCAACAGAAGATTTAAGTGATGTAGTGTTGTGGTAAGATATATCTCCCCTATGAATAAATTCTACAAAGTCCAAAAATGGATATTCATTGATATCATATATATATCTTAATTCAGATCATCTAAATACATGAAAACTAAGAATTATAAGATTGTTTTGTATTAGTAACATAGTTCTTATAAGTTATTGACTATGAGCCTCTATCTCAACATACTCATCCACTAGGTTCTCACATTTAACTAGTCAATTTCCATCATCCACATTCTCTATAATTACAACAATAATTTTTTTTTTACAAAAAAGATATTATTTTTGCCTTGATGTTCCTAATTCATCGGGACTCTGATTACTATAACCAAAAAATGGAATTATTCTAATATCCCCCAGAGAAAATAAAAACAACCTCTGTTGTTGTTCCACACCAAATGGTATAATACTTTTTCAAGAGTATCTCCAAGAACATTCATTCTTATTAATGGTTCTAGAGTTCAAAGTGTTGCTATAGTGACACACTTTTCCAAAAAAACATATTGACAATTTTTTCTTTACTCCACTGGAAAAAAAAGAAATAATTTTTCCATAGTGATAGTATCCCTTGTTCAGATCATTGTGGAAATAATTGTTTAGATATCATATTATAAACTGATAGAAATTAATCATTTTGTTATTTAGAAAAAAATGATATAAATTTCAGGTTATATGCCTTTTTCTAGATAATAAGTCCATGGAAATATTCCAAATTGTATAAAATACATCATAACTCGTTGATTAAAAGTATGTTCTTTAATAATTAGCTTATTAACATTTTGTTCCAATCAAGGGAAACTTAATATCCTCTGAAAAAAGTATTCCATTACCAATATTTATCAAATAAAACTAAAACTCTCCCGCATGGGGACAACATAATATATCAATCATTTCATTATTTGATAATGAAACATAATAATATTTAATCATAGATACAATGGAATATTCTTTGAATCGAAGGCTAAATGATGAATTTCTAAAAAAATCCTTTACATTAATTCATAACCCATAGGAATCATATATTCTACCAAAGCATAAAAAAGACTTTGACATCTTATTACTTCTTTGAGTGAAATATTCATAAAATATTAACAATAAATATCAATTACCTTTCCCAAGAGAACCTTGCGGTATTTCTTCGAATCATATACATTTTTTTCCAACTCAGTATCTATAGATCATCATGTTGTTTCCATCATTAATGGTTTTGGGGATGAAGATATTGATTCTTTAGAGTTTCAGTAAACCGGAAATGAAAGAAGCTCTATAAACTGAAAGGATGTGTAAGAGAAGATAAATACAGTGGGAGAAAGAAAATGGTCTTCTCGTACTGATTGAGAACGTACTATTTAGTATTTTAATTAGAAAATACAAATATAATAAAATTTAAATTAAATTATAATTTAAAATTTTATCAAATAAATCATATTAAATAATTTTTAGGAAAATTGTAATAGAGAGACTGAAATGAAATTAATAAACCACCATTTAAACTCAAAAATTCTTAACTCCTCCTTTATAAAGTCAAAATAGCAATGGGAAGTGGTTTAGTTAAAATATCTACAAATTAATATTTGGTATTATCACATTGTAATAATATATCTCTTTAAAGACATGATCTATTATAAAATAATGTTGTATATCAATGTGCATAGTCCTGTGATGACTTATTTTTTTTTAAAAAGAAATATTTATTGCACAAGTATTATCACATTAAATACGTGTACAATTAATTTTTATTCCAAAGTCCAATAGATTTTTTTCATCTATAATACAATTGAACAACAACTACAAGCATATACATATCCTGTCATAGTATTTGAAAGTTAAACTGAGTGTTTTTTTGTAGTAGACCATGAAGTTAAATATTTTCCTAAAAGGGGACATGTTCTTGAGATATATTTTATATCTAATATACAACATCCAAATTCATCATCTTCAAATGAAATCCAATTAATAAAAAAACTGTTGGGGTAAATAAGAACATGAAATATATTTCCTTTTAAATATCTAAAAATTAAATTTAGAGTGGTATCATGTGACTGCATTGGATTTGATTGAAATATATAAAAAATACCTATAGACAATATAATATATTGTCGAAAAACAATAAGTTCTAACAAAGATATAACTGTACATCTATATAACTTATCGTCAACTGGTTTTCTAGCATCGTCCAACTCATGTTTTATATTGGTATACATATGAGTTGTATATGTCTTATTTTTTTCCATGTCCAAGCTATTTTAGTAAATAAATAATAAACATATTTTTATTTAAAACATTTCTAAAACCTTATTAGCCAATATAAAATCCTAAAAAGAAATTCCGTTATCCCATCGTACTCAATTAAAATTCTTTTTTCATTAAATTTGAAAAATCATGACAAATATTTCTAGTAGTTTAAAAAAAAATAACCTCAACAACATAAATTTTAAGTAATAAAATATTAGAACAAATAGTTTTCTTGAAAAGTGTTGGTTCTTCTAATCCAGTAGTAAATCTATTTTTTAAAAGAAAATAATTTAATCATTTATTCTAAACACTAGGTGCTTATTTTAGGCCATAGAGAGATTTAGTATGTTTAAAAATAGATCTTAGTTTTTGATAATTTTCAAAACCTAAGGTTTCTCAACATAATCATCTTCAAGTATGTATCCATTTAAAATGGTAAAAATTACATACATTTGATGTAATTAAATATTCATATGAGATTCATAAGATAAATTTATTCTTTAGGATTCTAATATAGCTATATGGTAAAGGGTCTTATCATAATCTATACCTTCATCATGATTATATACTAGATACTAATATACATTATTTATGATTATGACCCCTTAATCATATGATTTATTTATAAATAATCTTTAATTCCTATAAAAGGATTATTGGCTGGTCTATCATTATGTTCATAAACTTCATTACTTTTGAATTTTTTTATATCATCTTGCATTACTTGAATTGAATTATCATCCAATAAGGCTTCTTCAATAGTCTTAGGTTGTAAATGAGATAGAAAGGCATGGATACATTTTTGGTTTCATACATTTCATCAAATTATAATTTATATTTATAGGTATCCTATAACAGATTCTAAATGACGGTTCTTTGGATGTATAGACTCTCTAGGAAAGACAGTTTGAGTTCATTACTATCACGCTCTTCTGAAATTTATCGAATTTTAATAATATCAAAATAAAAAACATATTTAAGGGTTTAAAGTATCATGTTATCAAAATATTGAGTGGCATCATCAGTTTAATCTATCTATTTAATGAAAGGTCCAGTTTCATCAAACTTCAAATGAACTAATTCTTCAACAATCCATGAAATTTTATTAAACATTCTATAAAATTTAGATGTAGAAGAATATCAAAAAATAGTCCTTTATCCACTTTTTGATCGAACATACCAAGGTTTTTCTTAATATTCAATATATACACCTTTCATTTATAAAAATTAAAGTACATTACTTTAGGTTTCTTATTCCAATTTTTTTAGTCTGTATTTTTGAAATAGGCCTTATTAATACTCTATTTTGGATATATCTGGTTTTTCTTACAGCTTATTCCAAATGTTATGTAAAAATAATATATTCACTAAACATATTTATTTCCATTTCTTGAATTGTTCTATTTCTCCTTTCAACAATTCAATTGTGTTTTGGGGTTTTTGTTGAAGAGAATGTAATTTGAATACCCAGATTTGATTAAAAAATAATTCAATTTTTTATACTCAAATTATCCACCATTATTAATTCTCGATGAAATTGTTTTCAATCCTCTTTCATTTTGAACAATTTTACAAAAACATTCCAAAATAATGAAAACATCTAATATTTTAAAACAAAATAAACCCAAGAAAATATAGAATAATCATCTACTAAAACATAAACATATAATTAATAGTATAAACATGATATTCTTAATGGTCCATAAAATTCCATATGGATATGTTCTAAAGGTTTAAATGTAGAAATTTAATAATAGATTAAAAATATGATTTTTGTTGCTTCTAATTTGACATGAATCAATGAATCTATCATTATAAAACATAAAAATAGGATAATCAGAATGTAACTGTTTCCTAGATAAAATCATATATATTATAGTGTTCGTGTTGATTATGCGAAATACAAGATTCATTTTTCATTGAACTTAAACAAATTACTTTTTTACACAAAGAATTTAAATCCAAGGTATAAAAATTATCAGTTCTAAGTGGTCTAAATTTGAGAAACATATCTTTTAACATAGAGGATCATTTGTTAGAATAATCAATTGAAAATCCATCTTAACAGAGTTGAGAATTTCTTATCATTTTGTGTTTTAACCCTTTCACATACAATACTTTTTTTATTGGGATGTCTTTGGATCTCAAAAAATTCTAACTACTACTATTTTTCCTTCAGCTTTTTCATTGAATGTTACTAATCCTCCATCCATTTTATTCTGTGTATGATAGTTTTTCTTAGCCCCACTCATATTCCTTGAACATCCACTATCCATATACCATATGAATTTTGATTTTCCGTGACCTATTTCTTACAATTTTAATTAAAATAAATTGGTACTAATATCTTCTTGGGTCCAATAGTGTTAAGAATAAATGATATAGGATCCCATATTGGTTTTATTTTTCTATAATTCATTTCACTTGATTAGGATAAACTATTAGATATATATGGTTTTTAATACCACTAAGTTGAGGATTTTTCAAATAAAAATTATTAATAACATGTTCTTTTATTCCAAATTAATAACAAGTATAATTTTTATATTTGGGAACAAAATAAATTATATATGATTTTTGTTTCTCAACATTACGTCCTATTAAAAATAATACACTTTTAATGACATTATTTTAAGGAATTTCATTTAATTAATTTATTTTTTGTAAAAACAAGAGATGTAATCTTATAGGATTATAATTCATCTTGTAATTCCTTGATCTTATTTTCATGATTGATAATTTCAGATGATAAGGAATTAAAATTTTCACGTAGCTATTCATGTTCTTTTAGCATTACATCTCTTTCACCTAAAATTGCATTATGAATTTTGTTTTAAAGATTTATACTTCTTTTGAAGAAAATCATGTCTTTCATTTATCATAGAATAGTTTGAATCCAATTTATTATTTGAAAAACTAGAAGAATCAGAATTAGAAGAGTAATAATTTTGTACCATATACTCTTCATCCATAAAACACATAATGGAATTTCGAGTAGATATTTATTTTTTTGAATATAGATTTTAAGGGATGATAGAGTCTTCATATACACTCCATATAGATTTCGTTTATCTTTTTATTTTGTGCTCATAATCACCATTTTTCTAATATCTCTTATCTAGACTCATTCTTCCATCTCTAAATTGTATAATATTTATTCTAATATTACCCAATATCATGCATTCAAATAATCAATCTTCTCTTAATTCTTTTCCCTCATTCATGATGGAATTTTTGAATCATTTTTTCTTCTTGTAAAACATGCTTAACAATCTAGTTAGTTGATACAATTCCATTTCAAAATAAATAGAGTCTGAATTTTTTCTCTTCTTTGACATCCTGCATTGATCTTATAATATGATTCTATGATTCCCACTTCTAAGAAGTATTTTCCATATTCACTATAAGATTATTATCTTCATATTTAACCTGAATTTATTTTTCATACATCATCAGTGTTCCAATTACATCTCTCGTTGTCAAATATTTGATAGGTGATGATTGGATAATTGCAAAAAATGTGAAATTCCATTTAAAAGTAAGTACCCTCAATACAATCAATGCTTCATTAGATTGTTTTATTGGTTTTCCTATGGTTGTAATATTCTTGACAATTTCTCTAATCATTTTCGTCATTTACATGATCCATTCACCATCAATCATTTAGATGGTGTCTCACGTTATCTTATAAGTACCAAAGATCATCTTTATAACGTTTCATGTTCCTTAATAAGCGAATGAAATAGTTTTACACATCTCATAGGTATTTGGGAGTTGTGATACATGATGGAATTCATATGGTCCAAGAGAACAAATAATATGAATCATTGAATTAAAATTGATATCATACTCGACATCTGTTTCACATATCAAAGATTTATATTTCTCTCGAATCTTATAAGGAGTAATGATATTTTGGTAGACTTTAAATCCATGATTTTTCTGAAAGATAATCACTAGATATATTCAGAATCCATTATTTTCACCATTAAAATCTGGAGCACATACCATTGACATTTATTCACTTAGATATATTATTTCTATATTTGTATAATCCTTATACTTCTCATCCAATAATCCATCCTTTGATATAAATTCTTATTTATGAATATGAAAAGTAGTATGAGAGGGGGGGTGAATTGTTTCTTATAAAAAATATTCTACAATTTTGTATCTTTACCCCGACTATAATTTATGAAGATATAAAGTATTTTTCTTCTATAAATAAAATCCAGAAGATAAATAGAAATAAAGAATACATCTTATTATAGTTATTTGTGTAACCAAATCTCATAGTCCACTCTACCAATCACTCGCTCTGTGAGATTGAACAATTTCAGAAGAATGGTCCACCTATCACAATTCCATAAATCTGTTACCGAGTGTATGCAGTTGACACCATTATATACAATAGTAATTACAAATACTTATGGTTCTTTAATAGAGAAAAAGTTATCCACAACTTAGATCAAGAAGCTTATACTCCACCAATACTGAGTACGATTATTTGAAACTACAATAAATAAAACAAATGCTTTTAAAGGTTTGCGTTGCTCTTCAATGTTTCAGCAACATGTCACTGACAATATATAGATCTTCTTATTCATAAGATAATATCACCATTAATGATTTAGTCTAAAGTGATCATTGATGCATAATGATATTTAATATGGTAGAAAATAAGTAGCATTAGTAATGTTTTAGTTGTAAAAGTTTGAAATTGTATATCTCTAAAGATAGTTTCTCTCAGAATCTATCATTCATTGTAGAAGCACTATAAAACACTACATCTTTTATAAAGTTGCATATATGAATCACATAACACAAAAAATAATTTTTTATATGAAGAGATATAATAAAATAATATGTAAAAAATAATATTTTCATCGATAAACCATTTCCAAAAGAATTTACTGACTGATCACCGAAATTAAAATTCTAATTGAACAGGTAAATCGTGACATTCATTATAAATAGGTTATATTTTCTCCAATGAACTCTATTCATTGAAAAAATCAAAACAGTCCATGAATCAGTCTTTAATTTTTATAATACCATTGTAGTTATCTCAGATTGAAAATGTTGTTTGAAAAACATAGGTGTTTAGAACACTAATTAGGGGATATCTACATAGAATAGGTTTCCTCATGTATACATTATTCTTTAAATGAAATAGGAAATAAAATTAGCATTAATATTATAATTTATACATTAACCTTTTCAACATAATATCCTAAACATAGCATTGATTGACCATTCATTCAACTTTTCGACACGTAGGGTATAAAAAATATATCCAAAAACCAACATAGGAGTTTTGATCTATAAACATGTCAATTTTCCAATTTTAAGGATTTATATCAAAGAACATGTGTTTTATCATAGTGTAGGGTTGATACCATATGCTAGCATTATCCTTTCAGTGTAACGTAGGGTTAATGCCATAAAATAATTTACCGAATAGAGTATTTTCAAATAGTACATCCATGTTAAATCCATAATGTTAAATTTCTTTAACCCATACATAACTTCTTGATATCTCATTCAAGGAAATATCATTAGAAAAAATGAGGGTATTTTCAAACACCAAAATCATTATAAATTTTAGAGTATTGTTGAGATAATACATTCCCAATGATTATTACATGAAGGTATATCATTGAACAATTAATATGTTATTTAATGTCATCATGTATATATATGAAACTAGTATAAGGTTTGTATTTCACATGTATTGAAGAAATTTACAAAAATGTGGTGACCTAGTGGTATTTTGATTTGTAATCCAAGGCCTTACATTGGATGGGTATGAGTGAAAATTAAAAAAACGTTATTATAGTATATATATTATGAAAGAAGGACAATGGTTTTTTACATAAATATTTTAGATCATCATCATTGAATATGTATCTTTCTTTACATACCTCATTGACCAAACACTAGATGTGGTGGCTACTGAATTACCCAAATAATTCTTTTTTATATACTATTTTTGATTTGAAACTTACTCAATTGTAATGATGTATTGAAATGAAAATAAAAATGAAAATTTTAATATCCTCACAAGTATATAATTAGAGATGAGGTTGAATCTTAGTTAAGGGAGACCCTTCATCCACCAAAATATTGGTGGGATCTCTATATGTGAAATTGAGGATATTGTGTAGCAGAGAAAAAAATTAATATTCAATTGGGATAGTTTATCTCCATAAAAATTACAATAACCAAAATCATAAATTATATTTTCCACTTTTGAGAATTGTAAATAAGTTTTCATGACACCACTTCCAGTTAGTGGTAACTATTTCTCCGTTCGAAATCTCAAAAATCTCTAAAATAATCCTCCAAAATGAATAAATCACAGTTATTCTACTCTAACTCGAGCCTTTATTTCCTAAAAAAGATGATCTTATAATTGTATCTAATATATTTATAATAGACATATTATTATTTATTATATATAATATTATATCTCATACACATATTCGATAATTATTTTAAATAGAATCAAAAAATAATAATAATTAAAGAAGTTTACTGTCATTATAGGATTAGATAAAAAATAAATAAACATAAAATTTACATAAAAATGATTAATTTAATAATCATAATTTGATATTAATCACATTGAAGATATGTTACTACAATAAACACCCTATGGGAATATATAAATAGATGTTTTGGAAATAATTACCAACAATGGAACACATGTAATGAATAAGGATAACATATTATTAAATTAACACATAAAGTTATCATAGAAGTGGAAGATTATTTATATAAACACATGGAATTATTTCATAGTGAAGATTATTTAATTATATCATAGAATAATATTAATTTTTAACTAATAGTAAACATTATCTAAAAATCCTAGGTCTTTGTCACTTCTTGGTAAAAAGAACAAATTTTCCTAGTTTAACTACCTCTTCACTATACATGGAATCACATTATATGAAAACAGAACACAATTTATTATTTAGATGCATAAATTTAGTTCAAAATGTCACATCAACATATTTAAAATCATATGTTTGAAATATAAGGAAGGGATGTCATATATAAAGTATAATCACTAGAAACATCTTGAGGGGAAATTGGGTAATAAAATATTATAACAAATAATACCGAATTGATATATCATATTTATACAGTGAAAAGAATAACGTTAAAAATTTCATATCTAAATTATTGATTATAGAATAAATGTTCATGAATATGGATTTCAGGTGACTAGAATTCATAACAAAGGATGGGAGAAAAGGTTTATAAATTAATCTCCTAAATTTTCATTTTGGAAAAATATCATGATATTTTAATGAAAGAAAGAACACGATGTTTTACTAGAAAAAATTGATGATATTGAGTATTTTTCAATTAATTATTCATCATTTTTTAAATCATTAATGGGAAATTAATTCAACATAATTATTCATTAAATTTATATGTGACAGAAAATATCATAATTAATCATGCATTATTTTAATAAAAGTTTGATGAGGGATATTGAATAACTTATATATATATATATACCCCTTGTAATTTATGGGAATATAAAAAAGGTATATATTTGAGGAACATATATACATTATATATTTAATTAAAGTGGAAAAAGAGATTACAAAAGTGAATAAAATAGAGATTAAGAATAACCCAAATGAAAATTCTGTGGTTTATGAGTTACCTTACCTCATGAAATGTATCACTTCATATTAATGTTAAACCACATTAATAATTTAAATAAATAAATATATATATATATATATATAACATTAAAAAATATTTATAATGATTTTTTATTTCTTAATTTTTTTATTTTCTTATTTCATTGACCTATGATATAGTTGATAGTTTCTTCGACCATAAGAGGTTGTTCGGTCAACATTTACCAAATTGTTTTGGTATGTTAATCATAGTCCATGGTGATTAATATTTTTTTAGTGATACAAATAACTATATAGGTACATGTAATTTATCATTTAAGAAAATCAATATTTATTTAGGTTAATTAATTTCCTATTATAGTTCATATTAGTTTAACATTTCCTAGTATACAAGTTTTTGATATTTAACATTACCATGATCATTTATTACTAATATCGAAGATATAGTACAAAAGTTTTCTTTAAATATCATTATAATAACATTAAATCTATATTAGATTATTATAAATATTTTAAAACAATCATATTAGTTGAAAATATATGTTTTATAACATAATCCACATATATGGTTAAAAATGACCATGTTGGGGCGAGTGTTATTAATAACTATAAAATTTAGATCCATTATTTGTGTAATGATATACTATAAAATATATTTGATTTGTAATAATAGTTATAAAATTATTTTAATGTTTCATAATTAAGTCTATGTCAATGGAATAAAGAATAAATGTACTTTTTATGAAATATATATCACACTTTGTGACATTTTCCTAAATACTTTTGATTACATTATATGCCTTCATATATTACTCTATTGTTGAGAAAAAAATTAAGGATCTTTATAAGAGAGTTATAGTTTTAATTTTTTTGATATTTTCATTGTATCGGTTTTTTTCAAGTAATGATAGAGGGTTTGGAGAGGCATTGTATTTATAAGGGTATTGAGTGGATTTTAATGGAATAATGTGTTGAATATATTATTTTTTAGTTTCTCCACTACTCCCCACAATGCTCCATTACCTCCCTTAATGAACATCAATAACTATTAGTAGTAAAATATGGTGATGGGAAATAAAATTCCTTAC
This sequence comes from Viscum album, assembly GCA_963277665.1. NCBI lineage: Eukaryota > Viridiplantae > Streptophyta > Magnoliopsida > Santalales > Viscaceae > Viscum > Viscum album. The sequence continues at coordinate 1,038,256,492 of OY728143.1, read as the reverse complement.
ATTAGTCATGCTTATATATATATATGATCCATATTTATGTTATGCTACTAATTTCTACAATATATTAATATTTTTAAAAAATGAAATATAATTTAATCCTTCCACTAATTTTAGAATAATTATTCATAAAATAAAATTGATTTTATAAAAATATATTTCAAAATAAGATAAATTCATTTCCTATGTAAAATTCTTACATATTTAAAATAATAATTTTTATGATCAAATCAAATTTCAAACCCATATAAAAATTACATAATATATCATAATTTTTTTAATATTTATAGTAATCTAACTATTATTCTATAAATAATTTTATAAATATAATTTTTTTAATTATATATATATATATATTATAAGGAAAATGGGATATATTGTTATTTAAAATAAATTTATGCCTCATTTTTATCAATTATTACTATTATTTAATAAATTTATTTATTTAAATTTTAATATATTCCCTATCTATAATTTTTTCATTTTACTCAAAAATATATCTTTACTGGTCAAATAGTCTAGTTAATAAAATAATGGTCAACATACTATTCATATTGTTTTATTTACGATGGTCTTAGTAGTCTTATAACATTTAACAATACCTAATATTTTATACTTTCATATAAAAATTATATTTAACTACATGATATAATTATCATTTTAAAAAATTTCAATTATTTTTTTAATTTTTTGTTTAATTTTTTTAGTAATTTATTGAGTATTATTGATATTACAAAAAAATTCATCCAATGTATCCAATTATAATTATTTAAAATTTTAAAATATTTTACTATTATATTACTATTAATTTTAATGGGTAAATGTATTAAATAAATTTAACGTTTGAAAATATTATAATTGTTTTTTTCATGATTTTTTATAGTGCATAAGTTCTATATTATAATTTTTTACTAAATAAAAAGCGTAGTTAATATGGAAATTACATAAAATATTTTTGGTCATTATATTAATAGCTTTTATAAAATCTACCTTTAAATTTTAATTCCAATGAAAATGCTTAACATTTATTGGGGTATATAAATTTTATGTCTTTATGATTTTATATTGTTTCGTCTTTTTAATTTACTATAAAATGAATATTGATAAGGTACATTTTCTTATTTTTCATAACATTTTATATATGTTCTATGATCATAACTAACTACTCCTCGTAAGAGAGATCATGATCAAACTGTACCATATCTGTATTTATTACATTTGTTGGATTTAGTAATTTATTCATTATGAAGGATATGTGGAGCACTCTATGATTATATGACATGATTTTTTTATCACTTTTGAAACACCCAAAGCATCGATGAAATCAAGAATTTTAATGTGGTTGGTGTGTCTTGGAGTTACATTTACCTTCTTCCAAAACCACATGAATTTATTCCAAATAGATATTTAAATAAAAATAGTATCTCTCAATATGAAATAGATGTCACATCAATATATATCAATATAGATATTTTATTTACACTAAAAGAATTTTTTAGTGAATATAATAAATTAGACATAACAAATATTTCATACAAATATTTTGGTTAAAAAATCATTTGAACTCCAACATCATTTTTACATGATGGAATTCCAAATTTGTCACCATATAATTCTTTATAAGGTGGTATCATTATTATCAAGTTGAATTTATTATTTTTTGAATATAAGTCTAATGGGATATGTTAAGAATATCCAAATAAAAATATTATAGACTAATCTTTTAGTATATCCTCCAGTTCCCTGATAGTCTATTCAGATTGAAATCAATTTTGGGTGATTAACATGAATTATGTTCAACAATATATTATATGTGTGTTTAATAGTATTGCTAAACACTTAGGTGAATATTTTATCTTGGTCACATTAAAATCATAGTGGTGTTCCAAGTAGCCACACCGTGTAACACCCTAGGATTTAAAAGTCAATTATCTTTTTATATAAATTCAATAGCTTATATTACACACAACACCGACTTGGGTTGCATTACACACAATATTGAGTTTCTGTGAAAAAACACTTTACTATTATAATTATTTAAATGATATATTTATAAATTATCCATTAAATATAATAATATTAATAATAATATGTAATTAACATAGGTTATTTATAATGTTTTCACGTAAATAAAATATATTTATAATGAAATGTTGATTTTTTGGTAAAATTGTTATATGTCTGGAAATACTATTTTCCTTTAGGAACTACTTTTTTATGGACTCTTGTGAAAAATAATAAAAATAATTTCAGACACTCATAGAAATAAAATTTTGTAAAATAGAAATCATTTTTGAATTCAAAATATCAAAACTATATTACTTAGATATTTTTTTATTTTTCTGAAAGGTTTCAATTTTTGACTAATAGAGAAAATTACTACATTGTAGTTAAAAACAAAATTTTTTATTTAAATAAATATTTTAAAATAAATTTATTTTAAGGTAATATTATATAAATAATACTTCCATTTACCCAATGTGATTATTTTGATTAATTATTATAACCGAATTTTATATAAAAAATTATTGAATATTTGAACATCTCTTTTACCCACATTATGGTCACATTTGTGGGAATACAATTAAACAAATTTTACACTTCCAATGAAATGTATTTAGAAAAATAGACAAACATGGTTGTATTAATTATGAATAATTTGGTCTAATAGGATCAAAATATTTTTTTTAGTATTAACTATTAAATTTTATTTTCCACGGAAAACATTAATCAGGGTAATTAAAGGTAAAAATAATATTATAGTAAAATTAAATTACTCTAAAAATTGTCCTAATTTTATTAGATATGTATTTTTTATTCAAAATCATCCATAGGTTAAGAATATTATAATTTTAAGCCACTTGAGTTATATGATCACATTTGTTAAAATTTATTTAAAGATGAGTTAAAAATGTAATATTTATATTTTAATAACTATATCATTTTTAAAATGAGGTTATATTAGTAATATGGTTGATAATAAATAGACATTAAAATGATTTTATATATATATGATGATAACTTATATATTATTTTTGGACATTAAATATTAAAATTAAATAGTGACACAATAATGATGATATAATCGATTTATTGAAGGAAGAATTAATTAAATGATAATAATATTAAAATAAATAAAAATTGAAATATTTTGTAAGATCATTGATTTTTATAATGTATTTTTTTCTTATGTTTCTATTTTAGTACATTATTTTTTTCTAATATTTGTTTACAGAAGTTCATGAGAAATCTCAGGGGTGTTCCGGGGGTTAGACGCATGAAAGAGGTGGTACAAAGTGTATTTTGGGCATGTAGCATGGTTTTCAAACAATTATGGAAAACTCTACAGAGAATTCCAGGTAACTATGAGCCTTTGAAAGAGGATTTTTATGGTTATTTCATGGTTAAGTGAACTATGCCAAATTCCCATGAAACCGTTTGAATGAGAGATTTTGGGGAAATACCAAATTCACAGTTTGTGGGTGGGTTGAAAAACTGTGCCGGTAAAACATGCATCCTAGTAAAGTTGAAAGGTATACAAAAATTCCTTTAAATTTTTTTTATCCCAAACGTAGGATTTCCTCCATTCCTCCCCTTGGAACCCTTTTGAAAAGGAAGAGATCCAAAGAGCTTCCAATGGTGATTCTATTTCATCTCTAGGCCGTTTATGACTATCATAAGCTGTTTATCAAAGTTCTAGGTGAGCCTACTCTTTTCTATTTTTCCTCTTGTCTATTAGGTATGTCATGTTTCTCTCATTTCTTTATAAATCTCTAAAAACAACTTTTTTCTAGTGAGATCGAGGTTGAGGCTTCAAGGGTTGTTTGATTCAATATATAAGGCTTCGATTGAGGGATAATTTATCAACACATTCAAGGAAGGTGGTCTCCATGTTATTACCCATTGTTTCATTGTAGAAATATGCATTTCAAAGAATTTTCCATATCACTTCTTTTTTTGATTATGAAACCCTTGGTATTTTTTTTATTTTTTGTGTTAAAATGATGAATGGAAACCTTCATTGTTTACAATGGACGTATCGAGGAAGATTGGACCCATTAAAGGCCATCTATGGTGTGTGCCAATATTATCCGCTCCTAGAAACTAGAAAAGTAAGTTCTTGGTTATCTTGTAATCATTTAGTGTCCATGTTTAATAGTATTATATGATAAGTGGAAGAAAAAATATAATATCCGACAATTGATATTGGGAAATGTGTCTTATGAAATACGTTAGACATGCATAAGTGAGTTAGTTCTTGTGATACGGTGAATATTCTATATTGATAATTGTATGGGAAATCAGAAAACTTGTTGAAGGGAAAATCAAAATGGGATTTAAGAATATGTATAATGGGTTGAAATAAAGGAATTATTGTTTATCCATGGTAATCTAGGCTTGATAATGTTATTTTGGTTAAATAGGATAAGTTATGTAAATAGAAAATGTGTCAATGGGTTATGACCCAATAGGATTGACCATGTCCATTGTTATGGATTATGATTGTTGTATTTTTTGGTTCTGTTTCTTTGTGATATGGTTTATGTGTGGTGAATGGGTATATTCGCATGTGAACAAGGCTTTAGGTGTGGGATAACGGACTGATGCTCCTTACATGGGTTGGGTTGGACTGATGCTCATTCTCCACCTATAATATAGTGGTTAGGGAAGGGCACGACACTTTATTCCCATAACGGTGGAATTCCACCTAGACGGAGGCTTTGAGGTGAGTATATTTTGATGTTGTGATATGTTATCCTCAGTGAGTTAGAGACTCGCTTATTTCATTATGAAAATAATGAATTCCATGAACCTTGTGTTATTAATAATGAACTAGTAATGAAAGAGACATAATTAATTGGAACATTTGTTAGTATAGCTAAGTATATATTGTTTACATGTGGACCACCAAATCGTATTTATATTGATTTTTATTTATTTATAATTTCAGTAACTATCTATTAGATTGGATATTTTAGACCATTTGTGGCTCCCTACTGAGTAGTACGCACACCCAACTGAGGCCGCCATTGGGTACCCGATAAGATTTCTTGCTTGCGGGTCAGGACATGGGAACAGAACCTATGATTGGAAGTTGAGTTGGACATGGGACATTCATGTATGAGGTTCCAGACTTCGATTTCATAATTTTTTTGGTATTCCACTTTTGTCATTTCATTTGGATTTTGTTCACATATCATTGTAGAATGGAATGAAATATTTACTATTGGTTTTCGTTAGTACCTTGTTGGGAAATGGTTATTTATGCTTGGTAATTGATTAGATAATTTTATATTCAATATTATATATTCTTTATATTGTTTCTAACCCTAGAAATATTTTATAGTCAACCCAAATGAATAATATATACCCTCACTGGTTGTTGGAAACCTATAGAATATGGGGAGGTGCGCTTATGGTCAAGTGACAACCCAGCTTGGGGAATCAGATAAGTGGAACAACGGTTGGGGACCTTAGAAAGTTTTATCAAAGGAGTTATTTTCTCTTTCATAATATTTGGATATGGTATATATGAGATTAAGATAGTGTTGGGCCTTGGAAATGAGATCATTCCTGGGATTCACTAACACTTGTACGAGGTGAAAATAATGTCACCTTGGGTCAGAATTGTTGTTCTTTTTTAGCATTGTTACATTTTATTGCATTTCACTATTGGTTGGTGGATTTGTTGTTTGATGTGAATAATTAAAAATATTATTCTCATGGATGGAATGACATGAGGTTAATTATACAATCATCACTCTAGGAACCTATGTATATAAGTTACTTGAATCATACTAGGCACATGCATATGGGACGAATGTGTGGGACCTAGTGGGTAGAATGCATTTTATATTCATAAAAGTATGGATAACTGTGTTTAAAAAAACAATACAAATGGGTTAAAAAGGTATAATATTTCTAAACAATAATTAAGTAATTATTCTTTATAATGTGTGATATGTGAAATGAAATGTTATTGGGGTTTGTTGTGATGTGACAATAGTATTGAAATGGTGTAAAAGGTAAGGATTTAAGTCATGTGAGTTAGTTACCCAATGTTATCCATGACTTTGGTGGGAATGGATGATATTTATGAGCTAATTATGATCAGATATGTTTGTGTGGTGTACGTGAAATGGTTTTTTGTTGGCTAAGGAAGTGACTTATTTATATTTGTGGAGGCTTTATAGTTTTTGTTTTAGAGCTCATGTTTTTCATTGTAGAGAAATTCCTCCATAAAGGCATGTGGCAGTTAGGTGACTAGAAAACAATGTAGATAATTCTCCCTAGTAGTGGAGATAGAGGATTTGTTTGTTCATGATAATAGGGAAGAACAATTCTGTGAGAACATTTCTTTTTTTTATGAAGATGATGGAACGGGACCCAAAGTGGGTTGTACTGAGTAAGTTCAAGATGACCAATAATTTACAGTTGTAGCACCCTTTGACCTTTACTCGAGAGGGTGGGTAATATGAAGTAGATTTTTTGATAGATTGTACCCAGAATATTAGCGATCATCTATAGACTACCCATGATAACTGAGTCACATTAGCAACCATCATGTTAAGGGGGAAAGCCAAGAGTTATTTTTATTTTGTGGTTTAGACAGTGAATGTTGATGGAATGGAATGTAAGGATTTCCAGGAAAACATTATGTAACATTATTACCTATGAACCAGGAAGTAGGATAAGGATGAATATTTTATGAGTTTGAATTCGGGGGATGTGTCAGTAATTGATTATGCCAGTCATTTCTCTGACATTTGATGATTCATCCCGATGATGGATCAAGATGAGGGGATGATAGAATACACATTTAGGATGTGAATAGGGATGAGATTAGGTCATGGGTAAACATATTCCATCTGTTAAAGATTGTAGAGGCAGTGGAAGAAGCCCTTATTCATAAAGGGAACCTGAAATAAGCTTCAAGATGTTTAATTATGGTGTCAAATGGGTGGACATATGGTACAATGTTCTAGGGATGTATGCATCGTTTTGGAAGTTTTCAAAAAGGGGATGGTGTGAAAAATAGTTAGAATAAGGGGGAAGCTTCTAAGGGTTGTGATCAGGAGTTCTTCTATCCTTGTGGCGAGATGAGGAACATACAAGGTAAGTTTCCTTGACCCCTAGTTGATTGTCAAGCCTATTGAAGGACGGGACATATACCGAGGTTCTACAAGAACCCTCGATAGTTGGGCATCGATGTGAGTGACATGAAGATACCCAATGTCGGTAGGGGATCAATCACCCCATATAAAGAAGGAAGTTGGAGATCCACTAGTCGTACCGGTACGGGTGGTAGATGTGGAACTCTAGGTAAAGACCATCTACCCAAGAAGTGTAGTACAATGTAGGGTACTTAGGCTTGAGCCTAGTGTGGAGGGACAAGCCATCTTCACAAAATTCATTCTACCCCTGGAGATGGTGTGGAAAACCTTCTAGAATACTATGTATGATTATTATGGATTCAATAAATACAAAAGTATCTATCTGAAAAGGGTTCCAAAAAATATATTATCTCTAAATAGTTCAATGTTTTGATGGGAATATATGTGGAACATGTGTGTGGGGTTATTTCAATTCATAATCTATTTGGGTCTGAGTTGATGATATCAGACAGTATAGATGTTGGGCTTTTGATGTTGGTGATGATCATTTTGTTGTGGAACTAGTATGTCTTCATGATGTCTGGTTTTGACCTAATATTAGGTAATGAGTAGCTAGTATTCTATCAAGGCCATATAGACTGTTACTATCGTATAGTACCATTCATGTCATCCGATGTAGACACTTATTCCCTTCATGGTGAGTGGGTTGTACACGGAGGCCATGTAGGGAGAAATTATAAGTAGTTAGGGAAAGTGACAACTCATGTGGCTTGAATTATTCTTGGTGATGTAGAGATGAAGAAAAATTTATCTCCTCATGTGGTGGGTCAATTTTAGGATGTCTTCCCTGATGATTTCTCAAGACTACCACCTGATCGGGATGTGGAGTTCACAATCGAGTTTCTTGTAGGGGAAAACCCAGTTTTTATTTCACCTTATCAAATTTCACTTCGATAACACTAGAAAATTAAGACTCATATAGAATATTTGGAGCTAAAGGGATTCATTCAAACTAGTATGCCTCCATGGGGATCAGTCGTGCTATTTTCTAGGAAGGTTGGTTATTCGTTTTGGTTATGTGTCGATTATAGGATTTTGAATAAGATTCTAGTTAAGAACCGATACCCACAGCCCAAAATCAATGACTCTTTTGACCAACTGAGGGTTGACTTACTATTCTATTATATTTATTTGAGATTAGGCTATAAAAAGTGGATGGTGAGACCTTCTAACGTACCACATAATTCTCTTTGGAGCATGTACGGGTTGAATGAATTTTTTGTGACGTTGTTCAGGTTGACGAATGCACCAGATGTGTTTTGGGAACTAATTAATAATATATTAACTCTTATTTGTATAATTACATGGATGTATTTAGCGATGACATGTTGATATTCTCATGAACTCGTGACGATCATACCCAACATGTTGACATTATCTTGAGTAAACTAAGAGAGAGTACGGTTGACACCAAGCTACAAAATGTTAGTTCTGGATTTATAGAGTCCATTTTTTGGGGAATATCATTATTGAGATAGGTGTGTCAGTAGATACAGAGGTTGTGCAGATTTTGGTGTATTGGGAGTATCCAAATAATGTTTCGAATATTCGTAGTTTTCTAGGTTTCTCCACATATTAGGGGATGTTCATTAGGTATGTCTCTCATTTAACCACACCACTGTAATGAATAACCAAGAGGGGTCTTACGTATGAGTGTTGGAGGGTATTTAAAAATGTGTTTCGTGAATTGAAGAAGTTGTTGACTATCACACTGATAATGATCATAACTGAACCTGGTAAGAAGATCACATTGTTCTGTGAGGCGTCTGGTGTTGGACGTGGGGACATGTTAAATTAATATGATTAGTTGGGGAATTATATGTCAAGGAAGTTAGACCATGTTAATGAAATTACCCTACTCATGATCTTGAGAATGATGTTTTCGGTTATTCCTTAGTGTGTTGGTGGTATTCATTTATGAGAGAACATTTCATGGTGTTTACTGATCATAAAAGTATTATGTACATCTACTCTCAGTGGGATTTGAACATTAGACAGTGGAGGTGGGTCGATTACCTATAATCCTTCTACTTTGAGTAGGTTTACACAAATGGGAGAGGTAATAGTGTTGAATAATCTATAAGATAGAAGAATCAGAATAAGTTGGTTCAATAATCAATATTTGAAAGAAAGTGACGGTTTCGTTTGCTGAGATACACCTTGAGGTTAAGGATCGGTATAGAACAATGACCCTTGCATCTATATTTATTGAGTATACACTTTTTTGGCATGTCAAGGGATGACATCTAGAAGATCCAAAGTGATTGGACATGAATGAAAGTATTAAAGGTGGGGAGTCATCTTCTAGTTGAGTTGTTGGTAATGATTTAGTTTTCTATATTTAGGGTCGTGTTGTGGTACTGTCAGATGTGTGAAAGGAGTTAATGCAAGAGGTCCATGCATCATAGTGGAAATTAAATCGTGTCATGAATAAAATGTATCATGATCTTAATTACTAGTAATTTCCTCTATGAATAATGAAATTGGTTATGTGTTTTGTGGCACAATGCCTTACCATATAATAGGTGATGCCTGAGCAATGGTATTCAGGTGGAATTTCACAAGAATTAACCATTCTTTAATGGATGTTAAATGATCTAACAATGGGATTTTTAGTGGGACTTATAAGAATTCCCCATAAAAATGACGCAATATGGGTTATTTGTGGTCATTTGGAAAAAGTTACTCCCTACTTGCCAATCGAGGAGACTTAGAAAGTAGATATGTTTTGTTGGTAGTATAATTGAGAAATAGTGTGATTTCAGTGTGTGATGAGAACCATAGTTTTAGATCTTGATCCTAATTTCACATAACTCTTTTGGTAGAGATTAGGGAAGGCACTTAGTACCCAGATGTTGTCGAGTATGTCTTCTCGCCCATAGAAGGATGAGAAATATGAGCATATGATTAGGGTATTGGAGGACATTTTTTTATCATGGGTCCTTGATTTTGGTGGTTAATTGGAATATTATATAGAACATTGTAATTTTTCATAAAATAACAATTTTCAAGATAATTTTTATATGGAAACATTTGAGTCACTCTGTGGGAGGGTGTTTTGTAGGTTATATGTTATGGAGACATAACTGTTAGGACTGAGTCTTGTGCAAGAGACATCTGAGAAAGATTAGTTGATTCCAAAGTAGATAGAAGTAGCTCATATTAGGAAAATGTCATATGAATATTTGTATCATTGAAATCTTGAGTTCAATGTGGGTTATAGTGTATTTTTTTGACTGACTCTGAGGTTGGGTCACCCTCGAATTTGGATGGATGGATAGTTGGCGCACAAGTACATGGGTTCATTTGAAATTTTGGAGAGGATCAGACCGATAGCTTACTGATTGGATATTACACAGTGGTATAGTAGTATATATAATGGTTTTCATGTTTCATAACTCAAGAAGTATCAAATTGAAACATATCATGTGGTAAACATTGAGGATTTAGAACTGGAGGATGATGCATCTATTTAGGACAACCTGGTGACTATTGTGGACCATTGTGAGAAGGTCTTGTGGGGAATGTTTGTGACTCCTTTTCATGATATATGGTATAATGGATATGTTTGGGAAGAATAATGGGTGTGTTAATTGGATTTATTGTCCCGGTGGACTGATCTCTTTTCATTAGAAACACAATGATGCTTGGAAGAGCATCTCAAGGGCAATCCTTCTTAAGTTGGGGAGGATGTAAGATCCCTAATTTATTAAGGTATTTTTTTGTTTATGTTTTATTTTATGTTCTTTTTATCTACAAATAATGGTTTCCTAATGTTAATGTGAAGGATCAGAGGTCTTCTGGGGGTTCGATGCCTTAAAAGAGAGGTAACAAGAGTTATATGGGAATGTTTCAGGGGTTTTTCATGGTTAGGTAAAATTTTGCGGAGAATTCCATGTAACTTTTCAACCATTGTTAGAGGCTTTAATGTGTTTATCACATTCTTAATATAACCATGTGTAATTCCCAGGAAAGCATGGAACCAAAAATATATTTTTTATTAAAGGACACTTTTATGGAAAAAGTGTGAAACCAACAAGCCCAACAAATCCATCAAACTCTATAACACATAACAAAATTATCAGAGACCAGCATAAACCCATTAGACTCAAAACCCATAAATAACATCTAAGATAGTGTTGTTACCTTTTTTTCAGGTTCTTCCTTGATAATGTCTTCTGCATGGGTAGCAAGCTTGTCGCACGTTTTCATGAACTCCTCCCAAACCATTTTCTTTTTATTGAATCCTATTACTAGGATGATGTGTTTTTTGTCAATCCACTCTCTTTTCTCCTTGTTTGTGTCTACTCAGATAATCATTCCATTCATCCTTTCTACATCCTCAGCAGAAGAAGATATGGTTTACACCTTCTCTACCAGTTGTGCCTTATATTGTAAAAGATTCTCCCATGGCGATTCCTTAAGCTCAGCCTATCCTTCTGGCTCACCATTCATCCCCTCTACACCCTCCTTTGCATGAAAAAATCTAAACAATTGACTCTCTCTACCCTCACTAAGTTTCCCCTCCTCTCTTCTCGAGAGTAAATCAACTAGATCCCTCTCTCTCACCTCTTCCCCCTCTACACCCACCATTCCAGAAACCATGTCAACATTGGAAACCAACTCCCCTGGTTTTTCTACTGGAAAAGCCTATAGGGTGTGAAAGTATGTAATCTACTTCACTATCTTTTTAGATTTGACTGCAGACCTCATTGTCATTGTTTTTGGAAAATCCTTTAAGGTGTGAAAGGACCTAATCTTGTTCTCTGTGTTTTTCTATTTTTGGGGCAGTAGCTCTTTCATGGTTTTTGCATTATTTGATAAACCAGGCGGCTAAACTGTGTATCCATGTAATGTTGATAAATTTACAAAAAACCATGATGGGATTTTTAACCCCAACTCAATTTTCCTCATTTCATTCCCCTTTAAACACTAATGATGGGGCATAGATCCCAAGAGCATACATGGGTGAGTCTCCACCATCTCTCGGTCATTCGGAGTGCCGTCAGTTTTGAATCAATGATCCAAGGAAGTGTAATATCTTATTTGCTTCGACTTTACAAGCATGGTTTGCATATTTCTTCCATAACCATTCAAATATATAAAAATTCTATTTTTATTATAAGATCTATGTTTAGACTTCATGGTTTGGTTCATTCGGTAACTAAGGCTTAAATTGAGGGACCATTTTTCAACAAACTAATGGTCGATGGTCTATATGTTTTATCAAATAGTTTTGTTGTAGAGTTGTGCATGACCAACATTGTTCCTTTCCACTTACTATTGTGATTATTAACTCCTTTGTATGTTTTGGTATTTCTGGGGATAAAATGACCAAAGAAACCCACATAGTACACAAGGAACGTATCAAGGATGATTTCACACATTAAAGGAAACCTATGTTGTGTGTCGATATTTTACTGGCCCATAAACTATCCATGTATGTTAAAGGCTATTATATAATCAAGTATAACAATTTTATAAATGGTTTAAATGTTAAATGGTAGTCCAAATAGAATATTCATTAATATAAATTTGCACATGTGGCTTATGAAATACATTAGATATTCCTAGGTGTGTTAGTGCTTATGAAACTGTGAATATTCTAGATTGATAATGATATGTGAAATGGTAAAATCAGATGAAGGGAACTTCATATAGAGATTTATGAATATGTATAATGGGTTGAAAAAGAGAATTATTGAATATTCTTGGTGATCTAGGATATATAATGGGATTTGTAAAGAATAGTCTAAGTGATGTAAATGGAAAATGTGTTAAAGGGTTATTGCACAATATGATTGGCCATGTGGATTGGTAGGGATTATGATTGTTTTATGTATTGGTTTTGTTATTTTTTTGTGATATAGTTTGTGTGAGGTGAATGGATGGACAATAATGGTCACATGGATACATACGTGGGATAAAGGTATATGTCTCCTCCAATGGGCTGAATTCGACTAATTCTCTAACTCCACCCACAATTCATGGGTTAGGGAAGGGGACAGAGCTCTATTCCCCTAATGGTGAAATTCCAACAGGACGGAGTCTTTGATGCGGGGATATTATGATGTTTTGATATGTTATCAATAAGGTGTTAGGAAATCACTTATTTTCTCATGAGAATGATTAATTCAATTAACCTTGTGTGAATGATGGTGAACTTGTAATGAAAGAGAAATAATGAATTGGAACATTGGTCAGTATATATAATTATATATTTTTGACAAGTATCGTCGATATTTTATTTTTATTTCTTGTTATATATATATACATTCATTCATTATATGTTAAACTGGATATTTTTATACCTCATTGGTGATAGCCAACTGAGTGTACTCACACCCTTCTTGGGCCTATGTTGTGTACCTGAGAAGATTTCATGTTTTCTGGAAAGTACAGGGACAAGGGACCCATGCTTGGGAGTTGAGTTGGACATGGGACATGAGTGGATGAGGTTCCGGAATTGGTGTCAAGAATGTTTTTTGTATTAAATTGTTTTTATTTTTTTGGGACTATTTCACTTGGAATTGTAGCTTGACATGAAATATTTCCTATTTGTTGTGGTTTTTAACTGGTAAGAAATTGGTTATGTGTGCTTGTTAATTTATTAGATAATCTTATATATACTATGGTATATGTTTTATGATGTGAATTAAAATATTATGCGGTTATAGTCTCCCCACATCAATAATATAGTCCATCGATGCTAGTTGGCAACCACTGGTATATGGGGCGGCGCGTTTGAGGTTGAGTGATGACCCGGCTCGGGGCACCAGTTTAGTGGCACCTGGGACAGGGATGTTATGTATTTTATGCCATCCATGAATTTTTTGGATGACATTGACATGTTGGGGATGATTTAATGTAGTTTTTATAAGGAATAATGTTTTTATTAATGTAACAAAACTTGTTTATTAAATATTGTCAAAATTGACATAATTGATATTTCAAAATAAATAATTTTTTAAAATGAAAAAATTTCCGTAAAAATATATATTTTATAAAAATAATGAGGTTAATGTTTTATAATTAATTTATGATTCAATTTGGTTTATTTATTCATTTATTAGTAACTAAATTAACCTTATATTGGAAAACATTAATGTTGAAATGATAAGAGTTAAATTATTTAACTAAGGGTTGAAGAAAAATAATTACATTTAATTTTGTTACATGAATATATGTGAAATTAATTTTTTTACAGGATTTAGATGTATAATCATATAATTTATTAAATAACTCACTATAGGGCTATTTTAAATATGAAATCAGTTTATAATAAATTAATAGTTCTAGAGATTCCAAGAGTTCCCCTACCCTCTCTTAAAAAGGGAACCTCTTCTTTTATTTTATTCACACCTATAAATCTATTTTCATAGAAAAATACATATCCATTTTTAAATCAAGCTTATCTTAATTTATCCTAGAGTCTATAAATTGGTCATAAATCTAACCATTGGATTCCTTTTGTGAAAATCAAAATTATATACTCAAAGAAGAGGTAATTGTTTTACAAATTCAATTCAATTAATTTTCTTCTTATACACCGTCTTCAAATATTGTATCTATAATGAAGTAATAAATATAGAATATAATATATGTTGAAATAATTTTTTATTATTATTTTATTTCCATATTCCTTATTTTATCCTCCAACTAAAAACAATATCACCATGCATTCATACATAAGACTTACCGTCTCAACACCATGGTGTAAATTGTTTTTGATATATACTTTATTTTGATGGGTATAAAGACGAATATAATGAATTTAAATAAAAAATATGAAATTATATTAGTTCCTTATAATTCATATTAAATGTAATTCCATACCATTTAACCTCTAAGGGAGTGATATCGTTGCTTGTGCGTACATACAACTGACCATATCCACAACATGATGAGATTCATCCTCCATGACATCCACTTATGAATGATTATAAAAATATATATAATGAATTATCAAGAATTAAATGGAATAATAATGCTACTATAATTATATATATATATATATTCATATTATTCATTTACTATCTTCCATTGAATATGACAAGAAAATCGAAACAACGTTCATGCGTACGTAAGACCTATTGTCTCCTTGAACAGTGTGTTCCATTTCATTTCTCTATCAACTATTTATAAATATATAAATACTGAATATATATGATATATAAATCATGTTTTATATTATTTAATTAATGAACAAATTACCAATGTAATAAGATCAAAATTAACAGGTCAAAACATGTATGAAAAAACAAAGCGATTATTACTCGAAAAGTATCTTTAACTAGGAAAATATTAATAACAGGTAATATAATGTCATAAATTAATCATATATGTTACCCTAAAAAAATAATATGGTTATTTTAAAAGTTAATAATATATTAAAAACCATTACAAAATAGTTTCATACATGTACAAATATTATCAGGCCAAAGGTATGTGAATTCCTCTCATATTTAATTTTCATGTGATATAATCCATATTTAGAGCCTATTTCATGTGTGTGGTTTATTTACTATCCCTTTTATATTAAATACCCTAAATAAGTCTATCATCATGGTATTAAAATATTCATTTGAATGTATTGGGCATATTATTTATATTTTCAAAGTGGTATGGAATGCTTTAAAATTTTAAAGTATTAATCCTTTCTCCATTTCAATATTATTGATATATTGATTAATATTTATTTATATGTATATAAAATATTATAAATAAAATTTTATGTTTATTTATAGTTTAATTATAATATTTTCAAAATGAATATTTTTAGGTTTTTTTGAATGGGACTCTTTAACTGAAAAATCATTTTAAATGTTATTCATATTTATTTTTTTAAATCATTCTTAGTAATATCAATGTTTTCACAATTGTTTTAAGGATTTATTTATATTGAAATGGATTTTTAAAATGATAATTACATTAAAAATTTTCAATTAGGTATGGGAAACATTTATTAAAAATATATTTTTCAATTTCTTCTTCTATAAGGGAAAATAATTTCAATTTTAAAAGGGGTATTTGTCTCGAGAGATTTTTAATGATTTTATTAGAGTATATTCACCTATGTCAACATCCAATATTGGATAATATTCATAATATAGGTTTATCTCTTATGATACCATTTACCAATATTAATTTAATGGTTTATGTCAATTTGATTCTGGATGTGCTATATATATACTATTATTAGATTACTCTTAAAGTATTCATATTTTGTATACTTGTATTTAAAACGAATGATTATATTTTTTATCTTTAAATATTGTCATATAAAGAATTTAATGGACTTATAATGTTTTTTTGTGGTCCCATTATATCATTTTATGAATCACTAGGTCTCATGAGATGAAATTAGTTGGGGACAAACCCTTCATGTTTGTATCCTAGAAGTTTTTAATTTCCATATGGATAGGTCTTTACACAAATCAGGTGAGTTTCTACCCACGAACATAAAATTTCACTAGGACAGATCATGAAATTAATTATCTTGTAGGGAGGATACATCTTGACACAAAGAAAATGGGTTCTACCCAAACACTTAAACATTCATGGGAATATATCTTGACAATAGCTATCATGGGGATATATCTTGATAGTGAAAACATCTAGAATTATTCTTTCTCTCATTATGAGAGTAGTTATTGATATTAAATATGATTACTCAACTAGTAGAATATCCATATGATTGTTCAAATAGATTTATTTTATTTAATATTTCCATATTATTTTCATGTTTGTGTTCAAAAGGCTCATGTTTATGTTTTATACATGCCTTAAATGTTTTTTTATTTATGAATTCTTCTCTTATATTTTTTACCCTTATTAAGCATCTGACCTCACCCCATACTTATTTTTTTATTTTACTTGAATTCCAAGAAGTGTTTTATGACATTTATGGAGGGTTAATTAAAAATAATATTGGTGTTCTCAAAGATTTGTCTATGTTTCATTTAATTTTTTTAATTGTAATTTAAATTCGATGTATTTCATATATTTTCCAATATTCATAAAAATATAGGTACTTCAGGATTTTATTCCTTGTAATCTTGATTATGTATTAATATAATGTCCTTTCTGTGAGATTTTGGGTTAGAGGATTTATAGCTGGTGTCAATGGAATTTTAAAAATAACCATAAAAATTCAATTTTGAAAGCATATATTAGAAAACATAATACTTTAAATTACATTGAGGATAAGTCTAAGTATAGGATATAATCAATTATATTTGATAATGGATAACCTTGGTTAATCCTATAGACTTATGAATTGAGAAAAATATGGAATAATTTATATATATATCATAAATAATTCTTCAATAATATATCACTATGATAAGTGATTATCGCATTATTTCTTGAGCTTTGGTCAAAGGTTATAATCAGCATGGTTATACAAGTAACAGTTATATTACTGCTAATGGAGATGTGAAAAAAGAAAAATGAGATTAAGGAGGTAATAGGGAATAATATGATGAATCATAGAGAATGGTTTAAGAGGGAAGTGTAATTTTTAAGGTTATTATTTTTTGGATTCAAGAATTATTACATAAATTAAATTTTAGTTATAATAATTATGTTATATATAAGGATTCTACAGTTTACTAATTCCTTAATGACTTCGAAGAAAAATAGTTTTCATTAATGAATTAAAGTGGTAAAATATTTTCTATGTAACAATAAGATCTACATTACATTATTTATGGAATACAATTTTAATATTAATTTTGTAAATTTAGAGACATTTTTTGGACTATTAATTTGGACCAACATATTTTGGAAAAGTCTTATGTTTGGAATGGCAGAATTATATCATTGGATATTATTGTTTTTGGTGTATGTATTATTTATTCGATATATTATGCTATACTTTTGATTTTTATAAATATTTAAAGGATGAATTAAATAATTTTGGACCATGTGATTCATTAAAAGTTCATCATATATAAAGAATCATCTTGAATATCTATCTCCCGGTGAATAAATGATGTGAAAATAGGTCAAATAAAAATGAATATAATATTGTTACATGTAATGAAATTAAGATTGTTTTCTTGAGATATTATCTGGATATTAAAATAATTCACCAACATTAAGAAAATGTTTCTAAAATGTGTTATACTAATACTATAATATTTTTTAGCCAATGGTAGTTGAAATAAACATTGATTTATGACTTCGAGACCGTCAAATTTCTTTTTACCATTTACTTGTTTGTGATTGATGTACTCAATCACTCGCTATAAATATTTACATCTTTCCTCCAAGTACATATCTATTAATTTAACTAATGTTCTCCTATTATAAAACATATCTTGTGGTGACATACACATTTCCCATTCCAACTTATTAAGAATATATTTTTATTAACCATATTTCTAATGTGGGTTTTCCCCAATGGCATTTTCCAGTATCAACCAATTATTTTTGAAGTCCAATATATAATATTGAGGATGAAATTTATTGAAGGAGGGTAGAATGTTACTCCTTAGGATTTCACAATAATTTTTCTTTTTAATGAAATTAAATAGCTGAAATTGCACGCAACACTGACTTGGCTTGAGTTACATGCAACAATGAGTTTCTGTGAAATATTGATTTAGTATTATAATTTTCTAATTGATATATTTAAAAAATATCCATTAAATCTGGTCATATTAATAGTAATAAATAATTCTTATCTATTATATATAATGACTTCACATAAATAAAACATATTTATAATGAAATGTATATGTTTCGGTAAAATAGTTATATGTTTAGAAATATTATTTTAATAATGAAACAAACTCTTATGGCCCTTTGTGAACAATAATAATTTTTTTAGAAACTATTAGAAATTAAAATTTTAAAATAGAAACAATTTTTAATTTAGAATATCAAAATTATCTTACTATTTTTTTGGTATTTTTCTAAAAGGATACAATTTGTGGTGGACAGTAAAAAATACTACATTGTAATTAAAAAACAACTTTATCATTAAAATAATAATAATAATTTAAGTTTATATTGAAGTAACAATTGATATATAATACATATCTTAATTCAATGTGGAAAATTTTAATCATTCTTATAATAGTAATATATACTAAAAATTATTCATCTTTTGAATGTGTCTTTAACCCGCCTTCTAGCCACATTTCCCCGAATATCATGAAACATTATTTTACCACTTCTGAAAATTGAATTGTAAAAAACATAAAAACATGGTTGTAATCATTATGAAATTTTTGGTATAATAGGATTAGAAATATTTTATTTGTGAATAGTAAATTTTTAATTTTATTTAACACAGTTAAATGTAAATAGAGTAATTAATGGTAAATATTATTTTATATTAATATAAATTTACTCTAAAACATGTAATAATTTCATTGTATAATTGTTTTTAGACCAATCTTTAGGTCAAAAATATTATTCTATTTAGTCCACTTTTGTAATATTTGGAAATTTATTATATTTTATTTAAAGAATCGTTAAAATGATTTATTTATATTTTAATAACTATTTAATTTTTAGTGTGGTGTTATATATGTCATATAATATACTATACATATTCATTCTAAAGATAAAATTTTCATCCATTTCGTGATAATGTATTTATAATTTTTGGATGTTAAATAATTAAATTAAATAGTGACATAATGATGATGAAGTAATTGATTTATTGAAGGATGAATATATTAAATGATAATAATAAAATTAAAATAAATTAAATTTGAAATATATGATGACATACAAAAATTTTATAAACGAAATTGAAACATTAGGTATGATTTAATGTATTTTTTTCATGTTAATTATGTTATAATGAATTTAATAAAATCATGTAATAAATAGTGTCAAAATGGACATAAATATGATTCTAAAATACATAATATTTTATTACATGATAAAAAAATTCAGAAAAATAAATAATTATAAAACATAACATTTATAATATTAATTATTTCATAAATTTTATTATTGGGTTTATTGTGTAATTTTATAGTAACTATATTAACTATATAGTGTAATAAGACACATTGTCATTATAAGAGTAAAATTGATTAACTATTGGTTAAATAAAAAACATAAGGTTAATTTTATGACCTAAATATGTTTTTTTGAGATGATTACTACCCATACACATATAATCTTTGAACTAATTAAAATTGGAACTATTTTAAATCAAAATACAATTTTTAATAAATTAATAGTTTTGGAGTTTCCTAAAGTGCCCCTCCACTCTCTAATAAAAGGCCCCCAATCCTTATCTGTCATTCACATCTATAAATTAATTTATTTAAGCCAATACCTACCCATTTCTCCTCCCAAAATCTCACAAATCATCTTAGAGTCATTACATTGGGAATAATGTTATCCTATGAATTCCATTTGTGCAAATCAAAATGAGATACTTGAAGAAGAGTTAATTATTCTACAAATTCAATTCATTTTGTTTTCTTCTTCTATATTATCGTACAATTATGTTTCCATAAATAAGTAATAACTCTAAAATATAATATATTATGAGATTTTTTTTATTTTGGGACAACCATATTACTCCTTTTACCCATACAACAAAAAATAATATCACCATTCGTGCGTTTGTACGACTTACAGTTTCCATGTTGTGGTGTAAACTATTTTTCATATTTACATTATTTTGATTGGTATAAAGATAAATATAAATGATTTAAATAGTGTACATTACGTGATATTTTTTCTTTATCATTCATATTTCATTTACATTTACACCATTTGACCATTAAGGGAATGATACCGTCGCCAGTGCGTATGTACGGCTTACCGTCTCCACGACGTGATGAGATTAATCCTCTACTAAAACCAATTAATAATGATGAAAAAAATATATTGAATATGTTTTAAATATATGGAATAATAATTATAATATAACTATAGAAATAATTATATTTAATTTTCTATCTTCTATTAAATACGATAAGAAAATAGAAACAACGTTTATGAGTACATACAATATAATGTCTCCATGAACGGTGTCTTCCATTTTATTTTTCTATATGTTATATATATTTATATATTTAATATATATGATATATAAATCATGTATTATATTCTGGAAGTAATAAAATAATTATCTATGTAATAAGATCAAAATTAACATGTCAAAACATGTACGATAAACAAAGGTATTATTACCTAAAATGTTGTTTAATCTGGGAAAATATTAACAAATGGGTAATATATAGATATAAATGAATCACATATGATATCATAAAAATTATTATGATTATTCTAAAAGTTAATAATATATTTAATCCCGTTATATAAGAATTTTATACATCTATAGAGAGTATCATAACCAAGGTAATGGAATTCCAGCTCACTTTTAATTTTCATGAGGTATAAGGCATGTTCACCACCTATTTATTGTGCGTAGTGTTTGTGTTGATCCAGTTATATTTAATATCATGAATAAATTAATCTACATGGTATTTAGAGAGTCAATTGAAGATATTTAAATTATATTTAAAGGCTTAAAGTGGTATGAGATGCTTTCAATGTTTAAATTGTTAATCCATTATCCATTTCAATATTCTTGATATTATCAAACTTATTTTTTAATCAATATATAAAGGATTATAAATAAAATATTATGCATATTTTTAAATTAATTATAATATTTTAAAAATAAATATTTTTAAGGTTTTATGTAAGGGACCCTTTAAGTAAAACATTATTTTAAAGGCTTTATGGATTTATTATTCTAAATATTTCTCTTTTATTTTCATGTTTTCAAAATGTTGTTAAGGACTTGTTAATATAAAAATGAATGTTTTCAAAAGATGATTATATTAAAAATATTCAATGTGGTATGTGAATCTTTGATTCAAAAATAACTTTTTAAATTTATTCTTTTATATTTGCCAATGATTTCAATGTAAAAAATGTATTTTTATCAGGGGTTTTTTAATGATTTTATTAGAGTATTTTGATATATGTAAACATATTTCATTTTATATTATACATAATTGAGGTTGACCTTT
Organism: Viscum album; assembly: GCA_963277665.1. NCBI lineage: Eukaryota > Viridiplantae > Streptophyta > Magnoliopsida > Santalales > Viscaceae > Viscum > Viscum album. The sequence goes on along the minus strand of OY728143.1, from coordinate 1,038,234,300 downwards.
TATGATATAATTTAATGTGATTTATTTAATTTTTTATTATTAATTTGATGGTGGATGTGCTATTTGGATACCATTTTTGGTATACAGTTGAATTAGTCATAATTTGTATTCTTATTTTCATAACGAATGATTATATTGCTTATCATGCACCATTTTAATAAAAAGAATTCATTCGACTTAGTATGTTATGGGAGGGGAACAATATAGTCTCTCTATGCGTCGGTAGGTCTCATGAAATGAAATTACCTAGTGAAAAACCCATCACGTTTGTTTCCAAAACATTTTAAATTGTCGAGAGGATAGATATTGAAACAAATCAGGTGTGTTTATACCCAAAATCATAAAATGTTATCAGGATAGATCATGATAGTAGTTATATTTTAATGAGGATATATCATCACACAAATAAAATAGGATCTACATTAATATTTAAACTATTGTGAGGATATATCTGGATAGTAGCTATCCTAAAGATATATCGTGATAGTTAAGACATCCATAATTTTTCATTAACTCATTATGAGAATAGTTATTAACATTACATATGATTTGTTGACTAGTATAATGTCCATGTGGTTGTAAAAATTGGATTATTCCATATTTTGTTCATATTTTTGTTTTCAAGGCTTATATTTCAGTATTATACATTCCTTAATAGTTTATGCTTATATATTAATTTTTATACTGTATTTTTTATCCTTAATAAGCATTTGATATCTCAAAATTCTTATTTTTATTTTACTAGGCTGACAATAAGTGATATAGGGTTGATATATAGGGTTAATATAAGATAATAATGGAATTCCAAAATAATAATCTATGATTCATTTGTTTTTTTAATTGTAATGTAATGTTAATGAATTTAACCTATTATCCAATATTGCTAAACTAATTGGTCCTTCATGATTTGATTCTATGTAATCATGCCATTGTATTAAAATAATCCACTGGCTCTGGGATTCTGTGGTCGGGGCATTACACACCACATCTCTAATGTATATCATTTCATGTTTATGGTGTGTGAATTCAACTTGAATATTATAAATGGGTGCGGTATTAGTAAGATAATCAATTAATACCATATTTAATTATTAACCATAGATTTCATTTGATGAACTACTGAAAACCCAACAGTGGTTTTCTCCCATATCCATATATGTATGTGTAATAGTTCCAACATCAACATAGAATATTTCTACATTTCTTTATTGTATTTTTATACTATACAAATTGATATATATTAGGAAATAAAATAAATTATATTTTCCAAAAGGATGTTTCTCTTGTTATTGTTATACATATTTTACACCCATGGGTTTAAATGAAATACAATGCTATGTGAATAATTTAGTATGACATTCATAATATGAATCATTATTTGTACTCATTTACATGTCTAACACTCAAAAATAATTCTTTATCAAATTAGAACTTTTTGTCTTTCCTAAACAATATTTCTTCCATCAATTTTATTTATATATAATTCCTTTATTATTTAATAATGATCTCAATAATTTATATTTGTGTGATAATTTTTGTAATATTGGATGGTATTACTTCAATTTTATTCCCATGCCCATTTACTTGATTTCATTGAAAAATTATTACTTCTAAATATTTTTCATGGATATTTTTATATGATCTTTTCTAATGGGAGAATCATTCACTTTATTAAAATACATATGATGCGAAGGGGTTCATAAATAATTCAGCTTGATTATATTTGATCATGTTAATTTTCATTATATTATTTTATTTTTTGAATATATATTTTAAGATCTTGTGATTTTATTATATATCAAAATTCTCTCAATAGAGATAGTTCATCCAAATCATTAATTTTAATATTATTAAATACAACTAAAGATCATGAAATGTGTAATTTTTTCATGAAACATCAACATTTTTGACTTATAGTAAAAATAAATGTAATTTTTCATCATCACACAACCCAAGCGCTTTTTTAAGCTTAAATGTATATCTAAAATAATTCTATTCCTAAGGGTAGTGTTATTATAGTTGTAGTGATTTTCCTTGTTGATAACTCTAGGAATCAATCTTTACATTCATTACTCATGAAAAGAATTAATCCAAAACAAGATAATATGGTTTATTTATTTGAAATATCACAATATATTTCTCAAAATCCATTGATAACTCCTACATTATAGTGCCTTATAATCATATATCAGAAATTTATCATCTATAATTTTATATTTTTCTTTATTCGATGGTGATTTTGGACTCTTTAGGATAGAGTGAGTTTTTTAGGAAAAATGGAAATTTTTTTGGGGATGTATGTTTTTCTGAATTAATAAAGACTAACTATAAGTGTGTAAAAGGATATATATTTTTATCTTTGAGTTTGGAATCACCATAGGTGAATTTTGTATTTCGGTAGAATATAAAATATTTTCTATCTTGTAGACATTTTGAATTCATGAATATTTAAATTCCATGTATTGGCTACAATGGACCTTTTATGAATTAATTTAAGGCATTAGAGAATCACATGCTATAAAATTGTATAACACTCTACAAAATGTGATCAGGGTTATTTTTAATATAAGGACATGTGGCTTTCATTATATATGTTTTTTGGACATAAGATCATGATCCGATAATTCACCTCTTCTAATTCTTATGGTCTATACTTTTTAGAAAGTACATTCCATGTTGTATTTTTATTCATGTGAAAACCTTTTTTCTCAGACTTAGGATCTACCCCAAGTAATTTTTCGGATCTTCACTCCTTCCAGATCATTTTTTTGGTGATTTATCGTCATTGTTTTTGTGGTGCATCTCTCTGTGTAAGAGATCCATCATCTTCATAAATTTCATTTATTATAGTAGCATAATTACATTATGTTTATGGATCCTTTGATCTTTGATGCTAATCATATTGACCCTTTCTGTATTAATTGTGTGATATTCATCTAATGGTTGACCTTGATGTTCGATTTGGTGTGGTGTGAAATTGTATTTTGGTATGTTGTGATATATCTTCTCCACTGACCATTTTGTTATTTGAATTGATTTTGAGATGTAAATATTGATTCTTGGACATTTGTTGTTGTCATTGTCTTCTTCTTTTATGGTGGATCATGTTGTGGGTGATTGAAAATCACGTTTTATGTAAGAATTTTTTTCACTAGACATTTTTGGATGAACTGTATTGATATGGGTTTATAATATTTTTTCTAAATGAATTTTAATGATTGATTTGAGTATATGGAAGAAATGTTTTTAAGGGAACATGGTATTCCCCTTATTTTTGAAAAATAAATGTAAATTTTAAAGAATTGTGATATTTCATTGAGTAATTTGTTTTCAAATCATGGTTTTAATGAAATAGTTGGAGAAATTTAAAACATGGGAATCCTTGGGAACTTAAGTGGATGATATATTAATAGGCTTTGTTTGTTTAAACTATAAGGGGGTTCATTCAGTATGTGTTCCTCTTCTATTAATGCATATTTTTTAGGGGACTTTTTTATGTATTGGGAGGTTAACCATAGGGTTGTTCTTATGATCTTTATATTTGATTCATATACCTAGATACTTTATGTGTTCTATTGTCTATGTCTTCAGTATAAGTGTCCCCGCATTCATGACCAATATATATCCTTGAAATCATGTTACCTATACTATTTGATTTGTTTTGGATTTGATATTATATGTGATACCTTAATTGATTTGAATGATTGGATATATTTTATATTTCTTGACACTGTTTTTACTCTATTATTTAGAATTGTGAAGAAAGGGGAAATGATTTACCATGATTTTGATATAAATAATATTTAACTATTAATCATTATATTCTTATTTAATGTGAATCATGTTCATATTTTTGTATAAGACTTGTAATGGAAGTCCAGTGTGGGATGCTACAGAACATATTTGATCATACACTCCACACACTTTGGTAGTGTGTATACCTTTGTATGAAGATACATAAAGGATAAATAAAGGTTCCAAATTGAGGCATCAATGTTTTTATTGGATGTTTCTGGGTAGTTAGTGGTGGGATGGTGGGAGTTTGACCACACTATAACATGGATGATCTATTTTAGTATTTTGATGTCCTTTTCTATTAGACATGTCACATTGAGACTATTTAGATACCTTTTGAGTTATATCTATTCTTTTGTTTCCTTTTTTTGATATGAAATATATTCCTTGTTCTACTCTACCATTTTATCTTCTAGTCTTATATATACAAATATATATCATTTAATCTTCTTCAGGTTGGGAGAAATTATTTCATCTAGATTTTTTTAATGCTCGGGTGCTATTCTCCAACCTATGGGTATTAGAAATTCCCTTAAGGAATGTGTTGGTTCAGGTTAGGTAATATATTGACTGGGTATCTATTCCAGGTTGATCATATTTTGGTATCAAAGGGTGGTTGTACTCAGTTTTGGGATGTTGGTTGACTAGAGATAGGATTATTGGGTCATGATAGGATGGTTTTGGTGAGTGTCCAGTCAGCTCTTACCATAACGAGACTCAAACCATGGGATTTAAGATGTGAATATACTATTATATGTTCTTTATCTTAGTATTACTTTTTTATAATATTTAAAAAATTTAAATTTAAATTCTCCTTTTTTATCATTTCATATATTTCAATACACATTGGTATGTCTATGAGATGTATTCCAATGGTTCCTCATGTCGGTGCATAGATGCTCATAATTGGAATCCACCTATATATTAGAATATTATGAAGGATATTGTGCATGAAGTTTTTCAACAGACAAAAACGTACCACATATCCAAAATGTAGTTTCTGAGGTATATCTAGAAGTTTTATAAGAAATCAAACGATCATGGATGTTCTTATGTGATAATACACCAACCACTAAGGTTAGGAATAAACCTTGAGAGGTGGAGGACTAGCTGGACAAGATCAATCAGATCATCAAATTTCTGGATGAACATGAGAATATCATGGTAAGGTGTATGGTGTTAGGAATTTTGGTTCCCAGTTATCAATGACACAATTTTAATTCAAGGGAATATAAGTATCTATGATCAGAAATAATGGGTTTCAAAAAACACATCTAATAGATTTTTTTCCCACGTTTCTAATGATGGAGAACCCTTTGGAGACCATCTCTATGTAGTAAGGGATTGTTTGGTGTTTGTGTACACCAATATATTTGCAGAGATGGTATATTATTTTCCATAGGTATTAAAGAATGATCAAATTAAAGAATAAAATTACATGCATTATTTTTTATAGGATATAAGATCATATGTATTTTCACTGAAAATATTGAGCTATGAAATTTTGCTTATTCTTTGCATTTTCTTCAACCAATTGGAAGATTCGGTGGAATGGAGGGGAGGATGATAATGTGATAAGATCAACGTAAGAGTTTATAGGGTGGTTATTAATAGAGAGAAACCTATTTACAATCTATTTGAGTGAGTAGTGTTCTTCTAGCATTCAATCAGTGTGGAAAGGTTGGGAACACACAACATTCATGTTCTACACATGCAGATATGTTTACAAAAATTTAACACTCTGGTTGTCTATATAATTTCTATTAGTCAATGTCTATACCTCCTTATGTTTAATGATCGTCATACCCAGAGGGTACTATTCCATATTAATATGATTCAATGACTATATTACTCTAGCCACAAGCCTCATTAGTGAATCAAAACCACATTGTATATTACTTTCCAATGAAGGTGGATGTTGGTCCATCGATAGTGAGAGGTACCATCTTTATTACATCTTTAATATTTACTTCTTTATTTGATACAGTCCCTCTAACTTGTGTACATAGAATATTATTGAATTTCATTGATTGATATTACTAAAAAGGCATTATAATAGAGTGTGATTCAATTTTCTTGTATTATTTCACGATGATGAATTGACTTTTGACATTATCTCATATTCTTATCTTACATGAGCATGGTAAGGGGTATGTGGTGTATTGTGATCCTTATGATGTTGTTGTAGTTTTTATTCTTATATAGGATAATCATTTATTTCTTATGGTTCTAATCATATTTGACCACATGAAATTAATTAGCCATTAATGATTTGGAGCCTCCTGTAGTTATGCATGCATATAAATTTTGGAGGCACAATCATTTTCAGAAGTGGTTTATAATATTTTTTGACAATTATTTTCTGAGAAATATCTTATCTCTAAAATAATTGAATATTAATTTGGGGTGGTGGGTGGAATACCTTCAGATGTTTTACTTCAGAATCCCCTACTACCAAAAGAATGATAATTTCATTATAAACACTCTCATCATGAATGTACCACTAAAAGGTGTTCTAGAATAAAAAAAAGTATGGAACCTTATTGGGATCTTCAATTAGTTTCACCTAGATTCTTAAGATTATTTTTTTAGGTATGGTTATGAAAAATTTTATATTATCATCATATCTCCCTAAGTATATTCTAAAGGAGCACCTACATGTTGACGAGTTTCGGGAAATATGAGAAACGATATATAGTGGGGATACTATTTCTATTTTCTATCTCCCTTCATATATTATTATATGTTTTTTGGGTCATGTTGTCACCATAAAATCTATGTGGTGATTAGTTCTTTTAATTTTCATAGATCATTGAGGTCCATTTATCTAGGAAATATAAAGATGTATTATGTCATGATACAATGAATTTGGTTTCGAGGTATGAATAATGACACTGTAGATTTTGTGTCACATTGTCACACCTTCCAATAGATAAAGGTTGATTATTTGAAAATGTATGGTTTTCTTTATCCAATTATAGTGCTAGTTTTCAATTTGATGTGGTATCCATGGATATTTATTTTGTATTACCATGGACTCCTCAAGGGAAAAATGTTATGTTGGTGGGTACTAACGAGTTTCCCAATTTTTATCATTTCATTCTGATCAGAGATGAAACAAAAGATAAAGACCTATTTAATATGCATGCGTAGGATATTTTAAGGTTACATGAGGTTTCCCTGTCATTATTTTAAACATGGATCCTAGGTTTAGAAATCATTTTTTGAATAGTCTCCAGGAATTGATGGGAACCCATGTCAGGTTTTGTATATCTTACCATCCACAAATTGATTATGAGAAAGATAATTCTATTCATATCACATAGGATAAAATCAATACATGTGTCGTGGATTTTCTGTGGATAATTTATATCTATATAGGATTGGTTGAGTGTTCTTATAACAATTGTTATCATTCATTGATCATTATTTCTCCCTTGGAGGCTTTGTATCGTCACTAATGCTGGTCAAATTATTACTCAAAAGTGGAGCTTAATTCTTTTTATGTAGGATTGGGTATTTTTAGGATACTTTAGTGAAGATTCATGATATTTATCAGTGTTTTGTTACATCATTTAGTAAATATTAATCATATATGGGTGTGTGGAATCTTCATGTAGGGTTTTATATTGATTAATATGTTTTCTTGAATGTTTCTCCTCATATTTATCATTGTAGTGTTGGAAAATAAGTAATGATTGGTCTAAGATATGTTAGACTATTTGATCTCACTATAGGCTTGTTCAAGTGTCTTATCGATTGTAATATCTTGTTCAGTTGATGGGTATTCATGATATGTTTCCCATAGCTCAGCTTATGAAGTATCATCAAAACCCATATAACATTTTGAGTTGGGAATATATTGATTTAGAGTAAGTTATTTCTAGTGTTGAAAAACTGGTGGTGATCATAGAGTCTCTGGTGGGATTCTTGTGTGGGAGGTCAATTCTATTGGTCACATGGTTATGGAAATACACACCAGATTCTCATGAGACATGGGATTAAGAGTTTTTTATGAGGTAGTGGTGGCCTCACATATTTTTAGACATCATTATACCTCTTAAATTCCAAGAGATGAAAATTATTTTTAGGGGGAGTTTTACCATCCTATTATATTAATTAAATTATTTCACATCTCTCTTTTTATATTCCTATTTATTGGGGGGATTTAGGACCCCCAATGACAGATAGAAATTAAATGGTAAAATAGACTAACGTATGGGGATTTATGATTTTTTAAAATTAATTTATTATGGATATATGTGTGTAAATGTATTTGAGAGGATATCCTATAGTTTTGAGAACACCAGAGGTGGTTTCATTTGTCTATAGAAACTGGACTATTTTTAATTTGCTAGAATTTTTCACATTGTGAATGTTTACACACCATTTATTGGTTCCTAGGACGATGTTTTAAATTTGATGAAGGCATGAAAATTTTACTTGATGTGAAATATGTTAAAATAAAGTACAAGTAGATCAGAATTATTTTTAATCCAAGGATACATGTTTTTGTGTATATATGGATTTCATTGATTTCACATCATGAGAATGGGATTCACATCATTTAATTTTCATGGTTTTTTGGTTATTGGAGATGCAAAAATGTTATATTTTCATTCATGTGTAGAAATATTATCTCATGCCAAAAATCACTCCAAGCTGAATTTTTGGATCTCTTCTTCTTTAAGATCATTTTCTCGGTGATTGATCATCGTTGTTGTTTTGGTTCATCTCTACAAGTAGGATATCCTTTTACTTTATCATTCTAATTAATTGTGATATAATTGTTTCATTACATTGATGGATCTATTGATATACGATGATAATATTCTTGATCCTTTCCATATCAGCTATGTTATCTTCTTCTAGAGGATGACCTCTGTATTGAGTATGATCTGGTGTGCGAGTTTAATTTAGGTATGTTATGATTTTTATTCTATTCAAATATTTTTTTCTAAATTTATTATATGTTTGATGAATTTATTGGAGGACTTTAATTTATTTCCATATGTTCTTCTTTATTGGTGGGTATCTTTATGGGTGTATCTGTCCTAAATTCGAGGTAGGTGTCTCTATCAGTAACCTATGTTGGATGAAATTTATTTCTATAATTTTGTAATGTGTTTTAAAAATGAATTGGGATGATTGATTTATGTGTTTTGAAATGGTGTTTTGAGAAAATATGGTTATACCGTCATTTTTGTAAAATAAAATGAACTGTAAAAGAATTGTGAAATGTATTTGTGAAATAGATTCCAAATAACCGTTTTGGTGAAATTGTATGGTAAATGTAGAACATGGGAATCCTTTGGTACATAGGTGTAAGGTGTAGTAATATTTCTCATCTATTGATTCGGTCAGGGGTTTACTCATGGGGTTCCAATATGCTTTCCAGACCCATTGTTCTGTGGACTTGTCATACTGGTTATGAGGCTCACTTGCATGTGTGTTCATATTCTGATTATTTCTAGAAATGTGATGTGCTAGATTTTATTTTTATGGGGTATTATTATCGTAACTATCGTGATATGTAGTGATCCTTGGTGTGATGTTACCGATGTTTTATTTTTATTTTTATTAGATTTTATATGATATGAGATATATTTTTTGATCTGACTGGTTTGATGTAAGTGATGTTCTTTGATACTATATTACCTATATAAATAATAACTATGGAAGAGAGGAAATTTTTATCCATGATTATGATATAAAAATTGTAAATATTTATCATTCATGGTTTATTTAATGTTTATTATGTTCTTTTTATTCTATAATGACTTTTTTACAGAACAATTCAGTGGGATCTAATTGAGCTTCTTAGCCCACACCCTACACACCCCTTCTACTGTGCGTAAAACATTGCATGGTCTTCGATGTAAGGAAATGAAAGTAAATTTAGTGAGGTGACAATTTTTCTAATAACTATTTCTTGGTACTTGGTGGTGAGATAGTACGAGTATTCCCACACAACCACTTAGAGTAGCTATTTTGGTTTTTTGTCATTTTCTGTTGAACATGTCCCATAAAGATTATTTAGGTACCTTTTGAGTTGTGTCACTTCTCCAATTTAATTTTTAATGAAATATTTTCTTTTTTTACTCTTATATTGTTTCTTTTGATCTTATATATATATATATGTATATATATATATATTTCATATTGTCTTATTTATATTTGGATGTATAATTCTCTATTGTTATTTTTGATTTCCGGGTGCTACTCTATAACTTTTGAGGATCTGAAATTCCCTTTGGGTATATGATAGTTCAGGTTCAGTAATAGTTTGAGATGGTATCTAAGGATTTTTCATCACATAACGAATCATAAAAAAATAGTATCTAAATCACAAATGTTTTTATATACCATTATTGATAATCCATTTGTTATTGTTCACTGGATATCCAATTTCCAATTGTAATATAGCTCATGAATGTTACTTAATCCCTTAAAATCTGAAATTTACTTTATATTTCACAAAAAAACCCCTTTCAAAAAATAAATTACCATAGTGCTCATATGATCCTCTTTTTACATCTTTCAAATGGTGGTTATGTAAAAACATTCTTTAAAGAGAACCCAAAAAAAATTGAAGGTATAATTTTAAGACACAATTCTGAATATTAATGAATATTTCTAGGTCATTTATTATTATAATGTGTATTATATTGAAACCATATTTTCTTTTACTTCTATGAATTTAAGTGTTCAGAATATCTATTATCATCATCTTTAATTAATGATATCATGATCAATTATCCCCAATAGATATGTATAATTCCACAAAACTTTGATCAAATATATCATAAATCTTTGGAATGTGATACATTTTATTTAAAATTACATTGTTTACATCACTATAATAAATATAGTGGAACATTAATCCTTTCGTATTTTTGGAAAATGTTCTGAATGACTATTTTTATTGAACATTTTAATATGAAAACCCTACCTAGATTTCCTATTAGTCATTATTTTAATTTCTTCCTTTTTAATGTGTCCATTTTATTGGAATTCATAGATACATGTATAGTATTGAGTATATATTAAATTTATCTCTTAAACAATCTAATAGGATGAAGTATAAGAAATAACTTCATGAATGAATAATTATAGTTATTTTGAATTGGAAATTCCATAAAGATGATTAAATCCAAAAATTGATAATTTTATATTGATATGATTTATCATATAGAAATAATTTCCATTTTTGGAAAATCTTTTCAACTAGGTATTCATAATTTATTAAATATCATTGTAATTTTATAGATCCATTGGTAGATTTTAGATACAAAATGTTATTTCCCTCTATATATGTTGAATGTCATAATTAAATAGACGGAAAAAAATCCATGCATAGTATAACATAAAATTTCTCCAACGGGATTATAAATTTTTTTATTATATTTTATGTCAATATGTTTTAATTTTTCAAAAGTTATATATTTGAGATATAATTATTTCACAACATTATATTATCATTTATTAATCATCCTCCATAACATGTGGTGGTTATTAGAATTTTTTACGATGTATCCATGATATGAATGGATTCATATAGATATAACTATTTAAGGTATTTAAAGAAAATTAAAAAATTATGGACATACTATTTACCATAATTATAGTTCTAATAATTTACTAAAACCATAAAAAGAATAATTATGAAGAACACTATATCATAATCATAGATGATGGTAAATATTATCATAAAATGAATAATTCATTATTTATAAGTAAATACTTACATAAAATCATTAATATTAAATTTAGGTTATTCCTATTCTATATTAAAATATATTCCATGTCCTAAAAAACAAAAATAACTAGTCCTTTTCTCAACTATCATCTATAACAACCCAAAGCATTACAAAAATATTATTACATGTTATTTTTCATAAAATATTAATCCGTGAATTATATTAGTAAACTATAAATAATATATTAGATAAAAAATACATATAATCAATAAAATATTTATAAAAACATTATATTAATCTTCATAATGTTCTTCAAATCCCATTGCACATCTATTACTTCAAACTATTCATTGAGGATAATCATAATGAAATGGGCGATCAATATATCCCTTTAAGGGTATAGAAATAAAAATGAAAAATGAAATATAAGATAAGAGGTATTTATTGTTATCATGAGAGTGTTTCATCATATATATAAACACATGGAATCATTTCAATTTATACTCACATCACTACTACGTGACACATAGTCCCTGTAACGTCCTAGATCTGAGTGCCACTCAACGGGTGCCCTGAACCCGGTTTCTCAGATGACCTCAAGCACATTTCCCAAAACACCAGAGGCTGCCAACTAGCAGCGAGGGCCCACGTCTGATAGTGGGGAAACTATGCCCTCATTTTTCAACGTGTAGTGAAGCGGACTAATAAAATCATTCAACAACAGTGGAATCAATAAACCATACACATGTAAAATAAATAACTATAGTAAAATATAACCAACAGTTATATAGATAATGATGAAACAGGTCTCATGTTCTAAGAAAACATCCAGAACATGTTACACAATAATACAATACTGTACAATACAGAGTACAGAAAAACAAAACAAAATAGTCGGTATCATCGCGAATCTAAGCCATTTCCCATGCTCCCCTACTCCTCAGAAGCAATCAACTACCTGTATAGGGACTCTTGCCCTTATCCACACCTGCAGAAATGTAATTTGTTTGGGCCGAAGACATGACCAAAGAAGGGTGTGAGAAATAAACCCCAGTAGTCACCTGCCAAAAGCTCATTCCCAAATGTGTGGAAATATGCCACAACAATGTGCAGCAGTAAAATGTAATAAAATAAGAAATACTCAAAAGTAACTATCTTTACCAGTAATATTTCCATTTTATTATTCATTTAATCGTTCATTATAAGGAAACCACCACAGTGAATTTACATGCAAATAGTCAGTGTCCTCAGACATTCAAACCCTTACCCTCAGGTAATCAGAAACGTAACTCGCATGTAATTTCCCACAAGCATAACAGATATTTCCAGTAGGCTTACAAAGTGTCGCCCTCAGGCATAGTGTTTATTAACCACAGGCACAGAAGATGTTTCCCTCAGGATAAAATATGGAATGCCCTCAGGCTAAGTAAAACAATTCCCTCAGGATAAACAAGTAACCGGGACATGCCCAACATGTAAACAAGCAATACACAAACAATTTCTCTCAAGGAAGCTCTATAATCATTAATATAAAGGCATACCCTAGGGTATCCTGGCCAAACAGCTAAACAGAGGAACGCACCCCCGGGGTGGTCCTGGATCAAACCAACGATCCGAAACAACAATTTATTATCACATTTAAATTACTAAAACAATTCTAGTTATTTAATTCCACACGGCCTCAGCCATACAACACCCCATTCATGGGTGCATGTCTCAACGGTACACAAAATGCACATCAGTTGGAAAATTAAACACCAAGACACTAACCTTTAACACAAATGAATGATATACACGAACGTCGATTCCAGAAATGCCCAAGAATGACATAGATCTCAAGTAAAATAATTTTTATTCAACCTAAAATAAATTCCATTAGAGGAAAAATTGGCAAGAACTACGCAAGGAGATGGGAGGGCTTACTCGTTCGGTTCCAACTTGATCGACAAAAGTGAATACGGATTCCAGACACTCGATCTGGAGATCCATGAAGGTTCGGTCGTCCTCTCCTGAGCTCATATCCGATTCTAAGCCAATCCTGTGAACATGGATGGCCACTACCCATTTTAAACGAAAAAAGTACACGATGTGTACTTTTGAATACACGGCGTGTACTCCCCTAATTTAAGTATTCCTCTGGCGGTACCGCAAAACTATTCATCTGTCTACATGAGTACACGGCATGTATTCTGGACTACATGGCATGTACTATCGCCAAGATAGTGGATGCTTCCACCGCCTTACTATTTGCCTACCGACTGACTACAGGACGTGTAAATAACTACTACACGGTGTGTAGTTGGTTTTTACATCTTTCATCACCGACATGGCTTCACGCCCTATGTACTCATCCCACACGGCCAAAAGTATAGGACGTGTGGAAAAGTACACGGCGTGTAGTCCCAAAATTTATGACTTTTCACATTTTCCTTATGTTGTCAAAAACACTTAAGGAAAAGAGAAAACAAGAAACCCATACCTCAAAAATATGAAATGGGTTCTTACAAACTTCTCCCGTTAACGCAATTCATCCCCGAATTTCCCTTCCAAGGGTGGTAAAGATATAGCTGTGAATAACTCCAGCCACTGAGCACATACGTTGGTCTCCCGCTCCCTAATTTCGTCCCACACTCGGCCATGATGCCATAGCACCTGTACGAGAGGAACTGACCGGCCTCAGAGAACCATTGTGCTCCTATCAATGATGCGAATCAGATGATCCTCAAAGGGCGCATCTACTTCAACCTCAACATCCTCGGGATGAAATACGTGAGACGGTTCTGAATGATAGCGGTGCAACTGAGATACATGGAAGACATCGTGCATGGCTCGGTACCTCTATGGTAACTGCAACCGATAGGCAACCAGCATGACTCTCTCCAGAATCTAAAATGTCCCCACGTACCTCGGTGAATGTTTACCATGTCTCCTGATCCACCGGTGTCCCAACCTCGGTGAAACACGCAAGAAAACCTGATCCCCAACCAAGAACTCGAAGGGTTGTCTGCGGCGATCAACATAAGATTTATGACGAGACTGTGTGGTAGACATCCACTTCTGAATCAACTGGACCTGCTCAGAAGTATCCTGCACGAGATGTGGTCCCAGTAAAGCGACCTCACATACCTCTAACCAGCACAAGGGTGATCGACATGGCCTACCATATAAAGCCTTGTAAGGATCCATCTCAATAGTTGCTTGAAAACTATTATTATAGGCACAATAGACTATTGGTATATGCTTCTCCCAAGAGCCCCCAAAGTCTAGGATGCATTCACGCAACATGTCTTCAAGCAACTGTATCATACGGTCTGACTGGCCATCGGTCTGAGGGTGGTAAGTTGTGCTCAGAAGCACCTATGTACCCAGTTCCCTCTGAAAACTATTCCAGAAACGAGACATAAAACATGCGTCCCAATATGAAACGAGTGAATGAGGGACCCCATGACGACGTACGACCTCTCAGATAAACAACTTACTGATCTGGTCAACACTAAAGGTCTCCTTGATTGGAAAAAAGTGAGCTACCTTCGCGAGTCTGTCCACAACAACCCACACGACATCATTGCCTCGAGTGACCTCAGCAACCCAATCATGATGTCCATCGCGAAATCATCCTATTTCCAATCTGGGATGGGTAACTGTTGTAACAGTATAGCTGGCCTCTGATGCTCCACCTTCACCTGCTGACAGGTGGAACATCTCGTAAAAAAACCAGCTATCTCGCTCTTCATATCTGGCCACTAGTATTAACGCATCAAGTCACGATACATCTTGGTAAGTCCCGGATGAACTACCCAGACTGAAGCATGAAAATCCCACATCATCTCCTCACGTATATCCCCTGGAACCCACACTCGTCCATGGAGATGCAAAACATCATCATCTCTTATCGCCCACCAAGGAGGAGGGTCCTCACTTTCCACCAACTCCCATAGAACTAGGATTTCTGAATCGGATAGTTGTCTCATTCTCACTCTATCCAGGAGGGTAGAGGTCACAGCTAAAGATGAATGATAGGTCTTCCCCTGACTATCATGCACCTCTAGATGTATCTCAGAGAAAAAATCCCTCAGCTGTCATTTACCACTGGCCTCTTGCACTTCCTGTATCTGATTTTTCCTATTCAGTGCATCAGCTACTACATTATCCTTACCAGGTGTATAGGTAAGCTCAAAATCGAAGGACTGAAGCTATTAAACCCACATTTGCCATCTGATGATGAAGCCACGCTTGGTAAAGATATACTTGAGTCTTTTTTGGTCCGTAAATACCACAAAATGTTCTCCCAATAGATAACGTCTCCAATAGTGCAACGCATGATCAACTGCCGCTAACTCGAGATCATGCGTCGGGTAATTACTCTCATGTGGCCTCAACTTCCGAGACCGATACAAAAATAATGAATCTCCCTACATCAACACAACTCCTATCCACATACATGATGAATCATAGTAAACTGTACAGCTCTTCCCCTGCTCTGGAAGTATTAGGACTGGTTCTTGATGTCAAACATCCTTTCAGGTCCAAAAAGGCTGTCTTGCAGACTTCCTACCAAACGAACTTCACACCCTTCTTTTTCAAACCTGTCAACAGTGCTGCTAAGTGGGAGAAGTCTTTCATGGATCGTGTGTAGTAACCAGCCCTCCCTAAGAGCCTCTGTATCTCAAATACGTTCATGGGCTTCTCCAAGGATACTACTGCTCTCACTTTCTCTGGGTTAGCTACAACTGCTGCATCTGAGATGATATGACCCAGGAAGTGTATCTGGTCCACCCAAAAGTGTCACTTTAAGAGCGTAGCATATAGTTGATGCTCTCTCAGTGTACTCAATATGATATCAAGATGGGTGGCATGGTCGTGTCGAGTGTGAGAGTTCACCAAGATATTTTCCATTAATACTACCACAAAAGAATCAAGATAAGGGTGGAACATGCGATTCATCATAGCCATGAAAACTACTGGCACATTCGTGAGTCCGAACGACATAACCAAGTACTTGTACAGACCATATCTGCTCCGAAAAGCTGTAAGCGGTATATCTGATGGTCACACGTGCAGCTAATGATATCCTGATCTCATGTCAATCTTCGAGAACACTCATTCTCCATGATGTTTATAAAAAAGATCATCAATATATTGAAAGGGATAATGGTTCTTAACCGTCAACTAGTTCAACTCCGATAATCCACAAAAAGTCTGAGGGTACCGTCCGCCTTCTTTGCAAAACGGACCGAAGAACCCCAAGGAGATGTTCTAGGTCAGATGATACTCTATGCCTATAACTCCTCTAACTGCCTCTTGAGCTCCAGCAACTCAAGAGTGGCCATACAATAAGGACGAATGGACACCAGCGCTACTCTTGGAACAAGCTCAATAGAGAAATCCACCTCATGCTCCGGAGGAAGACCTGAAAAATCATCCGGGACGACATCCCTGAAATGATCAAACACTGGAGGGAAATCCTTCTGACAAGTCCCTTGTTCGTCTAGATATAAGCTTGCAATCTGGGCTGTTATACCACCTCACCCATGATGCTCTGGTCCAGCTCAACTCTCCAGATCATCCCACTCTCCCTTGTATAAAAACTCTCCGCCCTCTGGTGACGTGAAACTGACCCTGCGACGATTGAAATCCACAATGTCTCAAAAGGGAACCAACCAGTCCATCCCACGAATGGCATAATAGCTTGTAATCTCTAAGACATAGAGGTCCCAAAGGAGGTGACACCCACCAACCTCAAGGGGAACTCTTGCACTAATTCACACCAGCCGTTCTAGTTCCCAACGGAGTGTCTAACGTCATAACTTCAGCAGAAGAAGAAACATAGAGCCCTAGGCTTTCTATAACAGTCACATATATGAAACTATGTGTAACACCCGAATCAAAAAGTTCTGAAGATAAAACAGAAGCTACTAGAATAGTACCTATGACAGTAGAAGCTCCGGGATCCTGCTCCTGTTGGGTCTGTTGCATTGCATATGCCTACCCAGTGTCGCGGCCCGGTGACATAGCCTAGCTACCCTAAGCTGTCCTGCCCTGCTACCTTTGAGATCCTGGTATCTGGCTACCACAGCTACGTCCACCATCCCTGCCTGCATGCCCTGATATATTCCAGATCCCCGACTGGTAAGAATCTGCTGGTCCTGCCCCCGCACGCAGAGTCTTCATAGAACCCCTATCACTAGACACTGGTGGGAACTGTAGAGACCTGAAGCCTGACATACATTAACATTACATTACATTTGTAGAAAACTTAATACATAACAAAAACAGACACACAAGGACCGTAATAGTTTAGTGTCTTTGGAAACTTGGAACGTAATCTTCTAATCATGATGAATGATTTTCAACATCTCCCATAATGATCTTCCCCTTTTTTTCATACCTAAAACCTTTCTTTATATCCTGGGGAAAATAAAACATAAAAAGGGTGAGCTAAAATGCTCAGTAAGGGTAAGAATGGTTAAAATAAAACATACCATATACATTTGAACTTAAAAACATGAACATAATGTTTAAACATCAAAATCTTGAGAAATGACATAAAACTTGGAAGGATGTATGGAATAGATCATAAAGTAACATTAATAATGATAAAATAGTAGGGGAATAAAACATGTAATTTTGTAATCCATTAATCACATGTAATGATTTCCATAGTAGCCAAGGCATTCCTGCCAAGACCATCTTAGTGGACAAATTCCCATTCTGAATCGAGTTCACTCCTCGTTCCATTCATGTATTACTAAACTGGTTTAACTTGTCGTTCCAAACATGTCTATCTCATGAGATATAAATCTTTACCCAATGCATTGGAGGAAGATATAGGTCCCACCTATCTCATAATGAAATCATTCTTATATGTGCCACAAAATAATCATATATCATTCATAATAACCCAATAAATAAAATGGGTTTCATAAACGTCATCCTGTCATCACGTATTCCAAATAAAAGAAATGGATATCATTTCATAATAAGAAAAGATAAACCGTGTAAATCATAGAGACATGATACTTGAAACATAGACATGTGAAATAATGTCATCTTAGATGAAAATGGTTTTGATAAAACACTTGAAATGAATTCTTGAGGAAAATATCCTTTTTTCTTCAAAATCATTTTATTTTCACAAAATGTCATGCAATTTTAGAAGAAAAGGTTTTTGTTGAAAATAGTAATTAAATCTTTTGAATGAAGCTTCTTGAAAATAAGGCTTTATTAAACTGTAAAAAATCTGTTCGTGCCGTATAAGTTAAAAAAACATTCTTCTCGTACTTTTGCCGGGAAAGTTAAAAAGTACCTCGTAATAGAAAGATTCCATACATACCATGTAGTAAAAGTAAAAATTGGGTAAAAAGTACATTAAACATACATGAAAACACTTTTATAAAACATGGAAAAGGATTATAGAAATAACCCCAGTAAATACTAATGAATAAGAAATCTCAGATAAAGATGAGATTTCCAAAATTACCCCTTACCTTAGGTCTGATATGATTCGTACGTATCCAAACCCCCTGTATAATGATTTAAATAATGTTATTGACTTATTAAAGAATCATATTCATTGTTACGATATCATATATGGTTCACTTAAGACTTTAAATTACCCGTTCTTTTGTAAATTCCATGTTAAAGAGCATTTTGTATAAAATCGTTTCATTTGTCGTCCGTGTTTTGACTTGTAATTATTCATATGATTACATAGATCAAGATTAATTAATTCCAAAATATAAAACATGATTTATATATAATATATATTCAGAATACAAATATATATAATAGATCGATAAATGGAAAGAAATACACCGTTCATGGAGAGGGTAGGCCGTACGTACGCATGAACGCTATTTTCGTTTCCTTATTGAGTTGAATGGAATTAAGTAGATGACCTACATATACATAAATCCAGTAGCTTTATAAAGTCATATATTTCATTATTATTTTTTATATATACTTTATAATCATTCTTAAATTGTTGACATGGAGAATGAATCTCATCACGTCGGGGAGACGGTAGTCCGTACGTACGCACGAGCGATGATATCGTTTCCATAATTATTGAATTGAATTGGAGTGAATTATAAAATATATTAGAATCAGTATGATGTTATAATAACTATTTATAGTTATTCTTTACACCATTATACCCATCCAAGTAAGGTGGTGTTTGGAAAAATAGATTACACCACAGCGTGGAGACGGTATTCCGTACGTACGCATGCACGGTGATTTTGTTTTCCGTAGGATGTATAGTTGGTAAAATAGGGTTGTTTCATTCTTATAATAACATATAATTATATGAGTGATACTTATGTTATTACTTAATAATGAAACAACTAAAGAAGAAGAAGTGGAAGAAGAATTAAAGTTGAAATAATCGGTAACAGACATTACCTCTTTTTTGAAGCGCCTCTTTGATAACTTCTCTTAGGGCACTGAAATTGGTCTTTGAAGAAGACCAGGACATCTACGATGTTTCTAGGTAAGTGGAGAAGAGAATTTGGTATGGGTTTGCCGAGATTGAAGGCTAAAAGTGGTGTGAGGAAGAGATGGAGGAGGTGCCCTTTTATAAGGGAGGAGAGGGGCACCTTTGGAAGAACTAAAAATATTATTTTATTATAAAGTCAAATTAAGATTTTTAATAGCTCCAAATTGATATATTTCAAATCTAAGGTGGGTATGGGTCTAAATCCTCTCATAAAATATAATTTAGACAAGTTTAGGTTCCTATTTTAACCTTATCATTCAGATTTAACATTAAGTTAGATAATTTTACTTTTACCGTGTCTTTTTGTGATCTTACACTATAAGGTTAATAAACTTACTATAACAAGTCAAAAGAACCCAAAATTGTTTATTATTAATATATATAAAATTATCTAAGTCATTTAGCCTAAACTTAGATTTTTAGGAATATAATAACAATTAATAATATAATATTTGTTTTAAAAACTATTTTATGTCAATTTTGACACTATTTGGTAATTGATTTTTTTGAAAATCATAACAGAATCATTAGTTCGAAAAAAGCTACTTAAATCCACACTAACATGTCATATTAACATTGAAAATTATTGGAATTCATATAAAGTCTCAAATTACCTTTATTTGGGGTTTTATAACATCAATTTTGTCAATATTTCATTAATAAGATAATTATTGTATCATCATTGTATCATAAATAAATTAAATTATTTTAAGTCTAAAAATTACAAATAAAATCTCATTATGTAGGAAATCTTCTTATATTTCTAATTAATATTTATAGTCGAATTTATCTTATATATAACCCTATATTAAAAATTATTTAGTTATTAAGATTTCATTTTATCTATTTTAACCCTTCTTTAAATAAATTAATAATAAATGTCCTAATCTAATCCAAGTGGGCCTACTTGGTCATATTTTATTCCTAAGGTTGTTTTCGGTCGAATTACACTTATCAAATAGAATTAGTACATGTGTTATGGTAATAATAATATCATTTTTACCCTTAATTACCCTATTTACTTTCAATCGTGGTAAAAAAAAGTAAAAAGTTACCATTCACCAAAAATTATTTTCATCTCATTGAACCACATTTTACTTACTGACATCAACCGTGTCTCTCGGATTTTTGAAATTCCACTCACAGAAGCGGTAAAATTACGTTTTATGAAAAAATCATTATTTTAACTAGCACTTAGTGGTTTCACTATTAATCAAAAAATGAATATTTCTAGATAAATACCAAAAATTAGGCCTAACATATTTTTGATATTATGAACTCAAAAATGATGTATATTTTACCGAATTCAAAACATTTCAGTTGCATTAATTAATTTAAAAATTAATTCTCATCGTCAAAACAAATAGCGTGTTCTTAAGAGATAATAACTATCAAAAGATTGACACTTGTTTATGTCTGGTTTAAATGTGAAATTAAATCCAATGACCGAAATTGTATTAAATTGTAAAAATATATTCTAAATATACTTTAAAACCACTAAAATTAATAATTTATCACTATTAATTATTTCGATTAAAAAGGTTGTTTTTAATTAAAATTTAGTAATTTTCACTATTCATCAGATAATGAAAGTTATCCGAAAAGTACCAAAATTTCACCCTAAGCTAATTTCGATATTCCGAATCCAAAAATGAAGTCCATTTTGAATGATAAAATTTATAATATTTCAAAAATTTGGTATTATTATTCATAACGGCTAGTTCATAATAATATTATAATAATTTCTCGTTTAGTGAAACTCGGTATTGCTTACTAGACATGCTATTGTGGATTGTCACGATTGCGTGTAATGCAAGCTAAGTCAGGGATTCATGTAGTGCAAGCTCCTTTTAGTGTAGCGTACAACACAAGACAACAATAAAATTAAAAAGAATATTTTTCATAAAATCTCATGGTGTTAAATTCTACGCCCCTTAAAATGAATTTCGCCCTCGAAATTCGTCGAGGTTTTAAATGGTTTACTTCTCGAAAGTTTCTTTAATTGAAACCCACATCATAAAAAGGAATACCAAAACTTGGCTTTAAAAACTAAAGTTTGAAATGTAACAGTTACCCAAATTAACTCATCACTGGGTTTCCACGTACGAGAACACAGGGGAAAATATGGATATGGATGAAAAATTTAACCATCAAGTTCTGATGTAGAGTGGTAGAGAACATGGTTATGAAAAAGACATCAATCAAAAAGCCATAAATATGTGATGCTCTAAGGTACCATTTGATTCATCAGAAATAAGAGCACTAGGAAAACATTTTTGGTTTTCAATATCATTCCCCTAAAGTTGAATATTTTGAATTAGAATAAATACTTGCTTGATTTTGGTAAAATCTCACTATTGTTCGTGCTTTGAACAATTTCCACTTCATCTCTTAATGAAATGAAGTTGAATTTGTTATTCGTGAATTGTTAATAGATCATGTGATAGAATGATGGGTCATTCCATCCGTTTCAAACAAAAGGTTAGCAAAATTTAGCAAATATACATAAGTCCATCTATGGTGAGATTAATCATATATGGTTCCTAAACTGGACTTATACTTCATATATTATACTTCTTAATGTAATAAAACTAGTATCTACTAAACATGGACTTCTTTTAGGCCAGTGGTAGGTGATAAAGGCTAGTCGCACTTCGGTTGTGGGTTCTATTCCCACAGCCTTGTCCGATGCGATGGGCTATCACCCGTCCTACAGGTTTTTCTTTCTCTAAAACTACATTACTATAACATCCCATCAATAATATCGAAAATATTCTATCCATAAACAATGCTAAATTATGTCCAAAATAATCTATTCCAATCTTTAGGATTTTCTAAAATACTTCGGTCCATTCTCATAGTATAAAGAAAATGATTACTTGAAATGTCATATAACAATCACGTGAATGCCATCATTTATCCCCCATATATCAAAAGATATATCTTTCTGGTCAAATTACAAACATGTGAATACCTTAATCATGTATTCTCTTGAAGAATGAATACCCATTGACCTTGGTGAAAACAAGAGTTCTGACAAAAGGTAACTCTATTCACATACCAAAACCTCAAACCGTGATATAACTATTTCCTTATATCAGTCACGAGCTCATGAATACTGTCAAACATTTCATTTTCTCCTTATCCCTTCATTATGTGAATATCTTCTGTTTTCCAAAAATATCTCAATCACTTTCCATGGTTATCGGTACCATAAAATTATTGAAAACCACAATAGACCAATACATAAATATTCCAATATTCCAAGATACTATATACAACATTATTTTGGAATCCCATTACATAAACACTTAATCATTACACCAGATCGTTGTCATATTCAACATCGCAAATAGTGATCACATGTGACTTCTCTTTGTCCTTTGCTTTAAGTGGTTTCTCATTTTGATCATCACAAACCCTTGGATTAGGGAATTTAGTAGCATAATGCCCCATTTCCTTGCACTTGAAGCATTAAAGTGTTGGTGGTGCGTTCTCTGTAGTATTTTCTTTATTCACATCATTAGAAACCCTTTTTCCATTACTTCGACACGCAGCTGGTCAATGACCTTCTTTTCCAAACTTAAAACATTTTCGAGTCCCTTTAAGACAATCTCTATCATGCTTCTCTCCACACATTGAGCATAAGGAAACATTCAACTTCTTTTCACCATTATTCTGAGATTTCTCCTTGAACTCCATCTTTCGTATCTTGTCAAAACTATGAGATGGATAAGTACCACCAACATCCATTTCTACCTTCATACTATAATTCACAATTTATTCATAGCTACTGAAGTCTCTTATAGCTAATTCCCTTAGAAGATTTGGTTATAAGCCACTGAAGAATCAATCAACTTTACATTCAGGTTGGATGATAAAGCTAGATGCATACTATGCAAGCCTTGTAAAATTCGCTTCGTATATACCAATAGATTCATCATCCTTTTTCTTTAGTTCAAGAAACTCCTTCTCCATATTTGTTCGAATAATACGAGGTAAGTACTTATTGAAAAATATGTTCTTGAACTGGTTCTATTCCATAGACTCAATTTCATCTCTTGGCCCCGTATTCTTGATAAGATTCCACAATTGATCAGCTTCACCTTCCAAACGATATACTACTAATATGACTTTATCATGTTCAGAACATTGATGAACTGAAAATATCTTAATAGTGGTACTGATCCATTATTCAGCAACATGTGGATCAGAAGACTCACTGTAAGAAGGTGGACGTTGCCTCATGAAGGACTCAATAGAATATTTTTCCCTTCACTGCTCATTTGGAAGTCTAGAATGATGCATAGCCTGTGTAAGTATAGAAATAAGATTTTTCACTCCATCTCCCATAACATTTGTTTGTTCAGGAGGACAATCATTGCATTGTCCATTACATTGATCAACACGGTTCCTTCAGGTTCCAGCCATCATCTAAAACCCGAAAAGAATAGTGTGAGAGGCAAAAATCATGCTAGGGGAAACAACATAATAAAGGGGGAGTACCTTCAATATCTAACATCTTAGGTTTAATTCTAAGATTGTTACCGTAATTCTAGGACTATAACCTATACTTATACTTATCCTTAGGAACATCCCAAGACATACCTTAGAAATATCTCAAGGGATCGCACTAAAGTTTTCGCATCCTAGTTTCCAAAGGTTGACTAAAACATTCCTTTGATACCAATTGTAGAGACCCGAAGCCTGACGTACATGAACATTACATTAATTTTTCTGAATACTTAATATATAATTAAAACAGACACACAAGGACCATAATAGTTTAGTGCCTTTGGAAACTTGGAACGTAATCTTCTAATCATGGTGAAAGATCTTCAACATATCCCATAAAGATCTTCCCCTTTTTTTCTTACCTAAAACCGTTCTTTATATCCTGGGGAAAAGAAAACATAAAAAGGGTGATATCAAATGCTCAGTAAGGGTAAGAATGTATAAAATAAAACATACCATATACATTTGAACTTAAAAACACGAACATAATGTTTAAACATCAAAATCTTGAGCAATGACATAAAACATGGAAGTACGTATGGCATAGATCATAAAGAAACATTAAGAATGATAAAATAGCATGGGAATAAAACATGTAATTGTGTAATCCATTAAGAACATGTAATGATTTCCATAGTAGCCAAGGCATTTCTTCCAAGACAATCTTAGTCGGCAAAGTCCCATTCTGAATTGAGTTCACTCCTCGTTCCAGTCCTGTATTACTGAACCGGTTTAACATTCCGTTCCAGCCATGTCTATCTCATGAGATATAAATCTTTACCCAATGCATTGGAGAGAGATATAGGTCCCACCCATCTCATAATGAAATCATTCTTACTTGTGCCTCAAAATAATCATACATCATTCATAATAACCCAATAAATAAAATGGGTTTCATAAACATCATCCCATCATCACATAATCCAAATAAAAGAAATGGATATCATTTCATAATAAGAAAAGTGAAATCGTGTAAATCATAGAGACATGATACTTGAAACATACACATGTGAAATAATGTCATCTTAGATGAAAATGGTTTTGATAAAACACTTGAAATGAATTCTTGAGGAAAATATCCTTTTTTCTTCAAAATCATTTTCTTTTAACAAACTATCATGAAATTTTAGAAGAAAATGTTGTTGTTGAAAATAGTAATGAAATATTTTGAAGGAAGCTTCATGAAAATAAGGCTTTATAAAACTGTAAAAAATCTGTTCGTGCCGTATAAGTTAAAAAAACATTCTTCTCGTACTTTTTCCGTGAAAGTCAAAAATTACCTCGTAATAGAAAGATTCCATAAATTCCATGTAGTAAAAGTCAAAATTGGGTAAAAAGGACTTTAAACATACATGAAAATTCTTTTATAAAACTTGGACATGGATGATAGAAATAACCCGAGTAAATACTGACGAATAAGCAATCTCGGATAAAAATGAGATTTGCAAAATTACCCCTTACCTTAGGTCCGATATGCTTCTTACATATCCAAACCCCCTGTATAATGATTTAAATAATGTTATTGAATTATTGAAGAATCATATTCATTGTTACGATATCATATATGGTTCACTTATGAATTTATATTACCCGTTCTTTTGTAAATTCCATGTTAAAGAATGTTTTGGGTGAAATCGTTTCATTTGTCGTCCGTGTTTTGGCTTGTAATTATTCATACGATTACTTAGATCAAGATTACTAAATTGTAGAATATACAACACGATTTATATATAATATATATTCAGAATAATCATATATATAATATATCAATAAATGGAATGAAATACACCGTTCATGGAGACTGTAGGTCGTACGTACGCATGTACGCTGTTTTCGTTTCCTTATTGAGTTGAATTGAATTAAGAAGATGAAAAACATATACATAAATCCAGTAGCTTTATAAATTCATATATTTCATTATTATTTCTTATATATATTTTATAATCATTCTTAAATGGTTAACATGGAGAATGAATCTCATCGAATCGTGGAGACGGTAGTCCGTACGTACGCACGAGCGATGATATCGTTTCCATAATTATTGAATTGAATTGGAGTGGATGATACAATATATAAGAATCCTTATGATGTTATAATTACTATTTATAGTTATTATTTACACCATTATACCCATCCAAGTATGGTGGTGTTGGAAAAACAGATTACACCATGGCGTGGAGACAGTATTCCGTACATACGCACGCGTGGTGATTTCTTTTTCCATAGGATGGATAGATGGTAAAATAGGGTTGTTTAATACTTATAATAAGATATCAGTATATGAGTGATACTTATGTTATTACTTCATAATGAAACAACTAAAGAAGAAGAAGTAGAAGAAGAAATAATGTTGAAAGAATCGGTAACAGACATTACCTCTTCTTTGAAGTGCCTCGTTGAGACCTCCTCATAGGTCACTAAACTTGGTCTTTGAAGAAAACCAGGACTTCTAGGATGTTTCTAGGGAAGTGTAGAAGAGAATTTGGTAGGGTTTGGCCGAGCTTGAAGGCTCAAAGTGGTGTGAGGAAGAGAGGGAGGAGGTGCCCTTTTATAAGGGAGGAGAGGGGCACCTATGGAATAACAAAAAATATTATTTTATTATAAAGTAAAATTCGGTTTTCAATAGCTCCGAATTTATATATTTCGAAGCTAAGGTGGGGATGGGTCGAAATAATCTCATAAAATAGAATTTAGACAAGTTTAGGTTCCTATTTTAACCTTATCAATTAGATTTAACTTTAAGTTAGATAATTTTACTTTTACCGTGTCATTTTGTGTTCTTACTTTATAAGGTTGATAAACTTACTATAACAAGCCAAACGAATCCCAAGTTGTTTATTACTAATATATATAACCTTATCTAATTCATTTGGCTGAACCTTATATTTTTAGGAATATAATAACAAATAATAATATAATATTTATTTAAAAACTATTTTATGTCAATTTTGACACTATTTGGTAATTGATTTTTGTGAAAATCATAACAGAATGATTAGTTCTAACAAAGTTACTTAAATAAACACTAACATGTCATATTAACATAGAAAATTATTGTAATTCATATAAAGTCTCAAATTACATTTTTTTGGGTATTTATAACATCAATTATGTCAATATTTCATTAATAAGATAATTACTGCATCATCATTGTATCATAAATAAATTAAATTATTATAAGTCTAAAAATTACAAATAAAATCCCATTATGTAGAAAATATTTTTATCTTTCTAATTAATATTTATAGTCGAATTTATCTTATGTATAACCCTATATTAAAAATGATTTAGTTATTAAACAATGATTTTAACTATTTTAACCCTTCTTTAAATAAATTAATAATAAATGTCCTAATCTAATTTATGTGGGCCTAAATGGTCATATTTTATTCCTATGATTGTTTTTGGTCGAATTACACTTATCCAATAGAATTAGGACATGTGTTATGGTAATAATAATATCATTTTTACCCTTAATTACCCTATTTACTTTCAACCATGGTAAAAAAGTAAAAAGTTACTATTCACCAAAAATTATTTTCGTCTCATTAAACCACATTTTACTTACTGACATCAACAATGTCTATCGGATTTTTGAAATTCCACTCACCGAAGCGGTAAAATAATGTTTTATGAAAAATTCATTTTTTAACTACCACTTAGTGGTTTCACTATTCATCAAAAAATGAAAGTTTCCAGAAAAATTCCAAAAAATAGGCCTAAGATATATTTGATATTATGAACTCTAAAATGATGTCTATTTTTACCAAATTCAAAACATTTCAGTTCCATTAATTAATTTAAAAATTAATTCATGTTGTCAAAACAAATAGCGTGTTTTAAGAGATAATAACTATCAAAAGATTGACACTTGTTTATGTCTGGTTTAAATGTGAAATTACATCCAATGACCAAAATTGTATTAAATTATAAAAATATATTCTAAATATACTTTAAAACCACTCAAATTAAAAATTTATCACTATTAATTATTTCGATTAAAAAGGTTGTTTTTAATTAAAATTTAGTAATTTTAACTATTCATCAGAAAATAAAAGTTATCCGAAAAGTACCAAAATTTCACCCTAAGCTAATTTCGATATTCTGAATCCAAAAAATGAAGTCCATTTTGAATGATAAAATTTATAAAATTTCAAAAAGTGGGAACTACTGTTCATAACTACTAGTTCATAATAACATTATAATAATATCTCGTTTAGTGAAACTCGGTATTGCTTACTGCACACGATATCGTGGAAGGTCGCGATTGCGTTTAATGCAAGCCAAGTCAGGGATGTGTGTATTGAAATCTCATTTTGGTGTAGCGTACAACACAAGACATTAATAAAATAAAAAATAATATTTTTCATAAAATCTTGGGGTGTTAGAGGAACGCCCTGCAAAAGCGCTGTAGATGACCCATCTTTCCACAAGCTCGGCACTCCACTGGGTCTCATGGACACTGATGTCTCTTGTTCCCCTCCTTACCACACTGGTAGCACATGACCTGGCCACTCGAAACGTTCTTCTGGCTGGTACTACCATCATGAGAAAAGTCCATATGTCTCTTCCTATTACCAATAGAAATAGTACCAGAAACTAGTGCTAAACAGCCCTGGCCCACACCACTAGCTTCCCGCAGGTGCCTCCCTATGATCAGCACCTGGTTCACAATAGCATGTACAGAAGGAAACCTGAAAACATTCACCAGTTCTCGGATGTCATATCGAATACCATCCTTAAAGTGTCTGGCACTCAGCATCTCATCGCCCACCATAACAGGTGAAAAATGTTGAAGCTCGGTAAAGCGAGCAGAATAATCCATCACCGACATAACGCCTTGCTGCAGATTCAAGAGCTCTCAACCTCGATCTTCCCTCAGTGTCTCTGGGAAGAAGAATTCATAGAAGGCTATTTGGGAATCTTCCCATGCCATGTCTCTGGGATGCTCTGACTGGGTGGTAACATCCCACCACCTCTTGGCGGAATCACACAGCATATAAGTCGTGATCTTGACCCTCCACCCAGGAGGCATCTCAAGATGCTCAAAAATAGTCTGCATAGACTCCATCCAAGACTTACTAGCCTGTGGTCCTCCATCCCCTGAAAACGTAGGTGGATTCTACTGCTAGAATATAGGAGTTAGCTCGGCCAAAGATGTGGAAGTCGGCGGTGCTCCCTGAAATGTCTACATGAACCGCATAAAGCCTTAATGAAACTGTGCCTCCGTGCCTGTGTCCTATATAATGGATGTTTCCGCATCTGGCTCTGCTGGGGGATCTACTTTTTGCCCATGGCCCCCCATTTCTGGAGTATACTCATTTCCTCTCTCTAGGTGAACAATGCGTGAACGTCTTGGCGTCATGACACTACAATGTCAAATGCACACCTTAGATCAAGATTATCACAGTCTGAAAACGAAGGAACCAAAAGGGTAATAGGAGGAAGAAGGCATTCAAGATTTGAAAAATAAAACTACATGGCGTGTATAATAACTACATGGAATGTACCTGACTTCTCTTCCATGCCTTGGTCCTTTTACACGGCCACGCGACATGGCTCCTGTTGAAAAAAACTACACGACGTGTATATAATCTACACGGCGTGTATGGTGTAATTTTCCAACTGCCCGTGTCGTTTGTGAAACGACCGACTACTCACCTTGAACTACATGGCATGTTACACTGGCACACAGGATATACACAACTTCGTTTCCCATCCATACGGCTAAGTCCACATGGTCTTTCATCAGAAAAGACTACACTTTGTGTCCCTTAGGTACACGACGTGTACTAAACGAGCTTCGTCGACCCGTGTTTTTAGTTACACGGCTGAATATATGGCTCCAACTACACGGTGTGTTCAATATACACACGACATGTACACAAAAGGATTACCCCGACTTGTGTTTTTAGTTACATGGTCGAATCCCAGGTCAGACTACACAGCGTGTTCCACAGTGGACATGGTGTGTATATCCTAAGGTCTCCTTCGTCCGTGTTGTTAGTTACATGGGAGGACTCCTGGTCAACACTACATGGATTTTACATCCAGTGCACAGTGTGTTCACCCCATGAATTTCCCTTCCCCATGTCACTGCCCACATGGTCTATGATACGGGAAAAGACTACATGGCTTGTACTTAGGGTACACGGCGTGTACTCAAAAAGTATTCTTTCTTCCCAAATGGAAGAACATACACTGCGTGTTTAAGGTACCACTCGGCGTGTATACTGGGTTTTCGGACAGTATGCCTCAGAAACTTCTTCGAAACCCAAGAAAATACTAAAAAACAACACCTAAGTTCCATATTCTGATCCGTGAGGGTCCATACTCTCCACGAATAAAAGTTTGACATCTTATATGTGTTATAACAAAATAAACAGTCAATAATCTACCAAATTCTGGTCAATGGGGTCCCATACTCCCCAAAAACCAAAGTTTGTCATCCATTCTATCAATAGACTCATACCAAATTACCCTATCACGTAGCAGGTATTTATCAAAGCAGCTATCACAACAACAAGCTTTTATAGCTCAACAACTATCACAATACCATGCAATTTCTAATGCACTTAATTGGCATAGAACTATGAATGACATGTGATTCTAGCATGTGGCTAAATGATTCATGAGATGGAATACCATCATCTCATCGGGTTGCAACTAAATATAACCCATTAATAAAATATAAACAGCACAATCATAAGTGTGCCACCCTTCAGTGAAAATCAATTCAACTGTAAAATTGGAAAATCATAAAAATTGCAACCCAAGCTAAATAGGCTTTTCCCTGTACATGGGTTTTCTACGCCCTGGCATAACCTATTACCAACTACCATTCTCTTCCTGTCCCTTACTAAGGTTCAAAATAGTAAGTAAAAGAAAAGAACCCCTCTGATACCACTTTGTAATGTCACAGATCTAGGTGCAACTCAATAGGTTCCCCGAACCCGGTTGGTCACATGACCTCAAGCGCATTTCCCCAAACACTAGAGGCTGCCGACTAGTAGCGAGGGCACATATCTGATAGTGGGGAAACTATGCCCTCATTATTCAAAGTGTAGCGCAGTGGAATAACAAAATCATTCAACAACAGAAAAAGCATTAAACCATACACATGGAAAATAAACAACTGTAGTAAAAGATAACAAACAGTTATATAGATAAGGATGCAACATGTCTCAAGTTCTAAGAAAAAAGCCAGAACATGTTACACAACAATAAAGTACATTACAATATAGAGTACAGCAAAACAAAACAAAATAGTCAGTAGCATCGTGTGACTAAGCCCGGTCCCATGATCCCCTACTCCTCAGCAACAATCAAGTACTTGTTTAGGGACTCTTTCCCTTATCCACACCTACAGAAATGTAATCAGTTTGGGCCGAAGTCATGAACCAAACAGGTTGTGAGAGATAATCCTCAGTAGAAACCCACCAAAGGCACATGCACAACTGTGTGGAAATATGAAACAATAGTGTGTAGTTGTAAAATGCAACAAACTAAGCAGTACTCAAAAGTAACTAACATTACCAGTTATATTTCCATTTTATTAATCATTTAATCGTTCATTATAAGGAAACCACCATTGTGAATTTTTATGTAAACAGTAAGTTTCTTCAGACATGAAAACCCTTACCCTCAGGTAATCAGAAATGCAACCCGCAGGTAATTTCCCATAGGCATAACAGATATTTCCCTCAGGCGTACAAAGTGTCGCCCCCAGGCCCCGAGTCTATTGCCCACAGGCACGGAAGATGTTTCCCTCAGGCTAAAAGATGCACTGCCCTCAGGCTATGTAAAATAACACCCTCGGGCTAAACAAGTAACAGGTCCATTCCCAATATTTAAACAAGAAATACACAAAAAATTCCTCTCACAGAAATTCTAAATTCATTAATATAAAGTCATACCCTTAGGTATCCTGGCCAAACGGCTAAATAGAGGAACACACCCCCGAGGTGGTCCTGTATCCAATCAGCGATCCCAACTAATAATTTATTATCACTTTTAAATTACCTAAACAATTCTAGGTATTTAATTCAACATAGCCTCAGCCATCAGACAACCCATTCATGGGCATGTATCTCAACGGTACACAAAACACACATCAGTTGAAAAATTAAATGCCAAGCCACCTACCGTTAACACCAACACACGATATACTAGAACGTTGATTCCAGAGAATCCCTAGAATGATGTAGATCTGTGGTAAAAAAATTATTATTCAACCTCAAATAACATTCATTAGAGGAATAATTTGTAAGAATTATGCAGGGAGATGAGAGGGCATAATCGTGCGGTTCCAACGTTATCGACGGAAGCAGAAACGGATTCCTGACGCTCAATATGGAGATCCATGAAGGTTCGACCATCATCTCCGGAGCTCCAGTTCGGTTCTAAGACAATCCTATGAACATGATTAGCTACTTCCCATTTTAAGCGAAAAAAAACAAAGTACACGACATGTACTTTTGAATACATAGCGTGTACTCCCCTCATTTTATTGTTCCTCTGGCAGCACCGACAAACTGTTCATTAATCGACATGAGTACACTGCATGTATTCTTGACTACATGGCATGTACTATCGCCAAGCTGGCGGCTGCTTCCACTGTCTTACTATTCTCCTGCCGACTAACTACAAGGCGTGTAAATACATACTACACGGAGTGTAGTTGGTTTTTACACCTTTCATCACTAACATGGATACACGCCCTATGTACTCATCCCACATGGCCAAAAGTACACGACGTGTAGAAAAGTACACGGTCTGTAGTCCCAAAATTTAGGATTTTTACCATTTTCCTCATTTTCTCAAAAATAATTAACAAAAAGTGAAAAGAAGAAACTCGTACCTCAAAAAAAGAACCAGGTTCATACAAACACTTTCAATAGATAGTTATACTTCCTAATATCATATATGTATACGTATTCAGACATAATAAAAAATGAAATCATAAATAGAAGGTAGGGATCACATCCAAGCCCACATAACAATTTGTGATAGATAAGTACCCATGAAAAATAATTTTTGTATCATGAGTTGAAAAAAATAAATATTTCATCTTGGTTCTATATTAATGTATTCAAAAACATTAAATAAAAATACATATGTTAGTTTTTTATATATGAAAGGAAATGAAATCATATATAAAATATTCTCATATGAAAACCCATGTAATGGAAATGTGTTTCAACATTATGTCTCAATGATTAATTTTTCTAATAAATAATTATTTCTTTAAAATTATTGGATTAGTTAATTCTTCGAGATTTTTACTTTATTAATTAATAATAAGTTAATATTTGGTATTAAAAGTTAATAAAATTCATCCAAAATGAGCAGAGAAGAAGGTATAGAAATGAACCTTCTAGAAATAGTTTAAGTAAATCAGTAAAGATGATCTATGAATTTTAAGAAAATGGTGTTTTACATAAAAAAACTGAAGAAAAGTAATAAAATTATTTCAAATATTGGAAATCAATAAGAGAAAAATTATTTAAATTATTTTTTACTACTCGTTTATGAAAAAATAATAATCCTTATAAATTAGTGCATCAATAATGAAAATTTAAGGAGGGAACATAAAGTAAATATATATACACCCGAACATTAATTTATATATAAGTAATTTATTTATTTATAGAGAATATATAGATAATATTGTATAACTATATGTGTATATGTGAGATACAATGATAGGTAAAGGTGGATAAATCATAACTAGAAAGAAAAGACATTCGTTTGTGAGACCTCATACCTTTCTTCCTGAATTTCACTTTATTTGTTTTATACCACCTAGATACTTTTATGAAATATTATATGTACATCATAATTTACATTTATATTATTTTTTATTGTCCTTATATTATCATTTCCATTCATTTGTTATATATTCGATCTAGAATCGGTCACCTACTGTTATTTAGTAAAAATATCCAAAAATGTTTTCGTATGAACATTGAAAACTATGCTGAAGAATAGACCCATTAATGAATGAAATATATAATTATTTATTATATATAATTTTAGAGGAAAATTATTTTATAGTTTAATTGATGGTACACATGTTTTTATAATATTATGGATAGTCCTTATAAAATTGTTTTATATGGTTAAAGTTCACTTCTTAATGTATTATTAATATCATTAATGTAATATAATATTTATCTTTATCAAATATTATGGTATTCATAAATGATATATTGAATAATTAAAAAACTTTACACACACATCCATAAAATATGGTACAATTTTATTTATGACATCACCCACATGAATAGTTCTGACTGACCATGTGATACCCTGTTAACTTTTTAGCATGTATGTTTTGACTAGTGTTTTTGTTTTATTTTTTCATTGGTTGAAATATTATAAAATGGAATTGAGAGAAGACTCGTAATTTTGAAGCCATAATTTTTTTGGAATATTTACCTTAGACCTACATCTCTCTCTTACTTCTGGGAAATTAGACATCGTGTAATTAGAGTACATGGAATGAAATGGATACTAGGAATATGTTGTCAAATAGATTCAAAACGTGAATGGTTTATAGACTTTGTAATTGATTCACATTTGGTCAAGGAATTAATAGGGTTTTTAATAAAAATATAAAAGGTTTTTAGAGTATATTGTGTTTGTGTATTACATGATGTTTAATTACATTACATGCCGTGTAAATGTCATGTTTTGTGGTTTTATGTAGTCTACTCTATTGATTTTCATTTCATTCAAACTACATTGAACCTCTCTCGACGAGGATATTACCATAGGTGAATTTGGGTGACTTTATTCCTTTTAAATCACCTCATTCATTAATTGATCTCCATTAGGGTTCGATTTCATTTCTCTGAGTATTTAATCCTTATGTATTTTCATTGGTATTGGTTATGAATGTTATTTTTCATTTGTTTATGTTTTTATTTTTGATTGGATATAATTTTTTATCGATCCATTTCATCTTATAGTCATGCATTATCATTTTAAGGTCATCATATTAGGTTTCAGTAACCATTATCGAAAGCATAATGTTTTCTACCATTTTTTGGGTACTTGTTTCTTTATGATCATTTAATTTGGTTAATTTCATGTTGTTCATGGTAATTTCCTTTGGGTTCATTTATTTAAAGTGAT
This sequence comes from Viscum album, assembly GCA_963277665.1. Lineage (NCBI taxonomy): Eukaryota > Viridiplantae > Streptophyta > Magnoliopsida > Santalales > Viscaceae > Viscum > Viscum album. Next base: position 1,038,198,654 of record OY728143.1, on the reverse strand, counting down.
AATAGGTTTAAAAATATTTTTTTTGGAATTGCTTTTTGTTTAAAAATGGGAGTATATTTGATAATGTTTTTCTTCATTTAGAAATGTTTTTTAAACTATTATATAGATTAGATTAGATTGGAAAATAATTTATAAGGATTTTAATAATGTTTTTGAATTGAATTTTGAAAAAATGAAAATTGGGAACCTTGTGTGCATCAATAAAGAGACACAGGTAGGCCTAGTGTGTGTTTCACCAGTATGAGGTATCATTTTTTGAAAGAAAATACTAAAACAAAATATCTATTGGAATGCATATATTCATGTTTTTGATTCTGAGTGACTAGTAACACTTTTCGCATAGGATAGATCCCAATATGAGTTTATTAATCAATTATCATTTTTGGTTATTAATCACATGTGGGGTTCTATAATTTATTATTTCTCACAGATTATTGTATGAGGTTTTATCACATAAATTCACACGATAAGATGTTTCATAGATATGTGTATACCTATTTAACTCTCTATGTATGGATATTATTTCATTTTTTTATCTCTTCTACTACACGTTTTTGAGACATGGTCATACCAGAACTAACTATATGGAGGCTCTAATAACTTTTCATCATTGTGGTCAATCATGCCTTCTTTAGTATTTTTTGTCAAATTATAGCTGAGAGAAGTAGTGATAGATCCACTCTCACCATGGGATCATAGGTTTTTAATGCTTTTTTAGTAGGTAGTGGGACTTATTCTCATTCCAAGGGAGATGTTCTGTTGGATACAACTGGAAAACATTATTCAGTGGAGTGTGTTGCATAAGAATCTAAAGTAGGGATAACTACTGTAAGAGGTACGGTGTTTAATTTGTCTTCAATGGGGCTAGATTTTATTGATACAAGAACTAATTATTATTTTATATTTAAAATGATAGTTTACATGTTGTGATTTCTTTTGGAACATATTTTTTTCTTAATAGAACCTTCCAATCCATTGAGAAATAGGTCCAAAAAAGGTTTCAGATGTCCCACCATTCGGGTGATGAAAGAAGTCTTTGAGGTGGATTGGGAAATTTTGGTTACTAATATTGAAATATAAAACCTGATTATTAGTATGGATTGGATTACTTGTGTCAATTACTAGATGGAAAGCTATCATCATTCTATTTTTTCTTGTCATCTAATGGAGTCACTGATATTTTCTTTGGTGAGTGGGACTATTGATCAGGATGGTCTAGGACAATTTTTCCTTATGCTAGGGTAATCTCATGTAAATTCTCATAGATGATTCCCTATGAAGTTAAACCTTTCTTTGGTGTTAATTTCATACAATTTTTTACATCGACCTTACGGTATTTAGGGTTGATTTTCTATTTTTATTCTATAGAGAGAGGTTAATTTTACTATTGCTGTACTCCCAATTATGATGCCTATTTCAATACCATATTTTCCTATGGAACCTCTTGAGTATCTATAACTTGTGTTCCAACATGAGAACATAGAGGTAAAAGGATTTATTCTTCCTAGTGTGTCAAAATGGGTTTAACATGTTATCTTCTCTAATAAGGAATACTAGAGCATAAAACATTTTATCAATCATCTCTAAGCTCACTTCATTGATTAACAATTCATCCAATTAGGGTGTAATGTTTGAGTGGAGTGATAAGTGTCATAGTTATATTGAATAGTATAAGGTGAAATTTAATTTATAAATAGTTATTTGATATTTTGGAACATGGATTATTTTATGATGTTTTATATGATTATTCTGGTATAGTTTTGGGATGTGTCTTGATACATGGTAAAACAGTTAGTCTTATGACTCTCTACAGTTGTGATCTCATGAGAAGAACTAGCCTACCCAGGATCTTGAGTTGGAAGTGGTTATGTATTCACTCAAAACATGAGAACACAATCTCTTGGTTTTATTTAAAGTTATATTCTTTTCATATGCTCCTGAAATATATTTTTACTCATAGGGATCTGATTTTTATATAGATACATTGGGTTGTGTATCCTCATAAGATTGACTTTGATATTTCTTATACACATAATAGAGGTAATGAGGTACCCAAGGAATTGAATAGAAAATTACAAACCCAATCCATGCAATTAGAAGTTGAGGAGTACTCTCTAATGAGTTTATAGGGAGATGTGATCGGGAGTGGAAGAGTTTGGTGGACTGGTGTTCTTTGATTTGATGAATTATGAATCATCTTTTGATGAGCATGTTAATCTTGATTTGGTGGCAGAAACTGAGTTCCAACAGTTTAGTGAATGTATTAATGGTGGGGAGACATTGGGTGAATGGTCTGAGTCTCCCAGTGGATCTTTGTTCTTCCATAACATGATGGATACTATATTTTCCTAGAGTTGGGAGTTTTTGAAAAATGTCTATTGTTATTGTTGGACTGTGTACCCATCTACCACTGATATGTGTCTTGATCTGAGGATTATGTATTAGAGGAAGTGATTGAGTTGTTCAATTAAGGGTTTTTTATCATTCTATATAACATTTAAAAGAGTTTTAGAGGAATAGTAGATAACTGACGGGGTATTTCATCCCATACACATTATGTAATTGAAGTGGGATGATAATTCCATGGATTTAATCATTGGGTATCCATGGAATCAATTTTTTAATGATGTGATTTGGGTGATCATTGATCAATTAATAAAATAAGTTCATTTTCTAAAATTCATGGTGATGAAGAATGATACGTAAACAGACTAATAGATAAAGTGGGATATCTAGGTTCAATAGGATATTATCATGGATTGTGTGTTTCATTTCAGAGGTTCATGGGAAATGAATTTTCATTTTTTACAATAATAATATTTATTATTCATGGATAAATATAGTTCCTATTGAGGCTTTGTTTAGGATACCATATATATCTGCCTTATGATGAGAATAGTGGGGATAGTGGTCCTTGGTTTGGAAAATTATTTTTCAGTAGATGATAGAGATGGTTCTGTTATTCTAGATGAATTTTATCATTGAAAAAAATCATCAAAAATATTTTATGAACAATTTTCATTTTCCACTAATGATATAGGTTGGAGAATTGGACATTCTCAAGGTTTAACCTTGATTGAGACATGTTTGTTTTGTTAATAATGGTAAGTTGGAACCACGGTTTGGGGGCCCTTTGATATCATTGGAAAATTTTAGAGGGTGGCATTCTAGATACACTTATTATATCACTTGACATCTATCCATAAAGTGTTTTATGTTTCCCAATTGAGTAGGTATATACCATATCAATCTCATGTGATTAGATGCGATGACATTGATCTTGAGCCTAATACCACAATGTTTGAGAATCCTGTCTGATTTTGGTTTTCCAGTATATGGCAATATATGATAAATAGACTCCTTAGTATAGTTACTATGGCACTATAAACATATTATCCATGAGTCAAGGGGGCAGGAGTCGTTGTTGAGTTATCGGTGGCCTTATCATTTTAAATATCAAAGACCTTGAGTTCGTTACTTAGGAAAAAATCATTTATAGTGGCGAGATTCTAACACCTTAATACCATTCAACCGTGTCTATTTTGAACATTGATTTTTTAAATTTTTTATTGGTTTTTGAATATTGAAAACAAATTGGGAGGATACTTTTAATGGTGAAGTAAGGTAATGTTTTTTAATTTTCTACTTTGGCCTATAACTTTCATTAAATTCTAGGAAATTACACAATGTGTAATTAGAGTACTCTCTGTTTAATGGACACTATGTAGATGTTTGGAACATGATAAAAAATGATAGAGGTTTACACAATGTGTAATTGGTTCATGTGATATAAATGATAAATTCCATGTTTTAATATAAAGAAGACTTGTTTTTCCATATGTATGATTTTCATATACTAAAAGATGTCTAATTTGATTAAACATGGTTAAAATTTCATGAGTTGTGGGTTTAAGAAGGGGAATTATATGATTCAAATTTTATTTGACCGGTAACTCTCCTATTTTAGCATGATGTTTTCCCTAAGAGATTTTGGGTTACTCCATTCCTTCTACATCATTTTTACAGTGACTGATCACAATTAGGGTGGTATTGCATCTCTCTGGATATGTAATCATTCTAGGGTTTCTTTGTTATTGGTTATGGATGTGGTTTTGGAAATGGTTTTGTTTAGATTTGGGATCAAATAGAATTTTTTATCAATATTTTTTAACTTCTAGTGATTACTTGTCTGTCTAAACCTGTTCTCATGGTATCTAGTCACCATAGTCAAGGGAAGCTAGATTTATGCAATCTATAAGGTAGGAGTTTCTATAAAATATGTTAATTTGACGAATTTAATATAACACCCAGACCTTAGTCACCATGATTCGGTACATTATTACATAACATGGGCATGAACACAAGAGATCCAGTCACGAAAGGCTGATTAGTGTAGTAGCCTTGTAATTAATATATACATACATAAGTTTTACATAAAATACTGAAAAAAAGGAAGAACATTGTGTCCTCTTTGAACATATTGATATCCCTTATCCTATCCATGTAGTTCAATCATAATATATTTCTTCACATCTTGGAAAAAAAAAATCTAAAGAAAGGGGTGATCTTAGAGGCCTATTAAGGATACAAATATAGTGTAAAATATCAAAACAAAGCAAAAAAATTTAAGGGAATGTATAAGACTAAAACAAAAGCCCTTTAAACTCAAACTTCAGCATAATATGGACACTATTAATCAAATAATTCAATTTATTTATTCTCATGTATATTCTACTAGTCAGGTAATCACATGTAATATCAATAGAAAATTTCATAATGGTGGAATGCATAATGCCAGACATCATAACCATATTTTCCAGGCCTCATGCCCAAGCTAAAAATAATATTCTTTTCAAACCCTTGTGTCAGGACACTATTATGTATAAGGAGACTTACCGATGCATTGAGGAGCTATAGAGGGCTCCACCTGTCATTTAATAAATCCAATTCATTCCTCATATGAAATTCTTGAAACATAACATAAACATTAGAATTAGAACTATCATATGAAATGTTAATACTTTAACCATAAACCATTAATGATATAAAAATTACACATCCAAAATCAAACATATCACAAAACCATAAATACAATATGGAAGGATGATTCATAATAAATCAACTTCAAACAAGTGTAAAATCCATCACAGGATGTTGACATAGATGAAATCAAAACTATTTGAGAGAAATATCTATTTCTATTTTTAAATAAATTAAAAGTCAAATAATTGTAAATGAAAACTTTTATTTTGAAAATATTCTAATATTATTGTAATGAAATCTCTTAAGGTGTTATAAACGTGGAAAATACCTGCACTAGCCTTATAAGTTATAAAAACATTCTTACATTAATTTGTCAAAAAGGTTATAGAGTAACTTGTTTGGAAAGATATGGAAATAATTATTTAAACAATTTTATAAAAATTAAAATGATTTTGTAAATAAATTTAACCCATAGTCAATTAAATAGAAAAAATGTTTTAAAATACATTTTTATGAAACACGTATGTGGAAGATAAAGAGGTCCTAGTAGATACTTACACATAACCAACATCAGATAATAAATAGATTGTAAAATTAATCCTTACATTGTAAATTTCCTTGGTCGAGGGTACCTTAACCTCATGTATAATTGTAAAATCATTGTTATTAAATTATATATCAACCACAAACATAAATATGATATCATATATGATCTTCTAAAATTTCTTTGTTAATAATATTTCAAAAGTATCATTTTTTGGGGTGTTAATTGATTTCTTTTCCTTTATATGTTTTCTTTCGTAAGTATGTTTTGTTATGGATACAATGTATTTGATTCATATCCATTATTATATTATGTTATTTACAATTTATTTTTAATCATAAAATGAAAATTATTTTTGAATGGTTTTGATGGGAAATTAATGTCATCGCGTTCATGGAGATGGTAATCCGTACTTACACATTAGCGACAATAGCATTCTATTGATGGTGAAATAATTCATAATTGGATGTTATATCATATATATAGAATATTTAAAATGTTATATTTATTATTTACATAAATTATACTCATTATTATACCGTTCCATATAATGAAGTGTTGAATAACAAAATACACCACGATGTGGAGACGGTAAGCCGTACATACACATGTATGGTGACATTGTCATTCATAGAATGGATAGAATTATGAATAAGGATGTACCTAATTTATAATAAAATCAAAATATGTAAAATGTTTTGGTGTTATCATTCTTGGATGTAGATAACAAATAAAGAGGAAGTGGAAGGAAAAATTAAATTTGGAATAGTTAATGCAATTATTATCTCTTCTTCGGGTGATTCATTTTGATTTAATAAAAAGGGATCCATAGGTTATCCTTAGTATCAAATTAAGGACTCTAGGTTGAGGTAAGAGAACTTGGGAGGATATTTTAGGAGGGTTTGGCCAAGAAAAATTTCTTCAGAGCTGTGAAATTAAGAGAAGGGTATGTACACTTTTATAAGAGAGGTGATGGTCTCTTTTGGAAATGATTGAAATATTATTTTATTATAAAATCGTCATCAATTTATAATGGATCCAAAAGGATTTATTTAAAATATAATGTGGGGATGGGTTGGGAACCTCTCATCTAATAGTTTTTAGACAATTTTAGATCACCATATAAACCTTATATTTTGAATTTAACTCTTAGTTAAATAGTTTAATTTTTACCTTGTCTTCTTGTATAACTATAATAAATGGTTAATAAACATACTATAAAAATCCAAGTGAACACCTAGTGGATAGTTATTGAGATATCAAAACTTATATATGTATTTTGGCTGAACCAAAGATATTTGAAAATATTATATCATTTAATAAAATAGTATTTGTTTTAAAAACTCATTTATATCAATTTTGACACTATTTAGTATTTTGTTTTTGTGAAACACATAACGACATTATCACCTCGAAATTTTTTTTTTAATCTACCCTAACATTTCATATAAACCTATAAAATTCATTAAATGTATCAAAAGTCTCAATTTAAATGTATTTTAATATTTATAACTGCTAGTTTAATAATATCAATTATTTTGATTGGTCGTGGTGTTCTAGAACTCGAATTTGCATACAACGTAAGATATTGAATTATTCAAATATAAGAATATCATGGAATCTTGGGGTGTTAAATTCATCCCTCCTTTAAATAATTTCATCCTTGGAATTTCAAAATATTACTGCATAAAATGTTTTTGGTGGTTCTTCCTCATATGTTCCTCAGGATTACACGTTGCCTTTTCCATTTTATGGTTTCTCCATAGAACATCCACCAGATGAGTGCTCCGATATCTCAACACTTGTTCATTAGTACCAAGAATATTGACATGATCAATATAATAAGACAGATCGGGGTTGAGTTCTATTTCATAATAGGTGAGTACATACATTGGTTCGGGAATGTATTCTCTCAACAGTGATACGTGGAACACATCATCAACTTTGGAGAGACTTGGTGGAATTTCCAAATAGTAAGCTAGAAATAAAATTCGTTTCAAGAATTTTTAAAGGTCTGATGTACCTTGGACTTAATTTATCATTCTTACAGAATATTATAACACCTTTCTATAGAGATACCTTCAAGAAAACATGATCTCCTACTTGAAATTACAAATAATTCCTTTTGTTATTGGCATAGCTCATTTGCCAAATTTGAGCTAATTTTATGTGGGGTTGGATAATAATCACCTTTTCTATTGTTTCCTTAACAAGTTTTGGGCCTACAAGTTTTCATTCACCATTATCATCCTAAAATGTTGGTGTACGACATATTTTTCTATACAATTCTTTCTATGGTTCCATATGAACAGTTTAATGGAAGCTATTATTATAGGAAAATTATAATAGAGATAAATACTAGTCCCAAATACCATGAATGCCATGTGAGAATGATAATAACATGTCTTATAAGGTTTTAATAGTCTATTCTGATTGTGCATCAGTTTGAGGGTGGTAGGAAGTGCCTAAATGAAATTCAGTATCTAGGGATTTCTGAAGACACTTCAAGAATCTTGATGTAAAATAGGGATCACGATCAGAAACAATCTATAGGGTTACACCATGATGTCTTAAAACTTTATTATACTATATTCATGATAAAATTTCATGTGGTAAATCTTATATTCTATAAAAAAATTTCTAACAAGGTATGATGATCAACAATGACCCAAATTCCATCATTCATTATAGGAGTCTTTGGTGGCCCTATGATAATGTCCATCGTAATATCTTAACTTTTCTACTTATGTATGGGAAAAGGTTGTATGACTCCTATAGGATTCTATCTTAAAAAATAAACCTATTGAAAAACCATACATCTTGACACATAATCAGCAATCTCTCTCTTCATTTTGTCCCACCAAAAACATTCCTTCAAATATCTATACATCTTAGTGTATTCAGGGTGTATATAGAAACTAGAGATATGAGAATCATCCCACAATTCCTTTTTTAGATTAGGTATATCTGGAACACAAATCCTCCTCCCAAATTTTAAAATTCCATCTTCATATAAGAAGTAAATCATTCTCCCATCATTCAAATCTTTAACTTAATTTTGAAACTCCTCATCATCAATCAGAGAACTTTTTATTCATTCTAGTAATGATGGTTTGGAAACCATTTGAAAAAGTATTGATGTTTCACCTTCCATAACTATTCTCATATCCATCTTTATTAGACCATTGGATATAGGATCTCTTTAAACTCTCATATTGTTCATAACACCATGATCCTTTCTACTCAAAGAATCATCCCCCTATTTTCTTTCACCGGGTCGTAGTGTATAGTGAAATCATAATCCTTGAGTATTTCAAGCCATAATCATTGCCTCATGTAGAGTTTTCTTTGTGAAAAAATATACTTCACACTCTTGTGATTATTATAAATATCACATTTTCACATTAGGGATAGTGTATCCATATCATCAGAGAAAATATTATAGCTTCCAACTCAAGATAATGAGTGGGATAGTGTTGATCATGAATTTTTAGCTATCGTGATTCATAGGTAATAACTTTATCATTTTGTATAAAGACAGAACCAATTCATTTCTCTGAAATATCGCTATAAAGAACAAACCCATCTTTCTCCAATGGTAGAGTTAGAATAGAATCATTGACTAATATTCTCTTCAGTTATTCCCAAAATTATTCACACTCTTTTGTCCAAAAAAATTTAACTACTTTATGTGTTATCTTGCTTAATGGGTTAGCCAATTGAGAAAAATTTTGGATGAAATGCCGATAGTAACCTACTAAACCAATAAAATTATGTACCTTAGTTATACTCGTTAGTGCTGTCCATTCTTGAATTTATCATTCCTTAAAAATATCAATAATGATTCCATCCTTGCAGACAATATGTCCGAGAAAAGAAATTTATTGAAGCCAGACTTCATAGTTTAATGACATCCCATATAATTAATTTCTTCTAAAAGACTTTAGAATAGTGTGAAAGTGATTTTCACGATATTTATAGCTTTTTTGAGTATACCAGTATATCATTAATAAATACCAATAAAAATTCATCAAGATATTCCTTGAAAACTCTATTCATTAGATCCATGAAAATATAGGGTGCGTTTGTCAGTTCAAAAGGCATTAATGTAAATTTTTAATGCCCGTAACTGGTGTAAAATTCCGTCTTTGAAATTTTGTCCTTCATGCACAACTGAGGATAACTTGATGGAAGGTCAATATTTGAAAAATATTGATCTCCATGTAGTTGATCAAATAACTCAACAATGTGAGGTAGGGGATACTTGTTCTTTATTTCTATCGGATTGATCTCTATGTGGTCAATGCACAACCTCATAGTTCCATTTTTCTTCTTAACAAAAATAACTGTGGATCCCCATGGAGAAGCACTTGGGTGAATAAATCCTTTATTAATCAATTCCTATATTTGTTTATTTAGTTCCAATAATTCCACAGTAGCCATTCTATAAGGGTTCTTCGATATGGGCCTTAAAAAAGGATTAAATCAATGGAAAACTCAATTTCTCGTTATGGATGATGTCCAGGTAAATCCTCTGGAAACACATAAACATATTATTACACAATAGGTACATCCCCTATTTTAACAATCCATTCCTCACCCATAGTAATTTTACTCTCTTCCCCCCAAATAATTTAATTTATTAGAGCTACTGGGGGTGGATCAAGATGAGAATGAAATGGTGGAGTTTCGGTTCTAAAGATAAGGTATTCCTAATCATCATAAAAAATTGTATCCTCCTTCCCCTTATAGTAAATTTTCGCATCATGGTTCAAAATCCAATCCATACCGAGGATTCTATCAAATTATTTCATGGTTATTATGATGATATCAATAGATAAAACATGTTTTTATTCCATAATGTTAACTGATCAATAGAATTTTATTTCAATGATACTTCCCTTAGGATTTTAGATGGACGACTCCCTTTTTAAATTAAATTAGAAATATCTAATTTTCATGACAAACTAGAATGATATAAAAGAATGTGATGAACCAGAATCAAATATAGCATTGGATAAATTTGAAGAAATGGTTAAAGTACATTCCACCTTATCATTAGGAACTTCAACATCAGCAGTAGTGATCACATAATCTTGTACATGCTCCCTTGATTTTTTTGAGGTACATTTCCTAAGAGTTTAGGACATTCATTTGCGTAATGCACCATTTCTCTACAACTGTATAATTCGACATTGACAGCCACTTTCTTCCCCTTGCAATCAAAATCTTGGTGGCCTTTTTCACCACACTTGTAACAAACTCTCATTCTTTTCAGGAAAACATCGAGTTGTTTCTTCCCACATTTACTATAGGATTGAAATTCAACTTTTCCCTTCTTCAGATTATTCCCATTTCTATAGTATTTTGTAGATCTCTTATTCTCTTTGTTTGATTTATAGTCGTAACTGTTAGAAAATTAATTTTATTTCATGATAGCACATGAGACTATATCTTCGTAAGATGAGAAGTATTTTGAGACTAATGCTCAATAGATATATGGTTTTAACCCATCAATGAATCGATTAATATTACTTTTTAGGCTATGTATATAATCTGAAACATGCCTTACAAACCTTTTATAGTTAGCCTCATACTTTGCGACATTCTCATCCTCCTTTTTCCTTAGAATCTAAAATTGTCTTTCCATATCTACTCGATGTTCACAAAGATAATATTTTTCTAATAAAATCTCTTTGAACTCCCTTAATTTAATATTTTATAATTCTTCATCCTCCTTTGTGTTTTGAAATAATTACCACCCCTGATATGCATCTCTTGTGAGGCAATAAACATCCATGACAACTTTATCCCTTTTTCTACTCCCCCAAGCATGAAATATTTTCTATTAAGAACTTATCCATTCCTCAACTACAAATGGATTTGGAGTCCCATTTAATTATGGTGTTTGTTTCCTCATGAAGTGTTCTAACATTGATCCTCCGGATTGTGGATAGTGGTGCTCCATACATGTAAAATTATTATTCATAACCTGAGTGAGTTTTCCTAGTATTGTTATAATTTCTTCAACACCAGTTTCATCACCATATTAACTATAATTATCTTTATTGAGAGGGAAATATTTACATGGATTACATTTTTTTATACGGTTTCCATTCCTTCCACTATGCACAATTTCTAATCAATGACACACACTAGAATAGTTTATGAATCACAATACATAATTCCAAACTAGTAAAATACCAAACATAAATTGAACAATTTATGCATATAATCCATAATAAAAAAAAGTTTTCTTTGAGGATTTATTTACTCCTAGATCCTTCATAATATCTTATAATGAAAATTTGAATTATCCTAAGCGTAGAACCTATGTGTGTTGTAAATAAGATTGTAGTAAAGATCATTATCGTGTACCAATTCCCATTCGAGTCTAGATCAAAGCGGTGTTTTTGGGTTTTACCCATAGATACATCTGTATTAGAGCCGCCTCTACCTACTCATATCCAGAAAGAGACGTTTTTCTTGAAAAAATCACAAAATTTCTACATTACCAAAATTCTAGGAAGTTCTTCTATATTAATCATCAATGTCTATCTTAGGGTAATGTTCTCTAATCAGAGATTTTATAAATCTAATTTCACATAATTGTACTAAAAATCCTCTGGTACCAACTATAATGCTCCGAAACTAGTTACATATTTTCGATGCATTATTACATAACATTGGCATGATCACAAGAGATTATGTCTCGAAAGACTGAATAGTTTAGTAGCCTTGGAAGTACTAGATATATATATAAGTTTTACATTCCATCATGAAATAAAAAAAATCATTGTGTCCTCTTTGAACCCACACATATCCCTTATACAATCCCTACAAGTCAATCATAATATACATCTTCACATCCTATGAAGAATGAAACCAAATAAATGGGTGAGATCAGATTCCCAGTAAGGATAACGATATAGGATAAACTATCATAAATTTTAATAAACATTTAAGGCAATGTATATGGCTAAAAGATAATCCTTTTAAACTCAAAATTCAGCATAATATTGAAATGATAATTCAAATAATTCCATTTACTTATACACATTTATAATCTACTAGTCGATTATTCACATTTAATACCAATAACTAAGTTCAAAATAATGAAATGCATAATTCTATACATCAGAACCACATAGTTAAGGCCTTGTTCCAAGACTAGAAAAAAGATTTTTTCAAGGCCTCGTGCCGAGACACTGGTTTGTCTCATGAGACCTATGGATACAACGAGGAGATATTGCAGGACCACCCGTCACATACAATGTCCAATTCATTACTTATATGAAAAGGAGGAAACATAACATAAACATTTGAATTAAAACTATTATAAGAAATTTTATCACATTAACCATAAAATGTGAATGGTATAAAAAACACATACATATTCAAACATATCACAAAACCATTAATACTATATGTAAGATTGAATCATAATAAATCATCTTCAAAAAAGTGTAAAATTCATCAAAGGATGCTGACATATATGAAATCATAACTGTTTGGAAAAAATAACTTTTTCTATGTAAAAAACATTTAAAACTCATGTAATTTTAAAGAAAACATTTATTTTGAAATTATTATTATACGCTTGTAAGGGATGCTTCAAAGGTATTATAACAGTGGAAAATAGATGCTCCCACCATATAAGTTTAAAAAACATTCTTATCATAATTTTATGAAAATGTCATATAGTACCTTATTTGGAACGTGATGGAAAGATTCATTTAAACCAATTTTATAAAAATTCAAATGACTGTAAAAATTAATTTAACCCAAAGTCAAGTAAAATATTATTAATTTTTTGAAATACATTTTTATGAAACACGAATGTGGATGATAAAGAGGTCGTAGTAGATACTTATGTATAAATAACCATGGATAATAAAGAGATTGTAAAAATAATAATTACATGTAATTTTCATTGACTGAGGTTATGATAACCTCATTATATTAGTTAAATATATTTTATTAAATTATAAACTAACCACATACATAAATTTGATATTATATATGATCATCCATATTGCTTTGTTAATAATATTTTAGTAGTGTTATTGTTTCGAGTGTTAACTGATTCTTTTTTGTTTATATGTTTTTTATGTATGTAATGAATGTTATGGATTGGATGAATTTGATTCATATCCATAATTATATTATGTTCCTCAAACAATATTTTTAATCAAAAAATTAATTTTATTCTTCAATGGTTATGATGGGGAATGAATCTCACCGCGTTCGTGGAGATAGTAATCTGTACGTACGCATGAGAGAATGTATCATTATATTGATGGGGAAATCATATGTAATTGTATAGTATATCAAATATAATGAATAATTTACATCTTATATTTATTATTTAAATAAATTATACTCATTTTTATATCCATCCAAATAATTAATTGTTGAATAAAAAACTACATCATGACGTGGAGACGGTAAGCTGTATGTAAGCATGTATGATGAATTTTTCATTAATAGGATAGATTGAATAGTGAATATGGTTGTAAAATATTTATAATAACATAAAATTATATATAAGGTACTGTAATTATTATACTAATATGTAAATAATAAATGTAAAGGAAGTGGAAGAAGAAAATAACAATGAATGAGGTGTAGAAATTATTACCACTTCTTCGGGTGTTTCCTTTTGATTAGATCAAAAGGGCTCCATAGGTTGGATTTATGGTCAATTTATGGAATCTAGGTTTAATTTAGAGTCGTTTTGAGGATATTAGATCATATTTTGGCTGATACAAAGGGTTTTGGAGGTGCGAAATTAATAGAATGGGATGTACCCTTTTATAAGAGAGGTGAGGGTCACTTATGAAAATGTATCAAATATTATATTATTATAAAATCATTTTCGGTTTATAATGGATCCAAAACGATTTATTTATAGGATAAGGTGGGTCTTGGTTGAAAAAATCTCAACTAATTTGTTTTAGACAATTTTAGGTCCCCATATTCTCTTTGTATTTTAGATTTAACACTTAGTTAAATAGTTTTACTTTTACCATGTCTTCTTTTATTATTATAACAAGTGGTTAATAAACATTCTATAAAAATCCAAGAGAACCCCAAGTGGTTCATTATTGATATTTATAAACTTATATAACTTCTTTGGCCTATCATTAGATTTTTATGAATATTATATATTTTAATAAAATAGTTTTTGTTTTAAAAACTAATTTATGTCAATTTTCACACTATTTAGTATTTGGTTTTTGTGAAAATAATAACAAATTTATCACTTAGAAAAAATTAATTAAATAAAACATATCATGTCATAATAATCTATATAATTATTTTTATTCATCAAATGTCTCAATTTACATTTATTTTAATATTTATAATATCAATTATTTTAATCATTCATTTATAAGGTAATTACTACATCATCATTGTGTCATAAATAAATTTAATTATTTAAAGTCTAAAAATTATAAATAAAATACCACGATTTAGGAAATATTTCTACCCTTGTAATAAATATTCATAGTCAAATTTATCTTATGTATAACCCTATATTAAATTTTTTTTATTTATTAAACATTGAATAATACACTTTTAACAATTCTTTATATAAAATAATAATAAATATCTTAATATAATCCATGTGGATCAAAGAGGATCATATTTTATTACTAAGGATTATTTTGGTCGAAAAACACTTATCCAATAGAATTAGGACATGTGTTATGGAAATTATAATATAATTTTACCTTTAATTACCCTATTTACTTTCAACCATGGTAAATAAAATATAAAAGATACTCATCCCCAAAAAATATTTTCATTCTATTTAACCACATTTTACTTAATAATTTAAACTGTGCTTCTCATAATTTTGAAATTAAATTCACAAAAGTAGTAAAATTACATTTTATGAATATTTTCAAATGTTCCTAGAAGGGGGGTAAAAGACATTAAAAATTTAAATAAACATTTATACATATAATCTTATTATAAAATGACTTCAATGAATTAAACTGATCTAATATGACTAATATTTATCTATTTTGACTTTAAAATAAATTTAAATAGTATTAATAATTATTTAAATAAAAGTCTATTTTAATCAATAACGTAGTGATTCTCACAATTCATAAAAAATTGACAGTTTTCAAAAAAATGCTAAAAATTTACCCTATGCTAATTTTGATATTCTGAATCTGAAAATGAAGTAAATATTGAAAAATCAAATTTAAAAAATTTCAAAAGGGGGTATTACTATTCATATTGGCTATTTTGATTGGTCGTGGGGTGCTAGAACTCAAAGATGCATACAACACAAGCTATTTCTTTATTCAAAGAGAAGCGTACCTTGAAAGTTTGAGGTGTAACATCTTATTTTGTTCATGGTTTATATCTTTGTGATTTTCATTTATTTGATTTGGTAATTAATTAAAAATAATTTCATGGAACGTCAAATGTTTTAAATGATAAATTTTTCTCAGAAATTGGATTTTGTTGATTTAGAAATGGGTTATCAAAATAAAAAGTTAATTGGATTGGCCATGTATTTTTTTTGAAAAAAATGTTAGTATGGTTTGAATTATGTTTGTCAAAAAATCAAATTGGGTCCCATTGGTGCATCGAGAAAGAGACACAGGTTGTCATATTGCATGTACTACCACAATGAGGTTACTCATTGTGATATAAAATGTTAGGAATCAATATATATTAGATCCAATGTAGATCAATTTAATTTTCTGATTGTCTAGTATGAAATCACCCCTATTATAGAGTCCAATACGATGTTCTTTTTCATTTTTCAATAATGGGTTTTAATCGCATGATTGTTTTTATAATGTCTTTATGATTAAAATAATATTTTGATGAGGTCATATCACATAGTTTCTTGTGATAATCTATTTCATTTATATGTGTTTGTATATTTAACACTTCATGTGGGAATATTATTTTTTATAATTTATATTTGTAATATTTTATGGTTTGATAATATGAAATTATTTTATGTAAAGAAATGGCAGAAGAAATAATTTAAAAATATTTTGGTTTTATTATATTTATTTAAAACTATTTTATACTGAAATATTGAATTGTTGTATTATTGGTATTATATCATGAATATAATCTACGGTGGTATCTTAAAATGGTATAGATTTTAACATAATTTTCCCCTGGAGAATTTTTAGATGTCATATTATAGGATTTGGGTAGTGGTAATAACATCTTGTAGATTTTTCGCATCCCCTATTACATCTTCTTTTGGTTCGGGTTAGTCCAGAGGTGACTGATGGTCACATGGGGATGTAAATTACATTAATATTTAGCTTGTTTTGGATCAGATTGTATGAATTTTTGATATCTCAGCTTTATTAAAAATTTTACTTTGGATGGTTGTCTTATTTTTATTATATTAAGGAACCGTTTTTGTTATCCATTTCTACCCATTTCATATGGTGGGTCAGTTAAGGTTTCTTATCTAGTCGACCAAGGGTGGTTCATTATTTACTAAGATGAGTGGACATTAAAAAATAATGATAAAAACTAATTTAATGAATTATATGAATATATAATTCTTTTTATAGAAGAATAATATTCTAAATTACGTATTTATAATATTTTTTTAATAATAATTAGAAAGGGGATGTGGAAGGAATGAGGAAAAAATTTGATATGTGTAAGAAAAAGAAAAAACATTGTTACACTGACATAGATAACTAGACTGCACCAAATTGTTTATTAAAATATTAATTTAGTGAAGAAAACTATCTCGGATATTCCTAATAGTGTTAGCGTATTTGATGAAAATTTTGGTAATGGAATAGTGATCTAAATATTATTTTAAAGGGGTGGAGGATGTTTGTATTTATATGTGTAGTGATTGGGATATCATTTAATAATGAAATGTATATCTTATTTTATAACATATTTGCTTAAATATATATTTCTCTATTACCTACATTAATTATAGAACATAATTTTTAGTTTTATAACTAGAAAAAGGGGAGGATCATAGTATACTTTAGTTATGTTTTCTTATATATGACATCATATTTACTATATTTCAGAATACTTGTCATATTATAATATTTTTGAAAAAAATAACCAATTTTAGCCCATGGGTAATTTAGACAGAATAATTTCCCGAATAACATATTTTTAAAAAAATACCATCTTAAATTATTACAGAAAAGATTCAAATCCATATTTAAATAAAATTGATAATTTTTACAAGAAGTGTGAATTCATAACACATATAAAAATTTCTTATGTTGTAATTATAATAATTTATTCTGTATAAAGCAACATTGTATTGAGAATTAATTATTTACAAAAAGTAATGAAATTATATTTTTTCATAAAAATGTATTATAATAGAAATAAAATATAATTTTCATTTCTAAAAATAGTTATGGTATCTCTATGTCAATTATTTAAATAATCAATAAAAAATTCAAAAATGAAATATTTTTATGATATAATTTATATATTTATATTCAAAAAATATAAATACTTATTTTACATACCCAACATTTTTATTACTATTCTAATAGACAGACACGCCTACCAGGGTCGTATTGGTTTCATACCTATTATAAATAGTTTATATTTCCTCCATTTATCAAGAACTAATATTTCATTCATTATAGTAATCTTCATTTTTGAGATTTATTATTACAATACTAATATTTCGTTTATTTTATATAATGTTGATCGTGAGTGTCATTATTCATTGTAACCAAAGTGATCTAAATTTTCCTATTATAGTTATTTTATTTTTATCTATTTTTGTGTATTTTCCCATTGCATTGCCGTAAAATTTAAACGAAATATTCATTATCTAAATATAATGTTTTTAATTGTTATAATCAAGTAAAATTTTTATTCATTATATGATGAATTAGATTAATATTATATTAAATTATTAAGATTGACTTGGGTTTTGAATGAGAATTTCATATAGAATTTAGGGTTTTCACATTCCTCCCCAATTGAAATAAAATCCTACGAATTTGAATTTATAAAATCAGGTTAAAATATTTTATGGTATGTATATTTCCTTACATACTTGGGATCCCATGTGTAATCGTCATACTTTTTTTCTAAATATTACATTGAAATGCAGACTTTTTTTATTATATAAATCATATTCTCTACTATCCAATATCTTTACCAACAAATCCTTGTATGAGATGTAATTAAATATCATTACACGAATTGGATCCTATATATTATGGGGTTTTCGTATTTCATTCCTCAAGTCGGATATATGGAATAAATTTATAAATAGAGCCATGTGTTGTGGGAGTGCTAATCAATAGTACATAGTTATGATCCAATAAAAATGAAAACAGGGGGATGTATCTAGGAATTTTATTTACCTTCATCAAAAATATCATGACTCATATCAATAGAAATATTCTAAATAACACTTTATCTCCAACATAGAACTCAATATCGCATCGATGTCAACATGTATCATTCCTTTTATACCAATTAGTTGTTTTTATGTGTTATTGATAGACTTTTACCTTAACCTCCAATTCATTACCATGTTTTATTCCGAAATTCAATTTCCCTTAACCATAATATATACATGTTAATGTTTATCAATTCATATAACATAGGATTTCATATAGAGTAATAGAAATTCTTATCTAAAATCTAGTCTTATAGAGAACATGATTATAAGCTGATTTTATTAATAGCCTCTTTTAATATCAATAGGAAGTGAACATAGTATCACCTCTTATGTATGGATAGAATATTTATATTTTCCCTCAGTATAGGGGTGATATTCTATAATAAATTTCAAATATGTTTCCAAATCTTTTAAAAGAATTTTCCATAAAATTTATTGAATCCATTTATCAAGATCTCATTCAATCCATAGTGGAGTTCCATGCACAATCACTACATCTTAGATATATATCAAACCATGTTGATCAAAAGATATTTATTTTTTATAATCTATAATCATAGAAACACATTTATGAAAATCCATTGAACCCAAATTGATTTATTTCCATCAAATTCTATTATAATATCTATGGAAAAATCCAATGCGATGTTCAACCATTTAAATCTATGCCTGATAATGATTTCAATAACTCATTAATATTCATCCAATGTGACATCATTTATTCTCTTAATTAACAATTATGAATATATTTACCATTTACCTTATTTATATTGAACCATTATAAATGCTCCTACAGATATTTAGAGATTATATATCTCTTATGTTGGATAGAGAATGTTGAGTTAAGAATATTATTCAATAGATCATTCATTATCCCAGACCATGATTTTACTATATGTTATTTCAAAAATATCACAACATCCTAATTATAGATTCTTTTCACTATTTATCCTATTTCATAATTTCGTATACCTATTATTATACATTTATATCCTCTATAATATATATTTTAATCTTTTACAAAATGGTTTTTGGAAAATATTTTTTAAAAATGAATGTGGTATTATATATTCTATAATATCCCTACATATCCACTACTTAACTATGTTAATTGTATCAATATTCTTCACCGTAATTGATTAGGACACATGGTAATTTATATATAGATCATCTACCTCTTCATTCACATTTCTATGATAGATATGGGTTTATAAATCTGATTTATTGACTAGAGATAACCATCATTTTTTTCATATTGAAATCCCTCTATGAAAATATATATTTGAGGATCATGAAGTATATATATATATATCACACTCTCTGAATAAATTCAATGACTTCAAATCCTTAACAAAAACATTATAGTATCCAAATAAATATAATGTGTTGGGTAATGTTTCACTTTAAACACTATCTATCTTGATGAATATGATATTAATTTGTAATATGGCATGCATTCACACCCCAATACATTATTTTATGCATCCATGTATATAAAAAATAACCCACTACATGAGTGCATTTTTTGTACATGTGAAGTGTATTGAAAATTATTTATCACATGGAAGTTATCTTCCCATTTATTAGTACATGAAAACGTTAATAATATTCATGTTAACTACAATACTGGTTTTTAAATTCAAAACATTTAAACACAAATTATTGAATTTAACTATTTAATTTGGGGATGCAATAGATCTCAATTACTAATATATATCTACAGTATTCATCATTATCATTTCTCTTTTATAAAACCAAACATATCCCCTTTTCTAAGATATGATGGCCAAATAACGATACACTATTAATAAAAAGTCATTTTTTGGATTTAATTTAATTTATGATTTGTCAAATGGATTATCGATGTACTCAAATTCACCCCATTATCCTCTTTAATCATAGTAATTTTAAGAATATTATCTTTAAATAGAACAAAAAATTAAATTATTAAATATATAAAAAGTATATTAATTAATTGTAGGAAAATTTATTTATAATATATGAGACCTAATAGAATTAATATTAACACACTGTTACCTAACCTATGTAAATTCTTGTCCTAAGAACATCATCATCTAATAAAAAGAACTATTGATATTCTGACAGATCATCCCCCCTTAGATATATATTTATGGCCACATTGTTAATGGAACATGTGATCACTCCATAGAAGGGTATAAATTTTTTTTCATCATGATCCTATTATTTTCATTATTATGAATTTAAAAACAAATTAACCCATCCAATTTTCTAAAAATTGGTCCAAAACAACCCATGGTGTAGCACATTTGTTTATAAACCCCTCATTCAGATTTAAATTTACTAATTTCAATTATTCAGGTTAAATTGGTGCTATTATTTTGGGATTCCATGATAAAGACTAATAAAAAGAGGTATTGATAATTTAGTACTAAACCACTCAATTAGGAGAAACACTAGGAAATCCCTTAGGGAATAAATTAATATATTCCCTTATAATGGGAGTGTATTAAGTAATGATTACCTATTTTAACTCAATCATCTTAGAAATATATTATTTCTAAATAAACATAATATAAATTCATGTAAATCATTTTCAAATGGATATTTATCATTCTAATGTTGCTTTAGCACAATAAAAAGATTATTTTTGGATATGGATAATAATTTCCTTACCGATCGGTTTAACTTTACCTCTATATAGATATTTCCATTCCAATTCATTTATAGAATAAAATTTGAAAAAAATAGTATAATAAGGATTAGTTGGAGATATTTCAACAAATAACTATTAAGGATTTGTTATATAATTCATAATAAATAATTTTAAGAATTTATTATTTTCAATGATAAAACCACCAACACAACTTGATATCATATTTGATTATTTTTACTAAACATTCTGGGTAGGATGGAATTGTTTTAATTTATTAATATGAATGATGTTTTTTTCATGACTTAATAATACTAATAACATTTATAATTGGATTTTGGCATTGAAAATCTAATAATTTTTAATAATATCATTAATGAGAATACTTAAATTAATAATAATAGTAATCAAACATACGAACATATTAGTAATAACTCTTATTTTACATGTATATCCTAACATCTGATTTTTTTAAAGTAGGTTTCTCATGGCCTAGGTATTTTTATGTTACCTAACCTAATAAAAAATATTACTGTAGTTATATTGGATGCCAAATAAAAAGTCATATGTTTCATATAACTATTATCATATTATTGTTGATAGAAATTACGAAACCTATAATACTATAGTTAATTTTTAATTTTTAGATTAGATACAAAATAAATAAATATAAAAATATAATAAAATATATTTATATAAAATCTATATTGTAATATAATTATAAATATATATTTATAACAAAAATAGATAATCTAGGGGCTTATATAAATTATTTTTTGTGTTATGAAACATTGTAGCATGACATCAAATATTACGAATTATAACATATAGTTCCCAAGGCATAAAATGATATCATAAAACAACATAATAATATATATATATATACATAATCACATGTAATTAGGGAATGATGTTGGTATTATTTTTTGGTCAGACCTTGATAAAAATGTGGAGAAAAAAAAATTAACAAAATACTATGAAAAAAGTCATGGATCATAAATAAGACAAAATAACATATTGTCCTAGGTTAATTACACATGCATATTAAAATTTATCTATGAAGGACAATTTTTTACAATGTTCAATGAGTTGATATATATTTCATGACACACTAGTAAAAATAATATATGTATATCTATATATTTTCTATATAATTAAAAACGATATATATATATATATATCATAACCATGAGAAACCTAATGGGAAGGTAATATGATTGAAAATAAAGTATCAATTAATAAAAAAATATATAGTAATAATTCATGTGAGAAGAAATTATTAAACTAATTTTTGTTCCCATAATTTAGTAATAAACAATTGTATATTTATTTGGATTTATTGTGAGTAAATATCATAGGAATTGAGTGTTGATATTGGTACTGAAATTAAAATCCTAAAAAATATTTTAGTAAGTGAAAAATGATATATTTAACAATGGTAAGAACTTAGTATTTTCCAAATAAAAATATTTAAAAAAAAAATTTCATAACCAAATTTATTATTTTGTTAAATTATGTTGAAGAAAATATTATAAAATATTATTTATGTAAGGAACGGTCATATAAATTACATTTTTTCTTTTATAATGATAAATGTGACATAATGGTTTCCATCCAAAACATACAACAACAAAATGGAATATTAGATCACATATATACCCAAGGAACTCTTAGGTATAGTTTTTACTGAATTTTTAGAATCCATTATATAATCAACAGTAATGAATTCCTGAGGGTAAGTTTTACACTATACTTAACCCTTCTTATTCAATTTTATGTCTTCAACATATCCAAAAAAATTTCCCATATTAAAAATTTCTAGACTCAAAATATTTGTCCTCATTTTTTATTGACTGTCGAAAGGATACATAAAAATGGTGTTCCTAAATACTCAGTAAGGGTACACATAATCATTATCAATTTATTTAATTTAGTGATAGTAAGTTTTGTATTAGGGTGTAATGACATAATCAATGTTCATGATTATAATATAAAAGAATTTATATCTATAAGTAATTGTATAATTGGTCATAAAACATGGCATAAAGAATTAATAAATGAACGATTCATATGAATCAGTAAACATGATCAATTTGGTTTAAAAATTTTCAAATTAATTATTAAAACACATATAATGTTCAAAGAAATCTTGTTTGTATCTTAGAACATTATATTAATAATATATTTTAAACCAATTTCATAAATAATAAGATTAAAATTAAATCAATAAAATAAATATTATTAAAAATACATCCTTAATTTCTCTAAAGGAAAGGAACATTATCTAATTCATTATAGTGCTATATAGGTGCACCCATTACATAATAATTATTGGGCTCAAAAAGTACTATCCTTGTGATTATATTGTACATGATATATCAAGATCAACCATGATCTATAATGGGGATCAACCCAAAATATAGGATGTAAATATATCACCTTTATTGTGAAGGTATTGTTCATTTATAATACATTTAGAATCATCCAATTTTAAATATAATAATAATTATAATTCATTCATTATTTTAGTCACACATTTAAAATAAATGATTTCCATGAATTTATATATGAAATAAATGTAATATTTCTAGAGTTATATAAAGGGTAGTATAATTACAAAAATATACCCATTATAGCACATATAACAAAAAAGGTAGTTGAATTTGATTAATATAAATAATTTTAAATTTTTATGAAAATCATTATTTAAATAAATAGCTATTTCACATTGAAAATAAATTTTTTAAAATATAAATTTACAAAAATAACTACGAAAACCAATTTCATTGAAAACATAAATGGAAAATTATAAATGAATATTCAATTAGAATTAATTTCTTGATGGTAGGAATATCTATCCATGTTTTAAATGATAAAAAGAAATAAATATTTTCAAACATTTTTAAATTGTATTCAAAAGTGAACCATTTAGAAAATGTAAAAAATTACCTTTTTAAAAATTTTAGAAGATGGTTAAATGAAATTTGAAATTGATATATAAAATAATTAATATCATTAAAAGATAAAATTTTAAAACATTTTTAAAAAATGGATATGGAAGAGAAATATTCACGATCTAAAATAGGATCCATGATCATTATCACCAAAAAATGACTTACTTGTTGTTCCATTAATAAGTAAGTAGGGATATGGAATTTATATGTGTAAAACACAGTCCAAACCAGATGAATATAAATGATATATGTTTTACGAATATAATAGAATACGATTTTTCCCCATGGAAATATGAATATAAATATCATAGAAAATGAATCCGATTGTAATGTAATTCCTTTTCCACTTTGGTAACTTTTAAATCACAGGCCGCGTAACATAATAACATCTAATGAATATATAAATAATAGGAAGTATGAAAGATTAATGATATATCATTTTTAGGAGGAATTATATAACCATATAATAAAAATTATGTGAATATTAATAAAACCGTACTCGATGATGAAAAAATGTGATGAAATCCCTTACCATGTGTCCAGACATTCCATGTATGTACTACAACTTCTATATAAAAACACATACAAATTATTTATTTTCAAAAGAAAATATTACAGGTTCAACACCTTGTGTTTAATGAATTTTTATTTATTTATTTTTTGGACATATTTACTATCATAATCTGCTAATTCCACATCAGGTGTTTTGAGGATATTAGTTTATAATTTTTAAAATAGCTTTGGTGTGTTGACCCTCATCAAAGTGGTCATTATTCCATTATATCGATAATAATTATAATGAAATAATTATAATTTGTATTCATAATTTTTACTTGTATAATCAATAATGAATGAAAACTATGAAAAATGAACCACATTACAATCAATGAGATAGTAGTCCATTTCTACACATGGGTAACAATTCCATTTTTCAACAACCATTATTGAATGAAGGAAAAAAACTATCCTTATATAATGAGAATAATATAAAATATATCATATTATTTATTTAAATAATATTTTATATATAATCCATTTGATGTGTTGGTGAAAAAAATCACATCGCTTCCTTGTTATTTTAGTTCACGCGTACACACATATGATAGAATAAATTTTTAGTGAATGATAATTTTATTAAATATGAGAAAAACTACTTCTCTAGAAATATAAAAATTTGAATAATACTAAAAATAAACTATATTTCAGTCATCATGATCATTCATAAGAGGAAGTGATGAAAACAATTCATTGATTCATGAGGATGTATTTCACCGTACCGACGGACGATGGATTCATTTATCATTTCATGGATGTTGGAGATGGATATAGGTTATAAATATAAAATGATAACATATTTGAATAATTAATTAAATTATTATATTATATTGACGTTATTTTATTTGTATTAACGGTAATTTAATAATAAATAAAATTAAATCACTTGGTTTAGAATGATTCATATTCTTTAGAAATTCTCCTTTACATAAAAACTTATAAACTATAAGACTATTTTTATACCCAAAATAATTCCACTAGAATATGGGGTGGGATTTTAGTATGGTATTTTGGATGATATGAGAAAAAACGGGTTTAAATTTATAATGAAAGGAGATGATGTGGATCAATTATATAATATAAGAGAGGGCCACTCTAGAAATTTCTCATTATAGTAAATAAATATAGATTAGTATTGATTTCCAAATGGATCCAACAAAACAATTTAAAATATAGACTAATTACTAGCTGTAAAAATATCATAAAAGAAAAATTATACTTGTTTCACTATTTATTACACATATATTTTGGTTATAACCCCTCATTAACTATTTTCAAACGTACATTGAAAATAACGGTTTTCACTCACTGAGGCTAAATAAATATACAATAAATGTGTTAACAGACCATAAAAATAATTATTAATATTATCAAGCATATCGTAATAAAGTTTTTAATTTTATTTTAGTAATTTTATATCATTTATTAAAATTATATTTATTTTAAAATATCATTAATTTCAATTTTTTGAACAATTAACTACTGTGAATTTAATAACAACAAGACAATAAGTAATATTAAAAAATATTTATTTTAATACGTGCCTATAATTTCATTTTGTTTTATAAAACTTTTGGATGACATAAATTATCTAAAATTATAAAATATTAAACAATTTTATTATATTAATTTTAATTATCCATTAATTGAATAATTGATTAATTAGAGTCGTGTATTCTTTTAATGTAATTATTTTTTCACTAACAATTAAAAATAAATTATATCAATAACCACAAGTCATTTTATTTTATCAAATTATGTTTTATAACAAAATATACCCTTCATTTTTTCCATGTTAAAAATAATATTGTTCTTGATGATAAGAGTGTAACATTGTTTACATTTCCTTAAATAAAAGGATCTAAAGGTAATAATAACAAAAAAATGTAACGTAGTTAATATATTCAACCTTTTATTATTGATTATGATATTTAATCAACCATTAGTTGTTATTCATGTGTTGGGGCTATTTTATAGTCATTATAATTTTATTATTAACCCTTAATTACCTGATTTTCCCTTATCTGTGGAAATAAAAAATACTAAGGTGACACGTTTTTTACTCAAAATGAAAGGATAATATATAAAAAAGTTGTACCTAATGACTATAAATATATAATACATTTTTCATTATTAAAAATATATAATTTTAATATTAAATTAAAAAATAAATGGAAAAATTGTGATAAAAATAGATTTTTCATTAAAATGGCCTTTTAAAACAGTATTTTTTTATATATTATTAAATTATTAAATTATTTTTAAAATATATAATTTGACTTTTTTAAATAAAAAGTAAAAATAATAAAAAATATTTTTTTATCATGTAAACACTTAAGAAATTCAATTCTAAAAAATTAGTATATTTCATTATTCATTCATAAATAAACATTTAAATAATTATAAAAACTCATAAAAAAATAATATTGAAACAATAAATTCAGAAATGAAATCAATATTTTATTATTTGAAATTTTTTAATAATTAAAAAATTAATTAGATTATTCACCCCTAAAAATCAAGGAAAACCATTAAAAACATATTTTTGGACTAATATATTGACATGAATAAAATAAATTTCTTATTTACAAATAATTAATTAATATATTAGAATTTATAAGGTTCATTATTTATTTCATAATATGGTTCATACTTTTCATTCCCATAATTTATTGCTATGTTGTAAAGCTCATGTTTTAATAATAATCTTTCACAGTTTATTTAATCTAGGTGTTTCATGTTTTACACATTATCAAACATAATATCCTTCAAAAAACATAGGGTATTTTATCCTCCCCCAATTTATATATCACATCTTCATAGTTTTAACTGAAGCTAAGTAGAAAATGGTTGAGTATTGAAAATACATTTTTTAATCTCCACGTAATAAAGAGGTTCAATAATAAATCATCTTGAACAAAAGAGAATGGGAAGTATTAAGGTATTTTTGAATAAAAAATATTTAGTTTTCAAATATGTTAATGCCCGGAATTTTCGTGTGATTTTTTTAATAAATGTGAATTTTACGAGTATGTGAAAGTTGATGGCGCGTGATTCCGAGGCTCGGTGTGCCCGAAATCAATTTCTGATGATTTTTTTGGGTACATTCAGTAAATGTAGGATTTGGTTTTTATAACATTTGAACCGGTGCTCAGAACTGAAATCAGAGGGCAGCGTTGAACTCACTGTGACTGTATTCCCTTAAGAATACTTTCAACTAGATGACTTTTGGTTGTGGGTGGAAGATAGTTTTTGGGTTTTTCGTGGGAATAATAAAATAAAATAAATTCATGTTTTATTTTATTTTTATCTGTTATAATCACCCAAGTGGATGTTAGAGGTGGGGACCATCACACCTTAACCTCCCATGAGAGGTTATGACAGTGGGACCCACACAAACCTAACCTCCCACGATAGTTTAAGGTATGGGGACCACCTGAGACTAAACCCCCCAATTAAATGAGGGAAACCACTCAACTCCCTCATTAATGAGGGAGAGTCTCTCTACCCCATCCTTTAATGGTGTCATCTCTTCCTCTCTTTTAATTATGCCAACCTCAATAATTAATTAAATGGAACCAATTTAATCAAGTCAACCAAATTTAATTCTTCTGTCAATGACTTAATAGATTTTATAATCTATTATTCATGGCTACCCTTTTATTTTGTTGGCAAAGGAGAAATGATATTTTGAGGGAAAAGCTCTCACCAGCAAAGAACGATGAACACGTTCTTACAATGATGAACACCGACAATGAGCATCTTTGACTTATTCCGTGTGAAAGCAACTGACATGGGACTTCTTCGAAGACCGACCCTCCCTCCTCATCATCGTCAACGAACCAACGCACGAGCTCAACATTAGAAGTGTGTGGCAGACATGACCAATTACGACAACTCCATATTCTTCCTCAAGACTCCATCGACGAACAACGAATAAGGTAGAGGTTTTATTTGAATATGATATTATATCATTAATTATTCCCTTCTAAAGCTAAGAATCATTGTGGATGTTTTCCCTTGCGGGTTGGGAGTTGTTTTTCCAGAAAGATGTGGGGTGTTGGAATGATTTTTATTCTATATTCTTTTCTGGTTAATTCATTGAAATCCAAGAATAAATTGATCCTCTTTCTACCACCCTAAACGCGGAGGGTTCGGGACCATCCAACAAGGCATGACCCCTCCACCATTCTTGTTTGTGATGTTATTCAGAATGGCGACGAGGGGACGAGATGACGAATGCAATGAAGGCAACAGCTGCACTACCCACGACCTCCACGACCTGTGCCGCCCACATGATGCACCACCCGTCGGCCGAACCGGTCGGGCGCCACCGTGACCCAGCCGAATCAGCCTCAGTCATGCCATAACCTAGTCGTGCCACCCTGGTCGTGCCCTCCGCCCGACCGAACTGGCCGAACCAGTCCCGACCACCCCGTCCGCCGGTTGAACCCGCTCCGCTGCCCAGGGCCGAACAGCAGCGCCCACCCGACCGTCTGCCGCCCTGGGCCGTACCATGGAAGCCTCCCGTCCGAGCTGGCCTCTAATGACCCGAGACGAACCGCGATGCCCTCCATACATCCTGAGACTCCCGGATTAACCGGATCTCGATCGATCCGGCCTCCGGAGCCCCCAGGCCGAACCACGCCATCACAGTGCCCTGGCCGAGCCGGCCTCCCACGCCCCTTGCGGGGCATTGGTCGAACCAGTGGGTTCCCTCGCAGCGCCCTCTGGGATGATCCACCCTCACGCCGAACTGCGGCTATTCTGCGCCCTCGCAGCCGGTTCACGTCAAATGGGCTGGGCCAGACCAAATGGGTCAAGCCGGGTCGACCCGAATTGGGTCGTTCCGACTGGGTTAGACCGGACCAGGGCCAACTATAACCCTTTACCTTCTTTGTCCATATCTTTGGCACCAGGAATCTGTTTGATGAACCGTCAGTAGCCCTAGTAATATTGAAGCTTGAAGGCCCCTTTAATTATACCCCACAATAGTTTGGGGTATAGTTGAGATACTTTCAGTTTGGATCGTGCATGAATCCAACTAGGCCACCAGGAATAAAAGGCTAATAACTCATAGACTGGGCGTCCGATTGACGCGTTGTCTGTTGCGTTGAGACCTATATGATGTGGCGTACATTTGAGATACTTCTTCGTGGGACTTCATGACAATAAGAGTATCGACCAGTAGCTCGTGGATTGAATATTTCCAGAGACAAGCTGGATGAGTGTAGAGACCTTGTAGCTGGCTGAGACTTGAAAAATACAGACTTATTGACTTGGAGTGAATCAACTTGCCTAGTGGGGAGAGTGTAGTTGTAGTGGCATACCCAAGATGGAGGAGTTCTTGGTTGAGGCGGTAGACCTGCGGTACTCGACAAGAGTAGTACCTCTGCAGGCTATTAGTTTGAGCGCCTGGTTGTGGCGGCATACCCATGGTGGAGAGCGCCTCTGTGTGGCGCGGCAGACCCATGGTACTCGATAAGAGAAGTGCCTCAATAGTCTAAGGTTTGTGGGACGCTCCATGGTGTTGCGGCAGGCCCACTGTACTTGATATACGAGGAGTTATCCAACAGCCCAGGTTTCGATAATGTGAATAAAAAACCTGGTTGAGCCGAGTCTTTAATTTTTCTGTTTTTCTCATGATAGAGATGGATCACTTGATAACATATGTATATGTATGGGCATATAACTAAGATAGGTTATCTGTTTATTTCAGACTTTTTGGCCTATCCTTGTTGTATTTTGTGAGACCTTGAGGGTCTCTGGTTCCCTACTGAGTATCGTTATACTCACCCATACACGGGTGATGTCTGCACCTCGTTGTGTTGGATGTAGACGACGAACAACGCTGACTAAGGCTGAGAGTACCAGGACCGAATGGTACCCGGAGGTAGACCATATGACACGACGGTACACGGAGGAGATGAATGGACATAGAGTGATGAGGAGATGATATGTACCAACCCTTCAGGTAGGACCCTCGGAGGATGACCCAACGTCATTTTTTTTTCATTTCTTCATTTGTACTTTCTGTTTCTTGTTCTTTGCAATTGCCTTGTATTTGCAGCCCCTTTTAAATTCAGCACACTTTTTTTATACACTTTAACTTAGTATTTTTTTTCATGCTTGTGCTCTTTTTTGTGTGTTTACAGGTTATAAAGGCAATGCCTTCCTAGTTTTAGGGAATTACGCCTTGGGTGACATTCACTATCCCCTGTCCTATGGATGGCGGGCTTGGGGTAGTCACGACACAGGCCCCGAAGGATGGGTTGTGACAAATTGGTATTTGTGGATTCAGTTCTACCACTGAACATAGTACTCTGATCTTTTCTGTGAAGTAATAGTTTTAAGGGTACAAAGTGTGGTTTTCAATTTAGAGAGTTCAGTGTTGATGCGGCGGCCGATGTATCCATACACCAGGACCCTGACATCTGATTTCTGACTCAGTGCACGGAAACACTGATTGTGTGTGTGTTTTCAAAAGTTTTCTTTATGTCATCTCAACCAGGTTACCTCACCAGGTATAATTTTTTGATAGTGTCGCATCTTTTTCGTTTAGGATGCCTCCCCACAGATGACCAGCCAGTGTGCCGAGATACACACACACACATAGACCACTAATCAATGAGGCCTTATTGCAGATCCCTTTTCCAGTGGTACCACTTCCCGTTGGACCACCGATTCCACTAGCCCCATTAGCAGACAATGCATGTAACTTGATCAAATTGCATGAGTTACAGTGCCATAGGCCACCTAGGTTTAGGGGAGAAATGAATGAACATGCAGCTAAGGATTGGCTAGAGGTTGTGGTGAGAGTTTTCCGACTGGTAGGGGAACCAACCAATCTCATGGTGATTCTTGATGCCATCCTTCTACAGGAAGAAATAGGCAGTTAGTGGATCTTGATGCTCCAAGTTCACGACGAGATGACTCTTCTCTGGGCAGACATCGAGAGACAGTTTTGGGTAGAGTTTGTTCCAGCAACTCTTCATGCAGTGCACATTCAAGAGCTTCATTATCAGCAGTAGGGTGACATGACTATAGCTCATTACTCGATGAGGTTCATTGACCTCTCACGCAACTCCACCGATATTTTGTGGGACCCATTCTTCAAGGACCATAACTTTGATTAGGGTATCAGAAATGAGATTTGGGATCTAATGATCTCACTCAGCATCCCAACATAGGAGGGGGTTTTAGAGAGAGCCCTCATGGTGGAGAGTTTCGATGCTGAGTAGTCTATAGTAGGGAGATCCACCACTAGTCAACACGTAGTGGAGTCTTCTACAGGTGGGAGTAGACAAATGTCGCAGAGGTCCAAGAGGACCATACCTATAGGTGGATGACCACATGACTCAGGATCGGTTGTGCGGGGCACCCAGAGCAGAGACATACATGCCTAGATCAGGCAGTGTTTCGCATGTGGTGGGAAAGGTCAAATGGCTCGTGACTATCTGACCAGCCTTCAGATGAACAGAATACGGTCGAAGAACCACCCAGGCAGAGACATAGATTCAATCGAGGTGGTTCTCAGGGAGCAGGCGGACGTGGCAGAGGAGCTGGGCAAGCATCTGGTAGTGGAATATGTTTTGAGGTGTTACCGCCACCACCAGCAAGAGGTCCATTCTGACCACAGGGAGTAGGTGGACACGGGAAAGCTCGGCTCTAGGCAGCTGAGGCCAACAACCAGGACACTCCAGAGATGATACGAGGTACAATCTATGTCTATTCCACCTTAGCTGCAGTTCTTATAGACACTGGTTCAACTAAATATTTCATTTTCACTACCCTCGTTCAGATCACGGATATTCTGACAGAGTCATTGGCTCGATCCTTACGACTAGAGACTCTAATAAGAGAATATTTGATGATTACGCACTAGTTCCGGTAGTGTGGGCTTACTCTAGGTGGTGAGAGTTTCGGTTGGGATCTCCTAGTAGCGGCATTCATGCCTTACAACGTCATCTTGGATAAGGAATGGTTATCTACATTCCATGCTTAGATTGACTGTTTTACATGAAATGTGTGGTGTTTTCACACGGATGGGACTAGGTATACCTTCACAGGTGATAAGGGAGCCTTTTTAGTGAATGATGTACTTGTCCGAAGGAGAGTACAGCCGATCACACATTAGTTGGATGCCCTTACCCTCAGAGCAGTTGATATAGAGAGTCCGAGATATCCTATTGTGGTGGACCAGTATGCAGAAGTTTTCCCTGATGATGTCTCAGGTATACCTCCTTGTGTATAGGTGGACTTTCACATTGACTTGTACCCCAGGAAGATAGGGATATATACACCAGCATATCAGATGGCTCCTACAGTGCTTCGTGAGCTGCGGGTACAACTAGAGGAATTGTAGGATGAGGATTTATTCTAGCCCATTGTTTCTCCTTGGGCAACCCTGATTCTGTTCTCCCTGAAGGCAGATGGGATCTTAAGGCTTTGTGTTGAATATTGGCACCTGAAATAGTTGATCATGACGAACAAGTACCCACTTCCGAGGATTGATGACCTATTTGATATGTTGAATAGAGCACGAGGGTTCTCAAAGATAGATCTCAGATCAGGAAATCATCAGCTCAGAGTTCGAGACGAGGATGTGTAGAATACAGACTAAAAATGTTGGTATGGACACGGTGGTTCAACTGAAGGGAGCACGGTTGTTCTCAAACTCATGAACATGATATTTCAGCCCTACCTCGATCGCATTGTTGTAGTCTTCATCGACAACATTCTGATCTAGTCGACTACTGAGGAGGAGCATGACTATCAGTTGTGGGTAGTGCGAGACACACTCTAAGAGCACAAGCTTTATGGTAAGCTCTAGAAGTTCCAGTTCTGGAACTGAGAGGTTCTCTTTCTAGGAAAAGTCATCTCAGAACATAGAGTAGCAGTAGATCCAATGATGATAGAGGAGGTACTTACTTGGGATCCACCCAAGAGTGTGACTGAGGTTTGGAGTTTCCTGGAATTGGCTAGATATTACAAGTAATTTGTGCCATATTTCTCCAGAGTTGCAGCACCACTATCAGCCTTGATGATTATGGGGAAACACTTTGTGTGGTCGGAGAGATGCCAGTAGAGCTTTTTGGTGCAAAGTTAGAGGCTGAGTAGTGCTCCCATATTGAGGCTTCCAGAGGAAGGCATAGGGTACGTAGTCCACTACGACACATCGGGGAATGGACTCGGATGTGTCCTGATGCAGGAGCAAGTAGTGATCACATATGGTTCTCGGCAGCTGAGACAATATGAGCAGAACAATGCTTCCCATGATCCGGAGTTTGCAGCTGTGGTCTTCTCCTTAAAGATGTGAGGACACTATCTAATTGGTGACTGTTTTTTCATGTAATATAATCACAAGAGTATCAGGTATATCTTCTTACAGAAGGACCTGAACTTGAGACAT
This sequence comes from Viscum album, assembly GCA_963277665.1. Classification (NCBI taxonomy): domain Eukaryota; kingdom Viridiplantae; phylum Streptophyta; class Magnoliopsida; order Santalales; family Viscaceae; genus Viscum; species Viscum album. The sequence continues at coordinate 1,038,164,166 of OY728143.1, read as the reverse complement.
CGACAATGGCTCAAGTTCCTCCAAGACTATGACTTTGAAATAGTCTATACTCATTGAAAGGGGAACGTTGTTGCATATGCACTCTGCAATAGATCTGGTATACAGTTTCATGGAGAGGCGACATAGCTGCTAGATGCATTACAGATATCCTTTGAGGATAGAGATGGATCAACCTTCCTTCGTTCACTTAGAGTCACTCCCCCACATTTTCAGCGAGTTAGGGAGGTGGAGTGTGGGGACATTGACTATGAGTCATGACGTGCTCAGAAATCTACAAGGCAGACACCTGGTGGATTATCTAAAGGTGGGGAGTAGGTCAACCTCTTCAGATGACGTACAATAGAACTGGTGTCACTTCAGGAGGAAGCATTGAGGGAGTTCCACACATACTCTGTAGCGCTACATCCAGAAGTGGAAAAGATGTACCAGTATCTTAGATGAAAGCACTGGTGGATGGGAATGATGAAATTAGATGCAGAGTTTGTCTCTCGATGCCTCACTTGTCAGCAAGTAAAGGCGGAGAATTAGGTACCGGCAGGCATGGTTCAGCCTTTAGAGTTCCCAGAGTGGAAGTGGGATTGGAAATCCATGGACTTTGTGACGGGCCTTCCATGTACATCTATGGGACATGACTTGATTTTGGTGATCGTTGACTTACACTCCAAGTCGGACCACTCCCTACCAATCAGAGAGTAGGGATCAGTAGAGAGCTTGGGACTAATCTATGTGAATGAGGTTTTGTGGCAACATGGAGCACCCACGATGATTTTCTCCGATAGTGATGCATGTTTTACTTCTCGGATATGGAAGGGGATGCATGAATCTTTCCAGACGCGACTTTGTTTGAGCACCTCCTTCCATCCTCAGAAGAATGGTCAAACTAAGTGGACCATCCAGACACTCGAGGTCAAGATGTGTGCTTCTTTCCTCGACTTCGGTTGAGCTGGGAGGAACACTTACCTTTGGTAGAGTTTGTGTACAACAACAGCTATCACTCCGCCATTCGGAGGACACATTTCAAGGCATTGTACGGGTGACCTTGCGCATCACCTTTGTGCTGGACTGGCCTAGGGGAGTCAGCACTAGTGGAACTAAAGATGGTTCTTGCTACCACGAAGAAGGTGCAGATCATCCAAGAGCTATTGAAGACTTCCCAGAGTAGGCATAAGTCGTATGCTGACAAGAGATGGAGGCCTCTGGAGTTCACGGATGGTGACCAAGTCTTTCTACGAGGCTCACCTCGACGAGGTCTACGGATATTTGGGTTAGGTGTCATGTTATCTCTATGATTCACCCGACCATTTTAGGTTCTCAGTAGAGTTGGCGAGGTGGCATATCGCATAGCTCTTCAACCTCAGTTGCACCGGGTGCATGACATCTTCCACGTATCCCAGTTGAGGAGATACCTGCACGACCCTAACCACATCATCCAAAATGGAGATATGGACATTGATGATGGGGTGAATTTAATGGAGGTTCCAATAATGAATGAGGATCGACAAGAGCGGGTCCTTCCTGGATAGTTGATACCTTTGGTGAGTGTTTGTTGGCAGCACAGGAACCTCTAGGAGAGCACATGAGAGTCGGAGACTCAGATGCATGATCAGTACCACCACTTGTTCTCTTAGTATTAGTTGTGTCTTATTGGGACATATAGCCCTGAGGTGGGGAGAATGTAAAGAAACAAAATTTCCAAGTAATGTTTTTAAATAAATGGTAATTGAACGAGTCGATAAATGATGACGGCGCGTGATTTCGAGGCCCGGTGTGCCCGGAATCAATTTCTGATGTTTTTTCAGGTATGTAATGTAAACATATGAGTGGGTTTCTATAAATTTTGAACAAATTCTCGGAACTGAAATCTGAGGTCACCATTTAACTCACAACACCAATATTCACTTAATAATTCTTTCACCAAGACGGCAGCTGGTCGAAGGTGGAAGATAGTTTTTGGTTTTTTCGTGGGAATAATAAAATAAAAAAATGAATGTTTTATTTTATTTTTATCTGTTATAACCACACAAGTGGTAGTTGGAGGTGGGGAACACCACACCTTGACCCCCCATGAGAGGTTATGGTGGTGGGCCCCACCCAATTCTAACCTCCAACGAGAGGTTACGGTGTGGTGACACCCATGACTAAACCCCCAATTAAATGAGGGAAACTACTCAACTTCCTCATTAACGAGGCAGAGTTTCTCTACCCCCTCCTTTAATGGTGTCAACTCTTCCTCTCTTTTAATTATTCCAAACTCATGAATTAATTAAGTGGAGCCAACTTAATTAATTCACCCAATTAGAATTATTATGAAATTGAATAAATATATTTCATAATATATTATTCTTGGATACCCTTTTCTTTTGATGGAAAAGGAGGAAAGATCTTTTGAGAGAAAAGCTCTCTCCAACAAAGAACAAAGAACACATTCTTCCAACGAAGAATGCCAGAAACGACCGTCTTCGACTTCTTCCCTACTGAAGAAAACGACGTGGGATGTCTTCATCAAATGACCCTCCCTCCTCATCATCGTCAACAAGCTGACACACATGCTCAGGATTGGAAGTGTGTGGCAGACGCGACAAACGATGACAACTCCATCTTCTTCCCCATGAATCTATCAAAGAACAGTACACAAGTTAGGGGTTTAATTTGAATATGATATTATTCACTTAATTCTTCCTTTCTAAATCTAGGAATCATTGTGGATATTTTTCCTTGTGGGATGGGAATTGTTTTTAGGGAAAGATGAGGGGTGTTGGAATAATTTGTCTCCTATCTTCTTTTCTTGTTAATTCTTTGAAATTAAATAATGAATTGATCCACCTTTTACCAACCTAAACACGGATGGTGCGGTCCCAACCAACATGAACCGACCCCTCTAATACTCTTTTTTGTGATGTTCTTTAGAATGGAGATGAGGTGAGGAGACAACTAATGCAACAAAGGCAATGGCCGCGGTACCCACAGCCTCCGTGACACGCGCCACCCACCGGTCACGCCACCCAGAGGTAGCACCGCCCACAGGCATAAGCGGTTGCGCCCCGCCATTCCCCTACCGAAACAGCCATGGCCACAAAACACCCCGACCAGGCCACCCTGGTCGTGCCCTCTTCCTGACCCAACCAGAGGAAGTAGTCCCGGCCACTCCGACCACTCTGTCCACCGGCCGAACTGGCTCCGCTACCCCCGACCGAACCGCGGTGCCCTACGGGCCACCTGTGTCTCCCAGTTGAGCCAGCCTCCACCCCCCTGGACCACACCACGGAGTCCTCTCAGTAGCCCGTGCGTCCGGACTGAACCGACTCACGTCCGAGCTGGCCTCCCGAGCCCCCAGGCCGAACGGCGCCCGCGCAGTGCCCTGATCGAGCCGGCCTCCAACACCCCCCACGTCACCCTTCGGGCCAAACCACCCTCGCACCAAAACGCGTCCTGTCTGCGCTCTCCACGGCCCCTCAGTGGCCCGCTGGGCTGGGCCCAGCGGGCTGGGGGGAACCCAACATACTGGCCTGCCCAATGGGTCAGGCCCGACCCAACGAGGCAAGCCGAGTCGACCCGAACTTGGTCGGCCCATATTCGGTCTGGCCGTGTCTGTCCGACCGGGTCTGACCGGACCCGGGCCCACTACGACCGTTAACCTTCATTACCCATATATTTGGCACTAGGCATCAGTTTGACGAATCGTAAGGAGCCTTGGTAATCTTGGAGCATGACAGTCCCTTTGAGTAAACCCCACTAGAGTTTGGATTATTTTTGAGATATGATCAGGTTGGATCTTGTACAAATACAACCAGGCCCCCAGGACTAAAAATCTAATAACTCTCAGACCGGACATTCGATTGAAATGACGTATATTTAGTTGGGGAATCTATGATGTTGTGGAACGTTGAGATACATTTTCTTGGGACTTCTTTACAATTGGAGTATCGACCAGTAGGTCGTAGAGAGAATCCTTCTAGAGACGAGCGGGCAGAGTTCAGAGATCATGTAGCTGGCTGAGACTTGACGACTACTGAATAATTGACTCAGAAAGACTCTACTAGCCCAGTGGGGAGAGCATGGTTTTGGTTGTGGACCGACGATGGAGGAGCGCCTGGTAGTGGTGGCAGACCCACGATACTCTAAAGGAGGAGTTCATCTGTAGGCTATTAGTGGGAGCACCTACTTTTGGCGGTAGACCCATGGTAGGGAGTGCCTTTGTGTGAATGGAAGATCCACAGTACTCAACAGGAGGAGTACCTCAGTAGTCCAAGGTTAGTGGGAAGCGACTTGGTGTCGCGGAAGGCCCACTGTACTCGATAGAGGAGGAGTTCTCTAGTAGCTGAGATTTCGATAATGTAAATAATAATCCTGGTTGAGTTGACTCTTTAACTTTTGTTTTTTCCTCATGATTGAGATGGATCACTTGATAACATAGTTATATATATGGGAATTAACCTATGTAAGGTTATCTATTGATTTTATACTTTGTGATTTGTCCTTATTGGATTTTCTGAGACCATGAGGGTCTCGGGGTCCCTACCGAGTATCGTTAAACTCACCCCTGTACGGGTTATGCCCACACATATTTGTATTGGATGTAGAAGACGGACAACACTGACTGAGGCTGAGAGTACCAAGACCGGATGGTACCCAGAGGTGGACCATACAAGGTGACGGTACATGGAGGAGGACAGACCTTGAGTGATGATGAGGCGATTTGTACCTACCCTTCATGTAGGAACCTCGGAGGAAAACCCAATGGAATTTTTATTATTTTCATCAGTTGTACTTTTAGTTTCTGGTACTTTATAGTTGTACTTGTATTTCCATCCTCTTTTACTTTCAGAACATTTTGTTATATAGTTTGAATTAGTTTTTTGTTTCTAGCTTGGGCTCTGTTGTACTTGTTTGCAGGTTATAAAGGTAATTCCTTCCAATTTAAGGGAATTATGCCCTTGGAGGTAGTCACTTGCCCCTGGCCTATAGAAGGTGGGCTTGGGGTAGTCACGACACGGGCCCTGGGGGACCTGTCATGACAAATTGGTATTAGAGGAGTCAGTTCTACTGCATAACATAGGACTCTGATCTTTTTTGTGAAGCAATAGTGTTAAGGGTACTAAGTGTGGTTTTTATTTTAGGGAGTCTAGTGTTGGTTCAGTGGCAGATGTATCCATACACCAGGACCCTGACATCTGATTTCCGACTCAGTGCACAGAAACACTGATTGCATGTGTGTTTTCAAAAGTTTTCTTTATGTCTGCTCAACTATGTCAGCTCCCTGTTGGGCCACCGATGCCACCAGACCCAGTAGTAGATGATACACACTACTTGAGTGCATTGGAAGAGTTCTAGTTCCAGAGGCCACCCAGGTTCTAGGGAGAGACGAACCCATAGGTGGATAAGGATTGGGTTGAGGTTGTGGTGATAGTTTTCCGACTGGTAGGGACACCATCCGAACTAATGGTGATTCTTACTGCTAGACTTATAAATTAAGCAATGGAAAGATGGTGGGGCATGATTATCCATGTTCACAAAAATATTATACTTCTCTAGGAGGACATTGAGATCCTATTTCGGGCATAGTTTGTTCCAGCGACTCTTCACGCAGTGCGCATTCAAGAGCTGCTTCGTCTGCAGCAAGGCGACATGACTATAGCTCATTACTCAATGAGGGTCACTGACCTCTCATGATACTCCACTGATATGGTGCAGGACCCATTCTTCAGGGCCCAGACCTTCGTGTAGGGGCTCAGATGGGAGATTAGAGCTCTGATTATCTAACTCAACATCCCGATGCAGGTGGGGGTGCTAGAGAGAGCCCCCCTGGTGGAGGTTTTCCTTGTAGAGCAGTCTCCAGCAGTGATATCCACCACCATTCAACACATAGAAGAGTCTTATGTAGTTGGAATAAGATAGATGAAGCCGAGGTCCAAGACGACCAGACCTAAATGTGGACGACCGCATGACACATGATCGACTGTGCATGACACCCCGAGCAAAGACATACATGCCAGGAGCGGGAAGTGCTTCATATGGGCCAGGCAAGGTCACATGGCTCGTGAATGTTCGACCCACCATTCAGATGATTAGCAGATGGTCCAAGGACCACCCAAGCAGAGACAAAGATTTGATTGAGGCAGTCCATATGGAGCAGCTGGACGTGGTAGAGGAGCTGGCTGTGCAGCCAGCGGTGGATGACATTTTGTGGGGTTACCACCACCACCACCAAGAGGTCCACCTCGACCGCAGGGAGAATGTGGACATGGGAGATCTCAGCTCCATGTAGCTAAGGCCTATGATCACGATGCTCCGGAGATGATACGAGGTACATTCATTGTCTGTTCCACCTTAACAACAATTCTTATCGACACTGGGGCCACTCACTCTTTCATTACCAATGCACTCATTCAGATCTTAGATATTCCAACGGATCTATTTTATCGATCCTTATGTATAGATACTTATACGAGAGAATATTAAATTATTACTCACTAGTTCCGGCAGTGTGAGCTTACTCTAGGAGGCGAGAGCTTTGGTTGGGATTTCCTAGTAGTGGTGTCGAGGCCTTACGATGTCATCTCGTGTATGGACTGGTTATCTATAGTCAATGCTGATATTGAATATATTAAGTGAAATGTGTTTTATTTCCGCACCAATGTGACCATTTTACCTTCACTGGTGATAGGGGAGCACTTGCAGCACATCATAGACTTGCCTGAAAGAGAGTATAGCTGATCACTTATCAGTTGGCTTCCCTTACCCTCGAAGCAGTTGATGTGGAGTGTCCGGGCTATCCTGTAGTGGTTGACCAGTATGAGGATGTTTTTTCTAATGATGTATCGGGTCAACCTCCTCATATGGAGGTGTTCTTTTACATTTACTTATACCCCATGAGGGTGACGATATCTACACCAGCATATCGGATGGCTCCCACGAAGCTTCGTGAGCTGCGCGTACTGCTAGAGGACTTGTAGGGGAAGGGATTTGATAGAAAAAATATTTTCAATTAATTTATATTTAATATCACTCCTTGTAATTTTGAATTTTCAGATTTGGTCAATCCTTACATTTCATTAGAAGAATATGAAAAAGAATATGAAGCAGTTGAAGAACACCTTGAGCTCCCCGAAGATACTGATCATCTACATGAGGAAGTCCATGAAGAGATACAAGTGGCTATTCCTGAATAACCAAATATAAAAGATGCCTACCATAAAAGGGAAGATTCTGAAATTAATATTTCAAATTTAAATTTTGAATCTCCCTTTGATTATTCTTTTCATGCAACACATCTGGAGAAACCAATATATTTTGAAGAAGATATTGCACAAGTAGAAACTGCAGAGGAGGAGGTTTCATACTTCATCCTACCCCCACCATGCAAGAGGTATGTAATTATGAAGGGGGAGGATATGGTGTACTCTATACATGGAATTATAATCAGAAAAGAACAAGTACATGCTGGAAAGATGAATTTTTTTTTGTTTATGACCAAGAAACCTCACCCACCATCAGATTGGGGACAACTGATTAGAACTGGCCCTCTAGAGGCAGTCAAAACCCAGGGCCCACTTGGGGGATTAAACAAAGATTTCTCCTTTTTTTTCTTATTCAATTTCCATTTCCATTTCTTTTAATAAATTTATTATGTTATGTTTTTACTTTTTTTAGGTTCTCAAAGAGAAATACATAAGATCCAAACTCAACATTGCATTTCCATTAAGTCAGGTTGTACCTCTCCTTCACACTTGCTTGATGTTGTGATTCATATGAAAATTGGATTACATGTTAAATCCACTTGAATGCATCGAGGAAAATGCATCATTTAATTGTGGGGGAGAGAACCTTTGTAGTATAGGATTTTCATTTGATGTTTGTTTTAACAAAAATAATAATAAATTGTGTGTTTTCAAATTTTTCTGTCTTTATTTTTCAATTTTTGGTGTGTTTTAGAAACTTTTGAGCTGAAATGATTATCAATACCATTTTTAAAACCCATTTCAATGAGTGAAAAAATCTATTTTACGAAACTGAGCTTAAATGAATACTAAAATTACTTTTGTTTCAAGTTCAAATCTTTTGTAATTTCATTAAAAGTACACTGATTTTTTAAACCCGTGCCATATTTCACTATATATATCTTTGAAATCACTTTCATGTGAGGCTTCTGAACCATTTTTTTCATATTCCATTCATTCACCCCATTTCTTTAGAGAACCAGATCATGCATGCTTTAACCAGAATTTGATTTATTCCTTTCAAAACATGAGGCTTTGGGGTACGTGTGTTTTAAATGATAGAGGCATTTATTTGGTTTGAAGACCCGTTTTAAAAATAATCCTTTTCATTATGGACCACCTTTACATTAATCCTTCATTGTTGACCCTAGTAGCCATGAATTGCCTTTTAGGTTAGCCAAATTACAATTATCCTTCATTTTTCCTATGAGGCTTCTGAACCATTTTTGTCATATTCAATTCATTTAGCTCATTTCTTGAGAGAACCAGACCATGCTTTCTTTAACCAGAATTTGATTTTTTCCTTTCAAAACATGAGGGTTTGGGGTACGTGTGGTTTAAATGATTGAACCATTTATTTGGTTTGAAACCCCCTTTTCAAAATAATCCTTTTCATTATGGCCCAGCTTTACATTTATCCTTCATTGTATCCCCTAGAATCCATGAATTTCCTGTCAGGATAGCCAAATTAAAAGAAAATTTTCCATATCCTACATGCTCTTGAAGTGAAATTGCAGGATCTAGTGGAATTAAAGTGTGGAAAAATATTTCTTGTGGTGTACTACCTAATTTGGTGATACTTTTGGTGGAATATAAAATGTTGAAGATTTTATGTTCCTACTGAATATTTCATTTTGTTAAAAGCTATTCCTTTCTAGAGCTTTCATGATAAGAGATGTTGTGCCTTTTTGGAGCTTCCGATGTAAAAAAAAGCCGTGCCTATCTGGAGATTTCAAGAAAAATCATGTTTGAAAAGATTGAAATTTTTACTGCAGAAATCCTGTGCTGATTGAATGATGATGGAGGTGAGTTTCCACAAAGGGGATAATAAGGAGACCATATTTGAGTGAAAATTAGAATCTTGCAATTTTTCTTCAATAAGAGCCATGCCCTCCTTTTTCGGCCTCAGATATTTTAACATCTAAATCCCACCAACCAGAAGACACAGTACAACCCGAAAAAGTCCTCATGAGAAACCCATTTCCTTGACTCACATCGGGTGGAGAAGTATGATTTTATCATGCCTATGGCGACTCTTGTGTGATTTTGGATGATAAAAGCCGTGTTCAACATTTAAATTTGTGAGATGAGAGAAAATTAATGTGAGGTAGGTGATTTGTGTGCATGGGATAAGAAATCAAGTAGAAATATTTTAAGTAACTTAAAATGGAGAACTTTAAATAATTGTTTTTGAAAAGGCATGATATCTTTTTGTTTCTTGGAATTGATTTGTTAGATCTCATTGTTATGTGTTTTGGATTTGCCTTTATTTGACTTTTACTTGTCCAGGAGTCCAAGAGCTAAGTGTGGGGGAATTGATAGAGAAAATATTTTCAATTAATTTATATTGAATATCATTGTTTTAAACCCACAAAATTTTTTCTTCAAGATTAATTGTTTCATTTTTATGATATTGGTGTTATTTTGAGCTGAATAGTAAAAATGGAAAATTTTATGTTTTTAACAATTTTTAATTATTTCTTTATTTTGGACATAACATATGATACACTAATTAAAATTGAAAAATTATATTTTTTCACATCCTACACATTCAGGGATTCATTTCATCTCATTGGACCAATAGCTGAATCGACCATATGGAACCTCCGAAGGAACTCACAAATTGGCTCAAGAAAACTGTTTGTAGTTCTTCTTAGTTTTGGTGTTGGATCCATAACTCATCCATGGTGGTCCCAAATGAAGTTATATTCGGTGGGTTGACGAGAATGGTGTTTTAGATCATATTTTATGAAGGAATGTCTGTGTGAATTGGCCTTTTAAGGGGTCATTAAATCACCCTAATCCAGGGGATTGTGTTTTGGAGAGTCTGACTGGACAGAATAAATGGTCAGAGTAAAATGGACAAAACTCTCGGAATACATGTCCAAATTTTCTGAGATATTGAGGGGACATGGAAAAGAGAATTATAAAAAACATTAAAAAATGTCTCGATGAGTGAAGATGTCATTTAATGGGACTACAACGCGTCAACATCTAGGGGACAAATTCAGGCTATAAAAGGAGGACAACTCCATCCTCTAAAAGCATTCCATTCTCCATCCCATTTCTTTCGGGACACCAAGAAGGAGAACTTTTCAGATTTATTTTTTATTTCTTTTCTTTTTCATAGTTTTGTAATGCCTTCTTCTTCCCCATTGATCTCGATTACTATTACCATGGTGGGGTAAACTTTTGGAATGATTGGGGAAGGGTTAGTTTTCTACATTATAATGCTTGAGTTCTTGGACGCAATTGAATAAATTTCTTTATTCTTCAAATTTGTGTTAAATTTCTTATAGCGAATTTTATTATCAAGTGCGATCGTTCTTGAAAATTAATTCCGTTATTGATTTTTGCCTTTGTAAAATAATCATAATCTCCCTCCACTGATTTCTAGTTTATATACGATGGAATAGACCAGATATTAGTGGTGAAGTACTTGACAATCGTCAGTATGTGAAAAAGTAGTAGTGAATGTTCTTGATTGTTTGGGATAAACAAAACACGATTGGATATTTCCCACTTCAATTATAGATATTCCACACAACTATTTTACAAATGGAAGGAGAGTTGACCAAACTGGTATCATGGTAATGTTTTCTCTCACAATAATAATTTCACTAAGGAAGTGAGAGGAAGCTATTGTGGAAACACACTTTAATAAACTAAGAAGAAGAGGCTTGAATTAAATTGAAAAACGATAGCATTAAAATTATGAAACCAACCCCGACCTAATCACCTTTTTAATATTATAGTTTTTAATCATTTGAATTTCGAATTTCTTTTCCAAATCACAACATTTTCCCCCCATTTTAATGTGACAAACCATTTAGTGTGCACTCCACTTTGGGAGAAATCCTAGGTTAATCACATTTCTATATTTTAGTTAAGGAAAAAAATTGGTCACGCCCTACGACAGGTGTGCATCAGGATTTATCCAGCCCAGTTTTTCTCCCTGGGAAACCCCGATTCTATTCACCAAGAATGCGGAATGGAGCTTGAGTCTTTGTCTTCACTATCGGCACATGAACCAGGTGACTGTGAAAAACAATTATCTACCCCCACGGATTGACGACCTCTTTGATTAGTTGAAGTGGGAACAGTGGTTTCGAAGATAGATCTCATATTCAGGCTATCACCAGCTCAAAATTTGAGATGAGTATGTGCAGAAGACGAACTTCAAATGTCGGTATGGCCACTATGAGTTCTTGATTATGCAATTCGGCATAACCCATGCTCCAGCAGTGTTCATGAAATGCATGGTCTTGATTTTTCAGCCATACCTCGATCGATTTGTTCGTAGTCTTCATCAACGACATTCTGATATACTCGACTACTGTGGAGGAGCATGCCTATCACTTGGGGGTAGTACATGACACACTCTGAGAGCACCAGCTTTATGGTAAGCTCTCAAAGTGAAAGTTCAGGATCTGAGAGGTTCACATTCTAGGACCTATCATCTCGGAGGATAGAGTTGCAGTAGATCCAGTGAAGATTGAGGAGGTAATTTCATGGGTTCCACCCAAGAGTGTGACAGTGGTATTGAGTTTCCGGGGTTTGGCTACATATCATCATAGATTTATTCCAGATTTCTCCAGAGATGCAGCACCAGTATCAGCCGTGATGAAGAAGGGGAAACCCTTTGTGTGGTAGGAGGGATGCCAGCAAAGCTTTCAAGAGATGAGGCAGAGGCTGACTAGTGCCCCCATATTGAGGCTTCCAGAGGAAGGTGTATGGTATGTAGTCTACTACGATGCATCAGGGACCGGATTTAGATGTGTCCTAATGCTGGAGGGATCAGTGATCATATGTGGTTCTTGGTAGCTGAGATAGCATGAGCATAACTACACTACTCATGACCCATATTTAGCAGTTGTGGTCTTCGCCTTAAATATGTGGTGACACTATATGATGGACGATTGTTTTACTATGTAATCTGATCATTAGAGTCTCATGAATATCTTCTCCTAGAAGGACATGAACTTGAGACATTGATGTTGGCTTGAGTTCCTCGAGGACTGTGACATTGAAATATTCTATACTCATGGAAACTGGAATGTTGTGACAGATGCACTCTGAAAGAGATCTGGTATACGTCTTCTAGGTGAGGCGACCAAGAAGCTGGTTTCATTACATATATCATTTGTGGATAGAGATGGAGCTGCCTTTGTTTAGTCTCTTAAAGTCACTCCCCCACTTTTTCAGCGAGTTAGTGAGGTGCAGCGTGGGGACACTGACTGCGAGACACGACGTGCTCAGTTATCCACAGGGTAGGCACCTGATGGATTTTATGAAGGTGGGGAGCACGTCATTATCTTCAAAGGATGTACAATGCTACCCATGTCACATTTGTTGGAAGTGTTGAGGGAGTTCCACACATCCCTTCTAGAGGTACATCCAAGAGTGGCAAAGATGTACCATGATCTCATACGACAACACTGGTGGCTGGGAATGAAGAAATCAGTTGCAGATTTGGTCTCTCGATGCCTCACTTATCAGCATGTGAAGGCGGACCATCAGGTACCAGCAAGCTTGGTTCAGCCTTTAGAGATCTTATAGTGGAAGTTGTATGGGATATACATGGACTTCGTGATTGGTCTTCCACATATATCAAGGGGACATGAATCGATTTTGGTGATCGTCGACCACCTCACCATGTCGGCCCACTTCCTACCGATCAGAGAGCAGGGTTCTGTAGAGAGCTTGGGATCCCTCTATACACATGAGATTGTGTGGCTACATGGATTACACATGATGATTGTCTCCATTCATGACACATGTTTTACTTCCCTACAATGGGAGGTGTTGCAGAAAGAATTTGGGATACAAATTTGTTTAAGAACCGCCTTCCATCATCAGATGGATGGTCAGACTGAGCGGACCATCCATACCCTCGAGGACATGCTTCATTCTTGTATCCTTGAATTTGGATAGATTTTGGAGGATAACTTGCTTTTGGTGGAGTTTTCGTACAACAACTGCTATCACTCTACCATTAGGATGTCACCTTTAAAGGTGTTGTACAGGCGACCTTGCAGATCAACTTTGTGCTAGACTGACCCAGGGGAGTTTGCACTAGTGGGACCAGATATAGTATGTGCTACCATGATAAAGGTATAGATCATCTAGTAGTGGATGAATACTACAGAGAGTAGGTATAAGTCTTATTCTAACAGTAGATGGAGACCTCTGGAGTTCGAGGATGGTGACCACTTCTTTCTACGAGTCTCAACTCGATGAGGTCTTTGGAGATTTGGCTGAGGTGGCAAGTAATCTCTGAGATTCATTGAATCTTTTCTAGTCCTCAACATAGTTGGAAGGGTGGCATAACACTTATCTATTCCACCTCAGTTGCACCGGGTGCATGTGGTCTTCCACGTTTCCCATTTGGGGAGATACGTGCATGACCCTACCCACATCATCGACCATGGAGAGATGGACATCGACGGTGGGGTGACTTTTTACAGAGGTTCTAGTAGTGATAGAAGATCAAAAAGAGTGGGTACTTCATGGAAGGTCGATAACTCTTGTGCGCATTCGTTGGCAGTACGAGAACCTCCAGAAGTGTACATGGGAGCAGGAGGCTCAGATGCGTGCTCATTACCCGCACTTGTTCCGTTACAATGAGTTGTGGATTATTGGGACGTATAGCCCTAAGTTGGGGATAACGTAAAGACCCGGACATTCCATGTAATGTTTTTTAATTAAATGGGAATTTTATGAGTCCACGATAGTTGACTTCATGTGATTTTGATTTCCGGTGTGCGCGGAATCAACTATTGATGTTTTTTTTGGGTAAGTTTAGTAAATGTACGGGTGGGTTTTTATAACATTTTAACAGGAGCTCGGAACTGAAATCTGAGGCCACCGTTGAACTCGTAGAGACAATATATTCTTAAGAATACTTTCACCTCGACGACAGGTGGTTGAGGGTGGAAGATATTTTTTTGGGATTTCGGTGGGAATAATAAAATAAAATAAAAACATGTCTTATTTTATTTTTATCTGTTATAACTACCCAAGTAGTAGTTGGAGGTTGGGACCACCACACATTAACCTCCAATGAGAGGTTATGGTGGTGGGACCACCCAAACCTAACCTCTCACAGTGTGGGGACCACCCAAGACTAACCCCCCCTAATTAAAATAGGAAAACCACTCAACTCCCTCATTAATGAGGGATAGTCTCTCTATCCCCTCCATTTATTGAGTCAACTCTTCCTCTCTTTTAATTATACCAACCTCATGTATTAATTAAATGGATACAACTTAATTAATTCTCCCAATTAGAATTCATAAACCAATGACTAAATAGATTTTATAATCTATTATTATTTTCTACCCTTTTCTTTTGTTGGTAAATGAGGAAGGATCTTTTAAGATAAGATCTCTCGCCAACGAAGAAAGAAGAACACTGACAACGAGCAGCTACAACTTCTTCCTTGTAGAAGGACAAGATGTGGGACTTCTTCGACGACTGACCCTCCCTCTTCATCTCCGTCAATGAACCGACACACGAGCATAGGTTTGGAAGTGTGCGGAGAACACGATGAATGACGACAACTATGCCTTCTTCCATGTGCCTCCATCGATGAAAAATTAACAAGGTAGGGGTTTTATTTGAATATGATAATTTTACTTTAATTTCTCCCTTCTAAAGAAAATAATCGTTGTGGATGTTTTTCCTTGTGGGTTGAGAATTTTTTTTCCAGGATGATGTGGGGTGGCATATTGATTTTTCTTCTATCTTATTTTCTTGTTAATTCTATGAAATTCAAGAAAGAATTGATCCACTTGCTACCACCCTAAATGTGGAGGGTGCGGGCCCAACTAACATGGAATGACCCCTCCATTGTTCTTGTTTGTGATGTTTTTCGAATGGCGATGAGGCGATGAGACGACCAATGTGACGAAGGAATCAACCGCACTACCCGTGGCCTCCATAACTCGCACCACTCACCGGCCACGCCGCCTTCCAGCCAAATTGGCCGAGCTGCACCGTTCGTTGGCCGAAATTGCCTTAGACCCGCCGCACCCCAGCCATGATGCACTGGCCATGCCCTCTACCCAACCGAACCAGCCGAACCGGTCCTAGCCACCCCGTCTGCCAGCCTAACTGGCTCCACTGCCATGGGCCGAACCGCGACACCCTCCCAGCCGCCCGTGCCTCCCAGCCAAACCAGCTACTAGCTAATCCGGTCTCCTGTGCCCCTAGGCTGAACCCCGCCCTCACGGTGCCCCGGCTGAGCCGACCTCCTGCACCCCTCAGGGCACCACAACCGAGCCGGCCTCTAGCGCCCCGAACAAGCCCGCATTTAGTGACCCTCACTATGCTTCGGCCGAACTGGCCCGCGCCCTCACGCAGAACCGCAGTAGGTGCACGCCCTCGTAGCCGGTCCGCGCCCTCTCGGCCCTCCGCGGCCTGCTCAGCGGGACCCAGCGGGCAGGGCTGAACCGAATAGGATGGCCCTCATATTGGGCTGGGAAAGACCCAACCGGTCAAGACGGGTCGACCCGAACTGGGCCGGCCTAGACTAGGTCGGGCCAGGTCGGTTCGGCCAGGTCGGACCGGACCCAGGTCCAATACGACCCTTTACCTTCTTTGGCCATATCTTTGGCACTAGGCATCCGTTTGACAATCCGTCAGCGGCCCTGATAATCTTGGAGCATGACAGTCTCTTTGAGTATACCCCAACATTTTGGGGTACAGTTCAGATACGATCAGGTTGGATCATGCATGAATCCAACCGTGCCCCCAGGACTAAGGGACTAATAACTCACAGACTGGGCGTCTGATTGATGCACCGTCTATTGCGTTGAGACCTCTATGATGTGGTGGAACACTGAGATACTTCTTCGTGGGACTTCATGACAGTTGGAGAATAGACTAGTATCTCATGGAGATGATCTTTCCATAGATGAGCATGCAAAGTGTGGGGACCTTGCAGCTGGGTGAGACTTGACGACTGCTGATCGATTGCCTCAGAGTTACTCGACAAGCCCAGTGGGGAGCGCCTGGTTGTGGTGGCATACCCACAGTGGAGGAGCGCCTAGTTGTGATAGTAGACCCGTGGTACACGACATGAGGAGTACCTCTACAGGCTATTAGGGGGAGCTCCAGGTTGTGGTAGTAGACCCACGGTGGGATGTGCCTCTATGTGACACGACAGACCCACGATAATCAATAAAAGGAGTACCTAAATAGTCCAAGGTTAGTTGGAAGTGACATGGTATTGTGGAAGGCCCATTGTACTCGATAGAAGAGGTGTTCTCAAGTAGCCAAGGTTTAGATAATGTGAATAAAAATCTTGGTTGAGTTGAGTCATTAACTTTTATTTTTTTCTCATGATTGAGATGGATCACATGATAACTTAGGTATATGTATGGGCATATACCTATGTAAGGTTATCTGTGGATTTCATACTTTGTGGTTTATCCTTGTTGGATTTTGTGAGACATTGATGGTCTTGGGGTCCCTACTGAGTATCTTTATACACTCCCCTGTACGGGCTATGCCCGCACCTCGTTGTGTTGGATGAAAATGACAGACAATGCTGGCTATGGCTGAGTGTACTAGGACCAGATGGTACCCAGAGGTGGACCATACAGCGTGATATTAAACGGAGGATACAGATGTACCTAGAGTGCTATGGAGGTGATCTGTACCTACCCTTGATGTAGGAATCTCACAGGATGACCCAGTGGTGGTTTTTTTCGTTTCTTTAGCTGTACATTTAGTTTCTTGTACTATATAGTTGGTCTTCTATTTCTGGCCCCTTTCACTTTCACCAAACATAGGTTATATAGTTTTACTTAATGTTTTGTTTCCATCTTGTGCTCTGTTGTGTTATTTTACAGGTTATAAAGGCAATGCCTTCTCTATTTTATGAAATTATGAATTTGTGCTAGTCTCCATCCCCTAACCTATGGAAGGTGGGCTTGGGGTAGTCACGACATGGGCCCTAGGGGACGGGTCATGAAAAAATAATATAAAGTTACTAGGGAGTAATATAATAGATATGGATGAATAATCTAAATCTTATAAACATAAATATTTTTATATAGAACATGGCTTGGAGAATATCAGTGGCTAAAAAACTAAAACTCCATGAGTGTGGAATAATCCAACAATTCATCAAAAAATAAGTTAATAGAATAATACATTTGTTTTAAGAAAATATTCTTATATTTGTGTAATTAAAATTCCATATGAAAGAATACCATAAATATTTATAAATATTTATCAAGAATAATATCATCTATTAACCAATTTCATCCAAAATTTCATCTTTATTCTCCAAAAAATGAGTATGGAAGGTTAATTTTTTATTACTGAAGCAATTCAATAAACTTATAATGGATTGGATAATGAAAAAAAACGATAACAAAAAACTATTCATCCTATCTTTAGTTGTTATTAAATACAAAAATGTTTATGAAAGAACATGATAACTCCCAAAATGGATATACCATCAAATAAAGAAAGACACCTTAATCTCTAATGTTCTACATTAATACCCAATGTTCAACTTACATCAATAAATAAATCACAACACTTAAATTTGTCCAAAATATTCTATATTAATAATGAATCTTGAAAATTGATTACCTAATTTTCAAGACAAATTTTCTATTTATCTTTAAATAAATCATGACCACTCTTAATGTCTCATACAAATTATGAATATTATATAGTTATATAATATCCAAAATATGATAATCATTTTGTTAAATAATATGAATCTTCTTAAAGACACAATAAAAAAATATATATTCTCCTAAAAGACAATTCATCTTTTATTCCCCAAATAAAATCCCATTATATTTTGTTCACCATTCTCCCAAATGTTTCAAAAAACAATAGTAATCATATATATAAATAAAATTAATCTACAATGAAATATCCAAACCTCGGGATATCTATTTAATAAAGCATATATTACCAAATTTTAACGACCCATAATTTCCTAAAATTCATTGACCATATAAATTATAAATTTATCCATTCCCATTAAACATTTTTCCAGAAAATAAAAAGAACCATCTTTCAGAAAAAAATTTTCACGTGGCAATCATAATGGTTAAAAATAAGTCAAATATATATCACACAAAAAATGAATGAAATTATATAAAAACACTACCCCTAAAATTAGGGTGGCCTAATATAAAACAGGTTGAAGGTGTATTATTTTAAAATTATTTGGAAATCATTAGAATGTGACATTGTACAAAAATAAATAATACGAGTACCCTCATGGGACCAATAAGTTTATATAAAATCATTTAATATATTTCCCGCATGTTAAGTATGATTAATAGCTATACAATTTTTCAATAAGTCCTTACATGATCTAATGTTATTAGTAATAAAAAAATTTGTTGCAACCTGACCTAGGATGGATCTACAAACAAAGAATAATCATGGTTATCCTTTTGTAAAAGGATGTTTTAATGCCTATACAGAGGATTTATACAAATAATAGCATTCACATCCACATTAAGAGAAGTACCAGGGTCGAAAAATGAGTTGATTAACACCACCATAGTACCCTATAAATTACTTACCCGTCCACATACAAACATTATTCTAATATTTCAAGACCAATATATGTTTATATTACTTCCATGAATGGGATGATTCTAAAAAACCCAATAACAATGCCCGATAATGGAACATGGAATAGGTTCAGATAGCTCCATAAGGGACTTGAGGTAATGAGTCAATTTGGTTTTTGGAAAATACTACCAAACTCTATGATAAAATATATAACTCTAAAATTCATAATAAGAAACTAGGCTAGTTGTTTATTACACCTCAAACTATTCTATTCCTATCAAATAATCATTCATTGAACAAAAAGGAGAATACATCATAGAAAATATTTACTAGATCCTCTAATTCCAGGAATGCACTAAACCAGTAACTCAATAAAATTAACTAAACTAATAACGAGGATCCAAATATCTCCTATAATATTTCACAAGACTGCTGAACAAAACATTTAAAATAATATATTGAATAATTTTATCTATATAAGAGACAAAATTTTTTAATATTGAACCTAACAAGGATCTTTTCTTTTGTATGTCACTATCAAATGAAAATACATGATTTAAAATACTCCATGTAAGAAATTTATAATTTATTATAAAATATTTACATTAGTTCCTCCTAAACATTCCCTCTACTACCATATTCACATTCACGAAACTAAAAAGGTCTTACAACGTGAAAAAAGAGTCACTTAAGCGAAAAAACTCATAAATTTTCCTCCAGAGAATAAAATATCATCATAATGATTTTTTGGTCACTACTAAGAACATCCGGGATAAAAAGGGGTAATTCATTAAACCCTATTAAGGAAAATTCTAGGAGAGGGAATCTAGAGTTGAAATGCTGGGTTTCAACCCACTTATCGTTATAGAATTTAACATAACCCCTTCTTAAAATTCATCTCATTTTCCCAGTAATATTTGTAAAATTATTATATATGCACCTATAGAAATACTAATACTTCACAGGAACCTGATTAGAAGAAACAATATTATACTTATATTTTTCCTTCATAAAAATTTCCAAATGTATATTCCCTTCTAGAATCACCCATGATTTTTTCTTATAAACAAAATAAATAATCATTCATATTTCACATGTTTATTCTCCCTCATCAACATGCCTCACTACCTAATCTCACCTTTCCTAGTGGTACATTCTCTCACAATGAGTCTCCCAAATCAAGTATCTGAAGACATCATCAATAGATTTGATGAACACATTAGGTTTTTAATTCATGAATATAATAAGAATGGTGATCAAGGATAGTATTTAGTTATTGAGGGAGATCTCGTCACTAGATGATTAAAATTTGTTTTCTATTTATCCATCAATTTGGTAATTCTGTATAATAAAAAGTAAAGAAAAAGGATAATTGATGTTACAATAGATATTTATTGCCCATGTAATTCATATGAATGACTCTTTTAACAATTCAAATCATATCCCTAATTATTTGAATTCTCCATATAAAGATGGCCTTAGGGAAAAAATTCCATTTGAACTATCAATCCTTTTCCACCTCCAATTACAATACTCATTCATGGTTTTATTAAACTCTATAATGGTTCTCATATATCCATTGAATGAGAAAATAATATCATATTATAATAAAAGCTAATGATCTCCAGAAAAAAAGTACAATCCTCTATAGTAAGAATCATTCCCTTCCATAATAGATACATTGAGGTTATAACATAAAGCATCATGAGACATAATAAAAATAATTTGTGAAATAGGATCAAATTTAAATTTATCTCCCACGTAACTAAAAAAATATATTACCCTTAAAAGAAATAAAAAACTATATAGATAAATAGAAATGAGAAACAAGATCGTAAACACCTTGAGAGAAAGCAGATCCCCTCCTTACTCTAAGGATGAAATTTCATTCAACCCTTTCATATGTTTCATCATTATCAACATTAACAATAATATTGGAGACGAAATTATAATAAATAAAGTCATCCATAATCTCTTTATGAATTCTAAGGGCCCCTTAAATGATTCAGTTCTCAATGTACCCACAATGTTCCTCCGAAATAATTTTGTGAAATGAAAAAGAAAGCCCATAATTAATTAAAGTTTTTATGAACATGTATTGAATGATGCATATAGAAATGTAATAAAATTTTCCAATGGAAATAGGATCCTATACTTTAAATTTTTTTAATAATGGTATTATTTTAATCCATTCATCGAAAATAACCCCCACCCCAATGAAAATATATCCAGAACATCAATTAGGATATCATTAATGGTTTCCTATGATTATTTCTATAAACCCCCCAAAATTTTTATCTAGACAAGGAGAACAATAAGGACATGAGAGAAAATAATATTTTCTTATTTGTTATTCCCCATGAATTTTCATTAATTATTTATTATTTTCCTCACCAAATAACCATGGAAATTACTAAATAACTCCCCTCAGTAACTATCCCTTAGGTAGCCATGTCCCATAACTCGAAGTGATAATATCAAGAGTCCATGAAAATGGGCTATAAAAATGTAATAAATTTATTTCAGTTTAGTACAATATTAATTATCATCAGGATTAAATTATAGTATAATTAAAATTATGTTTACTTAATTATTACATGACAAAACAAAGTTTTTTTGTCCCCCCCCCCTTAAGAAAAATCATATGAGATCTCTTCCACATTTCTCATTTAAACATATTATCATCTTTAAATTTAAAACTATATAAAAAATCATGAATACCCTATATGTAGATATTTTAATCATTCGATATTTTATATTCCAATAAAAATGACTCTTTATCTTATTCATAAATTCAACCTATGATCAAAATTTTGAATAATTTCCTCGTATTTAACAATGTCAATCAAATAAAAAAAAATTAATTTTTACATTTCATATGTCATATTTAGAATCATCATCATAAGTAGTAATAGAATAATTTATTTTTAAATAGATATATTCAAGGGTATATTTATTCCATTCCTAAGACTACCCCCCATGACATTTATTTTCTTAATGAATGTACTACATGTATTTAAAACATTGAATTGATAACATGGGATGATCTTTTATCCCCATCAAGTAGTTAACAGAACAATTAATTTATTCCTTTGATGATTATTGCCTTGTGACATACTTTACCACATATAAAACATCTTCAAATTATTTTAATACATTTTCATAGTAATGCCTTTCCACATTAATGAAAAAAAATATAATTAAATAAATTTACATTTATAATCATTATCAAGTGAACCTCTAAGAGGCTCCATTTACATAATATTTTATGCATTATGAAACTCACCTAAGTTCATGTTATTAATAATTACTCTGGAATGTTGGTAAATGATAACTATAAGATTTATCACTATAAATCCTAATCAGTTTGGTTTCTCATTCATAAAACACCTAATTTTATTTCACATCCATTTTTTCTTTTTTCTTATAGATCCCATCGTTTACTCAAAATAAACTCAATCTAGTGTGATAATAATAATAAAATAGAAATATACAATTTGATGTGGTTGATAAACACTATGATCCCCTTATTCATGATATCTCAAAATAATTTTATTCATAAAAAATAATTATTATTCCCCCTAAAATAATAATCATTTTCATATAATACATGTAAATTATTATCAAATAACATCCTGAAAAACTAAATTTATCTAAAAACTCACTTGATACAAACTATAAGGACTCAACCTTATACATTACATTTCTAAATCTGATGCCGATAAAGGTGACCCAACTTTTACCAACCAAAAATTACAATGTCAATAGAGAATATTTCATCACTTACATACCCAATAAACTCTTAGAATAAAATTCAAATTTTACCCAATGATATTTTAGGATTATAGTTTTAGAGAGTTTGATATAATATATTTTATAATAAACGTATAAATTATATGATGGAAGATTCATCTAAAAAAATTATTTCCAACAATATAAGACTATTTTCAAATAAATACAATTTTCATTTCATAAAAATTCATCATGAATATATTATAAACTTCTTATTTTATCTCACTAGTCTATAAACATATTGAAAAAAATTTAAAATCATATATAATCCCACAAATCTCATTAAGGGACATAAAATAAAAAATTAATTAGTCTTATGGAAATCCTAAAATCCCATGAAAGGATTATCTTTGTTTCATTATTATTTTATAATATAAATATTCTATATTCCAAATACACACATAATGTTTTCTCAAAAAACCCATTAAACCCACACAATAAAAATAAAACCACTTTAAGGAATCATAGAGGCTTATATTCATCACTCGTGTAAAACATAACCAGAGCCTAGTAAAATACATGTGAGAAATCCTCTTGTAACTCCCATCATATTTTCAAAAAAGGAAAATAACATCACCCAATACATTTTATTTTCATTTGGTTCCACCCACTGTATAATCTATATAGAGTTAACCCGGAGTTATCTATGTACACCCATCATATAAGCTATATTAGATCCACTCATTAGCTATAATGGGGCTAAAATAATTGTATTATATACATAGGTGTCAACCATAATGTACATGTATCATTCATGAATAAAACATTTTGAATCATTTAACTTTTTAAATAATAATAATCATTGTTATTTCATTACATGATTCACATATTTAAAATAAAAGGGTTCTATCCATATCTATTTAGAGGAATCATAATCCGTCTAGTGGAAGAAAAATAATATTTTCAATTAAAAATACCGATGTTGGATTAAATGTTACATCAATGTTTTTTGCAATGATGAATTTAAAATATAATAAAATATTATTAAAAATATCTTGAGGAAAATAACTTATTCACATTGAAAATTAATTTTAATAACTGAAAAATTAAAAAAAAACTAAGTAACCATTTTTTTTGAAAATAACAATGTAAATATATAAATTAATTCTAAATTGAAAAAAAGTCATGATGTTTGGATAATAACATTATTTTTCAATTTTTAAAAATAAATAATTAGTTTCAATGATTTTAATAAGGGAGTCAAAAGTGTCCCATGTGGAGAACATTAAGAACTTTTCATTTAAAATGTATAATCATAAATTTAATGACCATGGGAAATATATTTATAAATTCATTTATGACTGAAAAAGACATTTTTTAACACATTTTATGAAACATAGATATTTAAGAGAAATATTTAAAATTTAAAAGATGAAACATGATCAATATCACTTACAATAAACTTCCATGATGTTTTATTAATAAAAAACGGATGAGATAGAATTCAAAAATGATAGAATAATTCATAACTAGCGGATAATAAAAAATATTTTATTCATGAAAGTAAGATAGTATAATTCGCACCCCTAGAACCATGAACGTAAATGATTTTGAAAATAATCAAAATTGTAACATAATGCATTTTTTGCTCTGGTAACTTTTTAATAGAAAGCTTCATGAAATAAAAAATAAATTAAACAATTGAATAATATAATGTATCTAGAATTAATGATATAAAATTCAAAATATAATGTGTATAAAAAATATAATATAAATTATATGCATAAGAACAAAACATACATCAATGAGGGAATATTGAGACGAAATCTCATACCTCATGTCAAGAAATTCCTTGTATATCCTTTATGTATTGTATACTAAAATCATATCATTTATTTATTGTCATAATAATGTTTTCATATTTTAATAACTTATTATAAAATCCTTTATTTCCTTCATTTTAATAAAATATTCAGATATTTTACCAGTCATGTTAATGTCGGGTGATTTGAGGATGTTTGATTAATAATTTTCATAATAGATCTGGTATGTTGAACATGGTCAAAGAGTTCAATATTTTATTACCTACTGAATAATAAAAAATTATAATAATATTTTTTATAAATAAATTATACTTTTTATAAACACTTATGAATGATGTTATAAAAAATGATCAATCATAAAATAATGGAGACAGAAGTCTATACTCACGCAAACATAATATTTCTTGTTTATAATGACCATCATAGATATGTGATAAGAATAATTTTATATTTATATAATTATAATAATATAATGTATTTTATATTATTTCATTAAAAAATATTATATATATCATCCATGCGAATTTGTGATGAAAAATGGATCACATCTATTATTTGATGTTATATCCCCCCAAGTATCCATGAACAACAATAGAATATCTTAGATAATGAAATGGAATTAAAATATTTATTTAATTATATATAAATAATGATAAATATTTCATGAATATAATATATAAAATTATATTCCATAATTATTACCATAAATAAATTCTATGATGGAAAAACATAACATCGGTTCGTGGGGTGGTAGTCTTCCAACACAAGAATGACTGATTCCATTCCCATTTGATAGATGATGAAGATGTATATATGTTATTATGTTAACATAATAAAATTACACCATATGGAATATAATTATGATATTATATCATCATGGTTTTTGAATATGTAAAATATGTTGAAGAAGAAATAATAAAAATGATCCTGGTCTCAAATGATACATTTTATTAGGAAAGTACCACTTTATTAGAACAATAAGACATTGAATAATAGTATTATTACAACAATATGTCTTATAGAACAAGGTGATTGATATTAGGAAGTAATTTTTCTTTATAAAGGACAATAAAATATTTTTTAAATTATAATGGAAAGATAAGAATTGATACCCTTTTATCAGAGTATGGAGGGGAATAAATGGAATTTTTCGAAAAATTAAATCCATATAAATTAATATTATATTAAAATATAACACAACATACTTATTTAAAATAAAATATGATTATTTTATGACATAATATTAAATAATAAATATTAAACAAGTTTTTAATTCATTTTTACCCTTGTCTTTTTGTTTGAAACCCTCGTTAACCCTTTTAAATCGTATGATGACAATATGGTATTATTATCATTTATGGTTTATATAAATATATAAATGGAATAAATATACTATGGATGATGTTATAAACAATATAATAATATATTTTTCAAATATAAGATTTTTTGGAAATTTTATTTATTTAATAAAATATTATTTATTTTAAAATATAATTAATATCCATTTTAGAACTACTTATTACCATGACATTAATAAGATCAAGATAATAAGTAAAATTAGATATAAATATTTTAATAGATATAAAATATTTTATTTTAATTTATAAAAATCAGGAATCACATTAATTATATGAAATTATAAGAATTTTAATTTTTCTAATAACATTTATTTATTTTTCCTATTAATTGAATAATTACTGGGTCAACATTGTGCAATAAATTAAGGTAATTATAAAATAACTAAACGTTAAAAAATTGAGTAATAAAAAAAAATATCTTTAAAATTAATATTTATAACACAAAATAACCTATGATTTCTCCATTCTAAAATGATTATAATTCTTTAAATCATTAGTGCGACATATTTTACTTTTCATTAAATAAAATGTAATAAATTTTGAAATAAATTCCAAAGTTTAAAAAGGACATATATTCGACATTTCAAATATTATGCATGATTTATAATCACATTAAATAATTTGGAATGGTGTGGAGACATTTTATTACACTTATCATTTTATTTTTAACCCTTGATTACAGGATTTACCCATTTGCGTGCTAAAAACAATACTAATGTTACTATTAATTTTGAATAAAAATAAAACGGGCCTTTTTACACATATTAGACATCCAGATTACATATATGGAATCTATGTTTAATGACACAAAAAAATACAATTGGAAGAATTAAATATAAAATCTAATTGAGAGAACAAAATGAGAATCAATTTTCTTTAAAAATTGTCTTTAAAAAATATTTTTTTTATACAAAATAAATTTATAAAAAATATTTTTTAAATTATTATTATATTATTTTAAATAAAAATTAACTAATGAAATTTTAATCATAATAAAAAAATATAATTTCACAATGTATCCACTAAAAAAGGAAATAAACATTTTATTAAAATTATAATTATTTATATTTTTTTTAAAGTCAATATTATGAAAAAAAATGTCCAAAAATCATCCAAATAAATTTTTGACATGAAATTATATTTTAATAATAAATTTTCCAAAATTCCATGAAAATAGTTATCATGTAGACTAATGAAACAAAAGAAAACCATTTTTTAAAAATATATTACTATGAAGATAATGAATTTATTAAAATTGAGTTGTTATTTATGAATAATTAATTATTCCATTTTCACCGAGTTTGACAATTATATATTTCAAAATATGGTCAATTATATTAATTATTACCAATTTAAGAGCAATATTATATTGGTCTTATTTATTTAACAGGCATTTTTGGTTCTTTTACGCATGTTGTTGCGTGTCATACCCATTATCATATTTAATTATATTTTTAAAATTATAGGATACTATATATTCTTTATATATAATATAGAAAATAAATATTCACAATAAATGTGGGTTTATTGGAAGAAATTATTAGTGGTGGAACATGAAAAATACACTCATATATATCCAAAGGAAAGAAAGGGATGATAATATATATATTAATTTATGGAATCTATATATATAAAATATCGAATAATTAAAATAGGGTAATAGATAAGTAAATATATGGAATGAGTGGGAATATTAAAGCAATAAATAATTGGGTGGTTTGGGAGTCCCATTACATAAGTTGCTGAATTTCATTACTAGTGCGTCTAACCTCTCTATATATCAAATTCATTTTTTTATATACATTATTCAAAAATATTTTTTTATGTATAATGATTTTTTAATTAAAATTAATTTGAATATTTCATTATTTTATTTTATAATTTATTTGTACATCTTCATCTTTTGGTATTCCATGGAACTTCTCCTAAACTATAAAGGTTTTTTAATCATGATCAAATATGATGTGACAAATTTCAATAAACTATAAAATTTTATAGGATTATATTATTTATCATTTCAGTTGGGAAACTATTTAAATGTTCAATAGATTGTAAAAATAAGTTCCAAACATTCCCAAATATCTCAGCAAAATATTTTTAGAATTTTTACAACACAATGTTCATTTTTATCATATCATTTATATAATAAAAAAATAATCTTTCAATAATAGTTATAATTCCTAAAATTTAACAAAACTCATAAAATCCATTTTCTTGAGTCCTTTTACAGTGATAAAATTTATTTTTAACGTCATACACCTTGGATGTTAAAACATTCCATGATGGGACTAGTGTTATAACAACCTAAATATAGAATGTCTGATTTATATGGTGAAATAATTTATATTATAGTAGAATCATATTCATATTTTTTGGTAAAAAGTAATTTTTTTGATAAGTATATATTTTATGTGGAATGAATTTGGAAATAACAAGGCTGGGTGTTAGAAATAAAAAACATGCATATATCATTATTTTTACTCATTGAATATACACCATTGGGCTAAATAGAATATCCATTTAGTGAGACTAAAGCATTTAATATGTCTTAAAGAGGGTGGGAAATTATTTTTAATGTGTTTGGGAGAAGATTATTGTTTTAAAATTTTATGAGACCGATGTGGAGAGGGGTAGCATTTGTAATTTTGGTGAGTGTAGTTTCGGGAAATAAAGTCTTGAAGATAATTTTTGAAATGTTCTCCAATACTGCCCATCATTCCCCCATTACCTACCATAATGATACATACTTTTTTTGGGGAATATGAAATTTGAACCACATTGGGTTATTTAGTCTTGAATACATATATTTGATATCATATTTAAAGTGTTTTTTAATTTTTACAGTATTTTATTATTTTTTTAAAACATTTCAAAATTTCAACACATGACTAACTCCATCACTTCAATTCCAATAATGGTGTACATCATTAAGATCATTTTCTTAATTCTGAGGAATTTAATTTGTAAATAAAATAAATATTTAGTTTATACTAAAATAATTTTTGACCTTACAAAATTTAATAACCATAAAATAAATACACATGAATTTAAAAAATTAGTTTATTATATTTATACAAATAAACCAATTTTAGAGAAAAAAATTTATTTAAATTTAATAAATTATATAAAAATTTTAATCCATAAAAAATTTAAAGGAAAATACATAAAAATGATTTCAAAAAAGTCAATTGATTTTTTCCCTATGTCAGATATATATTTTATTATATTTTCTAATTTTATTTATTTATATAATTATATAAATTCAATTAAAATATTTTTCATGAGATTCCATAATATTTTTCGTTAATCTAACAAATGGGTTACCGTTCTACATTTTAGGTAACTATTATAAGAAACATAATTTTCACAATAATATAGGTTTTAAACCATTTATACAAGCCTCCAATTTACATAATTAATTAAAAAATTCTATTTATCTAATGGATACAATATACATATTCTGGAATATCAATTATATAAAAATATTTTATTTATTTTTCATACCATCATTCACATTTTTTATTATTCAATTTGACCAAAGTGATCAAAATTATCATATTCAAGTAATCTTATTTTCTTTATTTATTATCCCACTATATAAAAAATAATTAAATTAGGTGTTTTGATATGTAAATATAATTTTATTCATTACATTAATAATGTGTCATTTTTTTATATGCTATGAAATTATTTTACAATACCATATTGCAAAATATCATGGATAATATAAAGGAACATTATATATAACAGTCTTGTATGTTTAATTCTATAAACACACCAACATCAAAAGATCACAATCGAAACTTTATGAAATTATTCATCTATGTAAGGATAAAATAGAACTTCTCTTCATGATGAATCTTTTACTATATTTTGAAAAATATCCATTAGTTGAGTATGGAACTATTTTTATGGATCTCTATTTGATGCATGTATCATATTATAATGGAAAACACACAAAATATAGTTCATTATATATAATAAATAAATAAGGATTACTTATATTAAATATTCCTCATTTTTTGAATATCAACATACATATGAAGAAATAAGTCTCTAATGGATTTATGTGTCAAATTTATTCAATTACAATTTATAGAGTTTTGTTCATTTGGGTGTTTACTTTTACAACTATAGATATTTAGAATATTAGTTAGCAGTGAAATGGTTGTTATAATTCATATATTATATTTGTTTCTATGCTCAAATAATCACTTATACAATTCCTGGTGGAATTGTTCATATTTTCAAAATAGAATGTGACAGATATACCTAATGTTTAGGGAAAATTTTAATTGAATTTGGAAACATCATTTTTGAAATGAATCCTATAAGTTTTTGGTATAAATTATTTAAATGAATTTATATCTCTTCCTATCATAGGAGATATATACCATAATATTTTTTGGATAAATTCTACTGAAAATAACCATAATGAGAAGCAGAATTTCCTATCTTCTAAAATCTTGTAACAACCCTTACTTCATTTCCATATTAAAAAATTAATATAAAGAAACATTATGATGGAAATATATAATGTGACGAGATAAAAAGTAAGATTTTTATTATAAATATACACAATTATACATCTGCGTATCATAAGGACAAATAAAATTATTTTTCAAAATGGATTATAATGATTATAAAAGTTATTTCTACTATTATATATTAAACTAATTTGAAATATGAAATTCAATTTCACTTTATTGAATCAGTGTTTTGTATTATCAACTAATGGGATCCAATTGGTTCCCCACAATTAAAATTTGACAATTATATGACCATATATGTATTCATTTGTAATTTTTTCATCACCAAGATCATAGAGTTAAATATATAAAATAAAAATACCATTTAAGGAAATTTGTTCTCATGAATGTAGCATTAAAATTCATGGAATTGGTAAACTATGAAATTCAATGATAACATGTTTTTTATGTAATTATGTTTCTTAATGACAACATGGTATACTCTCAAAAAGGTGGAAATCATAATAGGGACATTCACATCAGACTAACCATGTTATGAGATCATATTCATTATTTTAATTTCTCTGATTTTACCTTCTACCTGTAATTTTTTTGATTCCATGGGCCTAAAATATTCAAAAATGGAATATCAACCCTCATAAAATGGTTTATTATATGATTTCATAATATCCCCTACAAATAAAAATGACATTAATTTTTATGTGGATGTAAATATTTATTATCACTTCATTGCTTAGGATATCCCATGCCTATGTTCACTAATGATGACCTAAAAATAGATTTTGATTAACTAAATTAGAGACATTTTTTTAGAATACCCCAATAATGTTATGAATCACATTACATTTATAATAAACTTAATATTTCATAATGAGATTTTATTTTTCAATATATAAACTCATTACTATGTAATTTTTTCCTATAAAAAACATGTACTGATTTGGTTATTTTTCGACCATTTCCTATTATGTTAGATTCAAAATACCATTAAGAATAACAATACTACATAATATTGTCATTGAATAGTGACAATTAGGATTCGTATATTATGTTTTATGATAAAGAACAATCGAAAGAGAATGAAAGAGTTATGGCCTCAACCATTTTGATCATTCCCTATTAGGAAAATTTATTAGAGTTTGAAATGGATATTTCATCACTACAATTTCCCATCTATCGAGCCCAACATTAATTCATCAATTAATGTAAGAGAGAAACCATTTATCAGATATTCTAATGACCTTCGCGATCATTTCCCAAAACATGTTTTCTGAACCTCCCAAATAAAATATCATTAGCACTCACCTTACCCATAGGGAATTCACTACTAAAATAAAGGAATTTATAATTTCATAATAATAATATATTTTTTTCTATATTGAAAAAACAATGTTTTTAATTTTTTTATTACTAAATCGTAACTACTTAAATAATGTATTTGATAGAAATTTTTTTTTGATATGATGAAATAAAAATTTCATAGTTCAATCAATGAACTATTTTTTATGAATTAAATAATTATTAAAATAAAATATATTTTGAAAATTAATAATATATATATATATTTATTATATATACATGATAATTTATTTTCATGAAGTAAAATATATTTTTAATAAGTGTTAGAAAACTCTTGTCATCAAAATACCAGTATTTTTCAATAAATGGGTTTTTTGTATTAAAATTGTATTTTCTCATATTTTTAAATCATTTTTCATAATATTAATATATTTTTTAACAAACACATTGAAATTATCAAATGATAAATTTTTTATAATTTTCTCTAAAATTGGATTTATTTGGTAGAAATTAGATATAATATGTATCATGACATCATAAGGTACCAAATGTAGTGTAATATATTCCAGAAAAGGTATCCAAAAAATAATATATATATTACCTTTAATATAAAATGTTTTAAGGATATTTTAATAATAATATAAACCCTTAATTAAAACTCCAAAACCTATATTTTATTTTTTGATTTTAAAAGAAAATATGTATGAACATGACTCCATTTCAAATCATAAAGGTTAATATTTTAATGAGTTCAGTTCATTTCCATAAAAGACAATTATATCCACTCAAAATTTATATAAACCATAGAACTAATACATGGATTTGTTGTTGTTTGGATTAATTTAATTTTTATTTCAGAAAACCTATGTTTGGAAATTAATAAATGATACCCCTCTTTTTTAATATATACCCACCCATACCCTCATTAATAATTAGTAAAAACAATTGGACAATGAACGTAATATTTCCTTAACTATTTAGAGAGCTCACAAGGTTCTACTAAAGAACTAAACAAGATCCTGTAAATCTTTTGTAAACACCCTCTCAAGGTAAGGTATTATCTCCATATCCTATTTATTAAGGAACCCTCCTTATACTATACCTTTTGATTTCTAATTAATATTTTTTGGAATATGTTTCTAAAATTCCCTCTTAGATCCCATATTAATTATATTATATGATAAACTCTTTTAAATCTCAATTACCACTCATACAAATAATTATGTACCATAGTTTTACTACTAAAACTATTCTGTAAATTTTCACACATTTTTATAATGAATACCCATCCCCATATCAACTCTTATGTATTCACCTATATATAAATTTCCTTAAATGATTATGTAATTCCATGTATTTCACCCAAAATACTTACTCATGATATTTAATGTGATAAAATATGACCCAATTTTGAATGAACCATTTGGTGCGCCTATGCATATACATGTTATGAATGTGATAAGTGGTCCTTTTATTATATATCCATAAAATGGATTGGTTAATGTTTATCATATCATTAGATTATATATATAGTTAAAAAGAATTTACCCTAATCACACTATGTTACTTTTTCTTAGTGTATATCCATGGTATATGTTTATGATATCAGGGGCAATTTTTTTCAACCTTCCCATGTCACCTTCATGGTATCTTATTATACAATGCTTTCATATACATGTTTATGATTTAATTCTGTTTTATTTATATTTGATATACTTATTAACAAAAATTTATTACTTTTATTCATATTATTCTTTTAATATTCCCATATTGGGCTTTATAACATACCCATTTCTTAGGTTTTTCCCCATGTTTTCTTGTTCAGTTATAATAGAAAAATTAAATCATAAGGCATGTTAAGGATGTTTTTATTAATTTTTTTGTATCTTTTATTTATTATTTGATGTTATGTACCTAATTTTCCAAATAAACTAGGACCCATGATCAAATAAAGTTTCTTTATGTGTATTTGTTTTTAATAAATTATGCATTAGTGTGTAATAGAAATATTTTTTTTTGTATTTGGTATTAATGAAAATTGTAGTTATTTATGGTAATAATACTTTAAAATAAAGAAATATCCATAGGGATAAAACTATACATAGGAAAACATTAATAATTTTTTGATAACGTAAGCAGTTATTGGTTTACCATAAAATAAATCCATTTTTTGATACAACAAGTGGGTATATATATGACACAATTGTACATAGAGGTCATAACATCGAAATGGGTACTTTGAGTTAGACTTGATAATCACCTGGTGCTTGAAAATGGGAATTGCTTCACACCACATTTGATGCTCAAGTGAGATGTATTTCTATAAATTTATGATCTCCTTGAAACCCATTATTAATTTAAAATAAAATTATAATAAATTTTATTTTAGGAAATAAATAATGGATAACATAGAATGATGACAATAAATTCATATTTTTAGGAATATATGTCAGTTATGAGTAATCTATTTCATGTTCATTATTTCTAATATATGGGTTTAATTGTTTAAAAGTTCTCATCCATTATTTTTACATTTATATTAGTAAATAGTTGAAATTAGGAGGATAATAGTGAACGAAAAATTTCAGGGGAAATTGGATGACTATCTAAATGAGATTCCAAACATGATAGGATAAGGAATCAAAAACTACGTAACTAAACATTCTCAATTCTATAACATTTTTAAAATAAACCTGAATCAATATGAATGAAAAAATACAAATAATAATGAGGAATTTATAATTGAGAACATTATAAAATATAGAACTCGGATATTCTATATATATTTTGATCCCTTAATCAAACTACAATGGATTGACGCCCTTGAAAGGATCTTATTTATCCTTTAGTGATATTATAAAGTTAAGGGTTTGATATATATTTATCATACTGATGGGGAAGCCAATAAGTGGTGGAAATTGATACAAAATTTGTTTCATGATAAAGATATTGAACAAATGGAGTGTAAGGTATTAAAAAAATGTTTTTTGATAAATATTTTACTAATAATCTATGACATAAAATTTAGAGGGACATAATTTGCCTCATGAAAAAGGATGATTAATCAATAATGAATATGAAGAAATAATCAATAGATATGTATGACATGCCTTCAAATTTTTCATTACCTCAGGAATTTAAATTTATTTATTCATTTTGGGGATAAATATCAATCTAAAAAAATACTTATCCATTTGGGATAGTGAAATAAATGAAGAAATTATTCAATGTTCCCTCAATGTCAAAATGGAGATCATCGAATATGATGCTTCCCATGGGGATACGAATTGGAAAATAAGGCTTAATTATGGTTGTATGATGAGGAAATATAATGGATGAATGAATTTTCAAACATATTACTTTTCAAAAGATCATGATGAAGAACCCCGCATGTTTTCTAAAGGTTCTTAGGGAATGATTTAGGTGCTGGAAAAAGGGAACCTATCCAGTGATCGATAGTTGGATAAACACACTATTGTGATGGAAGAATGTAATTTCTGTCTCTGCCCTCAATATATTTTCCAAATTTTTAAATAAATAGAAAAATTAAACTCTGTGAACCAATTCTATTTTCCATGAATTTTTAATTAAAACTATAAAAAATTACCACCAATTCATAGAGAGAAAGGGAGAGTTTATTCCATCACAACTGCTAACATGTATGTAATCAATGAAGTGATTAATATCATGATAGTTATTAATTAAACAATATAGAGAATAATTATTCAATCAATTTCATAACATTATTTCATATCACACATGTAATTTCCAATGATTTTGTGAAATATTTTTTTTCGTATTAATTTAATATTTTAATAAATTTCATTTCATGAAACACTGAAATAATTTTTTCACTGAGTAAAACATTCCATTCGCATAGTAAAATATTGTTGTATGTTACATGAATCACCTAATTGAATTATGTTTAATATAGAAACATGGTTATCATACATTACATGTAATAATGTACTTCCATGATGGCTTACAACACACCCAAGACTGAGTATTTCTAAACTATAATATATTGTTACAAATATTACTATAATGAGATATAACCTAGAATTTATGTTGATGGATATGAATATTATTAACTAA
This sequence comes from Viscum album, assembly GCA_963277665.1. Classification (NCBI taxonomy): domain Eukaryota; kingdom Viridiplantae; phylum Streptophyta; class Magnoliopsida; order Santalales; family Viscaceae; genus Viscum; species Viscum album. The sequence continues at coordinate 1,038,128,596 of OY728143.1, read as the reverse complement.
ACTATGGAAATATGTGGCTTACAAAAATATGTGATGAATTCATAGGATACGATTTAATTAGAAATGAATATTAAAACCGATTGAATATAAAAAATATTATTATGCTCACAAAGCTGCTTTAACAAAATAAATTAAATTAATTCAAATTAGCGAGTAGTATTTATGTAATAAAAGTTATTAATATCAAATAAAATATTTTTGATATTCATTAAACATATTTTATAGACATACTATTAGAACAAACCAAGTTTTATACTTAAAACCTATATTTTTATTAAAACGTTTTTACCATCTTTAATAGATAACCCATTTTTAAAACAATTTTTATGAAATTTATAGATTTATTATGTAAATATAAACTTTAAAATTGGATGATAAAAATTAAAATTTAGTTTGGATATATTCTTGGTATATTTAGCGATTCTTTTATCTTTTAAATAATAGCTAAAAACACTGTATTTTAATTCAAAAAATATTTTTTGTCTAATTTACTTATAAGGGTTAATTTGTTGAATAGGTTATTTAGATAATATTTTTTTTCAATTAATCCAATTTAGATAATTTTAATCATTTTTACATTTAAATTTTATATAAAAACATAGAAATCTTTTGGAGGTTTCACTTTAAAACCCCGTAGTGTATTCACGATTGCAGGATTAATTTTAAATTAATTTTCAGAACATTTGTGATTTAAATTATGAAAATGGATTCCATATTTTTAATAAGAATAATTTATAATGTCTAATATGTTCTTATTTTGTTTTCACCAAAAATATTAGTGATTTTTATTAAAATTAATTACACTGATTAGGAGAAAAATATGTAAACAGTGTACTAAATCATAAATATAAGACCCAAGACGACCTAGAAAAAGAAAAAAACAAACTTTATTTAAATTAATATGACGCTAAAAATAAATATTTTAGTTCTTTTTGTGTGGTATGAATATTTATATGTACAAACATTTGTACACCTAACATGGTTTCAAAAATGCCAATTATACCATTTCCCTTCCCTATAAAAGGACATCACCTCTACCCACTTCCCCACACCTATCAAGCCCCCTGTCTCTCCCAAAATCCAGTGAAATAATCTCCCAAATTCCATACCATCCTATTAGAAGACTTACCTTGGATAGAAGTCAAATCAAGGAATCATTTTCCACAAACCAAAAAGACTTAAATGATTAACACGTAATGTTTCACTCAAGTGATTTTTTTATTTTCATTGTTCACCCCATAAAAATCAAATTATAATATTATTACATAAAAAAAATATCTAAAATTTATAAACAATTTATTATGTAAAATTATTTTAACTACACTTAAAATTAACTCTATCTAATGGGTAATGAACAAATTGTATCTGTGTACAACAAACAATTACCTCACGAAATGATGATTGTTTATTTTTACATTATCTCCTACCGTGGTGGACATTATGATGGAATCTCAATTAATATAATAAATATATTAAATTAATGATGAAATTAAGGTTATTTATTTATTTTTACAATGTAAATAGTTTTTAATTTCCATTTGGGGTAATTATTATAATTTTGATTGAGGAAGTGTAGATTACGACCCCCTCAAAGCGATATGATTCAGTCACACAATACATGGAATGTAATAAGGATGGGTTTACTGAACATGTATGATATATATAAAATTATAATTATACAATAATTATATTAAATTAATATACATATATGTAATTTTATTTCAATCGTTAATATGACAGTAAAAATGGGAATACTGTTCATGCTAACATATGACTTATCGTATCCATGAACTGGTATTATGTTTCATACCACAATATTAAATAGATTATTATAATTAAAATATATATTATATAAAATATATTTTTGTAATTTTTTACATATTATAATCATGATATATGTAAAAGTACAGATGTTATAACAAAATAGGAAACATTCGAAGAACAAAGTGAATATTAATCGAAGTGAAACATTATCATATGATCGTTAAAAAGAGGGTAATATAAGGTGTTACTCAAACCATATATGGTATTATATATAATAACATGATTATATAAAATATTTATAATGATATTATATTTATAATATAATAAGTTTCTATGGCTACTATGAGAGTTATGACATATGGTAAGAGGATTTCATCAAACTTTTTTATTCACATGAGATACATGCAATGATCGCCACTCTTTCTTTTTGTGTGATGTAAGTACTGATCATGATTGTATTTTATGTATCATATACTTAAATTTTTCTTTTTTAATATATCATTTTTATGAAATTTTACTCAATGGTTTTATCTTTCAAATGATACCAAGTCAATAAAAATGTTTTTTCTCGATTTTTTTTCATTGAGACTCATATTTTATTATTCACTTAAACTCTTTTTTGACGTCTATATACTTCCATTTTACATGTTCTATCATCAATATACTTATTTTAATGATATTTTATGTTTCATGTAATTTAATTTTGTTACCTGGATATTATTATCCCATGTTACCATGTAATAAGAATATATCGAGACAATCTCATCGCTTTTGAAGATTTATTATGTTTATGAATCCATTGATGACATCTTATGTTCCATTTCTAAAGACAATAATAAATTTTTTTAACCCTATATTTATTTATGCTATATTTATGTTGTGTTATCATTTTGTACTCTCTGATACAAAAGATAGTAAAGACTGTGTTCTTAATAAATCGTGACATTACCCTCTCCTCGCTCTGAAATCTGTGTTCATTCAAAACAATGTCTTACAAAAGGGGATTACAAGGATATTGTATTAATATAATATGATAATTAAAATATATTTTACAATTTTTTTCTTTTAACACTATTTTAAAATTAATCTACTTATCTCATTGAAAATGTCGAAATTTGTTATCTTTTTTATCGTGAATAAGGTATGTTATTTTTAACTTCTACGACATGTATCAATTTATCCTCCATCAATACATTCATGATTTCATTTCTTGTATAAAGGTTATCTTTTAAGGAAATGGGTTAAAAATATATTTTCATATAAAATTGTTTTTAAAATGAATTCAATATTATTGTAAAAGTTTTCAAGAAAAATGGTTTTCAAAATGTTTTCAAATTTATTTTATATGTATTCAAGAAAATTATCATTCAAAAGGTTTTCAACCTTTATTTACAAGTTTTAAAACAATTTTTATGGAAAAATATTTTCAAAAAGATTTCATGATTTATTTGTATTTTTTAAAATTATATTTAATGAAATTTGTTTTGAAAACATTTTAAAGAAATGCTTATATGTTTTCTAATTATTTTCAACGAAATGATTTTCAAGACACTTTTAACCATTATTTATATGTTTCTATAGTTTTTTCTAAGAGAAATGTGTTTATATTGTTTTGAATGCTATTTTATATGTTTTTATGAAAAATGTTTTTTATATGATATCATGTCTTGTTTTTAATTTTGAAAAGTATTTTCTATAAAAAATGTTTTCAAATAGTTTTATGTATTAAAGGGTCAATTTCATTGAATAAAGGATATTTTTCCCATTAAATGTTTTGAAAGATATTTCAAAATAATTTTCCATCTAAGATGACATCTCTTGATGTTACACATTCCCTTATAGGGAATGATCTAAATGTTCCATTCATATCCTTTCTATGAGTGGGTTATGCTTAATGTCATGGTCTTTATGAAACCCATTTCTCTTTTACAGGTTGTATGTTTTGGAAATCCAGTTCCCTTTCATGATTTATTCTTTTTATTTGATGATTATAAAACATTTATCTCTTTCACAGGTTATGATATGTTTACATTTGTATGATACCCACTAAATTACATGGGTTATGATATGATTGTTTTTCATTTTTTGGCACATGTATGTATTATTTCACTATGAGAAAGGTATAACCTATATCTCTCTCCAATGCAATGGGTAAAGATTTATATCCCATGACATTGACATAATTGGTCATGTGAGAAATTCATATCTATTAAGATGGACATAGGAGCTCATTATGACTACCAAGATAGTATGAGGAGTGAACTCATGGTGCTAAGATGTCCATGGGAGTGAACCATGACTACCATGATGGTATAAGGTGTGAAATAATGCTACTAATATGGCCATGGGATTGAAACATGACTAAAAAATGGTATGGGGGAGTGAACCCATACTACCAAGATAGTCTTGGGAGAAATGCCTTGGATACTATGTAAATCCAATCATATTCTTACGTGATTTCCAAAATTTAATGTTTTATTCCTGTGTTATGTTGTCATGGATTATGTTCTTCATTTCCAAATGATTAATTTATTATAAATATACAATCATCATTATGATCTCTAATATTAATGGTATGTTCATAAAATGTTATGCACATGTTTGATTACATTTTTTTCATGTCATGCTTGCACGTTTTGAATATTTACCCTTACTGAACATCTAACCTCACCCATTTCTAATGTCTCCTTTCACCCTGTTATAATGAATCATTTTAGGTGGAAGTAATAAAGTTGTATATCATTATGTGAGGAGTTGAAGATCATCCACCTGGATAGAATATTTTGGTTCCATGTTATCCAATACCGTAAACTATTACAGTCCCCAGGAATGTATTTTATTAATATACTGAATATTAATCTAAAATGAAGCAATATCCATGTATGTTAATCACAGGTAACTATAGTTGGTATCCAATAAAAGGTTTTTTCAAAATGTGAAAAATACGACGGGAAAACTCTTAATGATATCCATAATTATATTTCCATGAATATGTCAATGAATGTCACTAATGATAAGTATAAGGGTGACTAAACATATTGGAAAATGTCCTGGAATTTCGGTGAAGGATAGAGTGAGTATTTTCCAGTAAATACATCCTTGTCTTAATACTACTGTGGATATGGATCTGAAATAGATGTATATATGTGTAAAAACAACAACATTACATTCTAGATTTACTTGGGGTGATCTGGTACTCACAGACAAGCCTTACTGCACACCTGGATTGACACTCCTTGGGGATATGCATGGGGAATTCATAAACTCTTCATGAATCATAAGGAATTATTTAAATATAAGGTGGCTATTAATAAACTAGTATTATCCCAAGGATTCATATATTGAGCATGGTTTCATGATTTAGATATACTATAAGTAATTCTTTTCAAGACTACGTGGTTTCTTGATTTGAAAAGTAATTCTTACACTGTGATTCTGGATTTAGTTAATGGTGTGAACCGAAGTGAGTGGGATTATTTTTGAATTTGATGGAAGATTTTCTACTGATAATTGAAGTCGGATGATCACCGTAGTGAAATATTTTGTGATAATGACTACTTAGTTTTCATGTAACATGATTACAAATGTTTACCTTAACCAACTATGGAACTGAAAAAGGAAGAGAAACAAGGAGTTCACTGAGAGTTCAGGTAATGGAGACCACAGAAGAAATCAGATGAAGTTTCATTTGTGTTCGGATTAGGTAAATACTCAGCTATGTAAATGTCTTAGAGAGGAAAGAAGATGTTTTGATTATGTTAGAGGAAAAAAATCTTGTGACTACATAGAAAAAAATGAAGGGTTAATTTAATGAAATCATTGTGAATACAAGCCTTTCTAAGACACCATTAAAAATTAAGTGTTTAATGTGTAGATAAAATGGTCATTATGCATCCCAATGTCCCAAGAGGAATGTTCTTAAAATGAAGGTAGGACAAGTTATTGTTTTTTTCTCATAATGAAGAGACTACGAATGAGAAGTAAATGGTATATGATATTCCTCTAGTATTGGAAATATTAAATATAAAAATAATAATTATATTGAGGTTGATAATCTTAATAAATGATTCATATTTCATATTATATGAAATAAGTATTATGTAATGATTTTATGTTGATTGATTAATTGTTTTAAAATAAGGATTAATTATTTACGTATTTATGTTTTGGAATTCAAAGATTATGTTATATGAATCATGAAATATATATGTATTTCAATTAAAAAATTACATTAAGGATTGAAAGGTATATTTTTAATGCTGATGAAGTCTTAGAAATGTTATATTTTGATTAAGGGAGTGTAACCACTAAATAGATCGTGATGTTGAGAAAATTGTGTTTCTCTTGGATAAATAGAAGATTTATTTTGATAAATAATTTTTTTTGAAATGATAATCCAGGAACTGACTACTAAAAAAATTTAAAATGTAATCAGGGATAAATTTTTTGACTTATTGGGTTTAATGAATATATCCAGTAATCAACTGAATAAGGATGCAATCCAATTTTACAAAATTATTTTTGGTAATTAAGGTTATTACCATGTTTCAAAAGAATATATGATGAGTCTATTGAAATGTTTTATATATAACAACCAAGAGATACTTTATGATATAAATGGGAATAATTGGTAAGATGATTTCATGAATCTCTTTATAATGTTTTTTACTTTCATCTTTAACCAGGTTTTTAATGACATCCATTCAAGAAAAGAATAAGTAAAACTTCTAGAGGAAGTGTTTATACCCTGAGTTTATTTTGAAAATCATGGATAAATGGATATTTAGTGATTATAATTATTTCATGGATGTGAATATTATATATTTTAGAAATTATATTTGTTTTTATTTATAAAATAACATCATTTATGTGTGTTGGCGGCCAACCGTGTCTGGCAAGGTCATAGGTCTTGAACCCATGACCAAAAGATGATAATGGTTTCACACCTACCACTGGCCTACACGATGTCCTGATTAATGTATAATTAATTTTTATGTATATAAAATAATGATGAATAAGCAGTGTTAATTTTTATTTTTATATATTAATGCATAGTGACTTAGAAGGGGGAAATAGTTATACTTTCCTTTTATTTATGGGCCCTCAGATCCATTTAAAGTTTATTTTGTGCTTTATTAATCAAAGTCAATTTCTAGACATTCATTCCTTGAGTTAATGGTTGTATTAAAAATTTATCAAAGAAATCCCAATGGATTAAGTTTTAATTAAAGACAAATACAATTTTAGTATATCATTTTATATTCTTGTCCAATAAAAGAATTAAAAAAATGATCGGGTAATGATAAAAATAATTGACCTCATACCTTAATTTTTTCTTAGAACCAATGGCTATATAAAACAACATAGATTTTTTATTTTGAGGCACTCATATTATATTTTCACATTCACCATTTTTTGATTGATGACCTCAATCACCCCTATAAATATTTATTCTTTTCCTCCATGTCCAATATTCACTCCCATCATATGTTCACCTATGTTGAATCCAAGTTATATATAATAGTGGGAAATAGTTATGGTTCCTACATTCCTTTTTAAGGGATGTTTTAGTATTAATTTTTATGATTTTGGGTTTCTATGAATGAAACCTTTGAGTATTTAGCCTTTGATACCCCAACATAATTTTGACGGTTAAATTCATTTTACATAGGTTATATGTAACACCATGATATTTTTGAAATTATTTCTTCGAACAAGATTAATCATTTTATATTATTCATTTCATCAAAAAATGATAATAGTTTTTTACTAAGTCAAACTTTGAATTTACTGATTACTAGATTGGTGTATATTATATTAAACACAGAATTGGCATAAGTTACATGGAAGAACAAGGATTTCATATAATGCACAAAATATTGACAATTCTTAGTGGCTTGTGTAACATGGAAGATCAAGTATTACCAAGATATAATATATTATTAAAAATATTATTATAATAAAATATAACCTATAAGATAAGTTCATGGATATGAATATTATTAAATCCAATATGAAAATATGTGGTTTAAAAAATATAATATGAATTCATTGGATACCAATTTATTATAAATGAATAAGAAAACGGATTGAATATAAATGAACATATAATTACGGTCACAAAGATATGTTAACATAATAAATTAAATTAATTAATATTAGTGAGTATTATTAATGTATTTGATATAATATATAATTAATAAAATATTTATTATATTCATCCAATATAATTGGTAGACATAATATAATTACAAAATCAATTTTATTCTTAAAAAATATATTTTTATTAAGGCATTTTTACCGCCATTACTGGAGAATCCATTTTGAAAAATTTATTTATGGAATTTATAGATTTAATATGTCAAAAAAATTATATTTTTAATATAAAAAAATTTTGTTCAGATAGATTCTTGGAATTTTTATGTAAGCTTTTATTTTATAATTAATAGTTAAAAATACCTATTTTAAATTCAAAACATTTTGTTCATAAAATTTATTTTTATGGTTAAATTATATCATTAATTTGTTTAATAGCTTATTTTGATAATATTTTTATCAATTATCTTATTCAGTTTATTGGAAACAATTTCACATTGAAATTGGACATAATAACTTAGTATTCTGTTGGATGTTTTTTTACTTTAAAAAACCAAAGTGTCATCCTGACAATGAGATTAATTTTAAAATATGTTTTGCCAAAAAATTTATTAGAATCTGGAAAAATTGTTTCCATTCTAAGAATCATCATAATTTAAAATTTATAACAAGGATTTATTTGTTTTTTTATCAAAAATATTACTGAATGTAATTAAAATTAATTACATATATTAATAGAAAAAGAAGGATAATAAAATACGATGCCAAAAATATAAGACCCAAAAGTCATAGAAAACTATCCAACACCGATAATTTTTCCATTATTAGGCAATTAAACTTCCATTATTTAGTTGTTTTAGTTTGTTATGACTTTTTTAGGTATGAATGTGGGTACCCTTAACTTGTTTTCAAAAAATCCAACTATATAATTTCCATTTCCTATAAAAGGCATGCAACTCCACCTAATTCATCACACATTATGAGACCATTGATTCCTGAAAACACTACTAAATTAATATCCCAGATTCCCTCATATTTTCCAAGTATCCTTCACTTCAGCATAAATCCTATCACAGAAGAATTTCTCACTAACCGAACGGATTTACCCAATTAAGAGGTAGCATCTTCTCTCAATTCGATTATAGTATTTTCTTTCTCCACACCCGTAAAAATATCAATTTTCTATTATTATAAAACATCAAAAGTATCCCCAATTTATTGTGATTTTTTACGTAAATTTATATAAATAAACTTACACAAACCTCTATGTAATTGGTAACAAACATACTGTTTCTGTTTAGGACAAACTACAGTCTCAAGAAATAATGATTATTTTGTTTTTCCATTTCCACCTACCATGGTGTCCATTATGAATGAAAATCTGTTTAAATATTTCATAAATTTTATTTATTATTTATTTATTCTTCTGTAATTTATTTACAATATATATCTAATTTTACATTCAATTTTGTGTAGTTATGATAATTTTGTTTGCAGAAATGTTGACTACCAAAACCTCAAAGCAATGTGATTCTTTAATAAACTACATGAAATGTATAAATAATGGGTTAAATGAAAATATATGATATATATAACATTATAATTATACTATAATGATATTATATATATATATATATATATTAAATTTTCATTAATTATTTCAATACAACATTAAAAAATTGATGCATCATTCATGCGTACCTATGGCTTACCGTCTCTATCATCGGTGTAAACCATTTCATACTCATTTATTAAATATATTATTTTAATACAAATGAATTGCCTATACTAGATATTTATATATTTTTATCAATTTTTAATCATGATATAAGTATAACGACCAACAATATAACAAATTAAGAGACATATGAAGAACAAATAGAATATTACCTGAAGTGACCCCTTAACATAAGATCATTAACAAGTCGTTAATATAAGGTTATAATTAAAAAAATTATTGTATTATTTATAAGAATATTATTATAAAAAATATTAATAATAAACTTATATTAATTATATAAGAATCTTGTATGAGTACTAAGAGATTCAATATGCATGGTAAGGGGATTTCATCTCATTATTTATTCCTCTGATATACATGCTCTGTTTGCCACTCTTTCTTTTTTTATGGTGTAATAAATGACCATGACTGTATTATATATATATTATTCCTAAATTTATGGTTATTAGAATAACATTTCTTATTAAATTTTATTCATGGGGTTTATGTTTAAAAAGTTACCATGTTGGTAAAATAATATTGTCTCGATTTCCCTTCACTGAGACTCGTGTTTTGTTATGCAACGAAGTTATTTTTTTGAGGTGTATATAAATCCATTTTACATATCTTATTATGAATATCCTTATTTTAATGATATTTTAAGTATAATTTCATTTTATTTTATTACATGGAGCGTATGATCTCATGTGACAAGGTTATAATATTTTAATAAGACAATCTCATAACTTTTCGATATTGTTTAAATCTATGCATACATTCATGAATTCATATGTTACATCACTAAAGAAAGTAATGAATTTTATTATACACTAATTATTAATTATATTTTAATGTAGTGGTACTATTTTATATAGTTTTTTCAATAATATAGTTTATAAGTTATTTTTAATAAATCTCAAATTTACCTTTTCTCTGGTTAGAAATCTATATTCTTTCACAACCATGTTTTTTAAAAATAGTTTCCAATATTTTTCTAATAAATTAATATGATAATTGAAAAACATTAATACCATTGATACCTTTTACCAATTTTTTTAAAGAATTATTCTAGTCATTATCTGAATGAGTTAATTTTCTATAGTTTTTACCATGAAAAATGAATGTTCTTTTTTTCCTCATACCCAATGTTCAGATTCATCTACTTTCAATCCTATGGGGAATTATTATCATGTTTAACTGTTAATTCTTTTAATAAATTTATTTTAAAATATAATTTCAATGAAAAAAATTTTCAAAATGATTTTTTGCTTATTTTAAACGTTTACAAGAAAAATGGTTTTCATAATTTTTTCAAAGGTCTTTTACATGTTTTAATGGAAAATGGGATTCAAATATTTTAAAATTTTATTTATATGTTTTCAATGAATTTTAATGGAAAAAGGATTTATTAATTTTTCTCAATATTTTTTTATATGTTTTCACATTATTTCCAAGGAAAATAGTTTTGAATATTTTTTCAAGAACTATTTATAATTTCTCAATCTATGTTCAATGAAATTATTTTAAAAAATTCCATCAACATTTAATTATATGTTTTCAAAGTGTAATTTAAGAAAAATGGTTTCAATTATTTTTTGAATATTATATTATACATTTTCCAGGAAAATGGATATCAAATGATTTGATACCTTTTTTAAAATTTACAAAGTTATTTTCTATGAAAATGATTATTAAATGGTTTTTTGTATTAAAGAGGGATTTTCAAAGAAGAAAGGATATTTTCGTCAAGACATGGTTTGAATGATATTTCAAAATTATTTTCCCTATAAGATGACAACCATTGTTGTAACTCAGTCCCTTATAGGAATTGATCTAACTGTTCCATTAATTTCATTTATATGAATGATTTATGCATAAGGTCAGGGTAGTTTAGAAAACCATATTTATTTTATAGGTTATATGTTCTTGAAATACATTTTTATTTCCTGAGTTCTTAATTTTCTATCAGGATTATAAAACATGTATCTATTCCTCATGTTATGATATGTATACATGTTTATTATACCCAATTAACTGAATGTGGTAGTATATGATTGCTTATGATTTTTTGGAACATATATATACAATTTCACTATGAGACAATTTTGACCCATATCTCCCTCCATTGAATTAGTTAATGATTTATATCTCATTAGATAGACTATGATGGTATTGGGAGTAAACCTTGACTACTAAATTTCTATGGGAGTGATCCACAACCACCCAGATGGTATAAGGAGTAAACTCATGCTACTAATATGTACATGGGAGTGAACCATTAATAACAAGATGGTATGAGAAGTGAACTCATGCCACAAAGATGGAAATTAGAGCGAACTAAGACTACCAAGATGGTATTTTTAGTGAACCCATAATACCAGGATGGTCTTGGTAGAAATCCTTATATACTATAGAAATCATATTATTTTCTTATGTTTTTTCCACAATTCCATGTTTTATTCCAATTTTATGATTTCATGGATTATGTTTTTCATTTCATTATGATTCATGTTCTATAAATTTCCAATTATTATTATGTTTTCTAATATGTTGGATATGATCTTGAAATGTTATGCTCAATTTCAATACCCTTATTTGATGTTATAAATACTCATATCTTTTATTTACCAGTAATAAGCATCTCAGCTCATCCAATTCTTATGTTTACTTTCCCTAGGTTATGAGTAAAGGCTTTAGGTAAACGAAATGAAGGTGGATATCATTATGGGATATGTATAGGATCATCCACTAGGATAAAAGATTTTGTTTCCAAGTTTCCAGAGACACCACACTATTATGTTCCATATGCATGTTTTTTTGTAATTTACCAAATATTAATCTATAATGATGTAATATCCATGTATTTAAATAATTTAATTCCACAACACATTTTTAGTAGAATTATTCAAATATCATCAAAAATCATGGAAGTTGAGCTATCCGTGAAAATGTAAAATGTAGATATTATTTCATATTAAGTACATAACTCTTTCCCATAAGAGATTTTGTGGGTCAAAATTCCCATAAAAAACCCTTGTGTTATTTCATTTCATATAATTTTTTTTCAATTATTCATATATATTTGCTTTACATTCATATATTCAACAATAATTTCCAAGATAAGGAAATATTCCATCGTATCGTGAATCGTCCTCTTATTCTAAACAAGTGCACGGAGGTTGATGAATCTTCTTTTGAATCATCACCTCAAGGGTGGTTTTTATTTTCTGAAGATATATAATATCTTGGTAAAATAATCGGGGCTAAATAAAAAAATTTCATTTATAAAGTTCCAATTAGGAGGTAATACACTTATGTGTTTCTATATTAATTGTCTATTACTCCTCGTATATGATAGGTTGAATTCAAAATTGATCATATACCTTGGTTTCTTTCAATATAAAATAATGCTTTTTTAATTGATATTGATAGGAATTATGAGATTATGAATCAAATATATGAGAATATGGAGAATGGTTTATATTAATAAGTGCTTATCCATGGGGTTAACTAGTCATCATCATCAAGAAAAAAGATTGGTAAATGTTACATTACAATGATTATCATTACCTAAATATGGTCACAATAATGAAAAAGTATCATTAACCATGGATTTATGTCATGATATATTATCTATATAGAGTTGAGTATTTGTCTAAGGTAGATCTTCGACCCAGAGATTATCAGTAAAATGAAAAGAAGGTGGATATCCTAAAGACTTCTTTTTTATACATGGTATAAGCACTGCAACTTCATAGTTATTCACTATGGAATAACTAATCATACGGTAATCATCTTGGACATAATTAATAGTTTATTTATGAAACACCCTGATAAATTTGTGGTAGTCATTATAGGTCAAAATCATATCTACTAAAAAAAGGACTACCATGGGAATAATTTGAATTTCATATGAATGAATATGTGAAGGGGAAATATCATTGTAAAGTATTGTAAATAATAGTTTTGGATAGAGTAAGTAAATTTTGTAGGTAATGTTACCCCCAATAGAGGGATATATATGGACCCTTCAATATCAAAGGCAATGGATGTAAGGTCAAGACCAACATCTGTTATAGAAATCTGTAGTTTCTTTGTATTAACAAGTTATTATCCTCGAATTGTGATAAATATTTAAAAATTTCCATGACCACTAACCAAGACAACTCATGAGGGAAAGTTTATTTTCTTGATTCATTAATGTGAGTAAATCCTTAAAGAGTTTAAAAGATGGAAGATACAAAATATTTTTCTCAAATTACACACCTTTGGCGAATGATTTTTTATTTACAGTGATGAAACCAAAAAATTCATGGGTAATACTCTTATGAATGATGAAAAATTGATGTGTTATTTTTCACGAAAACTAATGATTCATGAGAAGAACCACCTATATCATGATCTGTAATTTGATTTATATATCATCTCATTAAGTATTTGTAGGTATTATCTCCAGATAGAAAGGTGGTTCATATATGTGAATAATAAATAGATCATATATATATTCAGACAAAAAGATATTTATATTCCCTAATAATGGTGGTTAAATTTGATAAAGTATTATTTTATTTTAATCAAGTTTCATCCTTATAAGGATGAAATGTACCAGATGCACTTGGTAGAAATGATACTGCATACTTATCAATGTTTTGGATTGCAAGGGTTTCAATAAACATGGACATGAATAGTATGAGAATGAAAATCATAAATGTATCTACATTGAAAATTTCTCAAATAAATAATCATCCATATATTAATTGGGGGATCATCGAGTCCTAAAAATATGATTAGGGTCTAGAGAAAAACATAGATAATGCTTCGGAGATCTACACTTCTAATGATGATGTTATATGGTTTAAAACCTAAATATACTTCACTTCAAAAAAATATGGATTGAACTTCTAGTTTATTTTCATTTCTCGTCAATCTTTACCAATTCAATAATTAAAAATATGTATATAGATTTGAAACAAAATTTCTGGTGGGATAACATATAGAGAGTGGTTGTGGAATTAATATCTCGATGATTGGTATAAATTCAAGTCAAGTATGAATTAATAAATTATAATTATATAATGAAAACATTTATCATAATATTATTAAAATGGGATAACATAACCATGAATATCATCATAGTACTCCCTACGACACCAAAATGAAATAAATCCATCTTGGTGGTTGATTATCGCCATAAAAGTATGTGTATATCATTGCAATCAAGGAAAATGTCTCTCTTGACCAACAATATAATATATGAATAGTGGATGTGGTATGACCGTATGGAGTGACAATATCTATTTTATTTGATCAATATTTGAATATTACCTCAATGTGTTGGATATGGCTTCATAATGAATTGGATACATAACTATGATTCATAATATCATATCTATAAGGCCGTAGCCTTAAACCTTACTTAATATTGAGTTATTACAAGATTACGCATTGAGGATCTTTTCAGGTTTAGATTATTAGAAAATTAGATCATAAAACTTGCATTACATTCCACATTTAAACAAAGTGGTTACATAAAAGATAGTATTCATTTTTTCCATCAATGGAAACATATTTAAAACAAAACATGGATTCTTTCTTGACACTTCCTTGACACTATCATCATATCATGTACCCTTCCCTTGACCTGTGAAAAACATTTCAAAAACTTGGGATGAGCATAAAAAGCTCAACAAGGGATATAAAAATATGGAAAGGAAACATGAGTACATGTATACATAAGAATGAAATCATACTTTACCCATAAAACATAAGAACTTTAACATAACTCATAAAATCATGAATAAATCATAGAAATCATAAGACATAATGGTAACTTGAGGCATTCATAACATTCTTACGTTGGGAGTAACCCTCTTGGTTACGTTTGGAATAAACACCACATTATATTCCCTAAATCTCTTCGGAGAAACCTTAACGTTTCACTCCGTCATGTTTCCCAATGCATTGAAGAGATTTGTCGAGCTCACCCGACCTCAGTTTATCATGGAACAAACCGTCTTCATAACAATGCCCAAGAACCCTAACATAATCATATCACATAAAACATGCATAAAGGAAACATAACATTTCTACATTTCAATAATAAGAAATCAATAAAACACATTGATATAAAAACATTATGAAAACCATTTTCAATACCAAAAGAAAAGAAAAGTAAAACATGGTATTTATTTTTCTTTTAAAAAGAAGGTATGGCTTTTAGAGGAAGCCGAAACTCAAATAATGGTCACGGCGGCGGAGAA
The DNA here is from genome assembly GCA_963277665.1 of Viscum album. Taxonomy (NCBI): domain Eukaryota; kingdom Viridiplantae; phylum Streptophyta; class Magnoliopsida; order Santalales; family Viscaceae; genus Viscum; species Viscum album. Next base: position 1,038,112,756 of record OY728143.1, on the reverse strand, counting down.
GTCATTGTCGCCGCATACGTACGACAAAAACATTCCCTTTTGTCTTTTAGTAAAACGCTTCGTATAAAGAAGATTTCTTACGGATAAACATAAAAGTCAAAGGGGTTTATACACCGTATAAAATAAGGTTGTGTATAAATCAAAATATGTCTCAATGAATGGAGATTGAGACAATGTCCCATACAAAGACGGTATCCTTGGATTAAGGATAAATCAATTAAATAATTATCTGTGACAAACTAATACACCATATATAAGTGGATATTAAGTGTAAAAAAATCAGAGGACATTTACAAATATTCATAGTATGACATATTCAAGGAGTACAATTTTATCCCAAAGAATCAAAATTTGGTTAAGAAGTTCCTTTTCAAAAATTCGACAGCCTAACGACGTCACTTCAAAATTCAGAAAAAGAGTTGATGAGAGATAAAAAGGGTATCTCATCACTTGGACATAAAATTTACATCAATAAGGATATATAATAACATATCCCAACATAATAGTATGTGAATTAAAAGACATAACAAAAGAAGCCTTTCAAAAAGAGGAGGGTGAAAGGTTCCCTTACCGACTTGGGTAACTTTCGAAACATACACCCTGTGAAATAAGGACAATAAAACATTGATGTAAATACTCATAAATGTAAGTATATTATACAATAAGTAAAATAATGGGATGTACATACAACACTCAAAGGAAATTGTGCCAAATGTAGCATAAATCTGATGGGAATAAAAGTGAGATGAAAAATATCTTACGAAAACTCGGCAGCATAATGGCGCCACATAAAACTTCGAAAATGGATTGATGAGAGGAAATAGGTTCTCTCATCATATCAACATAAATTTTACAGAAAGAGGAATATAAAATAACATCCCCTAACATAACAAAGAGGAGATTAAAAGAAGTGACATAAAAAAGTGTACTTAAAAAGAAAGAGAGAGGTTGGATCTCTTACGAAAATTTGGTAGCCTAACGGCGCCACTCAAAACTTATAAAATGGATTTATGAGAGAGAATAGGCTCTCTCATAATATGAACATAAAAATTACAGTAAGTGTAATATAAAAGAATATCCCAATAACAATAAAGATGTGCTTTAAAAGGAATGACATAAAAGAGTGTACTTTAAAAAGAAAGAGAGGAGTAGGATCCCTTACCTCAAGTCCAACATGTCTTGTTCGTTTCTTTATATTCCTGAATAATAAACTTTGGTTAATTTATAATTTCTTAAGGACCTCCTATATATATTATTATTCAGGTCATATCACATATTTTAATTTTATAATAATTGGTTAATAATATGAGTTCATATCAGACGTTTTTGTCGATGTTTGGTACATGAGTCAAAAATGAACTTGTTTGAAAAATGATTGTCCATGTAGTTATATGTAAATAATTTACAGAATATTATTAATGATTAAAATATAATATATATCCAGTACATATTAATTTTATACTATTCCATATCATTTGGAGATAAAAAATGAAAAGCACCGTTCATGGAGACGGTAGGCCGTATATACTCATGAACGCTACTTTCATTTTTTTCTCTGTCATATTAATGTAATTAAAAAAAAATGAGATATATATATATGTTATAATTCCAGAATGATATCCATAATTTATATGTAATATATTACATATATATCCATTATATATATGTACTTATAATAGTACATAACATTTTTAGATAAGAAATGAAATGTACCGTTCATGGAGACGGTAAGCCGTACGTACGCATGAACACTACTTTCATTTCTATTTCATATTTAATGGAATTAAAACATAATGATATATAATAGTATTTTAATTCCAGTATGGTATCATATAATATCATTAAATATATCCTTTATACGTACCACATATGGTATTAACGAATCAAATCACATTGAGGGGGCGGTAGTCCGCACTTCTTTAAATGAAGATATCGCATTTATCCATAATGGAAACCATTAAGGTATGCCATAAATGAAAAATAAAGAAGATTAAGTAAAAAATAAACATACTATATATCATATATAAATATACTATCATCTTAATGGCCAACTTTGAAGTTGTTAGATGAATGTTGAACAATCATCATTTCGTGAGGCAGAAATTCGCCAACCAGAGAAACAATATGTTCTTTAACCATTAGATGAAGTTGTGAGTAAGTTTAGCTCGAATAACTCTTATAACAACATCCTAGTATATTGAAGATACTGGAGTTGTTACAAAATAATTGAATAAAAAGTGTTTAGGGGGTTGGAGAAGCAAAATAAAACAAAAGGACATAAGTGAAGACATTACCTTAAAATCGGGTAACTCCCTTTGGTTTGAGCTCAAAGGCTTCCTTGGGAAGACTTCTGCCCAAAGTGAGGCTTCAAGGAGTTATAGAGGGATGTGGAGAGACACAATGGGCAGGGTTTGGCTGATCCAAAGGCTTTGGAAGTGTGGGTATGGAGGTAGAGGTGGGGGCCTTTTATAAGAGGAGAGGAGGGGCACTCTTGGAAAGTAAAGAAATGTTAGTTTATTTTAGAATGAGTTTCGGATTTTAATGGTACCAAATTGATGTGTTTCTAGGATAAGGGGATAAGGGTTATAAATCCACCCATCCAACTGGTTTTTTATATGTTTAGGTCTTAGATTTTACATTATCTTTCCATTTTATTTAAATCGTTAAATAATGAGGTCATCGCAGCATCATCATGATGTCATAAATAATTTAATTTATATAATGTCTAAAAATTATTAAAAAAATACTATGATGTAGGAAATCGTTTTAGCTTTTCAATTACTATTTATAGTCTAAGAGATAATTTATTTAGACAAAATTAAAAAAATTTCACTCAGGTCATACATTCTTTGTTATATTTCTCATTCTTTAAAAATAAAAAGATAAAAAGTCACTTTCTCACAAATGTGATTCCATGGGGCCTCCAAGTTTGGAACAAGGAATCCCATGGTCGGCCATGAGACAACCAGTAGCCTTAGGACACATTTTGTGTTCATTTTTTATTATTATGATATTATTTTATTATCTTTAACTAACGGATTACTCCTTTATCAAGATAATTAATGATAATTACCGTCGTTACTATCCATAAAGTACAAAAACAAAACAGTCTTAATTACATAATTTGGACCTTATGATTCCAAATATGTAATCCATTTTACCAAATTCCAAACACATAAATTGAAATAATTAATTTAAAAATAATTTCCGTTGTCAAAACAAATAGTGGGTTTTTTAGAAACAATATTTATGAAAAGTTTGGCACTTGTTTATGCCTAATTCCAAAGTGAAATTAATACCAATTACATTCATTGGATTACATCGTAAAAATCTATTCTAATTACACTTTAAAAAAATTTAAAAAGATAATATAACTATATAATAAAATTATATGAAAAAGAAGTTTTGATATAAAATTCAATATTTTTCACTATTCATTGAAAAATGAACATTGTCAGAATAATACAAAAAAATAACCCAAGGTAAATTTCAATGTCCCAATCATAAAGAATATGTTTATTTTGAAAAATAGAGCTTATAAAATTGTCAAAAGTTTTATTTAAAAAATGGTTTTCCATCAAAATGCAGTAAAATAATCTTTTAAAAATATTAGTGTATTCAATGCTTAAGATTGGATTCCTTTGCATTTTAAGCCTCTAACATTTATTGTAAAAAGTAAAAATATTTTAAAAACATATATAATCATTTTTTAGTTAGTTTTGTTCATTCCCCCCATTACAACGGCTAGGCATTAATAACCATTTAAAATAATATTATTATAGTGCAACGTAAGATTTCAAAGGAACTCGTTGTCGTGTATTGGGTACGCCATCGAGCATAGAGTTACTTTAAAGTAATGTTAATATTTTTTTTCCACAAATAGGGATAAATATAAAAATGTCATATTCTTTATTTACCTGGGGTGTTACATCCTTCCCCCCTTTTGGGAATTGCGTCCTCGCAATTTCAAAATTGGGCTTGCAAACTCCATTGAAAGTCCCACATCAGAAAAGGAGGAAATTAAACAATCACATTAAAAGAATGAAAGTGGAGTAAAAAGGTCTCCCGAGTTAACCCATACTAGGATTCCATGTTTGAAAATATGGACATGGAGGAAATAACAAAGGGTCATGTTCTGATGGAGAGTGATAGTAAACATGTCTTGGAGAAAGTTAACCACAAGAAAATCACAAACATGTGATGGATTAAATGGTATTCGATTCCTCCGTATGAAAAGTTAATAGACAACATTTTTTGTTTTAAGTTACTTTTTATTGAGGAATTTGTTCCTAAGGAAACATAATCAATTATCATGTTGACTTTCATCTTTTATTAGATTCCTTACACAAACTCATATTTTCTCCAAAAGATGAGTATTTAGGAAGACTTGTTCACATTAAGAGTACTATAATCAACTTCTAGAGACTCACCTAATCCACAAAAGAGAACTATATACTTCCCATGTCATTAGACTTTAATGAAAACCAATACCAAAAAGGTTAGTACAAGATCAGATAATCCAGAAAAGGATAACCCTTTATAAAAAGAAAATCTATTCTTAATCTCCAAAATTTTTCCAACAAACACCAAAGTTAAATGAGGACCATTCGATAAACAATTTGTCCATAAAATTCTTCAAAGTAAACCAAACTAAGATTGAAACCCAAATATTTGAAGGATTTAGTCACATAGTCTTCCAAGTTAAATCGTAACATTTATCTCCAAACAACATCAGTTGCTCTTAAAGTCTCTTATTGAAAAGTAATTAACCTAATCACATATCCTCCATGGTAGGTTAATATATCTCCATAGAAAACCCAAAATCAAATTACTCTTAATTCATAAAATCATCTAACTAAAAGCAATCAGTCAAACTAACCAAGGACTTCACGTAGTCCAGTGGTAGGCGATAAATACTAGTTGCACATTGGTTGTGGGTTCGATTCCCGCAGCTTTGTCCGACGCGACGGGTTGTCACACGTTCTGCGTGTTTTCCATTTTCCAAAACTATATAATTCTCAAATCATTCCCCAAAAAGAGATAAAATCATCAAAAATAACCATAACATAATTTAACCTCGATTTTACCTCATGCCTTTCACTTCCATCATAACATATAGTAACCAATAATTACCTCAAAAGTAAGGATCATATAAACCCAAATGGTTCTTTATAACTATGTCCACAAAAGAACAAATAACTATTCCTTGAATAAAATTTTCATATATTAAACATCAGGGTTACACATAATATAAAAAGTCTTCTAATGTAACCCCATCATCAAAAGTGACTTAATACTCTTAAGAATTTCACCATAACTCTTGAAGCCCTTATATGTTGACATCTTACTCATTCAATATTCTTCATGATCCATTAACCATTCCTTTCCAACTTATTCTGAAATACTTCTTTCCTACAAACAAAATCATGAATCATATCCTAAGATTCCAAAACAAGAAAACAATAGTCATGAAATAATCAATACCATTGATTGGTCATTTTCAGTTTCTTCATCCTCAATCGTAATGGCATTAGGTATTGGTAAACAAACATGTGTACGATCTTGGTGATCCCATTCACGAAACTTCTTCATTGGACATGTGTTTGCATAATGACCATGCACACCACATTTAAAACATTCAATTGATCCCTCAGAAAGAACTTCTTTCCCTTTCCTCGAGTCAAATGGATGCTTCCTTTTTCCATGGTAGGTTCTTGCTTTATGACCTTCATTTCCACATCTATAGCATATTTCTGTCCCTTTGAAACATTTTCCTAGGTGTTTCTTTCCACATTTTTGACACATAAGTTTTTGAACACACTTACCTTTATGATTATTACATGTAGTTCCGTAGAGATTTGTTTCTCACATATATGATGCCTTAGAGAAATCACCAAGGTTTAGGAGGTCAATCATGACTCCAGATAGTTGGTTGATGATAATCACAAGATTTCTCATTGCAGCTCCCATATCATTCAGTTTCTTGCTCAAAAAACTGTCACAGTTTCCTTTACATCCACTGTTACTTTGGTTCCTGCTAGATCCATCCATTTACTAAAACCAAAAAGGTCAGTGTGAGTATATCAAAAAAATCATCATGTAAGAATGAATTAGATAAAAACTAAGATATACTTACTCATACACTTTATCTAAAACTATGACTCTTTCTGAAATCCTAACCATTATGGTAATGTCACTTATGCTTAAAGAATACCCTAACCTCTAAAGTTATCTAAACTGACCGCTGATACCAACTATAAGGCCCCAGCCTTAAACCTTACTTAATCTTGAGTTATTACAAGATTACACATTGAGGATATTTTCAGGTTTAGAGTTTTAGAAAATTAGATAATAAAACTTGCATTACATTCCACATTTAAACAAAGTGGTTACATAAAAGATAGTATTAATTTTCCCCATCAACGGAAACATATTTAAAATAAAACATGGATTCTTTCTTGAAACTTTCTTGACACTATCATCATATCATGTACCATTCCCTTGACCTGTGGAAAACATTTCAAAAACTTGGGATGAGCATAAAAAGCTCAGTATGGGATATAAAAATATGGAAAGGATACATGAGTACATGTATATATAAGAATGAAATCATACTTTACCCATAAAACATAAGAACTTTTACATACCTCATAAAATCATGAATAAATCATTGAAATCATAAGACATAATGGTAACTTGGGGAATTCATAACATTCTTACGTAGGGAGTAACCCTCTTGGTTACGTTTGGAATAACCACCACAATATATTCCCTAAATCTCTTTGGAGAAACCTTAACGTTTCACTCCTTCGCGTTACCCAATGCATTGGAGAGCTATATGGGGCCCACCCGCCCTTAGTTTATCATGGAATAACCCATCTTCATAACAATGCCCAAGAACCATAACATAATCATATAACATAAAACATGCATAAAGGAAACATAACATTTCCACATTTCAATAACAAGATATCAATAAAACATATTGATATAAAAACATTATGAAAACCATTTTCAATACCAAAATAAAAGAAAAGTAAAACAAGGTATTTATTTTTCTCTTAAAAAGAAGGTATGGCTTGTAGAGGAAGCCGAACCCCAAATAATGGTCACGGCGGCGGAGAAGTCATTGTCGACGCATACGTACGACAAAAACATTCCCTTTTGTCATTTAGTAAAACGCTTCTTATAAAGAAGATTCCTTTCGGATAAACGTAAAAGTAAAAGGGGTTTATACACCGTATAAAAGAAGGTTGTGTATAATAAAATATATGCTTCAATGAATAGAGATTGAGATGAAGTCCCATACAAATACGGTATCCTTGGATTAAGGATAAATAAATTACATAATTATGTGTGACAAACTAATACACCATATATAAGTGGATATTAAGTGTAAAAAAATCAGAGGACATTCACACATATTCATAGTATGACATATTCAAGGAGTACAAGTTTATCCCAGAGAATCAAAATTGGGTTAAGAAGTTCCTTTGCAAAAATTCGACAGCCTTACGACATCACTTCAAAATTTAGAAAAAGAGTTGATGAGAGATAAAAAGGGGATATCATCACTTGGACATAAAATTTAAATCAATAAGGATATAGAAGAACATATCCCAACATAATTTTATGTGAATTAAAAGACATAACAAAAGAAGTCTTTTAAAAAGAGGACGGTGAAAGGTTCCCTTACTGACTTGGGTAACTTTCGAAACATACACCCCGTGAAAGAAGGACAATACAAAATTGATGTAAATACTCATAAATGTAAGTATATTACAGAATGAGTAAAATAATGGGCAGTACATACACCACTCAAAGGAAATTCTGGCAAATGTAGCATAAATCTGACGGGAATAAAAGCGAGATGAAAAATCTCTTACCAAAACTCAGCAGCCTAACGACGCCACTTAAAACTTCCAAAATGGATTGATGAGAGGAAATAGGGTCTCTCATCATATCAACATAATGTTTAAAGAAAGATGAATATAAAAGAACATCCCCCAACATAACAAATAGGAGCTTAAAATAAGTGACATAAAGGAGAGTACTTAAAAAGAAAGAGAGAGGTTGGATCTCTTACGAAAATTCGGCAGCCTAACGACGCCACTCAAAACTTCCAAAATGGATTGATGAGAGAAAATATGGTCTCTCATCATATGAACATAAAAATTACAGTAATAGTAATATAAAATAATATCCCAATAACAAGAAAGATGAGCTTTAAACGGAATGACATAAAAGAGTGTACTTTAAAAAGAAAGAGAGGAGTAGGATCCCTTACCTCAAGTCCAACTTGTCTTGTTCGTTTATTTATATTCCTGAATAATAAACTTTGGTCAATTTATAATTGCTTAAGGACCACCTATAAATATTATTGTCAGTTCATATCACATATTTTAATGTTATAATAATTGGTTAATAATATGAGTTCATATCAGACGTTTTTGTCGATGTTTGGTACATGAGTCAAAAATGAACTTGTTTGAAAAATGATTGTCCATGTAGTTATATGTAAATAATTTCCAGAATAGTATTAATGATAAAAATATCATATATATCTAGTACATATTCATTTTATACTATTCCATATCATTTGGAGATAAAAAACGAAAAGCACCGTTCATGGAGACGGTAGGCCGTACGTACGCATGAACGCTACTTTCATTTTTTTCTCTGTCATATTAATGTAATTAAAACAAAATGTGATATATATATATGTTATAATTCCAGAATGATATACATCATTTAGATTTAATATATTACATATATATCCATTATATATATGTACTTCAAATAGTACATAACATTTTTAGATAAAAATGAAATGTACCGTTCATGGAGACAGTAAGTCGTACGTACGCATGAACGCTACCTCCATTTTTATTTGATATTTAATGGAATTAAAACATAATGATACATAATATTATTTTAATTCTAGTATGTTATCATATATAATATCATTAAATATATCCTTTATACGTACCACATATGGTATTAACAAATCAAATCACTTTGAGGGGGCGGTAGTCCGCACTTCCTTAAATGAGGATTTCACATTTACCAATATTGGAAACCATAAAGGTATGCCATAAATGAAAAATACATAAGATTAAGTAATACATAAACATATCATATATCATATATAAATATAGTGTCATCTTAATGGCCACCTTTGAAGGTGTTAGACGAATGTTGAACAATCATCGTTTCGTGAGGCAGAAATTCGCCAACCACAGAAACAGTATGTTCTTTAACAATTAGACGAAGGTCTGTGTAAGTGTAGCTCGAATCCTTCTTATAAAAAAATTGGAATATATTGAATATACTGTATTTTTTACAAAAGAAATGAATAAAAAGAGTTTAGGGGGTTGGAGAATCAAAATAAAACAAAAGGACATAAGTGAAGACATTACCTTAAAATCAGGTAACTTCCTTTGGTTTGAGATCAAAGGCTTCCTTGGGAAGACATCTGACCAAAGTGAGGCTTCAAGGAGTTATAGAGGGATTTGGAGAGACAAAATGGGCAGGGTTTGGCCGAGGAAAAGGCATTGGAAGTGTTGGTAAGGAGGTAGAGGTGGGGGCCTTTTATAAGAGGAGAGGAGGGCACTCTTGGAAAGTAAAGAAATGTTACTTTATTTTAGAATGAGTTTCGGATTTTAATGGTCCCAAATTGATGTGTTTCGAGGATAAGGTGATAAGGGTTCGAAATCCACCCATCAAATAGGTTTTGGACATGTGTATGTCTTAGATTTTACATTATCTTTCCATTTTATTTAAATCGTTAAATAATGTGGTCATCACTGCATCATCATTATGTCATAAATAAGTTAATTTATTTAACGTCTAAAAATTATAAAACAAATACTATGATGTAGGAAATAGTATTAGATTTCCAATGATTATTTATAGTCTAAGATATCATTTATTTGGACAAAATTAAAAATGTTTTACTCAGGTGATACATTCTTTGTTATATTTTACATTCTTTAAAAATAAAAAGATAAAAAGTCACTTTCTCACAAAAGTGATTCCATGGGGCCTCCAAGTTTGGCACAAGGCATCCCATGGTCGGCCATGAGACAACCAGTAGCCTTAGAACACATTTTGTGGTCATTTTTTATTATTATGATATTATTTTATTATCTTTAACTACCCGATTACTCCTTAATCAAGATAATTAAAGATAATTACCGTCGTTACTATTCATAAAGTCCAAAAACAAAAGAGTCTTCATTAAATAATTTGGACCTTCTGATTCCAAATATGTAATCCATTTTACCAAATTCCAAACACATAAATTGAAATAATTAATTTAAAAATAATTCCCATTGTCAAAACAAATAGCGGGTTTCTTAGAAACAATATTTATGAAAAGTTTTGCACTTGTTTATGCCTAATTCCAAAGTGAAATTAATCCGAATTTCCATAATTGGATTACATGGTAAAAATATATTTTAATTACACTTTAAAAAAAATTATAAAGATAATATAACCATATAATTAAATTATGTGAAAAAGTGGTTTTGATGTAAAATGCAGTATTTTTCACTATTCATTGAAAAATGGATATTGTCAGAAAAATAACAAAAATTAACCCAAGGTAAATTTCAATGTCCGAATCATAAAGATTATGTTTATTTTGAAAAATAGAGCTTATAAAATTGTCAAAATGTTGATTTAAAAAATGGTTTTCCATTAAAATGCAGTAAAATAATCTTTTAAAAAATATTAGTGTATTCAATGCTTAAGATTGGATTCCATTGCATTTTAAGCCTCTAACATTTATTTTAAAAAGTAAAAATATTTTACAAACATATATAATCATATTTTAGTTGGTTCTGTTCATTCCCACCATTACAACGGCTAGGCGTTTACTACCATTTAAAATAATATTATTATAGTGCAACGTAAGATTTCAAAAGAACTCATTGTCGCGTATTGGGTACGCCATCGAGCATAGAGTTCCTTTTAAGTAATATTAATATTTTTTCCCACAAATAGTGTTAAATATAAAAATGTCATATTCTTTATTTACCTGGGGTGTTACAATATCACCCTCATCAGGATGGTATGTCTAAAAGAAAAATTAAAAAATGAAATATATGTTGTGATCATTATTAACAAATTTACATTAATTTTGGGATCAAAAAATTCTACTATTGGAGTTCTCAAATAAAAAATGTTTACACTCTAGTAAACAAATGGAACATTATAAGACTCTGTAAGGGAAGAGGTGTCAGAATGTTACAACATATGATGCAGTTAGAGAGTGGAAGATAGTGAGACCTGGTCATATCCACAAAATGTTATGGAAGGTTCGAACTATTCCTCATAATATGAGATTAGAATAATGTAGATATATAATATTATATATAAAATCATAAAAAGACCTAGAGAATGAGTTAATGGATAACGTGTTCCTTCATATATCTATATTGAAGTTATTCATTAAGCTCGGAAAAAAGGGCATGCCTAGTCCATGATAGAAATGCGACATTGTGATTATTGATCAAGTAGGAGAAAATTCCTATAGAATAGAACCGCCACTAACCTATGTAGTGTAAATTACATATTCAATATATCCCATGCAGGGATTTTCATATCAAACCCATAACATGTACGGACTCAGGAGGTAACATTCTAAAAGATTATTTCATAAAAGGAGTATCTAGTGAGGATTTTACATTTTCAGAGAAAACGTTATAAAAAAATGGACAATATACATGGTAATAGTGTTGTGGTGGAACCAAAATTTTGAGTAAGAATCATGGTTACCATATGAGATGATGAAATAGAAGTACCCTCTTTTGTTTTAAGTTGTGAAATTAAATTTTCCCTGGTGAAATTATTTTAAAAGAGGAATAATGTAACAAATATAATTTTCAATAATAAAATTCCAATTTTGAATATATATATATATATATATGATTTAATTTTTAATTTTTTATATAAAAAACATGAATTTAATTTGTTATTTGTATACCATTATATATATATATATATTGGTTTAAAATACCTTTAAGTATTATAACCATTGATAATATATTTTTTGAATAATAAACATTAATATTAGTGAATTAATGGTTATGAAAATGTCCAAAAGAAATAAAAGGAAAGAGTAATGGTCCCAAATAGTGGGATTTTACACTATGAATCCCATTTATTAGGGCTTAAAATGGAGAAAAAATCATTAAGATTTTTCCTTAAACAAGTCCAACATGAGATTCAAAAAATATATATTGAGGAAAAACATGAATGGTATATGATCATGTTGATCTATAACATGAACGTAAACATGTTCATATATCCTACCATATAAAAATAATTATTGGACACCTTACCCTTATGGTGTTTTCTAGTGTAATAATGGGTACTGTATCTTAACTATAAATGTATGATTTGTTAAATTTTTTTCAAAATATTAAATTTATTTAATTATATTTATTATTAAATTATAAAATATTATCCAATGACACTGATAAAAATTATATTTTGATTTTATGACCTACAATGCTCATAGTTTCAATGAAGACACCCTTTTTTATGAACTAAAAATTATTGACACCATTTCTATTATATTTAAATATTATTCATAAATAATATATTCTAAATATAAATGATAACATAAATTTATGAAGTCAAATATAATTTTTACAATGGTAAAGAAACTATTATTTTAAAAAAATTTGTATTTTTAAATAAATACGGAATTTGATTAATGAGTGAAATTTTTGATGTCTATAAAATTATTCTTAAAAAATATTTATTTTAGAATCATGACATTAAAATTATCCAAAGTTTAATTTTTCATAGTTTTTGAGACAATTGAAGTTATCAATTAAAAAAAAATAAAATATGTATTATGACATCATAATGACCCAAAAATGTTGTAATAAATTTCTTAAAATATATAAATGACTAAATACGTATTCCAAATTTAAAATAATGTGATTGTGATGTTATATTATTAATTTAATAATCCCATTATAAATCCATCAAAACCTATATTACATTTTATGTTTTTAAAATGAAATATTTCTAAAAATGAATCACTTCCACATCACCAAGTGTATTATATTAATAATTTTCATTTGTAGACATATAATGATTTAAAACTACTCCACACAGAAAAATATTGAAAAAACAATGGGATATTTTTTCGATTAATTTATTATATAGATTCCACAACTTATCTTTTTGAAATTAATAAATAATTCACCATTACATTGATATATAAAAAATGAATACTACCAATTATATTCACTAGAAAATATCAGGTCATGTAATTACTATTATAATCATTCCAATGTTCCCACATATGGTTCCCTAAAACTATTATGAAGATCCTTCATTGATTTTGTAAATATCCCCTAAACATAACATGTAAACATATTCTCTTCTTTTTTCAAACATCTTCTTTATGTATGCCTTTTGATTTCAAATTCCTATTATTGTGATATTTTTATATCCAACCTCATAATGAACCAACAATTTAAATTCTATTAGTGTCCCCATTTACTCTCATTAATCCCTCCTATTAATCTTTATGTGCGCCAATTCTGTTACCAAATTAATCTTTGAATTCCAATGGAAATCATTTATGTAGTGAATTCTCATCCCCATATCCACTCAAGGGTATTCACCTAGAAGTACCTCTCCCTTATTTATTTGGTAAACCAATTTATATAGCCCTCACACCATATTCATCGAATTTAATGTGATTAAATATGACCCTATATTTAATGATCTATATATAAAACCAACGCATGTACATGATATGAATGTGATGAGTGGTCCAGGAATTATATTTTCCATTAATGCATTGGTTTTTATTTTTAATCAAGTTAGATTAATTATATGATGGATGGGTGGTCATAATAAGAACATTATAATTTTTTTATTTATTTTTATCCTCAAATATTTTATATAATTACATCTTATATATTACTACTACATTCCCATAATTCTTTTAGGTTATCTTCTAAAATAATTATTCGATATTCATGTTTACGATCATCACACTTTTTTTGTTTTTATGATATTTGTATTTAATAACATGTATTACATTCATCATTTTATGATTTTATTACTAATTTTCTAGTATTTAAATTTCATTCATTTTTTAAGTATGTCCTATGGTTATCTTATGAAGTTTTAAAAAAGTATTGGAATGTTAGGGAATGTTCAGGATGTTTTCAATACTGTTATTGTCTCAATATATTAAAATGTTAAGTTATATACCTAATATACAAAATAATTTAGGCCCAATGATATTATGGGGTTTGATTTAGTGTCTATTTATATTAAGAATCTTTAATTAGATGTAATAAAAACATTTGTTGTCTTGATATTTATACCAATCATTAATATAATAGAAAAACATTTAATATTTTAATATCAAATATTAACAACTGAATATAAAATTCATCATATAATAATCAATTCCAGAACTATAGGGTGAAGAAATTTCTGTCATATCTCTGCCAATTAAATATAAATATTCATTTATCATGTTTTATTATCTATTCCATTTCAATTTAAAATATTTCCATTTTAATGATTAGTGAATTGACTAGTTTATGCCATAGCATTTTAAAATTTATACCAAAATATGATATGGTAAATTGAAAATAATTATTAAATTCTAATCCAAAATTCTATTTCAATTTAATAGGATTACATTTTTAAATTTGATAATAATTTATTTTAAATTATAGTATCTAAATGAATTATCCAATTTTTTTTATAATTCTTACATAAGAAGTATAAAATAAAATATTTTTTGATAAATTAATAGTAATATTTTAATAATTATAAAATTAAATTTAGAATAAACATTTTTTTAGGATAAAGAATTTGTGATTTTATTATTATTCTAACATCCTTGTGATGTTTTAAAACTTGTGGTTCTAAGAAAAAATATTTATTTACTATTTAAATATAAGAAGATACTAATTGTTCAAAAATGGATATATGTCTTTTATTTTTTGTTAAAATACATTATTATTTAGTTTTATTTTGAGATTTTGTGGGTTTGAGAGATGACAATGGTGTTTGGTGAGAGTATGAGGAGGCTATGTCATGTAGTCATTGGAATTCAGTTCCACCAACATGGTGGTAAGCATCCTATAGATTATCAAGATGGATTCCAATAAGATAGATAGGTAACATTAATCCCCAATGGATAGATTGTGGTATATGGATGGTTGTTTAAAAAAGGGGAGGATGGTCTATGTACACCTTCACCCCTATTTCTTTTCTAATTTAATTTTCACCCTCATTTTGAATAATAGCAGCACATTGAGATATCATCTTCTTTCTCTTAAAGAATTGGGATGGAACTCTGAAATCCATAATCTGATTCTTCTTCAATATTTCATGTCATAAGGAAATTGGAAAGGATATAACTCTATTAGTTTATTTTCTCATAATTTATTCCCGTCTAAATCTCTTTCAACTTTGTTTGAAAAAATACTATATTTTCGAAGAAATTAATATTATCACATTTCACATAAAATATAATGTTGAGAATGGATGAGGAGTCAACCTTATCTCCAATTTTGATGGAATACATTATTTTCCTTAAATTTCATTCCCTTTTTAATATTTTCATTTTACCACATAATGATTATATCAAGAATAGACCCTATAATTGATATTCCAATAATTTTTCACCTATATCCAATCCAATAATTATTAATGGCTTCCCAAATACCATTAATATATAAAAAATTATATCTAAAACCAATTATAATGATATATTCCGACAAATACATAAATAAAATCCTACATCATGTCTAACAAAAATACCATAAAGGCTGTGTTTCAGATGTCATGCAGAGAATTTATTTTTGTATTATGTAACCAAACCACCCAAGAGGGTATGTTTGATATGTAATTTAAAATATGAAATTAGGGTGTCTTATATAAATTATATAAGGCAAGCACCATAACTGATATGTAATTCTAAGTTATAAGTACCAAATAAATAGTTAATTGAGTTGGTGTCTCATAGATAACAATATATTACACTTCCAAGGTCATTATCTATTTTTGATAAATTAATTTACATGTATAATTTATTTGTAACTTTTGGTTTATTGAAAAATTTTACTTGGTCACTAAATAAGGATCGTAGTCACACCATCAAATGGTGTTTCATGCCTCAGAAAATCCATTTATTTTCAATTTTTAATTCCTTGTGAATAATTATATGATTCCAAACAATTAATTCTTTTTAATGGAAATTACTGAACACATATTATATCTAGTCTATGTCTTACTATCATGAATAACATAACAAGTAATTGGATGTTAATTTTTTTCTCAATAAATTATAGAATCCTAGGATTTTGTCCAAGGATATTAACGATATCCACAAAAAAAAAGAATGAATTAGGACATAACCATTAGATTCCACTTGAATCCTTCAACATAGTATAATTATACATTTAAATTGTTAATTTATAATCACCTGTGAGTAGAATTCTGAGGGTTTATCCCATATATTTCACTCATAAAATACGAGTTTACCATCATGGACTAATCACTGTATGATGTCCTAAAAACCAAAATTAAGGACATCCACATGTCTTACATAGACATGAAATGGATCCCAATGAATAAATTAATTGACTAGTTCAATGGATTCTTTATAGTTATTAATTCATAGATGACTTGGATACATGCCACTAGTCCCCTTTATAAGTAATACGTTACATGATTAGAGACATCCATCTTAGGATGAATCATGCAGGGTAGACTGGGTATCCTATAAAGAAAAAAAGACCTCTGAGTATTATCTTAAATTTCTTCATTAAATTATTATATTTTCAAACCATTACATTTTTTATTGTAATGATAAATTTTTATTAAACTCTATTGGTGGTGGACAACTTATCTATACTCAAACCTCGTTTGGGTTGTCTCTTAGTACCTAAGAATATTTCATAGATAAATTAAATGCCAACAGAATCTTCTATAATGTAGAAACATGTGTTCTATCATATTTTAGGAGTATGGGTGTAGTAGAATGATCTAGACTCAATATGATCATGTAGAATAACAATTTGTTTTTACTGTTTTCATCTTTTTCATACTGATTTACTTATTTTATCATTTATACACTAACATGTTTGATATATGTTTTTCTTATATAATAAGTAACTATGTAATAATGTGTGTATTTATATTCCATTATTTTGAAATGTCATGCATATTTATTTCATACTTGTCTAATTTAATTCATTATATACATATGAATCTATGCTAGGAATTGGTATCATTTCATAAATAAATTGGTAATTGAAGTGTCAGAATGAACCTAAATGGTGTTCTACTGAATACCATGATCTTTAAATATTAATTAAATAAAAAATAATATGACAAAATACATGAAAAAATTGTTATATGATAAAATAAATTTAACTCTTTTAGTTCAATATACTGAAAATTTAAACCAATAGGTTATATACCTCTACAATATGGAAAAATAAACATCTATAACAAATCCATTTTTTGTAAATATGATAAATTTAAACTTCATATGCTAAAAACCAATGGTTTCAGTTAAATGGGATTTCTATTTTTTATAATGTCTGTTTTCTTCTATTAGAGGAGATTTTTAACTTGTATAACTAATCCATTATGAAAAATAATTCAGACATTACCATATAACATGAGTATAGGAATTGGTTATTGGGGTTAGTTTAATCTCCTGAATTAAATATTTTTATAAATATAGGGTAACTATTGTTGAGATTCGTTGACCATATTTGTGTTTCCCATATCTAAAATTGCATATATATTTTTATTGTGTTGTTAGGAATTTGTTCGTAATTTTAGATGCATGCTTCCATTATGGCCTCTAGTTGGGTTCCTAGAATGTCATGATAACTAGCAACCTAAGGAAGTGGGACCTAAAACAAAAGTAGATTCACCATTGAAACATCCCATTATACCACTATTTTCACTTTAATGGGTAATAATTATATTATTAGAGAGAGTTTTTCTATACCTCATATAGTATAAAGAGTGATATCAACAAGCTACAAAGAACATGTCCGAGTTGAATAAGGGATCAAACAACAGTACATTCCTCTTTTATTGGGGAAAAGTGGAAAACATGTTATGGAGTCTTGGTTCGGGGCTACGAATAATATTTTCATGCATTTTGGGATACCACCAAATAGGATGGTGATGCTTTTATCTAGTATGATTATTTGATCGTTGAATCAATGGGGGGGGGGTGTTCTAACTCAGGGAAGATATTATTACCGCATGTTTAGGGGGTAGTTTAGTTATAGATTCATTGAATACAAATTACTTTATAATATAAGGGTTAATCATGATATGGAACCGATTCTTATAGAGAAAGGAATTATGTTTATCTAGGATTACTCATCTCAATTCACTATGCTCCATCAATTTTCACCAACTCTTTTAGGTGATGATCTTTCTAGGATGATAAGTTTTGTGGATGGATTTATGTATTCTATTATATCTCAGTTGAATTTGTTTCAACTAAAAATTTCCCCTGATATGGTAATTATGGATATTTTATGGGAATATTTTAGAATTTGACAGTACTCGTTAGGGTGGTTTGGATACTAGGTTATGAGGTAGACTTTCTAATAGATCTAATCATCTTCATGACAATTATCTCTATGTTTTTGTTATCTGAGGTGTTTTTGATTGATGATAAGTCATATTCCATTAGTTTGGTAGGAATGGTCAATTTATTAAGTAGTATAAAATAGACATAGTGGAGGGATAAGATTTTTGTAAAATTTTATATCTCCAGTGATGTTGAAAACCCATTCTAACTATGCCTAGTGAATGTGGATCACTATAATTTCACACATATATACTCAAATATATATTGTCATGACTGATAGGATGTTTCAATAATATTTAATGTTCTTCAAAAGATGTGTTCATGGTCGAGGGAGCCTAACTCATGTGGTATTATGCTAGTAATGTGGATATTCATAGAGATGTCAGGTTCTAGACCGGGGCCATGGATCTAGCCATTTACATTTAGTAACTCCTATATCTATTGAGGATAATGATTGAAATAATATTTTTTGATCTATGAACAAGGTGTACTAAACGTTATTTTCTTCAAGGTTTCATACAAGAACATTTTTCACATTAAAATTAACTACTTTTATTGTGACACTCATTTTAGATATTGAATACCTATGTGGGTTGATGTCTCATTACAGAACACTATAAATTTAGTATGTTATAATTAATCATTTTAAAGAGTGTACCCATGTGATAGATTTATATTTTTTTCCTTTTGATATTTCCTTGATTGATATATTAGGATTCAACATAATTCATGGGATGGATTGGTTAGTTCAATTTAGGGATTTTTGTGATAGTTAATGTGAATCAGTGTCTATCTCAACACCTAAGGGTGGTCTCTATATTTTCACAAGATAATGGGATATCCATGATGTTCAATATTGAACTAACTATAATTGGTTAGGAAGACTGTCAGATTCAATGTCCCGACCTTGGTGCCACACACACATGGCCCGAGCTGGCTGGTCACATGTCCTCAAGCACCTATCCTAGTGTGCAAGAGGTTTCCGACTAATAGTGAGGGTCTAATATCAATAATGGGGAAACTGTGAAATCGTTTATCATAGTTATACACCCACATAAAATAGTAAATTATAGCTGAATAACATATAACTAGAAATAGAACAGTACCAAGATCACATAATAAACAATGTTGAAGATAAAATATCGAACATAATAATAGATTTGTTGTACTAATGTAAGTCTCATGTGTAAAAATGAAACTAAAAAATAATGACACTAAAAAATCCCATGTGGGTCCCTAACCATGTCTTGTTCCCCCATCCATGCTCCACCCCGAACCAGCCACCCTTCATAAGAACTTTTCCCTTATCATGTGTTGCATACATGAAATATATTCAGGTTTTGATTTTGCAACCTAATTATGGTTTGAGTAAAACTCAGTAGGACAACAACAATGACATATAAAATAATACCCACTCAAATAATGTTGAATGTAGTTGTATAAATAATAATGTAAAATTCATAAATAAGTAGTTTTCACATTATCAACTATTCTTTATTTAACAACATAATTCTCTGGGTTCCCATGGATACCCATATATCATTACCTTTTTCAAACCATATCAGATTCTAAACCATCCCCATGAAAAATCATATCTCATAATGCCTTAATTATCGATGTTTAATTCATATGTGAATTTTGATGTTACCATTCATACTTTATATAGTATAATGGCAATGTTACCATTCAGAAAAAATAATTTAATGAACATGTTACCATTTTCATCTCACAATTGAATGACCATATTATCATTCCTAGAACACAATTGAATGACCAAGTGTTCATTTGTTATACAAAACTGAGTGTCCATGCTACCATTATTAAGAAAATAATTAATTAAACAACTCATTATCCAAAGAAATTCCATTTCTAATTCAAAAATTAGTTAAAAACAACAATTCCATTAGTTAATTAAATAATTAACCAATAAAATCAATCATATTAGTTAACATGATAATTAATTAATCAAATATAATAAATTAATTTATTTAATAATTAATTAATCACATTAATCCTCTTGACGTATCCCCCAATTAATTAAGTATTTCAATCCCAATAATTAATTTATCAATTAATTAATCAATATCCAGAAATTGAAATCCAATAATTAATACTAAAATTAATTATGTCCTTCGCAATATCAATACTTCAAAATTAATTCCACAAGTTGTTATCTAAATTATCATATTTAAATATCTCATAGTTAACTATAAAATTATTTATCTAAAAGCATCAAACTCGATATCTAATAACTAGTTCGTCAATTCATTACCTCAGTTAACAAAATCAATATAACATAATTAACTCATAATTTAATTATCTCAATGAAATAAAATAGATAACTGATAGACAATGCATATATTAATTATATCAATCCAAAAACAAAATAGATAATAATTAATTCATTATTTATTTATATCAATATATAATTCCCAAATCCCATATTTAATATCCCATCAATTAATTAATTCACTAATTTAATTAATTCAATAAATAACTCAATTTATTATCATATAATTTAAGTTCTAAAATTATATAAATATAATTTAAATAAATACTATTTTATTTTAATTATAGGCCACTTATCTAAATTTTTTGGTGAATGATCAGCCAATAGAGATCCCCAAAATTTGAGCAGCACAATGGAATAGAACAAGATTTGTATCCTAATACCTAAATCAAGATCTAATATTACCTGATCTCATTAATTTAGATCTAGATCCACAATATAATATTTTTATCTAATAAAAATATGAAGAACAACCGTTTTTTGAATAGGGGAATAAAGTAAATGGAAAATTAAACTAATATGGATTGGATTATTTCAGTAGGATGGTTATAGATCTTTAATCCATGATTCAAATTACAATGAAATGTGGCCAAGAAGGCTTGGAATCCATTTTAGAGGCACTAAAATCCAGTGCAGATGAGTTGGTTTGAGTTAGAGACAAATATAATGAGTTTAAGAGGTTCAGATGATTTAAATTCTATTTCTAGGTGACATAGAAACTAATGCATGGTATGTTGGGAAAGGCACTCAGTTTCCACTGACCTTTCATCCTAATGTGTAACTCAATTATAGAGTTTAATGGTTTCTCGTAATAGTGTGCATGTTTTGAAAAACGATGCTCCAACTGCGAAATTCCCCTCTTTCTTGGTTTGAATGGACTTCTAGGTTGGGACGCACAGATATAGAAAACCATGTGCGAATGGTGAACTAACCTTATCCCTTTTATTTTTCTCACATTCTCATCCAAACACTTCCCAAAGTAAAACCCAAAAAAAATTACTAAAGAAAAAAAATAAGTACCAATAGATGATCTGAAGACAACTCTAGAAATGGTCTGTGTTTTATAATGTCTCCACATTATAACCACTCATCCATGATCTGTTCATCCAAGAATCTCTATGATTCTGATTCCAAAAGATCATTCCATTTATCCCTCATAACTTCTTCCCCTTCCCATGTTTCCTCTGGCACATGGCCATATTTCCATAACAAATAAACAATCTACACAATCATTCCCACTATAATTTATCACTCCCATCCAACACACATATCATATGCACTACAAAATACATATATATTTCAAGATAAAATTATACATATTGACCACATGAGAAGGTTATGGGTAATACTGCAAAATTTATGATTGATGGAAAACAATATGCATAGTGATGTATTTGTATGGAATAGAAAATTGGTTTTCCACCAGCCCAATTCTCTCTACAAACGCATATGGTTGAATAATTCTAAGCTCCAACTATCCCTATCACTGTATCTTCTAGGTACCCATCCTAGTAAAAACCCAATGGAATAAATGTCAAAACTCTATAAACTGTATAGGTTATAAAATTATATCATTATAAGTATCCTTCATATTCTGGGATTTAGCCACACATTTTTTAATCATCAGTAATTTCTTTGATGTCACCTACATGAGACTCGGTCCCAATAACTCAAAATCATCTACCTAAATCTAAATTATGGTGATATACATGTAATATAACTAAGAGAATCGTATAATGTTATGTGAATACATTATAGATAATAGTTTTTATTAGAAAAATCTACTAGTTCCTGGGGTTCCTCCAAAGAACTACTAATGTTAAGAACACACAATCACAACATATCATCTGGAACCTATATAGTTTTATCCGACTACCAATATTAATGTGGGTGGGTAGTTGTAATAAACAAAACAATTGTACCAAGAACCTTCTAAAAAACCTACTTGAAGCACAGAGTAAAACAAAAGTAATGGTATGAAATAATTGTATGCATCACCCCATACAGTTGAATTATATCTTGAATATAAAATTCTCCCAAATACTCTACTAATAAAGATTCGTGTATAGGAAGTAAATTTGATACAATAATCATCCAATCCAAAACAACCCAAATACCATCATTCATCCAAGGAATCCCCTAGAGTCCCATCACAAATTCAATGGCCAAAACATCCCAAATCCATTCCATAATGAACAACAATGAAAACAATCCCTTGAATTTTTAACGTTTAGCCTTAACCTACTAACATGTTTTGCATCATGTCACATACCTCTTTATCTCTTTTTTATGCCATACAACCAAAACTATTATCACAGGTCATGGTATGTTTTTGTCACACCTATATTAACTACCCATTTGGTGGCATGAAAATGTTGCGTCATCATCTCTCACATTTTTGTAGGAACAACTACCCGATTCTAAACATAGATGGTCTCATCCTTATATATGATCCAATTATAAGGTGACTCCCCACTTTCATATATTTTTTTAAATGTCAAACATTATGGATATAGTTTATTTATGTCTCAGACCCATCTCAACAGTGTATTATTTATTGAAATTAATATTATCGTCATTTTCTTCTAACACTCCTGGACCACAATTTGAATTTTAGCTTGTAAAGTCATCATATTCCACTCAGAACATGACTCCTGAACTTCCTGAGTCTTTGTTTTTATACTCAAAGAGACAACCACAAAATTTAAATTACTAGGTTTATATGCTTTCTCAATATCAAATGGATTCTTACACTCAACCCATATTCATTACCAAAGATTCAAATCTCACTATGAAAATATGCACTTTATGGTCTTGTAATATGTATACACACTAAACTTTACACCGAATAGATAATTATGAAAACACATTAAATCATAAAACATATTATCCAAATAGAGGTTGTGAGTAGGTTAGTTTTTTCATGTGGCCTTAACTTCTGGGACGCATATTCCAAAACTCGGTCTCCTTGTATCAACACAGCTCGAAGACATATCCCATAAGCATCACAATACATTTTTTACACTTACCCTAAATTAGGTAAGATTAAAATTGTTTTTGATATCATTAATTTATTCAAATCATGGAATAAATTATTACATATTTGAGACCTATCAATTATTACGCTATTTTTGGTCAATCCTGAAAGAAGTGCTTCCAATAATGAAATTTATAGGTTGAATCTTCAATAATATCAAACTAACCCTACAAATATTCAGATATTGAACTCATTATTTGTCTACACCCACGAAACCACTACCTAAACCTTCTTTGGGACCACTAACACAATATTATATGATATTATGTGAACCATTATGTGTACCTTATCAATCCACAACTGACACTTATATTTCTTGACATATAGCTGATTCTCTCTCAGTGTAATCTTGGTGATGTTAATATGTTGTGCATGATTTTCATGAGTCTTGGTTTTAAAAAAGATATCATCCAAAAACACTACCATAAAATATTCTAGGTATGGATGAAAAATCATGTTACTTTATGCCAAAAACATTAATGTTGTGTTCATCATCCCAAACAACATTACGATGAACTCATATTTTCTAGACTCATTTCTATAACTAGTACTTGGTATATCGAAGTATAAAATCTCATCTAATGAAACCCCAATATCAAGAATATATTTGAAATTACACAATATAATGTTCACTAGTCAATCATAACATCGATATGTGGAAGAAGATATCGGTTTTCATGGTCATCTGGTTTTATTTTTGATACACAACACACAAGGGAAAACCTTGGTCAGCCTTATCGGCATACATAACTGGTGAATCCTATAAGGATGTACCCTTATGGATAAATAAATCATCCTTAAACTCTTCAATCTGTGTCTTGAGCTCTTGAATATCTATATGTACTATTCATCATGGTGGAATTTAATTTTGGTCAACCCCAATAATTAGATCAATTTAAAACTCCCTGTGTCTCATAGCTAGAAGACCTGAAATGTCTTCTAGAATGAAATCATAAAATTTATCCCCTATTGGTCAAATAAAATCCAGGTTTACACTTATGTCATAATGAAAAAACTAGAAAAGTGAGATGTGAGCCCTCCCACTTTCAATGTAATTGGCCATGCTCATCCTGCCATTATATTAAATTCTCAATTAAGGATATACTTGTCACCCATAGGAAATGTAAAACTCACTATACTATGATAACAGTCTACGCAGGATCAATATGCTACTAACTAGTCTATACCAATAATCAATTCAATTCTCTTCCTATCTAGGATATAAATATCCCACTGATAGTGATACTCCCCATACCTTAGAGAACACACCTTGTATAAGAAATTGGCTCTTGACAACACTCCTAGAGGTGTGTCTATCATTAATACCCCACTCAAAAACTCCACCTCCAATAGAATACTATTCAAAAGTTTTGAAAAAAAGGAATGAGAGGCATAAATATAAAATAATGGACTAGATAATGTATAAACTATAAGGATTTTACCTTTAACTATTGATGGTCCAACCTCAAGATCTGCAACTATATAATTCCCCACATGTAACTATCCTGCCCCTCTTCCCTATAATTTGGTCTAATTTTTATGAGCTTCACCACCCTAATAATACAATCTCTTTTTTTCAGAAATCATGACAATAATTTCCTATGACTTATAGTTTAGTAAATCTCCAGCTTCCAAACTAATATGTTAAAGAATATCCCCTTCCTGCACCCTAGTTCTATGTAGCTCCTACATCACTACTCATCCCTCATTGGGTCTGAAAGAACTTCCATAAATGTCCAAACATTCCTGAAAAGCTAGTAATCTAATGGTTATTGGGGGCACTTTCACAAGAAGTGTAATGAACTACCAGACTGGAGAAAGAACACTCTAGTAATATCCCGATAAAATAATCCCTCTTTATGTGATCATGACTTCCAATTTCCCTGACTAATTCTATTGTATCGACTATTCCGGCTCCTAGAAGTCATACCTCATGATATTTTGACTGCAACTATTTGTCCTGCACTAGAAACCTCTTTATGGTTATACTAATTATGTTATCCTGAACCACCACCTCAAAAAACATTTTTTACAGTAATAGTTTAACTAGGTACTTAATCTCACACTTAAGTTCATCTCTGAAACATTTTTCCTAGCTTTCTGATCCCCATACAATGCTAGATGACGCACTGCAAGTCTATAAAGTTTCAAGAATAGTCAATCATGGACATACTGCCCTAATTAAACCTCATGAACCCATCATATCTTCTATACGTCAACATATATTGATAAAACTGCTCCAAAAACATATCAAAAAAGTCCTTCAATAATATACAATCAGATTGTCCAGTCCATGCATGAACATCCCACCAGTGATTTACAAATCCTCATAGAATATATGAATCCAAACTGACCCTCCACTCAGTAGGAGCCTCTAATTGGTCATGTATCATCTCTATGGACTCAACCCAGAACTAATATCACTTATGTTAACCCTCTATATTAATAGTCGTAGGGTGATTCAATTGAAAATCCTAAGTATTGTCAAATATAATCTTCAGAAACCTCTTTGGGTCTATTTTTATAGACATCATGAAGTGATTAACGATCAGTCAGAAATGAACCACTGCTTCCTCACTCAAAACTACAGGAGATCGTGTTACACTATTGGTGGACTATCTCCAGATATATCATCTTTTCATCCACTCAACAAACTTCATCAAGTAGGAATATCTCATAAATTCAAAACACAAACTTTATAACACATTTGACAACATTAAACACAATCATGTAAGTTTAAAACACAAAAAATCACAACAATTATTTTCTACAATCCTCGCCACATGGTAAAAAATGAGGATTTATAACTACCCTTAACCATTCTATATCTACATCACTATTAAAAATAGAAAAATAATTCAAATTATTCTTGTTTCTCATTTAGAAACACATTTACTCTCATAAGGCATAAATTTAGAATACTAAATTTCATATTAGGAGAATTTTTCATTTAATTTATCAATAAAGGATGAACAATTCATGTTCGTTAACATACCCATAACACATTTTCCTATGCATTCCTACAATGATGCATTTCCTAACAATCCTTAGTTCATGGAATGATGAATGGAAATTCAATTTTTTCATAAAAGTTCATGAGACAAATATAAAAAATATGTAGAAATAATGATCACATCACATCACAAGTGCATCACCCAATGTGAGATATTATTATACTAAAACAATATACCATAATAACAAAAAATCACACCTTCAATACCTGTGTTATCCCCAATACATGGGTTAGCTTCTCTAATTCATGAACTCATAACTGGGGATAAAGTCCTCTTAGTTTCCTTTATACCCTTAAAAATATTAATTCAAAATAAAATAAAGAAAAATGGGCACTGATACCACATTTAAAAGTCCTGAACCAGGTTCCACAAAATGATGCCTTGAGCCGGTTAGTCACATGACATAAAGAAACCCTATCCATATACCATATGATACCTACTAGTAAAGAGAGCCTAATATCGATCAATAAGATATTATAACTTCTTTTATCATAGTAATAACCTCATGGGAAGTAAGAAACAATGATTGAATAACATATAACCAGAACCAAAATATTACTAAGATAACATGATGATAAAAAAATGATGATACATCCTCAAAATGAATAATAGGTTTCTGATACTAATGTACAAGCCATGTGTCAAAATGATACTCATAAATAAGGACACTAAAAACTCCCAAGAGTGTCTCAAATTGTGTTTGGTTCCCCCATTCATGCTCCAACCCAATTTAGCCACCTAATAAAATATCTTTCCACATATCATGTTATCCCACCCTGAAATCTATGCAGGTACTAATCTGGAATCCTTAGTAGGATATGAGTACAACTCGATAGGCCACCAACAACATTGTCTAAATCAATATCAAATCAAATAATAATGTATATACTTCTATAAAGAATAAATCACAATGAATAAATAAATTTTTATCACATTATCAATTATTCTATACTTACCACATAAACCCCAAGGTTCTCATGGAAACACATATAACAATACCAACATTGGCCTATTCTGGAATCTGAATCATCCCCAAATAATATCAAATTTCAAAATTTCTTCATTACTATTCTTTAATGCATAGTAGAATTTCCATGTTACCATTAATACATTATATAATGGAATGACCTTGTTTACATTTATAACAAACAATTTAATGTCCATGTTTCCAATATTAACAAACAATTTATTGAACATGTTACCATGGATCAACACATAAACAATGAAATAGTTAATTATCTACACCAAGATGATTACTAATTAAATAAAAAGTTAAACAGAAAAATTCCATTAGTTAATTCAAAAAATTAATAATCTAATAAATAATGTAAATTAATTAAAAAATTAATTAACTACATCTAATAAATTAAAAAAATGCAAAAATTAATTACTGATATTACTCACCTTAATTTATTCCCCAATTAATTATGAACTTCAATCCCATTAATTAATTCATCAGTATCCACAACTCAAAATCCCATAATTTATTTCACAATTAGTTATATAATTCACAATATCAATAATTTATAATTAATTCTTTGATTAATTATCTCAAATCCAAATTTCCAATTTGTCCAAATTAATTAGACAATTCATTATATCAAATCATCACACATGATATCTCATAATCAATTCATCAATTAATTATCTCAATAAAAAACACAATATCTCATAACTAATTTATTAATAAATAATCTCAAATAAATAAATTATACATCTAATAATCAATTCATCAATTAATTATCTCATTCAAAAAACTCAATATCTCATAATTAATCCATCAATTCATTATCTGATTCTATAATCCACAAATCCCCAATTTCACAACTCCTCAATTAATGAATTCTCCAAATTAATTAATTTAATTAATAATAAAAATTATAATCATGTAATAAAAATTATACAATTATATTTAAATGATTTACATAAATACACTCTGATTTTAATTATATACCACATTCATCAATTTATTTATGAATGATTTCCCAATGAGAATCACCAAAAATTGACAAGCACAATGTCATATAATGAGATGTTAACCTCATTCCCAAAATTAATTTTGAATAGTTAGACATGTCTTAAATATATTTCTAGATCTACAATACTATATTTAGATCTAATCAAAACAGTAATGGAAACCCTTTATTGAGTAGGGGAATAAAGGAAAAGGAAGTAAAAAACAAGTGGGGTCAGATTATCATTCCAGGAGGGGTTCATATGCTCAATTTGGGATTTGAATCATGAAGAACAATGTCTGAGAAGGATTATAATCCGTCTAATTGGCTATGAAATCATGAGGATATGAGTTGGTCTGAGTTAGGGTTGAATAGGGTGGGTTTAAAGGGATGAGTTGACTTAAAATCTAATATCCAGGTGGCTTAAAAAGTCAGGCATGGTTTACTGGAAAAGAGAACATAGATTCCCCATATAAGAACTACTACCTGACACATAACCTTTAGTTAGCAGTTATTGTTCAGTATCTACATTGATATATACATTACATCGTTTAGGAGTATTTCATGGTATATAAATAACATATGTGTCTCAAATATATATTTTTATAAAAATACCAAAACCACCAACTGTGGAGGTGGTTTGAATATATTCATGTATTCATTCATTGTGGTGAAACATACTCTATGGAATGTTAATGTTGTTGGTAATGATTTTAGTATAGTAATTTAGACTCAATTGTTTAAGGAAACTAGTATTGAGTGGAAACTGATTGTTCTCTTTACTAAAAATCATCTTGAGATTCATGACTATTAGTTAAATCCTTTCCTCAAGAATATATATATCATTCCTTAACATATGAAATTAATAATGTTTATTAATCTTTTTGATCCCAAACTCTTGATTCCATCTAATATCATTTATGGTAAGGGTATACCTCTTGGTTTTTAATTGACGAGGAGGAGATTCTTTGTGTTATTGGGTGAATCTGGATCACTATAGTTATAAAAGAGGAACTGATCAGAGTATTTTAGGAACCAAAATGTGTAGTAATACCATGATGAATTATTTTATTGTGATTTGTCAACTATTACATATGTATAGGGATGAAGTATTAAATAGCAGGATTTCTCACATGGTGATCCACATATCATTAGGTAAAAGTGAAACACCAGTGGCCTGACACCCTTTTATATAAATATACCATTATAAAATGTATTTGTGATGATTTCAATATATAATTTTTCATGGGGTTACCAAATTCACCATGAGGAAGTGACACAGTATAGGATATTCTAGATAGGCTGATGAATCTCTCACATTTTATGCTGGTCTGGGAGACCATCCCTATGGATCATTTTGGGGGGATACATGTTTGAGAGGTCATAATACTAAATGGGGATCCACATTACATTTTTTCATATATGTATTTTCAATTAAGCTAAATGTTTTCTGGGGTTACCAAATTCACTTCTTTTTGATATAATCGTATATATAGATTTTCACAATAAAATAGAAAACCAATAAAAATAGAATATATAAGTACTCAAAGACAATATTTGGGCATGAAACAAATATTTTTTTGGGATATTTGAATAAAATATTTCCTAATTTTGTTTTCAATATAATAAAATACACCAAAAAATAATTCATTTGAATCCATATAAGGATTTATAGAGTATTTAATTTCGTTTTCCTCACTGATTTTAAGATGATGGGGAGGTAGTGAATCTATAACCAAGACCAATTTTAGTAGAAATCATATCCGGTTCTTAGGATCAAAATTATTGTGATATCAATTACTCTATGAAAAATTCATATCCTAATCGACATCACTGGCCGCTAGATTTTGAGGTTAGGGAATGAGTCTTCTTATATATTTCCCCTATATTGGGTTGTTAATTGATTTAGAGGAAATGAATGTTGGAAACCAAAGTTTTTTTTTCATTTATCATATAAGATATGGTCATCTAAGTAACTAAAAAATTATCTCAATATCATATGTATATATGTATGAATGATATATTTTATAAATATTAGCTCCGCCGTTATTATCTATACATGTATCTTGCTTTTTGAGGCCAATGATGTTTAGATGGAGGGTGATACTTCGATTGAGGAGTATCAAGTTTGTATCATCGATAATAGAATAAATTATTTATATTTTTGAATAGTTTCTCTATATTGGGTGTTGTGTAAGGATGAAAATGCATAGAAGGAAGCATGAGAACATGAGTATGACATACATTCTCAATGGCATTTATTTTACTCTAATTACCCAAAAATGACCTTATAAGTACAAATAGTTTATAAGATCTCTTAAGGATGGTAGGATAAAATATAGTGTTTATTTAGTATGGTATATAATCTTTTATTTTTGAACAAATACACTTTTTTATTTTTATGTAGTTAAAAAAGTGGTATTTAAGGTCACGAGGGTTTTTGGAATGAGTAGGAGTAGGATGGAAAATGATATCCAAGGTCTTCAATGCCACTAACTATATAGTAGTAGTCCCTTAGAGAGCTGGTGGACTTTTTATAGGTTAGATAAGACATTAGTATACCCACTTTCTAGCCAATATTATGATCCTTCTAGATAGTGGAATTTTGATTGTTTTTTTTTAATGGGTTTAAGGGTCATTTAACCCTTCAAAAATATTTTTTTTCTAAAACAATTCTCACCTTCATTGTGGATAGTAGCATTACAATACGATCTCATCCAATTCTTATTATTTCATTTAGGAGGATCTTAAATATCTGGCCACTAATTTCTCTTCTATCTATCACATTGTAAGGCACTTTTATGGCTATCACTTAGTTACTTTATTTTAATGATGTTTCTTCCTAGCTAAATATCTTCAAATTTTTATGACGAACATTCCTTATTTTTAGATAACTTCTATAGTTCACCTTTTCACTAAATTTAGATTAAATATTAGTTCAATACTAGCAAGGGAATCATCCCTAACCCCATATTTAGGTGGTATACATTCTTTTCCCTAAAAGAATTTCTATTTATAAATTATCTCTTTCTAGACACCGATATTTTCTTGGATTTAAACAATAAACTTAATTCATAATTTTTCAGTTAAATCCAAAAATATATGTACTAGAGTCTTCCAAAATAGTTCTAATGGATTGAAACCTCATCCCAAGCACCACATTTGGAGTTATTATTGTAAAAAAATGGAAAACCACACATTTTGGGTAATAAAAACACCCCTT
The DNA here is from genome assembly GCA_963277665.1 of Viscum album. Taxonomy (NCBI): domain Eukaryota; kingdom Viridiplantae; phylum Streptophyta; class Magnoliopsida; order Santalales; family Viscaceae; genus Viscum; species Viscum album. Next base: position 1,038,080,615 of record OY728143.1, on the reverse strand, counting down.
AGGGTGAGTTTTCTTAGCTTGATAAAAACCCCAAATTTATCTTCTCTGTAACTATGACAACCCTGTCCTTTATTACACACTTATACATAATTTATTACATTAATTTCACTTTATAAAACATAGAATATCAAGAGGTCTAGTGTCTTTTAGTCTTATGACCATTACATAACAACATAAAACATGAATTACAACATCTTTATAGAAAACTCCCTATACATGACCACTACATTCCCTCGTACATAGCATTGCATAGGATAACCTGAGGACATGCATAATAAAAGGGTGATATATAAAGCCCATCAAGGTAATAAACATGGGATAAAATGAGGAATAGAATACGTTTTAGACAATAGGTATATCAATGGAGCATAAGAGAAACATAAAGGCATGATAAATCCTGATAATCATAACATGGAAATGATGAAACAACACATAACATTGAATTAGCATGATCCAAGTCTCATTGCACATGGATCATGATTTAACCCTCACTACACATGAATTATCATGAGTAAACCCTCACTGCACTTGACATATCACGATACTAATCTTTACCCAATGCATTGAAGTTCTATGAGGGCACACCCTTCATAATCATTTAATATCATGCATAAGTATGACACATAGATCATATAAAAAGGAATAAATCATCATAATTTATTACAAGGTAAAGGGATGCATAATACATACATTAATCTTTATAATCAATAATTAAATTTTCATAATGGTGAATAACCTTGATAGAGAAATGGGTAAGTATTCACTACACAATGTCATTGTTTTGGAAAATCGGTGCAATTTCAACAGCGTAACATCATGACATTAGAATTAATAAAAATGGATGATGAGACAGAAAGGGGTGTCTCATCATATTTACATGAAATGGAAAGTAAGGGGGTTCATATAGATACATTTGCCAACATATGTAATTGAATTTATATTCATAATACAAAATAATTGTTTGAAAGTAAATGAGGAGAGAGAAATTCCTTACGGAATTTCGGTATTGTAATGGGTGTACATGGGAGGCTCCGATGAGAGATAAAGGGGTATATCATCATTTATAAATAAAAATAAAAACATAGGGAAGGTGAGAAATCATACTCCAACATTTTTAATTGAAAATAAAAGGTCATAACATTATTAAGAAACATAGATAAAAAGAGAAAGGGAGGAAGCACTTACTTGGAAGAATGATCCCAAAGGCTTGAGAGAGGCTTGAGAGAGGCTTCTTGGTAGATTAGGGAACATTGGGAGCATTCTAGAGAGAGTATGGATGAGTTTGGACGAACTCCAATGGCATTTAGTGAAGAGTAAGTGCGATCTTTGGTGGGATTATATAAGAAAGGAGAGGTAATTCTTTATTATTTATGTTTGGGTCACAACAAATTAAACAAATCAATACCACAAACCAGCCCATGGTTATTGACCATGGTTTTTTCCAAAGGGGAGTGGAAAAAAATATTTTATAAAGACAATGGATGAACTTCATAAAATAATATGGTTGCTTATATGGAGGTGAGTCACACTCTCAAGGAAAACTAATAAAAAAGACAAAATGTTTTATATGTCTTGAAGGGTCCACTAAAGCTTTTTAAAATTAATCATACAAATCCAAAAATCACATTATTCTAATGTAAAAACTTATATTCGCGAAAAATAAAGTTTAGAGTATTTTATTACATCACTATTGGGTCATTATGATGCCATAAAACACATTATATATTTAACCGTTATTTAATTTTTACCCAAAAATTCGACTGTCTCCGAAAATTATGATAAATTCACTATTCAATAATTTCGATGTCATGATTAAAAAAATAATATTCATTTTATCCAAATAATTTTCTTAATATGTGAATTTATTCTTTTAAAATTAAAACATTCTTGTATTGAAAATTCATTGGTTTTGACAAAAACAAATTTCAAACTATAATAAAAATAACAATTACATTCATAAAATTATATGATAGTTTTTATTTAATAAAAATTAATTTAACAATAATAATAATTTATTTAAATATTATTTAATTCAAAAATACATTAATTGTTGAAAATATATTTCTTATTTAAATATTATCTAAAAAAATAATTTTCACTTTAAAAAACTATCTACAATGTAACAATAATAAAATGAATGTATATTTATTATTATATAAAAAACTGATGCACATAATCATAGTTCTATGGTCTTGTTACATAACCCCTTTTTACACCCACATAAGACCGAATAGTAAGTTTTGTGATGGTGATAGAATCTTGGGGTGGCTCGGATAACATTACTCGGGTGGTAATCTCTATCAACTTCCACTTCTCTCGTATGAGATTTTTTTGAGCTTAACATGTTGAAGCTCAGCTTGGGCATGGTCAAGAGAGAAGACCAATGATTCCACCTCCATTCCATGATCTGGAAAATGGGCTTCATATGGGGATAGTCTACTGGATGAGGCCATCACTTCCTTTCTCTGGGTAATTTGGATTTGTTAAATCCCCATATTTTTTACTAATCATGTGATCATTGTTCAACGAATATATTAACAACTGTCACAATTCATAGTGGTATTTTAAAATCAAAAAACATAAAACCAATGAAGCTCATATTTATATAAATATTTTACATAATGATACATTTAATTAGATCAAGAGGGATTTCCATTAATGAATGTTTGGGTCGTTACAATCTTCCCCCCTTAAGAATCTTCAACCTCTAAATTTCTTTTCCCCCCACTAAAACAGTTGTGGTTATCTCGGCTTCTTCATTTCTTCTGATTACCATGTTGCTTCTTCATACTTGTGGTTTCACCATAATTCATTGATGAGGGGTATTGTCTTATTTTGTAGAACTTTTTCTCTATGATCATAGATCATCACTGGTTTCTCCTCGAAAAAAGATCGTCCTCCAACTATCCTACCTTTGAAGTGAGTATATGTGAAGATATGGTATGTACTTCCTTAAGAGAGATACATGAAAGGCATCATATACTTTGGAAATGGTAGGTGGAAGTTCTAGTCGATAGGCCACAACCCCGACACGATCATGAATCATGAAGGGGCCGATGTACCTAGGACTTAACTTCTCTTTCTTTCAAAACCTCATGACCTTCTTCCATGGGGATATGCATAAAAATACAATATATTTGACTTTAAACTCAAGGTCTCATCGACGGTTACCTATATAACTCTTCTGTCGAATCTGGGCTTCCTTGATATGCTGCTGACTGGTTTTCTCCTTCACCGCCGTTTTATTGACCATTTCTGGTCCTAGAAGCTTACGATCACCGACTTTATCCCAACACGCCAATGTTCTTCAACTTTTCCCATAAAGGGATTCATATGGGGCCATTTTGATGCTCGAGTGGAAACTATTATTATAGGAGAATTAAATAATAGGAAGATGTTGATCCCATCCTCCTTTAAAGTCCATTGAGTATGATCTCAACATGACTAAAGGGTTTGGATAGTCCGCTCAGATTGGCCATAAGTTTGAGGATTATAAGTCGTACTAATGGTCATCTCATTATACAAAGCATGTGGAAAATTCTTCCAAAACATAGATATGAATCTTGGATCTCGATCGGAAACAATAGATAGTGGTACTCCATGCATCCTTTCCACTTCCCTGATATATATCCATGCTAGTTGATCCAATGAGAAATCATCCTAAATTTCAATGAATTGTGCATAATTTTTAAGAGGATACACAAGAACCCTATTGCATTTTTGCCTTTGGATGTCTTCAGAAGACCGGTGACAAAGTCCATGGTGATGTTCTCCCATTTCCATGCTGGTAAGGGAAATTGTTGCATCGTACCCTTAGACCTTTTCCTCTATACCTTCACTTGCTGACACACCCGACACTTTTATGTGTACTTAGTGATCTATTTATTCATATTATCCCACCAATAATTTTCTCGTAGATCTCAATACATCTTAGTGGTTCCTGGGTGAATAATGAAATTTGAACTATGTGCATCAACCAAAAGTTCCTTCTTCAGCTTGGAACTTGATGGAACACATATTTTTTTCCCAAATCACAGAATTCCTTATTCATTAACATTTAACTCCAAATATTTTCCTCTTCTGATAGCTTCCACATTCTTCTAAATTCCTACATTATCCTTTTGAGGATCCCTTAACCTTCAAAAAAGAGATGGTTGAGAAATCATTTGTGAATGGATTGATGATATTCCCTTCTTTATTATCCGCATTTCCATCTTTATCAAATCTAAGAATATTGTATCCTTCTCAATTCTCATCAATGATAGAATCGATGGGTCCTTTCTACGTAGAGCATCTTCCACCTTGTTCACTTTCCCTGGGTGGTAATGGATTGAGAAGTCACATTCTTTGATCACCTCAAACCTTCTTCATTGGTTTATTTTCAACTATTTTTGTGTGAATATATACATTATGCATTTGTGGTCCATATATATTTCACACTTCTCCCCAAAGAGATAATGTCGCCAAATTTTTAAAGGAAAGATCACCGCAGCCAACTCCAGATCATGTGTTAGATAATTATACTCGTGAACTTTAAACTCCCTTGAAGCATATGTAATTAATTTTTCATTCTACATCAACACACTGCCCATTTCCTTCTTCGAAGCATCACTGAACACCACAAAAACTTCCCCACTTCTGGGAAAAGTGAGCAAGGTCGCAGTGATATGCCTCTTTTTTAACTCCTTGAATCATTCTTTGCATTCATCACTCTATGCAAACATTACTCCATTCCGAGTTAGCATGGTAATAGGGCTGGATAATCGTGATAAATTTCTCAAAAATCATTGATAATATCCATATAACCCCAAGAATCTAAATATATTTGTTACCAATGATGGCCTCATCTATCCCTCAATTGCATATATTTTGGAGGGATCCAAAGATATCCCATTTTTTGTGATGATATGGCCCAAGAATGAGACCTCCTTTAACCAGAAATCACAATTGGTGTACTTTGAATAGAGCTTATCCTTCTTCAATGTCTCTAGTACATTTCGTAGATGCTTCTCATGATCCTCCTTGTTTTTGTAGTATATCAAAATATCATCTATACAGACTACCACAAATATGATAAGATAACATCTAAAGACTCTATTCATCATGTACTGGATGATTTCTGGAGAATTAGTGAGTCTTAAAGGCATTAATATTAATTCATAGTGCCCGTATATTTTACAAAAAGCATTCTTAGAGATATCTTCCTTCTTCACCATTACATTATAATATCCTGACAAAAAATATAAATTGGAGAAGTATTGTGCTCCACACAGCTGATCAAACAATTCATCAATTTGTGGGGGAGGATACTTGTTCTCTATTGTGATTTTGTTAATCTCACGATGATCAATGCAATGGCGCATTGACCCATATTTCTTCATGATGAAGAGGACATGTGCACCCCATGGTGAAGCACATGGCCATATAAATCCTTTATCTAGATTCTCCTGTATTTGTTTCTTCAGCACCTCCATCTCCAAAACAACCATTATATATAGAGTCATGAATATTGGAAACTCCCCATGTATAAGATCAATTAAGAATACAACATCTCTTCTATGAGAAAGACCGGGAAACTCCTCGGGAACCACATCAGTGAATTCCAACACAGTAGGAATATCTTCAAATATGGTTTCCTCTTTACACTCAATCATCTGAGTAAGATAAGCCTTCTCATAGGGAAATAATATCCACACTTGATATGATGGAGATAAAGAAGAATCATCTTCCTCCTTGCACTTTTAATGAATCTAGGGTCGATGCTCCACATTTAGGGTAATTTCCCTCTCATGGATGTTTATATTGTCTCCATATAAAGAAATCCAATCCATGCCAAAAATTGAATAAAATTCCACCACATGGATTATGATGAGGTTCGACGGGAAGTTCAATCGATAAATTATGACAGGGGGAGTTATATTCATAGGATGCAATGATTTCCCCATTTGCCGTACTCACTAACATCTTCACTTCCATGATTTTTTGTGGTGCTGGGATTGTAATAATAAACATTCAGGATATAAAAAATGAGTAGAATTAGAAAAAAATTATGTTCGCTATTAATGAAAAAATAACTGTTGTACCTTTCAACACTTCATATTCAAGGTTCACTTCCAAGGTAGTGATGGAAACAGATCTTACTTACTTCCTTGTAGGTTGTTGGATTCCACTGAAAACCCTTGGCTTAGGGAACTAATTTGAAAAGTTATCCAGTTCTTTTTAGTTCTACCAATGAACATCACATTGAGGGTCAAGGAGAGTGTTCCTCTATTCTATCACAACTGCTGGTTTTTCTTGATGGTAATTAATAGCTAGGTGCCAGTCTCTTCTACACCTAAATAATTTATTTTTTCCCATTATGAAATTTATGAGGTTCTTTTCTCCACACCATTGGAAAGTGGGGTGCTGGATTTTCAATATCACTGTTGGATTTATCCATCGGACTACCACAATTTAAGTCCACCTTATTATTATTCTCACCATGATACCCCTGAGATTTATTGATCTCTATTTCAACCATGAGGGAACATCAGACAATTTCCTAATAGTTGTCGAAGTCACGGATCGCCAGTGCATTCTTTAGGCTAGGATTCAACCAAAAAAAAGGGGTCAACATTTCATTTGGGGGTAACGACTAAGTCGAAGGAATATCATGAAATCCATGTGATGTTTTCTTCATACTCTCTGATAGAGTCATCGTCTTTTTTCTTCAGGTAAAGAAAGTCCATTTCCATCTTAAGTCGAAGGGTGCGCAGAAAATATTTATCGAAAAATATCTTGTGGAAATCCTTCCATTCCTACGCCTCGATATCCTCCTCAGGATTAGTATTTTTTATCAGTGTCCACAGTTAATTGGATTCACCCTCCATATGATCAGAAGCTAAGAGAACCTTCTCCTGTTCAGAACATAGAAGAATGGATAATATCTTTCCAATGGAGTTGATCCATTGTTCGGAGATTGAGGGATCAGATGAACCATTAAAAGTAGGAGGCCTTTATCTTTTGAAGCTCTTGATAGCGACTTATTATTTATTGGGGGGGTAGAACATTCAACTTGACCCATGTTTCTATTCAAATCTTGATTTAACTGAGAGAGAATCATGAAAAATTTTGTGATTCCCTGTACCATTGGATTGAGCTTCTCATTAGCACATTTATAACATTGATCTTCACATCGCATGTTAGCCCAAGTCCCCATATTACCGGTCATTGGCATGAAATAAAGAAAATTTAGGTGTGACACAAAAAGGGTAATCTAAGGACAAAAATGATGACTTATAAATAACTATTATTTCATTAACTTATGAATCCACATTCTTCAATCTATGATATTCATGATATACTTTCAAACATACAATCTTAGGGGAATTATTTTAATTCCCTTAATAAGGGTTCATACTAATCATGTGAATATACTAAAGAATATCCATCAGGAGTGTCATACCCAAGAGTGTGGCAAGACCCATTGGCATGTATTCGGATACCCCGAATCAAGCCTGAAACTCCCTGTCGGGGTTTTCACCCCGTGGTACATCTGTGTCAAAGCCACCTCTACCAACCTGTATCCATACAGGGATATATTTTCTTGATAAAACACTTACTCAATACTCACTAAAACATAGGGATGTTTTTATAATACATAGTCATATATATAAGGCTTTAATAGGGGTTTCTAATCCTAATCCCAAAAATAACTGAACCTATCCTTTGATACAAACTATGATAACCTAGTTCGTTATTACACACTTAAACATGATTTATTACAAAAAAATCACTTGATAAAACATAGAAGATTGAGAGGTCCATTGTATTTGGGGATTAGAACCATCACATAACAACTTAAAACATGAAATACAAAATCTTTATTGAAAACATCATTTACATGACCACTACATTCCCCCATACTTAGCATTGCATAGGATAACCTAAGGACATGAATAAGAAAAGGGTGATCTATAAAGCATAGTATAAGAATAAAAATGTAATAACATGAGGAATATAGTACATGTTATACAATAGGTATATCAATGGAGCACAATAGAAACATAAAGGCATGATAAAGCATGATAATCAGAACAAGAAACTGTTGAAACAACACTTAACATTAAATTAGCATGATCCAAGGCTCATTGCACATGGATTATGAGTAAACCCTCAGTGTGCATTAATTATCATGAGTAAAACCCCATTTCACTTGAAGTATCATGATACTAATATTTACCCAATGCATTGAAGCACTATTAGAGAACCCCCATTATAATCATTTCATTTAATCCATATGTGTTCCACATAGATCATATGATAAGGAATCAATCATCATCATTTATTTCACGGTAAAGGGATTTGGAATACATTCATGAATATGTATAACCAATTATTTAATGTGAATAAAGGTGAATACCCTTGATAGAGAAATTGGTATAGTATTCACTATACAAAGACATTGTCTTGGTAATTCGGTACAATTTCCGCAGCGTAACCGTGTGACGTAAGAATTCATAAAAATGTATGATTAGACAGAAAGGGGTGTCTTATCATATTTAAACTAAGTTTATAGTGATTGGGTTCATATAGATACATTTCCTAACATATGTAATGGAATTTATAATCATAATACAAAATAATTGCTTGAATGTAATTGAGGAGAGAGAAATTATTTACGAAATTTTGGCATGCTAACAGATGTACATGGGAGGCACCAATGAGAGAGAAAGAGGTCTATAATCATTCAAAAAATAATATGCAATTATAGGGGAGGTGAAAAATCATACCCCAATGTTTATAATTGAAAATAAAAGGTCATAAAAAATATCAAGAAATTGTATAAAAAGAGGAAGGAGGTACTCCCTTAATTGGAAGTGTGATCCCAGTGGCTTGGGATAGGCTTGAGAGAGGATTATTAAGAGCTTGGGGAACGTTGTGAGGATTATAGAGAGAGGATAGAATAGGTTGGAAAAACTAAAAAGGCCCTGACTGAAAAGGATGTGGGAGCTTGGGTGGGATTATATAGGAAAGTAGAGGCAATTCATTATTATTTAGGTTTGGGTCACCATACGTTAAACTGATCAATACCACAAACCATCCCTTAGATATTGCCATTTTTTTTTGGAAAAGGGGAGTGTAAAACAATATATTATAAGGCTAATGTCCTAAATTCATAAAATAATAGGGTTTCGTATGTGGAGGTGAGTCACACTCTCAAGGAAAACAATTTAAAAAGGCAAAATGTTTTATAAGTCTTGAAGGGTCTTCTAATGCATTGTAAAATAAATAAATAACTCCCAAAATCATATTATTTTAATGGTAAAACCTATATTGGCCTAAAATAATGTTTATAGTATTTTATTACAACACTATTGGGTCATTATGAGTCATAAATCACATTATATATTTAAACGGTATTTAATTTTAACCCAAAAATTTGAATGTCTCAAAACATTATGAAAAATTCACCGTTGGATAATTTCAACGTTCTAATTCCAAAAATAATTTTCATTTTATCGAAATAATTTTCTATATATGTTAATTTTTAATTCTAAAATAAAACCCCCATTAATCGAAAATTCATTGTTTTTGACAAAAATAGCATTCAAAACATAATAAAAATTACAATTACATTCATAAAATTATATGATAGTTTATATTTAAAAAAGTAATTCAATAATTATAATGATATTTTATGTAAATATTATTTAATTAAAAAATCCATTAATTGATCAATATATATTTATAAGTTGAATATTAACTAAAAATATGATTTGGGATTTAAAAATTAATCTACAAAGTAAAAATAACAAAATTAATATATATTCATTATTATATAAATAAATAATTAACATAATAATAATGATAAAGTATTTTTACATAACCCATTATAACACCCACCCAAGACTGAAGAGTACGGTGTGTAATTGTGACAGACTCTTGGGTTGCTCGGATAATGTTGCTCGGGTGGTAATCTCTATCAACTTTCCACATCTCTCGTAGACGATTCCATTCGAGCTTAACATGTTGAAGCTCAGATTGGGCTTGGTCAAGAGAGAAGCCCAATGACGCCGTCTCATTTCAGAGCTCCGTCAAATGGGCTTCATATGGGGCAAGTCTACTGGATGAGGCCATCACATCCTTTGTTTGTGTAAATTGGATTTGTTAAAGCCAAAGATTTATACTAATCATGTGATTTATGTTCAACAGATATATTAACAACGGAAATAATTATTAACGGTATCTTAAAATACAAAAAACAAAAAAACAATTATGTTAACATTTTATATAAACATTTTACATAATGAGACATTTAATTAGATCAAGAGGGATTTCCTTTAATGAAATTTTGGGTCGTTAAAGTAACCAAACTACCCATTTTAGTTATTTTCCATGTTAGTTAAAGGAGGAATCTCAGAAAATGATATTTTGTGTACGTATTATGAAATACAATAATTTTTATTCCATTTATCTTTTAATAGATAAAGTCTTTATCTCAGACACTATAATTTTTCTATATTTCTAAGAGGAATAGTCAAATTAAATTTAGAATTTAGTGGATCCCATGAAATCCATGGATTGAACATCCTTTTCCTGTTAAATATTAAAAAAATTCATGAGATGAATAAATGACATGGAAGATTTGACATATTAACAAGGATTCATAGGTTACAGATGTTTGATCTCAATTACACTAGTAATGTTGTGGCATACGTCGTGATATCCTTTTATTTTATCATTAGAATACTGCGAGTGAACTCATATGATGCCATCCAATTCCTTGATTTAAAATTCATTTGGTTAATTGACATTTTATCTGGGCATTGACAAAATATCACAAATTCAATAACTATTTATCATAGATTATTCAATAAATATGAAGGATATGTAATTCTTTGGATGATATCATCATTTCATCTTGATTTCAATAGGATATTAATTACTTCAGTCATCCTAGTAGATTCCAATCTTGAACCATAATGAAATTCACATATATCATTTTTTAGTTTGGTTAGAATCTCTTAGGAAAATTAATTGGGTTTGTCCTTTATATTTCACTCAAAACCAAATAGATTAACATCACATATTGATCTTTGAATATTTTATTGAAAACAAATTAAGGAATTTGATGGGTCTTCAATGGATTTAGAATGGGTGAATTGTCTATCAATTTAGAGATCAGTTTTTTGGATTCCTTGTGAGTATTTATTCTTGGATTCCTTTTTTATTTTCATCAGGTTCAATGACCAGTTTAATGGTCTCATGTCTAGAGAAATTTGGTATAGGAAACATCATTTTGGTTGAATTGGTTATCAAATATAGAGAACGTCTATTGGGAAAAAATCCCTCAAGGTAACATTTCAGTATTTTTGGGTTGATTGTGTTTGTTGACAAAGAATGTTTCCATAGAGAATTTTTGATTTCCCGAGAAGTTGTTTACAATACATGTTGAAAAAGAACGATGACAAAGGAATGGACGATCTTGAGGCAGTACAAAAGAGCAGTACAAGGTAGCGTTGTTTCCCAGTGTTTGTCAAATTTTTGGGGTCCAAAATTTGGAGATTGGTGAGCATCGCGAAAATAGGATTTCCATTAAGATCATATTTTTATATGGAAAAGGAATGAGTTTCGCGAAGATGGGATGCATGGATTGGATTTCGTGAAGACCAGAAAAATGGAGGCAGTGATGCTTCGCAATTACGTCAACACTTCGTGAACGGCAGAGTTGAACCGCATCGCGGTGGTGAAGGGCTTTGCGAGGGAGCTTCATGGAGAAGTCACGAAGGAATGTTGACGGTGATGCTCCGTGATTACGACAATCTCCACGATCGGAAAATTGTTGTGGTGCTTCGCCATTTGGAAGGACTTTCGGCTAAAACATCGGAGCTTCGTGATAGGAAATGACGTGGTTCTGAATTCACACAGAAGAGTCAAGGGTCGGTGGAATCACCTATAAATACAGGACGACCCCCTCGAGAGAAGTAGAGTGAATTTTCAGAGAAAATAATTTGCTCTCGGTTCGCGAAGGTAGTTCTCGTAGCCTGTGTGCTTCACGAAAGAAGAGATTTGCGGTGGATATTATAGCTCCGTGAAAGGTGCGAGCTCCGTGTTGGCTTAGTGAGCTTCATGAGGAAGTTGATCTGTAATGACTTGTGCTTTGCAGTAGTGCTTCACGAGAGTGCTTCACGAAAAGGCAGGAGCTTCGCGAAGGCTTGTTTGAGCTTTGCGAAATTGGGAGCCTCGCGATGTAGGGTGCTTTACAAAGGTGTTTCCAAAGGTAGTTTTCTAGTGTTTAGAGGCAAAGTGGTATTCATCAGTGGATGAAAGTTGGACTTTAACAGATCATCTATCAATAGTTGAGGATGCATTAATTCATGCAAATGAAGAGACCTATAGGTCTATAAACTGTGAGTGGATTCCTTCCAGAGCTGTGAGCTAAGGAAGTGAAAGAAGGTGATCCTCTCCACCGGTAGTGAGCCAGAGAGACAGAAAATGGGAGTGACCCTTGGGAAAGTAGTGAGATAACCCTAAACATTGTAAAGGCGTTGATCCTGGGCATAGAATTGATCTAACCCGAACCTTGTAATCCACAACTAGTGAAGTTTAGTGGAATTTGGTACGACCGACAACCTATCGGCGTATGCTCCTTGGACATAGCTCTTAGCGGTGAACCAAGTAAAATTGTTGTGTCCTGTGCGTGCTTTACTCCCTATTTATATTTTGCAACAGGAAAGAGAGAGAATATTGTTTTTCTTAATAGCGAAACAAGATTAGAATGGGCATTAATTTTAAATTAGTCACACCTTGATTCACCCCCCTCTCAGGGTATTCAGCCATGTGGACCTAACAACGTCCTCAATAAAATTTCTATTATCATGCTACATTAAATTAATATAAATTTAAAGCATTAATTTTTTTAATAATTGTCGATATTTTCATTATAAAATATTGGTAGAGTTTGGATGAGTTTTACAAACACCATGTTAGGGACTTTATGGTACCCGACTAGCTATCATGTATGTAGAAAATGAGAAAATTAAAGAACCCTCATATAGATTATTGAGTTATATCATAGGTTAGGGGTATTCTTCCAATTTTATTAACGAGGGTATGAATATTTTAGTACAACATTCACATAGATCAAGGTACTTTATAAAAGACTTTATGGTTATATCATATCTTACGGCCTCCTATTTAGAGTCAGAAATGAGAACTCAAAAATGTTATTTTATTTTAATTGTTCTATAAGTATTCTTATAACTCTTCTAGTGGAAATTTATTATAATACAACAATAGTTCAGTTAAAATTAATATTACCACAACTTGTATAGAGTTTATAAATAGATAACGTTGGATGAGTACCCATTATTTATTGGCACCCATGGAAAATGATATAATCAGGCTTCAAAGGTATATACCATAGACTGATCCACCTAGGTATAGATGCATAAAGTCCTATTTTTGAAGAAAATTACCATACACAATCGTCAAAATCGGTCTCAAGGTGATATTTTTCAAATACATCATCAATAAAATCAAAATATTGATGGATTAAGATAAACATAATAAGATCCTCCATATGTCTAGTAATGGTATGATGTGAATCAATGATAAATGTATTATATTTTACGATGTCGAGATACTAAGTTTTTTTTCATGTGTATCTACTTCTTATAAAGGTGTTATTCCAGCGATTGAGGTATAGAGTTCGACATCGATAGTGTGTGTGACTATAATAGATCAGTGAAACTATATAAAATAATTTTGGTCATCGATATGGGGTTATATGATCTTCTTAAATTTTCATTTTCCCTAGACATTATCATATATTATTATTATTATTCCATTATAATGTTCCTATAATTATCCCTTATGGTTTCTAAATTTGGTTTATTCTTATTTTGATATCAATAGAGTGCTATTATTAGGGATTTTTCAATAAAATCTTTAGTATAAATAAATCATGGATTTTGGGTATCTTCTTGATGCATTATACCTCAACCACTTAGTTCATGATACCTTATTCCATGATAACTAATATATATCTCTAGTTTATAAAATAAATAATTTCTATCAATTAGTGGATTAGTAATGTTAATTTCATTGATTAATTCATACAGTGACTCTTCATAATATTGTGATCCCATTTGGTATGGTGGAGAAAATTATATAATTTTCCTAGGGTGTTTCTAGAATCATAGTGGATGTTTCTAAAATTTCAATGTGAGTTAATGTATGGCCTCGACCATAAACATTACGTAATTTTTAATTAAGTTAATAATTCACATTTAGGATCTTTTCGGGTTTAGTGTTTTATAGAATTAGTTCATAACTATTACATTACATCTAAAATATTACAACGTAGAAACTTCAAGTTAGTATCTAATTTCTGATAAAATAAAAAATTCTAAAATGAAAAAAAATATTTTCTTGATAAAAATATTCTTGAATTATTCCTTCAAATTACCCTTCATTATACACTTTGAAAAAAATTTCAAAAACTTGGGACGAACATAAAAATCACAGTATGGGTTATAAAATAAATAAAAAAATTTATTCAATAAATTCATACAAAATATTAGCTCTTTAACATAACTCTAGAACTCATAATATTTATCAATGAAATATAGAAATCATAAATCATAAAATTAACTTTTGGCATACATAACATGATTACATTTTTGCTTTCATATCTACATAGGGAGTTATGTTTGAAATACCCATGATATCACTAAATATATTAAGAGAAAAATTAATTTTTACCTCTGTCATGTTACTCAATGCATTGAAGAGCTATCTAAGGCTCACCCTTCCTAGGTTTATCATTGAAAAACCCGTATATGTAATCAAATCACATGAACAATAACATAATCATAACACTTGTAAAAAACAAGGGAAAGATAAAATTTACACATTGTAATCACAATATTAAATGTCAATATATTGACATAATCAATCCATTCTGAAAACCATTTTCAATAAATAAATATTTTAAAAGAGAATATGGTTTTTATTTTCCATTTTAAAACATTATGGTTTTGTTAAGGAATCTAAATATCAAATAATTCACGCTGCGGAGGAAAGGTAATTGTCACTGCAGACATTAAAAAAACATTCTTTTTGTCGTTTAGTAAAGCACATATCGAAAAAAGTTCACATTTAAATAAATGAAAAATTCAATGGGGTTTATTATACAATGTGTAAAATAATGTTGTGTATAAATCTAAGTATACCCCCAATGAAAGGATATTCAGACGAAGTCCATTACCACTTGAGAAAATATATGATTAAAAATAATTTATGAATAACATTAAAAGAAACCTATAATATCATGATAATATAGTGACCCATGATATAATATTTTAAAGGATAGTATATACACATTATAGTATTGTAAAGGTTTATAATATAAAGATAATCTTTAATGGAAGGTTTTGAGACGAAGGCCTTTTAAAAAATTTGGCATCCTAACAGCGTTATATAAAAATTCAAAAAACACATTGATGAGAGATAAAATGGTCTATTTTCACTTTGAAATAAAATTTACGGAAATAAGGATATATAAAAATATATCCAAAAATAAGAAAGTGGAAATTAAAATACATAACAAAAAATAATTCTTTTACTGAAAGAGGATGGTTAAAGGTTCCTTTACCTCGTGTCTGACTAGACTCGTTCATTCTTTTATCTAATGAATAATAATAAAAAGATAATTTCTACTTACTTCAGATAATTTTTATTGTTTATTACTACTTATTTATCACATATTACCATGTTATAAATTTTACATAATCATTTGAGTTAATAATGGTCGTTTTGTCGATATTTGGTTCTTGAGTCAATAATGAACTTCTTATAATTAAATGTTTTCTATGTGGTCAAAAGTACATTATCTACAAAATAATATTCATGATTTAGATATCATATATATCATATAAACCATATATTTCATGTATATATATGTGTGTGATTATAATAGTACATATCATTTGGAGATAAGAAATGAGATGCACCATTCATGGAGATAGTAAGCTGTATTTACGCATGAACAATACTTTCATTTCAATTTATTATTTAGTGGAATTAAAACATAATGATAAATAGGTATATTATAATTCTAGTATAATATCATATATTGTTTCATTAACTATATCAATTATACACTCATCTTATGGAATAAATGAGTCATATCACTTTGAGGGGGTCATATTCCGCGCTTTTTTAAATTAAATTATCATATTTAACCATTATAGAAACCATAAACGTTTGATATAAATGAAAAATAAATAATCATAGAGACAATATAAATATAATATATATCACATATAATAATATTTCCATTATAATGTTAACCATGAGATGCGGTATGAGACATTTGAATAATAATCGTTTTGTGAGGAAGTGGTTCCCCATACACCGAAATAGTATGTTCATATCCATTAGATGGAGGTGTGTAGAATTTTAGTTTGAATCCTTATCATAACAACATCCTAGTATATTTATGATACTGTTGTTGTCATAAAACAATGTAATAACGAGAGTTTAGGGGGTTGGAGAAGGAAAATAAATGAAAATAACTTCAGAGATGATGTCTCCTTTAAATCGGGTAACTCCCGTTGTCTTGAACCAAAGAGATTTATTGAATTTCATTCTTCATAATGTACAAATTTTATGAGTGATAGAGGGATTTTGGGAGATTTTTCGTGCATATTTTGGATGATCGAAGGGGCTTGATATTGTTGAGAAATGGGTTAGAGGTGTTGACCTTTTATAAGGGGGATGAGGTTCTCTTTAGGAATGTATGAAAATATTACTTTATTATAAACTGAATTTTGATTTCAAAATGTACCCAACTCATTTAATTCAATGTTTGGTGAGGATTGTTTTAAATCCTCTCAACCAATGGATTTTATACATGCTTAGGATATACAATTAATAATATACTGTCGAGTTAAACAAGGGGATTTCCCATGATTACGTACTTATAACAAACAAAGTTGTGAGTATATCCTTGAAAACAAATTTATCATAGATAATGGGTCCTAATTTCCAATTGAATGGGATGTAATCAAGATACTCATTTAGGTTGAAAATACTAGGTTTTTCACTCTCTATCAGTATTAGATTGTACGAATAGCCTGAAGGCCTTCATTTTTTTTGATTTTTGATCACCCCTTTCAAGGAATGACGGGGAACCCTTACAAGGACCATTGGCTTAGTTATTATATGGAACGTAGTTTTAATATACAATATATGACCCAAAGGTCGAAGGGAATTCAACCAGTCTATAACTACATAGAAATTACCCTCCCTATCATCTACATCATGATGGTGGCTCTCCACCTTCACATGACCATCTATCTAAGCTTCCCGTGCAAGCACATGCTGGTCCTAATGGGGTATCCATTCCCTCTCATTATTCCAAATCCATTGGTTCTGCTCTGGTTATTACACCTACTCTAAATCGTTTTTTGTCACTACTCCTCTTTTGTAGAGTATGTCTGGGTCAACGGCATGTGGCCCGAATACCTTGAGGTGCCCGAAGGACGTAAAGGTTGCTCGAAAGCCTTATGGACTAGAAGGAATGGGTGTCTTGAAGGACATATGGACATCAAGCCCAAACCAGTAGCCCAAGGTGAATAGTTTTGGTTGGTATAGTATGAAACAATAGATTATAAAGTGACAGCTACAGTATCTACTGTAGTACATGATAAAGTACCTGCTATAGTACCTTAACTTATGCCTCTGTCTGGTTTCGAACCTTGGTATCATGGATGCAAATAACGATGCATCACCTATTTGGACAAGGCTCATGTGCATTAGTATGAGATGATAATTATTCATAATAATTATGAAATGACTCAGAAAATACTCTTTTGATAATGAATTGTTTTCATTCATCTAGTCAGTAATCATTGAATTACATGTAAATTGTTTTCATTTCGATTATATTATTAGAATCTATATCATTCAAAGGGTGGAACTATGTGATATTATATGGGAAATTGTGTAATATCTACTATAAATTCATGTTTGAAAATGATGGATTTAGTCTCAAATCATCTAGGGTTTCCCATTTAATCTTTTAGTTCCATAAATTACATTCCATATGCCATCCTTATTGATTCTTTTGTGCACTATGACACAAATATAAACTCCATCAATCCAAATGTGTTAATATAAGTGATTATGGGTGCTGGGAACTCATCATAGAAATATTATATGCATATATCCAAGAATATTTCATGTGGGATTTGTATAATCAATGAGTAGGTTAGCCCCATACACGAAGGGATGACATCTCTAACCCAATTATTTTAACTCTATTTTTATTTTAATAGGTTGAGGAATATAATTTTTTAGTAAGAGTAGAAACAATATATAAATTCCCATCATAGATTATCCTAATTTATAATATTCCTTATTGGATGATTTTTTAGAAGAAAAATACCATTGAATTCAATGTTAGGATGAAATATCGTCACCTTACCACACCCTTTTATAATAGTGTTCATATCATAGGGATACAAAGAGATACAAATGGTTTCAAAAATTTATCTTTATATCCAAAAATATTTAATATTAAAATGGCAGTATTTATAATTTTTTATTGGATGGATGTCTTCATATTTTTATTAGGGGGTTTTCTCCAGTTTTATTAGTACATGTCACTAATCAATTTATTAAATCTGATTGGAAGGGGACTCTATGGAGTAAATAGTTTGGGTAGATTAATGAATGGGTAAATATAAATGTTTACATACAGAGTAGATCCATATATAGTTAAATCAATTGTGCTGACTTATGATATCAATTTGTAAATAGATAGGTGTTACTCAATGATCAATGTTAAGTTTTTTACAGTTGAAATGGAAATTCATAACAAACATTGGCCATTAAGTGTCGAAAAACCAGTTTTATAAAACAAGAAGAGGTAATTTTTTTGAAATAATATCTTTTTGGATATATAGATAATTTCTATTTATAATATACTACAGAAATATCATTGTCTAATTTCTATGAGTGTTTCCAAACTACAATATGTCCTTCAAGCAATTTGACATGATCATTCTAAATCTATATGAATCAAAATATTAATAACCAAGTATATCATCATTAAATATAGAATCTATTTCATAAGGGTATGATATATAATGGAGTTATTCATTTTTATTATTATCCAGTTCTCTTTGTATTTGAGGTAGAATTATATGCAGATTAGTTATTATTCTATAAAACATCCTATAACTCAATGTATGAAAACCTTCTTCAAGGACATTAGTGTTGACCATGCATCGATAAATACCTCATCATTTTATTATTTTATTTTATTTTTATTATATACATTATATTGTTAATATAAAATATTACACTTTTAGGGAAAAACCATACATTGTTTTATATCCTCATTAGAATTTATGGTGAATTTATCATTATTTAAACATATTTGGATGATTAAATCATAATCCTCTTACACATTATTCCTCTTCAAAAACAAATTTTACATATAGGAATTAAGAGGATTATTTTTCCATCCATGAGGTTTAAATAAAGGTTAAATCATTGTTGATATCATAATGGTGTGCTAGATGAATTTCATTTATTTTCCCCTTGTATTGAGGCCAGATCATGTAATAAGAAAGAAATTGAGGATTGTTTCGGTAAAATTGACAATAATTTTAATTGAATGACTTATTTATAGTAAGAAGAGGAAATAATTACCCTATCTTTATAGAAATGGGTTGAATTATATTTTAATCCATTACTTATTGTATGTTTTATAAAAATGTTAATCTATTGGGTGGTAGTGGTAGAAAAAATTTCCAAAATCGTGATGGTCAATGATTCCCATGTAACACTAATGAGTCTTCATCTATCTGGTCCGTCATGGATTTCTTTGCCTCTATTCAAGAATAAGCAGGATAAAAAATTATTTTTGGGTGATTATATCTTTCTCTTTAGTGATTATTTAAGGGTAAAATGCTTTTTTTAGATAGTATACATGAATTTATTTATTAAATGCATCATGAAAGAGTATGTTAATAGATAAAAATATTATGGTCCATGATAAATGGGTTTTATTTATTTTTTAATGACTCTCTCAAATAATCATTTAGGATATAATAATACTAATATGTTAAATATTTATTCACTATATTATGGAGAGTCACCAAATGGTTTTCGTGAAAATGAGTTATGCACTCCTCATTAAATACCAAGTGAATTTCAAATTAAATATTGGATATGGTCTATAACACGAATGATATCATTCCATTTTAAATATCATATAAATTTATTATTAAATTATTCTCAATCTATTTGATGTGATTAATTAACATATCTAATAATAATGGTCTCTTATTAACATATTTTTCAAGGAAAATATAATCATTTATAAATTTCATAGTACATCAGTGGGAAAGTGACTAGTGGGAGGTAAATGTAATGATCATCACCATGGACTATCCTTCATTGGGGTGATATTTTTCTAGTTATATTTGATGTTATTATTATATATGGGAATATTTTTCCTAATTCCTATATTTACAAGGTAAATATAGTGTTTTCAATCAATAGTGGACCTTTTTCTGAGAAGAAACATCATTGTGGGAAAATTTAAAATGTGAACCATTAGGATGGTATATATATCATTTATCTTAGCATCGAGTAGGTTGAATATAATTTTTAACCACTATAAATGTCTTAACATATGGTTAACCTTCTTACATATCAATCATTAAACCATATGAAGGAAATTTATTTCCAAAACCATAATGAGAACATAGACTGTCAGTCATCATAGTTCAACATGGTCGACCTTATTGAGAGATACCCAGGGGAACAATTTATGTTTTTCATCATAGATCCACATAAAAGAATAATATTGAAGGAGTTTACATTAGTAGATGATTATGAGATAAGAAATATTGATATTCTATTAAAATATACATAAAGGATTCGATGATGATAGAAATTATTTTTGTATGAATTCTTACAATATTTATAGTTTTGTTCTTAACATATTGGAATTTCCTTCCGGTAATTAAACATCATGATTCTTAGGTCCAAACCTCAATTATGATTTTGTTCATGAATTGTGGGTAAATACATAAAATTATAGATAAACCCCAATTAATCACCTTGATTCATATTATACAATACATTCACATTTCAATAGTTAATTCCACAATTTATTAAACAACCTCATGGTAAAGGATAAGGATGTGAACCCTTTATCTTGTTTCTTTTGGAATAAGTATATTACTATCTATGATATTAAATGTAGTTGGGATATAAAAAATCAATTTCTGTTTTCACAAATATCCCATGGAGTATTATATTTTACACTATGTATAAGATCAAACTATATATAGTTTACATGTATTAGCAAAAACATATTATTTATTGAATCATAAAAATATTATCACTCCTATGTCCTGGTAGAATACTCAAATGACCACCTAGATGTAACCACTGAAATAATCTAATTTTATAGGTGGAACAATAATATTTAATGGATAACTATACGTGTCAAAAGGTATACATACATGACCATTCATCATCACTATGATTTTTCATTGACCCTTTTTACTAAGATTATGAATTTTATCTTGTTCTAGAATGATCATCAAGATATGAAAATATAAACTTATTGGAATGGTGATATGAACCCCCTAATATAATATTTTTGTATTATTGTGACAATTATATATCTTTCATGAATCTTTGATAATATCGAACTAAACCTACAATGTTACGGAAATTGAACACATTCTTTGGCTAATCCCAAGAAACTGCTACATGAACCTTCTTTGGGTCCACTAACACACCATCATCGGAGATGATGTGTCTGAATATGTGTACCTGATCAATCCACTACTAAAACTTATATAAATTGGAATATATATGATTCATTCTTATTTTAATCATGATGATTTCAAGATGTTTTACATGATCGTCTTGAGTCTTGGTTTACAGCATGATATCATCCACAATCACTCCCACAATCTAATTTACGTTTTGATAAAAAACTCATATTAATCAATTCCAAAAACATTACTGGTGTGTTCTTGATTCCAAAAAGTATTAATATAAACTCATATATTCCATACATATTTCTAAAAGTACTACTCAGAATATCCGAAGTTTGAACACTCAACTGATGATTCCCCAATATCAAGACTATGTTGGAAATTAAACTAGCCCACCTCAAATGGTCAATCGTAACATCGATATATGTAAGAAGAGGCCGATTTTCATTGTCATTTGGTTCAACATCTGATAGTCAACACATAGTATAAAATTCACATCAATCATCTTAGCTTACATAACTTGTGAATCTCAAGATGATATACCTGGATGGATAAATCCATTATCCTAAAATTCTTCCAGCTGAGTCTTGGGCTCTTGAATATCTGTATATACTATTCTATATGGTGGTATTGAATTTGGGTTAACCCTCGTAATTTGATCAATTGTAAACTCCATGTGTCTCTTAGGTGGATTCCCTAGAAATCATGTAAATGAAATACTGAAATTGATCCACTATTGGTGGAAAGACATCCTGGTTTACACTCTCATCATCTAACAAAAAACCCTCAACATGGGATGTAATCCCTTTTAGTTTCTAAATAATTGGCCCTACTCAGCCTGCCTTTTTATCCAATTCTCCACAAACTATATACTTGTCACCCATAAGAGACGCAAAACTCACTATGCTAGGATAATAGTCTATATGTGATCTATAGTCTAGTAACCAATCCTTACAAATAATCAATTCAAATGCAAACTTATCAAGGATATAAATATCCCAAAAAAAATTATACTCCTTATACATTCTAGAACACCCCTTTTATATGAAATTTTCATTCTACCGCACTTCTAGAGGTGTTCTTATCTTGAATACACCACACACAAACTCCACCTCGCAGATAAAACCATTAAAAACATTTGAAGAAAATAAAGGAACGAGTGGCATCCATATCAAATAATGGACTAGATAATGTAGAATCTATAAGGAATGTACCTCTAAGTATCGAAGGTCCATCCTCACAATCCAAAACTATAGAATTCCCCAAATGTAACTATCATTCCCCTCTTCTCTATAGTGTAGTCTAATTATCCTAAGCAGTACCGCCATACTAATATAGTATCTCTTTCCCAAAATCATGACATCCATTTTCTCTACCTAATATACTATAACTCTAGCTTCAAAACTAATATGGTGAGCAAGATCATATTCCTGCACCCTGGTTTTATCTAGCTCCTGCATCACTACTCATCAGTTACAAAGTCATGAAGAACTTCTATTAATTTAACATCATGTCATAAAACTAGTACTCTACCAGTGGTTGGGGGAACTTTCTTTAGATGTTTTTCAAACTACCAAAATGGTGACAGAACACTCTAGTAATATCCTGATAAAATTATCCCTCTTTATGTGATCCTTGCTTTCCATTTCCCAAAATATTGTTGGCATATAGATGATTCCGGCTCCCAAAAGTCATACCTCATGATCATAAAACTATATCAATTTGTCCTATAATAGAATCCTCCTTCTGGTTCCACTAAATATGTGATCCTAAGTCACAACCTCAATAAATTTCATCATTAGAAAAATATTAACCTGGTACTTAATCTCACATTTAGGTTCATCTTGGAAACATTTTTCTGAGCTATCTCATCCCATGGAAATGCTAGATAAAATCACTACAATTATATAAAGTTTATAGAATATTCCATCATGGACATAAACCCGTAAGTCAAACTCATGAACCCATCATCTCATTACCACCTCAACATATAGGGATAGATGTACTCTGAGAATATCTACAAAAATTACTTCAATAATATAACCTCTGTTTTTTTAGTTTACGCATGAACATCCCACCAGTGCTTTACATATCATTTTAGTATACAGATATCCAAATATAATCTCCTCTCAGCATGATACTCTAATTTTTGAAGTATAATATTGATAGACTCAACCCTGAACTCATCTCCCTTAGGTCCACCGCCTCTAGTTAAATTGTGGGGCTGATTCAATTGAAATTCTTGAGTAGTTTCAAACATACTCCTCATGACCCTCTTTTGTTCTATTTCCAAAACCATTATGAATAGAGTAATTTTCACTCAAAAATACTCTCTTTATTCTTCACCCATAACTATAGGTGAATTAGGTTAAACTACATGTGGGGCATCTCCAACTATATCCATTTTCCATACCCCCAACTAGAGACGTTGATTTGGAATATCTCAAGAACTATAAACATTCACCTTAGAACACATTTCACAACATTAACACAATCCTCTATGTGGAAAACACAAAATGTCACCAATATTATTCTCCCCAAACCATGTTTCATGGTAAAAACTGAGGCATTATCAGTACCCTTATCCATCCTAAATCTCAGTCATGTTTCAAAATGGTAAAATCATTCAAATTATTCTTCTCTCCCATTTAGTGACCCATTTATTCTCTTCTTTCATAATTTTAAAATACAAACTTTTATAGCAAGAAAATTTTACTTTCAATTTCTCAATAAAGGATTAATAGTTCATGTTCATCGACATTCCTATAACACATTTTCATATAAATGCCTACAATGATGCATGTCATAATAATCCTTAGTTCCTATAATGATGCCTGAAAATTAAACTCATGTACCATAATATTCCATGGTTAAAATAAAAAAAATCGTACAAACAATGATCAAATAACAGCACAAGTGAATCACCCAATGTGAAATAATATAATACTATAACAACAGACAACAATAATAACAATTCACACCTTCGAAACTTGGGTTCTCCCCCATAAATGGGTTAGCTACTCTCTTGCATGAGAAAAAACCCAAGGATCAACTCCTCTTAGTATCCTTTATTCCTTTAAAAATAGTAATAAAAAATAAAACAAATGAAAAATGGTATATGATACCACATTTCAATGTCCCGACACAGGTGCCACACAACGATGCCCTGAGCCGGTTAGTCACATGATCTCAAACAAGCCTCCCCATATAACAAAGGTTGCTAACCATTAGTGAGGGCCTAATATTGGTCAAGGGATACTATAACTTATTTTATCAGAGTAATAAGCCCATAGGAAACAAGAAACATTGATTTAATAACATATAACCATAAAACAAATAGTACCAACATTAGAAGATGATAAAAAACTGATGATACAATATCAAACTGAATAAAATATATGTCATAATAATGAACATGCTATGTGTCCAAATGAAAATCAAAATTAAGTACGTTGAAAAATCCTAAGAGGGCCCCAAACTGTGTCTAGTTACCTTATTCATTCACCATATCTCCATAGCCACCTAACACAGTACCTTTTCCCTTATCATGTCCTCCCACCATGAAATCTATGCTAGTACCAATCAGGTATACTGAGTATGATTTGAGTATAACTTGGTAGGACACTCAAAACATTGTCTAAATATATATCCAATCAAATAATATTGTATATAGTTTGATAAAGAATAGACCACAATGCCTAAATAAACAGTTATCAGAATATCAACTATTGTTTACTTAACCACATAAACATCAATGTTCCCATGAAAACCCATATATCAATACATACATCATCTCATGAGAGATTCTGAAACTTCCCCAAAGAGTATCACCTTTCATAATTCCTTTATTACCATTATTTAATTCATACATGGATTTCCATGATAACATTAATACTTTATATAATGGAATGACCATGTTACAATTCATAACAAACAGTTAAATTTCCATGTTACCATTATTATCACACAACTAAATTAACATATTAAAATTATTATCACACAATTGAATGAACTTATTACCATTATTAACACTCAATTTCATGAATATGTTACCATTAATCAACAAATAATTAATTCAATAATTAATTATTCACACCAAGGCCATTACAAATTCAATATCTTGGTAAACACAAATATTCCATTATTTAATTCTACAAATAATTAATCATATATATAATGTTAATTAATTAGAAAATTAATTAAGTGCATCTAATAACATAAAAAATTCATAATTAAATTAATGATATTAATTGCCATAAGTAATTACCCAATTAATTATGCACATCAATCCCATAAATTAATTCATAAATATCCAAAACTAAAAATCCCATAATTAATTTCCCAATTAGTTATATAATTCAAAATCTCAATAATGCATAATTAATTCTATAATTAGTTATCCAAAATCTAAATTCCCAATTTTTCCATTTTAATACAATAATTAATTATATGAATTCAATAAAATTGATATCTCATAGAAAATTCATTAATTAATTTTCTAAATCAAAAAACTCAATATCCTATAATTAATTCATTAAATGATTATCTCAAATCAATAACCTCGATATCTCATAATCAATTCATCAATTAATTATCTCATTCAAAAATATCAATATCTCATAATTAATTCAAAAATTAAATATCTGAATCTATAATTCAAATATTCCAAAATTCACAACTTCTCAATTAGTGAATTAACAAAATTAAATAATTCAATAAAGAAAACAATTTTAATCATCTAATAGAAATTATACTTCAATATAGAAATTATTTACATAAAAACATTGGGATTTAAATTATAGACCACATACCAAGTTTTTTTGAACGATTTACCAATGGGAATCCCCAAAATTTGAGCAGCACAATGAGGTAGAATGAGATTTTGAAATTAATCACTAAATTAATATTGAACAGTTCATGATCTTTTAAATCTATATCTATATCCACAATCTAGGATTTAGATTTAATCAAAAAAGGAAGAGTAACCATTTATTTAGTATGGTAATAAAAGAAAAGGAAGGAATAAGAATGTGGGGATTTATTATCATTCTATTAGGTGTTCATATGTTCAATTTGGGATTTGAATCATGATAAAAATAGGTCGGTACGGCATAAAATCCATCTGGGAGGCCTTTAAATCGTGAGGAGATGTGTTGGTGTGAGTTAGGGTTGAAAAGGGTGGGTTTCTAGGGATCGAGTAACTTAAAATCTAATTTTTAGGTGACTTAAAAAGTCACACATTGTTTGCAGGGGAAGGGAAGACGGTTTCCCCTAACCTTGAACGTAAAAATGATCCTCTATTATAATGGTACATAGTTTCTCCTAATATAGAATTTTTTTTTCAAAAATAGTGCACCAACCATGAAATTTCCCTCTGTCAAGGGTTGTGCAACTTTTCAGGGTGGGGCAAACAGTTAGGGAAAACCATGCGCCAACCATGAACTGCCCTGCTCTATTCAAATTTTCACATATTCTCACCCAAACACACTTCAATGTATAACCCAATGAAATATTACTCAACAAAAAGAAAGAGAGGACCAATCAATTTTCTTGAGACATCTGTATAAAAAGGCTGGAGTTTTATATCACATCAACTATTCATACTCATACAAGATAATTAAGGAGTTTGATAGGATATCATTCCACTACTTGTGGACAATTTCAAAAACATCATACATGATAATTTTTCTAGGATGCCTCATACTAGAGAGGATTATTATATTATTTATCTTATTTTAAGAGATGAACTATTTTTCCTTTCTCTATCGAGGAAGGCTTCTAATGAGCTCTAATAATTAAAAAGGAAATTAGAGGATCTAGAGGTATAGGTGTTTATTTGATCCAATACATATTATTTAGGATCACCAATAAATTTCTCCTAGAATGTGGATGGTACATTAGAATTATGTAAAAATTTCTGAAGATTAAATCAAATTATAGGTAAATAATTATACCCAATTCATTATAAAGATGATCACTTTGACAAGATAATGGTTTCTTGGTTCTTCTTGAAGATATATTTGAGAAAAGAACATTTTTAGTTGTGACATCGTCCATTTGAAATACCAATAAAATGTAATGTATCAGGTATGTCATATATGAGTATTTTGTAATGTTTTTTATCCTGATGAAAACACTAGCTTTTTTTCAAGTTGTAATGAATTGGGTTTTAGTAAAATATTCTGTTACCTTCATGGATAATTTTTGATGATATATTGGTGTTCCCTATGACAAAATAAGATAATTAGATATAACTAGATGTTAGTGTGACTACTCATCAAGACAATAATATTTAAAGTAAACACTATATGTATATGATTTGGATCATTATAGATCAAATTGTGGGTTAAATATTATAAGAATCACGAGTATCTATGTATTCATAAAATGTGAATGTTGTTGTTTCAATGGAGAATTAGGAGAAAATTTATAATATTTAGAGCTTCATGGAATTATCTAGTTACTAATGGTGATTAATTTGGAAATGTTCTCACCATATGGAACCACAAAAAGAATTGAAAAATATTTTTTATGCTTTATATTGTATTATTCTTTTAAAAAGCATTTTCAAAAGATTTAATGATGAATGTCCTTAATACGAGTATTGATTTATCCGTAACATGGAAGATCATTCAATGTTTATTGTGTTGCATTAGGTGATGGGTTGAAATTTGTTTTATTTTAAGTGGACCTAGTCCTTGCATATGGGTCTCATCCATTTAGGCCTGATAAGAACAACTACCTGACACATGACCTTGAGTTATCAGTTTTTGTTCACTATATACATTTCTATAGGCATTAAATCATTAAGGAGTGTTTAATGGTATATACAATACATAAGTGTCTCAAATATATATTGTATCATCAATACCTGAACCACAAATATTATAGTTGGATTGAATATATTCTGGTATTTTTTCTTTAAGATCACATATACTCTCGGAAATGTTAATGTTGTTGGTGATTCTATGATTATAATAATTTAGGCTCAATTGTTTGAGGACTAGTATTGAGATCCAACTGATTGTTCTCATTATTGATATTCATCTTAATGTTCATGAGTTTTAGAGAAATCCTTTCGTAATGAATATATATATCACTACATCACTTTTTAGTCTAATAAAGTGGATTAATCCTTTTGATAAAAATCTCTTGATTCCCATATATATCATTTATGGTGATGGGGATACTCTTGGTTTTTTTATTGACGAGGATGAGTGTATTTGTGTTCATGGATGAATCTAGATCACAATAGATATAAAAGTGGAACTGGTCAGAGTATCTTATTCAACAAAATGGGTAGTAATCCCATGATGAATTATTTATTGAGATTTTAACACTATTAACTATTTCTATTGATGAAGTATGAAATAATTAGATTTTTCATAATGTGATCAACCTATAAATAGGTAAAAGTGGAACTCCAATGGCCTACCACACTTTTGTACACATTTCATATCATTGAATGGATCTATGATGTTTTCACAATATAATATGTAATTGGGTTACCAAATTCACCACAACGTGGTGATGCAATATAGTTTATTCTGGAGAGGTTGATTAAACTCTCCCATTTCATTCTAGTTTGACAGACCTTCCTAGTGGATGATTTTGGTAGGATATATGTATGAGAGTTCATATTATTAAACAAGGATCCAAATTCCATTTTATGAAATGGAGATTCTCTGTTATCCTCAATTTTTTTGATGGGGTTACATAATTAACATATTTTAAAGATAATATTATGTATATATTATCACAATACAACTAACTTCTAATACAAAAATTATATATAAGTATTGGAAGAAATTATTTGGCCATTAATCCTATATTTTAAGGGATCATTGAATAAAAAATACCCTCCTTTTGTTTTTTCATATAATAAATTATTCCACAATATAATTCATATGATTCCATATAAGGATTTATATAGTATTTCATTTCTATTACCTCATTGCTTTTAAAATTATGGGGAGGTATTGTATCTAAAGCCAAGTCCAATTCGGTAGGCATCATATCTGGTGCATTGGATCAACATGATTATGATATCGATCAATATAAATAAAATTTAAATCTCGATCGACATCCCTGGCCTCTAGATTTTAAGTATGGGGAATGAGTCTACTTATAGGTTTCCCCTATTTAGGTTGTTAAAGGATTTAGAGGAAAATAATGATGGCGCCCATATTTATTGTTTTATTTATCATATTTGAATAGGTCAGTTTAGTAAGATAACAATTATCTAATTATCATATGTATAGATCTATGAATGATATCTTTTATAATTATTAGCTCTTCCATTATTATCTTAACTTGTATCTTGATTTTTGAGCCCAAGGAGGATGAGATGGAGGGTGATGCTTTGTTTTAGGATTATAAATATTGTATCATCGACCATAAAATAATGTATCTGTATATAATATTGTTTTACCTAGATTTGGTTCTGTAGAAGTATGGAAATGCACAAAAGGAAGCATGTGAACATGAGTTTGATATACATTCTTAAAGAAATTTTTTAACTCTAATTACACTAAAAAATCCTTATAAGTTCAAATTGTTTATAAATATATGTAAGGATGGGAGGGTACAATATCTCATTTATTTATTATGTTATATAATCATTTAATTTTGAATAAATATATTATTTTTATTTTTATGTGGTTACAATAGGCATTTTTTAAGTCACGGTGTTGTTTGGGAATAGAAGGGGAGGTATGGGTCATGATATCCAAGGACGAAAATGCCACCAACTACCCAGTAGTGGTCCATTAGCTACCTGGTGGGCTTCTTATAGGTTAGATAAGTCATTTTCCTATAAAGTGAAGGTCTATTTTCCACCCTACCAACCATTACCTTTTCTTTTTTTAATTTCCATTAACTTTTTCAACCTTATAAATTCAGGATTTTCACCATTAATCCATGTTGTTACAACTAGTGTCTCAATATCTCATCTTGATGAAATAAAAAGGTATAAAACAATCATAGAGTTAGGACATACCAGGGCTATAGTGATAAGAACCTTTCTATTGTTACCTATCTGTGAATATATTCCTCCATCTGAGTAAAACTTTGAGGTAGACTAGGATGACTTCGCCAAACTCTATATAGATCTTCAAGGAATATGGATGGACATATCGAAACAAGTCTCTTGAATCCCCATTGAGGAAATTCAAAATATACTCACCACGTTTCATCACTAGTTTTCATTACATGGGTATATGGGATTTGGTTACCATTACATTTATGATAGATTGAAATAGGTTACTACTACCCATGAGGAGGCTAGCACACCCAATATCAACTCTAAACTACATAGATTGTGTGTCATCTTGCTTCTTTTAGGAAAACCCATTCTTTATGAAGAAATTGAGCATACTGGAATAGCAACATGGTGACAAGTCAAAATTTTATAGCATATGACATCAGTGTAGAAACATCATCAAGAAGTGTATAGGCTTAGCTAATAATTGTAATAGATAAAAAAAATTGTCTCAAAATAAGGAACAAATTGATTATGGGAAGCAGCTGGTGGGGGTGGACGAAGTGGAAGGGGTGGATACAACTAAACAGAAAGAGTCAATATGGAATGACATGGAGTCAAAGACTATAACCATGATGCAGTTTCACTGATCCATAAAGGACTCAAATAAGTATTTATTAAAACTCTATTAATCTACTGAGAAACTACAGTAATTATAATTTCACACTCATATGTAAAGGCTACAGGTTTTGGATGTTCCTACATTGTTACTAAATTAAAAAAAACATATTTTCCCTATAATTCATTTAATTTATCATTTCCTATAGTTCAAAAAAATTATATCTCATTACATGTTGAATAATAATCTCCACTATATACCAATGTTAATCACGATGTAGAAAAAAAAATTAGATGATCATATAATTCTGCTAATTTTTCTTCATCTAAGGGACTCAATGATCATAGTTTGAATATTTATAGGGTTACATGATAAAACCATATTAACTATGTTTATTTTATTTTATATATTAATTTTCCCTATGTCCAGGTTTATTAGGGATTAGTGTGTACAACCTGATTTTTTCTTTGGTCGCCAATTTCAGGTTATTTACGTAACAAGCTTTATTCCACTTTAATTTTTTATTGATCGGTATTTTTCATAAACCATTAGATGTATGGGTCTAGTAAAATGATACTCATGTTTTACTCGGGGTTCCCCATACATTTACTCTACCCTAGTGATTTTGATATCTCTTTTCATGGGATATTTAGAGTCTTAAAACCCATATTAATGTCCCTAATGTTTTAGATCTAATATCTTTTATAATAAATTGTGGGGAGAGGGCCCTGATAGGGTTCATTGTTCGAGAATGTTCCAATATTTTTCAAACTTGGATGAAGGATTTTTATGACAATCGTTTTATGATTTATAAATTTGAAACATGACATAAGGAAAGTATGAAAGAAGTAACTCCAAGAATAGTTTCCCACATTATGTCATTAAGGTTGTATATAGGTAGAAAAATCCACTCTTATAGAAAATTTTCATTTTGCTAATAGGCCTTTTGTGGTCGTCTTATGAAAATAAAACTAAGGTTTATTTTGTGTTTGAAAAAATAGGATTCCTCAGGAAACTGACCATCCATTTCCGATGGCTTGGTAATTTTATCGAAAAAACGATACTTGAAGACCACAAAGGGTGTCTTTTCAAGGATGTGATTTATGAAAAGTATGAACACAACTATATCGTTTTTGATCAAAAATGGGAATCCACTCCCATATAAAATTGTATTGTGTAAATGAGGGATTCAGAATAGCGCAATATTGATAAAATTAAACTAAGAATTAGATGATGTTGTTTAAATTATTACTTGTAGGATGTTCAGGACATAAGATTTATGGTCACTTTTCATCGAATAAGGCATCAACAATTAGTCCATTCCACAGAAATCATACCACGAACGTTCTATTGTCTTCTAGAATGTAGGGTAGATGGTTGTAAACTATAATATGGGGGGTATCTAAATGCAAAGAGTTATGTGGGATGTAAACATCATAGGGGTGTATGAGGGTAGGAATGTCCTCTTTTGGGGATGAATTTTTCTTTAGCAACCAAGGCTTTTCTGATGGAAATTTATAAAGATCCAACTAGTGTATATTATACCAAGCGGAACAAATGTTTCCTTTAGACACTAGCCCTACATTTCCAATGACCATCGAGGTTAATGGGAATCCATACCTTTCTAGAAACCATTTATGGATTTTAAGAGGAGTGTTTCTGAACAAAAGGGGTGTTCAAAGTTGAAATTTATCGAGAATATGTAGACACATTCCCCCTATGTAGGTATGATAATGTTCCTTATGTAGGTCTTCCTCGTACACAAGTAAATTAAACATTTTCATTGAATATGAGCTCATAAATTGAGAATGCATCTTACTAGAATTTCCTATGTAGATCTATTACATGCATAGTAACATGGAAGGAAATCATTATTTTTTGGATCTAGACATTTATCATGTAGATCTGACCTATAAAAAAGAGTAAAGGGTACATTTTTTCTCATTAACGAACCTGAGATATGATGTTCAAGCATCACTATGAATAATATGACAATAAAAATCAATAAACTATAGTTATTTTAGGTTTTACTATGCATGTATAAACTATTAATTTTGATGGGGAAATATTATTTTTGTTGTGGCTAGACACATGATTGAAAATTCAGATATCACTTTGTAACCTATGATGGAATGAATCAGTACATTGGAAGTTATGAGTATCATGTTGTTTTAGTGTCAGTGGTTGGGACATTAGACATGTAACATAATGTCATGCGGTGAACAATACTTGGTGTCCTGCTTTTTATGTTCATACTGTGATGGCCAATTTTTCATTGAAATGATAAATAAGAATATGATAAATGGTCCAACATGTTCAAACTATCCCTATAAGTGAGCAGTAAATAAAATTATAATCCATGGTTCTATGTATTCTTATATCCGAAGAAATGATATTCGGCATGGAAACCCTTGGGTCAAATCAAGGTAAGAATGAACATTCTAGGGAATGAATTTTCAATTGGATGACTTCCAATTTTTCATGGGAATCATTTTTAGAGACAAATACGACATATTATTCATAGTCAAACAATGTTTTCCTCAGGAAAATAGCCATATAATTATTATTGTTGTTGAAGTTTATAAATATCTAAAATCTCCCATAGAACAATTTTTGATTAATGGAGAAGAGTATTTGAGTGCATTTGAAATATTACATACACAAATTTCCATGTAATGTGAAATTATTCACATATAATAGCCTCATACGTAGGGGGTAACAATTATATACGTTTGAAATATCCCTAAAAAAGGGATCCAAATTTTAGAACTCATGCATAAATTTTCATATAGTAGATGATGCAATTTTTATTTTTTTATCAGTGGGTGGGAATAGGAAATAAGTCCTAGGCATAACTATGTATCACATAGGAATTAGAGTAAATACATACGTATTTTTTATGGAACCATGCATTTTTAAGGTCATGAGGTAAGGACATAAGTTCCCCGACATGAAAATGAAATATTGTCGATGGTCCCAATATTAAATATCTCAGTGTCACTATGTGTCCTGTGATGGCGGGAATCAATGAACACATATTTCTAATGAAAGGGGATCCCAGTGTATACCTGACTCTTACACATGAACGAGGGAATTTTTTTATCACAGATGGACACGGGATTGGGGATTCGGGTGTCACTACTTATCCTATGCGAATTGGGATCAAGCCATGCATGGTTATTAAACATGGAATGTTGGATGACCTATTTCAGTGGTAATGTCTTCTCAGGTTAGGTAATCGTGATGGAATTATATAGTTTATCATCTTACAACTAAGACGCTGGTTTTTCCTCAATTTATCATCGTGAAACTAGGAAATATAGTTCTAATAAGTATTTTATTGAAAAAAAATGATGATGGTATCATATTATAATATCATGTTTCATGTATGGAGAGAGAATAATTGTTCCAATGGGAGGTTCAAGGCATATCCACTCTGACTCTATCTGAATGAGTACTTAAGACACCCTTTACAACACTGCACACTGTTGTTGGATACATTGTCCAAGAGGCTAGAATGATGAACATACATACAGCTATGACCAACAATAAATCTTATGGGAATCTCTATGTACCCCATTTGAATGGGAATCATGAAATATATAGTCATTGAAATAGAACTCCCTACATAGTTGAGGCCCATACACAGGGAGGGAGAATTATTTTTTTCTTTGGGCGTCGCTCGACCTCAGATATAAAATCCATGTGTTTCAAAGTATCCCATAGTATGGGAATATTTTTGTACGTAGTACATGAATGTGGCATGGTAGATGAACGATGATGAATGATATTCCCTCTCGTATTTAGAAAAAATTGTTCCATGAAGTTTAACATCATACAGTGAGGACATGTGTGGTCAAAATATGAGCTGGATGATTGTGTAGATTAGTTAGAAACAAAACAATAAATTGAAGACAATATCTGGGGGAAATGGTTTGTAAGAAAATCATCCCATGATGGACGGGAATTTTTAAATAGAACATACATGATGAGTCTAGGAATCACTAAATATATTTTTATGATTATAATCAAGTGACACATTGTTATGGAATCAAATACATCCTATGTGGATCTAGATCTCACACAAGAACATGCGAATTTCATCTCCCAACCTCATATATCTATCTAATGTGTGGTGAATCAATTATTAAAATTTTTATTCACAATGAAATTTAATGTCATGATGATAGGAAAAAAGTTCCTACAATTTAACATCATGCATTAAGGATAGTGAAAATGTAGTTTAATTTCATATTGTGGCAGAACATTAAGTACTATTTAACTTCAGTAGTTTAGGATGCATTATTTACAATTTAACATCATTATTTTAGGATGAAATTCATCCATTTTACCATTATATCGTTACCATGAAATGTTTTTGTTTAACATGATGTGGTTATGATAAATTCCAAAAAATTTAATGTCACATGTTTAGGAAGAATTCTGTACTGTTTAACATCAGATGGTTCAGATGGATACCTTATAGTTTATCATCATGTGGTAAAGATGAATTATGTATAGTTTAACATCATTTTTTAGATTTAATTCCATAAAATTTAATGTCATGTGGTTAAGATATATATTTTATAGTTTAACATCATGTAATTGGGACAAATTCCATACATTTTGACATCATATCGTTAGAAAGGATTTCATATATTTTTATATCACAAGGTTAGGATGAATTCTATAAAGTTTAATTCAATATGGTTAGGATGAATTCTATATATTTTTATGTCATGTGGTTAGGTATATATTCATTTATTTTAACATATTTTGTTCAGGATGATGCATCATGCCATCACAAAAAAATAAATCTTCAAGAACCATTTAGTGGTTGGAGCCGTAATGAGCTTTCTATCCATCACAATTAAGGAACAATCTACATTGGATGAACCCTTGTGTATTACATATGGTCCATCCCATTTTTTCTCTACTATTTGCGGTCTCATTATGATTATCATTATAGTCCTGAAAACCAATAGCATCTCTAATTCATGGATTGACTGGAGGTGAACTTTTTTTTTCAAAGGATGATGTAATATGATTGTGGTGAACCTAAAAATGCTTCCAGGAATTCAATATAATTTCACCATGCTGATCCAATTCATCAAGAAATATATGGTATTTCTCATAAATTTATAATTTATAAAAGATGGAAACACAGAGGGAGGATAATTGAACTTCAATGGGTAGGACTGCCTTAGTCCCATATACTAATGAGTATGTGGATTCCTAGGTAGAAATTGAAGCCTTATATTCTTAGGCCTAAACATAATGTAGGAGAATATCTATAGATTATTTCTTAACCTTATCTATCCTATTACAGATTATAATGGATATGGTCTTGTTGAAGGCCTTAATCTTCCTATTAGTCACTGCATGGTAGCATGATGAATTGTTTCCCTTAATGCCACACTCTCGATATCGTTTCTCAAATTTAGCAGAACATAAGGGACACAAAATCTTTTGATGTTGTAAATTTCATGAAGCTATCAACTTTTCCTTCCCTAAACAACATGAGGTGTATGGATTCTTCCCATTTGAAAAAGAAATTAGTTGTCATAAAAATATATTTGAATTGGTTGACAGTAGTGGGGGGGGGGGGGGGGCTATGGTCCCATGACATCCCTTACCCTAATAGAATATAACCGGGAGTAATTTTATTCTGTGAAATAACTTTGGGGGTTAGTGGAAACAATTGTCATGAACATGGAAGTAATGAAACATTTTATTTAATATAGTACAATCATGTGTTAAAATAAGCCAACAGTCACTACTTGACATGCGATCTATACCAATGGTTTTAGGAAAAACGTCGGTATTATTCACTTATAAGGACCTATACCAATGGTTTGGCCAAAACCACTGTTACAGGTCACTAATTTAGACATAAAACAATGTTTTTGGACAAACCATTGGTATAGGTCACTTATATGGACATATGCCAACGGTTTTGGCCAAACCATTGGTATATGTCCATAACAGAGACCATATACCAACGGGTTTTGACAATCCATTGGTATAGGTCCCACCTATACTAATTGTTTGTCCAAAACCTTTGTTATATGTCCAAAAATTAAATAATCTATACCAACGGTTCTCAAAACCATAGGTATACCAATGGTTTTGAGAACCGTTGGTATAGTTACATGTATTTTTTATGGAATATTCTTACATATAACATTAAATAAATCAAAATTTAAAATATTTATGATAATATTTATATATATATACATATGAAATTATGTTCACAAAAGTCATGTTAGGTTTGGGTTTAGGTCATTCAATCGTAAACCGGAGGTACTGGGATCAAAACCAAAAGAATGCTTCTTTATTGAAATACATATACCAATGGTTTTATGGAACAATTTTTATAGATTTCCCATATTACATATACCAATGGTTTTGAAAACCTTCGGTATAGGTCTATATGAACAGTTTTTTCAAAACTGTTGGTATATACCTATCCCCAAGTCTTACTTGGAAACGGTTCTAAAAACCGTTTGTATAGGATATACCAATAGTTTAAAGGCCTATACCAATGGTTTCATACTGTTGGTATAGGGTATTTTTTTAGTAGTGAGTATCAAAGACGTTAAATTTTATTGGAAATCATGGATCCTGATTTGTGAAGGTCACAATATATATTGTTCTCTTCTTTCATGAAAACATTTGTCTCCTCCCAATCAATTGACCGTAAAAGAAAAACATACATGTTCTAATTATAGAGGGAAGTTTTTATTTGTTTAATTATATATAATAAAGTTAATTAATCATCTCGAGATTTTCTTTCTTATGTCCATATCATGTGGGATCCCTCCATTTTAATGGTAGTTCACAATGAGTGTCATCTATCCAGGGCTAGGACCACATAACTCAGTGATAGTTCAAATATCATCAATTACATCATTGGTGGCCTAAACTAATTGTGAGACCATATGACTAGTGAAATGTATATGATAGTTTCATCTCAGTCTGGGTCATCCAGAGTTGTTGCTACATTTTTCAATGCCTTAGAATGGTCATTTTGTGACCAGAGACATTATTTAGTGTTAGATTTCATGGGAATTCCACCATTAGTCCTTGGACGTGTTCTAATAAGGGAATTAGATCATTATTTTTTAACATATTCTCTATTGACTCGATTTATGACTAGTCATGAATATCCTTTTATCGTAAAGTTTTTTACCTTCACTTGAAGTTATAGATCTAGTGATCTAATGAGTGCATAATATTCTACATTATTATTCATTCACCCCTCAGATTGTAGGAAAGAGTACGGAAGTACCACCTTTTATATTGATATAAGTATGACTCCCATCCCCAATTTATTGATCATGGAATCTCCCATTCTTTTTCCAATTAGGCTTCTAGATGAACTATCAGAATACATCTCCAATATTTTGGATTCCTCTCGAATAGAGAAAACCTCTTCATTGGGCAGTTCTTTAACTAATGAAGTCATTCTATTCGTGGGGTGCTCTTCCATAAAATTTTCTAACACACAGACAATGACGTATTTTTTAGGCATGAAGCTAATTCCAAATTTCTATTAGATTACTACCTGATGTGATAGAAATCTTGTAAACATTGGATGATTGAGAATATATTTAATTGGGGTTTTATGAGAGAACAATAGGAATTTGTGATTCTCTAGAATGTGCCTCAGTTTTTGAACTCCAAATACTAGAGGCAAACAACCTCTTTCGATATCTAAGTAACAAGTGTCAACATAAATCATGGGTCGGGTAACATAATAATGGATATTTTCTATGTCATTGTCATTTTTATGTGTGAGGAAGACACCTAGTGACCATTCTAAGGGATTAACATAAAAATGATTGGTATTTCGTTGACTGGAACCATTACCACAGTAAGGATTGAGAGATATCTTAGGAGAGTGCCAAATGATTCCTAACAATCATTTGTCTACTGATATGTAACCCCATTTTTCATTGACCTTGTGATGGGAAAACATTTTGCTACATGGTTTTCTAGGAAGCACTAAACATAGGCTAACTATCCTTGATGTCCTTTAATAATAGTGAGATTTTTAAGAGATGGAATTCCAAGGATAGAAATTGTCTTTTAAAGGCTTAATTTTATGCCATGATGGAATACGAAAAAGCTGAGATACTTCCCTATGGTAATGCCAAAATTACATTTCAGGAGGTTTATTTTTAGACATTTTTGGCACAGTTTGTTGAAGCTATATTCAAGATATTCTATGTGTTATGAGTGTTGTAATATCTTCACCACTATGTCATGAACCTATAATACAAAAAAATTCCTACTAAGGTTTTGAAGATGTAATTCCAGGCACATTGATATGTCGAGATGACATTTTTAAAATCAAAGGGCATCACTTGACTGAAAAACACTCCCTAGGGGACATAAAAGTGGTGGATAATTTATCGTATTAGGCGATTCATATTTGGTTTTATTACAAATAAAATTCACTGATGAAGTGATCCTGATATTTGACTATTGCATTGATTAATAGTTCCATGATATGGACCAGAAAATCATCCCTTGGGAAGTGTCAAATGAGATATCTGAAATTGATGTAGACACTATTTTATGTTCTTTTTTATATTAGGGACAATATTTTCTTGTGACATATGTTTTTGGACATCCTAAATGAATATCGATATGATGATATTTCCAATTTTATCCTCTATTATTGAAACATGCGTCTGGTGAATCATACTGGAATCTTGTTTATATCCCTGATGACGTTTTATCTGGCCTAGGTGGTGGGCAGCATACTAGGATATAGGCTTGAAACATCCATGTAGTTCCAAGAGAATAAAACTTGTTTTCTATATTAAGGAGGTCTATATATTTTTCTCATCAGAATACCATGCTTTAATAATCAATGTGGGGCGTTGAACTTCATATATACCCAAATTTATTTCCATGAGTTCATAAATAGTGGTAGAGACATCGACCTCAAATGATGGAGGGGAATCCTTATGTTCTTCACCCCAACTACTTCCACCTACTTATTCCTCCACTTTTTTTTGATGGGTAATCAATTATTTAGGCAATACCTTTAGAATTGGGAGGTCAATCAATATCTAGGTATTCAGAAGGTGAAGCGACTTCATGTACACCAGCTTGCATTGGGGGATTACTTTGAATGTACAGGGGAAATTGAGTAAGGTTTGGAAGAGAGAATTTATATTCTTTGGTTGATGATATATCCTCTTATATATTAGTGGGTGAGGTTGGGATTTTATGGAGTTGAGGAGATGGATTAACAAAATTTTTATCTTATGTTTTTACCACTGTCCAGGGAGTTGGTAGACATTTGAACAATACTAGACTTATTGTTCAAAACTAAAATCATGATTATTCAAAATTTGTATCCAATGTTAGACTCATACACCTGAAATGATTAATGGGTAGTATGTATTCTTTATCTATCCTTTTAAATGGGTTATTTAGGATAATTTCCAAATATTTTAGGGTGGATATCTAACTAATACGATCAACTAAGGGTCACTTCCATTTTTCCTCATATAATAATGACTTATATTGTTTGACTTGTAGGGTTCATATAGAAATTATCAGTGTGAAATGTCATATTTTTTCCATTAGTGAAATATTTAATACTATATTTTATTCTATTGATATTTACATGTTTTTTTGAAACCATTTCCTTACTAGTAAGCTGTAGATGTCCATGATTCTCCATAAAACAATTAATTATGAGTCATCCACAAGTTGTCCAAACTGAGTCTTGAGAATGATTTTTCCTAATAGCTGAGATAACATTTTCACAGCCCTTAAAGGATATGGAAGAAGGTACTAGGTTATCTATATTACAACCAAGCTAGCGAAGTCTTTGTACTGGAATAACATTAACTCCAGAACCATTATCAATGAATCATTTTTAGATATTGACACCATTTTTCCTTCCTAACACATATAATGTGTTGATGTGTCTTTTTATGATAGAATTTTCATATTGATTTGCGAAGGAGATAACAACATGTCATCCCATAGAATCAGTCTCCATCCAACGTACATCTTCAATATCCACATCATCTTCAAACTACCATGGGATCAATAGAGCCCCTATGAGTCCATCCCAAATATATTTTGGAAATCCTAGAGATTCTATAATTGAAATATTGGATGGTTATAGGGATAAATATTTCATGATATCATATTTATTTTCTAATTTCTAGTGATTCCAAATAATGGAGAT
The DNA here is from genome assembly GCA_963277665.1 of Viscum album. Classification (NCBI taxonomy): domain Eukaryota; kingdom Viridiplantae; phylum Streptophyta; class Magnoliopsida; order Santalales; family Viscaceae; genus Viscum; species Viscum album. The sequence goes on along the minus strand of OY728143.1, from coordinate 1,038,039,000 downwards.
TCCCTTTAACAAGTGAATTAGGTGCTGGAGTATTTGATGTAGATGGATTAACCCCTAATACATGAGTTGGAGGTGCTTCTATTCTCTGTGGGTTGGCTTGGGCTCTACCAGTACACCATGGTTTATTAGACACCCTTTCTTCTTCTCATGGATATTCTAGAACAATTAGTCCATGGTGGATTTTTTAATGTCTATAGAAATTTTTCATTTGACATTGGGTTTTTTAAATAGATATTTTGTGAGATTCTACATTACTGATGGATCGGGAAGGGGTGCGACAAAAAAAATTCTTCTTCCATGGATGCAACTTCCATGTAATCCCGATCTCTAATGACCTATTCCTATGGATCTCTTCTTAGGTGCATGGAACATTGGATGATATCTAAACTCATCATTGGAGAAGTTATCCATTAATTGAATAACATTAGGGGATCTAAATACCAACTCTTCATTTAATGTTTAAGCCACCTGACCGACTACTTCTAGTGGTGTCGTTTGGCTGGATGGTGACTGCACTTTAGGATATGATGGTATCAAATCTAAGAGGATCGAAGTAAAAAATTTATTTGATGCAGATTACTCTTCTTTCACTTTCTCCGTACCGTTATGTTCACACTAATTTTAGAATATTTTCTTTGGGGGGGTTTGAGGTTGAAGATATTGACTATATTGTAGTAGGAGAAACAAGGGGCATAATTGGCTGTTTCAACTATGCTCAAAGAATACCATTAGTTAAGTTTATTTTTCCGAGTCATAATACTATATAAAATTATTTATCTTCTACAAAAATCATATTTCCAGTCACCACCTTCATCAGGGGAATTTGTTGAAATATAGTCCACCCGTCCAAGCAGTAATCCCAGTTTTACTAGCACAAAATATATCATTTTTAATACTAGGTTTTTAAGAAAATAAATTACATTATGGTTTTCCGTAGTATCAATTGAATGGAAACATAATCTAAAAAATCCTCATGACCTAATTCATCATGCTTTTTCAAATCTATTGGATCGTGTAAATTATAATTCATAGTGGCTATAAACAATCACACATTTGATCATCTCAAAATGAGTAAATATTATTTCTCCATTCCTAGAATTGATTTATCCTAAGTCCAATCATCTCATATTTTCATGTTAGGGGATAATATTGACACCCATGGGGCTCTGAACATTATCGTATAGTATATGGATCTTGAAAATGTACAGGGGACAACTTGAGAAAGATGGAGGCGGCCTTATCTTTTACTGATATTTCTCCCGGGACCGGAGGGGTACCTTGGAAATGATCTTATCCCATTGAATTCAATATTAAATTATTTGACAAATAGAGGAGAAATAATGGAAGCCACAACTATAATTAAATGGTATGAGTGGAGTTTTTGGGTTTTCATGGAGGGTATCGATGAACATAGCATGCATCTCCTCCTCAGGGAGTTGTCGGATCAATGAGTAGTTCATCCCCTTCCATATGGAAATGAATTAATAGTCACTCAAGATCTACTATAGTTTTCAATTCAGTTGGTCACTAATAATTGTCTTTCACAATGTTGAGATGAGTTATAAGAGGAACGTCCGATAGATATCCTCCCATCCTATTATCGATCGAGCTGGAAAACTGTTGTACAATAAGAAGGCTTACAGGGTTCATAAAAGAATCTGAGCTTCACTACATCTTGTTTCATTGGGGTTCCAATCATGAGATCACTATAATATTAATAGTGAATTTTATGTTTCTTTGGGTTTCCTAATTCATCGAATATTGGAAAAATCACTCCCCCAAAATTTGGTGATGGTGGGGTGTTACTCACACAATCAGGGTAAGGTTACAATTGTTAGTTCTGGTGCACGCCACTCCAACATAGATTCCAATTGAGTTATAATGAATTGATCATGTTGATAAGTCCATGGTGAATGTTTTTTTTGAACCTAGGAGGGGACATGTGTAGTGAGGTGTAGGAGTTTATGTGTCGGTTCTACTGGTATTTGAGCTAGATATCGGACTAGAGGAATACGTTGAAGATTTACCTAAACCCCTTTAGATTGTCTTCTTAATGGATGGAAATAATTTTATTCTTCAATTAACATGTCTAGGTGAATGTATGGTCCCAAAAATACTTTATTTATTGTAATGAATCCTTATTGATGAGCTACACAAGATGAATGTGTACATTGAAGACATACCCATGGATCATATTTTATAGGCAATCTTCATCCTAGAATCTTAACATTGATTTTCCTTAAATTTTTCATTTATTCCTCATATCAATGTAATATTTCCTCAAGTATAAGGTTTTAATTCACATAAATAGGATGTGGTCGGTCCTATACAGAATTTTTTGATTCTTCATTTTGTTACAAATTTACTAAGGATGTGGTGGACGGTTGATTTGGGAACACCCAAATTTAGGGCGACCCTCTAGTTCTGGGTAAGCACACCATCGTTCAATGTGTGGATCAAATTCCTAGACGAACCATCCTCTTCCTTATCATATATATTATCATCATTTTGTTGTTGTCCATATGATTTATGTCTATGACATTTTTTGATTCATAATGAATGGTGGGTGGCATTCTAAGATTTCGAATGGTAGCAGGTCCATTAACATCTTTTGTTGGATCTCCTCCTTCCACTCTGGGATCATTTTTGATCCTCTTGGAAAAGGAATCATTGATGGAAACACTATATATATTTACTATATTCCACCCTTTGGGGGAAATTATTCATAATATGGGATGACATGGGAGACATCCTTACATTCCATCCTTTCTAAATGGAAAAGACTGATTTCTCATGAATAGGTGGTTGAGGTGAAAATTCTCCTAGCCCTACAGGATATGGTTTCTCCTATTATCTATTTTTTTTCTTCATCCTTGATATATTGGTCTTACTGGGGTAGTTTGAGAAAAACATTCCCCCTACCCCAAAGTCTAATGATGGTCCTATTATGATGTATTTGCTGCTTCTATTGTTTCGTTCTTGATCTCATGCATTCCCATTCGAGTGTGATTTAGATATAGTATTTGGTCTGCATGTGGACTATTTGTTTCCTAATAAAGAATGTGTACATGTTGATTAGATTCCCTCGAGAAGAAAGCCTTTTAAATATTATCGGTTTCCCAGTTCAAGAGTTTTTCAAAGGATTTCTCCTTTCGGGTCTGACGCTTTTGAGACTTAATCATGGATGATTCTTATTTATTGGTCAACCTTTTTTGAGAAGGTATTTCACATAATTTTTTCCTTGGGATAATAAATTTAAATGGTTCTAGAATTATTGGGTTCTTTTAAACAATGTGTGGGGTAAAATTAAAACCTCTATGCTCTCCCCATTCCTAAATGTGTTGACCAAACTTGTCATTGATTATTAGACAATGCAACATATGGAGTGCATTGAGTTAGAAAAATTGGAGATCTTTTTTCTCCTATCTGATTGTAGAATCCATACGGACACAATAGATTCTAGGACAATTTTAAAAAAACTCTCTACCAATATTTTAACATGGTTTAAATACCCATTGAAGGGAATTATTTTCAGGTGGTAGAGATTTGTCTAACTATTGAGATTGATGTAATGTATGCATCATTATGACTATTCTAATGAGATTCCCAATCCAATGGGAGAGGGAATCCAAAAAAATTTCATGATAATATCATTTTTAACTAATGTTTTTAATAGAAAAATGGGTCAATAGGAACATAAAAACCCCATAATAAATAAAAATCTACAATCAAGAGCTTCATGAGACGAAGGCCTCTGACTTTTAATGGGTCATCTGATCCCTCAATCGCTGAACAATTGATCAAATCCACTGAGAATATATTCTCAATCATTCAATTTTCTAAATAAGACATGGTAATTTTGGATGATTATAATATGTATTGTGATACTAATACATGGTGGACATTGACCAAAAATACGAATCCAAAGGAATTGATCAAGGTGTTGGAATAGATAGATTTCTAGAAAATGTTTTACAGTAAAAATTTTCCTCTCACCATTTGAATTAAGATGGAAATGGATTTACATTCCATCAACCAGAAAGATGAGGATTAAACATGATAGTATGAGGAAAACTTTAAATCAATTGCATGATAAGCCTCTAGCATTGTCATTACCCTTGAATGTAAGGTTGGCCACTTGATTTGATCGCTAAAACATAGAGTACAGATAACCCAAATGACCTATGACATTAATAGATATGAGTAAATTGTCTGATGTACCCTCAATGTAGAAATGGAAATTAGAGAATCTTTGTGGAATCATGGGTATAAGAATTTGAAATTGGACTTTTATTCTATTGTTCTGATGGATAAATCCATCATTGATAAGAAATTAATCACCCCACCTGCCAAAGGTACGGAAAAAAGCACCCCATAAATGTCCTAATGGGGAAAAAGAAAATGTTTAGGTGTTGAAGAGAAGGGTTCCTGGACATTAATTGAAGACAAGAAAAAACCCACTGCTGCAGCAGAGGAGAAGAACATTCCATTCAACCTTCAATGCATTTTCATTGCATTAACTGCAAATAATCATGGCACATTACAAACTGGATCCCTAATTCAATGGGGTTTTAAAGGCAACCAACAACCTCCAAGGTATAAAGGGTGATATTTTTCCATCACTAACACTGAAGAAACTATCAAAAACAATGTCGTGATAGGTGCGCTAGTTATTCATTCATTAGTAGAGAAATTTCTTTTTTATTTTGGTTCAACGCATTTTTTCATGTACTGAATATTTTGTAGAACAATCCAAACACCCCCACAAGTCATGGAATTAGAGATATCGGTGAGAATGAAAAATGGTTCAATTAATGAATTTCAAAAATATAACTCCTCTCCTATCACAAATTGATTATTGAAATTCTTGGTTAACCTCATCATACCCCCTTTAGTGTAATTTGATGAAATACATGTCATGTATTGGATTTACCTATATAGATCCAAAATAATTATCCATGAGAGAGAAATCAACCTCTATATAGAGAATAGACCCTTGATTCTATACAAGTGAAAGGATGAGGATTGATTTTCCTTAGCACTATCATCTTAGGTGTGGATATTACTACCCTATGAGCATGTGTTTCTTTCTCAGATTATTGAGTCTAATGAAGCAACCAACATTGAAGACATGCCTACTGTGAGGGAATTCGCTGACGTGTTTCATGAGGAATTGACTAGTATTCCTTCTAGAAGAGATATTGAATTGTTAATTGATATTATACCTATTGATTTACCAATATCCATGACTCTATATTGAATGGATGCTATGGAACATGAGTATATAATGAAACAACTACTGGAGAATCTGGATAAATGGTTTATACATCCAATTGATTCACCATGGGGATCACCAGTCCTCTTCATCAAGAATAAGGATGGGTAAATGCACCTTTTAATTAATAATTGTGACCTCAAAAAAATCACAATAATGAACACGTATCATCTTCCATGAATTGATGAAACTTTCGATCAACTACATGAAGCATAATAATTATCGATGGTGTTTCTCTGGTCGGGATTTTACCATGTATAGGTGAATAAGGGGGATATCCCCAAGACTACTTTTTTTACGAGGTGTGGGAAATATGAATTTATAGTAATTCCGTTTAGACTCACTAATTCTCCAGCAATCATCATTGACAAGATGAATAGATTCTTTTGAGATTATCTCGACAAATATATGGTTGTATTTATAAATGATATTCTAATATACTCCCAAACCTTGGAGTAGCATGAGGAGCATCTAAACACTATACTAGAGACCTTTCAAAAGGTGACGCACTTTTAAAATATATATATAATGAGATTTGGTTTAATGAGTTCTCATTCATGGGTCATTTAACCACAAGTAATGGGATATTTGAGGATCCCTCCAAGACAAATCAAATTGAGGGATGGTATATGCCAATATCTCTGCCTGATATCCATAGCTTCCATGTATAAGATGAATATTAACACCGATTTGTGAGAAATTTCTCACAATTTTCAAACCCACGTACAAAGATTACTTGAAAGGGAGTAATGTTTTATTTGTGTAATGAATGTGAAGATAGCTTCAAGGGGTAGAAAAGGCGTCTTATCATTGGGTTTGTGCTTACACTACCCCCAAGTGGAAACAATTTTTTGGTATTCAGTGATGATTCAGAGAAGGCCCTAGGATGGGTGTTGATGAACTATTAAATAGTCATTTCCTAGGATTCAAGTAAATTGATCATTTATGAGAAAACTATCAAACACATGATTTATAGTTGGATTTTATAATATTCGATTTAAAATTTTGGTAACATTACCTATTTGGGGAGAAGTTATAAATATATATAGATCTAAAATCCTAAAGTATATATTAACATTGAAATATTTTAATATTAGCCAATAAATATGGTTAGAGCTGATTAAATACTATGACTGCTCAATCCATTACCACCATGGGAAAACAAACAAGGTGGAATAATCTTTAAGTATAAAGGACACAACAAATATATCATTGATAAGAATTAAAAAGAATCTTATATTTTTTGATTTAATGAAGATTGACATGGTAATTATAAATAATGGAACCTAATAAATCCTTTCACAAATGATTTACCATCCTTCTCTTCTGGAAAGGTTAAAGGACTCTCAAAGGGATGACGTCAGAATTCAAAAGAAAATAGAAACTATCAGAAAAGGGAAGTCCTCAGAGTTCAATGTTAATGAATAATGAATTGTGAGATTTGGGTCAAGTCTATGGGTTCCATCATGTGCGGAGTTAAAGAAATAAATTTTGGATGATACACATAGTACACATTTCTCCATTCACCCAGGAAACACAATGATTTTTGAGCTCTCTGAGAGCATTATTGGTGGGATAATATGAAGAAAGAGATCACTGAGTATACATCAATGTTCTTGGTGTATCAGTAAGTGATGTTTGAGAGGAAAAGGCCTAAGGGGATGATGCAACCATTATCCCTACCAACAAGTAAATGGTAGAACGTCACCATTGAATTTTTAACCAGAAATCTAAAGAAATCCAAATAAAAAAATGCTATCTAGGTTACTGTGAATCATCCTACAATGATTGCACGCTTCAATGAAATTCAAGAGAATTTCTCCTAGGATAAATTGTCATGGATTTACATCACATAATTGGTAAGGCTGCATGGAGTACCACTATTCATAATATCTGATTGAGATCCAAGTTTCACCTTTATGTTCTAAAAGAGTCTCCAACAAGCTCTAAATTCTGAGATGAACATTATTATGGATTAAAATCCTGATACTGAATTCCAATCTGAGAAAAATATCCAGATGCATGAGGAAATGTTGAGATCCTACTCAATGGACTTCAAAAGAGGATGGGATCAAAATCTTCTTATAGTGGAGTTCTTTTACAATAGCAGTTCCATTGAAGAATCCAAATGGCTCCTTATGAATAAATTAATGGGAAGATTTTCTGAACACAGTCATTTTGTGATGTAATTGGGGAGTGAAAACTCATAGGTCCATAAATGGTCAAAGAAAAGGTGGAAAAGTTTAAGAACATACAACATCACGTTTATGTTTCTCAGAGTTGACAAAAGAGATATTCTAATAATTGTCGATGAGACATAGATTTTGATGTTGGGGACATGGTATTCCTTCACATAACACCATGGAAGATAGTTATGATATTTGGGAAAAGGGAAATCTTAGCCTAAAGTACATTGGCCCTTTTAAGATCCCTGATTGAATTGGAGTAGTGGCCTATCGACTAGAACTCCCACCAAACATCTCTCAAGTACATGACACATTCCATGTATCACTCTTGAGGATGTACATCACTGACCCATTGCATGTAATTAATCCAGAGGTGGTACTGCTAGAGAATGACCTCTCCTATGTACTGAAGCGGGTGAAGATTATAGATCGTAGGGAAAAATATCTACAAAATAAGATAATGACCATCATCAAAGTTTTGTGGAGAAACAAAAAGTTTGAAAAGGCATCATGGGAAACGACGGATGTGATGAGTTGGAGTTTCCCACAGCTGTTTTAGTATGGGAAAATGATATTTCGAGGGTGAAATTTCTTAACGGTAGAAATTTGTAATGACCCGAACATTCATGAATAAAAATTCCATTTCATTTATTTAAATAAATGTATTGTGGATAAAGAAAATACTTGCACTATTTTTTAATTTATTATTCGGATTAAATGAACATAATGTATCATTACCGTTGATAATATAGATGTTTAACAGTGATCACATGACTGATATAAATTTATGGCCTTTTAAAATAATCCTTTCGACACAGACAATGGAGAGGTTGACCTCATCCAGTAGACTTGGGTCATACAAAGCTCATTTTTTTGACCTCAGAAAGGAGGAAGTGTCATCCGGCTTTTCTCTAGACCAATACCCAGATGAGATTCAACAAGTTAATCTATAATAGAATCTCCTACAATAGAAGTTCAAAAAAACAAATATTACCACCCAGGCAATGTTATCTGAACATCCCAAAGAGTCTATAACCATTTCACACTATACTCTTAGGTCTTATGTGGGTCTTAAAAGGTGCTATGTAATAAGGAATTAGTTACTTATTATTTAATGCCTTTTTATAAATTAAATTATTATTCTATAAATTCTTTTATGAGAATATTTTATCAGAAGAATATAATGAATTTGATAGATTTTCATTTTGTGTAAAATTTTAATTTTCAGAAATATATAAAGTATTATAATAAACTATGTATTTATTAATAATGTTATTATAATAGTGTTCTAATAACACCTCGTTTAGTTATAAATGATGATTATATTTATACTGTGTTGTTTTTACTCAATAAATGATTAATTATCAGTTTGATTAGAATTATATTATTATTCGATAAAAAAATTCTATTCTTAATTAAAATATTTATTTTTATGAAATAATAATTTTATAAATATTAAATATTTTAATAAGAGATAATTATGAAGTTTTTTTTCTGAATTATAAATGAGTATTTAACTTTTTTAAGAACGGTTATATTTTTATGAAGTGGAAAAAACTATTTTTTTTCAAAACCCATCAAATTTTAGTAAATTTTGGTTTTTATTATAATAGAGAAAATTAAAATATTTATAAATGTGTTAAGAGAAAATAAATATTATTTTTGGAATCATGAAATCAAAATTATCCAATGCAGAGTTTTTCATAATTTTTTTGTGAGAATCAAATTTTTTGATAAAAAATAAATACCATATAAATATATAACATGTTTTATGTCATAATAATGACCCAATTGTGAAGTGAAAAATACAATAAATGGGGTATTCTCCCAATTTATGTTTTAACATTAAAATAATGTTATTTTCTATATGTTTTATTTATTTTATGATGCCTTAATGAACCCTCAAAGACATATAAAATATTTAATCATTTGAAAATGATTTTGTTGAGAGTGTGACTCACCTCCACATAACCAAGCCTAATATTTTAATATTTTAAAGTATTGGTCTTATAAAATAATTTTTTACACTACCATTTTGAATAAACCATGGTCAAAACCCATGGAATGGTTTGTTGTTTTGAATATTTAATTATATAGATTTCAAAACCTATGTTTGCGAGATATTAAAGAATTCCCTTCTCATTTCCATTATAAACCCACCCAAGATCCCACTTATCTTAACTCAAATTCCTGGGAGAACATTCCTACCCTGCCTCCTCTTTATATAATCTTCCCATGTATCCCCAAGATCTTATGGTTCCCCTCCCCACTCACTTTAAGTCACACACTCATGTAAAAGATTTATTCATTTCTCATTTTTGTCCATGTTTTGTTATGTTGTTATACCCTTTTATAATCATTTAAAAATGTTGGGTTATGATTTCTAAAATACACCATACATCCCTCCTTATGTCTTAATTTTTATATACATCTTTATATCACATTAATCCCTCTCACGTACACCTATTACCATTTGGAAATTTCGTAAGAGTTTTTCCATTTCTCCTCTTTCATCAAGTATTTCTATTATGATACACCTTATAGTTCCAAATTACATGTGTTAGGACATATATCTATATGAACAACTTAATTTAAATTTCATGTACTTATTATTAGATACAACATTATCCCTCATAAACCATTTTTTTGAATATTATGTCATGTTGTTTGGCTGCCGAAATTACACCGAAATTTTCCATTCACAAATCATCATATAGTGAATACCTTCAAAATTTATCTATCTTGGGTATTAAAATTTATGAACATATACTAAATGATTATATAATTTCATGTAATTATTCCAAATTCAATTAAAATTGAATTAATTATGATGTATAAGGATGTATAAACCCCTGTTTTTCCGAACTATCGTTTTGAGCATAAATTGAAATTTTTACTGTTAGATGCTCTTGACGGGTAATGTGTAATCTTCTCCTACCATATGATCTATAATAATTTTTATGACTATGCTTTTGTTCCTATAATATTTTTTTTACCATTGGATAAATGATTGGTCGAAATCCGAGCTGTTTGAAATTGGAGAAATATTTAATATTTAATATTATTAAATTAAATATTAATTAATACACATAGGTTCATTTGGAAATAAATTTTATATGGAGTGTAGGATTGAGATTTCATCTGTGCCTTTGAATCCTGAATGGGGAGTTTAGCCTAGGTTAGGCATAAACTCATGTCGGGTACCAGGGGCGGTCCGAGCCCCCTTTTCTTCTTTTCCTTTCCTTTTTCTTTTATTCCTTTTCTCTTCCTCCCTCCTCCTTCTTACACAAAAACTATGTGTGAATCTTCCTTGTAAATTTACCATGGGGGATTTTGGGGATCGAGAAAAGGAAAAATATGGAAGGGATGTGGGGTACTGTTACAGAGCTCTCATTGTGGTGATTCACCAAAGGGAAACTGTGAGATGTTAAATCAACCGAAGCCTCAGGGGTTATAGCTCGAAGGTAGGGCCATTTATGTTTTTTCCATAGATCCCCAATAAATTTTTTTATTAATGTTTTTAAATCCTTATATTTATTTCTTGTGTCCTCTTATGGCCTGATCTATTATTTCAGGGAGTAAATGGGTGTTTTCGGCTTTTTGAGGGATTCCTCGTTAGAAAACCTAGAATAAACAGCATGTTTTCCAAGGGAACACACTGTGTGTTATTCCTATTCGGGGAAGATGAAGTTTCCCAATTTTATATGTTGTGTACTTTGAGTACATGCTGTGTAGTGGTGTACGTGGGTCTAGTTGTTTGAAAAAATGACACGGAATAGTGTGTTTTAAGGAGTAGACGTTGAGTACTATATGTACATGCTGTGTAGAGGAACATGGGCATGTGTTTGGGTGAAATGCACAAAGGGTGAATTTTTATGAACTAAAAAATCTGTGTATAGTAATGTACACACCGTTTACTATTACAAAGGCATAACCCATGTGTCTGTCCATGTGTTCTGGCCATGTACTACTCCGGCTTAGCAGTTTAGGGATATATTCTTCCCTAGAAGTAAGAATTGTAAATGTGAGTAGTCCATTCTGAGTGTTTTTACGTGTATATCACAATGTTTGAATACGTTTTATATTTATAAGTCATATAAATGATATTTTGGGGGGTTCTATATAACTGGAGAGGTTCTTCCTCCAGTTATCGAGTTCAGTTTTCACCAGAGAGTGAGACTTGATGTAGATGATAGGTTGGGTGTTCGGACCAACCTACTTAAGACATTTGAGAAAAGATGAGATATGAGTTATGTCCTATAACCTATTATTTTGAGCATGTTCTTCTTGTGATAAATTCCCTTATGCCCTATGAGGCTATGAGACCGGATACTTCTAAGGATCCCTTGAGGGATTCCTTTACTTTATTTGACCTAAGGAGTCCCTTGTAAGATCTAACTATTTTTTTCCATTGAGTGGATTCATGTTGTAGGTGGTTTGTTCAATTTTTTAGTTATTTATTTAATATTATGTGCTAAAGTTTCCAATACCCTAGAATGGGGTATTATGTGTTTAGGGATTCTAAACATGTTGATGCCTAATATGCATGGTTGATTGAGTTGGGTTCTTGTTTACAAATAGGTTTATTTTTACCTGCAATGGAGGTGTTTTCCATGTTTCGTTGTATTGACCATTTGATCTATTTTTTCCTTATAGGATTCTTTCTTTCAATGCCTACTATTTTTAGGATGGACTTTTCTATCTAATTATGGGACATAATCTGTAGTTGTTCATCCATGTAGATATTTTTGGATTATTTTGGCTATTGTTTATCATTTTTTCATGATTTCATTGGACAAGGTTGTGGGAACCTGGTCTAGTGAGACCATTGGGGGAATTGACGGTGAGTTCTCTCTCAAAGTGTCTGTAGTTATCGCTAAAAGACAATAGGGGGAATTGAAATTGCATTCTCCCTCAAATTGTATGTATTTTATCATTAAAATACTATATGGGGGATTCATGTTGAGGGATTCCTCAGAGATTTTTTAGTTTTTTGATAAAATAATATAGGGGGAATTGACATTGACTGCTTCCTTAGTGAGTCTGTAATTTATTATCAAATGAATATTGGGGGATTGATGTTGAGTACTTCCTCAGAGAGTCTTTTTGGCATGAGACCAAATTGGTTAGACTGTGAGAGGCTCCCTGGTGGTCTTATACTATGTCTGACATGGGGTGGTTGACTGTGAGAGCTACCGAGATGTCATTCATAATTTTTATGATGTTATGTTAGACCTGTGGGGTTCAGACTGTGAGAGCTTCCTAGTTGATCGTGTGTAATTTATTGATGGATTGTTGACCAAAGGGGTTATACCGTGAGAGATTTTCTAGAGGGTGATGAGTGGTGGGGATAATTACGCAACCGTCGGACTATGTTTTGAATAATTTTTTTCATCTAAATCTATTAGTATGACCGTTGGTATACAGTATCCCTCTTTACAGGTTTTACTGTAATTATATAGAAATCTAGTGGTTATTGGAAGTGAGTACAGGTGAACCAAGGTCTAGGATCAACTTCCCCCTGTGGTGACAAAGTTTGCTCAGATATATGATTCTAGTGCTGGGCGAAGTAGGTTTTGTGTTGATCGGGATTACAGACCCAAGGATCGACAACTGTTGTGGTATCATGTTGATTGATACCTATACCAATGAATATCCATACTTAGGTATATGTTTATAGGTATGAGACCATACATGTATGCGTATATAGATATTGAAATCCATGGTGACACTTACCTAGTTGATAGATCGTTATTTTGACTGTGGTTTCACATTTGGATTACTTCTTTTATTGTGTTCCATCTAGATGGAGCACATTGTTGTTGCATACAATTTTAGCTACATAGTTATTTGTTACTAGCTGGGGTGAGTTGCTGAGATTATTTCTCGCCCCAGCATGTGCACCCTTGTGTACCTGTAGACCATATGTATGTTTTTTAGGATGATCATGAGTTGCATGGTGGGTAGGGATAAGGCCTAGTGTTACATGATCAAGTAGAGCTGCTCGACAGGTACTACTAATCATGCTGCTGCAGTTCGACAGTGTCTGGAGATCAGGTACGTGGATTGGCTCGGAGTTAGTATCAGATCCATGTACTTTAACTTTCAGTTTCATATGTAATTGTATCTCTAAGGTTGGCCTAGTGGGTGACTAGTGTTTAATTGTATTACATTAATGCTCAGGATTTTATATCATTTTTCTATTACAACTTGATCTATTTCAGTTGTTTATTGATTCCCCAACCTTTTTACTTTCCTCTATATATGGTACTTAGTTATTTCCTTTTTTTGGTTACACTGGTATGAGGGAATAGTCACCCTACTATCTCACCATAGGACCTCACTGCTAGTCAGCATCCTCTAGCATATGAGGTGGTGCTCATGAGGCCCGGTGGTGAACCAGCTCGGAGCATCGACTTAGTGGCCTCTTGGTCAACCCGTCCAGGTTGACCTTTTTTTCTATTTTTCACGGTATCATTTGAATGTAAATCTATAGGTGGTTGTGTATGTTCCAAGGACTGATGTTTTAAGAAATTCTGTGGGTTTGTACCCTGAGAGTTGTGTTGAAATGTCTCATCGTGGTAGAGGTGACATCATGGAAATTTTGGATTACCGAAGATGGCAGAACTATTGATATTCCTTGTCAGGTTTCGATAAGATGGGGAGTGTGGCTCGGAGGGATATGGATGTGATTTTTTGTAATCTCAGTGTACTCCAAATAGATATGATCATGATTTATCTTGATTCATCTTGAGTATGCTGAGAGCGCTTCAACCCTACGTGAAGATCCTTTTTTATTTCTTAATTTTCGTCCCTGATGAGGGGTAAACTTTTGTGGATGTGAACTAGGAGCGGTGTAAGGCTTTCTATATGGTGGGGAGTCCCCCATTAGATGTTTGAGGGTGGATTTCTTCATTTTCAGTTAAACTTTGGTGTTTTTTGTGAGCTGTTGAGCTCGATGTTTTCATTTTAGAAAATGATAAGGGTATTCTTATAGTGGGGAGTACTAGATCTATCACAGTTAAATATATTATGTAAAGAAGGTAGTTGTAAATAATATATTACTGGTCGTTGGATAGTCTATATAGATTTTTTCTGCAGATGCTTGGGTTGAGATCATGGTCGTGGGTCCTTTCACTGGGCTCCTCAGGGACGAGAAGGTTTATGGTTGGGAGTTTGTAAGAACCCATGTTTTTCCAGACTGCTGTTTTGAGCATAAATTTGAATTTTTGCGGTTGGATGCCCGTGATGGGTACAATGGCCATTTTCACCTACCATATGATCTCAGATAACATTTCTGATGAATCTATTGGTCTTGGAATATGGTTTTTACCCTCGGATAGATGTTTGGTCTAAATCTAATCTGTTCAAATTTTGGCAGAATATTTGATATTTAATATTATTAAATTAAATATTAATTTATTCTCATAGGTTAATTTGGAAAAAAAATTAAACGGAGCATCAAATTGTAATTTTTTCTATTTCATTGAGTCTGGAATGGGGAGTTTATCCTAGGGAAGCATAAACTCATGTCGGGTGTTGGGGCTGGCCCGAGCCCCTTTTTCTTCTTTTCCTTTTCTTTTCCATTATTTCTTTTCTCTTCCTCCCAACTCCTTCTTGCGCACGCACATTATGGGCTTCCTTCATGGCCGTGTCCCATGGGAGATTTTGGATATCGATAAAATGAAAGAGATTTAAGGTAAGAGGGGTTCTGTTGTGGATCTCTCATCGTGCTGATTCACCGAAGGGCAATTTTGAGCTGTGAAGTCAACTAAAGCTTTGGTGGTTTCACCCCAAAGGTAGGGCCGTTTATGTTTTCTCCATAGATCATCAATAAAAAATGTTTTTTAGTTTTTAAAGACTCATATTTATTTATTGAGACCTCTTATGGTGAGATCTATTGTTTTGTGGGAGAAAACATTCATTTTGGGCGTTTTGAGAGATTTCTCGTCGGAAAACCCAGAAGTCATGCCATGTGTTCCAGGGAAACGTGTCGTGTGCTCTTCCAATTCTGGGAAGTTGTTGTCTTCCAAATTACATGTCGTTTACATTGAGTACACGCCATGTATTTGTGGTCATGTATCCGGATGTGTGCAAAAAGGAAACAGAATAGTGTTTTTTAAGGAGTACACGCCATGTATTATAAGCACACGTCATGTAGAGGCACATGGGAATGGGTTTGGGTGAGAACACACATGGGATGAATTTTTTTGAATAGTTCGTGCTATGTAAATAACATTACACACAATTTACTATTACCCATGCAGACCCAATGTGTCTGGCCATGTGTTTTGTCCATGTACTACTTTAGTTTAGTAGTTTTAGGATATGTTGTACCCTAAAAGTATGAATTGGTCATGTGATTAGTCCATTTTGAGGGTTATTCCATGTACATCACAATTGTAGAATCAGTTTTATATTTAGAGGTAATCTAAATGATATTTTATAGGATTCTATCTAAATTGAGAGCTTTTTCATCCTATTGTCGATTTTAGATCTCACCTGAGAGTAAGACTTGATTTGGATGATAGTTTAGGTGTTCGTACCAAAATAGTTAAGAATATTGAGATAATATGAGATACGAGTTATCTACTGTGACCCATTATTTTTATCCTTCTCTTAATGTGAGATATTCCCTTCTAGAATATGAGTTTGTGAGACCAGATACTTCTAAGCATCCCCTAAGTTAAGCCTTTACTTGTGTGTTAACCTAGGGAGTCCATTGTAGGATCTATTTCTTGTTTTCCATTGAGAGGATTCATGTTGTAGGTGGTTTTTTCCATTACATAGTTAGTATTTTATTATTATGCAGTAAAGTTCCCAATACCCAATAATGGAGTATTGCGTGTTTCGGGATTCTAACCATGTTGATGCCTACTATTATTGTTTTCATGAGTTCGGGATCTTGTTTGTGAATATGGTTACTTTTCCATGAAATGGATGTTTTTTCCCAGGTCTCTTTGTTATTGACCATTTTGTTTAGTTTTTCCTATTATGATTATTTTTTCCATGCTATGTGTTGCTAGGATAGAGTGTTATATCTGATTATGTGATATGATTTGTAGCTGTTTTTTCAAGTAGCGCTTTTAGGATTACTTTAGTTGTTGTATATCATCTACGCATGATCGCTTTACACAGGGTAGAGGGAACATGGTATAGTGAGACGATAGGGGGTATTGACATTGAGGGGTCCATCATAGTGTCTAAATTTATCATTAAAATACTATAAGGGGAATTTATGTTGAGTTTATCCTCATAGAGTCCTTATTTTATCATTAAAAGACTACTTGGGAATTGGCATTGAGTTCTTCCTTAGAGAGTATGTAGATTATCGTTACAAGACTACTGGGAGAATTAATGTTGAGTGATTTCTTAGAGATTATGTAGTTTATCATAAAAAACTATTTGGGGAATTGATAGTGAGTTCATCCTCAGAGAGTCTTTGTCTTCATGAGACAAAGGGGTTAGAATGTGAGAGTTGACTAGGTTCTCGTATACAATGTTAGACCTAGGGGATATGGATTGTGAGAGATCCATGGAGGTCATTCGTAATTTATAAGATGCTATGTTAGACCCGTGCGGTTCATACCGTGAGAGCTGCCCATGTGGTCGTGTGTATTGGATTGGTAGCTTGTTGAACAAAGGTGTTAGACTCTAAGAGCTTTCCCAGAGGGAGAAGAGTGGTGAGGATGATAATTCACTCCTCAGACTATGTTTGGAAAGACTACGCTCTTTATGATCAGTTAGGATTAACTGCCAGTATACAGTATCATTCCTTATAGGATTGACCGTCAGTATACGTAAATCTAGTGGTGATTGGAAGAGAGTATGAGTGAACATAGGTGCAGGATAAGCTTCCCACTCTGTAAATGTATCATTCTCAGATATATGATTTCATCGCTAGTTGAAGCAGGTTTTTTTATCATGGTTATAGAACCAAGGATCGACTGATGTTGTGGTTTCATGTTGTTTGAAACACATACCAATGAATATTCCTATTTATGTATATGTGTATAGGTATGGGAATATAAATGTATATGAATATAGATATGTACATCCTTGGTGTCACATACATTGTTGATAGAGATTACAGTCCCTGAGTTCGACTGTGGTTTCACATTTTGTTTACTTCATTTGTTGTGTTCCAGCTAGGTTGATCACGTTTTTGTTGCATACACATTTAGCAGCACAATTTTTGGTTTCTTTTTGGGGTGCCCTACTGAGATTATTTCTCACCCATAGATGTGCACCAGGGTGTACATGCAGAACATATGTCTATCATTCAGGCTGAGAACGAGTTAAATGGTGGATAGGGCAGAGGCCCAGTGTTGCATAATAGAGCGGAGCTGCTCAAGTGGTTCTACTGATCGGGATTCTGCAGTTCGACAGTGTCTGGAGATTTGGTACATGGATTGCCTCAATGTTATTAGAAGATCCCTGTACATTTACATTTAGTTTCCTATCTACTTGTATCTGAATGGTCATCCTAGTGGGTGACTAATTTTTTATTGTATTTCTTGGTTGTTCTAGCTTTTATAGTATTTTAATATTAAAAATTGATCTATTTCAGTTGTTTATTGATTCCGCACTCTATTTACTTTTTTCTTTGGTTGATACATAGTTATTTCTGCCATTTTCTTACTTTGGTATGATGGCATAGTCTCTCCACTATCAGAACATAGGCCCTGACCTCTAGTCGACAGCCTCTGGCATATGTGGATGCATGCTTGAGGCCTTATGGTGAATTAGATTGGAGAATTGGTTTAGTGGATTCCAGTTTTGGATGTTATAAATTGGTATTATAGGAATTTTCCTTTCCTAGTATTTAATATTTTGGATATGGCATAGATGGGTATTAGAAACATGTCAAAACCTATGATGGATATCAGACTGGTGCGTCGAGAACACTTGCTCCGGTTGGAAGTCCAAGATGCCAGGGTATGGAATTTTTGTTCTGATTTGTGATGCTACAATTGTATTTGATTTTTCCTTGAGCGATGAACATGTTTTGTGGGTGTTTTTTTACTATGTATCTCTGGCTCATGGACATTGGAATGTGGTGAGATAAAACTTTTGACTATTGGCCGATAAAGGAAAGAGGTGTCTCATGCATCATAATATTCATGTAGGATTCACTGCATATAAACCTACTAGTGTGTGTTTCTAATGACAACTGAGACATTTGGGACTGCTTACACATACATTATACTCTGATGGAAGGTTATGTGGATCTACGTTGAGGCATTGGTCCTCGTGCACTGGTGGTGCAGTAACCCCAGTTGGTTGATGTGGCACGTGATGCCTATCTATTTAAACCTTATTGGGTGTTCTTTCTTTGGTCTATAGTTATCTAGTCAAATCACTGAGTATGATGTCGATAGATGCCAAGGGATTTGTTTGTGAATTGAACCAACTAGTTATATTTCTATATATGGATACTGAATGAGTGTCTGTTCTGTTTTTTTTCTTCTTGGGTTGTGACCACCAGGGAGTATACCCTTTTGAGGATACTCGGAGAGGATCAGAGCACTTGTTGGATGTGTTTCCTTTTTTTGAAATTCATTGTTCGTAATGATCATTACCATATTCTAAGAGTTTTTAAAACTTTGGTCTAGGTGGATAAGCCTTGTGACCTCGTTGTGAGTCTTTATCTGTAGGGATAGGTGGTTAACCTAGAGACCCTTGGTTTTGACTCAGACCATTGTTGGTCAATATCTGTTAAGTTCTAAGAAAACATGCTTGAAATGTTGGCTGTGTTTTCCAATTCCTTTTTCGGAAGGGAGTTTTTTTAAAATATTTTTTGGATCGAGGAATAGTAGGTGCTCAATTTTTTGTTAAATACAGGTTGATGTATTCCGTTATTGATTGAGGCACCTTTGGTGCTTATTTTTAGAGACTAGCTTTGATGGGTAGGACCGTTTGGGTCCCTGGCCTAGTTGAAAAGTTTTTCCACTATTTTGATTGGTATCATTTGAATCTAAATATATAGGTCGACGGGATCGAGCCATGGACTGATGTTTTAATACATTCCTTGGGTTTGGACCCCAAGAGTTGTGTTGAAATGTCTCTCCGTGGTAGAGGTGACATCATGGAAATGTCTGGTTACCGTAAGACAGTTGACCTGTGGATAATCCTGGCCAGGTTTTGATAGGATGTTGAGCTTGGATCATAGGGAGATGGACACACATTTTTTTTACAATCTCAATGTACTCATGTTAGAGACGATCATGCACTATCTCGATTCATCTTGTGTATATTGATAGAGCTTCAACCCTACGCCAAGATCCCTTTTCTTTCTTAATTTTATTCCCTGTTCTGGAGGTAACCTTTTTTGGTTGCACTCTAAGAGTAGTGTAAGGCAAGCCCTATGATGGGGAGTGAAACATTGGCTATTTGGGGGTGGTTTTTCTCATTTTTTAGTAAAACATTAGTGTTTTTTTTGTGACCTATTAAGCTCAAATGTTTCTTTTAAGATGATGATAAGGGTATTCCTATGGTGGGGAGTACTAGATCAGTCACAGTTAAATAACATCTGTTAAGAAGGTAGTTGTCAATGATATCTGAATGGTTGTTGGATAGTTTAGATATCTTGGTTGTGCAAATCATCAGGTTGGCAGCATGGCTACTGGTCCTTTCACATGGCTTCTTGAGGATGAGAAGGTTTATGGTGGGGTGTTTGTAAGAACCCGTGTTTTTCCGGAATATCATTTTGAGTAGAAATTTGAATATTTTCCATTGGGTGCTCATGAGGGGTAAAATGGTCATTTTCCCTTACAAAAATATCTCGGATAATTTATCTTGATGACTCCTTTTGTCATGGAATATGTTGTTTACCCAAGGATATATGTTTGGTAAAATATGAGAAGTTCATATTTTAGCGGAATATTTAATATTTAATATTATTAAATTAAATATTAATTTATTCGTGCATTTTTGTTTGTAAATATCTTTTAAACCGAGAATTAGATTTAGATTTCATCTACTCTATTGAGTCCAAAATGGAGAGTTTATCCCAGGGAAGGTATAAACACATGTCGGGTGCCAGGGAGGCCCGAGCCCCTTTTTCTTCATATCCTTTTCTTTTCCTTTATTTCTTTTCTCTTCCTACCTCCTCCTTCTTGGCCACATAGCTTGTGTGACTCCTCCATGGACATGTCTCTTGGGAGATTTTGAATAACGAGAATAAGGGAGGGATGGAAGGGAAGAGCGGTACTGTTTCAGATCTGTCATCACGCTGATTCATAGAAGGGAAACCGTGAGCTTTGAAATCAACCAAAGCTTTGGTGAATTCCGCCTGAAGGTAAGGCCATTTATATTTCCTACATAGTCCCCCTTTAAACATGTTATTTTATGTTTTTAAAGGCTTATATTTATTTCTTGTGGCCTATTACGACCGGATCATGTAAAGACTCTAATTTTCCAGGTAATGTTTTTAATTAAATAAGATTATTACGAGTCTGCGAAAATTGAAGGCTCCTAATTCCGATTCCTGGTGTGCCCAGAACGAATTTATTAATCTTTTTTTACATATATTAAGTAAACACATGAGCAATTCTTTCTAACTTTTGAAGTGGTACATGGATTAAAAATTTAAGGGCACCACTGATCCGCAGCACCGAGATTCTCTTAAGGGAGACTTCACTTTGACCGCATTAGATCTCGAGAAAAAGTTAAATTTTAGTAATTTTTAAAGAATAAACAAAATGACTTTGTTATTTTGTTTCATTAATTTTTTCCATGAATGCAAAATCCACAATATGCGACAAGTGACATGCCAAGTCAATAAATGGATTGACCTTTCAATCCTATATAACAACACCATTAGTGAATTAGGAAAGTTCCTAATTAATGAGACCCCATTAAATTCCATTAGAGTTAAACACACTCCCCCTATTCTAATTATATGTAGCTTGGGGGGATGAATCAACACTGCTTCACCGAGAAATGATGTGCTGACAAAGTTCCAAGATGCCAAAACCAGAAGGACGAACCTGGTTCCAGAAAGTGGTGACGAACAATACTGAAACCCCGAACAGAATATCGACGATCCAAGGACATCTTTGGAGGCTAGTTGTGGGGGCGGAGATCACTTACCCACTTACTCAACCGCGGACGCATCTCTATCATTCTTTAGCTAGGTTTTACTTTTGGTTTTAATCTGAAGAGTTGTAGAATCTTTTTTCCTCCCTTGTGTTGATTATAAGCTAACACAGAGGGCACGAGCCAAATGAACCCAACCCAAACCCTCTGCTAACTTTCTTCCATTACATTTTCTATGGAAGATCTCTGGTGTGGAAGCATCTCGATGGAGGTGGAGTGCTATCAGACGCCCTAGTAAGAGGCCACGATACTAAGCTGCGGTGGTCAGCAGGGCGGCCGACCCCGACCGGATGCGGAGGATGTACGGTGCGCCATCGTGCACTACCGGTGAGCATGGGGTCATGGACGAAATCGCAACAGTTGAAGGCGGAGGCTGAAACACCATCTGGCCATAGGAAATGACGCGGTGCACACGTCAGACTGGAGGAACCGGACACAGATCGTCTTCTATGGTAGTCGGAAGTGGAAGTCGGCACACCAGTTGGCCGCAGAAGCGGAGGGTGGTGTGACCAGTGCCCTGTCGGAAGAGCTGAGGCTCTAATGCCACTACGACAGGACCCGCAACAGGTTCCGTGTTGACAAGGAAGCACCCATAAGCTCTAATGAACCTCCTTCCATACAAGGGGCGAGCTCCCCTTCTATTCCAGCTCGGGCAGACCATAATATGAACCAGTTCACGCTCCATCGAGTTGGGCCACACCTCAGGCGGTCGAGCCACTAGCCTAGCAGGCCGGCCTCCCCACACATGGGATGGGCCTCCCCCTTGTAGGTCGGGCGGCCCCCTTGCGGGTCGGGCGGCACCCTTGCGGGCAGGGCCGCATCCCTATGGTCCGAGCCCGCCATGGTACCATCCAAATAGGTTGGACCATGACTACATCGGGTCGACATGGACCAGGCTTGTTTGGTCCTACCGGTTCGGACTAGACCCAATCCCAACCGGACCCAAAAACACCTATAGGGACATATCTTGATAACCGGATGTCTGTTTGACAAATCGTCTATAGTGTTGGGATACTTCGTTTGAGACGGTTGTTTTGGTATAATCCCCTTTATTTTTTGAGATAGTTTTAGTTCGGCCAGGTTGGATTGAACCAAAATCCAATCGTGCCTTCAGAACTAAATGCTTAAAACTCAATGATCGGGCGTCCGATTGATGCATTGTCTATCGATTTGGTACCCTGGCGACATAAAGGTCTTTTGGGTTACTCTATTGTGGAGATTAGTGGTCGTAGAGGTATGACCGATATATTGAGAGGCAGATTCTAAGGAACTCCAGTGCACAAGGTGAGAAGAATCTTGTGGAATGCTATAACTTGAAGAAATTATATTGATCCTTTGTGGGTTAGCATCTATAAATCATGTGTGGTTCAACTTCTATCAGATCATGTGTGGGTTAGCGCAAAGAGTTCATATGTGGGTCAGCGAATACTAATCCTATGTGGGTCATATCCTGTGTGGGTCAGCATGGGATAGTACATATCGATCCTTTGTGGGTCAGCAACAACGCCTCTTAACAGAATAAGATGATCAAGCTTATGACTAATCATCTGTAATTCTATACAGAAGTTATACCTGAGTGTGAGTTGAGTATTTTACCTGTGTGGTTTGTCAGCCTTCACAGTGTTGTTTTCATGGTGTTACATGTGATGTAATTCTACCATCATGGTGTTGTATTCATGGTATCACCTGTGTGGTACATCATGCTTCGTGGTGTTAACTGTGTGGTACTTCTACCTTTGTGGTGTTTTCTTCGTGGTTCTCCGTGTGTGGTACTTCTATCATTGTGGTGTTACCTATGAAGTATTTCTATATTTATGGTGTTACCTTTGTGGTATTCATTCCTCATGTATGAGAGTATTATATCTTGATAACATAGGTGTATGTATGGTCATATACCTAAGTAGAGATGATGTATTTCTTTGTGGTTTTTTTGTGGAACTATAGGAGACCTACGGGGGTCTCGTGGTCACTACTGAGTATCGTTACACTCAGCCCTGCACGGGCTATGCCCTCACCATGTTGTGTCTTGTGCATATGATGTACAACACTGATCGAGGCTGAGGGATCCAGGACCAGACTGTGCTTAAAGGTAAACTATTTGGGCTGAAGTGGAGTGTTTTGGAGACGATCTGTACTTACCCTTCAGATATAATCCTCAGTGGATGGTCTATAAGATATTGTTCAACTTTTCAGTTGTACTTATACTTTTTTTTTCGGATTCTATTCTAGACCCTTTACTTATAGAACTGTTTTTACAACAAAAGTTTACATTTTGGTTGATTCTTGTTATGTTCTTGGACTCTGTGATTGTACAAGTTAAAAAAGAAATGCCATCCCATTTTAGGGATAAGACCTTCCAGTGCTAGTCTCCAGCCCCTGTCCTATGGAAGGTAGGGTTGGGATAGTCACGACATGGACCCTGAAGGACGAGTCATGACAAAATGGTATCAAATGAGTAACTTCTATCAACGAACTAGGACTCATATATTTTATATGTAGCAATAGGGTTAAGTGTTATGAGTGTGGATTTCTATTTGGGGAATCGAGTGTTGGGGGCGGTGACCGATATATCCATACACTATGACCTAAATTTAGATTTTCCAGCTCAGTGCATGAAAATAAGGATTGCGTGTGTTTCAAAAAGTCTTTATTGTGATCTATTTGAGTCAACTCAGTAGGTATAACTTAATAATTATGGCACATATTTTTTCCTTCAGGATACCACCACGGAGAAAACCCGCTAAGATTCTCGAGAGATTACGCGATGACGGCCCAGTGAGCGATGAGGCATTAGTGTAGGTACCACTTACAAAGTTATCACCTTCTTGTGGTGTTCCAGTAGAACCTCTACCTGTTGAAAAGTTGTTTCCCCCAGCCCCACTAGTATATGGTGAACACCGATTGAGCGTGTTTCATGAGTTCCAGGGTTAGAGGCATCCAAGGTACCAATATGAGACCATTCTGCAGTAGGATAAGAACTGGTTGGAGGTTATGACTAGAGTTTTTCCCTTAGTTGGGACACCAACTGACCTGGTGGTGATCCTAGATGACAATGTCTTATAGGGAGTAGTTGTGAGATGGTGGAGTCTGACACTCCAAATACATGATGAGTAAAAACTCACCTGGGTGGACTTCGAGGTCCTTTTCAGGGTAGAGTTCCTCCCAACGAATCTACACTCAGTGTGTATTGAGGAGCTACTACACTTACAGTAGGGTAGCATGACTGTGACCTAGTACTCGACGAGGTTCAATGATCTCTCCTGCTACTCCACTAAAATGGTACGAGGCCCTTTCTTCAGGTCCTGGAACATTGAGTAGGGTCTCTGATGGGAGATCAGGGCATTTTTGATATCTATCAACATTCCGATGTAGGTTGCGTTACTAGAGAGAGCACTTTTGGTGGAGAGATTTCTAGCTGAGTAGGCACTGACAACGAGCGCCACCGCTGGATGTCAGGTAGTAGAGCCATACGCAGAAAGCAGTGCACAGATGATACCGGGGCCCAAGTGGGCCGGACCTTATGGTGAAAGACATTAGGATACATGGTCAGTGGGGGGGGGGGGGGTCATGGGATAGAGGAGAGAAGATTAGGATCATACAATGCTACTCGTGTGGCAGGAAGGGTCATATGGCTTGCGACTTCCCGACCCGCCATACAGACGACCAGAAGGAAATTGAAGAACATTAGAGGTAGAGGTAGAGATTCGATCGGGGAGGTCTACAGGTATTAGTCAAGTGTGGGAGAGGAGTTGGTCGTGCAGGAGGCCATGGGTGGCTATTCAAGGTTCTACTGCCACCACCTCTAGGTGGTGTACCCCGACCGCAGGGAGCTGGTGGACAAGGAAAATATCAGCTTCGACCAGCTAAGGCCAATGAACATGGCGCATCGAAGATGATTATGGGTATGATCCTTGTGTAATACACCTCAGCTGTAGTACTTAAAGACACAGGTTCTTGTCACTCTTATATTTCCATGACCCTTGTTTGGAGCTCTGAGATTCTAGTGGAGATGTTGGATCTATTCTTACGATGATAAACTCTTAAGGGAAGGTATTGGATGATTACACACTATTGCTGGCTGTGGGTGCTTACTTTATGAGGCGAGGGATTCGGCTAGGATATTCTAGTATCCGAGTCAAGGAATTACAACATCATCTTTGCTATGGACTGGTTATCCATAATTCATTCCCTTTTTTACCATATTAGGTACAAGGTGTGGTGTGACTGTGATGATGGGACCTGGTTTTCCTTCACCGCCGAGAAAGGAACCTTTGCACTAGAAGATGGACTTACCTAGAGGAGGGGGAAACTGATAACACGTCAGTTGGATAGCCTTACCCTCAGAATGTTTTATGTTGAGAGTCCCAAATATCCTATAGTGGTGGACCATTATTCTGATGTATAACCTAATGATGTTTCAGGAATACCTCATCTGAGAGAGGTGGAATTTTTCATCGACCAGTACCCCGGGGTGACACTGATATCTACACCAACATATCGGATGGCTCTCAATGAGATTAAATAGTTACGGGTACAGTTGGGGGACTTTCAGAGGAAGGGCTTAATAAGGCCCAATTTTTCTCCATATGAAGCCTCGATTTTGTTTTCCATGAAGGCAGATGGGATTTTGAGACTCTTTGGGGACTACCAACACCTAAACCAGGTGACAATGAAATATATATATCCACTTACAAGGTTTTAAGATCTTTTCAATAAGCTAATGGAAGATCGGTGGTTTTGGAAGATAGACCTCATATCAGGATATCATCAGATCTGGGTATGATATGAGGATGTGAAGAAGACAACATTCAAATCACGATATGACCACTATGAGTTCTTGTATATGCCATTCGACATGACCAATGCCACTAAAGTGTTCATGGGACTCATGAATAAGATCTCTGAGCCATACCTCGATCTCTTTGTGGTGGTATTCATCAATTACATCTTGATGTAATCGGCATCAGAGGAGGAGCATTCCAATCATCTACAGATATATCTGGATACACTTCGAGAGCACCAGCTTTATGGTAAGCTATCAAACAGCCAGTTTTGAGTACGAGAGGCCCACTTTCTCGGACACGTTTTCCCTAAGTCTAGAGTTGCAGTGGATCTAGAAAAGATAGAGGTTGTTCTTTCTTGGGATCTAACTTGGAGTGTCACTAAGGTGAGGAGCTTCCTGGGGTTGGTTGGATACTACCGAATATTCATGCCTAAATTTTGCAGAGTTGCGGAACCCTTGTCGGCATTGACAAAGAAGGGACATACCATCGTATGGTAAGAGAGACACCAATAGATTTTTCAGAAGCTATGGTAGAGACTGATGAGTTCCCCCATCTTGAGGATACACGAAGAGGGTGTAGCGTATGTAGTCTACTATGAAGCATGAGGGAATGGACTTGGGTCTGTCCAAATGAAAGAGGTATTAGTGATCACCTACACTTCACGGTAACTAAGGAAACCTTAGAAAAACTATGCTACCCATGACCTTGAGTCAGTAGAAGTGTTCATCACCCTGAAGATGTGGAGACATTACATGATGGGTGAACATTTTATAGTCTACTCTAGTCACAAGAGTCTCATGTATATCTTATATCAGATGGTCCTGAACCTGAGACATCGAATATTGATGGAGTTCCTCTATGAATATGACATTGAGATATTATATACTCTTGTGAAGGGGAACATGGTAGTAGATGCTCTCAAAAAGAGGTCTAGTCTGTAGTTTCTATGTGAGGGGACCAAACATCTAGCCGTGTTGTAGATATCATTCATGGATAGATATGGAACAACTTACCTTCAGTCTATGATGGTCACTCTTCCACTTCATCAGTCAGTTCAGGAGGCACAACTTGGGGACATTGACTTCGAGGCTCAATGTGCACAGATAACACCAGGACAGGTACCTGAAGGATTTTATAAGGGTGGAGGCCACGTCATCCTCTTAAGAGGACGTACCATGGTACTGGTGGTTCTACAAGATGAGGTGTTGAAAGAGATTCATATGTCTTCTCTAGCGGTACATCCTGATGTGGTGAAGAATTACCAGGACCTCCGACATTTGCATTGTTGGCCATGGATGAATAAATCAGTGGTAGAGTTTGTTTCTTGATGCCTCACTTGTCAGCAAGTGAAGGTTGGGCATCAGGTTCTATCCAGATTAGCACAACCACTATAGGTGCAAGGGTGGAAGTGTGATGGAATCTACATGGAATTTGTGACATGGATTCCATGTACATCCAGAAGACATGATTCCACCTTGGTGATCGTTGACTGACTCACCATGTCGGCCCACTTCCTACATATCTAAGAGAAGGGACCAGTAGAGGGATTTGGATGCCTCTACATACAAGAGATTGTGCGACTTCATGGGGTTCCATCGATGATCGTCTCTGACTGTGACAGCTGTGTTACTTCCCAGATGTGTAAGGGGTTTCAAGAGGAGTCTGGGACTTAGCTTCATTATAGCACCACCTTTCATCTGCAAACGGATTGCAGACTGAGCAGACCATTTAGATGTAGGAGGACATGCTACGTTCTTGCGTCCTATATTTTGACCTCAATTTGAGGGATCAATTTCCCATGGTAGAGTTCTCATACAACATCAATTATCACACTAAAATCAGTGTGGCAGCATTTGAGGCCTTGTACGGTCGACCATGCAGATCACCTCAATGCTGGATAGACCCAGGGGAGTCAGCACTTATGGGTCCAGAGTAGGTACGGGCTACCACTAAGAAGGTGCAGGTCATCCGGGAGCAGATGAAGACAGTAGAAGGTGGATAGAAGTATTATGCTAACTGAAGGAATATACCTTTGGAGTTCAATGAGGGAGACCATGTCTTCATTTGTGTTACACCTCTACAAGGTTTATGGAGATTTGTCCAAGGCATCAAGTTATCTCCGAGTTTTATCAGACCATTTCTGATACATTGGAGGATAAGCGAGGTGACATAACTTTTTCCACTACCAACATAGTTGGAGAGGGTGCATGACACCTTACACATATCCCAGTTGAGTAGATATGTGCCTGACCCATCCCACATCATCTACCACTTTGATCTGGAGATCGATGATGGGATGATGTTTATGGAGGATCCGATTGAGATTGAGGATTGAAAAGAGCAAGTCATTCATGGATGAACGATACCTATGGTGCACGTTCACTGGCAGCATGGGAACATCTACTAGAGAACGTGGTAGTGGGAGGGTTAGATTCATGCTAAGTACCCCCATTTGTTTTCTTAGATTATTTTGTGGCTTTTGGGGATGAAAGACCCTTTGGTGGGTTGAATATAAAGACTTGGATAATCCATGTAATGTTTTAATGAATTATAATTATTACGAGTCTGTTAAATTTGATGGCGCATGATTCTGATGCCTGGTTTTCCCGGAACAAACTTCTGAAAAATATTTTAGGTACGTTCAATAATCCCAGGGGTGGCATTTTCTAACTTTTGAACCGGTGCTCGGATTAAAAATCCAAGGGAACTGTTGAATCCACACTACCAGGATTATCTTAAGGGATACTTCACTTTGACCATAGTAGGTATGGATGAAAAGTTAAATGTTGGTACTTTTTAAAATAATAAACAAAATAACTTTTCAATTTTGTTTCTTTACTTATTACTCCAACGAACAAGTGGCAACGTGGGACCAACGACGTGTCAATCCAATAAATGGATTTACTTTCCATTCTATGTAACAGCACCATTGGGTAATTAGGAAGGTTCCAAATTAATGAGCCCCCATTAAACTCCATAAGTGTTAGACACCCTCCCCCTATCCTATTTATTTGGATCTTTGGGGGGGGGGGGGAATCAGTACTGATTCACCAAGTAACGAAGTGCTGAAAAATTTCAGAGACGCAAAACCCTTGGAGGATGGAGCTGGTTATGGTGAGTGGTGATGATAGACATAGAAACCCCAAACCAAAGACCGACAATTGAGCAATGTCGTTGGAGGCTAGTTGTGGGGGATGGTGAACACCGACCCACTTCCCCAACCGCGGGCATTTCTCCATCATTCATGAGGTAGGATTTACATATGTTTTTAATCTCAAGAGTTGTATAATCCTTTTTACTTCTTCATGTTGATTGCAATCTAACACGGAGGGAACCGGCCTAGAAAACCCTTCCTGAACCCTCTTCTACCTTCCTACCCTTATGTTCTCCATGGAAGACCCCTGGTGCAACGACAACATCCTACTACAAAAGAGGCGACATGCAGTCGTGCGCTGTAAGAGGAGGCCACAATGCTATGTCGCAGCAGTTAGCGGAGTAGCCGACATCGGCAGACCACAGAGGAGGTTCAGCCCACCGTCACGTGCCGCTGGTGAGAAAGTGGACGCGATTGAATCTACGACGAATGAAGGCAGCGACAAACACACTGGATGGTCGTGAGGAAGGAGGAGGAACACCCGCACCATCAGATGAACCAGCCACGCCATCCATGGCGGTCGGCAAACCGGCCAGCCGTTGAAGTGGAGGGCGGCACGACCAACACGCCATAGGAAGAGACACGACTTTGACGTTGTGGCGATGGGACCCACAACGGGTACCACGATGACCTGGCCACACCCTTAGGCATTTTTGTTTTGCCTGCTGAATGGTGGGTGGGGGTTCCCATTCCATGCCAGCTCAGGCGGACCATGCTATGAGCCGGGCATCACTCCATTGAGCTGGTCCACGACTCCTACTTCCGGGCCACCTAGCCAGCAGGCTGGGATACCCCCTTGCTGGTTGGGTCACATCCTTGCGGGCTGGGCCAGACCACTGCCCATCGGGCCATGCCAGACCACTTCCCAGCGGGCCGAGCCCACCGTAGCCCAGCCCAACCAGGACAAATCTGCCCAAACTAGTTCGAATCGGACTCAGGCCCAGACCAGGTGGGGCTGGGTCGGAGCGGACCCGATCCCAGACCATGTCGGGCCAGGTCGTACCAGACCTAGAAACACTTAAAGGGACATATCTTGATAACCATAGATCCGTTTAATGAACCATCTATGGCATTGGGATCCATGGATTGAGATAGTCCTTTTGATATACTCCACTTGAGTGTTGGATACAATTGGAGTACGACCTGTTTGGATCAAACAAGAATTCAACTGGGCCCTCGAAACTAAAACACTTATAACTCACAGACTGGGCGTCCAATTGACACACCGTCTATCACGTTGGAAACCTTACAACATGGTGGTCCATTGGGTTACACTTTTGTGGATATTAGTGGCGGTTAAGGTATGATAGATATCTTGAGCGGCAGATTCTATGGAAATCAAGCGCACTCGGTGCGAGGAATCTGGTGGCATGCTGTAACGTGAACAAAGAACATCGATCATGTGTGGGTCATCATCTATAGATCATTTGTGGGCATACTTCTATCTGATCATGTCTTGTTCAGTACTCATAGATCCTATCTGGGTCAGCACATACTGATTCTGTGTGGGTTAGATCTTCTGTGGTATAGTGGGAGTTAGTACATATCCATCTTGGGTGGGTTATCAGTAATGCCTTTTAACTGAATAAGATGATATATCTTACAAAAAAATCATATGTACTTCTCCACATAAGTTATACATGAGTGTGAGTTGAGTCTTTTAACTATGTGGTACTTCATTTTTCATGGTGTTGTTTTCATTGTGTTATCTTTGTTGTACTTTTACCTTCATGGTGTTGTCTTCGTGGTGTTACCTGTGTGTTACATCAAGCTTTGTGGTGTTAGCTATATGGTACTTCTCCATTTGTGGTGTTTTCTTCATGATGTTACCTGTTTGGTACTTCTATATCTGTGGTGTTTCCTGTGTAGTATTTATACATTTGTGGTGTTACCTTTATGGTATTCATTCTTCATGTATGAGATGAGTATATCTTGATAACATAAGTATATGTATGGGCATATACCTAAGTAGAGTTGGTGTCTTTCTTTGTGGGTTTTTTATTTGTGGACATCTAGGAGAACTATAAGGGTTTAGGTGTCCTTACTGATTATTGTTATACTCCCCCATGCATGGTCTACACTCGCACCTTATTGTGGCTTGTATAGATGATGTACAATGTTGATCAAGGCTGAGGGAGATAGGACAGGGTGGTTCTCGGAGGTGGATTATTTGGGATGACATGGAGTGCTGTGGAAAATATATGTACATACATGTCATGTAGGATTCTCAGTGGAAAATCTTGGAGCTGTTTTCACCTTTTCAATTGTATTTGTACTTTCTAGTTGGGCTTATATTCCGTACTTTTACATTTAGCACTCTATTTACTACAATAGTTTACTTTATTTTTGTTTCTTGTTGTGTTCTTCGACTGTGTGTTTGTATAGGTTTAAAAGGCAATGCCTTACCATTTCAGGTATACGCCTTTCTAGTGCTAGTCGCCAGCCCATGGCCTATGAAAGGAGGATTTGGGGTAGTCATGAAATTGAACCTGAGAGGATGGGTCTTGATAAATCTATTGTTTTGGGGGTGAAAATGGTTGATTTTGGTGTTTAGAGGTAGTTACCATTAGTACACCTGGAATACATGACATTTTCTCTAGGAGAACATGCTGTGTGTTCATCCCATTTGGGGAAGACGATGTTTTCCAAAGTACACACCATGTATTTGAGTACAAATTGAGTAGTGGTGGTTGTGTGCCCAGTTTTGTGCAACATGGACACGAAAAGTGTTATTTAAAGAGTAAACGTTGTGTACTATATGTACAATCCATGTAGAGGCACATGGAAATTTTTTTAGGTGAAAACACACACAAGATGTGTTTTTGTGAACAGCACATTCCATGTACAGTATAGTACACACCGTGTACTGTTACACAAGAGAAACCCCATGTGTATGGACATGTGTTCTGGCCATGTAATACTTCATATTCAGAGGTTTGGAATCTCTTGGGCCCTGGATGCCAAGAATTTAGCATGTGAGTAGTCCATTGTGAGAATTTTTTACATGTATATCATAATGGTTGAATAATTTTTACATTTAGAGGTCATCTAAATGTTATTTTGTGGGTTTATATATAAATGGAGATGTTCATCCTCTAGTTATCGATTTAAGTTGTCACCTGAGAATGAGACTTGACATGGATGATAGATTAGGTGTTTGTACCAAACTAGTTGAGACTTTTGAGATAAAAGAGATATTAGTTATCTCTTGTGACCTATGATTTTGAGCATCTTCCTCTTGTGATATATTCCCTTATGTCATATGAGGTTGTGAGGCTATATACTTCCAAGGATCTACTGAGGGATTCCATTACTTTTGGGTTAACCTAGGGATTCCCTTGTAGGATCACTATATTATCTTCATTTCAGTGGATTCATGTTGTTAGTGGTTTGGGACATTCCATAGTTAGTCTTTGAATATTTTGTGCTAAAGTGACCAATACACTAGAATGGGGTATTGTGTGTTTATGGATTCTGACCATGTTTATTCCTACTATGCTTTGTTTATTGAGTTAGGGATCTTGTTTGTGAATAGGGTTATTTTTTTATGCAATGATGGTGTTCTCCCATCTTTCTTTGAAGCTGTTTAGCCAAGTAGTTCTTTTACGTATACACTGGCTATTTTTTATCGTTTGTGCATGATTTCTTTATACAGTGATGTGGGAACTCGGTGTAGTGAGACCATAGGGGTGATTGGCATTGAGTTCCCCCTCAGAGTTTCTATAGTTATCCTTGAAATACTCTAGGGGTAATTGATGTTGAGTTCTTCCTCATAGATTTTTTAGTTTATCATTAAAAGAAAAAAGTGGTAATTGACGTTGAGTGCTTCCTCAGAGAGTCTGTAGTTTATCATTAAAATATAATAGTGGGAACTGATGTTGAGTTCTTCCTCAGTGAGTCTGTAGTTTATCATTAAAAGACTATTGGGGTAATTGACGTTGAGTTCTTCCTTATAAAGTCTTTGTATGAATGATACCAAAGGGGTTATGTGTATAGGTATGGGACTATACATGTATGCGTATATAGATATGGACATACAAGATGGAGCTTACCCAGATTATAGGGAATACAGACCCTGAGTTCAACTGTGGTTTCACATTTGGTTTACTTTTTTGTTGTTTCCCAACAAGGGTGATCACATTCCTATTGCATACACTTTTAGTAGCCCAGTTATTGGTTGCTTTTTGGGGTACCATACTGAGATTACTTCTCACCCCTGCACAAGCACCTTGGTGTACGTGTATACCCTATGTATGGATTCAGGTTGATCACAAGTTTTTGGGTGAGTATGGATGATTCCCAGTGTTTCATGATCAAACAGAGCTGCTCGAGTAGATATTTTGATCAAGATACTGCAGTTCGACAGTGTCTAGAGATCCAGTACATGGATTGGCATAGAGTTAGTCACAGAGCCCTGTACTTTTAAATTCAGTTTCTTTTGTACTTGTATCTATATGGTCGGCTCCGTGGGTGACTAGTGTTTTATTTTATTCTATATTTCTTAAGGATATTATTGCATTTTACAATTACAGCTTGATCTATTTTAGTTGTTTATTCCATCCAAACTCTGTTTACTTTCCCCTTTGTATGATTCTTAGTTATTTCCATTGTTTTCTTACTCTGGTATGAGGGAATAGTCTCCCCACTATGACACCCTAGGCCCTAACTACTAGTCTGTAATGGCCTGGACCTCTCCGTCCCATTCCTTTGTCAAAAAGAAGGCCACGAAGTGCTCTGGAGGGTAAAATGGACTTTTCCCACACTTTCCAGAATTTTGAAACTACACCACGTGTAGTTTGAGTACACGTTGTGTACCCCCTTTCCGGGTATACCCCGTGTTGACGGTTGTGTGATGTGTTGGAGCCATGTGAAATAAATGGGTTCATGCCATGTGTCCAAACTACACACCATGTATTCCTTCCCCGCATTTGCGTTCCCCTCAAACCGTGTGTTGACCAGTCAACGGCTGTGGAGCTGTGTTGGAAGCCGCGTGGTGACCGTGTGAAATAACCGAGTACACACTGTGTACCATAAAGTACACGCCGTATACGTTTTCTTTTCTCATCTATAAAAGGAGGGGTCCCCTCCTACTTTTCAACTCACCCCTCTCCCCCCCATTCCTCTAAGCAGAGCTCTCCCAAGAGACTCAAAGGCTCCTTTTCTTCCATAACTTCTTCATCCGAGCTCCGATTTATGATCCGTCAGTGGCCATAGGACTGTAACGATGAGTAGAACATCTGATCTTGGATCCGTTGTCTTTCCTTCATCCTTTCCTTTCCGACTTCCACCTGAGGAGGTTTTTTCGGGACCCGACAGAAGTGACGGACGCTGACGGACATATTCTAAAGTTGATCCGGGGGAGCGTTGTGATCAGAACCTATTGAGGTAGGGATCTTACCTTCGTCTCACTAATTTTTGCATCATGAGGGGCGGGTATCCACTTGTTTTCATGAGAAACTGTTGAATCATTAAATAAAGATAATAACTGGTTAAAGAATGGGGATGGGAAAGTTGTTATGTTTATCTTTGTTTATCCTATTGATATGTTATTGAATAGGCTTATGCCTACTGAAAATTACGGTTGTTGGGGGCCTTTTCTTGCACAATTAAATGTTTCCCTATCATCTAGACCATTTTTGTTATTAGAACTTTGTTGAATGTGGAATTTGGTTAATCACATAAAGTTAGATGATTGAATGAAAATATGGAACCCTTGTGTGATCACCCCCATTAAACAAAATGGAATAATGAACATGTGGGTGTTGGCTTGGATACATGGCATGTCATGGGGGTGTTTTGTGAGTTGTTGTTGATCGGTTGGGCAGCAGGGTTGCGGTTGGCTTGGTTGTGGGTTGGTGTGAAAGCTATGTTGGTGACGGGCAGTGGGGCTGCAATAAATGGTATTAAAGGGATGACGATCTACAAGTTTTAGTGTGATTGTGGTTATGGTGGTTGGCATCAGGGCTGTAGGGATGGGTTTAAATGTAAATGAATTATGGATTGTGAATTATAAATAAAAGTGTTAGTGTTAATGAATGGTGGTGCATGGTAATGGAACGGGATTAATAATCAACGGGTTGGTTGGTTGATAAGAAGGGATTTGTTGTGCTTCTTGTGTTTTCCTATCTTGATTTGTGGATGGCAGGGATATGTCTTACGAATGATCGATGGGGTTGGTTGAGGATAGTTTCCCAGTAGTTAAGGAACTAATAAACTAATACTACTGAACAGTGAAAACTTAAATGGGGTTGGGATTGTTTGTTGTATGCATGCTTCGTAGTAGTAGTGCTGAGGCACATGCTCAGTTTCTTTGTTTAGAGGCCACAGTTTGGGCT
This sequence comes from Viscum album, assembly GCA_963277665.1. Taxonomy (NCBI): domain Eukaryota; kingdom Viridiplantae; phylum Streptophyta; class Magnoliopsida; order Santalales; family Viscaceae; genus Viscum; species Viscum album. The sequence goes on along the minus strand of OY728143.1, from coordinate 1,038,003,166 downwards.
GTGTGTTTGATATATATATATATATATATATTTTGTATCTTTTTTGTTTTATCTCACCCCACCCATGTTGATCACTTAGTGACGAACACTCACATTTCATGGGAGAGGGTGTTTTTCCCTTAGTTACTAGCTCCTCCATGTGCCTTCTCCCCTCGGTTGTGATGGCTTGAGGTGACCGTACACATAAGACTCTTCGAGTAGGTTTATATTGGGGTGGTTTTTTCCCAAGACTCTTCAGGGAGGTTTTACTGTTTCCCAATAATCTTCAGGATGAGGCCCCGGTGTGTGCGGGCGGGATAGGTGGTTGTGAGGCCCAGGTGAGTGCGGGTGGGATACGTGGTTGTGAGGCCCAGGTGTGTGCGGGCGGGATACGTGGTTGTGAGGCCCAGGTGTGTGCGGGCGGGATATGTGGTTGTGAGTCCCAGGTGTGTGTGGGCGGGATGTGTGGTTTGTGAGGCCCGGGTGTGTGTGAGCGGGGAGAGTGTGGCAGCATCAGGACGTTCGCCATTAGGAAGAGCAGCTAACTAAAGGGAAATGGTGTGGGGTACCCAATACTCTTGTTCTTATATACTACTACCTGTGGTGATTATGTTTTTGGTGAGTGTGGCTGGTGAGTTTGGGAGGATAGAATTCCATGCTAGGTTTCTTCTGTTGTTCTCACGAGAAATTAGGATGTCTCCCCACTTGTGTATGAGAGATTTAGTTTTCCCTACTGATTATACTTGTATGCTCACCCCTACGTTTACTTTCTATTTTCCAGGAGGACTACTAGGGTCGTGCGAGACCCTACTAGTCAGACAGTTGGAGTTATTGCAGTTGATGTACTCTTGTTTTCTTTTGGTATTGTCCTTTTTCACTTTCTTTTACTTGTACCTTATTTCATAACTATTTAAACATGCATGTGGTATTGGTTTTTTTATTTCTATACACTTGTTCTTTTTTTTGGTGGTTGACTTGTCCTATTTCCCGATCTTAAAATAATAAAAGGGTAATGCCTCCCATATTTGTGAAAAATCATACCCTTGGTGCTAGTTACCAACCCAGGGCCTACTAGAGGCGAGACTCAGGGGTCATTATATCCCTTTCACCATTGCCAGCTCAGGAGGGGCATCTTTGGTGGGAGGCGGTCATGACAGAATGGTATCAGAGCTGATGGTTGAGAGATAGGATGGAGTCTGGAGTTAGGCACAATGAGGATTGCATGGGATGGTAGGGAGACAGTGTTAGTTAATCTTGGTGCGTTACATAGGCCAGGGACGACCCGCTAGGACACAGGATTTTAGCCCCCCCCCCTCGTGATCCGATGCAAGGAATCTAATCCTACCGAATTACCAAGTGAGACTACATTGATTGCAGGGTAGAGACCCTAGGGATGGTACATTCATCATCATGATTGTGTTTTCCTTGATTTGGGTGTTCTGGGAAAGAAATTGAAATAAAATGATAAAATGAAACCCTGAGAAATTTCCTTACTACTTGGGATTAGGAGATCATTGTTTACCGTACAACTATGACACCTGGATATCATCCCCGGGTGGTTCAGACGGCCGAGGCCCAGGAGATTCAGGCGGTCGATCAGTTGAGTATTTATCGAGAGGAGGAAGATAGCCAGTGGCAGAAGACTCTCCGTTCTTTACAGTGGCAAATCCTCAAGAAGTACGAGGGTAGTACTTTGGATACAGAGATGGAGGGGTGGCTTGAGGATCTAGGGATAGATTTTACCTTGATCCGTGCTCTGAGAGAGTACTGGGTTCCCCTAGAAGTCAGTCAGCTGAGAGGTGCGGCATGACAGTGGTGGACGCTCTACCAAGGAGAGAGGATAGAGGTAGAGGTTCCATGAGATGAGTTTGAGAAGGAATTCCGAGAGGAATTCCTTTCTTCCATGATCAAGGCAGAGAAGCAGTAGGAGTTACTCTCCCTTCAGCAGGGGAGTATGTCAGTACGAGATTTGGGGATCGATTTCAAGGATATCCTGCACTTTTCTCTGGATCTCTTTTCAGATGAGGTGTCTTGGGCAAGACGTTTGGGGGAGGTGCTTCTTCCTTCGCTACAGTATGCTGTTACCCACTTCACCCTTCCGACCTACTTGGCAGTATAGAAGAATGTAGAGGTTGTAGAGAGGATGAACTCGCTGGGAGGTGCACCATGAGAGGGGATCCAACCGGGATCGTCGAAGGGGAAGGTAGTCAACAGTAGGTCTCCTACGACGGGACCTTCCAAGTTCAGGCTAGTGGGGAGCATGCCCCAGGAGTTCCAGTTCAGATCTTCCGGTCCTCGTCCCTTTTTCACGAGCCCAGGACCGAAGTGTTTTTCTTGTGGAGTTTTCGGGCACATTCAGAGTCGGTGCCCGACCCGAGCTCAGTACGGTGGAGGTGGGCAGGTTCAGCGCCCACCTCAGCAGCACCAGTTGCCGGCGAGGCCCTTCCAGCAGCATCAGGACCATGCTCCTCTTAGGGTAGACTTTGCGGGTGGAGGCCGACCTCAGGGTGCTCCTCAGGGACCTCGACCAGGGCGTGGTCAGGGAGGTGGATGACATCATAGAGGCATGGGAGCTTGGCATGGACAGTTTCATGTAGTAGATTTGACAGCTTCGGCAGGACCATAGGTGGTGCGAGGTACTATTTTTTTGTTCATCACTCTCGTTTCTGCCTTGTTTGATTCAGGAGCTTTGCACTCCTTTGTTGCACATAGTCTAGCCCAAGATTTGGGACTAGACGTAGAGAGACTTTCCATACCACTAGTTCTGAGTACACCAGTTGGAGGCTAGACCAGCGTAATATGTGTTTTCCAGGGATGTGGGTTGACGTTGGGACCACATCGATCTAGTGGGGACCTTCTTCTGTTACAGATGCAGCCATACGATGTCATCCTAGGCATCGACTGATTGTTTTCTGTTAGTGCCATTATCGACTGCTTCTGTAGAAGAGTCGTGTTCTCCGACGTGGATGGGCATCACATATCTTTTGTTGGAGAGTGGATCTATCAGGTGGGAAGCTGGTATGAGAAGACTCTCCTTTCCTTGTTAAATGGGTTATCAGTGGTTCGAGCTGATACAGAGATGATGGATGTCCCGGAGGTTGTTGGGGAGTTCCTCAAAGTTTTTCCTGAGGAGGTTGTGACTCTACCCCCCCCCCCCCCTGACGTGACGTAGAGTTCGGGATAGACTTACAGCCTGGTGCCCATCCGACTTCGATTCCCCCTTATCGGATGGCACCTTCGGAGTTGCGGGAGTTACGGATTCAGATTGATGATCTGATGGAGAAGGGTTTTGTTCGACCCAGCATATCACCATGGGGTGCTCCAGTTTTGTTCGTGAAGAAGCCATATGGTGGTCTCAGGATATTCATAGACTACCGAAGGTTGACCCAGGTAGCGGTGTAGAACTGTTACCCCCTTCCAAGGATAGATGATCCCTTCGACCAACTGAGGGGAGGAGGTTGGTTTTCCACGATTGATCTATGATCTGGATATCATCAACTAGGGTTAAAGGATAGTGACATCTCGAAGACAGCTTTCAGGTGCAGGTATGGGCACTTAGAGTTTTTAGTGATTCCGTTTGGAGTTACAAATGCACCGGCTGTGTTCATGGGACTTATGAAATTTTTCTTCCGAGAGTTTCTGGACTCGTTCATCACTGTGTTTATCGATGACATCCTGATCTACTCAAGATCAGAGGAGGAGCACGTTGAGCATCTCAGGGCAGTCTTAAAAGTCCTTCGACACCACCAACTTTACGGGAAATTTTCGAAGTGTAAGTTCTTGACACAAGAAGTACACTTAATTGGACACGTACCGTCTCAGCATGGAGTTTCAATGGACCCGTCAAAGTTGGAGGCAGTTGTTTCTTGGGAAACACCCAAGAGCATTACAGAAGTTCTTAGTTTTATGGGGTTAGCAGGTTACTATCATAGGTTTGTTTCGAACTTCTCTCGAGTTGCTGCTCCATTGACAGCTTTGACTAGGAAGAACCAGGTCTTCCTATGGAGCGAGAAATGCCAGAAGGATTTTGACTACCTGATGGAGAAGTTGTTCAGTGCTCCTGTACTCAGGTTTCCAGAGGAAGTGTTATTGTATGAAGTGTTTTGTGATGCTTCTGGCTTTTTTCTGGGGTGCGTGATGATGCAGAAGAAGGGAGTGATCTGTTATGGGTCTAGGCAGTTACACCCTCATGAGCGTAACTATGACACCCATGACCTAGAGCTTTCAACAGTAGTGTTCGCACTGAATTTGTGGAGACATTACCTCTTTGGGGAGCACTTTGTGGTCTTCTCAGATTACAAGAGCCTACATTATATCTTCTCCCAGTGTGACCTGAACCTGCGGCAGCAGAGATGGGTCGAGTTTCTCCAAAACTATGACATTGAGATCTCTTACACTAAAGTTAAGGAAAAGTTGTGGCTGATTCCCTAAGCAGGAAGTCTCAAAAGGAAGTGGTTCAAGAATCCACTGATGCTGGGAAAGCGATGGGAGGGTTGGCCGCCTTTCACATGGATGCCAGGTTAGAAGGTGTTAGAGGCGGTTTGTTTCAGATGACATTGCAGTCCTCCTTGTTGCAGCAGGTGGAAGAGTCTCAGTGGGGGGACTCCGAGTCGGAAGTGATGCGGGATCATGTCGATCAGGGGAACGCTCTAGAAGGATAGCCAGAGGACAACCAGCCTCAGATTCTATTCCATGGAAGGTTGTTTGTTTCGGAGGTGATGCGTGAGGGAGTTCTCCGTGAGTTCCATAGCTCAGCCTTGGAGGTACATCCAGGAGTTTCAAAAATGTACTGAGGCCTGAGGAAACAGTTTAGGTGGCCTGGGGTGAAATGGGAAGTGGTAGAGTGTGTGGCTAAATTCCTGGTGTGTTAGCACGTGAAGGATGAACACCGTGTTCCCAGTGGTTTGTTGCATCCTTTAGATGTCCCTGAGTGGAAGTGGGATGACATCTCAATGGACTTCGTCACAGGACTACCCAGAGCTCAGGGTGGTTATGATGCTATCTTGGTAGTGGTGGATCGACTGATGAAATTAGCTCACTTCTTAGCAATTAAGGAGTCGTGCCTAGTGAGTACCTTAGCACAGAGGTACGTAGATGAGGTGGTGCGTTTTCATGGAGTTATGAAGTCTATCGTCTCAGATCGAGATACTCGATTTACCTCACGAGTCTGGATGGGGTTACAACATGCTTTTGACACCCATCAATGCCCTAGCACTGCTTTCCACCTCCATACCAACGGGCAGACAGGGCGGACTATCCAGACGTTGGAAGACATGCTGCGAGCATGCGTTCTGGATTTCGGAGGATCATGGGTACGACACTTGCCTTTAGTAGAGTTCGCCTACAACAACATCTTCCACTCTACAATTTTCATCACAAAGTTTGAGGATTTGTATGGAAGACAATGTCGTTCAACCATTTGCTGGGCAGAGGTTGGTGAGACAGGTTCTCTTGGGCCAGAGGTAGTGCAGATCACCACAGAGAAAGTCCAACTTGTACATGAGAGGATGAAAGCGGCTCAGGGCCGACAGAAGTCTTATGCTGATCGTTGGAGGAGGCCCTTGGAGTTCGAGGTGGGAGATCAACTGTTCTTTAAGGTTTCCCCTCGACGGGGGTAGGGGAGGTTTGGGAAAGGGAGCAAGCTCTCACCTAGGTTCATCAGTCATTTTGAGGTCCTGAGGTAAGTCGGCGAGGTGGCATATCAGCTGGCCCTACCACCTCAATTGAAGAAGGTTCATGACGTCTTCCACGTCTCTAAGCTTCGTTGGTACTTACACGACGACTCTCACATTATCTACTGGGAAGAGTTAGATATGGGAGACGACGCAACCTTCGAGGAATGACCAGTCAGAATCATGGATCGTAATGTGAAGGTGCTCCGTGGATGAACCATTCCGTTTGTTCATGTGTTGTGGAGGCCTGGCGGCCTCGAGGAGAGATCTTGGGAGCGGGATACCCAGATGCACGTTCAGTACCTAGAGTTCTTTTGACTTGTGTTTTTCCTTTTTCTTCTATGCTTTGCGTTGATGTTATACTCTGTACCTTTGATATGTGGAATGTTTGGATTGTCGGTTGTGAGACCATTTGTTTCCTTGTTCCCTGGTAATGTGTAACATGTCCCGATGTGTGGGGAAAGGGAAAAACCTGATCCTTAATTGAGACACATTAATTCAGATGCGATTGAACCCGTGCAGGCGAGTCAGTGCCGCCTAAAGCGGATAATATCTTGACATAAGAGAAGGAATTTTTCCCCAAACCACATGTTCGGGCAGTGTGTTGGTTGTGTGGTGTTGGGGGTATTGCATGTTGGAAATCCTAATATATGGAAGTGGGAAGGGCCAATCCTTAATTGAGACCCATTAGTGAGGATGCGATTAAACCCATGCAGGTGAGTCAGTGCTGCCTAAAGCAGATAATATCTCGACATTTGAGGGGGAATTCCAAACACCTATGATTATGGTTGTTGGTTGGGTTCCTGTTATAACAAGAACCTCAAGAGGTATCTTGTTGGGTTCCTCTGGGTTGGTTTTTGAATTCTCGGGGATGAGAATGTTTTAAGAGGTATATGATGTAATGTCCCCGACCTCTCCGGCCCATTCATTTGTCAAAAAGAAGGCTACAATGTTTTATAGAGGTTAAAATGGACATTTCCCACACTTTCCATAATTTTGAATCTACACGCCGTGTAGTTTGAGTACATGCCGTGTGCCCCCTTGCCGGGTATACCCCGTGTTGACGGCCGTGTGCCGTGTTGGAGCCGTGTAAATAAATGGGTACACACCGTGTGTTCAAACTAAACACCGTGCAGTCCTTCCCCGCGTATGCATTACCCTCAAACCATGTGTTGACCAGTCAATGGCCGTGAAGCCTTGTTGGAAGCCGCGTGGAGACCGTGTGAAATAACCGAATACACACCGTGTACCATAAAGTACACGCCGTGTACATTTGCTTTTCTCACCTATAAAATGAGGGGTCCCCTCCTCCTTTTCAACTCACCCCTCTCCTCCTCATACCTCTGAGCAGAGCTCTCCCAAGAGACTCGAAGGCTCCTTTTCTTCCATAACATCTTCGTCTGAGCTCCGATTTACGATTCGTCAGTGGCCACAAGATAGTAACGACGAGGCAGAACATCCGATCTTGGATCCGTTGTCTTTCCTTCGTCCTTTCCCTTCCAACTTCCACCTGAGAAGGTTTTGCTGGTACCCGACAGAAGTGATGGACGCCGACGGACGTCTTTTAAAGTTGATCTGCGGGAGTGTTGTGATCAGAACCTGTTGAGATAGGGATCTTAACTTCATCTCTATAATTTGTGCATCATGAGGGGTGGGTATCCTCTTGTTTTCATGAGAAACGGTTGAAACATTAAATAAAGATAATAACTTGTTAAAGAATGTGGATGGGAAATTTGTTGTGTTTATCTTTGCTTATCCTATTGATATGTTATTGAATATGCTTATGCCTACTGAATCACGGTTGATGGGGGCCTTTTCTTGAGAAATTAAATGTTGTCCTATCTTCTAGACCGTTTTTGTGAATGGAACTTTATTGAATGTTGAATTTGGTTAATCACGTAAAGTTATCTAATTAAATGAAAATCTGGAAACCTTGTGTGATCACCCTAGTTAAACAAAATGGAATAATTAACATGTGGGTGTTGGCTTGGATACGAGTCATGTGATGGGGGTGTTTTGTGGGTTATTGTGGATTGGGTGAGCAGTAGGGCTGCGTTTGGCTTGGTTGTGGGTTGTTGTGAAAGCTATGTTAGTGACGGGTAGCGGGGCTGCGATAAATGGTATTAAAGGGATGATGATGTACGGGTTTTGGTGTGATTGTGGTTATGGTGGTTGGAAGAGGGGCTGCAGGGATGGGTTTAAATGTAAACAAACTATGGGTTGTGAATAATTAATAAAAGTGTAAGAGTTAATGAATGGTGGGGCATGGTAATGGAACATGATTAATAATCAACAGGTTAGTTGATTGATAAGAAGGGATATTTTGTGCTGCTTGTGTTTTCCTAACTTGATTTGTGGATGGAAGGGATATTTTTTACAAATGATCAATGGGGTAGGTTGTGGATAGTTTCCCAGTAGTTAAGGAACTAATAAACTAATTCTGCTGAAATGTGAAAACCAAAACGGGGTTGGGATTGTTTTTTGTATGCATGCTTCGTAGTAGCAGTGCTGAGGCACGTGCTCAGTTTCTCTGTTTAGAAGCCATAGGTTGGTCTATGTGTTTGGTATATATATATATATATATATATATATATATATATATATATCTGTATATTTTGTGTTTTATCTCACCCCACCCATGTTGAGTACTTAGTGTCGAACACTCCCATTTCATGGGAGAGGGTGTTTTAACCTTATTTACTAGCTCCTTCTTGCTCCTTCTCCCCTTGGCTATGATGGCTTGAGGCGACCATACACCTAAGACTCTTCGGGTAGGTTTCGATTGGGGTGGTTCTAGTCCAAGACTCTTTGGGAAGGTTTTACTGTTTCCCAAGAATCATCGGGATGAGGCCCAAGTTTGTGCGGGCGGGATACGTGGTTGTGAGGCTCGGGTGTGTGCGGGCGGGATAGGTGGTTTCGAGGCCCAGGTGTGTGTGGGAAGGATACATGGTTGTAAGGCCCAGGTGTGTGTGGGAGGGATACATGGTTGTGAGGCTAGGGTGTGTGCGGGCGGGGAGAGTGTGGCAGCGTCAGGATGTTCACCATTAGGAAGAGCAGCTAACTAAAGGGAAATGGTGAAGGGTAACCAATACTCTTGTTCTTATATACTACTACCTGTGGTGATTTTGTTTTTGGTGAGTGTAGCTGGTGAGGTTGGTTGGCTAGAATTCCTTGCTAGGTTTCTTCTATTGTTCTCATGGGACATTAAAATGTCTCCCCACTTGTGGACGAGAGCATTAGGTTTCCCTACTGAGTATAATTGTATGCTCACCCTACGTTTACTTTCAAGTTTCCAGGAGGACTACCAGGGTCGTGCGGGACCCTACTAGTCAGACAGTTGGAGTTGTTGCAGTTGATGTACTCTTGTTTTCTTTTGGTATTGTACTTTTGAGCATTCTTTTACTTGTACATTGTTTCAGAACTATTTAAACATGCATGTGGGATTGGTTCAGGTTTATTTATATACACTTGTTCTTTTCTTTTTTGGTGGTTGACTTGTCCCATTTCCCTATCTTAAAATAATAAAAGGGCAATGCCTCCCATATTTGTGAAAACTCATACCCTTGGTGCTAATCGAAAACCCGGGGCCTACAGGAGGCGGGGCTCGGGGGGTCATTATCTCCCTTTCACCATTTCCAGCTAAGGAGGGGCATCTTTGGTGGGAGGGGGTCTTGACATAGTCGGTAGCCTATGCCATATAGGGAGGTGTGCATGAGCCCTTGTGGTCAACCAGCTTGAAGAACTGGCTTAGTGGATTCTAGGTCGGGATGTTACAAAGTATTCCATATTATATGATCCATGTGGAATACTTATGAATGAAATGAAATATTTATGACGGGTGTTTTCTGATAGTGCTCCAATGTATTGGGTAAGGTTTAGTAACATGATACGCAATGTGAAATGAGGGTTTACTCAAGATAATTCAAGGGAAATGAGGGTTTTACTCATGATAATTCAAGTGCAATGGTGTTTTACTCATCTTAATCAATGTACAATGATCCTTGGCTCATGTTAATATCATATGTATGTCGTTTCTACATTTCCATGTTATGATAATCATGTTATATCATGCCTTATGTTCATGTTTTTCTTGTGCTCCATTAATATGTCTATTTCCTAACATGTTCTATATTCTTCATGTTATGCCTTGTTTACTCACTTTCTAAGCTTTATAGCTTACCCTTTCTGATTCATGTCTTCAAGTTATCTCATGAAATGCGAAGTACAATGGAATGTTGTTGTCATATAAATGAAGTTTTCAATAATTATGTTGTATATCATGTTTGATGTTGTTATGCAATGTTCCAAATTTCCCATTAAACTAGACCTATTGATCCTCAGGGTTGTATTCTGTGCATGATTTTGTAATAAATCATTTTTAAATATGCAATAAAGAGCATGGGTTTAATAAAGACTGGTTATATTTATTAGTGATGTCCCAAGGGAATAACCAATGTGAGGTAGACATCAAGGGTTGTAAAATTTTTAATAACTGTAGCCTGTAATGGGGTAAAAGTGTATCCAAGGAGCATAGTCTAAGGTATTCAACAATGAGGCACCTATTGGGTCCAAAGTGATCGACCAAGGTAATACGAGGCTATGCAATGACTGTGCCCAATGGGCTTTAACCATGGAACCTACACGTCAATGATGGATGTAAGGAGTATATCCAAGGTAAGCTATACTTATATTTAAGGGATCCAAGGAGTTTATACATGGAATCCTTTAGTACTACATGAGTTATCCAATGGTATCATACCAGGAATCCATGAATAGACAAGGATCTGGATCTAGGTGGGTCTCAACATAATCATGTTGTATCATTGTTTTAGAATTGGGATCTCGAGTGCTCATGGCATTCTCGAATAAAAATAATAGGCCACCTCGAGTCAAGCCAATCCTATTTGTTTTTTATGTCATGTAATATTTCATTTCGTTCATTCATTTCCTTTCACTAGTGTGCTAAGGTCAAGTAGCATGAAACCATTTTATCAAGTCATTTGGTTCAGGCTATACCTTTCATTAGCGTGATATAAAAAAGTAGCATGAAACCATTTAATTAATTTATGTAATATTCCATATTCAAGGATTATTCCTCTACCTTACATTAATGTGGTATGAGGTTCTACAAATATGAAACCAATGAATCATTCACATTTAATTTTCAATTTGAAGAACATACCTTAGGCGGATCAGGTGGTACACAAACGTGGTAAATCCCATTATGAATTCTACAATATGAATCAATCCAATTAATATATAAATGTGTACCTGTGAAATGGTTAAGCCAAGGAACACCTGAACAGTGGATCCAACGAGTCAAATCAGTGAATAATAAATATGGAATAACCTTTGACATGGGAAGGATGGAGTTGTTGTAATAACCATCATTAATTAATCATTTTTTTATGAAATATCAAACCTATATGGTTCTAACAAGTATAAACATGTAATATAAATTTCATTAATGTCACCCGATGAAATTAGTGGGTCCCACAAAACAAATCCAAATTCAATGAACCATACAGATGAGTTATAGACCACCCACCTTTGGGTTGCAAAATCCTTCTCCTCTAGTATTGTCCTTTGTTTTGGCTTGCATTGGATTATATCTACGAAAAGGTGAAGAAGGATAATACCCTGATATCTCGGTCGAGAGCCAAAGAGATAGAGAACAACTCAAGCGGACATTATTACATACCATTGTGCATCCAACGTGAGAAACATAATTTGGTCGATTTATGAATGATGGAGATCTATTGTTTCCAATATAAAATCTTAAAAAATCCCTAATTTGAGAGTGAAATATAATAATCCCGTATATTCTCAGTTTAGGGAATATAGTGGTGGCTTAATAGATCATTATGTGAAACATTGAAAATTTTCCCAGAAAAATAGTATGTACACAACTTTTCTGCATGGATTGACCAATCATGGGCAATAATGTGATGTTTTCTAGGTACAAGGGAACATTTTATTGTTAGGATTCACCGCCATACGTAATCTGTGTGAAGTGGTTCTGTCCTGAAATTTCAATCTGTATAGTTTTCTAAAACATTCGCCAACCATTCGCTAACTATGCGACATGCTCAAATTTCCTAAAAATATGGGTTCTTTGATCTAAAATTTCCATAGCCACCCCTGGTACCTTTACTAACCCATTAGTAACCAATAAATGTTCCATTGTCGAGATTTAGACCTAAATTTAAAGGATCCATAACAAAGTGAAAACCTGGGTTCTTACAATATTCCCCCCTTAAAATAACTCATCCACGAGTTAACCTTCCAAGGGTGGAGAAACACTGTCAAAGAACAACTCTAGAAATTTGGAATATAGGTTGGAATCCCTCTCCCATGACTCTTCTTATACTCGGGCATGCTACCATAGTTTCCATTGTAGTGTGACAAACCGGTCATGAAGATACTTCTTTCTTTGGTCAATGATTCATACTAGATAGTCATCGAAGGTAGCATCAGTATCTTACTCAACTTATTCATGATAAAAAGTATGATACATCTTAGCATGATACCAGAGAAGCTGTGAAACATGAAAGATGCCATGCATAGTGTGGTACCTCAAATGTAGTAGAAACATATAGGCTAAAGGCCAGACTCTCTCTAGAATTTCAAACAGCCCGATGTAAAGAGGATATAGATATTACTGCTTCTGTAACCATATATTCCTTATCCTAGGAAATACAAGAAGAAAAAACCAATCCCCAACCTTGAATGGAAGAGGGTGTCGATGGAATTCGACCAAAGATTTTTGTCTAGACTAAGAAATGTTCATAATCTTAATGATCAACAGATCCTTCTCTGAATTTTGCTGAACAAGATGATGACCTAGTAGGTCGGCATCACCTACCTCCAGCCAACATAGTGGTAAACATAATAGACTACCATATGAGGCCTCAAAAGTATCCATCTGAATTGTTTCATGGACTCCATTATTATCGTTAGACTTTATTACATGTATATAATTATCTTGAAAACCTTTATAATAAAGTACATATTCTTAGATCATATCCTCGAGAACGTGTATTTTCTATTCAGAGTAACCATCGGTCTTAAGGTGAAAATCTATGTTTATAAGGACCTGAGTCCCCATAGGTTTTTGAAATCCTTTCCAGATGTGTGTTGTGAAACAATAATCGTGATATGAAATGATAGCATGAGGGACCCCGTGTAGTCATATCATCTCATGGAAATACAGTCCTCCCATTTCAAATATTGTGAAAGACTCCCTAAAAGGAATGAAGTGGGTTGATTTATTTAGTTGATTAATGACTACCCGGATAGAATCTCTACCACTCAGTGACCTTGGGAAGACAAATAATAAATCTATGGAAACATATTACCATATCCATTCTGAGACTGGAAGTGGTCGTAGGAAGCCTGTATGTCTCTAGTGATCCTCCTTTATCTACTAATAGGTGGAACACCTCATGATAAATTTTTCTATCTAATATTTCATCCAAGGACACCAACACTAGAGTCAAATACTCAATATATCTTAGAGATTCCTGGATAAAATTTCCCCATAGAATATTGGGGATCTTTCATCAAATCCTCTCTCATATATGTCGGAATGCATATATGTCCACATATATGCAGAATTTCATCTCTATCCATAGACTAATCTAAAGGTGGGTTATCTCTATATATATTTTCACCAAGAACCTAGACTTCAAAATCTGGACCCTTTTACTCTCCACTTTCTTTTGGAGGGAAGAGGTAACTTTTGAGGATAAGAGATAACATTTTTTTGACTGTCATGATACATTAGATGTAGCTCAAAAAATATGGCCATTAACTTCCATTTATCAGTGGCTTTTCGAAATGCGTGGGCCTGAGTTTTCTAACTCAGTACATCTACGACTATATTTCCATTCCAAGGAGTATAAGAAATCACTAAATAAAATTTTTTTAGATTCTAAACTCATCATCTCTGTATGAAGTTCAATTAATTCTGAAAAAGATATATTTGGGTCTTTTTGGTTTGTGTACACCACAAATCATTCACCCATTGATTAATGTCTCCATCAATGTAAGGCATAGGAAACTGGTACTTGATCAAGGTCATGTGTCATGTTATTTATCACATTGGGGACTTAACTACCACGATTCGTACAAAAATACTCTATCTTCTTGAATCAGCACTTCTCCTAATCATATTCTTGATGCATCATCGAAGGTGGTATAAAAATTTCTGGGAACACAAATAACTTGAATAAGTGTTTTTACAAGCCTCCCTTTCACCTCATGAATGGATTTATCACACGCTTCTTACAAAGAGAACATGACACCCATATTTTTAGGACCAATAAGAGGTGTATCAAGATGTAAAAAAGTTCAATATGAAATTTATGTAATATCGTTCAAGCCCCAAGAAACACGTGATATCAAACCCCTTCATGGGATTATTTTATGAATCCACATCACTAACCCTTTCTAGGTCACTAAAGACCCCTAATTATAAGAAAATATGACCAAAGAAGTGAAATTTGATGATCCAAAAAGTGGAACTTTGTGTGCTTGGTGTAAAGATAATTATCTCTTAGTGTACTCAAAATGATCTAAAGATATATTCTCTGGTTGATATGTGTGTGATAATAAACTAATAACTATTCCACAAAGTCCATGATAAAAGATTCCAAATAGGGGTGGAAAACCTTATTCATAAAATCCATTAAAATGTAAGGCGAATTCGTAAGATCGAAGTGCATAACATGGTAATCTTACAGACGATACCTACTATTAAATATTTCAAGAGCTATGTCTGATAGTATTAATAGAACTAGAAGATATCAAAATCAATACATGATCTTATCGAAGACCTTTTCTCCTCAGATATGTTAAAAGATGTCATCTATTTGAGAAGTGGATATCAGTTCTTGAAAACAAGCTGGTTTAACCTTCTATAATCCACACATAGATGTAAGGTGACATCCGCATTCTTGAAAAAGAGCACTGGATAAACCAAAGAGGATGTATTGGTCTATAAAAATCATTTGGCCTATAAATACTCTAACTGATTCTTGAGCTCCTTATTCTATGTCGGTTACATCTAATATGGAGGAATGGACACCAAAGAAGCTCTCAGAACAAGTTTGATTTTAATATCTACCTCTCTCTTAGGATGTAATCTAGAAAAATCTTCGAGAAATATATTCCTGAAGTGATCCACAATTGGAGGGAAGTCATCTTGATGTAAACATTGATCCTCCCTAAAGAGATTTTCAATTTGGACATTCAATCCACCTTGACCATGTTGCTATAGTCCAGCTCTACAATCATGGATATCCCACACACCCTTAAGTAGATAACTTCTACCCTCTGGTATTTTAAAAGACAAACTGCGGTGATAGTAGTCAACAAATTGAATAATGTGAACCAACCATTCCCTAGAGAGAATTAAATTGAAGCCTATCATATCAAGGACAACTAGGTACCATAAGAAATTGTAATTGCCTACCTAAATGGAAACAGTCTTTACACTGGTGTATTCCCTATTTTCATATCCCTAATGGTGTATCTAGTGTCATTACACCATACTGATAATGTATATCTAGTCTATGACATTACAATATTGACATATAGATTAAAGAGTTCGATGCACCTATATAAATTAAAGTTGATACTATATTAGAGGCTACTAGAATAGTACCTCGTACTATACATGGTCCTGCAACCTGATCCTTGGGTATTTCCTATAGTGAAAGCATTTGACCTGATCCACAACCTTGTGAAATAGATGGACAACCATGATCATAACTACTATGTTGGGGATATAGGTGATCAGGAATTTGGCTCTGTATTCCATGACCACATCCTAATATAGACTAGCTTGTTCTATTTAAACTCCCCACCTGACGTAGTGTAAAATATGTTGCTCTTGAATGTGATGCTGGTGCAGATGATTTTACACTCAAATCTGGTGGAAAGGTACTAATATAATAATAAAGATGTTTCATATAGACAAAATACTGACACTCCGTTGGGTTTTATCAAACTGAGGCTTTTAATCCCCCCTTCATCCATATTAATGACACACTTTATAGCTGTCCAAACAAACACTATGGTCGTGATAGCCTTGATGAGAAACATTGAGGGAATGCTTCCTGCCACCCAATGAACTTTTGGTCTGCCAATGCGATGGTCCATTAAACCCGATACTATTTCCATCTCCCAGGTTATGCTCAGTGATAATATCTAGATTTACTATTTCAGAAATGGTATGTAGGTGAAATACGTTGACCTACATCCATATGGTGTACTGAATCCCATCCTCGAAGCATATAGTATGTGAAAGATCGTCACCATATAGAATATGTATAAAGTGCTGAATCTCCATGAAACACACTAAATAATCCATAAATGACATAGAACCTAGCTCTGGATTCATTAACTCTCTGTATCTGTCATCTCTTTGTGTATGAGGATAGAAATTATTAAAGAAATCTGTTTGGAAACTCACCCCTAATATGCCCAGATGAAGACTGGAATGGGTAATCGCATCCCACCAACTCTTGGACGCATCCTGAATAATGTATGTGATATATGATTGACCCTTTATTCTATATGTGTTTCGAGATGCTCAATGATAGATTTGGTGGCTTCAAACTAAGATTCATTAGCCTCTAGACTACCATCCCCTGAGAAAGTAGAGGTTAGGTGCTTCTAGAACTTGCGAGTCAGATTAACCGTCATAGGTGCAAGACATGGAGCACCATGCATAAATTGCATTATATGTAGGAAACTATCATGGACTTTTTCATATGTTCCCAAATTAGGTACAATAGGCGGTGCCTAAAATGTCACTCCTGAAGGTAATATTTGCGGCTTTGGTCCCACCTCTTCTGGAGAATGGTTATCTCCACCTTCCTAGCATATTTAATAAGGACTACATGGTGGCATTGGTCTATAATTACCAAGAACATTCCTCATAAAAAGTTTATAAGAATAAATATAACATCACTAACTGAAGATGGGCATATGAAAAATCTCTACCAAAGGCATACTACCCCAACTACCCACTTATACAACAAGGTATATATATGTTCTCATTTATAAGTATCATTCCACATTACATATTAATTCTAGGTTCACTCCATTACCTTTCATAAACAATAAATGGCGAGATTAGGTTATCAAATCAATTCATTTTAAATTTCATGATTAACCTTATAATGGATAGCCTTTATCGATCAATCAGAACCCATACACCTGGCATAAGAAATGACTACCATTTTATTATAACATGATGGTTTGAATCAATAAATTTCTCATCCCAACCCATGAGTGCCCATTCATCACATGAATTGAGAAAAGAAATTAATCAATATGTATAAAAATTAATAAATGTAGAAGAAACTATCAAATTATTAATCAAAAATCAGAAGAAAATCATGTAATTCAATGAATTTTAAATTCACCTATATGGAATAGAGGTATTTATTACATGTGAATTATAGGTTCCAATAATGATGCATGTAATAAATATCCTTTTACTCATATCATTAGGGAAAGAGTCAAAGAAAATCCTCAGAAAATGTAATAATCAATAACACCACATAGCATGTGCATCACCCTTTGGTGAAATAAAATCAACAGTAAAATTCAAAATTAGAACACCAATTATAATTTAAGAAACATGGTTTTTACCTCGAACATGTGTTTTGACACCCAAGCATGGATTAAGACCATGTCCCAATAATTATTAATATCCAATATATTTTCTGCAAATAGTAATGAAAGAAAAGAAACAACCACTATTACCAATTTTTGATGTCCCAGACCCAGACTCAACATGTTGGGTTCCCCAATCCCAGTGGGCCACACAACCTCAATTTCATATCCTTGATCGAAAGAGGCTTTTGACTACAAGTGAGGGCCTAAGGTGTGGTCACGAAGAAACTATTCCCTCATTACCAATGTGTAGTGCAGCGGATATAAGTAAACATTGGTAAATAGTGGAAGAAATATATATAAACAGAAATCACGGAAGAAAATACTGACAATAATAATAATAACTGAAACAACTATAATAACATTAAACAGTAGATTATAAAATGTCATGTATGAGAAAACTAGGAATCATAGATATAATACAATAGGAATAACATGTTCCACAATTGTATAAAAGAAATAAAATACTATCCCGAGAATCCCGAGCTCTAGCTCAGTCATTTACCCTCAATACCCATCTTAAATGTCATGAGTTCAGGTGCCTACAGCCGTATGCTTGCCTATGTCAAAATATAAAATAATTTAATCTACTCATCTATGAAATGACACCAAGAAAAGATGAGAGATAAATCATAGTGGACACCAGTAATGGTGTCTATGACATACGTTCGATGTAATGGAAATGTAAGAGAGTGTAGGCATTCATATAATAAGTATATCTATAAAATGAAATATATACAGAAATACCTACTTTATCCATCAGGTAGTGTCAGATCTTGTATCCAATTTATTAATTGATATTTTATCAATTTATATCGATAGTTTATGTGAGGCAGAGCGAACACAGACATCACCTCATGATAGTATAAATAATTAAGGTTCTTTGATGTAACGAGGATTTATGATATTTAGTAGTGAATCCCGAATGTAATAACCATTAAAACATAGTCCTCAAGGGTCACCAAATAAATAATAAATGTTGCTTGGAATAAGGTAAGAGCGTAATAAAAGGATCACAATCTAAGGAATTCCACAATGTGGTGAATACGGAGTTCAAGGTGATCAACTATGGTAAAAGGGGGATATGCAATGACCGGGAACGATGGAATTTAACCATGGCACCTACATGACAATGATTGATCCAAATAGTATTTCAAATGCATCATATAATGACATTGAATTGTTCCATGGAGTGATCTATGTAATATTTTAGTACTAAATGAGTTATCATATTGTATCATACTAAGAATCCATGAATAGAAATGGAAATAGATGTACATGGGTCTCAAACTATTCATGTAATTTCATTGAATCAGAATGGGGTTCTCAAGTGCTCAAGTAATTTTCCGATCTGAATCCATGTGAGAAGGAGTAAGGCCAATCCTATTTGATTTTAAAGTCATGTAATACTTTATTCGGTTCAAGTATTTCCTTTCATTATTGTGATAAGTTCAAGTTTAATGTGACTATTTCATCAAGTCATTTGGTTTAAGCCTTGCCTTTAATTATTGTTACATGGCCATGTATCAAGATACCATTTTATCCATTAAAAGAATATTCCATATTCAAGGTTCATTCCACTATCTTCCATTAATGTTTTAAGGGGTGATACTGATATGAAAAATGTTAATCATTAACATTTGATTATCAATTTGAATCTCTAACCTTAGTCGAGTCAAGTGGTATGAATAAATGGTACTTGTATTTATGCAATTCACAATATTAATCAAGACCATGAATATATAAATGATTACCCCAAGAAAGTTCAAGAGAAGGCACACCCAAACGGTGGCTCTACTATGTACAAACACTAAAAAATTATGGAATAACCTTAGTCCTGGGAAGGATGTTTTTTTTCTGTAATCACAAAACAATAATCATGTATTTGGAAAGATCATAACCAGATGGGTATAACAAGTATAATCATGGAATATTAATTCCACAAACGGAATCCGATGAAATTGGTGGGCCCCACACAACAATTCCAAAAATCAATGAACATTAGGGATGAGTCAAAGATCACCCACTATGGGGTTGTACAATCATTATCATCCAGAATTAGCCCTTTATTTATCATAGATCAGTGTAGATCTAAGAAAAAGAAAAAAATTATCATACTGTGATATCTCAGTCGAGAGAAAATGATAAAGAGAATGTCTCATGAGGAATCGAGAACATACCATGGTGCATCCAACATGAGAAAGGGATGCTCGATCAGTTTTTGGATGAAGGATATATCTTGATTCAAAGGATAGATCTTAAAAACCCCCTAAATTGAGTGACAAATAGGTTAATACTGGATAATATCAGATTATGGGAGATGGAGGTGTCTTAGTAGACTATTAATGTCAATTTTTAAAATTTACGTAGAAAAATATCCCATGCACGAGTTTTCCACACATTTCAAAATATTGTGTGAGGTTTTCTGGGTATAAGTGAACCATGCATAATTTGGCCACACGACCATGTCGAAACTTTGCAATGTTGTTTTATCTTGAAATTTCAATCTCCACGGTTAGCCAAATCATGCACCAACTATGTGCTAACTATGTGAACTACCCATATTTCCAAAAAAATATAGGTTAAGGGCTATTAATTGTCCCATGACACCCCTAAGACCTTAATTACACATTAAGAATCCCTAAAAGGTCCAAAGTAGAGATTTAGAATTAAATTTAATGTATCCATTCTTGAGTAAAAAACTTGTTTCATAGATCTTTTGGGATTACTTTATATTATTTTCTTAATTAATGGAATTACCTTGATATTGATTGCAGAGTTTTCAGGACCCAATAATGTCACTTGGAAAATTGGGAACGTACGGATAAATTATATCATTTCTATTTTTTGGAGGTTTATTTAAGGGGATTAATTTTACTCTATATTGATCACTTAAATTATACTATTATCTATCTATTGAAACCCTCAAAGAGTATCCATAACTCAGCTCATCTTTCAATTTAATATATTTATATTTAATACTAAGTAAATATTATAATACAATTTCTAATATAAAAAACACTATTGGATATTCGTTATTTTATTTTTCATCCTTCTTATCTACAATAGGAGGGCCACACTACATGACATCACCTTCAATAAAATTGGATTCCCAATCTCAAGAGGAGGGAATATTTTTATATTCTAGAATAAACCTCCCCATATGAATCGTCAAAATTTTGGGGCACACTATAATCATTCCACATACTATAAAATACATAATGTTCAAACTTAAAACACTCAGGATCATACCCAATCATCACTATTATAATTTCAATAATTGTGTCATGGGAAATTATTTGGGAAACAATTGACCACTCTAAAAGCTTCTATGGAGTAGTCATTCCACAATTAAACATCATATTTCATTATATAGATGGGGTATATGCCAATATAATCCTATAACATTTGAGTGACCTATAATGTTGTTCTGTATACGTTTAGAAGAATTATGGAATCAAATTTTGAAACACATATTTCGTTAAATGATATTCCCCCAGAACATTAATCCATATAATCCTAGGAAAATATTTTGATAAATTTTTTCCCCAAAACATTTAAGAGTAATCAAGATGAATATTTGAATTAGAATGATGTTTGATACACTAAAATATACCAAAGTTACTTCTTACCTAGTTGTAGAGAAAATTTATTTATAAAAATAGATGAATCAAATAAGAGATATGTTTGTTATTTAATGAATAACTAAAATATTTTATATTAATACATTATATTGTTAATGGTCTATGATAAATTTACATGAAAAATTATAAATATTTGATGATATTTATTATTCTATTTAATATTTAATATAATTTTCCTTATAAAGATAATTGTGATATATATTCTGATGAATAATAAATACTGTAAATATTCATATATGGAGAATCAAACATATGACAAAGAACATTGATATTTTCAATAAAATAATATTATATCATAATATAATATAAATATAGTAATTCAAAATCAAAAGTTAGTTATCCTAGTTTTAAATATAATTTTCCCTACCATTGTGGTTTACAAAAGTAGAACTAATCATCATTTTTATAAAATATATATTCATGAAAATTGTTTTTGAACTATAAAATATATAAATTAAGCAAATGTTTTCTTAAAATAATATTTAAAATGAAACCAATTTATTAAAATTGCGCTTAAATATAATATAAAAAATGTGAATGTGCTCTAGAGATTGCATACAAAAATTATAGATTAATTATATATTCTAAATTAATATGTGTCAAATATATTCTTTAATATAATAGGGATATTTTAGATAAAATTTATAGTCCATCATTTTTACACACATAATATAATAGTTTTATATTATATAAGAGGTAGAGAAAATTAATATTAAATTCTATATTGTCTAAAGTCAAAGAGACCAATAAAAACAATATTCAAAACATCCCTAATATTAATTATTAATTTACCATGGAAATAGAATTTATTGATGAATAAATATATATCAAAATTATAATCTATAGTAGCCACCATATTATTATAATTTATCAATATATATATTATTTACACATTTTTTAATCATTTCCTATATTTATTTATAATTCACCTAATATACATATTAATTTATTGACCCACTATGTTTTTTCAAAAAAAATTATGTTTGATTCCATAAAATAATAAGTAATAAATCTACCCATTAAAATTTAGATTCGATTGAGTATAGATCTAGATTATACTATAAAATGGATTACATCTCTATATTATTCATTAAATAAAATTATCATTGATCCTGATTTATTATGAAAATATACTCTATAATTTATGGTTTCGACATTTTGTATTTATTGAGTAGAAAAAAAAATTGAAATCACTATGTTAATATCAAGTGGTAAAACATTAAATTTAAAATTTAACATCTTTAATGTCATTGTTTACTTATAAAATAATGTTATATTTCAATATTAAATATATGTGACCAAATGTTTCAAATCACATCCATTATTATTTCATTATTACTATGAAATTATTGTGATGTTATGAGGTAGTATTCTTTATAAGGAAATAGTTTATAAGTTTTTCAATGAAGTAAATATAGAATGTAATTTTTCATCATGAGTGGATGGATGGGTGATTTTTTAAAGTATAAAAACTTGTTACTGTATGTGGGATTTGGTTATAATATTTTAAAGATTCAATATTTGAGTGATATATATTTGGTCATAGAATTATTGAGTATATTATTGTGATATTATATGTTTCATTGTTTGGATAGTTCTTTGTTAGAATTAATGAAATGTATTTACGGTTTTTTTGTGTCACATACATCTGCTAAAAGAATGTATTTATATTTCCCTGAGGTTTTGGAATAAAAAATTTGATTCAGTGGTTTTTTGGTATTTTAATAATCCATTATGTGTTGTGTTTCTATTTGGAACTGTATATATATATTTTATAATCATGAAATGTAGCCTTTCAATATCACTATGAAGACCAGGAGGTTCAGTTCACTAGTACATACTCTATAGGATTCATTTTATTAGTGCAAAAACTCCAATCAATGGATTTCCATCAAGGATTACTATAGATAGGGAAGAATGGTGGGAAACATTTCATCATATGTTGGGTTTTTAAAATTTATGAATGACAACATTCACTACAAAGAGATAATATATTCTATAACTATAGAAATTTAAATTTATTTCAATATGATGGGGATCCACTTAGATAGATCATTCTTCCAAAAAAAGTAAGGTTCATTTTTGGAAACATATAGACCCATGTAAGAGAGAATTCTATGATACAACATTGTATCAGTAGAACCCAAATCATATGGTCCATATTAGATATGTACATAACCTAATGTGTGAATACCTTAAGAAAGAAGTTATTTTCTAGTATAGAGTCCTAGAAGGAAAAATTTGGATTCTGTTCCATTGATAATAGGAAACCATAATAGTCACATATAAAACCTATATAATAAATTGTATATATGATAGAACTAATCAAAATAAGTTACTAGAAACCAATGGTAACATAAAATTCAAAACATGAAATGGAATAAAAGATTCATATTTAAAGTATATTGATATTCACGTGATATTATCAATGTACTTTAATTGGGCAATCATATAAAAATTGAATGAGGTATGATGACAATATTGTTAGAGTATATCTATATATTTCCATGTCCAATCCACCAAAATATCATTCTCAGCTATCCAATATTGAGAAGAATATTTTTTTGTGATATGTTATGTCAAAGCCTCTATATTCCCCTATAGGGTGTGAGTAATGACCATGTAGGATAGGACATATAGGTCCTTTATAGAATTTCATAACAAATATAAATATGCTTTCAATGAATAAAATTAAATCATAGTAAAACAATAATTGGATGGATCATCATAATATAATAAAGGATACATGAAACCTAATCAATCCTAAATCAAATCTCATTCAAATGGCACGTTAAGTCAAGATGATAAAAAAATAACAACGTGACAATAACCAATAGGCATACACTAATTAAATATACAATTGTCTTCAAATAAAAAATTCTAAAAGGCGAAACTCTCTCTTCTACACAATATAACCTGGATTTCTCTCTCACACACCCATGTACAATAATAATGAACCTATGTGTAATTATCAAGATCCATTGAGTATTCATCACATGAATACATGAAATATATACAATCATTAGTGTATTAATTATAACACATGTGCGATAACCTTGAAACATAGTTCCAAAATTTTGAAGGAATGATTCTCATGGTGTCAAAAACATGTATTATCTAATGAACTACAATATAAATCCACTAACCAGGGATAAATGGTAATATAGTATACTATGGAAAAACATTTGATAATAGATTATATAAAAACCATTTCATTGTAAGAAAAAAATACTAAAATATGTATAATTTTATAGATCCTTGACTCAGAGCTAGAATGGAATCCCTTGTAAACCCCATGCATTAAATCACTAGGATCAGAACCAATTATATCAAATCATATTTATAGAATAAAATATTATGAGGAAGGTATAATTAATTATCTATACGTAATTCAACATTCTATATGAGAATAAATGGATGTGTCATCAATTCATATGGTAATAGATTGAGGAGTATAATGAAAAATTCACTAATGTGTGGTCTCCAAAGTCATACAGGTTAAATGATTTTCTATAGAGAGAATAAATAAATAAAAAGAGATAAAATTATGAAAATTTGATACAACAACCATCATTTCAAATAAATATTCATGTCAACTACTCCCCAATGGTATAACACTAGTTGGATGGTGAATAACAAAGATTTCCTCTACTATTTGATATCTCATTGGTCGTCTGGTTCAAGGACATTATGTGTCTATTTCACCCATGAAATGTTAGAGGATTATTCCTAAATAACTTTTAATAAAATATTATCTCACCCACTATCATGTTACTTCATAAAAATCATATTTTACTATAATCCTATGTCCCTATTAAAGTGTGTTCCCTAATAAAACCACTAGCCCTCTAAATTTTTAAACAAGAATAATCCAATATGAAGTCACAATATAAATATAAAAACTGAATCATAACATACATGAGATCTGAGGGGTATTAAACAATAAAAAACTAAAATATTTCTATCCAAGAGATACCCCGCCATAGATGTCGTCATTTCTATCCCTCGTAAAGTTGAAGTTTCATCCATTCATGGATTTAAACTACACTATTCAAGAAAAGATATATTCCGTTTTTCAGATTCTACCCACATGGATGGCTATATCGATGGATTTATTAATTGTAAGTTATTCTTTTTGAAATAATTTTATATATATTAATATAAATTATTACACAAGTCCTTCCATTTTTATCCATTGAAAAAATTCGAAAGGGTGATCATCTATATGGGTGGAGTTCCACCTCTAATATTAATAAATTTAATGTTTCAGAACTTACTTAAATATAGGCATCTATAAGTAACGATAATGAAATATTATTATTTTTATTAAATGAAAAATATTCTATAAAATTAATTTCATCATTATGATATAGATTGTTCTTAATCATTATTCCTTTAGGATAAGGTATTTTTTTATGGTTTTACTAAAAATAAGACTGATCTTAAAATGTTTACATCATGAATGAATATAAAATCTTATAAAATTTTCTAATATATAGTAATTTTAAATTTTTTCCATTTTATATTTTTATTGGTATTTTTGATAATTATATTCACTAACAAATAGAATTGTTTTGATAATTTAATAAACACAAAACAATTCACAAAAAAGGTCCCCAAAAGATAAATTTAATTATTATCAAACTATATTAATATATCAATATGTTGAAAAATAAAATAATAATTATCTTTAAAATTAATAAACTATAGTATAACTCATTTGACCATTATAAATATACCTAATAAGATTTGAAAAATTTTATAGTTGTAACCCAAAAGGGATTGGGAAATAAAAACTGTTCAAAAATAAATAAAATGTTCTATTATATTAAACATGAAAATTAAAATATATATTAAATGTTTTGAAGAAATAATTTAATAAACTTATTTTCATATAAAAGATTTTAGAATATGTCCGAAAAAAGTAGGTGACCAAGTAAGGGGTTATGATTGCATTATACATTATATCAAGATTGTTTTGGGTTGAATTTCCATAGGGGAAATTTTGGGTTAATTCAGCCATAATTCAAAATAAATTTCTTTATATTAGTTTATTTATGATAATTTAAATTATTCAATTCATAGTACCTAAAAATACTAGATGATATTTTTTATAGAAAAACCAACCATAAATATTTTATTCAGTCAGATTCTGTTTTCTAACAGAAATATAATTAAATATCATTTCATTATTGTATTGTATTATACACAATATGAATGGATATGTTTATTTTTATATATTATGAAATTATTAATAAATTATTATGTTTTAATCTCATTACTTTTTTCCAAATATTTTATGTTTTACTTCATTAAAAACATTTTAAAATAATGTTTTTTAAAATTTTAACACCTATAACAAATTTTCTATTCATCATAAAATTATTAATAATAAATATTCCAGTACATTTTTATATCATTTTAAATATAAAATCATACTGTTTTTCTATAAAGTTTTCATATTTTAATAGTAACATTATGAAAATTATTTTTCTACTTGTTTGCAAATTAAAAATTTAAGATGATTTTATGATGTATTTTCCATATATGATATAATCCATAATATATTATTATTATTCACTAAAGATATAGTCTTATTATTAAACATAATCCTCTTATTGGATGGTCAATAATAATAGTCTATAATAATGGTATATGGTGAGGTTTTAAGGTATTTTTCAAGAAAAAAAATTCAGTTTTTGATTTTATTTTTTGATTATGGGATTTTAAATGTTTCTATATACTTATTGAACACATGTGAATGGTTTTTATTAGATTATAATTGTGTAAAATTTATATTGAAATCCAAAAAATGGGTCAAAATATTATATATCATGAGATAATATGAATTGTAATTAGGAGCGAGATCCAAGCTCTCCCGGGGAATGTCGTCTATATTAATGGAAATGGGGAGTTAACCCAATACGATATGGGATACTAAAAATTATGAATATGTTATTTTTAGTGATCCATGACTATGTAAATTATTTAATTTTCTTATTTTTTCTAACAGAGTTATAATAGAATTTTTTTCACAACTATTATACCATTCAATAATTATTATTCTTTTATCTCACAGATCATGCTTTATGTTAGGATAAATTATTAAACCATGATCCATGTTTTATGATAAATTAGATTTTTTATATGATTACGATATAAGATGATCATTCACCTTATTTATATACTAGCACCTTTTTAATATAGTATTATCACTGATGTAATTTAATTTTCATATCCCACGAGTGGGCTTACCATGAATCTAAACTCCTCTTTTTAAATAAATCAATATACAGATGTTATAGAGAAAAAATTTATATATGACTTACCAATAATGGTTACATGTGAAAATAATAGTTATGATATATGTTACAGAACATTGATTAATAATAATATTATGTACCTAGTCTCCAAATTCTCTAAACCACTATAGTGATCATTATTTATTTATTTTAAAATTTATTATATGTTTATATACAATTATAGATTAGGAATATATGTTATTATCATGGTTCCTCATTAGGATTTGATTAATCTACTACTATTAATGGCTCTAAGGATATAGATTGTTGACAACAACCCCATCCCCAATGTCTCATGTGGGTATAGAATGTTTGTAGTAATATTCAAGATATAATGAATTATGATACTTGGATATTTAATCATATGTTCCTTAATGGATTTCAATTATTATATACATCAATATAAATGTTGTCTCCACATAAGATTACATCTAATCAATTCACCCATGAAATATTTATTGATTTTGTTACATGCTTTCTTTTGAAAGGTCTATAAAAACAACAACTTTATTGACTATTCACAAAAGATTTAAAGGATCATGGTTATAATTTTTGATTGTGGTGATGGGTTGGTGATATAGAGATTATTATGTGGAATAGAGTGCAATTTTATTCATGGATTTGTATTCTGACAAAAGAGGTGTATGGAATAAAAAATACACAATACATTGGTGGTATAGGGAGACTGGTTCCATATAAATGTGGTATTGAAGTACCTTTTCCATATATTTGTTATATATATTCTATTTCATATTTTTTTTATTTTTTGAGTGATACTTATGGAATATAGTAAAATGGATATCCCCATTTAGTTTACAAGTTGATTTATATTTTTATTCACTGGGTCTTTAGTATGATTTTTCTGTATCTTCATATGAGGATACATGGTGGGGACTCTTTAAGTGCATCCAAGAGACCCATGATCAAATCTAAGAGGAGGCTAATTTCTAGGTACTATAGCAGTACTGTAGCAGGAACTATGTAGAACTGTATCAGGTACTGTAGAGGAACTATAGCGGGCACTGTTTGGAACTATATCAGCCGAGAATATCCCCCGTATAGGCCTTCGGGCAACCTATTTGGTCCCCGAGTCCTTTATGGCCATCGGGCCACCCAGTACTTCGGGTCAGTACGATCTTTGGGCCACCTCAAGGCTATCAGGAAACATTAAGTAGAGATGTAAACCTTACAACCTACAAAGAAAAATATTCATATGGAGGAGGAGCAAAGAGCTCTCACCCGAGTAAATGCTAAACAGATTGAAAGAATTAAGGGATATGACACCTGCAATCGGGACAAGCCTTAGCATGCACGGAAATGCCTAGCCGAACAGCCATGCGAAGGTGGAGATCTGATTTCACCATGATGATACTGGGGAGGAGCAGTTCCAAGTAGTTATTCTGGGTTATATGTATTGTTTTAAGCCTATGGGCAATGAATTTTTCTAAGGCCTGCGGGCCATTAAATACATACACACACGGGCCTTGAAAAGGTTCCACATCACCCCTTGAAAGGTGGATTATCAAAAATAGAAACAAATTAAGTCCTTCAGGCCATTAGAGGATAAGAGTATCCATGGACGATCCTTATTAATATACTTATACACCATCTTATATATATATATTGAAATATTTATTTACCAACTTTATTTCATTATGAGGTAGTTTGGGACCATGATTGATGATACTAGATCATGGTGGTTCATAAAAACATTCCTATGATATTCATCATGTCCATAGTTGATTATTATATATTTCTATTTTGTATATGAGTTATATAATAATACTAGATTTAGTTTTGATAACTAGTTAACACAAAGTTACTTTTCATTTTCATTTACATATTGTGATAATATTGTGGGAAATTTTTCCCATATTTCTATTCTATACACTCGATAATAGTTGATAATCAGTGATCGATTGTAGGAAGGCTTTACAAGCCACCCCTATCTTATCTCCCATCCCATGGGGGTACTAGTGGGGCAAATTTCAATGAACAATAAATATGTGGGAATGATATACCAATTTCAAGTTCCCACATGGAATGATTTGATAACGTCATTAGATATGTCCATATGTCATCAATATATATTTAAAATAATGAATCCCATATATGTTTGGTCTATTATTTAACTGATTCTAATCAGTTTATATAGAGTTGAGATTAATTTACACTTAATATACATGTAATTATTTGAAAAACAAAATTGTGTATATATAGTATTTATTGATATTTTCAATTATGTGTGATCATTATTTAGGAAATACTATAACATTTTTAAGAATAATCCATGAAAAATTATGCACATGACAATGATTTAATAGAAAATATTATTATTAAACTTGTAGTAACTATGAATTTTAGATTCAATACTTATTTTTTAAGATGATATCTAAATAAAAATATTTAAAAGGAGGCTAGGATCGAAATATTTTCATAAAAAAGATCATATATAATAAATGTGTCTAGTCCAATATTCAATTAGAACCACATGATTCTACATATTGGAAGAGATATAGAATAACAACATTATAGGATATTTTAAAAGAAGAATACTCTCCAGAAATGATGATGATTTTGAAATTACTTATATAAATAACAACATTAAAGAGTATATTAATATAGGAGAATATTGATATAAACTATAAGACGACTATTATTAGATATATTTAGAGTTTCATGTCAATAGGAATGAATTTTGTTCAACGTCATAATGTTATCAATTGATGACATATTTGATAATGAAAAAATTTGGAACCATATACACCAGTATCATTAAAATCATCATAAAATAAGAAATTAATAATTAAAACATTCATGTGAAATAAAACTCCATCAACTGAATAGTTTATAACATGAAACTCATATAAAAATGTGCTAGAAAAATTAATCAAAACTACTTATATCAAAGGAAATATAATTATAATGATATCTCTATTATGATGAATAACCATTAAATATTCCAGATTATTATCGAATAAATCTTTTAAATAATTCAATCATCATTCGAGGAATTACAGATAAACCATATTATTGATGATGAGGCCTGGGAATCCAATGATGTAATAAAAATATTTCACTGCTATATGTTCCAATCTATGTAACGATAGTTCAGGGATTATATGGTTTAATAATAAATCTTATGAAGAACCAAAATTAATTATTAATTTTTTTAATATATTATTTGAATAATTGTATCCATTAAAAAATTATAAAATAAAATGAACAATGATTTACTTTTTAGGTGTGAATATTATAAAATTTAATTAAGTTTACCTTATTACTAAATGTATCAAAAAAATGTAATATTGAAAATTCTTAATGAAATATTAATAATTCTAAATAAAACTCTATAATTATGAAATATTATTCATTAGGACCATATTAGGAATGATACCATTGAGTAAATGTTTTATTGGAATATGATATAATAGGAATATGAAATCAATTATAGGATGATGCAATTGTGTTTGGGGATATTTAGGTAGATATATTAGATGGTATATCGATATTTATAAATTAAGTATATTTCATTCATATTTATTTTTCTATTTGGTAGTCATATTATTTGTTATAATTGATCTATGGGAATATTTATTTCATTACGTTGTTATTTGATGTGTTTTGGATGCCCAAATTTTGTAATCCTGAAATGTGATAACCATAATTTCACCACTAATCAAATGAGATTAAATATACATTATAACAATTTCAATGTTTATATGAATGTAAAAAGTTATTGAATCATGTATTATATGTTTTCGATTTGAGGTATACTTTATTATTTTGATGGAGGTAGAACCAGAATTATTTTCCATATACATAGTCCATGAAAAAAAACTTATTCCTATATACTCACTAATAAAAATATGTTTAAACTAACATATATCATAGAAGGAACAATGTAAATTTAATCCCCATGTATGGTTACAAAAATTATTTATCTCACCATTAGAACATCATTGTATTAAAAACGAGATTATATATATGATATTTATGATGTTTTAAAACTTTTATTATAAACGTAAAAATTATTTAGTAAATCTTTACTTTATTTTACTAATTTTAAATAAAATTATAATTAAATTGAAATAAAATAATAATTAACGAAAAATTATAAGTGGAAATAATTCTAAATCATTATTATAATACTTTCACAATTATTTGGGATTAAAATATTTTCGTTCATTGAAAAAATTATTTTATTTAAATAACTAATTATTTTATTATTTTATAAAAAAGTCCAAATATTCTTATATTTTATTATAACTGAATTAAAAAAAATTAATGTTCAAGATTAGGATGTATGTATTAGTGATTAGGGCTATAATAATGAAACTGTCATTATTTTATTGCGGTGAATATTAAAATTTAACAATAGATAATATATGTTAAAAAATATATATTTGAGTTAAAATTTTCTTAAAAATAGTAATACATAAATAAAGTTAAAAAAATTCATGTTTTCATGACCTAAAACCTTTTTAAAATTTATATGAAAATGTTACGTTGGAAAATGTATCGCAAATTAATTAAAGAATTTATATTTTTTAATGATTCATTAAATTATATTTATAAAAGTACTCATCTTGTATCTACTCAAAAACCTACATTGGTTTTGTTTTCTGATAAATTATATATGTACCACCCTATGATTTCAATATATATATTAATTTAAATAAATTCTATATTACATTTTTTTCTCAACAAAAAAATAAAACAAACAATCACATATTAATGAAATTTTTATTGTCATAAATGGTCTTCGTAACACTGTTATTTAATTTACGAGTTTTAATAGAATTAACCACATTATATAATTTTTTTATAATGACGATGAAATATAATCAATTAATGAATGTATTAATGATGAGGGGAATTTATAAATTCTTGTATGTGTGTTTTAATTACAAATTTATTCCCCATATTTATCAAAATCTAAACATCAATTTGTAACTATAGAAAAAACTAATCGGTGAGAGAATTCATGGTCTTGGAAATCACTAATGGATTCATGCTAACTGAATCCCTAAACACAATAGCCACCGCTTAATATCAGACACATAGATCTTAGATACCTGTATTAATTGATTTTTTACATTGATGTTGTTTTAATAAAAACCATTACTTATTAATAGAAACATTTTTTTGTTTATTATTAATATTATTATCATTTAATATAGGAAAGTATATTTTCTTAGAAAATATCACATTAATATCAATTATATAAGTTATCTTTTTGTCATTTTGTCATTTTTTCATGATTAATTTGGAATATTGAATTAAATATTTTACTCAGAATAATAGATTTAAATTGAGATATATTTTGGATATTTCACTAGAAATATATATTTTTAGGTTAATAATTAAAATAGAGTTTTCAAAAACAGGATTAGTTTAATGTCATCGTCATCACATAAAATGGAATAAAAATTTATAAAATATTATTTTCTTTAAAATATGAATTTAAGGAGGAAATAATTTATTTAATAATATGACATTGATGGTATAAACCTATGATAAAAATTTGAGACCCAATGCCATATTTTAGTAATAAAAAATATATTTATATTCATTTTTATTATAAATATGAATTAAAAACATCCATTTGATTATGTATATATATTAAAATAATAGAACAGACTATCTTCTAACCACAAACCAATAAATTTAATTATTATTAATAGTATGCATAAGTTTTCTGAATTTATTTTATATTTATGGATACATTGGTCTGAAAACAATTTTTATTTCATTATTAATAGCATTATTAAATGTAAAGAACATCAGAATATGTTATTTATTCTTGACAAATAGTAATAAAATTTTGAATAATCATATGATTATTCGTTAATATGTTTCATTTCATTATTAGATATAATAATAAGTTACTGTAAGAATTGTTAGTCATCTTGATGAAGGCTAAAATGGTTAAATGTAGTCAAATTAAGGGTTAATGAAACAAAGTTCAAAAAATAAACCTTAACCATAATTTGTGTCTCTATATTCCTAAAATCCACCTTGTTTTTTTGTATGGTATTTTTGGTGATGATAAGTAGTTTACATGTGTTCTAGAGGATAAGGGATGTGTTCTGGCCATTAAGAGGGTGACCATGATATAGAGTATGGTGTGGTGTTGGCTATTTCCATATTATATTATTAGATGTTGGATGTGTCATGCTACGATGTTCGATGAAGAGCGAAGGGAATCAATAGGACTTGTTTTTTTGTATGGAACATTGGTTGACACATTTTTTGAAATAAGATGCTTGAAAATTACTGGTGATGGGAATGTCACTAGTGACAGTTTTAGGGTCCGACAAGAAAAAAAATTAGATGGATCGCACAAAACCTTGTTTCTAAGAAAGGTTAGGATAGAATGAGAAAGAATTTTGTGTCATGATGCAGTCGCTGGTTGTGGTTTGTGACAAAAACACTCAACACTGGTTGGACTACACCATGTTATTAGTTGTGGTGATGGTCAAATATGATTTTGGGGAAATGGGTATTCGGGGATCTAGGAATGGTGAATTAAATCAAACATTTGACTAAGGGAACATTGTTTTTATAGGATGTCATTATTCAATGGTGGTGTCCAGTGAAACAGCCTCTACGAATTGTGGGTTAAAAAAATCCCAGATTTGAATTTTAGGTCTTCCCCAAATCCCTTCTATGACCCATACCACCATAAAATCCCTTTATCATCTTTTTGAGGGTGTTAAACATTTATTTGGAAGATAATAAATTTTCACTAATAAGATGTATCCTTTTATCCCCATTTTTTATTATGTTACACATTTTTTTATAATAATTATGGAAAACACCTTTTTTAGACTGAGTTCTAAGTGTACAATGGAATATAATCTAATGGGATTGTTTTAAAAATTTTACCAATAATATTTTTTGATTTTTATCCCCATATTTTTTATAACATTTAGTTTGGTGTTCTAATAAAAAAGGATATTCAGGGTAGGGGATCCTTAGTCAATACTTCTTTTATGTACATCTATGGGAATTTGTTTCCACCTTTCTAACTAAAATTTGTTTTGAAATAACATGGGAATGAGTTGAAAAAATGAAATATTTAATTATAAGTAGATTAAGTATATTTTTTAATGAATGTTATGATACATATAATGGAATTATGAATCTATTATTATGATTCTAAAAATCTAGGATTTAATAGGCTTGTTTGTGTTGTAATTGTTATGGTTGCGAAACCCTTACTCTGTTGGAGAGTTGAATTAACACAGATGAAAATCATGGAAATATATAAATTATTAATGAATTTCTTATACATGGAAATTATAAATTATATGATAATACATATGCATAATTATGAAATAATGTGATGAATTCCCTTTTGTTGAAATGAAAATGAGGTGTTGTAAAAAATTGTATACAAAATATGACTGATTATTTTCCATTATTTTGGGTAATGTCTGTAGGACTTTTGTGTATTTAACTAGTAGTTTCAGTAACTAGGTTAGAGGTGGAATTTATTGGGTAGGGAAGCCTTGGATGGTTTGAATGGGAAGCAATGTGGAATTATTTGTGAAGTGTTTTTTAGGGATGTGGTGATATTGTGTTATATGGGAGCATGGAGTTTTTATAGGAATATTTTATGGTCTTATTAGTAGTATAGGTAGTTTCTATATATTAATTTAATTTCTCATAATTATGAAGACCAAATTAAATAATTCTTGGTCAGAATAATTTGATTGGGGTTGGAAATAATTGAATGATGGAATATTAAAATGGGTAATGATGGTTAATTTATATTTGGAATGATAATAAATGAAAATATAAAAGGATTTTATTTTTTGTTAAATGGTATCTATGAAATTTTTGTGTGGTTTCATGAATTTTTATTAGGACATGATGGTTTGGTTGTGACATGGAAGAAATGATGTTGTGTAGTCATTGTGGTGGTGGGGGTAATAATAATTAATTGGATTGGTTTTGTGGAACCATAGTTTTTTCGTATGAGAAACAATTATAACTATTATTTTCCAATTTTTTTCTAGACACACTACACTAAAATTCTGTATTCACATCAATATCCATTGGTTTTAGGTATTAGGTTATCCCAAAATATATTGGTTAGGGTGGATGGATGGATGGAAGCCCCCAATTTTCTGCTATGTTTTCCATGAAACATCATTATGTACGAGCTATGATGGAATGCAGTTATAGTATACCGTGGTTGATAATTGATGAGAGGATAATGTGGTTCATAGTGGGGTTGTTCATAGTACATGGAGGAAATTAGGATGATTTCATTCTTGTTCCTTATAAATAAATATTCTAGTTCTTGGTAATGGTAAGGGATAATGTGTATGTGATGGTTTTGGCACATTATATTATTTTAATGAAAATATTATGTAGATTCTTCTCCATGTGGCAAGTGGGGGATATCCTATTGTGATGCCAATGGTGGTGAAATGTGGTTTTTTCTATGGTTGGGATGATATGGTCCTGATGTATGAAATTAGGGAATGATTGTAGAAAATCATTAGAGAGGGTGTGTGAGGAATAATTATTATTTATATTCACCTTCATATATTAGTATAAATTTATTCATAATTTGGTGAGTGATCCTTGGTGAGGAAAGGAATAGGTTGAAAAGATAGGTTCTTAATTTTATTTGTTATTTGTTCATTTTATAATTAGTATTCACTTATAATATTTCTCTTTGAGTCATTGTTTATTATTCTACAACAAATATATGTTATTATCACATTATATATATATATATATATAATAGTATATTCTTGTAATTAAAAGAGAGTTGAAGAAAGTGTTGAACATTTTTATCATAGATATTTCAACTGTTGAGTTTTGTCATAGGATAATCATTGGAATTATTTTTAGAGAATCACATATTTATTCATATGACAATAAATTAATTTTATGATACAATTTGTTTTATATTTTTTTTATATAATTTTTAAGAATTTAATA
This sequence comes from Viscum album, assembly GCA_963277665.1. NCBI lineage: Eukaryota > Viridiplantae > Streptophyta > Magnoliopsida > Santalales > Viscaceae > Viscum > Viscum album. The sequence goes on along the minus strand of OY728143.1, from coordinate 1,037,966,917 downwards.
TCATAAATAAAAAAATTAAAATTCTAGTGAGGGTAATACATCTATAATGCATAATATTCTATGTACCCCCAATGATGGTCAACCACCTAGGGCATACCGGTGGAAGTACATAATATTCATTATCTCTTACCGAATAGTTTTTCTCATAGAGGGTTACATTTTAATGTCATTGTTTGAGATCAATCAGTATAAAAGTTTTTAGTTTATGGACTGGGTAATTATTGGGGTTAGGAACTGCAGAAATATCAATAGTTTTGTTAATGGAATTAGAGTTAAGGAACCAATCTAGTGATGTTATCTTGGTAGACTAGATAGAACACTATATTTTAGGCCCTGATGTAATCTATTGAAAGGATCGTAAAATGGAAATAACATTTTTGGTCAAGTGATATATCATTCAAGGTATATTCCTAGGAAATTTACATACATCAATAATTTTTCTATTCAATTTTATTTATTTGTGAGAATTATGGAACTTAAAATGAATTATATTAAATGAAAATTATTTTATATACTTCTTGAATTTGGAAATCCTTGTTTGGAATTTATTTATGGATATTGGTTTCAGTTTATGGAGGTCCAACATTGTGAGGTTTAGTAATATGATCCAAATATCCATTGGAGGGTTGGTTTAGCTAAGAAGGATGAGTAGTGGTTGTGGACATCATGTGGATTTCAAGAGATTGACCTTGGAAATTAATTAGAATGAATATCTTCTTTAGGGATAGAGAATTTCTTTTAGGTTCAAAATATATCATCTACATTGATATGGGCCTAGCTAGAGTTCTTGGTTCCACTATGAGTCATTCATATGATGGATGCAGAGCTTCAATAGTGAATGTTGCATCTCAATGAGTAGAAATTGGAAGACGTCTCATGGGAATATTTTTTGAATATTATCTTAATATAAATAATATAGTTTAACATGAAGTAAATAAGAGGCTATACCTCATTTATTTTCACTAAGATGTAATGATGGTGTGAGAGAATGGGATCATTTTTATGAACCCAGTGAATTTCACCCATGATATTATTCTCTGTGAGGATTTTTATTAGCAGTACCTTGTATAAGTGCTATGCTCACAAATCCAATATGTGGTAACTCTATTTATATTACCAATTTTTTAATAGGTATATAATAAGTTGATGTATATCTACAGAATAAGAACACATGCTGGTTGTTACAAGAGAATATCCAAAAGGGTTTGTTAAGAGAATGATCATAACTGAGCAATAATATATGTCAGGGATTTTTTTGTTTTGACTAGCGGGGAATCAGACTCAACAATTTCCTCTCTAATCTCTTGGTGATTTTGGTTCTCATTATTTTATCATGGTTTTAAAACATTGTGATTTTTTATGTGGAACATTTCATTAATAGAATCAGTTTTTAGTGGGCCTTAGTGCTTATCATAATGGTGGTAGTTATATTCAAAATCAACCTCAAAAACATATTTATGTGAGGCCATATCAGCAACAGGGGAGGAAGGATTATACTCTATTTAGAGGATATTTTAATGTTTTTTGGATGCTATACAGCTACCTACACTATAGGGGTCATATATCATCATAACAATATAATATATATATATATATCTCATGAGTATATAAATCGAAAAAAACATCATCTGAGAGGACCAGTTTGGGTTATGCCTAACTCATAGAGGTGGTGAATCAGTGTTGGGGAAATTTTAATCAAATTGTTACTTTTTATCTCAGTACATCTTAGACCTGTTATAGTCTTGATTCTATTATTCTTTTTTCCTTATTCTATGAATGTTTATGAAATAATGATGGATAACACATGATATTTTAACATGTTTCACTACTCATTAAGAGTATCTTTTCCTTGTAATGGTTTCGAAATAATCCTGACAAACAGGCCCTAGAAAAATCCCTTGAATGTGGTTACAATGAGTTTGATCAGCCATTAAACAAGTGTTGAACAATGAAATAAACCTAGTAGCATGTATTTTACACCACTTGAATGGATATTTATATTACTTAAAATGTAAATATTATCATTATTAATAGTTCAAAACACTAGTAAAGTATTCCTTCTCTTGAGACAGGTTGGATGGGACAATAAGACTATTATATTCCTCTCTTCACTTGTTACTTTCTTAGAAACATGCATTTAACTATTTTTACCTCTTCCATGAAGAAAACTAAAATCTACCAAAGATTATATTTCATTAAGTCACAATAATATGAATGTGTTGTGGACTAATGAATACTAAAATTTATGAACCAAATTATATTAAACTGATATCAATCTGTTCTGCAAATATAATTCTCTTCTTCTCAATTTCTCCATTTCGGAAAAAAACGACACTAAAATCTCTTATTCAAACAATTTTTCTTACGAGAATAAAATATTACTTTTTCATTATTAAATCAATAAAGACCATCATAGCTTAGCATCATTATAGTTAATATTCCCTGAATAATAATAAATCTTTTATGTTGGAACACTCTATTCTTTTTGGACACATAGTGGGAGTATAATACCAAAGAACATGTTCATTAAAAAATTATTTCGGAATCAGAAAAATATTTTGAGTTTAACATGTGTTGAGAGTATCCGAATTTTCTTATTCAGAAATTATGATGAGATTCTAAACACATATCACATGTACACTGTATTTAAAATTTTTGGACATTCCTGTCTCTTATGAATGTTACCTTGCACCACAAGGCATAGTTATTTGTGAACAAACTTTTTATTCAAATGGAATTATTTCCTACCATGGAAAATTCATAATTTATTGTATTATATCTCTTCTATATACTATCTGATATATCGCTAGATGCCTCTTCTTTCGCAGACTGTTGATGCCTCCCAAACTGCCTATGCTATGTGGTCCTCCATTGCTCCAGAAACATCCTTTGTTCTGCGAAGAGCCTTATACATGATCCTTTTTCATTTGATAGATTTAGAATCGTGCACGAATCCTTCCATAGACCACTATCGCCTTTGTAGAATATTTCCTCTATGAATTAGTTCCATTATAGACTTCTTCAAAAATATCACTTATCTTTCATTGGAATAATTTATAAGAGAAAACATTAAATTACTGAATTCATCCACCATCAATGATATATTACAATGAAATTTTCTATATCATAATGATCTTATAATGGTCCTTTATATAATAAAATAAATCCCCATATACGAATAATCCCATTTACCAAAACATTCCATGTGGGATAACCTTCACCGAAGACAATACTACTCCAATGAACCGTGTTTTCTACCATAGTCATCAAAGTGAATTTATCTCCTCATGAAGCCCAATTACTTCATTAATGGAATCACCATTTCTCATTTACAAATGACATCCTTCTCGCCAAAAAATCCTCCCATGAAATGTGATCCTTCTATGAATCATGTTTCCCTATGCGGTCTACATAGAGTCCATTGCAGTCAACATGGTACTATTATGTGTAAAATACATCCTTTCCAATTATCCTACACTATTAAACATAATTACTTTGGGATCCTTAAACATTTCATCATGGCCTGTGGACTATGAGCCCATTTTCATTAAAAACTATAATATGGGAAACAATGCCACCATAAAATCTGATTTAGAAACACCAACCATATTGATTCATGGTCTTCATATTTCATCAAGAAGTCCATATACTTTTATTTATAACCTTTGAATGATCATGTATAGCATCATCAGATTATCTAAAGAAATTATTCTCACTTCCCCATCTTCTAGTAACATATTTCATTACAATCAGACCCGAATACGATTGAAAAGACATTTTATACAATTTTCCATCAAAAGCATTACATCACATGTTCTCCAATAAACTTATGATATTTATGGAAATAAAAATAAGAAAAAAATCATAATATTTTATGATGATAATTATTCATCCATGAAATAAAACATATCCACAAAACTTCTCCAGATAACACCAGAAAACTCAAATTCTTTATACCATTCACATGTTTCATATAATATCAATACCTGCGGACTTCATCCATGATCATTAACATTGGAAAATTGAAACATATTCATCATATTTCCATGATTGTAATCATCATATTTAATTTATCATCATTTTCAAAAATTTAATATCCATAGACAAAGTGTGATTTTCAATATCCCCCTTGGTATTTATTGGAAATATCTTCATGGTTCATTCAAATTGAATGTATAAAAATGTGTAACTATTATCTTCTCTCTCTATTTTACCATTCAATATTTCTTTTCAATTTCTAACCCCTGAATTAATAAGAAAAAAAACTTCATGTTATAAGGGTATCAATATATAAATAAGCAATTATCCATCCATCATTTCATTCTTAGTTTACTTGAGCTATAATCGATATAGAAAACAATAGGTTTTGATATAGATATAAAATATGTCCATTACCAACTGATCATGATACAATATGAAATCATAACTCACATACATGTGTTCAAAGATTATTCTGATACATTAAAATATGAAATTACTAAATGTGAGTTTATGATTTTTAAGAATAATAAACCTAAAACTCCTGCAATCACTTCAAAAAATTGATAAAAAATATTTATGTGAAATAAAAAAGATAAGTGATCTTAGAGAACATCCATTCTTCATATGTCACTGAGTAATTCAATTTCTTGCCCTTTGTTAGAATTTTTTTTTATTTTTAATAACCAATGATGCGTTATTAGAATAGAAAACTTTTATAATGACATGATATTCTAGAAATTTTTAGAATAATATGATTTCATTCAAATTGAAATTATAATTCTATAAGCTTATTCATTTGCCTCCCCCTCAAGAGAAACATTTCTCATTATCTTCATAATGTTGAATCTCATCAAGAAATAATTTCATGAAATTACATTATAGAAAATACACTATAAATAGTTTTCAACTTGTGGAAGTACATATTGGACAACATTACTATGTTATTCAAGAATTATCTTCCATTATATTAATATTTTAATCTCAATTGAGGAATCAGTCAAGGATGGTAACTTCTTAAAATTTTGAATAAAGAATTGATAGCAATAAATACTTCTTGGGTCCTCCACCTAATAACATTCATCACCATTAATTACGAATATTATAAACAAAAATATAAATGTGAATATTTAAGGGAATAATGTGGAACGTACTAATTTTATTAACATAAACAACATGATTATGATAATTGTTTCAACCATGTTTCTCCTATTTACTCATTATTCATACTTAAATGTATAAATTTATTTATGATATATGTTGATGTAGTATGGATTTCATCACATCAACATTAGATATGTGTGTATAACTTTTCTTCTTAAAATATTTCATTGGTGATACATCATTAATCCTCTTTAATAGTATTTTGTTTTCTATTTTTAAGTTTAATGAATCTTTTGCAATGTGAATAGATTTAATTCATATCTTTCATTGAATATCTATAAAATAATGGTTTAATTTTTTTCAACCTCCCATTCACATGGCCTTCATCATTTGAAATATTTTTATTTCCATTATCACTAGACATATCTTGTACAACTTCAAGTTTCCTCATTCTATTGATGTCTTTAGGCCAAATAACTAACATCTTATTATGAGTTTTTTCTAGAATGTTTATATTTTATACATGGGTTCTTATGAGTATCATCCACCATAGTAGTTATTTTTAATGAACTACCCTTCAAAATCTTGTATTTAAAATCCACGATTTTCTCACCATTCTTATTTGGTACCTTCTTGGTATAATTTTAGTTCGCATCATTCGTATGATATTTTCCCAAAGTTTCTTCTTTATTACATGATAGATTTTATGGTCTTATTTTCTTTTCATATTTGGATACATGCTGAGATAACCATGTAACAACATTGTGACCACTACCATTGTATACAACATAGATTTTATCCAGAATTCCAAATATGATTTTAGTATATAGATGCTTCATGAATTGTGTATGTTTCTTCTTTTTCTCTATAATTCTCCCCTTGAGATGGGATTCTTTGTACTTTTATGTTTTGAGGATTGAACTAATAATTTATGAAAAATTCCCAAATTTGGTGAAACACCATCATTTACCCACAAATATTGATTTCGTAATATTTTATATATTATATTGTTGGGCCTCCATCCTTTTTTATGGCCTTTTTGGGGAACCACCTTCCACATACATATTACTATCCATCATATATAAAGTAGTAGGTATCTTATCACCTTTATTTATCCATAATAATTTTGAGTGTTTCTTCTTACCTACAATATTTGTAGAAATATATTTAGAAACACTTGTAAGAGATGGTATGTATTTTACCTTTTCTATTAAATCATATAATGAAGTCAAGATCATCCTATCACTTCTTGGAGTTAATTTGACAATATAAACCTCCAATGAACATTGAGTTCGAGTGAAAAATATTTCGTTATTTTTTAATACTCAATATGTATCCTCTATCAATTGGATAAATGAATTTATAGTTATATAATTTCCACATTGAAGAATAATTTTTGGTTTTCAAACATAATATTCACCTCTTCACAATGATTCTTTATTCTTTCAAATTCATCTTCATGGTTCTTAACGTTATTCTAATTCGAGGATTCAAGTTTCTTGATCTTCATAGATATTTTATCTAATTCTAAACCCTAGATATCATTGTTATTTTTTAAATTTCTCTTATTATTCATGGATATTTTCTTCGATAGCCATTTTTAATCCATATTTCTCTTTTATTTATTTGATAAATTTTTAGAAACTTATATCATGATCCCTCTTCTGTGTTTAAAAGTACCCAACTTGACTGGAGAGATTTAAACAATTAAAAAAATTCCTTGGAATTCTATATCCAAAACATCACTTTCATATTCTAACAGAGTGATATCTTCATTTATAAAATGAATGACTGAATAAACAAGTTACACACTTTCTCTAGGTACGTCATTCAGAATAATCATTAATATATCAATTGAGAAATATTCATAATTTTTAGATTGATTATCATCAGGACTTGAGCTATAATTTTCATGTGGAGGGAATGTTTTCAAATATATTAACACATACATTAGGATCACTAGATGTATGAAGGTTATAAATATTCTTAGTGGGAACATGAGACACATGCTCATTACATTCCATGTTTAATATGTTTTTATTGTCAGCAACGCATGGATAAACAGATACCCTCTATTCTTTAGATAAGAGGGACTTCTTATTCAACATTATTTTCTCATAATTTTTAATGTTCAACATGATATTGGTAGATATATAATTATGCTCAGATATAACTAGTTGTTCACCAAAACTACACATTATTTTTCTCTTAGGAAATATAGTCATGTATTTAATAGATAATTAAAATATTATAGATAATCCAATAGAGCTTGTTTTATAGAACATGGATGGATCTTTATACTTCCTCACAATACATTATTCTCATTTTTAATGGTTCTTAACACAAATAAATTCATACACCTATTGAGACCTATTTAATGCCTAAATATTACTTTGATCATCTTTTCTTCACTTATTACTTGATTTGTAGCATGCAAGTACCTCTCCTTACCTCTTTCCAATAGAAATCTAAAATCTATAAAATCATTTTCTTCTATCTATAACATTAATATGAATGTATAGTGGACTAATGGACACTAAATATTTTTTTCCCATATTATTGTCAACTTATATCAATTTGGCCATGAACTCTTCTTCTCATCTTCTAACTTTCTCTGTCTATCCAAAATGAATGTCACTAAGATCTATTATTGTTCCTCATCTAGATTGAACCACAAAATTAATTTTTGATTAATAAATTATTTAAGATCAATGTAGCTAAGAATCATCCCAATTAGCCTCAAATGATTTATAATAAATCTTTTAATTTGGAGCACTCTCTTCTTCTTTGACACATAGAGGGGGTATTATACCCATGAACATTCCAACCAAACCATTCTTCATTAATCACAATTTTCTTTGATTTTAACATTTTTTGAGTCTCCATATATCATCTTCTTCACAAGTCAAGATTAGGGTGTAAAAACATTTTTCATGTACATTGTATTTCTCCATTTAAAACTATCTTGTCTCTTCTAGAAACATCATTTCACAGTTAGAAGAATTTTGGAATACCTTTTTCTTCCACACACAACCTTTAAATCCACACACAATTTCTACTTTTTCATGATGCATCTCTTCCATGGAATATCTTATCTTTCATATCCCGCATCTTCATCAGCAAAATTTGGATGCCTCACATACCTCCTATGTTACGCAGTCCCTCTTTGCTCTAAAAAAAGAATAATTCTAAAAAAATCTTTCTCCATATAGACAAAGTCTTATCCACTGTTCTTTTTATTTTTAGAGAATTAGAAAACCAAAAAACTAATTTTATAGAAAACTTCCTTTGTAGAAAACTTCTATAATGACCCAAACATTCATTAATGGAAATCACTCATGATCTAATTAAATATCTCTTTCTATAAAAAGTTTATATAAAATGTCAAATCCTTTGGTCTTATGTTACGAATTTTGACCGTTTCTAATATAGATGTTGAACAGTGATCAGATGATTAGTATAAATACAGGACTTTAACAAATCCAATTTACTCAAACAAAGGAAGAGATGGCCTCATCTAGTATACGTGCCCCATACAAAGCCCATTTCCCAGATCTCTAAAAGGAGGTGGTGTCATTGTGATTTGATCTTGACCAAGCCGAAGCCGAGCTTAAATATGTTAAGCTCGAGCTGGACCACCTACGAGGGAAATGGAAGTTAATAGAGATTACCACCCAAGTAATGTTATTCGAGCCACCCCAAGAGCGTGTCACCATCGCACACCTTACTCTTCGATCTTATGTGGGTCTCATAAGGGGTTATTTAACATGACCTTAGAACTATGGTTATGAAAATTATTTCTATATATAATAATGAATATACTTTCAATTTATTATTGTTACCTTATAAATATTTTTTAATGCACAAATAGTATTTGTAGTTAATATTCAACTAAGAAATCTATTTTGATAAATTAATGGATTATTAAATTAAATAATATTTTAATAAAAAAATATTATTATTATGGAATTAACATTTTATAAATATAAATGGTCGTATAATTTTATGAATGAAATTGTTATTTTTATTATGGTTTGAAAGCCATTTTTGTCAAAACACATGAATTTTCGATAAATGATGGTTTTTATTTTAAAAATAAAATTTACATATTTAGAAAATTATTTATATAAATTAAATATTATTTCTAGAATCACAATTTCTAAATTATCCAATGGTAAATTTTTCATGATTTCTGAGATAGTCTAATTTTGGGGTAACAATTAAATACCATTAAAATATATAATGTGTTTTATGACATCATAATGACCCAATAGTGATGTAATAAATTACTATAAGCCTTATTTTCGGACAATATATTTTTCACCATTAAAATAATGTGATTTTGGGTTTTTTTGACTTATTTTACAAAGCATTAATGGACCCTTCAAGACATATTAAACATCTTGTCTTTTTAAATTGTTTTCCTTGGGAGTGGGACACACCTCCACATAAGAAACCCCATTATTTTAAGAAGTTATGACTTCGGCATTATAATATTTTTTTTCAATTCCCTTTGACAAAACCCATGGGAAAAAACCATGGTCTGGTTTGTGGTTTGGATTAGTTTCATGTGAGGGTCCCAAACCTAAATAATAAAGAATTCCCTCACCATTCTTATATAATCCCACCAAGGCACCCACTTCCTCCTCACTCAAATCCTTTGAAGTTAGTCTAACCATTGCCCTCATATCTCTTAAATCCTCCCAAGGTTCCCCATGATCCCAAGAATCCTCTCTCAAGACTTTGGAAGCACACTTCCAAGTAAGGGGTTTTCTTCCTTTCTCATTTTTGTCCAATTTTATTAATATTGTTATGCCATTTTAATTTTGATTTTAAATGATGGGGTTTGGTTTCTCACATCCCCCATAAAATATATCTTTATGTTTGAATGATGGGATACCCCTTCTCTAGGAGTAAGTAGGAAGTTGAGCCCCAAACAGTGACCCAAAACCGAGGAAGACTCTAGCCTAAATAAATTTGAACAACTGCTTTGAGTCCTTGCGGTCCAATGGAGGGGTTGATTGCAACTCCTCCTATCCCCCATAAGTCTAGTTTGATGGATAAGTACAAAACATGGATGACAATATTATGGGAGAGATCAATAATGTCCTGTAAAATCCAAGGAGGTAGAAGGGTAGTAAAGAAAACAGGGATCCGGGGGGATGCATTGCATCCAAGAAGTAGAATCCAAAGGGCCGCCAAGGCTACTCCCATCTTCCGAGGAAAATGGAGACAAGATCATCCAAGAAAGGTATAAAATACAAAGAATATTTTGTTTAGATTGTTTAAGGTGAGGAGTCCCAACATGTAGAATCAGGGTCTCCAGATCAAGGAATGGAGGTTTCAAAGGTAAAGGACAGCGGGTACGTTTTGGAGAACCCTTTGGGGGATGCAGATGAGAGGATGGAGGTTCGATTCAGGGAAAGACGTTTGAATTTATAGGATGTGGCGCTGGTGAAGGAGGCCACATACCTTCCAATACAGTAGTGTGAAGAGGATCTATGGGAAATTATTGTCCATTCTGAGGAAGAAATACTGGAAAAATTGATTCCATTAAATGCCTCGAAAGAGGATGGTGATAAGATGTCTAAGAGATAAATTCATGTGGTCACTACCTCGGTGTAGATAGAGTGGATCAACAATCAAGATTTTATCATGGAAAGAGGATTTAATGCAGGTAACTTAAACATGGAGGAATTCATACAGACATGGGAATAGTTTTCTTTTTGGTTCGAGTACCTTATCAAAAACGATCTGGATTTCGAGGTAAAAAGACTTCTCTAGAAACATTCTAGGAATAATGTGTCTAATAGACTTAAACTTGACTTCAATGGTTTGTCTATCTATTTTGTTGTTTAAAACTATGTATTTTGTACTGACTTGGGATCTCAGTTCACTTTAAAAGTGTTTGATAATTAAAATGTAATTTTCAGGTAGTGAATACCATGCCCATTTCTCTATCAAGGGTATTCAAATTTATAACAATTTAATTATTGATTATAATGTTTCATGTATGAATTACACATTCATTTACCATGGAATAAATGATTATTTTTTATGAATCCATGTTATATTATCCTTGAGGCACACATATGCATGAAATGAAAGGTTTAAGAAGGGTGTTCCCTTATAGTGCCTCAATGCATTGGGTAAACTATAGTATCATGATATGTCAAGTGAAATGGGTGTTGACTCATAATAATTCATGTGCAACCAGGTTTTACTCGTGATTTATGTGCAATGAGGATTTACTCATGCTCCGTGTGCAATGAGCCTTAGCTCAAGCTAATTCCATGCTATGTTTTGTTGTCACATTTCCATGTTATGATTATCAGGCTTTATCATGCCTTTATATTTTTGCTTCTCTTATGCTCTATTGATATAACTATTTTCTAAAATGTATTGTATTCGACATGTTATTCCATGATTTTTCCCTTACTGGTCTTTATAGCTCACACATTTTTATGCATTTCCTCAGGTTATCCCATGCATTACTATGTATGAGGGAATTTAGTGGTCATTTAAAAAATGTTTTCAATAATGATATAGTTTTTATATTTTTTAAGCGGTTATGTAATGATCCTAATCCATAAAGAAACTAGACCTATCGATATTCTAAGTTGTATAAAGTGATGTTACTGTAATAAATAATGTTTAATTGTGTAATAAAAGACCAGGGATGTCATAGATGGTATCAGAGGGGGGAATAGTTTTTTTAGGGATTATGATTAGAAAACCCCAGTAATCCTTATAAACAATACTAAGTATAATAAAAACGTCCCTATGTTTTGGTGAGTATTTAGTATGTGGTTTATCAAGAAAATACATTCATGTCTGGATACGATCAGGTAGAGGCGGCTCTGGCACAGATGTATCCTAGGGGTAAAACCCGAAAACACCGCTTTGAGCTAGACTCAAACGGGAACTGGTGCATAACAACGAGCCTTGATGCAATCTAGGGTACGACACTCTCGGGGGATATGATTTGGTAAGTTCACAAGTTTAGTATGAAATATTATTAAGGGACTATAAAAATTCCCTATGAATATATATTAGAAAGTAGATCAAGGATAACATAGACTGAATCCAATTGAATAAAATGTTAAGGTAATAAAATTTTTTTATAAGTCATCAGTTTTGTCCTTGTATTGCCCTTTATATGTTACCCCTGACATTCCTTTTATTCTAGCCAATGGCCAGTAATAGGAGGACTCGGGATAACAACCGATGTGAAGATCAATGTGATGACTGTACTAATGAGATGCCCAATCCCATGGGAGCAGGAATCAAAAACATTGTCACGCTTCTCTCTCTGCTAACTCAACATTGAATAGAAACATTGGTCATGAGGATAGTTCAACCCCCCTAGGAATGAACAAGTCGCTATCTAGAGCTTAATGAGACAAAGGCCTCCTACTTTTAACGGATCATATGATCCCTCAATCGGTGAACAATGGATCAAATCTATGGAAACGATCTTCTCCACCGTTCAATGTTATGAACAATAGAAGGTTCTCCTGGATAATAATCATATGAATGGTGAAGCTGGTAAAAGGTGGAATTTGATAAAAAAATACGAATCATGAGGAGAAGATCGACGCGGTGGAATGGAAGGATTTCCAGAAGATGTTTTTCGATAAATATTTTCCGCGCACCCTCCAGATTAAGATGGAAGGGGGCTTCCTTGCCCCCAAGAAAAAAGATGATGAATCTATTGGAGCATACGAGGAAATCTACCCAAGGATTTCATGATATGCTTCCGACTTTGTCGTTACCCCTGAATGCAAGGTTAACCACCTCTTTGGTCGGCTGAAACCTAGCCTCCAAAAAGCGTTGGCGATCCGTGACGTTGACAGCTATGAGGAAATTGTCTGATGTTCCCTCAATATTGAAATGGAGATCATAGAATCTCAAGGGTATAATGGGGATATGAAGAATAAGGCGGACATTAATTATAACAGTTCGATGGATAAATCCAACTGTGCTAAGAAGATCCAGCACCCCACTTCCCAAAGGTGCAGAAAGAAGCACCCTTGAAATTTCCTGAAGGGGACGAGGAAAAGCGTTAGGTGTGGAAGAGAAGGGAACCTACTTGTTTACTATCGTAATGAGAGACCTACTTCTGTGAAATAGAAGTGGAATGATCCGTTCAAACCTCAACGCGTGATTCATTGCTACAACTGAAAAGAACCAGGGAAACTTGCAAATCAGTGCCCTAAGCCATGTGTTTTCAATGTCAACCAAAAACCTACAAGGCAGCAAGGGCGAGCATTTCCATCACTACTGGTGAAGTGAAACCCGAAAATGAGGTGGTGACAGGTACACTATTTATTCATTCAAGAATAACGAACATAATTTTTGTTTCAGGTTCTATGCATTATTTTATATCTTGAATGTTAAGTATAACAATTTCTGCACCACCAAAAATCATGGACGTGAAGATGGCGGTGAGTACGGAAAATGGGGAAATCATTGCATCCCATGAATATATCTCCTCCCCTATTATAATATGTGGATCAAACATCCCATAGAACCTTGTCATACTCCATCTAGTAGAATTTGATGAAATTCTTGGCATGGATTGTCTTTCCATATATAGATCCAATATAAATTTCCATGAGAGGGAAATCACTCTCCATGTGGAGAATCAACCCCCGTTTCATTACAAGGTCAAGGTAGAAGATGAATATTCTTTAGCTCCATCATCTCAAGAGTGGATGTTACGGCCCTATGAGCACGCGTATCTAACTAAGATGAATGAGTATATGGAGGCAACCATCATAGAAGACATGCATATTGTGATGAAATTTTCTGAAGTGTTTTCCAACAAATTTCCTCGTCTTTATTTTAGAAGAGATGTTGAATTCTCAATTTTAACTTATACCTGGGGAATTACCAATATCCAAGAATCCGTATAGAATGGTTGTCGTGGAGCTTGAAGAGCTGATGAAACAACTACAGGAGAATCTTGAAAAAGGGTTTATACCCCCAAAAGCATCACCATGGGGTGAACCAGTCCTCTTTGTCAAGAATAAATATGGGTCAATGTTCCTTTTCATCGATTATCATGAGATTTACAACGTCACGATAAAGAACATGTATCCTCTATCATGAATTGATTACTTATAGGATCAGATGCTTGGAGAACAATAGTAATCCAAGTTGGATTTGCAGTTGAGATATTATCAAGTAAGGGTGAAGAAGGAAGATATCCCCAAAACTTCATTTCGTACATGATATGGGAACTATGAATTCATAGTAATGCTTTTCAAACTCACTAATTATCCAGAAATATTCATGGACCTGATGAATAGAGTGTTTAAATATTACCTTGACAAATTTTTGGTATTCTTTATAGATGATATTCTGATATACTCCAAAACCAAGGAGGATCATGAGGATCATCTATGAATTGTACTATAAACCTTGCAGAAGGAGAAGGTCTATGAAAAGTAAAACAAGTGTGAGTTCTGGTTGAAGGAGGTATCATTCTTGGGCCATATCAACACAAGCAATAGGATATCTGTTTATCCCTCCATAACAAATGCAATTGTGGGATAGCTGAGGCCAACATCAGTAACATATATCTGTAAATTCTTGAGGTTAGCTGGATTCTATAGATGATTTCTATGAAATTTCTCATGATTTTCCAACCCACTTACCAAGCTAACTCAAAGAAAGCTTCACAGAATTGAAAAGTAGGCTTATCATTGCACCCGTGCTCACTTTACCCACAATTGGAGGACTTTTTGTGGAATTAAATGATTCTTAGAAGAAGGTATTGGATGGTGTGTTGATGAAAAATGAAAAATTCATTGCCTATTATTTATGGAAATTGACATTTCATGAACAAAACTATCGAACACATGACCTCAAGTTGGATACAGTGATCATCGCTTTAAAAATTTGGCAGATTTAACTCTTTGGGGAGAAGTGTGAAATATATAAGGAACACAAAATCCACAAGAATATATGTACACAGAAAGAGTTGAACACGCTCCATCGAATATGGTTAGATCTGATCAATGACTATGAATGAAAAATACATTACCACCCTGGGAAATCAAACAAGGTGGCGGATGCCCTGAGTAAAAAGGACTCAACGATTCCATCATTGATGAGAATTTAAAAGGATCCAATATTTTTAGACATGATGAAGATGGACATGAGAATCATAAAGAAGGGAACATCATCAATCCTTTCACAAATGATTGCTCAATTGGCACTTTTGGAATGGATAAAGGATGATCAAAAGGATGATATGGGAATTCAGGAAAAAGTGGAAGCTATCTGAAAAGGGAAATCCTCAGAGTTTAGTGTTAATAAAGAAGGAATTGTGAGATTTGAGAAAAGAGTATGTGTTCCATCAAGTCCGGAGCTGAAGAACAAACTCTTGGATGATGCACATAGTTAAAATCTCTCTATTCACCCAGGAAACACACAGATGTATCGAGATCTACAAGATCATTACTGGTGGGATAATATGAAGAAAGAGATTGCTGAATATACTTCAAAGTGCCTGGTGTGTTAGCATGGGAAGGCAGAGAGGAAGAAGTCTAATGGGATGATGCAACTATTTCCCATACCATAATGGAAATGGGAGAACATCACCTTGGACTTTGTCACCAGACATACGAAGACATCCAATGGCTACAATGCAATCTGGGTTGTTGTGCATCATCTTACAAAGGTTTCACACTTCATTTCTATTCGGGAGGATTTCTCATTGGATCAATTGGCACATATATTTATCAGGAATGTTGTATGGCTGCATAGAGTACCACTGTCTATTGTGTCCGATCGAGATCCAAGATTCACCTCCATGTTTTAGAAGATTCTTCAACATGCTCTGACTACTGAAATGAACTTCAGTACGACCTATCATACTCAAACTAATGGCCAATCCGAGCGGACTATCCAAAAACATGAGTACATGTTGAGAGCCTGCTCATTAGACATTAAAGAATGATGGTATCATCATCTTCCTCTGGATAAGTTCTCTTATTATAATAGTTTCCCCTCAAGCATCCAAATGGCACCATATGAATCCCTTTATGGGAAAAGGTGAAGAACACTAGTGTGTTGGGATGAGGTCAGTGAGCATAAGCTGCTTGGACCAGAAACGGTCGATGAAATGGGGGAGAAGGTGAAAACTATTCAGTAGCATTTCATGGAAGCCTAGAGTCAATAGAAGAGTCATGCAGATAATCGTCGACGAGACCTTGAGTTTAAAGTTGGAGACATGGAATTTCTAAAAATATCTCAATGTAAGAACGTTATGAGGATTGGAAAAAAGGGAAGTTAAGTCCAAGGTACATCAGCCCCTTCGAGATTCTTGATCGTGTTGGGGCTGTATCCTATCGACTAGCACATCCACCTACCATGGCCAAGGTACATGATGTCTTTCATGTATCCCTATTAAGGAAGTACATATCAGACCCTTCACAAGTACTCTCCTCAGAGCTGGTATAGTTAGAGGATGATCTTTCTTATGAGGAGAAACCAGTGAAGATCTTAGATCATAGAGAAAACGTTCTATAAAATAAGACAATGCCCCTCATCAAGGAGTTGTGGTGAAACCACAAGTTTGAAGAAGCGACGTGGGAATTGGAGGAAATGATGAAGCAAAGTTACCCACATCTATTTTATTGTGGGAAAAGAAATTTTCAAGTGTAAAATTTCTTATGGGGGAATTTTTCAATGACCCAAACATTCATTAATTGAAATACCTATTGATATAATTAAATGCATATTTATGTAAAATGTTTATATAAAATGTAAAATTCTTTGGTTTTATGTTAGGAATTGTGACCGTTGGTAAAATAGTTGTTGACTAGTGATCACATGATTAGTATAAGTATATGGCTTTAAAAAATCATATTTACTCAGACAAAGGAAGTGATGGCCTCATCCAGTAGATCTTCCCCATATAAAGCCCATTTGTTAGAGCTCGGAAAGGATGTGGCATCATTGGGATTTACTCTTGACCAAGCCCAAGCTGAGCTTGAATATGTTATAATCAAGCAAGACAACCTATGAGAGAAATTGAAGTTAATAGAGATTACCTCTCGAACAATGTTATCTAATCCATCCCAAGAGTCTGTAACCATCACACATCTTACTCTTCCTTCAAATGTGGGTGTTATAAGGGGTTATGTAATAAGTCCTTAGCACTATGGTTCTGTACATTATTTTTTTATATAATAATGAATATACTTTCATTTTATTATTGTTTCCTTGAAAATAGTTTTTGAAGCACAAATAATATTTTTAGTTAATATTCTACTAAGAAATCTAATTTTATGAATTAATAAATTTTTAAATTAAATAATATTTTAATAAAATATTATTTTTATTATTAAATTAATTTTTTATTAAATACAAATGATCGAATAATTTTAAGAAGGCAATTTTAATTTTCATTATGGTTTGAAATCCATTTTTGTCAAAACCGATGAATTTTTTATAAATGTCAGTTTTTATATTAAAAGTAAAAATTAACAAAATTTGAAAATTATTTAGATAAAATAAATATTTTTTCTGGAATCAGGATGTCAAACTTATCCAACGGTGACTTTTTCATGATTTTCTGAGACAGTCAAATTTTTGGGTTAAAATTAAATACATTTTAAATATATAACGTGTTTTATAACATCATAATGACTCAATAGTGATGTAATAAAATAATATAAGCCTTATTTCCTTCCAAAATATGTTTTAATATTAACATAATTCGATTTTGTGTCTGTTTGACTTATTTTACAAAGCATTAATGGACCCTTCAAGAGTTATTAAAAATCTTGTCTTTTTAAATTGTTTCCTTGGGAGTGTGACTCAACTCTACATAAGAAACCCCTTTATTTTTAGAATTTTGGACTTTGCCCTTATACAATTTTTCTTTCCACATAACTTTTCAAAAAAACCTTGGCCATAAACCACTTTCTGGTTTGTTGTTTGTATTAGTTTAATGTGAGGGTCCAAAACCTAAATAATAATGAATTCCCTCAAATTTCCTATATAAACCCACCCAAGCTCCCACTTCCTCCTCACTCAAAGACTTTGGAGTTTATAAAACCTCTTCTCTCATCTCTCGATATTACTTCAAAGGTGCCCCATGCTCCCATGAAGCCTCTGGAAAGACTCTCTCAAGCCTATGGAAGCACACTTCCAAGTGAGGGTTTTTCTTCCTTTCTCATTTTTGTCCGGTTTTCGTAATGTTGTTATGACCTTTTAATTTGGATTATAAATGTTGAGGTATGGTTTCTTAATTCTCCCATACATCCCAATTTATGTTTAAATTATGGGGGACCCCTTTATCTCTCATTAAATTCCTCACATGTACACCCATTACTATGCCGAATGTCTGAAAGGAATTTCTCTCTCCTCCTTTACATTCAATCAATTATTTTGTATCATGAATTTAATTTACATTAAATTTGTTGGGACATGTATCTATATAACACCATTACTGCCCATGTAATGTAAATATTATGAGACACCCCTTTCTATCTAATCCACCATTTTTATGAATTCTTACTTCACACTGTTACACTGCCGAAATTGCACCGATTTTACAAGCCAATGCCACTGTGTAATGAATACCATGCCCATTTCTATATCAAGGTTATTCATCTTTATTCACATTTAATTATTTATTATAATGTTTCATGTATTAATTCCACATTCCTTTATCATCGAATAAATGGCGATGTTTTATGAATCCATGTTTTATGATCCTTGTGGAATACTTATGTATGAAATGACGGGTTTAAAAAGGGTGCACCCTTATAGTACTCCAATGCATCAGATAAAGTATAGTATCATGATACATAATGTGAAATGGGTGTTGAATCATGATAATTCATGTGCAATGAGGTTTTACTCGTGATTGACGTGGAATGGGGATTATCTCATGCTCCATGTGCAGTGAGCCTTGACTCAAGCTAATTCCATGTTAAGTGTTGTTGCCACATTTCAAAGTTATGATTATCATGCATTATCATGCCTTTATGTTTATTCTTATCTTGTGCTATATTGATATTCTTATTGTCTAATATTTATTTTATTCCTCATGTTATTCCATGATTGTTCCCTTAATAGGATTTATATCTCACCCTTTTTTATGCATGTCCTCAGGTTATCCCATGCAATTCTAAGTACGAGGGAATGTAGTGATCATGTAACGTGAATTTTTCAATAAAGATGTTGTTTTTCTTGTTTTAAGTGGTTATTTAATGATCCTAATCCCCAAATACACTAGAATATTTGATCTTCTATGTTGTATCAAGTTAATTTTATGTAATAAATTTTTTTAATTGTGTAATAAAAGATCAGGCTTGTTATAACATCCACCATGAACTACATTCCTTCATATAATTCTCTAAATAGAACACTTTTAATTCGAAGAATTATTCCCCGATAACTATTTTGGACTAACCAAATTCATTCAATAGTGTTGATGATTTATAATGAAATTTAGTCTATCTTAATGAAGATATTTGGGTGCATTAAATTGGAATATAAATATGAAAATACCACTAATAAAATTTACCAAAAATTGACATGGGATATCATTCACTTAAAACATTGCTCCTCCCACAAATCATGAATCCCGATGCATTATATGTAGAAACCTTGATAGTCCATATAGATTTTAGATGTGGGATATTCTTCCTTCATAGATTATCCTTCACCATTCATGATAACTCCTTTTGGGACCTTGAACTATGCATCGTGGTCCATAAACTAGGATCTATTTTTTAGAATACATATATTTTCAAAAAACAATTCTCTGGATTTCGAGGACCAAAAATTTGGTAAACACTGGAAAACAAAACCAGCTTAAAATATTATTTGGGAACACAAAATTTTTAGATTTGCAGTCATTTTCTTTCATCCTGAACACTATATATTGTGATATATAGGCACTGAAGGATTATATTTTGCATCATCATATTTTCTAAGAAAATTATTATAACTTCCCCATCATCCAACAACATCTTTCTTTACAGTCAAACTTAAATACGATTGGAAACACATTTTATACAAATTTTCTTCATAAGGATTACATTATATGTTCTTGAAAAATGTTATTATTCTTGGTAAATATAATTATAACACTTTTGTATTATTTTACTAGGGTAATTATTCGACCATGAAATAAAATTAATCCATAGCAATTCTCCTAAAATCACCATGAAACTCAATATCATTAAACAGTTCATAGGTTTATTTGAATATCAAGGATTGACGACATCATCCACTATATATTAATTTTGTAACATTAAAACAAATTTAACATATTGAAATCACTAAAATATTTATACTGCATTGATCATATTTTATCTCCAATAACAATTATTTGAAAGGAAATAAAATCTATACAGAATTGAAATCTTCACTATCCTCATCAATAGATAAAAAAACTCTTCCCAAGTAACATTAAAACACTCCCATTTCAAAATAAGTGAATTAATATTCATATCATGATGAATCCTCTCAACATGTAAACTCATATGATAAACCACATGAGATGTAATAAAAGATAGGGTTTCACTAATATAAATTTTTTAGAAGGGTATAATTTAAAATAATAGAACCTCACAACATTGAAGGTCTAAACTGATCATCGATGATAAACTAATCATCACCAAAACGTTTCTTAGTAGATAATCCATGATCCTAGGTTCCATTATTTCATTGAATAACATGACGATTCACGTGTTCATTGACTCACCTTGTGTCACATAGTTCTAAGGATGCAAGTAATCTTTATGAGATCACCACATTTAAGCAAAGAATGTTTGAGAATCATGGGATTAATCTCCCAGCCATGAATTAATAAAACAACTAAAATAACGTTGTTGATGAGCCGTATTGTTACAATTGTGAAAAAATTTATGTGATGTTGTACATTTTCTATTATTAAGAGATATACAACCTAATTGAAAGTATCCATGATTTATATTAGTTCGTTGATGGAGATTAACATATCATTCTTGATTGTTTCCTGGACTATGAAAAACCATATGTTTAGACAAAATTATTTAATTTTGTTTTACATAAAAGTACTCATATTAAAATAGAAATCCGGAAACACGGTTTCTTTGTGAAATTATTTACATAGAAAAACAACATGATACATGTATAAAAAACAATATTGAAAAATTCCTTAGCATTCCTAAAAATTATATTACTCTACGAGAGAACATGGGGACATAAATATGAATGGGGTGAACTATAAAGTGTCGAAATTGAATGAAAAAGCAAATTATATGGTAAATCTACAAATGTAAGTTAAGAGTCATATATAGATAATAAAATTTGGGTGATAATCATAATCATGAATAATGAGATATGATACAACATGATAGCATAAATGATACATCATAATGTTGACACAACAAAAAGCATATCATAATCATAAGGCATTGGTAACTACAAATTAAACATCACATTGTGGATAGAGTCCCCCAATGCATTAGGGTTAATCCTTTATCTCATACATGACATCTCATTGGAATAAAACATTACTCAATAAATTGGATTGTCATATAGGGGAACACATCAAAATAAGTACATGCTCATCTGGGACACATAGATCATTCAACCTAAGTGAAAATTTCATCACTTTCACTATTATGGAGTGTAAGTTACATACAATACATTCCACCATCATGTAATATTAAATTCCACTAGGTAAATACCCCTAAGTTTAAATGGGTTATATTATTCACGAAAACAATATTTGGAATGGAAAATCAGAAGATACTTTTTCCCACATAATACGGGTACATTGTAAAGACCTGGACTTTTTAAATTATATTTTCTCATAAATAAATGATTCTTTCATAATATATAATTTTATAAATGTAAAAAATAAAGAGAAACCAACAAAATTTTTACTCATTAAAAGCGATCATTTCATTAGTCAGTTATAAAACCAATTAAAATAAACAATATTACAATTGCACAAAAAATAATAATATAAAATAGATAAAATGGGAATGTATGTATCCACCAATTATACTAGAATCATCCCCCATATATAAAATGATATAGAAATGAAAAAAATATTACTAAACAGATCAAAATAATATGAAATGAAAATATAATGTCACATAGAATTATGGTTAATATTTAGTGAAAAATATAGTGGTCATTTAAGGTACAAGAGGTTACATGTCCATGACATAGTTACATAATGTGTAAATTAAATTTATAAATAAAATTTTTATTAGATATACTAATTCTAATAAAAATTTTAATAATAAAATATATTTTTAATTTATATGAATTTGATAAATTTATTTTTGGATGAAAATAAAGGATAATTGTATTTTTATTCAGGAAAATATATAAAAACATAAAATAAATTCATATATTTAGAATAATATAAATTTGAATCAAATATATTTCTAAAATCCTTTCATATAAATATAAATTACAAAATAATTTTATAATTACATAGTAAATTATTTTGTAAGTGTCAAAATTTGGATGTCTATAAATAAAGTCTAATTGAAAATAAATAATTATTTTTTTATTTTAAAGTGAAAAATCTCATAATAATTGAATTATTATGAAAAAATAGACATTATATTTTAAACTTAAAATCAAAATTAGGTCATGGTGAATTTATGATAATTTTCTGAAATACATTGTTTTTTCATGAATTGTAAATAAAAAACAATTTTATGCCTTTTGTATATTTTATGAAAATGGATTTATGCCATAAGGATTGGTTTAATGTTTTAATAAAATAAAAGACCTAAAAGATTATTTTTTATTGATATTATGTATTTCAATATTCATTAATCAATTTTTAAAACAATATGTGACTTTCCAAATTCTAAAATAGAAAATTTGGAATGTTAAAAACCATAATTTGTGGAATAGTTACTTTTCCATGCTAAATGAGGAATAAATTTTTTCGGTTCTAGTGGATTAAAATAACATAAATTGTGACCCAAATTACCAAAACCCTGATAAATAACCAAGGTATTTCCAATAGGTTTTTATTTTCCATTTCCTATATTTTTAAGATCCATGCTTTCAAATTATTACATAATTCCTCCAGTTTTTCTATAAATACCCACCCATTTCACCATTCATATCCACTTACACTCCAAATTCCATGAATAAATATATGATTTTACTCTCAAGGATTCCCCTAAAGGTTTTCTTTAATCTCCAATGTTTCCATCCACATGTTTTCTTAACAACTCATCAATGTAAGGGGAATCTCCGGTTATCTTTTCAATTCAACTTCTCTTTTCATATGGTATATATTACAATTTCCAAAATAAAATATTTTGTCCACATTATAGTATACAATTACTGAATTAAAATTATTTTATTAATGGGAGACCCTTTCACCCTCTCATATTACCATTAAATAAAACCGTGTTTCATACATGTCATGTATTTAAATTTACATCTCAAATTTCAATATATTATATGTGAAAATCTGTTTTACATCTGATTTTAATTCACAAACCTCATTTTTATTTAATGAGTAAAAATATATTTAAAAATTAATACATTATTTATTTATTTAAAAATATCAAACCATCATTTCCTTTTGTGTGGTATAAATGATTTAATGATCATTTTTTATGCTCTTTTGTATACAAGGATTTTTTACTAGAAACTCATTCTTTATTATTTATGTGTTTTTAATGAATTTATTTTTTTGATCTTTGTGGATCTCCTGAAATTAATATATTTTCTTTTGTGTGCTCTGATAGTGATCCAATGCATTTGGAAAATATTTTAATATCTATAGATGACATGTTTTAGGATACCGTTGAATAACCTAGGTATATTTTCTTTATGAAATCTTGGTGATTAACCATAATGATATGCTTATGAATATCTGATATAAATGTTTTACAAAAATCTAAATTTTATTATTCATGTTCTTATTATTATTATTTTCCTCTTTCTCATTCCTTAATGTTATTCCTCATGTTCTTTATAATATTTCTCATGACCACATGACTTTTGGTCAACCATTCTTATTCCTTTACTAGGCCTCATGCTAACCCCATTCCTTCTATATATGTTCACAAGATATGAGATGTTGTGAATGTAACTTAGGGTGATCCCAATAAAATGTTTTTAAAGTCTATATAGAATAATTTTTTATGTGTCCATGTATTATACACCTTATTTACAAGTAACTAATAATTAAAATATCGCAAGTACAATTTAATGAAAAGTTAAGTAATAAAAACATGAGATTACATAGTTGATATGAAATGGACGTTTAGTAATTTGTAAAAATGAGGACTTGAAAATTTGACGAAGAACTCTAGAATATAGTCTAAAAATAGTAAAACATCCTGGTATTTTTTTGAGTATTATGAATGTTGTTTTCAAGAAAATGAAGCCTTTCCTAGATACTACAGTTTGATGTAGATTAGGCACTAATATACATAGGGGTAACACACAAAAACTAAAAATTGATATATAATTGGACAAGAACTAATTCATGACAATAGTCCTTGAGAAAAACATCATTTGACATTCCCTTGGTATATGTTTGGTTAATCACAATATTTTCATAAACCACTATAAAGAATATATAAAAATGTTATTTTTATGAGAGTTGATTAATAAAATATTTTTTCATAATTTTTTAGGTCATAAAATCCATTTAGAATTATATGATTCATAAAAGTAACATGTTTCTTAGTAAGGTTTTCAAATATTAAATAATAGTGGGAAATAGGAGGAATCACCTAAAAGATAAGTGAAACAAAGATGATGCTCATATGTAATTGTGATGAATGATGGAAAGAAAATCATATTGATTTTAATGAATAAAATAAGTCATATTATGAAAAATTACATAAATCTTGTTAGGAGACCAGCTTTGCCCCGAAGGCAAAACTATCTGCTGATTCTTTTATGAATTCATGAACACATTCCGTTAAATAATAAAATGACAAACTGAATGGCGAAAAAATGGATAATCTATATAGATGATATATTTTGTTATTTCATTCTTATAAGAAACCAAAAGTAACTCTAGATTTATAAATCACATAATAAGTGTCTGATCATTTGTTGACTATGAGTAAAACAAGAAGTCCAATAATATAGATTAATTCTATAGATTTGGAAGTGTTTAGGGGAATCGTTTCTAGTTAATATTACCATTTATTATGTGTGAAAAATGGAGAAGGAATTACTAAAGCTAAAAATGTAAAATAATTTTGTGGGAAGCTATGAGATGAAATTTATCAGACTTTCTAGGTACATATCTAGCATTGTTATGGATCCTAAAAGTAAGGTCGATAGAATATTCAGTGAAATTAGACCCCATATTTGGAGGAACCTATGAAATCAATACTATGATAGATATTAAGAGACATTATCGAGTTACATAAGGGTTTAATTAATGTTTGGAGAGACATAGTGGTCACATAGGTCGAAGGAAATGAAGAGTGAAATGGAGCCAAACTAAGGGAAGAACATCGATCATGAAAGATAATGAAAGAAACTGAATCTCCCCATGTGGAGAAAAGTGGGAAGAACTATTATGGTAACTAATTTATTTGAAGTAGTAATTTTTATAAGTGTGTAAGAGATGTAAATATAGCTTAAAACTATGCTAGTGAGGTGAATCCTGAACATTTCAATGCTATTGATAAATGGAATATGGTGCAGGACCAACCAGATGATAAATGATTTAATAGTAGACATATTGTGTAATTTTTCAATCAATTTCCAAATTAGAAGATAATGGATGGAAAAACCATCATCCTCATCATAATTCAAGCGATAATGTTCGAGAATTTTCTATCCTGATAGATTATGTAGAGGAACTAGATGATGTGGTGAAAGTTACACATGGCATTCCCTCAAATATAGCAAGTACGTTGTCTGATTCTAGTTTTTCACATTCTTTTATTTCATAATTTTTTGAAAATAAAATATAATCAACCCATTAACTTATTAATGTAGAGTTATTAATCAAGACTCCTAGAGGTATTATCCAAGAATCAATAGTGTATAGAAAATATAGTATTAAATTTGGTGAGTACAATATCATTACTAGTATAGCAGTCATTCCCATTGTGGAATTCAACACTACACTAGGTATGAAATAGATCCCAATATAAAAATCAAATATCACATATAGATATAGGGATACTTCTATAGTCATGAATAAAAAAACTAATTTCATTTTCCAAGGAGATATATCCTGATTTGATATTTTTCAAGAATCACCTCACTTGGTCTTATTTATAGATTTTATCATTAATGAGGGAGAAACAAATGAATGTATAAATATAGATAATGTCCCCATAATTCAGGAATACATTGCCATGTTTAAAAAATAGGTACATTTACCAGCCTTATAAATAGAGATTCGGTTCTCCGTTGAACTCATACCTATATCCAAGATCATACCAAATACATCTTATTGAATTGAAAATATGGAGTGAGAGTAATTAAAGAAACAAGTTGATGACCATTTGTAGATGGTATTTATCCGATGAAGTGTCTCTCATTGGGGATAATTTTTTCACTTTGTGAAGAATAGGGATATAACAATGAAGATAAGAATTGACCAAAGATAACTTAATGGGATCATAATGAAGGAAAGGTATCTTCTCCCAATTATTCATAATTTATTTTAATCAATTTCAGGGGGATCAATTATTATCCATGATTTAACTCTGATCTGGGTATCATCAATTGAGTTTAATGAAAGAATATATTCTAAAGATATCGTTCCTAACAAGATACAGGAATTATGAATTTGATATTATTCCCTTCAACTTGATAATTGATCCAATTATGTTTATAGTTTTGGTGAATATAGTTTTTAAGGATTAGTGAGAATACGAGCTAATTATTTATAATTTATCCTTTACCTAGTTTATATATAAAGGTTTTATGTATGATGTGTCTAAGAAGGGTTCTATTTATAATTGACGTAATGAAATTTTTTTTATAACATTTATCTATCATTTAATAATTTATTCATGATTAGAAAGGTACTGAAGCTTTTCCAATTTGATGTGGATCTTAGTAATATGTCATGAATATTACTCACAATATATGTCATATTAATGTAAAAAATAGTTAGGTATCTATTGAATGGGAATGTTTTTATTATTGGAAAAAGTATTGGATATATAATTCACATAGTTTCAAAAACCATACACTTGAAGCATTTGTAGTGTGGGTAGATCATTCCTTGTGAACTTATTTTACTTTATTATGCTAATCAAACTTATATAATTACTCTAGATTTTTTTGTCCCGGTTACTGAAATTAGAACACATATAACACTTCCCTGACTTTTTAACGAAATTAAATGGTTTCCTCCACCAATACATTTGGAATTTGTGGTCTAAAATATATTCCCTATATAACATATTATTGGTGTTCCCTTGGTAATATTTCAAATGTTTTCATACTTTTTTGTACTAACCCCCCCCCTAAATTCAATATTCACCTTTATGACACATAAAACAATCTATTCGTAGCATTTAAAATATCTTATATATAAATCCTTTCAATGATAATATTTTATTCCATTAAATGAATGAACTTATATATAATTTTAAGTAGAAGCATAACTGAAAGATGGTCTTGAAAGACTGATGGTATTTTATTGATATTTTTAAATGAATTCATCCTCATTTTTTTAATGGCCAAAAAATTTTATTTTAATATTTAGGAAAATAGTTTGAATAAAGTTCATAATAAATGACTTATTATTATACTGTTCATATTAAATTAATTAAACATTATATTTCTTCATTGTATTAATAATAATAATCCTCTATTGGTCTGCCACACCCACAAAATAGTAAAACTATAGGACAACAATATCATGTTATAAGAACAGGTATAGAAAATATCATTCAATCACATGGATTCTTTTTTAATAGAAATGTTGATATTAAAATCCACTAAATTATGGTGAACATTTTCATATGAAAGACTAAAAATCAAGCTTCTCCCTCATTTTTAAATTCAATAACTAAAGATAGTTAACATTATTATTCATAGATTGAGACTGTTGAGTGCGAATTAAAATGAATAATTGAACTCCATATCCCATTCCAATGGGTTTTTTATTGGTGAATCTATATAATTTTACCAAAAACCTATAGTAATTCATGTTCTATTTGGTTCAATCCAATACTAAAAACAAACATCAGTTTTCTTTGGTGGAGAATAATTAAAATTAGAAGGAAATAATCTTGAATAGAATTAAATCGTAACATTTCCTATTGACTAACTTTATCATGTTGGTTACACAATTACAAATCTAGTTAGTTGTAATGGGATTCAGTAACATATAACCTGTTGTATAAAATTGTGTCGCAAATAGTTTCTTCATTTTTTTAGAAACCCTTTTGTGGGGGGATCATTCAGAATACTATTTATGAAGGGATCCTCGAATATATATTTTTTTGATGGTCTCTTCATAGATAACATAAAAAAAATACATAATAGAAATAAGAAAAATGAATAAAATAATACTTATAATAATAATAAAAAAATTTCAAAAAAATAATATTAAATAATAATAATAATAATTATAAAATAATATCAATATAATAATAATTGTAAAATAATATTAATATAATAATAATAACAAAATAATATTTATAAAAAATAATAATAATAATAATAAAATTAAAAAATAATATAAACCTCAATAATCAAAAATATAAAATAATGATAAAAATAAAAATATTATAATTTTACTAAAATAATAAATAAATAATAAAAATAAATGAATAAATTAAATAAATGAGAAATTAATAAAATAAAAAATGTACTAAATAATAAAAAAAATTCAATATTTCAAATAATATACAATTAAAAATCTATAGAAATGTATATATATAATATTACAAAAAAATATAATCAAATGTTTTATCATAAAAAGACAATACATCATTGGGGGGAGGGCCGTTTGAAGGAGGTGGAGGAAGTGACGGATAAGGTTAAGGGACATTCATCCCTAAACAATGATTAAGACATCGTATATATTATATTATTTTCTCGTGATGTTGCTGCTTCCACCGATGCATCTTTGGCTCCTTCAGGTTCTTCTACAGATGGAGCTCTTCCTCTCCCTATTTATACTCTCAATATTCTCACCATACGCTCATATCTTCAATGGATACTATGAACTAGATGATGATTACTCTCCATGAGATCATCTATAGTTTCACAAAAATATCAAAATGGTACCATAACAACTCCTAGACCTCAATCGACATCCAATACCAACAACTCAGACTTTCTCAAAGGCATACTGTGTTGTTTGCGTCCATATCGGCACATAAAATCTTCATGAACTAATATTATCATCGGTCTTAGGATGACACTCCGTATGCAACTTGGAAATTTCTACATCATATGACTCCATCAATTGAAATTTCAAATTAAAATATTTAAAATAATAATATAACATAATTTAGAAACTCAAAAGGAATTACTAATTTTCTATATCCGTGAAGATTTCAGTATGAATTTTTTTTCAGCAACATCATATATTCTGAGAACATTTCTCAACAATTAATTATAAATATCAATTAATGGTTTCAAATAAACATCAAAATTCCTTTCCAAATTTCTAGAAATTAATAAGGTCAAAATGATATATGGCTCCTTCATCAACATCCAAACTAGTAAATTGTACCGAGTTATAAAGATATTCCAACATGAGTACTATCTACTATAAGAACCAAATGGATAAAAACCAACATTAAAAATAAAAAATCACATATTTCATGATTTTCAAGAAAAATATGGATGCACTTTGTCAAAAAAAATTCAATGAATAACCATTAGAGGGATGATTTATGCTTTTACTAGTGGAAATTTTTCTTTTCTTCTATGACATCAATCCCTCATTGTTCTCAGACATAAATAAACATTGTAATATGGGTGTATGATTGAAATATAACAACCATTTTATAGAAATCAATCCATAATTCCCTATTTGAGCTTCTTTATAACTCCATTTTCCACGTATTGTGTGATGAACCGCTCATTCTCGTTGGCATGAGGACACAACAAGTCATTACTTGGCTTTAAGTTCCATCCCCAAGATTCCAAAGGCTAGAAATAAATGCTGAAGGGTTTCAAATACAAGTAGTGTATTATTTACCCTTTATGCACTAATCTAATAGTCCCACAAACCATAACCAAACCATTTACTAAATGATTCATGAATGAAAGAAAGATAACGAAACAACATAAATTATTTAAAAACCACATCAAAGAGTGAAATAGAGGAAGACCAAACCAGTATCACAGAAAATAGTGGATTAACAACTCAAGATTCTCATGATGGCACAAGGCTCTATATTCCACAAGCTCCAAGCTCCATAATCATCGAACAACCCAAATCTCACGAGGTAGTGCTAAAAATGTGGGAAATGTTACCTATTACCATGTCCTAGAAGATATAATATGTAAAAGCACCAATGTTCCAAATCATGGGTGCGTATAAAACAGGGTAGGTTTTACCCAATGACTTACCTATTCACTACATAAGGATATAAATGGTTTCCACATTTATATAAAATAAATTATATAAAACAATTACCAAAATTGTTTATAAATAAATATAAACAAGTTCCAAAAGATGCTTGTAACCAGGTCAAAACAAAACTAAATGAAACCTATTTCTAGCAAGATATTTTTCCAGAAAAAACTAAATCATTATTAATCACAATTCTTCATATCATTTTGTATAACAATTCCATAGTTCACAACACACCCACACATGCATTCTTCATTAGACAGTTCCATATTCATGAGCGTTCTCTTGTCCAATTACCTTGTGTCCCAATGAAACACTACCTCGATCCAGGGTCATGCCCCTTGTACGTCAATGTTAATTTTCCCTTATTAATGGATCGGTAAGAATGAAATCACACCAACACAACTGATACCAAATATTTCCATTTCCAAAACAAAAAAATCAATAAAACTAATATTTTATTGAAAACCAAAGTACAACCAATTTCAAAGAAACATTTCATTTCAAGAAAACAACCCTTTTTATTAAATAATTCTAATTCAATTCATGTGTCAACAATCTAGAAAAATCTCCTTTTTTTAAATCAACATTTTAAAAGCAGGAACCAAATAACTAATTCAAAATCCCCAATTTTGCAGATTTCACAACCATTACTCAAGAAGGTTTCTATAAATTTTTCAATAAACATTTCACAATAAATTCAACACCACAAACTCAATTTGAAATAAGTCCAATCAGTTCTATAATCAGGAGTAGAGAAAAAAGCCTACTACCTCAATGGTTTTGACAAAAACCACAAAAACGAATAACGCATAAGAAAACCGGGTCGGTTATCCAAGAACCTACCATAGATATATTCTTATACCATAAAAAAATCCAAATAACATCATATTTGGAATCCACCAACAGATATCTACCCCTAAAAGGCATATATCTAAGATAACAAGAGAAGTGAAGAAGTATATCTATGTTAATCTAGGAAACCGATCATGACTGATGAAGAACGATAAAATACCACAAGAATTCGGCTTAGATTCACCAAGGAAGCCTTAGGATTCCATTCAGACTAATGAAATAACCTTATTTGGACATAGGAGATGAAAAATATCGAGATAGGGTCAAATTTGGTTAAAAACGAGTGAATTATGGAGAAAATAGGTGAGATAATATTTTAAGGATCTAAATCATACTCTGTGTACAGTTTGGCCAAACGGTTAGGAAAACTGTGCACTAACCTTGCAGTATCCACTTCCCGCATGAATTACCCTTGCATGGTCTCCCAAATAGTGCTCTATCATTGCTAGAGACACTTCCTCAAGAGGACCACTTCATGTGGTTTGGCCACACTATTTAGGAAACCCATGTTCAACCCATGCAACTTTCATTTTCCCCCCAAAACACTTCCAAATTTAACCCAAATCTCCCAACCATAACCCTTACACTTAGTAACCATAAAAAATCATCATGTAATGGTTACATACTAGAAATTGGGTGTACTAAATTCTTTGCACCATTGATATTTCTGTCCCCGAAAAGTTGAATACTCTCAGCAAAATGAATAAGTTTCATCAATTTCTCTTTTATCTCCTTTTCTCATTCCCAAGTCACTTCCAAAAAATGACCATGCTCCCACATAACCCACACCAAACCAATTATTTTTCCACATAAGACATTCTCATTCTTATCCAAAATATTCACCGTGATTTGTACCAATGAATCGTTTAGATCTACAATGACATGATCCAATCTGATCACATGGTCTGGATCAGGCTGATACTTTTTCAACTAAGATCCATAGAACACATTATGCCCAGAACTAAACCATGGTGATAATTTCAACCGATATGAAACCTCTTAAATTCAATCTAGTATATCTAAATGGAATATGTGTTAAAGAGATAACTTGCACTGCCTCCCAAAATGACAATGTCTACATCTTGGAGAGATCCTCCAGAAAACATGAGTACCCACAATGAATGAAAACGATCATCGATGATGATCTATATATGATTTCTGATGACTCATAGTAGTCTCTATTCTATTTCCAATAAAATGGTTGTTCTTTATTGTTTCTTGTACAAGGCTCAACTCAGCAATAGATATTTCACTTATTTACACACATCATAGAGGAGAACGACAATGACTCCAATGAGGTACTTTAAATTGGGGCTTATGTATCAATTATTGATAGCTGTTATTGTATGATAACTCCAATAAGGTTATATTATCCCCTTACGAGCCACAAAAATCCATTTCAAAATCTCACAACAAGTCATCCAACATTTGTATCATCCTCTGGGATTTCCCAACCATATGAGGATGATAAGTTGTGATCATATTCAACTAATTCCCAATGGATTGGTGTAAGGATTTCTAGAAATAAGATGTGAGCCTTGAATCTCTATCTGATTTGTTTAGAACTAAAATGACATGCCTCTTTACCACTTATTATATATATATTTTTAAAAAATCCACCACCATATGAGTTTCGAAAATTGGAATGAAATAGCCTGACATGGTAAGCCAATCCACCATCACACAAATGATATCATGTTTTTAGACCATTATTGGAAGAATAGAGAAAAAATATATCACTATCTAGTCCCATTTCCACACTGGGATAGGTATAGAATACAAAATTTACATAGGTCTCTGATTCCCTCCTTTAACTTGCTAAAAATTTATGCATCATTAGAAAAACTCAGACACTTTATTTTTCACTCTTCTCCGCCAAAACATTTCCTTAGAAGACTTATACATATTCTGTATACCTGGATGTATAGAACATCATGAATGGTGCTAAGCATGAAAGAGTTGTTCCAGAAAAGAGATAGGTACAAACATAATATCTCTCAAACAAAATGCTAAACTCTCATCAATTTCACTGCCCTCAATGGTCTCCCCACTATTGAGTTTTCAACTCACAACAAGACAATGTGCATTAGATTACTATGACTCTTTGACCATATTCACCAAATCATGAACAAGTGAAGATTTAAATATAATCTCATCATCACATCATTCATTACATTCCAGATGCATGTCAGCTAGGACTGACATTAACTGTAATTCATATGAAGCATCCTTCTCCCACTGAGTATATGACATTCTGCTCAATCCATCCACCACTAAATTTCCATTCCATGGTGTATACATAAACTCAATTTCAAACTTATAGAGATACTCCATCCATATCCTTTTCCTTAAATTCAAATCTCGATGTGAGAAAATATGCTTCAAAACATTGTGGTCCGTGACCACAATGAATTTCTCACCAAAGAGATACTCTCTCCATGTTTTCAAAGTGTGTATGATCATTGGTAACTCAGCATTGTTTGTTGTATAATTAATATCATGCACCTCCAACTACCTTTAACCATAATAAACCACAAGGTCTCTTTTCATGATAAGATAACCCAACTATAATTCTAAAGCAACATAATACACCCCATACCCCTATCCTAGTTCTGGAATGTTTAAGATGTGTACCGATGTAAGATGAAATTTCAGTTACTGGATAGATTTATTTCATTCCTATGTCCATTGGACTGGATCAATATTCTTTTACAGAGAATTAATTGCTGAAGATATTTGTGAGAAATCACGCACAAAGAAACGATAGTAACCATCTAGAGCATGAAAATTCGTATATCGAAGAAAGTCCTTCGTGGTTTCCAAGAGATAATAGCTCCTATCATTTCTAGGTCAACTATAATGCATTTATTAGAAAGTAAATGGCTAATAAAACATACATCTTATTTCCAAAAATCACACTTAGAAAATTTACTATACAAAAAGTGATCTCTCAAGAGTTGTAACACTATTTTCAGTTGTTCCTCACGGTCATCCATTTTCTTTGAACACGCCGAGATGTAATCCAAAAACATCACAACAGAATTATCCATATATCTATAAAATATTTTATTCATCGTATCCATGAAGACCACTGGTTCAATAGATATATCTAAAGGCATTATTATATATTCATAGTGGCCATATCTACTTCGAAAAGATGTGTTTGTAATATCTTCCGTCTGAACTCACAATTGATGATATCCAGATCACATATCATCGTTGTAAAACCATTTTGTCCCCCTTAATTTATCAAATTGATCATCAATGCATGTATTTGGATATCTATTCTTTATCATAACTTGGTTAATCATATTATAACCAAAAAATAGCTAAAAAGTTACATCTTCCTTCTTCATGAACAAAACTGGTGCTTCCCCTGGAGACGTACTTGGTCGAATGAACCCCATTATTATTAGGTCCTCCAACTACATGTTAAATTCTTGGAACTATGTTGGTGACATCCTATAAGTCAGAATGGATATTGGAGATTCCCCCAAATGGAGATCAATTGTAATCATTACTTCCCTTATATGTGGTACCCATAAGAATTTATCATGAAATAAAAGTTGAAAGTGATCCAAAACTACTGGAAAATTATTTACCTAGATATCTTCTATTGATGTCAAATTCAATGCCACCAACTGGTAAGATATCATTCCCACCATTGGTTCTAATAACTTATTTTCACCCTTCTTTACCATCCTCTCTTGTCTAAATAGATTCTCGATGTTGTCCTCAGTCATGAAACTAACTGTTCTCCTATAACAGTTGATGTGAGATTTGAATGTTGTCAACCAATACGTACCCAACATTATGACATAGAAATCCATGTCCAAAATTGATAAGTTCCATTTCATATCATCTCCATCAAATGTTATATCACATGTTTAATATGCATTGTCTTGACATTATATTTCACCGAGAGGAGTTTTTAGTTTTAAAATAGAAGGCATCATTTCCAACTTTAAAAATGTTAAATGAATAATAAGAGAATAAATGAATGAATGTGATGCACCAATATCAAAGAGTACTCACATGAGGTTATAAACAATAATCTTCTCATATCCATAAAATTTCTTCATCACTGCACGGTTTTAATTGTTTCCTTGATGATATTTCCCTAGTTTAGGAGTCATGGTATTTATAGAATCACCCTCTCTAGCTCTACACTCCTAACGAGACTGTTTCTTTTGACCTCGCCCTATCAAAGAATACAATGCTTGAGACACCTGAGATGTTTCTCAACCACATGACCTTAGGGAATTTCAACAATAATAGTGCTGATTCACAATATTTTTTCAGTTATTAAATTCTCTAAGATGTTCCTTACACTCTCTCTTTATGTGATAAAGGGAACAACATTGAAAGAAAACTAATTTTTTGGGTTCATGGAGGAAGGATTGCTTACCAAACTATCTGGTTTGATTTCCACTTCCACTTTATAAATATGATTCCCTTTTCCTCATCATCCTAGTGGTTGAGTTCCCACATTTTCTTGTGGGTATCATCATGCCTACTCCGATAGATCATGATATATCTTCTTTAGCCGCAGTCACTCTATTCACCATCTCTGTATAATCTTCAATATAGATCATCGTAATCTTCAATTGAATCTATTATTGTATCCCCAATTCAAATATTCATGCGTTCAAAGATTCACTTGCCACAACTTCTGGTGAAATACTAACTAAATTCATGAATTTAGCTACATACTTAGTGACAATGAGACACTCTTGTTTCAGGATTTATAAGTTCATCATTTTTAGGATCTTGAACATGTGGGGATAGAATGTTTTGTTGGGAAATTACTAGAAATATTCCCACTTATGTAATTCATCAAATTTACCATGTACTGCTAAATCCCACCACTAGAATTCAAGATCTTCCAGCATATATATCGCTAGATTGACCAGTATCAGTATTGGTGTTCCGATGATGTTAAATATACGATTTTTCCTACTCAGCCAAACGTTTGACTACTTGGGTTCAGAATAACCCCGTATGGTAGTTGGATTGTACTTAATGAATTGGATGGTATGATCCACATGTCATGGTTCGTTCCTCCAATTCCCCATATCCACAACTTGAATTGATTGGACAATAATTTAAACCAGCTCATGGTTCACAAGTAGTTTTGGTGTAACCACATTATGCACAGCTTCTTCGGGTTAGTTTCGACGAAAACTACAAGGATGACTTTTCTAAACCAACAACAATCTTCATCAATATCACTCTCTAGAAATTGATGTCCTAGCATTTCCAATTCCATCACATCAACTATCACAACACTATTTTACAAAAAAAACCAATTTACATTTTCTCCCATTTTGGAAACACTCATCCATTCTTATGAAAACCAAACCATTTTTAAAATACACCGAATATCCTCTTTCCAAAATCATTCATTTGAAAATGATTTATTCATTTTCCAAAAAATTACACCTTGACCAAAATAAAAATTCAATATTCTAAATAAAATATGAAATCCTAGTGGGAATTCATTCTTATAAAATGGATTTTATGCTCTTCTCATTGGCTAAGATCGTGATAATGAGATTCTTGTATCATAGAAGTTTCTCCAAACACATATGTAACCAACTCCTTGGTAACTTGACGTTCAACATAAAATGGTTAGTTTGGTACTTTTATAATAAACATTTCATGTTCCGAAAATCCTAATACTTTCTATGATTCCATACCAATGAATAGAAAATAATGAATATCAACTCCATGAACAAGAACATTGATGAATACATGTTAGTAAAGGGATAAACTAGTAGATAAAATTTTTTCCACAATAAATGACTAGTCTTATACCATTTTTTATGACCCTATAGTTCTCATTGTATTCATATCACATCGAGTCGTTACATGGACTTAAGAGACATCCCCAAGATGGCAAGGGATGGAAATAAATTCCCAAGGGTTTCAAATACAAGATATGAACTATTTAACCTTTATGAAATAATCCAATAAGACAGTGAAACATAACTAAGCCATTTACTAAATTCTACATGAATGAAATAAAGATAAATAATCAAATTCATGTATTTAAAAACCATATCAATTTTCGAAATAGTGGGAGACCAAAACATTATAAAATGAAATAGTGTAAAACAACTCAAGACTCTTATGTGTCCACAAGACTTCATGATCCACAATATCCAAGCTCCATAATCACCGAACAACCCAAATCTCACAAGGTAGTGCTAAAAACATGGGAAATGATACATTTTCAATTGTCCCAGAAGATAGCATATGCAAAAGCACCCATGTGGGAAAATAGGGGTGAGTATAAAATTTAGTAGGTTTCCCCGATGACATCCCTACTCATTCCATGAGGATATAAAATTTATCCACATTTATATAAAATAGATTATTTAAAACAATTACTAAAATAGTTAATAATAAAATATACAAAAGTTCCAAAAACTGTTTGAAACCAACTGAATGATAAATGAAACCAATTTCCAACAAGTTATTATTCCGGAAAATTGAATAAATCAAGACTAAAACCAATTATTCTTATCATTTGCCATAACCATTTTATAATTCACCACACACCCACACATGTATGCTTTATTTGACAAGTTTCATACTCATGAGCGGTCTCTTGTCCAATTACCTTTTGTCCCAATGACACAAGTCCCCGAGAAAAGGTCACATCCCTATTACCCCAATGGTACTCATACCCTATTATGGGACTATTAAGAATGAACTCACACTATCACCATTTATGCTTAATATATCTATTTCCCAATCAA
This sequence comes from Viscum album, assembly GCA_963277665.1. Classification (NCBI taxonomy): domain Eukaryota; kingdom Viridiplantae; phylum Streptophyta; class Magnoliopsida; order Santalales; family Viscaceae; genus Viscum; species Viscum album. Next base: position 1,037,928,682 of record OY728143.1, on the reverse strand, counting down.
ACCACATCAATAAAACTGAACTTTTATTTAAAACCATATCACAACCAATTTTAAAGAAAAATTTCATTTCAATAAATCCATCCCTTATATTGAAGAAATACAATCCAATTTATGTGTCAAAAATACTGAAAAATTCCATTTTTAAAATCCACAGTTTAAACCGAAGAACAAAATCACTCATTTAAAATCTCAAATTTTCCAGATTTCACTACCATCACTCAACAAGGTTTAGAAGAGTTTTTTAAAAAACAATTTAAAGTAAATTCAACACCAACCACTCAATTTTGAAGCATTATAATAATTTCTAATAACTGGAGTTGAGAAAAAAGCCTTCTCCCTCAAAGGTTTTGACAAAAACCACAACAAATGAAGAACACACAAGAAAACCAAGACGATTATCCAAGAACACGCCTTAGATCTCTTCTCCTACAAATAAAAAATCAAAATATCATCATATATGGGATCCAACAACCTAGATAGACCCTTAGTGGGTGTATATATGAGGAACCTATCGAATTGAAAAATTATAACTAAGTATATCTAGGAAATAGATGAAGAACGAAGAAGAATGATGACAAACCTCAAGAATATGACTTCAATTCGCAAAGGGAAGCCTTCAGATCACCTTCATATTTATGGGAGAACAATATTTGGCCTTATGTGAAGAAAAATCCAGAGTTTGAGATGGTTTGGAAAAAAATGAAGGAGTTTTGGAAAAAATGTGTGAGATTCCTTTTTTAAGTATCTAATTATGATTATTTATTACATATTATTCGAATTTATTACAAATTACTAGTACTTATTCCTAATTATTCCTTTTTATTACAAAATATTGTTAATTATTATTAATTATTCCTAGTTATTTATTTTTAATACAAATAATAATATATTATTCTTAATTATTACTATTTATTCTTATTTATTACTAATTATTATAATTGAATAATAATTATTACTAAATATTAAAAATTATTACTTATTATTAATTATTATTATTATTTATTACAAAAAATTACTATTTATTACAAATTATTCCTATTTATTAACAATTATTACTGTTTATTACTGTATATTTACATTTGTTAATATTTATTACAGTTTATTACAAATTATTACCATTTACAAGTAATTATTACAAATTATGAGTAATTATTACTTTTTATTAGTCATTATTATGTATTATTAATAATTATTCATAATTACTACTCATTATTACTAATTATTACAATTTAATACTAAATATTACTATTTATATATATTTATTACAATTTTTTATAATTTATTACTATATATTTATATCTGTGACTAATTAAGAGTAATTATCAATATTTATTAGTAATTATCATAAAATATGAGTAACTACCACTAATTATTAATAATTATCACAAATTGTCACTAATTATTAGAAATTATCACCAATTATCACTAATAATATATATTTAGTTTATGTTATCACTAATTATTACTACTTATATGTATTTATTACTAATTATCATTATTTATTACTAATTATCACTAATGTTTTCTAATTATCACTAATTTATTCTAATTATTATAAATTATTACTAATTATAACTATTTATTCATATGTATCAATATTTATTCCTAATTATAGCTATTAATTCTTATTTATTACTGTTTATTACTATTTATTTATATTCATTACAATTTTTTCTATTTATCAGTAATTATAGAAATAAATAGAAATAAATAAGAAGGCATCAAGCCTTCTCCACCTTCAATTTGTGACGAGCGAAAAAATTCCTACGGGATTGGCAGCAACTCATTTTTCTGGCAGCCCATCTCATTTCAAATTTTTTCTGATATAAATCACTATGAAAAATCTTATCCAACATAAAGATATCCATTTTTATATACACTATAATAGAGAGTAGGGAGGGTTCTCTGTACTTCTCTCCATTCTCATGCATATGAAAATGGATATCTCTATGTTGGAGCAGATTTTTCATGGTAATTTTCGTCAGATAAAGTTAATAGAAGATGAGGTGTCATGAAAAATAGTTCTCAACAATCCGTTTGAAATTGTGCCTCCCATTAAAAATATATGGTGTCTATTTATTATTATTAATTACTATTTATTAAAAATTAAATTAATTTACTACAAATTTGGACTATTTATTTCTATTTATTATTACTTAATACTATTTATTTTTATTTATTACTATTTCATATTATTTTGTTACTATTTATTCCTATTTATTCCAAATTATCCCAAATTATTCATATTTATTCCTACTTATCCCTACTAATCTCAAATTATTACTAGCAATCTTTAATTATTGCTAGTTGTTATTATTTATTACTATTTATTACTATTTATTAATATTTATAATTATTTACTACTAATTATTACTATTTATTTCTAATTATTATGATTTATTTCTAATAATTACTAATTGTTACTAATTATTCATATTTATTCCTATTTATTACTATTTATTACTATTTATTACTATTTATTCCTATTTATTTTTATATATTACTATTTATTCATATTTATTACCATTTATTGTTATTTATACATAATTTTTCTTATTTATTATAAATTATTAATAATTAGTCCCAATTATTATTAATTATTACAAATTATCTATTTTTGTTACAAATTATTACTATTTATTCCTATCTACTAATAATTATTTCAAATTATACATATTTATTACAAATTATTCATATTTATTACAAATTATTCTCATTTATTACAAATTACTCCCTTTTATTACAAATTGTTCTTCTTTATTACTAATTATTAATAATTATTCCTAATAATTTCTATTTAGTCATATTTATTACAAATTAGTCCTATATATTAATAATTATTTCTATTTATTACTAATTACCCATATTTATTTCTAATTATTGCTATTTATTACTAATTTTTCATAATTATTATTATTTATTTCAAATTAATTATATTTATTCCTATTTATAATACATTATTATTAATTATTAAAAAAATTTACTTTTTATTCATAATTATCCCTATTTATTCTGATTTATTATTATTTATTCCTAATTATAACTATTTATTCATATTTATTACAATTAATTGATATTTATTCATAATTATTCTTATTTATTGTTAGTAATTTCAATTTATAATTGTTTATTAGTAATTACTGCTAATTATTAGTAAATAACACTAATTATTACACTTTATTAGTATTTTTACAAAAGAAACAACATGCTAGTAAAAATAAATATGAAAAATAAAACTATCCAATTATAATTTATTTTAGTTTTCAGTAATTAACAACTATTAGATAAATTATTAAAAAATAAGAGCAATAGATAAATAACTTAAAATATAACCATTTGTACGCTGAATGGCTTATAAATTGCTCAAATATTAAATTTTAAACGTTGAAATAAATTCAGTGAAATATTAGAGTTCAGAGACGGAGTGGAATTGAGAAAGGTGTGACTTAAAATGGATTGGAGTATATATTGGTTAGATAATTTGTAATGGGAGTATTTGTGATTAGAATTCCTTCAAAAAAAAATTTCGAATGGGTCCGTCAAAAATCTTCACACCACAATTAAATAGGGGAGATGGATAAAAATGTATTTGTGACAGCTGTTTTCGCAAATAACTACCTACCGACAGAATATTTGATACGGGAGAAAAATCTCATCGCAAATAATATTATTTGTAATGGGCCCTGTCAGCAATTATGAAACCCTATTATGAAGCTGATCACAGTTAAAAATGGTAATTTTGACAAAGCCTATAGCAAATACTAAAAACCCCAAAGGGTAATTGCGATGAGATACTCAATACCATCCCATATAACCTTCCCGTGTTTTAGCAGGCAATGCACGACAAACCAATTTCGAGGGTACATGTAATCTCGTCACAAATAATTAACTATTTGAGATGGGATAAGTGTCCTATAAAAAATAGTCCCTTCTGATTGACTATTTTCGATTAGACCCTTCCCTGTTGCAAATTAGCCATTGAAAGTGTTTGAATTTTTAATCTAATTAATAAATCATTCATTTCCACATATATCATTCTTGGATATACATTATGATCTGTTTTCGCATACAACATAAATTAATTCTTAAAAATAACTATTCAAATTGGTTAGAAACATGTATGAGAGAAACCAATGAATATAACTTGAGAGTGTCTGGCCACGTCTGCAGTTATGACTCTTTTTCATGCATCGTGTCAATGTTCAGTTAATTACCACCACACCATTTTGGGGATTATTACCCCTAAGTGTATATTTTCATAAGATCACATCACAATTTTCATATCCATACAGGGATGTATTTAGTATAAAAACCCTCTTCTCAACACATTACTATAATTATTTGATGTCATTCTATACAAAGACTCACCTATAAGGTTCTCCGCTAAGGTTATCTCACCATAAATCTCAAAATAACATCATTAATCTATAAATTTACATAATACAATCCATTTATACAAACTATTGTGACCAGTTGAAATCATTATTTTATTTTATATATTTTACATGATATAAAAATTATATTTCATAAATAGTAATATCATGAGGATATATATTAAATTTATTTGGTTACTAACAACATTGTCTTATTAATTTACAGTATTTCAGATCATTTATCGTTAAAATCACTATATTAGACCATATTCTATATATCAAATTAGTAATAATAATAGACGTAACCTGGGGAATGAAAACACAAGGGGTGAGGTCAAATTCTTAATATGAAATGAAGAATAATTTAATCAAGTATGAGTTCATAAGAATATTTAAAAACTTGAGCATAAGTGAAATAACATATCATCATTGGTGATTCAAATAAATCAAAAGTGATCAAATTGTATATTTTAAAAGAACATAATCCACAACAGAAAAACATGGAAACAAAAAATCAATAACATAGATTAGGATCCTTTATCATAACCCATAAATAATAAGATCATAAGATCATAATAAATAATATGTTCTAATTGTGGGAAAAAACATTATGAAAGGGAAAAAGTATATTTGTGACACAGACCATGAGTTCTCATGCTTATGTGAAACTGTAACGTACTTGAAAATACATATATCATAAGATGAAAACCATTAATGAATTTATTTGAGGGTGATATATTACCCCACATTTCATTTATCCATACCTATTTGTGAAACATAAAAATAATTCCATTTTCACTTAATAAAGAACCCATGAAAATGAAATATATTAAATAAATCATCCAAATGGTATAATAAACAATCATGGACGAAATCATTTCACACAAAAAACATAATCACCCAAAATAGTCACCTAATAACTAAAAAATGGGGGGAAAACATGAAACATTACAATATTGAGATTGTTCATTTGGAGATAAAGATATCTAAATTCTGATATATATATATTTGAAAACATTTGTCATTCCAAATTGTAAAATTCATCGCTATAATTCTCTTCCTAAAATATTCGTTCATGATCAATAAAAAATAAAATAAAATCGTAAATAAAAAATTTTTTTTCTTAAAAATTATGTGGGAAAAAATTAGAGAAAATCATTCAAAATTGATTTTGTAAGAACATTGAATTTCAAAATTAAATTTTAAAAATAAAAAAATGAGGTTGATTATTGATGTTCTATTACTTTACCCATTGTTTTTATAGATATAATTTAACCACATGTATCATAAATATAAAAATTATTATAATATATTTAAAAATCAGTTTAAAATATGTTCTTAGTTGTAATATTCATTAATATCAAGTATCTTTAAGAATCAGATTGATATAATCTATTTTCAATATCATTTGTTAATAATATTGACTGTTTCAATGTAGGTTCATAAAAGTGTTGACGATCTTAATAATTTTAACCAAGGTAATAATTTCAATACCATTTAGGCTACTATAATTTATTTTTCATAAACACATATAGATTTATATATTCATTGTATGGTATTAAAAACTACGGTTTATTGAAAGTAGTGTTAGAGTATATCTATATTTATGTTATTTACCAATATTGATGTGTTAGCTTATAATGAACATTGTATTTGTTTGTTATGTATAAATAACCATATTAGTTAAATATATTTATTACATTCATCATATATAGTAATAAATTATATGCTAATACAATCCTTGATAATTTTATAGAAAAATGAAAAATGAATATTTGTTGAGGGGGTAATCCGCCTATATGAAAATTTCACATTTTCATTTTTCATAATGGAAAAAGGAAAGGTGGTAAATTCTTGTACCATCAATACAATAATAGATCAATGTTATATTGATAGTGAAATTATCATTTTATGATGGTTAAATGGAATTTCAGGAATTGGAAATGGATATAACGAAATAAAAAAGATTGAGAAGAGGTTCTAAAACCATAAATTGATTCTTGATCATATTTTTTGGGAAGGTTAGTAAACCACTTAGGGTTGGTATTTTCAAAATAAAAATGAAACATCCAAATAATATTTCTCTATCTGGTTACTAAGATGGGTCATTACATTAACTTTCGAATCAATCGACGTAGGAAAGTGGATGCCGACTAGTAGTGAGGTAGTATGAAATATAATGGGGAGAAAATAACCTTTATAACATAGTTTCAATATCAGCTGAAATATGATACATATGATGAAATTAATATAGAATAAATCCATGCATAACCGAATAAAAAGAAATATATAAATAAGAAATAAACCTAATAAAAATAATGAATCCTTTCATACAATAATGTATGAAGAACTAAATAGTGAGGTGAATGTCATAGAAGTAATCTAAAAACAACCTCTAATTGAATGAAAAAATAAACATAGTCATGAACCCCATGCATGATCCAATCACTATGATCCAGTCCCATAAAACAAATCAAACAATCAAAAATATTACCTTTCCCCTTGTCGGTATCTATATCCATGATGTCTTGAAATGTACTAAATGGATCTCAGATATTGTGTGTGTATAACTCCATGTGTAGATACGATCAGTTTCAGTAAAATCTAGCATAAATTTATAGTGTACAAAATAGTAACATGATATGGGATTTCATAAAGTAATTAATTCATAGAAACAAATAAATAGTCCAACTGTTGAGATCTTTTTTTACAATAGATTTAATCCTAATATAAATTAGTACAATATGTAATGTCCTTGTCCATGAAATATATTGAAATAACTAAATATAATTCAAGGACCGACTCATAATCCCATTTAAGAAGGATATTAATAAACAAACCATAATTCTCATCCAGGAAGGAACACTATATCAAACATATAATTTCATCTATAAAGTAAAATAATGATAATCCCGTAGTTTTATCTCATAGGAATTCCAAGAACAAACTACAATTTCATCCAAGTGTAATTTCATGTCCATAAGTTAATTTTATTGATGAAAAATTCCATTTCTAACTTTAAATTTAATCAAGGAGTAAGATTATTTTTATGCCACATTTTCCTCTAGTAAGATCTCAATACCCAACACATAATTTCATCATAGGGTAAAAAAATGTCCAACGTAGAATTTCATAAAAAATAATTTAATTATTGAGTAATAAAAGTGGAAAAGACCAAAAATCCATTTATAATACCCAAAAAGTCATTTTTCAGATTTTCTACGCAAATATTTGTTGTTCAATTCATTAATTATCACGTTATAATGCAATTTATTCCATTTACCCATTTCATTCCAATACTGAAATAAATTTTAATTAATAATTTAAACAAATTTACAAATTCTTAAATTTATTATAACTATGTCCATTTAACTTATAATTTATGAATTTTTACCATTTCATATGTCATCATATCCCAATTTATTATTCCATTACACAACTACCAGTTTCAAAAAAAAATTATCTCAACCAATATATTTAAATTTTTCCAAATCTAAACATCATAGTTACATTTTTAATATATTTACCTTCCAATCCATGTTTTACATCCACATTTCAAAACAGTTTACCATTATATAGCAGGACATAACAAATTAAATTTTTTTAGGGGTTCTATGTTTAGTCCATTCATCATCCAACCTAGTTTGAACTACTGGAACTCTCTTTCAGTGGTAGGAATCCCCAGTCTCAATTCCAACAAACCTAACATTGTTGGAGGGAGCTGTATCAGGATTTTATTCACACACAAAAATTGGTTTAGTAATTAATATGGGTAACAATAATAGTGTGAGGAAACAATTATACATATCACGTATACTATAATAAATAAACAGACTACATAGATAGGTTCTACACCACCAAATCAACCAAGGAATAAGAAGACAACCCACGATTAAGAATTGTATCAAAAAGATTGAATATGCTTCTTTGAGGATATAGATTTCCACACACTATAATGGATTACAAGAAAAGGGACTGAAGAGGAAAACTATTTATAATGAAATCAGGAATAACGCATTTGATTCCATTAAATATCGAAGAACAACTCAAGAATATAATATTTATAATTAGAGAAGTGTTTGGTTCACTATAGAACCGAATAAATTTAAAAATCCTAAGGTATGGTTGATATAAAGATTAATTAAGAATATGTGGGGTTTCAGCTTTGAAAAAAACAAATTATTCCCAAATTTTGTTGTCCACACATAACCCGCACAACTTTCCAATGGTCTCCCCTGGCCAGCCAGTGGTGTGAACTAGTAATCCTGAATGGATGGTAGGCCACCTAGGTAGCCAGTGGGTCTCTTGTAGGTGACCCATTATTCCCAAACCCCATTGAAATTACCTTGGGACACACTGAATGGATGGTGGGAATCTTGCAGTAATCCAAAGATACTAAATATCCATTTTATTAACTAGTGTAGTGAATTGAGAAATTGGATTGTTTTTAGTCTTTTATTTTATAATTCATCAGCACTATCCACTAGCATACACCTTTAGTATAACCTCTATTAGCCACCCAACACCTCCAAAAACTCATTTCGAGCCACTCATGGAGATCAAAAACCAATATTATAATATTTCAAAAACATTCAAAAACTTATAAATGAAAAAATTAATATGGACATACCTAGGTATAATAATTGATCTTAGAACCTCCAAAAATATAACAACTCATCTCTACGACAACCCATTTCATTTATACATATTATTTATTGAATTAATACATAAAGGTACACATAAAAAATATAGGAAGGTTCCAAATCCTATTATAATTTATAAATTAAGTACATAGGACATCAACTAGATAAATAGATACAAAATCCTTATTGAGAACATATTTAACATGCTCCTAAAATTCCATCGTTCTTCTAAAACTATTCCGAACAACATGGGGATGTACATAAGAATGGGGTGATAAATAAATCCCAATAAATATATCTATATTATAATATAGTAATGTGTTACATGTGATACAATATTTCTATCATTTTAATATAATAGGGGTGAGAATCCTAACACTAAACAATGATGTATAATATAACATGATAGCGTAAAGAAAACATGGGAATGTAGAAACAAAATTACTAATTTCATAATCATAAGTCATGGATAACATCAAATACAACACAAAATGATATATATAGTCATATAATTGATAATTCTGACTCCATATCCCTATATATAATATCTCATGAGACTAAAGAATTACCCAATTAATTGGAGCACTATATGGGAACACACATTATAATATGAACATGCACAAGTGTGCCACATACAACATTCAAAATAAGGAAATATTTTATCAATTTTTATCACAAGATTATGTTTTTTTGGTTATATACATGTATGAAAAAAACAAAGGAGATATAAGTACATCTAGGTGAATACCCATGACTTGAAATGGGTACAAGTACTCACAAATAAAATGTTTCTCCTAGAAAATCATTGGATAGTTTTGGCATTGAAATGGTAGTACATAATGGTTCATTAGAGGAATTAATGGTGGTAAAAATGGACAATAATATATTTTATATCATAATGTATGTAAGAGGGATGTGTACAAAAATATCCTAGTATGATTATATGGTAAACAAAAGTATAAACATAAAATAGGTGGTTGAATAAAGATTAGAATGATAAGATTTATTTTATTAAGATGGTGTTTCAAAAAGCATGGGAGGAGGTTAATGAGAGATTGAGAGACCCTGAGAGGGATCTATTTATGTAATTGATGAGTTATTTCATAATACAAGGGTATGTAGTAAAGAGTAATGGGTTCTTTTATTAGAATATATATGAAAATATAGATATATTCTTTATTATTCTCAAAACAATGTTTTTAGAAACCATATTTTAAGGTAATTAAAACAACATATGTAACGTGACAATTTTCTCCCAATTGTAGGGACCATTTTATATTGGTTAAAATTCATTATTTTGGCCTTAATAATAATTCCTAATAGATTTTTGGATGTTCAGGGTTGTGCAGGGCTTGTTCAGAGCCCAGATCCCAAAATGTAGATGAAGTAGACTGGGCCCCTTGGTTTATAGAAATTGTGCTGCCCAACCCCCTTGGTTTCTTAACAATGAGTCCTGACGAAACAGGGTATTGGGGGAATCATGATTTCCCTGCAACCATACAACCCTAGGTGCGTATTCGTGAATTATTTCAACCCACTTGGATAGAGCAAATTCATGTAGTTGGCATGTGGTCTGGATAACTGTGTGGCTAAACCATGAAAACCTTCCTATGTTAGTGAAGTTATGATTTTTTAAATTAATGTATATTATTATTACCTCTCAATTCATCCTACATAGTTATAAAATGGACCAAATTCTCCCCCTTCTCGAATATCCTTCTCATTCTCCCCATTAATCTTGAAGTAACTCTCACATATGGTAACCAAATCTATCACATATAGATTCATCAGAAATATTGATGTATTATCTAAAATAATCATTATTATATTTCTAGTTTATCTTCTCATCTACTTCACAATTTTGGTGCAAGACTATTTTTCCTAATTTGAGTGAATTGGAGGATTTAAGTGATAACTCTCATTCAAGATCAAATAAAATGATGGCGCTGGATGAGGGAAGCACAATAGTACTATAGTTGGTTGTCTAGGTTATTTCCAATTTTGGATTGATTTTATAACTTATTAAATTGTTCCACACCCTAGACTATTATAGTGAAACTACAAAATTATTGAATAAATTAATCCAAATTTTTTCACATGTGTATTATGAACCACACTTGTGGTAAATCACCTCCATTATAGATCACCTTGACCTAGAAAACACAATTGGGTTTGTCGAGTCTATTATAGCAATTTTTTATTGCTCTAAGTTTTTAGTCACCAATTATGGTACAGTAAACCTGTGATTAATGAATTGAGGGGTAAATTGAATTAAATCAGTTGGTGAACCATTAGATAGGCCAGACACGACATTCCATAAATGAAATGAGTGAACTAAGTGATTTGGATAACTGATTATGTGTTTACCATATTCCGTATATTTATTTTCAATCTAATGACATGGAAAAATTGTCAAATCATGTGCTAAACTCTTATTTTGTTCAGTGCCATCTCTTTTCTAACAATAGAATATCCTCGACTTATTCTGAGGGTGATACGAGGGGTTTTGACATAAGGACCCCATGGATAGCATCCTCATGCCTATGAAATATGTGATCGAATTGAAAACAGGCTAGGGGAGACCATAGATAAGTTTTGGGAAGGCTCTCCCATCATTTAGATTCAACCATTATAAGTGTAACTCCAGTTCCATTATGGATATCACATGTATATAATTGATGGAGTGATGGTTTCACCATGACATGTGAGAGTCTCGGGACCCTACGTGTGATACCATGGAAAAACTGAAAGGTGAAATCACAATGTTATCATTCCATGACTAACGTTAAAATTGTGATATTATCATGGGTCACCCCTAAGAGACTCATATGGAATTTGTAAAACATAGTTCCCTAGAGTGATACATGGGGTCCCACCCAAACCACATTGGATAGGCTCCTTATGAAATATATAAATTCAATGGATTGTTTTAATAAGAAATTAACATTATAAATAAGGAATTTAGGGACATATCTACCAATAAAAATTTCAATATTGGGTATAGTCCATATTTTTTAATTATTACACTCAAAATAATTGTCTATGATCTATTAGTTTAGATACATCAACATATATTGGAGTAGGTTGAGATTGATGGGTATCGCAAGTAGAACCCAATCCATTGTAATCATTTATTTATTATTCCAACATTGAATTTTATTATTCCGTGACATTATTAATTTATATTTAATTGATCAAGAAACCATTTGTGGTGGACTACTAGGATTACATATCACACTCTTCTTTGTAAACCTTTGGTACCAATGAATATTCATGAATGAACATATTGAATATGGGAAGTGAAATGCTTTTAATGACTAATTTATAGATCAATTATGTATATTGGGGGATAGATGAAAGCTCCTATGATAGTGATCCTAGTATTAGTGGCATTTTTGACTGATTATATTTTGATAGCATGTGGTAGATTCCTCTATCCCATGTTATCCTGAATCTTTAAATTTTTATAGAAGATTGAGCATCATAATAATTTTATATTAGTTTATTATTAATTTTCCAATTATTTAATATTTATCATTAATCGTTATTTAATGTTTTCCCCCCACTATCTATATGTTGATTTGACTTATGCTACAGTGGGTTACTTTACCTATTATATAGTGTCTACTTCTGTAGTTCTTTATTTTCCCTACATATATCAATGCACTACACTCTGAAATAAAATTGAATAGAATCCCACAGACATATCCTAGGAAGACTCTGAATTTTGGTTGCCTATTAAATTTTGGGAGGCAATCATATGGTCTTGTGGCCACTATCATGGGGCACTACTAACTATAATCTAGGGCATCATACAACAATGTTTAATCTGAGCCCTTTTTTATTTTCCATACAGCTTGTGTATTTGATAAGAGAATAGGTCTAGTGGAAGTTAGAAATGAACTAATGGTTGGAGTAGCTAACCCATATAGGGGACTATCCCAAATTACCTAGGATGTGTTGATGTTGTTACTTCTTGTGTTGTTATAGTTTTATAGACATAAAAATTGGGTGAAGAACCTATTTTTTTCTTTTTTTCATTTTTATATTTTTATGGGTATTTTTTCTACACTATAAAGATGTTATCCCGACTAATAATTATCATTCATCATCCAAGCAACCTGGGGACTAAATATCCTTGTATTATGCCATGACATATCAACTTATCTTGATGTGTTTCCTATATTGTGTGTGCTTATTGTGGTGCCTTATTTGATATTTAATGTAGTGATTTGAATATCATATCTGGATATCTGATAATATTCCACTCAGGACTAAGAAGAAAATACTGACACTTAATGTTTCTACCTTAGACTAATATTGTTTTCTTATATAGGTTAAAACAGAAACCATCGGTATATGGTTATTGAACATTGAGCCATGTACCATTGGTCACATGGGGTGGAATGTGTAATGGTTATGATTATGTGGTCACCAAATTTCAATTGTTAATATATATGGGCCCATAAAAATTATAAATTTGATCCATATAATTATACCATTTAACTACATATAAATACACAATATAATGTGTTATCAAAATGAAAATAATCATTTAAATGAAATTTTCATCATATAATGAGATATGATTGCTTGACCCAGACCTGATCTCATTAGTGGGTAGTTGGCCAGGTCCCCTATGATCATTTGATGACCTTTTATAATGTCCTAGACCTGGATTCTTGAGAAGGTTAAGGGTTGTTTTATGTTTTTATGTGGTCTTTATTCATATCTTTTCTTTATCTCTTTTTTATATATATTTAGCCAAATGTGAGTTATAGACTTGAAAAATGTTGACTTATGCCTCCGTGGTGATATATTGATTGAAATTAGTAATGTTGTGTTGAGAAAAATCCAGAGTTAGTGGGAAATTATCCCCCTATGATAACACATATATTTCCACTTGAGGATCGTTCTACAGATCCCCCACTAGTCATTGATGCCTACTTATATGATATATTCTTCTAGTTAATGAAGTCAATATTGGGTGCTCCCTAACATGCTGCTACTATGGAAATTCTAACTCGGGCATTCTAGAAGAGTAATCATCCCACCTTCTCAGGGGATAGAGGTCTGTAGGCTGATGGGTCGTCTGTAGAGGCCATCATGTCCATCTTTGGACATATGGACATGCCTCCAGAGTAACGGGTCAAAATCATGAACAACATTCTTTGTGAATCTTCTAAGAGTTGGTGGGATTTCCAAACACAGGATTTTCGACATCAGGGTGTGGTCTATGAGGAAATCTATAAAACCTTTTTAGATTAATTCTTCCTATATACCTTAATAAATTATTCCGGTCAATAATTCGTCGACCTTTCAAAAAGAGGCATGTTGTTGATGGAATATTATACACTCTTCACTGAATTTTAAAGAATGACACATACCTTGTTTTATGAAGAGATGATGACTATTAGAATATTTTAATATGATATTTCATACAACATTTGATTATGGGTAAGCATATATATTCTGACCATTTTATTGAAATAGTGAATCGAACCCTCATCATTGAGTAGAACCCGAGGGAATCTGGTGACATGAACCAATGAAGTTTAGCTTATAGGTAGGGATGTGATTTATGCGTAGGAAGGAAACATCATTTTGAGGGTACAAGTGGGCGTAGTACCTGAAATGTGGAACACACACAAAACTATGTGGTGTGTCATTCGGGTGTTAGGATAGCCCATAAATCCCTAATATGTGAGAAACCAGATCAAGTGTTAGGATTGAGGCAGGATGAATAACCCAAAACGTTTTTAATGACCTTTTATTCATTTTCCCAGTGAATGATGTTTTGTGCAAGAAAAACATTTATGTACAGGATCAACAAATACATTTTAGGTTAAATGTTAGTCTTCTATAGGTCATCTAGTCTGAGATCCTCGTCATGTATAAGGTAACCATGTCTCATTGATTTACTGTCAGCAAAGTGTACCTAATCATGTTATTCAGGAAGTATCTCAGGGCCACAGTTCAGGACACATATATATAGTGAAACCTGTTATAAAGAATAATATTCTATGAACATATACATTTATATTTAATATTTTATTAGCCTCCACTTTAGTAACTCCTTCTTTCATATAGATGAATCATACTATTTTCAATCTACTATAACTATAGTATGTCTGGGTTTAGTAATAGAGTACTCCAGCGTTGTATTGAATTTGGACACCCCATTTGAGTTTGATCTAAGGGTATACACCAGTGCATGGAGTTCCCCACTGAGATTAATGAATACCATTTCCTATAGATATTCACCATCCTTGAGATTTACAACTTCGACATCATTCATGGTATGGACTGGATTGTTCCTTATTGAGCGTATCTGGATTTCCCTCTATATTGGTTGTCATTAACAACACTCGAGGTTATTACGTATATTCATAAAGGTGAATGGTCTATCTTGGAATGTAGAGTTTGGACTAAGTGTACATAGCTAAGAGGAGTGACATCCCAGATGGTGAGTCACTTTAGGTGTGATTAGGGAATGCAGCATGTGGAATTCCATCCAGCTGTGGACCATTTCAAGGTCATATTTCGTAATGATTTATCTGAATTACATCCTGAGTGAAATTTTTATTTCACCATTGATATAGTTTTAGGTTTTTCATCAATGTATATTCTTCAATATAGTATGGCACTTACAAATCTCCTAGGGCTCAAGAAACATCTCATGTATCTAGATGAAATTACTTTAATCTAACCTAGAACATCTAATCGGAGATCAGCAATCCAATGATTCAAGAAGTCAGATAATACCTTAAATTTATGAAAGTATTACGACTAATTGACTAGATTAAAAAGATAAACTAGTATCCACTACCTCATATAGAATACCTCTTCTACTAGATCCAATGAGCGACCATTTTCTCCAATATCGAATTGAGGTTAGGCAACTATAAGTAGTGTGTGAGGGATTATGACATACCATACTCTATGTTTCAGCATATGTATGGATTTTACGAGTATGTGGTTATGTTTTTCATCGGAGAAACAAGCTTTCAGTCTTCACATATCTAAATAATCTGGTTTTCCACTCGTATATAGATTCCTTTATAGTGGCATTCATATAAGAAATCATGGTGTATTCGCACATTAGGAATGAACATTATTTCCATATTGATAGTTTTATGAGTAAACTGATATAGTACCATCTATATGTGAATACATTGACACAGAGATGGTGATAACTATGGTTTCCTGAGATCTACCCAATAATTTGTTTGATATATCTATTTTACAGGTGTTGGATGGATATTATAGCTGATTAATATATGATTTATCATTATTGGAATCACCGCCTACATGATTGATAATGAAGGGTGTGAAATTTGGTTGGAATAGAGCCTATGAGACAACATTTTAAGATTTAAAAAGGAGATGGAATTAAGTATCTATCCTAATTTGTAATGAGCTACGAAGAATGTAAAATATTTACTATGATGCTTTAGGGATCAGTCTAGGGTTTGTTCTAATTCTATTTGATCGAGTTATATTGTATGTTCCCTGATAGCTAAGGACTCAAGCAAGAAATTACCATATGTATGACCTCGATCTAGAAGACATGGTTAATGATCTATGTTATCGGATGAAATGCCTATTGGGTGATTGTATATTTTTTTACATAGAACAAAATGTATCAAACATATATCCATGAAACGAGACATGAATCTAATAAAAAACACGTGGAAAGAGTACCTGAAGTCCTTTGATATTGATAATTCTTATACAACTGAAAAATTAAATGTCATAACCGATTACATGACATAGAAAATTCAAAAATAAGCCATTAAGGATGCCATCATTGACTGAAATATGTTATTAATTATTTAGAAGTTGCATTTGGATGTCCTGAAACTGCATTCTCAACCTCTTTTATAAAATATGTTAGTTACATCATCCCTTATAAGGTGGTTTGAGATGAATCATTTATCAGATTTTGAGGGATGAATCATGAGGGAGTTCTCCATAAGTGAAAATCCACCCCATATTGAGTAGTTTATGGGAGTGAGAGTCTACTCTACTATAAGAGTGTCTGTGTGCCTTCTAACATGCACGGATAGTTGATGTGGGAATATAATCACATGCATTCGGGAATTCATCCCATGTTTTTAAAGATGTATTGAGACAATTTCATTAAATATTGTTGTCTATGTATGGAGAGGAATATTTTGGGGTTCACCTCTCAGAGCAGAACCTATCAATAGTTTATGGAAGAGAAACAATGTCCTGATGGAATTCTATAGTAACTATCCATTCTTGAGAAGTCATGGAACAAAATCTCCAGGGATTTCATGATGGGTTTTCCGATATACCCTAAAGTACTTGATGCATTATAGGTTATCATCTACTGGTTGACCAAGGGCACACACATCCTAATAATCCGAGAGTACTTCTATATTGATTAGCTTAAGAGGATAATTTTCGGGAGATATTGTTCCATTATTATGTTCCCCATTTTATCATATCCCACTTAGATTTCCAGTTCACCTCATGGTTCAATAAAGGGTTATAGATGGTAATGAGTTCACAAGTGTTATTGAAAATATCATGTAACTCTCAGACCGATGGGTTTTCCGAGTAGGCAATACTTGTGTTATGGGATATGATTTGGGAATTTATCTTTGATTTTGGAGGTTCATTGGAAATACTAATCCCAATTTTTGTGTTTTCCAATAGAAAAAAATTTCATGAATTACATTAATGGATACACATGAGGCCCTTTATTGTAGGACAATTTAATCACATATGTTCTAGTTATGGGAAGGTGAGGTAGTCCGACTTAGCCCTCATGTCATTTAGGGGACTTCTAAGAATGAAAAATTAATTTAGATGTTTATTTATATAGCTAAATATATGTATAAATCATGTACCAGACAATGTTATAGTCCACTATATTTTCAGGTGGGACATCAGGTCCGTCTATGAGTGTCACCTATATAAAGGAATGGTCAAATTTAGAGACAATGAATGTTATCACCTCAATATGTTGGGTTTTTGGAGATAGTAGAGAGAGTAGGGCCTGTAACCAATCAATTGTAGCTGAAATAGAGGTAACACTCTATACATGACTTCTTCCACATATATCATCCTTTATAGTATCATACATTTTCATGCCATTCATTTGTCCTAGAGGATACTGATATGGAGGAAGATGTGTCCTTTTAGAATCATCCATTATGTATTATTGGTCGAAGCATAAAATATATTTGAGGTAACACAATTATAATATAATTAGTGAATTAATAGAACATATTCATACATTATGTGACCAATAAGGACTCATATGTACATGAATAGTGGCTCAAACTTTACCCAGATTACATTCTACCACCATCTGATGGGAATCTCAGGGACTAGTTTCCAAGAAGAGAAGTGGAAGTAATTTCAATGTTTTTCTCAAATAAATCAACAATTTTATCTCATATAAATTGATATTTTTTCTATAATAATAATTTCTAATTTATTCAAAGAAGTATATGTGGTTTTTGGATATTGTTTGGTGCTCAGATCCCTAAATTATGAACAAGAAAATTTGGATGCACATTTAGTATAAACATTGCATCCCACCCTGCAATATTTCTATAACCCTATTAATTTGGGTTGTTTGGTAATAGGGGATGCATGGGTTTTCAATAATTGTGGGACCACAGGAGAATTACCATTCATTATTACATACCTATTGGTATTATTATGTTCTCACAATTGTCTCACAATATTCCCAAATGTGCGCCCCTTCTTGTATGCATAAAATGTTAGCTATAACCTTAATAACTTTATTCATTACCCTTATCTTCTTCCTCTCTTATTATCCAATAGAGTATATATACTCCATTATCTTATATATTTATCCTAATATCATTTGGATTTTAGATAAGTCATCCACTCAATAGGTTTTAATGTAACTCCTCCATATGACAAAAAATTGATCACCCTCAGATCCATAAGAAACACTGAGTTATTCTCTACAATCCTCTTGCTTATATTTCTAATAACTCAATTTCTTTATTTAGATATTTATGTGAAAACAAATTTATCTTATTTTATGATCATTTATCAATTTCTATAATTACTCTCATTTTATCTTGAATCAATGGTTGGCACTGGTCATGGGAAATACTATGGGACTGAGGTAGGAGTTCTATGTTCCTTTCCCTTATTTGATTGATTTTATAACATTAATCATTGGGAAAAACACTATACAATTTATGATTCACCATCAAATAATTAAATAAATAACTCAAAGTGGCTTCAAATGTGTATTATGAACCTAGATTGTAGAGAATCACCTCTGTGGAAAATACCATTGACCTAAGCAACCCCTTTTTTTATGCCGAGTCTGTAATAGCCATTTCCCACTTCACAAATTTTATAGCAACCATTAATTATGAACTATCCCTATGGTTAGTTCCATGAGTTATAAATTGAATTGAATTTAGTTATGAACCTTGAGTTAGGCCCTACAACTCGTTCCATAAATGAAATAGAATAACTAATTGAATTGGTTAATCTCTTATGAAATACCCCTATACCAAAAATGGATTGTTAATTTAATGACATGGTAAAGTTGTTAAATAATTTGGTAAATTGTTAAATTATTAAATGGGACATTTATTTTATACAATAAATATCTAACTTTATTACAATGGTGATGTTGTGGATTATGAAACATGGACCCCTTTGATGGGTCCATGTGCCTTAACAAGAATGTAATGAGTTCTAAATGCACATGGGCAACAACAGATATGTATGGGATGAGGTAATTGTTAATTTTCTTTTTAATCCATTAGAAGAGTGACATGAGTTCCTTAGGAGAATACATGGAAGGACTCGGAAGATTGATGGTGGCACCATAAAATGAGTGAGACTCGGTCCATAATGTGTGAAATGGAGACAATCTCTGAGGATAGATTTGGATTTTAACTCAATATATCAAAAGTGAAACTGAAGAATTATTTCAGGGGTATCATTGAATGACCTCCTATATAAATGGCTAGACATATTACTTTTTATCGATACTTGGGTTTCCTCATTGAGTTCCTTGGATTGGATGTTGGCACAACTTCATATATCCCAAGGAAGGTAATAAAAAAAACATTATAAATGAGACATTTAGGGAATTGTCCTCCAATATAACTCACAAAATTGGGGCTAGTAAATATTTTTGAATTATTACTCTCACCACACATGTACCTAATCTCTTGGGTGAGACAAAGAATATTAGGAAGATGCTGGTAGAGTTGGATGGGTTTCCAGAGTGGAACCCATCCTAATGTATTTATTTATTTTTAATTCCATCATTGCATTTTCTAATTCTGGCACACTGTTCATTTAAATTTCATGAAACAATATTATCTAGCCACTCATGGTGGTGACCACTAGAATTATATCTCACACCCTACATGGTCGACCATAGGTAAAAAAGTGACTTCATTGAATTATGTGTACAAAAAATGGAAGAGGCGCACTTCTGATTCTTGATTTACAATGTAACTCCCCAATATAGTTTCAAATGTTTTTTTCAAATTAATTTAATTTTTTTATATTTTTCATTTCACACAACACTTAATATATATTTTTATGTATGAAAGAACAATGTTTGGGTTACATTATATAAAACACCATGTAAATTTGAACTACACACAATACTTAAATTAATGTTTGGTACACAAAAAATAAATTTTGGATTATGTTACAATGAATATCAATTTCCTTCAATAGATGGAATTACACACAAGGCCTTGTTTCACCAAGCTACAATATACTATTAATATTGTTATTAAAATATAATTATAGTAACCACAAAGCTATTGGAGTGGATGTTATGAATAAGATTAATGAAATTGTGAAAATATATTTTATATAAGAAAATAAAATCAATCCTTTTTTATCAATTATTTTTAATTCAATATAAAAACTATTCAAAAATAAAGATATCACATTTCTAATGAAACTATTTTTCAATATTAAAACATAATTTTTTCTCAATAAATTAATCTAAAATATTTTGATGAATATTTTCAATAATATTTATAAATAATATATTAAATCAATTTTTTATACTCATCCAATAGATTTTATAGGTATAAGATAAGAATATAACCAATTTCATGAATAAAAAGATGTATTTTTCTAAAAGATAATTTTATCGCCATTTAATGGAGTACACATTTTACATCTAAATTACGAGACTTTTCTTATTTTATTTTTCAAAATATAATTAATTTATGAAATATTAATATAAAGAGTTACTTTGGGTGGAATGTTTTAATTTTTTTGAGGTGTTTCATTTTTTAGGAATAAAAAAATACTGAATTTTAATTCAAATATTGTTTTTTCAAATAATTTTTTTATATACCAAAATTAAATAATAATTTTATTAAAAGTATAATTATATAAATTTTACACAAATTAATAAAATTTGGTTTATTATAACAAATTTTACATTGAAATCATGTTGTTGGACTTATTTTCTTTAAAAATCCCTTTCATGAACAGTCTACAAGATTATTACTTGATTACATTTTGTGAATTTCGTTTTTAAAATATTTGATAAAGGGATAGAATATTTTTAATCAAAATGATTTATAATGTATATTAAGACCCACCTAGTTAGTGACCAAATATATTAGTGAAATTAATTATAATTAAATACAGTGGTTATGGAAAAAAATTATTTTACTTAGTGGGTAAACATTAACATAATGGGAAAACACCCTTGAAACTTGTCAAAAACCCATTTTATATAAATATTTCGACCATTTTTCTATATATTATCGAAAACATAAAACTATTTTTGGATGATGATGTATGTGAGACTTCTCAATAGTGTTTATCTTTTCCTATTTACCAAAATACCACTCCTCTTATGCAATAAAGGTAAAATCACCCACTCACATCCTCACCCCACTCAATCAGTTTTTTATTGTACAAAAACTGTCTAAATAAGTATTTAACATCCATTCTCACAACATAGAAGTCTAAACATTTTCATTATTCTAACAAAATTATATGTTTGGGAAAAATAATAAGAATTACCCAAAAAGATGTAACATCTTTCCAAAATCTCTTTTGTTTTATTCTCATTCTCCACCCCATAAATTATTCTAACTAAATTCATATATAATAAAAAATTATCCTAAATTTATAAATATTTTTTTATTAGATTTATTTGACCTATGATGACACACACCTCCATAAAATGGATAACGAACTTACCATTCATGTGTATGGAGGACTATCACCTTGCGGAACAATGTTGTTCATTTTAACTTTACAACCTCAAATGGTTTGGAATTTTTATATACATAGTTGTTTTATATGATAGATAATATATTTATGATTTAATTATTCTTAATTAATTATAATATAAAACATACCTTCATGGTTTCCATTATGTGTAAATATTATAAATTCATTTGTGGAGGTGTGGACTACCACCTACTCAAAGCGATGTTATAGGTTCACAAATTACATGGCGTTTATTAAGGGCGATTTTAGTAAAATTATATGATATATATTAAATAATAATGGTAATTTAATGATAATATATATATAAACACATATATGTAATTTAAAATATTTCTTACAATACGAAAATAAAATAGAAACAACATTCATGCATATGCACATACTACCATCTCTATGAATGATGTAATCCATTTCCTATTTCTATATTTTATATATTTTTATAAATAATTATATACGGAAAATATTTTATATTAACATAATTTTTTACATTCCTGAAATATATAAATTATAATCTAATCAAGAGGATCAAGAATAATAAGTAAAATCAGATACAAAAAACAACGCTAATATTACCAGAAATGTAACATTAACATGATATTGTCAACAAAATGGAAATATAAAGTCATAATAAAATAACATATTGAATGATATATGAGGATATAGTTATATTTTTGATGTATAATAAAATTATTATTATTATAAGTGTTTTTTGAATGTGAACATATAATAGAAAGACTCGTGGAAAGAGATTTCTCATCTCACTTATATTTTTCGGAGTTTTATGGATTATTCACCACTCATTTCTTTTGTGTGGTGTATATAATGCACATGAATATATTATATTATTATTATTATAAATCTTATGGGTATATAAATATCCATTTTATTACTTTTATTTCATGGGTGTTATAGTTCAATGGTTACAAAATCATTAAATTAGATTTCTTTTTCATAATTGTCTTATTTGAAAGACATGCCCTGTTATGCACCTATATTATTCAACGAGTTGTATAAACTACCCTTCTACATTTAATATCGTTATGATAGTTATTTTAATTATATTTAATTGTTCATTTAAATTTTTTATTTCATTGGTACTATGACTCAAATTTACTATAGCAGTAAATGTTTATTTCTAGAATCTCATCATTTATGGGGGGTTTCTTGAATATCCATACATTGATGAATTATAATGACTTTTCCCCAAGAAATTTAATTATTTATATACTATTTGGTTTTGTGATGTTATATTCATTTAATGGTACTATTGTTTCACTATATAGTCCTAATGATAATTAAGAATTTTTTTTAAGAAAATATGACTTTTCTATCCGAATTTTTTTTTCTAAAAAATTTTTTCAAAAATTATTTTCAAATATTAATACTATTAAACTATGATATTTAAAATAAATTGTTAAACATGTTTTAACTTTTAAAATTTTGATTTCAAAATATAATCTTTTGTCATTTTCCAATCTATTTGCCTTGGAAAACATTTTACATCAAAGAAGGAATGTTCTTCATGTATGGATTTACCACTCTTCATTAACATGAACCATTATTTGAATGTAGACCAGGTTATTTTTAAAATACATTTTTTCTAAAAAATTTTGAGATTAGTTGTTTCGGTGTGATTTTCATGGAAATGTGTTTTTAGATTTTTATATATTATAATGCATATAAAATGGTTTTTGTGGTTTTTTTATATGTTTCCATGTTAATTTTTTAAGAATATTTTTTTTTAATTATTTATTTTTAAAAATGTTTTTTCAAAAAATAAATATTTTTCCCTCAAGAAGAAATTTAAATTATTTTCTATGATTCATTTATCTATTTCTATTTTGTTTCAAATAAAAAGAGTTTGAAAATTTTATGTTTCGAAATGTTATTTTTGTAGAAAATTTATGTGTCCATTGATCATTCAGAATATTTCTCTCAACAAGAGGATATACAGTGATACAATTTATGATTTAATAAGGATCATATACAAGGACACCATTATTATTTATTTTATTGGTTTATAATTAAGATTACAAGTTTTTTATGAAACCACTTCCTCTTCCACAGATTATAATATAATAAAATAATTATGGAGACCACTACCTTTAAATGGTTATTATATAAAATAATTATTATGGAACATCTCTAATTTCTATAGGATATGATATTATTAATATTTCATAATACCAATTTCACTTCCTCGGTTATAATATGATTTTTATAAAACCAATATCTTGTTTCTATTTCATGATAAGATTAATGTTTTATTATCTTATGGAATATGTATTAATGATTTCATTATGTTATTTGTGGGATATATATCTTCCTCTAATTCCTTGGGTAACAAATTTTAAATCTAATTAGTTATACATGGATATAAGGAGGTGTGACCCCAGTTCAGTAATACGAGTTCAGAATGGGATTTGAACCCAATATTGTAATACGGGGATAGAACATAGAGAGAACTCAGTTCAGTAATACAGAGCTATATGGGGAGGTAAACTAGGTTCAGTAACATAGGGATGTGATAGGGAGTGACCCTAGTTTAGTAATGTTTTTTCTACGAATATGGTCTTGGGAGGGAACCTCTAATACTAATTTGGTTTTGGGTGTGAACCCACTCCACTAATGTGTCCTTATAAATAAACATTGAAAACTATATAAATAATTTTATATAATTATGCGTATTCCACAATCACAAGTATTATGCATATGTTATGATATCTTGTATTATTATATTTATTTACTTATGATTCATGTGTTATAAACTACAAATATATATTCCAGGTCTCTTGATTATGATCTTTAATATATAGTGTATGAACTTATATTGTTAATATCATGTTATCATACCCTTATACTCATGTTATGCTGACATATCACCCATTTTTAACCATATTGAGCATATAAGATCACCACTTTCTTATGTTTCATTTCCCCCGATTGTGAAGAAAGGTATTAAGTATGAGTAATATAAGGGATGATATTTAAGGATGATATTGAATATATTTCAGCAATTCCGAATATTATGTTTCCCTCTTTAAAATTACAATAAGATATTAATTTGGTGCATATTTTTTTGTAATTTTCCCATAATTCATCTCAAATTTATTATTATTCATGTTTGTGAAGCCTGAGTCGCAATATTTTGTATCGAAGGAAAGGTTTAGTCTCCCTTTGTAAAATAGGATGAGAAACATTTATTGGGATCCCTATGGATTTTTTAAACATATTTCAATGGATTTGTCTATGGATATGCCTAAGGTGTCATATATTTGAGTACATGTTTCATGATTTAGGAATCATGTAACAATTTTTTTAAGATTAGTTGGTCTTCTTCTATGATAAAATTTTCTCACAGTATTCTTTATAAACATTTTTAATAGAGATTATAATATGTGACATTGTTAAAATTTAATTTTTCATTTGTGGAAAGTATGGGAATTATAAAAATTTATGTACTAATTGGAAATATCATTTACAGAATCAAGAAGAAGGTACAAGTATTTGTTATACTACTGATGATAAAGATACCATAATCAAAATTTTAAGGGTTAAGGAAAGTTCTGAAAATATTAGTTACATTAAACAAAGGAATCATAATTAGATTGTGGGTGAGGATACTTAAGACATGGTTCATATTTCATATTATAGGAAAATGGGTATAAAAGATTTAGATGATAAATCCGGAGTATTGGTGTTAGAATAAAGTTGTATGATTTAAGTGTGTATGTTTTGGAATTAAAATACTATGTTATAAGAATCCCCAAATAAATAAAAAAATTTAGTATAACTTTTTTCATTAAAATTGAAATAGATATGTTGAATGTTGTTGAAAAAATTGGAAGGTGATTTAATGAAAATGTTATATTAATGGAAATAAAATATAAATGGAACGATAAACCATAATATATTCCTAATGTTGAGATAAGGATGTTTTATTAATGATATGTTTGTTATGAATAATTAAATTAGACGGTACAAATTAACTATGAACTAATTACTGATTTTTCTAACTTTTTTATGCTATCATGGATTTATAGGAAAATAACCAATAAACCAGGGAATAAAGAATCATAAATTGTTTCAATAATGATATATGGTAATTAATGTAATTAACAATAATTAATAGAATACATGATGATATTACTCATATGTTCAGAATGTAAAACCTAATAGCTAATTTATGATATATGGGAATGAATGGTAAAATGATTTAGTGACCCTATTTGTAAATTTTTGGACTCTCATATTTCTGAAGAGTTATAAGGTTTACCATTCATGGAATGGTATGCGATAAACATATGATGAGGGTTTAGAGATTAATATATTATCCTTATATATAAGGATTTATGTAAATTTAATAACTTATGATACCAATTTTTGTGATAAAGATAGATCAGATGACATATCATTCTAGTAATCAATCTCCTAAATCATATGGAATGAAAATGTTACATTCTCTTGATAAAAAAAGATAGGAAGTTTAAATAGATCAAGTCATAATAAAAGGTGAGACTATGCTGAATTCATGAAAATATATCTCCTTGTGAAGATTCATAAACCTTAGTAAAATTTTCATGAAATATAAATTTTCCCGTTATTATCATTTTTATTGTATAAATTATCTTTTTCAATCCTCATTGGGTCATGTATTTTTGATCAATAACTCTCTCTTATCCATTTTGTCTATCACACTCTAGCCAATTGTGATAGTTATATTTTTATTCAATGTCAATGTTTTCAATTTCCACTTATTATATCATATATTGAACCCTAATTATGTGTTACCATAGGTAACCTTTATGTTTTTACAATTTATTTCTAAATATATGTTTTACCAATAAATTTTATGAGATGTGTTTTTATAAAAGAAACATTCCCATACTAAACATTTTATATCCCAGAAAAATTTTGAAGGAGAAATTCCTTTTAATGGGGGGAATAATGTTACGCCCCAAGATTCTGTGAAATATATTTTTTCAAATTATTTTAATCTTTTTTATATTTCTCATTTCAAATAATACTAAATATATATTTTGAGATATGAAATCACAATGTTTGGCTTAAATTATACAAAAAACATATTAATATTTCACAACACACAACACATATATTATCATTCAGTATATGAAACACAATTCTTGGCTTTTTTACACACAATACCGAGTCCCTTTGATTTCCTTCATTACACTCTAGCCTGAGTTTCACCAAACCATGATGAAATATTTATATTGTGACTAAATTATTATTATAGTTACGACATAGATGTTCGAATGGATATTACGAATAATAGTAAAAAAATTGTGAAAATATTATTTAAACATTAAAATAAAATGAATTCAGTGGTTCTAAATTAGTTAAAAATAAATGTAAGCACTATTTGGAAATAAATAAATCACATTTCTTAGAAAACAATTTTTCTATATAAAAATTAAATTTTATCTTAATAAATTAAAAGAACCACATTATTTGTGTGTTTTCAAAAAAGATATGAATATTATTATTCTATCAAAAAATTTGATTCTCATCCAATAGACATTATATGTATAATATAATAATTAATCCAATTTTATGAATAATAATTTTATTTTCTCTCTAAAAAGAATATTTACAACCTTTTAATGGATAGTCCATTTTAAATATAAATATTGAAACATTTAAAATTTTTATTTAAGAAAATAAATATAATTTTTTATTTTCTGTAATATTAAAATTCAATTTGGGGTTTTTTAATATTTTTTAGTGAAGTTTCATTTTTTTGATTAATAGTGAAAAATAATAAATATTAATTCAAAATTGTGTATAATCTAATTTATTTATATAGTAAGAAAATATGTATATTTTTAAATTATAATTATTTCAATTATACATAAAATTAATCCAATTTAGCTATTTAAAAGAAATTTTATATTTAAATTTGATATAAAATCATTTTAAACTTTTGGACATCTTCTCTTTAAAAACATTCTTAAATGAGACATTTATGATATAAATTTAAAAAAAATATTGGAACCTCTATGTTTAGAATATGAAAAAATGGATTCCATTACTCCAATCAGGTAAATTTATTATATCTGGTAATAATAACATTGTTTGGAAAAAAATTGTTACTGTAATTAAGATTAATTAGAGCGATTGCCATAAAACTAGTTTAAATAGTGATAAAACACAAACTTAAGGGGACAAATACCCTACAAAATGTCAAAAATCCCGTTTCCGGACATATTTGGAACATATCCATGCATTTCTAGAAAATGTAAAATTAATGGATGCACATTATTAAAGGTATACCTCTTAGAAATGATTATATTTTTATTTTTATAATAATTTAACTCCTTCACTATAAAAGGGAACTCACCCCCCTCAATCCCCCACACATATAAAGAAACGTCGGATCATCCAACCCCTACCCAAATAAGATTAAAAAATTCATAATACCAATATATAATCCTCACCATGTGAAAAAACCATCCATGTTAGTCATTTGGTGAAAACCCAAAAAAATTACCCAAAAAAGAGGTAATATCTTTCCATAAGCTCTTTAATTTTATTTGTTAAGTCAATAAGGTTTTAATTATGAAGTTTCCTTTCCATCATACTTGAGGGAGATTGTTGACTCAATAAGGATTCCTTATGACTTTACTATTCATTCTTGTTTTGAAAATCACAAACACCTTATCTTAAGGAAAATTTCCATCCTCATGTAAATTTATCTTTACCATGTTTTTCATTGTTCATTAACATGTCTAAAAGTAAAATTAGGTTTCATATCTAAATCCTCGGAATCATATATATTTAGATAAAGAGAATTCTGTTTTTTACAATCCGAATTAAGGTTCCTAGTTCTCTGAATTCAGAATCTGAAACTCTTCTGAGTTATGACTCCGTGTTCTCTGAATTCCAACTCCGAACTCTTCGAAGATCTGAATCCGAGTTCTCTGAATTCAGACTCTGACCTCTTCTTATATCTGACTCCATGCAATCTGAATTCAGACTCCGAACTCTTCTGTGTTTCGACACTGAGTTCACTGAATTCAGACATCAAATTTTGTATGTTCTGACTCCGAATTGTCATGAACTCTGACTCCATACTTTCTAAATCCAGATTCTGAATTTCCTTGAAATTCCTACACTGGAATTCTATATAGTTCAAGATCTGAATTCCCTATAAAACAGAATCCAAATATACTTGTATTATAGATAGTGATTTTTTTTGTTAGACTCCGAACTTCTATTTTCTTGCATTCTGAATTTTTTATTACAGATATGAAACCATATTTTTTATTACAATTATTTTTGTTATAAAACAATGTCGATCTTTCAGTTACTAACTAACCATTGTTTGAGTGACACTAGTACATGTACCTATGAAACTCAAGGACCAAAATATGATCATTGGAGGAGGGAGCCGACCATTGGAGTTGTTCCTATAAATAGGAGATCATTTGAACGAGCTCAGAACTTTTCAAAACATTATTTTTGAAAACGTTGCGTATATTCTGTTGAAGTGATTTCTAGAGATAGTCTCTTATAAACTCTCAGGCTTCATGAAGAACATTTGAACAACTTGTTCAAACTTTTCTTCGTGCAGATTTGATTTGTGTAGAGGTGCGATTTCATAGAAATCAGAGACATTGGGTTGTCAAGTCAGAGGATCCGATTTCCTTACTAGTCGAGGGCTTGCATGGATAGCAAGACAAACACCAATCATCGGATTGAGGGCTTTCCTGCGTTTGGGTAAGACATACTTTTTTGAAAGTATAAATCAAGGATCCTTTTATACAGGGTTGCTGGATACCCTTCTCATTATGTTAAAATAGTTACTACTTGTTTCTTGTAGTGTTTCAGTTTTGTTATCCACTGTAATTTTGAATGTTAAGGAAATTATAATTATCATATAATTCTATAATCATTTACTTTGATTATATATGATTCCATACTCTTTATGGTAGAATAATAGTTGTTGTAAAATTTTGTTAAGTTTCATTTATGGAATCACTTTTCCGGAATCAAGAAAGTTATTAGAATTTAGAGGTGTTGTGAATTTTGTTTATGGAAAATTTACATACGGATTTTTAATGTATTCAATTCACCCCCCTCTTGTATATTGAGTATATGCATCATAGTTTGATACTAAAATTAGTATCATATCTTTCTTTCTATCGATCCAACAATTGGTATCAAAGGTGTTGACCTTATACCCTGATCCAATATAACAATTGGATTCATATTTTAGGTTCGATCTAAATTAATCTCACGATTAGATTTGGGATAGAATTCATCTTTTTCTTATTTTTGGATAATTTTTTCAGATTCACATGTTCAGAATCATTTTATCTTAGAGATACTCTAGTTCTATATTTTTCTTGCTGAGGAATATTTTCCTTGTTTACAACTATTATTATTCACAAGTTTGTGTGCCATTATTTTCCTTAAGATGGCAGGTTTAAATGATGGTTCTATCGAAAATCTAAATTCTACCATACCTTCTATTTTTTTTGGAAATGTTTATGAGTATAGGTAGAGAGAGGATGAAGACTTTTGTTTTTAACACTGCAGTTGATATCTACCCAATGATGATAGGGGACTATAAAATTCCTGATAAGGAATTGAGAACTTTTATCAAATCAAGAGAAATCAGAATATCAAGAAATTTTCAGTCAAAAAAACATGTCTATGTTCGATGACAAGGAACATATATAGTCAAATATATTTGTGTGAAGCTGCAAATAGTGTCTGGAAGAAATTTGAAGTTACACATTTTTGTACTTCTAAAGTTATAAAAACAAGAAGAGCTATGTTGAGAGCCGAATTGCATTTCATTAAATATCCCTATAGAGAACCTATATAAAAATTTATGAAAAGGTTTATAACAATCCAGAATAGCTTATAGTCTATGGGAGAAAAAGTTTTGGATGATGAGGCCCTTATAGATAAAATCATAGACATCATTCCAAATGATTGGGAGTCCAAGAGGACAACAATTGATGAGAATAGGAATGTTACCTAGATTTCATTAGATGAGTTGTTTGGAACTCTTCTTCAGCATGAGATTATAATCAAGAGAGAATCTGATAATGTTAAAAATAGAATGGGAATAGAGGAGTTTCTTTTACAATGACTTCTAAACATATGAATGCCAAGAATCCAGAATGAGTTATAAGATCAAAGTCAAAGAAAGTTACTATTCAGTCAGAATCTAGTTACATAGAAAAGTATGAGAATGAATTAGCTAATCTTTCTTGGAGAATGAACAAGATAGTAGCTCAATAGAACTATCAGAATAAATTGAAAAAGAGAGACTATAAAGAGGATAATGATGGGGAAGATAGTTGTTATGAATGTAGAAGAAAATTTTATATCAGACCTGATTTACCTCTATTGAAAAATAAGGAAAGAATGAAAGGAATTCAGAAAAAAACATGAAGAAGTTCTATCACTCAAAGCACAAGAAAATTCTTAAAAAAACAATACTTGTTAAGATTCATTTCTGGAATCACTTTTCCAGAATCAAGAAAGTTTTTAGAATTTAGAGGTGTTTTGAATTTTGTTTATGAAAAATATACTTAAGTATTTTTTAAGTATACTATTCACCCCCTCTTATATATTGAGTATCTGAATCATAGTTTGATACTACAATCAGTATCATATCTATCGTACTATCGATCCAGCATTATTTTCCTTGTTATCCCTCTCAATTATTCTTATTTAATGAATATATAATAACTTGAGTATTGAAAATATACTTTTATATTTTTTACTATAAGGGTTCTACAAAACCTTCTCACCCTTCCATTAAATTGGTAACAAACTTATAGTTCTTATGTTTGGAGGACCATGACCTTGTGAAATGAGGTCATTCATTTTATCCTTTACCCCCACTCATTGTTATTAATTATTATATAAATTGTGTTTTAGTATGATATATATTGTATTCATGATTAATTTATTATTATTTAAAATTTACAATCAAAACACCTTCAGGCTTTAAATTTTATGTCAATACTATACCTTCATTTGTGGACGTGTGGACAACCGCCTTCTCAAAACGATGCGATTCATTTACAATTTACATGGAATGTATTAATGAATGATTTAGTAAAATTATATGATATATATGAAATAAAAATTAAAAATTTAATTATAATATATAAATATACATATACATATACATATATGTCATTTACTTTCATTCATTCATTATTCTAATAAAATAGAGGCAATGTTCATGCATATGTGTGTCCGTTCATCTACAAGAACGATGTATTCCATTTCATATTTCAATATTGAATATATTAATATAAATTTTTATATAATTAATCTACATGATTTTTAAATCATATTTTACATTTGGTAAATAATTAAATAAGTATCTAAGTAAGAGGATCTTGAATAAAAAATCATAACAAAGATGAATTACCCAAAACATAGAATTAAAATGAAATTGATAATAAAAGGGTAATATAGAGTCATAATAAATAATATATGGTATAACATATGAAAATATTGTTCTATGGTAAAGGATTGTTAAAAATATAATTATAATATAGGAGGATTAAACATGTACTAATGAAATCAAGAGTTAATGTAATAGGGTTTCTCGTATGAATTATATTTTCTGAGATTTAAGTCTTATTCCCCACTCATTTGTTTTTTCCATGGTATATACATCCCATGAATATATAATATGATTATTATCCTTAAATTGATGTTTACATACAAATACATTTGATTATATCTCTTTAATGCTGTTTATGTATTAAATGTTAACAAATCAATAATGTAATTTTTTCTCAACATGCCTTCTTTGAGATACGTGCCATGTTATACTAATATATTCTTATACAAGTTGTATACACCAACACATTACATGTTATATCATGAATATATTTAGTTTAACGATAATTTATGCTTCATGTAATTTTATTCTTTCATGGGGACTGTGATTCAAATTTACCAAAGTGGAAAAACGGTATTGCTACAATCTCATTGTTTACCGGGAGTGTTTATAACTATGCATCCGTTGATAAAATAATAAGTTCAATATCTCAATAAATATAATAAATTTTATTATCCCATAGGTAATAATGAAATATTAATTTAATGGTACAATTTTTAAATTCTTTTCTACTTATGATAATTAGGATTTTGTTTTTAGGAAAATCCAATTTTTAGATTTGAAATCTATGTTCTTTAAAAATAATGTTTTATAAAAAAATTTAAAAAAACTTATAATATTTCCCTATGATATTTAAATGAAATGTGTATCCAACTATTGTCTTTTAGAAAGGGGTTTTTAAAATGATTCTTCTTGTTTTATTCATAGAAATTATCTTTTATAAACATTATATTGTGCAAAAGGAACATTTGACATTCAGAGATTTGTTTTCTGTCATTTCCATAATGATTTGTTTAAAATATAATGATGTTATTTTTAAAAGAAAAATTTTTCCTAGTATTTTAGAAATTATTAATATTTATTTAGTTTTAAAATAAATTTTTTTGCATTTTTTAATATTTTAAAAAGTGATTGAAATGGATTTCATAGAATCCATTATATGATTTAATATTATTTTCAATGGAAAATGTTTTCAAAATGTTTTTTTAAATACAATTTTAGTGTGGAAATGATATTTCCTAATGAAATGATCGGAATAATTTTTCATTATTCGTTTATATTTTTTTCAACATGGTCTCATAGAAAAGGATTTCAAAAATGTTATACATTTTGAAAGTTATTTTTAAAGATAGGTTATGTTCCAATGGATCTATTAGAATCCTTATTTCTAAAAGATGAAATCCTTCATGTAGATTATTTTTTAATAGTTTTATGATCCAAAGAAAACCATTATTTTCTTTTGTTTTTATGGTTTATGATTAGGATGTCATGTTTTTTATGAAACCCATTTCTCTTGTATTAGTTATACCATAATAAAATGATTATGAAACATGATTACTTTCATGGGTTATCCTATGTTTAAATTATTAAGAAACCACTATATTTTCAATATTTTATGATGTGATGAAATTTTTATTTTAACCATTAATATTAAATGGTTATGATATGGTTTTTGTGAAACACATATCTTCTTTTGGGTCATTATATGATGAATGTTTTATTATCTTGTGGAAAAAAAGTATGATTTCATTATGAAACAAGTATAAACTATATATTCATCCAATGCAATGGAAAAATATTTATTTCTCTCATGATACAGACATAGATGGATCAATGAGTCAATTACGTTCAGTAATGCAGGGCTAAAAGGAAGGGTGAACCTCGTTCCGCAATTTAGAGTTGGAACAAGGATTGAACTCGATTCTGTAATATAGTGTTGGAATGTGAGGTTAACCCAATTCAGTAACAAATGGATGGAATAGGTAGTGAACATAGTTTAGTATTGTAATTTTTTCACTAATATGGTCTTGGAAGTTATCCTTTACTAATAATATTGTATGGCGTGTGATCTCATTACACTAATATTTCCTTGGTATGAAACCCATACTACTTTGGATATCATTTTATATATTTACGTGTCTACCAAAATCAAATGACATATGATTACATTATGATCACATAGGTTATTTTCTTGATTTAGTTATGATTAAATTGTTATAAACTGCCAAAATTTATTCCATGACCTTGGATTTTTATCTTTGATATGCATGGTATGATTATATAATTTTAATATCATGTTGTCATACCCTTATTATCATGTTAATATATCTACATTATTTACCCTTAATAGGAATCTATGAGCACCCCTTTTTGATTATTCCATCCCATATGTTATAAATAATGGATTTATGTAGGAGTATAGAATGGGAATATCTTTAAAGGTGATGTTGAATATCTATCACCAAGTTATATGATTTTGTTTCCATGTTCCAAAAGGCAATAAACTATTAAACTTTTAAGATTCTATCCTTATAAGGTATTTAATATTCATCTAAATTGATGTAATATCCATGTATGTTATGCCCTGGTCATTATATATAGTTCTATGGTGGAGCATTGTAGCATTGGACTCATCATAATATTCTGATTCTATTATTAGCTGTTTTTTCCCTATTGTATTTTGTAGCATGTGGTATATGAAGGTATCCCTTGATTCCCATAATTATCAATTTCGTATAGCTACAGAATATTATTCATAGTTTTTTTTCATTTTATTTTTCAGCATCTACTTATTATCTATTTATCTTTTAATATTGTTTATTATTGTTTTTCTACTATATGTCTTTTCATTATGCTTGCGCTATGGTGGGTTACTAGTCCTGTCATATAGTTTCTAATTTTGGTATTTCTTATTTTTACTATAAAAATAGTTGTACTAAACTCTTACCCATGAGGGAATAGTTTCTCTATGTACACATTCCAGGCCCTGGATGATAGTTAGATGCTTCTACAGATTGGGGAAGCCCTCTTGAGGTCTTATAGCCACCGTCTCGGGGCACCACTGAGTGGCATCTAGGGTGAGATGAAATAACAAAACATGCCATGATTTTTACAATGGATTGAACAAAAGAGCATTGGTTTTAATAATTTTATAAGTATATGACCATAAATAATTAATATTATACCATTTGTGATGTGAACGTCTGTCATGTTTATAAGGAATTTAGTGTAAACCATAAAATATAATTTTGATTTTTGATTTTTAATTAAGGGTTTATAAAAGTATTCAAATAAACTCATAAGTACATTTTAAATGATAAATAGATAATTGGTAAGGGATATTATTTATGGAATAAACAACATCAATTTTGGGTTAACATGAGGTCAAAATACATGCTATATATTTATATGATGTTTATTTTTTATGCAAAAATTTGACAGTCTCATTAAATTATGAAAAAATCATCGTTGGATAATTACAAAAAGATTCTTCTAAGAATAATATTTATTAATAACAAAAAAATTTCCATTTATCATAAAAAAAATTCATTCAAAATATCCATTTATTAATTTTTTTAATGATAATAGTTTTATAACCATGATAAAAATTATTTTCATAATCATAAATTTATATAATGAGTTATATTAAATAAATAATATTTAATAATACTATTTTATTAGAGTATAATATATTTCACCATTTTAATAATTCATCAAATTGTGTCTTGACATGAATTATATATTTCCCAAAAATAATTTTTCTTTTTTGTATTTTAAAATCTAATTTTTCTCAAACTCATTATTTAATAATTTATAAAGTGTCAATAAAAAATGAAATCACTAAAAATAAAAAAAATTGACATTAATATTGTTATATTCAAGATACATAACCCATTATTACACCAATTAACACACTAAAGATGAGGTGTGTGATAGTGAGATTTTCATGGGGTTGTTAAAAAAACATGGTTTTGGTCATGACCTTGATAAGCATTACCTTCTACCAAAAATGACTTCTCTCATTATTTAGTTTTGGAATCTCATCATAGGTTTGTTCAAGGTAATTTTCCAGTGATTCTATATCCCTTGGTTTCTCAAATAATTATGCTTCCTTTCAAATGATCCTACTACTTGAGGTCATCTCTTTGTTCATCTATGTCAATTGGATTTTTCATAACCCTTAATATATACTAATCATACGAACATTTTATAGTGACTAAATAATAAACAGATATGATTTATAATGGTCTTTTAAATTATAAAAACAATATAAAAGTCTGAAATAACCAAATAATTGCATGTATTTTCTATAACTACACTACATAACAAGATATTTATTCTATAATAAATGGATTTTTATTTACAAAATTTGGGTCCTTACATTATTCCCACTTCATAAATTTAGCCCTCACAATCCTAAATTCAATAATTAAAAAAATATGAGGATTCATAGTTATCATCGACTATTCTAGTCCCTATATTTCTTCTTTATACTTTTAATTCCGCCATAAAACATTGACTAGTTATGTTTTTATGATTCATAAAACATTATCTCTAATATATAATATCATCACTAGATTATCCTCATACAAATTGTTATTTTCAAATAATAAAACATATGGATTTAATACATGTGAGTGTCCTAGTATGTACTTTCTAAAGAAAGATACATGTAACACATATTTTACATGAGATATGATATGTGGGAGTTCTTTTTGATAATCCATCACTCCAATGTGATCAATGATATAAAAGGATCCAATATATCAGGGATTGAGATTTTACTTCTTCATAATCCTCATGACTATCTTTTATCAAGATATATGAACACTTTATCTCCATCCTTAAAATGAAGGTATAATGGTCAGCTATATTCATATAATTTCTAACAACTTTGCATGGATTTCATAGGACACATAAAGGATTAACTTTACCTATCATCTATTTTAATAAATCATGTCTCATCAGCTAATTTTATCCAGCTTCATAATATAATTTTAATGTTTTAAACCACTTTCAATATAGATCATCATAAATTGTCCATTGAATGATATTATGGTAACTGTGATTATATGAGAAATTAACAAGGGGTAGGTGATGATACCAACATCCTTGTAAATAAATTGAGTATAATCTCAATATATCCCCTGGTGTTTAAATTGTCATGTTAGATCAACCATCTATCTATGGGTTATATATAGTAATGAATCATAGTTTTCTATTGAATAATTACTTAAATATTCATTAAAACCTCATGTTATACCACTGATCTGAATATGATACCATATAGAGTGAAACTCCATGGAATATTAACACATATCCTATTTATATAATACTAATTCAATCAATATGAGAATTGTTTTTGATGAAAAAGAAATGTGATGAAATTGTATGGTGATCAACTACCACCTAAATAACGCTATTTACATTAAGGGTCTTTCAGGGCTTTGTGGCGTAATGTATGGTAATTTTATATCATTTCAATATAGGTATGGAAAATGGTTACATCATATATTTAAATTTATATTTGTAATCCTTGACTTTTTGGAATTCAAAAAATTTGATATCAATTATGAAATCTCCCCCATCATATTTTCCCACCATATTTTGTCCTCCAAATCCAATACATCTTAGTGAAACCTATATCAATAGAGAATGATGGTATTTTTTAATCATCAATAAGATCCAATCACAATTCTGGTTTTAATGGGACACATATCCAAGTACCGAGCCTTATAAATCCATATTCAGTTAATTTGATCTTTATAATAATAACTATGTTCATTTTCAGCAACTCCATATATTTCTAAACCTCTTTGATAATCTCACGAATATAGGGTTGAGAAGTTAATCGACCAAGGTAGGATGATTATCTTTTTAACATTATCATTCACATATTTTACATGTATAAGAAGATTGTATCCCTTGCATTCCTCATCATATATTGTGTGGCATGAGTCATTCTTATCAAATAATCTCTCACTTTCTTCACAATTCAAGGATTAAAAGGGGACAAAAAATCAACATCCTTCATCAGATATAACCACATTCACTATATTTTATTTAAAATATCATGAGTGACTATATAATTGATAAATTTATGGTCTATATATATGTCATACTTCTCTCGAATGTGATAATATCACCAAATATCCAATGTGAAGATCAC
The DNA here is from genome assembly GCA_963277665.1 of Viscum album. Taxonomy (NCBI): domain Eukaryota; kingdom Viridiplantae; phylum Streptophyta; class Magnoliopsida; order Santalales; family Viscaceae; genus Viscum; species Viscum album. The sequence goes on along the minus strand of OY728143.1, from coordinate 1,037,889,838 downwards.
TGTAGAAAATTTTTGATCATGTGTTGGGTATTTTTTCTCTTTGATCTTCAATTTGAGGGATCCATAAGATTTATCTTTTTCATCATTCACGAGTACAGTGCCCAAACCCTTTTTGGATTCATCATTATTGATCACAAATCCTTCCCCACTGGTGGGTAATCTGACCTTAGGTGTAGGTTTTATCCTCTTATCTAGCTCTTTAAATATTTCATCACGTTAATAATCCCAAAAAACATAACTCCATTCTAATTTACCTCGGTTAGTGGCCTTGATTAACATGCGGAGTTTATCACAAGTTGAAGATAGTTCCCATATTATCTAAGGAAACAATGGATATCCATAACAGATGTTTGTCTTGACCATCCTTCAATTAACTCGTTTTTAGACATATCCATAGATATCCCATTATTGGTGAAAACACGCATCAAAGATGTCAATTACTTAACAAAAAAACATATTTAATATGATTTTCATATATATTTTCATTCTATAAGGACTTCATCAATATTTTTAAATTATCCTAATATTCCTCAACTGTTTGAAAGTATATTGAAATATTATGTATAAATACTATAAAATATTTATTGATGTTATTCCTGAAGACCATATTAGTCACATACACAAATATTCATAAAGAATTAGTCTGTCTAAATACAATCCCATGGAAATCATAGTCCCCATACATTTTACAAAATGATATATTGGAGATATCCCCCTATTCCCATTTGCATGATAGTATTTATACTGAGGATCAACCCTATATGAAGAACTCAGCTCAATGTTGATGATCAAATAGTACATAAATCGATGAAAGAGTATTATTTTTCTTTATCATGATCCAATTAAGCACATGATAATCATTATAGAGGTGTATGGACTCATCCTTCTTCAGGAAGAAGACAAACAGTTGAAGGATCAATTTTTTTTAATAATTTTACATTGATTTTAAATGTTTTAATATCACCCAAATGTTATTATATGGGTAATTGTGAATTTTTTTATTTTAGTTTTAATTCAAATTTAATTGAAAAAATATCATATTTTTTACTTTAATATTTTAATTATCCTTATTAATTTCATCCATAACTTTTTTTAAAATGAGTTAATTTGTGAAATTTCATTTTTTAGGATTTTATAATTGTTTTAATCATTAAATTTAATAGAAACCAATTCTCAATGCAAATATTTAAGAACCAAAATAATATCAAAATTAAAGTCTTAAAATATGTGTATATATCTGAATATTTTTTATAATTCGCATAAATATCATAAATTATAGAAATAATTAAGAAAATATTTCACATATACTAGGATAACATCTGGATGAATAAATTTCACTAATATAGAAAAAAGTTATTCCAATTATATGAGGTTCATATATTCATTACAACATGATACATTATATTACAATGATTTATTTAGTCCTGAATAATGATATACAGTAATTTGGATAGAACATTCACTAAACACCTCTAATATAATTGAAATTTTATGGGCATGAAAAAAAATAGATAGAAGAATAAAAATCTATAATAAAAATTTTAGAGGTTCATCACATTAATATATATATAATTTTAAACCATTCATATTAATATTATGATGGGAAAATGAGCTACCCGTACCCCTATAAATTTTTATTTCCATAATCCTTCATGGGATTTTTTACTATACTAGAGATCTGGAAATAGATATGCAGTCTCTTAGTCTCTTATTTTATTTTATTTTAATTCTATAATTTCATTTGAGATTTTTTTTTTACATTTGTCACTAATTTTCTATATCTTTATTTTTATCTCCTTTTTTTCATTGTCAATGTGAACTATTTTTCTCATGATCTTGTGTAGTTAACACTAGGATGTTTTTAATGGAGTAATATAGTGTTGATATAATATTGTTGAACATTCGTGCATAATGTTTCTTATTTCAGTCTGATGTGAGGATTATCTTTATCTTATTCAACATTCTCCCTCTATCGAGTATGTGGATGTGTGGTGTAGTATATAGAGTGCACCATATATTAAACACATGGGCATAAGATGATTTTCTCAAATATAATGTAATATCTTTGTTAAGTGAAATTTATAATAATAATACAATTAAGGATCAGTTAGTGTGGTTTTATTAGGAATATCTCATTTCTATATAACATAATTCTATAATCATTCATTCTAATTGTATTTCATTTTAATTATAATATTAATAATTAAATCAAAAATTATGAAATATCCATTTCATTTAGTTTTTTTTCTAGATTATAAAAATATAAAATTTAAAAGATGAATTATGTTGATTTTCTTCATTAATGAAATAGTTCCTAAAGAGAATGATCATGGTTATCTCTTGTTCGTCACTTAGTAATGATGATAAATATTTTTGATAGCACATAGGATAATAATTCATAAAATTTGGATCCAATACTGGTGTAACAAATTATCTTCACGAACTATTTTAATTCATATTTTTAAATGAATATATTTCATTCATTCCATTAAGACTAAAAAAATATCTTTCTCCATGATTTTTTTTAAATTCAAATTATTCTACATGGTCTAACCAGTCACATGTGCAAGAATAATTTCACAGTGATCCTAAAGATCGAATGAAAAGTATTATAAATGAAATTCAAAAAAAGGAGTGGCAAATAAAGTGGATTGCTAGATATGTACATGAATCCTTTTAATAGTAACTAAATCTAGAAGTAGAACCAAAACAAGAAAAATAACAAGAACATGAATTTGATGTAATATCTCTAATAATATTTTGTTGTAAAGTTATTGAGGTGGATGATAAGTAGTTAGTAATAAAATTATGAAAATAAACCCACTCCAAATATATTTCGTAAGGATTTCCCTGAATAAAATACATCAGATGATATAAGTATGGGATATCAACCTTTTTTGAATAATATTGTAATTTATTTGTTGAATATAACCCACAACATGATTTTTTAGCAATTAATAATTAAAAATAAACACATATGTACCTCTATATTTCTTTTGAATATGATGATGAGTGTAAACATACTAATATTGAGTTTCAATGGTACCTCCATAACTGATAAATTTTATAGTTGTCCATTGTTAAAGAGGGTATTTATTTTTTATTTATACATGTATTAATCTTATTGAGGCTAACTTAATTTATGACATCTCCATTTATGAAATTACTGAAACATTTTTTTGATAAATACTTGGATTTTAAGGAACTAACCACTCAAGTTGTAGTGATCGATGAAGGAGTTATTGCAAAACATGTGGCCATAAAACTACCTCATCTATAATAACTTTTATAGCATATGGAGGAGGAAACCATGAATGTCAGTAGGGAGAACACCAACATTATTACCCAACAACTATGGAAATTTAATTATCTATTTATACTATAAGGGGAATTGGGACACTTTTATTTTTTTGTGGGTATCCAATATCATATTATATACATAGACACTAATAAAATTTACATGTGGTGGATCATCCCACTGTAACCACATCCACCTTATGATTGGGATAATCCACTGCAATTATTTGACAAGGGGAAATAAAAACCAATATCCCTCTTTTGGGTCTAAACCATAAATTATCAATTTTCATTCCCATTTATATTTATTTATCAATATTTGTCTCATGTTTTTACCTTTATTTATTTTCAATTCAATTTGGCACCATATATGAGCTTAAATCATAACTTCACTTAAAAATTAATCTGGTTAGGTCTTTATTTATTTTTTTATTTTCAAAGTAATTGAAATTCAATATGAAAATATGTAATCATAAAATATGAACTAAAAATATTATTAAATAAAATAAATTGGGGGGGGGGGATACCAACCTATATTAGGATTTTTTTGAGATTCCATTTAACATTTCTTGTTTTTTATTTTCATAAATTTTCATAAATTTAATTTTTTGTTATATTTTTAGTAATATTGATCTGAATCATATACATTGAAAATTCTTAAAGAATTATTTATTCATGTCCCATGAATTTTAATTTTATTAGTTTTAAATGATTTCTAAATGGAATTATTCCCATAATTTAGAATCCTTTAATTTGTGGATGGTTGATTGATTTTGAATATCAAGTGAATTAGTTCATTTTAAATTAAAAATGATACCCAACACAAGATGTTTTTAATTTTTTTAAAACTTATTTAATTGTTATTATTATTTAGTGTCTTGATACATTTTTGTTGATACATAAATATATATTTTTCATTCATTTAATTCTATTATAGTTCATAACGTTTTTGTCACGTATGATTTAGGAACCACATTTAAATAACTTTGTACATTCAACTATTATTTTTTCTTACCATTACTTGTAAAATTTATTAATTACATAGTATCTAAAAAATTATTTTTCAGGTAGACATATTAAATTAAATTTTACCATCTCAAACATATTATAGAAGTTAAATGTGTGGTTATTGTTGAACTCAATCATTAGGAGTGAGAAAATGGTTTTTATTTTCATTCCAATAGAATTTGTTTGACCTGTTTTAAATCTGTTTCGATATTTATTTCTTCTATAGAGGAATTACTATTATGATTGAAATATGGATGGATAAACAAATATATATTTACAAATATGGGTCATCATTTACCCAATTTTTGAATATGAAAATATAAAACACTTTTCTTAAAAAATATGATTCTAAAGAGAAATATAGATCAAAATTCAAGCTAAGACAATGATACAAATGGGGGAAAATATGGAAGAAAAATTATTATTACATCAAAATGATAAATTATGAACATCCAATGGAGATTGGGAGGTTTTTTTAGGTTATTAATTTTGTATCTTATTGGTGAGAACATTATTCTAGATCAAATCTATTTTCATGCATTTACTTCTCTTTTGAGAATAACCTTTTATATCATTCCTTATATGTTTTTACATTTACGACCTAAAAAATCTCACTCTCAGAGAAACCCATTTAAAATACCTTATATGTGATGAATTTTGGACTTTTTAATTTGGAAATACATGGATTATATATATCTTATGGAGATTATAAAAGTTCCTAAGAATCACGAAATCTCCACATAAAAAATTCATGAGTGAATAGAGATATCTTGTAGGGTGATAGTACGACATGAACATGATGATTAATGTTATAAATAATGGATTATTTATTGTTTTTGAGGATATATGGAATTTTTATACATTTAGGAGGCATGATATTTTAATTTACGTCAAAATTGATTTGTGTTGTCATATATTCTTGTGGAAGATGCTTTTGACATTGGTATTATAAGAATTCTGATGAGTTAAACACTTAATTTCGGGGAACTAAAAGGGAACATATTTTTAATATTTGTAAATTTTATTTCCATGTTTGATATACCTCAAAAATGTTAATTTATATTAAATTCTAACATTTTTGTATTTTAGTGCCAATTTGAGCTTAATTGATAAAATAGCCAAATTTTGGGCTTTAAAATTTTCAATTTTCATCTATTTTTCATCCAATTTTTTAATAAAATTATTTAAATTGTTATATTTGTTTATATAATTCGATACATGTTGAAATTCATTTAATTAAAATGGAACCAAAGCCAAATCCAAATATTTGGGAGCCAAAATAATCCAACAAGTTAGGCACCATAATATGTGTAGTGATAAACAGATTTTTTATGATGTGATTATCTCTCAAAAAAATAAAATCCCTATTCACATTAAATTTCACATGGATGTGGATAAAATAATTCTAAACAACATAATTTACCATTTCCATGCATTTTTATTATTCATTATAGTTCATAATTTAATTAGAATATGAAGAGTGATCCAAGAAATAAATGTTTTTCAAAGAAAACTGGTATTAACATTATCTACACATTTATAGTAATGATAAAAAATTATGGTTGGAAATAATTTTATAAATAAAAACATATAGATTACCACATTTTCAAGTTCATACATTTTTAGGCCTACCCTGTGAAAATGTTAGGATGAAAATTATGGAGTAAAAATAAAATACCCCTCTCCCTATAAATTTGTATTTCCATAACATTTCAATGTATTCTCCACTAAACTGAATATTTTTCTAAAGTTTACATTATTATATAACAATGGATTTTTTAAAATCATTATATAGTTTAATTTCTTTTTTTAATTTTAATGTTCTCATTTATATCTTATTCTATCATTCTTTCATTATCTTACCATGATTTCTTCATTAATGTAAACTATTATGCTCATGATCATGAGTAGCAAACATGTTGTTGTTTCTAGTGGAGTAACCTAGTGTTTATCAAATGAAATTAAAAATCTATCCTTAATGTTTCTTATTTATTATGGTGTTAGGATGAGGGTTATTATAATGGGAATGGTTCTTTGGTGCATCCATATGCTACCCAAGGATTAGATTTTTCATCGGTAATATTCTCCCATGGTCTAAGAGGTGGATACAGAATGTAGTCGACCGAGTGCATTGTATATTCCCATGATGGTAAGAAGATGATATTCACACATATTATATAGCTTTTTAATTATGTAAATTTTAATGTAATAATATGATAATTAAGGTTCACTCTGCATGATTTTCTTGAGAATATCTTCTTTCTGTCTAAAAATATTCTTTCTGTATTCATTCTATTTTCATTAAATTTCCATTATAATATTATGTATATAATATAAATTATAAAATCATAACTTATTTTTAGATTTATTTCATCAAAAAATAAAAAATCATTATAAGAAAACTATAAGTAGTGGTTTCTTGAATTCAGCATCTCCTCAAGAGAATCACCTAGGTTATCCCCTATGGTACACAAAGAAAAAATCATAAATATATTGACAGTGCACACAATACTTTTTCACCACCATTACACCTTATAATGAAATAATTAGGCATATAAACTCTTTCTGATATTATACATTAAAGGAATATTCAACTATTCATATTTAAAAATGACCATTCTATATGGAGTCTTTGATGTTGTCAAATCTATGTTTATGAGCATGATCAAGAATAAAAACTCATGGATATGAGGAAGACATGGAAATTCTTTAGGAAACACATTAGTGAATTCCCATACATTGTAAATTTAATTATGGATGATATTTTCCTTTTCAATAATAATTAAAAAAACTCACACATTCTCATAAGGATGTAATATTCGTTATTGAGATGATGAAACCAAAAGAGATTAATCATACATCTTCCATGTGTATATAATTATATGGGGATTCATGATATAGAGGATTATATTATTCTCTCATAAATTTATGATGGATCTATATATATAATTCCTATAAATTCATATAATAGAATAAAATTCATTTAATGTGAGTATCAAAATTTTTTCTAGGATGTTTATTAAAATTTTTTGATAGTGGGTGAGTTGTATACATGGGATGAAATACTTTCCCCATTTTCCATTTTAATGATACCTATACTTCAACAATTTGTATTGTTACTTGAATAGTCTGGCTAAACATTCAAGACATGAATGAATACTATAACAAGAATAAAAAAGAAAATTTTTAATTCTTGAATAAATATCTGGAATACTATTCACAACATCATTTTTTCAATCCACCTCATTATTTTTATGGAATTATTTTCCCATTGATCTTTAAGACTTGGAATATTTTATCATCAATGTAACTTTTCATACAAAATTGGTTCACATAGTGTCCATATTCCTTTTAGTTAAAACATTAGACAAATGGTTAAGCATTTAATGCTTTATTTTTTTATTCTATCACATTGGATAGTTTCTATAATAAAAAATTTCTAGATCAGTGCCCTTCATTCCTTCTCTAAAATAATTTCTACAATCCCATTACTAAATCAATATGGTGTTTCTTCACTAAATTTTTAAATGTGGTTTGTTGTACATTAATGAAACTAATATATATCTCCATGTAACCTCAAAAATTATACACCGGTTTCTACTCTTATACTCACAATACCCTTGATATTAAAAAATATGTATTTCAAACTTGGTGAAACATTAGTCAATTTGATCATAACTATTAATGTCTTAAATTTCCAAGTATTTTCATAAACTAATCTTTATATAAAATTGTATTTGAAAAAAATTAATATAAATATTTAACTATAATTCCATATCGGTATCATGGATTCCTTTAAAATTTTATCTCACGAACTTAGATTGGTTTATCACCCTTTTATAAAGGAACTAAAAATATATCTCTAATTTACATCTGAGTATGTGATGAAACTATTATTTTAAAAAAATTACAAAATTCATTCCACTCTATCACACTGATCTGCTCCTTGGGCTTCATATTTTTTACAAACATCAACCATTGATCATATTCTAATTCTATAAGATAATAAACAAGCATCACATTCTATTACTATGAGCATCGAAAGATGGATAACAACTTTTCTATAGAGTTTATCAATGTTACATGATTAAGGGATCAGATGATCCACTACATGTTAGAGGCATATTCCATATAATAGTCCAAATTTCAACTTTCACATTATTAGGATCATTTGGTTGTGCATTCATATTTTAATTTATATTCAAACCCAATTTAAATTAAGAGTGTACTATGTAATGTATGAATTTCTATATCCCGTCGAGTTAGTAATCTCGTTTGGAAGTCATCTATTTTCCCCTACTATTGGTTGTTTACTCATTTCCTCTAATTTCCAACAACTGAGTTTAATAAGGGGAAACATAAACTAAAAAACATTAATGGAAACCGTGCTTATTAAACGGATAACTCTTAAATTACATATATTCATTATCCTTTGAATTTCTATGATCGAATTTCTGTTATCCTTGATATATTTACTAAAATGAAATAATATTTTTATTTTTATACACAGAATAATGGTTCATAATAGTCTTATGACATTACCAAATCATATCACCCATGTGTGTTAAACAAGGTCTGATAAAATTCCCACTATCATGCAATATTTTATGAATCAGTCTAATTTAATGCATTGTTTTCCGAGTTATTACCAATGCATACAATTTTCCTAGATCCACATCCACTTATATTAACAATTTGGGGTAGTATTTCTTTAGAAAACACATAAAAAAAATAAAATTTAGGGATATTTTTTTCAATGTTTAGCTTTATCAGTATATAATTTACTAGGGTTTCCTAATCCTATTCCTAAAAAAATCGACTATTCTATGATACCAACTATTAAAGCTCATTCCTATAAAACACATTATTCCAAGTCTAAATACATAAATGCACACACACAAAAATCCTAGATGAATGTGAATCCTAGACTATTTAGATAAATAGGTTCATGGAAAATAAAATCAATGCATGAATATAACAAAATTATCTAAATCATTCATAACATAGTCATAAAATTCCATCATTATTTTAAAACTACTCAAGATAATGTGGAGACATACATAAGAAATGTATGAGATATAAATCTAATTAAGAGAATAAAACATAATAGAATAAGGTAAATTAGTATATGCGATTCATAAATCATGTCTAGTTAATATATCTAGGGTTGATTCATAATCATCAATAATAGGGAATGATATTGTGTTATAGTATAATGACAACAGGGGAAAGTGGAAACAACATAAATCATGTCATTAATAAATTCCAAAGATAACATTCCTGAAAAAATCACATGGTTGAAATATTCCAATAATGTTTTATGTTTACTATCTCACCACATAGTTGACATCCCATGAGACTAAAACATTTCCCATTGAATTTTAGCGTCATCTAAGCTCACCCATCATAATTTTTACATACTCATGTGATCCACATAGATGATTCAAAAGAAAAAAATATGTCATCCCATTAATTCAAATGATTAAAGGATTTGGGTTAAAATATGAATGACCGAATTAATGAATTATAGTTTCATATATGTGAATACCCATGAGTGTAAATGGGTAAATGTATTCATTACACCAATGTTTGGCATGTAAAATCATGTGATATTTTTTGCATCATAATAAGAGTACATATAGATTTTATGAGGGGTTAATGAGAGTCCAAGGTAAATATATTCACTTATAAATAATACAATATATTATATGGATATATAATATCATATCCCAATATGATTAAATGGAAAAAAATAATGAAATAATTGAGTTTTTAAATAAAGACGTGAATGAGGGGATCCCTTACCTTGGGAGGGTATTTCAAAAAGATCATGAGGATCTTCTTAAGTGAATTATGGAACCATGGGAGGGCTCTTGTGAGTGATGGGTAGAGTATTTTAATGTTTTATCGGTTTTGTGTGAATATTTATGGGAGTTTCTGAAGGTTTATATACTATACGAGTGAGAAGTTGTTTATTATTTTATAAACATGGGGTTTAGTCACTACATTCAATGGTAATCAAAACCAAATACCATCCCATGGTTTTTCCCATGGATGATAAAAAATATGAGTGTTATTAAGTATTTTATTTGTTTAAAAACCAATATAATTAAAATAATACCACTCTTAATGAGGATGTGATTCATGTTTATAAAAAAATTATTTTAAAAATAGAAAATATTATATAGGTTTTGGTGGGTTAATTATGGGATTATAAAATTATTAAAACACAAATAAATACAATATTTTAGATATCAATGATATATTTGGTTATGTATACATTTTATTGAATATATTGAACAACTTTTGGCTGATTATAATGTCATAAAAAATACCATATATTAATATCATTTTGAATTTTTACATGAAAATACGACTGCCTCTGAAAATTAGAAAAAAAAATATAATTTCATAATTTTAATATGGTGATTCGAAAAAATAAATTTTAATCATAATATTTCTCCATACATTTGAAAATAAATTTCCAATTCACAATAACAGTTTTTTTGGAAAATCTATGTTTTTTTAAAATAATAGTTTTCTATCCCTTATAAAAATTAGTTTTTAATTAGAAAAAATATATTTGAGAAATAGTATTTATAAGATTTATTAAATATAATAGTTATTTATTATAAAAATCCATGAATTCATCAAATGTTATTCCATGATTGAATTAATTTAGTTCACAAAAATAAAATTCATTTTCTATCATATTAAAATTTAATTTTTATCGAACTCATTTTTTATTAAATTATAAAATAACAATAAAATGAAATAAATATTATCACAGAGAAAAAAAACATTATACTATTATGATCGAGATACACAATCCCTTATTACACTAGTAAATTCATAAAGGGTAAGGTGTGTGATGGTGTGTGATCTATGTGCTGGTTCGAGGAACAAGATTCAGTTTATGATTTCAATGATCTTTAATGTATCCTATAAATGGAGTATCTCATGATCCAGTTATTAAATCATATATTTGGAATAATTGAGGTAAAATCCCAATAAAGCTATCTCCCTTATAAGATCTTATATATGGGACTCATATGTTATGATCATATTGATAGTGGTTATCTCTTATTTTGTATATGTCTATTTTATTTTTTATGAAATTTAATATAAACTAAATATTCTATAACTATACAACCACAAAAAATAATCAATGATTAGGATGTTGAATGATCCATTATTTTTGATATAATATATAATGAATTTAACTAATAAAAATGTTTATGGGTTCTCTATATCTACATTAAATAATAAGATAATTATTCAATCACATTGGAAATTTCATTTATAACAGTTTGTGTCTGTATAGTCACTCAGAAGTGATCCAAAGCATCACTGTGTGGTATCAATGAACAACTCAATACATTCTTCCCAAACATCAGATTCCATCTCCACAATCTCCTCCTCAACAACCCCACATTTCCCCTCTAGTCACAATAGAGCAACAAAATTCCCCTAAAGAATCATCTCACTATAGTCCATGATAAAAAAATTGATTCTATCTAAAGGATGCATTAACATGAATCTCAACATCATTATTATCAGTTATAATTTATTTTGGAATGATATCTATACACAAAATACATTAAAAACAAATCATGTGGGGAACTATAGTTCTGTGGAGATTCATATGGTATGGTACTAGAATGATCCTCTCTATAATCTCAAATGACCTTCCAAACCTAGGTCTTAGAATTCATTTTTTCTAGAGAAAGTGATTTCCAAACATAGGTGGAACACAATGAGATCTAGATATCCATGATGAAACTCCATATGTCATTTATAATGGTAATTATATAATTGTTTCTGACAATATGTTGTAATAAATCTCTTTTTGATCAACTTAACCTGCTCAGATATCGGCTACCTGAAACAAGGTCCTACTGAAGCCGACTCCCCTTTCATTAACAAGCACAATGTAAAATGGAATTAAAATATAAAATATCCCTCCAAAGGATCCATTTAGATCAATTACTATAATTTTTTATTATAATATTACTCCATAAGTTAAAGATACAATTACCAAGAACAACCTAAATCCAAAATACATGCTCATAAGATATTGTTGAAAATATAAACCATCTAGTTAGATTGTCCATTATTGTTTAGGATGGTATTCCATATTAACATGAACCCTTAATCCCATGTACATATAAAAAACCCAGTAGAATCATGATGTGAAATAGGGATCTTGATAGGAAATTATTATCTTCAAAACAGTTTGAAATCAATCTATCTCTTATACACAGAGATTACCCATATCATCAAAAGTTAAAGTGTCCCAAAATAAAAATGTTGGGCTATAATCATAAATCTATTCATGATCACCCATGATGAATTATTTTTAATTATTCTCATTAGTAATAATATTATGAATCCCTTAGTGACATCATCTAATTTACATTCAATAATGGGGAACAGATGGAGTAACCCAGGAAGCATGTGATGATCAGCCTCCACCTACTGATAAGAGAAAAATTATTACTCGAATCAAGATATCTACTTTTTGATCCCAAAAAAGTCCTATAAATGAATATCCTGATAAATATTTATTATTCTTGGATGAACCTCCCATTTAAAATAATTAACCCCTAGTCATCTCGTCGTAAAATCCCATAAGAACACATACACAACTATGGGTATGAAAACATTGTTTCTTCCAAGTGACCATATTAATGATGGATGGAGAAAATAGAAGAATTACCTCAAAGATAATCCTTCAATATTAAATAAATACTCACTCTTAATCTGATCTATAAGCAATATCATATTAGATTATTATGTTAGAGTTTATCACCCTTTGGACAATTGAACATCTTGATATGGGTCTAAAAAGTGTTGAATCATCCACCACATGTCACCATATACCCTCACTAACTCTTTATGCGTTTTATGAGTCAAGGTATCGAAAAATATTTTTTAATTTACTATAGTTTATTCCATCTCAAAATTCAACATATTATAGAAACTCGACTCACCTTCTCTGCAGAATGTTTAGGGAACACAGAGAAATTATATACATGTGGATCTTATAGTATAAGTGCACCATAAACCTCTCACCTAATATATTGTTCCACCTGTATCATAGGTCATGTAACACCATGACCAACTATATATCTTGATTTGGACAATTCCACTCAACCTACCAAAATAGTTTGCAACCATAACAATCCAGTCGATCCACCTGTATCAAAATAGCTCTTAGTCATAATATCTATGCATCATAGTAAATGTTATACTCATTACCGCTATTAGGTAGTCTAACGATCATGTTTGAGGATATATTCCCCTTATGCTCTTGGAAATATATTACACAATCATCCATCTATATTAATGTGAACCCCATATTGTTCAAACCAAACATTGACACTACCACATTGAATAATCTCCTGATAAAATGTTTTCAATATCCTGGTAGATGTATAATTAATGAATCTTGAATATGTTCATAGGACACTGAAGAAATAACATGGATAAAACCATATTTTTCCACTAAAACATTGACCTTTATGGTTAGGTGACCAAAAAAGTGATCTTTTTCAATCCAGAAACAAAATTTTGATATCCTGGCTGATAGTCATTACATTACCATTTTACACATATTGATGAAATCTTGTTGGGAAATATATTCTATTGAATTGTAGTGCAAAAATATTTTTTATATTAAAAAAACCACAATCTAACAATTTAATTGATGAAATAATTTATTTATAAAACCCATCAAAAAATGGTGAAATTTTCTGATGCGAGGACATTACCACAAAAGTATTTGAAAAAATAACTTCTCATAAAAGTAGGATGGGTTATTTATATTGGTATCACCATCATCTAATAGTACAATGACATAATGTTGATCATAGATACGATATATGAACCTATCATCTAATTAAAGAGATCATCAATTCATTTAAGGGGGTATTGATTATTGATTTTCATTGAGTTCAATAAATTTTAATCAATACATAACTAAAATCTTCCAACAAACTTCTTGACAAACCAAATGGGATAACCCCATCATGGTATACTAAATCATGTGAAACCCTTTGATTATAGGTCTCCCAACTATAAATTCATCATGTGAAGCTGTACTAGTTCTGTCCTGTAACAAGGGACAAATACTGGTTTTGTTCTAGAAACAAATCTATAGGTAATTAAATCATTGAGTCATACTATATAATGGGTAAGTCTTTAGGATATAAATTTTGAATGTTATCCACTATTAGAGGAAAATCACTTAGATGCAACACACCATAATCTATAATGAGGATTTATAATTGGACATTGAGACAATCTTATGTACATTAATTTTTTCATGTACGATCATTAAAATTATCTCATCAACCCTAGAGAAGATAGATGACCACTTCATGAGATAGAAATGCTAGTCTCCTATTGTAATATTCAATTATACCTTTATATTTAAATATCCAATATAAACCCATAATTAAAAAAATCTCAGAATTTCTTTCATGTATAGTTCCCAACAAATATTTAATCTTAATGTTGTATGTAAATACCCCATGAAATTACTAGTATCGTTTAATCACACCCCTATAAGCATTTTGATGATAATAACACCATCTAGGATCTCTATATTTAATATTTTTTAAAATTTTTTTATATGAAGGAATATTTTTCTCTATTACAAATCCGAACAAATAACCATGTTGGATAATAGAAGAATAAAACCTCTAACTGTGGATGTTCTAACATATAATTTAATCAAATAAGGTGACATATCATGAAGATAACACACCCTTATTCCCTGGGATCATGTTTGACTCCCCTATGATTCTCTATCTAGATAGTATTACAACTCCTACATGGGGGGGGGGGGCATTTCCACTACCCTATCTCGAGCTTATAGTGTAACTAAAATTTCCTATCATATAAGGGGTAGTAAATGCATTCCCAAATATTCATTTCAGTCTTAATAGTTTTCTATCACTCAACTATAAGAGAACTTCCGGAAACTGTATAGGTGACCCATCCTACCACCATCCTAGACTCCACTACAATATAAGGATACAAAGGGATATTATGTCTATACCATATAAATGGATAAACTTTTAACTTAAACTATCCTAATATAACTACCCACTACCCTAGCTACTTTCCATGCCACTACGCTGGTAGTAGTTTTCATAGTGATTCTTCTTGCAGCCAAAATATAGTATTCAAAATTTTCTAGGAAAATAATTATTGCAGTCATAGACTCCTTCAAGTTTTAGTATGTGATAGGGGACCAATTCATCTTATATATGATGTTTTTAGGTGAAATGAATTCATAAAAATACGTTGCTAATGTTGAATCCAATTTTATAGATTATTTTCTATTAATATATCTTCAAAATATGTAAATAGATAAAAATATTATAGTTTGGGAAACTGTAATATATAGTTAATAATTTGAATGATTTCATATAAAATAATTGAAATATTGTACCCTATAATCCCTTTGCGTATCCAAAAAATATGGGATTATGAACATCAACTAAAATTCCGGGTAGGATTTCCTGTATATCTACTCTTATTTCTCCCATATTTACCACCATGGATTTGATAGTCCACTAACAATGTAATAATCATGAATAACCATCCTATTAATTTCTATATAAAGAAGATTGTATATATTTTTTATAGACTCATTCATGTATTCAGCTATAGGGCATCTTGTCTCCCAAGTGAACAAAGGTGGAGTTTGTAGATGGAACTCTTTAGTCAGATCCAACATCAATGGTATGGTATGAGTAGTCTCCCCTTCTATACATCAAATGACATATTGAAAACTATATTGACAATTGCCATTTCACTAGTTTCCATAATCCATATTAAGTTCCGGTATTTATTCATTTGGTGATAGTTTATTACCAATCTCTTGATTATCATGTCGATGGGGACACTGAGGAATTTTATATATAATGGTAAGTAGACACATTACAATAGATGATATACAATAAGATTTAACTATGATGATAAAAAAAAGACAATGAACCATAGGCACATGGTTACTCCACAACAAGGCTTAAAATTGGATTTACAATCCATATAAGTTCTATATATTCCATTTTATCAAATATATTGATGAATGACATTAAAATAATATGTAGGATGATCTATCACATAAATAGATATTCCTCATAATGGAATAATTCATGTCAATATATATCCCTACATGCATGAAATGATGCATGAAAACCCCGAACTATCATACCAACCAATGAGAAAAATCTCAATCAAGTAGTAACATTAAATAATATGTGAATCGCTAAAGGTGAAATAATATCGAAATTAGAAAAAGAGAACTACTTATAGACCAATACTAGCCCTTTGTTCTATTGTTTCCTTGTAAAAGGTATAGTTAATCCTACAGAAATCATGTTACTTTGAATTTAATCTCCATAGTCTTCAATATAGCTTCCATAAGAATAATGATAT
This sequence comes from Viscum album, assembly GCA_963277665.1. Lineage (NCBI taxonomy): Eukaryota > Viridiplantae > Streptophyta > Magnoliopsida > Santalales > Viscaceae > Viscum > Viscum album. The sequence goes on along the minus strand of OY728143.1, from coordinate 1,037,873,080 downwards.
AGAAAATTCATTTTATTAGATAAAAATTTTCATCTTCATTAACATGTTTTTCCCCCAAGTAATTGATTCAGATCATTAAAATACCTCAAGGGAGCCCCTCATACTCTAGAGGGTTATGAAAACTAGTGAGGGTTTTCAAAAAATTATGTGGATACTTTTACATTTTGATCAATAGTTCAATATAAGTAGAAATAAGCTTAAAAACAGTGACAAAATATAGAAAACATATAAACATAACTAACTAAAACTAGAATATTATAAATAAAAATGATCCAAATAGTCATATTTTCATTCTAAATTTATTATCTGATGAATTTCATATATGTAAAATAAATAAAAATTCCAAATTAAGAGCCCAAAAACCCTAGGCCAAACCCCCATGATTGGTCCTATATCTAAACTATTGTTCCATAATGATAAGGGCACAAACAAAATATGGGACCTTTATACATTCAAAACACGAATCTTTGAATTATAACTTTGTACTGAATGGAATCTAAATTATGTGTTAGTGAAACATTATAGGATGACACCCACAATGTTTCAAAAATTTAGTACGAATATATATATCATGAAGTTATATGATAACCGATGTTTTAATTTATAAATTATTTTATGATTTAAAATAAACATGTCGGCCCTCTATTAAATGATGATACCTTGGGTTAACCAAACCTATAGAGAAACTATGTCAGACATCTCTATCATTGAAAAAAAACTAAAATAACTAAAATGAACACTATGTACAACTGATATTATCTTACAATATAGAAATCCATGCTAATACGTGATTCTCATCCCTAAAGGAACAACATGGGGAATAAAAATTTCATTCCTGAATTAACTCCATGTCCAACCAATAAATTAATCGTTGAGGAATTCCATGCCCAGCCTACAATTTCATTTGGGGGGGGGGGGGAATGTCATTCCAATACTATAATATCATGAGGGAAGAAATAAATTTAGGAAAAATAATTTCATCTATGAGGAACATCATGTCCATCAAAAAAAATTTCAATTTGGAATTCAAGGTCCAAAACATAATTTCATTTAGGAAGAATCCCATGTCAAACCCATAAATTTATTCAAGAAGTTGATATTGTAAAACTAATTATTTTGTAAAAATAAATTATATAAATAAGTATTTATGACAAGGAAAAAATTAAATCAATTCATTTACAATACCAAGAGACCAATATTTCATCCATGTTATCAAAATAAATATTGGTTAATTCCTAAATTATCCAATTTTAATTTAAATTAATTCATTTAAGAAACTCATTTAAATATCATAATTTTTGTAAATTATAAATTTATAATAAGTTTCAAATATTCATAGTGAATTAATGTATTTTTATATCAGTCATAATTTAATAATACTTACCATTTCACATAACATTATATCCCTATTTAATCACTCCATTATTACAATTGCAATTACTTTCCAAATTGTATATTTTAATTAATGAAATATATTCTCATAATAATCATCCAAATTATCTTGATAATACATATACATTTCATAAAAATTTCTAACTTCACATGTTAAACGAAATGACATTGTTATGGGAAAACAACCAAATCTAATTATTCATGGGGATATACTTTTATTATAATTATGTTCCAAACTAGATTCATGGTTTGGAACATTCATTGGGTGGCCACATGTCCATATCTCAATTATAATGGACCCAATGAGCTTCATGGTAGGTCAATGCATATAGATTTCACCAAAATTTGAGTTTTCATGATTAATTTATTCACTTTACACTATGAGTTGGTACAATTACACTTATCTCTCATACTAGAGAAAAGGAATAAAATTTGTGGATTTTTTCATGATTTATTACATTAAACAAGGAAGAATCATAATTACTCAAATATAAAATAGAAGATATGACAAAAAACAATATTCTATATGAATTGATATGAAACATCATATCAACTCATATAACAAAAGGTATCCAAGTGAAAATAATAGGTGACACTAAAATTATGTAGACCTCAATAAATCAATGTCATTAGGATAAAAAAAAGATTAATGGGATATGATTTTGGTTTATATATGCGGTTGGAGAAATTCGTAGTCCTCTAAATTTAAAAATCCTTATTTGTTGTGGAATTAATGGTTACCTAGTCTTAACAGGTTGCTTCAAGGTGAAAGCATATCATACATCACCTCTTTATGTCATCCCTTCCCAACCCCATTGGGGTGATAGTGGGGGAAATAGTGATCCTTAATGATCGGTAACCCCACTCTGTAGACAGTGGGTTTTTTAAGGTACCTTTGCAAGCCAAATCCACTACATGTATGTTGGGTGTGACCGAATGGCTAGTGAGACAGTCGAATCTATTATATGATAATAGGAATTATGTAATGCCTGGGGGACTGCCCCAACAAATAGGTGGCTTATAGTATTCATATAATATGGAGACCACTACAAACCATATCAATCCAAAACCATTCATTCATCTCTTATCTTTCAAATAGCTCTTAAAACTAATTTTAGGCTATCATCAGAGTTAAAATTATATGGATTGAATATTTTAACAATTATTAAATAGGTTCCAAAAAAACATTAAGAGGAATGATGTGATATAATGTGATTTTTAGAAATATTTATTTTTAAAAATAAATTTTATCATTTCAATATTTTACATTACATATAACACCATGTTCATCATGCATTACAGACAATAATGAGTGTAAAAAAAATTTCTCATATTATTAAAATAATAATATTATATTTATAACCTAGACATTGGAATTGATGGTATGAATTGGATTGAATAAATTATAAAATCATATGGTTTAAAAATTTAATTGAAACAAAATCTTTGTTGGAAAATTATATAAAAATTAAAATAAAAACTATTTGAAAATATTGTAAATCATTATCTGAAAAACTTATTTTATACATACTAACATGTATTACATCAATAAATTAAAGATACCAATATTTTAGAATTATTTAGTGAAAAATGTATAGTATATATTAAATGAATTATTTCGAATTCATGTTATGTGTTTTTATAAAAAACATAATAATTATTACAATTTTACACTTAAAAAGATTATTTTTCCAAAAAAGATGATTTGTCACCTTTTAGTGCACTTAATATAAAATCAGTTTTTTGAACATATAATTTTTTTTAAAAACATAACTTTTTTAATTATAATATCAAAATTATCTTATAGTTTAATTTTTCACATTTTCTAAAAAGATTAATGTTTTATTAATATTGACAATAATAAAATTTCATTTAATAATGTATTTTCATATAAATTATTTATAAAGATAAAATATATTTAAAAATTTTAAATATTAAAATTTTTTGTGAAAAATATGGATTCCATAATATGAATAATAATAAATTTTTAATTTAATATGTTCAACTTAATCTTTGACCAAAATTATATTAAAATCTGTAAAAATTAATTTCCGCAGTTAAAATAAAAATGGGATTATCAAAGGTGAAAACATTATAATAGTCAAAATGTCCTAAAAATTACTATTAATTAAAATTAATAGAAATATTTGTTCCCTATATTGTATAATTACCAATAATAATCTTTTTTGGATCCATAATACATGAGAGAAACATGGGTACACCTATTTATTTTGAATATATTAAATGTTTTCCACTCACCTCACTTACAAATGGATACCATGTATCCTATATTATTCAAAACATAAAACCATTATTGGTTTGGAAATACCTTCCCAAATAACATCCTAGAATCCCTACTCCAATTTTTGGAGCCTTAGTTGGGGATTAAATCCAAAATTAGAAGGCATTTTCTGTAAAACTAAAGAGGTTACCCGAGAAAGTAGTAATGTTATTCAATGAGTGTATTTATTTTATTCATTACTACACCTCCATAAATACTTATCAAACAATAATGATATAATATAATCAATATCTTCAATATAATTATAATATTAAAATTAAATTTCTTACAAACATCTCCATACCCATAAAATGTGTTAGAAAATCATTATTTTTATGTATAACAAACAACTTATTTACAAACCTATATAATTCATTTTTCCATTTAAATTTCTCATGGAAGAGTATGATTATTGATATAAAGTATATATATTATATTTATAATATTATTATATCACATTATTCATTTTATAATATATTCCATTTTACATTCCATTCTATATGAGATACAATAACATTATCCGTTTGTGCATTAGACATCTGCATCGAAAAGTGATGTGATTTATTTTCACTAACACTTTGAATTCAAGATAATAAATATAAAATTAATCAATATATGTAATAAAAATAAATGAAATTATTTAATTAATGAAATAATTATCAATATTAAATGATAATATTTCAGTTTCATTCATACCATTCCACTTATTGAGATATGATAACATTGTTTGTGTACTTGGGTTCTACAACCATTAGGAAGCAACGTGACTCTCTCTTTTCATCACCACAACTAATTGATTATACGTATAAATATATTTATCAAAATAATATGTTATTTATTATTATATGATCATTATATATAGAAAAAATATTTCATTCATTATTTTCAAAATATTTGTGGGAAAATGGAAATGTTACACATGCATATATACGACCAATTGTCTCCATGATCATAGTATACTTCATTTATCAAACCGTATTGCATTATTGATAATAAAATTATAAAAAATTTAAAAATATAATAATTATTTATTAATTATTATTTTGGATATTTTTTAATCGTTATCAAAGTATGAGGTCTAAAAATAACAAATCAGAACATATATAAAAAACAAAGTGGTTATTACCTAAAACATGATTTTAAGAAGTAATTGTTAATAAATGAGTAATAATTGGTCATAAGTAAAAATTATTTTGAATAATATATATAATTATTTTAATATAATATATGTATGAAGAAATATATTTATTATAAATGATGTTGGAATGTGTATAATGGAATTCAAGACTTAATGTATGAAATTTATGGTATATCATTTATTTTGTAGAGACATATGAAAACTCACAAATCATTTATTTTTTTCTTGTGTTGTATATACTACCCCTTTGAAATGTTATATCATGAGTATAATTATTTTAATGATTTTTTTAAATTTTATGTTATTATATATATGTTCGAAAAAATTAAAAGAATACTAGAATAGTAAGTTATTTATGTCTCACATATTACTTCTGTTAGAAACACACGATAATAACTACCTATATAATTTATTTGGTGTATTTAATGAACAATAATGTATTTTATGATAATTATAATGATAATTTTATGGATTTACAAATAAATTTTTGGATATCTATTTCATGAGGTTTACAGTTTCAATGCTACCAAACCAGTAATGGACTTTGGTCTCAATTTTCATTCATTGATTCCTAGGTTCTGTTCTGACGATATATTCTTATATTATGTGTATATAGTACCCATTTTATATGTTATATCATGAATATACATATTTTCATGATATTATTATCTTTATTTATCATAATTATTTCATGGGGATTTTGATTTAATTTTTCCAAAGTGGTAAGTGTTTTATGTTACAATCTCATCATTTGTCGATATTTCTCATTACTAGGATTTCAATGAAAAAAATATGATAAAAGCTAAATATAATAATTAATTTAATTATAATATATTTATTTAATGATATTAAATTCTTTCAAAACCTTTTTATCTATTATTTAGAAAAAAGACCAATTTTTGTATTAAAATTAAGCTTATTTTCTCTCTTCAGTTGGAAATTTATTTTCTTCCAAAATAGTGTTTTTTAGAAGTGATTTCCAAGATTTATTACTGTTACAATTATTTTTGTAAAAATAAAATTTTACCTATTTATTAAATATTTAAATATTTTTTCAAAGGAATATTCATGTAGGTTATCAAACAATCCCCATTTTTATTTTACCAAAAATGTTAGAGGAATCATCATTTTAATGTACTAATCCTAAATTTAATTTTCCAACCTCATGATCATTTTTCCATTTAATATTCTTGTATTTGTTTTCAAAATTATTTTCAATGAAATATTTTTCCAAAATTATTTTATTTTTAAAATATTTTTTAAATGTGAATAAGATTCATTACTTATCATACATTTTCAATGAATTGTACATATTACATTATATATTTATATTTTTATAGTAAAATAAAATCATTTTGAAAATAATTTATGATTTGTAAAAAAAACTATTTTCAACGAAAAATTATGTAACTCAATAATATTTAAATTTGATTTATCATTCAAGATAATTCTCTATCTACGATGAAATTATTAGACATAACATATTATTTTCTACTTATATGAACCAAGGATACTATTACTATTGTTTATATAAAAGGTTAATGATGAAAAATATTTTTAGGAAACTTGTTTCAATTTCGTGTGTTATAATATGATAAAATTATTACCAAACCCGCTTATTTTCTCAATGGTTATAATTTGATTAAATGAAGAAACAATTATGATACTGTCACTTTTACATAAGTTATGAGATGATCAAATATTTATGAAACCCAATTATTTTCATGGGTAATGATATGATTAATATATTATGATACTCTGTCACACATATGTATGTTTATTTATGTGATGTATGGGACCTATATATCCATATATTCCATTGGAAAAGGACCTCTATCATATTTTATAGGAATGACTGGAATATGGACAGAACATGATTCAATAATAGAATTTTTCCATTATGATGGTATTGGGAGTGAACCTTTACTACTGAAAATGTTTGGGGAGGAACTCATTCCACTATGATATGCTTGGAAGTGGAAATTGTATAATTTGGAAATTATTTTCTACTTTTATGTGTAAATAGAAATTTCATATCTTAATCCAATAATATTCTCCCATGGATCATATTATTTGAATTACATAATGTTTATTTCATATTAATAACCATTCTTTATTCCACGACTCAAGAGTGTATTTTTTGGATGTACATGGTATGGATTTCATAAGTTGTAATCTTGTTACCATACACTCATGTTCATGTTGTTCTTACTTATCTCTCTTGTTTGCAATTAATGAGAATCTATTCCCACACTTTTTTATGTTTATTTTCCCAAGTTATGAATATTTTTTTATTAATGGAAAATTTGTATAGATTACTAAAGGGGAAGATATTTTTTTTCATATATTTAATAAATTTAACCTAATTATAATATTTAGTACATATAATATAAACAGAACTAAAATATTTTGTTCGGTTGGTGTGTATTTGTGTAATTTATTGAATATACATCTAAAAAGATGAAATATCTATATATGAGATGCATGGGTATCTATAGTATATATAAATGGACAATTTTAGTTAGAATTTAGAAACAATAATAAGAAAAAATTATTGGTATCCCTTAGTACATGTCTAAGGATAAATATATGGATGAATCAATAGTCAAGAAAATTTAATGATGTTTTATTAAATAATATAATGAATGGTTTCAAATAAATTACATTAGTGTCTTGATACTACTAGTGGATATGGATCTAATACAGAGGTTCGTTGTTGACATAACACAGAAAAGGAAAATTGATTTGGACTCAATTGTCTCCTCACCTTTCTCAATAAGACTTATTGTACACCTGGTTTGACACTCCCAAGGGATACAATTTAGAAATTCACAAACTCTATACTAAACATAATGAATTATTTAAAATAATGATTAATAGGGATGATCAATGATAAAACAAAGGTATGATATATTCAAAATAAGGTGTCATGATTTAGATATAATATAAATATTTTTAAGACAATGTGCTTTTTCCTAATGAATATATTTACTCACATTATGATTTTTGGGTTTAGTAAAGGGCGGGAACCAGAAGGAACTATGTTAACAATGAATATCATATATTTTTTCATTTAGGAGAATCAAAATGGGATGGTTAATGGGGTAAATGATATTATGATTATACCTAATCCTTTACCACATGAAATTATAAATAATATGCACATTAAACAACCAATAGACTCACTTATAAAGATAAGAATATACTTCATTAACATTTCCAAGAGTGGAGACAATGAAGAAAAGAATACTATGTTTTTTATAAGTCAAGAATATGGGAAGAAGAACTCCTGATAATTTATCAGGCTGAAAATATACTTTCAGTGTTGAGAAAGATAATAATCAAGTTACTAAAAAGGGAAAAAAGAATTATTTTAATATCTTTGTGGATGGAAATATTGGTCTCCCAAATGTATTATAAATTAATGAATGTTTTAATTTAGGAATGTATGTGAATTAGTAAAATTTATTTCCAAGGGAGAAATCTATTTAATTGAATCAGAAAAGTGTAATGATTAATGATTATATTAGTTATGGGAAGAGACTATGAATTCCATATTAATGGAAATAGTTATTAAATAATAAGATGATGAATCCATGTTAATGGATTGAGGATAATGTGGAATAATTGATGATTTTATGTATTGTAATCTCATAAATATTTTAAATGAATCGTAATATATATAAGGATAGTTTGTAAATTTGAGGAATTAAAAAATGTGAATAACAATTTCAATTTTAATGATGACCATGAAAATTGATTAAATTATAATGTGATAATTTAGTAAAGGGGAAATAACCTATAATATGTTCTACATGTTAAGATATTAATGATTAATTAAAGATATTTTGTATGTGATAATGTGAATTGGATAATACAGATTTCTTTGGGACTGATTAATGATCACTGAATAATGTGATTTATAATATCATTGATGTCGATTACATCATTTTTTGTTTTAAGGAATACATCTAATAAACCATGTTTTATATAAGGAATGAGGAAGAATGTAAGTATTCAATAAGGAATTTTGGTAATTCATGTTATTACCCTGTTTTAAGAGAATAGAAAATAAATGTATTAACATGATTCATATGTGAAAATCGAGAGGTAATTTATGATATATGGTGGATTGATATTAAGTTGATTATGATAAATTTAGCGACCTTCATTATAAATTTTGAATTTTTAAGGGTTATAAGGTTTAAATTAATGGAGTTGTTTAATTTTCACATTGGATGAGGTTTTAGAGATTATCTTATTACTTCACCATATGAATATTTATCAATATTGGATAACTATTTTCACCGTTATTTTAACTAGTGAGATAATGGATGAAATTTCATTCGTTTATGTATCAAATTTACTGCTCCAAAGAAGAAATTTTTTATCTCTATTTTTGTATGATATGAACTGAAAATTGATCAAGGAATAACCAAATTATGATATTTTGTCTATGATATAAAAATATCTCAAGTAAAATGTTTTTTTATTATCTTAGTCAAGATAGAAAACTAATTCCCCAAAACTACTAAAATGATATTGAAATAAAATGTTTTCATGTTATTATTATTTGTGCTGATATCAATGGACTTTTTTACACCCTATTGTTTTATGGATTTGTGGTTGTTAAATTTACTTTAACCATATACTCTATCACTCTCTATCAGTATTTGGGAATTAGTTTTTTCTTATATGTCCTTGTTTTCACATCCAACCTATGTTCACCTATTTGGAAACCTACGATGGGTTATTCTAGATGACTTATTCTCGTGACATTCTCTTATAAAATAGAAATTTTTTATTAACCATTTACACAATTTAGTTTTTTATGAAAGGATTTTAAAATTCTAAACCCTTCATGACTGAGAATAATTTCAACGGAAAAAATTATTTTAAGTGAGGTAGAATGTAAAATCATTGGATTTTATAAAATTTATTTTTGAAAATAAATTCAATATATTAAAAAAAATGATGAACATAAAACTATTTATAACTTTCATTTCATGAAATGTTGATCTAAAAAAATTATTTCATATTATTAAATTATTATTATATGATAATTATCACATATCCTAATGAATAATTGGTACAAATAGTATTTAATAAAATTATAAAATATTTGTATAAAAAATGTATATAAAATTAATTCTTTGGTCACTAATTAACTAAACATAAAAAACTATCCGAAATTAAAAGAAATACTTCCATAGAAAACTATTTTTTTGAAAAAAACAGGCGTTTTACTTTAATAAATTTAATAAAACACGTTTGGTGAATAATTTTAATGAAAATTGTATTGTATAAATTTAGTAAAATATTTAAATTTCATCCAATGTTAAACTAACATAGGATATAAGAATAAATACAATTGTAATCATAAAAATAGTAGTGTTTCAAAAAAACAGAATTATCAACTTTTTATACACTTATTTTTAAATCATTTTTCTAAAAATTTATTAAATTTATTTTAAAAAGAATAATTTATTTTTTAAATTATTATGTGAAAATTATCGTAGGGTTTATTTTTTGGAATTTTATGAAATGGTTAATTTTTGCGGAATAGTAAAAATATTGAATTTTAATTGAAAAATACTTTTTTGTTTCAATTATTTATACATTTAAATTATATTATAAATTAATTATATTTTAAAATTATGAAATTATATATATATATATATATCAAATGTATGTCACTTGAATCATTTTGACACTGTATTTTGATATAAAAACCATGTAAACTTTTGATCATTTTCTCATTGAAAACCGATTTTCTCATCGTGTCTTCTGGTTTTACATAAAATTATATTTCTCCAATTATATTAATTGAATTTAAAAAAATTTGAAAAATATTATTAATAGAAATAGTTTTCATCATCTGCTAATTTAAATATAATTGCTGACTATAATAAATACTAAAACAGTAAAAATTAATTATCGCGGTTAAGTTAAAAGTTTGTTTATGAAGGGATAAACTAAAAAGATAAGGGTTAAAATGAAAAATAAACTTGTCTAAAATATATTTATAGCCATATTGAGACCATATAATTTATAATTATTAACAATACTCCATTTAGGAGCCTTGTGACATGAGAAATGCCTAGGAATACATTTAATTTGAGAAAATTACAAGTGTGTCACACTCTTAAATTATTAAAGTCCATCTATCTCCTCTCAATATCACACAATAAAATCCATTAATTCATCTAATAACTAACAAAAAACATAAAAAATCACTCCTATAATCCTATAATCCTTATTTTTTTATGAAATAAAACTATAGATGGATTTTGGTGCAATACTAAGGAAGCTACCCGAAGGGGAGGTTACATAATTCAATATGTGCTTTTATTTTATTCCATCCTTCTACTCCTAAAATTATTATAAAAGAATATTATATAATTACACTATATATTTTATATAATCAGTTTTATATATTAATTTAATAACTTACAAAAATATATACTGCAATCAAATGGATTATGAAATCTTTATTGGTGTGTTTGGTGGACTACCGCCACACAAACTGATGTCATTGGTTTTTCCATTTCCACTTATCACGGTTGGGTATAATGATTGATACATACATTATATATATATATATATTATATTTAGAATATAAATATAACACAAGTTCCATTTTATAAAATATTCCAGTTTTATTTCTATTCTGTAGTGGTTATGATAAAGTGGTTCATGTGTATGGCGGACTACCGCCTCGTGAAGTGATGAGATTTATTTTCACTAATGCATTACATGGAAGATAACACGGTTGATATTAATGAATATATGTGATATAAATTATTTTATAATGACATTAATGAAATATTTATCATCATTATTTTATAAGATATCATTTTATTTCTTAACATTTCAGTCACTAAATTATGATAATGTCACTCGGGTATGTGTGGACAACCACCTTCTGGAAACAATGTGTTTCTCATTTTTCATTCCCAAACCACATGGGTGATATGTATAAGTATATTTAAATATTTAATATGATATTTATGATATTTTTATCATTATATATAGGTCAAATTATACTTACATCAATTCTATTATTATTGTTGAAAAATTGAAACATTTCACATGAATTCGTACAACTTACCGTCTCTATGATCAAAACATACTTCAGTTATACTAACAATATTTCATGAGATGTATTAATATTATTAGTTATTTATAAATATTATAATTATTTCATTATTATAATTCTTTAGATAATTATACCATGTTAAATGTTACAAGATCAAAAAATAAAAAATCGAAACATATACAGAAAACAAATGTAGTTATTACCTGAAACATGATTTTAAAAAAGAATTGTTAAAAAATTTAATATAAATGGTCAAAATTAAATTATATATTCTAATATATATATATATATATATTAATGGTTCTCTAAAATATTTATAATTTAATTATATTTATTATATTCATGGTTCTAAAATGTATGACGAAACTCTAAACATAATGTAAGGTATTTTTAGTCTCTCTTTCATTTAAGGGGGAAATATAAAAATTGAACAACCATTTTATTTTTTAGAATATATACATCCTGTATAACATGTTAATAAATTATTAAAATTCTATTACAGGTATTTAATGTTACATTATATTTAATGTGATTTGTATATCAAAATATTAGTAAATAGGTAATGGATTTTAGTCCTTATTTTATACTTCTATAAGAAAAATCTCATGTTCAACACCTTTTTATTTAATGTGTTTGTGAATTGATAATGAATATATTTTATTATTATTTTCCTCATAAATATTTTTATTTTATAATCGATTCCAATAAACATCTTTTATTGGGTTTATCATTCGAAAGTATCAAACGTCCTAAGGGTTTTTTGTCTCAATTTACATTTCATGAGACATATATATTATACACCTATCTTATTATATGAGGTCTATAAAAATTACCTTTGAAAATTTATATATAGAATATATTTTCATGACATTATATGATTCATTCATTTTTTTTATATCATGGGTATTATGATTCAATGTTTCTAATTTGGTAATAGTTTTATGTTACAATAACATCTTTTTTTGTGGAAGTCTAATTATTATGCTTCCAAATATTAAATATTATGATCTATATCCCAATAAAATGATAAATTCTCTTATTATTTTTTTATTACCTTATAGTAACATTTCCCAATTTTTTTTTAATTTACTGAGAATTTCAAAAGAATTTTCTTATGAAAATATGACTTCAATAATTTCTTCGTTTGGATTTTTTTTCTTTTGATTCAATATTTTATAACATGTATTTAGAAATTTTATAAAATTATAATTTTAATTTAATATGACATATTTACCAAAGATTGGATTTTTTATATATTTTAAAATGTATGTTCTTATCATTTTGCAAAGAATTATTATTTGTATTTTATATAAAATTTAAAAGAAATAATTAATATAAAATGTATGGAATGAAAGGGATTTTCCACAGTCATGGCCATTATTTTCATATATTAATAATTTATATGTTTCGATGTTTGTGAAAAATAGGAATAATTATTTAAATTTTTTCATATTTTATAAATTGTTTTCAAACTGATAGTGATATTTTCCTTAAGAAAAATTTAAAATATTTTTAAATCGTCCTTTATATGTTTTCGGGTTTATTTTCAATAAAAATGATTTTAAATATATTTTCTGAAACTTATGATTAAAAAAGTGGTTTACATAGGTAATTTAAATTAGTTATGAAACATTCCATGTGATTAATATTTAAAAATCATTCTCTATATAAAATGAAATAAATGGATGTAATTTATTATTTTATTGGGATATGAACCAATGATACCATTATTATTCATTATCTGAAAGGTTAATAAGGACCAAGTTTTTTATGAAACCCATTTACCATATATCGGTTATCCTAATATAAAATCCTTATAAAATCCACATCTTTTTCCATAGTGTATTCTGTGATGAAATGATGAGATGATTATTAAACCATCCTTTTTCCACATGTTATTATATGAAAAAATGTTTATAAATCCCATTTTATTTCTTATGTTATTATATGATTAATTTATTATTATATAATGGTAAAAATATGTATAATTTTCATTATGTGATGAATGTGACTATATCTCCCTTTAATGTAATAGGTAAAAATTTATATTTCATGAGTTTATAGGACATCAATAGGGCGTGAACATGGTTTAGTAATGGGATTTTTCTACATTGATGTCTTTTGGAGTAGACCTTAACAGGAATCCCTCAACATGAATTTTTTATCTAAAAAAGTTGTACCACATTATTACATATTATCTATTATTAGCGACCTAATAAGTAGGTAATATTTTTTTTGTTTATTGTATATACATTATAATGATAATGATAAATATGAGGTTTTCACTAATAAGACAAAAAAGGGAAATAGACTCCCAGAGAGTTTCTCAAAATACATGAGGAGAGGAAAATGAATTCACCCTTTGAGGGGGAGAAAATAATAGAATAAAATCTACTAATATATTTACAGTGAATCATGAAATTTTTTATAGATTGCAAAAAGATTTTTTGATATATTAAAATCAAACTTATATCCTATATTACGGACTATATAAATTTCTTTTATAATGTTAGGGAGATTATTAATAAGGAAAATAATGAGTTTCATTTCATGCACTTGAAAAATATTACACTTTTAAAATATGGGTGTGATTTAGACTGTAGGAAGTATTACATATTTATCAATAAATTTTTTTTATATAGTCTTTACTTGTGAAATAATGAATTTATTAGGATTATTTCAAATTCATGGTGGTTTAATAATGATATAGGAAACCTTGGTTGTCTCTCTCTTTTTTTAAATTGAAATTTCCAATGTTGACTATAGTATATGAACTAAGGGGTTTATGATAACAAAACCACATGTCTGTTGTACCTCTCGTTCCCCTCGTTGTTTGATTTTCATGATCACAATCACCTTATTTTTTTTCTAACCTTGTTTTTAAGTGTTGTGGATGATAGGCAAATGATTGCCAAAGGATTGGCCCAAGAAAGGTCTCAAAGTGGACTGAATTGCAGTCCACCGGCCAACCGGTGTGATAGCACCGGCCAGCCGGTGGACCTGGAAGAGGCATTGCCCACTGCCAGGTTCCACCGGTCAGCCGGTGGCTCTGTCACCGGCCAGCCGGTGGCACCCAGACTGAATAGTGACAGCTACTGTCTGCCCACCGGCCAGCCGGTGGCTCTGGCACCGGTCAGCCGGTGCTGCCTGGGCAGAAGGGCTTCTCAACAGCCAAGGCACCGGCCAGCCGGTGGAGATGTACCGGCCAGCCGGTAGCCCAGTCAAACTAGCCGTTGGCTTTGACCAGTCAACCCTCTTTTGGCCTCCAACGGCTCCGAGGCCCTTTACAACGGATCCGAAGACTCCCCAAGGGTTCCATGCCTATAAATAAAGGCCAAGGAAGCCCCGGACACTAACCGGATCATAGACAAAGCCACCATACACATTTTCCATCTTTGGCGTACCTCCGGCGGACTTCCTTCAAGGAACCCACCTTGCTCCAACAACTTCCACATCCAAGGAGCTCCATCAAAGAAGCTTGGAAGCGGCCTTCAACATCTCCAATCAATCAAAGGCGCCCAAGCCTTCTCCAATTACGGGTTTTATCGTATTTATCTTTTTAAGCTTTAAATTTGGGTTTGTGCCTACAAACCCCAAACTCTTCCTCATCCCCTCTTTCTTTTGGGTTTCACATCACCATTAAGGTGTGAAGAGGTTGTCAAGCTTTCCTTTAAATAGCTTGAGACATAGGTGAGATATCCTTCACCTGTAAGAAGGATAGTGGGTTCTTGCTAAACCATTAAAAGCAAGTGGGTTCTTGCTCAACCATCAAAAGAAAGCTGTAATAGGTCCTAGTGCTACCTCAAAGCCTAGTGGGTTTCTTGCTAAAACCATTGAAAAGCAAGCGGTAGGAATCTCTCAACGGTTGAGTTGGGAGCGGAGACGTAGGCCGGGTTTTGGCCGAACTCCGATATCAATTTCTTGTGTGATTGCCTTCTTTATTTCCGCTGCATTCTTTACTTTGATTTTAATTTGTTAATTTTTTTTTAAAAGGCAATTCACCCCCCCTCTTGCCATCCTTCCCGTTTTTCTCCGCCCATCAATTGGTATCAGAGGGAAAATTTGAATAATTCCCTAACCGGTTTCAAATTAAAGATTTTTTTTTATAGCATCAACCTCTTTCGCCCCCGAAGGCTTTTCTTTGGGTCGTGCTCCATTTTTTGATGGAACCGACTATAATTTTTGGAAAACCCGCATGACTACTTTTCTTAGAAGCATTGGATATCCTATTTACAAAATTGTCATGCAAGGTTATACTTTGTCTACCCCCGACGAATCCAAATGGACCCCCGCCGATATTAAGAATTTTGAGCTTGATGGCAAATCCATGAATGCTCTACATTGCGGCCTTGACCGAAATGAATTCAATCGAGTTTCCACATGCACCTCCTCACATGAAATCTGGAAACTTTTGGAGGTTACCAATGAGGGGACCAACAAAGTAAAGGATACTCGATTAGATATGTTTCGTCAAGATTTTGAATCATTCTCCATGCATCCAAATGAATCTATTTCTGAAATGTTTACACGATTTACTGACGTGTGCAATGGGAGAAAGTCTCTTGGTAATGATGTTTCTGCCGAGACGATGGTCAAGAAGATCTGATGGGTCCTTCCGAGCTCATGGGCACCAAAGGTGACGGCGATCCAAGAAGCTAAGGACGTCAAAAATATGCCGGTAGAGGAGCTCATCGGATCTCTCATGACTTATGAGATCACGATGAGGAGGCAAGCTCAAAAGGAGGGCACACCAATCAAGACACCAAAGAACATCGCCCTCAAGGTACAAAAAGAAGTAAGCTCCTCCACCTCATCATCATCTTCATCTACTTCATCATCAAGCGGCGACTTGGAAATGGAGAATCTCGCCCGCCAAATGCACAAATTTATGAAGAAGCACAAGAAGAAGAAGAAATCTCGCAAGGCGCGAAAGCAAGAACCCACCGCAAGATCCGAGCCCAAGGTAAAATGCTACGGGTGCGGCCAAAAAGGGCATTACAAGCCCTATTGACCACTCAACAAAAAACGGGCCACGCAAAACGAAAAAGGAAAGAAAAAGGTCCTCAAGGCGACATGGAGTGACACCTCTTCATCCTCCTCCTCCTCCTCAAGCGACCAAGGTACAAAATGCCTAATGGCAAAACACGAGGTAACTTCTTCCTATTCCTCATCCTCGTCCTCATCTTCTAATTCTTTTAATCATTTGTCATACGAAGAACTCCAACATGTGCGAGACCAACTTGAAAATGGTTTTCACGAACTCTCGTCAAAATTCGTTGCTTTGAAAAAGAATTTCAAAAAACTCTCTTCCAAAAAAGAACAACATCTTAAAGAGAAGGAAGAGTTGACCCTCAAAATTCAAAACTTTCCCGATGTTGATTCCATGGAATCAACTATCAAAGTCTTAAGGGAATCCCTAGCCAAGTTCACCCAAGGTGAACAAAATTTGTCCAAACTCTTAGGTTCTCAACGAGTATCTAGAACCACCAATGGACTTGGCTACACCAATATAGCTTCCTCCTCCCATGCACCCACTGTTTTTGTAAGGGGGAGCTCTAGTTATAAATTTTGTAATTATTGTAAGAAACCCGGGCACCTCATTTATGAGTGTGATTGCAAAAATGCTTGGTACGGTCAACCCAAATCTATTTTTTATTCGGAAGAGTTTTATAGGAGAAGACCCGCCATGAAACAAATTTGGATTGAAAAATCCCTTTTGGCGAGTCTCTCCGGGCCAAAAATAGTTTTGTTTCCCCGGGGATTCATTGTTTTTATTTAGGGGGAGAACTTTCTAAATTGTTTTCAAACTTTGCTTCAAAACTCTCAATTTCTAAAATTTCATTTGGTTTCAAATTTCAAAATTCAATTGGTTTTTGATTCAAAACTTTCAATTCAAACTGTTATTCAAATTTACATTTCAATTTCAAAAATCTCAATTGATTTTTCAATTTTCAAATCTTGTCTTTCAAATTCTTTTCCCTCAATCAAGTTTTATGCCCCATGCTATTTTGATAATCACAAAGGGGGAGAAATTTCTTGATTGATTGGGGGAGAATCTTTTCTATCATGCTTTGATTTATTTTCAAATTTTCCTTTAAGAATGTATTTAATTTATGTTTTTACTTTAATTGTTTTGGTGATTGTGATCATCAAAATAGGGGGAGATTGTTGTACCTCTCGTTCCCCTCGTTGTTTGATTTTCATGATCACAATCACCTTATTTTTTGTCTAACCGTGTTTTTAAGTGTTGTGGATGATAGGCAAAAGATTGCCAAAGGATTGGCCCAAGAAAGCTCTCAAAGTGGACTGAATTGCAGTCCACCGGCCAACCGGTGTGATAGCACCGGCCAGCCGGTGGACCTGGCAGAGGCATTGCCCACTGCCAGGTTCCACCGGTCAGCCGGTGGCTCTGTCACCGGCCAGCCGGTGGCACCCAGACTGAATAGTGACAGCTACTGTCTGCCCACCGGCCACCCGGTGGCTCTGGCACCGGTCAGCCGGTGCTGCCTGGGCAGAAGGGCTTCTCAACAGCCAAGGCACCGGCCTGCCGGTGGAGATGTACCGGCCAGCCGGTAGCCCAGTCAAACTAGCCGTTGGCTTTGACCAGTCAACCATCTTTTGGCCTCCAACGGCTCCGAGGCCCTTTACAACGGCTCCGAAGACTCCCCAAGGGTTCCATGCCTATAAATAAAGGCCAAGGAAGCCCCGGACACTAACCGGGTCATAGACAAAGCCACCATACACATTTTCCATCTTTGGCGTACCTCCGGCGGACTTCCTTCAAGGAACCCACCTTGCTCCAACAACTTCCACATCCAAGGAGCTCCATCAAAGAAGCTTGGAAGCGGCCTTCAACATCTCCAATCAATCAAAGGCGCCCAAGGCTTCTCCAATTACGGGTTTTATCGTATTTATCTTTTTAAGCTTTAAATTTGGGTTTGTGCCTACAAACCCCAAACTCTTCCTCATCCCCTCTTTCTTTTGGGTTTCACATCACCATTAAGGTGTGAAGAGGTTGTCAAGCTTTCCTTTAAATAGCTTGAGACATAGGTGAGCTATC
Organism: Viscum album; assembly: GCA_963277665.1. Lineage (NCBI taxonomy): Eukaryota > Viridiplantae > Streptophyta > Magnoliopsida > Santalales > Viscaceae > Viscum > Viscum album. The sequence continues at coordinate 1,037,854,110 of OY728143.1, read as the reverse complement.
CTTCACCTGTAAGAAGGATAGTGGGTTCTTGCTAAACCATTAAAAGCAAGTGGGTTCTTGCTCAACCATCAAAAGCAAGATGTAATAGGTCCTAGTGCTACCTCAAAGCCTAGTGGGTTTCTTGCTAAAACCATTGAAAAGCAAGCGGTAGGAATCTCTCAACGGTTGAGTTGGGAGCGGAGACGTAGGCCGGGTTTTGGCCGAACTCCGATATCAATTTCTTGTGTGATTGCCTTCTTTATTTCCGCTGCATTCTTTACTTTGATTTTAATTTGTTAATTTTTTTTTAAAAGGCAATTCACCCCCCCTCTTGCCATCCTTCCCGTTTTTCTCCGCCCATCAATTGGTATCAGAGGGAAAATTTGAATAATTCCCTAACCGGTTTCAAATTAAAGATTTTTTTTGATGGCATCAACCTCTTTCGCCCCCGAAGGCTTTTCTTTGGGTCGTGCTCCATTTTTTGATGGAACCGACTATAATTTTTGGAAAACCCGCATGACTACTTTTCTTAGAAGCATTGGATATCCTATTTACAAAATTGTCATGCAAGGTTATACTTTGTCTACCCCCGACGAATCCAAATGGACCCCCGCCGATATTAAGAATTTTGAGCTTGATGGCAAATCCATGAATGCTCTACATTGCGGCCTTGACCGAAATGAATTCAATCGAGTTTCCACATGCACCTCCTCACATGAAATCTGGAAACTTTTGGAGGTTACCCATGAGGGGACCAACAAAGTAAAGGATACTCGATTAGATATGTTTCGTCAAGATTTTGAATCATTCTCCATGCATCCAAATGAATCTATTTCTGAAATGTTTACACGATTTACTGACGTGTGCAATGGGAGAAAGTCTCTTGGTAATGATGTTTCAGCCGAGACGATGGTCAAGAAGATCTTATGGGTCCTTCCGAGCTCATGGGCACCAAAGGTGACGGCGATCCAAGAAGCTAAGGACGTCAAAAATATGCCGGTAGAGGAGCTCATCGGATCTCTCATGACTTATGAGATCACGATGAGGAGGCAAGCTCAAAAGGAGGGCACACCAATCAAGACACCAAAGAACATCGCCCTCAAGGTACAAAAAGAAGTAAGCTCCTCCACCTCATCATCATCTTCATCTACTTCATCATCAAGCGGCGACTCGGAAATGGAGAATCTCGCCCGCCAAATGCACAAATTTATGAAGAAGCAGAAGAAGAAGAAGAAATCTCGCAAGGCGCGAAAGCAAGAACCCACCGCAAGATCCGAGCCCAAGGTAAAATGCTACGGGTGCGGCCAAAAATGGCATTACAAGCCCGATTGCCCACTCAACAAAAAACGGGCCACGCAAAACGAAAAAGGAAACAAAAAGGTCCTCAAGGCGACATGGAGTGACACCTCTTCATCCTCCTCCTCCTCCTCAAGCGACCAAGGTACAAAATGCCTAATGGCAAAACACGAGGTAACTTCTTCCGATTCCTCATCCTCGTCCTCATCTTCTAATTCTTTTAATCATTTGCCATACGAAGAACTCCAACATGTGCGAGACCAACTTGAAAATGGTTTTCACGAACTCTCGTCAAAATTCGTTGCTTTGAAAAAGAATTTCAAAAAACTCTCTTCCAAAAAAGAACAACTTCTTAAAGAGAAGGAAGAGTTGACCCTCAAAATTCAAAACTTTCCCGATGTTGATTCCATGGAATCAACTATCAAATACTTAAGGGAATCCCTAGCCAAGTTCACCCAAGGTGAACAAAATTTGTCCAAACTCTTAGGTTCTCAACGAGTATCTAGAACCACCAATGGACTTGGCTACACCAATATAGCTTCCTCCTCCCATGCACCCACTGTTTTTGTAAGGGGGAGCCCTAGTTATAAATTTTGTAATTATTGTAAGAAACCCGGGCACCTCATTTATGAGTGTGATTGCAAAAATGCTCGGTACGGTCAACCCAAATCTATTTTTTATTCGGACGAGTTTTATAGGAGAAGACCCGCCATGAAACAAATTTGGATTGAAAAATCCCTTTTGGCGAGTCTCTCTGGGCGAAAAATAGTTTTGTTTCCCCGGTGATTCATTGTTTTTATTTAGGGGGAGAACTTTCTAAATTGTTTTCAAACTTTGTTTCAAAACTCTCAATTTCAAAAATTTCATTTGGTTTCAAATTTCAAAATTCAATTGGTTTTTGATTCAAAACTTTCAATTCAAACTGTTATTCAAATTTACATTTCAATTTCAAAAATCTCAATTGATTTTTCAATTTTCAAATATTGTCTTTCAAATTCTTTTCCCTCAATCAAGTTTTATGCCCCATGCTATTTTGATAATCACAAAGGGGGAGAAATTTCTTGATTGATTGGGGGAGAATCTTTTCTATCATGCTTTGATTTATTTTCAAATTTTCCTTTAAGAATGTCTTTAATTTATGTTTTTACTTTAATTGTTTTGGTGATTGTGATCATCAAAATAGGGGGAGATTGTTGTACCTCTCGTTCCCCTCGTTGTTTGATTTTCATGATCACAATCACCTTATTTTTTGTCTAACCGTGTTTTTAAGTGTTGTGGATGATAGGCAAAAGATTGCCAAAGGATTGGCCCAAGAAAGCTGTCAAAGTGGACTGAATTGCAGTCCACCGGCCAACTGGTGTGATAGCACCGGCCAGCCGGTGGACCTAGCAGAGGCATTGCCCACTGCCAGGTTCCACCGGTCAGCCGGTGGCTCTGTCACCGGCCAGCCGGTGGCACCCAGACTGAATAGTGACAGCTACTGTCTGCCCACCGGCCAGCCGGTGGCTCTAGCACCGGTCAGCCGGTGCTGCCTGGGCAGAAGGGCTTCTCAACAGCCAAGGCACCGGCCAGCCGGTGGAGATGTACCGGCCAGCCGGTAGCCCAGTCAAACTAGCCGTTGGCTTTGACCAGTCAACCCTCTTTTGGCCTCCAACGGCTCCGAGGCCCTTTACAACGGCTCCGAAGACTCCCCAAGGGTTCCATGCCTATAAATAAAGTCCAAGGTAGCCCCGGACACTAACCGGATCATAGAAAAAGCCACCATACACATTTTCCATCTTTGGCGTACCTCCGGCGGACTTCCTTCAAGGAACCCACCTTGCTCCAACAACTTCCACATCCAAGGAGCTCCAACAAAGAAGCTTGGAAGCGGCCTTCAACATCTCCAATCAATCAAAGGCGCCCAAGGCTTCTCCAATTATGGGTTTTATCATATTTATCTTTTTAAGCTTTAAATTTGGGTTTGTGCCTACAAACCCCAAACTCTTCCTCATCCCCTCTTTCTTTTGGGTTTCACATCACCATTAAGGTGTGAAGAGGTTGTCAAGCTTTCCTTTAAATAGCTTGAGACATAGGTGAGCTATCCTTCACCTGTAAGAAGGATAGTGGGTTCTTGCTAAACCATTAAAAGCAAGTGGGTTCTTGCTCAACCATCAAAAGCAAGCTGTAATAGGTCCTAGTGCTACCTCAAATCCTAGTGGGTTTATTGCTAAAACCATTGAAAAGCAAGCGGTAGGAATATCTCAACGGTTGAGTTGGGAGCGGAGACGTAGGCCGGGTTTTGGCCGAACTCTGATATCAATTTCTTGTGTGATTGCCTTCTTTATTTCCGCTGCATTCTTTACTTTGATTTTAATTTGTTAATTTTTTTTTAAAAGGCAATTCACCCCCCCCTCTTCCATCCTTCCCGTTTTTCTCCGCCCATCAATAGGCTTCTCCAATTACGGGTTTTATCGTATTTATCTTTTTAAGCTTTAAATTTGGGTTTGTGCCTACAAACCCCAAACTCTTCCTCATCCCCTCTTTCTTTTGGGTTTCACATCACCATTAAGGTGTGAAGAGGTTGTCAAGCTTTCCTTTAAATAGCTTGAGACATAGGTGAGCTATCCTTCGCCTGTAAGAAGGATAGTGGGTTCTTGCTAAACCATTAAAAGCAAGTGGGTTCTTGCTCAACCATCAAAAGCAAGCTGTAATAGGTCCTAGTGCTACCTCAAATCCTAGTGGGTTTCTTGCTAAAACCATTGAAAAGCAAGCGGTAGGAATCTCTCAATGGTTGAGTTGGGAGCGGAGACGTAGGCCAGGTTTTGGCCGAACTCCGATATCAATTTCTTGTGTGATTGCCTTCTTTATTTCCGCTGCATTCTTTACTTTGATTTTAATTTGTTAATTGTTTTTTAAAGGCAATTCACTCCCCCTCTTGCCATCCTTCCCGTTTTTCTCCACCCATCAATGTCATCATAATTATATTAAGAAAATATGGATGAAATGAGAGTATCATCATGTGAAAATAGTTTTATGAGAATTAACTCATCACTGATCATTTCTTCTGATTTTATATAAGGTGTGTGTGGGGGGATCCATCAAAGAACGCTTATTGATGAAATAAAGTGGTTAAGTTCAATAAAATGAGGAAAATTAATTATAATTGTAACATCCCAAGTATGTAATGAATAATAGATATTTTTATCTATGTCTATTAATGAATTAGATAGTGTTTTAGAGGCTTAAAATGAAAATAAATCCAATCTTAAGCATGGAATACACTAATATTTTTTAAAGGAATGTTTTACTGCCTTTTGATGGAAACCCATTTTTAAATCTATATTTTGAAAATTTTATAAGCTATGTTTGTCAAAATAAAATTATTATTTCTGATTGGGACATCAAAATTTACTTTGTGTGAATTTTTGGTATTTTTCTGACAATATTCATTTTTTATGAATAATGAAAAATACTGAATTTTACATCAAAATTGCTTTTTAATCTAATTTATTTATATGATTAGATTATCTTTTGAATTGGTTTTAAAGTTAAATTTGATTATATTTTTACCATTTAATCCAATTGTGGTCATTAGGATTAATTTAACTTTGTAATTGGGCATAAACTAATGCCAAACTTTTCATCGATATTGTTTCAAAAAAACCCGCTATTTGTTTTGACAACGAGAATTATTTTTAAATCAATTATTGCAATTTCTGTGTTTAGAATTTGGTAAAATGGATTACATATTTGGAATCAGATGTTCCAAATTATGTAATCAAGACTCTTTTGTTTTTGGACATTATGAATAGTAACGACGGTAATTATCTTTAATTATCTTTATTAATGAGTAATCATGTAGTTAAGGATATTAAAATGATATCATAATAATACAAAAAGACCACAACATGTGTTCTAAGGCTACTGGATGCCTCATGGCCGACCATGGGATGCCTTGTGCCAAACTTGGGGGCCCCAAGGAATCAATTTTGTGAGAAAGGGATTTTTAATCTTTTTATTTTTAAAGAATGTTAAATGTGACAAAGAATGTATCACCAAAGTAAAATATTTTTAATTTTGTCTACATAAATGATCTTTTGGACTATAAATTTTAATTATAAAGATAAAAAGATTTCCTATATCATGATATTTTTTTATAATTTTTAGACATTAAATTTATTAAATTATTTATGACATCATGATGATGCAGCGATTACCTCATTAATAAAGGATTTAAATAAAATGAAATGATAATGTGAAATCTATGACCTAAAAAAGTCAAACCCTATTGGATGGGTGGATTTCGAACCTTTATCACCTTACCCTCGAATTATATCAATGTGGGACCTTTTGAATCCGGAAATCATTTTCAAATAAAGTAACATTTCTTTACATTCCAAGAGTGCCCCTCCTCTCCTCTTATAAAAGGCCCCCACCTCTACCTCCTTACCCACACTCCCAAAGCCTTTGAATTAGCCAACCCCTGCCCATTTTGTCTCTCCACATCCCTCTCTTACTCCTTGAAGCCTCACTTTGGGCAGAAGTCTTCGTAAGGTAGCTTTTGAGCTCAAACCAAAGGGAGTTACCCGATTTTAAGGACATTAAAGAACGATCGAGTCAAGTCGGACCCGAGGTATGGGACTTCGTCTCAATCTCCTTTCATTGAGGCATATTTTTGTTTTATACACCTCTTTATTTAATATGGTGTATAAACCCCTTTGACTTTTACGTTTATTCAAAAGGGATCTTTTTTATATGAAGCATTTACTAAACGACAAAAGGGAATGTTTTTGTCGTACGTATGCGGCGACAACGACTTCTCCACCGCTGTGACCATTATTTGAGTTTAGGCTTCCTCTACAAGACCTACCTTTTTTTAAAAAGAAAAATAAATACAATGTTTTACTTTTCTTTTATTTTGGTATTGAAAATGGTTTTCATAATGTTTTTATATCAATGTGTTGTATTGATATCTTGTGATTGAAAGGTGGAAATGTTATGTTTCCTTTATGCATGTTTTATGTGATACGATTACGTTGAGGTTCTTGGGAATTATTTTGAAGAAGGGTGGTTCCGTGATAAACTAAGGGAGGGTGAGCCCGATATAGCTCTCCAATGCATTGGGTAATGCGAAGGAGTGAAACGTTAAGGTTTCTCCGAAGAGATTTAGGGAATATACTATGATGGGTATTCCAAACGTAACCAAGTGGGTTACTCCCTACGTAAGAATGTTATGAATGCCTCAGGTTACCTTTATGTATTATGATTTCTAAGATTTATTCATGATTTGATGAGGTATTTTAAAGTGCTTATGTTTTATGGGTAAAGTATGATTTCATTCTTATGTATATATGTACCCATGTTTCCTTTCCATATTTTTATATCCCTTACTAAGCTTTTTATGCTCATCCCATGTCTTTTAAAATGTTTTCATAGGTCAAGGGGAAGGTACATGATATGATGATAGTGTCAAGGAAGTGTCAAGAAAGAATCCATGTTTTATTTTAAATATGTTCCATTGATGGGAAAGAAGAATACTATCTTTATGTAACCACTTTGTTTATATGTGGAATGTAATACATGTTTTATGATCAAATTCTCTAAAACTCTAAACCCGAAAAGATCTTCAATGTCCAATCTTGTAATAACTCAAGATTAAGTAAGGTTTAAGGCTAGGGCCTTATAGTTGGTATCAGAGGTCGGTTTAGATAACTTTAGGAGTTAGAATTCTATTAAATGATTATCCAAAAATATTATTTTTTTTATGGTCAAATTGAAGTGATATAGTATTTGAAGATTACCATGTTGCTTCATCTAAGACATGTTTGTTCAGAATGGTTTTCCGCATGGGATATAGGGAAGCAGTGCTAGGAAGGCATGCAGAAGGAAATAACCTTCCGAATCAGCATCCTGAGATGGTCGGAATTGGAACTGAACAGTTTGTTGCGGTAATGGCGCAGATGACTCAAGGAATAAATGGTGGTGGTATCCATGCACGAGATCAGTCGGATCAACCGCAGAGGAACATGTCAGTGGTGGAACATTTCATGAGGCAACGTCACCCATCATTCAGAGGATCATCTGACCTTGTGCTATCTGAAGGGTGGATTAAATCACTATAGATGATTTTTAATGTCATGGGGTGTTCAGACAATCAAAAGGTTAGTCTTGCTATTTACCGTTTGGAGGGTGAAGCAGATCAGTGGTGGTCGATGGTTAAAAATATCAGGGATGCTGATGAGATAGATGCTCTCGACTGGAATGAATTCAAAGGTATGTTTCTTGAAAAGTATTTTCCTAAGGCTGTTCGACTTAGGATGGAAAAACAATTCTTGGAATTGGGGAAAGAGGAAAACTAAGTGGCTACCTATGAAGAAAGGTTCACTCGATTGGCAAGGTATGCTCCAAATTATATCTGAGACCATGATAGTAAAATCAATCATTTTTACTCAGGATTAAAGCCAAAATATCGAAGGTCATTAGCTTCTCGTGAGTTTAAAAGTTATGAAAAGCTTGTTCGATGTGCTGAGAAGGTGGAAATGGAGTTTGTCGATGATCAAGTGTTCTATAACAACCAGAAAAAGAAGAGATCAAGGTGGCAGGAGAAAGGGAAGAATTCTTCAAAAAATTCTGATGGTAAGAAATCTAAGTTTCCAGTTTTTGATAAATGTGGCAAAGGCATGCTGGAGAATGTCTTCTAAATTCTGGAAAGTGCTACCAATGTGGTAAGATGAGACATAAGGCTCGTGATTGCACTGAAAAAGATCAAGGTGAAGGTAAGACCAAATTTGATTTACAGTTAGTGAAATGTTTTAAGTGCAATGAGATGGGTCACTATGCTAATGAGTGTCCGACAAAGATCTTGAGTGATGGGAAGTAGTTAGACTACAAGCAGAAAGGGTTGGTGAAATCCTTTGCAACTACTTCAGAAGATGTCGGGCCATCAAATGAAGTTGTATCAGGTACTTTATTTATTTTTTAAGATTATTCCAGTGTGTTGTTTGATTCGGGGTCCACACATTCTTTCATCTCTAAAACCATTTCTAGTAAAATGGGAATTCCATCTCAAGAAATTACTCCTGAACTTTTGGTAAAAACACCTGGGGGAAATGTTGAGGCAAAAAAAATTTATAAGAATCTTCCTATCCTTATCTGTGGAAAGAACCTATTTTCAAACCTTATTGTTCTACATCTAGTAGAGTTTGATGTTATCCTGGGTATGGATTGGCTCTCTATTTACCATGATAAGATTGACTGTAGAGATAAATAAGTTTCTTTTTAGAAAGACTTTCAGTTTGTGTACAAGAATGAACCCTTACTGTTGATAACTTATCAAGAGGCCAAGAAACTTGTAAAAGATCGAAATGAATGTTACCTTGCACACATTGTTGAAAACAAGGGAACTGTTCAGATTAATGATGTGCCAGTGGTAAATGAGTATCCTGATGTTTTTCCTGATGAGTTTCCTGGAATAATACCAGATCGGGAAGTTGTGTTTACTGTTGACTTAGTTCCTGATGCTAAGCCAATTTCAAAACCCCCTTATCGAATGGCTCAAATTGAACTTTTAGAGTTGAAGGAGCAATTGCAAGATTTATTAGAGAAATGTTTCATTCGACCTAGCACATCACCATGGGTTGCTCCTGTTTTATTTGTTAAAAAGAACGATGGTTCAATGGGACGTTGCATTGATTATAGAGCCTTGAATAACATCACTGTTAAGAACAAATATCCTTTGCCTCATATCGATGATTTGTTTGATCAGCTCCAGGGAGCTCGGTATTTTTCAAAGATTGACTTGAGATCGGGGTACCATCAGCTGAAGGTAAAGGAAGCAGATGTTCCGAAGACCGCGTTCCGTACAAGATATGGCCATTATGAATTTTTAGTAATGCCTTTTGGGCTAACCAATGCACCTGCTGTATTCATGGAATTAATGAATATAATTTTACATGATTTCTTGGATAAGTTTGTGGGGGTTTTCATTGATGATATTTTGGTGTTTTCTAAAAGTAAAGAGGATCATGAAAGACATTTAATGGTTATCTTGCAAACCTTAAAAGAAAAGAAATTGTATGGAAAATTCAGCAAGTGTGAGTTTTGGTTGCAACAAATTTCTTTTCTTGGTCACATTGTTTCTAAAGATTGTATAACTATTGATCCTGTAAAAACAAAAGTTGTGGAAGACTGGCCAAGACCCACAATTGTAACTGAGATTCGTAGCTTCCTTGGTTTGGCAGGATATTGCCGAAGATTTGTTAGAGATTTTTCATAGTTATCTAGTCCAATGAATAAGCTAACTCAGAAGGGTGTTATGTTTATCTGGACAAAAGAATGTGATGATTGTTTTCAGGAATTGAAAAGAAGATTGGTGAATGCTCCAGTTTTGGCACTACCTTCCAGGAATGGTGAGTTTGTTATCTACAGTTATGCTTCATTGAAAGGACATGGTTGTGTCCTAATGCAGAATGATCAGGTAATTGCTTATGCTTCACGACAGTTGAAAACTCATGAGGCAAATTACCCTACACATGATTTGGAATTAACTGCTGTTGTTTTCGCTTTAAAAATTTGGAGGCATCATTTTTATGGAGTAAAGTGTGAAATATATACTGATCACAAAAGTTTAAAGTATATATTCACTTAGAAAGAGTTGAACATGAGACAGAGGAGATGGCTCGAATTAATCAAGGATTATGATTGTACAATTCATTACCATCCGGGAAAAGAAAATAAAGTGGCTGATGCTTTGAGTCAAAAAAGTAACGCTTCATTAGCAATGTTGCGTTTGGAACGTGATCCTTTGATTAAGGATTTGATGAACTTTGGAATAGAAGTTTTTGGTGCAATAAGTTCTTCTGTTTTTTTTCTGGTATCGGTGAGATCATCTCTATCAGACAGAATCAAGCAAGCACGGAAGCAAGATAGTGAGTTACAGAAAAAGGTAGAGTTGGTTCCGAAGGGTAAGTTTCCTGAATTCAACATTGATAATGATTGCATTTTGAGATTTGGGAAGAGATAGTGTGTTCCTTGTGATTCACAGTTTAAGAGAGAGCTGTTATGTGAAGCTCATAGTTCTCTGTTTTCAGTTCATCCTGGCAGTACTAAGATGTACAGAGATCTGCGAGAGTTTTACTGGTGGAATGGAATGAAAAGATATATTGCTGATTTTAATGTGAAGTGTTTGACATGTGAACAGGTTAAAGAAGAGCGGCAGTTACCGAAAGGGATTCTGCAGCCTTTACTAGTGCCAGAGTGGAAATGGGAGAATATATCCATGGACTTTGTTGTGGGATTACCGAAGACATCTCGAGGTAATAATGCAATCTGGGTTATTGTTGATCGCTTGACTAAATCTGCTCATTTCCTTTCTATACAAGATACTTTTTCCCTAGATCAACTTTCCTGTTTGTATCTTAAAGAGATAGTCAGGTTACAAGAAGTTCCCCACTCCATTGTATCTGATCGTGATCCCAAGTTCACTTCTAACTTTTGGAAAGGCCTTCAGAAGTCATTGGGTAATGAATTAAATTTTAGTACATCATTTCATCCTCAATCAGATGGGCAGTCAAAATGAACAATTCAGACCTTGGAGGATATTCTACGAGCTTGTTCGATAGATTATCAGGGATTTGGGACCAACATCTTTCTTTGGTTGAATTTTCATATAATAATAGTTTTCATTCCAGTATACAGATGGCACCATTTCAGGCATTATATGGGAAGCGGTGTCGAACTCCAGCTTTCTGGGATGATGTGGGTGAAAGGAATTTGATGGGACTAGAATTGGTAGAAGAGATGGAAGAAAAAGTTCATCTGATTCAGAAACACATGAGAACAGCTCAGAGTAGGCAGAAGAGTTATGCAGACGACAAGAGGAAGAATCTAACTTTTGAGGTAGGTGATCATGTTTTTCTCAAAGTCTTACCATGGAAAAGTGTGATGAGATTTGGTAAGAATGGAAAGCTGAGTCCAAGGTTCATTGGACCATATGAAATTCTGGAGAGAGTTGGATCAGTTGCATACTGGGTGGCTTTACCTCCGAGTTTATCTCATGTACACAATGTTTTTCACGTTTCGATGTTAAGAAAGTATATGCCAGATCCATCTCATGTTTTGAGTCCAGAGGTAGTTCAGCTGGAAGAGAACCTATCTTATGAGAAACAACCAGTCCAGATTCTTGACCACAGGGAGCAAGTGTTATGAAATAATGTGATTAATCAGGTAAAGGTTTTGTGGAAAAACCACATGATGGAAAAGGCAACATGGGAATCTGAAAATGCAATGAGGGATAAGTACCCTCATTTATTCGATAATTAAATAAATTGCGGGGACACACTTTTCTAAAGGGGGGAAGGATGTAGCATCCCAAGTAAGTAATGAATAATAGATATTTTTATCTATGTCTATTAATTAATTTGATAGTATTTTAGAGTCTTAAAATGAAAATAAATCCAATGTTAAGAATGGAATACACTAATATTTTTTAAAGGATTATTTTACTTCCTTTTGATGGAAAACCATTTTTAAAACTATCTTTTGAAAATTTTATAAGCTATGTTTGTCAAAATAAACTTATTACATATGATTGGGACATCAAAATTTACTTTGTGTGAATTTTTGGTATTTTTCTGACAATGTTCATTTTTTATGAATAGTGAAAAATACTGTATTTTACATCAAAACTGCTTTTTAATATACTTTATTTATGTGATTAGATTATCTTTTGAATTGGTTTTAAAGTTAAATTAGAATATATTTTTACCATTTAATCCAATGGTGGTCGTTAGGATTAATTTCACTTTGGAATTGGGCATAAACTAATGCCAAACTTTTCATAGATATTGTTTTAAAAAAACCCGCTATTTGTTTTGACAACGGGAATTATATTTAAATAAGTTATTGCAATTTATGTGTTTGAAATTTGGTAAAATGGATTACATATTTGGAATCAGAAGGTCCAAATTATGTAATCAAGACTCTTTTGTTTTTGGACATTATGAATAGTAATGATGGTAATTATCTTTAATTGTCTTGATTAATGAGTAATCAGGTAGTTAAGGATAATAAAATGATATCATAATAGTACAATGAGTCCACAAAATGTGTCCTAAGGCTACTGGTTGCCTCATGTCTGACCATGGGATGCCTTGTGCCAAACTTGTGGGCCCCATGGAATCACATTTGTGAGAAAGCAACTTTCAATCTTTTTATTTTTAAAGAATGTTAAATGTGACAAAGAATGTATCAACTAAGTAAAATATTTTTAATTTTGTCTACATAAATGATATTTTGGACTATAAATATTCATTATAAATCTAAAAAGATTTCCTACATCATGATATTTTTTTATAATTTTTAGACATTAAATTTATTAAATTATTTATGACATCATTATGATGCAGCGATTACCTCGTTAATAAAGGATTTAAATAAAATGAAATGATAATGTGAAATCTATGACCTACAGATGTCCAAAACCTATTGAATGGGTGGATTTAGAACCCCTATCACCTTACCCTTGAATTATATCAATGTGGGACCTTTTGAATCCGAAAATCATTTTCAAATAAAGTAACATTTCTTTACTTTCCAAGAGTGCCCCTCCTCTCCTCTTATAAAAGGCCCCCACCTCTACCTCCTTACCCACACTCCCAAAGCCATTGGATCGGCTAACCCCTGCCCATTTTGACTCTCCACATCCCTCTCTTACTCCTTGAAGCCTCACTTTGGGCAGAAGTCTTCCCAAGGAAGCCTTTGAGCTCAAACCAAAGGGAGTTACCCGATTTTAAGGATATTAAAGAACGATCGAGTCAAGTCAGACCCGAGGTATGGGACTTCGTCTCAATCTCCTTTCATTGAGTCATATTTTTGTTTTATACACCACTTTTTTTAAAATGGTGTATAAACCACTTTGACTTTTACATTTATTTAAAAGGATTATTTTTTATATTATGCATTTACTAAATGACAAAAGGGAATGTTTTTGTCGTACGTATGCGGCGACAACGAATTCTCCACCGTCGTGACCATTATTTGAGTTTTGGCTTCCTCTACAAGCCCTAACATTTTTTAAAAGAAAAATAAATACCATGTTTTACTTTTCTTTTATTTTGGTATTGAAAATGGTTTTCATAATGTTTTTATATCAATGTGTTGTATTGATATCTTGTGGTTGAAAGGTGGAAATGTTATGTTTCCATTATGCATGTTTTATGTGATACGATTATGTTGAGGTTCTTGGGAATTATTATGAAGACGGGTGGTTCCGTGATAAAATAAGGGCGGGTGAGCCTGATACAGCTCTCCAATGCATTGGTTAATGCGATGGAGTGAAACGTTAAGGTTTCTCCGAAGAGATTTAGGGAATATACTGTGATGGGTATTCCAAATGTAACCAAGAGGGTTAATCCCTATGTTAGAAAGTTATGAATGCCTCAAGTTACCTTTATGTCTTATGATTTCTATGATTTATTCATGATTTAATGAGGTATATTAAAGTGCTTATGTTTAATGGGTAAAGTATGATTTCCTTCTTATGTATATAGGTACCCATGTTTCCTTTCCATATTTTTATATACCATACTGAGCTTTTTATGCTCATCCCATGTTTTTTGAAATGTTTTCACAGGTCAAGGGAAAGGTACATAATATGATGATAGTGCCTTGGAAGTGTCAAGAATGAATCCACGATTTATTTTAAATATGTTTCCATTGATGGGAAAAAAGAATATTATCTTTATGTAACCACTTTGTTTATATGTGGAATGTAATGAATGGTTTATGATTTAATTCTCTAAAACTATAATCCCGAAAAGATCCTCAATGTGTAATCTTGTAATAACTAAAGATTAAGTAAGGTTTAAGGCTGGGGCCTTATAATAATAATTGTAATGAAGGTCATAAAAATAATCAAATAAATTTATTGGTGTATGAATGAAAATTTTATAAAAAAAGTTGATAATGGTTGAGTTGGATGAGAAGGAATAAAAAACAACTAAATAGATGTTTCATCAGTTTGGGTGAAATCTAGAATTTCTTATATTCATGTAGGTGACTTGAGTATGTATCTAAATAAAAAAAATATTATTTAATATTTCCAAATTAATTTATACAAATATTCTATATAAAATTGTTTTATATAATCACATAGTTTATCTAGTGATATAGGAAAATCTACATAGAATTTGTGAACCCCATAGGTGATGGGGGTCACATATCCAATTGATATAACATAGTGATAGTGAATATTCACACAAATATTTTGTGATGTAGTTAAGGGTATATAATTGAAACCAAATCATGATTGGGATGTTTTATACGTTGGTGAAATACATTTATCCACAAAGCTAAATGATTCACTTAGGTTATTTTTACACATAGTAATCTTAATATTGGAATAATGCATTAAAAGTGGTAATATATAATTAAAAAAAATATTTTAGGTTTTTTCTAGATCTTGATATTGAAATATCATGTCGAATAAATAATCATAAGTCCTCAGTATATTTAAATGAATATTTTTATGTGAATTTAAATGTGTTTAAATGTGGAATAAATTTAGAATCTATTGATCGATTCATACGAGATGATCAAATTGTTCAATATAATGGTTTTTTAAAAATGAAAATAAGTTACTATTGACTTTTATATCATAAAAATGGTATTCTTAACCCTTTCTTGAATATATATGTATTCGAGGAATCAATGAAATATGATATGATTAGAATTTAAATAACAGTCGTGCTTAATTTGTGAATTCGACGAGAGACTGATACATCTTGTATCGATGAGGATAAAAAGTGTTCCAAATGTAAGATTATCTAAAGGGTAAATACCATAGTATTCAAAGTGTCTGATGTGAATCTAGATTAGACTACTTCTGGAAGAAATTTCATTATTATAAGACCTATTCTTGAGTGGCTATTAAATAAAATTAATAGGTACATTTTTAGAAATGATAATACATTTTCTTATGAAGGTAGATCATATTTCCATTTGGTGAAGAAGAAACCATGTATAAAAAGAAGATATTTCTTTATTGGATTCTCATTGGTTCGATGATGAAAAAACTAGTTGGACTCTAGAGTATGAGAATATATAGTGGAACTATTTGTTTATCTATTATGTAAGTGGGTAATTTTTATCTCTAATGTGACTCTAGAGTGTAAACATTATGGGACTCATTGTTGATGGTAAATATACAACCTCTTGGTATAACCACCATTATATTATGAAGAATCCATAAAAATGGATAATAACTGGTTTTTTTAGGATTAAAATTTTATACCAATACTGATAAATATAATGTCTTTAATTCTTTTTGTTTATTAATCAACACATGGTAAGGATATGAGAAATATCCTTGATTGTATTGAGATCTTTAATCAATTAAATATGCTTCACTTTAGAGGAAAATAATTCTTAAAAGGAAACATCTATTTAACCACTATCCCCACTCAATGGTCCTTATGGTTTGATGATTTTAATTATCATTAGTTTATATATTTGAATCATTTACAATTGTAGACACCTGTTGAAGATTATTCAATTCATGGATCACTTCCTCATTAAATTTCTCGAAGACACTATTCTAAAAAATATCCCTTTTCAATTACATATCATCTTTAGGAAATATTCCATTAATAAGTGTGACATGGTTTTCATTTACCTAGAAATGTTTTTTAGTCCTCCAACTACATACTTTTTTCCACTAATTCATATTCTATTGAAAATTATTTTTTTTCGAGTTGTGAGTTTTCATCTTGTATCCCTCAGATGTAGGAAAATTTTTATTTAAAAAATTTTATTGGAATTTACTAAAATAATCATCAATTATATTAAATAAATAAATTTTATATTTATAAATACCTCTTCCTCACAACCATTACATAATTGGATAGAGGAATCCTAATCAATACATTTATCAATATTTTTCCCAATTTTACTTTCTTATATTAATGGTACGTCCTTTGACCCATTATATTAATTTATTAGCCTCTTAGCCTATATTTTAATCATTCTTTAGTTCCATTCCCAAAATGTCTATGTATTTTTTAATATGTATAGAAAAAATTTATTCCAAATAATTATCATCTAATTAAAATATAAAATTTAGAAAATCATGAAAAAATAATCAATGATGAAAAATATATATAATAAGAGAGAAAAAAGGATACGATACCACTTAATGGTCCTTACATGACCATTCTCAATACACAGGAGAGGGGGTGAAGTCAGTGTGGTTAATTTCTTAACTAATAATAATTTTTTATCTCTTTTGGTCTTTGAACCTCTATTACTTTTAAAAAAAGTGGATCTTGATTGAATATCTATATGTAAGTTAAGTTAATAGGTAAATTATGGGAAAAATAATATGGATTGACCCTTATATAGAAAAAAACTCTGTTCTAGGATTGGGATTCACCAAGTCATTGATTATATACTAGAAGTTTAATTATCAATTACAAGTGGGGTTTCAAGGTATTATCATTATACAAGGTTCACCATTTTACAATAGTGATCAATAAATGTTTAACCAATTTAAATTAAATCTACTTATAGTATCCTCCTTATACACTCCCCCAAAAGATCTCAAGAACTCTTTCCTCCTTTATTTAGATCATGGGTCTATCTATAATACCATTAAATAAAAACATTTGAACTACTTCCTCAAATCAAATTCTTTAACATCCTTTTATTATAAAAAAATAATAAGTAGCTTAATCGTTATTTTTCTATATAAATTTAGATATTTTTAAAAAACCCATAATGGAATCTCAACAAAAACATTATGGTTTTTAGTAGAAAAACATATTCATAGAAACATATTTATTCAGTCCTACTCATATACTATTCATTAATAAAAAAATCCTATAATATTTACTTCTATGTAAAATCTTAATATCACAAATCTAGAATCATTCCACATGAATTAAACAATAAAATAGGGTCTATAAATACTTAATACAATATGGACGTCAGAGGAATATAAATTTTAGTTCATTTTTAAACATCTATAACATGATGTGTATTGGGGGTTTATTTTATGAACCACTCATCTCCTATTTCTATAGAAAATTTCTTATCAAACATCAATATTAAATATTTTTATATTAATATTATATGCATTTAACTATAATAAACACCTTAGAAAAATATTTTTTTTATTTCTATATAGAATATATATATAAACAGATTATATAATCAAATTTATATATCATCTCAGCCTATTTTATTTCTAAATAACCCTATTATTTTAAATTTAATACATAAAACCTTTCGTCATATTTTTTAGAAAGGAAATAAATAATTATTGTGATCTTAGTTTAATAGTAACAATTATTAAGGGAGTTATCAGTAAAAGATCACGCATAAGAATAACATGAGAATAATAGTATGATATTATGATCTTATCATTCAAAATTCAAACCCATATAATTATATATCATAATCAGGGAATAAGACTCTGGTAGTTCATAAATCATTAATAATTGAATAATCAATGATCATGATCCATGAGAACATAATATTGGATTAAGAACACACTATATGAGAGTGGAATGAAGTGTGGCATAATAATTGTCATATAAATCATATTTCAATGATTCCCACCATGAAATATGTGATATTTTATACTTGGGATAATGAAATATGTACCTAATTTAGGCATTATAAGAAAACCAATGTATCTTATTTTGTAAATGTGGTATCCTCCCTCATAGCCTTTGAGACCACAAATCACTAAAAATTAAGAAATTAATTAGAGTATTATAAAGTAAACATATGTCAAATAATAATAACCAAATCATACGTATTCCATATTATTTTAATAAATTTTCATTCTTTGTCATATATCAACCCTTCAAATTTGAAAAGGGTTCAATCAATATTTCACCATCATAATGATAAACCATATTGAAAATGAATATGGATGGTAATATTGCATCATAACCAGAGTGATGTTTTTGTGACATCAAAGAATGTTTTCATTGTTTGAAACAACAGTAAAGGATCAATGGATCATTTCTTGAGTGAAATAAAAATTTATTTGAAAAAAATATTCAAAATCTAAAAAATTATCACATATTTAAAAAAATATTTTTTCCAGCAAAACAATCATGGTAAATTTTAAATGAAGCTTTAATAAATGGAATATTCATGATATATATAAAAATAATTTATATAGTAAATGATAAAACATAAATTCTATCCACATCATGAGTATAGCAAACCTTGTTTAGAAAATGATAATAATATTCCTTTTTAAAAACGTTATTTAATATAAAAAATGTGTAAAAATTACATTCATCTATTATTATAGAATATTTTGTTGAGCATAGTGTTGTATTTGTTGTCAATAAGATATAAATATATTTTCAATTGTTAATCAGGTGTAAATTTTTTTACGGAAAGGTATTTATTATAGTGATAATCATTATCAATGTGGTCATCATGAATTGTACTTGGAAATCCATAGATACATGGAGAAAGGAAAGGTGAAGATGTTCCAAAGACTATGTCACTTAAGAGAATTATTATTTTATAATTTATTTATTTCTTGATCCCTATCTGAATAAAATATGACGATTTAAGTACTATTCTTATGTTCCAAGACTTGTATCAAGGTGGTACAATATTACTACACCTGATGAAGTCCATGCAATACTCAATTCCATGATGAGTGAAATAATGATCCACCCATTGAATATAAATGGTAGATTTTTAGAAATCAGATAATTGATGAGATGATCTTCAATGTTCCAAGAAATTATTTTAAAGGATAACACATCACTCACTACAATATTACTATGAATTAGGATCTAAATGCATGAGGTGAAGTAGAATCCACATGTAATCCTTTATTGTTTCAAAGAATATTAATGAAGAGGTTTGGAATTAATGATCAAATACATAAGGAAGAATGCTGATAATTGAACGAAAAGAATTAAAAAGAAGAGATAATGAAGAAGGGGAATTGTGTATTAAGATGGCATACTATCTTGGTTATACTTGTTTAACTTATTATATTTGTTATATTATTTTCCCAAAGATATTTGCCACCTTATAATGCTAGAAATGGACCTCAACCTCAGGCACATGCGGGACCTGAGGGTTAATTGCGCCTAAGTGAAGCCTCAAGGCCTGCCCCACAAGAAGCGTAGGGCATGCAGGCCATGTATAAGCATGCAGGAACACGGTTGATGGTGAACCTGTGCAGCGTGGGCTCTAGTAGCTTGCCCAAGCAGTAGAGAGTGGGCACATAAGCACTCCTACAAAACACTGGTGCTGGGCGGAACTAGAAGAGGGGGAGGATAGTTTTGAACTAAGGCTGGAGCACTTTGACTTATAAAAAAACTCCACCAGTACCCCATTTCGATGTGGGAGGGAAATAGAAACCCAGGTATTGATCATAGCCATCTTATGTTACCAAGACATGCAGTCCACCATCTGATCAATCACGGTATCGATCGTGTACATCTAGGCCATCCATATGATCTACGTGGTTCGGGATTGAAGAAGCACCATATGATCTCTCTAGCCAAGTAATCTTCAATCTTTGTCTACATCTAATACACTCGAAAACCAGTGATGACCCCAAACACCTATCTCATCACTCTAACCACCATTTTATCTCATTCCAATATCCTATATATCGTCTAAATAAAAAAGAAAACACATAAATCATTTACATTTTCATGCATGTATCAAATTGAAGATAAATATCTTGGCCGAGATAATTCAATGCTGTCGAGGCTGTTCCATTTGATGATAATGATGAGTTTTTTTTTCATGCATTCATAAATGCATGAACATGAGGATTGCACTGTGAACTATGGAGTTAATGTTGAATAGAAAAAAAAACAAGAATTACAGACATATCTTGCTCTATGTTTTAAAATATTCGATAATGAAAATCTCGTCCCTTAAAATCATGATCTCTATGGAATATCTCACTGATTTTGAATGAGGAAGGAGGAGTCACCATTGCCTATAAAATTAGGATCCTTAGAAGAGATAATTTTATTACCTTTCTTATAAAATGCACTTTTTTCTCTGATATACATAGAACTACACAAATTTGTTTTCGTTCAGCCCTACTATATGAAGAATGAGTAGGTCATGTTTTCCTTCAACATGTTCAATGCACTATCTAAGGGTCTCACTAAGAATAAGTCCAGCACAACCCTTGTACAAAAGAGATCATCACTCCACTCATGGTTTTTGATGTGAATAACTATGAAAAACCATTGTTTGTGAAATAAACAAAAAAGTTTATGCAAAGAAAATGATAGACACATTATAGCTCTCTCAAAACCCCCACCGATATTTTGTAAAGAAGAATCCTCTGGTAAATGACTAGTGAACATGAACCCTTGTTATACCTTTGCAATGAAAAAACCAATAATCTCCCTCAGTTCTATGAAGGATATCCTCGAGCACCCATTTCGTGAAGAAGAATATATCGATCCAATAGGTTTCACGAACAAAATTAAAAATGGATTGCAAGATAAGGGCACTATGTGTCGGGATCCACTCATATGTTTGAAATGAGGAAGCCCGTGGCTTTTGTGTGATTGTGAAATGATGAAGAACCATGTGGTAAGAGGGAATGCATGCACACATTCACTCAAATGTGAGAAGAAAATTGAATGTTCATCCACAAAGGACCCTATCCATTCAAGTTCATAGGAACAAGACAGTGATTGGATCACACACATTTGAGTATGAATAGTACATAAGCCTTAACACACACATGACATATAATATTGCATGAAATAAATAAGATATTGTGTTTGTGCTTGGGAAGAAGAATGAACTAAGTGAGAAGAAATATAAGGATAAAAGGAGGAATAGAGAATGAATTCATGCATTCCCATGAACAAATAAAGACACATAAAGGAATAATTTGTGTATGTAAATTGAGTAATGAAAATAAGAGAGACATTTCATGTGAATGAAACAAACTAATTGAATCTAAAATATTCAAGTTATTGTGTGTCTGGGTTTATGATAAATATAATATGTATGCATGAAATCATGTATAATCACATGTATGTGTAACAAAGCAGATGATTCTGAGTGATCTGATCCTTATTGTTTGAATAATCACATATGTTTTTGTGATTCCTGCCAATAAAACAAGGATAAGTTTTCGTGCGTTCAGTTATTACACCAAAGAATAAGAAATTTAGATATATATATATATATATATGAGGAATTAGATCCCATGAAGTCCATTCATGATGTGACTGAGTATTGAGACTAAAGCAAGATAGAGTTAAAGAAGATATTTTATCTGAGTTGACAGTGTTTGAGAGTCCAAGAAGATAGATAGTGCTGATATTATACAATATAATTGTTGCATATTTTATTCTTGATGAAGTGGATTGAACCATTGGTACACATATAAGTGAGGCCATGTCTTTATAAGTAAATTTATAAATTTACAAAGCTTTGTTAGACTGGGAACTGATTAGAAAAATGATCATAGTTATTGAGAAAGGAAAACAGGACCTACCAATGTCTATTAAATATTCATGAAGAGATTAAAAAGAAGTTTAATTCAGAAATCTCATTATGAAATTTCAAAATATCCATGGAATGAGAAACAAGAAGCATTTATTGTGAAATCAAGGAGGAATAAGTCTTCAGTGGGACTCAAAAGCCGGCCAGTAGGACTCTGGTAACACTGTGGGATGTAGTATAAAGAACCTCATGTGGGACTTGGGAGAGATACCATGTGACTCTGTGTCGACCATTATAATTAATCACTTGATTATTGTGTAGAATATGTGTTGGGGAGAATAACCAACATAGGAAAGAGTACGTCTTTAAACTGAACCATGTAAATCACTGTGTTCAGTGCCTTTACATTTATAGCGTCATTCGAGGTAAGGTTGAGAGACAAAAGAAGTGTGTATCGAGGCTTTAAACATCCATAAAGGTATAATTGAAAATAATCAATTACTAATAAAATTGAAAGGGGTCCCTGATTCAACCCCTCTCCCTCTCAGTAATTTACACTAATCTGGGAACTTCATTCTGTATCATTGGGATTGTTACCTCTAAAATATCCAACAGAGTCTATGAATTTCAGATTTTATGGGTTGATTGGACAACCTCAAATGGAGATATATTCTATGAATCAGAAAAATAGAAAGAAAAAACAAGAATGAAAGATGAAGAAGATGTTTAATGAAAATGGGGAGACACATTCTACTAAAGTTAATCTGAAAAGTAAAACCTCTGATAAATCCTTTTAATATTATGACTCTTCAAACGAAGCCTCCTCATGCTGTGATGATGATATATCAATTAGTGCTCTTTACAATTCACTTAATTATCGTCAGAATAATGTCCCTAGAGAAGTGGGAAGAAAAAATTTTGTATGAATTAGTACTCTTCAAGATTAAAAATTACCGTTGAAAGAAGAAGAAGATGCCACTAAAAATAATTAGCTTAAAGGGATGTCATAAGTATCACTGTCAAATTACTTGTCATAGTAAAGGAAGAATAAAATTATCATTATCATAAAAGTAATTGTTGATGATACTGAATAATTTCAAGGAAGTATATGTGATATGTAATTCATTGATATTGTATTTTTAGAACCATTCCATGAATTTGAAAAGATGAAAAAATTATCCATGGTTGTAAAAGAAGCTCAACTAGAAGAAAAATGCAACAAGTTAAAGGAGAATAAAATCTCTTTGAAAAAATTATGGAATGTGCATGATCAAAATATATTCAATGCTCAGAGAGAATTGGGAGTGTAAGATAAGATCAATTGAGGATGAGAATTACTCCATCAACATGAAGATCTTAGAGCTCTAGGTGAAATTAAATAATCAACACCCTATCCAAGATGGGACTTCCCAAACAACTAAAATAATATATGATTCCAACAAATTTGGTATTGAGGAATAAGACTTTAAATTAATCATCAAGTTATCCTCTAATCTAATGGAAACATACTCCAAGAATAAGGTATCTCATAACCCTTTTATTTCTGTTTCTACTAATATAGTTGCATCTACAAGTTCATATTCAATGATAAAATCTAGGAATACTAGTATTAATAAAAATTTTGATACATACATCAAAATTCATGAATTTATGATTGGTTGATTATGTAAAAATTCTTAAATTGATTATGGAAGGAAATAAATACAATTATAGAAACAACAATGCACTGAATCTAGACAAAATATACTATAAGAAAAATAATGATATTAATTTTATACATTTGGTGTTGATGGAAGTTTGATAATCAGGCCAATGATTGCTGGAATAATGTTTCAGCATAAAAAATTATTGAAGGACTATTTTTAGGGAACGTAGATGTGAAACAATGATGCATCCTGCAATGAAAAGAAAAAACACATATGAAGAGAAATCTATCTATCAAGAAATGAATTTAATATCTTGAAGACTACTGGGATAATTTCAACAGAAGTGGTCATTGTTATGATTATTTCTACTTTAGTCCTACCATGCCTCATGTATATGATGATAATATGTATATACCATAAACAATTCATGAGAATACAAAAATAGTTTAAAATTATTCCCTTGGAAATATGCAAGACAATGAAGTTAAGAAAATGGTGAAACAAAATATTCCCCAGAAGTAGTTCAATACGAATTAAAAGAATGTAATCCCAACAAAGAAAATATAAGATTATTGTAGATAGAAATGTAATGCCATGTATCACTACAAATTTGACATGGAAATGAATGGAACAAAGCTGAAACTAAATGGAGAATCAATCCAAAAGAAGATTTTATTGACTGAAGACATTCTTGAATATAATCTTAATAAGTTTCCGACGAAAGGTAACATAAAGACAATGAATAAGACATGTGTAAGCTAAAAATCATAATGTATAAAGAATTGTTTATTAGTTATCTGAACTATTCATGTTCAAATTTATAGAGAACTACAAAAAGATGAAAATGAAGTACTAGCTAATTCTAAGGAAACAGGGAAACACGTCATTCCAAATAAAGGAGAATTCAAATTTCATGAATGGTTTTAACCACATGATAACCCAAATTTATCACAATTAATATGTAGAAGGTGAATGATGGGTGAACATTAGGAAAATAAATTTATAGATGCTTTACAAAAATAGCTAGTGATGTTGAAAATTAAAAAATAGGCACTAGTGAAAGCTACTTTACTACTAGAATATGTATATAACAATAATCCACACAAGATGAAGGGGAATGGAAATAAAGTGTCGATACTGACAATGAAATATAATAATGTCAAATATAGAGAAGACACTAGCAAGAAGAGTACCAGACACTTTAGATCTGCATGGAATGGTGTTCACTGATTGAGAGAAAATTCTCATCCCTAGTTCTTCTATTATGAAACTAACAAATTTCCCATCTTATTACGTTATTTTTCTATATAAATGGTTTTAAATTACATGGAATTAAAATTGAAGGTCATCCTCATGATTAAAATTGGATGATCAAAGTGGATAAAAACAAGATGGACATATTATTCATGATTTGATAATAACATGTAGTGTTCCACAGTGGAAGATTATCAACATGAATATCTTGAGGAATGTGTAATGATATTTTCCACCTTGGTGAATCTATGGTATTTCACCCCTTGAGGGGGGGAAATATAAAGGAGATGATGTTAATTATTACTTAATGAAAAATCCCGATATTCATATTACCTCATGAAGGTGGAACCTGAGGTATTCCAATCACACTTTCATCCCTTATTATAAATTAAATTTATCATGTCAACAAATGGGGAGTTCTTGATTGATGAAAAGATGGGATGAAAGGTGGATATTTATCTTTTCACATGAATATTTGTAATATGTTTTGTGAATTATGTAAAGGATTTAGCATTTCATGGATGAATCTTATTATTTTCAACCCCTTGGTTATGAATTGAAACATTTTGAGCATGATTTAAAATGTTTGGTTTTTTTATTAATACCATTGAATACCTTGGTAATATTAATATTTTTTTCTACAATAGTTTATCCCATGTATACTTATATATGATTTACTAATGGCACTTATCTTTGTGAACCATGTGATATCATCCCTCTCTCGAAAATATTCAAGAATATATTATGTAATGGGAGGAGGATATGATTTTGAATAGACCCCACTACACCATTCCATTTGGTTTCCAATAAGGTATAGAAATGATTTGAACACATATGGACCCATACAATGTGTGCATACCTTATATTGACAATAAAATACAAAATTATTGATTATCGAGAATTGTGTTTCATTTGTTCCCAATAAGATATAAATAAGGAGTCAATTGTTAATCTGGAGTAAATTTGTTTATGGAAAGGTACTTATTGAAGTGATAATCCTGATCAATGTGGTGATCGTGAGGTTTACATGGAATGCTACTGATACTTGGAGAATGACAAGGGGATGTTGTTCCAAAGCCTATTTCACTTAGGTTAATTACTATTTCACATTGGATGTAATGCTGGATCATTCTCCATAGAAAGTCTGATGTTTGAAGAACGGGTCCTATGTTTCAAGACTTTTATCAAGGTGGGACTCTGTTACTATAATTGAAGAAGTCCATGAAATACTCAACTTCATGAAGAATGGAGTAAAGATCGTGCCAATTTATCTAAATGGATGGAGTCTAGAAATCAGATGATTGATGATCTGATCTTAAATGTTCCAAGACATGTTTCTAATGGATAACACATCACTCACAAAAATATTACAATGAATTATTATTTAAATTCATGAGGTGAATTAGAACCCAAAAATCATCCTTTATAGATTCAAATAATCGTAATGAATAGGTTTTTAATTTGTGATCCAATCCATAAGGAAGAATGATTTTATTTTGTAGGAAAAGAATAAACTATAAGATATAATGAATAAGGGGCTTGATATTTAAAGATGGAATAAAATATTGCTTATATTTGTCTTTAACAACGTATATTTGTATTTTTACTATTCAAAAAATATGTTCCACCTTACAAGGCTAGTCGAGGACCTCAACCGTAGTAACATGCGGTACCCGAGGGACAACATCACTGAAGGGATGCCTCAAGGCCAACCCCGCAAGAGGCGCATGGCATGTGGGCCGTGTATAAGCCCACTTGAGGGTTAAAGATGGTGAAACTGAACATCGTGGGCACTAGAATCATTCCCTTGGCACAGAGAGTAGGCACAAAATCTTTCACATGGAACACCGGTGCGGCGCGACACTGGGAGAGAGGGGATGATAATTCTGATATGAGGCTGGAGCACTCGGCCTTATAAACAAGCACTCCCCTGCTATCCTGTTTCAATGTGGGACAAAATTAAATACTCGGGAAGAGATCTCAGATATCTGAGGAATAATATACACGAAGTCCATTGTTCGATATATCTCGGGATCTAACATGTGCATCTAGTCCATCCATTTAATATCTATAGTTTGGAATTGAAGTAGTACCGTTTGATCTCTCTTACTAAGATATCTTCAAACCTCGGCCACCTCCACTGCACCTGCAAACTAGTTTTTATTTCATACACCTATCTCATCACCCCGACTACCATTTAACACATTCCATGATAATCTGTATCATCTGAAGAAAAAGAAACACATGCATGCATGAACAATTTCAAGTATGCATAAAATCAAAGAAACACATCTTGGCTGTTATAATGTAGGGAAGTTGAGGTCCTTCCATTCGATGTTCACAAAGAAGGTGTTTGCATGAATTCATAAATGCGTGCACGTGAGGAATGCACCGTGGAAGAATTATTTTACATTAAACAAAATAAAAGTGAGACTTGTGTCCATAACATGATCCAAGTTTGAAAACATTCAAAGCCAAAACTCTAGGCTGTTCAAATCTTGATCTCCACAGCATACCTCAACAATTTTGAAAACAGAAAGTGGATTCACCATCACCTATAAAAGGAGAATCCTGTGATTAGAAAATTATGCATCCATTCTTATAAAATGATCTCATTTCTCCTAGAAATAGAGCACTGCACAAAGTTTTTTTGACACAGCCCTACTACACAATGAAAAAAGAGTTCTCACTAATCTTCTACAAGTGTTATGCACTATCGAAGGGTCTCAAGAAGAATAACTCATGCACACCCCTTGCATGAAGGATAGACATGCACCACTCGTTTTTTTGCGAAGAGAAGAACCAAGATCCATCTTAGTTCAAAATATAAACATCAATATCTCTGAGAAGACAATAAAATACACGTGATCTGATTATAGAACCGTCGCCTCTATTTCGTGAAGAAGATTTTGTGGGAAAAAACTGATGAACAATATAGGGACCTGAGCCTTTTATATAAAACAATTCATGATTCTAAGCATAATTAATCATTTGAGTACAAGCCAAGGATCATTAAGTCTAGTGTATTGAAAGACTAGGTGCATATAACATATTACACGGGGCTAAAAAAACTTCTTTGTATAATCTCCAGAAATAGCATCTAACTTCCTTTGAGCCCTTACATCTGCATAGGGTACCCTAGGGAACACATGAACAAAGGAATGTGATAAAAATCCCTGTAAGGGAAATGACGATAAGGATACGTATCAAGAATATGAGTTAGGAGGCATTACATAATTATATCCAAAGAATGAAACCTATAAAATAATTTAATATAAGAATGGGATCATATAAAAATGGAATAATATAAATGTGGCAGAATAATAAAACATTTCATTAGTACGGGTCAAGGAAAACTGCCAATCCCGTTTCCCATTTTAGTACGTGTCAAGGTTAACCGCCAATCCCATTTCACATCGCATAACATGATAAATAACCATATCCAATGAATTGGAAGCTATATAGGAACACCCATCTCAACATTTTCATGAATATTTTTTTCCAAATAAATATTCTTACTACATATACAATCAAAAATAATCAACCATACACAAACATAGGGGTACCTATAGAATGATTTGGGTACCACAATCATGACATAAATCATAACTAATGCGAGTATCATTAAAGTGTCCATGTAAGGATATAATTAGAAACTACATGGACGTTAATAAGGTAAAATTATCATATAACATGGTTAGTGGTGTCAATCATAAGTGACAACAAATGAGAAGTGTAATTTAGAAACGTTAGCATTAAAATATTTTTGTACGGTTTTAAGGAAAATACTATAGAGATTTTAAAATTGAAAAGAATATATTATTTTATATAAAACCATAATTTAACCAAGAATGTTTTAATAATAAAAATAAAAAATTTACAAATATAATGGTGCCTTAAAACATAAGATAGAGTGCACTTGAAATTGGGTAAAAGTTTGGGAAGTTCCTTTAAAACGTGTGTGCTTATTGGGAAGTATTGAAAAAAGATTTACATAAAAGATTGTATATCCCAGAATGATAATTAATGATGGATCTTGAAACATTATTTTAGACTATATAAACATAATTTAGAAGCTCTCAAAAAATACAACCACATTTTGGTAAAATGAATGATAGAGAAACAAGATGGAATATAGGAAGTTCAGGTTGAATCCATCATGGTTTATTGGCATGGTATCGAGGGTAACTAAGAGGGATTGATGAGAGATACAAGGGGTTTCTCCTCACTTATAAAAAATTAGGGAGGTATGGGGATGGTTTAAAAACATACCCCATAAATTGGTATTATAAAAAAAGAATAACATAGAGATCAATCTTGATTAAGAGTAAAAAGGGGGGGATCCCTTACCTTAAATCTGTTGGTGGTCTCCACTTGTTATTAACAATCTGAATAAACAAACAAGGATTATTAATTAATAATTAAAGAAACTCATATATATTAAATTTATTTATTATAACCCGTTTTAGTTCATTAAAATCCTTTTTAATTATTCACAAGGATCAATTTCATTGTTCGGGCTTCTTTGTTTACTTGGATTTAAAAGATCAGTTCAATTATATTCTTGTTTGGATTATATGAAAGATGTAAGTGGTTGTCCAGAAATGAAGTTATATTATTTAGTCAATATCCAGGAGATTACATGGTTTTAATTTTAATTATCTTAATTAGAGTGAAGTTGAATTATTTTATATATAATCATAGTGATAACTGTTTTTGTTAATCTGACGATTTGATTACAAAAAATGTGTTTTGCATATTAACATAATTACATTTGTAACAAAGGATTAAAGAACCAAAAATAGGATATATTAAATATATAATAATATGGTTCAACCATATCACAAATGGTTTTATGACCATAATTAAATATAATAATAGAAATTTATTAGCTGTTGTCCTTGAATGTGCTAAATTAGCACATCTCAAACGGTGCTTTCATTTCATTCACATAAGAGGGTGGGGAAAGGAGAGAAGATAATTAAATATACCAATAGAATGAAGAAATTAAAGTAAATTAATGTTACTGGATTTATCATACTATTATGGTGAAAGGGGTTGAGGAATGAAATAAAAAAGAAAAGAACTTAAAAATAAAAAAAAATAAATTGGGAAGAGGAATTTACCTCTTGAGACTTCCTCCTTTGAGAACCTCTTAAGGGGAGAGGTTTTGGTATTTAGAGGATGATGAGAGCTTTTGTACGTGGGGGAGGAACTTGGGGAGATATTAGGGCAGAATAAAGGAATGGCACAAGGCTTGAGAGGAGTGGAGAGAAGAGGGAGTGAAGGACGTTTTTTATAGTGGAGGATCGGAGGGATTTCATAATATTATAATCATTAATTTGTTATTTCTTCACAAGAAAAGGATTAGTAAGTATTCCATGACCAAGAATAGTAAATTGGTCATGTGAATTAGAAAAATGGGTGGTGAAATTAGCCATGATGCTAGGAATAGTCTATTTAGCTTATAATGTATATACACGGTAAATTACCATATTTTACTATTCATCAAAAATCAGGTATTTCAGAAAAATCTCAAAAATTCACCCTAACCATTTTTCGATGCGTATAATCCAATAATGAAGTCCATTTATCAAAAATAATTTCCTAAATATTAATATTTCAATATTTAATTAAACAAATAAATTATTTTCAAATCCAGTTTTAAAACATTAATTAACTTTTTCTATAATATAGGTATATCGTACATCCAACTTAAATATTTTTTTTATACAACCATAGGTGAGGTTAATATTCATTAGGGAATATCACTATTCATAAGGGTATGTTACTATTCATTAGGGTAGGTTACTATTCCCCACAAATTTTGTTTTCCTTATCAGACTCCAAATAACATACGAATTACAACCGTGTATGCATGATTTTCCAAATTCCAAAAAAATAAGTGAAGAACATATGTTTAAAGGTCACTTAGCACATAGTAGTTAATTATATTGTGTTTTCATGATATTTTATGACATGATTAATTGATGGTAATTTCCATTGAAAAACATTGGGTCGTTACATTCTTCCCCCCTTATGAAATTTCGCCCTCTAAATTTCATTTTACATTCTAAGACAAAAATAGGTGTGTGTACTTTTCCTTCATTGATTCCCCCAGTTCTCATGTTTCCTCTTCGTACTTAAGGTTTCTCCATAGTACCTTGACCAGATGAGTAGTGTTGTTGCGTATAAGTTTGTCTCTACGATCCAAGATCTTCACTGGTTGATCCTATTAAGTGAGATCATTCTCCAACTGCACCACCTCTGAATAGAGTACATGTGAAGGGTATGGTATGTACTTTCTTAAGAGGGATACATGAAAGACATCATGTAAATTAGACATGGTAGGTGGAAGTTCCAATCTATAGGCCACAACTCTAACTCGATCAAGGATCTCAAAGGGGATGATGTACCTAGGACTTAACTTCCCTTTCTTCCCAAACCTCGTGACCTTCTTCCATGAGGATATACGTAGAAATACCATGTCTCCAACTTTTAACTCAATGTCTCATCGATGGTTATCTGCATAACTCTTCTGTCATATTTTGGCTACCTTGATATGATGCTGAATGGTTTTCACCTTCTTCACCATTTCATCGACCATTTCAGGTCCTAGAAGATTATGCTCACCGACCTCATCCCGACATGCTTGTGTTCTGCACCTTTTTCCTTAAAGGGCTTCATATGGTTCCATTCAGATGCTCGAGTGGAAACTATTGTTGTGGGAGAATTCAACTAGTGGAAGATGTTGGTCCCATAATCCTTTGAATTCCATTGAACCCACTCTCAACATATATTACAATGTCTTAATACTTCGCTCAAATTGGACATTAGTTTGAGGATGATAGGCCGTACTGAAGTTCAGTTCAGTGCTCAGAGCACGCTGTAGACTTTTCCGGAACATCGAGGTAAATCTCTGATCATTATCAGATATAATAGATAGTGGTAACCCATGCAGCCTTACCACATAATTGATGTAAATCTGTGAATTTTGATTTAATGAAATGTCCTCTCGAACCACAATAAAGTGAGTTGTCTTTGTAAGATGATCCACAATGACCCATATAGCATTGT
Organism: Viscum album; assembly: GCA_963277665.1. Lineage (NCBI taxonomy): Eukaryota > Viridiplantae > Streptophyta > Magnoliopsida > Santalales > Viscaceae > Viscum > Viscum album. The sequence continues at coordinate 1,037,822,407 of OY728143.1, read as the reverse complement.
TTTCTCTAGATGTATTTGGAAGTCTAGTGACAATGTTCATGGTAATGTTCTCCCACTTCCATGTTTATATGGGTATTGGTTTCATCATTCCCTTAGACTATTTTCTCTCAGCCTTAACTTGTTCACATACTAGGCACATTGATTTATATTTGGAAATCTCCCTTTTCATATTGTCCCACCAAAAGTTTTCACAGAGATCTCGATACATCATTGTGCTCCCTGGGTGGATGGAGAAGGTTGAGGTATGTGCAAAATTAAATAGCTCATTCCTTATCTCTAGATCAGATGGTACACATAATCGTGTCCCAAATTTTACAACTCCGTCCTCATCAATTTTGAAATAGTAGGATTCCCCATTTTTAATAGCTTCAACCCTTTTCTGAATTTCCACATACTTTCTTTGAGAATCCTTAATTATCTCCAAGAGGGATGGTTGAGAAATATTTTGAGAAAGGACTAATGATGTTCCTCCCTTAATTATTCCCATGTACATCTTTTTCAAATCTTAGAATATCTGATCCTTTTCAATTCTCATCATTGATAAAGATGCAAGATCAATTCTACTTAGAGAATCTGCCACCTTTTTTTCCTTACCGGGATGGTAGTGGAATGAGCATTCATAATCCTTGATGAGATATATCCATCTTAGTTGGCATATATTAATCTATTTCTGTGTGAATATATATTTGATACTCTTGTGCTCAGTATATATCTCAAATTTTCCCCATAGAGATAATGCCGCTAAATTTTCAACACATAGATCACAACCACCAACTCTAGATCATGCGTGGATAGTTTTTCTCATGGATTTATAGCTGCCTTGAGGCATAGGCTATCACATTATAATTTTTTATTAGCACACAGTCTTTTCCATTCTTAGAAGCATCACTATAGACCACATAGAGTTGTCAACTTGAAGGGAGTGTGAGTACTGGCATAGGGATAAGAGTCTCTTTCAACTCCTTGAAACAACCTTCACATTCCTATGTCCAGACGAACTTTACTCCCTTCCGTGTCAGCTTGGTCGTTTGGTTTGACAATCGAGAAATGTTCTTCACGAATCATTGATATTACCCAGATAGACCTAAAATGAAGAGGATCTCTGTTATAGATGATGTCCTCGACCACTCTTCAATTGTCTTCATCTTAGAAGGGTCCATAGATATCCCTTTCTTGGAGATAACATGGCCCATGAATGATACATCCTCCATCCAGAACCCAGATTTACTGTACTCTACATACAACTTCTCTCATCGCAAATTCTATAATACAGTTTCCAAATGCTCCTCATGTTCCTCCTTTCTCTTGAAGTATATCATAATATCATCAATAAAGACCACCAAAAATTTGTTGAGGTAATCTCTATAGACTATATTCATTAAATCCAGGAAATGTTTTGGAGCATTTGTGAGTTCGAAGGGCATCACTATGAACTCATAGTTTCCATACCCCATTCAAATGACAGTCTTGGGAATATCTTCTTTCCCCACCTTTAGTTGGTGATATCCTGACTGAAGGTCCACCTTATTGAAATAACTGGCCTCACAAAGCTGATCTAACAAGTCATCTATCCGTGGAAGGGGATAGCTGTTCATTATAGTGATTTTATTGAGCTCACGATAATCAATGCAGAGGCGCATTGATCCATCCTTCTTCTTGACTAAGAGGACTAGAGCACCTTACAGTGAATCACTCTGGCGTATAAAACTCTTCTCCATATTCTCTTGTAACTACTTCTTCATCTCATTTTTCTCTACAGTGGCCATTCTGTAATGTGTTTTTGAGATTGGAAGAGATCCAGGGATAAGTTCAGTTGAGAACTCAACCTCTCAGTCAGGAGGAAGACCATGCAACTCTTTGGGGAATAAATCAGTGTAATCTCTCACGATAGGCATGTCTTCCAGAATGATTATATCATTTGTCCCTATCATTTGAGCTAGATATACATTCTCACAAGGAAGCATATCCAATCATGGGATGAAGATTCTAAAGGAGACTCATCGTCCTCCTTACATTTGTAAAGAATCGAAGGATGCTTCGGGATGTAAAAAGTGATCTCCCTTTCCAAAAAATTGATGTTCTCCTTGTACAAAGATAGCCTATCCATGCCCAAGTAGCATATAACTCCACTAAAAGAAGTATGAAAATTTTTGCTGGGAGGTTCAGTCCACAAACATTAACCAGGGAGGAGTCATAAACCATGGATGCAAAAATTTCTTCATTCACTGTTCTCACAGATAACTTTTCCACCAAATTTTGAGGTGGTGTTTGAATAGTTATACTAATCTTGAATGCTAAGAAAGAATGTGTATAACCAGAATCAAATAGTACATTCACTATTCTTGAATGAATAACAAGAGTAACTATCACCACATAATTTTTAGGCTCCACCTTAGCAGTACTAATAGCATAAGACCTTCCTTGTGTCCATGGATGTTGTCACTGATTTCCTCCGACAAACCTCGGCTTTGGGAAATTGTTCGAATAATACCCAAGCTCCTCGAAGTTATAACATTGCACTGTAGTCTGAGTTTTGATTTAAACCTTCGTTTCTTCTCTAACATTTGTGGGATTTTTCATATCCATTCGGCAGTTTTTGGCTAGATGACCAAAAATTCCACATTTGAAGCAAATTTTAGTTCCATTGATAGAGTAACCAAGATGCTTCTTCCCACAAATTTTGAAAAGGGGAATGTGTGGCTTCTTTCCATCATGGGATTTGTTTGATGAACCATCCATGTTGTTCTCTAGTTTCCCCTTCTTGTCACCAAGCCCCTGAGACCACTGTGAGTCTCCAATCTCCATTCCAACATTGAGGGCACAATAGACAATCTCCTCATAGTTTTCTAAGTCTCGAATCACCATCACTTTTCATATACTTGGCATTAGTCCGCTAAATAAGTGATCCACCTTGCTTTGAGTGTTCATGACAAAGCCAGAGGCATAACTTGCAAGCCGTTTAATGTTCACTTCATACGCCCCGATGGACTCATCTTCCTTCTGCTTGAGTCTAAGGAACAATCTTTCCATCTTGAGACAGAGGGTCCGAAGACAGTATTTGTTGAAAAACATCCTATGGAATTCCTCCCATTTTATGGAATCAATTTCCTCTTGGGACTTTGTATTCTTGATCAGTGTCCAACACGGACCAGCTTCCCCATCAAAATGATAGACTGCCAGTACAAAAATCTCTTCTTCCGAGCACTAGAGGATAGAGAAAATCTTTTCAATAGAGTTAATCCATTATTTTACGATGAGGGGACCTGAAGACCCGCTAAACATGGGAGTAATTTTCCACATGAAGGATTCTATGGAGAATTTCTCTTTCCATGGATGAGGGGGACATTCCACCTGATTGATGTTATTATTCATAACTCAAGAAAACCGAGCAAGTACTACTATGAAGTTTAGGGAACCCACTTCCATCACATCTAGCCTATCATTAGGTAAATCATCACATTTCCTTTCACATTGGTTGTGGGATCGTGTTCTATTTCCCGCCATTAACTAAGAAAAAGAACTTAAAATTAGTGGTCTTGAATACTTTTCTATTGAGCATAAAAAGAAATGTTGAACATAAAAGTATGAACTTATAAAGAAGTAGTATATTATGGCTTGGGATTCCTTAGGTTTATATATAGGGTATCTTCGATCTATTTCATAACATATATTCTTATGGGAATATTTTTGTCCCTTAATAATGGTTTGTACTAATCTTGTGAATCTACCGAAGCATATCCCCTGGGAGTGTTGTAACCAAGAGTGCAGCAAGGCCCGTTTTCATGCACCATTTCTCATTCGAGTCTAGTTTAAAGAGGTTTTTTAGGGTTCTACCCCGGGATACATTTGTGCCAGATCCACCTCTACCTTCTTGTATCCAGACAGTGATGTATTTTCTTGACAAACCACTTACTCTATAATCACAAAAATTTAGGACTCTTTTCTTATACAGAGCCTCATCCTTAAGGTTATCACTAATGTTCTCCATTCCTAATATCCAAAAATAAATATACCATACTCTAATACCAACTATATCAACCCGATCATTTTACGTAAAACATTTCATGATTTTAAGCATAATTAATAATCAGAGTACAATCCAAGGATCGTTAAGTATTGTGTCTTGGAAGACTAGGTACATATAACATAAAACATGGGGATAAAAAGACATCGTTATTTAATCTCCATAAATAGCTTCTATCTTCATTTGATCCCTTACATCTTCATAGGGTACCCTGGGGAACATATGATCAACGGGATGAGCTAAAAAGACGAGTAAGGGAAATGAACAGAAGGATACATCTCAAGCACATGAGTTAGGAGGCATGACATAATGATATCCAAATAATGAAACTTATAAAATAATTGAATATAAGCATTGGATCATATAAACATGTAATCATATAAATGTGGCAGAATCATAAAACATTTCATTAGTACAGGTCAAGGCTAACGGCCAGTCCCGTTTCCCATTTTAGTATGGGTCAAGGCTAACCGCCAACATATCTAATGAGACTTAACCATACCCAATGCATTGGAGCACTATCTGGGCACACCCAACTCAAAAAATTCATGAATATTCTTTTCCATATAAATATTTATACTAAATTTTCAATCATACATAATCAACCATACACAAACATAAGGGTACATATGGAATGAATTGGGTACCAAAATCATGACATAAATCATAACCAATGGTCATATCCTGAATGTGTCCATGTATGGAAAGAATTTTAAAATACATGGACGTTAAATGGGTAAAATAGGCATATAACATGGTAAGTTGTGTCAAAAATAAGTGACAACATATGAGAAATGAATTTTAGAAATGTTCGCCTTAAATCATTTTTGTGCGGTTTAAGGAAAATACTTAGATATTTTACAATAGTAAAGAAGAAATTATTTTATATAAAACCATAATAGAACGAATAAGGTTTTCATAATAAAAATATATATTTTACAAAGATAATGGTATCCTACAACAGAAGATATAGTTCTCTTTAAATTGGTTAAATGTTCTGGAAGTTCCTTTGAAACGAGTGTGCATATTTGGAAGTATCGAAGAATGATTCACTTAAAATAATGTATATCCCTAAAAGATAATGAGATATGGATCTTGGAACATGATTTTGGAGCATATAAATATAATTATGAAGCTCTAAAAGAAAATACAACAACATTTTGGTAAAAATAAAGATAGAGAAACCTGAAGGAATAAAGGATGTTCGGGTAGAATCCATCATTGTTTATTGCCATGGTATAACATGTAACTAAGAGGGATTGATGAGAGAGATAAGGGGTTTATATTCCCTTTTAAAACATTATGCCAGTATGTGGAAGGTGTATAAATGTACTCTTTCACTTGGTATTACACCAAAAGGAATAGCATAGAGAACAATCTTGATTAAGAGTAAAATGGGGACTATCCATTACTTTAAATGTGTTGATGTTTTCCACTTGTTATTAACGACCTGAATAAAAAAATGTGTCTTATTAATTAATAATTCCAGAAACTCTTATATATTAAATTTATATATTATAACACTTTTTAGTTCATTCAAATACTTCTTGATTAGATACAAGGTTCAATGTAATTGTTCGGGCTCGTTTGTTTACTTGGCTTTAAAAGATCAGTTCACTTATATTCAACTTTGGATTATATGAATGATGTAAGTGGTTTTCCAGAATTGAAGTTATATTCCATAGTTCATATACATGAGATTAAATGGTTTTAATTTTAATTAGGTTACTTAGATTGAAGTCGAATTATTATATATATAACCATAGTGATAACCATTTTTGTTAATCAGAGGATTTGATTAAAAAGAATGTGTTTTGATTTATAACTTAATTACATTTGAACTAAAGGATTATAGAACCAAAAATATGATATATTACATATATAATAAACTCGTTCAACCATAACACAAATGGTTTCATGAACATAATTAATTATAATAATAGATTTTGATAAACTGTTTTCCTTGAATATGCTAAATTAGCACATCTCAAACTGTGCATTCATTTATTTCAAATAAAAGGGTGGGGAAAGGAGAAAAGATAATGAAATATACCTTTAGTAGGAAGAAATTACAGTAAATTTAGGTTACTAGATTTATCATACTGTTATGGTGAATTGAGGTGAAGAAAGAAAGAAGAAAATAAAAGAATGTAAAAGAAAAGAAGATATTGGGAAGAGAAATTTACCTCTTGAGACTTCTTCTTTTGAGAACCTCCTAAGGGGAGAGGTTTTGTTATTTTGAGGAGGCTAAGAGCTTTTGGATGTGGGGGAGGACCTTGGGGAGATATTTGGGTAGAATAATGGCAAGGAATATGTCTTGAGAAGAGTGGAGAGAAGAGTCAGTGAATGGGAGTTTTTATAGTGGAGGAGAGGAGGGATTTCATAATATTATAATCATTAATTTATTATTTCTTCACAAGACAATGAATAGTAAGTATTCTATGAAAATGAATAGTAAATGGGTCATGTGTATTCGAACCATGGGTGCTGACATCATCCATGATGCTAGGAATAGTCTACTTATCTTATAATGTATATATACAGTAAATTACAGAATTTACTATTCATCAAAGAATCAAGTGTTTCAAAAAAAATCAAAATTTTACCCTAACCATTTTTCAACATGTAGATTCCAAAAATGAAGTCCATTTTTCCAAAATAAACTTCTAAATATTATTATTTTAATATTTAATTACAATAATAATTTATTATCAAATCTTGTTCTAAAGCATTCATTAACTTATTCAAAAATATCGGTATATAGTTCTTCCAACATGAATATTATTTTTATACCAGCATAGGTGAGGTTAAAATTCATTAGGTTATATCAAAATTCATAAGGGTATGTTACTATTCAGTAGGGTAGGTTACTATTCACCATATATTATGTCTTATCAGACTTCAAATAACATACTGATAAAAACCTTGTATGCCGGATTTTCGAAATTCCAAAAATAGAAGTGACGAACATATGTTTAAAGGTTACATAGCACTTAGTAGTTCATTATGTTGTGTTTTCATGTGATATTATGACATACTTAAGAGAAGGTAATTTCCATTGAAAAATATTGGGGCGTTATAAACACTAACCCTTGTATTACCTTTGTGAATATAGAACAATGAATCACCCTCGAATCAATGAAAGAGATCCTCAAGAACACTTTTCGTGATGAATAAATACTCGAGCCATTCGGTTTAACAAAAAAATTATAAGGGGATTGAAAAATAAGGATAGTACATTTTGGGATGCACTCATATGCTTGATATGTGGAAGCCCAAGGACTTCGTGTGATTGTGAAAAGAAGAAGACCCATGAGGTATGAGTCAATGCATGCACACATGCACTCAAAAGTGAGATGAAAATATGAAGTGAATGCAGAAAAGAAATATATCCATTAATGTGATCAAGAACAAGAAAAAGAGTGTATCACACTCATTTAGGTTTGAAGAAGACTTATGTGTTAACACACACATGACATATAAATGGAATGAATTAAATAAGATATATTGTGTGTGCTTGTGATGAAAAAAGAAGGAATAGATAAGAATGAAAATGATAAAAGGATTAAGAGTGCATGCATTCATGCATTCCCATGCACACATAAAGTTACTTAAAAGAAGAATTTGTCTGTGTGGAAATTGAGTAATGAAAAAGAGAGAGATAGTTCATGTGAATAAAACATAATCATTGAATCTAAAATATTCAGCATTCTGCGTGTCAGGGTTTATAAGAAATATAATATGAAGGCATGAAATCATGAATAATCACATGAAAATGTGTCAATTGGGATGATGCAAAGTGGTCTGATCCTCAGTGTTTGAATAATCACATAAGTGTATGTGATTCCTGCCAAGGAAACAAGGAGAAGTATTAGGGAATTCTGTTATTTCACTAAAGAAGAAGAAATTGGGAAATCCAAATACAAGAGTTATTGGATCCCATGAAATACATGCATGAATTGAATGAGTATTGATACCAAAGCTAGAAAGGGTTAAACAAGATCTTTTATATGATTTGAATCTATTTCCGAATCCATAAGGAGAGAATGATCGGATATTGTGCAAGATTATTATTTCATATTTTATTCTTGAAGAAATTGATTGCAGCATTTTTACCCATTTGAGTGATGCAATGTATTCATCACAACTAGAATGAAATTCCTGAGGATTTTTATACTAAGAACTGATTAAAAATTTTGATCAGAGTTATTGATCAAGTCCAATAGACCTTACCAAAGGTTATTGACGATTATTGAAGAGATTCATAGCCATGCGTGATTCATAAATATCATTAGGTAAAATCATAATATCCATCCATAATGAATCTTGAAGAATATCTTGTGAAATCTAGGAGGAAGAAGTAATTAATGGGACCCTAAAGTAGGCCAGGGGGACTCTGGTGACACTATGGGTAGCAGTATAAAGAACATCATGTGGGACTTATGAGATATACAGTGTGACTATGCATCAACCATTTCAATTACTCATTTGATTATATTAGATAATATGTGTTGGGGATAATGACAAACACAACAAGGAGTAGGTCTTTGAACCGAATTGTGTAAATCCTTACATTCAGTATCTTTACATTTGAAACATCATTTAAGGTAAGGCTGATAGGCACAAGAATATGGTATTTAGGATTTAACCACCCATGGAGGATTAATTGAAATGAATCAATTAGTAATAATATTAAAAGGGAGTACTGATTCAACCCTCCCCCTCTCAACGATTCCCACTATTCTGGGCACTTCAAATTGAAATAATTTCTAATTTGTTTTGAACTAAATACGTACATTAATAAAATTTAATGGCATTAAAATAAAAAACAATGTCGGTTTTCCAAAAAAATATTCTTTTCGTCTTATGATTAAATATGGAGTGAAAAAGGGAAAGAAAACATGTAATTTCCAAATATAGAAAAGGATGAAATGTTAAATTCAATTTAGTATATATAGACCACATAATTAAATAATATATAATTTAATTACAAATTATCATTGAAAAAATCGATATTCAGACATGAACCACTTACCATAGTGGTAACATTTGAATCAAAACACCTTTAATAAATTAAATTTAATTATAAATTGATTTTCTATAAATTTACATGGATTGAATATATAACATATCAAATTGTTATTAAATAGACCACATAAAATAATTTTTTTTCATAACATATTATATGTCTTATAGATACCCAAGCTTGACGTACATGGAAATTACATTACTTTTGTATAATAATTTATACATACCAATAACCAAAACTCAAGGACCATAATAGTTTAGTGTCTTTGGAAACTCAGATAACAATCTTCTAACCATGGTGAATGATTTTCAACACCTCTCATAAAGATATTACCATTTTGTTTTATTACCAGAAACCATTCATTAAATCCTAGGGAAAACAAAACTTATAAAGGGGGAGCTCAAATTCTCCGTAAGGGTAAGCATATAGAACATAAAAAAATCTATAAACATTTGAATGTAAAAACATGAACATAAAATATAAACATTAAAATCTTGAGAAATGACAAAAATCATAGAAGTACGTATAATATATATCCAAAAGGAACATGAATCATGATAAAATAACATTGAAATAAAACATGTAATTGTGGAAAATCATTAATCACATGATATGATTTCCATAGTATCCAAGGCATTGTTTCCAAGACCATCGTAGGGGACAAAGTCCCCTATTAAATCGAGTTCACTCCTCATTCCAGTCCTGTATCACTGAACCAGATTAACTTTCCATTCCAGCCATGTATATCTAATGAGATATAAATATTTACCCAATGCATTAGAGGGATATATAGGTCCCACCCATCTCATTATGAAATCATTCTTTAGTGTTCCACAAAATAAACATACACCATTCATAATAACCCAACGAATAAAATTGGTTTCATAAACATCATCCCATCATAACATAATCCATATAAAAGAAATGAATATCATTTCATCATAAAAAAATCAAATCATGTAAATAATTGATACATTATACTTGAAACATAAAAATAATAAATAATTAAATATTAGATGGAAAATAGTTTTGATAAAACAGTTGAAATGAATTCTTTAGGAAAATATCCTTTATTATTCAAAATCATTTACGATTCTCAAAATTCCATGAAATTTTAAAAGAAAATGATTTTCTTGAAAATAATTTTGAAATTTTGTAAAGGAAGCTTCATTGAAATATGTTTTATGAAACCATAAAATTCCATTCGCGCCGTATAAGTTAAAAAACATTCTTCTCATACTTTATCCAAAAAAGTCATTAACTGGCTTATATGGAAACCGAAGGAAAGATTCCTTCCATAAATTGTGGTAAAAAGTCATCAAAGGGTAAATATGACTTCAAACATAAATGTAAGAATAATAACGATTTTATAAAAACATGTTCAGAAAACATGGACATGGATGATAAACATAACACCAGTAAATACTTATGTATAAGCAATCTCGGATAAAAATGAAATTTGCAAAATTATCCCTTACCGTAGGTACAATTTTTTCCGTATGTGTTTCAAACTCATCTATAGAGGGTTTAAACATATTATTAACATGTAACCGAACCATAATAATATTTATGATATCATTTATGATTCACTTATGACTTTATATTACCCGTTCTTTTGTCAATTCCATGTTAAAGCAGCGTTTTGCGTAACATCGTTTCATTTATCGTACGTGTTTGGACTTGTTATTCTTTATATTATTACTTATATTATGATTTACTTACTTCCAGAATTTAATAAATGATTTTTATATCATATATATTCATTATATATATATATAATAGATAGATACTTGATATGAAATACATCGTTCATAGAGACGGTAGGCCATACTTATGCATGAACATTGTTTTCATATCGATATTGAATTTAATGAAAGTATGTAGATGACACACACACACACACATATCCAGTAGTATTATTATGTCATATATTTCAGTATTATTCATTATATATACTTTATAATCATTCTTGAATGGTTAACATGGAGAATGAATATCATCGCATCGTGGAGACGGTAATCTGTACGTACGCACGAGAGATGATATCATTCCCATAATTATTGAATGTAATTGGAGTGGATTATATAAGATATAAGAATTATAATCATGTAATAATAATCATATATAGTTATTATTTACACCGTTATACCCATCCATGTAAGGTGGTGGTGCAAAACAGATTACAGCACGGCGTGGAGATGGTATTCCGTACGTACGCACGCGCGGTGATTTCGTTTTCCGTAGGATGGATAGAAGGTGAAATATGGATTTTTCATATTTATAATAAAGTATTATTATATGAGTGATACTGATGTTGTTACTTTATTATTAAACAAAAAAAGAAGATGTAGTAGAAGAAGAACTGAATTTGAATGAATCGGTAAAGGATATTACCTCTTCTTTAATGTGCCTCTTTTAAACCACCTTTTAGGGAACTAATGATGGTCTTTGAAGAAAATCGGGACCTATATCATGTTTCTAGGGAAGTTGAGAAGTGAAATGGGCATGTTTTGGCCGATCTTGAAGTCTCGAAATGGTGTAAAGAGGAGAGGGAGGAGGTTCCCTTTTATAAGGTAGGAGAGGGACACCTTGGGAAAAATATAAATATTAATTTATAATAAATACATATTTGGTTTATAATAGCTCCATATTGATTTATTTAGAATCTAAAGTGGGGATGGGTCGAAATCCATTAAACCAATAGGTTATAGACAAGTTTAGGTTCCTATTTTATCCTTATCATTTAGATTTAACTCTAAGATAAATAATATAACTTTTATCGTGTCTTCTTGTTTTCTTACAATATATGGTTAATAAAATTAAAATAAACTACCAAAAAAACCCCAAGTGGTTCATTATTAATATATATAACCATATCTAAGTCATTTTCTAAAACATAGATTTTTATGAATATAATATTAATTAATAATATAATATTTTTTTTTAAAAATATTTTATGTCAATTTTGACACTATTTGGTAATTGATTTTTGTGAAAATCATAACAGCATGATTAGTTAGAAAAAACTTAATTAAATCACTAATAAAATGTCATATTACCCTAAAAAATTAGTGGAATTCATAAAAGGTCTCAAATTATATTTATTGGGGTATTTATACCATTAATTATGTTAAACTTTCATTAATAAGATAATTATTTCATCATCATTGTGTCATAAATAAATAAAATTATTTAATGTCTAAAAATTATATATATAATACCATTATGTAGGAAATATTTTTATATTTTTAATTAATAATTATGGTTGAATTTATCTTATGTATAACCCTGTATTAAAAATGTTTATTTATTAAACTTTGATTGTAACTCTTTTAACTCTTTTTTTAATTAAATAGTAATATACGTTCTAATCTTATCCATGTGGACCTAAAGGGTCATATTTTATTCCAAAGGTTATTTTCGGTCGAATTATACTTATCCAATAGAATTAAGACATGTGGTAGGGTAATAATAATATCATTTTTACCCTTAATTACCCTATTTATTTTTAACTATGGTAAATAAAAGTTAAAAGTTACTATTCAACCAAAATTATTTACATCTCATTGAACCGCATTTTACTTAATGATATCAACCATGTCTCTCGGATTTTTGAAATTCCACTCATAGAAGCGGTAATACTAATTTTTATGTAAGTTTGCTAATTCTCCTAGGAGGTGGGCAACAGATGGTAAAAAGTTCCATAAAATTTTATGTATCTAAATTTATTATAAAATGACTCCAATTAATTAAATTGAAATTATATAAGTATTATGTATCTATTTTGACATAAAATAAATTTAAATAAAGTAAATAATTATTTAAATAAAAATTTGGTTTCAAACTATAACTCAGTATTTTTAACTATTCATCAAAAAATTGAATGTTTTCAGAAAAATACCAAAAAATCTCCCTACGCTAATGTTGATATTCTGAATCCAAAAATGAAGTCCATTTTTAAAGATAAAATTTATAAAATTTCAAAAAGTTGGTATTACTATTCATAACGGATAGTTCATAATAATATTATAATAATATCTCGTTTAGTGAAGCTCGGTATTGTGTACAACACATGCTATCGGGGGAGGTTGCTCTGGTGTTCAACATAAGCCTAGAATAGTGATTGCATATACTACAAGCTAATACGGTGTTGCGTATAGCACATGATTATCTTGGTGTAGTGTACAACACAAGAAATCAATTAAATTAAAAAAAAATCTCCATAAAATCTCGGGGTGTTACATTATGCCCCCCTTAAAATGAATTTTTCCCTCGAAATTCATCGGGGTTATAAATTGTTTACTACTTGTAAGTTTCTTTAATATAAACCGGCATCGTAAAAAGGAATACAAAAACATAATTTTAAAAATTAAAGTACGAAACTTAAAGATTACCCAAATCAACTCATCACTGGGTTTCCACATAGAAGAACATAGGTGAAAATATGGATATGGAAGAGAAATCTATCCATCATGTTCTAATGGAGAGTGGTAGTGAACATGTATATAAAAAATCCATCAATCACAAAACCATAAATTTGTGATAATCTAAGGTACCATCTGATTTATTGGGTATGAGGGTATTAGGACAACGTTTTTAGTTTTCAGTATAATTTCCCTAATGTTGAATAATTTTCCAATTAAAAGAAATACAAACATGATTTTGGTAAAATCTCACTATTGTTTTTGCCTTGAAAAATTTCCACTTCATATTTTATAGAAATGAAGTCGAATTTTTCATTCATGAAGTGTTAGCAGATCATGCGATCGAATGATAGGTCATTTCATCTCTCTATCACAAAAATTTTAGCACACTTTATTAATTATACATAATTCCATCTATGCTGATATTAATCGTATATGGTTTATAAAATGAACTTATACTTCATAAATTAAAACTAATTAATACAAATCATGGACCTCCTGTAGGACAGTGGTAGGTGATAAAGGCCTGTCACACTTCGGTAGTGGGAACATGCCAGAAATAATATCGAAAAACAAATTCTATCCTTAAACAATACTATCTGATGTCTAACATAATCCATTACAATCTTTAGGCTTATCCAAAACACTTCTATCCAATATATTAGTATAAATAAAATGATTACTAAAAATGTTGTCTACCAAGCATTGAATACAATCATTTATCAACCGTATATCATAAGACATATCTTGTTGGTCACATTCCAAAAATGTAAATTCCTTAATCATGTATTCTTTGGAAAAAATTAATAATCATTGATCTTTAGTGAAAACATTAATGTTGTCAAAAGTTAACTCTTTCCACATACCAAAATTCAAAAAATTCTCTATACTCAAAACATGATATCACTTTGTCCTTATATCAATCATGATCTCATGAATACCAAAAAACATATTATTTTCTCTTTATCCCCTCATTATGAACATATCATCTTCTTTCCAAAAATATTTCAATCACTTTTCATGGTTACCTGAACCATATAAATATTGAAAGCAAAAGTAAACCAATACATAGATATTCGAAAATTCCACAATACTATAAATGAGATTTCATAACACTATTTTGATATCCTATTACATAAACACTTAATCATTCCTCCACATCATTTTCATACTCAACATCAAAAATATTGATCACATGTGACTTCCCTTTGTCCTTTGACTTAAGAGGTTGTTAATGTCGATCATCATTAACCCTTGGATTAGGGCATTGGCTAGCATAATGCCCCATTTCCATGCAATTGTAGCATTGAAGTGTTGGTGGTGCGTTCTCTGTAGTCTTTTCTCTATTCACATCATTAGCTACCTTTTTTCCATTATATCGACACTCAACTGATCGATGACCTTCTTATCCACACTTAAAACATTTTTTAGTACCTTTTATATAATATCCACATTGATTATTTCCACACTATAAGCATAAAGAAACATTCATCTTTTTTTCACCAATGTTCTGATATTTCTCCTTGAAATCCATCTTTTGTTTCCTGTCAAAACCATGATATGGATATGTAACACCAACTTCCAGTTCTACCTTGATAGCATAATGCCCAATTTCTTCACAACTAAAGAAGTATATTATAGCTAATTCCATTAGAAGACTTGGTTTTAAGCCACTAAAGAATCGTTAAACTTTTCTTTCAGGTTGAATGATAAATCCAGATGTATACATTGAAAGCCTTTTAAAATTCGCCTCCTATATACCAACAGATTCATCATCCTTTTTCTTAAGCTCAAGTAAGTCCTTTTCTATATTTTTTCGAAGAATACGAGGGATTTACTTATTGGAAAACATGTTCTTGAACTCATCTCATTCCATGGATTCAATTTCATCTTGGGGCCTTGTATTCTTGATATGATTCTAACATTGATATGCTTCACCTTCCAAAAGATATACTACTAAGATGACTTTATCATGTTCAGAACATTGCCAGACTGAAAATATTTTTTCAGTGGTACTGATCCATTGTTCAGACACTAATGGATCACTAGACCCGCTGAATGAAGGTGGACGATGCCTCATGAAGGATTCAACATAATGTTTCTCCTTTATCTGCTCATTTGGTAGTCCAGAATGATTCATAGCTTGTGTAAGTATTGCAATAAGATTTTTCACTCCATATCTCATAACATTGGTTTGTTCCGGAGGACAATCATTGTGTCTTCCATTACATTGATCCACATGGTTCCTTCGGGTTCCATCCATCGTCTAAAACCCAAAAAGAATAATGTGAGTAAAAAATCATGATAGGGAAAACAATAAAATAAAGGTGGGGGGTACCTTCAATATCTAACATCTTCGGTTTAATTATAATATATTTATTGTAATTCTAGGAATATAACATATACTTATACTTAACCTTAGGGACAACTATAGACATACATTAGAAATATATCTAGGGATCTCACTAAAGTTTTCACATCATAGTTTCCAAAGGTTAACTAAACCTTTCCTCTGAATCCAAATGTACAGACCCAATATTGATGTACATGGACATTACATTGATTTTTTCAGAATAATTAATACATAACAACAACCAAAACTCAATGACCTTAATAGTTTAGTGTCTTTGAAAAAATGAAACGTAATCTTCTAATCATGGTGAATGATCTTCAATATCTCCCATAAATATCTTCCCCTTTTGTTTTCATACCTGAAACCTTTCTTTAAATCCTAGGGATAAGAAAACATATAAAGTTTGAGAACAAATGCTCAATAAGGGTTTGAATATGGAACATAAAACATTCCATAGACATTTTAATGCAAAAACATGAACATAAAATCTAAACATCAAAATCTTGAGCAATGACATAAATATTGAAAGTATGTAAGGCATATATAATCAAGGAACATAAATCCTGATAAATTAGCATGGAAATAAAACATTTAATTTTGGAAAAACATTAATCACATGATATGATTTACATAGTAGCCAAGGCAATGCTTCCAAGACCATCATAGTGGACAAAGTCCCTTACTGAATCGAGTTCACTCCTCGTTCCAGTCATGTATCACTGAACCAGATTAATATGTCGTTCCATCCATGTCTATCTCATGAGATATAAATCTTTACCCAATGCATTGGAGGGAGATATTGGTCCAATCCATCTCATAATGAAATCATTCTTTCATGTGCCACAAAATAAACTTACCCCATTCATAATAACCCAACGAATAAAATGGGTTTCATAAACATCATCCCATCATAACATAATCCATATATAAGAAATGGATATTATTTCATCATAAAAAAATAAAACCATGTAAATAATAGATTAATTATACATGAAACATAAAAATACTAAATAATGTCATCTTAGATGGAAAATAGTTTTGATAAAACACTTGAAATGAATTCTTGAGGAAAATATCCTTTCTTCTTCAAAATCATTTTCTTTTCTAAAAATGCCATGAAATTTTAAAAGAAAATGATTTTTTGAAAATAATTATGAAATTTTTTAATGTAAGATTCATTGAAATAGGTTGTTATGAAACTGTAAAAATCCATTCGCACCGTATAAGTTAAAAAAACATTCTTCTCATACTTTTGCTGGAAAAGTCATTATGTAACTTATAAGGTAACCAAAGAAAGGATTACATCCATACAGTGCGGTAAAAAGTCATCAAAGGGTAAAAATAACTTTAATAATACATGGAAGAATAGTAAAAATTTTATGAATTTTTTTTAGAAATCATGGTCATGGATGATAAACATAACCCCAGTAAATACTTAGGTATATGCAATCTCGGATAAAAATGAGATTTGAAAAATTATCCCTTACCGTAGGTCCAATTTCTTCTGTATGTGTTAGAAACTCTTGAATAGTGGGTTTAAACATATTATTAACTTGTAAAAGAACCATAATAATCTTTATGATATCATATATGATTCATTTATGACTTTATATTACCCGTTCTTTTGTCAATTCCCTGTTAAAGCAGTGTTTTGGTTAAAATCGTTTCATTTATCATATGTATTTATACCTGTTATTCTTTATATTATTAAAAATATTATGATTTAATTTATTCCAGAATGTAATAAATGATTTATATATAATATATATTCATTATATATATATATATAATAGATAGATACACAAAAAGAAGAACACCATTCTTGGAGACGGTAGGCCATACGTACGCATGAACGCTGTTTTCGTTTCCATATTCAATTTAATAGAAGTAAGTAGATGACATATATATATATACACACATAAATACAGTACCATTATTATGTCATATATTTCCTTATTATGAATTATATATACTTTATAATAATTCATGATTAGTCAACATAGAGAAAGAATCTCATCGTTTCGTGGAGATGGTAATCTGTACGTACGCACGAGCAATGATATCGTCCCCATAATTATTGAATGGAATTGGAGTGGATGAAATAATATATCATAATTATAATCACATAATAATAATCATATATAGTTATAATTTACACCATTATACCCATCCATGTAAGGTGGTGGTGAAAAATACATTACACCATGGCGTGGAGATGGTATTCCGTACGTACACACGTGCGGTGATTTCGTTTTCCGTAGAATGGATAGAAGGTGAAATAGATTTGTTTAATATTTATAATAACATATTATTATATGAGTGATACTGATATTATTACTTTATTATGAAACAAAAAATGAGGAAGAAGTAGAAAAAGAAGTGAATTTGAATGAATCGGTAAAGGATATTACCTCTTCTTTAACACGCCTCTTCTAAACCTCCACCTAGGGCACTAAAGATGGTATTTGAAGAAGGCCAAGAACTATATTATATTTCTAGTGAAGTTGATAAAGGAAATGGATAGGGGTTATCTGAGATTTATGGCTCAAAATGGTGTAATGAAGATAGGGAGGAGGTTCCCTTTTATACGAGTGGAGAGGGGCACCTTAGGAAAAACATTAAATATTATTTTATGAAAAAGTCATATTCAGATTATAGTTACTCCAAATTGATTTATTTCGAAGCTAAAGTGGGGATGGGTCGAAATAATCTCAACCAATAGGTTTTATACAAGTTTAGAAAACTATTTTATCCTTATCATTTATATTTAACTCTAACTTAAATAATTTAACTTTTACCGTGTCTTCTTGTTTTCTTACAATATATGGTTAGTAAACATACTATAAACTACCAAACTAACCCCAAGAGGTTTATTATTAATATATATAACTTTATCAAAGTCATTTGGATGAGACTTATATTTTTAGAAATATTATATTAATTAATAATATAATATTTGTTTTAAATACTATTTTATGTCAATTTTGACACTATTTGGTAATTGATTTTTGTGAAATTCATTAAAGCATGATTAGTTCAGAAAAAGTTAATTAAAACCATAATAAAATGTCATTTTAAGCTATAAAATTAGTGGAATTCATAAAAAGTCTCAAATTACATTTATTTTGGTATTTATAACATCAATTATGTTAAAATTTCATTAATTAGGTAATTATTGCATCATCATTGTGTCATAAATAAATAACCTTATTTAATGTCTAAAATTTATAAATAAAATACCATTCTGTCAGAAATATTTTTAAATTTATAATGAATATTTTTGTCAAATTTTTCATATGTATAACCCTATATTAACAATGTTTTAGTTATTAAAGATTGATTTTAACTCTATTAACTCTTCTTTTAATTATATAATAATATATGTCCTAATCTAATCCAACTGGACATAAAGGGTCATATTATATTCCTCAGGTTACTTTTGGTCCAATTAAACTTATCCAATAGAATTATGAAATCTGTTAGGCTAATAATAATATCATGTTTACCCTTAATTATCCAATTTACTTTTAACCGTGGTAAATAAAAGTTAAAAGTTACTATTCACTAGAAATTATTTTCATCTCATTGAACAAAATATTACTTTATGATATCAACCATGTCTCTCAGATTTTTGAAATTCCACTAATAGAAGTGGTAAAAATATGTTTTATGTAAATTTGAAAATTCTCCTAGGAGGTGGGTAGAAGAGGGAAAAAGTTAAATAAAATTTTATATATCTAAAATTATTATAAAATGACTCCAATGAATTACATTGAACTTATATAGGTATTATGTATCTATTTTGACCTAAAATAAATTTAAATAATATAAATAATTATTTAAATAAAAATTCGGCTTTAAACTATAACTCAGTGTTTTTCACTATTCATCAAAATGTGAAAGTTTTCAAAAAAATACAAAAAATTCACCCTAAGCTAACTTCGATATTCTGAATCCAAAAATGAAGTCCATTTTGAAAGATAAAAATTATAAAATTTCAAAAAGTGGGTATTACTATTCATAACAGCTAGTTCATAATAATATTATAATAATATATCGTTTAGTGAAACTCGGTATTGCATACAACACACACTATCGAGGAAGGTTGTTCTGGCATTCAACCCAAGACTAGAATAGTGTTTGCATGTACATCAAGCTAATACTAGTTGACACTGTATTGAGTTTTTCGGATTGGAGAAAATTTGCAGTGAAGAAATCAAAGTGGAGATTTGGAATGGGGAATCAGTACTGGCTATAACCATATTGAGCTTCTCAGACTGAGGAAGACTCAAATTGAAGATTCAGAGTGTAGAAGAGAAGTCGGATTGGAGATTCGGAATGGGGGGATCAGTACTGGCTGTCACCGTATTGAGTTTCCTAGACTGAGAAAGACTCGGATTGAAGAATCAGAGTGAAGAAGAGAATTCGTAGTGAAGAATTCGGAGTGAAATTTCAGAGTGGATATTCGAAATGGGAAGTTCCAACTATAATTGATATATATTTAGTCCAAGGAGTCCTTTCCTTTCTTCTAGGTTTGAAAGGAAGTGTAGGTAACATAAATTGTTAAAAGAAAAGATAATTTTCCCTATTGTGCTAAGAGGGTGCACAAGCACTGGGGTGATTGTTTTATAGTGCTTCATGAGTGTATGGGTATATCCTTCTTGTTGTAATCCATGGATTTTTTTCATAGTGGATTGTGTGGTGTTGGATTGTTTCCAACCATACCAAGGACGTAGCCATTCTTATTGAATTGTGAACCATGTAAATTGTTGGTTTCCTTTGGATGTGTGCTTGTTTGTTTTCTAATCAGGGAATTATATCTTTAACAATAGACAAAGGTTGTTCTCATTATTAAGGGAACATAAAAAAGCAAGACAGGGGTACCACTGATTCACCCCCCCCCCTCTCAGTAACTCATTTCTCTAATTGGGTCCTTATAAGTGGTATCAGAGCGAGGTTCCTTTGTTTTTCATGATGATGGAGAATATGAATTGTGTGAACAATCAAGGCATTATGGTATTCGATGGGAAGAACTATAAAATCTGGAAGGATAAAATGATATAGTATCTCATGTCTATTAGTTATGAGGTTCTTGAAACTGCGACCGTTGGGTTTCCCCCCATTGAAGACAATGTTCCACTTACACCTATTGACAAGAAGTTTATTGAGAATAATGCAAGAGCAAAGAATTATATATTGTCATCACTTTCTGAAAGTGAATTCTTGAGTGTAAAAGGAGTGGCCACAGCCAAAGGTATATGGGACAAACTGAAAAACATATACAAAGGCAATAAAAAAGTCAAGAAGGCAAAACATCAAATCTGGAGATTGAAGTATGAATACTTGAAGATGGGAGAGCATGAATCTATTTGGGATTTCTTCACCAGGGTAAACAATATTGTTAGTACTATCAGATTTCTTGGTGAAGAGATGAAAGACTCTACTATGGTGGAATATATCATGAGGATTCATCCTGATAAATTTCATGTGAAGGTATCTTCATTAGAAGACAAAGACTCGGAGACCCTATCACTTGATGGTTTGCATTGTACACTCGTTACTTATGAGATGAGAAGGAGAAAGGCTATGAAGACCAAGACAATGATTGACAGAGAGTTATCTTTCAAGGACATGAAGATGGAAAAGTATAAGAAGAACTTGATTAAATAAGATGGCGGTTACTATGACTCTAAAAGTGAGGTATGTAAAAATCATAACGATATTTTATCCTTGTTTTCAAACAATGTAAAATGAGGAACATGTAAATACGAGGGAAAACATTCCTTGATGTGTTTTGAATGTGGAGGAATTGGCCACTTTTGACTAACTGTCCTCGAAGGGAGAATGAAGAAGAAAGTGATGAAGATGAAATAAAGTCAAGAATGTTATGGAAGAAGAAGGGTGGTAAAGTAAAATCAGGGAATGAAAATAATTTTTTCAAATCCATGAGAAAAAGCATTCTATCAATAAATGAAGAAGATGAAGAAATTGATGCTGAATCTGAAAAATCAGCTGAGCATGGTGTTGAGAATACATTCATTGCAATAGTGAATGATGAAGATTTCGGAAGCAGCAACTTGGAAGAAGAAGAAACATAGATTGAGATGCATCTGAAAGAAGAATTGAAGGAATGTTTAAGGAAGATCAGAAGGCTGGAGATACTTAAGATGAAGCTGGAAGATGAATGTTCCTCAACGTACAATCAAGCTAATGTTAGAGAAGAACTCGATAAAGAACATAATGATTTGAAGAAGTCACTTTAAGATGAGAAAAACCAAAATGAGCACATGATAGTTAAGCTGAAGTCAAAAGAGGAAGAATTCTAACTCATTCAATAGAATCCCTTATAAGTTGAATAAAAAACATTTGCTTTCAAAACTTTACTACTGATGTTGGTGAAGGCTCTAAACAAGCACATTATGAGAAAATTCAATATATGAATAAAGTTGTTGCTATGAAGAGGAAAGTTGAGAAAGTTACTTATGTTGCCAGGACCAGCGTTACTAGGAACTCTGAAGTTTCTAGGAAACCAAATTCTAAAACTAGTGAAAAGAAATAAAAATCTGAGAAGGCAGAATTCCAGTAGAGCAATCTTGCTAACAAAAGAATAGTTTGTGGAGATGAAGAAAGAGCAACAAAGAAGTATCAGAACAAAATCTTCAGAGGAATGTACTCTATCTATGGGTAATGTTGGTATTGTGGTGGATTCGTGCATACATAGAATATGTGTTGGTTCAATAAACATTATTACCACCATCCCACAAGTTATAAAAGGCAATGATTTATGGGGAGTCAATCTCCTAAAAGGATGAAGAGTGAGAAGGTTTTCTTGAAGAAAGTTTATGAGAATTATGTCAAGACAGAAAATAGGGTCCAGCCACTGGAGACCACTTGTGAAAGGCTTAAACAATCCGGACACCTTGCAAAAGGATGTCATGTGCTGTTACCAACACAACAAAAAACTCTTAATTCTCATAATCCGAAGGTGAATAAATAAGTGAAAGATGAAAAAGCTCATGTGGTTGAAACTGCTTTAAAAGTTACAAAGGAAGAATGACCTTGAATACATGATAGTGTGTATTCTTATCATATGACAGGAGACTTGATGTTGCTAAAGAATATCAAGATGTTTAAAGAAGGCACAGTGACATTTGGAAATGATGAATTTTTAAAAATCAAAGGTGTTGGATCATCCATCATTTGGAAAGAAAAACTAAAGTCCAACAAAACTCTGTATGTTGATGGGTTGAAGCACAACTTTCTGAGTGTATCACAATTGTGTGATGAGGGTATCAAAGTTATCATCATGAAAGATGGGATTATTGTGAAAAGTGAAGAAAATGGGCAGATAGTTACAAGAGGCCAACGAACCAAAGGGAATCTGTTTCAAGTTGGAAATTCACAAAACTCGTGTTACCTGAGCTTAGATGAAGAAAATAAGTTGTGGCACAGAAGACATGGACACATGTGTCAGAGAAATATGAGTAAGTTATCTCAAAGGGACAGTGTTAGAGATATTCCAGATTTTCCAAGAAGAATAGATTGGTGTTTCACTACCTGTCAGAAAGGAAAGATTACAAGTGTTGTGCATAAGGAGATTGACATTTGTTCAAAACAACCCCTTGAACTAATACATTCTGATATATGTGGGCCGATGAGAAAACAATCAACAAATGGAGACAATCACTTCATCACCTTCAATGGTGATAATACTCGCATTATGTGTGTTATGTTTATAAATCACAAGTTAGATGCCCTGAAAAGGTTTTAATGAATCAGAAGGAAAGATGATAAAGAATGTGAGTACTCTGTGAAGAAGTTGAGAACAGATAATGGTGGTGAATATAGAAGTGAAGAATTTGAAGACTATCTTGAGAAGCATGGAATTCAGCATGAATACAGTTCTCCATAGACACCTCAAAAAAATGGGTTTTCTGAAAGGAAGATCATAATCTTGGTGGAAATGGGAAGAACCATGTTACTTGAACATGGCCTTACTCATTACTTTTGGAGACAAGCTACAAGTACAAATTTTTATATTCAAAATAGATGTTTCTATAGGCCCCAATCAAACTAGACTCCAAATGAACTTTTCTATGGAATTACTCCAAGTATGAAGCATGGTAAAGTTTTTGGGGGCCCATGCATCATAAAGAGGAAAGGTGGAAGTAGTGGAAAATTCGAGTAGAAAGGAGAAGACATAATTTTTCTTGGTTATTCTCCAAAAGGAAGAGGTTATAGATGATTTAACAAAGAAACATGAAGAATGGTGGATACAATTGATGTAAAAGTCATTGAAAATCCGGGGAAAGAGAAGCATGTCTAGACATACAAGGAATATGAAGAAGATGAAGCTGACGATTCTGATAAATATGCAATGAATTATAATATTAATCAATAGGAAGAATCAGATTCGGCTATATCTAGTGATGAGGAAGGCACACGAATAACTTATCCAAGGCTGATGAGACAAGTTCAAGATTAGAACATAATTGGTGATCAATGTCACATGATTCAAACCAGAAGAAAAAATAATTATATATCACATACTTCCTTGTATTCCAAAGTGGAACCAAATGATGTTAAAGAATCCTTTGAGAATCCAGAATGGGTTCAATCCATGAATGAAGAATTGGATCAGATTGAAAAAAATGACACATGGGAACTCATACCCAAGACTGAAAATAAGAACATTATCGACACCAAATGGGTCTTTCGGAACAAGGTGATTGAAGAAGGTGAAGTGATTAGAAATAAAGAAAGATTGGTTTGCAAAGGCTACTCTCAGATTGAAGGAATTGACATTGAAGAAACATTTTCTCTGGTAGCCAGATTAGAAACTATCCAAATCTTGCATGCTATTTATGCACAACGAGGCTACAAAATATTTCAAATGGCTGTTAAATCAACATTTCTTAATGGTGATCTCAAGGAAAAAGATTACATTAAGAAACCATGAGGCTTTGTTGTTGGGAAGAATGAAAGTTATGTGTGCAGGTTGAAGAAAGCCTTGTATGGGCTAAAGCAATCGCCAAGTGCATGGTATTCCAAACTGGAAACTTTCTTAAAAGTGATGAACTTCAAGAAAGGAAGAGTTGACAACAATCTGTACATCATGAAAAGCCAATATCTTTCTCTTATTGTGATTGCCTATGTTGATGACATTATTTTTACTGGGAATGATGAAAGAAGTTGTGAAAGGTTTGTTGATGAAATAGAGAATGTCTTTATCATATCCATGTTGGGTGAAATGAGATACTTTCTTGGGTTAAAAATTTTGCAACAGATAGAATTCCATTTTCTCTCCCAAGAAAAGTATTATAAGGAACTTCTTAAGAATTTTGGGATGGAAAACACAAAACCTGTATCAACTCCTATTTCAGTGGGAACAAAGCTAAGAAAAAATGATGAACGAAAATATGTTGATCAGAAAGAATATCGAAATATGATTGGAAGTTTGTTATACCTGACTATATCAAGACCCGATATTGTTTTTGTTGTTACCTTATGTGCAAGATTCCAGAGTGCTCCTAAAGAATCACATCATGTTGCTAGATAAAGAATTCTCAGATACATAAAAGGCACAAAAGAATTCAGAATCACGTATAGTGGCTCAAATAACATTGATTTGTTTGGATATTAAGATGCAGATTGGGCAGGAAAGTTGATGATAGAAGATCCACATCTGGTGGAGTGTTCTTTATGAGAAAAAGTTGTGTTGGCTGGAACTTAAAGAAGCAAAATTCTGTGACACTTAGAACGGCTGAAGCTGAATATGTTGGCACTACTCAGGCTGCTACTCAACTTATCTGGATGAAGGCACAGTTGGAAGATTTGTTAGTTGAAGTGAAGTTACCCCTGCTCTTGGGCTGTGATAAACAAAGCACAATTAATCTCTCCAAGAATCCATTCCAACATTCTTGTTCAAAGCATATTGACATCAAATATTCATCAAAGAGCATGTGGAGAAGAATGAACTTAAACATGAATATGTTTCATCTACTGAACAAGTTGCTGATATTTTCACAAAACCTCTGCCAAAGGAATCATTCTCAATATTGAGGTAGAACATGGGTGTCCAACCTCTTTCTCTTCAAGGCTAAGGTATGTTGTACCATCCCCTCTCTCTACTTACCTTTGGATTGTTTTGTCAAAGGGGAGAAGTTGTTTGTAACATAAATCTATTATTCAAAGAGAGAGTTGAGGGTAAGCTGTGAGCTCAGCATTGTGTGTGTATGTGAACTATTCTAATTGTTTGTTGTAGTGGTTGTAGGAAAGAACTTGAAGTTTTTTACATGATGTATGAAGCTGAAGATGTAGGAAGTTGAAGATGTCATTTTCACTACCTATGGGCAGAATAGTTTTGTTGTCAATGATTCCTATTTCCTTCAATGAGTTAGCTCACTTAGGCTTATAATTATTGACAAGTAATCCATTGCTTGAGTTTACAAAGTTTGGTGATTTATGAAAACTTGGATGACAACAAAATCCAAAGGGGGAGATTATTAGGACCAAGCTGAAGGAAGAGATGGTTTGCATGGATTGTATTTTGTTGACCTTGATAAAGTTTTCATAAAGGACATCTTGAATTTCGATGAATTTGGAATCGGGAAGTTTGAAGATTCAGAACCAAGTATATATCGAACATTCAAAACCTGATGTTCGAAGAATTCGGAGTCTAGAATTCGGAGTCTGGAAATTGAGAAGTTCGGAACCAGGAAATTGAAAATTCATTAAAGACGGCTGATAGGAGATGTGAAGGCACTAATCTGACGATGCTTTGCTGACCCTGATGTAATCACAAATCATGAAAAATTTCATGAAAAAATATGGTTGAAGATATGGTGACGAAGAAGTTCGTAGTGAGAAGTTCAGAGTTGATTTGCTGAAGAAGAAGTTTGTAGTAAGAAGTTCGGAGTCGACATGCTGAAGAATAAGTTCGTAGCGGGAAGTTTAGAGTCAACTTTCTGAAGAAGAAGATCATAGTGGGAAGTTCTGAGTCGACTTGCTGAACAATATGTTCATGGCATGAAGTTCGGAGTCAACTTGCTGTGTCAGAATATCGGAGTGAAGAAGTTCAGAGTTGACTTCCTGAACCTGAAGTTCGTAGCTAGAAGTGAGGAGTCATGTCGATAATTAGTGATTTCATAACCATAAGTCATATCGAGATCAAGAGGGGTCATAACAAGAATTTAAAATCATCGGTATCGTTGAACAAAGAGAAGACTCACCGAGAATGAAGAATGTTTCATGCATAATAAGAAATGAAAAGCCATACCGAGAAGCGATGAAGAGTTATGACGAGATTTGAAGTGATGTTGAAGACTCAAGAAGGATGGATCCGAGAAAGTGATGCCAAGAATCAGGAAGGGTGGATCTGAGAATATGATGCTGAGAAGATAGATGATAGGATATGAGAATGTGATACCGAGAAACTTGGGTATCAAGGTCAGATCTGGAAAAGGCAAATGTTCTAAATCAAGTGAAGTGGAAGAATATTCGAGAAGATTCTAGAGGCTCTGAAAATGTATTAATTACTCCGAGATTTCAAGAGAAATTATGATTTGGGTGAATTTAGGTGTGCGGGAAAATTATTTTGGTTTCCCGCCTAAGCACACTTTGGAGCACCTATAAAAGGAGATCAGAGTACAAAGTAAATTGATTGATCATGAATTAGAGAGGGAAGATTTGATAATCTAGAGAGAGGAAGAAGATCTTTTCTGACTGATTTTCATTATGGTTTCAATCGAAACGGGAATTTGATACTGGTTGACACCGAATTGAGTTTTTCGGATCGAAGAAAATTCAGAGTGAAGAAATCAGAGTGGAGATTCGGAATGGGGAATCAGTAATGGCTGTCACCGTATTGAGTTTCTCAGACTGAGGAAGACTCAGATTGATGATTCAGAGTGGAGAAGAGAATTCAGATTCTTTATTCGGAATGGGTGAATCAGTACTAGCTATCACTGTATTGAGTTTCTCAGACTGAGGAAGACTCATATTGAAGAATCAGAGTGAACAAGAGAATTCAGAGTGAAGAATTCAGAGTGAAAATTCGTAGTGGATATTTGAAATGGGATGTTCGGACTGTAATTGATCTATCTTAAGTCCAAGGAGTGCTTGAATTTCTTCTGGGTAAGGAAGTGATGATTTGTGCTGAATTTTCTTACACTTGTGTATTTGAAAAGAAGTGCAGGTAACATAAGTTGTTACGAGAAAAGAGAAATTTCCCTATTCTGCTAATAGGGTGCACAAGCACTAGAGTGATTGTTTCACAGTGCTTTACGAGTGTAAGGTTATATCCTACTCGTTGTAATCCAAGGATTTTTTTTTCATACTGAATTGTATGGTGCTGGATTGTTTCCAACCATACCAATAACGTAACTATTGTTATTGAATAGTGAACCTTGTAAATTGTCGTGTTCCTCTGGATGTGTTCTTGTTTGATTTCTCAACAGGGAATTATATCTTCAAAAAGATACAAAATTTGTTCTCAATATCAAGGGAACCTAAAAAGGAATAAAGGGGTACCACTGATTAACCCCCCCTCTCAGTGGATCATTGCTCCAACATGGTCCTTACATTAATTTATTTCAATCATTTATTCTGGGCACTCAGAGCCACATAATCGCCCACAATCTCTGCACCTGATCTAAATAATAATCAATAATATATCTAAAAACAATACAAGGACAATTGAATAAATGAAATTCTCCCCACCATGGGGATTTACTTCCATGAAAAAGACAAAACAAGGGATACACAATGAGATGAATGTAATGAGAATGAATCCGAGCCTCCATCCCCCATGTGATTTGATGGAGATTCTAGTGCTCCAAAAGGGAAGACAGTAAAGGAATAGCTCAACCATGAAGGATCCAATCCTGCTGATCCATGATCACTACTAGGGACTCAGTAAAGGTCACTCCATTATCAATTTCATGCTCTCCCTAGTCAATAATGTTCATGGAGAAATGCATGAACCTCCTTAGTTGCGACACATATAAATATTCATGAACCTAGTATGACTGTGGAGGTAGAGATAAGTGGTATGACACCTCACCAACATTACATAATGTCTGGAAAGGACCATTGAACCTTTGAGATAACTCACCACAACAACAAAATATCTATAATCAACATTGAGTTGAAACCTTTAGGGACACATAATGTACCTCCTCAAACAAAAAATTCTTCCATAATCATTCCACATAAGACTTTTGATGGATATCCCTAGTCTTTGTCTAATTTTGGATGATCTGAATCATCCTGGTAGTATCTCACATCAATTATGTCCCATGTGCGATGATTCTATTAGTGATTTATGATAAATTAGTTACCTAAATCATCACCTGTAAAAATCCTCGAATGGTTCCATACCAATTGTGGAATTGTAACATTTATTCTATGAAAAATAAAAAAGTCATAGGCGATCCTATAAACTATGACCTAATTTCAAATGAAATATCACAATATGTCCTCTAGAACCTAAATGGTCCACTCAATCTAGTCGATAGTTTGGGGGTGAGATATTGTGATAAAGCATATTAGAGTCTCAAATGCCTCTTGAAAACCCTTCCAAAAAATAGATGTGAAGGAAGATTGATGGTCCAAATGGACCGTTGATGGAAATACACAGAGGTTGAATTTCTCCTGCATGTAGAAGCATCCGAATTACTCTAATGATCTTTTCACTCAAATATCTAGACAGTGGGTTGACATGGTGTGTCAGTATATGATCACCCATATGTAATATTTACCCATGATATAAATGGTAATCCCATATATAAGTCCATGGATATCCCAACCCACTTCCATTTTGGCACCTCAATGGGTTGAGAAAATCCCATTTTATCTTGGTGATCAACCATCACTTGCAGACAAGAAAGGCATCAAGAGACAAACTCTAGAACTCCATTATTTATCTCTGGCCACCGAAAAAGATGTAGAAGGACCTAGTACATATTTTCCACACTTGGATGCAACCCCAAAGATTTTAATGAAACATTATTTAAACCTCCTCCCACAATTACATTGGTACTATCTTAACTCCTATAAAAATAATGAAATGATGCCCACATTTATAAAATCCATCTAGATCATTTAAATTTAATATATGAGTATATGGGTTCTCATAGTTGGAATCCAAAAGATATACCCACCAATAATCAGTGAAAGAGCAGAGGAATGAACACCATTAACTAGAGGTAAGGTAATTTATCTCCTCCAAAATGGATAACTCGAACAAGGACAATTGTTCTGAGGGCTCATTCTGAAACGGTGAACAAGACCTCATGCTGAGAGAATATGAAACTACATTCCCCTTACCAAAAGTACAAAAAAGATAAAATTCATAACCACGGAGGAACTATATCGATCCCATATGTCTCATGTTAGGATATTTTTGGGATAATATACACCTAAGACTCTGGTGATCAAATAGATGATAAACTTCATTCCCATTAAGTATTGTCACCACATCATTAGTTTGAAGACTAACACTACTAACTCAAGATCGTGGGTGAATTAGTTATACTAATGTAGTCTCAACTAATGCGAACCATATGAAATTACAGTCTTTTAATTCATTATAACACAACCAATCACATTTCATGATGCATATGTACTTGAAAGCATGGTCTGTAAACTGCAAGATGGTATCACTTGTCAAACTCTGCCTAAAATTCTAAAAATCATGTTAGAACCATCCCATTCACAAGGGAGACTGATCATTTTGATTCAAATACATTATCTGTTCTGATATTTTGGAAAAATCGGGTATTAATATCTGGTAATATCATAACAACATAAGGAAACCTCTCACTTCTGTCACACTCTTGAGTGGATCTCATGCATACACTGCCTCAGTCGGGGCCAGTTTCATGACCACTCCATCCACTTCAACAAAATTCCTTATAACATAGACCACCTAAATCAAGAACTAGCACATTAAGATATTTATTAAAATATTGGTCTCTCTAAGAACATCCAGAACTAGCCTCAAGTGTCTCATGTTCTCCCTCTCAGACATCTACTACCCAAGGATATCCTCGATGAATCCTACCATGAACTAGTCTATGAAGAGTGGAAAGATTCAATCTATGAGTCCCATGAACTCTTTAGGGAAATTCACCATGAAAAAAGGAGTCACTATGTACTCAGAATGAGCATAGCGTCATAAGAATTCCATATTGTGTATATCCTCATCCTCTACTCACAATAGGAGATATCCTTACCATAGTTCAATCATGAAGAATTATTTCCCCTCTCAACTAATTAATTATTTAATCAATACTTGGTAGTGGAGAAATATTCTTCACAGTCACCTGGTTCAAGCATAGGTATTCCACACACAACCCCATGCTACGAAATGCCTTATTAGAAATCCAAGATGGGGATGCCTATGGTAAAACACTTGGTATAACAAATACCATCATCTAAAATTTCTCAAACTACACACTCAAAATGTGAATCTCATGATGCTATCAAACCTTTACGAGATCCTTCAGATATTATGGAATTTATATTAGTTTCATCCTTGGTTTTATATCAATGAATAATTTTATCTCTCATCATGGAGGAATTCTTCGAACATCCTCATGAAATACTTCCTCACACTCCTCCAACACTATAGAAAACTGAAAACTCATAACATCTACAAAAAAAATGTTTCAGCAAACCGACTAATGGATAATTGAATCCACCCACCAATGTATGAGTCCATCCTATATTTCATGGGTTATTTTTTCACTGATAATGGAGTACCTAGTTCCATTACAATAGACACATCACATCCTCCACCTAAAACAGTGAATTTAGGATTGAACCATGGATAACCAGTTTATACCTAACACCAAGGCATATGGAATCAATATTTCTATAAAAAACCCAATAGAAACATATATTCGCATAAATTATTACATTAATTAGTATCAGTATACATATAAACACTCTTTGGGTTATACTCAATCATGTGTGCCATGGGTCACTCATCTATATACATGTGATCAAACAAAAAGAATGGCCTCACAAGAAATACACGTATAAAATGTTATAAAACTTAGTCAAGAAAAATAATATATGTAAATAATAACATATAATTATAAAAATAATTCACATTGCCTTTAATTTGTAAGGAATATCCAATCTCATATTTGATGACTTTGTTATCTAGGATCTTCATGAGAATTGTCACTGATTCCATTTTCAGACAATAATCAAAACAGTTTCTTACACTATGAGTCACCTAAAACTGATTAAAACATTAAAATAGTTATTCAACAAGATATTTAAATATAGAAAATCCATGGGTTATAATAATGACCTACAAAACAAAAATTACCCTCAATAGTAATATTTATGTGTGGTTGATGAATGAAAAAAAGTTCACTCTTGGAAAATGACAGGAGAATGGAGTGAGGTTCTAATGATTATAGTTAACAAATATCATCCACTATAATAAAAGGCTCAATAAATATAATAGTCATGATTAGATAAAAAATGAAAAATGATCAATAATGGTTTCCATTCAAATAATAAGATCACTAAAGGATCATACTTGGACCTTGAGAAAAGGTCTATAACTCATCTCTAAAAAAATATATCTATGGAGTCAAAAGGGAGGAGCACCAAATTGATTAATTTGGGATGTAATAAAATAAATATCACTATAATAACCACAAATTAAATCCACAAATTTTTTCTCCTTTCAATCAGTAAGTTACAAGAAATAATAAATTGATTTCGGTTGGTTAATGCTAGTTTGACTATGGCCACGCCCTCCACCATGGCCAGGTAATATTCAAGATATCCTTGAATATGCAAAAAATGATGGATAGTTTTCGAAAAATGAACCATAAGGTAATTCATTTTCTCACACTTAGGCCTCTAAAATTAATATGGTGAGGTTACACAAGATTTAGTCCACCAAGAACATACCTGAGCACCACATCATAGCCACACAAATTTATCCTCTACCAGTTTTACATTTGGGTACCCCATGGATTTCACCGCATGATGTTTTTTACTATTTTTACCAAAAAATGTAACCCAATATTAATCATCCACAATATAATAAAATCCCACTAATCTTCTCTGAAGTATGGCTCACCCTGGATACTCATAAGGATTGAATGAAGAAAATGTATTTACATACTAGAAAACAAAATATTACAGATTTAAAAATGAATAATAATAAAATAAATATATTAAATTAAAATTCATGAGATATAAGAGGGATATAATATATAATTTCTTCATCTGAAATTTTTTTCTTCATCACAGATGAATTAAATTGAGATTATAACATTAAACCCTTTGAACATTAGAAACATCTGGATTAAAAAACATTTCATAAATTAAATTAAATTATAACATTATATAACATGAGTTATGAATGATTCATGATATTATATATAAAAATAGTATACTATAAACCTCAGTAAACTAGATACGTGAAAAAATAACATATTATCTAAAGATGGGAAATTTCAACTCATAACTCTTACCTAAGGTCCTTACATCCCCCATACAATATATAACCTCCTATATTAAGAAATGAATGTTTTCTGTAAATATATTCTATAACTATATTAATTATTATAAAATTATAAATGATTATATTATATCATATTATAACCCATTAAATAGAAATTATTTATTAAATTTATTAGTTTGGGTTATAACTATATTGTTTTTCAGGCCTGTTTTGGTTCCACGGCTCTGGTCCTTCATATTGAACATGGTTACATCATCTATATAATTCAAATAATGTTATTTATATAATACTATTACATTATTTAACAATTATTTAACAACATTTATTTATTCATTTCATAAACATTAAAACATCACTCGTGTTAGCGGTAAAATCGGACAAATCAAGAGCATGTAATAAAGACAAAATGAGTAAGAAACTAGTATTGTATAAACATAGTATAAAATTATTAGAAAATTATTAATATAATATATATCATATATACTCATTATATTCAATTTTATGATAATTAATTAATGGAGGATTATGAAAAATAAGTATATCACTTTGGGAGATGGTAATATGTACATACATGTGAATACTATTTCCTTTTTCTAACGATAAAATGGAAAATAAATTAGATTTTTTTTTATAATTTAATCATCAATAATATATCAAATATATAACATATATTAATTAAATTCATCTTTATAACCAACCATTATATGATGTTATGGAATAAGAATCACATTGTTATGTGGAGGAGGTCGTCTGAACATAAGAATGAGCGATACATTCATTTCTCATATGATACAAATTAGGTGGAAAATGATGTTACCATAATAGTTACATATTATTATATTTATCATAATATATTTATTATATTATGTTTTGAATATTAAATTTATAAGATTAGGAAGAATAAAAGTACATTAAAATAGACTGGTAAGAATATTACCTCTTCTTTGAGAGACCTCCATTAGCTTACTCCCTAATCATTCTTATATAGGTGTTTGGGTAAGAACATGAATTAAAGAATGTGAGAAGTAATCTTGGAAGTTTTTTTGTAATCTAATTTCCATTGTTTTGGTCTAAATATATTTAAACTGGGGGGGGTGGAGGTTCCCTTTTATATGCGAGGAAAAGACACAAACAGAATTATATAAAAGGTTTAATCAATAAACAGTAATTTCCATGTGAAGATGGGAAAAATGGACAATTATAGTTTGTTAAGATAATATAATATCTAAATATATTTAATAAATAATATTTAAACATTTATATGTGATAATTTTATAATTGTCATTTAATTTAACTCTGTATGGTAACCGATTTTTACATGAATCATGCAAACAATGTTTTACAACATTTATGATTTATTATGAAAAAATAATCTTAACCTCGTTATAAAAATTACAATATTATATGAAATAATTATTCATTTTTTCAAATAAAAATAAAATAATTATTTAAAATATTATCATCAATGTATATCCAAAAAAACTCAACCAACCCATATTTTTAAAAGGAAATAACATTTTAAGCATAAAACGGAATTTTCAATTACTCCCTGCCCAAAAATTAAAATTAGACAAATCTAAAAATATTTTATTTAATTTCAAATATGGAAATGTAATAAATATTAGTAATATATATATATATATATTAATATTTAAAACATTGTTCACAGAAATGTTTTTTTCTAGAAAAAATCATTCTTACCTGCAAAAGATTTAATATACAATATAAACCACTAGATAACTAATATATGAACTATTAATCATTAATTTTCAATAAATTCCATTTAAAACACTTTTTTTTGTGTTCAAAATATTTATTTATAGAAAAATTCATAACACATCAAAACAAATTTCATCAAAAAAATGGCCTTTTAATTAGAATTATTTTATAAATTTCATTATTATTTCTTAATAATTAATATATACCATTAAATTGAGGAAATATATATATATCTATCATATATTAGTTAATAAAATTAATAATCATTAATATAATTAAATGATTATATAGGTTATTATATTGTGGTTCATTAAGAATTGTGGTTTATTGTATAATAAAGACGTATAATAAATTATATTTTTTAATGAAGTGCATATAAAATAATGGGGTGTTAAACTCTTACTTATTATATCTTATATTAAACATATAAGTATACAATTAATGTTAAAATATGTGTTTTCCTCTAATTATTCATTGAGATTATCGGTTTTCTTATTTTTTTTTGTACATCTACATCGATAGGTTCTCTCTCCATTCTTTAAGTGAAACTCACATAATGTATAAATATCTCTTATATAGTTTTTTCACTTATTGATACTCACAATTTAATAAAATGTTTCTTTTTTGTAGGGTATTATAAAATTTCCATAAATGGAAATATTAAAGACATTACATGTGAGAAAAAACCAGAAGCATAGCCACACAATCTCCCCCATGATCTTCATTTTTCTACAGGATTTCTCAAGAATTACTACGAAAATATAATTTATTTTAATTATCAATTACAATAAAATGGATTTAATTATTTTTAAACTAATATAGTAATTATATTCTTCATAAAATCCACAGAAATATTTCTTAGTGAAACATTATTCAATTTTGAAAAAAATATAACACGTTAGAAATTTTTTCGATATTTTCACTCATGGAATGAGATCATAAAGAAACAACAGCACAAAACTCAATTTTGAGTCTGAAAATAATATCATGTATCCCATTATTCTCCACTTATATTCATTTATAACTAATAATACTAAATATATGATAATTTACCCACTAAATAACATCACATTCATCTTCCCATTAAACTGTAGATTTATTATATTTTGAAGAATTTCATTTCAGGATAGATAAATTCTAAGCCATCCATCTCAATGTGATTTTGTCACATTTCATTCCATTGTGATTATTATATTTTAAATCACTCACGAAACAATGATTATAATTGTTTTTTATATTTTTAACTTTAAATAATGGATATTTCATCATCTGATTCATCTTCCATTAGTACCATCAAATGTTACTTTCAAAAAACAATTATTTTGAAACTATAATAAATAGAGTAGTAATTTTCCCAACATAAAATAATAAAATATCACATGAATCATGGATATCCATAAATTCATTATTTTATTAATATTAAAATATTACCCTTTCAACATATAAAATTATTTTCATTTTTGAATCTCAATTTGGGAAACATCTAAAAATTCAATCTAACCGGTGAAAAATATGAAGCTCTATAGAAAATATAAAAACACTTATATCCACCATACAATGACATGTTTAAAACATAAAAGTACATTTATATTTATTAAAATTTATTTTTATTGAAATTAAAAATATATAATCAATGATATATATAAATTTTTAAACTATATGAGGGCCTGTGTAAAACTCATGAGAAGTCATTATCCCAACAATATAGTGTTCATCTGAATGTCACTCCTTTTGGTGGACCGAAATATATATATATATATTTCAAACTTATAAGATAATTCTATCAAAATTATGATGATATTATGTCACATATATAATTTTTATAATCTCATAAATATGTAAATTCAAGCACTTGTCAATTTTTCATAATTTTAAAAGAACATAATTATTTCCCCAATACCTTAAATTCTATGTTATTTATCCTTTACTTCAGTCATCTCAAACCTTCATTAAAGACATTTTAAACAT
This sequence comes from Viscum album, assembly GCA_963277665.1. NCBI lineage: Eukaryota > Viridiplantae > Streptophyta > Magnoliopsida > Santalales > Viscaceae > Viscum > Viscum album. Next base: position 1,037,785,393 of record OY728143.1, on the reverse strand, counting down.
CATATTCATTATCTTGTACTCTAGATAACTCAATTAATGTGTCTCCACAAAATTAATCTTTATTATGTTAGACTTTTCTGTCATTTAATTCATTATAACATATTCGTGTTATACCTGAAACAATCAGGTTGGTAGCTATATTCTATATTCTAAAATCTAATAATCATGATTTTGATGAAAATATTTCTCTATAATCATAAAATTTTATTGATTCCAGCTTTAATAGTTAACCAACAATTTATAGAGCTATAAATGTGGTGGGTCGATCTATAAAATGGGTTGGACTATTGAAGAAATAAATTTATAATAACATGACAACCTAACACATATTAATGTTTAATTTTAAAATTTCTCTGGTTAATGGGACTCAAGAACTGATAGATTAACCCACAGACCTAAAAAATAATATTCTGTAATAATATTTTTAACTATCATCGATGATAATTACTAACTAAAGCTAAATTCATTGACTAAAATTAAATCATACTTTTATATATATAATGTTAATATTTAATACAATAATTTTTTTAAAATATTGATAATATATATTTTCTATTTTACTCAACACCTTTTTGTGGTGTGGTGTATGATAATAAAAATATACCTAAGGTAATATTAATTATATTGATTTGGTGGGACTCTAATTAATTAATTGGAATAAATAAAAAACATTATGTGATGTTTCATCATGTATTATGTTTAATATTAAATTATGATTTCCATTTTTTTATAATTTTATTTTTCAATTTTTTCTACACATGATTTATTTATTTATTATCCCTTTCAACGTTATTTTTGATAATTATATTTTCTAATGGGACCCATGAACCCCCAAAGATCGTATATGTATGGTTTTGAGAGTTTTGTGGACCAAATCATTTTTGGTTTACATGTATAATGGATTGAATTTATAATTCCCTAATAAGAAAAAATAAATGGGCTAACAGATAGTCATAAAGGCTTGTAGGTCATTTCACAACTCTATTTATTAAAAGAAAGTACTTACTTTTCCTTGTGTAATGTTAGTCACTACCATTAGGTGGATATTAAATCTATAAACCATTTCATCTAAGACATATATTAACATGATCAATTATTAAAAATAAAATCACAACTGAATTACACAACATTTGTTTTACAATTTTAAACATACCTATGTTCAAATAAACACCCACAAGCCACTCATAAACTAAAGCATCTCTCAATTATAATTCTATGAAAAAAACAACTTCTTATGAGGAAATTAATTAAATATAATTTAGTATAAATTTATAAAAAATATAATATGTTACCATTCATCTATTATATAGCTTTTATGTTGATGGAATATCATTTTGAAAATGAAATTTTATTTTGTAAATATTTTATGGACATATGGTGAGAATTATTTCTGATTAATTTAAATAATATTTTGGAAAATAGTTTTATCCTAGAAAACTCATTTATAACATTGCATCATTTTAAAAATTTTGTAGGAAACTAAATCAAATCATAACCAAAGACATAAAAAACTTACTCACTTCTATTTATTGAAATCATTTATGAAAAATATATATTATTATATAAAAAAATATTATTTGAAAATAAAAAATATTTGTTCATAATCCAAATAGTATGTTAAGTAATCATATGAAATAAAACCCTTGATGTAATAATAATTACGCCATCACCTGAATTCCCAAATTATAATTTGGGCATCATCACTTTTATATTTTAAACTCTTGGAAATTTAAAATGAATATTAAAAATATATATATTATTATATATCTATTATAATTTTTAAATTTATTTTATATGATAGTAAATGATGTGGAAACATCACTAGGTTTCTTTTTACCCTTCATGAATTTTAGGAAATTGTACTTCTATTAACTATGAATCACTCAAAGGAAGAATTATCTCTCCTTTCTAAATACCCACATTAGATTAAAAACTTAAGAATATTTATAATATGAATTTGTGTGGAGTTTCCAATACAATTTATCTTCATATATTTTTAATTTTTTTGATATTTTACAATTAATAAAACACTTGATCATGGATTAATAATTATGTGGCTAGTTATATACAAAATATTGGGAGGTCCAGTAAACTATTATTAAACATATACATGTTATAGTTCACAATAAACTATAAAAACCATTTTGATAAAAAAAATCAACAATATCAATAGCATGCTAAATTCATAAAGGAGTCCCCCAATAAACCATTGTTATTAACATTAAATTTCATAATGGCCATATGATTATAAAATTAAGTTCCATAATATACATGGAATCAAAAAATTTCCATTACTACCATATAGATTTCATGTCGATCTTATTCATAAAAGATCCTTTTTAGATTACATATCATTTTCAATAAATTAATTATTTAATGATTATTTTGAAAGAAATATTATCTACATACACTATAATTTTATTAATGAAATCCCAAAACATCTTCAAATGCATATTGTAATTATATATCCCCATTTATTGATTAAATTCATCAACTTACCTCTCTATAAGGGCTTACTATGACACATATAATTATCCTTATTACATAAGAATAATTCTTATGTTTTATACCATCATAGAAAATTATGTATATATATATATATTATTTCCCTAACATTTGTCTCAATATCATGTTTCATGATGATGATATTATTTTTTTTAACAAAACATTTTTCAAAGGAGTATCAAGTTTTATAAACATAAAATAATTTTTTATTTAATTTTCCATCATTAAAATATTGAAAAATTATAAAATAAATTATATTCATTATTAAGGATATATATATTTCATAATTTATTATCTCATATAAACATATAAAAAAATTAGTTAATATTTTTCATAGGCAATTTTGTCAATTATATTACATAAGACCCTAAGATTATTAAGTGGATTAATGCATATTCTAATTACTTTTGTGAATTCACTCAAAAATATCCCATTATTTCACCAAAAAATATGGTATCCCAACTATGTAAAACCCAAATATCACATCATATATTAGCATATAACTACTAGGATCACATGTACTCTACTTTCCTTACACAAGATAACTCATGGATACCTAATGGTTTAGATCAATGATATTAAATTATTGAGTTCCTTAAATGTTTTTATACGGATGTATTTTTATTCATAGTATCATTAAATGTGTTTATATTATCTCTCTATATTATATCATGTATTATCTTAATATATATTCTTGTTTCTGGTCATTTGGTTTCTAAATCCTTATTCCCTTCACCACATTTTTAAGATCAACCCATATTAATGAGTAACTCATTAGAAAACTCATATATTTATTTACTAAATAATTTAAAATTAAAACTATACTAATTTATATATTTGATTCAAATATATATGTTATATGAAAATCTTTATTTTAAATTATTAGAGTCATATTAAATCATTAATCTCAAAAAAGGTATAATGGTTAAACTAGTGTTTGTCCCTAACTTTTCACGATAGGCTCTAAGATGAAAAAGTCATGAGTATTTCAACCCAAAGTCCCAAAACCCATGTTTTTTTAGTCAATATATACTTCAATCCTATAAAACACTAAATTTATGTTCCTGACATCCTTATAATATAAATTGAAAATAGAATAAAACTAAATCAATTATCATATGTAGTATACAAATATTTATATGCATATATGATAATCTGTAGAAGTGATTCAATACTTTAAAATAAAATATTTTATCATTGAAAATATTGACTTTTTATCAAATAATACAGTAGGGGATTAAAAAAATTACTGAATAATTCATCAATTTAGACATTTGAACAATTTTTAGCAAATAAATATAAAAAATGTATATTTTATACATTTATTATGAAAATAAACCCCTAAAATAAAAATAAATACTTAATATTTATTTCTAATGGAAATATATTAATATTATTCATTATATATAATTTAATTAAATATGTAGTATTTGATATTTTTACATTTTTTGTATTATTTATATAATGTAATCATTTTACATAATCAAAATATCATATATCAAAAAAAAATTAGACCATTATCATCTCAATTTTCTAAGCCCATGTTGATATTATTTATACAATTACTCTAATAAGGTCCTTATTTTTAAAATTTTACTTTAATAATTATAAATTAATAATTCAATATAATTTCCTTAACATTTTCCTTAACTAATTATTTGTTAAACTATTTAAAAAGTCCTTATAATTTATATATATTCAAACATTATATAAAAATATAAGTAATGATATAAATATAAAAGGTATTTTAATATTGAAAATTTAAAATATCCATATTTATTTATTCAATATTTAAGAAATTATTAATAATTCACAATTAAAATTTCATTATTAATTCATTTTAAAACACTTTTTAAATTAAAAAAGTATCCAAAAAATACCTTATTCATAATTGGAAATCATTTTACATATTATTTAAATACATTCGTCATAAAAAAATAAAAAATAAATCTTTTATTCTACATTTTATTATATGATATATAATGTATTATAATCTATGAATAAGTTTAAAATATACATCATAGGTAAAAATAAGCAGTTGATGAATTTTTAATGATAATGTAGGGTAGTAATCATATGTTGTGATATGTTTAATATTAGAAGTCATGACTTCAATCAAAATCTATCGTTCTTCCTTATTTCCATGCGGTGGCTTGAGATATCACCATCAACAATGAACTGTCCTATTTTACAATATACCTAATATCTCAAAGAAAATACAATTTTCTATTTTATATAAGGACAAAAAACGAAAACTAATGTTGATCATCACTATAATAAGCCCATATCATACACTCTAACATGTAAAAAAGATAATATATAATAATTTTTATTGATAACACATATGAAAAAAAAAACCCAATATCAATTTTATTCATTTTAAAAAATAATTTCATGAATCAGATTTTTTGGAAGGGTTTTGATACAACTATTGGGATTCTTAGGAAGGAATAATAAATATTACAAGAATAAAACACAACAAGAAACCCAAAACAAATGTACACATGAAGTAAATTTAAAATCATATTTAGAGACAAATGAAGAACATGTACTCCATATAATGTTGATGTATTGTATTCTTGTATTAAACCATATGTTTGATGAATATCACATTATTAATAATCAAATGATTTAGTGGGATTCTCCTCATGAACATAGTTTACTGGTACTACTCGGTGGAAAATGAAGAAGGGGGAGCATTAAGAAGGAAACCGACTTGATGAGCACAAAATTTTGTTTCAATTTTCATGTAATTTATCATCTTTTTATATGGATTTGGGAAACTCCTCAAGGAAGTTATTATATTTACATAAAAATTATGAAATTGGTGAGTAATTATAAATATTAGAACATTGATAAACATTAAACATACCATGTATATATCATTAAAATGTATTTTATTCCCTATATGTTTCATTATAGGAATCATTATGAATAATTATATCGTACTATTAACGTTAAAATTATGTTAACCTTATAAATTCAGCTGAAATAACTGAATCACATTATACAATTTAGATATATCATAAAAATTAATATGTAAACCGATCAATTAATATGACATGGATGAAGAATTTGGTGTTATATCTCATATACCACTTTGTGATATTACAACATACTGTATATGACATACCATTCTAATATTGATTATATTCCACAAGATAACCATATACAATACATCATGATATAGACAACCGTATATCAATAATATATTACGAATTAGGATATTGGGAATAACAGAATCCAAAAAATATATATTTTCAAACATAAAACACTCTCACACACACAAACATCAATAATTTAAATTTTAAATTATCAATTTTTAAAAAAATTAATATATATGTATAAGTTATTCATATATATCCATAACTTTTTATTTTATTAGATTAATATTCTGTGATTAAATTGGTGAATATAAATATATGTTATTTTCAATGAAAATATAAGCATTGATAACAATAATGTTTTTTCTGTACATATTATTTTAATTATAATATAGGCCTTTATAAAAAATTATTAATATAATTAATAACATAAAATAAATTTTTATGAAAAAGTAATAGTATTTCTGTGTAAAAATAATAATTTCATTTTCAATTTCTTAAACAATGACACATAATCTAATTTATATTTACAATATAATAAATTATATTTTAAAAATTAATTATTTTAAATATTAATGTATTAATTTTTGGAATTTATAATAATTGTATTGGGGAATGAATTCTATAAAAGATTCTTTAGTTTCGTATGTCTAATAAAATTGATGTCTAATTATAAAATGTTATAATTTAATGTTAGAATACATGTTTATTTTATAATTGTACATATTTATTTAAAAAGAATAAATTATTGTGGGAACACTTATTGGAAAATAGTTAGAGGAGATGGTGGGTGGAACGAAAAAAATCTAAGATGTGTTCATAAAGAATATGTCATATTCTATAAATTGTAATGTCTAGAATATAATTTTTGAATGATGATAAATAAATAATTTTCCAATGATATGTTTTTCAGATATAAAATATTGGTTCTTTAGGTTTATAAATTTGAAGGATACAAATAATTAATATTAAGCAATTAGGGTTATTCATGGGAAAATATATGAAGAATAATGGTATGTTGGTAAATAATAAAAAAAAATTTAGAGGAAATTTATGATGAATAATTGATTTTTAGAGACTATGAATTTGGTAGTTTAAAATCTTTTATGAGTGAAAATATATGAAAAGATAGTTATTATAAATCAAATGCTGACAAAATCGAGGTGTTTCTCTAGTATTGTTGTAATATTAAATCTAGGACCATTTTACATGATACTAATGGGAATAGAAAAGTATTGATATTTCTACATATCTAAATTACAAATGATTCATTTTGAGATACTTTAGATATATTTAAAATTGTACATAAGAAAAACACATTATATTTCTCAATAACAAAGAAATGATAATAGGGTAGAAAGACTAAAGTATCAATTCTGTCAGACATTCCCTATTTAGATAAAAATTTATTTTACTCTAAACTTGATACTATTTAATCCAATTAATATAGTCATTTGGAATGTCGTGTTCTATAGTTATGGTCCACCTAATATTATACCCTCCTAGCCAATATAAGGGTATCAAAATTAAATAATCCTTTGATAAGATGACTGGTTCTATACTAACTCCAAATTTATATGTCCCTCTTATATTGAAAATATAATAAGACCAATGTATGGTTTGTAAGAAAAAGATATATGACCATGGTTAGAAAATATATGGATCCTAAATTGATATTATCATAACATTAGAATTATGTGAATTATTTTTAATTCACATGGTTGTGTTGGAAACATTATGATGTAAATATTCCCTTGGAATGTATATAATTGGGAAATACATTCATATGATTTTTAATATTCAATTTTTCGTTTAATGATGGTAAAGTTATATCATGTATAGTACAAAATTCATTGGTCATGTGAGTGGAGAATTTATCGTCATGTGGAATATTGGTATAATATTTTTTATTTAATTTTGATTAATTTATTGATTATTTGGATGAATATAAAAATAATATTTTATTATCTACAAATTATATGTAACTATTTGTATAAATAGAGATTTTCCCCAATTTTATATTTTAGGTATTCATCTCGAACCATGAAAATTATATTTCTTGATCATTTGTTTCCTTTCAAGTGATAATTTATTTTTTCCACTATTTACATAATAAGTGGTATCAAATATTATATTATGTTATGTATTTGAAATTATTCTAGAATAATGGAAATGGATGAAAGAATTGTTAGGATTTATTTATTTGATGGAAATAACCACAACTTGTAGAACATAAAATCGAATAATAACAGTATTAAAAGAAGGTGAACATACCATTGACTGAGGGAAAATAATTTTTTTGATGTGGATTTAGATTATTCATATCAATAAATAATATTAATGATATACATAAAATTGTCCAGAAATGTTTTTTTCAACCATAAGGTTTACAATTATATTGTAATATATATTAATGTTTATCAACCATGTATAATTATCCTCATACATAAAAAATTATATATTTTATGCATAGACTACTAAATCATTAGAATCATGAAGTTAACTGTACCATACACTATATTATTGTATTAAATCAAATTATACAATAGTTAGAATATATGTATATATTATTGAGGAAAATAAATCATTTATTAGCCTATTATAATTTCTAGAGATCCGGTATTTGGATGTCCTAGTGTTGATTTGTTTTTATGGAACATCAAAATTAAAATTTATCATGGATAAAAATTAAATACTAATTAAATATTTATACCAAATTTAATTGGAAAAATTATTTTTCAATACAATGAAAATTTATGTACATGGAAATTCATTGAATCAAGAAATATTGAGATGCTGTTAAATGTAAGATGAGGGAACAAGGATAAGTCTAATGGGGAATATCCCACGTGTTAGATTTAATGGAACGAAAGACATTTCAAAAATTATCATAATGAAAGCCAAAAGTATTTGAGTTTTTAATCTATGAACAGTAGTTTATTGTGGTATAAAGATACATTAGTGCTTAGGGTCGTTAGTCCCATGGATTATTAGATATTATAATTTGGTCCTACTATAATTTTAACTAAATAAAAAGATTCTATATAAAACATTATTTTATATAATTTTGATAAGGTATACCATGTTAATGATGAACCTATTTATATTGATGGAAAATGTGTTTTAGAAAATTTAAAAACAAAGTAGAAATTACTAAATATTAAAAAATTATTAGATATTCTTCAGAACCTTAAAGTAATTTAATATTAATTGGAAAAATAAATTATAATGGATATTGTGACATATTTTTCAGGGCTCAAAAAATAATGGGTGTTATGGATATAGTAAAAAAGGTGAAGAAGGAAATAATTTTAAAAAAATTCGAAACACATTGTGAAAAAATTAAATCTAGTAGAATATATCGAATCCACAAATTATAGTTTAGTGTATTTGAGTGAAAAGGTAATTAATGTTATTAAATAAAATATAACTCTACTATATATAAAATTTGATGATATTATATTTTATAAGTATTATACACTTTAAATGAAATGTCTCATATTGACCATGTATTATTTTTGTATATTATATGGATTTTTTTAGAACGGGGGTTGAGAAGTTGTGTAATTATTAGGATTGGTGTCCCATGAATATATATATACAATAAAATAATTATATTAAATGGGGGGTATCAGAAATCATAGGGCACCGGTGAGTTTTGAATGTGAGTTTTACCTTATTAATGACATAATATTTGTCAGTGTGGGGGAGTTTGTGGAGAAGTTTTCATGGACGCAAAAGAATAATATGAATTAGTTCATTAATTTTTTTGAAGTAGAGATCAGGTTGTCTATAATCTAACATTATTGATCATGTATCAGCTTTAGTTTCTAAACCCTAGACATCAACAAAATTGGTGGAGATTGTTCTTTGTGAATGTCAATGGATCAGGACCAGATCAGGGATCGTTGTGCAAAAAATGATCTTTGATGTCATCAATGATGGAAATGAAGAACTATTCTTCAAAAAATGACCAACCTAATTTCATGTTTTATTTTTTTTTCAGTTATACATTTATTTATTTAAAATTTAAAAAAAATAATTTCCATTAACATAATTGATATGCACATCCTCAGTAGGTTTAATTTTATATTTATATTTTAATTTTTAATTATTTTTTATCCTATTTTTTATTAATTTTTCTACAATAATTTACTGAGATATAATGAACAAAGAATTAGGTTTATTCCACTCATTTAATGACTTTGGTATTTCTTCCCACTATTCATCAAACATTCATCACATATATTTGTTTTCGATATTGGTTCAATGATTAACTATTATTTTATAAACGGTTTGATAGTTATTTGGGAAAATATATAAATTAAATTGACATTTCATATAATAGAGGATTATATTGGATGATAAAAAATGAATGTAGATAAATTTTGGAGGAATGAGACCTGAGCAGTGGGATTTTTTTCGCTAAGTAACACATGGTACAACTACATATGGGGAAATGGTACCATTCCTTAGTTGATTTGACGCCCAAATATATGATCTCCAGTGATGAGAGTATTGTAAGCCCATATAGCTATAAATTATGATAAATATGCTGAATCCAGTTACATGGAGGATTAATCAAAAGTGGAACTACGGTTTTTGGAAAATCTAGATCTACAAAATGTGGATTATAAGTTTACATGCCATTTTGGACCCCATCTAGGGTTATGGGGTTTCTATAGTGAGTTAAATAAAATAAATTTTGTGACGTGGAATCATTTCTTATGAAACTTATCTAGAAGCTTGAAATGTACCTCATTGGATGCACAATCATGGCTATGAGTATAGGATCTCAAACACACTATATATTCCAACATAGACAGGACCAGTTATCCAGGACATGACCTGGTGAGCACGTGTATAGAAAGACGACACAATAAAAGTGTAGAACGATCTACACACACAATTTAGATTTCCAACATGATATTTATATTAATATTTACGTTTTGTTTAAGGTCACACTACATGGGAAGGTCCAGGTTTATCTAGGAATGTCGTGTACTCCCATATAGATAACTTGGAGCACTTTTTCTCCACAATTCAGACTGGTGTTAGTTATGTGAGTTCTCAATGGACCATTACCTTATGGGTACATTTTGTAATTATATCCACATTAGATGATTTTAATCACCTCTTGAGGAATAGTCTCAGATAGAGTTTTTATAGTCTCTCCATAATAAAAGAGTGTGATCATCTACCATCATAATACTCTGTGTGGCCTTTTTCTAATCAACCTGACCTCCTTTAGGAAGGAACTGATCCTCCATCTAGATGGACTTATCAGTATAGTTCAGGGTATAATAGTAATATGATATTTTACATAGATATTTTACATATATTGTGTTTTTGGTTTCCCCCAGTGGGACTTGGTGTGGCCCCCTTATCTGAGTATCAGAATCATTTGAGAGTATTGATATAAGGCCCCAGCCTTAAACATTACATAATCCTGAATTATGTTAACAATTCATTTTGAGGATCTTTTCAGGTTTAGAGATTTATAGAATTAATTCCTAACATATACATAACAATTTTAAATATTACATGCTGACACTTCTACTTAGCGTCCATTTTTTCATAAAATAAAAACTATTGATAAAAATAGTCATGTCTAGTTCCTTATTTTAGACAAGATTAATCTTACTTGATATCATCCCTGGACCTATTCATCTTTATTTCTTATGAATAAACATTTCAAAAAAAAGGGATGATCATAAAACTCTCAGTACATGATGCACAAAGTAAGAAAGCTATTATATTTTAAAAAATACATGTAAAACATGAATACTTCATCCTATGTAGTACATTTCACCTTTATGAAGTAGTAAATAATATTCAATGAATAAAAGATCATTGAATACCCTTTTTTATCCAATGTATTTCCATAAAGAAAATATAAATAATAGAAAACATGTAAAGGTATCTTTGGAAATAAACATACTTAAATGAAATAACCATACGGTCTAATTCCACACATATCACTAAATAGAATATCCATACATCCGACTTACATACCCAATGCATTAGAGGTTATAATGTACCCACCCGTCCTAGTTAATCACGTCACCACCTGTCATTTGGTTCATCATGTAACCACCCATAAATTTTCCATGTTCCATTATAAAATCCTAACACATAAAATATTGCATTTCACTAATAAAATTTCATTTTCAATCATAAGAAATCATTTCAAGATATTGAAAAAAATATAACTATTCCAAAATCCATTTTAAATACCAAAACACCAACAATGAAATAAGTGATTTATTTTACTTTTAAAAACATTAAGTCTTATAGAGGAATCCAAATAACGATCATGGTGACGAAGAGGTTATTTTTGCAGCAAACGTAAAAAAAATTTGACATTTACTAAAATGATTTATAGAAAAATTATATTTCCATTTAATGAATTTAAAAGTCAAACGGGTTTCTTATATACCATATAAAATAAGGAGGTGTATATTATCAAAACATGCCTCAATGAAAGGAGATTGAGGCGAAGTCCCTTACCTCGTGTCTGACATGAAACATTTGGTCATTAATTTACTAAATAATAAACTAATTTATACATTCTTAAGAAGAATTTTCAAGTTTATTACTACTTTTATATAATTTATTACTTTTCTATAACCATTAATTAATTAATTCAGTTCATATTGGAAATTTTTTCAATGTTCGAAACTTGAGTTAAAAATGAACTTGTTATAACTATAAAATGTCCATGTGGTCGAAATTCCATTATCTCCAGAATGACATTAATGATTTATATATATCATATATATCATATATATCCAGAATGTATGTATTTATAACAGTCCGCATCATTTGTATTTATGAAAATGAAATTCACCATTCATGGAGACGGTAAGCCGTACATACACATGAATGCTACTTCCATTTCATTTTGTCCATTTTAAAAGGAATTATAACCAAATTATACATAAGTATATAATTATTCCATTATAATATAACATTGAATAGGTGTAACGTAATTTCATTAACACAATCATTTATATAATCCATGTATGGTATGAATAAGCCATATAACTTTGAGGGGGCGGTAGTCCGCACTTCCTCAAATGAAATAATCATATATATACAACATACAAAGAATAAAGGTATGTTATAAAAGATAATTATAGAAGCATAGAGATAAAATAAATATCATATATATAATATATAATTATAGTTCTATCATAATGGAATCTATAAGAGGTTGTATGAGAATATTGGACAATCATCGTTTCGTGAGGTTGTAGTTCGCTGTCCACAGAAACATTAGGTTATATACCCATTAGATTGAGATGTGTGTACATTTAGTTTGAATCTGTCTCATAAAAAAACCTATAATTTGGATGATATGGGTTTTGTTATGTAAAATCTAAATAGAAAGAGCACAAGGAGTGAGGTAGTAAAATAAAAGAAGAGAACTTTAGGGAAGATGTTACATTTAAAATGGGTAACTCCCTTTGGTTCGAACCAAAAGGCTTCATTGAAGTGACTTATCACTACGGTATGGATTCTAGGTGGATGAAAGGGTTCTTGGGATATTATGTGGGTTGAGTTTTTATGAGCCATGTGGATTGAGATGTGTGAGTAATGGGTTAGATGTGATGGCCTTTTATAAGGGGGGGGGAAGGGGCTCTTTTGGAGAGTTTGAAAATATTAATTTATTATAAACATATTTTTGGTTTAAAAAGTTCAAAAAACTTATTTAATTATAATATAAGGTGAATATAAGTCTAAATAAAATATCCAATAAGAATTGGACAGGTTTGGATCATTTTTAATCCTTATAGTTTTTATTTTACCCTTTCTTAACTTATTTAATGTTTACCATGTTCTCTTATAAGTTCATACTATATGGTTAATATAGTTACCATAAAATGAAAATAGAACCCCAAGTGGTTCATTAAAGACACTATCAACCTTATATAAGTAATTTGAACAAATACCATATTTTTAGGATTATTATATCATTTAATAAAATATCGATTGATTTAAAAACTCATTTATGTCAATTTAAAAACAATTCATTTCAAGACTTTAAAAAAAATATAACAACATTATTCATTCTAAAAACATACAATAATTGAAATATAAAAATTCATACTCATCCCAAAATTTTTTTGATCGAATAAAAAGTATCAAAATAATTTTTTTAACATTTATAATCTCATTTATTTAAAACATTCATTAATCAGGTAATCATTAAATCATCATTATGTCATAAATAAATTAATTTATTTGATGTCTAAAAATTATAAATAAAATACCATGATGTAAAAAATAATTTTGATTTCTAACTAATATTTATGTTAAAATATATCAGTTATATAAACACACATAAAAATTATTTTAGAAAAATAGTACATGTTTATGATATTTTTATTTTTGCTATAAATAAAAAGTTATTAATGTAATTATCTTATACAAGGCGCTTTAAAAGGACAAAGGTTTCACCCAAAGATTTTATTGGTCAGTTTTGACTCATCTAATATGGTTAGGACAAGTGTTAAGATAATTTTAGATTATTGTAAAATTAATGTTACCATGAATTACCTTATTTACCATTAACTGTGTTAAATAAAAATCAGAAGTTACTATTCACATAAAATTATTTTCATCACATTGAACAAAATTTTACAAATTGATAAAAACCATGTATGTCAGATTTTTGAAATTCAATTCACATAGGTGGTAAAATTTAATTTTAATGAAATATTTGGTTTTAAACTACTAAGCCGTATTTTTCACTATACATAAAAAATTAACGGTTTTCCGAAAAATACAAACAATTCACCCAAATATAAATTTGATATTCCGAAGAAAAAATTGATATCTATTTTTTCAAATTTAAAACACAGAAGTTTCATTAATTAATTTAAAATTAATTCTCGTTGTCAAAACCAGAAAACATGTTTTTAATAAATAATAACTATCAAAATATTGACATTTTTTATATCCAATTTCAATTTGAAATTACTAACAATGACAAATATTGGATTAAATGGTAAAAATATAATCTAATTACACTATAATACAATTATAAAGATATTATAAATATATATATATATTAGATTAAAAGGATGTTTTGAATTAAAATGCATTTGTTTCACCATTTATTAAAAAAAGAACTTTATCAGAAAAATAAAAAAATTAACCCAAAGTAGATTTTGATTTCCCACTTCTAAATAATAAGTTTATTTTTTCAAATAAAACATATAAATATGAAAAAACTATATTTAAAAAGGGTTCTCCATCAAAAGGCAATAAATTGACCTTTTAAAGAATATTAGAGTATTTATGATTAAAATTGGATTTATTCACATTTTGAGCCTTTAAATTTTATTGGATAAAGCTAAAGAAATTTAACAAACATGTATAATTATATTGCCATTAGATTTTTTAATTCCCACCAATAAAATGGTTTCACATTAACTACCATTTAAAATAATAATATTAGATTATAATTTTTCAGTATAACTCAACATTGTGTGCAACGTAATATTTTAAAGAATCTCATTGTAGCATATCAGGTATGCCATCAAACATTTCATCCCATTTAAAGTAAAATATATATTTAATTCAAAAATATTAATAAATATGAAAATGTATTACTCTTTATTTACATGGGATCTTACATCCTTCCACACTTTTGGAAATTGTGTCCTCGCAATTTTATTCGCTTATCAAATAAATGGGGGGTATTTATCCCTTAGAAAATATTCATATTCCCATGTCTTCCACCAATTCCGGTACCATAAGCTTCCTTTTTCTTACATCATCCCAAAATGATGGACTTGTACACTGCATTCCATATATTGCCTCAAATAGAGCCATTTTCATACTATAATAAAAAAATTTATTAAATGAAAATTTAACCAAGGAAAGATGTTGATCCCAACATCCCTGTTAATCAATTGAATAATCACGTAGAGTATATTCTAAAGTCTGAATTATTCATTTTGAATTCCCATATTACTATGGATGAATATCTGTACTAAAATTTAATTAAGTACTCAATGACTTCTGAAGGACTATCTAAAAGTTATATGTAAACCTGAGATCATGATCAGATATAATGGAGAGGGGGACTCAATGTAACCTTAATATCCCTTTTACATAAAACCGAGAATGTTGATCTTGAGAGAATATATCTCGAATAGGATGAAAATAACTAGTTTTAGTCAATAAATCTACCATAAACTAGATTGCAATGATACCTCAAGATGTATTTGGTAATCCAATAACGAAGTCTATGGACATATTTTCCCATTTCCACTTTGGAACCGGTAAAGGATAAATAATTCCTCTCAGTAACTGTGGCTCTATATGAACCTTTGGACAAGTCAAATGCCTCACAGTAATGTCAGCAATATATCATTTCATTCAATCCCACGAGTAATACTCTTAATGATCTTTGTACATCTTATTTCTGCTTGGATGAAAAGAAAATGGGGATCTATGAAATTTACATGACAACCTCTCATCAACTATTATTCAATAGACACATATAATATCTTTCCAAACCTCAAAACACATTCTCTATCAATATTACACTTTGGTAAAATACTCTTTGGAAAAATTAATTATACCTTTTTCTATACCTCACTGTCATATTTTGACACTTTATTCATTCTATCTACTAGAAACGATTGTACTTAACCTGAATCAAAAAAGAAAAAATTTCCTGCACCAATAACATACAATCCAAAATTCATCAAATAAAAAACCAAAGGATATCATTCCAAATGTAGCATGATTAAGGTAGCATTACTCTTTCGACTCAAAGCATTAACCACATTATTTTACTTTCTTGGATGGTAATGGATTGTGCAATCATAATTCTTGATTAATTCTAACCATATACTATATATCATCTTTAATTCCTTCTGAGTAAATATATACATCAAAAAAAAATTGTCTTTCAATTTTTTACATTTTACACCACACAGATAGTGCCTCCAAAATTTTAAAGCAAAAAAAACAACTAATTTCAAATCATGTGTAGTGTAATTTAACTCATGAGGTTTCATTTTATGTGAAGCATAAACAGTTAATTAATCATTATTCATTAAGACACAACCATGTCCTTTCCAAAAAGCATCACATTAGATAACAAACTCACCATTTTTGGATGGCACTGCCAAAACTATAGCATTTAACAATCTTCCTTCCAATTCCTGAAAACAATAATCACATACTTTTGTCCAAATGAACCTAACACCTTTTAGAGTTAACTTAGTCAATGGGCTAGATAACTATGAATAATAATCAAAAAACCTATGATAATAACCTAAAAAACCAAGAAATATTTGGATCTCTATTATATTTGTGGGTCTTGGCCATTCTTCAACAAATTTTGTTTTAGTAGGATCAATAGTGTTTTCCATTTTTTGAATGAACGTGACCAAGGAATGAAATGTTTTGTAACCAGAACTCAATCATACAGAATTTCCCATACATTTTCTTTTCTTTTAAGATTTTATAAACAACACTCAAATTAATTTCATGATATTATTTAATTTTAGAATAAACAAAATATTATCTATAAACACAACCACTATTTATCACCTGAGTAAATTGAGTTATCACTACAAAAAACGGCTTAATTATGATTCTTACCATCTCAAGATACTGATTTAGAAGGTCATTTCCTTTTGTATTCCTTCACAACACAAATACCCTATTTCCTCTATGATAAACCATTCTAAACACTGAAATAACATAGGTTAAGAAACAAGGTAATCTATAAATGATATATCATTTCAATCATCCCATAATTTAATTTATGGATATTAATTTAATACTATCCTAAGTCCTAATGTTAATTAAACCAACCTCTGATACCATCTTTAAGGCCCCATCCTTAAACATTACATAATATTGAATTATTTTAACTATTAAAATTAAGGATCTTTTCAGTTTTAGTGCTTTAGAGAATTAGGTTATATCATATACATAAAAAATATAAATATTACATGTAGATATTTCTACTCAGTATCCATTTTTTCATAAAATAAAAACTCTTAAAAAAGTTTCATTTCTAGTTCATTATTTTAGACAGCTTGAATTTTCCTTGATCCTATCCATGACCCTATTCATCCTTATCTCTGTTGAAAAAAATTTCAAAAAAACATTGGATATTCCTAAAAAGAACAATAAGGGATACACAATGAAAGAAAACTGTTATTTTTTCAAAACACCATGTAAACCATGAATAATTCATCTTAAGTAGTAATTTTCACTTTCATGAAGTAGTAAATACTCTTTAATTAATAAAATCTCATTAATTACCCTTTTGTAACAAAAATATTACCATCAAACCCATAGAAATAACACATAACATATAAAGGAATCATGGAACATAAACATACCAAAATAGAATAACCATACAGTCGACATCTAAACATATAACTAAATGGAATATCCATACAGCTGAATTCCATACCCAATTGATTGGTGGTTATAACATAACCAACCATCTGGTTTATCAAGGCACCCCCATCATCTGGTTTATCACATAACCACCTGTAAAATGTCCATGTACCATTATAAAATCATAACACATGAAATATTTCATTTCAATAATATCATTTAATTTTCAATAAAAAGAAATCATTTCAATATTTTAAAAAAAATCAATCTTTTTAAAAAAAAATCAAAACCAAAACACCCAAAATGGGAATAAAAGATTTCTTTTAATTTTAAAACATTAAGAATTCTAGAGGATGCCAAACAACGATTAGGGCACTGGAGAGGTCATTGTCACCGAAAATGTTAAAACATTCCTTTTTTAATTTATTAAAATGATTCATAGAAATAATATTATATTGTATAAAATAATAAGGTGTATATTATCAAAACATGCCTCAATGGAATGAGAATGAGATGAAGACCTTTAACTCTTGTCCTACTTGACCCGTTCCTTCTTTCATTTCTTGACTAATTAACATAAGTTAATTTCAAATTTCATAAGAACATTTTTCATGTTTATTAGTTTTTTTATATCACTTTTTACCTTTCTATAAAAATTATTCAATTATTTGAGTACATATCAAACATTTTGTCGATGTTTGGAACATCAGTTAAAAATGATCTTATTATAATTATAAATTGCCCATATGGTCAGAATTACATTATCTACAAAATTGTATTCATGATTTATATATCATATATATCATATATATCATATATATATATATTACATTCCATATCATTTGTATATATGAAAATGAAATGCACCGTTCATGGAGACGGTAAGCCATATGTACGCATGAAGTCTACATACATTTCATTTTTTCCATTTTAAAAGTAATGAAAAGTAAATGATACATAGTTATATTATTTTTTTATTATAAAATCATATTTTATATTTGCTATGTAATTTCATTAACATCATCCTTTTTACGTTCCATGTATGGTACGAATGGGTCATATCACTTTGAGGGGGCGATAGTCCAAACTTCCTCATATTAAATTATTATATATATAAAACATGAATATCATAAAGGTATGATGTTAAAGAGAATTAGACAATCATAGAGGTAAAATAGATATCATAAATATATTATATAATTATAGTTCCATCATAATGGCCACCATAATAGGAGGTATGAGAAGACTAAACAATCATCGTTTCGTGACGCATTAGTTCACCGTCCATTGAAACATTATGTTATATAACCATTAGATGGAGGTGTGTGTAAGTGTAGTTCTAATACCTCTCATAAAAAATCTAGTATATTGATGATTCTGTTGTTGTAATGTAAACAACGAATAAAAATATCATAGGGAGTATATAAGTAAAAAAAGTAGAGAACTAGAGGGAAGACATAACCATTAAATCGGGTAACACCCTTTGGATTGAAACAAAATGCTTTATTTAAGTGCCTAATTCATAAGGTAAGGATTCTGGGTGTAAAAGGGGGATCTTTTTAGCTTATTTGGGTAGAGTCTGGACAATACAAGGGGCGTGAGATGTGCAAGTAATGGGTTAGAGTTGATGGCCTTTTATAGGGGGTGAGGGGATCTTTATGAATGTTTGAAGATATTATTTTATTATAAACTGATTTTCGATTTTAAAAGGTCAAAAACTTATTTAATTATAATATAATGTGAATATATGTAGATATAAAATCACCTAATAATAATTGGATAGGTTTTGGATAATTTTTAATCCTTATCTTTTTTATTTAACCCTTTGTAAACTTCTTTAACTTTTACAATGTATTCTTATATATTCCTACTATATAGTTAACAACGTTACCATAATATGACAATTCAATGATAATTGTTTCATTAATTACATAATCAACCTTATCTATGTAATTTGTTTGATTAACATATTTTTAGGATTATTATATCATTTAATAAAATATTCATTGATTTAAAAACTCATTTATGTTAATTTAAATAATATTCATGTCAAGACTTTATAAACTTATATAAAAATTTGATTCTTTAAAAAAACTACTAAATTAAAATATAAAATTTCATAATCATCACTAAAATTTTTCTATGGAATAAAAAGTTTAAAAATAAATTTAATTTATCATTTATAATATCATTTATTTATAACATTCATTAATGAGGTAATCATTACATCATCATTATATCATTAATAAATATATTTATTTGGTTTTCCATGACTCATCTGATAAGGTTAGGACAATTTTTATGGTAATTTTTTATTATAATAATATTATTTTTACCTTGAATTACCCTATTAACCTTTACCTGCGCTAAATAAAAATTAGAAGTTACTATTGAGAAAAAAAATTATTTTCATCCCATTGTATCAAATTTTACATACTGATGACAAAAATGAATGTAGTATTTTTCAAAGAAAATTCATAGAAGCTGAAAAATTACATTAAAATGAAGAATTCGGTTTTTAACTACCAAGTATTATTTTTCACTATTCATAAAAAATTGAACGTTTTCAGAAAAATACCAAAAATTCACCCAAATATAAATTTGATATTAAAAATCCAAAAATTGTATATATTTTTACATATTAAAAAACAAAGAAGTTTCATTAATTAATTTAATATTAATTCTCGTTTTCAAAACTAGAAAGCGTGTTTTTAAGAAATAATAACTATAAAAAGATTGACAATTATTTATGTCCAATTTCAATGTGAAATTCCATCCTTTGACAAAATTGAATTAAATGGTTAAAATATAATCTAATTACACATTAAAACCAATAAAAAAGATAATATATCCATATAAATAAATTATATTACAAGGCATTTTTGAATTAAAATGTTGTATTTTCACAATTCATTAAAAATGAACTTTATCATAAAAATAACAAAATTTTACCCAAAGTAAATTTTGATGTCCTGGTTCTAAGGAAGAAGTTTATTTTGTCAAATAGAACATATAAAAGTTACAACAACTAGATTTAAAAAGGGTTCTTCATCAAAAGTTGTTAAATTTACAATTTAAAGAATATTTTAGTATTAATGCTTAAAATTGGGTTCATTCACATTTTAAGACTCTAAATTTTATTGGATAGAAGAAAAGTCATTTAACAACCATTTATAATCATATTGTTATTAGTTCGGTTCATTCCCACCAATACACTGACTATGTGTTAACAACCATTTAAAATAATAATAATATATTATTATTTTTCTGAATAACTCAACATTTTGTGCAACATAAGATTTCAAAGAAACCCATTGTTACGTATCAGGTATGCCATCAATCATATAATCCCTTTTAATGTAAAATTAATATTTAATTCATAGTTATTAATAAATATGAAAAATTCCTTACTCTTTATTTACCTGGGATGTTACAAGTGACATTTCATGCTGGGAGACCAATGATCATGACATATTAGATGATTACCTATAATGATATATTGTCCCATTGAGAGGATTCTCCCAAAATAAGAATTTCATTGAGTAGAAACATGTGGTTTGATATTTTTTGTGACCACTGGTGGTGTGGTGATGTTCCCAAGTGTTTCTGGATTTTTTATTTTATGTATTGATCTTCATATCCTTGTATCAAGTTGAATATTCATGATGTTTCATGTGGAGTGTTTTTGGGGTTTTCTACATGGTATTATTATACTCAGCCTTGCTTGGGATTTTCCCACACATGTCATGTCTTATGAAGATGACAATCCTTTTGATAGTGTCCTGGGAGGATGCGAAGCATGGGGATCATATCTTTTGATTGATATATTGAGGTTCTTTCTGGGAGTTTTCATTTGATTGTAATTCTAAAAAATATAGTGGGTTAGACTCATTACACTTTTTTTGGGATTTTATTTGGACATTTTCTATTTTCAATACATTATTTTCATTATCTATTGTGATAGTAGAGATGTACGCGTGCATTTGGGTCAGTTTTATTTCATTTCAGTATTGTGTGTACATGGAGAAGTGTGCATCTATACTGGTACATTTGGCTAATTCCTCCCATATTTGTGAAATTCCGATTTGGAGTTGTTCTCTAGCACCTGGACTGTTAGAGACATGCTTGGGTTCGTCTAGGATCAAACCCTAGTGGGTCAGGTCATGATTGAGTGGTATTAGAGAATCAATTCTACCTTTGGACCAATGTTTGTTAGATTAGATTGGGGAATCATTATTTAGTGTTTCAAACATGAATTTAATGTTAGGGACTCCAATGAGGGTGTGGGGACCAATGTATTCATACACTATGACTTTAATAACCTACCATTTGACTTCGCACATGTAGAAATTTTGTACAAGGAAAATAATTGTACATGAATCATAGAAGAACGAGTTGTGGTCACCAAATCCTTCAAGATTCATCTCCCTGGATATAATCATTAACCGTGGAACATATTATTCATTTTAGGATGCCTCTATGTAGACATCCAACCATGATTCAACATCATTATCATGAGGATTTTCCACTGAGTTAAGAGTCTTTATTATAAGGGCATGAACTAGATATTTTACCTTTGAGTGGATCAATAGCTAAAACACCAACCATTGATAATCAGATAGAATTGGCATTGTCTAATAAGGATGCAAACAAGACTAGTGAGATTCTAGAGTCCCAAATGCATAAACCAATTTGGTTTTATAGTGATCCAAACTCTAAGGTGGATAAAGACTCTATGGAGGTAGTCATTCATATGTTTTCCCTAGTGAGGATGCTGCTAGATCAGAAGGAGGTCCTTGCTGTGATTCTTCTTAAGGTAATTATTGAGAGATTGTGGAGTTTAGGGACTAAGTCACAAGATGAGTGTGTTATCTCATGTTAAGACTTTAAGAGTCTCGTTAGTTTGGAGTTCTATTTGACCAAATTGATAGTTGTGTTCATATATGGGGATCTTCATTTATAAAAAGGTAACTTGACTATGGAATATTACTCCATGAGGAATGCCGATATCTCATGTAACTCCTTGAATATAGTTCAAGAAATGTTATTTATTATAAGGTTATTCCAAACAGGATAATGCTGGGAAATTAGGGATTCAATGATATCCATCAGGATTACTACATATTTGTGAGTGATTTGGAAAGACTTAGTAGTGGAGAACTTCATGGAATAGAAGGCTCTGAAAAGGGGTTATGGGTGTTGGAATCCCAAGATTAGAGACATAAGAAGTAAGTAGTTGATGGTAGTCATAGGAATCTGATCAAGTCAGATGCTTCCAGGGATGATCCTAGAACACAACATCAACAACACATGGCTCTCAAGATGGATTTAGTAAGATAAGGGAAAGGAGATGTTTCTCCTGAGATTGTTTGGGACCTGTTGCATGGGATTTTCAGACCCATCATATAGCTGATAAAGGGAGTGTTGATGGATTTTTTAGGTAGTGTAAGAGGATGGATCATGGTTGTCCATAGTGTTTGGGATATGGAATATTGGATGGTAGAGAAACAAGGGTTGGAAGATTATTGGCCCATTACAACCACCAACTCATGGTGGCCAATGCATAACTAAGGGGGTTGGTGGTCAAGGATGAGTCTGGCTATAGGATATGAAGGATTATGAAAATGACTATCCTAGAATGATATGAGTTGTGATAAATATTTTTTATAACTTTTCTATGGTACAGATAATCATTGGTGTGAGTAAATCATTCTTTTACACATTTAGAGATCAATACATAGAGAGTTCAGTTGAGATTTAGACTCACCCCTTGGGCACGGAGGCTTCAATAATTAGTTAATCAATTATTGTGAACTTGTTAATATAGTGAAATATAATGATTTGAGGAGAGTGATTTTATGGGATCTCATCTTAGTAGTGATGATCCCTTACAATGTCATATTAGGTATGGATTGGTTTTACACATTTCATGCCAAGATTGATAGATTTAGGTGTAGGATGTTGTTTTTCCAAAGTGATGGTAGAATGTTTTCCAATATTGGAAAAAAGGAAACATTGGTAGATTAAAATGAGCTCATGAATATAATATTGCATCTAATTAATCATCTATTGGATCGATTGTCTCGTGAGAAGTCGATGTAACGATATTTCAGTTTATTAAAGTGGTGGTGGAGTAAGACAACATCATTCCTGAGGATGTTTCAGGCTTACCTACTTTCCAATATATTGACTTTTGAATTTAAATACATCTTAGGACCACCCTAATATCAACACTAGAATAATAAATTTCTCATATAGAGATTCATGAGCTGAGCGTGTAGTTGAGGGACTTACAGGGGCATGTTTTTTTTAGACCCATTATATCCCACTAGGCGAAAAAATGTTATTCTCCATAAAGGATAATGTGAAATTGAGGTTATGTGTGGATTACTATATCTTGAAACAGGAGAACATGTGGAATAAATATCCACTGTAATGGATTGATGACATCTTCGATTAGTTGAGAAGGAACGATGGTTCTCAAAGATGGACCTCAGATCAGTCTGTCACCAGCTACGAGTATGGGATGATGATAAATAAAGGACTATATTTAGATGTCTCTATGGTCACTATGGGTACTGGGTGATGAATTTTATCAAGAAGATTCCACATCAGTTATCATGGGACACATGAAACATATATTTCACCCCTTGTAGGACCAACTCACAGAATTACTCATCAATGATATTCTAGTGTACTCAGCATCTGAGGAGGAGTGTGCGAGATTCTTGAGGATTGTCCTGGAAACACTCCATGAATAACATCTTTATTGGAAGCTCCCAAAGTGTTATTTTTGTATTTTTAGGTCCACTTTTTAGGGAATATCATCTCAGTGGCAGGATTTTCAGTGCACCCTAAACCAGTTGAAGTATGGATTTCCCGGGTTCCACCTAAGATTGCTACCATGGTGATGCCTTTTCTTAGGTTGGTAGGGTACTATGAAAAGTTTGTAAATGATTTCCGCAGAGTGGAAGAACCCTTGGAATATTTTGACTAAATGGTGAATCCATTCGTGTGCATTGAATGGTTTTAGTAGGTAATTCAGGACTTATGAAATAGGTTGACCATCACTAAAATAATGAGACTGTCATTGGATGGTGTTGAGTACATAGTGTTCTATGATGAATCAAGGAATGTGAATGGTTATGTTCTAATGCATAGGATGGTGGTTATTTAATATGATTCATGATATTTGATACCACATGAGGAGAAATATGAGTCCCATGATTGTTAATCTATATAAGTAGACTTCGCACTGAAAATGTGCGGACACTAGCTAATGGTTGGGTGATTATTCATCTAATGTGAACACAATATTTTCAATAATATAAACTCTTAGGAGGATCAAAAGTATATAAATAGGTGATGGATAGAGTTCCTTGAGGCTTATGATCTTTAGATTTTCTATAATCTTGGTAAGGTGAACATGGTGGTAAATTATCTTTGAATGATATCTTGTTATTAGTTTTTTAGCCTAGTTTCTGGAGTAGTAAAGCTCATTGTTATTA
Organism: Viscum album; assembly: GCA_963277665.1. Classification (NCBI taxonomy): domain Eukaryota; kingdom Viridiplantae; phylum Streptophyta; class Magnoliopsida; order Santalales; family Viscaceae; genus Viscum; species Viscum album. Next base: position 1,037,759,895 of record OY728143.1, on the reverse strand, counting down.
TCCTTAGATGACAAGGATGGTGCTTCATATCCATATTCAATGTTTTTTAACCGAAAAATTTTATATCATGATAGGGATTCTCATTATGTTGATACCAAGTGTCTGATTTGACATACTCATGTATCCACTAGAAATTCTCCTCATGAATATTTTGATGGTGGGGAGAATGCTATACTTTTTTGAGGAATGTTCATGATACATTTGACATTACGGGGGGAGGTGATACAATAGATTCGTACATCCCATTTTTGGTACATTCAGGTGTGGAAATGATGTACCAAGACCATCAAAATTCTTTCCATTTTCAGGCATGAAGGATTATTTTTTATATTTTGACTCCTAATACCTCACTTATTAGAATGTGAAGTCTAAGCACCATGTTCCCCCTAGTTTAACTGAACCCATTGAGGATGAAGAGTGAAAATAGGATTAGATAACCATAAACCTCTTTATGGGGTTACGATGTACATCAAATGGACATGATTCAATCTAGGTGTCCATATACTGACTCCACAAGTCAGATCACTTCCATTCAATATGAGAAAATAGTTTTGTAGATATTATAATGAATATCTACATTCAAGAGATAGTCTGATTCCATGGAGTTAATTAGATGATCATTTCATATCATGATGATCTCTCCACTGCATGATTATGAATAGGATAACATGATGCCATTTAGTCTTGGTTGGGATTTACCATGTTTTTCACCCTGAGAATGATTACCCAATTGATTTGACTATTTTTTACATGGATGAAATCATATGTGTTTTTATGTTGTACTTTGGAAGTAGTTGGTAAAATCATATACACTGAGTGACTTTTGTGTAAGACAATAGCTAACAGTCCTCCATTTTCCCAGAATCATTTGAGTAATTGAATGGGTTTCCCTATTGGTCACCAGTTTTTTAGAATAATCAAAGAATTTAACTACTCATGGTCATATAGTTGGTTTCAAGTACTATAAAGAAGTCACAGATAATTATTGAGATAATGGGGACTACACAAAGACACCAAAAGTATTATGATGACTGATAATGGATACCTATGGTGTTTTAGGAGGGACATAATGTATTCCTGAGGGCCACACATCTATGTGGATTGAGGATATTTGGACATGATGGTAATTTATAGTTGTGATTCATTTCTCCTTTCAAGATACTCTATAGAGTTGGATCAGTGGTGTACAACATAACTAAATATCTTTAGTTCAACTAGGTACATGACGTTATCCACATGTCACTATTAAGGGGATATATTCATGACATGTCACATGTTATTGACAAGTGTACCTAGAAATTGATGATATAGATACCTTTTTTGAGAACCTATGGGAGATCGTGGATTGGCAGGATAGGATCCTTCATGGCTGATTGATTCCTATAGTGTGTCTTAGGTGGTATCATAGTAATTCGCAATATAGCATATGGGAGTAAGAGATGCAAATGCGAGCCTAGTACACCAATATTTTAGAGAATTTTTTTTCACATTTTATAATTAAAATACCTAATTTTGTTATATTTTAACGACTCAAATTTTCAATCATTACTTTCTAGTATTATACAAATTATTTTAGATATTATAAGCTATAATTTGATATGATTCTAAGACCTTGTGTGTCAAGAATAAATGTTTTAAATATATTAAATATATTAAAAATCACATTCATTCAGTCTTCCTCAAAAAGTATAATAATTCATGAATATGGACATGTCTCATAACTATGAAGTCACCATTGAGTTCACAATGTCGTTTTTACCATAGGTAAGAAAACTTCACTATTATCATTAGTAAATTTTGAAATAGTTTTCTGGAAAAAAATGACTAAAATAAATAAAAAATTTAATTTTTTTTAGGATGTAACTAGGTTTTAAAAAAATATAGGGTTATAAATTTTGTCTTAGCATTGGCCTCTTGACCATTGATAGCAATAGAGTCATTCTAGATCAGTCTTGTCGAATAAAAATGGATTAGGACTCGATCAATGATCGAAGTGAAAATGGATCCCATGGATCTCATTAATGATGGAAACGTAGAATTTTTCTCCATATAAAATTGATCCAAACTCTAGGTATGTGGTTTTTTCGTTCATTAATGATATATGAACATAGATCAATTATAGAAGCGTAATTTATACACACATTGTTTATAGATTTAATTTTAATGGTATATTTTATTTTTTTCATTGTGTTTTACCCACTATACATATCCTTTATCAAAAAAAAAGGATCAAGGATGAATGTACAATGTCCAATTTCTATTCCTTACATTTGATGGTTTTTGGATTTTGTCACCCCATTATTCACTTATTCATCGTAGATATTTATTTTTGACCATTTCTCAACTATCATCAAGAATTTGATCATTATTAGAAGATTATTCAATGTAATGAATCAATAACATGGGTATGAATTGTATTTGGATGTTTGTAAATTGTGGTCGGTGGATCAAGGAGGAATAAGACAAGACTAGTGGGATTTATTTTTTCCCAATAGATGCCCAATAAATAATGGAAGGCACACACTGAGGTTTCTTGAGTTAATTCGAATCATGAATACAAAAAATGAGGTGAAGAGATTCTTGTAAAACCCCAAATAATATTGTTTGAAAATTATTGTTCCCTTATTTATGTAGAAGACACTGAAAAAGATGAACTATCATTTCTAGAAAACCTAGATATACACCTTGTGTATTTCTAGAGGACATGTATTGTATGACCCCATCTATGATTCCAGGGTTTCCACTATGAGTTAAATAGAACATTCCATGTTATGGTCAGACACCATGTGACCCTTCCCTAATGGATCATCATTTACCATAAGGGGTACCAAAAAACATCCAGTAGTACGTAGTCTTGGATACAACTTGAATATTGACATTGAAATGGCTAGTTGCAGACATCATGGCTAGGTTTACATGGGAATGTCAATGTCACCATGATAGGTAGTCGAAAAATCGCTTCACATCAAGAACATTAACAACACTCCTTGAATATGAATATTTACATTCCATGTGAGGCTACACCACACGAGATATCCATGATGAGAAATAAACCACATGTACTCAGCTCATACGTTGACTACTCCAATAGAGACAACTTGAAGATCATTGAATCTACATTTCAGATAATCATTTGTTGAGTGAGTACCCCTTTGTCATTTACCATGATGGTACAATGTGTAATTATATCCACATCAATGTATTTTTTAGTGCCTCTAAAGGATGAGTCTCAGATAGAGTTTGTAGAGTCCCTTTGTGAGACTGGAGTTTAATCCTATATCATCACAATACACAAGGTGGTTTCTATTGAATAAATGTGGCCTCCTTGAGTATTTAAATGATACTATATCTATCATGTATTATTATAAGTTATATTGGTATCATTTTTATATGATCACCTTTGTAGAGGGTTGATCTAGATTGGGTTTGATGTATCCCTTAGTTGTTATGGGTGTGACCCCCTATCTGAGTATCAATGTATTATGATACCAATGTTATTTATTGGAATGATACCAACGATCATGACATATTGGATGAGTCTCTCCGATTATAACATATCTTGTAGTGTGGATTCGACTATATGGAGCATTGTTTAGAGAATATTACTATGGTTGTCAATTTGTTGTGTCCGTAAGGTGGCATGGTGTCAATAATGAGTCTATCTGGGTAATTTATGTTGTCCTTTATTTTTATATACTTATATTAAGATGAAAATTCTTGATGGTTTGTGTTTAGTGTTTCTGAGTTATCCTACTAGGTATTATAATACTCACCCAACAAGGGGTCCTCCTGCACATGTCGTGTATTATGAAAATGATGACCCTTTTGATAGTGTACTTGGAGGACACATAGGAGGTAAATATTAACTTTATCAAGATAGACCAATGTTTTTATATGAGTTTACATTTGATAATATTCCATTCCCTTAGAGCATGTTGGAAAATTCATTGTTTTTTCATGGGTTTGTATTCCACACGATTCATCTTTCAATATCTTATCATCATACTCTTTTGTTGGATTATAGATGAATACACTAATATCTTTTCGGTTTTCTGACATTCACTATTTTGTGGTCTTGGATATTTGTGCATGTGTATAAGTACATTAGGATAATTTATAACCTTTTTGGGTATTCCTACTCATTGATGGTTTCCATTACCTGGAATATTTGAGGAAGGCTTAGGGTAGTCTTGCGTCAGACACTGGTGGATCTGGTCATTACATAATAAGTAGTAGAAATATTCTTTTATGAAAGAAATAAGAATGAACTTTTAAATAATTATAAATCTTATACATTCTAATGTATAGGTACCAATGTGAGTTCATTATCGGGGTAGATTAATTTATTATGGGACATTCGTCAATTAATCAAGAAGAAATTTATGTATATGTTTTGAAAAAAATAAATTTTTTTCTATATTTCATAAGTGTAATAAACATGGTGAAAATAAAATAATTTAAATGGAAATATGATTTAGATCTAAAAATAATATCAATTATTTATAGATGTGTTTATAAATTCATTATATTTAATTAACAATAAACTAATTTTAAACTGTTATATATAATAAGTAATTCATTTTTTAGAATTTTTAAATTAAAGAATCCTTTCATTAAATTTTCATTTACTTTTTACAATTAATGATATTTTGAATTTTATTCATTTATTTAATTTTTAGAATAATATGAATTAAAAAATAAATAGTATCACATTAATAATTACATTGAAGATGGAGAATAATGTGGCCAAAGTAGGTTGTTTCAAACATTAAAATACTATAGAAAAGATTATTCAATAGTATCAAATAAATACTTGGATATATATTTATCTCTTATGTATGAAATAATTATAGTGTACTAGGTGGACTAATTTGATGAGTTAATTGTTCCTTGGAAATATGGATGTTATAGAGGATAAATTCTTAATGAATAATAACTAAAAATCAGAAAATTACTAAATAGGATGACTAATCATTGTACAAATGTAGAAAGATAAAAATTTGGAACATTATTAAGGAAATATGTAGTAGGAGTAATATCATAAAATTATATTTTAATTAATCTAGAAAAGTATGTGATGGTGTATCATTTTTATAAAAAATAAGAAAATTTACCCAAAAACGTAATGAAAATGGATTCACCACAAAAAAATATGTTTGATAAATATTATGTAAAAAAGTGTTTTATGCTATAATTTTTATATATAATAAACTCACTATGACCAAAGTGATGTGTAAGTAATTTTCCTTCTACATTAAAGGATACTTTATCTTCCCTAGGATATGTATGTTATTATACATAAATATTTTTTTCTTCTTTCATATGGTTGTAAAATATATTTTCTTTTATGATACTTTTGTTTTTGATAGATTCAGTGATGATATGTATTATTTTATTGATCTCATTTTTAAATTTACACATGAATAAATTCAACTGCTTGTATACATTGTGGATAATGTGTAATATTGTTTCCCACATGATTTTGGAAAAAAAAATTATGGTTATCTCTTTTTTAAAATCCTATTTTGGTATGAAAAAAAATTTATGCAACGTTTAAGATATTAAAAACACTTATGAAGACAAATTTACCTGGTGAACATCTCAAAACAATATAGTTTTTCATTATGTTATTGGAACTATGTGATTATTTTAAAACATGAATTTATTTCCAAATTGAGAGAGAACAAGGATCATAGTATATTTTTCAATCGAACATGGTCAGTCAAAATTCAATGTAAGAATACATGTTGATCAAAAATTTGAGGGAAATTTTGAAACTATGTTTGGAAGATATAGTGAAAATTTATCATCAATGGATTCATCACTACAATAAAGGTAGAAATTTGATAAGTAATTTTAGAAGCTTTAGTGGCAATAAAGAAAGGGTGTGAGGTAATCTGTGAGTTTTAGAGACAATTTCAATTTAAAATTTATGCTAATTTTTTTTCATCATCTTTTGTAAGCTTTCACACAATGGGAGTAGAACATTTTAGTGATAAGGGATGTGGAGAGGTGATACTTATTTTTAAAGAAATATATTTATCAATAATATATACCTTTTTGTATTTAATGATAGTATTTTTTAGAAGAATAATTTAATGTGATTGTATTCGATTAGGTGATTACAAACATGATTGCGGAAGAAAGAGGATATTTAAATACTTTTCAATAATTTCATCCCTCATTTGTTAGTTTTTTATAGATTTAGGTATATCCCATTGGTGTCTTATTAATATCATATAAATAAGGATAATTTAAAACTAATATATACTGATGTAAAACTCCAAATCACTACTTCTCACTAATGAGATAATAGAGATTATATATTATGTATTTTGTAATATTTCATAAGGATAATTAAAAAATTTACGATAAAGAAAACATAGATATTATTTATCCAACCCCTAAACTAATAAAATATTTAATCATTTAAAATAGTCACTATTAATAACTTCTAAGTTCGACATAGATTTGATAAAATAAATCCAATCCCCAATTATCATTTTACTAATTATGAAAAAATGATTTTTTACCCCTCCCTGGGGGATACTATTTTTCAAAAATGTACTATAATTTAACCATAGTTAATTTATAGTTATTTACAACACTTTTTTAATGGTTTTCAAAAAACATGGCATAATTGTTGGTGAGATAGTTTCAAATTGACTTATGTTAATTTTCATTGGTGATTATAACATTAAAACTTGTTTTCCTTTAGATATAGATATTTAGATATCCTTTCCAAAAAAATATAATTTTAATTCTACAAGAACATTTTGATATCGTTATACTATCCTACACTAGTTTTTATTTAAGTGTTCACAATAAATATATATCTAAGGATGAAAACAGAAACATAACCATTATATTTTTTTTTATCCATAACTAATTAATAAAATCAATCAAATGGTCATTACTATATTATAATATGGATTTGAATTAAAAACATGAATGATTCTACTTTTCTCAGAGTTTAAGGGACTTAAAACTGAATATTCCAATAATAAACATTAAAAAATTATACCTTATTTGTGACACGCATATGTGAGGAACAATGGTAGAAGAATAATTAATATGTAAATGCTCTTTATTTTATATTACATTGTGATAAATTTATTTTTATACAACCAGTATCTTAATGAATTCAATGAGTTGGGAGATATTGAATGAAATTTTATCAATCTAAAATTCCAAAAAACATGAATCATTTCTATAAATAAGGATATTTATTTCACAATACAATAAATATAAGAAACATTCAATATATTATATGACATATATAAGAACATATGGGAAAGAGATGAATTCTAATAAATCAAGGAATAAATTTTCATAGATTTATTCTATTAAGGATTTATAGATAGTTATAGAAATTTACTAGATGGATCCCCAAAAGTATTTTTATTGAATGGTAACCAATTGAATACAAATTACTAATTGAAATGATATCTCATAAATCATATTAATTTTTTACAATTGGAAATAGTAAAACATGAGAACCCAATGTATATGTTGAAATCCATGGGGAATGAAATTTTATTTGTTGTCAATACATTTTAAAGGTTATAATTTATGTTCAGATATGAATTCTAATGGAATGTGTTGATGGTGAGAGTTTTCTATACTATATTATAGGGATATTCGAAGTTCTTCAGTAAAATTATAGAATTCCCTAGGAGAGTTTAATGTATAATGATTTTAATATATAACTTTTTGAAATATATAAAAGTCTAGCGATAATTATAATAATTTTATTCCAATATATGTTTTATAAAATACAGTGTATGGATAAAAAGTTTAAACATATGTATGAATACCAAGAACTAGATGATGATATGCGATAATATACGTATATCCAACACAAATGTAAATACAATCCATCAAAATGTATGTATTTCTAATACTAAGGTAATGATCTTAATCTCTACCATAATGATTATCCACACATAAATAAGGTTCATTTGTTGAGTTTTAATAACTATTTTCCTTAATGTAAGGATCACTTGTTCTATCATGTAGGTTATAAAACTATGTAAAATAATTGGATGTATAGATTTGAATGTTGCGTTTGTAAGAGTGCTATATTTTTACATAATTAATAAATTGATTCATATAATTAATTTTGAATGATTAGTGTTTGAATTATCAAAAATTTATTAAAAAATTTGGATTAAATCTATGAATGGAAGTAAAACTAGTCATGGAAGTATCAATTTATGAAATTTCTCCCATTCTGTATATTTTTGTTTCTATATCACTGTACATATTTTGAATGTGTTTTATATAGAGTTGTTTTATTTAATTTAATTTTATCTATATCATATAATATTAAAATTAAATAATATTTCATGGTGATGGAATCTTCTGGTATTTTCTAGAGGATGTAATGGAGTCTATTATAGATGATATTAAATTATTTTGGAATAATAATGGTTACTGTAGGAATATCTATGGACACATTTATCTTCTAAGTATTGAATAATATATTATCATGGTTATACAATAGAATGATATATTTAATAAATTACCTACTGACGATCATAGAGATTGTGTTTTTTATGATAGGACTCCTGAATGCTAATTTGTAATTTTTTTCACTATTATTTATTCATGTTCATAAAAGGGATGTCGGATGAAGAGATATAAATAAATTAAAGAAAATATATAAACTAGGAGATAATGAATTTAAAATATCATAAATAATCTATTGTATTTTTTGAGAGAATATAAGGAGGAACATATGCTTAAATAATATTAGTATTTAAGTGGGGTGAGTTCAATAAAGATAAAACAAGTGTTGTTAATTTATTTTCATGTATGTTTATGTTAGATGAAATTCAAATTATTAAATGTGAGAAAGGATATAATCACATTCCATAAGATGAAATAATCCATGGTTTTTTTTATGTGATAAATAATGATAATGGTGATTGTGAATTAATCAGAGAATATGTTGTAACTGTATAGAAGTAGAAGTTTTGTCGATACCAAGGTCATTCTATTACCTAGGAATTAAATGATAATAAATTAAATTATATGTGTGTGGGATAATATATTTTACTTTTGAGGGATGTATGTATCCCATAATGTTGGAAATACTCATCATAAAATGTTTAACGCTTGATTTTATAATACATTATTGAGGTACTTTAGAGTGGTATATTAAATAATCCTGAGTATTTTAATTGATCATAATGATTTGTAGAGATTTTTTCACCCACCCTCCCCTCTTGGTGTCCATCACCCTTCTTATGATCATTTAACTTGGTATCAAATTATGTTGAATCTATGATATTCGACATCAGGTATAAAATTATTGATCCCCATAATTCAATAATTTGAATTGTATTTCCAACATATAATGTGAAATAATATCTTGTCTGGAAGGTGATAATGGTACCATAAAATATTTCTATTTGGATTGATGTTTTTGTTGTGTTTAGTATTGTTTTTCTGTTTTATGATAAATATCTACATGCATGTTAATAGATAATATTATCATTAAAAGTAAAAAATAGTCCTTAGATTCAATATTGTCTTCATTATGGGTGAATAAGGTGAAATGTGCTTCTAGGTGTTAAAAAACTAATGCGATATGAAAAAATCATTATATTATTTATGAGTGGGATAATATTGTTATGTATGTAAAATTATAAAGAAGTATACAATAGTATAAATACAATATGATGTAAGAGGAAGACAATGCTGATGATTTTTTCCCAAGGGTTAATCTAATTTATTCAACCATTTGAGGTTTTGGAGATACTCTTGAGGACTCTATTTTCGTAATGAAATTGTTAAGAAATTTATTTAATATATTTGATTCTAATATATCAACTATTTATGATATATATTTAAGTGAATTTACAATGTATATATTCATATTACACTAATCAACTATACGATGTGAAGAGGACCCTAAATGATGAAAAAAAGTTAAAAAGAAAAATAAATTTCCATAAAATTTATCAAGGACGTTGAGGTAAAAGAGGAGCATGAGTTTTTTTGATATTGAATATTATATTTAATATCATCATGAGACTCATTCACTTATGTCATGAAAAATTACATGTAGGATAATTATTTGTCATTGTGAACTTACTTCCGAACATTTTAAATACATATTTTTTTTTTCTACTTCTCTTAAAATTATCGATAGAATATAAATGGATAAATAAAAATGGTAATTGTACTCATAAAATTACCAGCAAGAGAAACCAGTCAAATAGGTAGAAGATGATATGTCATTAGGGCATTATGTGATATTTTATTTCTATTGAATAATGTGTATATCATAGTGATAAATTTAAAAGGAAAGAAATCATTAATCTGATCTCAAAAAGAGTGTTTGTGGAATTAAAATAGGATGAATTGTAAAATATGATTTTGATTAAAATATAAATTATGATACTAAGGAAGTTGAAACTTCCAGATAAGACATAATGATAATAGTGATCAAAATATGTTTGAAATAAATTAAATGAATCAGATAAGATAATAATTATATCAATGCCTGTTCAAACAATAAGATTCCTTAAATATTGGAATGTAAAATAAATGAAAAGATATTTGAGTAAAGAAATAATAAAATTCTCATAATATTGAAACTCGTTTATACATGTTCTATAATATTATCATTTTGGATGAGATGTTTTTTGTGTTGAAGAATAAGATTTAAAAAACAGGAAAAAATATAATGGAAAAATAAAGTATAACTACCCATGATATGGTAGAATTATACCAACATCAAAATAAAATAGTAGAAGAGAATCCAAAAACCAATGAATGAATAAATATAAGAACATAAATAATATAAAAACTATAAAAGCATCATTTTTTAATGTATAAATATAAAATAATTTTCATCATTTCATAATATATTCATGAAATCTGAATAAATTATATTACATGAGATATATTTTAAACAAGCTCATACGAGATCAATATGAAATGGCAATCATCAAGTTAACCAAAAGTTGTGTTTATATTAAAAATAAATCTACAAATATTCTATTGTAATTGTGGAAAATTTTTCTATAATTCATACAACTACTATAATAGTATATATATACCGAAGAACCCCAGACCTCCCTGAGAGGGGGTGAATCATCATGTCACCATTTTATTCTAAACTATTTGATTGGGTTCCCACATAATTAAGAACATATATAATAATATATGAAGGATATGTGTTGTAATTATAACATTCCCATTTAGAAGGACAACACAACACTTTTACTACATCCAATAATGGCTACGTCTATGGATATTATCCCTATAGGTTAACGATCCTACAAAATTCCAGTAGTCTTTACTAGCAGTAGACTACAAAATTTCAAGCACAATCACTTTTTCCGAGGAACACTAATTTTTAAAAGGTCCATGGATTGGTCACTTCTTCCCTCAGATAAATTATGTAGACTCACCATGGATCACTACCTTGGGAGAATTCACGCTCAGTTTATCGGCTTGAAGGTATCTTCATCTAATTAACATGGAGGCCTTTGTCTATGTTCAACATGGTACACTTCTTTCATCGATGTCCTGAATTGATTCTCATTTATATTCAGTTTTCTCTTTTAGTTCAACAAATTAATTCACTAAAACCAATTCTTCCTTTCGGAATGAATCCTAAGTGCCTTTGTGATTGTTCAAGAAATTAAGATCACCTCACCTGGAATCATTAGAATCAGCTTATTCTTTTTTTATTCTCCATAGGTATGACTGAGATCATGAATGTTGTATTAAAATGAACTCCTCCATTTCTGTTACTTCTTTTTCTTCTTCTTTAAACACATACACCCAAGGTTGTAGATTTTTTTTAAATGTCTTCATGTATGCATGAAAGCATAGAAATTCTCTCTACATTTAAATTCATATTATTTACTTCATCTTATTATCTCCTCCTCGTTGGATTCATATACACTTACTTTTGTTAACACATGTATATATATTCATGCACATAAAATATATATTGTATTGTATTTTTACACAATCTTTTTTATATTATGATTCTTTTCCTTCTTTGGATTTCAATTGATATGGATGATTTTAGGTTTTATATGTGATATTCTTTGACCCTGAAGGAATGTAGTTCAATGTACAAAGAATATCATTCACAAAAGATTGAAGGGTTTGACGTTATGTCCTTCACATTCCAAAATGGTTCATGGAACCTCCTCAAGGAATGGATGTGTGGTTCTCTAATGTATAGAGGGAGAATACCTCCTTTTCATACAAAGTGCTACACGACTATCCTGAGCTGTGCATGATTATTCGATGGAGAAGCGAATGGAATACAATTCACCTTTACGAACCAAGTGGTACATAGTTCTCTATTGCAGGATTATAGATAGCTCATAGGACCATCACATTCTAGAACTAGAAAGATATGCATTATTATTTCATTACAAACAAATAATGGTTTGCGGGACCTATCATAAAAAACAAAGAGTTTTTCAAAACACTTCTTCTTTGCAATGATGACCAGTGCATAGATCCCTCTTCACGAACCCAGAATTTTTCACCAAACATTATTTCCCCTCATGGACTAGAACATTGGGGAGAATATATCTCTTAAAAAGAAGCTCTATAAATCTTGGGAGTAGTAGAAACTTCTAGGATTGGTGGTTCTCTTTTTGTTATGCGGAGATCAAATATTTTCAATTTCCACATTCCTTGAAATATTCACAGAAGATCAAGAATTTAAAATCATCAAACCATGGGTATGACATATGATGAGATTCTCGGTTTTTTACTCTTCATGCATGTCACCATACCCTTTCAGTTGAAAACATATCATGCACGAACTTGAATCATATTCAGTTCATAATCATGTACACCTGAGCTCTCATGATGTGCCCTCACAGCTTTTCCTTCTTCGTCCATGTTTGAAATGGATTATTTCATTTCATTCATGGTAATGAAATTACATGAATGATATCATGTCTTCTCTATGACCATAATGTAGTGGTTTAAATCATATACCATAGTAGGATAGTCGATCAAGGAGGAACGACTAAGTCTTTGGTGGACTGTGGAATCGAGAGATCTTTGAGGGTTCAAAGGATGAAGATGATGGTGCATACTCTCATCAGTCATTGGATAAACTCATATCATGAATAAAAGATAAATATTATATTTGAAGGCCTCAGAATGAGGTGTGCAGCCAAGATTGTGCTTGGGATTTGATAGATGCCTAAGGATAGTTGGTTATTAAAAACATCACCTCGTCGAAATATAGACAAAGAATTGATGCAGTTAATTATCATCTCTCTCCATCATTTTCTCAATATTCTCCTCCCCTCTCCACGGTTCCACACTGTACCATATTCTATGGGCATGATCTGTACCCACCCTATGTATCCCGGCGATTGTGTCGCCCCACACAGTGACACACACTATGGGTCCACTATTGCGTTCTCGAGATGACTTTTTGTGGATTACCCATGGTTGCAGTCAACCCATATGGCCCCACATGTTCCTCGACTTTAGGATGGGTAGCTAGCTCGTGGGATGGCGCCTTATGTTATAATGTAAGCCAAAAAATGTTAAAAAAATGTTAACATGAAAAAAGATTTATGGCAACCTAGTCTGCCAAGCCTTTTCTTCCTCATCCTTTTTTGGATTGTGAATTCCAAATCACTTCAATAATCCTTAAATGGATGCTATTTAAATTTTTTAATCATTGTATCACTCATTGATAAAACATTTTTTCATCATTAATATCTCTCCAACAATCATCTAGTATTCCCATTCTCTATTAACTTTGTACATAGTAGGGATCCTACTTTATATTTATCATTATTAACATGTTTACAAAAAAATACAAATCAATACACTAAAGTGGTCCAAAAAATCTCCTCCATTGCATTTTGATGTCAATTTCTTAAAATTTTCATTCAAATGAATGTGTCAGTGTCAAAATGAGATTATTCTATCTCCCATTACTTTTCATTATCTCACTCTTTCATTTAACTTTTTCTCCCCCGTATTGACAAGAAATAAAATTTTTAGGGTACAGAGGTTATCATTCCATACATATGTAGTGTTCCATCAATCGTTTCACACTAATTCTATATGAGCAATTCTTGATGTATAAAACATGATGATTGTATTAAGATAATAATGGTATGCACTATCAAATGATCCTGATACCTCGTGTGATGAGAACTAATGTAAATGCCTTCAAGGGTATTCCAAATTCATTCTAAGATGAGGATAATAAGTTTGATATGATATTATCAACCTAAACTTCTTATCCAATGACATGAAATCCAAACAATATTTAGATTAATTGAATTTTATACCAACTTAATTTGATACTAGTTGAACAAATTACTCTGAAATCTTCTTCATTTGTCCCCCCTCAACTGAAAACTTCTCACCAATGATTCTCAAGTTCTCCCTATGAGATCTTGATTCACCTTCAATTCATTATATGATAAAAACAAATATAATCCATGATGATTTAAGGGGATAAGGTGGATCCTTCTTGCTTCTTTTATGTGAGCAGGAAAGCAAGATGATTTTCTCAACCATGATACTCCGTTTTCTCTACTCCTCACACAGGCACATTATATCTTCATGTTTGAATGTGCTTGTTTGTATCTAAATATTTCTTCCATTTATTTGTATGCGAGTCTTCTTTCATCGATAGTTTTCAAAGAACTAGAATCTCATGAGGAAAAATTAATCTTCTTGAGAAATTCTTCTAGAGATAGAATAAATGCAATGGAATTCCTAACAGTGTGATCAACCATGTTTCACCGCACACAAATGACTTGTATTTCTTCATTTGGTATCTTCATATTTCCTGTTGTTGTATCCTTATCCTATGGATCTTCATTTATTCTCATTCTTTCCATATCCTCAAAATAGATAACCAATACGTCGTTAGGAACTATGGAAGCATGTGTAGAATTTCCACCAGGATTTTTCAGAGTTTCATCATTTTTAGAATTTCTTTTGGATGTAACACTCTTCAAATTATTGTATTTTGAATCCAAATACTTCTCATCATTCATTCATGGAATCAAATTGGGGGAATTTTATTTTTCAACATTCATCTAATATCATCCCAAGGTAGCTTCTTCTTTCTTAGATAGCTTTTGTGATCATCTATTTTATCATCTCAAGATATAAATTGAGATAAGCATGCATGATTCTTGTGACCACTCCCATTTAATACAACACAGATGTTGTCTAGTATTCTTAATCTCTTTTAAGTATATAGATGATAATGGGTCTGTTGATGTATCATATTATTCTTTGAAAATCTCCTCTATGAAGTAGGTTTTCTTCATGCTTTTCCATTTAACGGATTGTAACTATAATCCTGTGGACAAAGCCCAAATCAGTTTCAACACCAACATTGGTGCCTAAATCATGTTTTCATGATATCTTACATATATAGTTTTTGGGCATTCTTTTTAATGTGTTGTGCTCAGTATGGGGAACCATGTTCTAGATTCGTCTTCCTATCCAACCCATCCTTTGTGGTATATTTCATCTCACCATTATTTATAATCCCTACCTTTTCCTAATTTATATTCCAACGTGCAATCTATGTAGAAACATATTTAGAAACAATAGTATAGATCTATATGGATGAAACCATTACATTCTCAGAAGCTTGAGATAGATCAATCAGTGAAGTCGTGATATTAATATCACATGTTTGAGGTCTTTTGATAGCAGAATCCAATATTGAACATTGAATACTGGAATCAACTATTTCATTCTTTGCTGAAGGCTTCATTTGTGTCTTCTAAATATTTGTTAATTGGGCTTCTAATTTTTCACATTCCATGTTGAGGATGATCTACATATCTTCAAGGATGATCGTCTTATCATCACAATTCATTTTTAATCTTTTCAACCCATCATCATGCATCATAATTTTTCATTGTAATAAAATGTCGTGATCATTATTCCTATTGGGTGTTTCATCCATATTTAAAAACTTGAATTAAGTGAAATTTTCCATCTCATCATTATATGCATGAATCATTTCATCCAGATTCATATTGACTCCCTCTTTTACTTAAAAGGCATAAATTCTTCTAGAGAAATTTAAAAATTAAAGAATTTTTTCTTCCAAAACCATTTCCACATTTTTCTCTTCTATTTCCAGTTAGGTTGTCTCAAACATCATATATTGAAATATTCTATAAACAAAATCAACTCTTTCTCCAGGAATTTCATGAATATAGATTCTTAATTTAGAATGATCACTTGAAAATAAGATAAAAGTGTCTTCGTTTCCTATAATAGAAACCTGATCCACCTTATCTTTACATTCCAAAAATGTTATTTCATAAATTTTGGGAGGTAAATGATAATTGGAAACTAAATATTATTTGGACATGAGGGACTTATTCAACTGCTTTTCTCTTTCTATTTATTGTTTTTCACGGTATTGTTGGATATAGACTTTTTCTCTAAGGTAACTGAATCTTCTGCCAGACTGCACATCAATGTTGAATTAGGAAAGAAAACAGAACCCCTATTTTAAGTAGAATTACTATAGATCATCCAACATATATAACACTTCTTCTTCTGATACCAGTTGATGGAAACCAGACCACCCTGACAAGGGGTGTGAATCATGGTGTCCCCTTTTTCTCTTAGACTATTGGAGCTTATTCTAATGTAGGTAGGAACTTATTTAACCTCGTATGGTGCATATGTGAAGCAATTAAAATATTAACATGTATAATGAAAACACAACACTTTTACTTGTTTCAAAAATAAGTGTTACGTCCAAAGCGAATACATCAAAAGGTTACCCATCATACAAAATTAAACTAATCATCACTAGTTGTGGAATAAAAAGGAACAAGAACAATCACTTTGTCCCAAGAACACTACCTTTAAAATTTTATAGGGATATCTCACTGCTTCCCTCAGTTAACTTCCATTGACTCCTGCAATCTCACATCCTTGGTTAAAGACTCACTCAGTTTATCGACATAAAGGTCTCTTCCATAGATTGACAAGGATTTCTTTGTCTCTATTCATAAGGATACATTTCTTTCATCGAAGTCTCGAATCGATTCTCTATTATATTAAGTATTCTTATTTAGTTAAATTACTGAATGCACTAAAACTTATTCATTTTTTGGCTAGAATAACGAGTTCCTTTTTTATTTTTCATGAAATTATGATAATCTCACTAGGATTCATCAGAATCAACTTCTTCTTATTTGTTCTCCATTAGTATGAATGTGATCATTCATGTTTCATTTAAATGAACTCCTATATTTCTATTAATTCTTCTTTTTCATCACACACCTACACCATAGGATGTGGATTTTTATTTAAATGTATTCACGTATGTATTACAAAATAAATATTCTCTCCACCATTAAATTCTTATTTTTTTAATTATCTTCTTCTCTCCCTCTATTTTCATGCGCATACACTCGTTTTTGTGAACTCATTCACCAAGAATATGTTCTCCTCTAATATTGAATAAACATTATAATTTATAATTCTATTAATTCTTTGTATTTCACTTAATTTGGATGCTTTTATGTTTTAGATGTTTTCTTATTTCACCCTAAAAGAATGTATTTCTTTTTCCACTGGATCTCATTTACAAAAGTTTCCATGGTTTTCACGTTATGTCTTTTACGTACATGAATGGTTCACGACTCCTTCCCATTAATAGGATATGTGGTCCTCCTAGGCCTAGAGTGTGAATACCTCCTTTACATACTAGGTGGTACACAACTATACTATGTGGGGAATATTTATTCATTAAGGAAGTGGATGGTATGTTGTTCACATTCATGAACCAAGTGGTATACGATTCTACTTCACCGGATTAGAGCTGGTTCATGAGACATTCACTTTGCAGAACCATAATGGTACGCAATACCATTTCATTATGAACCCAGAATTGTTTGTGGGACCTTTCTTCACGAGACAAGAGCATTTTTTGGAACTTATTCTTAGCAAACATGATAGGTGTGCCTAACCCTATTCAAAAATCCATAACGGTTCCAAGAACATGATTTCTCTTCACGAATTGGATGTTCGGGGAGAATCTGTCTTATAGAACATGATATATTGAATTCTTGGGAGAAATATCCTCTTATCAGATTGGGGGTTTCACTTTTTGATAGTGTTGATAAAATCCTTTCTACATTCAAATTATCGAGATAATCCACAATGATAGTAGTTTTATAATCATCAAACCATACATATGAGATACGTCAAGATTCTCATTTGTTTCCTTTTCATGCATGTGACCTTATCCTTTAACGTGAAAAAATCTTGTGCATTCACTAAGAATCTCATGGATTTATTAATCACAAACACTTGAGATCCCATGATATGGACTCGCAGCTGCACTTGATTCATCCATGTTTGGACATTATTACTTTTGTTGCAAGAATGAAAATGTGATTCCATGCATGATATCATGGATTCCCTACAACCATAATACATTTGTTTAAATCATCAACCATGGATGGATGGTCAATCAAGGAAGTACATACACGTCTTCACTAGACTGTAGTGTCAAGATCACTTCGAGGGTTTTGAGATTGAAGATGATAGTGTGGCCTTTCTGTGGACATCAAATCAACTCAGATCAGGTGAGGATGATAGAGATTAGATCACATATCATGGGATGAGGCGTGAAGTCAAGGTCACACATGAGACATGATGGTATTATGAGATTATTTTTGTAATTAAAAACATCACACAACATCGAAATGTGGCCACAGAAAGGTTGCAGGTTAAGTGTAAACTCACTCCATCCATGACCCAAATTGTCCTCCCCTCTTCATGATACCACCCTGTAACATGAATAGTGGGTGCTCTCTATTCCAACCATATGCATCATTTCCTCCATTCCACCCTACACGGTGGTGAATGATCTGATTCCACAATGCAACTCTTGATCTAACTCTACCTGACATCCCCATGGTCATGTTCGACCCCTGTGGTCCCGCATGTGCATCAGCTTGAGGTTGGGTAGCTAGTTCGTGGGCTGTGCCCTTATTTTCTAAAGTATTCTACAAACAAATATTAACAAATATTGTTATCATGATATAAGATACATGGACACCTAGTATGTAAAGCCTATTATTACACCTCGAATTTTTGGTTTAGTAATTACAATTATCATCAATAATACATAAATAGATTCTCTTTCAATGTTGTTAACATTGTATCACTTGTTGATATAATTGTTTTTGTACATCATGATAACTTCAACAATCACCTGATATGTCCATTCTCAATTAACATTGAAAATAAGATGGATACTTGTTCATATTGATCCTTATTGACATCATTTAAAATAAACACAACTCAATAAACAATAATAGTCCCAAAATCTATTTAAATTTGGATTAAATAATGAATTAATTTAGAGAAAACATGATTAGATAAAAAATCATTAAAATCACTAATATATTTAGATGAATATTGAGGTAAAAATGTATTTCATTATTTTTTGGAGACAAAGGGAATATGTGACCATGATAGGAATAAATTCAATGTGTGTGACAAATTTATACTAACAATACTGAATATATGTCATAATATTAATAATGAGAACAATCAACATAATAAGCAAAACCCTATTTTTAGGTATCATTTTGGGATAATAACATTAAAAATCCCAATATCATTAAAAGTAGGTATTAATGTAACATAATAGTCAAAAATAATAATCTAGAATTTTTAAGGAACATGACATGGTATCTTTATGTTTTTTAAATGAAATATCATTGAAAATTTATGATTTGGGTCAACAAACATTGGAATAAATGATGATTTTACAAAAAAGAATTATTGTTTGTTAACTGATTAAAGTTTAATTTTTTGAGTGTATCACAATTACATGACGGAAAAGTTTATTTTATTTTTCAATAAAATGGATGAATTTTCTTGATACTAAAATTTGTAGATATTTTTATAAAAGGATTTGGAACTCTATATATATTTTTTCAATTAAAAGAATCAAGTACAAGTTGTTAGCTTTTTTAGCAATCTGAAAACTACCATGTCTTATAAGAACATGGAAAATGATAAAAATTTTATAAGGAATAATATTGGTGGAAAAGATATGAGAAATATTCAAATCATATATGAAGAAATATTCTATATTTTAAAAACATTAGAAATTTGAAAATAGTGAACATAACTCTAAAATGAGGTGATATTCATACAAAAAAATATCTATATTGATTCATTAAAATGTAAGTGGTACTATGACCATGTAATAAATTTTTTTAGAACTTTTTTTATCTGATTAATCTAATAAAAAATATTATTTTAATTCATTATTTTTATTTGATATAAATCAGATTATGTTGATATGTGTTAAATTCTCATAAGTATTTTAGAGAAGTAGACATGGTTTCTTTTTTCATGTTTGAGATCAGTTAAGGGTTGTGAGTCTGGAATGAAAGGTTTCACTAAATAGCTTCACAATAATAGTATCATACATGAATTTAGTGGTCCATACACCCTACAATAAAAATATATTGGCTGAAATAAACAAAATAATTTTTTTGGACATTGTGGTAATGGTATTTATATAGCATGAAATATTATGACTTTAATTGTTAAGAAAATCCCATATATTATAATTATCAAGGATATGTGGGTCCTGATGATAAATTAAAACATGATCTCACAAGAGATGTGTTTTTGAAAAACCAAAATGTTAAACATTTTAGAATGTGTATAACTTTATGCCTTTTTGAGAAGAATAAATAAAAGTGTGTAATTTTCTTAAAAAATTTTAATGATGAAAATTTCCTAGGGTATACCCCAAATGAATGTTCATATATATGCAATTATGTTATTAAAAGTAATTTTAGAAATTTAGGAATTTTTTGTTGTTTAAAATATTAAATAAATTATAAGAATCATTCTCCCATGTACTGGGGGAAATGCTAAATGATTCGAATCTTTTGTTGGATATTTTTCACTAAAATATATTACAAAATAAGGATAATATTTTTATTTCTCCAATGACAATGAGTCCAAAAAATATATAAAAGGGGTAATAAAAGATAAAAATTAATTAAAGACCTGTTGGTCGTTGTTCAAGGCTATAAATGTATATTGATGCAAAAATATCTATGGTGAACATAATAATTTCTATTCAATCCCACAGAAAAGTAATAACAACATGACATAAATAAATGTTGTGGAAATTTGATAAAAAATTACTTTTAGATTAATTCTATGATAAGGAATTTTTCTTAGATATTAATAAATATGTTTACCAAAATTAAAAATAACAATGCTTGTGGAGTTGTTCCCATCCACATTAAAATGAATTTTATTATATTAAAATAAAAAAAAATAAATGTGATGAGAAAAGTATATTTTCCACACACAGTGAAATATTTGTTAGGAAGGTATTCTATCAAATTAAAGTAGTTTACTTCAATAGAACCTTTTCTCATGTGGATAGTCATGATTTTATTATTATATGTATATATATTTTAACTCTTATAAGTTCCATAATATTATAAATGGATGTTAAATCAACTTTTTAAAAGGTTTCATTAATGAAAAATTATACATCGAACATCCTGGGTGATTTATTCTTGAAAATGATGGATATAAAGTTTATAAGTTGCAGAATGATATGTGTGGATTAAAGAAATCTCAGATGTCATAGTAGTTAAAAGATGATCAATATCGAAAATTCATGGAGATTATGAATAAGAAACTGGATAGAAATTTTTTGTGAAGAAGTTTAATACAACATCCGACTTTGTGATTCTATTTGTTTCTGACATAATTTTTACAGACGATGATGAAATATTTGGTTATGTTTCTCGAGGAACACAAATGTAAAATTTGATATGTTAATACATGGTGAATGGTAATTTTTCTTCACATTACATGTTACTTAATCAGTTGGATACATATTTATCACAGAAGATAAATATTCATCATATCTATTTAATATGTTTTACATGTGTGGATAAAGTAGTGTGGTAGCACCAATTCACGTGCTAATAAATCTAAACAAATATCAGAAATGAATATATATTAATGAGAATATATTTGGATGATTATTTGAATGTCTCGTTTATTTAATAGAAACTATGACCAGTATTGTTTTTTGTCACCATATATTACATATTTAAATTTAATCCCAATGAATGATATATATTGGTAGAAAATATAATAATAATATATATTGCGAACCCAACATTTTATAGAATATTGTTGAAAAGAAATGGAAAACTGAATCTGAAAGTGTTTACTTATGGGGAAAACTATGGGGATTTTAATTATAAATAATAAATATCAAGGTAACTATTTTTCATTGGAATATGTTATATTTCATACAATTGTTTTAAAACACCATTAATGACATTTAGTTCAATGGAGGATTATTTTTTTCATAGCACAATAAAAAAATGATTTTTTAGAAAACATAGCTACATTACCTTAAAATTGAAGAAAATAATCCTATTATTATAAGGTTTAATAAACTATGTGTAAATAATCTAAATCAAAATTCAAAAAAAATCCATATTAAAGAAAATTTATATAAATTATAATTTTCCTAAGGAAAAGGCAGTTGATGTTATCTTGATGGTAGAGTTTTTTAAGATATTTAATTATTTAGGGATATAAATTTTCCTCCCTATGATGGAATTATTTGGATTTCTGTATTGAGTGGGGGAGGATTTTTTTATATTAATTTCATTAAATTTTATATTCTTATGTATGGTTGTTGTTTTTGAATCTGATATGAGTTTTTTTAGGACAACATTATTTTTAATTTAAAGAATATATTTTTCTATTCCATGATAGATCACATTGATATAGGGATGATTGATTCATGTATATCATTTGATTTAAATCTAGATTTATCATTTCATTATTATTTTGGTTTTATTAGAAATAATTGGCAGAGGAATAATTTTCAAAGAAAAAAAAAATCAAAAGTTGTAAATTGTCAAACCCACTAGAGGATGAGGATGTATTTTTTTGACAGAAAGTGTTACATGTGATTATATATTTTGTAATTTTTTTAAACAACAATTAATTATAGTTAGAGTAATATATTCTATATTTTATGGATATTAGAAAGCCAAATTTTAAAATATTGAAATAAATATTGTTAAAAATCATTTGGTAATGTGGGTATGTTGTGACTATTTAAAATAAATTTCGTCTGATGATGTTTGAAGAGATTGCTAGAGAAAATTAGAGGACCCGTATGGGTGAGTTGGTAAGTTTTGAAATGTTAAATCTAGTTTATGATGTTTATAAATAATATAAAAAGTTCATAATTACAACATTATGAAGTTGGAATAATTTTAGAGGTATTGGAAGTTTAATAAATAATTATCTGAAAAAGTGTCAATTTTGACCCTTGTTATCTTGGGGAGAAATTACAGTAGGTTGATTCATGATTTAATGTTTATCAAGATCAAAACAGACCCAACATTTATAATGATTTCTCAACATGGAATAACATTGTTTTTGAAATTAATGTATTTACTATAGAGTTTTGAAAAATATTAAAATATTATATATCTTTTTTCTCATAATGAAATATATTATATAATATAAATTAGTAAAGATTAATTTCAGTACTTTTGTTATGAAATTAAATCATTTTGTGACAAATAGATTCATTTTATGAATATTCTGTTTGATATAAATTTTTGTAGATTTACTAGATGTTCATGTTAGTGTAAATAACATGATTTTTCTTGATTCGACCTGTTCAAATCAACAATACATTTCACAATGATGTCTTAAAGGTTCAAATGGTATCAAACTATAGGCCAGAGAAAAAAAGTTTTATTCTAAACACTTTTATTATGTGTTTACCTGGAGATTAATCCCTCTTAGGTTGGAAAAATTGATGAGAGACCAATTTTGTGGAAGGAGGAATTCTATGTGAATCATTCTGGAAGTTTAAAAAGTTAATAGAATGGTATATATTGAAGATAATATTAGCGTATATCCTATGTATTTCATATTACATAAGAACATGGAGCATATAAATTCCCCACAACCATGATGATTTAACTGTTATTCTTTGATTCATAATGTATCAAAGAAACACAGAGGAGGAGGAGACCACAAAAAGTTCTAGACAATTTTGTGTCTACTTCTTTGATAAGGCTCATAAACCCAAATGATCTGTGAAACAAATACAATAATTATGAAAGAAGTGATATTTATTGGTTTTTGGGCATAAGAACATTAATGTGCATGCTTCTTGAGTTATACCATTGTGGTGAACCATAAAAAATATTATGTGTTTTTATATACATCTTTACTCAAGATTGTATGAAAGGTAGTGAAATAGTAGTTCCTCCCATATATATAATGACATCAATAACAACGAATAAATAAAATTAAATCATCAATACATTTATTCACCTCCCAACATTATTATACATGATATTGTCCAACATGGAGTATTGTAGGAAATTTTCTTTGTTGGAATATTCTTTCTCTTAAAGCTATGAAAAATATAATTAATCATAAAGGTAAACCTATTTTTGAAGTTAGTTGAACTCTATTGTGGATGTATTGAATGAAAGATTATTTTTAGTCATTGGGAATGGATGTTTACAAGGAATATATTCAGATATATATATATATATATATATTACAAAGACATTGATGTAGATTCCCATGTTATAAATGATCAACGGGGATCCATAAAAAACTCATCTATACATCTTTTTAATATGTTGAAATAATTGTTATTCTATGTGATTGAGTGTATCTAACATCTATTAGTTTTATAGAAATGATAGAGAGAAACTTTTGTACGTGTTGTGAATCATTTTTGATTATTTGAGAATGATACCAAACAAAATAGTTGATACATTCATTCATCAACTAAATAATATTTTTGAAGACATGTGTCATCTTGGAGTGGATATTGATGATGTTTAAATTTTATAAAGACTCTATATGAACTTTTCTCCTCATTTCAACATAATGTATTATATAAAAGAAT